>CM057827.1:31297821-36097821 GCA_030068075.1 Paguma larvata
GTAAGAAACATATGGCAAAGTGAAAAAGCACTGCCATTCTGTGTTGACTCTCCTCCATTTTCCCAGGATGGGCAGGAGAGAATGAGGCACATATTAGAAACGAACTCTCATTTTAGTCCTGTTACTAACACAACTCTTTCAGTAGAATGAATGTTTATTTGAATAAACAGCATCATGATCCATATTGCGATTGTAATCTCTCAACAGACACTTGTCCCAGAAAGCCTTTTATTTCAAGGGTTTTTAGCATGTTGTTATCATTTGGTTTGGGATTGTTTATATTCATCACTTATCTTACATACTGGGTATGCCCCTCGTGCCACAGATGATGCTCGATTTATCTTTGTGTAGCTAAAACCTGGCACGATTTCTGTAACGTAAGAAACACTCAATAAATTTGTTTCCATTGTTTTGTATTGCAGTGAAAAAAATGAGTATACATCCACACTCCTAATCATAAGACACATCTCTTGTGTTGGGTTTAAATATTACCTACACTTGTAAAGCTGAAGTTTATTAGGATGAGTATGAGCAAGAGAGATGGAGGGAAACAGAGAGAAAGGGAGAGCAAGTTGCAGCAGAGACAGGAAGGAGGAGCTGTTTACTCTCTATATTTGATAACTCTATGCTTAATAAATTGATAAATTCTCATTCTGTTATCTTTATCATATGAATTAATTTCCTTGAAACAAGTCAATCAGAATGGAAATTGGAGCAGATATATGAACAGTATAAGCAATACTGTTCTGTCACACACACACACACGTAATGTTAGAGATGATAAAAACTTTTAGAAAATATTTTCCCCAGCTCACTTTTCACAGGGGATTATCTATGAAGCTCTCGGCAAGGGAAAATGAGTTTTTACAGTAAACACACCCAGATTTAAATTTTGGGACACTTGCTTCTTTCTAGTGTGGGGAATTTAGGCATGATGCTCCCTGACCTCTTTAAGTTGCCATTTCTTCATCTGTGAAATTGGCATAATAATGCTAATTTATGTCATGTATGTCATTGAAATGTGTGTTAGTGAAATGATACACCTAAGGTATACGCTGCTGTGGGTAGAACGAGACACATGCTACTTTTAGCATTTAGTTTTTATGGATCCTATATGATAACGAGGTGCCATTTTTGTTTATGGCTTTATTGTGAATGTGTTTTCATAGACATGTTCTTACTGGCTTTAAATTTTGTAAGGAATTATCATCAATGTCAATAAAATTGAAGCCTGTTGGGTTTTGTCTTTAAGGGTGCATGATGAATGGAGAAGGATCAATGTGAAATAAGAATTGCAATAAGAAAAGGGGGAGCAAGTTCGAGTCCGCTGTCTGACATCTTTTCAGTATGAATTTGAATCAGTCACCTGGTATTTCTGGGCCCAACTTGTTTCACCTTAGAGATACGAATAACATGATCTCATCTGGAGGAAGGCAGAAGTTTAGTTTTTCTTGTTTTTCCCAGATCTGAACTTTATGTTACTATGAATGATTTTTTTGTCATAGTTATTTCTTTAATTCATTTTTAAGATGATGTCATCATGGACCAAGTGGAAAGGAGCTGGTCAAGTACTGTCCAATAGAACTTCCTGTACTGAAGAAAATGTTCTGTAACAGTAATCAATATGGCAGCCCTCCAGACACATATGAATGGCCACTGAACACATGAAATATTGATAGTGGGATTGAAGAACTGAGTTTTTTATTTTACTTAATTTTAATTAATTTAAAATTTAATTTAAAGAGCCATATATGCCTGGTGGTTAGAGTATGGGACAGCACAGACTCGATTATAGAAAAACATCAAGCCTGATGTACCTCATAGGGCTTGTCATTGTATTAAAATAAATTTGGTAAATTAGGAGAGTCATTCCTCTTTGGAATAACAATATATGTGACCTCATGATAACAAACAGAGCTTTTGGAAAGAAGTCCAGTTACAGAAAATAGAGCTTTGACATGGAAATCAGTGACTTCCTTTTGTTTATTTATATCTTTAACCTATTTCTTTGAAGTACTTTTCTGTGATATTAAAAATAAGTGTTCCTGATGATAGCCTCAAGATGGGAGGGCCAGTGGGTTGGGTTCCTACCCCAGCCTACCTTGAATACTTTTTATCTATAGGTTACAAACAGTAGTGGATGAAGTATAAGTATGGGAATTTCGTAGAACAGAATTTGGAAATTTGTAACATGGGTAGCCCCAGTTTTAGATAACATATGAAACAAACAAAAAAGGAAAATTATTTTGAGTTGCAATAGGTTCCACAAGAGAATACTGAAAAAAATTAGATGACTTTTTAGTCATTGGGAGACTGTCTGTATTTGAAATCTTGTGGTAAATATTTTAATATTTAATATTTCTATCTGTTTAAAATATTCAATACTTCCTCATTTATTTCAACTAAAGCCAAAATTCAAAATCCAGCTTTTTTTATTGTTCAAAAATTTTACTTATTTTCATGTACAGTTTGTTGTAAAAAGGTTATAAAATAATCATTTCAGTGTTTACATTTCACAAAGCACTTCTGTAAGCACCTGCCGGTGTTTGCCTCTCACGGTGGAATAATCCCATGATGGGCAGATCACAGTGGATTTTTTTAAATTAATGAAACTGAGTTTTTAGACAGCTTAGGTGACTCCCACGGTCACATACTGGAGAGGACCAGAATCAGAACTAAAATCTGAGTCTTTTCTCCTATACTTCCCCATTCGCTAGCATGTTTATAGCACTGATTAGGTGGTTTCTCATGAAAAGTCAATACGCCACTGAAAAGGATACCGCCTTCCTGTCTAATACATTCTTTTGTTGGGTAATTGATACTTTGCTCTAGAGCAATTCTCCTTTTGGAAGCTTGCAAAACACAGATACAACCCATAAAATATGTGACTTATGGTTCTGAGAATCATTCCTTTTCCCACGTGCTTTGTGAATCATATCTGTTTGGGAGTTGTTTTGCTTTATTTGGATTTGCTTTGCTTTGTCTTCTTTTGCCCCCAACAGAGATTGCTTAGTGGAGGCCCGCCAATACAAATTTTATTTTAAAACTGTATTTACAAATACAATCTCCACTCTACGAGTCTGGCTGAGCTGTCTTCTTTCAACATACAACCTCCAGGAATGTCCACTGTGTGAAATGGAGCAGCTTACAGTGACAGTTTATTAGGAGACTTTGAGCTCATGTACCTTGGGCCTTACGGAGGTGTAGAAAGTCTATAGCATGATGTAGTAATAAATACATGACATTTCCTTCAGATTTTCCTTGTAAAAGAACAGTATTTAATGGAAAACTCTTCTTAACAGATGTTTGTAACTTTAGCACTGGTGCTGCTTAGTCAAAAGTATGGTGAGTCTTTGAACATTCTTCGCAGAGTGCCTTGCTTGGGAGTCTTGACTTTATGGGCAATGTTTATGTGCGACGTTGCAGTGAAACTTTTTATGGGCTATAAGTTTTGACATTACTCACAGGATCTCCAAGTTAGAAAGCATTTAATGTATCTCTGAGCTATATATTTTTTTCCTTAATACTTTCATCTTTTAAAATACTAAAGGAATTATGGGAATAAATAAAACTATAAAATACATACGGTTAAAAATAGTCAGGAATAGTCACCCTTTCCAAGATATGGTATACAAATATGTCGATGAGTGTGCCTGCATGTGTTCGTACTCAGGTCTTAGTATGAAAGTGGACTCTACAGATTTTTAAAAATGAGATAATATTTAATGAAGACAAATTATTACAAAATAGAATGTACTGATTTTCTGTTTATGAAAAGAGTTTTTTATGTCCTTGTATTATGGTTTATGTTAAAAAGCATGCTCTGACTCTTAACATGTAAAATCTGCATACTTGAGTATGCAGAATCAGAGCTGTGGAGAGAAGCTACCACATGGTTACCAAATGAATTTTTAAAGAAGACATGAATAGTTGTTAAGTCCAGAGTTTTTAATAATGATTATATTCAGATGGAAACGTACCTAAAATTATCAGTTATTGTATCATTGCACCCACATATTGAATTAAAAAATACAAGGGGGTGGAGTGAGGTTCCCAAAACAATGGGGAGAAGGGACAAGAGATTCTCGAATTTCTACTATGGCCATTGAGACACACCTAAAAGAATGATAAGAATTTCTATTAAAAGAAGTCACAGAAGAGCCATGGGAAGAAAACTGGACACACAGGTGCTTATCTCTTATACTGTGGAGGATTCTATAGGTCATTGCACTCCAGTCCACTCTTACCCATTTTCCCTGCCTTTCTCTACAATGAAGACAGGGCAGCTGAAAGCCGACCCTCCAGATACCTTAGGGATTTCTGGGGGAAGACTTTTTCCTGCTTAGACAAGCACCAGGTCTTCCTCTTTCTTCAGCATGAATCACAGTCTTTACGACAGCGGCATTCATACCAGCATGAAGGAAAGACCAAGACACCTTAGAGGACATGTCCTCCAGCCAGTGGGCCATGGCCAGCCCCTGTTCCCCACCAGTTTCTTTGTTGTGCAGCAAGTAGAAAAGTGTATGCACTTAAACTTCTGCTTACTCAGGGTTCTGGGCTTGTAATAAAATACAGCTTCTGACATAGTCCTGGCAGGAAAGAGGGAGACAGAGAGACAGAGAGAGAGAGGAGAGAGTAGGAAGGGAAGGGCGGAAGGAAGAAATGACAGCGTGTAATTTAGGATGTGTCACACTATGAATGTGACAAATCTGTGTCACATGATCCTCATAAAACTCACTGAAGCCCTGTTTTCATCCCCAATTCACCAGTGGAGTAAGTGACTATCTATGAAGTGACCAGTCTTGTCCATGCCATACACACAAAAGGCTGTGGCAGCTGGTCCACATGCTGAACTGCTTTGGCCACATTGTCTTTGACCTAAAATGGAAAGAGCCCAGGGGTAGATCTGCACAAGGAGTGGACACATGCTGGGTAGAATATAGGGCTCAACAAAGAGGACATTTTGGCATAGGGTTTCTATAGTCAATGGCGGAGACTGTTTACCAACGTCTTTGGGGGAGGGGGGCACTGTGGCAAATGGAGAGGATTTCCAAAGGAACAACAGCACCCTAGGGTGCTATCAGAGGTTAAAAGGCAAAGTGATTCCACAGAGAGAATGCATAAAAGACCATGAGCACATTGGGGAGCAAGCTCACAGGGTTCAAGGTCAACGGGATGATAATGTGATAAATCCCAGAGAGAAATGGGAGTTGTTTTGTCTCCTCAAACGTCACCATCCAAAGGAAATAAATATCTGTGATAAGGAAAAGGGTTCTGTACCTACGCTTCCTTACACAGGAACCACATGGTCTTGAAATGTGGTTAGTGCAGCTGAGCAATTGAATTTTTAATTTAATTTAAAATTTAATTGAAAGAGCCACAGATGGCTCATGGCTACTGTAGTAAGCAGCACAGACTAAAGCCACAGAACTACAGGAAGAGGCAAAGGGTATAGATTCACCTCAGTTTGATGTCTGCTCATAAGAGAACATAAATCTCAAAATACAGACCCTTAGGACCTTGTCAGGAATTCAGTTTGGGGTTGGACGGTGTAGGGAAAACAGATGTTCTGGCATTTTTTTTTTTTTTTTTGGTGTCATTGAAAGAAAAGAAAATCCTCACTTCTTTCTTATCGCGAACTTGTTTGATACATTTCTTTTGTATATTTTCAGGCTTACTTTCTGCTCGCTTTTTAAGTGTATTATGATTCTCCCATATTAAAAACAACAAAGGGGCACCTGGCTGGTTCAGTCTGTGAAACGTCTGATTCTTGATTTCAGCTCAGGTCATGATCTCACGGTCATGAGATCAAGTCTTACGCTGGGCTCTGTGCTGACAGCAAGGAGCCTGTTTGGGATTCTTTCTCCCCCTCTCTCTCTGCTCCTCCCCTGCTCCCACGTGCTTGCTCTCACTCTCTGTCAAAATAAATAACTTCACACCAAAACAACAAAGATCACCAATGATAATAACAAAAATACTCTCTCTTCATTGCGTGTCTTTCCAACTACCTTTCTCCTTCCTCGCGTTGTCAAACTTCTTGAAAGAGCAGCGCATAACAAGCATTTTCGCATCTTTGTTCATCCTTTATTCATTCCCAGCCCTCTGACCTTGGCCATCTTGCTGAGCATCTGAGCATCCCGTTAAGAGTATCGATGTTGACAAATCCAAGGGCGCTCCTGAGTTTTAATCACACTTGAGCTAGGTGTCAGCATCAGCCTATATTAAACACTACCAGAAAATGTTTCCTCCATTGGCTCTGTAACACAATTAATCTGGGTCTCTTTGTTCTTCCTCTCTGTCTCTCTGTTTTATAATTTTTTTGTCAGCTCATTCTTCTACTTTTAAATGCTGAGATTCCCAGGATTCTCTTCTTAATGTTCTTATTTTCTCTCACTGCAAACAGCCCCTGGTGTCTCTCGTTCATTATAATAATCTCTAATTATACTAATACCTTATGTCACCCATTGGTCCAAGCATTTTACAATTATTAATGTATTCAGTTTTTATGATAATGCTATAAGGTGGGTAGTGCTATTGGCCCATTTTACAGATGAGAATACAGAGGCTCTCAGAGCTATTTCCTCAGGGTTAAATAGCTGGTAGTTTATGGAGATGCAAATCAAATTCAACAGTGTAGCAAAATGATCTATATCTTACCCTCTGTACTGCACTGCCTACATTATAAGTTCATTAATCCCTGAATCTTCTTACTGTGGCAATATCTTGCACACAGAGATGGGTCCATGTATGTCCATCCAGAAAACCCAATATTTCAGAAAATACCTTCCTATGAACTCCAGTATGTAGACTGCCTGCAAGAAAGATCCAGTGTTTTCTCAAAGAGAACAAAAGCAAACTAAAGGTACTGTCTCTCAGTCTAGCTCATCATCTCTGTATCAGAAGGTGGGCATCGCCACACACCTGAGAGTGCAGGTCAGAATCCAGGTCATCGTTCTACATTTTTCCAATTTTTTACTGTGGCTAAATACACATATGTTACATTTATCATCTTAACCATTTTAAATGTATGAATCAATGGCCTTAAATACATAATGTTGAGCAAATATCACTACCGACCATCCTCATAGCTCTTTTCATCTCATAAAACTGGAACTCTATAGCCATTGAACAGTGACTCTCCCTTTGCCGTACTCCCCCCACCCAGTATCTGGCAACTATGGTTCTTTCTGTCCCTATATTTTGACTACTCTAAGTATCTTATATAAGTAAAATCACACAGTATTTATCTTCTAGTGACTGGTTTATTTCACTTGGCACAATGTCCTCCAGTTTCATCCATGTTGGAGCTTGAGTAGAATCATCTTCCTTTTTAAGGCTGAATAATGTTCCATTGTGTAGATTTTGCTTGTCTATTCATCTATTGGTGGGCATTTAAGTGGCTTCCCCATCTTAGCTCTTGGGACTAATACTGTTACAAACACGGGTGTACGAATATCTCTTTGAGATCTTGCTTTTAATTTTCTGAGTATATACCTAGAAGTAGAACTACTGGATCATACGGTAATTCTATTTTAAGTTTTTGAAGAACAACCATACTGTTTTTTCTAATGGCAATGCTATGCTACAAGGGTTCCAATTTTTTTCCACATTCTTGCAAGACTTATGTTCTGTTGTTGTTGTTGTTGTTTTATACTAGTGTTGTATTTTATACTAGTGTTGTTGTTTATACTAGTTGTTGTATTTTATACTAGTGACCTTAATGGGTATGGAGTGGTATATCACTATAGATTTTATTTGCACTTCCCTAATAATTAATGATGTTGAACATCTTTTCATGTACTTATTGGCAATTTGCATATCTTCTTTGGAGACATATCTATTCAATCCTTTGGGCCTTTAAAAATCAGATTCTTTATTTCCTGTTGAATCTTAGGAGCTCCCTATATATTTTCGATATTAATGCTTTATCAGATATATGATTTGCAAATACTGTATCCCATTTTGTGAGTTCCCTTTTTACTTTCCTGATATTTATGTTGTCTGTTTTGATTATTGTAACTTTGTAGTAAATTTTGAAATTAGGAAGTGTGAGGCCTCCAGATTCATTACTCTTTTTCAAGAACTTCCAGTAGTACGGTCCACAGAGGTGGTAAAGTGGCATCTTTGTTTTGTTCCTGATCTTCGAGGAAAAGCCTTCAGATTTTTACCTTTAAGTATGATGATTTATGTGGATTTTTCACCTATGACTTTTATTACACTGAGGTATCCTCCTTCAATTCTTAATTTGTGGAGTTTTTTGTTTGTTTTGTTTTCTCTTGTTTTGTTTTATCATGAAAGGATATTAAATTTCTCCAAATGCTTTTTCCGCACTAATGGAGATGATCGTGTGTTTGTTTCTTTGTTTTCTCTTCATTCTGTGGTGTATTATACTGATCAATTTTCATACACTGAACCATTGTTTCATTCACAAATAAATCGTAACTTGTCCATGGCATATGACTCTTTTAAGATGCTGCTGAATTCAATCTGCTAGTATTTTGTTGAGGATTTTCGCATCAGTATACATAAGGAATATTGGTCTACAGTTTTCTTGTACTGTCTTTGTCTGGCTTGGGATTAGGGTAATGCTGGCTTCACAGAAGGAGTTAGGAAGTGTTCCCTCCTCTTCGATGTTTTGGGAAAGTTTGAGAACCATTGGTACTAGTTCTTTAAAAGCTTGGTAGAATTTCCGTGAAGCCATCAGTTTCAGGATATTCTTTCTCCAGAGACTTTTTTGTTTATATTACTGGTTCAATCTCCTTATTACAGTCATATTCAGATTTTCTATTTAGTCTTGGTAGGTTTTTTATTTCTAGGAATTTGTCAGGTGGTCATTCTTAACTCTTTTTGCACATCCTATGCCATCTTATCCTTTGTATCCTTCTGTGTCTTAGCATAATTCGAGACTGTATCATTTCTCAGTAGAATTACTATTATACTCTTCCATTTGGATAACCCAACTCAACTCTACCCAGCCCCCTCCCCCAACACACACAAACACATACACAGAGAGGAAACTCAGGTTTAAAACTGTTGCTAGACTCATGTTTCTGAAATTCAATGCAGATTAACTCGTTTTCTTATTTAAAAGCCTTTAACTGGGGTGCCTGGTGGCTCAACTCATTGAGCATCCAACTCTTAATTTTGGCTCAGGTCAAGATCCCAGGGTCATGAGAAGGAGCCCCATGTCAGGCTCTGTGCTGAGCTTAAAGCCTGCTTAAAATTCTTTGTCTAGGGGCGCCTGGGTGGCTCAGTCGGTTAAGCGTCTGGCTCAGGTCATGATCTTGCAGTTTGTGAGTTTGAGCCCTGTGTCAGGCTGTATGCTGACAGCTTAGAGCCTGGAGCTTGCTTCTGATTCTATGTCTCCCCCTCTCTCTGCCCTTCCCATGCTCATGCTCTGTCTCTCAATAATACATAAAAAACATTAAAAATATTTAAAAAATTATTTCTATTTCCCTCTACCCTTTTCCCCTGCTTAAATACATAAATACATAAATATCTTTAATTCCTTCCCATTGCACACTATTACAAACTTCCAAATGCTTTAGCATGCAGGTGAATTCCTTCACAGTGGGCTCTTGCCTATCCCAGTTCCACCCTGTCTTCTGAGCTACATCTGTGTGCAAGCCTCCTTTAGCTTCTACTACTTGCTCCCTAAGAACTATGCTACTCCACTCTTTTCATCTTGACATTTGTTGTTCTTTTGCCTCTAAGTACTTTGCCTCTTTTGCACATCATCTTTGTCTGTCCCAGGAACTACTCTTTTGCACTCGCCACATTCCATGCATTTAAAAATTTTACCTATTGTGTTTCAGTTATATAACTCTGCTTTTCTCCACTACCTTCAAGTGACGGGACTATGTAACATCCTGTTTCCCCCCACAGTTCTATGCTATATTGCCTAGTCCATAATGAATTCTCAGTACATGTTTGACGAATGGCTGAATGAATCCACTTACACCTTCTTAGCACTACTACACCATTTTGGAATACCAGAATGGGGAGATACTTCCACAAAATTTACAATGAGAAGATAAGATTCACCAGCCTTACCTGTCACCTATTGTTAACAGTACTGAAACTCTTCTCTTGTAGCCTTGCTTTAACTCACGTTTGGGGGAGAAAAATGCCACCCTGGAGATGACTTCTTCTTGGTAAAATGTGGTTGGCAAGTCTTCTGGAAGAGAAGGGTGGGGTGCCAGGGGGAGGAAGGACCACACACAATCAGCAACAGTCGGAGATTTTCATTCCAGTCTCATCCCTTACGGCACCTACTTCAAGAATGTCCTCAAGTCTGGCAGTTATTTCTGAGACAGTTATTATAAAACATGTGAATACCCCAGAAAATTTAGGATTTCTCATGAAAAATGCAGTCTCTGTGCATTGTCTACAGTGCAATGAGTTTAGGAGGTATTGTCTATTCTTTGGAACGATGTTGGGAAACAAATGTGGGCTATGCTGATCTCTACAAGTAGTGTAAAAATAGAAAATGAAAAACACAGTTTCATGTAAAAACTTTATGTAATTACTATGAACCAGAAGAATACGGTCATGTGTTTATTTCATGAATTGGAGCTCTTCTTAATTATTGATCAGTAACTATTTACGAAGCATACTTCTGCTTGTGTGGCAGCATACACATGAAGCTGACTCAGTAATGCTAATACTACTTCTCCCAATAATGACGAAAGTGAATACAAGTTCGCTATTTACCAGGCATTTTTCTAAGTGCTCTACATATACTACTCAATAACTCAACAAATTAATCCCTAGTTTACAAAGAACTTTTCAAATAAATCATCTAGTTTAGGTAGTTTTTAGTACTTACCCATTGTATGGATGATTAAACCAAGGCCGTAAGTGGTTAAGGTGCTTCCTCAAGATCCTGCAGCTAGTAAGTGTGAAGGCTAGAACTCCAGGGTATCTGAACCAGGGTCACAGGATTTAAAAGAACTTTGTGGGGTGATGCTTCCAGAGCTGACCATGCTGCTTCACCTCCCTGTTCTCACGGAAGCTGAATCTGAAATCCTGCAACCTTGTGTGGACCCAAGATCTCTCGTGTGTTTGTTTTTTTTTTTTACCTATTCATTAAAGTCTTACTCTTAATGTTTTAAGGAGCCTGACTATTATTTTATATAAAGTTCTGTTTAATTGAATTCAAAAATATAGAAACACCCCTTAACATCCTTAGCCCGAGTCAACCAGTCTTGCTCCAGTGTGAAATCATCCCATGCATGCCAAACATTTTTCAGTGCCTTTGTCTGGCTCTGATTTTAAGAAAAGAAAAAGAACCCATCCAGTCATCCACTGATCAGATATGCAGCCCCCAGTGTGTGCCTGGTCCTGGGTAAGGGTTCGGCAGCGAGATGGACAATTGACAGAGGACAGTCCCTGGTGTGGTGGTATCATCAAATAATCCATTTTCAGTTCTAGAATGAGTTCTACTCATTGCTTTCCACTCTTTTTGTGTTTATTCTTCATGGATCTTAAATGGTTTTCTCATGACGTGACCTTGTGAGAAACATAAACCATAAATACTCATAAGAAAAAAGAATGTGGTAGATTTGGGAAAACGTGAGCATTAGAAAGCAATGGTGAGGAAAGGAAAGAAAGTCATTATGTATGAAAAATAACTAATTGCAAATATAAGAAATGTTTGGAGAAATTTAAAGTCAGTTGAAGAATAAGAAAGGACATTAGGGTCACATATGGACCTATCAGGTCTCTGTGGGGACAAGTGTTTATACTGGTGCCTAGTTCCTGCTTACAAGATAAGCCACACCTGGTATGCATAATGACCCCCACAGATATGGGACTATGTGATATCCTTAGTACCTGGGCCAGGCTAGACCTGGGTCATTTATTCCAGTAACTAGTTGTAATATAACCAAGAAAAAAATCAGTTTCTTTTTAGGAAAAAAAAAAAGTCTATTAAAAGAAGCCAGAATTATACTTTGAGAGATGTGCCTATGCATCAAATATACAAGGAGAGAGGGGTCGAGGAAAGCAGATATTTACAGGAGGGAGTGAGAGCACTGGAATGAGATAGACTTAAATGAAAGAAAAGTATTTTCCTCAAATGGTTTGGTTTGGTCTGTGTTTTCGTTTGAAACAATGAGTGTGCTAAGAATTAGGCAGATGCTGCAATGGATTCAGGCAAAGAGATGAAGAAGGCTGTGGACAGCAGGCAAACTGTACACTCAAAGCAAAGACAGGGTTGGAGGAAGATGCCTATAAGGGAAGATAAGGCCACATATTGAGGTGCCTCAAAATCACTTCAATGTTTGAGTTTTCTAGTCACATGTAAACAAACAAAATGTCAGAGTTCTGTTGCCTGATCAGCTTTGGCTGCCTCAAATCTAAGTGGCCAAGCATTACATGCTCTACATTCAATCACTGCCCACAACTCTCTCTGACCTTCAAAACAAATAGGACATTTACAGAGATCTGGAGAGCAGAGAGGAAAGTCTCTTGTGTTCCATCTGATATTATGCTAGAAGCTCAGCTATATGATCTCCTCTATCAAACAAAAGAGTCAGCTGCACCAGTGTCATCCAAAATCAGAAGCCTTTCCGGTTAGAAGCGTTGGGAAAATAAAAAAATACATTGTTTACTTTCAGTGGAAATAGAGCTCAGGCTAGAAGAAAAAGCCCCTGGCCTTTCATAGTTTAGAGCCCCCAGTAAAATAAATATGTATTGTTTCCTAGTGAAATTCATGTAAGGAAGTAGAGTCAAGGGATAAGTTTCAGGTGTGGGGAATGAGAACGATGGGAGAGGAGGTGAAGAGATGAGGAATAAGAGATAGAAAAAGAAGAAAAAGAATAATGAGGGGAGGGAAGGAACGGGGGTGGAGAAGAGAGAGATTATGAAGAACTTTCCATTCCTCTGTTAATTATTATCAAATATTATCAAATTAAGCCTTGCGACTACCCTGGGAGGTAGGTTCTTATAATTATATGCATTTTCAAGAAGAGGAAGGGAAGGCTTCCAGAAGTTATGCGAGTTATGTGTCATCTCAAACCAAGAGTTAGAGCCAGACCTCCAACAAAGTCAACCAGCCACCGAAGTCCATGCTTGCAAGATAAGCTCAAACACCAGGCGGAAGTTTCAAGTGATCTCCATTTATGTCCCAAATCTTCTAAGAAAGGTAATTTGGGGCTAAACATTGAGCATAACAGTGTACCCAGAGAGGTGGCCTGCTTTCTTTTCTTTCTTTCTTTTAGAAGCGGCATTCCTAACAGGGGAAAACTTGGAAAGATACATTTTAATCAATTATTTCATATACCATATGTGAATAGAGTAAATTATGATTTTTAAAAACTGCTTTCTTTTCTCCCAATCCCACTCAATTGTTTACTTAAAGGTGATGCAGTTATTTGAATTCTCACGTAAAGAAGTGAGATGTGTACAAGCCCTCAAGAAAGTGAGAAAAGGAAGGAAGGAATTTTTAGGGGAGAAAAAAATCACCTACTAGCTTAAAACCAAAAACAGAAAGAACTACATTTCCAGTGGTTTCCAAGACAGGAGTCTCTGTTTCCCACTATTTGAGAATGATTAATGAATTGACCTCCTGTGTGCCACTTTGAAAACACACCAAATGTGCTTAGTTTGGCAGACCAGTGGAGGAAGAACTATTCATACAGAACAAAAAAGGCTGCTGTTTGCCAGTAGCTATTAACTTGTGGCTATATCAACACTTGTGCTGTTAACAATAATCTTATCCAAGAGTCTATTCTTGTAGAACCTCGAGGGTTGAAGAAATGTTTTATTGGCAGCATCCTAAGCCTATAAGTAGCAATATGTTTTGACAGAAGGGAGCCACACAATTCTCACCTAGTCTTGAGTTTGCTTTCCTATGAGATAGTCTGAGGCTGGAAATAAAAAGCATACTCCCTCCCTTCTCCGAAGAAATAGGTTTTGTACTCAAACCCTGATGTTCCTATTGCTTTTAAATTTTTCGTTCCTTGTATTTCCTCTAAACTTGTACCTTCTAGGGTTCTGAATCCAAACCTCCCACATGGATACATTTTTCAACCTTTGCCTACAAGAGTGCTTGACAATATTGATGTGGTCTCAAGATTACATCTTTTTTGTGACCAACTACTGTTGAAATTCCTCCTTTTGTTGTCATATGTTGGTTCTTAGTTTGGGGAGAAACTACAAACTTCTACTTCAATTGAAAGTTTTTGGTCTTGAAACAATGCCCAGAGACAGAAAAATGAAAATCGGGAGTAGTGGCAAACTAACTTTGTAATAGAAAGTGGAAGAAATAGCCTACAGCACAGGTAAAAAGATCTACTGGGAATTAATCATTTCTGTCTACTGGGGCCAGCACGGAGTTTCAAGACAAGAGGATAAATGTTAAGTGTGGGCAACAGTGGGTCTTGGACAAGAAGTTGTTACATGAATCTGGCAATTGGTTGACTCTATATTCTGATTATCTCTGTAGTTCCAAGTTTCACTCATTAGAACTTTTGTGTCTTTCATTCCACACATTTATGCCACAAATATCCACCAAGCATTTATAATTTACTGATAACCATGCTACATACTGGGGCCACAAAATGCAGTGCTACAAACTCCGTGCCTTCAAGGAATCCATGTTCTGTGAATGGAGACGAGCAGGGTATAAGGAGTGATATATGAAGGGTATGCAGATGGGGCTGGCTCTGAGACTAAAGACTTGAGGCACTCAACACAAAAGAGGGGGCAGGAGGGACGAGAAACTTCAGTTCTGTTTAAAAAAGCAAGAATAGAAATCAGAGAGAAAACATTTCTAGGTATGAAGGAAGATCATGTAAGGTCAGAATTGTAAGAGATGCTGAATGAAATATAAGTGGTTCCATAGACTTGGAGTAAACCTGTCTGGATTAGTAATGAGAAACCATCCATCATGAGGTGTGTTGAAATGAAGGATGCTGGGGGCCTGGCTGATTCAGTCAGTTGAGTGTCAGACTCTTGCTTTCAGCTCAGGTCATGATCTCAGGGTTGATGAATTCGAGCCCCACCTCAGGCTTTGCACTGATAGTGTGGAGCCTGCTTGGGATCCTCTGTCTCCCTCTCTGCCCTTCCTCAACTTGTGTTCTCACTCACTCTTTCAAAAATAAATAAAATATTAAAAAGAAAAGAAAAAGAAGAGGGCACCTGGGTGGCTCAGTTATTTAAGCACTTGGCTTTTTGGCTCAGGTCATGGTATCATGTTCCTGGGTTTAAGCCCCACATCAGGCTCTGTGCTAACAGCTCAGAGGCTAGAACCTACTTCGAATTCAGTGTCTTCCATTCTCAGCCCCTCCCCCAATCACACCCTGTCCTCTCTCTCTCTCTCTCTCTCTCTCTCAAAAATAAATGGGGCACCTGGGTGGCTCAGTCAGTTAAGCGGCCGACTTCAGCTCAGGTCATGATCTCACAGTCTGTGAGTTTGAGCCCCACGTCAGGCTCTGTGCTGATGGCTCAGAGCCTGGAGCCTGCTTCAGATTCTGTGTCTCCCTCTCTCTCTGCCCTTCCCCTGCTCACGCTCTGTCTCTATGTCTCTCAAAAATAAATAAACGTTAAAAAAATAAATAAAAATTTAGAAGAAGAAGAAGAAGAAGAAGAAGAAGAAGGGGAGGAAGAATAAGAGGAAGAAGAAGAAATGAAGGATGTCAAGAATGGAACTCAAAATGTTCTAGACCAAAATAGTGGTTCTCTGCAACTATTTAATCTTAGACATATTATTGGGCTTAATTATTCATTGAGCAAATACTGGTTGCGTGCATAGTACATGGCAGTGCTCAGTGATGATATAGTGATAAGGACGGGATATGGGATAAGAGAAGAATGATGGCTTTCTGAATCTTCCGCACCGAAGAAGCGCTGAATTTTATTAAGTTTTGTCCCCAGCCCTATGCCAGCTGCTGTCCTCTTCGCCCTCACGCAGGCTTTAGTGGCAGTGGTTGTGTGATCACAGCATCACACTGGATCCCTGCCGATGTGACCCCACTGCATTTGAAGGCAGCTGTCCCTCCTGGATATGGCAAAGAAGGAGTCACAAGTTCATGGCCACCGTGTTGGCGGGCTGGTGCTTGTCCTGCCACATTAATTGTCCTTGGAAAAAATATTTCATTTCCACCTTAATTTTTTTAACTTTTCCAATAAATGGGTTGTACATGTAGCTTTTTAAGATTAAGTCAGCATATCATTCCTAGGTAGAGCAAAGAAAACCCCATGAATTTCATTTTCACTTAAGTGACAAGCTTTTTCTGAACAGGGAATATTTGTACAGCACTCAGTTTGATATTCAGATGATAAAAGAGGTAATGAGTAAAACTTTTGGTGAAAAACCAACAATCACAAACATTTACTGAGCACACGTGAGGTGTTAAAATACAGTCTTCCCAAGTATTAATTTTTTAATTCCTCACTGCAATCATATGAGGAAGACACTACTCTCTCTAGTTTACAAATGAAATAGCCAAGGCACACGAAGCTTCTGTATTCTTCCAAAATAACAGAACTAATAAAAATAAATTTGCCTACAGGAACTCTGGGCTCATCCTGTATTCTATATCCCTGTCTTAGACCTGTTGTAGGACTAGGGTGCAGTTTGATAATGGCTAAAGCGTAAGGTGGGAAATAGAGGAAGATAAAAATGAGAAGAAGAAGATGAAGCCAGCTTATGGGGCCTTGAATACTGTGCTAAGGACGATGGGCATTAGAATACAGTCAGGGACATGGGTTTGCATTTAAGAGAATCTCCAGTAAAACAGCCATGACAAGTGACACCTGAGGAAATGTTCTCATTTGAGGAGACACGGAGATAATAGGGAGTAGTGGGGACTGTAGGGAAATGGAGGAGCTTCACATTTGGAAGGTGACGCAGCGACAGCAAATCAGCCTGGCAGGAGAAGGTTACCCCAATGTTGCCAATCATTCTTTTTTCAGGAAAAGCAATGACTATCAGATGCTAATTCTCCAAATGATTAAATGCTGAGCCATAGCATTTGTTTCTGTTTTGTTTTTTTGACACTAGGGACCAAACACAACATGCTTGTTGGGCAGACACGGTGGTAGATGGATTGCCTTTCTGAGTCACCTGTGCTTTCGAAAAGAGCTCATTAAAAAAATGTTTTGATCTGGAAAGCAATGTAAGCACATTAGCATTTTAGAGAGATAAACCCAGTGGTATTTCAGAAAAGGGGGTTGACAGGGGGTGCCCAGTTAGAGGATTATTGCAGAAGGAGAAAGAAGACAAAGGCCCCGGCTGGTGGCAGGGAGAAAAGCAAAGCGTGGAAGCATTTTCTAGTATAATTGATCCATTACATGTGGCTGGTGACAAGAAAGAAGGAATCAAGCCTAATTCAGGACTGTCAAGCTTTGTTGATTAGAAGGAAAGTAACATATTGATGGAGACAAGAAATATAAAAGGAAGAGCACATTTCTGGAGGCAAATAGTGAGTTCAATCTGGGACGTGTCCAAATAGGGTTTAGGAAGCATTCAAATAGTATCAAGCTCTTCTTGGCTTTCCTATTGTAAAGAATAATCATTCCTTAGACCCAGTCAGCTCCCATCCACTGATTGTAATCGCTTCCTTGAAAACAACTAAGAATTTCAGGAATTGCTAAAAACTGTACACTCTTGTGAGATTTAAGCACAAAATCAATTATCAGCAAGAATTAGTCATAACAGAATTGTAAACAGGAATCTTTTAGAAGAATTTGCTCATCATTACTTTCCTGTAAGTTTTTACTTTTGTCTCTGGCATGTAAGTTCTACCATCACAGGCAGCAAGTCTATTGAAGGGAAATGGCGCTTGATATGGCCAATCTGGTTTAAAAACTCAACTTGGAAACCTTGGTTTTAGTTCAGCATTACTTTTCTGATGGGTACACCATTGAGTTTCTGGGAATTTTATGATTTAAAAGATCATAATGTACATTTAGGCAGTCAAGGCTACTGATCATAAAGCTTTACTTGTTACAATTAATACAGTAAAGGACTTTGTAATCAAATATAACAATAGATTTATGAATATTAATTAGGGACTAAATTTAAATATTTCATTTTTTCTGGTTTCTGTGGACTTTGATTTATTTGCTTTGATTAATTCCTTGAAGATAAATGTGTGCATAAGATAGAGAGAAAGAGAGAGAGAGAGACTGTGTGTGTGTGTATTTTAAATAGAGCTCGATCTAGCCTATAAAAACCTGGAATCATATGAACTAAAACATATATTAGGTCAGTGGAAAATACATACATATGTACATAGAAAGATACACATACTTTTTTATTCAATAAACATTTATATTTATCCCACAGGAAAGACATAGTGTTTGCTGGTACTGAGAAACTCGGAAGGGAAAGAGTTTCTGGCTAGAAACAACTCACAGTCTGATGACACATATATCACTAATTGTAATATGAAGCAATAAAAATGACAAAAGAGAAGAAAGACTCTTAAAGTTATACAGTTGGTGAGTGATAAAGGAAGGGTTTTCTAACGAAGCCTGATTCTCTATCATCTTTCTGCCCTGCTGAGACTTTCCTCGGTAACTTGATGAACCTAAATCCGCAAGAGTTCTCTGATTCTCCAAACTTTTACACCCTTAGAACAGTTTAAGGAGCAGCTGTAGCTTCTGATGAGTAACACTAGAAGTTGTTCTAAAATCAACTTTTAAACAATATCAAGGACTATCCTGTGGAACACCATCTCCACTCTCCAGGGTAAATGTGTCACAATATTTGGTTGTTTTCCAGATTTTTAATTTCAGGAACAGTCTTCTAAAGCTTATTCTCTAGACCAACCATGTGTCCCCTAACTGATGCAAGAGAGTTCTAACATATTCACGGATGACCATAGGTCCCTTTTCTTCCTATACAGTAGACTGCACTGTATATGATTGTAGCTAAATTAGTATTCAGTCAGGGCTAATTTAGTCTTCTTTTCTAGCCACATCATTTACAGAACTCCATATGTATGAAGAGTTTCCAGAAGCTCCTCTCTTTCATGACTTTTTATTCTTTACAGAGACCCCATCTGGGAAGACATGAACTGAAAAGACAGTGCAGAGCTGGACTCACAGGGAGTATGGCAGCAGTGGGGTGGAGTCCCTGTAACTTGATCTTGCCTTTTGGTTGCATGCAGGATGCTCTCCCTTTTACTCTGTGCACCACGTATTCAGGAGTTGACACTGTTCTAACAAAATAGAAAAATGGGATGCTTTGCTTCCATGAGAGAAGCAAATATATACATAATTTATTTTTATTTTATGTATTTATTTTGAGAGAGAGAGAGAGAGAGAGAGAGAGAGAGTGAAAGAGAAGAGTGAGTGGTAGAGGGGCAGAGACAGAGTGAGAAAGAGAAAAAGAGAGAGAGAATCCCAATCAGGCTCCATGCCATCAGCACAGACCCTGAAGCAGGGCTCAAAACCATGAACTGTGAGATCATGACCTGAGCTAAATCAAGAGTCGGATGCTCAACCAGCTGGGACACCCAGGCATCCCAAAGCAAATATTTTCATAGTTAAGAACACCAAGGGCATTTAGGTGATTCTCCCAAGGTCATTCACTAACTAATGGATAAAGGACTTCAATTTGAATGTCATGGATCTTGATTCAAAGTCTAGTGATCTTTTCTTAAACTTTTTTTCCACTACTTCATTAAATATATAAATATAAACCTATTTAATCCTCATAAAAACCCTATGATAGGATCGAATTCCAGCATGGCAGCATGACAACTCCACTGACCTGCTCCCCAGTGAAGCTGGCAAAAATTATTTTTAAAAACAATCATTTAAAACTCAATAATGCAGGTATCATTACTGTAATTCTATTTTTACAAATGAGGAACTGAGGCACAGAGAAGCTAAGTAACTAACCCAAGGTCAAGTGTAAAAGTCTGGATATGAGCTCAGTTTATTGGTTCCAGAGCATATCCTTGGGGTGCTAGGGGATGGTGATGGGGAATATATTTTAAATTATTTTATTCTAGGATTGCCTGGATGGATCAGTCGGTTAAGCATCCAGTTCTTGGTTTCTGCTCAAGTCATGATCTCAGGGTTGTGAGATTGAGTCCCAAATGGGGCTCTGCACTGACACGGGGCTGTCCCTCTCTCTCTGTCCCTCCCCTGCTCACACACGCACATTTGCACACTCTTAAAATAAATAAATAAACTTAAAATTTATTGTATTCTAAAGAAAGAAATGTTATAAATGAGACATCATTTATCTCAGGCTTAGGATTCATTCAGATGGAGATGTCCAATCTTTGCTTTCATACTCATTGGCAGTGTGTAAATAACTCTTTGAGTCTTGATTTACTCATTAGGAAAAGTTAATGGGGATTATAAAGTCTTCTCTGGCTGGTTGGAACAGGTAAAGAAGACATGCACCAAACGGGAACATGCTTAACACCTAAGACATGGCGAGTGTTCCGTTGATGCTAATTTCTCTATCCCTTAATCTCTTCTCTCATTTCTCCTTCTAAAGGTTAAAATGGATTTTTATGAAGTTAATAAAGCTCACAAAATGGAGATTGTATGTATAGCATAAGGAAGTGAAATTCAAGAGTTGATGTCTCTGACCACTTAGCATGCCAACCTCAGCATGATAGATATTAGCCACCAAAATAAAAGGCAAGAGCAAAATTCAGATTTTTAATATATTCTTCTAGTAACTTGCTTCAAATCTCTCCCAACACTCAAGGGAGATATAAAAGGGGCGAGTTTGGACAAGCAGAGGACTTGTGAAAGAGTTTTGTTCATTCATTCATTTATTTGTTTGCTTATTTATTTATTTACTTATTTATTTATTTATTTACTTATTTATTTATTTTGAAGACAGAGGGCTGCTGCTTTATTGAAGGTTTACTTACCTCCTAGGGGGGGTTCTTCCCTCTTCTGTTCATCCCAGGGAGAGAAGAGTCTGACACACCCCTTGGAGAGTTGCAGATCTCTTAGAGTCGGGGATACAGCGGACAGGGGTTTGGCCCTCATCCTAAAAGTCAAAGGGACAAAGGAGACAGCAGAGGAGAAGTGGCTGCAGGAAGCAGGGATGAACCTATATTCCAAGACTTTGTCAAAGTAACGGATGTGTGAGTACTGCCCTTGAACCGGGGGTGGGAGAGAGAGCTTCATAGAGCTGTTTCTATTCCCGCCTTAGTAGAATTTTCAGAGATTAATAGGCCTCCATCAGGGAGAGGTCTATTGGTATGAGGCTCTGAGAAACCAGATGCTAAAATGAGAAGTCACAAATATCCATGAATTGAGTGTTGGAAGAACTTCACAAAGAAAAACAAGAGTAATTTTTAATATATGGCATAGGGCAGTCATAGTAAGACCTCATCTGAGGGGAGCCTGGGTGGCTCAGTCAGCTAAGCGTCTGACTCTTGATCTCACCCCAAGACGTGATCTCATGGTTCCTGGGTCTGAGCCCTGGGTTTAGTGTCTGTGCTGAAGGTGCCTGTTTGGGATTCCATCTCTCTCTCTGCCCCTAGCCCGCTTGCATGCGTGTGCTCTCTCTTTCAAAATAAATAAATATATATATAATTTATACACATATATATATTTAAAAAAAAAACCTCATTTGAAAGCAAAACATTCTTTGTTCCCCTTATTACTCTCCTCTCCCCTCCCTCTGAACCTAAGAGTAGGGGAGCAAGTAAATGATAGAAAAGCAAAGGCAGCGGCAACTACTTGGAGGAGGAAAGATGATTTCCTTTAGGATGAAAATTAAAGAAATTATTCATTGGGCATTTTCAAGTACTTAACTGTTAGTTGTTGGCTTTGTTTCATTTTGGTCTTTTGTTTTGTTTTTACTTTAAAGTAAACATAGCTTAATTATTTCTAAGAGTGAGTATCAGAAGAGTAAGCTCATCTCCTGGGTTTCATTCGATGGAGATCACTAAGCAAATTGTATTGAAATATATTTTAATGAGACAAAGTGACACAAATATACAATTGCATTCTGATCAAACCTCAAAAATCATGGTAGTTCAGTATGTCAGGTTAATATATTCACATATGAATATGTATTCTACTATTTTTTTAATAGATTTTATTTTTTTGAGAGAGAGAAAGAGAGAGTGAGCAGGGGAGAGAGGCAGAGGCATAGGGAGAGAGAATCTCAAGTAGACTCTACACTTAGCGTGGAGCCTGATGCAGGGCTCAATCCCATGAGCCTTGGATCACTACCTGAGACAAAGTCGAGAGTCAGTCGCTCAATGGACTGAGTCACCCAGGCACTCCTGTGTTCTACTCTTTATAGTTAATAACTTTGATGAAAGAAATAACAGAATTATTCAATAATAAAAGATCACTTTTCTTCCTTTTTTTTTCCTCCCTACTATAAACTTTTATATCGACAGAGCTTACATTAATTTTGTGAGGTCATTTTTTTTTAATTTGTCTTAGTATCTGCAATGCAAATACATCATCGCAAATGTGTTGCAGTTCACAAATTAGTAGACTGTATTAGTTGCGGAATCATTCCATCATGCCTAATTGTTTCGCGTTTAACATGCAGGAGAGCTGTCTCAAGACCATGTATAGCTTATGCTGTACTAATGATTATGGTAGAGTAAGTATAAGCATGCTATAACAAATGGAAAACAGATATTTTAATAAGAGAACAGACTACAGGTAATAAGATTTAAGTTCTCACTTCTGACCAGTCTGTAGCTACTTTTGTGACCTTGGATCAATATGAAACATGCCGTTTTCCCAAGAGCACATTAGAGTCGATACTGATCTAAATTCCTCAAAGTGTTTTTTTCTTTTTTTTCCTTTTGTTGTTCTAATTTTTTGAAAAAAGAAAATTAGCTTTATCTGTGACCAAGAGATGTTTGCTGGGAAAACAAACACAAAAATGTCAAAAGGGAAATGAAGTTAATCTCTTTTATATGCTTTTCATCTGGGCGAATACGAAGGACAGCCCAGGTTTTGCCGGAAACATGAATCAATACATGGTCTAAACGTTATGGCCAGCTGGGAAAACTGTTTTATATTTATATAACAGTATCCTAAGGTATCAGTTAAAAGACACAATAAAAGTAAAAACACAGATGACCTCTCTTACGCTGTGTGGTGAAACCTACAAAGTAATCCCAGAGTGAATTTTCTTAGTAAATAAGCCTTTTGTAGGTAATGTTCCTCCTGGAACTGTTATGTTCAATAAAATAAAATAAATCCGACAAAATAAGATATAAGTTAGATTGTCTGAAGACACCTGTCCTGTTCTGACTTCCGAGATCTGGTTAAACTGTAGATGCTGGCTTCGGTGCAACCTGTCTACTGCATTTATACAAGGATCCAGGTGACAAGGATGTGCTGACCGGTGGTCCATTCTCTGAGGTTGGAAGATTCAGCGTTTTCATTGTGAAGAACATACTCGAGAAAACCTTTTGCACATGGATAACAGGAGCCTGGTACACAGATACTCGTAGCACCATTGGACATGTAAATATTCCTAGCACCATTGGACGTATAAAATGAGGAAATAAAACAAATATCAATTACCAAAATAATAATAAAGTTTTTTGGTGTATTCACACAGTGGAAGACTATTCAGAAGTGAAAATTAATGCTATACTAATAACAACATAAATGCACTTTACAAATAGAGCATAGAGCAAAATAAAATAATACAGAAGTTTGTTTAAAGAATAAAAGTATTATAAAGCATCCATAATAATAAAAATAGAGTTTATTGTATTAAAGACATAAATAGATAATAAAACTGGTTTTACCTAAGTATACTATTTGCTACATTTATTTACAATAAATTTACTTACTAAAATATATGTACTTACTATATTTATTTATTTATTTATATAAATTTTATATATTTATATATATTAATATATTTTATGGTTAGTTATATATATTAATATTAATATTTTATATTTTATTTATTTTTATATAATATATTTATTTATATACTCTATTTACTATATTTATTTAACTGTATTCACCATACACAGTGTACAGTATATTTGGTGAATGCTGGGGGAAGCCTGAAATGAAATCAGACTGCATGAGTAGCTTAAACATTTTCTGTAAGGTTCTATCACTTATATCAGGATGTGAGTTCATCATTGTAGATCTAATTACTCTGCTTCATACCTTACTTATACAATGCCCACATTATTTTGTATATGTATCGCATAGTAAAAGAAATTTAATAAAAGTTTGGGAAGAAACAACCTGAACTGGGAGAGAACAGTAGAAAGAAGAACAGATTGAAAGAGAAGTGTTACTTTTCTCTTCATGTATTTTTTAGTAACTTGATTACTTTCGTCAAATATGTAATGTGAGAGAATGAAAGGAGGGGACGGTATATGCACTCTATGGTTCCTGGTTACACTGCACTCACTGGAAAGTGAGTGCAAATCCGTGTACATGAGAAGCTTCGAATGAGAAACCTGTGGATCACATCATGCATACAGATGATCTTTGGCTTGCCGGCCTCACATTTTGCTCTTTGCTTTTATTTAGAAGCAACTTTCTAATGGGAAAACCGACACAAAATATTTGGATTTCTAACTGTCCTGACCAACCAGAAATGTTGGCAAACACCAAGACCCCCTCCATCAGCACATAGCAGCTAGCCTTAGGGTGGACCTTGGGGGCAGCTGTACCATTTTGATAAGTGTGTTCCCAAGCTGCCTCATTCTCTCCCTACCTCTAGCACATTAACTAAATGACCTCTGTCAGCCTTTAATTTCACATTTTGCCCCATATCACAATGCTGCTTAAACAAGCTCAGAAGAAGGGTCACTCTTGGGGGGCTCTGAGGTTAGACCAGCTGGTTGGAATCCTAGGTCAGCCTTTTGCTCACTGTGTGACCTTAGGGAATCTACACCTGCCTTGCACAATTTCATCAGCAAAACTCAGTTTTTCTCATCTCTAAGATGAAGGGCTAATGGTACCTTCCAGAGAATTCTGTCAGGTAAAACATTTTGCAGAGGGACTGACCTATAAAATGTTGGCGAGCCCTCAATAAATATTAGTGGTTGATGTTATTGTGTTTTTGTAATCTTTGGAGTGAAAAGTGGCATGTCTATGCAAATTCTTATAAGCATATCATAATAATAGGGAGGTCCCAGAACTTACTGCATATGGAAAATTACTCGGGCAATTTGAGACAGAAGACAGGAAAAAAATTAGCTTCAGCAAGATGAAGGAAATATTAAAATAGAAGAATTGCGGGTTGTAGCGGTGAAGAAAGAAAGGAAGCCAAAAGCAAATGAAATATCAAGTGAGGATTAAGAGGTATAGAAAGAAAAGGAAAAAAATAAGGGAGAGTGGTCCTTAGAAGGAAGGAAAATGCATACATTAGAGACTTAAATGGGCAGAGGTTTACAGAGAAAGGAAAGAAACGGCGTAAGAGAGATAACAAATCTATGGCTAAATAAATAAAATGAATAATGACCAAAAACCCACAAAAAAGTCCATAATAGATGAAACTCAAGTCTGAAGAAAGAAAACAGAGGAAATTAGGGAGAAATATTATGCTTCATGAATGTGAGGAATCTGTGGTTTCTGAGGTTTCTTGGAAAGGTGGGAGGAGAGGCTTGGTATAGAATTCTGAAGGACAAGTGAGACGTGAGAGCTTGTCAGCTAAAAAGAAGACCACAAAAGCAGGTATTTGAGACAGAAGCCTGAGTTAGAGCCTTTGGAGTCCAATGTAAATAAACTTGTTTTATTGTGAGTCTAAGAAATAGATATAACAATAAAGGAACAGTAAAACAAAAGGGTAACAATACTGTGAGCCTAGGAAATAGATGTTACAATAAAGTGACAACAAAGCAAAAGGGTAACAGTATTTGGGGCCGTCAGGTTAGCTGCACAGGGAGGGAGAGCCTTGAGAAGAGCATGAAGTCTGAGTAACATGATTATGCAGGTAAGTTGAGGGAAAAGAGATTCAACTAAACACACGCTGCAGCCACCTGCTTGTCCCCTGCCAATGGCACCAAGAAATACAAATGGATAGGTTACTTAAGGATATATCTCCTTTTCTTAAAGAAGAAAAGTGTTCTCATTTGTAGAGAATGTAAGATTCATTTAGGAAAAAAATGATAGGCCTAGATATAACCGAAACTACACAAAGGATGCAAATATATCAACTTGGCCTGAAACAGATACAGAACTTAAAATATTTACATGTATACACATGCATAAAGACTGGAGGAATACTCATAAAGTGTGAGTCAGCGATGGTTAGGGCTTATGTATAAGAGAAAACAGAAAAGTGTTCCTTTTCAAATCATCGCTCCAACAGTTTCCCTAAAAGCTGGATAAACTGGAAAAGGTACTTGAAAGAGGAAGCTATTCCTGCAGAGAAGGACCATGCTTCAAATACTGGAGGAAATATCACAGGGAGAAAAAAATCCCTTCTTTTGTCAAGACATCAGAGTCTGGTGGAGTGTTAAAGACAATTCTAGAGGAAGTGCTCAGGAAGAAGGAGTGAAGGGAGAAGAATTAATAGCAACTGAGACATTTCCTGTTTCAAGTGTATTTAATGAGAGCAGCAGGGAGAAAACAAGGTTGAGACCGGAGCATACACCGGAGAGCAAAATGAAGGTCATTTGTGTTGATCGGCTCAAAGAGAAAGACAGAAGGAAAGAACGTTAAGTCAAAACTACAGGCAGACTTCACAAACATCTTACTGTGTTCATAAAGAGAGAGTGTTGGCTTCAGAGAGTGAAGTGGATGGCGAAAACCATGTAGAAGGAGAAATTGAATAATTAAGCTGCTTCAAATTTAAAAAGAGATTTTTAAAGAAAAGTATGCAGATTCCTACCAAGAAAGTCAAACATGAAGAACTCATTGATTCGAGGCGAAACCTCACAACCTGGAAACCGGGAAAATGGTAAGCTGAAAACGAGAGAGGTGTCCCTAGGCTTAGCGGTCTGACCTTAAACTCAACATCTTAGTTCTGTTAAAAAAAATGCTTTGAGGAAAAATGAAACAGCTAATACACTAAAAGAAGAGTCTTCTGATGATATTTTTAAAGGATGCTTGAGAAGCTATCAGAGTGTAGAATTGGCAAACATCACTGCTCTAGGAGTGTAACAAAAGGTGTCGTGAAGCCCATGCAGTTCTGGGTCACAAGGTATTCGGTGGATTGGATTCTGGTGTCACGACAAAGGCGAGCATTGCTAACATTATTTCACACCGTTCAGGTCAAGGAAATTTCGCCGGAAGGTGACATGTAGGTTAAGTTGTGAATGTAGGGGAATAAGTTATATATCAGGTCTCTTTCACCATGGAAAGATGGAATATAAATTAAATTGATAAGGGACTGAAGTGAAGCTGTTTTTTATATACTTCTATGTGAAATCTTCAGAATTTTTCCAAAGGTGGGGGGGGAAACAAACGTCGAACTTGAGAGAAAAATACATGTAAAGATGAAATGCTAAGCTGGATGGGTCTCGTCCTGTCTTATGCGGCTGAGATCATTCTGAAAATAATGAAAGCAAAAGAGATAAGACAATGTAAAATATGTGACAAGATCGCAACAAAATATGGAGACAGTGCGGCAAATAAAAGGAGAGAGAAGAAAGTTTTATTGAGGCCGCATACGGTGACAGATGATCTCGGTGCGTTCTATTATTCAAATTTCACAACTAAATTATAAACAATGTCATCTTCTCATTTTACAGGTTGGAAACTCAAGAATTAGGTAGGTTAAATAACTCGTCCAAGGTCACACAGCAAGCAAATGTGGAGCTGAAATTCAATTCACTGTCTGTCTGACTCCTCAGCTTTTATCTACACACCATTGCCTTTCAAAACAAAGACATAAAAGTGAGAAATAAAGGGAAATACAATTACATTGAAGCTGTATAGTTGAAGGATGAGTGTATTGTCTGTAGAGCAGGAGGCTGCAACAAATAAAAAAAGGAAAAGAAAAGAAAAACTGTCGGCATGATTTCCACTCGTCATTTGAAGAGAATCCTGTACAATATCAGAGCAAGGTGTGTCTGAGCACCTGGACCCTCGGGAGCGGAGCTGGGTGTCAAACACCCATGCTAACAGCACGGGGCTGCGACTTGGGGCCTGAATCCTTGTTAGGGAAATGGTTATTTCTGAATGATACATAATTAAAATAGATTAAGTGTTACTTGACTTCTCTTTTGCTGCTCTTCAAGTATATCATTGCCACTCTGTATAATTAAAGAAACTGGTATCTTTAAAGAGCAACTCTAAGACCTAGTCACCGTCCTGCCAAAAAGATAACCCTGTGAATGGTACACCTGGATTATTTTCATTCCTTGAGGGATCCCGGAAGGTCGCATTAGAGGATTTACATGAGGGCACATCTTAAAAATATGCCTATACTTTGATTGTAAAGCCATACTATCTTCTTAAGTGCCAGGGTGATGCAACTGAACGGCAAAAATAATACAATAAAGCTCACAGAGAATTAATTTTAAAATATATTTTAACAGAAAGAAACTAACCGATAATACAGACATGATGCTACTTTTGCACAGTTCCACTTTTGTAACATTTTTATGCCTACAATAAAATAAAATTTGCAGGAACACAGTAGTGAGTTGCAGGAAAATATATAAGACAATGTTTTTTTTTTCTTTTTGTAATTCTTGATTTTTCTATGGTAAAAATACAAGAAATATATACATATTTATAAATCTGTTAATGTATTTATATTAAGTTGACACCGTGGATTCAAAAGTAAATACTAATGACAAGTCACTCTTACAGTTGGCTTTAAGTGATTTTTATAATGTAGAATGTTTTTGTATGTGACCAACCCAGAATCTGCGGCAAATTAGCCATCAGTTAATACCTCAAGAAAAGACTATTATAAACAAATTAAGAATGTAAATACTTATATGAACAATAGCTAAAAGTTATCTAAAGTATTAAACATATTGCTATTATATTAAATTATAATTAATCATATTAATGTATTAATAATCATAATCACTAATGTTTACTGAGTTTGTTATATACCAGACAGTTTTCTAAAGTGTCTTTATATCACTTAACTTTTTGAATATGGTGTGTATTCGATTCTGTATTGTTCAATTTTCTCTGACCAAGAGGCTTAGGCGTGCTAAGTGTTTTGATCACATCCATGTAAATTAACAGTAAGGTCATAAAAGCAATGCCTTGTAAGCACATTGAAATAAATTAGACAAGACCGATGTTTCTTAAACCCTATTGTTTATTCATCACTAATCCTGATGATCTTGAAAATATTTTTTTTATTGTGCATCTGAGGGAAATGAATATTTCTCCTCTCACTCTTGAAACAGAGCTCATGGCTCCGAGTCATCGTGCTACAAAATAGAGCACCTGAGCAGAGTCCCCTGCAGCTAATGTAGCAACATTCCAGAGGTGGAATGAGGAGCAAACATTGTTAAAATATTTCTAAGGAACTTTTGCAACTACTGAGATATGGCTGTTGTCCTAGCTCAGGTTGCTATGACTACATTCCATAAACGAGTGGCTTATCAACAACAGAAATCTACTTCTCACAGTTCTGGAGGCGAGAAGTCCGAGATCAAGGTGCCAGCCTGGTGAGGACCCTCTTCTAGTGACTGGCAACTGACTCCCTGGATACACACTTGGGGGCAAAGAGAGCTAGCTATCTCTCTGACCTCACATAAGGGCACTCCTCCCATCTTGAGGACTCCACCCTCATGACCTACCTTCACGTTAGGGGTACAGGATTTCAACAGAAGAATTTCAGGGAGACTCAGACATTCGGTCCACTGTAACTCCTGAGTTTGTATAGCAAGTCACAGATAAAAAGTCAATGGGTTCCAGATCTTCAGTCTGCAGTGTAACCAATTGCCTATCTATGTGCCACTGGAAGGGAGATGCTCATGTCTGATTTTTATTTTCGATTCCACATATTGTCAGTATCTGACATCTCCCCCAGATACAAATGTGTTAACATTTCTTTTCCTACTTTTTCTCTACCTCCCCTTCTGCATCTCCGCGATTCATGAGGGCATCCGTGGAGATTAGGGTTTGCTCGGTAGGTGGCAGAAGCCAGACTCCTGGAATAAGGAGCCTTCTGTATCGGGAGCACACACGTCTTTTTCATCCCAAGACCCCCCCTTGCCAGTTCCGTAGAAATCCCAAGATCCGGAGAGACCAGGCTGTCTTGGGACGAGTGGTCCAGGCAGCCAAGGATGCTGGCATCCTCTGAGCTTCCCCTGATGCTGAAGGCATTCCAGCCCATCCTCTTCCTGCCCCTCCATCTGGACCTTCTCTTACTCACCCCACTCCACACGCCCACAATCCACAAAAGGAATGCTGTAGCTTCCAACTGTGTCCTGTTTGCCTATCAGGGGAACCCCGTACTGTACTCAGGCAGCCCAAGGCGGGAATGGGTTTGGCTTACTTTCAAAAAGCATGAAGGTCACTGTGCATAGAACAATGTGATGAGGAGGAGGAAGGAAGGAGGTGAGCAACGAGAAATGGCCATTTGCTCATGCAGGCGTTGATAGCACGCAGTGCTTAGATTTCATTTTGAGTGTGATGGACACCTTTGGCAACTTTTGAGTAAGAGAGTGAAATCATCTAATTTATATTATCAATTTTCACCCCAAATGGTATTTGGGAAACTGACTGGAGGCAGGGAAATCTGTCAGTAGTGTATTTCAGTCCAGGAGAAAGAAGTTCGCGGCTTAGTCCAAGTGTTAACAGAATAGATGTCCTGACATGGTCAGATTCTGTGTGTACATGTTTGTACTGTGAAAACAGTGTCCACCAGAGTCATTAATGGATTCAATGAAGAAGGGAGAGATAAAAAGGAGTCAAAAATTCCTGCAAGGCTTGGGGTCTGAATATTAAATGTTGGGTCTGGGGACTGAGATGGGAAGGCAGGATGCCAGGGGGCTCAAGAGTTCCACATTAGACATGCTGAGTTCAGGTGCCAGTTAGACATTCAAGGAGAAGAGGCGGGAGGCGACACATGCCGGCACCCAGGGGCAGACCAGGGTGGAGATCCACACGTGGGAGTCATGAGCACTGAGATCAGTGTAAGTTCATGACTCTGGATGAGATCACCTGGGGGAAGTGTATATACAGAAATAAGAGTAGAAAACTTGCTCAAACCTGCTGCTCTATGACAAAAGGTGTGATTCTTTACCTGAAAGTTATAGACAGAATTGAGCTGACAATGGGGCCATGATTGATAGAATATAATATACGTCTTAATATAAAGCAATTAGAATATTAACATTATCAGGTAACCTCCCTGAAGAAGCAATCGTTTTGTTTTGTTTTTTTTTTTTTTAGTACAAATTTAAGCGTGGATATCTTAATGCCCCACAGTGTATGAGTCATTTTCAGCAGTGAGCTCAGTTAATCCTGAGAGGCTGGCAGATTCACTTGTAAAAACCGGTAGCACAATTGGGAAGAAAAACTGCTCTTTTGAGTAAATGCTTTATAAAGGCAATTAAAGCAGAAAGATGTGTTTATGGGCTTTCACCCTTCAAAAGGGCTATAGATCAAATTTATTAAAAATGTAATTTGGAAGAGAAGCTGGCAATACAGTAATAAAAATAAAAATGAAACTAATTTATCTTAGATGTCGGTGGTGCTTTTAGCCCTAACCAATCCAAAGATTTTTTTAGTCAAACACAAGTTGGGATTGAACACTGCCCTATAATCCCAAAGAATTTTGAACAAGCTGTTCTGTATATGATCACGTGATGGATTCATTCTCATAGTTTACAACAGAAAATATAGTTTTAACTTACATATGTCTAAAACTTAATGAGAACAATTTTTAGGGGCTATTTTTTTTAAATTTTTTAATGTTTTATTTATTTTTGAGAGACATAGAGACAGAGCGTGAGCAGGAGAAGGGCCGAGAGAGAGGGAGACACAGAATCCGAAGCAGGCTCCAGGCTCTGATGAGCCATCAGCGCAGAGCCTGACATGGGGCTTGAATTCACAGACGTGAGATCATGACCTGAGCTGAAGTCGGCCACTTAACCGAGTTACCCAGGCTCCCCTAGGGGCTATATTTTTAAATCTACACATAGAATCTGGTAAGAAACACGAATGCCCTTTTCACACATATATGCATCCAGGGGTTAAAAGAGACAATCTTTTTAACATATATTTAAGTCAACATTTTTACCTGTTTTTGCACTTGCTCTTTTTTTAAGCAATTGTTCTTGAAAGAAAATAAGCTAATACCTTTTGGGTTTCACAGGACATTCAAAATATGACATACTATGAGAAATCAAATAATACTTTTTCTCCTAAAAACATACTTTTTGTAAGATTCTTTTTCTTTTTTTAATATGCGGTGTGTTTTCAGTGCAAGAATAGTGCCCAAATGGGGTTGTTTCCTCAGAGACTATCTTTTCTGACCACATTCCAGCTATTTTGATATCTTATAATGAAATGAATTAAATGAAAGCCGGTCCAATTTTGTTTTTTGTTTTTTGTTTTAAACTTTTTAATGTCTATTTAATTTTGAGAGAGAGAGAGAGAGTGCGAGCAGGGGAGAGGCAGACAGAGAGGGAGACACAGAACCCGAAGCAAGCTCCAAGCTCTGAGCCGTCAGCACAGAGCCCGATGCTGGGCTCAAACTCACAAACTGTGACATCATGACCTAAGCCAAAGTCCACCAACTGAGCCACCCAGACTCCCTAGGCCAGTCCAACTTTGGACAAAGTCCTTCACCAATAGAGAGTTAGGCAGCTTGCAGACAAGACTCAGTTTTACCATGTTCAAATAAGAAGTGTTTGTGGGTACAGAGAGGAAGGAGCTGGTCCCCAAATGGCATGAACTGCACAGACCATCTGCAGGGAAGGATAAACTCAACAGGATGGCCTTCCTGTCACAGTGCCTTCCTGGCCTTTGCTTTAGCTTCTGTCTCCCCGGGACTGGGCAATGCTCTGAAATGTAAGCCCCCCATTTCCTTTTATGCCTTTTTCCAACATTCCTGGAAGATTACACTTCACTTTCAGAACTAAAGGGTTGATCTCTATCTTTAGTTCATTCAACACAAAAAATGATAATTAATAGCACACAGAGCAAATAATGATTTGAGTCCTTATTATCATATAAGTCTACCTGCAAGGCGAACTCAGAATAAGAAATGAAAGGTGTTTACTTTAGCAGACTTTTAATGTGTTCTTGACTTTTGAAGTCTGTAACACCTTTCTATTTAAAATCATTAGAGGACGGGTGCCTGGGTGGTTCACCTAGCTGAGTGTCTGACTTTGGCTTAGGTCATGATACCACAGTTTGTGAGTTCGAGCCCCGCATTGCGTTCTGTGCTGACAGATCAGAGCCTGGAGCCTGCTTTAGATTCTGTGTCTTCCTCTCTCTCTGCCCCACCCCCACTCACATTCTGTCATTCTCTCTCTCAAAAATAAACATTAAAAAAATTTAAATCATTAAAGGATAGTTAATGTGTTCATTAACCAGTTCATCTTGATATTAGCCTGAATTGTCTAGTTAGAATTATTTTTGAAAACTAAGTATGTTTGCTTATTCATTGCAGTCGTAAAGTACCATCCATATGCATCAAGTATTCATAAGTACAAGTCTTGAGTGACAGTTATTTAGAAAAAATAAAAGCCAACATTTCTGTCAGTTTACAATTTAATATGTCCATATTACACATAAATTAAATTATGAAATATATTTCTTATAAATTATTCCCCAAGTAGCACTTCCTAGAAACATAGGGTAAGAACTCAAAACCTCCATTGTGTGTGGTTTTCCTAGTTCAGAAAGTGGCTATCACCATGAAACAAACAAGAATGGTCCTCTATGCATAAATATTGGCTATTTTGCCATTAGAATTAGCGGAGGAATGTCTTAAAAGAAACAAATACGCAGGTCTCCTGTCCACTTTATATTTTCAGCTATAAAAATATAAAATAAAATCAGAAGGTTTTTATGTGATCAAATAATTTTCCATCTCTGGTCAAAGGAGAGGAATAACTGATTTGCTATGTGAATATATTTCACCAATGTCTATATAGAAGTGACAGTTACCTACTGCACAAACTGTATCCTTTTAGAAATGTAGTAAATTTAAAGCTTTTTATGAGGCTGTGTGAGGCTGTGTGAGAGCTAGAAAAATGGCATGTTGAAAGGAGTTCATTTAAACTTCAGAGTCTGGCTCACTGTGTAAACCACTTCTTTGCCTGGAAGCAGTAGATCTGCCTAAACGAGGAGGAGCCAGTAATGTGTTCATGAGGCAACACAATGGAGCCTCCTGTCTGCTCATTTTTACATGAAGGGTAAATTACGTCAAGAATAGCAATTGCTGTTAGTTTCATTCCCCATACTAATATAAACATGTCCAAACACATCTTAGATTAAATGGCAGTTACTTTTTTTATTAAATGGTTAATCCTGCTCTCTCTTGTTTTCTTCCACAGATGCAGAGATATAGACGTAAATAGACGCATCGCAGACAGAGAGACATATAAATGGATCATAGATAGGTCCTGGAAATATAGGTATAGATAGATCTATGACAGATCATAGATATATAGGTATAGATAGCTAGATTTCTGATAACTAGAATGTAAACACATAGGCCACAGATATTAGAACAGATCATTGATAGAGATCATAGACAGATTGAGATAATGTAGGATAGGTCATAGACCTGTGACAGACCATAAATAAGTACAAATAAACCTGTGATAGATCTATACACATATGATCTATTTGTGTCTATACATGTATGAGAGAGAGAGAGTAGGATCGACCAACTTTTTCTGTGAAGGACCACAAAGTTCACATTTTAGGTTTTACTGGCCATATGGCCTCTGTTGTAATTATTCAACTGTTCTGTGTTGTAGCACAAAAGTTGTAAATAATATGTACATAAATGAGCACAACTGGATTCCAATAAAATGTTCCTTATGGACAATGAAAATAGAGTTTCATAGACCTTTTATGTGTCATGAAATATTCTTCTATTGTCAGTCATCTCTATTCTTAGCTTGAGGTCCATACAGAGTGAGTCCTCAGAGGATATTAGCCCACGGGACGGTAGTTTGTAACTTTTAAAATATATATAATAACCATTTTTTTTTATTTTGAAGAATTCCACGGCCCGTGTGGGCCCATAGCGTCTTATTGTGATCTGCAATCGTCTCTTCAATAAATACGAACTCTAGATAAGAAAATGAAAGTAGTTTCAAGCAGAGGACTTTTTAAAAAGAAAATGGAATTTTATTGCACCAATTGGAACACAGCCAAGATAGAAAAACTCACACCTCTACTTTAAAAGAAAGTGCACAGCAAGAATATGTCTCAGCTAAACGTTTCATTATATGTAAGTTAAGATTGCATAACTAGTCAAAATAAAATTCCAGTATTTTCACAGTGTTGCAAACACAGTACCATATTAATTTTCACATCATACTTTATATGCAAACAAATCGGGTGTGTCTAAAAAAAGTGTTGCTTTCCTCAGAAAAGCTGTCTTTGATAATAAGAATTCCACTGAAAAATGAAACTTTCCATATGTGACAAATTTTGGGAATTTGAATCGAAGAGAAATGAAGGCTTCTCTCTGAAATACAGGCATTTACAGATGGAACTTCTTAAATTAATGCTCAAAAATCTGAGCACCCCAATCCATCCGTTTACACAGGGAACAAATGGATAAATACATAAATGGTTTTTGCTTGTCTTTTTGTTTGCTTTTAAGGTTTCATTGGGCATCCAGGTCCTTGATATAGTGGACATGGGAAGTAATTTTTCCCCTTCAATGCAGTAAAAATTCCCAATCAGAGAGCTGGATTTGTCAAGTGATTACTTCATGGAAGTATGATGAATTCGGTTTCTATACAATCTTGATATTAGGAATTTGCCGATGTTTGTTTGTTCCCTTGCTTGTTTGTTGTTGGTGGAGACTTAAAAGAATCGAGAACTGATACCGGAGCCCTCATCCAAGTCATTTCTCTTTGCCACCGGAAGATAGAAATGGGCCAGTTAAATATACAGCTCTCTTGGGGGAACCTAGTTGCCCAACTACAATCATAAACACATATCAAACATTTCTGTTCCTTTTGTGACACCAGAGGAATTTCAGAACAACAACAACAACAGTACAAAACAATACAAAACCAAACAAAACCCTGAGGGGGCCAGACTTCACCTTTTCCTTTACATTCCTGCTACAAAAGCAATCAAGCAAAAACGATCGTTTCTCATTGGATGCTGAAGTCAACCACGTTTTGTAACGAATCTATAAAAGAACAGAAAGAGAGAAGCTGCTAAAAAACTAGTGTGAAACCATGTGTGTAGCCTGTGTTTTATTTTATTTTATTTAGTTGTTTGTTTTTTTGTTTGTTTCTTTTGAGAGAAAGAGAGGGAGAGCACATGCACACAAGTGTGGGAGGGGCAGAGAGAGAGAGAGAATCCCAACCAGGCTCTGCACTGTCAGTGAGGAGCCCAACTCCAGGCTCCAACCCACAAGCCACAACATCATGACCTGAGCCTGAATCAAGAGTCAGATGCTCAGCTGACTGAGCCGTTTATAGCCTGTGTTTTAAAAATAAATGGATCCTGTGATTAGAACAACCACTTTAGTTCACATTAAAAAGTGCAATCCCTTTTTTGAGTTTATTGGTTGGGTATTTATCTTTAAAAGATAAGAAAATACAGTTCACAGAGGAAGAGCCTTGCTTTCTCATGAGTGTCTTTGAATACTTAAGTGTGCCAGGCTAAGCTCTGGGATCAATTATTTCCTTCTAAAAATGTTCTGATATGGCTTACAAAAGTGCACATATAACAATATAAATATGAAAGATATGAAAAACAAGACCAAGAGAAACTGAAATTGTGTAATATATTGGTAAGCATCTAATTTCAGTTTGTCTGTTAGTGGTCAGATTTAAATTTTCCTGTAAAATCAGCAACTTCATGGGGAAGTTCCTGCTCGTACTAATGAGCCAGGATCACTCCCTTCATACAGATTTTCACAGAATTTCTTGGCGAAGGCATTGTCTTGTTTGCTGACTACAATTTGATGTAGAAAGTGATCTTAGAAAAAGGCTTTGGGCAAGAAATTACATCAGAGCATCACTGAAATTTAAAAAGCCAAATATGACATAAGTCATGTTTACAACACACCTATAAACAACTTTACCAATATCACGGAGTCCAAATACATACTTCCCAGTCAATCTCCGGGTAAATTCAGATAAAGCAATCCCAGCTTGGCCTAGGAAGTATATCCACTCTTTCTAAAACAAAAGCTGCATCATGTGATTCTGCAAGAAAATTCATAATAATAGTAAATACCAACAATATCAATAACTCATTCCACAAATACGCATTATGCAATACCATTATGCAAATACTATTATATTTTCATCAACATGAATCAGAAGACTTACAATAATCACATCATAATGAATGAATTTTGAGAAAGGCTATGTGAACGCTACTTCCGCTTCCTGGGTGTTGGCCATGATTATGGCGCCCTCCATGGTATTTCCCCACTGTCTTGATATTATAACTTGTGAACCATCCATGAATTGTTTAAGAAGTGATAATGACGACATTGCTATGGATGTTGCTGGAAGCCCTGTTGGGAACTTGTCTCCTTAGAGGGGGATTCACTCGTTATTACAGTAGAAATTGGTATTTAGGGACTCATTTCTGATTGAATGAATGTAGTCAGCAGATGGAACCAAGTTTGTCAAAACCAGACCCGCATGCCCGTGGGTCTTACCATGTCAGCACCTGCAAAGCCAATCCCCAACTTCCAGTGTCTTTGTCTCTTGTCCTGCCATATGTACCCACTCTGCATGTAGCAGTACCAGGAAAGAAAAGTCCCCAGACGGGCGTTCATCCAGTGACTGACGAGTTGGTGTCAGGCAGCGACGGCTGCCTCACCCCTCAATTGGAAGGACTCTGAGTCTCACTTGATGCACAGAATCCTGTCAGAGCTAAGTTGTCATCCACCTTATTGGGAGTTTTGTTCGTAACACATGTTTTCTTGGCTTTCCCTGAGCTTCTTTTGCTTGTTCTACTTGCTCACATCAATATTCAGTATTTCCAGGACCGCATTCCAAATAAACAATTTGCATTTGAATCCTTTGTTTCTGAATCTGTTTTGTAACTTAGTCCTTCCACTTATAAAGTACCCAAACCCAGTCAACCATCTTGCTGTTAGCTAATGCTTTGCTATTCTTAATTTAAAAAAAAAAAAAAGGTCTTTGCCAATATTAATCTTGCTTCAACTTTATGACAGCCATTGATTAAAGGTTGTTTGACGAAATGGAGTAACATGCAGGATCATTGTTTAAATTAGAGTCTGTACTCCCTAGCCCTAAATATTTTTCCACCTTGCTTCTATAGCCTGAAACTATTTAATAGATCTCAAATGAGAATTTGGATTCCTTCTACCACTCAGAAGGGATGGCGTTAAAGGACATATTATCTATTAAAATATATGGCCTATATTAAATCCTTAAATTATTCTGGCATTGGGATCACCAAATAATTATCATTTCTCCAGCAACATTCTGAGAATTTCCATTAATTCTTTAATTTTCCAAGACTTCAGGGAGCCCTTGATTTCTGGAATTCCAAATGTAACACTAGCCATCGGTATGCTGATTCTGGCACCAGTATAAGATGAGCTCAGAGAGTCAGAAAGTCCTAAAACATGTGGATAGGCTCACTACTTGAGGGAACAAGAAAAATGTGAAATGTAAAAATATACGCATGCTGACTTACTCTACAGCGTGCACCCTCCTGGCATTCACCACACCCCCGTGGAGATAATAATGCTCCTGCCAAGTGCAAGACACCAGCTTCATGGAAGCACTCACTTTCAACTACAATCAGCCTGAGGCTCAAACCTGAACTAGCAGTACCATCAACTACTGGAAAAAAAAAAAGCAATAACAACAACAACAGTAACAAAACCAAGCAAATAACAACAACAAAAAGACTCCCAAGTTAGGTAAGATTTTCTAAAATATCAAACAGGTAGTCGTTTCTCAATCTGGAGTGAGGTGTGTGTTCGGTTACAATGAACACATTTTCATTACCCCTTTTACTTTGCTTTAACTTATTTTGTTTATGTTTACCAACAGAATCAGAAAACTGGGTAAACAGTTCTGAAGGACACTTTCCTCACATGCCATGACTAATCATATTCATGGACAGTGAATAAAAAGAAATTATTGACACAGAAAATTATTGCTGTTATCACAAGCCGTTGTATTTCACACCACGGTCCTACCTGGGCCCTTTTAAAAACAGTTTTTATTTATCTTGTATTCATTTTTATTAATTCCAAGCCTTCTTGGGTTTTTATTTTCTAAGGATAAGGATACACCCTTAAGTAAGAAACTAAGAAAGCAGATATACAGCCCTGAAAATTTTCGCTGGCATTTAAACACCAGGTTGTATACATTCATTTATTCACTGAACATTCATAAAGTGAGCACTAACTTCTGATCAGCCATGTTTATATTTTCTGGGTATACCCTACCACCTGGATTACGACATGTAAAAATTTTTAATGCAATAAATATGCTAAATTCAAAGTATGAGTAGAAGGTAGAGTGTGGCCAGAAGGAAAGAGTGATCAATTCTTCCTGAATAATAGTACACTTCACAAGAGGTCATGCTTTGGCTCAGACTGGATGCAAATAGAAATATTCATTAGGTGTGGAATAACCAAGAGGCACCCTAGCCAGAGGAAAAGTGCTGGCAGAGGGGAGGAAGAAACTAGTGTGTTCAGGAACCGGATATTTGTTAGGAATCAAATGAACATCAAATGGAAATGTTTGAATTGGAAGAAACCAGGAAGTAGAAGCATATGTGTCTGGGATTTTATCTCATAGTTAATAGGGAGTCAGTGAAGATATTGTGGATGGGGTAGGAACAGTGGAATAACAACATAGAATCTACTTTTGGGAAGGGTATCTTCAAAACCAAGAGGAAACTTTAAAATACATATATATATATATATATATATATATATATTAAAAATACATAAATTATATATATAAATTATGTATTTATGAATACAATATATATTTAAACATATATAAATATATAAATTTAATATATATTTAAACACAAACACTAAAATATATTTATTTAGGCATATGTATGTTATTTAAACATATACATGTATGTATATATACTATTATTTATATATATTTATTTAAACATATATATATATTTAAGGGATGCCCATGTGGCTCAGTGGGTGAAGTATCTAAGTCTTGATTTTGTATCCAGGTCATGATTCTCAAGGTTGGTGAGTTCGAACCTCTCATCGGGCATCTGCACTGACAGTGCAGAGCCTGCTTGGGATTCTCTCTCTCCCTTTCTCTGCCGTTCCTCACTTGTGATCTCTCTCTCACAAAATAAATAAATAAATAAATAAATAAATAAATAAATAAATAAATAAAATAATGTTTATTTATTTTTGAGAGAGAGACAGAGTACGAGCAGGGGAGGGACAGAGAGGGAGGGAGACACAGAATCCGAAGCACGCTCCAGGCTACACAATAAATAAATAAACTTCAAAAAAAAATACGTGTTTGATACGTAATATGTTGCAGGCATGAAGGGTCGGGTGGAGGGATACATTCCAGCCTCCATAAACATGCAAAGTTTAATCATTCATATTTCTATTAGTACTTAAAATTATGAAGCCAAGGCTGATGGTGAGTGGTAGCAACAACAGGGAACAGAAAATCCACAGAAGAAGAGAAGAATAAATCCTGTCTTGTCATATGTGCTCTGGTCTGGCCAACATTTGTCTCAGTGGTCCCTTGTCCATCTCATTTTCCACTACTTACTCCTCTACAACTTCCCACCTCCATCCCCAACCCAGAAGTAGAGTAAAATAATCTTTTGATCTGTACAAGAATATCCATCCATAGGAAAGATGAAGACTTTAAAAAAAAAGTTTCTTTTTATTTTATTTGTTTCATTTCATTTTATTTTATTTTGTTTCATTTCATTTCATTTCATTTCATTTCATTTGAGAGAGAGAGAGAGCACAAGTGGGGAAGAGGAGAAGAGAGAGAGAGAGAAAGAATCTAAAGCAGGCTCCATGGGCAGAGCAGAGCTCCATGCCATAACCCTGGGATCATGACCTGACCAGAAATCAAGAGTTGAACTCTCAACAGACTGAGTCACCCAGGTGCCCCAGTGAGGATTTTTTAGAGCTGAAACCCAATTAGAGACATAAAGATGACAGTGTTATTTTCATAAGATGCTGTCAGCGTTAGGAGCCGTGTGCACACGCATTTAATTACTAGATGTTTACACTTCAAAAAATTGGCCTTTGCAACCACTTGTAAGCCTATTGCCCCCGCCATGATTGGACCTGGGGGATGAAAGAAGATCTTTGAATTCCCAAGCCCTGCATCTGTCACTAATGATTTTAAACCACATAAATGGCATTAGAATGTGTATTATGCTTTCAACCTGGTTTTACATCTAAAGTGCTTCTTATATAAACTGCCACGTAGTCCAATGATGAGCAATTATAGCGAATCGGATTTGGTACCAAATATTTTCCCTTTTTTGACGCCAGAAGGAAATGTCTTCCCCACTCTGAACATCAAATACGTCCAGGAGGGCCTGACTGAAATAATGTCGTCAAAAGGGTAGGCATCTCGTCAGGAAAAGCACAAAATGATTTTTAGTCCACGGCCTTGTTTGGGGATAAAACTATGAAGAAATAAAAACCTCTCGTCAGTGGCTGTAAGTGAGAATATGAGAGGTATTTACACCCAGCCTCTGTTTCCCCTTATCCTCCATCATCTCTCTTTCTGCCAGTTTAATTGTCAACCTGTCTCTGGAGTTTCGTACCTTTCCCAAATGTGTTTCCCCCTTCTGCCTTATCTCTTCAAAGCCATCAGTCACACAGCAGATTTGTAATGAACTTGCTCTCTGCCAAGGCAAGAAAAAAAAAAAAAAAGTGACATCATTTTCAAAAAGGGGAGATCAGCACTTTAATCTCAGTGAGATAGAAAGGAGAACAAAGGGAAAGTCTGGCAGGGCTAACGGGGAGAAAGGATGGGATGGAGCACACCCTTTCTTTCCCTCTCCATGCTTTGTACACTACGCTTTAGAAATTTGGAATCCATTTGTTTTCCATTCTCGTCGTATCCTGCTGGCCGTGCAAAGTCTCGTCTGGACATGATTACGAAGAATAGGGCGCGGCATTCTCCTCCCCGCTTTTGTGGGTTTGGTAGAGTGGGGTGAGGGGGAGATGTTTAAAGGCTTATTATAGAGTTTCAACATTGATGCGGCATTGTAAAATTTTGAGGCGAAATAGCTAGCACATGAATCCTATCTGGCAGGTGTATTCTGGTTGTGGCTAAAACTAAATCAGAATGAGAAGAGCTGGCCATAGAAGGAAGAAAGGGCAAGCATTTTTTTTTCATAATAGTTTATTTTCAAATTGGCTTACATATATTTAAATCACTGCTCATCCCATTGGACTAACTTGTAGACTTGTGAATCAAAGGTAATGTGGGAATTAACACTGAAGGCTCAGAGGCTAAGATATTAAAACAGCTATTTACTGTAATAACTTGTGATGTGTAATCAGAATTATTTGATTAAAAAATTATAGTCCTCTTAAATAATCAAGCTGGAAAGAAATGGAGGTTCTCTCCAGTTACCATGCTTTTAGTTACGGTGGGGCCATGTGCAGGAGATTATCAAACATGTACCATTTGTCACAGAAATGTGATGAGTCACCCTTGATAAAAGATAGCAAACGCTTTCTGTTTGAAGTGAAGCTGGTTTAGAATTAGACACGTGTGTTGGGCATGAACCTCCCAAGCCACAAGTTCAGGTGTGCCAAGAATGTAACTGTTTAAAATTTTTTTCTATTAGTTTCTGTCTGGAATCTTTGCTTCTCCTGTTATTAGGATCCCAACCTTAAGTCAGAATTTGGTAAACCCAGTTCAGTCCAGATTTTCCCTTGCTCTTACTTCTCCATGTTAATCCGAATTTCATGGGTTTTACTCAGTGTCCAGCTCTTTTTCCCAGTCCCACCTACACAATCCAGTATCTACTAAGATGTGCATCACTCCATCTGGCTTCCAGTCTGAGCTCCCCTTGCCTCTCCTCAGCAAGGTGTTCCATTTCTCATGGGATCATTGATTGTCATTTCAGAAATTCTTTGGTGTCACTGGGATCACTACCATGAAGTATATTCAGCTCCTTTGACCATTTCTCAGTTACAGTCATATCCCTTGGCATACTGGGAAACCACAAGAACTCTCTCTAGATGCTTTTCTGTCCATCTTGTGGTAAAGGGAAACTTGGGGGCCATTCCAGAACTCTGCGTAGGTTAAGCAGACTGCATTTTCTACTCTATTGGTGCCTTATCACTCTAGCATGGCAGGAGATGGGGGAAATGATGTCTAACGCACTTCTGCATCCCACATTCCACCCAACAAAGGTCAGTGGATGGTCTGTTGGCTCTGGGTCCTCACCAGCAATCTGCACTGTGGTCCAGAGAGGGGTGATGTAGCTGGATTCAGGGCAGTTCTTCAGATACCCATACAACTATCTCATTTCACTGCTTTTCTTGCTCCAAACTCACACAGATTTCGTCTTCTTTGTGATCACAAAAACAGAGAATGTCTACCTCCAATCTAATTACTTAAAACTCCAGTAAATCATCCTCATGGTTTTTAATATTGAAAAACTTGAAGATTTTGATCAGAACCAAAAATTGTTGGAGTGCCTGGGTGGCTCAGTTAGGCATCCAACTTTGGCTCAGGTCATGATTTCGCAGCTCATGAGTTTGAGCTCTGTGTAGGGCTCTGTGCTGAAAGCTCAGAATTCTTTGTCTCCCTCTCTGTCTCCTCCTCCCCTGCTCATGCTCTGTCTCTCTCTCACAAAAAAAAAATAAATATTAAAACAATTTTAAAAAATTGTCTCCCCTCACTATTATCTCTACAGTACTTTTTAAAAGTCTGTTTTAGTGATAAAAATGGGTTTTGATCTTCTTGGTTTTTTGGTATTTCTGCTAAACATATATATCCTAAGTGAAAGTGTATCAGGAAATTTCAGGGAAATATCATATGCTAATATTTCAAAATACTATCAATTCTATGTTTCTTTCCCCCTATAAATATTTGCCTACCAAAAATAACATGTGCTTCTTTCCTACTTGTTCTGCTTTCCTCCAAGAAGGAGAGAACTGGATCTTTATCTTAGTCCATCTCTCCACATCAATAAATTCCAAACAGAGCAAAAGAGAGTATATATCTCCGAAGTAGTACCCTATACTGACATCCTCCAATATTCTGTAAATAAATATGCATGATGAAGTAAAAACATGTAGCCAAGAGAATCTATCCATTGGCTGAACAGACTTTTATGGACCAATGCCAATGTAGAAAGAGCTTTGTCCAGACAGTGTTCAACTGAAGCTGTCAGAGCTTCTTAGGGATGTGTACTAGGAGTCAGCAAAGTTAATCTGCAGTGATCAATAGGCACTTGAGTTCAAAGGTCATGTGGACCAAATAGACACAAGGTTTGCATGTAGAAAGACACATGGACACATTTGAAGTTAAGAAGAGATAGGGAGAGAGAAACAAAGACCTAGAGCAGGGGAAAACAAATTAGAAGAGTCACAAAAATTACAACAGAAGAACAGAGGTGACAGATTGTAACCGATATTTTTTTAAGAGAGAGAGAGAGAGAGAGCAAGAGAGGGGCAGAGAGTCAGAAGAAGAGAGAGAATCTTAAGCAGTCTTCATACCCAGCGTGTCAGACTTGATCTCATGACCATGAGACTGTAACCTAAGCTGAAATCAAGAATTGGAGGCTTAACCAACTAAGCCACCCAGGTGCCCCTGACTGATATCTACTAACAACTGCATATCCTGGCTCTTTAGCTCTCTTTCTTGGGTTATTTTTCTCCAATCAGTCTATCAGTAACCACTATACTTTATATTCTACATATTTATTTACTGTATAATTATACACATGCACACAAGATTATAGAATCCATAGGAGGAGTGATTTTTGTGTTTTGTAATTGGTGTATCCACAGTTTATAGGACACTGGTAGGGATTTTGAAAAATATTTGTTGCTGGAAAAAAGGAAAGAAAGGAAGAAAGAGGGAAGGAGGGTAAAGGAAGAGGGTAAGAGAATAAAAGGAGAAGAGCAAGAGAATGATACAAATTTCTTGCTTGGTCACTCTCTGGACTCTGAGACCTGGCTGCACTTCCTGTTCTTGCATTCCGTAATTTCTCTTTTTCTTCCTACCAGCTCCATATTCTTGACATGAGCTCATTTGAATGTGTTTCTTTTCATTGTAACCAAATGAACCCTGACAGCAACAGGCGTGGGGAGTGAGCCTGGTCAGTTTACACACCCCTTTTCTTTATTTCAGGTGAATAGCAAACTTTCTCATCATTAAATTCTTTAAACTTCACATAAAAACTGACCACATGATACCATGAGCTTGTTAGAAGAGCATGACTAAGGGTGCTGATGCAAATCCCAAAGGGGAGATAGGACAAGCGAAAAGGGAGAAAGATAATATACAGCTGTTATATGCAAAGTGGCAGAAGATCTGGGATCTGAGGAAACGAGTGATCTTTCCTCATTTACTGACACGGCCTTAAAGGCAGTACAGAGTTCAGTAGTGGCCCCCTAAGGTTAATGAACATATTATCAGAGTACTTACTAAACATGGGGGTTACAAAGTCCAACTCCCCAAAATTCAAATCCTATCAATATGTGTTGTGGGCCAGGCATCCGAATTATTAATCAAGACACCAGCTGATACCTCCCACCAGGTGATCTAAATGTTTTTGCCCCTCCAGAATTCACGTGTGGAAATCTTACTCCCAAAGATGGCAGCATTGGGAAGTAGAGCATTTGGGAGTGGCTCCAGCTGCACTAAAAATGCTGACAACCTGATCTTGGACATTCCAGCCTCCAGAATTGTGAGAAAGAAATTCCTGACATTTTTAAACTACCTAGTCTGTGGTATTTTGTTAAAACAGTCCAATTAGACTAAGACAATATCAATGCAAGGGGTTCTTAAAATATATATTGAGGATAAAATGCTCTAATTTGATCTGTAACACTCAGAGTGCCATGTTCCCAAAATGCTAACCATGGTCTCCCACTTTTGAATCCCATCTGCCTCTAAATCTTGCATATCTTTAGACATTCAGAAATTAAAAGACAGAGTATAGGAGTGGATGGGATGGAAATGGTGAAGGTTGGCTGTAGTGCTGTTGGTTGTTGGTTGTTGGTGGTGGCGGTGGTTTTTTAGTTAGTTAGTTTTTGTGTTGAATTTCTTCTATAAAATGTCCTACCTTTAGAGTGGCCTGAGATGATTGCAAGAACATGACCAATTGATTAAAGTGTTATCAACACCTGAGATATTAAACTAGTGATGTCTGGGGTCACACTTCTTTCTACCAGGTTGAAAGAAATTGTCTTATTTTACCGCCTTCCGTTCTACCAACAATTAGAGCTTTGTACATTTTCTTGCAACTATTAGCCTCACGTTTTCAGAAATGGAATATGTTTCATGAGGTATGTTAGATCCTTTCAGAGGCTACTGGACACTCTTGAGTACGGGACACTGCAGTAATGAATTTAAAATAAACTTAATGATTATTTTGCCTCAGGGCTGGCTGGGAAGGTCATCATATGAAAGCTAGACACTCATGAGGACTAAGGTAAACCTTTACAATCCCATCCAGTAAGCTCCCCTGAACCTGATGGCTGGATCTAAGAATAATATATAGAGAGTTATATAGATTGCTGATTAGGTCATATCTTAGGTCCCTCTCCTTGGACATACTCAAACTCCAAGTCTTTCCAGTCGATTCTGATTCTTTCTCCTAAAATAAGACCTCTTTGAGGAAAGAGTTAAATCTGTTTTCAGAAGGTTCTGCCTAACTCTGAAGAGGTCATTCCTCACAGCAGCCTGCCTACTTGATGAAAAGTAGCATATTAGGCTTCTAGATAGAGTTATGAGAAAGAGATCAAATAAAAAAAGAAGCACCTCCCACTCATAGACTCAACAAAATATATAACCTTTTGCAAAATGTACAAAGGAGGATTCATAGACTGAGGAGCAGTTTGGTGTTCCCAAAATACAGTGTCTCATGTAAGGACTCGAGAAGATAGAAGACCCAGTTAAGGCAAAGCCATAAAAACAGAAGGCAAAGTGAATTCATTTTGTAATTTGTTTTATTATCGCAGGATTTATAGAAAGCAGTTCTACCTATTGCACAAATCTTTTTTAGTTTTGTTCCCTTCCATTTTTTTTGCTCCTCTATTTTAAACTTTCAATGATAGGTGGTCTAGGAAAGTGCAGAATTAAGACTTAGCAAAGTCACGTCCTATATATCTGGCTGGTCCTGTAGTTCTAACAGTCTCACAAACCAGTGCCGCACTTTTGTCTGAGAGACTTAAGACCAAAAGAGTAAGCAAAGCATACTTACAAACACTCACAGCACATGTGTCCACACACGGAGACATGGACAAACCCAAACACATACATGGATACCCCTCTGTACTTTATGGTGGCTTAGTTAGAGAAAGCACTGTTTGCACCTCAATACCCTCTCCTTGTGCCCTCTCAGGATGTAAAGTCAAGGTAGGCTTTATTTTGTAAGAAAGGGTGGGAATTATCTATCTTGCTTCAGTAGCACTCAATAACAGATAATAGGAGACACTAATATTTTAATAGAATTTTTTACATTTTACATTGCAGTTCTATAGCCATTATGTATTCATTCAGTTTTAACTATTTGTCAAGCCCTGTTATGTGCCAGGCATTGTTTTAGGCTCTTGTGTTAGCCTGTGGGCAAAGATCTCTGTGTTCATGAAGATTACATTCTAGAGAATCATCTCGCTTGAGACCCCCAATAATTCTGCCATGTACTTTCTTTTGAGGGAAACGGGACTTGAACCCAGATTGTAATACAAAAGTTCTGTACTTTTACTGGCCTATGCTATTTATCTACAAAATCTAATCAACAAAAAATCGAGTAATTATAAGAACCTCTGTAATATCTACTCTATACTAGGAAACATCAGTTTAGTAAATGGGCAAATGGTTTGGAATTAATCATTAACCAAACTGGTAAGCTTAAGCACTCCATGAAAGTACTCAGAAAGACCCAGATAATAGTAATTTAGTATCTATAGAAAGTACAGAATGTGACTTTACATACTCTGCCATGTAGTTGTTTGACTAATTTTTTTGACTCTACATTAAAACTGGGATACCACATGAGAAAGAATTTCTGTTTCCCATTACAAGTATACTTTAGTTGATTTCCACCTAAGTGCAAATATGTTTTTTTAACCAATGTAATTGGTATTACAGCTCTCATTTCCCTTTAGAAGAGTAGAATTTTCCATTAGATTTAGTTTTAAATGTATTTCAAATATTTATCACATTAGATTCACATCTCAAACTGATCAAGTTAAGTGGAAATTTCCAGCCTATCCCTAATTTACTTTTAGTCATGATACATGAAGAGCCCACTTCCATCTTATAGGTGACTCAGCTTGTGAGATTTATTTGGGATTTTTAGACTACTTCTGTACAAAAGCTATTCAAATATGAGCTAATTAGTGTACTGCATAAGGTAGCCTTAAACCCTTATGTTTTAAGTTTTCATTTGACTATTATGAGAAGAGAAACCTATTTGATTGTATTGAAACCAGTCATTCTCAAAATGGGTGGACTTCGGCTCACTTTCCCTTCCCTAATGTTTTCCAACATTTTCTATGCTTTTACTTATAATGCCGGAATCGTTACTTTTCTTATAGTTGTCCAATTAGCATTAAGTCTTTAGTTTCTAACAGCATAAGGCCCCATAGCAGGTATATGTTTAAGAAGAAAAAAGATTGTGACTACAGATTAAATGGGGAGGGGTGTGGAATGGGAAAGAAAGATAAGTTCCAAATATAACAGAAGTGACCCCATGTCACTAACACTCCACAAGTTCATTTAGAAATTACATATTAAACTTGAGGTGAAATATTTTTTTCCAGAAAAAAATCCCACCGCTTTTATTTTCTTGACAAATTTTAAGTTAGATGCCATGGCTTTCCCCTATCCAAAGTATTCTTGGGTAATATAAACCCAAGAGAACTTTTCTTTATATTGAAAGGTTCTAACTGGTAGAGAATTTATCAGATCCTAAGATGAGAACTTTACAATTACTAGAAAAACAGATGTAATTTTTAAATACTCTGATCTTCTGGAACCTTATAGAGCACCACTTAGAACTAGCTTGCATATAGTAAAAGACTTCACCAGCTCACACAATGTTTTCTGTCAGGGCATCACGCCCTGGACAGGACACGGGATAGTTTATCAGACAGGGCCTTGTCAAGAGAAAAACAAACAAACGAACAAACAAACCCCGAAAACAAAAAACAAAACAAAAACAAAAATCAAAACCCACTAGTTATCTTAACACAAGGACTTGTTATAAATAACTGTCAACCAAATATTACAGCAAAGAAAGACAAAAGGAAGACATTATGGTTTTATAAAAGCAATTACTCTTCCTTTCCAATCTGGGCCAGCAGAATGGCTCCCGCAAAGACCGGTAGCGAGAAGAGTCGTTCTGCCATCGATGTGGTAGTGACCGGAGAATATACCATCAACATTCACAAGTACATCCCTGAGTGGGTTTCAAGAAGTGTTGCCCCTCAGGCACTCAAAGAGATCTGGATATTTGCTAGGAAGGAAATGGGAACTCCGGATGTGTGCATCGACACCAGGCTCAACAAATCTGTCTGGGCCAAAGCAAAAAGGAATGTTCCCTACCATATCCTTGTGCTGTTGTCCAGAAAACATAATTAGGATGAAGATTCACCAAACAAGCTCTGTATGTTGGTTACCTGTTACACCTTTCAAAAATCTCCAGACCGTTAAATTAGTTGAGATCAAATAAAGGCATAAAACTGCAAGGAAAAAAAAAAAAAAAAAAAAAAAAAGCAATTACTGGGAGGAACAACTATCATTCATACAGTTCAGGAAACAAATGGAAGAGGATGGTGTTATTAAAATCTAGAAGCTTATAGGAGGGTGCTATGGAGTCTGGACCCAGAGCTCTGCAGAGGGACGTTGGTAGGCTGGTGCTGGTGCATCAGAAATTAGGAGGAGGGGACCTCCTGAAATCAGAACCTAGATTGGCTGGTTCTGATACAACTGAAAGGCACTAAGAGATTGTTTCTAGGATGTGAAAAAACCTGTAAAATAGCGATTGGAACCTACTGTCAACGCCAGTGGAGAGAGAAACTGCAAGGATGGCCCTGGTAAGAACAACAGACTATGAACATGCCCCTTTCTCCTCCTCTTACTTTCCAGCATCTGTCTTGGGCCCCCTGTTGGCAAAGCCTAACAAACCCAGCTGGCAACGGAGAAGTGGAGTTGTTCTGAGAATCACAAAGCAAAATATAGAGGGATGGATTTGAAGTTGAGAAAGACAGCTTGTTAACTGTTACAGAAGGAACACATCCTGTATTAATGCATCTGTCACATATCATTAGGGTCTATAAAGCTTTATGTGTAGTTCTATAACAGAGAAAACAATATTAGTAACTGCTAGCATACCATAACATCCATTGTATACTAGGTTCTATGCTACATGCTACCTATGTGCTGTCTTATTTAATTGTCCAGACATCTAATGAGAGAGAGATCATGAACCATGAGCACTTACCTAAACTGATTAAAACTGTGGATTTCAAGACAGAAGTTCCCTTAAGCTATCATTTTGTCCAGCCCTTCCTCTATAAGTGCATATATACATATATATATGTATATGTATACACACATATATGTATACTTACATATGTAAGTATATATACATACATATATGTGTATATACATATGCACTATGTTTCTGTCATAAATGTTTTTTTTTCTGTAGAATAAAAAGTTGAATTTATTGGTTACTCTAGATAACAGGGCTTTGAATACTGTTTTATTTTATTTTATTTATTTTATTTTATTATTTTGAATCCAGTATAGTTAACATACAGTACTATGTTAGTTTCACGTGTACAATACTGTGATTGAACAATTCTGTACATTACTCAGTGCTCTTCAATATAAGGGTACTCTTAATCCCCCCCATCTATCTTACCCACCCCCTACTTAGCTCTGCTATGGTAATCATCTGTTTGTTCTCTATAGTTACGTCTCTGTGTCTTGATTTGTCTCTCTCTCTTTTTTCCCCTTTGTTTTGTTTCTTAAATTCCACATATGAGCAAAATCACATCGCATTTTGCTTTCTTTGACTGACTTATTTCCCTTAGCATTATACTCTCTAGCTCCATCCATGTTGTTACAAATGACAAAATTTCATTCTTTTTCATGGTTGAATAATATTCCATATTATTATGTATGAATATATATTCCATATTATATATATATGATGTATATATATATATATATATATATATATATATATATATATACCATATCGCCTTTATTCATTCAGCTATCAATGGACATTTGGGCTGTTTCTATATTTGGCCATTGTAAATACTGCTTCAATAAACATAATGCTGCATATATCTCTTCAAATTAGTGTTTTTATATTGTTTGGGTAAAAACCTAGCAGTATAAGCACATTACCTTAAAACCAAACCTAGCTAACCAGTGTTACTCTGAGTCACCTGTAGCAACCAGGAAAGTTAGAAGGGTTTGAATAATTCCTTTATTGGAACTACAAGTGACAGCTTCATATAAATATCATAGCCTTTTCTCCTAGTCATAATTTGAGAAAAAAAATTTAAGAGGAAATAGTAACATGCTAAAGACATGAATTGGTTGAACTAAGAAGCACTTGGATTAAAATATATTTATTTTTCAATTCAAACGATGACAATATAGTTGATAAATTCTTAGCTGAAAATGAAGGAAGAAAAATAATTAACTCCTAGAGGGGTCATTAAGAGCCAGAGCATACAAGTGAGACTTGAAAGTCAAGATGAGACAACAAACTAGAAGTTAGCAAGGTAATGATTATTACTAATATCTAATAGAGAGACATTATAATATTATAGCATATGTGTTATTTAGATATATAATATTTTACATATATACTATTAATATATATTTATATCTATATTTATATACAATAGCATCTCTGTGCCAAGCAGTTTGGTTGATAAATAAATACACAAATATATGTAACTCTCCTCAATGACACTATGAAATAGACACTGTTTTCATAATTTTGTAGATAAGGAAGTCAAGAGCTAGAAGATGGTAGAAAGGAATTTAAACTCTATTGAATTCTAAATATTTAATTTGTTCTACGTCCCACATGACCAAATGTTCAGAGGTGACATGCCAGATCCCAAGGAGAAGAACCAACTTGACTTCTCTTCTTAATTCCTTGTCCCTTTCACCCAACCTTGCACGGGTATTCATGGTAGCATATGAAGAAGAGAATGGGGCAAAAACTCACCTGTCTCATGCCAGGCCTCTTACTCTAATTCCATCCTGTCTCCCACATCAATCACAACTAAGGTATTGTCCATCTTCTTTCAATTATAAGATATCCTAGATCTTCAAGTTCTAGCAATACTACATGAAAATATACAACTACCAATCATCACAGAAACTATTGGTTTGATGTACAAGTAATATAAAAATGCTTATGAATGATACAATAGTTATAATTGACGGGAGATCATAGAGGTTAAATCACCCCCTCCATACTTAAATCCTGGCTGAATTCTCCTTACTAGTTCAATGGTGTTAGAACAGTGATTTCACCACTCCAAGCCACACACACACTCATGTACAAGATAATAAGAGTTTTATCTCACAAGGGCGTGAGGCTCGAATAGCATAATACATAAAAAACACTTAGCACAGTGCTTGGAAAATAGTAAGCACTTAACAAATTTTAGCTTTTGTTAGTGGCAAAACAACAAAACTGTATGTATGGGTTTACATACAGTGTCACATCTTATTTTGCTTTCTATGAAAATTCTTTATGGGCAAATCTAATATTTATGAGTCAACCCTGGTATCCTTGGAAACAGATGTCTACAAATTGTTTCTCATATAGAAAATACAATGGAATTTAGTCTTGCACACTCCTTGTAAAGCTAGAAGTTAGAAACTTAAGGCAGTCTTATCACATGATGCCCTCCTGGGCACAACTTGAGTTATACATTCTCATCAACAGAACCCGCAGTCCATAACACCTCCGCCATGGAGCCTCTACCACACTGTTTCACAATGCCTATACCTGACACGATGCTATAAAGTGAACAATTTTATAACGAGTCCCCTAGCATTTCTGGTATAAATTGTATGAATTTATTGTATAAATCCAAAACGAAGCCTCCTCACACCTGGGTCCCACTGCCTGGAATACGTTCAGCATGCATGGGTTTATTTTTGGAAGACTTTTTTATTTGTTTATTTTGCCTTCCTTATCATTATGCTACCTTTACCATTTTATTCTAGCAGTTAGAAACTTTTTGTTACAAATAGGAAAACACCAAAGTATGGATTCTAGTAAACAATAAGGACATGGAATTGTCTCACATGACAGGAGACTGGAGATCAGGTTTTCCAGGGTTGGCTCAAGGCTCAGCACTGATGTCCAAGACCCAGTCAGCTTCCATCCCTCTTTCTTGTTATCCACAGCATGTGTTATTCTCAACTTCAGACTCTAGAGGTGTAAGAATGGTATGCAAAACATGCAAGGTAACCAATGTTTTTGAATATTACTGAATAATCTACAGTCAAAATGAAGAAAAAAAGCCAATAACAACAGATGCTAAGATTAGTATCACTTCCAGCATAAAAAAGCAGTATGACTTAAAGAAAGCCATTGGACGTTCCTGGAAGTCTACTTGCTCATCTCCACAATAAATATAAATGTTCTTAAATCATCATTAAATGCCTCGCTTCCCACCTACCACACTTTAGGCATTTAGTAATAAATAGACACATCACGAATGTGTTAAGAAATATAGAGTTAAAAGAAGTGCATTTTAGTTAGTCATTCTTATATACTTGAATATAATTGGACAGTCTTGGTGTCCATGGGAAGTTTAAAATCATGATATTCCAAATGGCAAAAAGTAGGATTTGCCTGATGCGACCGTAGATCTTTGTTTGCCCTTCCTGTATACTGATGTTCCTTGGCTGATCCAGGCATGCCTATATGTGAATAAGCCTCAGTGTTGATTTCTCTCCAGTTTACCTAAACCTGTCTGAAACGTAGAGCCAGACAGCTGAGTCATTCTCTAACAATCGCCAACTGGCAATGACTTTCCAAAGCCAGACAATCCTCCTTCATGGTCATTTCTCTCTCTCTTCCTCTTTTTTTTCTCAAGGATCATAAAACATATGCATTATTTTCCATCTATTGTGTCATAAAATAGTGATTCCAAATGCTGGGAAGGTGAGTGATTTCTTGGAAAAGGAAACTATAAGGCAGAGGCTGGAACAAAGACCCAATTATGGGGAGAGGTGCTGAAAGGCACCGGAGACCAGGAAACACACTACCAATAATCAAAGAAGTTCACAGTTCCTCCTGGGTTTATTGTCCTTATTTAAATGCGAGTGAAAGAGAACAACAAAAGGACTCCACTGTGAGAGACCAAAGCCTCCCTTGCCCAGATTCATGCTAGCACTTGCTTGAATTTTCTTACACCCATTTCCTTCCCCCATGGCCCTACTCATCTTTTCTTGGAAATAAATGCAGGCTCAGTTTCCCCAGGGTTTAGCCAGAAAACCCAGCTGCTAGAAGTGTGCTGGCTGATGATCTTTCTGGAGCTACTTCTCTGCTACTTACTTGGGTGTTTCAAATTTGAGAAAGGAAGAACAGAGGACGTGAGTTGTGAAAAGCCTGGCTATGAGTTCTGTTAAAAGCCAGCAACTAATAATAACGTTTGAGCACTGTGTTAGTAGTAATTAGATTTCTATGCATTAATATTTGTCCACTATTAACTATAGTTTCATTTTGCCAATCTTTATTTTTATAAGATTGACCAAAAAATGTTATTTCAATAGAGTTCTTTTTCAGTATTTATGGAAATGTAACCCATCAGGGACTTTCTATAAATAACAAATAATTAAGCTTTAGTCTAACTTGCCTTCAGAACTAGTGGTAAGATACTATTAAGGCCAATGGATTACTTAGTTTACCTAGACCATCACAGTAGTTTTGTTTGTTTGTTTGTTTTTGAAGCGGAATCTCTAGCCATATTAAAGAAAATGAAATGATGGTTTCATGTGAGGTTTACACAAACACACGAAGATCATGGAAGTTATTTTGAATATTAGCAGACTTCAGAAGGGAAATGGAATTTTTTTAAGTGAATTACTATAAGGTGTTAACCATAATTCAGTATTTACTTGCAGACGTTCAGAAAAGTAGCTCACTGTTCATTTTATGTGATGAGTTGTTAATATTCCATGAAATAACAAATTGGCATCATAACTAAATGGAAACTCTGGACAGTTATCATAAACAGAATGATGGGAATGTAAGCATGGGAGTTAGGTGTTTACTGACAAATGGATTATTCTGCACAATGTGAAATTAGTCATTACTGCTTTTTGATCAGAGACTCTTCATCCTCAATTATAAGTGTCTTCATTTCACAAATCTTATTTATTATAATTGTGGGTGAGATTAAGTTTGTTAGGAGAGCCTGTTATATCATTCTGTTATTTTTGAAGCCTTAGTCATTTCACACTTACCCAAATGAAGGACTGCTATGTGGCCCTACAACCATTCCAGTGATAGCAAAACCATTCCAATAGCGTTCTTGACATGCTTGCGGCTGATGGCACCCAGAAAAATGTTTCACTGTTCCCCATTCTCTTCAGTTTCTGGTGTTAAGTACTAATGGAGCTCCCCACCTCCCTGCAAAAGATAATAAAATAAAATAAAATAAAATCTACAGAAAATACCATGGAAGCTTCTAGTTGATGCAGTGCTGGCAACAGGAAGGCATATGAATGAATGGCACTCTGAACTGGAGGTAAAGTCATTTATTTAAAAATGGCAATGAGGGGCACCTGGGTGGCTCAGTGGGTTAAGTGTTCCACTCTTATTTCTGCTCAGGTCATGACTTCGGAGTAATGAGATCAAGCCCTACAGGCTCTATGCGAAGCACGGAGCCTGCTTAAGATTCTTTCTCTCTCCCTCTATCCCATTCTCCCACTCACTCTCTCTCTCTCTCTCTCTAAAATTTAAAAAAAAAATTGCAAACTGATGACCTCTTAAAAAGCTCCATTGGGGCGAGCAGAGGGTAATTTGGCCAACACCTTATACAAAGGGTTTCAGGCTTAGACTTCTTAGATTTGTATTATTATCTCCAAATGCTGTTCTCCCTTGTTATGAATTGAATTGCATCTCCCCCGAAATTCCTAGACTGAAGCTCTAACCCTGTAATGTGACTGTATTCAAAGATAAGGCCTTTAAGAAGGCAATTAAAGTTAGGTCATAAGGATGGGGTCCTAATCCCATGGATCTGATGTCTTTATAAGAACAGGAACACCAGGAGTATGACCACACAGGGCAAAGACCATGTGAGGACACAGCAAAAAGGGTATCCATCTGTAAACCTGGAAGAGAAATCATACCAGAAACCAGTGCTGAGAGCACCTTGAATGATCTTGGACTTCCAGCTTCCAGAACTGTGAGAAAATACATTTCTGTTGTTTAAGTCACCTTCTACTATTCTGTTATGGCAGCCCAGGCAGACTAATACATACCAATAATCACAAAAGATCATCTGACATATTAAAAGATGTTTTTCATTCTTCCAGGGTTTGTCCATTTACAAAACCACTTTGCCTGAAGCCAATAATAACAATAGAAGAATCTATTGAACGTTTTCTCTTGATGGACACGGTTCTACGTATTTTAATTTCATAAAGTAATTCATATTATTACCTGTTTTACAGATAAGAAAAGGAGTAAAAGACAGTGTAAGTAACTGGCCCAAAGTCAAATGACATACTCTGAATATTGTAACCAGGAAAGTGAGCTACAGAATAACATGGGATAAATCCTGTTTATGGGAATAACATGTTTATAAATCCTATTATTATCTGGGGAAAAAGCACAAGTGTATCACTGTGTATCTGCGTGTTTAAAGGTATTTCTTTAACAAATGTCAAAAATCTAAATTTTCCACAATTTAATAAAGCTTTTTGGTCATAAATTTCATAATAATTGGGAGTCTCAAAAACAGAAGATAAAAGGGTATTACTAGGAAAATCACTACAGAGATGTACTGAGTTGTATCCATTACGTACATTTATCTAAACATGGGGGAAATTGCTTGCATTTGAAAACAATCATGATTTTTATATATCGGCTTTAAAGTTGAATGCCAAAATTTTCTTTTGAAATTTCCCACAATGGGCTTAGAAGCCAACATCTTTCCAGGAGGCAGGAAAGCTACTATAAGCTTATTTTTAACTTGTCAGCAAGTAAAAATCTAACTAATGTTGATCTTTCTCTGACAGCACTTGCTTGGAAGATTCCATAGCTTTGATTAATATTTAAACACCAGGGCTTTCGAAGCAAATTTACAAGCTGAAATTACTAAAGCTACAATAAATACAGAAAGATGTTACTGCTTTATTTTCTACATGAGCTGAAAAGAGCAGCCATTAGGAATAAGCAAGTACAGGAAGGAAGAACTTTGTTTTCAGTTTGTTTTTTTCATTCACCATTAGAAATGCACACCATGGGGATGCCTGGGTGGCTCAGTTGGTTGAGTGTCCGACTCTTGACTTCAGCTCAGGTCATGATCTCGTGATTTGTGGGTTCAAACCCTGCATCGAGCTCCATGCTGATGGTGCAGAGCCTGCTTGGAGTCCTCTCTCTCCCTCTCTCTGCCCCTCCACCATTTGCATGCCCTCTCTCTCTCTCTCTCTCTTTCTCTCTCTCGCTCTCTCGCTAAATGAATAAATTAAAAAAGAAAAAAAGAAAAGAAATGTACAATACGAAGAGTACCCAGGTTGTGGTTTTATTTACTAGCCTGGAGGTAGACTGCATGTGAGTGCTGGACCCACCGCTTTCTTGCTACGGGACTTTGGACAAGTTATTTCTCCCTTCAGTTCCTTGGTTTCCTCACCTGTGAAATGGGGTAGTGACAGTATCCGTTTCATAGGAATTGTACACATTTTGAATGAGTTGCAACATATACTGCAAAGGACAGGGCCTAGCATATAGGAAATATTCCATATATGCTGGCAATTAATATTTCCTATAAATATAGTACTTAAATAAAGTCACGCTTCTATGATATTCAGCCATTAATTCAACAAATAATCATTCATTCAACAAATATTTATTAAGTCCATGTCATGGCCAGAAACTGGCTGTAGAGTTGAATAATTCAAACACCTATTTTCTCTAAGATCTAGCATCACAGTGGAACAAAGAGACAAATTGTCGACAGGTGCTGTCTACTGAGCTACCTATTAGAACATGGACCAGGGACATCGCAGGTTCTGGGAAGGGCTTTGTGGAAGGGGTATTGCTGGACTGAGTTTTGCAACTTTGATGACTTACTTAGTTAGAAGAGAACGTTGAGACAGCCATTCTTAGCAGAGGAAACAGCACAGCAAAGACATAATGGCCTGAGGAGTTTGGGAAACTAAAGAGAGCTGTGAATAGCTTATGAAGCATACATAAAGGGACCATGAGGAAATCAAGCTGAGAGTTAAGGACTGATCCCATAACTTCTCCCAATTTTGCATTTTCTACAGCACTATGATGGTCCCTTTCATCAAGGACCATTAATTCAATTCTGACTACAAGCGGGAAAGAAAAAAAAAATTCATAATACCCTTGCCTCATTGTCCAAATTGGGTCAACACTCTAATAAATAACCAGGTCAAAATCATCTTGCTCTAAAGAATATGATTAACTGGACATGATCCAGTATACACGAATATTGGAGGGCCCTAATCTCACCTGCAGTTGAAAATATTTTAATATGCAGCTTGGAGATGGCTAGACAAGTGTTAGTCCAGAGAGTACCATAATATATCTAAAATTAAAGCTCAATATTAAGTAGTCCCATGAAGTATAATAAAATTTCACATCTGGTTACAGAGTACACGTTGTCTAAATTATGGAGATGGGAAATTGCAAACTAAGTGTGAAAGCAGCTTCAACTAATGACGGCTATTTATGACCCAGCCTGTTCTTTTGACGCATACAAAATTATTGAGCTCATGGCACACAAAAGCCTGAATAACTGCAGAAAGATTCGGGATGGGAGAAATATTTAATCACGCTAGTTTTATCGTCGGTCGGCAAGGCCATATCTTTCAGGTGGGCCTAAATCAACAATATTAAAATGAATAATTTACCCTGTTCTGACTTGTAGCTGACTGACTGTTTTATGCCTAAGGAAGAAAAACACTGGGCTTTGTAACTCTTCACCCTGATTGCTTGTAACACTCATCGATCTGAAACAAACAGTGCATAAATCTGTTCTTTAGCAACAGACGCAACTAAGGTGTCGATTAAAAATGACCAAGCAGAGATTGGAACATTATTACTATATCCATAGCACCCAACATCATCCACTGACTCCCACACAGCTACTTCAGAGAGAATAATGAACTGAATAAAATAATCTTTCCAAAAATTGAATTGCAAGGGACATTTTATGAGATATTTGTGAGACATTTTTTTTCTGAGACAAAAAGATGAGTTTCTGATACACCCATGCCCCTTCCAATTTTTCTTTCTTCCCTTAATGAACAAAGATCATAGAGCAAGGTTTCATTTTCCAGTTCTGTTGACAATTCGGACAGTAAACTATTTCCACGGAATGTTCATTTAATGTTAGCAGAGCTTACTTCAAGAGAGTAAGCTTATATTCTTAAAGGGGAAATAAGATAATGTCATATTACTCTTTAGGGCCAAAGGATAACAGCAAGTGAGATGAGTTTGGTAGTCAATGACTGATTACCAGAAGCCACTGGGGAATAAAATATTCTCCTTTTCTGCAAAAGAGGAAGCTGAGACATGGAACAGCTTAGTAACTAAGCCAGTTGCCAGACTAAGATATATCATTAGTGTGTGGCAAGGCCCCCAATCAAATCTAAGTCTGGTGGTCTCTGTGGTTGTCATTACTGCAGTTTACCGAATATTTATTGCTCTTCACCTTGCGGGCACACGGTAGGGTTGCACTTCCTTGTTTCTTTGCGGTTGGAGTGGATCATGGGTCTAGGGGTAGCCAATCAACTGCAAGCCCAAAGACACATGCCGCTTCTGAATAACAGCATGCAAGTGCTGGTGCCAGACTCTCCGGAGCAATCTTTCCCTTGGCCTATGCAATCGGCACGGTTCCAGCTGGTGGCTTCACTGTCACCAGAGTCCCAGGGAATCGCAGTTAATCTGCAGAGCAGCACTGGAACAAAAGGTGCTTTTCTTGTTTATAATTTCTGGGATCTGGGGTCTCTCGGTTTCCAAAACCCAGCTTCACCTATCCCGATGGATGAAGAGCGTAAAGCCTTCTCCGTAAAGGAACCCAAAAGTCATGGATATCGTCATAAAACCAGGTCACGAGGACAGAGATAAAGCCTTATGATGGAATAAAGAAGAGATCTGGGCCTTAAAGAAAGGAAAAATGAACTTCAGAAGGGCAACTTGGAATTCCAAGCATAAACCAAGGGTGGGGACTGAATTCGGGGAAGTTTTGGGGAACCACAAAGAACCTTCCAAAAGAATTCAAGGTGAGCGTCAGAAAGCAATTGGAACTTGAGAAATAATGAGCTTCAGAGTGGAAATAGTGAAATGTGTACTACTCAAAATATCCCTTCTCAATGTATAATGGCCTATTTATAGATAACTATGCATTTTTATGACCATAATATCCTTCTTGGAAATAATATACAATGCCAGGACCTCCACAACCCTCTGGATGAGAAGATATTATTACAATCTCTTTTCTAATTGTTTGTATGTGTTTCTAAGATAGCATTTTTGATAACAAACCAAGCATATGTGCTGTCTTAGGAGCCCTCATTGGGCTATAAACCCTCCAGAGGAACATTTGGATGGGAAAATACTAGCTTAAGAAAAATCATCTATTCCAACATGTATCCAACAATGGCTTTCAAATGATGATTTTGCGAAACTCAGAGAGCATTTGTGTTGTGCTTTGCATAGCCATTCAGGGTCCTGAATGTCTTTGGATTGATTATTGGGAACTAATGAAGAGCTATATATTTGAGATGACGATCAATGGAAAGACAGCCTTGTAGAAAGGACTCAGAGCCTTCTGCAATTCCAGACTGAATCTGACCAAGCTTTTAGATGTTATGGGAATGGATCTGGAGAATATGACCAGTTGGAGAAAAAAAAAATAAGACATAGAGTTGGCTCCCCAAATTTGCCTAGTCAATGGAGGGTATTCAGAGAAGAAAAAGACTACATCTTGATCTTCTAGTAACCAATTCTATCTTGCTTTAACTAACATTTTCCTGATACTTATTCTGGCAATATCTGGAGGCTTCACCTTTACTGTGAATTCTTCCCTGGAAGCTCTAGGTTGGGTTGAGTTAGGTTCCCTCACCTGGGGCTCTCCTTAACTCATTCATCCCACTGGGAGTATATCTGGCATATTGCATTTTAATTCCTAAGTAAGACTGTGTCTTGCTCTTCCACAAGACTGAAAGACCTCTGAGAAAAGGAAATTTTCCATGTTCACCATTGTGTCTCTAATACTCAGGACAGAGACAGACACAAAGTAGCTAGCTCAAGCAGGTTTATTAAATAAATTAAAAAAAATGAACAAATAAACTTGAAATAAATGATATAATGGTTGAGAAGGTAACATATTCTCCACTGTTTTACAAATAAACCTCAAGAGAACACCCATCTTCTTACCTCATCTTATTGTTGCAAATGCCTTTACTATGTAGTATCACATTCTAATCTTCGTCCCTGTTAATTGTCTCCAAACCATTTCATTTGACGACAATATATTATTGTCTTTGATTTTTAAATGAAAAAACTAAAGCTTGGAGTGGTTATGTGCTTTAAGGAATTTAATCCTTTTAGACACAAGAACATATGCTTTCTAATCAGACGAGTTTATTATAATAATAGCAAACCTGATGACTCTGAAGCATGAATAATGTTTCTCCACTGCCTGTGATTGTAATAATTCAAATAACATTCACATGAACTTGTAGAGTAAACATATTCTCATGACAGAGATGTCTTCAGTGTAATTTTGTAACCAAGGTGTAACCTTGTCTCTAAGAGCAAAGATTTAGAAAGTAGACTACATGGGCTCAAATCCCACCTCTATGTAACCTATGGCAGGATGTCTATGTCTCAGTTTCCTCATTTGCAATACAGGTTGCACACGGTTGTTAGAGGGTTCAATTATTGAATATCCATCAAGTATTTAGGGCATTGGTTACCACAGAGCCAATGCTTAATAGATATGATTTGTATCCTTATTAGAGCTATTTGAGTCAACAGACCGTTATCATCAATTTTACTAAAAACAGAATAGAAAAATTCTATTTTTCTTTATCTTAAAGTTTATTATTTATTTTGAGAGAGAGAGAGAGAGAGAGTAAAAGAGAGAGAGAGAAATGCATGATCTGGGGAGCAATAAAGAAAGAGGAAGAGAGAGAATCCCAAACAGGCTCTGTACTGTCAGCATGGAGCCTTGTGTGGGCCTTGAACTCATAAACTGTGAGATCATGACTTGAGCCAAAATTAAGGGTAAGAAACAACCATCTGAGCCACCAGGTGCTCCTAAAAATTCTATTTTCCTACATATTACTACAGGATTAGAGATTATGGCTTTGGCATGGAAAACCCTTCATGGTCCAAAACGCCATGCGTGATCTGGCATTTCCTTGCCTAGTCTCTGAGTCCTACCCACCTTGAATCTGCTCTTCGGTTGCATCGAAATTTCTGCAAGTCTTATAAAGAAGGATGCCTGCAGGGGTGCCCAGCCTTTGCACAACTACTCATTCTACACAGAATGCAGTCTCCTCTTCCCTTGCTGTCCCTTTGCCTGAAAAACTCCTTCCACAACTTTAGGATTAAAAATTGTCTGCCCTGAAAATCCTCCCATGTACCGCTTGTAGCCAAACCTGGCTAAGAGCCCCTTGTGAGTACTCCTACACACCCTGCTCCTGCCCCGTGATCATCCTTATTGATCTGAGTCTGCCCTGTGCTTGCCTGCCTCACCCAGTGGACAGGCAACAAACTAGCCAGAGGCTGGAGCTGAGTCATTTCATCATTTTAGTTGTCATATCTGGCACCACATCGAGAACGTCAGAACACTTAACAAATGGGTGTCGAATGAATAAATGGTGAGAAATGTCTTTCAAGTGGAGTAGAGTATCTCTGCTCAATTGATTGGAACAGTACCTCCTAAGCATTTTCAAATCAGGGTGTACAGTCCCATTGGAAAAAAGATGGGTAGTTTGTCCACTTGAGGTTAATAGCACCGGTTCCAATCAGCCTGGACAACTGAAGGAGCCCAGAGCCCATTCACCACACCCAAGCATCGACAGACATTGTCACCCCTCACCTAAAGAAAAGAAGCTCTGGCTCAGAGCACAGAATATGACAGTTCTTCCTTCTACTTTTCCAGCCATCTTCACTCTGTCTTTCTTAGGCAGTCCTCATGAACTAAAGGTGTTATTATGCTTTAACAACGGTGAAGGTGACATGTTTGGTACCATTGGTTGGAACAATCAGAAGGTGCAGGGTCTAGTGCCCTGTCTGCTATGCAGAGATGAACACTGACATACCCTTGTCAAGTAACAGATTTTTTTCCTTATAAAAATGAACTGTTAAGACCTTCCCTGCCTACACTCTGGGATATTGTGAGAATAATATAACACACTATAGATAAACTCAATCTGAGATAAACAAAATTCTATACAAACATACTAATGAGTTGCAAATATATACTCCTAGTATGTGAAATGATGTTATCCATTGTAAGTAGGTTGACTCTATAATTTATTTTATAAACCAGGACAGGAACGAGAGTGAAATAAGATACTGTTAAGAAACATAAGACAACAGGCAGTCAACAGGGAATCATCAGGACTTTTCCAGGAACACCATCACCCCAATTATAATGAGTATTCTCCAAGATGCTAGAATTTGAAATATTTCTTCTGTTGGCATCCACATTTTTGTCTATACACTGTTGCAACCCTCTTTTTATATTTGAGGTCATTTATCACCTTTCGAAGGGACCAAAGTGAGATCTCTGTGTTGAGTCCTTCTTGCCCTTGAGGTATAGGCATGGCAACTAGGTCTTGTCAGTCAGATATTCTTGATCCAGACCAGGAATGCAGGAAGCAGAAGTTACTCTGTATCCTTGCAGACAAATTTGGTGGCTGCTGTAATAGTTACTCTCAGTGTCCAGAGAAGCAATGATAATAATTTGAGCAGTGAGCTCTGATTTGGTCAGTGGTACAAGGTGGGAAAGCCCCATGCCCAGAGATGGTGAAATGCTGTCTTCAAAGAGTCAGCCCCCCAGCCTGTCCTTCCCAGCATCACCAATGTTGTTTCTTCTTCCTTAACTCCTGAGACCAGGTCTGTGGTCATCCTAGGGATCTACAAACCACCTTTAACCTGCACCCTTTAATGCATTTCTTTTCTGCTTATATTAGCCAGAGATGGTTTCTGCTTAAATCTAGATGCATGCTAATAAAGGAAATTAACTTTACAGATGAACCAATCAAGGAACCAGAAGTCACATAACTTGCCACTAGAAAAAGAATCAGAACCCGAGGCTAGATCTAGTCTAGCTTCCAGTATAGAGAGCTTTGTAACTGCACACACTGAAGATACTCAATAAACATGAGTTTAACTTGCTATTTTGTGTGTCTTGTTATATATATATTTTAAGCATGCTTTCTTCAGGCCCACAATGTTAAGTTGGTTATTGGTGCACATACTCTTGCATGGAATGGTGCAGTTATTCAAACAAGAATTAAGGAAGCTTTGCAACTGTGGTTAGAAAGCTAAGAAAAAAAAAAAAAAACTTGGGAAACTCCTATGCCCTTTGTTTTTCAGAAATGATAAAAAAATATTTCATCTTAGAAAAAGGAGCTAAAATTAAGCAATGTGCTAAGAAGAGAACTGTATGGATATTAAATGGGCAAAAGTCTAAATTTTTTTTTATATGAGGGTCTCAGAAACACAACGTCTTATGAAGGTGTGGTTTGATTAATGAAAGTTAACAAGAAATGGGTACTTCCTTCTTTGGAAAGAAACACTATCAGAACGGATATTCTTCCCTGTGTGTTCCCTGGGTGTCTTCAGTTCATGAATTACAGGGAATCTGTTCCCCTTAGCTAGATCTTCCAAGCTTGTATATCATCCCAAAGGGATAATTTTAATGCACGTTTGTTGTTGTCTATAACACTATATCTTCATTTCTTTTCTCTCTTCCCTTTACCAGGTATCAAATATGCTGGCCATTTCACAAGCTGTTGCCAAAATAATCCTAATAGCCCAGAGCAGTGAGTATATGAAAATGCATTTATTGGTGCGGCTCCCATTGCTTCACCTGGGATCTGAATCTCTCAGCTTTTAAAACCAAGAAGGCAACTCTCTAAGTCCAAAACATCTGCCCCAGCTGCATTTCCCATTTTGGCCCTGGGCTCCAGGAAGTACTTGGGTCCGTGAAGCCGCCAGGACATATATTCACAAACTTGGAACTCGAGTTACCATGGAACAGCTTCATAGAAGTCTCCTTAGACTTCTAAAATCCACTAGTATCAACAAAATGGGGAACATATAGCCATTAAACAAATTAGTCTGAAATCTGTTTAGAGACCAAAAGTGGTTGCGTCCCACATCTGGAAAAAGAGTGCAGGGTGGGCTCGGATAAGGAGGGGGAGCCTAAGAAACAGAAAATATTCATAGAGCAGATCAAGAAAAAAGGAGAATAGAAAAATATCAAGCTAAACGTGGACACAAAGTCGTTAGCGGTATTGCTTTGTTTGCAGAAATGGAGCACACGGCTCATGCCGGAGAAGACTCATTCCAGGACACAGCTGTTACAAGTGTGCTTGGCCAGTTCCTGCCCATTTCCTGCTTCCCTCTCACTCCACCAAAATATTTAACTCGACACCAACATGTCTGCTTGTGTTACCGGTAACGCAGCCAGGTTGAAACAGCCTCAGCATTGCACAAGGACGCCTCTTTCCTGGTCTGCTTATTCTGGGTCCCAGAACCTCAACTATTGCTAATCAGTTGGCTTCAACTTACACCATGTTTTCTTTTTGCTTAGTCAGACTTTATAACTTAGGTTACGCTGATGAATAGAACAGACCAGTCAGCGACCGCGTGGATTTTAGAGTGAGTCTGACTAGGTTTGAATCCAAGTTCCATCTCTTATGTGTTTGTTTGCTTTATCTATATAGGCCTTGGTTTCCTTACCCGAGAAATGGGAATGGTAGCAGTGGAGTAGTACATTCTCATAGGGTTATTGTGTATATTGCATTAGTAAGTCTATCTGGAATGGTTAGAACAGTACCTGGGGGGCACCTGGGTGGCTCAATCGGTTAAGCATCCGACTTCAGGTCATGATCTCACAGTTCGCGGGTTCGAGCCCCGCATCAGGCTCTGTGCAGACAGTTCAGAGCCTGGAGCCTGCTTCGGATTCTGTCTCCCTCTCTCTCTGCTCCTCCCCCACTCATGCTCTGTCTCTCAAAAATTAAATAAACATCAAAAAAAAAAAAAAAAAAAGAACAGTACCTGGTACAGCAGTAGCACTATGTAAATATTTGTTCTCATTGTCTTCTGTGTGTTCCATGAAGTTTTAGTCTGCATAATTACTTATTATGAATTCAAAATAATTCTCCATCTTAATACCTTCCACTGCTCCAAGTTTCAGTATCCAACCATTCATTCTGCCATTATACTGCCCTCAAAATGGCACTAACTGACTTAGTAGACACACCTTTTTTCTCTGCTTCCTGTTGCATTGGGTTAGTTGATGAAAATAAGCTCGAGGGAATTTTGGAAGATGCTGGAAATGTTCTAAAAGTGGATTGTGCTGATAGATTTACACTCTTTAAATTTATTAAATAACCACTGTATTGTGTTCTTATACTGTGTGAATTTTGTGGTATGTATAGTTCAAGAAAGTTGGAAAAGAAAAAAAAATAATGATCGTTTTAAAAAAAATCCTCATTTTGTCCTTTAAGGAGGAAGAGGCCTTAAAAGATAAAGAGCCAGTATGGAAATGGAATGAAAACAAGTACAACATCACTCTAATTCTTTCAGAGTTTTGTTCCTTTTTTTTTTTTTTTGGATGGCCCAGTTATTTACTTTAGAAATAGTAACACATTCCTTGGCTACCAAACATGTAAGGTTTAAGAAATCAGGCAGTACTTCTGAAATCCATACCAGGATATTTTCCAGATTGAAGAGCAGGGTGAGTAGGGAGGGTTGTTTTGAGAAGTCTGGAACTTGCCACCACTTAGCTGAGTATAAGTGCCAAGGAAAAGCTGTAGGTGTATCAAAAGAAGTGGAAGGTCTTTTGCTTTTTAATGACAAGAAGACTTGGATCTTATATAATCCTCTAACTGCTCTGACTTTCATTCAATGAAAAGAGCCTTAAGAAAGGAAACTTATTACTAGAAGCAAATGTGATTTTAGCAAAAACCTTAACCTCTTTGAGTAGCGGAATTTACTGTAATCCAAATGGAGATGATCTATAAGAAAGAAAAAATAGAAGAAAAAGATGAAGAGGAGGAAATACAAATTGCATCACATAGCAAGTGACTAATCAGAGCAGTAATAAGCTTCCAGTTTTAACTGCCCCAAGAGTTTTACTTCAAACACCAATCTCAAGGAAATATTTCAGCAAATCCTCTTTGTATTTGTATTTCTATTTGGCATTTTGGAAAATTCTTGATTCATCCGAAAGATAGCTGATTCTCTCTGCTGAAACTTGCACCAGCAGGGTGGGTAGCTGCTGGTTACCATGAATGAGAGACACTGGCAAAAAGAACGAAATTTGATTTACGACGATAAGAATGGTGTATCTGACTCTGCTTATGCAGTAACTACAGAAAACGTTCTCAGTTGTCATTTCGTTTTTAGAAATATCAAAAGAAAGAAATTTAGGGTGTGTTTTAAGAAACCAATGGAATCCATTCATGTTTTTACTCTCATCTTCGAGATTTTATTTTATCGAATGATAAAATATCCATGTCACTTCCTGTAAATTGCCACACTCATGGCATCTAATCAAGAAATGTACTACATGACACTCTCCAGGATTGCAGATTTGTATTTCAAAAGGGTTGAAAGTTGATCCTAAGTGCCTGGGGGTCCCAGAGATCTCAGGGCAGGACAGGGTCAACCCAGTGGTCTGCTCACAACAGGAGGGGACACGCATGACTTTCCGCTGGGGATGTGCCAGGCCGTTCAGGTGGCTGCTGTACCATTATTAAGAGCACTGATAAAAACAGACCTTGTCTTCTTTAGAAGAAGATTGGCCTCTTCAGACCTGCAGACATGAAGGTACCAAGACACTGGATTTACTCTGAGTTAATGTTTACCTGAATTATTGATTGCCACGTGAGTTACAAAACAGCTGGCCACTCGGCTTGTGATGCTTTTTCTTTGAATTACAAAAGCTGAGCTATAAATCCAAACCTGAGAGGATTTCTTTCATCTTTTCCACTTGTGAAACGAACCTCTTCAACGGAACCGACCCTGGGTCGTTGGAAATCAATTACTAATAAATCAGTGGCACTTCCATTTTTTCTCACTGAAAGAGAAAGTACCGTTTTAGGAATTAACTTTGTCTCTGGCTATACCTTTGTTTGAGCTGCGTAGCTGTGACTTGCCTTGTTTTCCCAATGATAGGTTATTAATTGGATGTTACGATGCCTGAGGTATGCCATGTTAAATTACACAGCGGGTTAAAATATTTCAAAAGCCAAGGCAGATGTTAACAACCAAACTAAACACCACTATATGGCAAAATGAAGTGTTTGAGACATCGCAACAGTTTCATTGATTTCCTTATAACTTTTCTTGATAAAAAATAGTTTAGAGATGATATGCAATAAAAGGCATATTCGATAAGACAATTGTCATTAGAATAAGAACAGGAAATTAAAGGCATATAGTAAAAAGTAACGCACATATTTCAATCACTAGGAAAGACTGAAGTAACATTACATTCCACTTGACTTTTGAATTGGAGACTCATGGCAGCTGGGGAAAAAAGGAGGAAATGTAATAAATTATACATATTTTTATCCTATAGACATTAACAAAACATTTATTTTAAAAATATTTTCTACAGTCATATTCTGAAACAGAAGCTTCACCTGAGTATGCATCTTAGTCACAATGTATAAAAAAATAATATATATTCAAACCATGCATGTGTTTTGATAATGCCAATGCCATTATGCTGAAGCACAAATAAGTGAATTGGGATCTCTGCAAATAAAGTTCATGCGTATAATTTTGTGTTTGTTTAGTTTCATGCAAGGATATAATTAGAATACATACAAGGCTAAGTAAATAGAATGGTCCCAAGATCATCTATAATAGATATAATTTCTAATGTCAGAATGTTTTCTAACATATAATGCAAGGATATGTGTTTCAATTGCTACTTAAGGAAGTATCCATAAGGTTTATTTTATTTGTGTGTGTGTGTGTGTAGATATTTTTTTAGTTCCATATTTTTTATTTAAATTCCAGTTAGTTAATATACAGTGTAATATTAGTGTCAGGTGTAGAATTTAGTGATTCATCACTTACATACAGCACCCAGTGCTCATCGCCAAGTGCCCTCCTTAATAACCATCACCCATTAGCCCCAATTTTAGGTACCACTTGAGCAGAGTTAAACATTTGTTTTGAAATTTGAGAACCAAGACCAACTTCTCTGTAAATTGGTGCAACCAGTATGGAAAACAATATGCAGTTTCCTCCAAAGATTAAAAATAGAGCTACCGTATGATCCAGAAATCCCACTTCCGGATATTTTTATGAAGGAAATAAAATTACTCTCTCAGAGATATTTGCACCCCTATGTTCATTGAAGAATCATTCACAATAGCCAAAACATGGGAACATCCTGTGTCCACTGACAGATGAATGGATAAAAAACTGTTGTGTGTGTACACACACACACACACACACACACACACACACACACACTCAATTGAATATTGTTTGGCAATAGAAAGAAGAGAATCCTGCCAATTGAAACAAAGTGGATGAAATTTGAGGGTATTATGCCAAGTGAAATAAATCAGACAGAGATAGACAAATACCATCTCACTAAAATATGGAATCTGAATACACCAAACTCAAAGAAACAGAGAACAGATTGGTTGCTGCCAAGAGAGAGGGTTGGCGTGTGGGAAATGGATAAATGCAGCCAAAGGGTAAAAACTTCTGGTTAGTTATAAGATGAATAAGTTCTGGGTATATACAATATAATGACTATAGTTAACAATACTGTACTTTATACTTGACAGTTCCTAAGAGAGTAAAAAGTTCTCACTACAGTCACAAAAATTGTAACTATGTGAGGTGATGTGTGTGTAAGATTAGTTAACCTTATTGTGGTATTCATTTTGCAATATATACATTTATAAAATCGTGTTGTACACCTTAAATTTATACAATGTTAATGTCAATTATATCTCAATAAAGAATCAATATTCTCAACTGCATAAAGACTTCCCTATAGCCACTTGAAGGGGAAACACAAAATCTTATAACAGAAAAAATATAGCCCTTTCCACATTTGTATCACTTGCAATAAAATGTTTAATGTCCATTTTCTCTTATAAACTATAGTATCCCTGAAGGCAGAGAGATTGTCTTTTTTTTTTCTGCTTTGAATTTCTGGTACCTAACAAAGAATATAGCCCATGCTAGACATTTAAAAGGCATTTGTTGAATTGAGTCTCTCTCTCTCTCCACATATATATATCATATATCATATATATATATAATGAAAAAATTTATATATTATGCAATTTTAATTTCTTTAACCATCTGCAATATCACAGAATGGGAAAACCATCTTGGACATAATTTTTTTTGAAAAATCTAAACTCCTTTACAGTTCTAAGTGGGATAACTTCTTGATATGCTCACTCATGCAGCTAAAATGCAAAATCTACCCTCAGTTAATCTTCTGAATAGAGTTTTAAATTTGTTTATCTTCTTAAAATACAATATCTTCAGATTATAAGAATTTTAATCATGATTTTATTGGTATTGAGCTGTTATTTCATACAATAGTCAAATGTCTATGAAGCCATCCGTGGTTCACAACAGCCCAACCTTTTGAGTTTCTGGTCTAGATACTCAATCTCCTCTTCCAATTTACTCCAACTCAAGAAAGGATCGTTTACAAAAGAAAAGTACCATGTTATTGTGTCCAATGCTAAAAACTATAAAAAGTATTTGTAGGCCTTAAACTGATCTACAATCTTAAATAACTGCAAAACTATCCTATCACTGACTTTGATAAATGTGTGATGTAATTCCAGAAATTACAAAGGAGAGAAGCATTTCATACAGTAATATCTTCAACATAGAACTTGATCTAATTTTATCATAGCAAAAAACCTGTAAGATAAGAAGGTCTCATTAGTCACATTTTGCAGACAAGGAATCAGAGGCTCAAAGTTCAGGAGTTCAACCAAGGGTAGGGGACCAGGAAATCTATTAGTACCAGGTGGCTATGAGATAATACATTGGCGTCTCATTTCCTGGTCCTCTGCTTCTCCCAGTACCTCCTGTCATACAGACCTCAATTGATTCTAAGAGACTTAAAGCAGCATTAACCAGGGCAATGCAGAAGAGCTCTCGGATAAATGTGGTTGTGAAAAAACCACATTCTTGAAAAAGCCGTTTGATTGCAGAGATGAAAGATGTGGCCACTAGAGTCAGACGATGGTTTCCATGTACAAGTGTGTAGCTTGTGCACTGTACAACAGCTCCAAACCTAGTTCAGACAAACTACCCCTTTAGCTTCCCAGCTGTGCTGATTTAAATCTGATATTTTAACCTTCCTAAGTCTCCTTTTCCCCCACTGTTAATGTCAGTATAGAAATAATACTTAGCTCAGAGCCTTGCTGGGAAGACTAAATTAGATAAGGCATGCCAGGTACTTTTCACGGTGCAGTCTACACTCAATAAACAGTAAGCACTCAATGAAAGTAGTTCTCAGCATTATTAAAAATATTATTATTCTTTATTCATCACTACTAAATAATTATGTGAGCTTTTGATCATTTACTGAAGATAAGCTGTTGCAAATGGAATAACTGGACCAAACTTAATGAACCCTTTGAAGGCTCTCAACTTGCATTTGCTTTTGGGAATGATCACACAATGTACCTTCCTACCAGCAGTGAAAGAAGCAGCCTATCTCGCTATATTTCAACCATCCTTGTGATTTTAAGCAACTGCCCCAGATTCCCTCCCTGCTGGCCTCCTTGGATATTCCAAAATCGACCTTCGAGTTACTAAAACTTCCATTTTTTGAAGACAAATATTTCATTTGAAGGAATAGGTCGGCATTCCCTGATACACGAAGATAACAAGAGTAGTTATCAAATCAGTAACAGACAGCTAAATACACCTTTTTGTATCGTGTAAATGCACACTGGGTGAATAAAAGCTCCATTATCTGTGGTGGCGAAGAGAACTATGGACATTTCCAGGCAAAGGAAAGAGCACAGACAAGGAAAGGATTAACCAAAGACTTTGGCAGATAGGAAAAGCCAGGAGATTTAGGTACAACATACCAAAGAGAACCACAGATATTCTCCCTCCTGTAGGTATCATCTAAGGATCTGTTGGGTCCCTGAAACTGGAAAAAAATAAGATTGCAAACCTTCACAGAATCTTCCCAGTCTGTGGACACTGAGACCCATGGAAGATGAAGAAGTTCTTCTGCGCAGTGCTGACTCCTCCTGTTTACACTTAACTATACTTGTTGGTTCTCCATTCTGAAAGTTTTGGCCCAAACAACTCTGTGGTGGAAGCAAACTATCTGTACAAAAGCACACATTTAAGCTAGCTCTGGGGATCCAGAGTAAGGTGTTGATGTTTTTCCTGGAGGAAACATATCCAAAGAAGCCAGTGGCAGTGTGATAGAGAGAGGTTATTTTCATGAGGATTTGAGGAAATATTTTCTATCTTTGTCAGCAGAGCGCCTGCTGGATTGGGTGGGCATATGAGAGGAGAGCCGCACGGAAGTGCACAAATGTATTCTGGAAGCCTATGCCTGAATCTGTTCAAAGTTATTATTTTTCTCCTCGATTCCCTCTGGCGAGGAAAAATCCCCAGTGCCCTTTTCCACTATTGTGAAAGTAAAACTTTTATTTTAACCTTTGAGGAAGCAAGCTCCAGTGCAAATGTTCCTTCAGGTCACTCGTCTAAGCCTACTCTATTTAAACAGCTGTATATCAAATGATAGAAGCACCAAGACTCTTGCCTTGTTAGCGCTGACCCTTCATAAGAGCAAGCCCCGAATGTCGGAACATTTCATTCTTCATCTATACACCAGTAAAAGAAAAAAAAAAAAAAAGAAGAAGAAGAAAGAAAAGAAAAAAGTTGGGAAGTTACCTGTCTTCCAGTAATTGGAAATGTTTCTCTGTTGTTCCCTGTTGTATCAAACAACCTTAATCACTCAGATAAGTACTAGTTGAGATCTCCACACTTTCCCTACTACCAATATTTTATTCTAGAATATTCTATTATGAGTAATACCTTCTCCCAACACACACATACACTGAAATATTTCAATGATTAAAGTTCTAAAGAGCCTTTCACCGAGTCATATTTTAAAATTTTATACCGTCATGGGGAGTGGGTTCTAAAATTAAACCTGCTTCCATGTCTGGATTCTCAGCTATTGTGCACATTTATTAGCCCATCTTCCTCTGAGAATGACATCCCAAGAGTCCCAAAGCATTAGGTCTATGCCTTGAGTCATGTACATAAGAAGAGTGATGATGTCAGACCCAGAAAATCTATAGGCCATTGATAGTCCATTGAAAAGTAGTTTACATTGGCCAATGACTGTTAGGTTTTAAAAATCTTTTCTGGCTGCTTGCAAATCTAAAAGCTCAAGAGATAGTGAGCTAGAACACTGAAGACAAAAGATTCAAAGAAAAAGGACTTCCAAAATCTTTGCAATCCAAAAGCAAGGGTCTCTATAGTTGTAGAGGAAAACAAATCCAGAAAGAGAGGGGAAACAGGGAGATGTTCAATAAGCTTTTAACACTTCCTACATTGAAGAGCTGCTTTAATATGAAATCATTCTGACCAAGATCTGCCTAGCATGGCACAATTGCAAGCTCTCAACAGGGAAATTGAGATCAATAGTTAAAAGTTCTACTCTTAGGATCAATATTTAGAAGTTTTGATTTCTCCTTGTGGAAACTTCTATGAGGCCCAAAGCCCAAAACCTTGAATATCCTTTTGTTTTTCTTCCTTTCCTCTCCCTCCTCATTTTTACTATCCCTCCTTCACCTCCTCCTTCTTCTTCTCCATCTCTTTTTCCTCCTCCCCTCCCCTTGCCCCTTCTTCTCCTCCTTCTTCTTCCCCTTCTTCTACTTCTCTCCCTCTTCCTTCCCCTCCTCCTTCCCCCACACTCCTCCTCGTCATCTTCCTCCTTCTCTTCCTCCTCCTTCTTCTTCCTCCTCCTCCTCCTCCGTCTTCCCCTTCTTCCCCTTCTTCTCCTGCTGCTGCTGCTGCTGCTGCTGCTGCTGCTGCTGCTTCTTCTTCTTCTTCTTCTTCTTCTTCTTCTTCTTCTTCTTCTTCTAATTCTTCTTTTCCTCCTCCTCCTCCTCCTCCTCCTCCTCCTCCTCCTCCTCCTCCTCCTCCTCCTCCTTCTTCTCCTTCTTCTCCTTCTTCTCTTTCTTCTCCTTCTTCTCCATCTCCGTCTCCTTCTCCGTCTCCGTCTCTGTCTCCATCTCCTTCTCCTTCTTCTCAGAAATGGAATGTGCTATTGAAAACAAACCTTTACTGGTGGAAACCCCCATTTTGGCTTCCAGTAAAGTTAGCAACAGGAAGCAAATAATTGGGAACTTGATCATAAATCTTCTCTCCGTGAGTCACTTAGGAAAATTTGCCAAACACTAAGCATATGGCTATTGAACGGAGAGTGAAAAATACACTAAAAATGTATCTATAAGAGCCTAAACCCATGGAAAAATAAGTATCTCAATAAGAAAAGTTATTTGAGTTTTATATGAAATGTGAACACTCATGAGCACCCACACAATTCTTGAATGTCGTACGGAACAAAACTTTTCCTTATCTTATAAGTAGCTTTTGCTACTTTGTTGAAATATAGCTTTAAATATATTTCCTGCTGACTTGTTTTCTGGTCACCATGACCATATGGCTATCTGCATCTATTGAAGGATGTAGAAGATTTTCTATTCTTTTTTTTTTTTTCCTATCTCTTAGCCTTAAGTCTGTCTAAAGTGTGCAAGGATGCAATATGGTGATTTTGAAAGAGGTAGCTTGGCTGTGCTATTTAGAAATCACTGTATTCTCATGTTTTACTCAATAATTTTTCCAGTCTGAAATGGCCACAGCAAGTCCTTCCCCTAATTTCTAGGTAAGAAGTGATGGTATCTGTCTGTTTTTTAAATATAATTTATTGTCAAGTTGGCCAACATACAGTGTTACAACGTGCACTTGCTTTCGGGGGGTAGATTCCCTTGACTCATCCCTTACATACAACACCCAGTGCTCATCCCAACAAGTGCCCTCCTCAGTGCCCATCACCCACTTTCCCTTTTCCCCCACCCCCATCCGCCCTCAGTTTGTTTTCTGTATTTAAGGGTATTTTATGGTTTGCCTCCCTTCCTCTCTGTAACTATTTTTTCCCCGTCCCTTTCCCCATGGTCTTCTGTTAAGTTTCTCAAGTTCCACATATGGGTGAAAACATATCTATCTTTCTCTGACTGACTTATTTCACTTAGCATAATACCCTTCAATTCCATCCACATTGCTGCAAATGGGAGGAATTCATTATTTCTCATTGCCAAGTAGTATTCCACTGTATATATAAACCACGTTGTCTTTATCCATTCATCAATTGATGGACATTTAGGCTCTTTCCATAATTTGGCCACTGTTGAAAGCACCGCTATAAACGTTGGGGTACATGAACCACTATGCATCAACACTCCTGTATCTTTGGATAAATTCCTAGTAGTGCTATTGCTGGGTCATAGGGCAGTTCTATTTTTAACTTTTCGAGGAACCTCCAAACTGTTTTCCAGAGCAGCTGCACCAGTTTGCATTTCCCCAACAGTGCAAAAGGATTCCTGTTTCTCCGCATCCTTGCCAGCATCTGTTGTCACCTGAGTTATTAATGTTAGCCATTCTGACTGGTATGAGGTGGTATCTCGTTGTGGTTTTGATTTTTATTTCCCTGATGATGAGTGGTGTTGAGCATCTTTTCATGTGTCTGTTTGCCACCTCAATGATTCTTTGGAAAAGTGTCTATTCATATCTTCTGCCCATTTCTTCACTGGATTATTTTTTTTTCTGGTGTTGAGTTTGGTAAATTCTTTATAGATTTTGTGTATGAACTCTTTACCTGATATGTCATTTACAAATATCTTTTCCCATTCTGTCAGTTGCCTTTTAGTTTTGTTGACTGTTTCCTTTGCAGTGCAGAAGCTTTTTATCTTGATGAGGTACCAATGGCTCATTCTTGCTTTTACTTCCCTTGCCTTCGGAGATGTGTCAAGCAACAAATTGTTGTGGCTGAGGTCAAAAAGGTCATTGCGTGTTTTCTTCTCTATGGTTTTGATGGTTTCCTGTCTCACATTTAAGTCTTTCATCCATTTTGAGTTTATTTTTATGTATAGTGTAATAAAGTGGTTCAGTTTCATTCTTCTGCATGTTGCTGTCCAGTTCTCCCAGCACCGTTTACTAAAGAGATTGTCTTTTTTTCCATTGGATACTCTTTCCTGCTTTGTCAAAGATTAGTTGGCTATACATTTGTGGGTCCAATTTTGGATTCTCTATTCTATTCCATTGGTCTATGTGTCTGTTTTTGTGCCAATACCATACTGTCTTGATGATTACAACTTTGTAATAGAGGCTAAAGTCTGGGATTGTGATGCCTCCCACATTGGTTTTCTTTTTCAACATTACTTTGGCTATCCAGTTTCTTTTGTGGTTCCAAATACATTTTAGGATTATTTGTTCTAGCTTTGAGAAGAATGCCAGTGCAACTTTGATTGGGATTACATTGAATGTGTAGATTGTTTTGTTTAATATTGACATTTTAACAATATTTGTTCTTCCAATCCATGAGCATGGAAGGTTTTTCCTTTTTTGTGTGTCTTCTTCAATTTCCTTCAGAAGTTTTCTATATTTTTCAGCATACTGATCTTTTACAACTTTGAGTAGGTTTATTCTTAGGCATTTTATGGGTCTTGGTGCAATTATAAATGGGATTGATTTCTCGATTTCTCTTATTATTGCTTCATTATTGGTGTATAGAAATGCGACCAATTTCTGTACATTGATTTTGTATCCTGTGACTTTCATGAATTTATGGATCAGTTCTAGTGGCTCTTTGGTGGAATCTTTTGGGTTTTCCATATAGCGTATCATGTCATCTGCGAAAAGTGAGAGTTTGGCTTCATTTTTGCCAATATGGATGCCTTTTATTTTATTTTGCTGTCTGATTGCTGAGGCTAGGACTTCCAACACTATATTAAACTGTGAGGAGAGTGGATATACTTGTCATTTTCTTGATCTCAGGGGGATAACTCTCAGTTTTTTCCCACTGAGGATGATATTAGCTGTGTGATTTTCATATAAGGCTTTTATGATATTAAGGTATGTTCTCTCTATCCCAACTTTCTTGACGGTTTTTATTAATAAAAGATGCTGTATTTTGTCAAATGCTTTTTCTGCATCTATTGACAGGATCATATGGTTCCTATCCTTTCTTTTATTAATGTGATGTATCACATTGATTGATTTGCGAATATTGAACCGACTCTGCAGCCCAGGAATGAATCCCACTTGATCATGGTGAAAATTTCTTTTCACATGCTGTTGAATTTGATTTGAGTATCTTCTTGAGAATATTTGATCCATGTTCATCAGGGATATTGGCCTGTAATTCTCCTTTATTGTGGGGTCTCTGTCTGGTTTGGGAATCAAGGTAATGCTGACTTCATAGAACTGGTCTGGAAGCTTTCCTTCTATTTCTATTTTTTGGTAACAGTGTAAGAAGGATAAGTATTAACTCTGCTTTAAATGTCTGGTAGAATTCTCCTGGGAAGCTATCTGGCCCAGGACTTTCATTTTTTGGGAAATTTTTAATAACTGATTCAATTTATTCACTAGTTATGGGTCTGTTTAAATTTTCTATTTCTTCCTGTTTGAGTTTTGGTAGTGTGTGAGTGTCTAGGAATTTGTCTATTCTTCGAGGTTGCCCAGTTTTTTGGCATATAATTTTTCACAGTATTGTCTGATAATTGTTTGTATTTACGTGGTGTTAGTTGTGATCTGTCCTTTTTCATTCGTGATTTTATCTACTTGGGACCTCTCTCATTTCTTTTGAAAAGTCTGGCTAGAGGTTTATCAATTTGTTTTTTGTTTTTGTTTTTGTTTTCAAAAAAACAGCTCTTAGATTCACTGATCTGTTCTGCTGTTGTTGTTTTTTTATTCTATATTGTTTATTTTTGCTCTAATCTTTATTATTTCTCTTCTTCTGCTAGCCTTGGGATTTCTTTGCTGTTCTGCTTCTAACTCCTTTGGGTGTGCTGTTAGATTTTGTATTGGGGATTTTTCTTGTTTCTTGAAATGGGCCTGGATTGCAATGTATTTTCCTCTTAGGATAGCCTTTGCTGCACCCCAAAGGGTTTGGACTGTCATGTTTTCATTTTCATTTGCTTTCATTTATTTTTTTAATTTCTTCTTTAATTGCCTGGTCGACCCATTCATTCTTTATTAGGATGTTCTTTAGCATCCATGTATTTGGAGGTTTTCCAAACTTATTCCTGTGGTCAATTTCAAGTTTCACAGCATTATGATCTGAAAATATGCATGGTAGGATCTCAGCTCTTTTATATTTATGATAGCTGCTTTGTTTCGTGATCTAGTATGTGATCTATCTTGGAGAATGTACCATGTGCACTTGAGAAGAATGTGTATTCTGCTGTTTTTGTATGAAAAGTTTTGAAAATCTCTGTCAAGTCCATCTGGTCTAGTGTATTATTCATGGCCATTGTTCTTTATTGATTTTTCCACCTAGATGATCTTCCCATTGTTCTAAGTGATGTATTAAAGTCATGTGCAATTACCATATTCTTATCAATAAGATCTTTATGTTTTTGATTAATTGATTTATATATTTGGTTGCTTCCAATTTGGGCCATAAACATTTATAATTGTTAGCTCTTCATGATGGATAGACCCCATAATTATGATTTAATGTCCTTCTTCATATCTTGTTATAGCCTTTAGTTTAAAACCTAGTTTGTCTGATATACATATGGCTACTCCAGCTTTCTTTTGACTTCCAGTAGTATGATAGATGGTTCTCCATCCGCTCACTTTCACCCTAAAGGTGTCCTCAGGTCTGAAATGGGTCTCTTGTAGGCAGCATATAGATGGATCTTGTTTTGTTATCCATTCTGATACTCTATGTCTTTTGAGTGGAACATGTAGCCCATTTATATTCGGTGTTATTATTAAAACATATTGATTCAATGTCATTGTGCTATCTGTAGGTTTCATGCTTGTGGTGATGTCTCTGGTCCTTTGTAGTCTTTATAGCACTCTGCTCATAGAATCCCCTTTAAGATCTCTTGTAGGGCTAGTTTAGTGGTCATGAACTCCTTCAGTTTTTGTTTGTCTGGTAAAGCCTTTATCTCTTCTTCTATTCTGAATGACAGCTTTGCTGGATAAAGGATTCTTGGCTACATAGTTTTCCTATTCAGCACATTGAATAATTCTGCCACTCTCTCCTGACCTGCCAAGTTTCATTGGACAGATCTGCTACTACCCTTATGTGTCTACCCTTGTAGGTTAAGCCCATTTGTCCCTAGTTGCTATCAGAATTCTTCCTATCTTTGTATTTTGTTAGTTTCATTATGATATGTCATGGAGAAGACATATTCCTGTTATGTCTGAAGACAGTTCTCTGTGCCTCCTGGATTTGGATGTCTACTTCCTTCCCCAGATTGGGGAAGTTCTCCGCTATAATTTGTTCAAGTAAACCTTCTGCACCTTCTCTTCTTCTTTTTCTGGAACTCCTGAGATAAGGATATTATGATGGATTCTCCCCTCGAGGTCTAGTATTTTTTTTTAATCTCTCTTTTTCTTGGTTTCATCATTTTCCATAATTTTATCTTCCGTTTCAATTATTGTACCCTCTGCCTCTTCCATCCTCACTGTCACCACATCTAGTTTATTTAAAGCATTTACAGCATTTTTTTAGTTCCTGGATTTCTGCAGCAATAGATTGCCTGCTGTCTTCTATGCTTTTATCAAGCATAGTGATTAATAGTATGACTATTATTCTAGATTCTTGACCAGATATATTGTTTATATCTGTTAGAGTAATTCTTTAGCTGTCATTTCTTCCTAGAATTTTCTTTTTTTGAGAAAAATTCTTCCATTTCATCATTTTGACTAGTTTTTTGTCCCTTATGTGTTTTAAAAGCTTGTTATGTGTCCTGCATCTGTGAGCACTACTATAGCAAAAAGAGGCCATACACTGTCCAGGGTTTGGCCCTTCAGGAGGTGTTTTTGGAGTGCGTTGTGTACTCTTTCCTGTTGAGACTCTGATTGCTTTACCTCCCTCCACCAGGTGTGCTTTGATTTGTTCATCAAAGTAAACTTGGGGGGAAAAAAGAGGGCGGTGGTAGTGGTGGAAGAAGCCTTATCCTATATAAAGAGAGAAATGACAAGGGTGGAGAAAAATAAAATAAAATAAAATTGACCAGGAGAGAAACTATATGAGAGAGGGAGGAAAATAAAGAAGGAGATGCAGAAGTGGTATAAAGAGAATAGATTAAGTATGTCTGTTTAGGCAAACCAACAAACAGAAGAAGCAGAATAGAGAAAGGAAGAAATAAGAGGAAGAAAAGGAAGGAATAAAGAAAGAAAAAAAAACATAATAAGAATTGACCAAGAATTAAATCAGAAAATGCAAAACTACTGAGTGTCTTGGAACTGGTGACTGCACTAAACCGAGGAGGGGCTGTCTGGTTGGTCAGTGTCAATCTTGCTCCTGTAGATGCACAGTTACCAGGTACAGAGAGGTGTGGTTTGGCTTAGGTAGGTCCTGCCTCCACTGTGGGCCCCTGGTCCATTTTCTGAAGCCCCACCTTGGTGTTGGGCAGAAAAACGGAGATACCCTATTCTCTCCTCCCTGGACTGGGTGTCCCAAACCACTCTGTTCAGGCGGTCCTCACCATGCTGTGTGGGTGCAATGGCTGTTTTTTGTTATTGTCATTGTTTTTTTGTTTTGTTTTGTTTTGTTTTGTTTGTCTTTTTGTTTTTTTCTTATCCAGTCTTCCTTGCCTCCCAGGCAATCAGCTGGGATTCAAATCCCAATGTCTTAAAGGATCCCGCTCTGTGTGCCCCAGTTCCGAAGTGCTGCCACACCAATAAAGAGTCTCTGGCTGGTGGGCGCAAGCAGGGTCCTTTGTCCTTGGAATGGCTCTTTGCCTTCTTCCCAAAGCACTCCAGGAAGGGGATTGCTTTCTCCCACTGCAGGACTGCACCTCTGAACTAGTTACAGAGCCTGGGGCTGACTCCCCTCCTCCCCAGATGTGTGAATCGAGCAGCCGGCCCCAGTCCGGAGAAAGCCCCCAGTTAGAGATGGGATCTTTCTCCATTTTTCCTATCCCTGGCCCGTGGATTTTCTCTTCTCCAAATACAATCCTACACTTCCACAGCCTTTCTATTCCTTTTGTCTCTCTGCAGAAGGGGATCCCTCCCCTTCCATGCCTACACTGCCCATTTTATCTTTCCCAGTTCACAATTGCACTTATGGGCCCGCCAGATTGTCCCCATGGACCCTGGAGATGTCTCTGTCACTCTGCAACCCAGACTCTTGGAATTCCAATTCCTCTGGCCTCAGCGCTGCTGTGTTTGAAGGACGAAGGGACCACGGGTCCCCCTACTTCTCCTCCATGTTGACCGTCCTCCAATGGTATTTATCTTTAAAACCTTTGGACTTCACTATCCTCTCTATGTAAATCCTTTAAATACCAACCTAGCTGGAAGGGACCCTATTTTAATATTTTAAATTTTTTTAATGTTTACTTATTTGTGAGAGAGAGAGTGACACAGAATGGGAGCAATGGAGGGACAGAGAGAAAGGGAGACAAAGAATCTGAAGCAGGTTCCAGGCTCTGAGCTGTCAGCACAGAGCCGGATGCGGGGCTCCAGCCCAAGAACCATCAGGTCATGACCTGAGCCAAAGTTGGGCACATAACTGACTGAGCCACCCAGGGCCCCAGGGTCCTGTATCTGAGGCCTCAAAGCCTCTCGTGACATTTATCATGTTCTACTTGTACAGTTTGTGCTCACATTTTGTTTTCTTAAACACATCGTTAGTCTTCAAAGTCAATGGGTATTGATGTTTGTTTATCTTTGCTTATATTTATATATATATTTTAGTCAGCACCCAGTAGATTTTTAAGTTGAAAGAACTTAAAATCATAAATGAATAAGGGAAGGCATTAAATTCTCAAGAAGCATGTCCTCAGCATCCACTAACTTTAATTTGAACATTAGTATATTTTTTTATTAGCTGGCTCAGTGGGTGTTTTAAAATTGGGTCAAAACTTAGTATTAAATGTCATTTAAAGTATTCTAATGTAATAACAAAATACCCTAATGTAATTATAAGTGATTGTATGGTTCCTCCCAAAAATGTGTTGGAGAAGAAAAAGAAGTCTTACTTGCCCACAGGAACAAAGCCGGGGTTTACAGGACTCTGGTGTGTTTCTGTTGTGTAAAAGTCCTGGCTATGGAAATTTGGATTTTCCTGCAAGGGGCAGCAAAGAATACGATACTTTTCACTTATGGAGAGTGTCTCTTTCATCAGGATTTCCTCCTGACATGTTAATCAAATCAGGAACAGCAGCAACAAAACCCAAGGAGATGAAAAAGCTTTTCTCTAAGCAGGGTTGGTTAAGTGAGTTGCCATTGCTTTTCGGTAAATCTATGTTAAAAACGATGGCCGTGGCCTTGCCTTTGTCTAAAGCCAGAAAGTCATGTTACTCTAGGGTTGATAAGGGAGGGTCAGGACTTATAAGGGACAGCTCAGGCCTGAAACAAGGATCTAAATATCAGGTTGGATGAGTCTGGATTCAGCAACAAATTGGAAACACCAGGCCTGGGGCGCCTGGGTGGCTCAGTCGGTTAAGCGGCCGACTTCGGCTCAGGTCATGATCTCGCGGTCTGGGAATTCGAGCCCCGCGTCGGGCTCTGTGCTGACAGCTCAGAGCCTGGAGCCTGCTTCAGATTCTGTGTCTCCCTCTCTCTCTGCCCTTCTCCTGCTCACTCCATGTCTCAAAAATAAATAAACATTAAAAAAATTTTTTTGGAAACACCAGGCCTAGAAAGAAAAAGGATTAAGGTGAGAGGGGTAAACTTTGAGACCAACTGTGTTCAGATAGTACTTGAAGACTCCCTCTATTTTGAAGAAGCTGACTCATGACCACCAGGTACACAGCCTACCTGCTTGCCTTTCTTCCTTTCTTCCTTCTTTCCTTTTTAGCTTCCTTTCATACATATTGTGGTGTGTTTGGGCAAACGGGACTCTGAAGATCATCAACCCACAGGTCCTAACATAAAGGAATTCTTATGCTAGCTAGACTACATTTTTCAAACTTTGATGTGCATAGATAAGCATCATTTTGAGGTCTTTTTATCTTTTTTTTTATTTTCTTAACTATTTTTAAAAGTTTATTGATTTATTTTTGAGAGACAGAGCACAAGCAGTAAATCTCAAGCAGGCTCTGCACTGTCAGTGTGGGGCCCGAAGCAAAACTTAATCCCATGAACCATGAGATCACCACCAGAGCTGAAATCAAGAGTTCGCTTAACTGACTGAGCCACCCAGGCACCGCAGGGATCTTCCTAAAGTGCAGAGGTGAGCCTGGGTGGTCAGTCAGTCAAGCATCTGACTCTTGATTTCTCAGCTCGTGTCATGATCTCATGGTTCCTGAGATCAACCCCCAAATTGGTCTCTGTGGTGATATCAGGGAACCCGCTTGGGATTCTCTCTCTCCCTCCTTCTCTGCCCCTCCCCTGATCACACAGGCATTCTCTCTCTTTCTGAAAAGAAATAAATAAAAGTAAACCTGAAAATTAAATAAAACAAACAGACAATAGATAAGCCTGGAGCATGATCCCAAAATCTGCATTTCAAGTGAGCATCTAGTCTGCAGGTCTACAAATCACACTATTGGATCTAAGCTTCTTTTTTTTTTTTTTTAATTTTTTTAACGTTTTTATTTTATTTTCGAGAGACATAGAAACAGAGTGTGAGCAAGGGAAGGGCAGAGAGAAAGGGAGATACAGAATCTAAAGCAGACTCCAGGCTCTGAGTCATCAGCACAGAGCCTGACGTGGGGCTCGAACTCACAGACCGTGAGATCATGACCTGAGCCGAAGTCGCCCATCTAACCGACTGAGCCACCCAGGCGCCCTTGGGCCCAAGCTTCTAGTGCAGATTCTTTGAAACGGTGGTTGATAGCATCTGAAAATTCCAGAATATAGGTTATACCCCCAACTCCAGGTTTGTACTTGATCTTCAGCTAATCCAAGGAAAAACTATGTGAACAGATTATCCTAATTACCAAGATACTATGACAAAACATTGACCACCAAGGAAAGTGAATGAGTATTATCAACCTCCTAAGCAAGGGAGAAGTCATTAGTAAAAGCAACAGAAGCATCGTGAAGTCATAGGAAAAGAAAGGTTAGAGGCTTTTAGATAAACAGGAATACCTTGAACTGGATGCACGTCTTAGTAAAGATTCAATAATGAGCAACATTTTCCCAGATGTCTTGACCATTCTCTTTATGCAAACCATAAAGTGCAGAAGATCATAGGACAATAATATGTGGTGATAAACTTGTTTGATTACACTTCCCAGGTGCTGCTGGGTCCAATTATCTTGGTGCTAAAATATCTTCTAATTGGGTGTGAAACACACATCAGAGTTAATTACACTGTACACTACTATACAGGCTTGAAATAATTAAGACTCAACTGGCCTAGAAAAAAAGCACATTCATTTTAAGTTTCAATCCTTGGAGATTTCACTGAAACTCATGAGATCAGCTAGATATGAATTTATGCAAATTTATAACCCTAGAATCTTATTGAGACCATAAGCCTCTTATCATAACCTAGATACTTTGATCTAAAAAGTAGATCTGTGTCTTATGAGTAACATGTGCCCTTGAAAACTGAGAAATCAAAACAATATGGGAAGGTCTGTTATATTCAAAAATTGTATTGTATTATACTATAATTGTCAGTTAAAAGTACTATGTTGGGGAGTTCATCTTCACAACAAACATTGGATTACTAAAGCCAACTATTTACAGAACATAGGTTACTAACACATGAACGGTATTGAGAGAATTGGAAGATTAAAACTAAAATGATCCCCAAACCCACAAATCATGGAAATACATTGGAGGTGAAATCGTTTATCACAAGAAGATCTACTATTTTATCTTTAGAGCAAAAATGAAAGACAGTTCTTTTTTTAACGTTTATTTATTTTGAAAGAGAGAGAGCACATGTGTAAGCAGGGTAGGAGCAGAGAGAGAGAGAGAGAGAGAGAGAGAGAGAGAGAGAGAAAATACCAAGCAGGCTCCCTGCTTCCAGTACAGAATCTGATGTGGGGCTTGATGTCAGGAACCATGAGATCGTGACCTGAGCCAAAATCCAGAGTCAGGAAATTAACCGACTGAGCCACCCAGGCACCCTGAAAGACAAGCTCTTGACTAAAATCCTCTGTGTCTTTTAACCTAAAATGTGTTTGTACGTCTGTGTGTGTGTGTGTGTGTGTGTGTATATTATATACATACATGTGTATGCATATATAATAGAAAATTTGAAAATAATATGGTTTATTAGTCTTCTGAAAGGCAAATAGATGCCAAAAGGTGATAATGAGTTGATGTGTCAGCAACTTGTTTCCCAAAGCCTCTGGACCCACTGTTTTGGAAGTCTGTGACCATACTGACCCTTCCCCTATAGGATCATCTTCTGACCTTGGTGGATTGACTCGTGACATCTGCCAGGTTTTTCTTGACCTGACTATCTTTCTGGTCACTAGCTGACTCATCCATGCTGTCATTGGTTTCTTCCTTTACACTTTACATCTCCAGGCTTCATCCATCACCTGCTGCTGTCCTCCTATCTTACTATACCAATAGTGCATGCTCCTTTGAGCCAATACTCTCTGCCATTACTCATCCCAAGCATGGAAATGCTTACCAATTAAATGTTAAATCACGATAACTCATCTGAAAATATGATACACTCTACAGCTGCTATAAAATGATCACAAAGTATCTTAGATTCTTCTGCCTGTTAAATCATTTCAGAGTCACAATTTTTTGATGAGGCTTTCTTTAACTTATCTTCTCTCTCCTGAATAATTTGATTGATTCTAAATCTTTAGTGACACACCTTTTACCTACCAGCATGGAATCTGATTTTCCTCATTTTTTCCATATCATTTCAATGAATCGGTTCACTAGCCGAGTCAAAAAAAAATCTGAAAGTAACCAACAGTTATGGTTTTCAAGCTTCTATTTGTCTTTTGCTCCATCGTCACTTTGGGAACATAAAATATTTACAGAAAGCATGTCATGTTTGATAAATAGATTATTGACTCAAAAACTGTACAACATAAACCACGAGCAAGAATTAATGTTCCTATACTTTTCTCAATTTGTAGGTAGAGATTAAAATATTTAGACTACTTGGTGACTTATTATTTGCTATTCTTGAAAATTCAGTTCACATTCAAATTTGGATTTTAATTGGCTCCTTTAAGAAGATAAATAGAAGGCAAAAGGGAGACCTGCTTATCAATCTTAAGAGCCAGATAATGAAATTGTTATGATGAAAAGAATAAGAAGCACTCTTTTAACTGTTTTAACCTTGCTAATTTACCAAAATTGGAATACGGTTTTGTAATCACAAATAAAGTCACTTTTCTGTTTTTTCATTTCATTTTGTATTGTCTTAAAAACTCTTGAAGATTTTGAGATCTTGAGTAAAATCCTCTGTGTCTTTTAACCTAAAATGTGTTTGTGTGCCTGTATGTGTATATATATATGTGTGTGTGTGTATATATATATATACTTATATATATATATATATAATATATACACACATATATATCTGTATATATTTATATATATATTTATTTTAACATATATATTTATTTAACATACATATATTTATTTTAACATATATATATGTAGATATAAAGATCTAATTCACATAACCTTTTATATACCTAGAAAAGTCAGTGTAAGTATTGAATGTCTTGTAATTCCTTTTTTCTCCTATTAGTGCTAATATAACATATACCTTTCCATTAATTCCACAAACATTTATTGAACTTCTCCAACACACCAGGCATTGGTGATACCAAGCCTTGGGGGTTCAAGATCTGAGCCATGAGAACTCTACCACATGAAACAAAAATTGATGGAATAATCACATTAATACATTCTTACAAGCTTTGAAACAAGAGAGGAATACCAGGTTTAGTCTGAAGATCAGAAGCGTCTTCCTGAACTAACAGGCATTTGAGAACTGAAAAGGAGAACTCTCTAACTAAACAGCTTAAAGGGACGACTTGCTTTGTGGCCCGAAAGGAGCGCATCTAAGGTTCCAAAGTAGAAGGGAGCAGGTCACACTGAGGAACACCGAGAAAGCCAGAGTGACTAGCACAAAGAGGGTGAGGGAGGTGGTACTGTCATTGCATTCATTCTGCATTGCCCAGCCCTCTGTGCCATCTGTCAGACTCCTCCCTTTCTCCCTAAAAGGGGCAGCTCATTCTGGAAAGACAGGTACCAGATATCTCCTGTAGATGGAATGCTTGTTCCGGATCTCTGGCAGTCTAGACTGGTCCATTCAAATTCAGACATGACAACTGCTGTCCATCCAAGCTGGTGCCCTGTCCTCACCCAGACTCACTTCCTCAATATCTTTGGGTCCTTATTACATACAGAGTGGAACTGATGGCAGAGGATTTCATAACAGGGCCTGTTCTGGAAAAATAACCCCGAACGGCAATCCGAGGGCTAAAACAGGTCTGATCATTCCAAATTCTACGCTAAAGCAGATTCAATTGTGGCTGGTCCTTCATGCGTCCTTAGAGTCTAATAATAACTTAAAAATGAAGACAAGCATTTGTCTAGAAGAACTTTTAAAGGGTCTTATTTGAAATGCTTTGCAAAGGCACATTAACAGAGCTGGGATTTTAAATCGTCTCCTTTCGTTTTTTACTGTGGGGATGAATAGTAAGGTTCAGAAAACACATTCATTTATATTTTGGCAGAAACTTGTATGTTATAATCGTTGGGGGTGTGCGATCAGAGGACATGGGGCTGCTGGAAGTATGCTTCACATGGGTGGTAGAAAAAACATGCCCTTTACAAAAATAAATTTAACATAATAGATTTTAGATAAAAATTATAAACACTGGATTATAAGGCCCTTTCAGGCTAGATCATATCTTATTAACACAATAAATGTCACAGCATGGGGAAAAGTAAATTTGCTAAGTGGAAACAATAATGAATAATTGAATGAATGAATGGATACCACCGAGAGTATACTCAACGCCCTAAACATTTACTCTGTAATGAACTGCAGTGTAAATGATGGACTTTGGGTGATAATGAGATGTCGATACAGGTTCATCAATTGTAGGAAATGAACCACTCAGGTGGGGGATGTCAACCACGGAGGTGACTGTGGATGCTGATGGGGCAGGAGGCACATGGGAAATCTCTGAACCGGCCACTCAATTTTGCTGTGATCTAAAACTGCTCTAATAAATACAGTCTAATAATCTTAATTGTTATAGAAAACATGATGTTTTTTGTCACAGTGTAAGCTTGGATATACAATATCGGCAGCATAAGGCCGTTCATCCACCTGTAGCTTAATGTATCTAGTATCAGGTACTATGTGATGGCCAGAGTGGGGTCATTTATATAGTGTTTCCCGTGTTATGAGCACCACGCGAGGCACCTCTGCCTGGTTTTCATTAACTCCACACAAGAACCATTTGAAATAGCTCCTATTTTTTATTCCCGACTTGTAGAAAAAAAGTGAGGCTCAGAGAAGTTAATTAAACTCCCCAAGGACACACAGATAGCTTCTGTCAGAGGGATAAAAGGATTCCTGCACACATCTGAGTAGCTAACTGTTAAGCTTGGCTTTTGGTTAGGAGTGGATATGAAGATGTGGGAAGAAAGAACCCATTCTTATCCAAGCATGCTTTGCTCTTCCAGAAAAAAAAAAAAAAAAGAAGGTAAATACAGTTATAAAACTAGATATAAAGATAACCAGAAATGTTAAAGCCAGTTGGGATCGTTCAATTATGAAGTAAGCTCAAATTGGGTTGGAAAAGAGGCACAAGAATCCATGCATCAGTGTCCTTACTGCCTTTGAAGGCCAGTGTGCTCCTCTCCCGGATATGATTCAGGGCAAATGCAGTTTTATGTCAGTGTGGGTAGAAGCTAGGCACAGGGAAACACACGCACCAAGGTGTGACTATGCATAGTCAGGGCATAGCAAATTGTTGTTCAAAATATATCATTAACTATCATCTCGAAAACTTCTGAGTGTTTACTACGATGAAAATTAGTCGCAGGCAGTTCTACGGAAAATCCCCTTCATGAGTTTTGACTCTGTGACCTGGTACGATACCATCAGGACACAGAAAAGGTCATATCGGTACCCTTCAGGAGTCTGCAATCAGAGGAGAAGAAAAAAACGTTAAATCGGGCCAGCATGAACCAAGAAAAACAAAAACAAATGTTTGGGACATCTAGGTCAGTTCGCGGACCACAGCAAAATGTGGCATTTATAGGAAAGTCTCAGGAAAAAAAAAAGGAAACCGCAATAATTTTAGTTATCTTTCCCACTTCCTAGGGTATCTGGGCCAAGTTTCATATTTGATCAAAAGAAGCCCAGTTCTGTAATTTCTGTTCGTGGGAGAATAGACAAAGAAGTAGGTGAAAAAAAAAAAAAAAAAGAAAGAAAGAAATTCTTCTTCTTCATCTTCTTTTCAAGAGCCAGAAATAAAGATTATTGAATCCCATTTGTGAGCCGTCGCCATTTTTCAAAATCAATTTTTAGAGTCACGGTTGTCTTATGTTTGCCTTCCAGGTGTCTGCTTTCTCAAGGTAACAAAAAGGTTCACAAGGATTCTTATCTCAAAGTGATAAACAGATGCAAACAGAGCCGGCCTATCTGGGCTACCACAAGGCCTGTTTGACTAATTGCCTTGATAGATCATTCTCCTGATGTCTGACGTTGTTATTGCACCCAGCATAGCTGAGATAGCACGTGTTTAACCCCTGGCCTTCCAGCTGCCTCGAGCACATTGCTCTGGAACTAACCGTTCTCCATCATCACTTCCTCCCCATGGCAGCCAGGGAAAGAGATCTGTTTCTAAGCAAATAGCAAAGGTTCTGACCCCGTCATGAGTCACCAGTCTGTCTGCCCACTTCCAAGATTCCCCCTTCATATATTTATTCAGCTTGTCAGAGTTCCTGGCAAAGGGGATAGTGATATTTGAGGTAAATAGGATTCATGCTAACTCTGGGAACAGTTAATTTCATAAATCTGAGATACCTTAAATGACTTCTGTGGGCTTCGTATGAACCAATCCGTTCCATTTTACCCCCTATTAAGGTACGCTTTCCTTGAACAAAAAATGATAAAATAGCAAAAACCACAGAATGAACAACAACAACAAAAAAAATCCAGGGCCATTCGTTATAAGGGAAGGAAATACCTAATTATTCTGTGCCTCAGGGCACTGATTAAAATTACTGTAAGACAGGCTAAATACTATTACTAACGGCAGAAGTGAGAAGCAAATGTATTTTATCTTAGATAGGTCATCTTTCTTTCATTGCATGCTTCACACATCTTATTCGCAGAACTTACACTCATCAAGTTTTAACAGATACTCTGCCAACACTTGGTAATTCAGCTGCTGACACTCCTGGCTGAGTATTTCTGTGCAAGAATTTCACATTATGCAACATTATAGAAACATTAAATGGGAATAACACAATGGCAAGTGGTGGTTTTTATGAGCATTTGTGTTAATTAATGAAATTACGTTGTCTTTACGGAGAGGCAGAAAATAATACAGAGAAAAAGAAAAACATAATCGTTATGGAGTATATTTGTATTTCTCTTCATTTTCTTTAAATATCTCAAGCTTAAATAGACATGAAATATTAGAGGCCATCGCTTTGGGGAAAAAAGATCCATTTTGGTACATACTGCATTTCAGCTTTCACTAAACCATTTAACGAAGAATCAAAGCGCCATAGCTTAATTATAAAATAGCTCTGTCTTTCCAACACTTTGTTCAGCCATGTCTGTAGACCCTTGATAACTTTTCAACCAAAAGAAAAGCATATTTGTTTTGTGAACCTAATTCCTGAATGCTAATGCTATCAATCATTATTATCTTTCCCACATAATAAAGTACCGATATTTTCCTCTCTCCATTAAGAAAGCAAGACTGCAATGCTTGAAATATTGAGTGGATTGACAAGATACTGAAAATGCTCGAGGGAACAACAGATAAATCACTAAAGTTTCTTTGTCTATGAGTTTTCAGTGAAGGAGAACATGACACAGAAGGGGCCCTCATTGCCTGCTGATCTAGGGCTAGCTCAGCTAGGCAGCTTTGAGCGTTGTTTTGTTTTGTTTTGTTTCTGAATCTCAGTTTTCTCTTAAATGACCAGCTTCTCCTGGAGTTTAAATGATGTGAGGTCCCCAGCCCAGTGACAGGAATTGAAGAAGAGCGGGTCTCTGATTGACCCGAAGTCCCTTCCTGCCCTTTCTAGCAAAACTGCCAGGGATTTCACTTTACTCCAGTTTACCTTCAAGCCACTTAGAGAATAATTTAACGGAGCTTACTCAGGTTTTGGAAAGCTTGACTCATAGTGCGATAGCTTGTCTTCTGAAAAGAAAGACTAATGTTAAGCATTAACATTATTAACAAGTATTGTCCCATTGAAAGATACAAAGATACTAAGGTGAACTGTTTCTACAAGCAGCAACAAAAGTAAGATCTCTTTTGCTTATTAGAAAATTTAGGGGAAGATGCCAAACAACAGGATTGTGTGGGGATAGAGCTCAGAGGCCAAGATTGTTACAGGACAGAAGGTAACTCAGGCTCTGATGAGAAGCCATTCTGGGCCTCTTCATTCGGCAGCCAATTTATAGACACTTAAGACCTGGTTCCTTCATCTGTAAAGTGGGATAATAACACTTGTTTCACAGAAATATACTAGGATTAAATGAAATAATGTGAGTAAAGAACTTAGCCTAGTAGAGAAGATAAACTTAACAGACACTTCTTTAATGTATGAGTATTGATATGAATCAACAATGTGAAATGATTTGAAAGCGACCAAGAATACCTTGATTCTTTTTAAAGTGTGAGTCTTCTTACTCTCTCACCGATTTAAACCTCTGCACAATCATCTCTTAAATATTAATTCATGTTGAACATCTTTGCCAATTTCCCTTTTCTCCTCTCCTACCTAATTCTCCAACCAGCGACGTCCATTCAAGTTAATGTCAGGATAGCACCCCATGTTAGGATGAGATCCAGAATTCTGAATTAACAAGGAAATACTTCTTTCATAATTTTCTTATAATTTATATATGCGAATCCTAAAATCAATCACATCTCCAAATATTTGGGTCCAATAATCTAGGGCATTGGCAAAAATTTACCAGATTTTCAATGACTCCAAATAAAGTTTGACAAATATGAGAAAGAGTAGAACAAGAATTTGTCTACTCCTGGTGTCTTTCTTTCTTTCTTTCTTTCTTTCTTTCTTTCTTTCTTTCTTTCTTTCTTTCTTTCTTTCTTTTTCTTTCTATCAATCAATATATATATCTGATCTGGAAAAAATCATTTTATTTATTTTAAAATAATAGGTTCACAAGTCTGTTGTTTGTAGTGTCTTGTTCTCTTTGCAGTAAAAAGAAGTTAACTTTTAGTTCTGTAATGCATTTAACTAAAAGATACCCATTACCTTGTGAATTTCTATACAAACACATTGTAGAAAAACTACTTTGTGGTATATTAACAACTAATAGACACTACATTGCTCAAAGACACCTTTAGTATTGGGTTTATGGATTTAACATCACAGCAATGATATTTTTAAACCAGAGATCTCTTTTAAATAAATGTAAGTAATTGGATTTTCTTCTATATAAAAAAACTGTGTCAGATAAATGCTATAAATCTAAAAGCAGAAAAGTAGAGAAGAAATAGTAATTTATAAGCCACAACGGAGTATTTCAAAATTTTTGTTTAACAAAACATATTTTAGCCTGCTTACACCTTGATCTATAGGACCCCACTGATTACAAGGCTGTAAATTGTATGAAGAGCTTTGCAGAAAATCATAAAAGGGCAGCTAGGGGGCCTTATGTCATGGAGTCACTTGGCCCCTAAGACTCAACCACTTCTTTGATATTTAGTTTAAACACAACCATATATTTTTATTAATAATGAACAGAATCACTCTTTTCAATTTCATAGAAATTGGGCTTTCATAAGCCCAATGCACCAAAGCTGGTGAGATTTCTATTACCCATGACCTGGATATTAATACTTTGATTTAAAAAAAGTCTCAATTGTTCAAATCTTGTCTTAATGCTGAAACAATGAGAAACAACTTTCCCAGCAATTTTGGCACATTGAACTGGGAAAAGAAGAGTGACCATTCTTTGTTCACCAGAAGAACTATGAAAAATGGTTTCGGTACAGGAAATACTTTTTTTTCTCCCCAGATATTAGAGTATATCTTCAGGAAACTCAGCAGATTAATCATATGAGCCCTGGCTCAACTTTATTTAGAAGTAAACCATAAGATTTAACACTCATTCTGAAATGTAAAATCCCTCTTTCATTGTTTCGTGATGCCGATATTCTTTGCTGTGGTGTTTTTCCATTGGCTCAAAAAGTGATAACAAAGAGGTTTTCCTTTTTCTTTTTCTTTTTTTTAATTTTTATTTTTTTTAGGAGTGGGCCAGGGGAAAGATGAAAGGAGAATGCTCATTCTCCTGTTGATTAAATTTGCCTGGATTTTTAACATGAAACCACAAGATTAAAAACAGTAAAGTATTTTGTTTTAATTCACAAAGGAATAGATAGGTCTAAGCATAGAAGTTTCTAAAACTTTCCATTTGTGTTGATACAACGACTTTGTACAAGTTGTTCTCAAAAAATTTCTGAATAAGAAAACTTTATGGAAAGAAAGAGGAGCCCCTTCATTCTTTTTTGGGTGGAGAGTGTTCTGCTTGTTGATAGAATTTTCCAAACTAGCCCAGAATTGTGTCTGCCTTGTCTAAAAGATATTCTAAGAACGTGCATTTCCTTACACTTTCAAACAAGAAGATATAACTTATATCCATTTTGCTAAAACTCAATGTCATTCCCTTTGGCTGACACCTAAAATAATCACACAGACCAAGAAATATGTTTCACAATCCCTGCTCTTAAACCTAGGGCTAAACATTGGAGACAATGGTTGGAAATGAAACATCTCAACCCTGCTTTTAAAGAGCATTATTTGCTGACTGGGAAACTAGAAATAACATAAACTAAATAAAAACCCTTTTCTGAAGCCACATTCCAAGTGCAGGTTGAGGAGATGCTACAGACAAGGAAGGTGCAAAGTAGGGAGATCACTGAGTTTGTGAGGCAGAGATATCTCCTGCAGGATGTGAGGCTGGGACAAGTCTAGAAGGAAGTGTGGAAAATGAGGTGGGTAGCTGGGAGGACCTGAGGGTGTGGGGGGCCGGCATAGTCAGCTGGGCAGCCGTGTAGAGTGATAAGTGCACTGAGGCCAGAACTCTGTACTTCCCTTCCATGCTCGGAGCAGCTTTCAGGAAGATACAGGGAACCAAGCACTATCCATGTAGATTCATACTTATCCATGCGACTTCTTCAGATCCTCAACTCGAGCACAAAAGTCAGAAGTATGCATTTTAAAGTTGCTTCTTGTCTATCACCTGGGTGGAGACTAACCCATGATAGTCATGTCTCTGAACTTCGGTTTCCTTATCTGTGAAATAAAGACATCGATAATGGAATTGTGAGGATTGATTTATTTAATGGGTACACAAAATCGAGTCAAGTGCCTGATCCCCAAAAAGTACTCCATCCATACCCACTGAAAGGATTGTGATCATGGAGCATATTCCCTTGAAAAAGACGCCCCAAGCAGCCTACACGATGGTTTGTAGGGTTTTCCCTTCAACAATCTGCACCATGGATGGAGGGAATGAAAAGTTTGGATGAAATATTTACAGCAATAAGAAGATATTTTTGTAATTTGGGGTTTGATATCTGGGGACCCAAAGTCCATATTTTACCCTCTGTCCACCTTTACCCTCAGTGACAATGATAATGTTAAGTTACGATGAGAGCACAAGGTCCTAGTTTAGGTACTTGATAGGTGACTAGTTTTTGATTATCTGAGAACCAGTGAGAGGATGTGAGAGTCCGAACTCAAGATCCTCAAAGATCACTTAAAATATTGCTCAGAAAACGAACAGGTACAAGGGATAACCACAAAATATTTTACCGGCTAAAGCAGTTTGCTTTGCAATAAAGAGCCAATGTGACGGAAAAATGATAACGTTAGTACATGAGAATGTACCTTTCGACTTCTTATTTTAACTTTTGTTTGATTTCAAATGGAAAATAGGAAATTTTACATGGGCTAATGCATTTTTAAGAGAACTCGCCACACATTTTGAGATCCAAAGGGAGTGTTTTAAATGAACGGGATGTGAGAATAATCATAAAAACATTTTTTTAATGTTCAAACATCCTACGGTGTTGGCCTATACATCCCTTTCCCGAACATCATCTCCTACAAGCACCAGCCTAAGTAGAGAAACTTGAAAGTCAGAATTTCAAATAAAATGCCCTCAATGTGTTTATCTCCATGGGTAATTTGTAACAAATCTGGAATAGCAATTTTCTGCCAAATGAAATGCTACAAGAGATGACTTTTTTTTTTTCTTTTTAAAGAACAGGTCCTAGTCAAGAGACTGACTATAAAGAGGTTCTACTAGTCAAAAAAAATTACCCGCACTCCTTTGGGACTTATAATTCCTGAAAGATCAGGTGTTCTGTCCCTAAAAGTGTTGGCTGGTACAGGGGAAGTGGCAACCCACTGAGAAAACAAAGGAGAAGGGAACTTTCAAAGCACCCAGCTAAGTTTGGGCTGCAAGATTTCCCATTAGCCTGGCCAGGTTATTTAGACACCAGCTTTATATTCCCCTAGAGGAGAGAAGCACAAATTTGAAACACAAGGGTCCCTGGTCCTCAGAAAAATTGACCTGCTTTTAAGTAGAGTAAGAACTGATTAGGTGGTTCTCTTATGTTTCTAATCCAAGCAAGTTCATTTTTCAAAAAAACATATATATGGGGGGAAGATATCTCAGAAAAGCAAGTGTAGGCTCTGGAAAAGATTAGACTGCAAAGGGGAATTTTTAATGACACCTTTAGAGTCAAATATGTCTTTTACTAGCTAATTAAAGTAATTGCGAATGCCATTGCATTTTTTTTTCACTTGAATCAGCAGAGATGAAAATGGCCACTCTCTAAATGCTGTTCCGGTTTCAACACAGAGGGCTGAAATTTAGTTATGTTGGGCGTGGAGAGAGTATATAGGGTTTCCTAAGCATAGGTTGGCAGTTTGCTTATGGTCCATGACTACATTTTAAACTGTCCATGGCAAAAATGAGAAAAAGATAAAAACGATGTTCAGAAAGCCAGTACATTTGATTTAAAGAATTATCACTACGTGGTTCCAATCTTTTTTGATATAAAAATGTCCCACGTTTAAAAAATGTTGGCGATGGTGAATGTTCCTGGTGTTCTCTCCTAGTACATGTAATGCATATGATGTGAAGCTAGCTATATGCTAGTTTTAAATCTATCTTTTTACTTAGTTTTGAAATTAAAATATCAGAAACCTTTCGATGCATACTGAATGCACTTACTATCACTTAGAATGCTTAATTCACGAGGAAATGAGCTTTATCACACGTGCATTGGGGATGAAAACGTAACAAGTACATTTAGATAATAGTGTCCATCGTGTGTTTGGGGAGGCAGAAACCGTTATCTGTGTATGTACAAGCACGGGGTCATGCTGTGACACGTTGACCTTCTGAAGCTTTGAAAATTTGAGATGCCTCCAATGACCACCCAATCCAAGGACAATTTTCTCCTGAGGTCTCCTCTTCTCCTAGGATGATTCGGCAGATGTTCTTTCTTGAAAAGTTTCTCTGAGAGCTGCTATTTTTCCAGCTTCACAAAAACAAACAAACCGGCACAGTCAGACAGTGGCTCGCAAACCCAAAAGAGAAAAGAGCCATGCTTTAACAAAGAACTAAAAAGTGCTTCCAGGAAACTCACGCTCAGCCGATAGATGAGTCAACAGCATCACCGGCCTGGCACCCAGAAGTGTGGGAAGAGCTGGTAAAAGGGTTGAAGATTGGGAGTAAATGTTGGGGGCTGACAGGTTTAAAATCTGATTGCCTGGTATTCCTGTCACAATTCATAATAATGTAAAAAATGAACAAAGCCTGGAAAAAATGTAAGTCTCGTTATTGTGAGTATAAGCAAACGCAGGGGGTTGAAGGATAGAAGCTGACAGATCCAAAGCCAGCATATTCCTTTGCAGTCAGCCAAATAGTTTGATGAGAAACGTTTTTAGTGCTTTGCCGGGGTGTGTGGTTTCTTGCCCCTTCCTATTAGCTTGTGGACTCTTCTAGAAGGATTGTGGAAAAGACAGGAGAAGCTTATAGATGAAATTTAGAACGTGATGGCTTCATGTCCCAAGGGGTGCCAAGAGAAGAGTCTGACAATTTGGTTAGCACCGTGCAGCATCTGGTGGGAGGTAGATACTGTCACTCATTTATCATTACTTCCGTCTCCAATGATGGAGAACACCCTGAATTCAGTGTCTTGACTTCTTGGAACTTCATAAATCTTTTGGCACCTACAGATAAGTGAGGATGTTTCCCCTGTCTTCCAGTTATGGACAGTTCCCAGAGACATGAAAGTAATATAAATAATGGGCTTTATGGTCAGTGTAGTAGGAATTTTGCATCAAAGGTCATATGCAAGTCTCTCTGCTACTCATCTAAAATGTTCTATTAAAAATACATCAGCTCTTGTGGTCTGAGAAATGGCAAGACCTCCATTAAATTATGTCCCATGAACTTGGTTTTGGTTTTCCTTGTGATAAAGGGCAGGCCAGTGGTTTTACACTATGACATAATTATCCCTAGTATAATCCCATAAAATAGAATAATCCACATTCTGGGAATAAACCTGTTTGTAAATTCAATAGTTTGATTTGCACATGTTTGACCTGGAAATCGGAGTGCGCTAACCAGGGGAATTTTTCATCTGTCCATCACAGTTAGTTTCTACAATGTGTTTCCTTTGGCTTTGGCGGTAACAAAATTTTGGAAGAGGATTCTGGGATTCTTCCTCGCTCATCAGGGATGTCACATTTCTGTGCCTTGACTGCTGTTTTAACTAGAGAATAAAGGTTTAAGCCTAAAATCATGGGAAGGCATTAAATTGGGATGGATATTCTGGCTTCTTGGCTCAGTTCCACACTTTCTGATTTGTGTGAGTACCAGAAATTGTTCAATATCTATAGACCTAAGATTCTCAAAATAGAGCACTGCAGTAAATATTCTCAAGTACCTTCAGGCACTGAAGTCTCTATAATGCTCAGACCCTTTCACTCTTATCATCTCTTTTTCCCTTGAAATGAAGAACAGAATGGTTACTAAGGACTCTTCCTGGTCTGAGGTTCTGTCCTTTCTCATGTCTTATTTAACTAATATACATTAAACATTTGTATATGCAGTTCACTTTCACACGGATTATCTCCCTATAAGAGATACTATTATCCAGTTTTATAGATTAAAAACGAGTTAGTTAAAGATTAGTTAAAGGAGCTGTTTAAGGTCATATACTCCCCGAGTAGCTGAGTAGAGATCTCACATCACTGGGGAATATTTCCAAACCCACGAGTCAGTTTATCATAGTGAAGCTACCTATAAATTGTCAGAATTTTATCACTGGGCCTCTTTTTCCTTAAAAACTTCTGGAAGTGTCTGTGGCCCACATCACTCAGATTAGTAGACCAGCCCTCCCAGCCGTTCAAGTCCTGCATCCAAACCAGATCTCTATAAAAATCCTCTTAGAGGTAGCCATGCCATTCCAAATTGTCTTAGAAACTGGGACACCAGACAAGCAAAGTTGGAAAGGCCCTGCGGTGGTTGCCATGCGTGAAAACCCAGAACTAAGTTAATTCCTACATTTCTGGAGATTTCAGTATAAACCTACGCAATGTAGATGTTTTCTCAAAACTTATTCAGAACCTTCCAAAGCAGAGACATTACTGAAACCCAAATGTCTACCTTCTCTCTCCCCCAAGTTTACCTTTTTCTGGAACATGTGGAGAAGGAGACATATTATCCTCCAAACTTTCTGAACTGTCATTCGCGAAATAGGGCTTCTTTACTTGGCTCTCTCAGCTCGGCAGAAGGTCACCACTAGCTTCTCTAGGAAGCTGCTCTCCATATAGCTTCCAGTGGGCAGGTAAATGTGAGGCCACACCCAAAACAACTTGACATGCTTATGGTCAATGCAACTGACCTCAGTGAATTACAATAAAAAATGAGTAAGATAATATAAAACTCTAGGTGAAACATATTTTTCCTACAGTCCAAGTTGGCTGTGTTTCAGTAAATAATATTTTTCCTGCCCAACTTTGAAACAATTGAGAGATAAAAAATAAAGTCAAGCAAGTGGAGACAAAAAGAGCTGCTTTATACTGATAAATATTAGACTGGAGCATTGTGGCTTACATAAGTGATTACAATGCACTTTGCACCAGTAAATCCTAGAATGGGCCTTATTTTTTTTAATTGTTTTAATGTTCATTTATTTTTGAGAGAGACAGAGCGCGAGCTGACGAGTTACAGAGAGAGAGGGAAACACAGAATCTGAAGCAGGCTCTAGACTCTGAGCTGTCAGCACAGAGCCTGACGTGGGGCTTGAACTCACAAACCATGAGATCATGACCTAAGCTGAAGTCTGACACTCAATCGACTGAACCACCCAGGCGCCCCCTAGAATGGACCTTATATGCCCACAAGCCCAGGAAGCACTGAACAACCCAGGGGTTCCCCACATAGGGCTCATCCCTGTCAATCATGGAGTGCGAGGCCCAGACTGGAATGCACCCTCTGAGTGAGTAGGCTAGTTCTTTATTTATTTTAAAAGAGACAGAGAGTGCACAGGCAAGAGATAGGCAGAGAAAGAGGGAGAGAGAGAATTCCAAGCAGGCTCTGCACTGACAGCATAGAGTCCAATGCAGAGCTTGAACCCACGAGCCGCGAGATCATGACCTGAGCCGAAACAAAGAGTCAGATGCTTAACTGACTGGGCCACCCAGGTGCCCCCAAATTCAGCATTCTGACCACTCCTTCCCTTCTCTGGGGGAAGAGTGAGTGAGTGGGGCAAGAGGCCAGGAATGTTGAGGGAAAAGCCTCCTTCATTAGAAGCCACAGAAGTGAGGAAGAGGTGAATCTGCAAAAACAGTAGAGATCCTCAGAACTAAGCATCTCACAGGAGGCTCTCCTCAGACATATGTCCCCAAAGTCTAACTTTGCTTAGGAGTTCAAGCTTTCATATCAATCTGTGAAAATTCTACCTTCTTCTAGCCTTCTAGTCTCTTTCATAGAAGTGGTTGTCCAGTGGTTGAAAAACCCTAGCTCTCTGGACAATGGATGGCTTCTACTATTATTTATCCGTCTTCTTCTGGAGTGTATGTTCCCATGTGGGCATCTCAGACTATAATAATATCCTCAAAAGGACTCATTCAAACAAGTGATGTGGCAATCCAAGCTCCACAGCATAATCCATTAGAAGGAACGAGTGCTTTGGGGTGACATTTTGGCACCCCCAGCCTTTCTGAATCAGCCAAAGTAGATACTCTCCTCTCCACCCTCCATCTGTGCCCTGAGTGGCCTATAGATATACCTTTCTCTTCTTTTTTGCTGCTCCTTGCCTACCAGTAAATATTGACTCTCTCACAGCCAGCATTCAAGGACAGATTCTTCCAGTTAAAAAGTCATAGGTATAGTTTACCATTAACAGACATAATGACCAGGCACGCTAGAGTAATATTCTTTCAAAGTGTCTACAGCTGGCATTCAGTGAACACTGTGGTCTACTGACTTAAGGGTGTTCTTTCTATGCTACAGTTGTTTCTCCTTTGAAACCCAAATGAAAGCTTTCTGGACTTTTGTATGGAATATTAAATTAGTAATTTCAAACATTTTTAATTCGGTTGCCCTAAGGGCCTTTTGAAGTCTCTTTTGATGACGTCTTATCTGACAATCCTAGCTCAGGACTGACTCTGATCTCGTATAGTGCCTGTCTGTATTAACCATTTCAGCCTTGTATTATTTGTCCTGGCTTAGATGAATTTTATTTTCAAAAAGCAGATGTTAAGCTCTTGAGAACACTGGCCTTGTCGTATAAATGTCTAAAATCTCCCACATTATGTGTTCGCTGGATGCTAATTGATTGGCTGAAGGATCTGTCTTCGTATGACCCTGTGTTTGTGAATAATGCTGCATAGTTATTCATACGTCTTTATCAGAGTGTCATGTTTTGATACAACTTAATGGGAATACTTGAAGGAAGTGGAAGGAGAGGACCAAGAAACTGAAGCCAAATAATTAAAAGGATCTGGCCCAGCGACATCCTGATAGTAGCCGTATATGTGGAGCCAAAAATTTAGTTCTATTGACAGTCGGTAGGCTGAGGTTTCCATGTCACCATCCTGAATCTTTGACATTTTTCCCTAATCTAGGAATCCACCCATATAATTAAAATGCATATTTTGGATCATAAAACCCAGTGATTATATTGAGTAGATTTTAGGTTGGGCATCGAAATCTATATTTTTAGCAAGGACCCAGGGTAGTTTCAAGGAGGTAGTTTCAGAACCCCAGCTCTCCTCTTACCATCAATCTCTCTTGCTATTTCCTACTTCGCTGGGTCTAACTCCCACATATATGTTTTGTATTGAGTGAGAATATTTATAAATGGCCAAGGAACAATTATGTCTTCAAACCTTTTTATTTATTTAACAAAAGTGACTCAAGTCTATCATGACCACAACTATAACCACACCTGTACTAATTTGAATGTGTTTCTGACATACTTAATGAAATAAATGACAACATCATACCTCCCAAAGTCACGGAGTTCGAAGAAAAATAACCCCCTTTGGTATTGTCCATTGAAGAGCAGGATGCAAATAAATCTGACCCAGCCTCACATCAATTCATGCTCCCATTACTTACTACATTCTACCCCGATTAGAGTATATGCTACTTAAGAGCAGTGACAATGCCTATTTTGCTCACTTCTATAATCTAGAGCCCAGCACAGTGTCTAGAAGATAGTAGATACTCAACAAAAGTTAAGAAAATAAGGTCCATGGAGGAAATTGCAGGAGTTTTCATCTACTCATAGGAGACATTACCATAAAAGTGTGTGTGTGTGTGTGTGTGTGTGTGTGTGTGTGTGTGTGTTATTGTAATAGCAGTCAACTTCTGCTAAAAGGCAGGCAATAAAATGCCATTCTTACGTAAATCTGGGGAAGCAATTTCTGAATGCTATCATGGCATATATAAGGGACTAGATGTTATACATAAGAAAGGCTTAGCATTGAACCTGGTGCATGATAGATGCTCAATGAAAAGCTATTAATATAATTATCAATGCTATTAATATAAAGAGTAGGTCTTAATTAAAAGGAAACTTTCAGGAACCAACTTGCAATCATATGTGGTTTGTGAGCAAGAAAAGCTAACTAAGGATTAAAATCCCCAGGAATTATGCCTCTGAAGATAATATAGATAGGATTTTCTAGTATGTGGTTATAAGCTTTTCTGTGAGTTAGCAGAACCTGTGGGTCTCTGATCATTTTTAAATAAACCTGTCTTCCTATAAATCACACATACTGAGAACACTTTAAAAATATAATGAATAATTCTGGGACATTTTATGAGAGAATATATATTTTGGGAACAAGAGAGTGTGTGCATGTATTTGTGTCAGTATTGGGAAAAGGGAAAGATATTTTTTTTTAATTGATACAGTCTGGAGTTGTCTTTCTTGATGTTTTTTATGTCCTCAAATTCTTTTAAAGAGAAGTGTATAATCAGAGACATACACTATGCCCATAAATTCCCATGGTCCAAATTTTAAACCAATATTACACTGCAATAAATTCCTGTTTACCACAGTCCAGACCACTAGGATGGGGAAATACCACTAATGGATTTTATGGGATTTTTGTAAATGCTACCCTATTTTTTTTGCTAAAAGTGAGGGAAGTATTAAGTAAATACACCATTAAAGTTTTGGTCAGATGTAAACAACTTCCAGGATGTGTCAAGGATCAGTGAATTCTGCCCAAATTGTCATAACCAGTGTTTTTTAACTTTTTCTTTCTTGGGAATCACTCAGAGACCCTCATGAAAAGCATACGTTTTCTCTGAAGAAAGATGTTTTTAAACATGCTCATAAAATATGTCATATAATTTCAGGGTGCTCAGAACTCCTGAAGTAACTGAGTTTAAGAAGAGGCTCACACATGGGGTGCCTGGGTGGCTCAGTCTGTTAATCCTCTAACTCTTCACTTTCACTCAGGTCATCATCTCATAGTCCTAGGATCAAGCCCCACATCTAGCACTGTGCTGGGTCTGAAGCCTGCTTAAGATTCTCTCCCTCTCCTTCTGCCCCTCTGCTGTTCACACTCTCTCACTCTCTAAAAAAATATATAGATAGATAGATATACAGATATAGATGATAGATAGATAGGTAGGTAGGTAGATATAAGAAAGAAAAGTCTCACACACTAATTATCTAAAGAATTTCCAGCTAAGGTGGAGCGCCATTCCAGGGGGCAACCATTCTTGCCAAATGCTATGTGTTTCTACTTAGTGATTGTTTTCGTAAAGAGCCAGTACAAGATCCCAGATATGAACAGGTGTACTAGCAACAAGACATCACACTCTTGAAATTCAGGAAAATAGAGCTGAACACATGACGTGGGGGTGATAGCTCAAGACCTCTTTTCTCTTCGAAAATCCCAAAAACTATCTCTTCATTAAATTGTGATAAGTAGAATTTTATTTATAAAAGTTCTTCAATTATCAACATGTCAATAATATATTAATGGCAAGTAGTTATTCCATGCCTGGTATATCTCTGGAACTGTACTGGACTCTAAGGCAGTCGTAGACAGGCTCCATAAGGCAGTCTTAGTCCTTGAATAAGTCAAATCATTGGAGAATATTAAATAAACTTTGAAATAAGAACATAGCTAATGAGAATACAGCACACACCGAACAAATCTTGAGACATCTGGCACTATTATCCATGTCACTGGAGGCATATTCAGTATGCTTCAGATTGCTAAAATGGAGCATCATATAGCAACTTAATTATGGTAGAAATTTGGGGGCTCAGCCCAGTATTGCCCACTGGCCTGCAGAAGGTACAGAAGAAGGGCTGAGGAAAGGAAACAATTTGTCTCCCTCCTGCTCACGGCAGCTAATTTTGGAGCATAGGTGCCATGCATTGTCTTAAGGTCTTTATCCTAACCTGATCATACCTCACTATTGCACTATGAGATAGAGTCTACCTTCATTTTACCACTGTGACCATTGAGGTGCACCTTATCAAAGATCTCAGGACTGGAAAAACAGAATAACCAAGATACAAACCCAGGCACATCTGGCTCCAGAAGTCATGCCTTTAACCAGTATGTTATTCTGTTTAGGGGACTGTTAGCATTTACTTTGTGCCAGGCACAGTGCTTGACTCAGAGAAGACAGAGCTCAAAGTTAATGCCCCACTGTGATAGAAGGTGTTTTCAAAGATGGTCACTGCAACACCTCCCATCCTATGTGTTTGGTGGCAACGTGGTCTTGCCACTCCCATCAGTGGCTGGATCCTATTCTTTTCCCTTGGGAATTGGGTAGGCTCTGTGACTGCCTTCACTGATAGAATACAGCAGAAGTTCTGGAACTTCTGAGTCCAGATATTAACAGAAACAGAAGCTCTTGCCTGGGCCTCTTGAAGTCTCATTCTTGGGGCCTTCTAAGAACTCGCTGTCATACTAAGAGAAGCCCAAGCCCCATTAGGAGAATACATGTAGGTTCTCTGGTAGACAAATCCAGCTGAGCTCACAGCCAAATAGCCAGGATCAACTACCAGAGGTGAGAATGAGCCCAGTATAGCCTTCAGAGGACTCCAGTTACAACGGTCATCTAATTCATCCAAATGAAACACCAAGTGAGAATGTCCCAGCTGAGTCCAGTCAACCGACAGAACCATGAAAAATAATAATAATTTAGTATTGCTAAGGCTTTCATATCCAGAAACATCAATAAATAAATGAGATTCAACTCTTAAAATGCAAAAGAAACCTTATGCCAAGGAATCTTGGTTTTTATGCAATTCTGGTATCAAGAAGGAAGGAAAAGATGGATTCCATGGTGGTTTGATCTCAAAATCAGAGATAGAGGATGATAAAAATCCTTGACATAGTCTAAGTCAGGGGTGGGCAAACAAAGCCCATGGACCAAATCTTGTCCACTGCCTTTTTTTTTTTTCTTCACAGTCTATGAACTAAGAATGGTTTTTGTTTGTTTGTTTGTTTTGCAAATCTCTAAATGGTTGGGATAAAAACAAACACACACAAAAATATTACTTTGAAATTTTGAAATACTATATGAAATTCAAAATTCAATGTCTCTAAATAAAGTTTTATTAGAACCATGCTATGTTCATTCATTTATTATTTCCTATGTCTGCTTTCACTCTACAACAACAGAGGGAAATAGCTGAGGCAGAGACTTCAATGTCAAAAATATTTACTCTTCTGCCCTTTACAGAAAATGTTTGTATCCCTTGATTTCAATGAACAATAGAAAATCATAATTCAAGCCAATCATTCATAACTCGTGAAAGTTAGATGCTACTGCTAAATGAATAAGCTTCAGTTCTCAAATTGATGGAAGAAAATCCTCCCATTTCCACTCCTGTATCTTTGTTTCTTCTTTAGTAACGAATATTCTCAATCTTGATTACACTCAGTTATTTCTGGAACCTAGAACCAAATGTCCCTCTGCTTTGATTTCCTAGTTACGTTGTTGCCTCCCTAAAGCACTTTCCCCTGCCCACTCCATACTCACCCTCTTATCAGCTAAATCCTGCTCATCACCCCTTTTAAGAGTATCTCTTACCTTCATGCCTTCCTGCCAAAACATCCTCTTATTCACTGTGCCTAACTCCTTCCTCCTAACCCCACTGCAACATGGAGAGCGATTGTTCATTGGGCCGCGTTCTCTATCCTGTGGTACTTTTCTAATCTTTCACTGTTGAACCCCATCAAATAATTTGCAAAGCCATCTAAATCTCACACAATTACTAATCATGAATTTAAATAGTGGTAAAGTGTGTCACGTGTGTGATAGTGTATGTTTTAAGTATATCCACTGAAACAAAATAACAGCAGATGGGAAACCCCCATCATTCATTTTAAATCATTTAATTGTTCATCTTTCACCTCGTAGTTGCACTTGTCTTGTCCTGCAGAATTTGATCCTAATGTAATATGTTTTATAAATGCACATCTTTTATTCATTGCCCAATAATACTAACCTACAACAAAAATACATAGATGAATTCAGGTGTATTTAAGTTTTAAATTTTAAAATTTCCCGTGACTGTAAATCTACAAATACTATATTTTTTCCTGGATTGAGGTATTTTTAAAGTTATTATTAGTCATCAAGTGACTACAGTGTGACTAATTTATAATTCTTTTATTAAACTTTTTATTCCCTTTTCTTTTTTCTCCTATTTCCCCAAATACTTACCTTTTAGTGCTGTAACAGTGAAATCCTACAGCATAAACAATAATTCAAATATGAAATAAAAAGAAATACTGTACAAGGGAAGTACTCTTGTACAACCAATTCTCTGATTGAAGACCTATACATTTTTACTACTACTTAAACTGCGATTTTCAAACAATAGGAGGCTCGTTTTTTTGTTTCGTTTTGTTTTGTTTTTTACAGTTTCTTGTTTACGGTATTTTGTTTCTACATTGAAGACTGAACTCATGCTTATATGCTTATAGGTAAGTGATCTTTGCCAACCAAATTTTAGATGCAGCATTTTAGAAATTTACATATCCATGTTTCTACGATATTGTTTGCTTTTTGCTTTTTATATGTTTTTTAATGTTTATTTATTTTTGAGAGAGAGAGTGTGTGTGTGTGAGTGAGTGGGGAAGGGGCAGAGAGAGAGAGAGACACAGAATCCTAGCAGGTTCCAGGCTCTGAGCTGTTATCACAGAGCCCCACATGAGGCCTGAACTCACAAACCATGAGAGCATGACCTGAGCTGAAATTGGACCTTAATGAATTGAACCGCCCAGGTGCCCTTTGTTTGCTAACTTTTAAATGAAGTCACGATCAGTGTGCATTTGTGATTATATGTATACTCATTCTCTTACCCAAACAAAGACAAGATCTTTGTTCAGTGTGGTGTTTCTATTTCTAAGAGAGAGAGAGAGAGAGACAGAGTACGAGGGAGGAAGGGACAGAGAGAAAGAGGGAGATACAGAATCTGAAGCAGGCTCCAGGCTCTGAGCCGTCAGCACAGAGCCCAACCCAGGGCTTCAACCCACCAGTCGTGAGATCATGCACGACCTGAGCCAAAGTTGGACACTTAACCCACCGAGCCACCAAGTACCTCCAGAGTGATGTTTCTGAAGGAGCAAGTACAAAATCGGCCTGCAGACAGTTAGGTCTGGGTGATGCATTTGCACACACTTCCCTGTCTGTGCCAGTGTGTCAACGCTGAGTTGCTCTGTTTTCTTCAACTTATTTATTACTGCATTTCTCAGCAAAAACTTATCCTGATGCATTTTTTATAAATAAATATTTTGGAACATTATTTTTTTAATCAAAAGAAAAACTTTATTATAAAAACTTTCATAATGAGACGGACTGGTATACTTTTATCTATTATTTCCCTAGGTTCACATTTTATGAATGAATGCTGACTGTTGATGAAATAACACGGGCTCAGCCTCCAGCTTTCCCCCTTAGTTTTCATTATTATCTTTGATTTTAGATGCGGTCCTGAGAAACTTTATTACCATAAATAAGTAGTTGGAAATGAGAGAGATTTGGGAGACTTAATTTATGGACCTATTTTGAGTTTTACAGCAAAAATTACATAATGATCTACCACCATCTAAAAATATTTACAATCCATCAGTCTGCAACTCAATCAGATTCACATTTTCTTAAGTGTTTTTTTCTTTTGAGAGAGAGAGAGAGAGAGAGAGAGAGAAAACGAGGATACACATTTGCCAGAAACTGGCAGAGAGAGAGAGGGAGGGAGAGAATCCCAAGCAGGCTCCATGCTATAGGTGCAGAGCCCTATGCAGGGCTCGATCTGATGAACTCTAAGATCCTGACCCGAGCCAAAATCAAGAGTCAGACTCTCAACCAACTGAGTCACCCAGGTGCCTTGAGATTCCCATTTTTTTAAACAACCAATTAAAAACCACCAGGCTTGCCATGAAATTTGTTACATAGTCCTTAGATTCATTTTCTTATTATCATTGTTTGGTCAGGGAGGTCTTAATCTTCCAGGCAGAACCTAAGAGACCATTTTGTAAGAAGAAGGGCTATGGGTGGTGGGGAGGGGAATTCCATCCCAGGCAGATTAATTTTAGAAAAGCAGGTGGAGGCAGTAGACTGTTTACATGGATATCTGCAGAACTTTCTGGGCTGTCTCATCTACACCGAAAGTCTGCAAGTCTCCAAGGTACGTGGAAACTGTTTCGAAGACCACTGCTCTAATGCAGGCGCCTATATTAATTGTAGCCACTATATTTACTGTATCCCCACGTCCCCGGCACAACATGTGTGCGATTGTGTTCCATAAATAGAATGTAGATGAATGCTTATAGTTCTAAGATTCATAAGATTTTAATTTTCATCAACATATGGCATTTTCTTTCCTTGTCATTCACATATAAGCCAGAAACCTCTAGATTTCTCAGTTGTTTAAAACATTCCAAATTTCTCAGCTTTCAAAGTCACAGTTGTTCTTTAACAAAACCCTGCAAAGAAATGCAATACAATGCTTCCGATCTTTTTGAGAAAGAGGAACAAGAAGCCTTAGGCTCTGTGACAATACACTAACCTTACCTTTTAAAAGTGTATGGCTATCGAAAGAACAGATTAATTAACACTCCTAGAACTAGGTTATATTCCCCAGGTAGAGAGTTCAATAGAAGTGGCTTCTGGCCTCAATAAGAGTGATAAGTTGCTAATTAGCTTTGCCTATTGCTTGTAGAAAGAAGTTCATCCTGTATATGAAAATGAAACATATTTACACTACCTGAATAATTAAGAAACTTGAGGCACAGCAAGTAGCTAAAAGCAATAATGGGACAAGAGAAAACCTGAATAATTTTATTCTCTAAAAGAACTTTAATTTATATTCTGCTTTTTCTCTAAGTGGCCTTTTTCTATACCCAAAAACTAAAAGAAGGATAAATCACAATACAGGAGTTTTCTTTGTTATAGGGCATTTTCCCAGGGTTTGCCCTTCCCTTCCACCGCTGCTGGCCAAGCATCCCCTTGTCTATAAAAGCAAAGAATGAAACTGATTTCATTCAATTTCTTCTAAGTCTGCTACTGTAGTTTTATAAAATGGGAAAGCCAAGGGCAAAAACATCCAGATTTGCTATCTTACAGTGGTAGAATTAGCAGAAGTCTCTAGTTCACTTTGTCTTTGCAGATCTACCATAAATTTTAGGACTGTCCCTTCCGTGTCTCTTCATTGGCATTTCACAGCTAAAATCTCTGATCCCCTTAGATTCCTGTTCCTAAAGCAAACCGTACTTCCCGTTCCTGAAATTTTGCTTTCCCTTTTTCTTTTCAATGGTGACTTCTATCTTGAGGACCCTGGTTCACATTCCTGAGATGACCAGCAATTCATAGGAAATCCCAGACCATATTATTGACAAATGGATCTGAAATACTAAGGCCCTTGTACCTTAACTGTGGTTTCATTTCAGGAAAAGTTGGTCTAAGAGCCAGACAAGCATAGTTGCAAATAACGTGTATAGTAACATGTAATACTATCCACACTGTGCACGTGCAGAACCTGAAGAGAAGAAATAACATAAGATAGGCTAGGTTACAAGGCCAGTAAAACACAGATCTGGGTTCGCTGACTCCAAATTCCACGGCCTTTTTAATAAACCATGTTGCAAAAGCATTTTACCTCTAGATAGAAGCACTCATTGAGAACAGTCAGTATCTAACACCAGGAAAGCCGACACTTCGCTTTTCCTCTGAGTATAAAAAGAAACACATAGTATTATTAGTTCAGAATTTTCTGAGAATATGTAGTTGATCATGTATTGATATACTCACTACCAGTCATGAAAGAATGCAGTTTAAGAACCTAAACATTTACAGGCAATTATTTACATCTGAGTCTGAAGTGTCTATAGGAACAAAGTAACACGTATTTCAAAACCGTCCACCCTTTTGGATCTTCAGTAAGAAAACAAAAAGATCAGAGACGCTTGTGGGGTGCGGTCGGTTAAACGTCCAACACTCGAGTTTGGCTCAGGTCAAAATCAGGCGGGCTCTGCCCTGGGCATGGAGCCTGCTTGAGATTCTCTTTCTCTCTTTCCCTCTCTCTATGCCCCTCCCCCATGCACACACATGTGCATGCTGTCTCTCCCTCTCAAAATAAATAGATAAAGGTTAAAAAAAGAAAACAAAAGATCATGTTTATCTCGATAACTGCTACGTTATATTTATATAAAGCAAATAACAGTTGTATACCTTAAAATGTCCTGTAAATAACTAAAATTTGAAATACTCAAAAGAGTTATGAAACCCATCAATTATGCTCCACGTATTTCCCAAGCCCCATCTCAGCTCTGTGGTCTCCAGCAGCTCTGCTGGTTACTCCACCGTCAATACAAAGTAAAGGCAGAAAATTCCCCAATGCAAAAGGCAGCTCACTCTTGGAATAACGAAGCATCAAGCTATATACTTTCCATCTAGAAAAAATATATATTGGGGCAACTGGCTGGTTCAGGCGGTTAAGTGTCTGACTTCAGCTTGGGTCATGATCTCACTAACTGTTGAGTTTGAGGTCCGCATCAGGCTCTGTGCTGACAGCTCGGAGCCTGGAGCCTGCTTCAGATTCTGTGTCTCCCTCTCTCTCTGCCCCTCCCCTACTCAAACTCTCTCTCTCAAAAAAAATAGGGAACATTAAAAAATTAAATATATATCTTTATTTAATTGTTAATTAATTAATTAATTTATCCCTTCCCTTCTCTCCTTAGGTCCATCACCACTTCTTGCCCTCCCTTAATGACAAAGCTCCTTGTAGCTGTTGTCTGTAACCACTGCCTCTAATGCTCTCCATCCATTTTTTCCTGAAGCCCTCGAGTTAGGTTCTGTCTAATACAACCGCATAGCACCAAAACTATAGTTATCGAATCAGCAATGACCTCTCGTATGATCTAAATAGTGATCTCACCCCCTCCCCACCCAAATAAATCATACTTTGAAGCCCTAAACTCCAACGTGATTGTATCTGGTGATAAAACTTTAAGCAAGTAATTTAGTTTAAATGGGATCATAAGGGTGAAGCCCCATTCCATCATGACTGGTGTCTTTATAAGAAAGGGAAGGGACACCGGGAGTATGTGAGCACAGAAGGCAGGAAGTATGAAGATACAGAAAGAAGGCACCATGACAAGTCAGGAGAAGAGGACTCAAGACAACCAACTCTGCCAGCAGCTTGATGGAAGACTTCCGGACTCCAGAACTGTGAGAAAAAAAAAAAATTCTGTTCTTTAATTCCCCCAGTTTGTAGTATTTTGTTATGGTGCCCCAAGCTGATGGATATAACCTCCACATTACTAAATCCAATGATCATTTTTGGTTTTTGTTTTTTTCTTTGTTGGCATCTTACTTTACCTATCAGGAGCAATTTAGCCAGTTTAACATTCTCTTAAACTGTGTCTCTTGGGATACCACATCAACAATATTTTATCTTTCTTTTTTTTTTAAGGTTTTATCTTTCTACCAACTCTTCCGGTGTCTATTTCTCACTCATTTCTCTACTTCTAAATGTCATTCACATCAATGGACCCATTTTCTTTGCTAAGTAATTCAGTTTCTAGGTAATCGCATCTGGTCTCTCTCTCTCCTGACCTCCAGACCTAAAATATATATCCAACTTCCTGCAAGATATTTGCACTTGAATATTTAACAGGAAACTCAAATTTAATATATTCCAAACTATCCTTCTAATAAACCACTGCTCCTCAACTCACCTATGCCTCATGCAGTTTTCCTATCTCAGTCAATACAAACTCAGTTCCACCGAAGCCAAAATAATTGTACTTCCCTCACATCCCAGACCCTGTTTCTCAGCAAAGCTGTTGGGTCTCTAAGTGCTCAGTTAGGCCCCCTTCCTGGCTTACGGATGGCCATTTTCTCACTGTATCTTCACATCACAGAAAGCAGAGAGCGAGATAAGAAGCAAGGGTTCTTGTGTCTATTCCCATAAGGGACCAACCCCATTCATGAGGCCTCCATTCTGTTGATCTAATCACGCCAGAACACTTCACCTCCAAATATCATCACATTGGGATTAAGCTTCCATATATGCATTCGTGGCGGTGGGGAGCATGAATATTTAGTGGATAGCATCATTTACATAGGACCAGTCTTCTGAGGTGTCTGAGGGGACATCTCTGACCCATGCAACTTTAAAGAGTTGGCTACAGATGCAATATTTTATCACCATGATAATTTTCCTTCTGGGCCTGATTAAACCAGAAATGAGCCACAACTCCAGGGCAGTGAAATCCACAGTCATGTCCACCGACCTCTCATCACTGGAGCCTCATTTAAGAAAGTGAGATGAGCTAAAAAGAGTCCTCCCTGAGGATTTGGTTTTGGGAAGCTGAGAGTTTGGGTCACCTGATAGAGTTAAGGCAGAGAATGACTCAGAGATGACAGTGAAGGCCCACAGAGACAGCAAGGATACGAGAGGGTAGAGCACAATGTGTGCAGGAAATTAATTCACAGGGAGATGAAACTGAAGCAAGAGAAAAGCACAGAAGTTGTGATAATAAAACAAGGTCCCTGGAGAAGTCTTGCTTCCTAAACATACCAATCTGTCTATAAAGCACTATTTTCAAGGTAACTTGAATAGCTCTCTTTGCCTTGCAAACAAGCGAGTATGACAAACTCATCAGCTAAGTGCACAGTGAGGCTAGATTTATATTAACTATATAAAAAATAATATCTGACCCGTGCCTTGAGGCACATGCTTGTTAAATCAGGTGTACTTTCCCTAGGGGGTCAACAAACAACAGGGCACAGAACCATGGTTAAATGACTAAATGTTTAGGTCAACTGTGGAAAGCAATGTTTTGTTGAATGGCGTTCTGTTAAAACAAGTGCATTTAATGAACTACTCTTTACAAATGATCTCATCTGTGTAAAAAACGCCTAGTGAAGTTGAGACCTAGGTAGCCGTAATTTATATTGACCTGGCAGTAATAGGTATAGCAACTTTGTGGTCTTTCATCTTGCTCAAATACGCTAAGCTAAAGATCAGCCATAACAAGAGAAGGCAGAAGGTGATTTTTTGAAGGAGATAGAGACTACATTTTCATTGGTGATGCTGATTTCCCGGCATCTTTTGTGTGAGGGGAACAAAGAAAAATAGACACTAGAGACATTAATCACACAAAATCTGTCACTAAAGAGGGACACAACCAACAATTTTACCATCAAAATGCAATCCATAATCAGGAGAAAAGGGAATTGCTCTGCTGTGTGATTCTGCCCTTGATAACTAATTAATTAGATGCCAACTGTTAAATACTGGAGCCAAGGCAGACTACGGGTCTATTTTCTCCACTTGCGACAAAGGCATTTATCAATGGAGTCTACTCATTTCTTCAAAACCACTTTTTGTATTTTTTTTTTGTCAGTTTGGGTGTTGACACGAATCATTTTTAAAATTCTGGTAACTAAAATCTCTAAAGGTTTGGGTATAAATTTGCTAATTGAAAATAATTTAAACGTGATCAATAGTTTTAATTTTATATATACTTGAAAGAGTATCGTGTGCTGTTTGGAAAACTGGAAATATTGGTTGTTACCTTTCGTTAAAATTTACAGAAGTATTGGACCAAGAAAAACAAGTTTTCCATAAAGGCCAAACTGATATATATTTTCGTGTACCTGTGGTTTCCATTTCCTGTTGAGAGTAACGAAAGAAGTAAAATATAAAAAAGAATGGAATAAAAAAGTTGTCCTTGGACTTCAGATTTTAAATCTATTAAAAGATAGACATAAAAGATGGTAAATAGGTAGTTGTTTTATCTAAATTGTTTTCCTTCCTTCCTTCCTTCCTTCCTTCCTTCCTTCCTTCCTTCCTCCTTCCTTCCTTCCTTCCTTCCTTCCTTCCTTCCTTCCTTCCTTCCTTCCTTCCTTCTTCCTTCCTTCCTTCCTTCCTTCCTTCCTTCCTTCCTTCCTTCACCCCTTCCTTCCTCCCTTCTTCCTTCCCCCTTCCTTCCTTCCCCCCTTCCTTCCTTCCTTCCTTCCTTCCCCCCTTGCTTCCTTCCCCCCTTCCTTCCTTCCCCCCTTCCTTCCTTCCTTCCTTCCTTCCTTCCTTCCTTCCCCCCTTCCTTCCTTCCCCCCTTCCTTCCTTCCTTTCTTCCCCCCTTCCTTCCTTCCCCCCTTCCTTCCTTCCCCCCTTCCTTCCTTCCTTCCTTCCTTTCTTTCATTCTTTCTTTCTTTCATTTCTATCCTAGTTATTAACCAAATTAGAGTTATTGCCCAAAGAATAGAGGTCCTCGAATCAGGCCCAAAGGGAATTCAGGGGAAACAACTTTTGTGTATGAATTCGTGCTATTCTATTCAAAGCAAATCTTTCAGGCTTTCAACACTTTATTTTATCAATGTTTTAGAGAGAACAACCCCCCTCCCCCAAGAAGAAGAAGAAGAAGAAGAAGAAGAAGAAGAAGAAGAAGAAGAAGAAGAGGAGGAAGAGGAAGAAGGAGGAAGGGGAGGAGGAGGAGGAGGAGGAAGAGGGGGAAGAGGATTAAGATCGTGTGTGCATGAAAGAGAGTGGGGGAAGGGTGAATGGAATTTTAGTGATCTGAAGACAAAACAGAAAGATGTTTGTGGAATTCATATTGAGGGATTTCTTGGGAAATGTTAGACCTAGAGGGATGTCGTATCATCTAATTTATACAACTCCAAATCTCGTCTGGTAGATCTGCAAATCAATTGCCACTAACCACCCTCTACACTGACCCACACACTTTCTACTTCCTCCCAGTAGGAAGCAATACTCCACGGGTCCCCAAGCTTTCTCCATCTTGAACTAAATTAAACCCTCTTCAGTCAAAAATCATCGTTAGTTATTTCTCATTGAGTACAAATCATCTCGGCCCTCTCTGGCACAAGTCACTATGTTTTCATGGATTTACTATGTGACTACCCTGTACAGTGCCTTCTGGAAGATCCAATATCTCTAAGGCATGTTTCCTGTCCTCAAAGAGGCCTGTCTTCTATAGGCTACAAGGGATGCAGATGTAACACACAAGAAATAACTGTGCATGTGTGTGTGTGTGTGTGTGTGTGTGTGTGTGTGTGTGTGTTTGAGGGAGGAGGAAACTGTAATGCTGACTTGAAAAAGCAAAAGAAGGGACACCTGGGTGGCTTAGTCATTGAGCATCGGAGTCTTGATTTCAGCTCAGGTCTTGATTACAGTGTCATGGGATCAAGCTCCGCCTTGGACTCTGCACCAAGAGTGGAGCCTGCTTAAGATTTGCTATCTCTCTCTCTCTCCCTAAAAAAAAAAAAAAAATAATAAAGTAATAATTAATTGATTAATTGATTAACTAAAACAAAATTAAAATAATTAATTAATTAATTAATTAAAACAAAAGAAATTACCTTATTATTATTTTTTCCTCAATTCTGAAATAATTCATTTGTAAGTGGATATGGGGTGACATGATAGTGACATACAAGCTAATCTTATTCATTCTTATAGTATTCATTAGAAAAGCTAGAAAAAGTTATATATTTTTTTTAATTTGCAAAAGAAACTACCATCCGTTTCACAGCTAGTCAGGGTGAGCCAGTTTTTCTTGATATATCACCTTCTACAAAGGTCTGTAATTTGAGTTTATTTCCGTGACATGGCCATTTTGTTGAGGGTGAATTAACCTCATGTTGAATCTGTCTTTATTGCTCTTTTCTCAGTTTCCAAGAGGCCATCAGCTCCTAAAGATGACACAGAAATCTTTACTACAGTTTAAAATAAATATTTGTTTAGAGTTTTTTTCTTCAAAATACAATACACAGTGGCATATTTGAATAGATTTTTTAAAGCATATCTGTATCATATTTACTTGTTGGAACAAGGAAGTTCTGAATTATTTTTATGGTGTTTTATTTAAATTTGGTTATTGAGTACATAAACATCATTTCTGTTCTAAAATGTATGTAAACAGTGTTTGGGTATACTATGCCAGCTCATTCATAGAGAGAGAACTATACCATCCATACTTTTTATATTAGTGGGCTCCTTAAAATATTTCACAAAATAGCCATTTACAAAAATTAAGTTATTTGTTTCCACAAACTTTTTTTTTTAATGCTTATTCATTTTGAGAGACAGAGAGAAACAGAACACAAGAGCAGGTGGAGCAGAGAGAGAGAGGGAGTCACAGAATCTGAAGCAGACTCCAGGCTCTGAGCTGTCAGCACAGAGCCCGACGCGGTGCTCCAACTGACGAACCCTGAGATCATGACCCAAGCGGAAGCTGGATGCTTAACTGACTGAGCTGCCCCTGTTTCCACAAACTTTAAAAGCAGTCTGAGTTCTGTCTCAAATTTTAAAGGATTTTCAAAACTGTGTATTTCTTTATTTTGATAGAGAGAGAGAGAGCCTGTGCCAGTGGAGAGGGGTAGAGGGAAAAGGAGAAAGGGAACCCCAAGCAGGTTCCACACTGGCAGCGTGGAGCCTGATGTGGGGCTTGATCTCACCAACCTTGAGATCATGACCTGAGCCAAAACTAAGAGTAAGACGCTTAACTGACTGAACCACCAGCTGCCCTTTGTTTCAAATTTTAAAAGCAGGAATCCAGAGACCTAAGTCTCTACTCACAGCTATTCCACTGACCTGTTTTCTAACCTCAGGCGAATCACATAACAATTTTAATAATTTTCCACTTTACAACAATAATAGCAATAACAACAAAATGTTAACATTTTAACTTATCCCATGCCAGGTGCCACATGTCTTAATCTTTACTATGTTCTAATGAGGTCGGCACTATCATAATCATCATTTACTAATGAGGAAACTGAAGCATAGAGAGACCTAAGGTCAGCCAGCTAATCAGTGGCATAGCCAGGCTAAGGGTAGTTTAACTGCAGAACCTGTGCTTCCAGTCACTACGCGTTACTCCCTCTGAAACCTAACTAACCTAACTCCCATCACGCCATTTATATCCTTCGACCACTTACTTTATCCTTATTCTTCAAAAGCTCTCTCCAGATATTTGTGGATCCAGACAGACAACTCTTTTCCATTTATCACATATATTTCCATCTTTCCAGACTGTGGATCTTCACTAAAGCCTGCCTTCTGTTTGGAATGCTTTTCACCTCTCTACCATTCCGAGTCCTGCCCAACCTTCGAGAACAAGTTATTCCTAATGACAACCAGCCAGAAGATAAATGCTCTCATAATGACACCAAAACTTTTAGCTACCAACTATACAGAGAAGAAGACATTTACAAAATCACAGGAGAAACTTTAAGTGAACGATGATAAACCATTTATATGGATGAGGTAATATATCATGATGACGTCAATCCTTCCCAAATTGTTCTACAAATTGAGAACTATTATAATAAAAAAAATCAGCACATGTTTACATAAAATTGATAAAACTCCTTCTATAATTAATATAGAATAATAAGGGTCTGCAAGTAATTTTTTTCAGTTTCGTAATGAAAGAACCAAGGTTGGCTTAGGTTGAATTACTTCACCACACATCAAAATATATTATATTCTTTAATAAGACAAGCAGTATGGCATATGTACAGGAACAAAAATCTCAATAAAACAGATTATATAGCTTATAAACAGACCTATGTAGGACACTGATGTTACTTAAAATGTGTGATAAAAACAGTGTTTCAAGGGGTGCCTGGGTGGCTCAGTCGGTTGAGCGTCCGACTTCGGCTCAGATCATGATCTCATGGTCCATGAGTTTGAGCCCCGTGTCAGGCTCTGTGCTGACAGCTCAGAGCCTGCAGCCTGCTTCGGATTCTGTGTCTCCCTCTCTCTCTGCCCCTCCCCCACTCAAGCTCTGTCTCTCTCTCAGTCTCAAAAATAAGTAAACATTAAAAAAAATGCTTCAAAACAAAGAGGATAAGATGGATTCCTCAATATACTGAGTTGGGAAAACAGCCTCCTTCTATAGAGAATAATTAGACCAGTTCTCTGCCTTACACAAATGCAAAGCATAACCCATAAAGATTAAAACACTGATTGAGGCAATGCCACTAAACTAACAAAGTAAAACACTTAAAAACATCTTTGTAAATATCTCTCAATTTAGCAAAGATGAAAAAATCTTAAAGAAGAAGAATTTCAATCTAATGAAGTACAATATAAATGAAGTTAACAGATCAGAGACTGGAGAAAGATATTTGAGATATCTAAGATAAACACAGTATGACTATCTGTTATACACAAAGAATTCTACAATTTAAAAAATATACATAAATACAAAATTTTAAGGGGTCAAAAATATTAAAATAGGCAATCGCAAAAGAGAAAGTTCAAGTACTAATTCTGTGAGAGGAGTTCCAACTCATCTGTAAGTAATCAGATAAATTCTTATTTTAATGATGCTATTTTATATTCATTTAAATCACAAAATTTAGTAAGTTTTGGGAAGATGTGTAGAAATACACTGGTGAGTGTCTAAGCCAAAGCCGTCCATATGCAAAGCGGTCTGTTAATGCTTAGTGAAATAAATTGAGCGCATACCCTGTGATCTGCAGCCCCTTGTTCCTGGAGGTGGGTAAGGGTCCAGATATATAAATATTCTCATGGCATTGAGAGAAAGAACTGGGAAAATGGATGACAAAATGTCAAGGATGCATGCTATGAGATCCTATACATCAGAAGCAATACAAAGATAGATCTCAAAAACATAATAGTAAAACTATGAGAAATAATATTTATAGCATAATACTTTTTGTGTAAATTTAACATACACACAACAACAACAGCATCATATTCATTTTTCTTACAAGGATACATATATATTTAAAGACATATATCAAACACTGTAGTAAAAGTCTACAGGGTGAAAGGAATGGAGGCAGGGGTCACGGATGAAAAGGGGAAAATTAAAGGTGAGTGAAGCAAGACAGATATTTTGCTTGAATACATGATGATAATTTGGTACAAATTGAAGATAATTAACTCTGATTTCTGACCCTAGAAAACAAGAGCCAAAAAATAATAAATAAAATAATAAATAAATAATAAAATACAATAAAATAAATTATGCTTTCGATCCAGTTAGATTTTCCGAGACTCATACAATAATCAACACAAGAAGGGAACAGAAAGCAGGGAAGTACTTTGTCTATCCTACGCATTGGAACCACGTGCTGTCTGGTTCTCTCCTTCATTCTGAAAACATGGCATTTAGGCTGAAAGCACTCATTTATTTGAAGAACGAAGGAATTGAACAAGAGGATCCTTAAGAAATTTTGAGGATTCATGGAAATAATGGATGCTTTGGCAAAAAGTTCTGCCCAGCTAGGCAGAGGTTGTATGACTTTGAGTGAGTCCTTTATTTCTCTTTAATAAGCCTTGTTCTTCTTGTCTGTCAGCAACAATAATAGCACCTGCAGTACAGAGTTGTTGTTTTTTTTTATTTTTTTTTAAGTTTATCTATTCATTTAGAGAGAGACAGAGATAGCACGAGTGGGGGAGGGGCAGAGTGAAAGGGAGAAGTGAGAGAATCCCTAGCAGGCTCTGCATTGTCATCACGTGCCCTGATGTGGGGCTCAAACTCAAAACCGTGAGATCATGACCTGAGCAGAAACTGAGTTGGATGCTTAACTGGCTGAGCCACCCAGGCACCCCCAGAGTTGTTAAGATGAGATAGTTTCTTCATTTCATTCAACAAATATTTATTGAGTCTGTGTCATGGTGTACTGTTCTAGGGGCTGTACTATAGCATTGAACAAAATCAGTTAAAAAAATGTCTACCCCTTATGCATTACAGTTGGGGAAGGGATGACAAAAACAAACAACAGGTAAGATATCCAGAATAGTAAATGGTGGTACATTTGGGTGAGACCAAGAACAGAGCAGGGGATAGGAAGTGTCCAGAAGTAGACCCATTCCATTTTATTTTATTTTTCAAATTTTTATTAATGTTTATTTACTTATTTAGAGAGAAAGGGGGGGCATAAGTGAGGGAGGAGCAGAGAGGAGAGACAGAATCCCAAGCAAGCTCTGTGCCATCAGCCCAAAGCCCGATGTGGGGCTTAAATTTAGGAACTGTGAGATCATGACCTGAGCAGAGATCCAGAGTCTAATGCTTAGCAGACTGTGCCATTTAGGCACCCAAGCCATTCCACTTTAAATAAGATTTCTGGGAAAAGTCTGGCTGAGAGTTTAAACAAAGATCTGGAGAAGGTAAGAGAGTAAACTGAGCAGACCACAGTGAAAAGGGCAGTTGGGCTTGGGGGCCAGGAGGTGGAAGCTGGTCTGATATGTCCAGGAAGAGCAGGGAAGCGGTATAACGGGAGGGCAGTGGGCAAAAGGCAAGCAACATGGGATGGGAGGTGAGAGTTCACAGAGTCCAGAGCACAAGGGTCTTGTGGGCGATTGTAATGACTTTGACCTCTACTCTGTGAGACAGGAAGCCCCTGAAGGGAACTGAGCAGGGTGGGGCATGACTTCACTTACTTTAAAAGAAAATCTTCTCTCTGTTGGCTTGACACAGACTGAAGTCGAGGAGGAATGGGAGCAGGAAACCAGCGAGGAGGCCCTGCACCTCCTACGGCAGGAGATGGTGGTGGTGGCTTGGCCTGATTTGTAGAGTAGAAAGAGGGAAAGGAGTCAGACTCTGGATCTGTTTGAATATGCCGACAGATTTGGATGTAGAGCCTAAAAGAAAGAGAGGTATCCAGAAGAGCGTACACAAGCCATCTAGTCCAACAGTGGGCATCTAGAAGTCCCTTTCTGAGGCAGTCACCTCAGACGTTTACACCATCACTCCCTGGAGGGACTTGGTTAAAATGCAGAGGCCTGGTATCTATGTTCAGAGATTTTCATTCAGTATACTTTGGATGAGACTTCTCGGATTTTTATATTTTTGGAAGGTATGTTAAGTGATTCTGGCACAGATGGTCTACCCAGTCATCCTTCAAGAAACGCTGATCTAGAAAGGTAAACATTAAAAAAAAAAGATTAGTGTTCTTGGAAGAAATGCAATTTAACTAGAAAAAGCCAATGGACATCTTGAGGCAAATATTACATTTTAATTCTAAGACAGGGAAAAATACACAATGACAACCATGGAGTGATTACAAGTCATGTTTTCTTCTTCCAGGGAATGGAAGAGCCAAGAGGACTGAGGATACTTATGAAAATATATTTCATCATCTTTATAAATGGAATTAATGGACAATATAAAATTAAGTTAAAAGCAGAAATAAGACAGGGGAGGGGAGAAACTGACTCTTTGCCCATTCTTTTGCCATTGTTTTGTGTTTAGGTTACAATGACATCTGTACATCTGTACATTTTGCTGAGGCAAAATCAGATACAATGAAGAGCGTCTGCCATGGATGGTCAAATTTCACCCTGAACTTGGAGAGTCAAGTTAAAAGAGCAGAAAATATTTTTACGCCTTTTTTTTTCTTTTTAACTTGGTTTTTCTCTTTCTTTTAAAAGTGCGAACTATTTAGTGCCTCCTGACCAGGGTTTCCTCATTTGCAGATTGAAGACTCTCAAGTGGATCCTCAATTAAGACTCTTTCTGGGTCCAAAAGGAGACATCATGCTAAACAAAGCCACGTGATAGCGTGCGTGTCTGTTGTGATTTTAATCAAATACCAGAGGCTGATATACTGAAGTTCCGTGCCTGAACCAATTCCCTATGAATTTGCCAGTTTTTTTGACTGTAGGAAGCCTAGTGAGAGAGGTTGCTCTCTAATTTCCAGCTGAGAATTTGAGGGTTTCAGAAAGCCCAGATCATTCAGATAAGGTTCAGATAAAGATCCGAACATACAGGTGCATTCGAGCTTTTTAAATCCACCCTCTCCACCTAAGGTGGGAGTTGGGTATTTGCGAATAAAGCGTAGAAATCGCTGGTGCAGATGGAGTATGCAGATCAACATCAAGGTTAATGACAAACAGTATCTTTTAGCAATTTTTATAAATAAAATTACAAATAGCATCATTATTATTTTGGCCCCAGGACAGTTAGAAGATTATAAACAACTTGTTAAGGAGCCAGGAAAAATTAAAGGCAGAGGGTGCCAAAAGTATCTTCTACTCACTAACAAATCCATCTCAGATTGGTAAGTAACTCGGGAAAATGTGGTGCAAATGCAGAAAGATGCTTGCCAGGCTCAAATGCTTACAGATGACAGACAGCTCAATGCAGACAAATGAAACGTAATTATGACTTTGATGAGTCTTCATGCTGCAAGACAACTCTTTGTGAGAAATAAAATATGAGATATTTTTTTTTCCTAAAGGATAAAAAAAAGCCTCTGGAGACAAATCACGATGTATCATTAATGAAAGAGAAACAGAAAGAAAAAGACAAATCAATGCAGTTAACGAGTCCTAATGGCTCAATTGTGTATTCACTTCACCAAAACCGAACACTCTGAGAGAGAGCACAAAACAGAAGACGAATTTTGAATAAAAAATCCTAGAAATGAGAAGCAGACTTCGAAAGTCTAGTTGTTCTTTGAATGGGGAGAATGGGTCCTGGATCCTCTCAGGTTTGATTTTTGATAAATCCAAAATTAGAAAATAATGGTGCTCACAAGATTCTCAAATGACAGCATTTGGGGAATATCTTATTTCCTTGTCTTTTTTTTTTTTTTTCTTTTCTCCTTGTCAACTACAATTAAACCCTCAAGGGGCAAATAGGAGATTCAATTATGTCGAATTTAGTGGCTATTTGGTAGGCACGGGACCAAGGCTAGGGGGATGCGAAAGTTTGGTCTAAGACAGTGGTTATTGATTGTGGCAATTTTGCACCACCACCGCCACCCCCCTTCCCCCGCCGACTCCAGAGACATTTGGCAATATCTAGGGAGAGGGGTAGTATTGGCTTCTAGTGGGTAGAGGTCAGGGATGATGCTAAATATACCACAATTCTCAGAACAGCTCTACACAACAAAGAGTCATTCGGGGCAACACGTCAAGAGTACCAAGACCAAGAAGGCCTGGACCAGCCCTTTATGGGTGTTTCCATCTATGTTCAGGGAGTGATCCAGGTGGAGAAAGACATTCGGAGTGTAATGAGAACATATCTAAGGTTGCAGTTAGTTTCATTAGGGATATGGAGAAAGCAAAGGAAATATTTCATACCTATAGTGTTCTTTAGGCTGCGCATTAAAGAATTTTGGTTGACAGAGGTAAAGAAAATAGACATCCCAGGCTGATCCATCCAAGCAGAAAGACAAAAATGAGTGGGAATGTTGAATGGCAACCAGGAAGACCTGAGGCTGAGGAGAAGCAGACTCATTCACAAAGCACCTACTATGTGCAAAGAATTATTGCCTAAGTTGCCATTACAGCTGATGAAGATGAATTGCAGAAGACACCTCAAGTTTTGAATACGACAGTCAAAATGCGGACTTATTCTATAACAAATGTGAAGCCATTAAAAGTTTCTGAGCATGGGAATGATGTGATCACCCATATAATCACAGAAAGATGATTCTGGAGGCAGAAATAAGATGGATTGGAAGATGAATAGGGTCTAAATAGAGAAGGAGAAGTCTAAATAAAGAAATTGGTCGAGTTATGGGAGCACTTCCCAAAATGTGTTCCTGGACTTGTTAAAAAGTGTCATTGAATAAAATTTTTTGGGGGCATCTGGGTGGCTCAGTCGGTTAAGCACCCAACTTCAGCTCAGGACATGATCTCACAGTCTGTGTGTTCGAACCCCGTGTCTGGCTCTGTGCTGACAGCTCAGAGCCTGGAGACTGCTTCAGATTCTGTGTCTCCCTCTCTCTCTCTGCTCCTCCCCTGCTCACACTTTGTCTCTCTCTCAAAAATAAAATAAAAACATTAAAAATAAATAAATAAATAAATAAATAAATAAATAAAAGTTTTCTGTGGTCAAATAAGTTTGAAAGATTCTTGGGTAAAGAAAATCAAACAGGTTTCTCTAATACAGCACTTCTTGGCTTCTTTCTTTAGCTGCTACACATTGTTACTATTCGCAAGGGGCTACAGTATATGGCATTTTCCAAGTATATTTGCCTCAGGAATATTTTTCATGGCATATACAATAGGAATCGTGTTCCAAAGAACACTTGATTACAAATGTAAGGTAATATTCAGAAAAAAAAAATGGTGAGAGTGGGTTAATATAAGAACTATTGAGATAGTGGGATCGACTTTTGACTTCCAGTTTAACACACTGGACAGGGAGTGTCCAGGAAGAGGACATTCTTGCACATGTATCATGACAGACCTAGAGCTGGAAGCAAGACATTATGAGACAGGGCTAAAGAGAGATGATGCACTGGATTAAACCGGTCTGCCAATTCCTGACCAATCACTGTAGCCTGAAGTACTGGGTTGAGAAGGACTCTGAGGCTCTATCAGGAATCAGTGAAGGATTGCAGGAGTATAGTGATGCCTTCCATGGAAGCAAAGAACATACTAGGCAGTCCTCATGTCAGATGTTTGTCACGCATAGACCAGAAAGCAGCTAGTTCAACATGGTTTACGCAATGGCTTTAGATATTCTTACTTCATGAAAATTTTCTTCAAAGGGAACCTCTTCTAAAATGTAAATAAACAGAACAGATAAAAGCAACACTGTCTAAGTAAGGTCTAGCAACTCTGCCATTCTCCCTCTCTGGGTTTCCCCCCCCGCATTGACATAACTAACCATGATAGCTTCTAGAACTAATTAACTAGTTAAACAAGATAAGGCCACAGATGCTAAGGGAACCTATCTTCAGTAAAACACTCCACCTTCTCAGGGAAAAAAAAAATTCTTCTTGTTTTCTCTTCTATTCTTTTGGGAAAAAAAGTTTATTTTAGAGAGAGACCACAAGCAGGTGAGAGCAGAGAGAGAGAGAGAGAGAGAGAGAGAGAGGGAAAATCCCAAGCAGGCTCCAAGCTTCTGTGAAGCCAGACATGGGACTCGATCTTAGGACCCTGGGACCATGACCTGAGTGGAAATCAAGAGTCAGAAGCTCAAGCACCCCGACGCCTCTCTGTTATTTTCTAATTCAGTTCCCATTTGTTCTTTATTAATATTCTGTAAAGATTTGAGAACTTCCAAATTAATTAAGCTTTACCAAGAGAAAATCAAAAGGCGGTCTTTTCAGTTCACACGTAAACATTAAGGGAAAAAGTTAGAGTTTACAGCTGAGGGCCCCAGTGGGTGTTGGGGAGTACACTGGCAGTAGTAGTGGAAAGTGGAGCAAACCTAAGAGAAAGATGTCTCTGTGACAGGCAGAGTCTGCCGGCTCCTCTTCCGGCAATTACCCTTGCTGAACCTTAGAGGTTTTGAGATTTATTTAATTACTGGGGAATGATTTCTTTGCAGCTCGAGTTGTTAACTTAATGGTTTTGTCCTGTAAACTCACAGCAAAGTGCAGAGCAAGGAAACATATTTTAAAATGATATTTTGTCTTGGAATCAACAGAGGGGCCCTGCAAGAATAATTTGTCACTTTGACAAGCTTCAGATAGCCAATGAAATTACCAGATACCTCTTTAAAAAATATTAGATCTAGAACAAAAGGAAACCAACACTTGACTGTAATGTAGTTGGACATTAACTGATGGGTTTATCTGATACATACATACCATTCCTGTCAACTAAAGCCACTTAGTGTTCTCTCCCTTCCAGTTTCTATCAAATAAACTCTGAAGGATCACAGCTAGGAGAGCTTCCTCTTCAGCTTTGCACCCCCAATACCTGACATAGATGTGTGGCCCATGTGTACTGAGTTCCCAGTTATTATTTGCTGAGCTAAAGGGATGGCTCTCTGAGTATCTAGATCATGCACAATAGCAACAGGCATGCTACTTGTGAGAGAACTTGAACAAAAAGAGGCTGACAAACTTCGGTCCTCTTTCTGGAGGCCTCGTAAATATCTCTGGGGGACATAAGACGCATGTCCAAGTAGATGCAAAGTCTGGGGTGCATGCAGACTATGCTCTCTGCCAGTTTTTTCAGCAATGGGGCCATCAGCTGCTAGGAGTGTGTTTCCATCAATACACCGGTACACTTAGCAAAGTTGGCACGGATGGGGTAATTGGCCTACATTAAAAATCCCAGTGTATAAGTTAGAAACATATTACTAAGCATATTTTAAGCCGTGAATCTCTGAAAGTCCGCCAATGACTTGGGTAGCTACTTCCTAAGATAGGACTTTTTTAAAGTGTTATCTTTTTTTTTTTTTTTTTTTTTGAGATTTGTGTTTTGAACGGTCTAAATGTGTCCCGTGCACTGTGGCTACAAAATGTTGACAAGTTGTAATCTTGATCACCTACTCTGGATTTGTTTCAGCCAAAGTAATAAGTTTTTACAACTAATTGTAAATATCACCTTTCAGTGGTTTTAATGAACCTAATAAAGAGATATGGTAATTTGCCTGCTCTCTGTAGGCACTTAGCTGTGAGAAAATTAAATTAGGATTAAGCCATATTAACCCTCATTACTTAGTCAGAGTCATGGATATATGAATATAACTCAAGACAATAAAACATTGTTATATATGAATCTTCCAAAATTTTCAAAAAGCATGGATGAGATTATTTTTAGCTATATTTTACATAGGATAGAATGGAAAGTTTCCTTACACTTTGATGGCAGTGAACTCTGCCTCACACTAATGACATGTTTGGTAGAAAGCTAGCACCATTGCTTTCATTTTTATTTTTAACCTAGGCCCTCTTTGATTAAAATGAAACGCGTATTTAAAGAGAAAAGCTGAAAGACTTGTTGTTAGACCTGTATACTTATTTCCATGTGACAGACAGTATAACCAGGAAGATCTTTCGATGTTGATGAAAGTTTTAAAATAGTAAACCTTAGGATCTGCCCTTTGGAACATAAAACATTCATATATTTTACTTTACTCTTTGCACAATGGATTTTATTTCCTCTGGAAATAAATAAATATATATATGTATGTATATATATATATATACACATAAATAAATAAATAAATAAATAAATGTGTGTGCGTGTATATATATATATATATATATATATATACACACATATATATATATATATATATATATATATATATATATATATTCTAAATAAACAGCTTGCAATTGTATTCTTCCAAGTTCTTTTTCCAAGCAAGTTAAATGAAACCTTATCCACATACATCTGGACGTACTCAGGGCTTGTCATGTTGGGATTAAGAACTTGGGATGGCATCAACCTTGCTGTCATTGGTTTTCGACATTTGTATCAATGCCCTCCTTTAAAACGGGGCATGTAGACAGTTCTGGGAGGGGTTCTCGAGATCTAAAGCACGTTGACGTGACTCAACGTACATGAAAAGGAAATGTTTCGTTGTTTTTTGGTGGTTTCCATGCCAAAAGTTTCCAGACGCTGAAGACACTGACACCATGTTTTGAGAGAGTGGGGATTGGCGAAGTGGCATGAGGGAGGGGTGTGGGCAGGATATCTGGATTTTAGATGCTAAAACCAATGAAAGGTTGAAGTTCCGAGCTGTATTTGCCAAGAATTTAAAAGTTACATCTTCTCGCGTTGATGGTCTAACTGTGATAGCCCAAGAGAAGCATGCCAAAAAGGAGGGCGAAGGGATTTCCTTTACTCATAGTATATAATATCTCCCAAATGTCTTACAGAAACCAATAATTAGGAGTTGCCAAAATATTTTAACATCACATTATGGTGCAACTTCCCTGACTTCATCTTCATCTGCAGAATAGGAAGGATGGGAGCAAATATGGATATGGAGAAGATAAGAAAAAAATGGCATGAGAGATCTTTAAGATAACAGCCATGACATTATATGGGAAATTGGTAAAATTCCCATCTTGAATAAAGATAAATTATGGATGAAACCACTCCCACAAGGAAATAAATGGAATACAAATTATAACTAATGCAACTTGTTGAGGAGAAAAGGCAGATTCTTCACTCGTCTTATCTCTTAAGAATGAGATATTACACCATCTGCTCCCCAAACAGTTATTTCATTTCACTCTGGATTTCTTCTTGGTCTCCTCCCTATGTTTCTCTGAATTTTCAGATTGGCTCTCTTCCTGTGAGTCACATCCTTTCTTTAAATGCTTCCATATTTACCCTCTCTCTCTCTGCAGCTTATGTGTGACTCTTTGTTAAGCATTTCAAAATATTACATGTTACTGAGTCGTAATACATTGCCTGTATCCAGCACCTTTTATTCTTAGAACTCAGTGGTGCTCAAACAAACGCTGTCTTCCTAATTACTATGTTTTAAAAAGTGATTATTCATTTTGCAGGTATAAAGCTGTGTCATAATTTGTAATAAAGATAGAATGACTAGCTCACATTGATTCTACACTGCTTAATCTGACTTGTGTTTGTACGACCGTTTAAAGATACCCTCCAGGTTATAATCACTCCTCTTACTGTGTCATTGCCTTCTTCTACAATGTTCTACATGATACATAAATATATACACCTTTAACCAGGCTTAGAGCCATCCACTGTAGTGATCTCTCTCACATTGATTGAGCCAGAAACTTGATATTTCCCTTTCCCTTCCTTCTGGCCAGTGACCAAACCTTTGCAATTTTACCTCATCGGCAGCTTTATACTTTCGAAAACTGTGGCCTGGGGGTCAATTCCTGCCAGTTGCCTTGTTTTCTCAGTAGAATTCTCTCGGAACACACCCACACTCATTGGTTTACATATTGTCCATGGCAGGGTAGAGTAGCGAAACCACAAATTGGATCTTAAGCATGCCCCATTTTAAAAACCTTCGGCGACTCCCTTCTTTCAGTATAAAGCTCAACTCTTTAACTGCAACTTTCAAGCTCTATTACTGCCTATGTCTCTTCTCTTTCCCCCCTCCTCGACAGCAGATACTCCAGGCAGAGGGGACTAAGTTTCTGTAATATTTCACTCCCTACCAGAAAGGACTCTCGATTTCCAAAGTTAGGTGCCTCTTCTATGTTCCTGAAAACAATATTCGATGTCTCCTAACTTAGCACTTGCTATAATCACACTGTAGTGTCACTCACTTGACTGAATCCTCTGCAATAACCTACTTCTTGTTGACAATTTACTAGCATTAGCTACAATGTCTGGCATATGTAGTATATCATAGAGTTTCAGAAATAGTTATTACGTAAACAATAACACATAGATGCCATGCACATACTGAGGGGGGAAAAAAACTCCTATGTAAAATTTGCAAAAGTACCAAGAGAACAACCAAATTTAGACTGAGGTAGGCAAGATCCAAGAGCGGTAGAAAGAATATGGACTTGTTGGGAAATTAGCTGAATTTGAGAAGGTTATATGGTATAGCTATGAGAGAGCGTGATTCAATAACCAGATATACTTACTAGATTATGATATGCTAGGACCAGGAAATATTTTCATACTACGTGTCCCACTGCTTAGTCCATCATTAGAAATATGTTGACATCATCGCGTCCATGTTATCGTGTCATTTATGATTCTAACTTACCCTCTGCAATTATTTAGATATGCAATTTGATTAATTATTCTTATTCTTGGTCATGGCTTAGTTTGAATCATACTAGTATGAAATATGTGAAAAATATTAGTATAAGGAGAGAAAACTTTAAGAAAATAAAAGGAGAGACAGTAGGATCAATCACAGATCTGAAGAAAATTACGGTTATAAGTATAGGAAATACATGCTTCATTATCTATAAACATTATATTAATTGGACCATCATCGGTATGTTCAATAGCTTGAGTTGTTTATATATAGATGGTTACGGATTATCTCTGATACAGCCATGTGCTCTTCCTCTGTGTATAAATGTCATCCTGCTATGAGACTGTAAAGTTTTCCATTCTATCTGTGCAGAAGGAAGATAGCTTGCTTTCTTTTTTTTAATTTTTCATGTTTTTATTCATTTTGTAAGAGACAGAGTATGAGGGGAAAGGGGCAGAGAGAGAGGGAGACACAGAATCAGAAGCAGGCTCCAGGCTTCGAGCTGTCAGCACAGAGCCTGACGCGGGGCTTGAACCCACGAATTGCGAGATCATGACCTGAGCTGAAGTCAGATGCTCAACTGACTGAGCTGCCCAGGCGCCCCGGCTTGCTTTTATATAAACTCCGACATTTGCCTTTATTAGACCAATGTCTAACCATCGGAACCATGGCTTTTCCTGAGGAGTAAATGAATAAAGGGGGTCAAAGGCAAGGAAAAAGCAGACAAGAAATTAAGGTTTTTATTCAATTTACTGTGTCTAGAACTCCTCCCCCCTCCAAAAAAAAAACGACTTTGAAACTGGGAATTAAAATTATGTCTTTCAACTAAACTGTAAAATTAATAATATCAAAATATATGTTGCTATGTTTCTGGGTAGATTTCACCGTACAGCTATTTAAATGGTCTTGTTTGCATTAATTCTGCTGGGATCTATGCTATTATAGCTAAAAGGAACTACATTCCAACTGATAGATATACTTTAAAACATTTCCATGAAAGAAAGTATTGATGAAATATTAATAAATAAATAATAAAATATTTACAAATCAAAGGGTTTTACAAGCTCTGGAAGTAAAGTGTTACCAAAATATCAAAAGTTCTAGTGAATACCGAATATACTCTGATCCATATCCCAAGGGTGGCCTGGCTTGGTAGCTGTCTTGAGTGGCCCATTCATACATAAAAAAGACTTTGCCAACAGGACACATAAATCTGTAAGCGATAACACTTGCCTTTTCATCTCACCCAAAGTATCCATCGGAAGGATGGTCAACAATATTTTTTTAACTACAACTCTATAGCATTAGTTTCCAAAGGCAAAAAAAAAAAAAAAAAGTGGAATATTATGGGATTCACATAAGTGATTTGACTTATCCTGAGAAAGGAAATCCCCCCTACTGTTCTTAATGGTTATGTGACTGGGACAAGCCATGTTTGTACTGTTTGAATACATATCCCCTTACTCCTGCCTGGTGGGATTCAGAGTCACCCACTAAGCAGGGTTAACTAATGACTGAAATGAAATCCAGTCAGTTAAGAAAATCTCAAAGGCATCCTGGAGTTAGGTTGGAAAGATGTCACTAATAGAAGGGCTGTACTTTATGGTTTTGCAATGTTTACAGAACCTCTAACACAATGGAATGTGATTACCGAGGTTCTCCAAACTCCAGCCCAGGCATGGTGCTTTGTGATTGCCATATCTCAAGATCAGCCCTTTATCACCCTCATAACAGAAGAAATGTAAAACAGAACCCGATCATTTCCTAGAGGAGTTACCCTGCTTTCCATCCTCAACTAAGCGAAGGGGTTAAATAGGAGACACTCACATTTTTTTTTAATAAGAATGACACTTTTGCTTAGGGAAATGCTTTTCTCATAGATATTTCTACATTTACCATTTTATTCAATGCTTACAGAAAGATGTAAAGCAAGTTTGCCAGAAATTATTATCACCTCTGAGATGAGACATCTGGGGCTTAAGAAAATTGAGTGGCTTCCCTAGATCTTCATCTAGTCGGGAACATATTTGATACCAGAACTCGGCCTGCTTTTATTCCAAATAGACTGCAACACGCTCTTATACTTAAACACATCCTATAAGGAATTGGCAAAGAACCTGGTTAATTAGCAAATTTTCTTAATATCTTCAAACCTAGTCTTTACTCTTTCCCTAAAGCCTGAGAGTAATGTTAAAAATGGGGAAAAAATATGATTTTTCTATCTATGGTAAAAGATTTTTCATTGTGTCAGTTCAAGATGTTGATCTCAAAACTTTCCAAATTTTGTTTTCCTATCCATTTGGAGTTCATGCCTCATTAAACGCACTCACGCTCATCCCTCTTCCATCTGAGACGCTGGGAATGGGTGATGGACAGCTCACAAGTCCAGTTGATACAGCCCCGCTTCTGATTTCCTTTCTTCTAGCAATAATTTCCAGACACCTAAAAACAAGGTCTTCCTGGCAAAGGTTATTAAAGAGCGCACAAACTCGATTTCACCACATCTAGTGGGCAAACTCCTGTTCGAGAAAAATGAATGCAGAATACCAACCAGGGCCCATTTTCAACGGAGCACAACCATGTCGGTTAGGAGTTCTGAAGCTCCTCATGTGAGGATTATAAATCTGTAGTCTGGGTCCTTCGATACCGTTGAGGGTGGATGTAGATTATTCTCCCTAGACATTTTCATCAACAGTACCCAGAAGAGCATGATGCAGCTTATCCCACGGTAATAGACGTGACATGCCCTTATTCTATTTTCTTCTTTTTCCTTGTCTGCTTTAGCTATTTTTTTTCTCTCAAGTAATCCTCCTAGCAAAATGAACATGTTTATCTATCCCAGGCACTGCAGTAGAAACCGTGGAGAAACATCTTTGGTGGTTGTGCTTTATTTATTTTTTAGTTGCTCTCAGCTCTGGGGCTGTCATCATTTGAGAAAAGAAAGACTCTTGATCTGAGCTTCTTGACGGACAAGCTGTTGTCTTTATTATATATATTTTTTTCCCTTTGGCAACTGATACTGTGTCTGACTTTCTTCTTAACCCATCTGTCTTATGCTTTCTTGTTTTGCCAGAAAAAAAAAAGAAAAATGTGACATCCTCCCAAAATGATATTTATATTGCCCTAACTGGACAGAAAGAAAAAAGATTCCTGATTGATGAATATCTAAAGAACTAAGCTGTTCAAAGGATATGTTAAAATAATTGATAATTCTATTAGCAAAAATAGATTTTTATTAATAAAACATTATGCTTCCTTGAGCCATAGTAAACAAATTTACTGTGTGTTGTAAAAATAGAAGAATCTTCTGGCAGAGGAGTCTGGTGAGCAGAGGACTTAGTACAAAAGCAGAGAATTTGTTTTCCCTAATTGATTCATAGACATTTTTTAAATGTTACTTTTTTCCCCCAAAGAATGGAGTGGAAATGCTAGGTCACCCTGTATTTTGTTTATTTTATTTCTAAATTTTACAGATCTCATGAGTGGATTTAATCAGATTGCAAATGACCTGTTTCTTTGAAAAAGTAGGTAATAGAAAGAATGTTTAGACTGACATATTAGTTTATTACTTCTCCTACTCTCCATATTCTTTATTCATTACTCCTAAGAAATTCCAATCATCTTTATTGGTGATGTAAGGGAATCTAGCAAGAATATTACCAAGATTAAATATTCATAAATGTTGACATCAATCCTCTTAGCTTTTAAAAAATAATTTTATTTAGACATTTTTACATATCATGTAATTCACTGCTTTAGAGTGTACAATTCAATTCTTATTTTTAGGAAATTTACCAAGTTATGCAAACATCACCATGAATCAATTTTAAAGCATTTTTAATCACTGCATTATGATCTATTATGCACATATACTGTAAATCTCCGTTCCTTCTCCCCCTGGCAGTTACTGATTTGCAGTCTTCAAAAACTTTGTTATTTCTATAATTTCTATAAATTAAGTCACTCCATTTAGGGTATCTTGAGCATGGCTTCTTTTCTGGATCAAAACTATTTTGAGGTTTACCATGCTTTAGCATGTATCCCTACTTTGTTCAAATATAGTCCATTGCATAGATATACCACATTGTATCTATGCAATCACCAGCTGGTAAACATTTAAGATTATTTCCAATTCAGGGCTATTACAAATAATGTGGCTAAGAGCATTCATACAGAAGTGTTTGTGTGGACGTATGTTTCCATTGCCTTGGGTAGATAAACTTAAGAATAGAATTTCTGGGTTGGATGATAAATTGATGTTTAACTTTTTAAGAAACCTTTCCACCAAAGTGGCTGTACTATTAAATAATTCCATCATTAATGTATGTGGACTCCAGTTTCTCTACTTTCTTACCAACACTGGGTATTTTCTGTCTTTTTTAGTGTAGCCATTCTAGTAGGAGTGAAATGATCTCTCACTGTGATTTTGTTTCCCTAATGATGTTGAGGCTCTCTTAGCTTTCACAGACTCGCTTCCATACTTTTTAAGTCTGCCTGCTTAGGACAGACATAGGAGAAATACACAACGTCTTTTACAAAAACCTTCTTTTAATTTAGAGACACTTAGAAATAAATTTAAATAACATTGGTTTTATCCATAAGGCGAAAATATATTGCCTGCTGATGAGAGAATCAAATGTATAGCACGGTAGTAGATAAACTATGGACAGGTTTCTGGAGATCTGTACTCTACTACTGGCTGCTTTCCTGCTTCTGTGACATCTGACATGTGGGTGAAAGGCAGGGAGATCTCAGACAGTCATCTGTTTGGGCATGCTGTAAGGGATAAAGCCTCTCTAAATGGAGGTATTTTAAAGGACACCTTCTTGGGGCACCTGGGTGGCTTAGTTAGTTGAGCATCAGACTCTTGACTTTGGCTCAGGTCATGATCCCAGGGTTGTGGAATGCAGCCCTGTGTGGAGGCTCTTTGAGATTCTCTCTTTCCCTCTCTCTCCCTCTGCCCCTCTCCCTCACTGTACGCAGTCTCTCTCTCTGTGTCTCAAATAAAATAAAATAAAATAGATAAATAAAGTTCATCTTCTTGTCTTTTTACTAACTCTGATCTGTAACCCATATCCTTGTATCTGCTGCACTCATTAATCAAACATGATTCCATTTGCAAAGCACTGAAGTGAAAAGACCAGGAAACTATACTGTATAAATGTGGAAATGCAGCAGAATTCCTAGATATAAAAATAAACATAGAATCCAAGAACAGAATGATTCAGATATTTCCACAGTTTCATATTATGTTTGGGACTCCTTAGATACCCCTCAAAACATCAAGGAAAATGGGAAAGCTTTTCAAAATCAAGCTTTTAATGCCTTCTTCAGAGAAAAGAACACCATGGCCTTTACCAACCTATAAACCAAAATAGATCCACAATGGCCCTTCAGTGTTTAGGAAGAAGAATTTAATTTATGCCCTTGTACTATTGATAAAAGAGTAAAAATCAAATGCTAATAAGCTTATATTTATAGCATATGACTTTCAGGTGTGTCAACAAAATATGGTACTAATGAAAACTTTCAAAGGCGAGGCAGAGTGACAGAGAAAGTGACACTATCGGTGAGGAACTTTCTCTTTAATATTTTTATTATCAAGTTTTAGTACCAAGTTAATATTTTAAAAACGTTTGAAGGGGAGACATGAAATCCAAGTTATGCCAACTGAGGAAGCAAACGAGATGACCAAATCCAGAAAGTTCAAGCATGAAAATAACAAGAAAACAACAACATTAAAGAATCACATGGAAAACTATAGTTATTTCTATTAGCTACGTGAAGAATGCCAAAAGAAAACTGGCCAATGGCAATTTTTGTGGATTTTTCAATGATACAGAGAGAAGACAACTAAGAATTCCCTATACTGTGGGACTTTAGGTAATTCAAAACTTGGTTGAAGGACTGGTACCTGGAAGTATTGTTTGGAGCAACTTTTCAGGGACCAAGCAACTCTGTAATTTTAAAGCTCTGAAGCTTTGTGTAAAACAGGTTACCAGAAAAGCCTGAAATGACAGTACAAGTGAAACCCATGTCTTAAGATTATACAGAGTAAAATAGGTCTCACATTAAATTATGTTATGTAAAATGCACTAATTACATAAATAATAATAGCTTATTTCTTAAGTTTATTTTGAGAGAGAGAGAGAGAGAGAGAGAGAGGATGAGTGGGGGAGGTGCAGAGAGAACACAAGAGAGAATCCCAAGCAGGCTCCACAGCGTGGGGACTCCAACTCACAAACCATGGGATCCTGACCTGAGCCTAACCAAGAGTCACATGCTTAGCTGACTGAGCCACCCAGGTGGCTCCATAACAATTTATTCTTATTTTGAGCTTCAGGATAAGCCACTTCACTTACTGTCTCTGTATTTACCCTGAAAGATAGTTTTGCTTTTCCTTATTGGAGAAAAGAGAAACTGAGGCCTTGGCCAGTTAAGTGGTTTTCCTGTTAAAGTGGTAAATACTTGAAGTACCATCATCCAAGTCCAAGTTCAGACCTCTTGCCACTACACAGAGCTTAACTGATGTAGTGTTTGTTCTTATGTAAGAGTCAGGCTTGAAATTTATCTCTGACCTTCTAAAGAATGTAATTTTATTTTTCTAATGTATCAATAGCTGGTGGAAAGTGTGGGTGGGTGTACACAGTGGGAAGTTATATTTATTATATATATTCTAATTGAAAATCTTTTATAGTCATTCATTAAGTATGTTTTCTCAGATCAAAATGATACTTTCCTGTTCATCAGAACTATAGTCAGATACAGAAGGCTTGGTAACATTTTCTACAGTTGTAGCGTCCATGTTTGAATAAATCTCTGGGGAGATCTTCCATCTCTTCTTAAAATGGCTTACATCTTTATATCAACTGTATACTCCTTTTTAAAAGGCATTTCCCTCACTTATTCTTCCCCAGTGCTGTTGGAGAATGTTGCTTCGAGTTTTTCCAGTTTCCCTTCGGAACAGGGGAGCAACCACTTAACAAATGGCAGGTTTATGTACGAGGAAATCTCCATGGTTTAACGTGCTTTTGTTTCCTGTCAGTATGTACCTTCTGTTTTTGTTCACATATAATCGTCTTGTAACCTGCATGGAGAGGCAAAGAAACTAAGGCTTAGGGGAATTGGATATTCAAGCAATTACTTCTACACTGGTTTTCTAGTTCTTGGCCCAAAGAGATGTTCATGAAACAGGGGACTCCAGCTGCTACCTGGGGTTGCTGTATGCAGAAGGCTGGAAGTGAAAATAATGACACAAAGTTCACCATGAAATGAGTACATTACCAAGAAAACCTCCTGAGAACTTGGATGAGGCCTTCCTTTCAGGGCACCAAGGTATTTTGCAGACACCCAAATTGTTTTATTTATCTAATGAGTGTGTAATTGTTTGTCAGCGTATCTCCAATTGGCTGAGGGTTTCGACGGAATCGAGACAAAGTCTATCATCAAAGTTTTGCTAAATGTTTTGTGTTTTCTACAAATGTTTGTTGGATAAATGGATGGACCATGAACTGTATCGTGGTGTTTCATAACCAGAAGAGTATACGTTTCAGTATCATAGATTCACATGAATCAAGTCACACCCACAAAAAATGCTCACGCATGTTTTATACTTGTGAGAGAAGTGAAAAGCCACCTGTGCCCAGCGTGTTAACCATGGATCTCTTTCCGTGGCTCTCATCTTAGAAAAAAAGATCAGCTTTTGCTCTACCTGCTACAGAAGCTTATTCATAGAGTCGGCAAGCATGTGTCAGGTGTTTAGCAGAAAAATAGAAAGTTAAGACCAACTAAATTCTTTGTGTAATTAGACTAACTAAACTAGACACTTAGACTAATCTAGAGACAGACTTGTAGACTGCTATTGTCCTTTGGAGGGAGAATGAAATGAACATCATACTGTCTGAAAACCATGAATGGAAGGGACGGATAAGGGGTCATGGGTGCCATCTTTTTGTAGGAAAGTTGGAATTCACGAACCAGATGTGGCAATGAGAACCAGGAAGGTAGGCGACATTTCAGAAAAGAACAGGAGGGGCGCCTGGGGAGCTCAGTTGGTTAAGCTTCTGACTTCAGCTCAGGTCATGATCTCATGTTTATGAGTTCAAGACCCGCATCGGACTCTTTGCTGACAACTCAGAGCCTGGAGCCTGCTTTGGATTCTGTGTCTCCCTCTCTCTGCCCCTCCCCTGCTCTTGCTGTCTCTCTCACACACTCTCTCTCTCCAAAATAAATAAACACTTAAAAAAAAAAAAAAAAAAGAACTGGGCTCGGGGACTGTAAAGCCCCAAGCTATCTTGGAATAGTTGAAGAAGATATATTTAAAATACATAGCCAAGAGGAGAGAGTTGAACACTTTCTTAAGGATGTAGATAATACAGGAGGAATTTCCTGAGAGATTATTCCTGGGTGACCTCAATATTGGGGGTGTTTATGAATTGCACTAAATGCTTATTTTGTGCTTTTAAAAACTCTAAATTCAGGAAGGTCAGCAGGACTTGCGACTCACTTCCAAATCACAGAGTATGGAAAAGGATTTTATAGTGGAGAAACCTTGCACACAATACCTTAGAGAGCAATGATGTTATCATCAGTGACATCATGTTGATACCATGCACCACCTGCTACAATGCGATGAGAACAACACTCCACCTCCCTGGTATTTGTCTTTCCCCGAAACCAGAGCTAGAGTCAAATCAGACAAACCCAAACTGAGAGACAAAATACAGGCCCATTATTCTTCAACACTCCCAGGGTCATTAAAAACAAGGAAAGGTTGAGGAATTGTCACACACAACAGGAGAGATATGATGACTAAGGCAACGTGGTATCCTGGATGGGACCTGTTACCTTCTTTGTTTTGATAAATGTTCCAAGGTAATGTAAGATGATAACATTAGAGGAAGCTGTTCGGGTTGATGTAACTTTCCAATGTTTTGAAGGCTGGGACTGTGTGATGTCATGATGATATTGTTAGCAACAACTGAATAACAACTGAACTTTCTAAAGCGCTTTCACATGCACTGACTCATACTGTGACCGTACTGTGAGCTGGCAGAACAGGTATTTTTATGGCCATTTTATTAGTGAGTAAACAGTGGCTCAGAGCCGAACTTACCTGAGATCAAAATTTTCAGTGCCTTGGGCTTAAACCAGGATCTTATAAATCCGAATGCTGTGTTATCTTTACTTCCTCAAAGTATTAGAAACACAGGCCAAAGTCGATGTGCATGTATAGATGGGGGTGTGTTCAAATAAATGGAGGGTGCAGTGAAAAATTTGAGATGGGCAGTCAAATTTCAATTGAAGTAAAAACTCGATTGAGAATTGAAGTCCAAAGAGTAACCAATGAGATGATATTCTGTTGTTTTTTTTTTTTTTGAAGCTCACAGATGTGTTTTTTCTTTCTCTTCTCTTCTACCCTTTTGCATTAATGATAGTTTCTTAATAAAAATAAAGTAACCTAATTATCCCAGCTTTGTGAGGCTGCTAAATTATTACACTCTGGAACCTCTGAACCACTTTTACTACTCTTTTGCTTCCTCCGGCTCTATCAGCACACATTTCTAAGGCAGCATACATGTCATGTGGTTAAGAAACTTGTTATTCTGTTCATACATTTGATGTGATATTTTTCCTTGCCCTGGTTACAATTGTCACACCAATAGTCTTTGGTAGGGAGTTCATCCAGATGATATTGTTTCCTCATAATTTATTTTTTTAATTTTTTAATGTTTATTTATGAGAAAGAGAGAGAGCGAGAGAGAGCGAGCGCTATCAGGGGAGAGGCAGAGAGAGAGGGAGACACAGAATCCGAAACAGGCTCCTGGCTGTCAGCTGTCAGCACAGAGCCCATGGCAGGGCTTGAACCTGGGAGACCATGACCTGAGCTGAAGTCAGACGCTTAACTGACTGAGCCACCCAGGCGCCCCTGTTTCCTTATAATTTATGAAAAATGATAATCTAAAATACAAATTCTGTACATCTGCGGCTCCCTTGACTCACTTTCTCAGTCTTACTCATTTTCTGGCAGCACAAATGACAAGGTAAACCCGGAGCTGAGCTCCCCTTTCTTTTAAACAAAAATGTATTCTGAAAGGTGAAATAATCATACTGTTCTCTCAGATCAAAGTTTCAAAGAAAGGGCAAGCAGGGAGATGAGTATTTGTCCCAGAACGTGGTCCTCCTTGCCGATTCTGCGGCCTGACAAGCTCTCCCTATACTCTGCTGCCACCTTGGCAAACGAGAAGGATTTACAACGAAATTCTGCACCGAGCCGGCTGGAACCCGTTCCCATTTCCTCCCTGGGCCGGCCTGCCTCCGGAGGCGTTTGGAAAGGCTATGACAGACTCCCATTGGCTTGGGGATGTTGCAGAGAAAACTTAGAACATCTATCCTGCGTAGAAACACATTTTCCCCCTTTTAAAAATAACTCCGTGTTCGCACGAACCACGTGTTACCCTCTAAATGATTTTTTAAAGGCTCCTTTTTCTTTCTTTCTTTCTTTCTTTAGTCAAGAATGGAGATGGAGAAAAAGAGAATCTGTTGAAAATGGTCTGAGTTTGCGCTGTGGGTGACGTTCTGGCTCATTTGGGTGTGACGTTGACAGCGGAGGCGGTTGGCTGTCAGTTTCTCTGGTCTAGACTTCCATTCCCCCTCCAGGAGATGACTCGCCTTCAACTCCAGTTAACTTTTAGGGAGTCCGGAGCACTTAGACAAAGCTGTTGACAAAACGCAAAGCAGCTGGGTGGCCAGGGCTGAGCCTCCTGTATTCACTCACTCTCTCTCTCTCTCTCTCTCTCTCTTTTTGTTTTTAAGAATTCATTCATTCATTCATTCATTCATTCATTCATTTGGCTTCCACAGGAGCTGGGGAAATATTGCCAATCAAAGTCTAGGCGCTTAAACCGACCTACTGTTTTCAATGCGGGGACGCAGATCTATTTTCCGCATCATCATTCTTGTCTGTGTTTCCCTTGTTTACTCCATTCTAAGGCGCGCGCTCTCTCTTCCAACAGCCCATTCGCATCGTAAACTCGCTCAAACCCGCCCCCTACCCCATCCTCCGGTGTCTTGGTCTTACTTGTATTCGGGGTCGTCTGCTACGGCTGACCCCGGGTGAGTGGGTGGGAGACAGCTCTCCCTGCGTTTTCATTTAGACTTTGCGTGGGTGGGTGGGGACCGTCCACCGTTTGTCCCGCACACGCAGAACTGTTCTAAGCAGGAATGAGCAGGAGCGGAGGGTTCCGCATCTTCAAAGCGCCGCTAGGAAAGGAAATAATGAGGGGGGCGGGAGGGAGGAAGAAACAGAGGAATAAAATCCAACTTTGCTGGCAACTTCAATAAATCTGGGAACTGGAGGCAAAAAATAGATTCCAAGGGCTGGGTCTGGTCCGGATGAAACGCTGGGGCTCCTTCCCGTGCCCGAGCCCGGCGCTGGAAGCCGGCCCCTGGCGTCCTGCCACGCGAGTGCCCCCAGACGGCAACACGCCCACTGGAAACGCACGTGAACAAAGCTCTGGCCCGGGAGCCGCCGCTTGCGGTTTCCGAGTCGATTCCAGCTTCTCCAGGGAGGGTAGGGCGCACACAGGGTTAACTTAGTTCCCTCCCTAGTAGGAGGGAGAGGAGGGGGAGGGGGAACGCGGCACACTGTCTTAGGCTGGGCACCTTGTAGTTAGTTGTAGGAACGAAACCTGTCGCTGTCACTTGTGAGTTCGGCGTCTTCCATTGTCACCGCAGAAGAACCAGCGCTTGGAGATAACAGCAGTGGCCGCAAGCCCCGCGCCACGGCGCTGCGCTGCGTGCTCCCGGGGCGCGTCTGGGGCCCTCGGTGCCGGGTGCCGAGCGGCTGCGAGGCGGCAGCACCGCGCCGGCCGCCGTGTCCACCCCGACCCGGGATCCGGTGGGCCGTTCTCAACGATGGGCAGGAGGGACCTTGGCGGTGACCCCTAAAACAATACCATGCCCCGGGAGCCCCGCTGCTGCCGCGCCAGCTTCTTCCCTTTCCACCTCCCCGACCCCGTCGGATTCGGATGAGCCCACCGCGAGGAGACACGGCGGCCAGGTAAAGGGGCAGAGGTGCCAGGTGGAGTTTACAGCAACCGCCAGGGCTGGGGGAGACACATGTATTTTTCAACCGGCGTAGGGGTGGTCATCGGGATGGGATGTTTTCGGCTTTTTCTTTCCTCCGGAGAGAGCTTAGTCTGTTTAACTCTCCCCCGACTTGAGCGAGGTCTATTTGCAGGTAGAATTCATCTCCTTTAAAGAGTTTTGTAACTGAGCTCGGGGTCAAAACACAAATTTGCCAGTGCGCTGGGAGGGTCGATCCCAAATTGGGGTTTCGAGAGCCACGAAGCTTGCTGGAATCCAGCTTCTCACTTCCCCCAATGAATGCGCTAACTTCTAGGAGTAACACCCCCTGCTCCGCCACCCCCGCGCCCGCTCCATCTGCAGGTAATGGTCACCGCGGTTATCGAGAGGTTGCATCTAAAGCCAGGAGCCCGCCTCCTGCCCGAATCCGGGACCGATTCGCGGCTAAAAGGGCGCGGAGGATGCCACTGCATTTCCCTTCTGGTTGGGGAGAAGATTACTCTTTCCAAAACCAAGTCTTTCTCCAGCTCTGCTGCTCTGAGCTCAGCCAGAGCGTCTTCCCGGCGCGCCAGCGGGGGCGGTGAAGGCTCAGGGAGCTCACCGGGCTGAACCCGGGTTGCGTTCTCTGAGTCGCAAGCGTGGGACGCGCAGGGAGGGCGGAAAACGCCACCCACCCCCACCCCTCTGGCGCTAAGCGCGGGGGCAGGCGGCGGCGAGGAGGGCGGGAGCAGAGGCTCGCCAGTTGCCACCGTGTCCCCGCGCGGGTTCTGGGCAGCCTGGAAAGATCCCTCCGCCGCGCTGACCACTCTCCGTGCCTTCAGCGCCGGCGCGGTCACTTCTCATTTCTAATCAAGGTTGCCAGTTGAGGTCGGGGCATTAACCAGGGACATTAAGTATCGGAGAAGAGGGTGATTGGGGCCGACTGGACTCTCACTTGATGCCCGGGAAACTCCTGGATCGCATGGGGCTCAGGCCAGCAGCAGTTGCTGGTGGAGGTGGAGGCCACCAGGGCGGTCCTTGCGGGCGCTTTGCTCCTGGAACCTCCCAGCAAGATGGCACTCACAGTCTGTCCTAGTCCAGTTAACTCCCCAGGCTGTGCCCCCTCCTCCGGTGAATATTTGTTAGTCACACCCTGAGTCTGGGGAGAGGAGAGGTTATGTAGACGTAAATCAAAGTATTTTCCTGACCGCTTTGCATAATGCAACAGAAGCAGCGACCGGCGGGCACAAACCCAGGTCGTGTGTGCGTGTGTGTGTGCGCGCGTGTGAGCGCGTGTGCCAGCGTGCGTCTCGGGCGTGCGTCTGAGTGGATCCGTGCGTGGCTTGGGCTTGGAAGGCAAATGGGGCGTTTCTCTAAGTCGTCCTAACACGACTATGGCACTCAAATACATGAAGGCGGTAGACACAACAGGGATGAGAAGGAAATAAAAACAATTGGGAAAGTGGTGCCAAGTGACTCAGTCTTTGAACTGAGGACTGGGAAATCCTCCCGAGCCTGTCGTGGCCACCGCCCCTGCCCAACTCTTCGTCCGCGACAGCCCGTGGATCCCTAGGGAGTTGCTCCTGAGCTAGTTTCAGGCTTGCTGTTTGCTTCTCGCGTGGCCCCACCGACGGCGCGTCTCGGCGCAGCCCGGCTCTTGGCGCGAGCTCGCTCTCCCTCTTCTGTTCGCAAGCCTCTCTACAGACTTGTTAAAACATGACAGCAACTTACTGGAGGCAGGAGGAGCGACAATGAAACGAGAGGAGAAAACCAGAACCTTTTAAAATAGGTTTTCCAAGAAAGAGACGTGCACCTGGTTTTCTTACATTACTCTTTAACCTTTGCAGAGAGATTGCGACGTGGAAACGTTGCCTGTATACAAATCAGGCTCTTTTTTGCTGTCAAGTCTGTTTCCTGAATCTTTGAGGCTGAATTTAGTTGTCCGCTGTAATCTAAGGGGAAAGTGAACAAGCCTTTTTTGCAGCAGCCAGAGTGAAGGGAGAAAATAGGTGTTCAGAATAATCAAGTTAAACTTCGGATTATTTTTCCAATTAAAGTTATTTGATAAGGTCCGAGATCAGGGAATTAACTGGGGATGGGGCGGGGGTGGGGGTGGGGGGCGCAAATCGCCAGGGTTGCCTTCGTTTGAAATAACGCCATCTTGGTTGTGAGACTTGTTATATTTTTACCCTCTAATCTCACGTTTCGATCATTTCTCCGTGTCTAAGTAATAGATTCTCTGGCTTGCAAGTACATCGCAGGCGGGCAGGGGGAATCGACTTTCAGCGCTCAGACGGTGGCATTATCCCTAAGAGTTGGGGGTGGGAGGGTGCAGGCTAGAGAGAGGAAAAGGCGTGCTGGGTCAGGGTGGCATCCATGGTGTTGGCCCAGACGCCCTGCAACTCTCTTCAGGGAGGAGAGGGTTAAAAGCCGAGTCCGACTTTGCCTCTTGGAAAGCTTTGGGTTGCAGCCGCGCCTCCCAAGCATTCTTTAAACCAGAAATGTGGGAGGGACTCTGAAAGGGAGGGGGTAAAGGAGGCGGGGGGCAGAGAAAGAGGACTCGAGGAGGGGAGCGCGCCAGAGCGCGGGGGACGGAGGGAGAGGAGGAGCGCGGGAGCGGCGGAGGCGATCCGGCGAATTCATTACTGTAAACATCTCCCGGGGGTGTCAGGAGGGGTGGGGGTGGGGGCCGCGGCGTCTACATTAGCCCGGCCGCGTCCGACCGTGGCAGCAGTGAGGTCGGAGCCGCGTCGGGACCCACACCCGGGCCGGCGCAGCACTTGGAGCGAGCCCCGCGCCCGCCCCCGCGCAGCCCCGCGCTGCGCCCGGGTCCGGGGCTCCGAGCTGTTGGCTCTCCGGCGCCCGAGGCGCGCACGCCTGGCTCTCGGGCCGCCCCCCCGAGGACCTCCTCCTCCGAGGAGCCCGGGCGCTGCGGGGCCTCTTTCCCCTGCCTTCGCCGCTCGCCCCCTTCTTTCGGGACTCGTGGCTCTCGGTGGAGGCGGAGAGGGGGAGGCACCGGAGGAAAGGAGGCGGGGGCCGCGGCGGCTGGAGCCGAGAGAAAGTGGCATGCCCGAACCCTGGAGGCGGAGGTGGCGGAGGAAGGGGGAAGACGATGCCGCGGCTCCGTAGGGGAGAAAGGCGAGAGCGAGCGAGGCGAGCCGGGCGCCCGGGCTCCAGCTGGCTGCGGAGAGGCGCGCGCCGCTCCGAGGCTCCGGCCTCCGCACCCCCGCGCCCCGACGCTGCGGGCGACAGGGCTGGGCTTCGGCAGCCACCACCGTCGCCGCCTCCGCCACCCGGACGACCGAGCAAAAGTTTGGATCTGGGGGAGGACGCGGCGCTGAGCGAGATTACCACCGGGGCTGGAAGGAGACCTCGAGAACCTTCGCAGGTAATGCGCACCCCCAACCCTCTCCTTCCGTGCCCCGCGGCTGGGCTTCTGCCCCTTCCCAGCGCCTTTCCTGACGCCGGCCCGATCCGACTGAAAGTAAGAGGGAGGGAGGCGAAGTTCAAGATCCCGGGGATGGGCATCTAGCGCGGGGAGAGCTACGGTCAGGTTAGAGGGACCCGTGGCGCTTCTCTGAGCCCGGTGGGCAGCGGGGCCGGGCGGTGAAGCTCCCCCTGGGGATGGATGAGAACCCTCGGCCCCAGCTGGGGCCTCATCTCGTAGCTCGCTGGGAATTGAGAACGTGGATTCAGGGGCTTTCAGTATTCTTCATTCCGGGGGGATGGCGCATGGATTACACTCAGTTCCCACTCTCACCTTCACCCTCTCGCGCTCTCAGCCTTATTTAGCGTCTTTTAAACGTGATAGGAGCCCATTCCCATTCTCCCGCCCCGTTTAGCTGGTGCAGGAGAGCAAATCTGGGCGTGTGTGTGTGTGTGAGGGGGGAGAGAGAAAGAGAGAGAGAGAGAGAGAGAGAGAGAGAGAGGGAGAGAGGAAAGGGAGGAAGAGAGAGGGAGGGAGAGGGAGAAATTCAAATCAAGGGAAAAATTTACCTTCCCCCCCCCACTTGATATCTCCGGATCCTTCCCTTCCTCCCTCCTTCCATTCACCTTCTGGCGTCATAAAATAAAAAACTTTAGAAGTCACATTTGTATTGCAGGCTGATAGAAAAGCATTAACCATTGACGACGTGAATACGCAGTGATTGGTGTGTGTGTGTGTGTGTGTGTGTGTGTGTGTGTGTGTGTGTGTGTTGGGGGGGTTAGTGGTGTTGCGGGGAGAGGCCGGTTTTTCCTCGGTGGCCTGAGGCGCCATGGTGTGGGGTGAGTGTTAGAGCCTGTGCACTTGGGGTGGGGGGGGCAGCAGAGAGAATGTGGTCACGTTTCCCCAACAGCAGCCTTACTTAAGCTAACTAAGAAAACAGCTCCTGCTTGTCCCCCGGAGAGCTACAGAAAGATTCCAGTCCCAACTCTCCAATGTCCCTTTTCCCCCCAGTTGAGTTTTGAGTTTCAAAGCAGCTCAGCGTTTGCTGCTGCCATCATCACTATTACGGTCATTATTTATTCACCGGGAAGCTCTTCTTGACTTCTCTTGTAAATGGCAATCAGTCTCCAAGAGCTTTTGATTAATTTTAGTGGAAGGAATCTCTTGTAAAGCTTACAGTAAGCTAATCAAGTGCAAGGCACAAATCCGTGTAAATGCTCGCGCAGGAGTGCAAGGTGCTGATTAGATTTCTTCACATGCTGCATTCGCTATGCAAAGCCCCGTCTAAATGGGAGCTATTGCTTCCCACTCAGCCGGAGACTCTTAAATCACACAAGGTTTCAGGGAGCTTTGGGGCATGTCCCCTTGCTCCCAGGCTGATTGCTGAATTTATTATGTCTAACTTCTCCTAGCCAGAAGCTAATATGTAGGCTGTCTTCCATATAGGAACCCATATTGTCTGTGGACTTAAGTGATATGACCTTCTTAAGTCTCCAGGGAAGGATCCCCCAAACATTTCGAGCTAATAGAATGCAGGCTGGCGTTTGTCCAGGGATGTATCTAGTTGTTGCAGTATGAATGCAAAATTTTAGGTCAGTAACTAAAGTGTTAGAACTGGATTTTTTTTTAAATCACTAAGCAATATGCAGCAGATACATAAGATCGACGGGCCACCATATTAGAAGAGAATACATCTTTGGGTAATACACACGCCATATGACAAGTTGCTTACTCCCCATCAGGCCATTGCTCCTCCAAATACAACTTTCCTTCCTCTTCTCCTCAAAAGCCCCAAACAGGATAAGGGTAAACCATTTAAGAATTTTTAATAATCACCGACGGCAGTGCAACACCGTGCTGTCATGTTGAATTGCCAATATCTGAGTGGAGGAGGTTGGAAGATGAAATTTCAAGCATTATGCTATGCCTCTGCCAGTAGGTACAAGAAATTGTAGGAAGAATTGGACTAGCTGTGTAGCAGAACCTATTACCAACCTAGCATGGGAAGAATGCTGTTTTTTGGGATTTTTTTTTTAAATGCCCATGTCTTAACACTTCAGTAGTTTCATTGCAGTTTTAGAAATTCCGGGGGATGCTTTTAACAGAAGAAAGTAGATTCCCAAATGACACCATGCTGTGTTGTCTTGAGGTTTCCTGGGCAGTCATGTTGTTTTTTTTTGTTTGTTTGTTTGTTTGTTTGTTTTTTGCCCTATGCTAGATTTCAGATGATGTGATCTTATCCGAGTTTGACTTTGACCGGCTGGATCTAATTTGAACCTCCTCTGATGCCCGTTACATTTATATTCTGGCCTGCTGGAGAGTTTGACTTAGGATTTAGACATATCTCCCTGAAGCAACCTTATATCTTTCCCAGTTTGAATCTGTGATTTCAAGAAAGGCTCAAGTATGTGCGTCTAGAAGCTTTGTTCTGTAGAGACCCAGTGTGAACATCTGATCTAGTTTGACTCTTCGGTCTTGTTCCCTAGAAGGAAGAATTGCTGCTTCTACAATCAGCAGTGTCTGAAGTTAAAAAATAGCAAAGGGTGGTGAGGGGGCGGGGTGTCTCGGTTTTGCTCACTGTTTAGAGGATTCAAAAAAGGTCAAGGTGATGCAATTTTATTTCTATTCAGGTCAGACCTTTCTGGATAATCATCTTTTGGTATTTTTACTTTAATTTCAATTCAAGTTCATTTTTCACTAGATTACTTTAATAACTTTGTGGTTTCTGCCACAGTGATTCAAATTCAGTCCATTAGTGACCTCTATCTGTGAGAAGTGAATACTCATTGTTTTTCTTTCTTCTCATCAGTCTGCAGATTATGTAGGGGGAAAAAATCCAAAGGCTCCGTAGTTCTTTCCGAATGTTTAGATTTCCGAGCCTGATTTTTCTAATATGGAGCTCAGTATGGGTAATGATATTTAACAACAGTAATAAAATGTTACAGGCTAATAGGCTACTAAATGGTTATTCCATATAGCATCGACAATATGATCAATATAAATAAAATACCAGTGCTATCCACTGCCAGTAAAAGGATTGTACGGTCAGGTAGACTAATGTTTTGAGACTCACAATGCTGCTGGCTGTAAGTGAAATTTTATTGCCCCTAAGTGCTTACATAACAAGGGAAGCTTGAGACAGCCTCAGAACATGTATGTGATAACTAGACTTCGTGGTAGCAGTGTGTGTATGTCTTTAAATTCAGCCGTGCTTCTGCTGTGAACTTATGGGACAGATCAAGGGCAGGCGAGGTGGGGTGTGAGAAGGGTGTCTATAAACAGATGGTCTTTTAAGGAGACTTTTAAAATCTGATTCCTAATCCCCGCTTTGCCTTCTGAGGGTTTTGAAATTGAAATTTCAATTTGAGTTGATTATTCTAAATGGTAATTGAAGACAAAGTTTACTGAATTTCTTAGGTGGGTGGATACCATTATCTGACATTTTCCAGATGGTTTTTGATGTCGTGGTATTCAGGGATATGGAATTTTTAGGAGGTTTTCTTTCTTTTCCCTTGGGCAGGTTTTACGTAAAAGACATTTTTAAAGACATTATTATTATTATCATACAACCATTATGATACCCTAGCCAACTTTCTTTCTTTGCCCCACCTTCCACATGCTTCGCTATTTAAAAGTTATGTATTTTTTTCTAGAACTACATGTTGGGGAGAGGACTAAGACTCCCAATATCTTTTTACTTTTTTCGGCAACGTGAACTCCAATTAAGTATCTGTTTATAGTAAAACACACGCACTCACCTACACATCAAGAACCATTTTAAGACAGAGATTCTTTTCAAGGTTTTAAATATGTTTCTTTTTAAAGAACTATGACACAAATATTGTAATAAAAATATCCTGTGTTCCGACGAATACAGAGACTTATTTCAGTAGCATGGAACAGTAAAACACTGTATTAGCAAAATAATCAGTGGTATTTTCAGTACATGGTCAAAATCTGTTAGAACCTTCATGGGTTTTTTTTTTTTCTTTCTTTCTTGGCAAATTTCACATCTACTGGTCTTTTTTGGTTTTCTTTGATTCCTTCTACTGAGGCTCTTTGAAGTGATTCAAAATTAAACAGTAGCTACTTTTTTTTTTAAGGGAAATCCATCATGTTATATTCAGGATTCCAGAAGAGTTAATGATGCAGAAAAAGTCCTGTAAAACATCTTTCTAAAAGAAGTCCTTCTCTTGTAGGCTTCCCACTTACTGGCCTCCTGTACCATTTGCAGTGAATTGGAACTCCGTTATTTATTTATTTTTCAAATACCACCTCTAACTTAATTTAACGTGGGATGTGTTTCTGCAGAAGCATGCAACGCCATGTGTCTCGAGTCTCCCGCACAAAGCAGTGTCGTTTTTATGGATTCGTAATAAGGGGAAGTCAAAGAAAATATCCTTGTGTACTTTGGGAAGTCAAAAGGCCACATTCATGATTCTCAAACACTGGTCAGTTATTCTGCCGATGCTTAAGAGGCCACACATTTTCTGTCAGTTTAGTGGTTAAAGACCTCAGCCATTTTCTTTTTTTTTCTTTTTTTAAGCATTCACAAAATAAATCTCTGGTCCTCCTACCCATTAGGTGCTCATTAGAGCTGAGCAGTTTTTCTCACTTTCTTCCCTGCTTGCTTTTAAGGGAATGTGCAGGAAAGTGGGCAAAAGTTCCTCTGTCCCTCTCAGTTCACAGGTCATGTGTTATATTTCAGTTCTCTTTATTAGAGCTTTCAGGACACAGATAAAAGAATCTTCCATCTGAACCTTTTAAGAACCTGAGGGCTTTTGGGTTTAAACGCACCAAAAAACATCAGGTCTCAAAGTTCACAGAAGCTATTAGGTCCTTGGAATATTGAAACTTCCTCCAACAAAGAGTAAAAGAACAGTGGCTCCTACAGTCTGTTCACAAATATAGTGCCCATTGAAGTCAACAGAGGTCATGAGCTGAATGGAAAACATTAGACTCATCTCGGTCCCGAAATAGGTCCATGTGGTGGTGTCACTCTTCTCCCCAGCTGCCTATGGGCGTCACTTTCATGAAAATTCAGTGTCAAAATAGCCTCTGTCATAGTGCCCTCTCCCACTTTGCTCCAGAACTTGGACTCAGATATTTTGAAGAAGGAAATAATGCAGGGAATTCTAATACTCCTCATAGATAAAGGGAGGTGAAGGTTACAGAAGTAGATTGGAAAAGCATTCGACATAGAGGTTCCAGAAAATTCTGGGTAGGACCTGAGGGAGGAAATTGATTTCATACTTAGCCTTTCCCCCTCTTCTCTTACCTTTCCCAATTACCACATGCAGGATTTTCTTGCTCACAACTGCCTCTGTGAGTTGGTCTGAAAAAGCCCTGTTAGACTAGTCTCTCACTGGGTACCAGGAACGAGAAACAGTAGAAGGCTTCGTAAGTCTACGCAGAGTTCCCCTTGAGATCATCTGGCTTCGCACAAAATGATGAATGTTACATTTCATCACATAGACTTTGAATTCTCCAGATACAGTTTAAAAGTTTTTTCCTTTACCAACCTGCCTGAAAAGATTAGAGTTGGGGTTTTTATAAAAATAGTAACAATTATTTCAGTCACAGAAATATTTAGATGTAAAAAAATGGTATCTCATTGTCTCCCCACTATTAGATAGGAGTTTTCCTGTTATGAATGACTATAGTTTCATGACGTAGGCTTGTGTTTGGGACCTTAAACTGTGCTGTGGAGTGAGCAGTAGGGACATTGTTTTGGAGGAAAGAAAATATATGTTTATAAGAAAACTTGTATTCTCATGTCAGCACACTCCTTTCTGCATTTATGACTTTGGACAAATTACTTAATTTCCTGGAGACTTAATTTCCTTTCTGCAGAGTTCCAGAGGGTTGGTGCAGGGTCAGATGAGATTAATGTGTGAGAAAATGCCTTGATAATCCTGCAGTGTTATAGTCCTATAAAGGTGCGTAATTCAAATTGATAACATTTACCTATGCCCCTGTCATGTTCCAGGATAGGTCTTATATTAAGACCGTGTCCTGCCCTCCAGGAGCTTTGGATTTTGCGAATGCCGTGAGATATCACCCAGGCAGCAGAGTGTCAGGTGGCCCTCCACATCATTTCTTCCATTCATTTAATGGTGTCTTTTCTTCTTTTGTGAGTTTTCTTTGTTTCGATGCAAGTGTTCTTTTCAAGAATCAAGGGTAATTAGGGTGAGATCTGTGTAAGGGCCAAGCTTTCCATCCTTGACAGGTTGGCTTAATGTTGGAAACTGAATTTATCACAAATGGATTCCACTGAGGATCTTTTGGGAAGAAACCATTAACATTCCCCGCAGTAAGTCTGTTTCTCTTCTTGGCTGCGTTTATACTTTAGTCATCCAAGTTACCTTTTGCAAAACACAAGTCATTAATAGAATATATGATGGTGTTGGGGCGCCTGGGTGGCTCAGTCGGTTAAGTGGCTGACTTTGGCTCAGGTCATGAACTCACAGTCCCTGAGTCCGAGCCCCATGTTGGCCTCTGTGCTGACAGCTCAGAGCCTGGAATCTGCTTCGGATTCTGTGTCTCCCTCTCTCTCACCCCTCCCCCGCTCACACTCTGTTTCTCTCTGTCTCTCAAAAATGAATAAACATTAAAAAAGTTAAAAAAGAGAATATAGGATAATGTTTAAAACTTTGCTTTGCGACATGAGGCAGGCTGGTGCAAAAGACTGCCTCTTTGGTCAGCAGACCTCCTGAGCTCATTACCAATGAATGGAAAGACTTGATTTATTACGATACCAAAGTACTCTCCAAAGGTTGGCCTTATTTTGACAAGGTTAGTATCACAAAACCCTTGTGGGACAGTTTTTTGCAACTTATTTTTCCATACTGCTTTCGGTTGCGTTTTTATAATTGTCAGATCCAGGACATTTTTATTTTTCAATGTTTCAAGAGTAAGTATGTTTATTTTACTTTCCTGGTTTGTATACATGTAGGCCCCTGTAAAGGTTTATTTTTAATCATTTTATGGTTGCTTAATTGAAGCTTGCAGAAGCATATGCGTATGGGGCGTGTATTTATAAAACGTAGGTTAGGTTGTGATTCTTGATCAGAAGGAATATTTTTATCAGTCATTTAGACTTATGACAATCTGTATTTAATAATGTTCTTTTCAGTTGCTGACTTACTGTTTGCCAAAGTTCTGATGCTGCCTTTCTTTTTCTTTTTTTTTTTTTTAAGTTGATGAGTATTTTAGCAGTACATTGTAAAGTACCTGGCCATATAACTATATTTTTACATGACAAATTACTTTTGTAGTTTGGCAAAATTAATCTGAGCGCTCTCTGTTCTGGCAGTGGTGAATGATACAATAATAACATTCGAAGAAAGAAAATGTTTGCGACGACTCTGAAGAGTTCTGCTAATAAAACGAGAAGAATCTGGAGGTATATGTGTGGGGAGTGAGCAATGCACAAACAAATCTAGGTCTTAGATACCATGGGGAGGGTGTCCTGTTACATTCTTAAGCTTGGTGGTGCTAATTTAGCCCATATGTCCCTAACGGGATGGAATAATGAGATAGCCCAAGTTATTTTTAATTGGACATTTTCTTTTCCAAATAGGTCCTAAGGAAACTCTAGAGAGAAGCACAAAATGCAATGAGGGGATAGATTTTTGTGTGAATGGCTTGGTACTCATGATGGAGATAGGATTCTTTTAGAGACAGAAGGTATACACCAGATGATGAAGCTTGCCCACTCATCCAGAGGGTGACTTTCAGCACTTACTGTATGGCAGCCATAGAGTAGGACTGGGGAGGCAAGCAGTAACGCAGGATCCCTGGACTTGAGGTTGCCTAGGCTGGGGAGGAGAGAGGGAGATGCAAAACCTAATTGCGTTGTACTTATACGTGACTGAAGGTAGTCGACCCTAATAAATGTGCCAGGAATACACAGTATTCATGAAAAAAACTCTATGTTTGGACAGGGATGGTCTCAGGTTCTCATGCTGGCTGCGTTGCTTGTGAATTTGAAAAACATGGACAAATTTTTCAATGTCTTGTAATTTTTTCTTAATATTTATGTTTGAGAGAGGAACAGAAACAGAATGTGAGCAGGGGAGGGGCAGAGAGAGAGGGAAACACAGACTCTGAAGCAGGCTCCAGGCTCTGAGCTGTCAGCACAGAGCCCAACGTGGGGCTCGAACTCATGAGTCATGAGATCACGACCTGAAATGAAGTCAGACACTTAACTGACTGAGCCACACAGGAGCCCCTTCAATGGCTTTTAATCTTTGTGTCTAGTCTCGAATGGGAGAAAATGTTTTCTACTCACAGAGCTGTTCTTCTGAGGACTGAGATAATTATGTAGAAGGTCCACCTGTGTGGCACACAGTGGAAGCTTAGTAGATGCTGGCTGTAGATCTTTCTCCCTCCAAAATGATGATGATTCCACTACTTTACTTTCCCCCTTCTACACTTACCTTTGCCATTTCTCTGGAATCCCAAAAAAGGCATTTGACCCCTTGAACTGATTCACCAATGGGATACAGCCTCTTCTGCAAAATACAATCTCAATATTTATGCGTGTAACAGAACAGGAAAACGACAGCAAAGGAAATAAGCACTTCACACGGTGACAGAGGGAGCTCGTAGCTAGTGGTGTATCGCACAGTCGCTGGTGCCATAGGGGTCGGAGAAGGGAGGGGAACAGAAATGAGGACTCTGTCCTCTCAGTCCTGGGTTATCAGAAAGTGGTGTCCACTGGGTCTTGTCTAACTTGTAGTTTTGTTGTTATTGTTGTTGATGTTGTTGATGTCATTGTTGTTCCTTGAAAGCACAAGCTTTAAGTGCTTCTGCACGCAGCCTCCTTCACCTCTGTGCTCTCTTCCGGGGTTGATCAGTGCCCACAGCTTCCAACACAGTCCTGCGTCCAGACCGTGGCCCTGGGCACCGTGAGCTACGGTCATTAGGTCTTTGCCAATGTAAAGAGATTTTTATCCGAATGAATTTAAACATGTGCTTCACACGATTCATCTTACACATGACTCCTGGCAGAGTCGTGAGAATATTTTATTGTAGAAGGTGAGCACGCGGATTATTGTTACCTTTATATAACTCTTAGTTTGTACTTATAGAATGATTGTACCTTGCTGGTATCATGAGAGAGTTCTGAATCAGAATGACGCTAGTGGATTATCAGTTTAATGTGGAACTCTTTCTTTCAGAAAGTAATTTCCAGTTAAATTAAGTAAAGGGGCTTCTCACTGCTTCTATGAAAGATATTCTGAACAAATGTGGTGCCCAAAGGCACTGGTCAAAATAACACAATGCCGGGGTTATTTTTCCTTTATCATTGTAATTGAATGTATGTATAGTGTAATTTTTGCTTTCTACTCAACAATGAAAATTTAGGTATTTTCCCCCAGTATAAATCTATAACTTTATGGCTGTAAGAAATTATATTTAACAAAATGTTAGACATTTCCCAGACCTCCAAGTCCTGAAGTGCAGAAGCTTTTCCTGGTAAGATCACATAATATATAATGGGATATATATATACATATAATTAATCAAAGCGAAGCAGAGAGAAGCAAGCCCTAGAGTCTATTTTGCAAGGTGTCCACATCTTGGTAAGTAGCTTCTGAATCAAACGTTCTACCCAGTGTGAAACAATAAGACCTTGTTTTGCTACTTTGGAACATGTAAGAGAGATTAAAATTCTTTGGAAAATAGTTTAAGATTTTTCTTTGACTCAAATAGGTAAGGAACAAGTCCAATAGTGCAGACAGCAGTGGAATTTAAAACTCAAGTCTAATAATCTCTGAGTCCCAAAGGAATGCAAGGCAGACATCCGTTCTAGTCACGGGCTTATAACCGGGGATTTGACAAAAGTTGACTCCTTACCATGTGCCAAGCACCATGCTGTTTTGGCATTTAGGATATTCTTTCAAAGAAGACTTCATCTTTGCTCATCAGAAAATATGCTGGTTTGGCTTAGAGACACCCTTTTCCAGATTTGACTTATCCGTCTGAATTAACTGGAGAAGTTGGTTAAAGATCCAGGTTCCTGGGTCCCAAGCCTGGAGATTCTGATTTGTTAAGTCTATGATAAGCCTGGGAATGTGGATGCCCAAAGACTCCTGGAATTGGAGTTTACTGACCAACGTAATTTTTTTTAGAATTTTTTTTCTGACCCAGGGACTCAGTAGTTTTAGAATCATCTGGTTCATAATCATTTGTGAATTTCGGTCATTAATTTTTCAGTGTATTTTGTCACAAAGAAAATATTGCTTGATTTAACCCAACTGTTCTAGGAAAGAACATTCAGAGGGGCCAGATGCCCAGGCTGGCTTCTCTTTTGGGAGCCACAGTCTCCTGTGTGATGTCTCCAGCCTCCTTCCGTATCGCCTAAACTATTACACCATACTCTTTCTGGTATCCCTTCAGTTACACTCCTACAACCCCAATTATATTACCTTGGTCATCTACCACTTGGATTCCCTGTCCCCACTGGATAAAGTCCGTCTAAACTTGTTATCATGACATGTGAGATCCTTGAAATCTGGGTCTCAAACCATCATTCCGGCCTCATTCTCAAGCACCCATCTCCTGCACCCACATTTATGACAAGGAATGGCCTCCTGAGCCTTCCCCATCCTGTTTATCTTTTGTGTGGAATATTACCTCCTCACTCTCCATTTGGCAAACTTATTTCCTTTAAGAACCACAGGCCATATGAATGTCACTTCCCCTCCCGGTGAAAATTACTCACTCCTTTCTCTGGGCTTCTACAGCATTCTGTTTGTACCTTTATTATTTCTCCATCATGTTGTGTTGTGGTGTGTCTGTTCTCATGTCAGTCTTTCCCATTAGATTCCAAGAACTTTAGCTCATTCCTTCCATCTCCATAGTGTTCACAATTATGCCCAAAGCACCAAGTTCTGCAGAAATGTAATTGAAAGAATAAATGCATGATTGTGCTGGCCAATCCCGGAAGACAAGAAGATTCATAATCTAATGATAGGGACGGCTTCGTCAGAAGTGCATAGAGTGGTTGCCCAATGGGGAAAAAAATACAACGCCCACCTTTCTACCTCACTCTAAGCAGGTTTGTCAGGCAAATGCCTGCTGGTTAACCCAACCCTGATCAGCATCAAGCGCTCCAAACCACACATAAGGCAATTCAGATGCCACACTGGAAGGTCTGTTTAAAGAAGAAATAATTCCACTTGATGATGTATCTTTCTTGGCACTGAGTAAAACCATCAGTTAAGTAGATGTGCACACAGATGTGGTTAACCATCGAATGAGAATTTAACGCATACCATTAACTGTGTGTATCTTTCTTGGCTTAATTAAAGAGAGCAAAGCAAAGAACTTGTGAAAATTTTGTGCATTTGTACTCTCACTTTTTTTTGCCCTTTTCTTTTATGTTGTTGATTTTATCTCAGGCACATGATTTCCTGATGGAGATATCTGAGGAGCCAGGGCTCTCCAGAGAGGAGAAAAGAAGACCAGAAATCATAACTCCTTAATCACTTTGTCTCTACAAAGCAGGATCCACCTTAGTCTTCATGATATGCACCCTGAAGAACCTAGAAAGGTTACAATAAATTCTAAACTTGCAAGGTTTAATGTGGTCATAATGGTGACAGAAGTTGGACTCTCAGTCCTTCTTCTTAGCCAAAAGATAATTCTAACCATACCTTGCTACTTTCAAGGTGAATTATCAACTGATGGACAGAGGTGATTCGCATGCATGTGGGCTGGGTGTGTGCAAAATTTCAGCAAAATTTCTGATGGCTAAATAGGTAGAAGATGGTGGAGCATAGTTTGGTATTCTCCCACCTTAGCTTGACCCTTGGTTCCCTCGGGGCTGTCTGTATGTTGGTGATACTTTCAATGCCAATAGGAAATACATGGAATGACACCTGAGGTGATTTTTGATAAGCCACTATGCTTAAATACTAGAGGCTTAGAACACCATCCTAGAAGATCTTATAATATCAACTACTGGGACTGTTTAGAAACAATATGCTCTTCTTATTCTTGAATCACACTTAGTATTAGAAAGGCCATATTGTAATCAGGGGATTAATCATCACCGTAATAATAGTCATCATCATCATCATCATCATCATCAGTAATATATAAAGGTATGGATCATAGATAAAGTTTATTTAGAGTATGCTTATGAAGTTCATGTATATTATCACATTGAGATCTTCATAAAACCCTATAATATAGGCTCTGTTTAGTAATACTGCTAATAACTCAATTTTACACAACAGGGAAACTGGAGTAGAGAAAATCGCCTCAAGTTGTTTATCTTACTTTGTAGCTATTATCTTTATAGGATAGGTGAGCACCGGGTGATTTCCAAGATCAACTTTAAATTTGCTTTTTCCATGCCTTAAAGATCAAAATCAGAGGTAATGGCTCATTGTCCAGTAGGGAATCTGTGACGTAACTTTTCGTATATGATTTTTTAATAGATAGCTATGTAAGAAATCATTATTTACTTAGTGGGTTTTGAGTGAAAATGGTTCTTGGGTCTCTCAAGGTATTTCTGTAAAATGGAGAAGGAGAAGACTCTCTAGTTTGAAAATAAAGTATGACAACTCTGATCCCATTTTCTGTACTAACGACAGTCTGTAGATAAATGCCCGATTGTGGGGTACATGTTTTGCAGAGAACACTCTCCATTCCTTTCTTTACCAGCACTAATAATAAATAGTAAAATGAATTGATTAGAGATTCACCTCTTTTTCCCTATGGAGGTGATAATGGACAATGGAATGACCAGAGGGCAGATAATAGCGTAAAGTCAGTGGCCTCTGAGAGAGCCTGGAAATAATGGAGAATTGACTGTGTTACGAACAGGTCAGATTCTCTCCTTTTCTAGATCTATGTAATTGCTCAGCCGGTACACTTTATTGGGTGAAAAAACGAGCCAGAGATGGGCCGGAAAAGGCTGCTCTACATTGATGATTTGAAAATAAGCACAAGGATGTGCTTGAAAGTCTTCTCCCTGTTGAATGTGACATTTGACCATCTCTCCCTTGGCGCACTTTGTACTGATGCACTCACCTCTGCCTGTAGCAAAATCACGTTTTCTGAATTCAGGGATTGTAGTGAAGACCTTCCAATTAACTGTCCTTCCCAATTCCATGTATATATTATCCATTCTGCCTTAATTCCTTAATTTCCACTCCATAATTCCTTCATTCCCCTTTAGATGGCTAGACCATGTCTACTGGTGTTTCTGTGTTTTTCTGTCACCATATGCCTACTGTCTATCATGAGGCAACTCTGGGTGAGTGGTGTACTTGAGTCAGTATTCTTAAATCACACTGAACATTAGCAGGGCCATATTGTCAGTAACATGAGTAATCTAGATGAGCTCATTGATGGAGTTATGAAACCAGGCTCTGCGCAGGCATGGGAGCAGTTTAGTGAATGGCCCCATGGCCAGCCAAGTTCCATAACCACATGAAAACACCAGTTCTCTTTGGCCCTTTGGGGAATTCTGTGGTGTTTCTTTCTGTGACAGTCTGACTTGGGCTGAATTGGGTGGAACCAAAATATTTGCTATCTGCAGTTCGCAACTGAGAGATGATCAGGCTGTGCGAAAGAAACCTAAATGTACTAGCGTCGCTCCTACCAGTAGTGGCTGCCTGGTTTATCTGGAACGGATGGAACGGATCAGCCTATGACCCCGTGTAACTCTTCCCTCTCCACTCTGAGTGCTGACCCGATTGGGTTTTCTGCTGGATTTTAGTGTGTGTATGTGTCAGCGTGAGCTGATTGCAACAAAGTTCCAACAAAGAACGTAATTCATATTTCTTTATTAAGCAAGCTATGCCGTCTAGAACCACTATTTTGAGCCATATTTGATACTCCTTTTCTTTCATTTTCAAGTGTTCTCTCTCTAGTTTTATACATCTTTTAAAAATGCTTGTCCGTCTTACCATTTCACTTTAGTTCCCTTGTAGCCCATGTATGTCGTTCCTCCCCTGACCTTCACACCATAGTTACCTTACTCTTCCTCATTCCAGGGATGATGACATTACTTTTCATTATTTACGAGGTCAAGCCTAAACTTCTTAGCTTGATACTCCAGACTGTTCCTTCTGTAGCTCTCCCTAATCTTCCCAAGGAAAGTTGATCTCTTCTGAACTAAATTTAGAGTATGTCCTTACTTTTATCTTTATGGTAGTCTTACTGTGGTGTAAAATTTTGCCAAATGCTGTGTCTCCACTATCTGTGAGCTCATGTGGCACAAATATCATGCCCAATGAATGTTTGAGGAGCTAAACCGAACTCAGGGAGCAGACCCCAACTGCCTCTGTGAAATTCCGTACAGCACAAGTCTGTGTCTCCCTCGATACTACTTTCCATCAGGTTTTAAATATGGAACAAGTTAATCGTGACAAAGTTTGCACAGATCACTCTTACATTTTTGAGTTTTAAAGTTATTTAATGGATTAAGCACCCTTTGTTCCCTTTGTGGAATTATTCGTCAAAGCAGTGCACTCTTGCACTGAAAACAGGAAGGTAGAACATTCCAACAGCATCGTGAACCCTCTGTTTATATTTGCAAAACCTGTAGTCTTTCCAGGCCTTGAGGCAAGAGCAAATAGACATAATCAGAGGCATTAGAACTTGATTATGTTGAATTGGATTCTTATAACTGAGGCTTGATAGCCCAAATTAGTGGTGTGGTAGTTTATACTGACAGAGATGCTTGCGTTATTGCAAAACCATAGACTTCAGCTTGCTGGAATCTTTGACGACATCTGGATGTTTTGAAAAATACAGCAATCACATGCTTTTTATTATCTCTAGAATTGTATTCTTTTTATGAAGGAGCTGCATAAAGACATAGGGTTGGGGGAAATGCAAGGCCATGACATTTGGATTCAGATGGATGGATTTGAATCCTGGTTCTGCCTCAGCCAGCGAGGGTAGCTAGAGTTTGTTCGTTTGTGTTTTCATCCTTGGGGCTACTTTCTCAATGTTTACATAGAGGAAAAATAATATGCATCTCATAGGATCCCTGTGGCAAATCGATTAGGTAATGCCTGACACATATCCAGCACCCGTCAGCGTTAGCGCTCTTCCCCTTTGCCCTTCGACTTGAAATAAATGGCTATTTTTTCCTATATGGATAAGGCAATTCTGCAATACTGTGATCCCCCAAAGGATCTCTCTCAGGACACCATTCCTCCTACCCAGTTTCTCCATAACACTATTTATTTTTAGGGTCCAGAAGAGGATACAATACCCCAGAAATAGCCATTACTCTGTCTCAGTTAGAGTACTCCCTGCTTAAAATCACATATTTTTTATGGGAAAAAATCTTTCCAGCAGTCTCATCGTCTCAAAAGCAGTGGGTATCGGGGATTATTAGAAAGGAATTATCCAAACAAAGTGCTCTTAAAAACAACTGCCGGCAGAGGAGTCTGCCTTATCAACAGGCAAAAAAAGGAATTTTTCTATTACATTTCACTTGTCACTACAAACATGAAAACAGCAACCATCATAATGTATTCTTTGGGGACAGTGCTGTGAATGTTTCCACGAGGTGAAATTCTCAAGTCAGAGCTTTTAAGAATGAACATGAACCCTTCGAGAACCCTAGGGAATGTCTATCAGGAAACAGGTAAACAGCAAAATGGAAGCCATGACAAAGAGGGAAGAAACAAGGCAAATTAAGTAAATAATTTCATTGACGACCACGCTGTGGAAAATATGATGCGATAGAGACACCGTTCATTTAGCCTGAATGACCAATGTAATTATAGCTGACTAATGAATATTTTTCCTTTTCTGCATAATATTAGTGTCATCCACAGTTATGAAGGTGTTTTTCATATGAAAACACAACAGCTATGCAAAATTATATTTATTGACTGCTTTTTGGTGAAAAATCAGTATTGTGTTAGCTTTTACTTAGATTTCAGTTTGAAGGCTTATCCATAGTCTGGTAACACAATGCTAGAAGATACAGAAAGATCTACACTGTACATAATGACTTTTTTTTTTTTTACCTTTAACAAACAGATGTTGGAATTTACCCTTGATTATACTTTTCTTTGTGTGGAGATATTGATATTCTTATGTAAAATACTCTGTAAATCTGGAAGGGGTTTATGGGAAAATTATAGCATTCTTTTTATCACTGATGAAAATAACAAGAATAATTGTCTTGATGGTTTTAGCTTAAGTTTGGTCTTTTCACGATAGGCGTGGAAATAAGCTGACTTGCCACACTGCCCCTCCTCGTCTGTGTTTCTGTATTTCTAAATGATTTTCTGTGAAAATGGATACCAAATATATTCCTGAAAAAAAATGAGTATTCAGATAATTCTTTGTCTTTAAGTGGTGGCGAGACTAGTAAATAATGAGATCCAGAGGAAATCTCCAATTTCATTTAACTGGTAGTTTGAGTTTCATTCTGACTCCACCCTTTTCCCAGAACTGGTAACAAGAATGAAAGGGTTGAACCTCAGATCTCATGTCCTTCTCTCTTCAAAATTAAGAGCATGTTACTCAGAACTCAAAAAGAATGCAATCTTGCCATTTGCAATTACGTGGATGGAGCTAGAATGTATTGTGCTAAGTGAAATAAGTCAATCAGAGAAAGACAAATACCATATGATTTCACTCTTATGTGGAATTTATGAAACAAAACAGATGAACAAAGGGGAAGGAGGAGGGAACAGAAGAGATGGAAACAAACCATAAGACACTGTTAATGATAGAGAACAAACAGGGTCGATGGAATGAGGGGAGGTGGGGGATGGGCTGGATGGGTGACGGGTACTAAGGAGGGTACTTGTGATGAACACTGGGTATTGTATGTAAATGATGAATCACTGAATTCTACTCCTGAAACTAATATAGCACTGTATGTTAATTAACTAAAATTTAAATTAAAAAAAGTTAAGAGCACATTGCAGAGGGAGGAGTGGTAGATGGTGTCTGTGAAATGTGTGAATAGGACGCTTAGGTCATAGTTGAAGTGATATAAAGAATAGGATTGTTTGGGGCACCTGGGTGGCTCAGTCTGTTAAGCCTCTGACTCTTGATTTCAGCTCAGGTCATGACCTCATGGTAGGGGAATCTAGCCCTACAGTCGGCTCTGCTCTGGTAGCACAGAGCTTGCTTGGGATTCTCTCCCTCTCTTTCTGCCCCTTCCCACTCAAATACACAGCCATACTCTCTCTAAATAAATAAATAAATAAATAAATAAATAAACAAACACTAAAAAAAAAACAAAAAACCTAGCAAAGAATTAAAAAAAAAAAAAAGAATAGGATTATTTGTAAAATTTAGGAAATGGGATCAGAGGGACAGAAGCTTAAGAAACATCCGAGCAAGTCACTGGTAGAGATAACCTCCCAGGTTCTCTTTTTCTGTGTGCAGTAGCTCGTACCCTTCTCCAAGGGATAGTTACTGGGAATTGATAAAAATATGAAATGTTTGCTTTTTTCATGTCGTTCCTTCATTTCACTCTGTAAAGCCCAAGTGACAGCAGTAGTGGTTCCAGTGTCACCTCCACTGGTCCTGTTTAATGGGAAGGGGTGGGAGAGGCAGCTCCAGGTGGTCATGGGCACATCCAAGAGTGACTCCATGTAGACATGTAGAGGAAATCTCAAGTATGGTGTGATTGTTCATGGTTGGAATTAGGTGCGCCCGAGTTTGAATCCCAGCTTCTACTATTACCTAACTGTGAACTTTGGGGCAAAGTATACATTTTATCTAAACCTCTGCTGTAAACTGAACACACTAATATATTTTTTAGAGTTCTTATTAAGTGATGTGTGAGATGAAAAGTATTATACACATGGGATCTTAGCGTATTGCTGTTAGCTATGTGTTGGGCTAATTACCGCTGTATCCTAAGGTGGATGGACAGATGCATGGAATGGATGAATATATGGAGACGTTCTGCCCTGGAATGTCTAAAAGATTCATTTTATTTAGGATTGCAGTGGGCCCTCCTGGTATACCTGAAGACTGAATTCAATCGTTGCCAGAGGGAAAATACGGTGTGAAGTGAGAAACTTGAATACGGGAACCATTCTTCATAAAGCTTAAAGCTTTCGTTTTGGTTTTGCTCTCTGGTCTCCTGTAGTAGGTAGGGTTTATGTCATTATCCCCCCCTCGGAGAATCCCAAAGAGGAAAATGAAATGTCAAAGGGCACGTCCCTCTGTGTTGTGTAGCTATGTACTCAATAGTCACACTCTCAACCGTCAATGCCATGAGTGGAATTGGATGGGCAGCGTGGGCTACTCAGAAGATTGTTCAGTGGGTGGGCAGAAGATCTGAGTTTTAGTTCTGCCTCTAAAAAAATCTTTGATTTCTGTCAGATCCCTCAACCTTCTTGAACCTCAATTTCTTCATCTGTTCTACACTGGCAGGTGCCAGTAATTCTGTAATTATCAGAATCTAGGGAGCTAGCATTAGTGATTGGGAGCTTGGCTCTGGATTTGGTCTGCTTGGGCTCGTAGCCGCCTCCCGTACTTCACAGCTCTGGCACCTGGCAAGGCATGGAATCCAAATAAGCCTCGCTTTTCTCATCAGTGCATTGGCAAGAGCCTTAAAATTAAAACTTCCTTAAAGAGTTGCCTTAAGATGAAATGAAGTTATATGTGGAGAGTGTTTAGCATAGTACCTGGTGCAGTTATGTGCTCTATAAATATTAACGAGTTTTCCAACATGGCTTATTAAAAAAATATGATATGGGAAGTGTCTCTGATGTTTTGAAAAAGCAGCAGACGCTAATGTGTCCCCTCATTACTGACCTAACAGCTTAGGTCATGCCCTTCAAAGCTACCAAAGGCAGATCATCACAGAGGAACAGCTCACAGGCTTCTTCAAAGAGAGATAGAGTCCCCCGTGCTCCCTCTAAGAGCTCCGTAAATGCTTGGCAATGCTAATGCTCAGGATTGTCAGAGCATGGAGTTTCCTGGTGCAGACAGGTAAGACAGGGGGACCTTTTGGTTTATGGCAGGATTCGGAAGGCTGATTATAGAACCTTTGGTGTGAGGGAGCTGTTCTGGTAATCCCTCCAAGAGGCCTAAACTGCTGTAACTGACGAGTCTTGTTTCTCTTACATCTGATGTTTCGGCCATGCATTAAGTCTAGAAATTTACTGGCCTCACCTCCCAGATCTAGTTTCAGAAGACAGGCAGAGGTAACGGCATTTTTTGATAGCAGGTTCAGGGTGGGACTCTCACATTTATTTTTAACTATGAGAGTTTTGCAAATTAAAGACTTCCAGGCTCAACACATACAGCAAATAAGGCCGAGAATACTTAGAGAGCAGCCACCTTCCGCCTGTTGGCTCTTCTCTTTTGATTCGAGTAAGGTTGTACGGGTGTCTGCCTTAGTCATCGTTATGAAATACACACCCGCTCTCCTTTGCCGCCTTCAGACAGAGAAAAAGGATGCAATGAATAATGCGGTGATAAAAGTTTATTGGCCAAGAAACGTGAGATCAGGACAAAAATGTGATGATCAAATTTCCTTAAGATTCAAACAGAGTATTTAGTAGTGGCCAACTTTTAAATGCTTGCCCCCAGTATTCCACGTGGCCTCTCTCTCTTTTTCTTTCTCCTTCTCTCGGTGATACCACTGGGATCACGTCTGGGTTATTTCTCCTCGTTGAACTCCTTGGAACGACCGCTGTCTGAGTCATATTTACCCCAGTTCTAGCACCGGTCAGGGAAAAAGTTAGGGGTTCAACACATATCTGTGGAAGGAAAGAAGGAATCAGAGGAGGCGGGGGAGAGAAGGAAACATAAAGCAGGGGAGAAAAAAAAGGAAGATTTCAACTTCCCTCCACCAAGGGATTATAAATAATTTTGTTGGTGGGGGTGTTTCTACACCGTGGTTTTGGGAAATGGCAGAGCTGTTTTGTCCTACTGAAGAAGTAGCGTGACAGATGACTTTTGGAGGACAGTGAAACTCAGCTCTGCCTGTGTGCTGGACACCATTCTCCAAATTATTCTACAAATAGAATAGATTCAGCTGTACATTCATTAGCTTATAGGTGAGGACGTATCCTTTTTAAACGTGAGTTTGAAGTTTAAATTGGAAAGAAAATCTCATCTGGAGCAGAAAGCCAAGCTTCACTTCTCTTCCCATTCTCATATAGAAGAGAGGGGACCCCATTTTATTTTCTTTTTCAAAGCACTTAACTTACTTATTAAAGGGCTTCACTCTGCTCTGCAAGATACTGCATATATTTAAGTTTAAAAATGGATGCAAGAATGGGCCAGCAATCAGCAAATATTTATCGAAGTCCCAAATACTAGAAAGTTCCAAAGGCCAGTTAAGTGGTCTTCTTGAAGGATTTACTAAACTGTCATCTTGGAAAAAAAAAAAAAAAAAAGTTACTGCAGAAGACAAGACTTTGTCAGTGAGTGGTCACAGGCTGCAAATGCCCTTTCTCCAGAATGGAAGTATTATGTGCTTAATTTCCTGAAATCAGTCGAGCTCAGAAATACAGTCCAGGAGGCACCTGGGTGGCTCGGTCGGTTAAAGGTCTGACCCTTGGTTTAGGCTCAGTTCATGGTCGCATGGTTTGTGGGTTCGAGCCCTACATCGTGAGTATGCAGTCTGCTTGGGAGTCTCTCCGTCTCTGCCCCTGTTCTGTTCATGTGTTCTCTCTCCCTCTCTCTCTCCCCCAAAATAGATAAATAAACTTAAAAAATTAAAAAAAAAAAAGAAATACAGTCCAGGATGTACAACATTTTAATTTTTTCGAAGTTTGCCAGCGGCATACAGATGACTCTGAGGTCCTCTCTGACCGCGTCTTTGCTGTGCTTAAATACTTATTTTGAATCCTCCCCCCTTCCCTTAACTGAAAGCCAACAATGAATTCAATGCCTAATTAAAGCAGACAATGAATTCAGCTCACTTAACAGAGCTGAGAATCCCTCCCTCTTAAAATCGTGATATTTCCAGTTGATCCATTGTTTGTAAAATTTAATTCATTGACTTTGACCAAAGTAGTCAGCATTGTGAAACAGGAGTGTAGTGTCCCAGAGTGTTGTGGTTACTGTAGCCATTACTTTCTGAATGTAAAAACAGAGCTGCTGCTGTGCATTTCAGTGAATTTGGCCTGGTTAAGGGACCAGTATCAGACAGGACGCTGGTCAGGTGATTCTCAGGTTCTTTCCCCCGAAGGCGGCTTGCTGACTGACAGAGTCAGAGCTGGCGTTCTGTCGTGAGCCAGCCTCACTCGCCGTCACCCCCTGGGTGTACATCATACCCCGCAGAAGCACTGATATGAATTAAAGACCTATATCATCATCTAATAATGCCCGTCTAATGGAGAGAGGTATCGTTCTGGCAATGTAATTTTGGTCCTTAGACACTTGCAAGTTGGAAATTTGATTTTACTCTTCGTGTAAAAGCTATCTTTATTGAAAGGGAGAGATAGAAAATTTGCAGGTGGCAAGGTATTGAAGGCTTCTCACATCAAATTTTACAGGAGATTCAGACCCTGATATAAGGGGCTGAAAGAGGCCGGCAGCCCTCATAATCTTGCTGCACCTTCAGAAAGGACCTAGTCCCTGTGTTAGAATATGTCCAGTTTCCTGGAAGTTTATGCCACAGGTCGGCCAAGTAACTGTTTCTCCTGTCTATAAAAATCTTAAAGTGAATCTGGCAATGAGAGAATAAAACGGGAAGAAAGCCAAGTATTGAAAACTAGAGAAGAAATAACTGTTATAACTTTTAATGATTAGAGGAAGAAAATGAGCATTGAGATGTATTCATGTTTCTACTTCCTAGCAGGGAGATGTTAACACGATATGGAGAGAAGACATATAATTAAGAATTTTGCTATTTAGTTGTTAAATTCATCCTTATGAATATAAACATTTTATACTCTTAAGATATTTTGTAATTTTAAGACAGTTTTAACTGTCTGGAATATACAGATGATTTTCTTAAAATTAAATCAAAGCGTAAGTAACAGGCTGTGCTGTCTGGACATTTAAAATGTCTCGAAAGTTTGGTATTCTAGAGACAATTTTATAAATTTTATCTGCAGTATTTGCCAATTTGAGACGATGCCCCCTGGGTTGTTGAAAATTAAGCATATGGGAGTATGGGCAAGGCACGGCCGTGTCACTGGTAGGAGCTTTATTTTAGATATTTACCTTACCTTTTGACACTCTCCGCCTTGTATCCCAACACCCAGTGGGACTCTATTCATAAAAAAAAAAAAAAGAAGAAGAAGGAAAAAAAAAGAAAAAGAAAACAAAACAGTACAATAACAACAACACAACAACTGGTGATAAAATTCATTTGGGAAAACGTTTTAACTTTGAAAATGGAATCGCGGCCAGAGCTTGGTCTGAGAACCACACGTTCCTTGGAGAGAACCTGTTTCCAACCCAGTGCTGTTGCACATGCTTCTCCCCCGCAGGGGCGCACCTGTACCTGGCGAGGGCTGGAGAAAACGATTAAACTGGTCCTCGAGCCAGATTCCTTGGGTTCAGACCCCATCTCTTCCTTGTTACTCAGTTGCCTTAGACAAGTTAGCATGTCTCTGCACCTTAGTTTTCTGATCTACAGCATGGAGATCATGGCTGCCTTATGAAGCCCTGAGAAGATTGAATGAGTTGATATGCGCAGTCTGCTCGGAACCGGGCCTGGCAGGTAGTATGTGCACATTAAGTATTAGCTATTTCCAGTAACTGTAAATAGTGCTTTTCTAGCACAATTTCTGTATCATTTGCAGTTCTAGTAAACAGCTTCGTGAACTTTTCTTGCTTTCTAAGTGATAAACCTTAAAAAAAAAAAACACCGGCCCCGCTACTCAATTAGAAGCTAGAGTCATGCCTAATTTACAATGTCCTTTTTTAAAGCTTTTTTTTTTTTTAATTAGATAGCTATGTTACGTTATTAGTTTGTAGATACCTTGAGGTCAAAGTGCATATCATATTCATCTTATAATACCTCCATGGCTCCTAACCAAGTGTTGAACGAAGTGATGAACAAATTTGCTTGAACTACGTCTTCCCTACATTTATATTATGAATGTGAGGGTTTATGAGTAGAATAACTAGATTTTTTGAAAAGAGATGAACGAGGTGAGGTCCCTACACAGACCCAGAGGTTATAAAAACAAAAGAAAAAAAGAGACACTTCTCACAACTGCTTTTTGTATAGCACTAGTTCATATTAGAAAGAAAAAGGTGATTGTACCAATAGTTAATCTGGAACCCTTTTTTAGGATGTGAAGAAGGTAACGAGCATCTGTAAAAGGTGTCTCTTATGTTCTAAGCATAGATCATAAGACTAAGGAACCCTCTGTGCGGTCCGTTTTGCTCTTGGAATATTTATGTCTTCTGCATGTATGTGTTTTCATTTGGGTTATGGAATTGTCATTTTGTAGACAAAACAATAGGCATTTGCCCCCAGAGTTACAGTCTTGTTTACCAGGGAATTTGCCTTCCCACCCACCCTGCCACGTTTGTCCTTGCTTCAAAATTAAAAAAAAAATAAAATGTAAATGAGAACAAACCGAGAAAACAAAGCGGATAGGTTTGGGGGGAGAATCAGAGTCACGGGCAGGTGCTTAGCTGATTTTAATGAGAAGCAAAGCGATGGCCAATGTTCCTGGATAAATGTCAATATGCATTATTAAGTGAAAGAGTGGTAAAATATAGACTGTCAGAAGCATTTTTCTTCCGGAGACACGGGGAGAATTGAAATGCACTTTCAAAGGAGACATCTCTTTCAGTATTTCTTCAATCATTTTCTGTTTGAAGCTTTAATTACAGTGTTCCTTGCTACCTAATGCTTTCAGTTTAAAATCACATCACAAAGGAAAGGGGAAGACGCAGTTGCTCAGACAAACAGCAGCCATAGCATCAGGGGCGAGATGTTTATTCACTGGGGAGTTCCCGCTACGCGATTCCTTCAGAGATCAATATTTTGTTTTGGGAATGCTCTTGTATCATGCATATCGGACACAATGTTTCTTTAGTGTAATTGCTATCATACTGCTATTCCCAGAGCAGATAATAACTTTCAGGAAATCATGTTTCCTGAAATAAAGGAACTGGCTATCTCCATGGTCTTCTCCAGATCTGGCAAGGTGGGGGGCTAGGAGCTTCCTAAGAGTTTAGTATCCTGATCAAAGGAACCTGTATTTAAAATATAGTCATGGACCCAGATATGGAACATATAAGCACATACATACACATAGATCTGTACCTCTACACACATATGCATGCGTATATACATAACATTTACAACTGTCATAGTTACTCACGCTGAAGAATTTGTTATTCAGCCTAGTCAGTACATACTCTTTGAACACATGCTCAGCTTAGGGTGCAGAGGGGCAGAGGACCCAGCCTCTGGCTCAAGTTTCTCATGGCCTGGAGGCGGACAGATAAGTGAGGAAGTATCATAAGCTGTGGTGGTTAGGAGGGTGTGTGCAGCAGCTTGAGAGCCAAGTAAAAGTGAGTCTCATTTCCCCTGCGGGATCCTGGGAAGGCTCCAGAAGGAAGTGACCTTTGAGCTGATCTTTGATGAAGGAATTAGCTAAGCAGATAAGCAGTGAAAGCTCGACCAGGAGCAGTATGTGATCAATTTGGGGCTAAATGGAAACCAAAATGAATATGAGTTCTTTTGTTTCCAAATAGTTTAGATGATCTTTGAATGCATCATTCTCACTGTCCAGAAGAAAGAGAGTCATGGAACCAAACCAGAGTTGCCTGTAGTAAGGATTGTATGTGATATGTGATATATGCGTATATACACGTATATGGAATAAATAAGACCCTTTATAAAACTCGTTTACATTTTATTTTCTTTTTACCTGGTAGCAGTGCAGCAAGATAGATGAGTAGGAACCTTATTTTTCAGGTCAGGAAAGGGAGGCTCACAGAAGTGGTGTCACTTGCCAAAGGCCACCTGGTTCAGTTTTACTCCACTGGCGTTTCTGGACTCACCGCTGGAACCCAGTCTGCACTGCCCTTCCCATCCTGAGGGTAGATGGTGGGTTCTGGGTTCAATCCCAGGGTTCCAGTACCCCCAGGATCCCCCACATCAACAGCATTTAGCCAGCGGCTTTCCTTAATCATTAGTCACTAGTGATGCATAACTACATAGCGTTAGTCAGTGCGCCAGCTTGGTCACTATCACTTCATGTGAAATTGGCAAGACTTTCTATCGGTTTTGGTTTCAGGAAGCCCATAGGATTTGAGAAGAAATGTTGACTTTCTTGCAGCTCTGCCAGCTCTGCTTCCCTTCTCCTCCCAGGAATTCAAACAAATCTCTTAATGCTGCAGCCTCGTTTCTGTACTTCAAAGTATTTCTGCCAGACAGGTCTTGTCTGTTCTAGCTCTGAGTCTTCAGGGATGGGTAGGTTTATTGATTGACTTACTTACTTACTTACTTACTTACTTACTTACTTACTAAATGTTACTTGTTTACTACCTTGAAGATGTACACCCACCTGGGAGGAACAATTTTGATTTTCCTCATTTGTACAGGTGCGACAGTGTGACCATATAACTAATTGAAACTAGGTCCGGAATCAGGAAGTATTGAGTAGAAAATTCCCTTAACCTGTAAAAATTAAAAATGATATCATGCAACAAAGGACTGCCTTCTCATAAAGTCAGTTTTCACATGTAGAATCCATGCTATGTAACAAGGAATTTGTAATGGCTAAAAAAAATGTTACTCTTAAGAAGAAAGTTGAAAAATGCTGTATGAACGAATGTGACTAGTCTGCTCGATTTTTGATTCTGTGATGCTTGTGACAAATTAAAAAAAAATGAAGAGTATTCTTTTCTTTTTTCCCTACAATTAAGATCTTTTTGACTATGAAAAAATGCAGAAGAGCAATTACTCTGTTACTTTAATTACTCTCCTAATTATAACGATAACCTTGTCACATTATCATAATTTCCCAAACAGAAAATGCAGGCTCCAAAATTGCACCAATATTTGGTAATTTTACCTTGTTAACAGCTCACTGTCAGTGTGGAGAGCACGAAAAATTTTCCCATTACCTTTTGGTACCAGTGTATCTATTTTCTCCTCTCTCTCTCTCCTTCTCTCTCTCTCTCTTTTTGCCTCTAAAAATGATGTTGCGTTCTGTAGAATATATTTGTGTCCCACCCCCCCATGATTTGAACACAACTTTAAAATTTTTTTTTAATTTTTATTTATTTTTGAGAGATATAGAGGCACAGCGTGAACAGGGGAAGGGCAGAGAGAGAGGGAGACACAGAATCGGAAGCAGGCTGCAGGCTCTGAGCCATCAGCACAGAGCCCGACGCAGGGCTCCAACTCACAGATTGCGAGATCATGACCTGAGCTGAAGTCGGCCGCCCAACCGACTGAGCCACCCAGGCGCCCCTGAACACAACTTTTAAACAGCTCCTCACAGCTTCCAGAGCTGTCTGTGGCGCAGACTGTAATTCTTCCCCGGCTGCTTGAGGGTGATGGGGAGCGGCGCATGCATCTGGAGAGGGGAGATCACAGCTTGGGGTGAAAAGTAGCTCTTTGTCAAGGTATCTTACAATCTCAGTTCATGTTGTTGTAAAACGTTACCCTGTATGTTCTGTGAGATTATATCCGCTAGAAATTTGTCAGCCATTGCCAACATAACCGTAAGGAAAAAGGACATCCATTCTTCTAGCCAACTTAAAATAGTCTGCATTTCTTTGTCCTCATTTTCAAAGACATTGACAACCAGGGACACTTGCTTGATGGCGCCATCTGTTAGATCGTGAACTGTGCAGCGTGAGTGCTGGAATTCTACTAGAACACTCCCAGAACCCTGGCAGGTAGACAACAAAGCATCCTGATGCCCGAGTCTCGCCCGCGTGGGAATCCTCCCTCCATCATTATAGCAGATGACATTGCTGACAACCAATAAAGTTACAGAATTACTGCCTGGTTTATAATGATAATGTAGGGGTGAGATAAAATAGAATCATACCAGAAGCCTTTCCAAGTAAAATGCTAACTCTCCCTTATTTTCAAATGCATAATAGTGGAGCCCTGAGAATCATTAGTTCTTTACACAGTCTTGGATTTTGGTAAAATTATAAAATTGCTTTGGTTGTTGTTAGGGTTGTCTTTGCATTTTGTTGGTGTTCTCCTTCAGTGCCCTTAAACTAGCAGAGCTCCCCATCCTTACTTCTCTGGGAAATCTTACTCACTGTATCTTTTTTCTGTCCTCAAGCTTCTACCAATAAAACTAGTCTCGAGATGAGTTGCAAAGTCATTCCTACCACAGTGACTATAACTGCCATCGGCGCTATAGGTTACTTTTCTGAAAGTATTTACATTTTTGCTTTTGTTTCCCTTGCCTCAGGAGACATGTCTAGTAAGAAGTTGCTGCATTTTCAAACTGTGAGTAAGGCCTTGGGCTAAAAGCAAGCAGTTTCCGAAATGGAATGTTTGACAGCTCCTGAACAACTAGTGGGGAAGAGTGTTCATGGGAAGAAGCAGGTCATTTCTTTCTGGAAGTTCGCTATACACCTGGTCAGCTTCTGAATAAGCCCATCGGACTCACTCAGGTTTTCAAAAGAATATTTTGTTTCACATAGACATGGACATTTCTCAAATTCAAACTCAAAGTAATTGGAATGTTATATATATCAATTTCTTTAATGATTCCGGTATTTGAAAGGGAGGATGTCTGGCAGTGTGTACTAAGAAGACCAGGTTCGAATATAGTCTCTATCACTCCTTGGCTTTGAGGACCCAAAGCAGGTTATTTGATTTCCTGGAAGTACAGTCTCCTGCTCTGTTACCTGAGGTTCATATCACCCACTCATAGACTTGTTCTCAAGATCACATGAGATGATATAAAGTAGGGGAGAGAAGGAGAGAGTAGACAGGCATGAAACACAGGTACCTATAGCTGGTTCCAGCTTGATCCACTGCTCTACTCTTTTCTTTTTTAATCCAGATCCAAGATCTCTAATTTATTTCATGTCTTGAAGGCCATGATGCTCAGTGGGCATCCGTTATTTTCCTGCTCTTTAGGACATTCTTCAGGCAACAACGGTTCAATAACAGGAAAGAATGGGATCGCAAGATTGCATCATGTCCTTCAAAATGAAGTCTATTGATGGTTGAACGGTATAAACAACACGGAACATAATTGGTCAGAATAACCCAGGGGAAACAACCCAATGAAATTAAGCAAAGGAAATTTTATACTGTGAAGAAAAATCAATGGGTTGTAACAGAACTCTGTATGAGGAGACAAAGCTCTTGAGTCCCAGAAACATAGAGGCAATTGAGAAGCTGTGTGGACTAGAGCCTGGGTTTCTTGTTTTACTTTTCCGAGACTGTTCTCACACTGTTCAATATAAAGATACATAAGAAATAAATATATTTTAAATCTATATTTTCTGACATAAAATCAGACACACAAAAACATCTATAGCACATCTAGTCCTTAAAAGGTAAGAAACACATTATTTTTTGAGAATTACAGTTTTCTAGACCCTGTGCTGCCCTACTCAATGTAATCATTACAGAAGTATTATAAAGCGTGAGTTGTCATGGTTATGCCCAAATAATATCACAGCAGTTACTTCTGTCACCAGGGCCACACAACCAGGAAGTGATGACATTGGGATGGTCCAAAGTCTATGCTATTTAACAAATGGCAGATACACTGAATGACCCCCACCCAAACCCCCCCAACTTTTGTGGCTGACTTGGTTCAGGTCTTCTGTAATCTCCAGACCTCAATACTTAACATGATTTTAGAAAAGAAACACACAAACAGAGAGGACTTCCCTCACAATGTGAAATGTCAAACATCCTATGTGGAGAATAGGGATATGTCTGGTATTTGTAAATAACTTCATGGATGATTATTGACTCTAACTCTCAGTGAAGATACTGGAGTTGAAAAGGGAATGGGTTGACATGTGTAAAAATCTTAGCATGAAATAGCCCTTAAAACAAAGTACTCCAACTTGTAGCACTTGAATAGATAGCCAGAAGGCAGGGCTTTTTCCAGAAGATGGTTTTTATCAAAGCAAGTAATGGATAAGCAGGGGGGTTTGCTCTTCAGTGACTCTGTTTTCAATATTTACATGGCATAAAACCAAAGTGGCATGTGGTTACCCCTTCTATTCTCTGCCCATACGTGGAGAATATTATAGCCAAGTGGCATTTCCCTCCCATGGCTCATTGAATGGATTTGGCCAATGACTATGTATAACTTGAGTTGGATGGATAGGTTTAGAAACATCAGTGATTTTTTAAAACACGGTGAGTAGCAATTGGGCATGTTAAAGTTAACACTGATTTCCTTCATTTAATAAAAATGTGTTATCTTAGAGAAATAGAAGATAATCAAAAATGGAACCAGCAATATCCATCTCTAACAACCTAAACTACAAACATATTTGGTAATGAAAAGCCTAAATCATTACATCTCTACTGGGCCAACCAAGACCACTCCAAATGTATTTATGGAGGATCAGTGTGAAGACATTTTGTCTTTGGCAAAAAGGGCTGATTTTCTGAGTGTGCCATTGAACTCATAGATCATATAGAAATAAAGCATTTGGAAATAAGTTGCTGTCATTTTTTATGTCTTTTGTAGACCGTAAAAAACCATTTTCTATGTCTTTTGTAGACATAGGTAACATTATTACAGAAAAATATGACTGTACCTATCGTGATTGAAACAAATGATACGTTATTTAATGTAATAGTTCTTAAACTCTTCAGCTCTGCCTCGTCCTGCCTATCAGCTTCTTCATCTACATGATGAGGATTATAATAGTGCTGATTTCAAAGGGTATTTTTCTTGTAGTGATCAGATGTGAGACTGTATCTAAAAGCGATTTGCAAGTTGAAGAGCACTAATCATGTGCAAGTCCTAGTGGTGATTATTATTCTGATTCTACTGGTTAGTTCATACATTAAGCCATATTTCATGCGGCCTGTCTGTTATAAGAGGTTTGCATAATAATACCCAATTTAAATCTATTTCCTTTGGTTTCGCTAATTTACTGGCTCATATTTCCTATATAACTGTGAGTTCGTTCGCACATGAAATCCTGGCCTTGCCAAAAAGCAAACAATTAATTTTGTAGCGAGTCTTAAGATTTTAAGGTATTACTTCCTGAATATTAAGGAGAATTCGAACTCCTGAATTGATGGAGTTCCACCTAATTTATATAATTTTAAAAGGAAAGCTGTTGAATGTATATCGGTCATTTCATAGTAAGGAGATAGGAAATCCATCATGCGCTCACTGGTTTTCTCTTGTGTCTGTCTTACCATTTCTAGGACAGCAAGGAAAGAGTAACGGAGGTACGAACTATACCAATTGTAGAAACAGAATTGATAAGATACTATATGCAAAAGTCCAGGTACAAAGCCATAGAAATCCTAGAGGTTTTTTGTTTGTTTGTTTGTTTTTGTTTTTAAAAACTCCACCCCCATCATGGGGCTCAAACTCATGATCCTGAGATTAAGAATTGCATGCTCTCCTGACTGACCCAGGCCCCTTTAGAGTTTTATTATTATTTTTTAAAAATTTTTGTGTTTGTTTATTTTTGAGAAAGAGACAGAGTGTGAGTGAGGGAGGAACAGAGAGAGAGGGAGACAGAATCCAAAGCACGCTTAGAGTTTTATTTTAAATGAGACTTAAATTTCTGTCATCTCCATTCCTTTAAGGGATCTTAGGAAAATGTGAATGAAATACCTTACATTAAAAATTGCTTTTTTGGTTTGTTTCTGGGTTTTATATTTTGGAGGAGGTAGGCAGGAGAAGGATAATGCAAGTCTTCCTGATCCAAATGACATGCAGTCTGGGGTGGCGTATATTGTTTTTGCGTGATATTAATATCTTCAATATGTATGGAGTCATAAAAATAGCTTTTGTCATAATATCTCTTGTGTGCTGTTACTTTTCTCATAAGAAATCTGTCACATTCATTTTAAGTTACGATGTGGATATGAGACAAGTAGATTCTGTAGTTGTTTCAGTGGGCCGGGTGGAAGAATGATGACCTTGATGAAGCTATCCAGGGTATTTGGTAGCATCTGGAACCCCACTAGTTTCTTGATCTTATGAATAGGAATATTACCAGCTCTCCAGTACCTGCATGACTAATGACCAAATTTATTTATTTTTCTAAATGTTCAGATGATTTGAGGAACCAAATCCATGGGGATGCATTAAGAGGTATATGCTTGAGAGTTCCCGTGGTCAGGTTATTGGTTTCAAAACACAGGTTATTAGCTTCTAAAAAAGAGTTGCTATTTTAGGCTGTCATGCTTAAAAGACACTTGGAAGTGGCATAAAAAAAGACTCCTACTTTGAAAGAGTTGTTGCAAGTCATGAGGGAAAATGTGCTTGGCATCACACTGATGTGTTCGCACCTATTGAATTCATGGGTCCTTGAGAAGGTTTAGAACCTGTAATGGACTTTATTACAAAATGCCAACCAATAAGCCATATCTTACAGAGGGGGAAAAAGTCACTTCTTGTGAAGTGCTTTTTTTTTTTTTTAATTTTTGATATTGTTTTTAAGAGACAGAAAGAGAGCACAAGTGGGGGAGGGGCAGAGGGAGAGGGAGACACAGTATCTGAAGCAGGCTCCAGGCTCTGAGCTGTCAGCACAGAGACTGAAACTGTGAGATCATGACCTGAGCTGAAGTCGGACGCTCAACTGACTGAGCCACCCAGGTGTCCCGTGAAGTGCTTTTAATAGAGGATGAAAATAAGCAAAATGTACCAATTTTTGTAAGATTATCTCCCACCACCAACCATTAGAATAAGAAAGATGGGTCTTGGCCTTCTGGCAAATCTAGGCCATGCCAACAGGGGACCTATTGTAGGGAAACCACGAAAGGACGGACATTTACAAATGCTCCTATGCCAGTAGCTTTCTGATGACTTATCCTGATTATGCATACAGTGGAGACTGGAGGACAAGGTAGGGTCTAACGGGATAGAGATCCACTCTCATATTGGCACTTGCCTAATTCTCTCTGGTTGAAGGCCTTAAAGAGAGTACATGAGCCAACAATAGTTTGTAGTGTATTAAAGTGGGAGAAAGGTCAGTGTTGTGGACTAAGGTACCCCTATGAGCCACGCATTCATGGGTCAGAGAAGATGGTATTCACTGGATGAGGACTGGGTCTGATTGTAGAAACGTCCAAGGGAAACTTTCATTGAGAGATAAAAGTAACAGGTTATTATTGCATTCAAGACTGGAAGCAGGCTTTGCCCTCTACGAATAAAATGGCTTCCTACAGGAATCCAGGGGATCATCTTGATTTTTCAACTCATAAGATAACACTTGGTAAATTTTCAAGGCTAATTCTTAAGGAGCCATTCATACCACTCAAAGAAAGAGAGTGCGAGAGATTGAGAAAGAGAGAGTGTGTGTTTGCCCTCGTGGGTCCTTAAGAAGGATGGAGATCTCTGCTTCTGTTTTGGTGAAAGCATTTTGGAAAATGCAGTGTTTGGTATTACTCAGTAGTTGATTCAAATATGTATGGTAGAATACACGGGATTTATATTCCTGGCCTAGTTGCAGAGAAAGAAAATGTCATCTGGTGGCTGAAAAATAATCTCGGTGTTGCGTCCTATCAAATCTTTGGCATGAATAAAAAGGAACATACCCCTTCCATGTATCAGCTCCTTGGGAATGAAGCAAGCGTAACTACTTTTCAGTTTGGTCATTTGTGAATTAGTCATGATGAAGAAAACAGTCCGTTTCTGCCAGATGAAGGGTAATACAGTGGAGAACTTTCAAACAGTATAATATTTGTGTTGTGACTAAAAAGTAATGAAAATAGTTTCCACTGGTTACACAGAATTTCTTGTGATTCAACCAGTGTTATTGAAAGTTGAAGGAAGGACACATCTATTGGAACCTATCTAAGGGAAAAATGTGATGAGGCCTGTGCTCAGGGGTCCTTTATTTTTTTCCCCAAAGTAACTGGGCCGGGGAAGGGGTGTGCTAACACAGCCATGAATTGGGAGCAGGACTGTGGGTTCAAGCTTGACAGAAGTGGCTAGAACCATCTGGTTCAGCTGCCACATTGACATGTCCACTCAGAACTCCACAGCCCCCGGGCAGTGCTGTGAACATCACAGTATTCCCATCACTAGCATGGCGTCTGCACATAATAGAAACTCCAAAAGTATTTAGAACTTCTAAGCTTCCTTCCATACTGTTCCCGTTAGACCAAAGTGGTGCTTTCTAGGAAAATGGGGGCTGTCTGTGTATATTGTGTGTGTTTGCCCTATTGCCATATTGTATGGATTAAGAGCGTTAATTCTGGAGCCAGACTGTCTGGACTCAGATCTCAACTCTGCTGTTTTCTCATGTAGGAGACTGGATACGTTCCTTTATCACTCTGCCCCAGTATCTTTTTCCGTACCACGCAGATAATTATATATGTACCCCTGTTGTGAGGTTGTAAGGATTGAATGAATTAATATCTGCAAAGGGCCTAGAATGGAACCTAGCACAAAGTAAATAACTTGATAAGTGAATTTTGCTTTCCTCTAGAGACCAGGGAAATGCTTAGCCTGCTTAACTTCTATGAACAGCATGGCTTACCCTTCTCCCAGCAGGTGAGTCACAGAAGGCTTGTACGGAGGCACTAAGCAAGGAGTCTTACCACTTACTTTGGATTCAGCCATTCTTGTTCTCCTTGAGGTTGGTGCTTTGAGAATTTGGCCTCTTTCTTATTTCATAATGGGACAAATAAAGATGAGATAGTAAAAGCAGAACCGTGTTGACTTGGGGAAGGAAGTGCTGGGGTAAGAACACAGGCCTTTGAGGTAAGACACATGGCTTTGTTCTAGGTCTGTCATAGGCAAGTCACTCAGTTTCTCACTTAGTAGGAAGAGTGTCTCCCTGCTTGGGCAATCTGGAGAATTATTTTAAGAATGAACACTGAAATTAAAAGATGATTGGAAAACCTTAATGACCATGCGTGAGACACTAATATACCAAGATAATGATCATTGCTAGGTATATTTCCAAATTAGTTTAACTTTCCTTGTGTTATATAATGTAAATGGGGATTTTCCTTTAAAAATGTGCTCATATTTGCAAAGCTTGGAACAGGTCTGGACCAGAGGGGCATAAAAAATAGTGATTGAACTTCACGGTCAGTTTTCCCGCTGTTTTTTGTTTGTTTTGTTTGTTTTTGTTTTTTGTCTTTTCTTTGTTTCCATGAACCTCATCTGGGAGCCAGTGTCCTAATGCTGCCTCCCCCACCTCGCCATTAAATGCCAACAGCTCACTGTGGAATCCCACCTTGGTTATTCTCTCCTCCTATTCTTGGGATCCTTACCTTTCTCCTGTCAGTTCCATAATCTTTTGAAATTTGGTTTCATGGTCTGTAAATTGTAGCAGGCTTTACTGACTTCAGAGGTTAATGGACATGGGGTGTAAATGCCTGGCATATATTAGCCGCTTCTCTCTGCCTCTTATTCTCTTAAAGATTTGCTGGTCAGTCTGTCTTTTATTTTAGAAATCCCAATTGTGATACTAACTGATCAGTAAACCCTTTCATGGTAGTTAACACTTAAGTTTTTTTTCTTAACATTTATTCATTTTTGAGACACAGAGAGAGACAGAGTGTGAGTAGGGGAGGGACAGAGAGAGAAGGAGAGAGGGAGATACAGAATCTGAAGCAGGTTCCAGGCTCCGAGCTATTAGCACAGAGCCCGAGGCGGGGCTTGAATCCAAGAACTGCGAGATCATGACCTGAGCTGAAGTCAGACGCTTAATGGACTGAGCCACCCAGCTGCTCCGATAGTTAACATTTTAACAGTAATTTCCTAGCAACTACACTCCTTCCCTGAAAAAGAAGGACTGTGTAATAATGGACCTTTGGGGCACCATAGCCAAGTAGTGAAGACTCCTCGAGGCAAAAGGAGGGCACTTTAGCCTCTACTGGTGATTACCATTTTGCTTTTGAGCACTACTTTAGGATTTCTATAAAGAAAAGAACTATGTCTGCCCAAAGCATCTCTGTCATTCCCACAGATCCTTGGTAGCTGACCATCCGTTGTGAAGGCTACCAGTGTCGATACGTTTCCTTCTTCCACTGTGGGATGGAATGAAGGGGAACTTTAAGCTCCTCTCTGGTTTCCTGGGCTGACCAGTAAATGATACCAGGAGCAACAAGGAGTGTGGAACCGAGCTTGGAGTCCTCTGTGCCAGGACCATGGAACCAGGGCAGGGTGAGGACAGTTTGGCAAGAGATCATTTCCTGCACCAAACACTATACACCGGGGTGCATTCAACCTGGCCCTGCGTGATGAATGTTAGAGACAAGGAAACATTAGGAGCCGGGGCGTTGTGAATTCTTTAGAGTTCTAGTAAAAGTCTGCAGACAGTCACAGTAAGAAATGTGTTTTAAGAATTTCAGACGAGGCTTATTTTGTCCCTAAGCCCTCTGGTTACCATGGTTTGTTTCGGTTTTATCAGAGCTACTGAAAAATACATTTATCTTGCTAAACGCTGATAAGCCAATGGCAAAGTACCAATCCTAAAATGATGTTATTAAAGCATTCTTTTTCGGTGCTTTTGGAGGGATTTTGCATTAGCAATAAAAAAGATCACAAATGCTGTCGTTACCAAAATGTTTTCTCTTGAAAGTTTTGGTCGGTTCACTTTTGGGATCATGCTCATTTTATGACAGTGAATCTTAGTGGCTTTTATAAGATGTTGGTATGTCCATTTCATCTGCCACAGTATTCTCTAAACAGGCTTCCTCCAAATGGGCATATCTTCTCTCAACGTAAGAAAAAAATCCAAGAACAGAAACTGACAAGCTGCCTTCATACAAAATAAGTCTCTTTCTCTCTACCATCCCCCTTCTCTGGCTTCCGGTATTGACAGCCATCACCCAAGAGGGGAAAGTTGCCACTTGGACACATAAATTAGACGTTGGCTCTTTTCAAGATGTTCTCTCATTCTTTTGCCAAGTTTGCATTGACTATTGAAGGTGAAATCCCTTTGTTTTCATGGGTTTCAAATTTCAACTCTAGATTAGATTCTATATGAGGATATTGTAAATAACTCAGTAGATATGAAAATTAAACATGTAATAATTCAACTCCTTTTTCCTTATTTTAAGCATTAGGATTCATAATTGTACTTTCTTTCCTCAACCTGACCACAGTAGTTGAGGCAGCTAAATGAATTCACATTTGGAGGTCGATTATTTTTTAAAGCATTGCATAGATGTGCTTTAATTTGTACACTTGATGAAGGAGCAGAGTGGAGTGTATGGATTTCATGAATTCTTTCTGTCTGTGTTTTTCCTCAAATTCTCAATATTTCTTTGAAAACAACTCTGGTAACTTAATATGTCCCAATTTCTCTCTTTTTTTTCAGCACACTGTATACTGAATTAAGAGTTTAGATTTTAAAGCATTTGTTTTAAAAGTGTTTGTAAGACCTATCTCTTGAGAAAGTGTCTGTGTAGGTTTCCCAGTGGTATTGTGTCTGTGTAGTGTGAGGCGGTAATGGGACCTGGTGACATTCCTCAGGATTTGGAACCCAGAGATTTTCTTCATCTGTTTTGCTCAAGCTTGAGTGGTTTAAATGGATCTACTTTATTCCAGTATGGGATCCTATCTGCTAATGTTTTTCTCCAAAAGTGTACATCACTTTAAGAGTCACCATGGTGTTGGCTCAGGGTTGGCCATGACGTTTTTGTATTTGGATCTGCTTTAATATTTTTTAATATTCTAAAATCTCTTAAAGTGGAAATTATCGCACTCTTGTGTATTAGTTTCAGAAACTTTAGCAAACTAGAAACATAAAGAATGTTAAGCAATAGGGAGAATATTATAGTATTAGGTGAGCAGACAGTGAATATTGTGACATTTTCATTTAGTGGTGCCTAATTGGCAGTTTAAGAATATAATCCAATGGATGGACTGGTTGATGTGGCTGTAACAAAGAAAAAATAATTTGTATAAACTCTGAGCTCTTCCCTTCCACTGACATGTCCAAAGGCTGTACGAAAGATTGATACCAAAGAAGGGAATCAAAAACAATCATTATTTGTCTGGTACTTCAGTAACTTTCTTACCACAGTGTAATGGGAAGTAAGTAACAAGGTAGTGGAGTAACAAGATGGGCTGAGGCAAGTCCAGTGAGGCAGAACTATAGTGGGACTCTCCTCTGACTCTGCATTTCATGTCTGAAGAATACAGTTAGCACCTTCTTTCTTTATCAAATATCTCTTTATTGGGTTTGCCAAAGCTCTTGGTGGCCCCTGTTTCCCATGACTAAACCATTTGTCAAGACACACTACTGTTTTATTGTCCTTGAAATGGAAACGTGTGTGTGTGTGTGTGTGTGTGTGTGTGTGTGTGTGTTGGGGGAGGGAGGCGTTAGTGCCAGTCTACTAAGATTATATATACTCTACAATCAATGTTTCCTAAGCAACCCTGAACATTTTTGGGTGGCATCTTGAAAATGATCTCTGTTACTATCTGACAGTTGTATGGTAGTGAGCCAAACAATAAAGTCTTGAGACCATGGGCCTAAATAACAGTGGTTATGGGGTGCCTGGGTTGTTCAATTGATTAAGCGTCCGACTCTTGGTTTTGGCTCAGGTCATAATCTCATGGTTCTTAAGTTCGAGCCCCACATGGAGCTTTGCACAGACAATATGGAGCCAGCTTGGGATTTTCTCTCTCTCCCTCTCTCTTCCCCTCCCCTGCTTGCACTGTCTGCATCTCTTTCAAAAATAAATAGCAATAGCAATGGTTCAACTTTTGTGCCTAGCATTCAGTGCTACAAATGATAGGGGTAATGTACTATCTATCTACAAGTCATAACTCGGCCCTGTGTTTTTTCTCATTTCTGCAGCTTTACTTGTATCAGAAACCTACAATTTTCTCTTTTCTGCGTATCTAAGGCCCACATCACTTCAGACTGAATCTCAAGTGGCTTAACTTCATGATGGATTCCTAGGGTTTCTTCAACTCATGGTGGTTCCCTTTTCCTTGGAGCTCATAGGTGTTATCAGTTATACAACTTCTCTCACCATTCATAAGCTATCCATCAAGTGCTGTTTTTACTTTTATGTTGTCCTTTTGTTGTAGTTATTTTGCAGTTATTTTCATTAACTTCTCAAGCAGATGCGGTTATCCCCTTAACCAAGACGTGGGGATCAGGGCAATATGTCTTAGAATTTTTTGCATTATCATCATTAATTAATCAGGTCCAATAGATGGCAGGGGTTATCAACCATGTATTGGCTAATTGATTATAAGACAATTATATGCAGACAGTAAGTAGGTCTTGATATTCTTTTCTTGTTCATTTGTTCTGTACTTAGCTAGGCACAGAGTTAGTTCAAAGCTAAGTACAGTAAAACCTGGATTGTGAGTAACTTGTTCTGGGAATGTTTCTCAAGATTAGCAAACATTTCTAATAAAATTTAACTTGAAAAATGAACAGTGTCTTGCAATATGAGTAGTATGAGATGTTGAACATCACGTGATCACAACTGAGCCAATGTTTTCTCTCTCTCTCTCTCTCTCTCTCTCTCTCTCTCTCTCTCGCTGCTGCGGAATTGTGGGTGATCATCTCCCGTACTCGGATGCTTGGTCTCAGGCCATAGTGTTTGGCAGAAATCGTTGACTTTTCAGAACGATGGAAGGTGCCCACAACTGGCAATATTGTATTTTTTGTCACTTCAAAGCACCTATGGACAGTCCTTTGCTGTTCCATACAAGAGTAAGCTTAGGAATCTTTGCTTCATTCAAAGTCAGGCTACCTGCAGATATAGACCCTTTCCTCTGCTGCCTTATTGCCAATTACATTAAATACAGTATTTGACAAGAGTTTATTAATACTGTACTATAGTCAACATCCATGCCAGCGTATACAATGACCCCCATGCAAAAAAGATTCCATTAAGCCAATAGATAGCAGTGATTCCATTAGTGATAGTGAAAATCGTCCTACACAATAACACTCCTCTCTCTTGTCTTCCTCACACCAGCCTTGAAGGCTTTCAAAGGTAAATACAGATTAGTTTACTTTTCTTTATATTTTGTGTTTTATTATTTTGTATTATATTACAGTATTGTAATCATTTTTATATGGATATTCTTGGGTTGTTGAATGAATCATCTGAGTTTCCATTACCTCTTATGGTGAAATTCGCTTTGATACGCTAGTGCTTTGGATTACAAGAATGTTTCCAGAATGAATGATGCTTGCAAATCAAGCTTTTACCATACCAGCAAATATATGGTGACCCAGTGGGTCCAGAGAAACATACTCTTGCTTCTCATTCTTACCATCTAGTGAGCCATGTGCTTTGCCATGTGGTAGGTACTTCACACATACTAACTTATTTCATCCTCACGGTAGCTTTTGTAGTTACATGCTGTTATTTACATTTTACAGATAACTAAGGGGCTCAGAGGGTTTGAATAACCTTCCCCAGATCTCATGGAAAGTCAAGGTAGAACTTGGATTTAAACAGAGGTCTGAGTAACTCTCAAGAGAGAGCCTTTATCACTACTTTCCACTCTATTGAAGTTCTATTAATTATGGGTCATGCTTCAGTTTTAACTCTCCAGTTCTTGGCCACTCTTACAACTGATTAGACACGGTTTCCATGTTAACATCTTTTCATGGCCGAGTCATGCCTTTGGACATTTGAAGTTCATAGTTAGCAACCTAAAATTGTCAGACACAGTCCATGGAAGGCAAATTGTCTATTGTAATTGGAGGGGTAAATTGTAAATGGCGGTATTACATTAAATGATTAGAATATCACAGAGAAAAAATTCTGCTGATAGTAAGAGAAGGAAACACTTCCTCCTCCATCATTTCTACCACAGATACCATATACACACACACATGTGCATGCACACACACACACATACACATGAACCCCATATCCTTGGATGCAAAAAGTAATTGAGTTTTATAATCAGAAAGTGCAATTAGATTTTTCTTTACTCTCTTTTAATGCTATGTTAACATTTACTGATACAATGAAGAAACAGCTTACATCTGTTGGGATAATTCTTGATTAAAATGTGGATTTCTTTATGCTATATTGTGATTGGACACTTACTTCGTAGCTAAGGAGTTTACACATTAGCTAAGGATAGAAAAATGTCTCAGCTCCTTCTGTTGGGTGTGCCAACTCTTTCAGCTGTTCAAGACAGGATGTAAGGAAGAATTGTTTAGAAATGACAGCATGGGGTGAGTTCTGGCATCAGGTGTCAGAGATGCTATTCTCGGTTGTGTTTCTGGATTGCTAATTCTGAGTGAGTGGTTTTCCCTCAGCATCTTCATTTGGGTAGTGACGAAGTGGTCTGTGATAATATTTTATTAACCAATATTTGACTATATGTGATCTCCTTTGGACATTCTCACATTAGCACTTCAGATTTCAGACATCTGACCTCCCTCTAAAGGCTTAGAGGGAGAAATCAAACTTATTGTGTCTTCTTCATTTCCTTTTATTAGCCTGGGTTAAAACAGTCTTTCTCAAATGTGTGTGCATCCAGACTCACCCGGGAGCAGGTAAACACAGTGCTGTTTGTCTCATAGGAGAAATAATCTGTAAGGGAAAGTCTCAGGAGTCAGCATTTTCAAAGAACTTCTTAGGAAATCACAAAGCATGGTAGCGATTTGTACCATTCACCAGTTCAAAGATAGTTCATTCAAAATTTGCTCATGATTGATCATAAAGTTAATAGATTCAATAAATAAAAATACAGGATGTTGAATTAAATTCAAATTTTTGATAAACTGAATATATATATATATATATATATATATATAAACTCACTGTTTATCAAAAATTTGAATATATTTGAATATATATGAATATATTTGAATATATATATATATGTTTGCATACATGTGTCCTGTGCTCTGTTTGTATCTTACTTTATTTTACCTGGCAACCTTTCATGCTACAGAAATCCAAGATAGTCTTGGTTCTTTCACAAGTGTTAATACTAAGAAGTCAGAAAGGATCCTGACACAAAAAGGTTATGTGGAGGCTTTGGTACTGCCTGTTAACTTGTATCTTGATCCTTTTGAGAGCATTATATTAGAAAGAAATTTGAAGATGCCTTTTTTATCTTTTATTCATTTCCTTGACTTTATGCTGCATTGTGCCATTGTTGCATTCACTTTTATTTCTTAAATAAATTGAAGGTTTTTTTTTTTTTTTTTTAGAGTGCAGGGGAATTTAGCCACATGGCTCCTATTAAGCCATCACTTCATGTGGAAATTTGTTCCAGCGCTTCTCATGTGGGTACGAACCACCTTCTCCTAAATCACAGAGCTCTATTTTGATGTGAGGCTTCTGAGGAACCTAAGAGCTCCCGGTTGACCAATTTGTTGTCTTCCCAAATAGTTATTCTTCCAAATGGAGTATTTTCCACTGTCATTGAATTGCGTCTCGTTAGTCTCCTTTGGAAAAAAAAAAAATTATCCAGGACATGCTAGGTGCAATAGGCAACAAAGCATTGGCCATCATTCAACAGGAGACCAGGAGACCAGATTCAACCCCACTAGGATTCATTTACACTGAAATCGATCTCTGGATACCGCCCACTCTTATTATAGACTGTCTCAGCAGGACAGGCTTGTAGTCATTGGGTAAGCAAATATTTTCATTTTGGCTTTTATTTAATAAATTATCGGGCGTGATTCTCCATGCACTTTTGGGCACAATTGTCTTGTGAAGATGGGAGATGCTAGCACACAGTCTGTAATAGGTGGTTGTGATTGCCAAGGAAATAGTTCAGCTGGTTGGACCCAACCTTATCATCACTCTGAAGGTTGTTTATTCCCAAGCTTTACTCCTGGGCTTTTATCGTGTCACTGAGCTCTCGAAACCTGGACCCAAATCATCCTCCACGGTCCTTGTGTATGAAAAGACCCAGTGTTATATTGCAGGTAAATGTTGAATATATATATCTGATACTTTAGGGTGCCTTTCAATGGAGTGTAGGTGGATGGAACAAGGGGCTTTGTGACTTGCAACTCCATTCCTCATTTTCTGGGGCTGTTGACAATTTGATTAGGTCTTACGTAAATATTTCTTCAAACTCAAAAGGTTTCTACCAGTATCTCTGTTTCCCTCCTCAAAAGATTGTTTTAGTATGGATTGAGGGGTCCTGCAGCTCAAGAAAGAAAAGATGGGTCCCTCCAAATTGACTCCCCCTTTTATCTTGAAGTTAGGTTGGAACTAGAGAAATGAGATAGTTCCTTGTTTTGGAACAGGCGCATCGGCCTCCCCAGTGCCAATCCCACGCCAAGGGCAGCTAACTGTAGTGATGAGAGAGGAGCAGGTTGGATTCCCGAGTCCCCCAACCAACACTGCTTACAGCAAGTATTGAAAACCCTGCCTTGGACTGTCCTTCTCCCCGTGGGGCAAAGCATTGATGAAGAGACCAACAGCAGCAGCGACGTCCAGCCCCTCTAGGAGGTGCAGACAGTGAGTGCGTGCACAAGGGAAGACAGAATGTTCTGCCTCAGCCCCTTCCAGCCATAGTTCCCCAGCTCAGTGCCTTGACTTCTGAGTGTCAAAGTGTTCATCTGTAAAGAAGTGATAATACTACCTTCTTGGCAGGGCTATCCAGAAGATTAAAGCAAGTAATATACGCTAAGTGCTTAGCACAATGTCTGGGAGAGACATAGCTTTTAAGGAGTTCAGTAAACCTTAATTCCCTCCTGCCTGTAAAACTCCATTTGGGAGGGTATATTCTAAGATGCTTATTGCGCTGACTCTTTAAGAGATTATTCACGACCTTGCTTATTTATTGTCTGCACTCTCTCTGATTACTAACCTACCATTGAGTTCACCAGTGACCAATTGAGATAAAATGACCTTCCTCTCCTCACAATTTGTGCCGTATTTGAAATTCAGGCCGTCAAAAGCAGTCTCAGAAAGTCATGACCAAGCCCTCGGTTATTTGGGTTTCCTTCAGATTCACTGCTGTTTTAATTACATGTGTTTTCCTATTTTCCTTTCAGGGCAAGAGCTATGTATTTTCATCACCATGGTTATCTTCCGATGCTTTAAAGTATTTGCCTGTTTTCCTCTATTTGGGCATAGAAGCAGGGATGTTGTACTTTGTCTAAAAGTATTTACTGTCTCCAAAGAGTAGACAGAGTGACTTAAATTTATAAAGTGCTAAAACATTATCATTATTTTGTGTTTGGTGCTTGCAAACTCAGAACTTTACATGTTGGTAAGAGCTTTCAACACCTTCTTTCCCTCCTTTGAAAAATAATCAACATATTGCCTCCAGCATTCTTTCAAGGAAAGCCAAAGATTGTGTTTTCCGATTTCTAAACCTATAATTCCTATAGCAATGGCAGTACAAACTGCTTGTACCTTTTGGGAGTAACTTAATGGTACACTGTCTTTTTTGTTAACAAACACATTCGGATTTACAGCTCTCCATACTAAAACCAGTTATGTGCTTGATGGTAGGTACATTCCATTGCACACCTTGAAGGCATTCCAGATCCACGGGAACATTTATGTACTGTGCTAAGAAGGGAGCAAACATTCCAATGGCCAGTCCAAGTCCTAGCCATGAAAGTCACATGATGAGCGCATGGGTTTGCATTTCTGTTTAGAAGAAGTGAAAAGCCAGTTAGTTCTGCACATGATCTTAGATATTGTTATTCCTCTAACTATAGGTGGGGCCATTTGTCAGCGAACTGTGCCGCCCTTGTTAAAAACAAAATGGAAATTCGAATCTCACAATAAACAAGGGGCAACTTATAATGGATTGCCACTTGTAGTTCTCATCTTGGGTTGGCAATTCTGAGGCCCGTGGGATTCCATTGTGGGTGACCCCATTTAAATAATTATTCAAAGGCTATCAAATCTTATCATTCTGATGCCTACGTTTGCTGTTGGAGTAGAAAACTACAAAGCTGCATCGATTTTTTAAAATTTATTTTTGTATTTTGTCGGTATGTATAAAAATGGAGGAGACGAAGGGAAATGATTCATTTTAAGTGACGTATGAATCCATTTTCTCCTGCAGCGCTGTCACAGAACTCCTGTTGACATTAAGGAGAGTCGAGTGCATCACGAAGAGAATTCTAGTCACTAGCCCAGTGTCATTAAAAGGAGGCGCACGGATTTTTATTAATTCCCTGCATCCGTGACCCCCTTCCATATTCTGCTTTCTAGGCAGTATGCTCTTTGTTAGTCAGCTTATTAGCCTCCAAGGACCATGCCCTGCCTTCGATATGTGTGTTCTACTTCCTCCACTGTCGATAGGACTTGAGCCAGAAGGTCGCGGACAGAGTTGGGCCTTTCTTCAGCAAACAACAATCACTACCTTTAGAGAGTTTGTCAAACCTGAGTTGAGGAGGAAAGAGCCAAATCTTTTTAATATTGCCTGGGGTGCTGCTTTTTTTATTGTCAATCATGCGCAAAAGGACATCCAGTCTGTTGTTTTTACTACATTGACACTTTTTTTTTTTTTTCCATTTCTATGTGTAACCATTCAGAAAACTGCTAAGCATTACAGGGTGACACTTTCGGTGACTCGTGCTGGCACAAAATCACAAGCACACTTTGTTAACTAGGTAATGTAAAAGCATATTGCAAATATCATTATCAGATGAGCACATCTTTATACGTCTGTAACCATTTTGAATAATAATGGCAGCAGTAACAATGCTAACTGGTGGCTGATAAACCAAGAATAAGTGACTAAGTGGCTGTCTCTAAGAAGTCGCCTTGTAAATCAGAGGCCAAGCGGCGGGAAGGATGGTTTGGCCTCCAACTTACAGCTGACACTGGCCAAAAAAATAGATGCCACAGCAGAGTAGGGAAGATGAGGGTTGGGGAATGTTAACAAACCTTAATTTTTGGTTGTTTCATGTGTTGGCTTTATGTAGGCCAATGTAGGAGCACTTTTACAAAAAAGATTATTCCTTCTAATTATAGACACACACAAAGTCACAGACAGCTCTGTTGAGGAGTGAAAGACCCTTGTCATGTGGTAAAAGGGATAAGTTGAGTCCAATTGAAATCTAGATGGCTGTCTGTGCTCCGTCAACCCATGCTGACACTTCAAAACCTGGAACCATCTTATAAACCTAGGAAATCTCTGGACAGCAGAAACATATCCCTTCCCGTCGAAAAACCTTCTATCTTCTGATCCTCCCCGCTTTTGGAAAACATTTTGAATTCTTTATTTGAGATGACTGGCATCTGCAGTGAATCTCCACTCATATTCTAGTCTCCCCTTAGCAGAAGAGCCTTCTTCCAGCTGGCCCTGATGGATCTCATGCTCCCCTTCCTCCCAGCGCAGTCTTTGAAGTGCAGTGGTTGGGGAGCATGGGGAGCTGGAGGGAGATGGGGGAGGAGGGGGAGCCAGCTGAAATTCACGCTGCCTGGCGGGATTACAGGTTTCTCCTTCCTTCTCTCTTTTTTAATGTATATATTTATTTTTATTTTGAAATGTTCGCCTTCTCTGGGCTAAAGTAAGACAGAGTTGGTCTGGTTTTAAAGCACACCCCCGGAGCCATCCTGTTTATGCATAGTTGACTGTGACAAGCATCTGCCACCAAAGCCATCAGTGCCAGGATTAGGAAATCGGATGTATACTCGTTTTATTTAGGCTTAAGTTATTGGGGGTAGGGGGTGGATAAGGGTTGAGAGGTGTCAGGAAATGTATAAATGCATTCTGATGCTCTCTCTTCCCTAATACCTCATTTTCCAGCTACCTGGAGGAAATTACTTTACCTCTAAGAACCTCAATATTCCTTATCTGTAAAATGGAAATCAAACTCTTGGACATAGGGCTGTTTTGAAGATTAAAGGACACAGTCTTCCAAAGCACTTTGCATAGTTTCTGGTTTATCTTAACTCCTTAAGAACCTGAATCCTTTGTCATTATCAGGACCATATTTACAGTGCAGCAAGTTTTTGCTAATCTGTATAGAGATCTAAAGGGCAAGAACTGACGGGTCTTCCTTAAAAGCAACGCCATTGGAATAATAATGAATAGTCTTATGAGGATATATGCCAATAATCCAGACGAGGGGGGAGGTGGTCATTCAATGCCTAGGCTATTGGAATTTCCTAACATCAGTAGGTCTCTGAAGGGGGTGCTTGGGTCATTTGGAGATTTGTCCTTGAACGTTCAGTAGTCTGCTTTGGTTGTCTCAATTGTGTCACTCACATTTGCATCTTGTCTTTCTTTCTGTTTTTAGTTGTTTGGATTTCTCCCAAAGTATTTGTGGCTAAAATTCCTTTTGGACTCTGAGCTGCCTTTTTTACATAAGCCTTGGATTGGAATCAATAGAATGTCAAGATGCCAGGCACATTCAGCTTAATAGCAGGTGGGTGTCTGCTGGACAGTGTGCCTGATTTGCCTGACAGTAGCAAATTTAGGCCAGAATTAATGAGCCAGGGAAGGTGCTGGTGGTGTTGCAGGATTTCTGCAGAGTTTTCAGAAGTAATTTTGTTTTCTGCTCCTAATGGCCTCATGTGCGCTCAAGAAATTTGTGTTCACAAACACGCCCGTGCCTGTGTGTGTTGTGCGTGTATATGTTTACTGTGACATCGAGCTGACGTGTTCTTGGAAAATAACCTTGCCACACACACCTAAAAATCTGGCTCATAGACCTCGGTAGAGTTGAGTTGAAGGTAACGGTTTGTCTCCGTCTTTTTAATGGTCAAGGAGAAGAAAACACTCAAACGCTGAGTAAATCGCTGAGGTTTTGGTTTACACTTCTTAGGACGCATTCCTGTTGTATGAAGAGCAATGTCAGAAAACGACGGGTCAGCAGAAGGGAGATGTCCTGGGGGAAGGGAATGGAATCACAGCCAGGGACTACTGTGCTTCAATCTTGCTTCTGCTGGTTAGAGGATGTTTAACATTGAAAACTCCACCTGCCTTTTGACTTTGTTTTCCTCTGGGTCTTTACTTATGTATTGGGGAGTAAAAACAGACTAAATATGGAAATGCAAGTGAAGTAGCTGTTACACGTCACAGCTACTTCCTCAGTGGTAGCTTTCTAGCTCATCTGTAGGGAAAGAAGAACACGGCAACGTTTCTAGTTTCTTCCCTGTTTATATTTTAGTCGGTCCTTTTTTCTTACTCCGTGTCTGGCATCAGGCTTTCTCTTGTTTCAGCTTTGGATTTCAAATAGAAACTCAACTCTGGAACCTATGCTTTCTAATCGTTGGCCATGAAGGCCCTTTAAATTCCTGTGACCTCCCAGAGCGGGATGATATTAAATATCCTGATCTAGATTTGGGCAGAGGATGAATAAAATGGAAATGAGGTTTATGCAAATGAGCGTCCCATTTGTTTGGAGATGGTCGGGAGGCTGCCGCAGCAGTCATGGAGTATTCCAGGATTCTAGAACAGAGCAAGCGGTGCCCTGAATGACAAGCCCGTGGCTTCACGTGGCTCATTACAGGATGCCACTTACCCCAGAGAAGACCGGCCTCTGTAGTTAGTGGTCAGAGAAAAGAAAACAATAGTTTAACAGTACCATTGAGCCCTAATTTAAACAGTTTAGACAATTCTACCACGTCTCCACTTCTCGGAACAAACTGATGGTTTTTCCCTTCCTTTGGTTCAAAGCCCCAGTCCTCATGGACGTTTAAAGTGACGAGTGCACCCTGTTAGTGCTGGGGATTGATGCAGGGTGGAGGCTTCCATTTTCTTCTGGAATAAAAGGTTGAATTCTCTCTGTGCAATGGTGGTAAAGTTTGCTATATGGTATCAATTATTTCTAAATTTATAGAAATAGATTTTAGTAATAAAGGTATTTATTTTTATTCAGGAAAAACGTGTGTGACTTACTGGGGCTATGAAGATAGTGCCCAGAGTTCCTTTGCCACATTACACTGGAATGAAAAAGAGACTTAATATTGGGGGTCATTTTGCAGTGTTATTTCTGAATATTATTCCATCCACAATTAGGACGTGTGACAAAAATGATTCTGTCATTTCGTTTCAGCTTGGGTCACAGCCTTTGAAGGGATGAAGCCCGGCTGGGGACAACAGCTGTACCTGCAAACGTGGATGCAATCTGGCACTAATTTATGTGTTTCCCTACAGTGAGGGGCATGGTTCTCTTTTTGTGGTGTTCCTACTTTACACTGGTTGGGGTTTTTTTTGTTGTTGTTGGAGGGTTCGCAAGTGGAGAGCACCATCAGTGCCGTTTGTCAGTGGAAAAGTTACAGGCTTTAGAAGAAGAGCTAATTTTAAATATTTACTTGACTATTAATTTTTCTGAGTCTACGTTTTCATGCCTCTAAGCTGTGCATAAGAGTCTTTCTGGAATGTTCTTAGGAAGTTTAAATGAGAGGGTATTTATAGTGAACAGTACCTCTAACAGTGGAAGATATTTACTTACTAACAGCTGTCACCCCGGATCCTGTATGATATACCAGGCATAAGACATGCTTCGGTCCTGTTCCTACACGTGCAGGCTGGTGGTAAGGCAAAATGAATGGAGTTTTGATATCATTCCATTCAGTAGCCAGATGAGCATTAGTTTGATGTAATATAGCCAAACAATTTTATGATACGTGTGTGGGTGGGGGTGCTTGATAATCATGGTTTGTTTGAATTTAGGAGCCTCTATGAAAGGGACAGAAAACTTGATTTGGAGAAACTAAGAAAGAAGTAGAAATTATTTGGCCAGTTACTCTGGGAGATCTTTGTCAGCCCCGCTCATTGATTTTCATGTGTACATTGGGTTTGTTTGAGGCAGTAGAGCAAAGTGGCTAAGAAGTCTAGAATCAGGCTGATCTGGGTTGCAATTCTGACATTTACTAGTGTTCACCTTTGGTAAGTTACTTACCCGCTGTGGGCTCAATTTCTTCGTTGGTGTAGTTGAAGTAACTAGAGAGCCAACTTGATAATGCCATATGGGTTGGATGAAGTCATCTGGAGTAAAGTGCCTGGCACATAGCTAGGCTCTCAGTAAATACAACATAGCGACTACTACTGTAATCATTACCATGATGTATTTAATGAGGTAATAGTTCAATCTTACGCAGCCGTTGTGAGGATTACAGGAGATACTCATGCACAGATTTGTCCTCTAAGACAGTGCTCAGTAGGTCTGTCTAGCTGTTTTTATTACTAACTCAGGATGAAAGTGCCTAAGTTTGAGAAATTTTAAGTAGGGACTGTGGAAAAGGACATCATTTTATAGGGCTCTGTATATGTTTGATGTATGTTAATTTTTTACACTATATTTCCACTATATTCTGTATTTTTTTTTTCAGAATAAAAACGGCACATTGTTTCACGGCACAACGTTGTAGGTTAAAGCTAAGCTTCCTGCCCACCCCCACCCACTGCACTTTTCGAAAATAGAAAGCCATCTGAGAGGAAAGAACCTAGAGAAAAGTCCCATGTGAGGAGTGAGATTGTCCTTGTGAAGGGTTAGAGCTCTAAGACTTGTACGCAGAAAATCATTGAAAGATAATCTCCCTGAGATGCTGAAAGTGTCCTGAGGGGAGGGGTCCAATCCCCAATGTGAGATTGCCTCTCCTAATATTTCCAAAAATAAATACCAAAGGAAAAACTTTGCTTCGGTAAGATAAATTTTAATTTGTACAGTTTTTATACTGTGCCATAATACTTAAAGAAGTAGAGGTAATGAGAAGAAAATATATAAAGTACACCCATTTTGTTAAATCAGAAATTAAGGAAACACTTTTAACCGGTCCAAAATCTCGTTTTTGGTAAAGTGGAATGGGCAGATTTCCCAAATAGTAGCAATTGAGGAATTAATCTATTGAGTGACTGATGGGCACTCTTTTCCATGAGCAGAATTCAAATGTGGTTTAAAGCAATGAATTTTGGGAGTGGAACACTTCCATTTGGATTGCAGTTACTTGAAGCTCCAGATACACCCAGAATAAGGCAGTGGATGTCATAGGGGGAACCTCCAAGCACATCCCAGAGGGCCTACAGGATGAAGTCAAGATCAGATTGCTGGTCCACTTAAAGGGCATTGCTTCAAGGCATTGTGCAAAGAAGAAAATATACCTTACTTCATATACATGAGCACTGCATGCTGATTGCAGTGCTCTTGAGTGAGCAAACGCAGGAACTTCCTGAAAATCAAGGAGAAAAAGGAGGAGGTGGGGGGGGTGGTTCTTTCTTAAGGTAATCAGAATCTGACAATGGATAGATGGATGTTTTAAGAATAGGCGGTGATTGGCCTAGGTTTTTCGTTATTGATTGACTCCTGTGGTGCACTGGACTGTCTTTACCCCTGTGACAGGATTTATTTTATTTATCCCTAGGAGAAAATGGACTCCTCCATTCTCTGGAACCTGGGAGCTTGCAGTCTAAGAAAGTCTCCGCAATTCAACTGCGCTCGTCTTAATCTCTATTTAAGCAACAGTGAACAGGGGCTCCTTAGCTACTTGCCTCACAAACCACAAGAGTTGATTAGTATTTGCACAGGACTAGGAAATGTCTTATATGAATGGGATGTGCACGTACCAGGCTGTACAGTATTGACTGGGGGCATTGCACTTATATCCTTGCTTAAATAGTTAGCAGAAGTTACATGGAAAAAAAAAAAAAAGTGCTGAAAGGTTTAAAGAGGAAAAAGGTGGAGGCCATTTAAAGCCACAGAAGCCCTTTTTAGTCGTGTCTTCCTTCTGTATTTGTGTGAAGCAGTAGACACTGAGCGCCTAGGTGGGTGACTGGGCACAGTCAGACTTGAAGGTTCTTCCTCAGCCATTTCTGCAGCTCTTTCATCCCTTCCTGTCTTTCAGGACATGACAATATGCCCTCCAGAGCCACAGAGGACAGACGTTCTTCTCTGGGCTCCTGTGGCCGCCTCTCGGCTCACACGGCAGGCCTGCGTGGCCTCAGCAGAGAATTACTTACTGTGCGGTAGCTGGCCGCAGATGCCCGCTAACACAGGGTGCTAAGTGGCGCTGAAAGCTGCTTTATGAGCCCCGCAGAGGCAGTGTGCGCGCCTGCAGCTGCACGTCTGTGACAATACTAGTGTGTTCGGGCATCGCCGGCCCTACCTTCGTCAGGCCTTTGGTGTGGGAGCTAGATGAGGCTTTTGTACCCCCGCTTACTTTTCATTGCGAATGGGGAATCATCCAAGAAGCATGGGAAGGGTGGGCTGGAAGGGGGGGCCCTGGCAGAGGCAATGAATAATGATATAAGAGGGCTGAGGAAAGGCAAGAGACAGGGGAAGGCTTCTGTGGCATGGTGAGAGAATATTTAACTTAGAACCAGGAAATGTGGTTGGCCTTCTACCACAGCTGCTGACTGGCTGTGTGACCTTGAACCCTGGTTGCTTTATTTGGAAGATGGTGGTCTAAATAGCTACCTGCAAGGTGGAGGTGAGATTAAGGGAGATATAATGCTTGTCGAGTCATCTGTCATCAACACTCAATAAGTGTCTCCAGTCCCGAAGCCTTTCAAAGCCATCCCTCTGCAGGTTTGAATCAAGTATCTCCCCTCTGGGTTGAAAGAGCAAGATTGCTTGCTCAAATGTTTTATTCCTCTTAAAATGTTTTATTCCTTTTCAGATTTGGTTCAACCCAGACTATCATTTTTCAGGACAGTATTTTATATTGTTGGTATGCTAATCCCTCCTTCCCCGCTCAGAGGGGGCTCAGTAGTGTTCAGCTTTAAGAAAAATACTAAAATTATCCTTATTTTAAAAACCACAAAACCTATTTCTGATCACAAATGTAAGGCACATTTATTTGCAAATAAATAAATACATCCAAAGTTAAAGAGTAAAATAAACAAAAATAATAGTCTCAGTACAAAGAATCCGTGTGTGTGTATGTGTGTGTGTGTGTTATACATGAGAGTATATGTATATGTGTTGGGTATTTTATTAGGTACTATTTACTTAATGTGTTATTTAGAGTTCTAGATTCTGCAGAATAAATTTTGTTGAGATTAAGGATAGATGAATTTTATTTCCTTCATATTTAGATATATCTAAATCATGAGAGATTTGACAATGCCATCTGGCCCTGAATTTGTGACAGGGTTTGGGTGAAGAGCTGGGAAACCAAAGATGAGCTGTTGTATTTTCTTTTCTTTTTGTCTCCTTATTGAGGAATAATTGACAAACACAATTGTATATACATTTTCCTTTCTTTTTTTTCTATTTTTATTTCTCTTTGAGAGAGAGAGAAAAAAAAAATAGAGAATCTCAAGCAAGCTCCATGGAGCTGGAGCTGGGGCTCAATCTTATGATGTTGAGATCAGGACCAGGGCTGAAATCAAGAGTTGGACGCTTAACCAACTGAGCCACCCAGGCACCCCTACATTTTCCTTTTTTAATGTTCTTCAAGAGTACCATTGCATCAGCTTTGCTGCTAGTCAGCAATAATGATAACAAATACTTTTATATCATTTACCTTCTTGGCATTTCTTCTATTTGTCACATACACACATATAATACATATATACATATACACATTCATATATAAAATACATATATACACACATATGTTATATATATACACATATATACATACATATACATACAAAATATATGACATATGTAATTCTCTTTGTAGAAGAGGTAAGTGAGACACAGAGAGATCAAGTAACTTGCCCACAAGTCACACAGCGAGTGGAGCCAGGCTTCAGTCACAGGAAGCTGTGGGACTTGAACTTCTAGCAACTCCACTGACTTCACTAACAGTGCTGGTCTATGAAGTAATGCTCATTTAATGGGCATAAAGTTTCCTTTCTGCAGGTGAATACGTTCTGGAGATCTGCTGTGTAACATTGTGCCTATAGTTAATAGTACTGTATTATACACTTAAAAATTTGTTAAGAGAGTAGATCTCATTCATTGTTCTTACCACGATAAATTGAAATTTAAAAGAAAAGAAAAGAAACAGTGCCTCAGACTGGCGTTTCATAATGCTGATAAAATCCACCTCTATTAGGTGTCAATCCTCCCATAGGTTACGAATTGAAAATATGGTGCTTTGTTATTTTTGTTTTCAACATAAAAAGTGAAAGATAAAAAGAGGTCCCGGTTTAAGTTTTTTTTAAGCAACTGAAGTTAGAACACCAGGCAGGCAAATTCTCCTGGGTCTGGTAGACATGGAATCAATTCAGGAATGATCTTTCATTTGTATAATGAGGCCATGATATTTCTCAGAGTCACAAGGAGCAAGTTCACATCCAAAAGGTCAACACAGGAAGGTAAGTTGGCTCTCATAGAATTTAGGTGAATCAAAGTAATTCCCTCTTAGCATGGAAATGTTAAAGATAGTAGAGATTTTTTTTTTTTTTTTGGAATTGGCTTTCCTTTATAAATCAGTGTTCTCCAGTTTGGCTATAAGGAAGTTTCGCTATTTTATATTACCAAGATCTTACTTGATATTTGGCCTTTGGTTATGGCTTAGGTAAGGTGTTATAATTTCTAGTTTTACCATCAAGTGAGGAACTCAGTTTTACACTGTCTTAAAAATGATATGAAAAAAACAAACAAACACAGATTTCTAGTCTCCCAGCATTTCAGAAAATGGGCAGAAGTAGATTTAAAAACTGCTCGGTAATCCAGTTTGTAGATGGCTAAGGAATCATCTCGGCCACTCTAATTGACACCGACAGCAGACACCAGCTACAAAGAATTCTTGTCGAAGAGCTACTCCTTCTGTCCAGGCCTCCCTGATTTGTTTTGTTTGCTCATTTGATGTGTAATCGTGTGGTTTCTGGCCCCTTCACCATCTGAAGCAGAAAAACATATTCGATTCTTAGGTTATTTTAATTGGAACTTGCTCTGCAAGTTCTAACTATTTCAACAAATTTAAAGACTTGACTGTGGAATTCTTTTCTTTCTTTCTTTCTTTCTTTCTTTCTTTCTTTCTTTCTTTCTTTCTTTTTTTTTTTGTTTTGTTTTGTTTGTTTTTAAGTGAACACTCTGCTGTTACTCCAACCCTCCCACAGGTTCAGCAGACAAATGGAAACTGTCTCTTCAGATGTGGTCACACTTGACAGTTCAAAAGAACAAAACCAAAACACTTCAAGACTTGAAATAAAAACTCATTCTTGGAATAAAAGCTCATATTCCAAAGATGATATTAAAATGAAAGTACTTTTTAACGTTCCCCTTTTAGTCTAAATTTTTCCTGATTAAACACTACCCACAAGGCTGTCTTGTCTTCAGCCGCCTTATAGTGAGATGTCTGGAACCCTTGCTTGGTGAATGATGAGGAAGTGTTCTGGGGTACTGCTATTATTTGAGCTTCCTTGTTTATTTTTGGTGATGCAATTAGATTGAAATATTTTGGAATGAACCAAGTTTGACTATTTGAGTACTGAATTTTATTTTTTATACTATTACAACTTAAAATGAGCGATTATTCTTGTGGCCTCTTATATTTTCCTTTTCCATCTTCTTGAGTTCTTAAGTGAAAGACACAGGCACTGTTATTAATAAAAATTATTTAAAGAAATACTTCCAATCCAATCAGGATTCCAGTAACTGGAGGAAGTGCTTTGCTTGGATTATGTCTTACAGTAACCTTACCCACCTTTCAAGGAAGGTTCTGTTGTATTATTATTAGCATTATGCAGATTAGGAGACCTGGGCTTCCAGAAGGTCAATAAATTGTTCATGTCATATCACTAGTTCAGGGTTCCTTCACGGCAGTGCCATCGACAGTTTGAACTGAAAAGCTCTTTGTCGTGGGGTCCAGTGCTGCGTCTTGTAGGAGATGAGCGGCATCCATGGACTCCACCCACCGAATACCAGTAGCACTCCCAGTCATGACTATTAAAATATGGCTGGGGTGGCTGGGTGGCTCAGTCAGTTAAGCATCTGACTCTTTATGTCAGTTTAGGCCATGGTCTCTCGGTTAGTGAGTTTAAGCCCCACATTGGGCTCCGTGTGGACAGTGCAGAGCTCACTTGGCTTCTCTCTCTTTCCCTCTCTCTCTGCGTGTCCACTGCTCACATGCTCTCTCTCTCCCAAAATAAATAAACTTAAAAAGAAATGTCTACAACATTGCCAAATATCCACCAAGGGAGGGGGGCAAAATGGCCCCTGTTGAGAACCACTCCACTGGTTATATGGCCGAGCTTGGGAATGTCTTGGGCTAATTCCCTTCCTCTTAGATCTTACATTGTGTTGCTTCTCTCTGCCCACATAGCACATAGCTACAGCTCTTAGTTCTTCTGGCCTCCTTCTCTCCCCTGTCCTTTCTTTTTTCTGAACTTAGAGTTTTAGCCCTTAATAAGTGATCACTAATGTCTGCTCGTTCATCTCAATGATGGGCTAGAAGTGCAGTGACAAACACCTTCCTGTTCTCTTTGTGGGTGTAGTCAGTTAAAATGGCGTAGGGGTCTGCACGCTGTGAAGGCTTTTGCACACACAGAGCAGCACCCGTGAAGAAACACACAGTACGCATTTTTAAAAATTGCTCATCTGTCTTGCCTTCCTCAGTGTGTGCTTGGTTTATGCAGTAGTCATGTGTTCTCAGGGAAGGCTTCTAATCACTGTGTCCTGTGAATTGCTGAGTGGCCTTTTGTGTTTCCTAATTTTCTGTTGTTTTGACAAAATGAGAACCACGCTTCTATCATGGTGCCTCTTACTGTTGACTTTAGAGAGCGGTGTGATGTTAACTGCTAAACACTTTGAAAAAAAAACAAAACAAACCCAAACATCCAATTTGTTGAAAAGTAAATCATTATTCAGTGGAATTGATTTTTAAGATGAAATGATCTCAGCCATCACTACATAAAGTACAAGAAAGGGAGGAGGTAATAACACAAGGTTCTCCCAAGCTGTCAGGTTGGTTTCAGTTTTCTCAGGAGTAGGCACCTTTTTATGCTTTATAGTCACTGAGGATTTGGACAAACATCATTTTGAATTTTTACAATTTTTTAATGTATATTTCTCTTTGAGAGAGAGAGAGAGAGAGAGAGCGCACAAGCAGGGGAGAGCAGAGAGACAGGGAGACAAAGAATCTGAAGCAGGCTCAGGCTCTGAGCTGTCAGCAAGGAGACAATGCGGGGCTCGAACTCACCAACCGCCAGATCATGACCTGAGCTGAAGTCAGATGCTCAACCAGCTGAGCCACCCAGGCGCCCCGACCACTATCCTTTTGGAAAAATGGAATGAAAGCACCCATCGGTGGTGTCTTGATGTCGGTGTCATGTGTCATTTCCCAGAAGCTGAGGACATATCTACCCTTCTTCCGGTGTTAAGTGTGTGTGAATTGCCTTGTCCTCTGAGAATTCATTTTCCGTGGAAAGTCTGCAGTGGAAAGAGTTTGAACTCCGAAAATCTGAAGGTGTGTAGGCGGGGGAAGGACCACAGTCCTGCACACTGCTTGGGGAAGTTATGGAGCAGCTTCTTATTAGCGCTCAAAATGTAACTTAGGTGAATGCTTTTAGATGATCAGAAACCACCTCTGGCCTGCAAAATCGCCATCAAATTGTTCTTGCCAATTAGCATATACAATAACTGAGGATAAAACAAATCTTTATATATCTAGGTTAGTAGACAACTAAATGGTTCCTCTTAATTGCTTTTGATTTATTGAGTGACAGGTGTACATGAGTGCTTAACTTATAAATGAGATTCAGTTTTGTCTACTAAATATATAGCAGTTTTATTGCTTAATAAATATTTCTTGAGCTAAGCCCTGACTCTTATGGATGTGAGGAATAAAGGGGCATTATGCTTACATAGAATGCTATATAAATTTAATATGCATTCGTCTTATTGTTTTAAACACATAGAGCAGTCAAGAAATGAATGACTCACTCCACTAAATTGAAATAACGAAGTAAATTACAAATTGATTTTTTTAAGTGTCAAATTAAATATTTGTCTACATAAGTAGTTGATTTCACCCTGCCTGCGATGGGTCATTAAAATAGATGCAACAGGAAGAAAACAAAAATCCTTTGTGAGGCATTTTTTTTAAGAAAACACGTGATAAGAAAAAGATGGCTTTCTCATTTCTTAATGTTAATCAATATATCCTGTGATGATGGAAGAGAAAATAGAAAAGAAAGGAAATGACTCTAGAGAAGGAAGGAAGCAGCTCCTCCTGTCTTCTGCCTTTTACATCCCAATGGCCACATCCCCACTTTCTCTCCCATTCTGGTAGCAGTTGGGCTACAAAGAGTGGGACACACAGCAAATAGTCACCTTCACCCTCCCTTCCTTCTTCCTTCTTTAACAGGTAAGAAAACTGGTACACCCTTTCCCCTTTGATGATAAAAGTGTATCAACTCAGAATAAATGGGCAAAGAAATGCAAAGAAGTATTGGCTTTACTCTCTCAGTCAAAAACTAAGCACGTGACTTCTGCACCTGTTCAGGCAGGATCCCATGCCGCGTGTGGTGGGCGATCGATCCGGACGTGGAGGATATATTGCATTCCCAGTTCCATGAGCCCAGGGCTTTCTTTGTAGTCAATCCATAATATTTCACATCACATAAATATTTTGCATAATATTTTCAAGTCATTGGAAGGAAAATACACAAAATATATTTTCATCTCCTGTGTACTACATCTCGGTTGCACATCTGATCTGGGTACCATTTTTTCCCTTATTATGCCATGCAGTTGCCACTGGGTTACACTATGATTCCTTCGGAAAAATTAGGTTAACCTCAGGAAAAAGGAGAAAAAGATGATTTGATTAGATGTCTACGTAAAATATCTAGATTAACTTTTTATTTGTTTAGGCCTAGCTTTCAAATGGTTAAAGGGTTTTTAGACTTTTCTTAAAACTTCTAAGTTTCTCTATGATGCCTGTGCAGTTCTACTCTGTGTTGCTTTGAAATTCCATGAAGCTAACATCTGCCTCTGCCTTATGATATTCAGACTCCGTTTCTGTAACTCATCACCTGGCTGCATGGCGAGTAGGTTAATTTAAGGTTTACCAAACCTTTTGTACGATTAAAAAAAAACCAAAACAGTTGGAACCCCTGTTGATTTGATAAGACTGAAACATGTTGAGCCAAAATCATTAGGTGCCGGTAGAATTTTAAATATGCCATGTACTTTCTGGGATTGGAAACACTGAAAGGAAATTGTTGAATATTTACAGACTATCTGGAAACCAGTTGATAATGTTTTATAGATTTTGGACTCTTTACGCCATTGTCAAACTTTAACTATTTCTTTTGGTTATTTAACATTGTTATTATTTTTTTTTTGAGGAAAAATGAGGAGTGCATACACATATGCATACACATAAGTAGGGGAGGGGCAGAGACAAAGGGAGAGAGAGAATCCCAAGCAGGCTCCACACCTTCAGCACTGAGCCTGACACTGGGTTTGAGCTCATGAATCACAAGATCATGACCTGAACTGAAATTGGACTCTTAACTGACTGAGCCACCCAGGCATCCCTGTTTAGCATTATTTACATGACTCTTGGTTACCTTTTTTTTCCCTTGAGTTGAGATAATTATACACTTGGCTCTGAGCATTACAGGTACTCTGCATCTGATTTCTAAAAATTGTATTTAAAAAATTTCTATTCACCTACATCCTTGGGATCCCTTCATTTCTCTGCTTATTTAGAATACTCAGATCACAAGTATCTCTTAATCATTTGTTTCCAAATTTATCTAAAAACAGTATTTGTTAATACAAAGCATATAATATTTAAATATTTTAAGTTAAACGAAGCAAACAGGTGATTAAAGTTTTCACTAGTAGTTAACTGTAGATAGTAGTTGACCATAATTATTTTTTACCTAAAATAATTAGCTAAAATTTATATTTTCAATAGTAAAGTGATTTTAAGTCCACTCAAATTGTGGTCTGAATATTTTAATGAACTGGCTCTAGGCCTAAGCTCCTCAATCTACTTTGTCAAGAAAATTCATATCACAGTTGATAGATCCAGGTAATCCAGCAGTCACGTGAAACAGCCTAAGCTCTGTCCTCACATAACCAAGATGAGCCTCTTCCTATGACTGAGAACATGAAGCTTCGGCTGGTGGGAAGAGACACACAGGGCTATATCCCCTGCCTCAAACATCAGCCCCACTGTCTCATACCCATTAGCATGGCTTCCTTCCATTGGATTGCCAGCAGATAAGAATACACTTAAAAAAAAAAATTATTTCGGTTAGGGGCACATGGGTAGCTTAATTGGTTCAGCATCCAACTCTTTATTTTGGCTCAGGTCATGATCTCACTGTCATGAGATGGAGTCCCGCATTGGACTGTGCACTGAGCATGGAGCCTGCTTGGGATTCTCTCTTTCTCTCTCTGCCCTCGCCCCAACTCTCAAAATAAATAAAGAAACATCAAAAATTTTATCTTGATTAGAAAGGGTCTCTTAATGCTAAAGAGCTCTTAAAATGGGATGATGTCGACTTCTAATTTAGAATAAGTCCAGGAAAGGAGAGGCCAGTAGGAACAAACCATCTGACCCATAGGGACAGCAAAGAAATAATAGAAATTATTCTGAGTGACTGCAGATGGGTTCAAGGGTCTTGCTCGGGTCCTACATGTGTTTGAAGTTTGCTTCAATGAAGGGAGTAATTTATGATTACTACCGCTGTCTAGTCTGTGCATTCCTGGAAGGCATGCGTACGTGTGTCTTTTGAGTACGGTGGTGTGTACCTGAGCAGAGCGTCACTGAATCGTTTCCCCTCATACCCTCGTACCCAGCTCCCTCCTGCCTGCAGGTCTCAGCCCAGATGTCCTGTTTAAAACGCACCCACTCAGCCCCTTGCCACACACCCTAAATTCCTCTTACTGCTGCAGGTGCTCAGTAAACAGTTGGGAATGTTTGCCCTGAGCGCTGAAGGAAGTTTGGCCTCCAGAGTTGTCCCAATCTCCATCATTTCCAGTTGAGGAACATACAAAACTTTTAAGTTTTGGTACTTTTGATTGTAAGACTTTCTCCTATTTGCATTTCATATAATCTTGAAGAAATTAAAGTTTTCTTAATAGTTCCATACCTACCCATACTAACTTAATAGGAGATGTGTGTGATAGTCAGAATGACCCTGGGTTTTGGGACTCTCATAATCCTAGGTTCAAGAGCTGATGGTTATAATCTCTGTGAATTTAAGCACATCATTTCATTTTTCTTAAATTTAGTTTTTTTTTCCCTTTAAATCTCAAAATTGGGTTAGTAGTAATAACCTACAAGGGATTTGTGAGGATTAGTGATAAGATGTAAAAAAAAAAAAAAAACTGCTTGACAAGGTGCTTGGCATTAAGAACATGCTCAGTAGTTGGTAGGCACACATTTTGAATATATATATGTATGCTTATTTATTTTATGTTTGTGCATGTGCACGTGGCTATGCGAAATCATGGATTTCAAAGATAGGGAAGAAAGAACCCTTTGAAGTCTATATGAAAAGAGCTTAGGAATTAATGTCCTTCTTTTATCCAAGGTATAAGTGCCTACCATGTTCAAAGAGCATCAATAGGATTAATATTCAGAATTTTCTTTGAAGTCCTAATACAGAGGGCCTGGAAATGAAACCCATAGCTATCTCTATAGGGGGATAACTTCTTAATACCAAGTAACAGGCCCAGCGGGAAAACTGGGCCATTTCTGGTTCCCTGTATTTCCCTGTCTTCATGTGTGTATTCTCTCAGTGCCATGAAGGTTTAGAGGGTTTCAGCTGACTGGCAAGAGGTGAGCACATTCCTTACTTGGTGTGTCCCTTAGAGTCAACTTCCACAAATCTCCTAAGGGCAGGTTTGGAGGCCTTTGAGAATTCTGCACTTGGGGTTGGGCTCATGCTCACTGATCTTTGGACGGGCTTTAGGCCTGCATCTCTCAGGAATTACGGTTCATTTTTCTGACTGTTCAGGAAGGACCCTTTAAAATACCAGTGTCCAACAAACAAACGGTCTCTCCCTGCACGGGTCAGGGAGAAGGCATCTCACCCAGGGGCCAGGAAACAGGCTCCTCTGAACTCCTGCAGTTGTTTGTTTTCATGTGTTATCTCTCCTTCCAGATCTGGAGAATGACACAGAACCCGTCCTCGCGATTTACGGATTCAGGTGGGGCCAATGAAAGAATCACCCCCCTCATCCTCACAAGAGAGTTAAAATGAATGAAGCATTTCTGTAAATATTAAAACAGTTGGACAGGCCCTTTGCGTGTAGTTCTTCTTTTTCTCTTTTTGAGATGCTCTAGCACATTTGCTGTTTGTCGCGCTTATGCCTGTAGAATCATGGACCAAAGGAGAGATTAGACACAAACACAAGACGGTTTTTTTTTTTTTTTAAAGTAACCTCTTTTTTTCTTTTCTTCTTTTTTCTCCTCTTGTCTTCCTTTTCTTTTCTTTCTTTTTTTTTTTAATATGGAAAGAAGACTTCAGTGTGAGAATTTATTTTTTTGGAAATTTCCAATGTGCGAAAAGATAAAAGAACTTCAGATTTAGAAATTCTGAAGAAACCGAACCCATCATCTTTTGAAAGACATTTTTTAAAAAAACATTTTCACTATGTAAACTCTTCCTGCCTATCACCAGGGCACCTGGGAGAATTTGGATATTTCATAGGCCAGCAGTTACCATGCGACCGCACAGATCAGAACACGCTAACTGCGCCTTGCTGGTTATGTGATGTGTTGACTTTCAATTGATTTTAAGCACACTTTAAATGGTAATGAGAATGCTGAGCTGGGAGATAGCATATGGCTTTAACGATCTGATTCTAAGAAAGCAAGCAAACATTTAAAAATGATAGAGTTTCATGATAGCGAAAGTCAAGGTGAAATCTGAGTGTTTGAATGAGAGAAACTGTTTCTTCCCTTCAATTATTTTCAGCTGTGCCTTTATTGTATTTTATTGTGTTAATATGGAAAAATAAAGAGGAAAACCAGAATTTGCTATCGAAGTTTAGATCAAATTAAATATGACATAAGGCTTTGCTCAAAAGGTATGGCTCCTTTGGTGCTTTTGAACTCCAATCATCCTTTCAAGCAAAATTTAATATGAAAAGTCAATTAAAATATAATAAGAAAAAATGTAGTTCAAGGAGCTGGAAAATGAGAGAAAATGTGTCAGAGTGTGAGAGCAAGATGAAGAGAAATATTAGCTATTTAGGCATGAACTACATTTCTGTATGTTTAGGTGCTCAGGACATAGTCTCTTATTAGCTGAGAGAAATATGTGAGTAAACAAGATGAGCCACTTGGAGGAATTTTCTTTCTTCGTGAGGAAAAACATCATGGCGTCATTACGAAGTTCATTTTCTTTATTTGTTCTACTAGATTTTACTGACTGCCGTTCCCAGCCAGATAACAAAAGTCTGTGAGGTTATTTTTATTTTCCTTAAGCTGTTCTATCGTAATACTGGAAATAAAATGCAGTTGGTTTTTAAGATTTTGGGGGGTTTAAACAACGTGTGAGAAGTCCTGTCTGCTCACAGAGGCAGGATGCTTCTCTGCAACCCATTCACTTCTGCTTCTGCAGAAAGCGAAAGGGATCGGTGAATTCTACGGCAGATGTGTGGCTTAAAATTGCATACCGATGGGACGTTACGCCTGAAGGGATCGCAGGGATGATGTGCTCTGGTGGCCTTTTTTGTTTACACCAACAGAATTGACTTATTTATAGTCACAAATATAATTTCTGCAGTTGGGACAGCAACCTTTGATCTCCTTTGTTTTTAGACTCATATCAGTAGCTCTGTACTTGTTAGTATTTCACTGCCATGCTTTCATTTCAAACTGTTACTGTCATTTCATATAGAACAGTTTATATCCAACGATGAAAGTAATTATTCCCATTGATTTCGTACTTAGTCCATTCAGGCCATTTGCTAAGTAATGACTGCGTGGATCCCCTTATTTAATCTTTAAACCCAGATCATAAGGAATTTTTGGATTAGAGGGGTTAAATGGTTTGCTGAATGTTTGCCCAAAACTTATTAACAGCAGAGAAGGTGTCTGGACACACAAGTCCGTCTGACGGTATTTATTCATCCTTGAACTAAACATGTTTCTTAATTGAGTTAAATTATTCTATTGGAATTCTAAACTTCCTTAGATTTTCAAGTAACTCTAGATTGTAGTGTACAGACGATATTTATCAGAACCCAGGTATTGGAAGCAGATTCAGGGACACAAGTCTTCTCTGTCACCCTCATCATCATGTTACATTCATTCTATTTATTGTTAAGGCTGGGCTTCTCATGGCAGCATCCAGATGCTCTGAGAAATTCTTTATATCTCAAAGCTAATTTTCAGTTGGACCCAACAGGTGGCACTCCATCCCTGGGACTCATGGGATGTTCAAGCTGAAAGAGACCTGAGGCATTTTAAAAACTTTCTTCCTGCTATGGTTTTAATACACAAGAAGAGAAATGAAATAACTAACTTTCCTCCACATACGTAGTTAGTAGCAACACTAAGAGAAGGAGCCTGGTCTCCGCAATCCATGGCTTTACCTCTTTCTGCTATTCAGACAGCCTTTCTTTGAAAGTAATGTTGAGTGGCACCTGGGTGGCTCAGTAGGTTAAGCGTCTGGCCTCAGCTCAGGTCATGATCTTGTGGTTCATGAGTTTAAGCCCCACGTCCGGCTCTGTGCTGATAGCTCAGGGCCTGGGGCCTGTTTTGGATTCTACATCTCCCACTCTCTGCCCCTCCCCAGCTCCACTCTGTCTCTATCTCTCTCAGAAATAAGTAAACATTAAAAAAAATAAAAAAGTAGTGTCGAGTAATAATCATCTATAATATATTTTATGCAGCTATGAATTAGGATGAAAGAAGGGAAATTTTTTGTTGTTGTTTTGTTTTTTTGTTTTTGTTTTTGTTTTTTTAATTCAGATGGCAAATGCGAACAGCTTTTGGCTGCGTGAAACACTCTTGACTCAGTAAGCTAAAAATACTTTCCAGTGTCAGAGATGGCCATTTCTGGTCACTTCATCCCTAGACCATGCTCAAGAATAGTACTAATAACCACCTTCCAGTTGCTGGCTACCATAGATACAACATGTTGCTATTCCTAATTTTTAAAGTTGCTCGGTGAGGTAGGTATCACTATCCCTGTTTAGTGGGAGAAAACCATGACTCACTGGAGTTAAATGATTTTCACCATGTCCTATAGCTACTCATTAGAGTATTCAGGATTCAAACACTGGTTCCTCTAGGTATAGGGCTTACACATTTCCCTCTGCACCACATTGGCCTCAGAAATTAAAGTTAATTAACGTTGAAGAATTATCAAGCACCTCTAACAATGCCACTCACAACAAAATTAATTCCTCTTTCTTAAATTGTACCTTAGACACTCAGTTAACTCCTTCGTTCATCTGTCATTTCCTTATTTCATCAGCGAGTTAACACATGCCTGTGTATTTTACAAGTGAGGAAACCAGGTCATAACAAGATTAAGTAATTTCCCCAAGGTCGCACAGCCAGGAAGTGGTAAATCTAGGATTTTAATTCAAGACCCAGATAAAAAGATAGGGTGTATCTGGCTATGAAGAATTTTCAATGACAGTATCCTTACAAGCAGTAGATACAAAGTTTTGAGTGGTGCCATTCAATGATACTCTCAGGAAACTCACGGAAGTTGTTGAGAGCAGCTAGAAAAGAGAAGCTGGAGACAAGGAGACAGGGACAAGTATAGGTTTTTTTTTAGCTCCTTATGGGGGAAGCAGCCATCATATGAAGAAGAAGGTCAGGAAGACCTGACCTCACCAGTGCCTCATTTGGGTGGTAAGTTTGGAAGAAGTAGGAAGAGTGTTGGTCACTACGTGGGTAACTGAGGGAGTGTCACTCTCATTGGTGAAAATGGAGAAGTCAGAAGAAGAGCTTGAGAGATCAGTTTGAAATTCTGGGTGGATGTATGACTGTTAATGTCCATGGGTCTGGAACTCAGATGGATCCATGTTGGAACTGGGTTGAGGATTTGGAACCTGGCTTTATGCTATTAAAGCAGGAGCATTTAATTGTGTATTGAAGAGACAGGTGCCTGAGGATTGGATTATAAGGATGGTCCACATTTAGAGGTTGGGAGGCAAACAGATGTGGTCAGAAAAGTAAGACGAAGACTAACAGGATATCAGAGAAACTGATGGAATGGTTTAGGAAAAGGAAATGTGATCGGGAGTAGCAATCCTTGTGGAGAATTCAAGGTAAAGGAAAACTGAAAGAGAGCATTAGATTTTATATTTAGAAATCATACTGCGGACTTTTTAAAAAAGCTATTTATGTTGAGAGAGAGAGAGAGAAAGAGCAGGGGAGGGGCAGAGAGAGAGAGGAGTGAGAGAATCCCAAGCAGGCTCCACGCTGTCGCACAGAACACACACTGGGCTTGATCTCATGATCTGGGAGATGGTGACTTGAGGTGAAACCGAGAGTTCAACGCTTAACCAGCTGAGCCATCCAAACGCCCCCCCTAGTATGGACTTTTTAGAGCGAAGTTTCAAATAATGTAAACTGGATGATAAGGAGCCAGAGGGTAAGACGGAGATAACATGATTTATATAAATGCAAAGAGAAAGGCAAAGCTGGAGCTTTGGGATTGAGTTTTGGGAAAGAGGTTTTGAACAGTGAGGACCCAATCAGCTTTAGTAGCAGAGAAGACCTAGTTGGAGGTGAAACCTTCATCTCAGCATCAAGCCGCATAGCGTTATCCACTCCAGGTACTTAGTAGATGTTTGTGGAATATTGTCACGTAGCCTTTTATGAAGCCAGAAAGATGGATATCACCCTCATTTTATTTATTACAAACATGACGGAATCAAATAAACAAATGGAAGCCATGACCTCTCGTTGGCAGGAGGGAGCGGAGGAAGTGGAATGGAGAGCACAAGGTTAAGTTCAGAAAGAAGAAGGTTCACTCGTGGCCAGGCAGGGGCTACAGCTCCGGAAAGCAGTGAAGATGCAGGTACAGAGACAGGTACACCAAAGGGAGCATAGGATGAGATTTAAAGGAAGCAAAGTGTGAAAGAGACCACCTGTGAATGTGCCCAGGGCAGGCAGTAAACCGACGGTCCAGACCTCGGGGCAGGTTGAACGCGCCACGGACTCAGACCATTGTTGAGCCATTTTGTCAGCATTGCTTACAAGCCCCTTTCAACTTTAAATGACACAGCGTGATCCTAATAAAGAGGTTCTGGAGCACAGCCAGGCTGCCAAGACTAAAATTATGCCCAACATCACCAATTCCCCAGAGAGACCGCAGGCCTCTGGATAATAGAAGACAGCAGGCTGTCCCAGCAGCTGGTTAATGGCAGGCTGCAGTGGATGGACGACCTGGGGAGAAAAGCCCTAAAGATCTTTCCACCCCAAAGGAAAAAGCATAGCTTTGGGTTCAGACCACTTGGGTTTAACCCCCAGCTCGCCTGCCCACTACTTAGATAAGGTTGAACAGGTCCCTGGAACTGCCTGCACCTTAGTTTTGCCATTTATCAAATGGCCCAGTGACAAGCCTTGCCTTATTAGAGTTGGGAAGATCAAACGGCACGTATTGGGAGAGTACTTTGTGAATTGCAAATTCTATGCAAATATTATCTCTTTAATAGTCTTCATTATTGTTGGTAAAGCCACCAAGATGTGGATGGCTAAGAAAGAGTACCAGCAGGAAGATTACCCTGCGTCTGAGTACTGCATCTGCCATACAGTACTCAGGAATGTACTTGTCCGTGCGTCCACCACGAAAAGTTCTGATTACATGGCATACAGGTGGTTGCTCCTTCCTAGAAGTCAAGCGGAAGACTTTGACAAATACTGCTGCTTGGTCTGTATGGAGGAAAGGGTCTTTTCAAAATAGACAGGTGAGTTGTTTTTTAATGCTTATTTTTATTTTTTTAATTTTTTTTTAATGTTTATTTATTTTGGAGAGACAGAGCATGAGCAGGGGAAGGGCAGAGAGAGAGAGAGGCAGATGCAGAATCTGAAGCAGGCTCCAGGCTCCGAGCCATCAGCACAGAGCCCGACGCGGGGTTCGAACTCACAGACCGTGAGATCATGACCTGAGCTGAAGTCGGCGGCTTAACCGACTGAGCCACCCAGGCGCCCCTTTAATGTTTATTTTTAAAAATTTGTTAATGTTTATTTTATTTTTGAGAGAGAGACACACAGAGCATGAGAATGGGAGGGGCAGAGAGAGCGGTAGACCCAGAATCCGAAGCAGGCTCCAGGCTCTGAGCCGTCAGCACAGAACCCGATGTGGGGTTCGAACTCACCAACCATGAGATCATGACTTGAGCTGAAGTTGGACGCTTAACCGACTGAGCCACCCAGGTGCCCCAGACACATGAGTTTTTTTAACCGTATCTAACACTTACCATTAAAAATTTATTTATAGTAAAGAGTAGAGGAGTGTGTTTTGTGGGTATAAATATATTTGCATATATATACACACACATATTCTGAAAATGCATATAAAATTTCACATGCATGTTTACACAAAAATACATATATAGCCTCTTTATTTTCTTTGCCCTAGCCTGCTAAGCTGTCTTTTGAAATGATACATTTATTCCAGTTTCTCAAAGTAACCTTCTTGCTATAAAATCCTTGGAATAATCCCTGTACGCAGATTTGGAGTTACCATGCAGAGTCGTTCCTGGTAAGCTCTTGGCTCTTCTCTGGGCCCAGCCCCGCTACTGGAAGGCAACATGGCACTTCTGATTTCATTAAAGCAACCTGCACCTCAGAGAACAAACTGGAGAAATCAGGATTGATTACATTCTGTGCTCTCTTTGTCTTCATCAGGGTCTGTTCAAAGCCAAGCTAGAGTTTTCAAAGTGAGAGTAGCTTGAGGGGGCTCTACGTTCAGTACAGAAGACTGTGATTTGGTAAAAAGCTCCAGTCATTATGAAAAGTGAAATGGAAAGGGTGAGTGTAATTTTGCTTTAAGAACAGTACCTTAAGATCAATGACTTCATTCACCCTGTAGGAGAATGTATCTGGCAACTTATTTATTAGGAAACGAATTGCTACCATGTCATAACTGGACGGCATATCCTTTGATGTGTGAGAATTCTGTGTGGAGACCCTTCATTCCTGCTGAAAATGAAACTAATAACCATTTGGAAGATATATTGTAGACAAAATATGCCTTAATGCCAGATGAATGATCATCTGTCTTCTTGGATTTATTTTGGGGAGCAAGGGGGGGTCTTGAGGTGATTTTCTTCTTGAGGTGAGTTAGAAATGAAGCTAGTCTCAAACGCCATTTCCTTTCCAAGTCCTTCAGATATTCACAAATACCCCCCCCCCTTTCTTTTCAGCCTGGATATAATTTGTTGATACCTCTATTTATGGCATTTATGACCTTCTGCCTTCAATTATTCATTTATCCATCTTCTTTGCCTTCTTCTCTCCTAAGTAACGTGCAGGCAAGGACTTGAACTGATTTATTTCTGAATTCCCTGAAGGCACTTAGTACCGAGCTCTTCACTCAGCTCACTCACTTGGTAGCTGCTGAAGCCGTTCCAGTGAGGTAAGCCTCAGAGAACAGGAGATAGAGGCCTCTTTGCTTGTGTCTGTAGGGAAGACGAAAGTTGAGGTTCTGGGCATCGATTATTAAGAGGGGAAAAAAAAAAAGACTTCTGTCATTAATGCTTTCTAGAATAATCACATCGACTGAATAACTGATAAGCTCAAAACCAGCATATGAAGAATGACCCTGCCTTATTGTTCATTGATGAGTGACTTCTGCTTGAGGACATGATAAAGGCAGATAAATACCTTCTGACAGAAGATGAAGGGGTTCCCTCTTTATTTTTTCTTCTTTTTTCTTTTTGTCAGATCTTGGCAGGTAATTGAGATCTGGATTAAGAATGGAGAAAAGGTCAGAGATGAACATTGTACAGACTTCTGAGTAGCAAATAAAGACTCCACTACCTTTGATGGGGACATTTTAGCTGTGTTAGAACACACTGCTTTTGTTCAAGCTCACATCATTGCTTTCTTTAATATTATCTCTGTGAGCTCAGGAACTTTGACGGTTCTCTTACCTAAGTTAATACCACCCAGTTTTACTGGTTTTTAAAAACATTTATGGGTAGTTTTTTTTTTTTAATTTATTTATTTTTTTGATTTGGGGATATGCAATGGAATGAAAAACTGTCACTTATTTTAACATCATTGGAAAAGAAGGAGCTTAGATAGAAGTGAGTCCAGCTCCTTCATAAAGATATGTATGATACCAGGCCTAGGAAAGTTGATTGACATGCCTGTATTTTTTTTTTCATTGTTAATGTTTACTTATTTTTGAGAGAGAGAGAGAGAGATAGAGAAAGAGAGAGAGCAGGGGAGGGCCCGAGAGAGAGAGACATAGATTCTCTGAGCTGTCAGCACAGAGCCTGACGCAGGCCAAACTAACAAACTATGAGATCATGACCTGATCCTAAGTTGGATGCTTAACCTACTGAGCCACCCAGGCGCCCAACTGACATGCCTGTATTAGCAGAACATTCTGGAGTAAAATCAAGATCTCCAAAATCTTACCCAAGTCTTCCTTTAGTTATATCTTATTTCATACGTTTTCCACTGTGTTCCTCTGTAGCCTGGGAATCTCCTCTAACTTGCATATTTATTTACCCAGCTAAATTGTAAACTTTTCAAGGACTCCAATCATATCTTTGACTTCTTTTGACCTTGCACAACCAAGCCTGCAGTTTTGAGCATTATTATTCACATGAGGTCACACTTCAAGGATTAATGATGGCTGTGGGCAGCATTTTGTTTGTACAAATTGCTGCGGGTGAAGAAATTGAGAGTTGGAAAACTCCACTAAAAGGAAAAAAATAATCAGGAGCAAGATAAATAAGCCTGAGTGTTGTCTTTAAGAGTGAGAAGGATTTCTTTTTGTTCTTATTGTTTTTTTAAATTGGACTAATGGCAGAAGAACTAAAAAGATGTAGATAAACTGAATGGTTCCAAACCGCTGCAGTTCAGAGCACTGATAGAGAAATACCTTCAAAGAGGGTTTAGAAGTTAGTCTTTCCTGCTGCGTGTGTGTGCAAAGGGGCGGCCCAGGGGGGTCAGGAAAGAAAATGGGAAGACCACAGTGGCCCTCCCAGCCTCACCTGGCCCTCAGGGCCCATTAGCGAAGATGGGATGCTTTGACAAGGGGGGGGGGCGGTTCATAATCATCACAGGTCACAAAGACACCACTAAGGATTCATAACCCTTTTGGAGCCTAACTGCAGCGCACCTGATAAATAATTCAGGGAGTCAGAAGCGCCTGGCCACGGAAGGCTCTAAGTGCGCGTTTTCATCTTCTTGAACAACATCCGAGGCTTTCCATCTGTGTGTTTAAATTTACAGCCCCTGTTTCTCTCATCTCCCTCCCTCCCTCTCTCCCTTCCTTCCTTCTTTCCTCCCTTCCTCCCATCCTTCCTTCCTTCCTTCCTTCCTTCCTTCCTTCCTTCCTTCCTTCCTTCCTTCCTTCCTTCCTTCCTCCCTTCCTTCCTTCCTCCCTTGCTTCCTTCCTCCCTTCCTTCCTTCCTTCCTTCCTTTCATCCTTCTGTCCTTCCTTCCTTCTTTCCTCCCTTCCTTCCTTCCTTCCTTCCTTCCTCCCTTCCTTCCTTCCTTCTTTCCTCCCTTCCTCCCTTCCTTCCTTCCTTCCTTCCTTCCTTCCTTCCTTCCTTCCTTCCTTCCTTCTTTCCTCCCTTCCTTCCTCCCTTCCTCCCTTCCTTCCTTCCTTCCTTCCTTCCTTCCTTCCTTCCTTCCTTCCTTCCTTTCTATCTTGTTTCCTTCCCCTCTTCCTTTCTTCCTTCCTTCCTTCCTTCCTTTCTTTCTTTCTTTCTTTCTTTCTTTCTTTCTTTCTTTCTCTTTCTTTCTTGTTTCCTTCCCCTCTTCCTTCCCTCCTTTCTTTCTTTCTTTCTTTCTTCCTTCCCTCCTTTCTTTCTTTCTTTCTCTTTCTTTCTTTCTTTCTTTCTTTCTTTCTTTCTTTCTTTCTCTTCTTCCTTCCTTCCTTCCTTCCTCCTCCCTTCCTTCCTTCCTTCCTTCCTTCCTTCCCTTCTTCCCCCATATATATATATATATATATATAAAGAGATATATATATATCTCTTTTTTGTCAAGAAATGTCATTTAGGGTGCCCAGTGTTTTGTTTTCTCTTAGCTGCATTTTGCTTTTGTGAACTCACAACTGCAGGTGGAAATAGGGAGCGTTATTTATTTTGGTAACAGTACCTGTCTCCATTGGATGGTGCTCCTCAGTTTTGCTTAAGTTTTTGCCTCAATAACAGGTGACAGGTTTTCTGGGTTTTAGGGCTGATAGAACTGCGATATGCATTTGAAAATGGACATAGTATACAAGTTATCTATATCAGGTACAACAGGGGAAGATGAATTAAGTTTAATTAAGAAAGCATAAAATATTTAATAATAACTTCTAGACACACAAACACAAAAACATTTATATGAATAATAATTTGCCAATCTTTTCCTGTAGGGCTCAGGGTTCTGTCTGCTTGTGGAACTCATTGGATTCCTGTTTGGTTTTTTTTTTCCCCCAGATGCATCGACTCTGATTTCCAGTTTGCTTTTTTATACTGCAGTTAAAACATTTAGGTACTAGGAGAGTGATCTGAGGGTAGGATCATAACGGATTTTTAAGTTTCTGCTTTCTCCATATTCATCTTCCCCAATGTGCCAGCAACTTTAACTGACTTGCCATTTAAAAAAATTCTTTTTATAAACTATTCAACTCTGTTTTCATGTGAGCACCTCCGTTTTCGTACCTCTGCTTTACTGCTTTACAGAATCTTCATGCTTGTATAACTACAGCACAGAAGCATCACTAGCATAACATGTTTGGGAACTCTTGGTAGGCATCGGGCTCAGAAGTCAAGAGCGTGTGTAGAGGTGCTAGAAGAACACTGAGGAGCCACTAACGCCCACTCTGCCACTGGTGCCGTCAGTGAGGGGACAAGAGCGTAGCATTTCTGGATGTGTTGATTAAATCTATTGTTGATAAGGAACTTTCTGCTACGTGTATCCCAGCTACTGTGTATCTAAGACGCGCAGCCTTCAGAAAATTAAACGTTTAGTGCCTCAATACCTACAACACTAGAATGGCAATATAGTAATAATAGTTATCGCATAGAGTTGCCACGAGAATTAAATGAGTTGGCAAATCTCGAGCATGTGGCGTTGTGCACTGCACGGTTTACCAGGCACTCAGCACATGTTAGCTATTATTATTATGTCCATGCTTCGAATTCTTACTTGCAGTCTATGGAAGTATCTCTCAAACTTTTTTTATTATCGCCCTCCCCTAAGAAGGTTGCCCGGATATTTTCTTTTACTAAAGATCCCCTTCCCTTCTTACTGCAGACATGTAGTGTGGCCACTTGAAAGTCCGTAAACTATCATACTATCTAAGGCTTTCTTCTCCTTTTCCCAAGAACCAGTTTTTACCTGCCTTGGGGATGCCGTCCCCCCTTGCAGAGATCGCATGACCTGTTGTATTTCAGGTGATGTACTTTCCCTCTACCCGAGGCGGTTGGGCACTGTGTTAGAGCAGGGCTGGCTCAGGACGTGACTCAGCAAGTTGACCTGCAAGTCATGCTCCCTTCCCCGCTGGATGTCCCCTACCCTGAGACAGACACTTAGACACTTAGATTTGGGAGCTGTTGATACAGAGGTACGGGATGGAAGCACATCAATGAGTTTTTAGAGTCTGAGAGAGTAGTTAGAGTTCGACAGTCTACTTTTCTTAACAACTTCCTAGCAGTTTTCAGTTTTTTTTATTAATAGATTGTCATTGAAGGTATGAAGATGTTATTCATTTGCCTGAAAAGTTGAGGGGGGGTGGATGGATTCTTGAAACTGCCAGGGGTATGACCATGGCACTTGAGAAAAGGTTTTTCGCTCCAAGAGTGAGAAATGCTTAAGGCTTAGACGTTGAGATGGGGTCCAGAAGGAGGTCCAGAGGAAGGCTTTCCAGCGGTCCACAAACTCAAATCGCTCTGTGGTCCTGCTCCGAGAGTGAGACGTAAGTGCGCTGTTTCTTTTCTTTCTTTCTTTCTTTTTAACACTTATTTATTTTTGAGAGACCAAGAGAGACAGAGTGTGAGTTGGGGGGGGGCGGGAAGCAGAGAGAGGAAGACACAGAATCCGAAGCAGGCTCCAGGCTGTCAGCACAGAGCCCAACGTGGTGTTTGAACTCACGGACCCCGAGATCATGACCAGAGCCAAAGTCAGTAGCTTAACTGACTGAGCCACCCAGGCGCCCCTAGCGAGCTGTTTCTTAATTACCACACTTTAAGATTGACTCTGGTATATTTATCTTTCTTTTCCACTGTATGGCGAACTATTGAAGTAAGGTATCTCTCTATTAGTCTGCTCCAGCTGCCATAACAAAGCTCCACAGACTGGGCGGCTGAAACCACAGAAATTTCTTTTCTCACAATCCTGGAGGCTGAACGTCTGAAATCAAGATGCCAGCAGGATTCTGCAGCCTCTCTCTTCAGCTCGTAACTGCTCATCTTCTGTGTTCTCACATGGTTCTTCTGTGTGTAGCTGTGTCCTGACCTCCTCTCCTTAGACACCAGTCATAAGGGGTTAGGGCCATGCTAATGACCTAATTTTAACTTAGGTATATCTTTAAAGACTCTGTCTTCAGATGTGGTCACATTCTGAGTTTCATGGGGCTAAGACTTTAACATGTGAGTTTTGTGGGACACAACTGGGTTCATAATAATCTACTACCTGTCATGTGTGGATATTCAGCAGTGAATTAATGAATGACCAGATGGATGAATGAACAAATGGGTGAATGCATGAATTTTTATTTATTTTTTTTACCATGTTTGAACTAGGAATTCTATCAATTCTTGTGAGTTATTAATATAAGATTCTTAAATTTTTTAATAGTTTTATCTCTTTCATCCTGAAAGAGATGACACTTGAGAAAAGGTTTTATCTCTTTCATCTTGAAAGAGATAAAATTCCATGGCAGTGTTTCTGTTTATTCAATAGCTATGCACAGTTGCTCTCTCCATGGTGCAGGTCCTCTCGTCACCTGAAGAGCCACTGTCACCAGCAGCACTGCCCCAGACGTTTGTGGGGCCCTGTGCAAGGGTTGGAGAGGGAGGCCTGCCTCAGATTTAATCTCTTGAAAGTTATACATCTTATTAACAAATTGCTGAAAAGCGTGCACAGTTCTCCTCTGTGACCGATCTGCCTTTTAGAATGCCCTGGAAGGCCAGTCAGGTTCGACTTGAGAATTCTCAAACTCCACCGCGTTCTGCATGGAAATTGGCAGTGCAGAGAAAACTGGTACCAAGCCTCTTCTCTTCCCTCAGGGGCTCCGTCCTGGACCCCAAAGGGCCCGACACACACACACACACCAGCTCCGCCCTTCCTCCACCCAGATAAACGGGCCTGGCGGGGCCATGACCCTGGGAAGACAGAGCCAGCTGAGACGCCCGTCAATCTGGGAGAAGGTTTCTGCAACCTGACTATTCAGAGCGCAGCCTAGGAAGGGACATGTGGGCTGTGGACTTTCATGGCCTGTTGCCCTGTGCACGCCTTGCCCTGGGGGGAGGCCGCAGGTCTTGAGGCTGATGCTGTGGTCAGTGTCAGTCCTTTCAGGAACTCACCTTGGTTTTGAGATTATTCCCAAACTCTGACTTCCCTAAAGAGGGAGCAAGAGAGTCAGGGGACAAAACATTCAAGCGAGGGTTTAGCAACATCCAGAGGAGGCTAATGGAGGTGGTTGACGCACCTGAGAATCTCTCCGTCAGGTCCTGATCATAAATCTCCCGTTTCTGGCCTCTCAACTCCCATGAAAGACCAGCTTACTCCTTGTAAAGAGATTTGGGTCTAGAAATCGTGAGCACATTTCCGGTGGAGACAGACAATGCCCAGGCTCCTGCCCCGCACCCTGAGTGGGGTCCGCCCTCGCCTCCAGGGAGCCAGACAGCAACCCGGCACCCCGTCAGGTGAGACCGAAGGGTCTCTCCTGAATGATGTGGCCACGCCTCACCCTGGACAGCACTGGCAACATTTTTGTCACTAGGGTCACTAAAAGCCACTTTTTCAAATTATCTAGGGTTATTTGCCCGGCTGTGCTCCTAGCTTCAGAAAAAAAGAAAAAAAGAAAAAAAAGAAAAAGCCAGTGCTTTTCCTTACCACATAGAATAATTTATAGTAGGGACCAATTTACTTGCTAGGGAACAGCAGGTGGTCTGTGCCTTTCCCAGTGAAGGGGACATTATGCTAAGCAGGGTGGCTGGCTTCAATGCTGAGGATAGAAGGGGAGAGACCCTCCTAATTAATTACATTGCTGTCTTTCCCCAGCATGGGTACCTCACTTTGTCTTTTAAGTTCTTGTTTAGTCAAAGCTGTATTTCTTTTATTTATTTATTATTTATACTTCATCTATTTCCAAAGAGAATTTGAGACAGCTGAAAAACGAGGCGGAGGGAGGGTATTTGTCCTGAAGCAGGGCATTTAAAGAGAAAATTCTGACAGAAGAAGTAGGGAGCTTACTTTTCCTCCCCAAGCTCCTCTTCTCCATCGCGTTTTCTGTTCTACTTTATCCCTTCCCCCCAAACTTTTTTCAGCTTTTTGCTGTACAGATTTAGGTTTTCTCTTTTGATCCCTTACCTTCTGTCACCATACCTTTCCTGTTCTAGTCCACTTAATTGCAGGTTTCCCATTGCCCTTAGAATAAAATCCAAATGGCTTGCTAAAGCCACGAGACTTTGTGTGACCAGGCTCATCAGTGGCCCTCTGTTCACTCCACTCCTCACCAAATGCCAGCCACATTGCTCTCCTAGTTTTGGGAAGAGGTCAGACTCTTCCTCCCTTGACTTTTGCTCCTGCTCTTACTATGCCCAGAGTGGCATTAGCCTCTCTCTTCCCATGCACTGCCCTCCCTTGTCCCAGATGCCTCATTCATTACAACTCCTCATTCTTTGGGAATCCCATTCTGCAAGATGTCATGCGCGACCATCATATCTAAACCTACACCTATCACCCTCAGTGATATCTCCATCACCCTTCCTTCTTTCCTTTATGACATTGATCGCCATTTTAACATTTTTAGTCTCATGTTTATAGCCTTTTTTTCTTTTCTTTTCTTCTTGTTTTCTAAACATATTGCCTTCCTGACTATAATCACTTTATCTGTCTTTTTCATCTTTGTATCACAAAGACCCCACACTGTGCCAGGCACATAGTGAGTAGCCACTCAACAATTGTGTGATGAATATATGAGTGAGACATACTAGCTCTAGGAAAAGGTCAGACATCCTTTACTTGATTTAGAATGTCTGCCAAGAATGTTTGGATTTCTAGAGAGAGTAGCATTCTAATCCAAAGGAATTGGTTTATATTTATAAAATTTTAAGCATCAGGGAGCTGGTGAGGAAAGGTTTTTGAGGAAACCACATCACGTTAAGTGGCTGCCCACTCAAAGTGTGTTTTTCCTTGACCTATTTCTTGAATGTTTTGTCTCAGAGAACAGACTTGCCATTTAAGATGTAATACTTTAGAAGATAAGCCTTGTTAGAACAATCATGATACTCCCAAGGGTCTGGAGGGCCCGCCTTTGGCTCAAGTGTGAGAGTGTAGCTAGGGAAGCGATAGGTAATCTGATCTAATTTCATACAAATGATGCTCCCCGGATCAGTCTCCATCTTTTAAATTTGCTTTATCATCCCAAACATCCTGTTACTCTCTCATCCTTGAGTTTGTAATTTTAGTTAGAAGTGAAGATTGGAACTCTTTCCTGGACAACTATCCAGTAACGGAGACGAAGATGAAAAAACAGCCCAAACTGTTTTCTCACGTGATGTGCGGATTAGTGTTGCTGGGACCATCTTTCAGCTGCGTTGCTTCCCTCTGGTGGTGGCTTTGTGTTCACGGGCTTGGGTGACAAGCACTGAATCAGATTGTAGTTTACTTTCCTTAATACTAAGAAAGAAAGAGAAAAGTCTTCATGTTCTCCTGGCCTGCGTGTGCGCGTGTGTGTGTGTGTGTGTATGTGAGTGCGCTTGTGTGTGAATTTGTGGCGGAGGAGGCACTCTTTTTAAACAGAATTAAGTGGTTGAAATTGATTGACAGCCTGTGATTAAGAAAAGACAAACTTTTCTGCACTCGGGATAAAGTTTGAAGTCTGCAGTGTTCATGAATGAAAGCAGTGCTCTGTGTATTATAACCCTGTAAAAGGATCTGCTCATATGTTAAAATTCCCCTTTGTTTGGAACATATCTGAAAATTTGTTCAAATGAGAAAAGCTGCCAGTGTAGATTTTTTTAAAGCTAGTTTTTAAAATCTGTTGTGCATTTTTAATATTTTCCTTTGAATTATTTCTTTTCTGCCGTGTGGGGCTCACACAGGACGCAATGCTAATGGTTCTCATCTGGGGTTTCATTTTAAGTCTTGGAAAGCACTTGACTTTATCCCATATCCGATCATGCTGCAGGGGTGGGGGAGGATGCCCTTGAGAAAAGGAGACAGTCAAGGATAGGAAATAATCATCTTTCTTTTGTTTCTTTTCCCCTCTCATTGCTCGAATCCAGAAATACTCCCCTGAACATAGCCTGACACTTGAGCGTGACAGGTGTTCTGACGAGGAGAAGGTGCAATGCAAAACCTATTTATTCAGTGAGGAAATTTTGTGCCATTTACATTCAGGGCCATCTCTATGATACCGAAATAGGCTTGTGCAATGAATTTTTCATTTTTTAAACTCAAAACCAAATAACTCACCTGCAAATACTCCTATGTAATTTCATTTCATGTGCCTAATCAATATCACTGACGGAAATCTGTATTCTCCTTGTGAAGGAGATGACTGGTTTTTCTGTTTCATTATGCGTATTACATATGTGGTGCAATATTTTGGTGGGAAAATGGGTCATGTTTATATATTTTTGGATTCAGTTTATTTTTTTTCATGAGCTTTTTTATAGTTCTCGAAGTTCCCGGCCTATTTTGTATGGATTGTAACTATGTGGAATGGTAAAGGGGTAAGCAATTAAAGCACAGTTGAACGGTCGCGTTGAAATTTGTGTAAATATTTATAAGCTGTTGACATTATTTGAGCAGAAACATGTAGTTTTTGTAGTAGACCGTAAGGACTTCCCTGAATTCGGGTCAGAATCATAGAACTGAAGCGTTAGGTATCTAAGGTGATCAGACATGCCTTTCATCAAACCAAGTTTGTAATAATGGGCCAGACTGACCCCATCTCAGTTGATAAGAGCACAGAATTTAATGTTATTTTACAAAACAAGTATAGTGCTGTGGTAATTGCAATTACTTTCCAGTTGCATGTTTTATACCTTTTAATAAGGTCATCTAGTTTCTTTGTATTTAAAGACTATTCATCCATCTCTCTATCCCTCAGTCTCTCTAGGTAGGTTGGTCTTGCTTAAAACCTTTGAAACCATTTCTGAAATATTATCTTGGTGATTTATTATGGGATCTCAGACTGAAGATGTCAACGAGTTTTTACAGACTGCCTCTTCGAATAAAGTGATCATCTGAAGGTCGCTCTTTGATTCATCCGTTTATTCTGTAGACACTTCTTGAATGTCTACCATGTGCTGCTGTAGGCTCTGGGCAAACAATAGTGAGCAAAGGCTGTCCGAACTCTGTCTGTGTGAAGCGTACAGGGAGGCAAGACATAGGTTAGAAGCAAGGCTTTGCAACTCATGCCTGAGTTCAAATTCTGTCCCTGTCTTTTATCTGCTGATGGGTCTTGGAGAAGCTACATCACTTGGAGCCCCTGTTCTGTCTGTGGGAGTAGTAACGGTACCAAAGTATTGCTTTATTATGAGTCAGTAAGTGTAAGTTTCTTAAAGATATCTGAAATTGCAAGTGCCAAGTTAGACATGCTTTTAAAACACTTAAATGGTAAGTCAACTGGGTGTTTGGTTATACAGGTAAGGAGCTAAGAAGACAGGCTAGGATGAAGATTTTAGACTGTGATTTATTTGCATATACAGATGATAACTTGAACTTAAAGCTGGGATGCCATTACCTGCCGAAAGAGAAGAAAAGAGCACCTAGATCCAAGCTCACTGACCTCACACTCAATTCCTAGATTGAAGAAATAGGAAATAGAAGGAACGTGAAGAAAACTAGAAGACTAAGAGGAGCTAGGAAATGAGAATATTTCACGAAGGGCATGCACAGCAAATCTAAATGATGCTGTAAGATCAAGAAAGAAGAAGGCCATCAAAAGTCCTTTAGATTCACCAACCCAAGGCTTATCGTTGACATCAGTGAGACAGGCTTGTGTGAAAGCAGGGTCAGGAACCAGTGTGGAATGTGAAGATGAGTGGGAGGTGAGGAAACAGAGATATCAATTATGGACTATTCTTTCTAGAAGTTTGAATAAAAGTCAGGAGAGAAATGGGGCAACAGCTGGAGAGGGCATTTGGAGCCAAAGGGATGTTTTTACGTGGAAAATATCAGAAACATGTTTGACAATAGATCCAATTTGAGACAGAGAGGTTGCATACACAGGAAAGAACATAGAGTTATATTCTAGAGAAGCCTGTAAGGGGGAAGGGCTCCACAGGAGAGAGAGAGTAGTCAACGATTAAGGAAAAGAAAGTGGCTACGGAAACAGATTGACTCGAATGTGTAGCAACAGAAAGATATGGGAGGTCCTGTCTGATGTCTTCTGCTTATCTTCAGGTTAAAGTCAGGTTGTCCACTGAAAGTGAGAGAAGTTACAGAATCTAAAGGAGAATTGAAGACTGAAGCAGTCTTTGAGGAGAATGAGAGACAAGTTTTCCAGAGAAGTATAACAGTGTTGTTAGATGGGGTGCAGTCTGACTGTAGGCTGGTGATTTCTTATTTAAGGTAGACCTCATCTGTGCTATTAGGTGACTTTATCTGGCGAGAATCTGAAACTCGGGCAGGCACAGGGGAGATTGGGCTTGTAATTGGGTGGGTTTGTTTGCTTGATTGGTGCCATGAAAGAACAGAAGGCAAGAGAACCCTGGGTGTTGGCAGAAGGGTTTTTGAAATGACAGATTTTACACCCTAAGCCAATAAGGAGGGGAATGTAGTGGCAAGAGCACCAACTTTTTCTTTTCTTTTCTTTTTTTTTTTTCTTTTTGTGTTTTTAACCACAAAAACTGAGCTGGGATTCTATGGCTAGGATTTGCTACTATTTGAACTTGAGTAAGTCACAAATTTCTCCAACCTTGCTTCCTCATTTGTAAATTCAGGATAATAATGACTTCTTTCTCATTGCTCTGCGAGTATTTCATAGTACTAGCAGTGGTTAGCACTCAATGGGCATTTGAATAGTTGGCTGAATTTAAGCTCAAGTTGGAAATGTACCAGGGCCTAGGAGTACATAAAGTGATTATAGGCATTTGTTTATTTCTTCTGTTGAATTATCAAGGACTGTATAAAAAGAAGCTCAAATCTCTTGTTCTATCCCAACATGGCTTGCCTCTAAAAAAAAAAAAAAGTGGGGGAGGGGAAGATGGAAGAAAAGAAGACGACTCCTCATTTCCTCCCCACTGCCCCACTCCAGATGAATGCTGGCAGAGTGCCCTCGGGGACATGGCAGGCTGGGGGACAGCTTGGAAAGGGACATAAGTATTCAGAGTGAGCACTGCATGTTTGGATCATAGGGCAAAAGATAAAAGAAGAAATATTTGAAGCTTTATTTTTTAAGTGTTTATTTATATTCGAGAGAGAGAAATAGAGAGATAGTGCATGAGCAGGGGAGGCACAGAGAGAGACAGAGACAGAACCTGAAGCAGGCTTCAGGCTCTGAGCTGTCAGCACAGAGCCCCCAACACAGAGCTCGAACTCATGAGCTGTGAGATTGTGACTGGAGCCAAAGTTGGATGCTTGAGCAACTGAGCCACCTGGGCACCCCAGAAATCTTTCAGAATGTCAGGAGTCAGGTGTTCTTATGGGATTGCTTAGAAACAGTCCCTTGCAGGGAGAAAAAAAAAAAAAAACAGATCTAGAAAGATCTTTCTTAAAATTACTCTATATTAGATTACTGATCTCACTTTCTACAATTTTTTTCCCTTAGAATTGGAGGAATTCTTGATACCTATGACATATCATCCCAAGTGATTAGTATACATAAGGTGACCATGTGTTGGGCAGTTGGGGACTAGCTTTATTCCTTCAACAGCTTCTTCCACAGTGGTTCCACATGAAGACCTTCTCAAGCTGCAGAATGTGGTGACAGCCAACTTGGGATTCTTTGAGATAAAGTTGGCACGGAAGCTTTGCTGTCTGTTTTGCTACCATCCTATCAGTAGTCATCAAGTCCTTTACACACCTCCAATCCTTGGCACCTTGACACTGCTCATCAGCTGAACCGCAGCTTGGTTTCCCACTTCTGTTGAGTCCCGGAGTCACATGGTGAGAACAGACACTAGGTTCCCTGGTGTAATGACCCTGTATTTATGCACCAGTCCAGCTTAGATGTTTTACTCACTTCAGATGCCAGGCTACTGATAGTTGTGTGTATTTAAGCAGTGGGGAGAGGCTTTTGTTTTTGCATGTTGGTTTTAATACCGTCATAACTAACACTATTCATCAAATCATACCAGTAGCTAGTATTTTCTTATGGAAATTTATAATACCATCATCTGTTCATGCCATCAATATGACTTCAGCCAAATGATTTCATCTCTGTAGATTTCATTTGAGGTTGATATACATACCTCCAATGGGTTGTGGGATTACATGAAATGAGACATATTAAAATGCTTTTGGAATTGTAAGGAGCTTTATGCTAAGAGCTATTTGATCTGACATGAACTGATGCTCAAACACAGGTACTCTATCTTAGATATATTTCTAGTAACTAGTTCTCTGCCTGGTAGGGAGTGGGCACTCCCCATGTGTTTGCTGGGCTGTACTTAGTGCTGGTCAGACGACATGAGTCTTGTCTTCCTTTATTGGCAGCACATACCAAGAAATGGAGGCATCAGCATTGCTAAGATTCTGAAGCAAATGAAAGAAATGGGACATTTACATAGGAAAGGAGATCTGAGAGACCCAGTAAATGTCTCCACGTATCTGCAGTGTTGATACATGGGAAGATGTATGGGTGTATCTCCAAAGGAAAGAACTGTGATCAACGAATGAAAAAAGGAAAGTAGAATTTAATGGATTCAAAAAACCAACTCTCTACTCAAGTGCAGAAGGCTTTTTGTTATTGTTGCTCTTTTTATTTTATTTTATTTTTTTAAGTTTATTTTTTTGAGAGAGAGGGAGCAGGGAAGGGGCAGAGAGGAGAGGGGAAAGAGAATCCCCAGCAGGCTTTGCGCCATCAGTGCGGAAACCAACATGGGAGCTTAAACCCATGAACTGTGAGATCATGTCCTGAGTTGAAACCAAGGGTCTGACACTTAACTTGAATGAGCCACCCAGGTACTCCTGTTGCTGTTTTTTAAAGCTAAAAATGGGAGTGGCCAACACATAATTTGTGTGTTTTCCACACATTAGATAACACTCGAAATGAGTTACAGCTCTACAAGTATGAGAGAGTAAAACTGCCATTTTCCACATTGACAAATGAGTTAACTGGGGCCCAGGGAGGTGAAGTGATGTCTGAGTTAGCACAGCTGCCAAGGAAGAAAGCTATCCAGGTCACCTATCCCCAGAGCCCAGCACAGTTCTTTGAGTGCCTACTTGGCACTCTTAGTTGCTTTATATTCATTTTCTCTAGTCTTCTTTCCCAACAACTTTGTAGGCATGACTTAATATCCTCTCTTGAGATGAATGGCGTGAGATTGAGAAAGTTCAAGTCAGGTGTCCATCATCATGCTTTTGAAGAGTGGCTGAGCTGAGGTCAAAGCCAGATTTTGACTTACCCCAAACCCTTTGTTCTTGCCATGCCACCACACCTACTACTCCTCTTACAAGTCAATTTGATCCAAAAAAGAGAGAAAAATCAGTTGCCTCCAGGCCCTGAAAACAATTCCCAGTAGTGGTATGTGGGTGGTTGAACTCGAAAATAACTGATCAGCAGATCCACCTGGGGAATATTGACAAAATACACATGCACAGCCTTCTTTGAAGACCTATCAAACCCAAAATCTGCAGGACGGTACCTAGAAACCCTATTTTTTCATCATCTTCCCCTAGTATTTTTGATGGGAAAATCTGGATCAAATGATGGGAAAAATCCATGTTAGAGATAAGAACATGAGACCAGCTATTTTCTATGCCTGAGACATGAGGTACTCGGTATGAGTCCAAATGAATGGATGTATGAATGAATGAACTACCTCTTTTGGAAATGGATTTGAAAAGTATATAGATGTGTGCTTTAGGGGATACATCCTATATGGACCCTACTTCTATCTTTTCTTTAATAATATTGGCACTGTTTCAATAAAATTCTTCTCTATTAGCGTCTGTTCACCATTGAGTTTAAGGACCATGAAGGACAGTCTTGCATCCAGACATGCAGATTTTAATGGACCCAAGGAATGGTCAGTGGGAGCTCCCCAGTGGATGAGGATCAGAGAGTGGCAGTAATGTATTTGTCCTCAAAGTTTATGCATTTGAGTTTTTAACATTGGTTGCATGTTCTAAACCTGTTATTTGAACCAAGTGCATTGGAAACCATGTGGGGACAACTGTTCATATACTTTAGAGAATTTTTTGCTTGCGGGGAGAATAGTTCTTTTTTTTGGGGGGGGGAGTGTCCAATTTTAATGTTTTCAATCCTAGGCTGGCTGGAGCCAGGAAATTTTCCACTATTTATATAAAGTGTTTCCTTTCTTTCCTTCCTTCTTTCTTCTCCTCTGTCTCTCCCTCTTCCCTTCTTTTTTTCTCTCTGTTTAACAAAGAAAATATTTGTCTATTGAGAAACTTCAAGGGGCTCGGTTGATGATCAGGGAAGGAGATGGAAAAATGGTTTCAAGTTAGGGGGTAGCTATTTTATTTTTCCCCCAATTCCTCTGCTAATCCCCACATCTTACCCAGCTAACTACTGAGCTCTCCTGACTGTTGTAAGAGCAATATTTATAACCAATCTTCAGGATTATGGAAATGTGCACAAGATCTACAATCAGTGTTTCCAGATTGTAACAGAGACATTTGTAGCATAGCTAGGCCTATCGATTCTGCACCTGTGTGTCTGATTTCACTCACAAATTGCCTAACTCCAGAAGTGCTAAGTCCCAGGTACCCAGGAAACTTTGCAGAGAATCCCTTTTCAGGTGAGTTTTCTCGTTCATACCAGTTCATTTACTGCACTGTCTTGTCACAATCCAGCCAATGCTGAGACCATTAGGATTTTATTAGGTTTGTCCTGGTGTCACTATATTATGCAATCGGCAGTGCCTATTGACAATTCTTATTTTCTGTACTATGATTTTTATAGTCTGAGTTTATCAAGCGCTCCTGGAATATAGGCTCCTGGAATTAATTAAAAAAAATCTTCTTAGGCAGCACCGGGAGAGAAACACTTTGCCAAAAGCTTTAACATGATTTATGTACTTTGAGTCTCAGTTCCTGTGAAAAGAGTTGAATTAAAGTAAAGTAGCCTAAAATAAATGCTGCTTTTACTGTCAGCTTTAACAGACTGGCAGGGTCAGGTTCTCGGTGCCTCCAAAGAGCATTTGTTGTGTGTTGATTTACACTCAGTCTTTTGAAACTGTGTTTTCTGCTTTCAGTGAAGATTCTTGTTTTTCCTTAGCACCTTCCATTAAACCATTCTCATAATCACTGGTTTCCTGGAAAGGAAGCATATTCGGTATGGTATCCAAATAAATAGGCGAGGGAAAAAAAATGCTCTCAATATTTGAAACTTCTCTTGTAAAGCAAAATCTTTTCTTCCTAATATTTAGAGACTTATAAATGGAAATGGCTAATGACCTGGAAACATATACTTGTTTATTATCTTCTGGAAACTCAACTATCTTAGGGAGAAGCAGGCAGAGTTGGGGGAACATGTCCTACTGTCCAAGTTTGATTCCTTCCCTGAGCTGGGCTGAGTTTTACCTCTTGATCCACCTTACAGCCAGCTTGGTTCTTTGTGCAACACTTCTTGAATCTCTTCCATGTCTTGTACCTTCTTATCCTTCAGATCATCACATAGACAATCTTTGTCCTACACCATTTGTCCTAGTCCCATGGACTAGGTTAGAGCTTTGTACACAGTACCATAATTCCCTGATATCCTAAGTTTAGAACTCTTTATAGAGTACCATAATTCCCTGCTTATTCATTTCTCTCCCCTCACTGACTTAATCAATCTCTGGAAGCCCAAACCCTCATCCCCTCTGCCTAAGACTATATCCTCATTCTAATGCCCAATAAATATTGGTTGAATACATGAATGAAAAACATATTGCATTTTCATGTTGCAGGTTTTTTTAGTGTCACATAGCAAGAAGCATTTTTAGGTTCTGTTTATTAGAAACCTATGTTTGATTTCTTCTATAAAATTTGAATACTAAAGCTCACCTTCTAAGGTACTTGTAAGATGATGTAAGTCAGTGATTCTCAACTGGTGGTGATTTAGTCACCCCAGGAAATATATATATGACAAGGCCTGGAGACATTCTGGTTGCTTGCGGAAGCCCCGCCACAGAATTAACTGGCCCCAGATATCAATAGTGCTGAGGTTGAGAAAGTCTGTACGGAAGTACATAGAACTTGGTAGGTTCAAGGTGATTTTATTTTGCTCTACACATTGGAGCATCTCTATGGACAACATAAATATTAATAATTACACAGAAAATAATAGTTTATATTTATTACGTTCTTGTAGGTATCAGGCAACATAAAAGCTTTTCACAAATACTATCCTATTTAACTCTCTCAAGAATACTATGAGTTAGGAACTATTATTATTCTAATTTTTCAGGTGAGGAAGGGAAGGCATAAAAGGTTAAGATCCTGTGGCTATTCTGTGTCAGAGGTGGGATGAAAATTCAGGGGCCATGCTTTTGATCATTATACTGTACTGCCTTCTTTTTGAGTGGAGTCTCCAGCTTAAGGTCTAAAAGGATTTCTGCCCTCAGTATTCAGTAGGAATTCACACTGAAAATATGGAGGAAATTTTAGCCTACTTAAATGAAAAAAAAATGTCATTATTGCCTACGCGTTTGTAATTTTACACTTGCACTAATTTGAACAAAGATAGAGTATATTGGCTGACATAATATAGGCTGTCGTTGATGCAAGGATTACAACAAATCTATTGGATGTAATTTTGTGGGATTCCTAAGAAGCTCAAAGAAAACCCCAAGAGTTTGTTTTCATCTAGAATTGAACTTGTCATACCTGATCAACACATTGTGATCTCGATGGGACTCTTCCCCTGTTAAGGCGGATAAACAGGACGGTTTGCCCCAAGTAATCCTATTAGGACATTTCTTCAGGAACATCCTCTTCTTACTTGATTATAAAAGAACCACTCATAAGTAGAGTTCAGTGGCAAGAGAGCAAGGCCTGGGGCAAAGGATTGGCTGATGGGGCTTCTACCCTTCTTACAGAAGACAAGGTCAGGCAAGTGGAAAATGTACAATTTGAAAGCATGATAGTGTCCAGGTCCATCCTGAGTACTTTGTGAAGCTCCCAGTGATTATTGCCTTTGAGGCCCTTAGCTGATGAACTTTCCAAATAAATTCTGTCATCCTCAAGTATTAGCTAACTGTTTCCAGGGCCTTAAACCTTGGCTTGTAAACACAGTTAAGAAACATCTATTCATTTTATTTAGGAACTGAGAACCCCCGGGTAGCTGTTTTTCTCTCTTAGGAAATTCTGTTTATTGTGTGCTACTATCGCATGTTGAAGATGCCTGCGGAATACTAAAAAATGTGTTAGGTTCTATCCTTTTGGTCTCACTTTCTACTTCCTGTGAAGAGTAAATGCTAATAGCACCAAACAAAAGTTTGTTCTTAAATAAATCATGCTTTATAAAAGTGGGCTCCCATGATTACAAGTGCCTTTGTAAGCTCCTACTGGGCATTAGTGCTTGTCATTCAGTCATACGTTTTCAAGGGTCTGTTGAGGCCAAGTAACACATATGCTGTAGCCATTGCACTACTCCACCGACGAGGTGTCATTTATGTATAAGATGTAATTTGAGACTATCTCCTGGTGACAAAAGTGATTAGAATGCCTTATAGTTTCACTCATCTTAAAGAGTTATTTGACACGTTCTTCCATTTATTTTATATTTAATAAATTAAAATGTTTGAATGATTAAACACTACTGTGTTTAGGGCAGTGCCTCTCAAATTTTAACGTGCACACCGTAGGTTCTTGCTAACACACAGATTCTGCCTTTCCAACAATTTCCCCACTCAAGCTCATGCTACTGGACCAGGATTGCGCTTGAGTAGCTAGCCATTAGGGAACATTGGGATGGTTTAAAAATTTGAAATATGAGCTAAGGATGACGTCAGGTTGATGGCATTAAACTGCTTTTCCTTGGGGTGCCTGGGTGGCTCAGTCGATTGAGCATCCGACTTCGGCTCAGGTCATGATCTTGCGGTCTGTGAGTTCGAGCCCCTGCATCAGGCTCTGTGCTGACAGCTCAGAGCCTGGAGCCTGCTTCAGATTCTGTGTCTCCCTCTCTCTCTGCCCCTCCCCCACTCATGCTCTGTCTCTCTCTGTCTCAAAAATAAATAAACATTAAAAAAAATAAAAAAAACTGCTTTTCCTTATACTATCCTTAGTTGTATTATAAATTATTCTTTAAGCATATAGGGAGATTTTTCCTGGGGGGGGGGATGACTCCTGTCTAGTGCCAAAACATATATTTATTTATATATTTATTTGTATGTCTTAGCAAATTAAATACTGCTTTATTTTTAATAAAGTATCATATCTCAATCCGTTTTTACCTGGAGAAAGACTCCCTATACCTCCCCTTCCTGTTTTAAGGTTTTTGAACAATAAAACATGAATTTTCCTGATTCAGATCACGAGAGGCATTTTTTTAGGTGGTTCACAACTTTTTAAGTTGTAGAACAAATTTACAATATTCTCGACACTTAAACAACATTTACAGTGTTTTTTTTTTTTCTTTTTTAATTATGTTTCTAAAGATAGCTAAGGGAACAATTTCAAAGAGTTCCTCCAGTGCTTCTGGATATAAGTTGTTTCAATTTCTGTCTGTTGGTGAGAATTAAGAAACTCATAGCTTGCCATGTCCTGTCATGTTGGCTTATTTTGTAAGGAAATTCAGTCTGGCACCTTCCACTCGTCTGCTTTACCTCTCTGATCTAAAAACAGATGGAACGCGTTGTAGAGCAAGAAGACATGATTACCATCTGTGTATTGCCTTGACTTCCCCAACTGGGTTTTCTATCTTTTCAAAGTCTGCTGAAGGTTTTTCTTTAAAAGCAGAAATAAAGGGGTGCCTAGGTGGCTCAGCTGGTTAAACGTCTAACCCTTGATCTCAGCTCAGGTCATGATCTCAGAGTCATGAGTTCAAGCCCAGCACTGCTCTCCACTCTGGGTGTAGAGCATACTTAAAATAATAATTAAAAAAAAAAGTGGAAAAGAAACCCAGATAGGAGGAAGGTGGCGGTGTTGAGAAATACCTTATTCCCAATCATGAGTGCGGCAACTCTCAAATCTGTACCTGGAGGTCCGGAAAGAGGGAATAAGCAGAAATGTATCATGGACTGGAGTTTGGTCCATCTCCTTGGTAACCTGAGGGTAGGCTATTTGGGAGGAAGACAAAGATGAGGAGAGGCAAAAAGTAGGGAAGGAAAAAATTGCTCTGCCTGTATATGTGCTTCTGTGTGTTATGTTTATTCCTCTTCCTCACAGTGTTAGATGAAAAGGACGCATCTTTTCAAATGACTGCAGCAGTGCTTATTTTGCATTTAGAAAGGGCTTCATGGTTTTTTCCCTCAAATTTTGTTAGTTATTCAGTCATTTGTTTCATCTTGAAAGAAGATGTGACCAGTTGGATTTGTAGGTAATCATCCTTATTGATTCAGTGGATTCAACAGCGTGCCCGTTGTGCCTTTCAATTTGGATATTCAAACAGATATTTAAGAGAAGGCACTGACTGGGTGGTGAAATTCACAGTATGATCACTGATGGCGAGAGCTAACAGTATGGTTTTCCTTTGAAGATAAGATAATTGAATCATGTTCCTTTCTTGAATACCTTTTCAACTAAATTATTGTTACTTAAACATCACTTAATGCCAACTCCGTGTCTCTGGTCATTAGTCCCAGCCATATTGTTCTTAAGTGATCAGAGCTTCCATCCATTACTGTCCTTAACTGACCTTTTTCTCTCATATTTCCTATAACAGATCGCAGATCGAGCTTAGCCAAGAAGTTCATACTCAGATCAACACCGACCAGATCTACAACATCAGAAGGGAGTTCCGCCTGCCCAGTTGGGCCTCTGTTGACCGCAGATAACTTGGCTTCACTCATTGCCTGTGTGGAAAATTCTCCCTATTGAATTATTTTTTTTGCACATGGAGGACAGTGACAAAGAAGGCAACACAGGCTGATAAGACCAGAGACCACAGGAGAATTCTTTTATTGCAGGCCTTCAAGACTTTTCCTCTAGTTGGAGTTCTGGACTTTAACAGAACCCCTTCCCCTTTGGTTTTGTTATATACATATATATATATATTTTTTTTCTTTTTACTTTCCCACCGCCTTGTATTTTGTTTCTGTATTTCAGAAATGGGCCTACAGACCACACGGTGGCCCGGCCATGGGGCTTTTTTCCTGAAATCTTGGCTTCTCATTTCCCTGGGGCTCTACTCACAAGTGTCAAAAATCTTGGCGTGCCCTAGCGTGTGCCGCTGCGACAGGAACTTTGTCTACTGTAATGAGCGAAGCTTGACCTCAGTGCCTCTTGGGATCCCGGAGGGCGTAACCGTACTCTACCTCCACAACAACCAAATTAATAATGCTGGATTTCCCGCAGAACTGCACAACGTACGGTCGGTGCACACGGTCTACCTTTATGGCAACCAACTGGATGAATTCCCCATGAACCTTCCCAAGAACGTCAGAGTTCTCCATTTGCAGGAAAACAACATCCAGACCATTTCGCGGGCTGCTCTTGCCCAGCTCTTGAAGCTCGAAGAACTTCACCTGGATGACAACTCGATATCCACAGTGGGGGTGGAAGATGGAGCCTTCCGGGAGGCTATTAGCCTCAAACTGTTGTTTCTATCCAAGAATCACCTGAGCAGTGTGCCTGTTGGGCTTCCTGTGGATTTGCAAGAGCTGAGAGTGGATGAAAATCGCATCGCTGTCATCTCAGACATGGCCTTTCAGAACCTCACGAGCTTAGAGCGTCTGATCGTGGACGGGAACCTCCTGACCAACAAGGGCATTGCCGAGGGCACCTTCAGCCATCTCACCAAGCTCAAGGAATTTTCCATTGTTCGGAATTCACTCTCCCACCCCCCTCCTGATCTCCCAGGTACACATCTGATCAGGCTCTATCTGCAGGACAACCAGATCAACCACATCCCTTTGACAGCCTTCTCAAATCTGCGCAAGCTGGAACGGCTGGATATATCCAACAACCAACTGCGCATGTTGACTCAAGGGGTCTTTGATAATCTCTCCAACCTGAAGCAGCTCACTGCTCGGAATAACCCCTGGTTTTGTGACTGCAGTATTAAATGGGTCACGGAATGGCTCAAATACATCCCTTCATCTCTCAACGTGCGAGGTTTTATGTGCCAAGGGCCTGAGCAAGTCCGGGGGATGGCCGTCAGGGAGCTGAATATGAATCTTTTGTCGTGCCCCACCACGACTCCTGGGCTGCCCGTCTTTACCCCAGCCCCAAGTACAGCCTCGCCAACGACCCAGCCTCCCACGCTCTCTGTCCCAACCCCTAGCAGAAGCTACGCGCCTCTGACTCCCACCACAGCCAAACTTCCCACGATCCCCGACTGGGATGGCAGAGAAAGAGTGACCCCGCCTATTTCTGAACGGATCCAGCTCTCTATCCATTTTGTGAATGACACGTCCATTCAAGTCAGCTGGCTGTCTCTCTTTACTGTGATGGCATACAAACTCACATGGGTGAAAATGGGCCACAGTTTAGTAGGGGGCATTGTGCAGGAACGCATAGTCAGCGGTGAGAAACAGCACTTGAGCCTGGTTAATTTAGAGCCCAGATCCACCTATCGGATTTGTTTAGTGCCACTGGATGCTTTTAATTACCGAGCTGTAGAAGATACCATTTGTTCCGAGGCCACCACCCACGCCTCCTATTTGAACAATGGCAGCAACACGGCTTCCAGCCACGAGCAGACGACTTCCCGCAGCATGGGCTCCCCTTTTCTGCTGGCGGGCCTGATCGGGGGCGCGGTGATATTTGTGCTCGTGGTCTTGCTCAGTGTCTTTTGCTGGCACATGCACAAAAAGGGGCGCTACACCTCGCAGAAGTGGAAATACAACCGCGGGCGGCGGAAAGACGACTATTGTGAGGCGGGCACCAAGAAAGACAACTCCATCCTGGAGATGACAGAAACCAGCTTTCAGATCGTCTCCTTAAATAATGATCAGCTCCTTAAAGGAGATTTCAGACTGCAGCCCATTTATACCCCAAACGGGGGCATTAATTACACAGACTGCCATATCTCCAACAACATGCGATACTGCAACAGCAGTGTGCCAGACCTGGAGCACTGCCACACGTGACAGCCAGAGGCCCAGCGTGATAACGACGGACAGTAAGGCTCTGGAGAACACACACGCGTGTGTGCACCGAAAGACACACGAATTACATTTGATAAATGTTACCCAGATGCATTTGTGCATTTGAATACTCTGTAATTTATACGGTGTACTATATAATGGGATTTAAAAAAAAAAAGTGCTATCTTTTCTATTTCAAGTTAATGACAAACAGTTTTGTAACTCTTTGCTTTTTAAATCTTAAAAAAAAAAATAGTTGCTGAAGTACTGTACAGGGTTGTACAAGGAGAACCCGATGCCAAGGCAAAAGAAGGAGTGATTCTTCCTCATGATGCACATTAACCATTTTACTGTTGAAGCTGTCAGAATAAATTCCTTTCTTACGGTTGGCGGTCAGATGAAAGGGCAGATGAAAACGGACTCATCAGGGTAGGCTGAATAATATGGATAAAACAAGGGATGGCCCAGATATCTTTATGCTATTTCTATACTTCCTGGTGTGGAAGAAAAGTTCAATATTTCAAAATAGAAGAAAGGAGGGAGTCACCCTGATTTGACCCAAAGCAGGAAATATAGAAAGCATCACGAGGAAGCCCGTTCCTGTAAGATACGTTAACCGACCCCGGCAGATTCCAGAAAATGACATGAGTTTTGAAAAGAACTAACCCGGGGGTTGGCTTTCTGAATGGGAGCTTATAAATCACCCCTCATGCTTCCCTGACCCTATGTAATAACAGAGTTAGAGACTTGAGTCTGATTCCGGTCATCTTCAGGGGCAGATAGGATGTTCCAATAAGAAAACTCCCATTAAAAGTGTTACTATTCAAATTATATGTCAGGTTGAATCACATTCAACAGAGATATATTCTAGAATACTTTTTTAGAAGAGGCTAATAAAATAACGGGAAGAATTATATTGAATGGAATTATTTTTGATAATGAAAATTATTTGGGTAGATTCACTGCAGCTATGTCAACATGATATTTAGGCTAACAAGAGATCAGTGTTTGGAACATACTAAACTTGTTATTTAAAAACTATTGATACCATTTAGACAGAAACAAGTGATCAGTAGTTCTGCTATACTTCGTCAAAAGACTTGGTTAGTATCATGTTGAAATAGCTTGAATTAATAACTTTATCCCCTTGCAAATTTGTCTTCCAATCACCTCACCTATATTTTCATAACTAGCCGTTTATGCTAGATTTGTTTTCCCCCCCACTGTGCTTAAAATTTGAAAGAAAAAATATGATGCCAGTCTTGGTTGCACAAAATATTCATATATACTTATATACTTTAAAATGTATACTAATTTTCACTGCGAATAATTATATAAGGACATATCAAAGCTGGCTGAAATAATGTATTTTTTTTTTTAAAGCAATACTGAGTTTCCACCTTGGACCAACGTTGATCCTGTTCCATTTCTGAAATTTCATTTATTCCTCTTTAGTCTTGGATGTCCCTCTTCTTTGGGAATTGTGGAGGGATGATCAATCTTACATTAACAGGATGATATGAAAGTTGAACAAGTCAGAGAGCACAGGCTTGTTGCCCTAATCTTGGCAGAGTGGGGCATAGAGCGGAGGGCATAGAGAAGAGAGGGACGTCTGTGCTTGATTCTAGATATTCTCGAAGCAATGCCCATTTTCACAAAGTGTGGATAAGTCACTCCTTTTCATCCCTTAGATGTAGAAGGGCTATCGATCACATACATTACCTAAAGAAATACACCCTTGGAAACTTCCTTTTAAAATCGAATTCTGCCCCGTGTTGTGTATTTCCTTTACCACTGGCCATTTTTTTAGGCATCTGTGAAATCGATGTCACACTCATTTTGGCTTTCTCTATTTCTCTGTCTCTCACTCTTAACAAAATAGAACTGTGATGTGTCTTCTTTGTAAGAGTTTAGGTATAAAACGCTATGCAAGTTTTTCTTTATAGTAAGAGCTTTATTTTCTTTAATAACGTACCCCCAACTTATATGTTTTAATCTCCCTTGTCCCTCAGAATAAGCAGAAAATATAACTGAAGTTATAATGTTGTAGAGGAAAGAATTGAAACGGCAGTCAGATGAACTGAAATTAGCTATGAATTAATTTGAATTAATTCTAAAGTGACTTAGGTTTCCATAGGAATTTATTAGCTAGCAAATTCTGGCTGTGGCTTTTTTAAAGCTAATTCCACACAGCAAAGGGACAAGACAGTCTGTGAAGGTGATCAGTGTGACAAGAAGCCATCTACCATTCAGGACAATGACATGGGGTTTTGTGTATTTAACTGGATAATTCCCTTCCACTGTTGTCTTCTCCTTGGCTGTGTAGATAAAACTATGTGTTCAAATGATGGTACTTTGACTTTTGAGATTTTTTAAAAATTTTTCTCTTTGATCCACAAAATAATCATTCTCATTTATTTATATTGTGTGTATAACCCCCAGCACGATATTTGGCTGCTGCAACATTTTTGTTTCAGGCCAAGACCAATGTTGGGAAGGTTTCTGTGATGTCTTATGGGATTCGCAGAATTATTTGGGGCTTGAGTGGTACAATGAAGACCTAGTTGTGTGACGTGGCCCCTTGGCTAGATGGTCCTGAAGAGATAGACCCTAGTTACAGTCTTTGCTTTGATCTTGCACACAGTTTGACAGAGACTGCTATAATTAAGATCCTTGTCTCGTTTGTCATAGCATACCTGGGGTGCTCACTTAAACCAGGATAAAAAGCACATCATGGAATTTGTAATGTCTTGTGTCTTAGGAAAACTGCTGAATGACCAGCTGTCGGTGTTGGCTTAGGCTTTGACTGGCATCTTTAGTTGTGGGAAATGTGTTTTGCTGATACATGTACTCTATAATTGAGCCTCTCTTGCTGTCATTATTATGTATTTTGAGATTAGTCAAGAGTCACAGTTGGGGGTGCAGGCCAAGACCATGAACAAAGACATACCCACTGGCTTATAGAGTTTGATGCTGTTTGACCAAACAAGCTGATTTCAGATAACACACGGCCACTTTCAGAGGTAGGCAACTGTCCCTGTGCAGAAGAAATTCTAAAAGTAAAAGGTGTAGCCATGATCACACGGATATTATTGATCATTATTCAGTCCCAGGGTTGTCATTAATACATACTTGTTTGGGGAGATGTGTTTGAACAGAGAGAGGCTCGAGGCTGTCAAATGCATGAGCAGCTCATCAAATGGACAGCCATAGGCAGAGACAAAAAGTGTGTTTCCATGCTCAGTTTCCTTGTATGAGAAGTGGAAAACATTCTACCCCATAAGAAATAATGCAATTCCCAATTATCTGGATGCTTGTTGAAAATAAATATGTTCCCCAAGGTTAAAAAACAAAAAAAAAACCCAAAAAATTGTAATGTGACTAGTCTGGCAAAAAGTATTAATGAAGTCGCTAATTTTAAGGCTCTGTTCCCTACCAGTGCAGATCATGAGGGTCTTAGTCACTTCCCAAGATCATAACTTCTTTCCCCACTCTGGAGGAGCAGCTCTTCGTGTAGTGAGCAGAACACCCAGTCGAAGCAAATGTTATGGGGAAGAGATGCTGAGTCAGATCAGCGCACCCAGTGCACCTTCTGACAGTGAACTGGTTAATTTCCATCGACTCTTTGTTTATAGCATTTTTCCTCTAACCTACCATAAGGGGAGACATTGAGTTTCACGTTAGAACGTGAACAGGTTTGCCCATGATTTCCATTAGCAGCTTATGGGAACGCAAAGCTGTTTCTTTGTGCCGCAAAGGGAGATACAAAAAGAAAACAAACAAACAAACAAAAACCTTTCCTAATTCTTACTTTTGTCAAAACTGGTCTGATGCTCTTTTCTTAAAAGTCAGAATACTAATGAAGAAAGCTATGGCTTACATCCTTCTCTGATTTCTTCAGCAGGGTCCAAAGACGATTGACCATTGGGGGATGTTTATCACAGATTGTGGGGAGAAAGTTTGTATATGTATGATACTGTTGTTATAACCAACAAATCGGATTCTTTTGCTACAGTTTTCATATTTCTTTTTCTAGAGGCACATCCACCAGAAGAGCACAAAGTAAGGCCATCGCAAAAGGCATTTTTAAACGAATATGCAACACACATGTGCTTGACAAACACACACACACACACACACACACACACACACACACACACACATACAAACACACACACTGAGGCATTTATAAAGATGTCCCTGGGATAGAAGATTTATAACTTTTTGAGGCAAGGTGAAGGCGTCACTACTATCTGTCCCTCGTAAGACCAGTATATATTCATTGAAAGTTAATCCCGATGGTTTGTTATTGTTTGAACCACATGTCGATTTGCTTCTGGTTTATGTTTAGTGTGTTCTCATGACAAGGGACTGCAAGGGGCTGGAAGATTCTGCATTACACATCCTCTGAGACCTACCATGTCGCACACTTTGTTAACTACAGACTTCACTCTACACTATACAGTACCTTGTTGATATATTCAGTAAAGGCTTATTTTAAAAGAAAACCACATTGTGTTGATCTGAGTAAGTTCATTGGGTTACAGCCAACACTTGCATTGTTAAAGTGAGAGAGAGACGTGGGCGGCTTCTTGCTGCTGCATAACGGTGGCAGGATGAAGGAGGTAACGGGATTGTTCCTCTTCTCCTACCTTGAAGACAACTTCTGTTTTTTAAGGCCATTTGACCTTTTTTTGTGTGAGGGGTTGTATGAAACCTTCATGTTCTTTTCTACTTCCTGACGAAATCGTGTGTTCCTCTGCGTATCTTTTCAGTATGCACACATATATCAAGAATATTATTTTGTATTGGTAAAATCTGTGTTGCTTCGGATAGAGATAGATACCAATGTAGTCATCCAAACAGGATAGTTTTTTTCCATTTCACAACACACGCTATTGGTTTTAAATGTCAGTTTTTCTTAAGAATTCTCACGGTACATTTCTACTTCAGATTTGTTTATAGCTCATCCACCCAGACTTCTAATGAGCACTCATGAAAACTCATGAAAACTCGGATTAATCTCACGATTTTGCCAGACCCTCTTCCTCTAACTATTTAATAATGTATTTGAGATTAAATCAGGAAATAAAATCAGACTCTTCAGTTAACTAGAATCAATTATTTGTAGAATCTCTGTTGGAAAATTGAGTATGAAAGACAGTGGTAACTGGTGATTTATGTTACACTTGGGAGATTTTATGTCAAGTGATGTCCATGCAACTCTCAGTTACTTTTACCAAGAATTACAGATACTCTGTGAAGCCAGACCCTTAGTCGAGGAATAAAATTCGTTAAAAAAAAAGTTTATTAAAAGTCAGCATTTGGCTGACTTCAGAAGTTTTGTAGAAGAATAAAATACAGTCTTAGGCAAGTCAAGCATATCTTCTACTTCCCTGTGTGCCTAAAGAAAGCTGTCTGTTCATCCAAAGTATTTACTTTTCATGTACCTTCTACAGAATACTGTGTTAGGTTCTTTTGGGGATTTAGAGAAAAATACGACTCTGTCGCTAAGGAGCTCGCAGATTGTGCAATAAGCCTGTTTTATAACATGTCCAGGGTCTCGGAGACCATGTAATAACTTTACATTCTCTCAACCTCAACATAATATCTAAGGTGAAAAAAGAAATATACATACTTCTTGATAAATTTGATGATGCATTTGTTGTATATATTAGATGACCTTGATGTTTAATAGATGACACAGAGCGATAGTGCACTGATAAAATTAGAATTGAATTTGAATTAAATTTTCAAACATATACTAAGTAATCAAACATTTAGGAATCGTGTTTGGTAATTAGACATGCAACTTGAAATTTCCGTTGGGCACGAGAATATAAATTAGTCTAAAACAATACTAACAGCACCTGACAGTTCTTGAGCACCTACATAATGCCATATTTAGAATGCTTTGATACATGTGGTCACATTTGTCTTTAACGATGTAAGGTGCTTTATCTTAGTTTCTCAGAATGTAAAACTCAGCTTCCCAAAAAGTATAGTGATTTGTCTCTGATCACAAAGCATATAAATGGCAGGGTCAAGAGTTAACCACAAACTTGATTCTTAGACTCTTAAGTATTTTCTTGCCTTTTAATAAACTGACTAGCTTTAAGACGGACTAGCCTTCAGAACTTCTTTGTCAGCGGTTAAAATTTGTGATGATGGAGATATCACAGTGTCACTCAGAGGATGCATATATTAATTACTGTTTGTGGCGAATCAAGGGAACATTCTAAAAACCTAAAAATATCTGTCTTTCAAATCCCTTGGTTATCCATTCCAGTTTTTTAGAGAAATTCTGTGTTTGTTATTATTGGGCGGCTGCACAATTATCTGACTTGAAAGCTTCAGATGGAATCAAGTTATGCCTACACCCACGGGGTGAGCTGAAAGAACTATTAAAAGAACTTGAGTCAGGTTATTTTTAGTAATGAATTTGTTTCCTACTTGAGAGGTTGCTCCTCGTATTTTGTAGATCTTGCTGAAGATGCTCATATGTCAGAATCTATTAGGGCCTTAGCAAACTGGCTCCTGGATTTACACTTTTTTTTTTTTCTTTTTTCATAGCACAAATAGAAAATGTGTGCTTTAGAGGATATTATAGGAGCTTTGTTTTTATTAGTTATACCGAAAGTTAAGGATCAAGCATTTGTAATGGTATACTCTAAAACAGATCTTTTTAGCGCGCGCGCACACACACACACACACACACACACACACACACCAACTAATGAATCCATTTACCCATTTTCTTGGTATGAAGTCTAAACTAAATGAAAAATTCATTGTGTCCTTTAGGAGATTCTTGTCATTTCTGTCACATAATCAGCTTCCATAGTGGGTCAATCTATTCCTAACCAAATATAAAATTATGCTGGTTCGGATTCTGCTAAACTCCCTGGTTTGGGTAGGATGGGCCATTGTTTAGTTTAGTTTTGTTTTCATTTAGCAACTATTTGATGAAGGCTGGTAAGACTGGTGCTGAATAAGATTGTTTTCCAGGAAAGTAAACTTTGCATCATCGGAAATCTTTCCTGAAAGTTATGGTACTCAACACATGGGTCAGGTTTTTCCTGTTTCTTTGCTTTTTTTGAGCACTCACACTCTTACATTTAAGTAATTGTAAAACAGTTCTAATTCCAACACTTATACGCTTTCTCGAATTTCCTTTTCGCTCTGTTTCCTGACTCTGACATGGTTAAGACCCTTCCCGTAGTGTCCAGTCGACTTCCATCTTTCCTACACACTGTGGGACAAAGGATAATAATCGATAAAGAATGCCTGATTGTGACACTATCTTGGTTTCAAAGTATTCCATTACCATGATTTTAAGAGAGAAATCAAGTTCTTTGTAGGACATATGTGTCATATACATATTGGTTCCGGGCATTCCTTACCAGTACGCTCTCCTCACTCACTATGCACTCTAGACTACACAGATGTTTGAAATGAACCAACAGTCTCTCTCTAAGAAATGTCAAGCTCCTCCTTACTCTTGTAGTTTTGCTCGAGGTTTTTTATCCTATGACATTCACTTTTTTCTTTGCTCAGTGAACTGTTCCTTCTTCAAGATACAACTCTAGTGTCCCCCACCTTCAGGAAGCTTCTGAAATCATATCTGTCAACTATTTGACCCCTCCTTGCAGTTAAGATAACTTTAAAATACTTTTATTTATGACATCTATATGTTGTGGGTTTTCATGGGTCTGTTTCGAGCCTATATTTTAACCCCCTGGAGACAGAGGCCATACTGTGTCAATTTTTCTATCTCATCCGGTGATGGGACACTGTCCAGTCCTTGACAGGTGTCTAGTACATGCTTTTGGGTAAAATGTGAACAGAGCACATGGGACAATGCGGTGATGTCAGGCCTCCCCAAACAGCAGCAGCTAAAAGAACAGCTACCCTGTCAATCTCCTAAGTTTGGATGAATTTCTCAAAAACTTCCGAATGATCTGAAGAATTCTGGATATGAAGAATTAGCCTTGCTCAAATGCTACTATATGCATCTTACAAGAAACAATGGATACATTTTCTAAAAAAATCTTGTTACTCATGACTATTTTTATAGAAATTTTGTCTTTGTGATTATTCGTTGACCACACATTTATCTGATTTGAAAACTTTATTATGAAATCAGGATATGTTTACACCTATAAGGAATGCTGAGAGAACTATTCACATGATTTGAAAACATTCTTTTTATGTTTTACAGACAACCCCAAAACTCTGAGCCAACTTTCAGAGAGGCATATAAAGACATATCTTAAAGAATTGTCTTACAAGATGTCATCATCATGAGAAGTACACAAAGTATGGATAGACATAAAGTCAAGTAAAACATTGTGACAGATTGCTAGGCATGACAACTTTTCACAGGTAAAAAAGCAGAAGTCGATTAGTTTTTTGTTTCCCTCAGCAATATCAAAAGGGACAGCCAATATTCACTGTGTCATATCTTATACCTAAAATATGGCATGTATCATTTAGAGTTTCACATTGTATTACTCTGATTATGTGCTCTAAGAATAAATAGTTCTCTTCTAGAAATGATATTCCCATAAAGAAGGATGTAGCGGAGGTGGTAGTTTTTAAGAACTCACACTTGAAACAGGCTGACTTATTTTAGAAACCTGTTTCTGCCAACTGGCTTTGTTAATAACTTATACTTAATGATCATCAGTTTCTTTCACCTGAAGTGGAGACAGTGAAGTCTCGCACATACGAGGTTGCCAGAGAGCAGTTACTGGTGTCTCAGACTCAGCAAGCATCGAAGAATGGCAATGAGCCCCATATATTTTTCAGACAGAGCTCATTCACAAACACAGGGTGACATATTGCCCACTCTGGTGGGAACACCAATTATGATAAAAGATCATAATTATATATAAGAGTCATCTATTCAAAGGTAATTAGCATCCCAAATTCCACATAATTTTGTAGAACCATTATCAGTACAAGTCCAACAGGGAGTTTTTCCATTTTTTCTATTTTTTTTTTTCTGGTAAAGTTAGGGAAAATGGGGCACCATAAGGTAGCACAGAACCATACCAAGTCCTCTATCTCATGATGGGTGGGACCACTGAGCAGCACTGTTGAACAGAAAAAGAATAGACTTCTTTCTAGTGTAGCTAACGTATTTCCTCTCTGATCTTCAGAATATGCATACATGTGATTATTGCTGAAAATTAGTACAGAAGTATCAAATGCGCTTTGAAAACGAGAGTTCAGAAAACACTGGGAAATTAAAAAAAAAACACAAGGTGACTTTTTGCTCAAAAATCTATAATGTTCAATGACATGATTTTATTTCATTTTACAATAACCAATGATAGGAATCTATATCGGCACTTGATTGGCAGATAGTGGGGCTGGTAACAACCAAATGGAAGAGCAGGTTAATGGTTCTGCAGTGTAGATGTGACAGTCTACCAGCTATCATACAGCTAATTTCTGCAATCAATGTCATTCTTAATTTTGTAATTACATTGTAATTAAGAGGCATACATCCTCTTTGAATAGGTCATGTTATTTTTCCCTTCTGTACATGCTAATTGATGGTAGTTAAAACAGGCTCAAAGCAGGTCACTCACTCGGGGTCTATATTAGCATTATTTGTCTTCTCTTGTTTAACAAATGCAGGTGAGACGTTCAGATGCTAGGGGGAAAACGCTTTCTCTTCTAGTTCTTGACTGCAGGGTTTAATTCATTTTGGGGCAGCTCTTCAGCAGGTATAAGTCAATATTGGCATTCCTGGGGTCTATAGCCAATTTCCCTTCTTTTTGGGCTGGTGTCTGTCTTGATAGATTGCCTCCCAGTTCTTTCTGTTGTTAAATATTTTAAATATTGACTCTCATTAGTTGGAATATAGTGTGCTCCACTACGGTATCTGGAATAAGCAGGAACCATTTGCTTTGTAATGGAGGCCAGTCACCTCCGATAGGAAAGCAGCAGTTCCTATGCAGCCTATTGTACAGGGCTTACTGAACATAATGAACCTCTCCGATCTGAGTTCAAATCTGTCCAGAGTTTTCCATGCTCCATTCCATACTAACCTTTGGGCCTTGAGCATTTTTATGCTTCAACTTCCTCATTGGTCCTTGGGGTAATTACAATACTTACCTCAGCAGCAACAATACAGCACGGTGCCTGACACATACTAAGTGTTCAATGTCAGGCACTTTCCAAAAATATATGGAATTAATATCCACAAAGTTAGGTTACACAGCTTGGGTCTCCCTTGGATCATAGGTGAGACCATTCATTTCTCTGGCCTGTTTCTTCCAGTTGAGACCATAAGACTTTGGTTGATTTCTTAAGTTCTCATGGATTTTAAATTCTGTTTCATCCTTGTCAATTTTCCATGAAGTTTAGCTATAGCGAATTGGGCTGATTCATGCCATGTGTTTTTTATAAATTTCAGGAAGATGTGTATGGGATAGAAAACAGGGAGCATGCAAAAATTCCATTTCATTGACTTTATTACAAAGACTAGCATGTCCCCCACTAGTTATAGCAATGGTAAACTCAATATGTTTGAAAAGCAACATACACAAGTGTAAAAAGAGCTTTGGAATCACAGAGAACTCACACTTTGTACCTGTGTTTTATTATTGTTCCTAAACCTCACTTTCCTCATATGTGAAATAGGGTAACAGTACTTGTGAAGAGTCGATGAGATAATTTGTGTCAAGTATTCGGTGCAGTAGCGGATTCATTCAAACTCATCGTGGCTGAAAACTTACAAATGAATAGAAAGAGAAGCAAGTGGAAACAAAGCTCATTCTTATTAACTCAATTATCTTTTCCTCTAAAAAGAGAAATTCAAACTATGTTACTAAGTAGACATATTTATAAAACACTTTATTTCGATAAAAATTATTAAAGATAGATTTCCCTACAATAAAACTTGTATAAAACAAGATTGTTTCTTAAAATATTGAGTGCATCTTCTATCTTTGTAAGCCTTTTATGTAATAGCTATAAAACTTTAAATATTCAACAGAAAAGAAATTATGAGAATATCCAGGAAAATGCTGAATGATAAATGTACTTTATTTTTGATGAAATAGAACAGATTTTAACACTGACTGTGCCACTTCTTATCTTTGAGCCTTGAAAAAGTATACAATTATGGTCTTAAAAATGAAGAAAGAGTTTTTAGAATAATTATAAAATACTTCCTTCCAGGGCCTTCAATACATTTATAAAACCATGGCTTACCTGGTAGCAATGGATGTTAATTTCAAAATATTTAGCCTTAAAGTGGTTGCCTAAGGATCCCACCCAGTAAGTAATAGCTTCACTTGATTACATCATACATCTGAAATTAATAATGAAATCTTGCTTTATTAAAGATGCTGATATAATGCAGACTTTCCAATAATTTATACCATCTAATGATGTATGCTTTAAGTTAATATCTTTTAGCTATGTAGTTAGAAAGCGATTCTTGGGACTCAGATCGAGGTATCCTTATCTGTTCACTTCTTTTACAAGCTCATTTATTCATTATGTCCTTGTTACAGAATTTTTAAAAGTTTGTTACTTCTATGATGAGAATTTAGTGAAATGTAACCAAGTTAGTAAAATAATTGTTTTCGAAAGTTCACTAAGCCTGATTCTACCTCTGTAAAGGACCAAAATAGCATTTTAAAAGGGATTTATCGAAGCAAATATTACAAAATTATTTAATTGTACTTTTTTTCCAAACATTAAAATTCTACCTGGCAGTATAAGAACTTACGAGTAAATCAAAGATGAAGTCATCTGAGGGAAAAACACATTCTTGTACCTCTTAACCAATTTTGCATATCAAAACATCAGAGATAGGCTTTCGAAATAATTTATTTTAACAAAGATTTCATTAATGAAAGAATTACTAAGGAGTGTGTCTATTTTAGTGTAACCTGAAAGCCAGTGCAAGCCAGTGCAACTGGAAAAATAAACAACCAACAAACAAGCATAGGGAAGAGAGAAAGACATAAAGAAAATGTTTACATAAAATTACCATTTTAACAAGCAAAAAACCCCCATCAAAAACAAAATGAAAAGCACACAAAAATGTTTTGCGGAAGAGTGATCAAAGTATGGGCAAATAAATTGTGGTGCGAAATGCATTTTTAGGGAAAAATAAGCAATGTGTTTTGTGGAGATATGAATCAACACACTTAAACATACAAATCATTTGTGGTATGGGTACAAGATAATCAGGTTTAGTTTAGAAAATGCAATAAAAAAGAAGCGTCTAGACCAAGAAGTTATCAAAAGAATTAACAAGTAGCTTAAGATATTAACCATCCAGGGGTGCCTGGGTGGCTCAGTTGGTTGAGAGTCCGACTTCGGCTCAGGTCACGATCTCATGGTTCACGGATTCAAGCCCCATGTGGGGCTCTGTGCTGACAGCTCAGAGCCTGGAGCCTGCTAGGATTCTGTGTCTCCCTCTCTCTCTGTGCCTCTCCCGCTTGCACTCTGTCTCTCTCTCAAAAATGAATAAACATTTAGGAAATAAAATATTAGCCATCGAAGTACTAGAAATTTGAACTGCTCTTATTAAAAGTTATTCGAGAATCCACAGCATATGTGATGGTGGAAATTGCAGCGGCTTTAGAGTTCAAATATTGGCTCATTGACTTACCAGCTGTGTCTGTAGCCAAATAATTAACCACTTTAATATTTGTTTTCTTATCTTTAAAGTACTATAATAAAACCCCCTACCATTATGTTGGCGTGAGAATTGGTTTAAAGTTACCATCATAGTACCGCATACACAGTGGTCACTCAGTTGTATTAAGTCCATCCAGCTTCTTCCTGTCATTTTCTGTCTCTTTCCTTTTCTGTCACCTCTGGTAGAACAAAATGCTGTCTTGTGCTCCTGTAATGAATACAGACATCCCACAGTCTGTTCTTTCATGAGATCCTGAGATAGAGAGAGAGGCTGTCTCATGTGACCAGGAGTGACATAGCTTTGAGTACAGACCCACCAATCCACATCGCAAGCAGGCATGCTCATGTATTTCTTGATTTAAATTAAGTTTTAAACCATGGTAGTTTCCTTTTGAGCTTTTGCAGGTGTCTTTGGGAGAGTCTGTGGGGCACCCACTTTTGCAAATTTTTCATGATATAATCTCCCCACAGTAGTGACAGTAGAGTTAATCCTATGTACCTATGTAACTGTGTCATTAAAAAACAAAACAAAACAAAACAATAACTTAGGGGCATCTAGGTGGCTCAGTCAGACTCTTGATTTTGGCTCAGGTCATGATCTTATGGTTTTTAGGATTGAGCCCCACGTCGGTAGGGTTCTATGCTGACTGCGTGGAGCCTGCTTGGGATTCTCTCTCTCCCTCTCTCTCTCTCTGCCCCTCCCACGTGCAAGTGCCCATACTCTCTTTCTTTCAAAATAAATGAATAAACTTTATTAAAATTTTGTTTAAAGCTTAAATCCCCTCTGGCTCTTACTCTTTGCTCTCTGTCATTCTCCACTCTGAAATTCCCACTGGTTTCTTTGTTCCTCTGATTCCAGATATACTCACCAAAACAGGGACATGTTACCTAGATTTTCAAGAAGTTGGAGTGTGTACTAGCCATTATGATGGGGGCTGGGCATATGTGTCTTTCCCAAATATAGCAATTACCAGTAGAGGATGGACAAAAGACAATGGAGTACAGTTGGAAAAAGGAGAAATGGAAGAGTCTGGAGCACAACACAGACAGCTACTGAGAGGGATCCCAAATTGCGGGGCAACGTTAGGAGGGCAAAGGTCACCTGTGTGTTTGGCATACCATGAAGCACACTGGTGCCCTTGGTAGAAAGCTTGAGGCTGATGAAAGCCTGCCCGTTCGCTGAGGTTCTATCCTCTTTCCCTGGCCACCACCCTTCCCCGATGACTGGTAGGCACCTCGGCTCACAAATGGGCTACAGGTTCACCTGCGATTTCATCACCAGTTCACCTCTCCTTCCACCCTGTCCTTCCTCCTCACCCATCCCTTTCACTTGTGTCAGTTGCAAGAGCCCTCTCTAATAGCTTATTGGATGCTAATGTCCGTATGAGTCCGATTCCCTGAGAACCCAACCCGCTACGGCCTGCTTCACACTTCTGCTCAAGGCTAAATGTCACCAGGGGTAGGACTATAACTATACAAAGGCGTAAGACTGAGCCCAAAGCTGTCCCCTACTTATTGAACAATGTGAAATAAAATCGACTTCACGATATAACCTCTGACCACTTAATTCTATGAATTTGAATTTGAACGACGCGCATCAACATGTACTCAGGAAACCCAGGTTTTGTTGCGTGTTTATGGCAAACCTAGTTCAGTTAATCAACGTTGAATCTTTCCTCTTCTCTGATGATTGTCAAATTTCTGAGAAAATAGTTCTAATATATCCTAAACATAAAAATGAAAAAAAAAAAACACAAATTGCAAGAAAACAAACAAAACAATTAACATTCAATTCTTTGAAGCCACATTAAACCAAAGTTTATCAACTCTATATGAAAAGAAAAAAGATATAAGAAAAAGGCAATCGGAATGCTTGGTGTGTTAATGTAACTAAGTCCAGGTCTGTCTGCTTGATGCACAGCAGAGATCATCACTGAGGCATCCAGTATGGAGCAAGGAAAGGGTCTATTGAAGAGGCAGCCAGAGAAGGAGACAGGAGAGCAAGCCTGAAATCCACCTCCCAGAAGGAAGAGAGGCAGAGAAATTTAAAGGCAAAGGAAAAAGATGGACTAAAAAATGGCAGCTGCACTTATTAGCGTGTAGCTCCTATCAGTCTCATTAGCCCTTTGGTTACTGGTTTCATGAGAACAAGTGTTTTTTTTTTTTTTTTTTTTTTTTTTTTCGGATGGATAAAAAAACTGAAGTAAAATGAAAAGAATTTCTAGAGCAGGCGGTCTCTACCCTGTAACATATGTTTTCCCATGATCCAACTGTTTCAACCATACCTTCAAGATTCCACGAATTTTCTCAGTCACTCTGAGAAAATGCGTGACTCTCACTATGGCCCAGATTCCTTCTTTCAGGCATAATACCACCTGACAAATGCAGATCTCTGGACGGCAAGTTGTTTATGAGCATACCTCTCGTTATGCTGACAAAATCTTGATGGGAGTAGAATTAAATTCTCTTTTTGGAGTGGTTTATAATAAGCAGGTTTGTTTTAAATGTTTATTTGTTTTGAGAGAGAGAGAGAGAGCCGTGAGAGGTAGAGAGAGGGAATCCCAAGATGGCTCCACGCTGTCAGCTCAGAGCCCAATGTGGGGCTTGATCCTACGAATTGTGAGGTCATGAGCCTGAGCCAAAATCAAGAGTCAGTCGCTTAACCAACAGAGCGGCCCAGATGCCCTGAGAATGAGCAGCTTTTCCTGAAAGCAGCAGCCATGGCCCCATGGGCAAAGAGAGGATGAGCACTAAAGGCTCTCAGGTGTTGGAGGCACCAAATTTACTCTCTATAAATGCAAGTAGAATTCTGGGACTCCCCCAGAAATCCTAAGACTTCTGATTTTACTTTCTGCTATGACTTGTTAATATGTCCAAAGAGTGGTAGCAATGAACGATTTGTCTGAACCCTGTTGGGGGACTGCTGAATTTTCTCTTATGATTTTGGCTGGGATTAGAGTGCTGAACAGAATCTTTACTTAGGAGACTCTTTTGCTATCCTCATATGCATCTCCCATCTCAGGGATGACATAACTGAAGCCTCCTGAAAGAATTGGTGACCATAAGTGATGGAGTAAGCCCTGAAGCATTGAAACACAGGACTTTGGATTTCAAAACAGGTGTTTTCCCTCACTGCCTTGCACTACCTTTCTAGTGAGTTTTCTTGCAGTTATTGTTGTTACCTAATTACCTAACTAGTGCTGATACTGCTATGAGCCTGTGGTGGGCCATTCTGCAGATTAATCCAAAGAGATCTGGAAATGACCAGTCTGAGCACTTTATTCCCCTAACTGTATATTTTATCAGAACAGCAAGGTACTCGGTGGATTAATGATCCAGCCATCCTGCTGACTACATTTAGAATCATGCAATTACTAGATTTTAATGCAGATCATGATCCAGCTTTCCTGGGCAAGTAAAATTTAGTCACCAAAGTATATACACCACATATTAGATATCTTGAGAATTGTTTCGGTATTTCTTTCATCTTTGGAAAAGCCACTGGGGGCCTTCTCTGAGAAGTAAATTAGAAAAGATAGAATTCATTAATAATAATAATAATAACAATAATAATAATAATACTTAGTTTTCTCATTAAAACCTCTGCCATTATACAACCATTTGCTTCTATAAATTCCCTACTTTTTAATAAATGTGTCTTGTGAATATTACTGTGTCTACATACACGTGCTAGATTATTCCTGGTCTCGCTCTGTCTTTTCTGTTGAAGTCTAGCATCTCTGCAAAGAGCTTCAAACCCCTTGATTAGAAGACAGCAAAGTACTCAAGCAACCTGGTGAACACATCATTAGAAACCACCTTCTGTTCTCTCTCACAAATAGCTTGAGAGAATTAGTGGGAACATTGCTAAAATATAGATCCTACCTTAGGGTTCTCCACAGCATAGCTGAGTGCCTATGTGGAAATCCTGAGCTGGCTTTTTACTCACCATGTGACCTTGTTCAAGTTGATTAAACTGTAGCCATTATTTCCTCGTATATTTGGTGAAAGTACTAAATTTGTTTAAATCACATATAAGGCATGTCCTACACCCAGTTCCCCATAACGTGGGTAGCAATATTATAATCCCTCCTGTAGTGCACTTGGTCTATGACTTATGTGTAGTGCCTTGCTATCCTGATAAAAAACATTTCTGTTAAAACTAGATAAAGTGAAAGTGAAACTAATGATAGGGCTTTTCAAAGCATAACGACCCCCACAGATAAAAGCAGGGAATGCAGTGTATAATGCTGGGGTGCAGGTTGTATGAGTTAACCTTTTAGACAAAGTCTTAGGTATGGCCGATTGGCATTTGTCTTTCCTAATAACGTCTATATACCTTTTTTTTTCCCCTGGAAGAAATCCAGCACATGCATAGGACACCCCCGTGTGTAGAAATATGTCAGTTAAGCTTTCCAAATTACATGCACACGTGCAAAATTACCAAGACAATCGTGGCGTGGAAGCTATCTACCTATTAATGTGTGGGTTTAGGTATAGAGGCAGTCAGACAAGGTAGCTATAATCAGTGTGTCCCAATGCCTGAGGTCAAAGACAGTAACAAGGGAGTCCTGATTTCTAGATAAAGGCTATAGTAAAATGTCATTGCATACAATAGTTTAAGGGAGACTTCTCTCCCTTAGCCATTTCTTACTCTTCTTCTGGGGCTAATGTCAGCCTCTATAAAGAATATATTATTTTTTTAATCATCTTTTAAATAGGAAATGGAAGGAAGAATTTTTGCATGGTGACATAGAAATAATTTAAAAATAGTTAGTGTTTGTTCCGAATGTTGGTAGATCATGGTTTGTTATAATGAAAGCTTGAACTGAAGATATTATATAAAATAACCTTTAAGCAGTCCAAAAATTATGCCCACTTAATATGTTGTGCACACCTAATATCGTATTAAATCCTCTCCTGTTTAAAATAACTGGAATAATTTCTATCTCTTGCATTTTATTCTTGTTGGATGAAGAATTTGGTACCTAAACTGGTTGCAAGTCTATTTACTCAAAGATATAAATTTGGTCTTGGTTGCCTAACCTGGTTATGAAAAAGGAGACAATTCTATTACCGTGTAATGGAACATTGGCAATTCTTGGCTTGCAGTAGAAAAAAAAAATCAGCTACTGAAATTATTACCTGAGGTCACTTGGAATGAAATACCTATTAAAGCCAAAGTTTTGGTGAGCTATGTGATTTCTTCAATAGAATTTTATGATAGGAATCTAAATATAATAATTGTGGGGTAGGCTAACTCCTTCTGACTGGACTAAAATATATAGAGAAAGAAAACAACAGCTCAGGGTTTTAAATACTTTGCTCAAGGCAAGTCAGAAGCCCAGGGAGCATCCATGAGTACTTCCCACAGTCTTTTATATCTTGTAGCTGCAGGGCTGCTGTTGGCAATAAAAAAAAAAAAAAAAAAAAAAAAAAGTACCCAGCATCTGATCTTGTTTATTGCTGAATTACAATGTGGGCTGAATCACAGCCTCACCAGGTCTCTTCTGTAAAAGTTATGGCATTGATTGGGAAAGATTGAGAACCTAGAAAATTCAGATGGAAATGTTAGGTGGATATAGATTAACGTTACTATACTGATTGTCCAAATCCAATGAAACTTCCTTGCCAGTAGAAACCCCTTATCCCTATTGTATAAGGCCAGTTTTTCCTTTCTTGGGGAACTAACTTGCCTGAGGGAACTAATGTATAAGGAATGCCATTTTTCCTCATTGTCCGTCCTTAGTCCTTACCACTTTACCACCCTCAGACCTAGAGTTAGAATGTGTCCCCAGGGTGTTAGTAGAGGCCAAAGGGTGAACCAGGAGGAGGAGGATGGAAAAATGTCAAGTGTTTTTTTGTTTCGTTTTGTTTTTTAATCAGTAGAAACCTGGGAAACATGTGTGGCAATAGATTTGGAGGGAACTTCACCAGGTGGGAAAAATCATAAACACGTTGGTTGAAATTAACCAATATGTGTGCACCCACCAGAATCTGCAACTAACGTCCTTGCTTAAGGTGCTCAGAGTGATTATAACTACCTACTGGATTGGTTGCCTGAAACCTGGACTCAGTGATGGCTCACACAAATGAAGGTGAGATGCAAGGAACTCCTCGGTATGTGGCAGAATCTGTGACTTGGGGGGATACGAACAGAGGAGTGATTTATCATCTGATTCACTGTGAATTCTAATTATGTCTCCTAAGAGAGTCCAAAGGGTATTTATTTCACTAAGGCATTAAGCAATACATTGATGAAGCTGTCCTCTCTTGGATAGAAATGAAGGTACAGATGCTACCCTTGAAATGGGCTCTATGTTTAAGTGGAAATGATGGAATCCTGGAGTGAGAGAGGTCAAATGACAGGATTTATTACCAGGTATACGGTGGACATGATTATAATAGGCATCAAGAATATAGTAGTAGAAAAATGGCTTACCCATTTTCTAGGAGTGGATAATTATTTAACATAACTTTATGAATAAAATAGATGTCCAGCCAACTTATGTTACATTGTACAACTGAAGAAATGACCTAGGTATGGCAGATGGAAGCCTAGCTTTAATTATCACAATGGAGTGTCATAGCCTCTTACTAATTCTCAGAGTTAAGTTGTAGGGATAGTGATTTCTTCGTTATCCCATTTCTCTTGCTTCTTTTACCCATGAAGAAGTTGGGTCTATTTTGGAGAATAGCAGATCTAAGTTTAATCAAGTGGTGACTTCAGTTGCTATGGTCGTAGACAATGTGGTATTTATTGGAAAAATCAACTGAGCTGTGACATCTTGTATTCAGCTATTAACCTAGAATGGTTATAAAATACCTTCTTGTTTTATCTCAGTACGCAAAGAACACCAAACTGGCTTGCTTTCACCTTAATTAACATTTCTCATGGTGATATCATGAGTTACTTCCAGGGGCCTTGATTGTTTTATCATACCAGAGGATGTCACACAGGTCTACCATTTAATGACATCAAGGGACTGAAATTGGAGAGCTGTGAATATATGATATCTTAGCCAACTTGGTAATTTACATACATGCTGAAAGTTAGGAAAAAACACCCATGAAAATTCAGGACCTACCATCTTTTTCATATCTCTGAAAATTCAGTGAGACACGTCTGAATATCCCTTCCAAGGAAATGGGCCCCGTTCCTGGTGGGCTTCTGGATGCTTGAAAGCAAAATATACCATTTTTGGATGTGTTGTTACAATACTTTTACCAAGTAATTGCTAAAGCTGTGAATTTTCAGTTTGTTCCAGAAGAGTAGACGCTCCAGCTTATCCAGGCTATACTGCAAGCTGTTCCCTCTTCCACTTGGTCATAATGATTCAGCAAATTCAATGGAGTCTAAAGTTTTTGAAGCAAATGGCTTTGTAGTTTGGAAAATCTTGCAAATCTGATGGGAGATTAATAATGTAGACCTTTCGGGTATTGAAAAAAAATCGGGTCTTTTTCTTGATATTGATTATTAATATCTTTTTGAGAAAAAGAGTCAACTTTGCTAATAGATGCTAAGAGAGGCCAAACACTTGACCCTTGGACCCCCCCAAGAGACCACGCCACCATGACTATCATTTTTAAAATGAACTAACCATAAAGTTGAGATGGGGCAACAAAAAACCTAAACAAAATAGAAATGGTATGTGTTAAGATTGGCTCAGGGCTCAAATTTGTTGTTTGAACAATTGTTTACCCTTCCAATGGATTATATGTTTGTGCATTGCCACTTCTTTAATCTATGCTTAGTCCCCAGAAAAACTATAGAGATGAGAAATCTTCCAAGTGGGTAGATCACTGAGTGGTGCATCTGTTTTCTCGCTTTGCTTGGAAATGAAGGTTGCCAAAAGTACGAACACAATTTGGAAGATCGGTAATAAGGAGATCTAGAAAAGAGGTATTTGGAAGGACCTTTCAGAACTGGTAGAGTCCATGTGGATATTAATGGTCCATATTTCTTTTCAGAAGACATTCCTAGCTGAAGAACCTCTCAATAGTTATGTGAATACAATGACTCATTCTATGAATGTTGAGAAGTTACTTTCAATAGCCACTTCCCCTTGCTTGCTCAATTGATTCATGAATTAAGAATTAATAACTGCAGGAATATAGGTTAAAATGTAGATTCAACACCATGGCTTATTTGGTACAGTCAATACTGAGTACCCAAGCTGCCAACTGCCAAGAAAAATGCTGACACTCTCACAGATCACCATTCACTAGGGGGGCCAGCTATCTATCTGATGACAGGTAATGACACTGGACCCCTTCCATTATGGAAAGGGCAACTATTTATCCAAATTGGAACAGACAGTTCTGCATATGGATTTGCCTTTTTTTGTGGCCATGCCTCTGTATCTGTTGTCTTATTTAATGGGACATTATCAGAGTGACCCATACAGCATCGTTTTTGAACAATGCATTCTTTTATAATACAAAGGTTGAAAAAAATGGACTCAAGTCAATAGGATTCACTTGTGTTATCATATGCCACAAGCTGCCTGAAGCAACTGGCCTTTTAAAATCATATAATATACTATTGAAGACTCAGTTACAGCACCACTTGGGAGAAGATACCATTGGAGCAGGAGGACACTGTCTTTCAGAATAAGAAATCTGATATGAATTCGTGACCAATATATGGTACCATTTTTATTGTTAAATGTCATGTGGGAATTACCTTAAGCTATCCCAGATGTCACTGGGATTAAGGTACTCAAATCTCACATGGCTAATCTAATTTAATACACATGACAGGGGCGCATGGGTGGCTCAGTCAGTTGAGCCTCACACTCATGATTTTGGCTCAGGTAATGATCCCAGTGTCATGGGATCAAGTCCCTCGTCAGGCTTCATGCTCAGTGTGGAGCCTGCTAGGAATATCTTTCTTTCTCTCTACCCCTCTCCTACTGATGCTCTCTCTCTCTCTCTCAAAAAAAATAAATAAACAAACTTAAAAAACAACATGACAGAAAGTAAGGGGAAAGAGCTGATGTCAGTTAACACTATTCTTAAAATAAGGTGCAAGTGAGCTTAAGGTCTAAGGAAGGGTCTCTACTAGATAGAAGTACTCTGGGGCTAACATATCCTATCAAGAATCACAGGGCCATGTCCACCTGGTAAAAGCTGTAGACTCTCAATTACTGCACTAACAACTATGTATTCTATTTTCGTTTATGGGACACAAGACACATAGGTTCAGGATGAGTTTCACAAACATATGGCTAATCCTCAACCCCATAAATTTTGAGTACCTCATATGCTTGATATACTTTTAGTGTGTCAAGAGTATGTTGTGCCTCAGGTACCTCATGTATATTTAGCATATTACGAATATTAGGGGGTTTTTGGTCTTCCCATCTTTTTATATCTATGTTCAGCATACACAAGACAGACTTGCTTTATCTATGTTTAACATAGCTAACATGGCTCATAGGTTATTAACTTATTAACACATCTTATGAATTTTATTTTGGTGTCACTAATGGACAGCAGAATTGAATGCTTTCTAACAACATAACATATATAAATCATGCAAAGTATATGTCTGGAAACCAAGCTATGGAACTGAAAGAGGAAACATTTATCTTTCATCTAGAGACCACTCAGAATATTTAGCTTTCCATTCACATGACGTTGGGCTGTAATAGTTTCAAGATCTTAGCACTCAGAGGAAGACTGCTTCTCTTCCAAGAAGACACACCAGTGATTCCTGTGAACTCTAAGATTACCATCGGGTAATTTGGACACAAGTCCATGCCACTTAACCAATAGTTGGAGAAGTTAACTGCATTGGCTGGAACAACTGATCTGATTATCAAGTAAAAATAGAGTTGTTTCTATACAGATAAGGAAATGTATATGTGGAGCCCAGGAAATTCTATAGGATCACCTTTTTTTGGTCAAAATTTAAATAGGAGACTATACCAACCCAATATAGGCAGAACCATCAAGAATAAAGACCACACAGGAATGGGAATTCCGTTCCCTTATGGGGCCAAAAAACTGACCAATTTCAGTACTGGCAGAGGTACTCAAAAGTAAAGGTAATGGGATTAGGATAAAAGCTGTCATCACAAACAACTCTGATCTTGTGACCAGTTGCAGAGTAAGGAATTCATAATCATTCCTCTTTTTTTTCTTTGCTGTGTTATGTATGCACCGACTTTCCGTTTTACTAGACACTTTCCTTCCCCTCTAGAATTTCATATACACTGTGATGTTTGTAATTTGGTCCTCCAGCTATAGACTACCAGGTTAGGATTATGACTGGAGCTGAAGAATGGTGACATCCCAGCTATGGCTGCAGTGACAAATATATTTGGGGAGAAATACAAATATTTCTGATTGTATAAAGAATGGTGGCTATATATCAGGCAGGTGCATGTTGAAGTTCTCCCCTGCCCCCTTTTTAAGTAGAAGTTATAGGTCTCCAGTTGCCAAAGGGTGTGACTTAACGTTGTCCTGAAATCTGGCTCCAGAATCATAACTGAAAACGTATTCATTTTAAACATGATGTTAAGAATCTGAAAATGTGCTAATTATTAATTTTCTATTATGCAGTTTCCTCCAGAAAGCTCCAATGTATTTATTTTGGGTAACAATTTATTTGAGCAGAAATCACTTGACCCAAATTTTGAAGATTTAATAGCTCATTGAAAGAACTCGCCTGAAGCAGACAACAAAATCTGTTGCAGACACTTTAACTCTTATTTGCATCCGTTGGTCTTTTGGTTTATGTGCTTTAATAATTTGAAAAACAAGAGGATAATCAGGAGCCAAGATAGATATGTGTGTCTCGAGGCAGAACTTAATTCAAAATTGTACGAAATGTTTTGTCAGATGAACTCCTTAACCACATTTGTTATCGGTGGCACAAAATATACTGTATTAAGTTTTTGAATAATGCGCAAGGATGGTGTCAGATCCTAACAAACAAGAAGTTCAGGATCAAAACCAGAGCTTTGTTTCTATCATGCTAATTTTAGGTAAAAGATTTTAAGATGACTTCTTTCAAAATGGAATTTCTGATCATATCTGCACTTTTCATCATTATAAAATTTAATGAACTTACTATCACTGATACTTTTTGGTCATCTTTGAATTCTTCAGTTATCTTTATCTGAATTTTGTCAATAATTTCTGAGAAGAAACCATTTTTGGGCAAAGGCAATGCATTCCTTGTTTTAATATACATCGTGTCACATACAGAATGCTTTCTCATATTCTGAGGAAGAATGTAGAATTTCTGTCCTAGTTGGTTGTCTGATCTTAATATTATTCTACATTTACTTTAGATCTTTCATTTACTAAAAAACCATATACATATATAGTTAAAGCCTTTGTGTCTCTTATCTATCACACTAATCTCTTTTACTTTCCCAAACATTTACTATGTTCACATGAATCGATAAACAGTATATAGTGTTGTTTTATGTGTTGTCATTTATACGTAAACAGTTTCAAACTCTATGAATCATTCCGTATCTTGCTTTTCTGTACACAGGGTCATGTTTGTGAAATATACCTACCTTGTTCTAATCCATTCATTCTTAAGACAGTATAATATTTTATCATATAAATATATCATCTTACAAATACATAAGAATTTAAATTTTAGTTTAGCACGTGGATGAACATTTAAGTCATTTTACATTTTTTAAGATCACAAAATCTTCATTGAACATACTTTTAGTAGCATATATATGAGAGTTCCTTGATCATATATATCTAGGATAGGAATTGCTAGACTGAACATTCAATTTTCATTTGTAGCTCTACCAAATATTACCAAATTGTTCTCCGAAGTGTTTGCACACATTTTAATTATCACCAGTTATACATGAGACTTCTCATTTCCAACTCCTTGCTATTTCCTACTGTAAAACATTCAGATGTTTGTCTATTTTAGGAAAGGAAACAGCATTGTTCCGGTTCGAATTTGCATTTTCCTGATTCTTCTTGTGTTTAAGCTTCTTTTCATTTATTTATTTTTTTATCTGTTTGGTTCATTTTTTCTTATCGGTTCAAGTCCTCTATATATGCTGAATAGTAATTGTTAGCTTGCTATACTCTCTGCGGTAATTTGAAATTTTATTTTTCTTAATACAAGACTACACATTTTTCTCTAACTATGAGTTTAGTTACCTCTCTCAACTTTTAGTGTGTAAGTTTAATTTAATATTCAGCTCTAAATTTTTCCGATTCAATTGCTGTATCTTTTTTGATCCATAAATCATTTGGAAAATCTTCAGGGCTTTTTGTTTGTTTCTTTTATAGATATATACCTTTAATTACTTATTCCTAATTATTTTAACTTAAGGCAGAGAATATGGGCTGGAAATATCCATTCTTTGGTATTATGATTTGTTTTATGGCTTAGTAAAATTTGGTCATTGCTTGAAATGAGTGTTTTTTCCCTAATTGCCATTTATGGACTTCTATATAACATTAGATTGAGCTAAGATTACCTCATTTTACTTTTCAACTTTTTTTTACACCTGCCTGTTCCATGAATTGTTGAGGTAAACTGTTAAATGACCTTGCATGTGGCAATTTGTTAGTTGTATCATGTGTTGACTCTATGTTATTAAATGGGTACATTTTTAGTTCTATGTTTTTGGTAAGTTATTCCTTTTATAAATATGTCTGATCCACTTAATTTCTCAGACGGACATTTTGTTTTATTGCCGTGGACTCTATTTTGTTGTTAGCATGGTTACACCAGCTTTATTTAGGCTGATATTTTCTTGTCATTGTGGTTGTTTTCCCCCTTATTTTTAGTCTTTCTCTGTCCTTCTGCTTACACTGTCTCTTATGAGGAGGTTCCGAACCTCCCTGCAACTGATTTGGAAGATGCATATTCTATTTTTATTTCTTTTAAGTGGTTTCCTCATAATCACGGCAGGCCCGTTTGAGTTAAAGTCCGAATGAATCAATACTTTCTTATTTCTCCTGAATAATGAGAGGAATTTCAAACATGTTACTGTCCTTCATCCAGAGTCTATTTACATAGGCTTTCCTACAAGGGCTGGGAGCTCACATATGCATACATCTGGGAAAAAAAAAACAAAAACAAAAAAAAAACAAAACTTCTGTATTAAACAGGAGCTTCAAAACAACACCAAGAAAATCATCTAGATTAAATAAGTCTCATTAAATGAACTGTTTAAAAGTGAAGCAATGAACAAAGAACATCAAACATTTCTTAGGAAGGAAAATAAAGTATTATTAGAAGCATGTTTGATGTTGCTGAAGATTCTTTCATAAACATATTATTTAAAGTCATTAGAATTCTGTTTTTAATGACCTTATTAGCAAAGAAGATGTTTTAATGATTTGTGCTGATAAATTATTTGGAGAATGTTTAAACAACACAGCTCGTTTTCTTGATATGCAGTAGCATTTACACTAAGGAGAAACTTTTTTATAACTGTTTAAGAAGGACTTCTGTTTTGGGTATTAAAGAATACCCAAAATAGCAAGTTTTCTTTTTTTCTTTTTTTTAATGTGTTTTACTTTATTTTTTGAGAGACAGAGTATGAGTGGGTGAGAGGCAGAGAGCCAGAGGGACACAGAGAATCCAAGGCAGGCTGCAAGCTCTGAGCTGTCAGCACAGAACCAGATGCGGGACTTAAATTGCCCAATGCAAGATTACGACCTGAGCCGAAGTAGGACACTCAGCCTGGAGCCACCCGGGCACCCTGCAAATTTTCTTTTACAAGCAATGTGCATTTTCCACCTTGGAGTGGGTTTTACTTTTTGTTTGTGTCTACAGAAAATATTTTCTAAGAATTTTATTATCGTTTTTCATTTGATAAGCAAAAAAAAATCTTTATTTTTAGACTAAAAATCCCCTATGAATATATAAAACATTCAGACAATTGAAAAATAAAGATTGTGTCTTGTGTTAGGCTACAACTTAAACATAATCTTTCTCTATTAGTGAGCCAATTGCAAAATTTGAAACTTTGTTTATTTTTTGTTTAAGTTATAGTAAATGAAGTTGCTCAAAATGAGTATATAGTAAACTAGTAAGTATGAAAATACTATTAGTGATTTACAAAAACTTACAAGTTATCAGTGAATTTGCCTTATCTGAACAGTCTCTGTTTTACAAATTCCCCCCCCTCCGCTCCTTTTACTAAAGGAAAGAAAAGAAAACCAAGTACTTTTCAATCATTAATCACATAATCATATCCTAAAATCATTTAACTCTGAGTCATAGAACTTTGATCCCTTTGATTTGGCCTGCTTGAGGAATGTCACATCCCATGCTGTGAATAGAATTTGCCTTTAACCACCTGAGAACAATTAGGAGAAAGTCAAGGTTCGAACCCAAGTTCGCTAATACACAATGGCTGAAATGACAGTCATTACCTACATCAAGGAAGGCAGCAAATAAGTTCCAGACATTTACAATGGTGCATCGGAACTCAAAACACATTCAAAAACAAAAACAAACACAAACAAACGAAAACCAAAAAAAAAATTTTTTTTTTCAACTAGTGATCCACTTGAGGGCTTGTATAATAAGGTGAAGGTATTTCCAGTCATATATTACAAATGAAATGTTTTAAGCAAAGTCAAGAAAAAAAAAACAACAACTTTAAACAGCAACCGCTACACACAGAATAGTTTTTCCAAGGAACAGATGTAACTTGGAAAGATACCAACTTGGTCATCCTAGATGACAAATCTTCTGGTGGCATCAATAGAGTGCCATTTGGCTGGTCAGGCCTGGGTGAAGAATATCCGGAGGTTCAATGTCGAGCCACTGAGGATGCTCCATTAAGTCATTTACACCAAACTTCCTAGCAAGTGATCTCCGGAACCTCAATTTAACTGTATCTTTTAGAGATTTAAGGGAAATCTCTGGCAAAGCAGAAACTGCTTCTGCTAGGAGACCTATTAGTATTCTCCACAGTGCTACTCAAACTCACTGCCTTTTCCTAGAAGCACATGAAAGAAACTCAGATCCAAGTACACTGTATTCCCCTCACCAAAGCCGCCTTGGAGAGAACCTGCCCTGAGATCCGGAGACGTGGACTCTATTAAGAGTTCAGCCACAGAGTTACTTTGATTGAGTCACTTAACCTTTGTGCTCATCTGAGTGCCACTCCTGGCCTGTGTTGCAGGGACATTTTGAGAAGAAGTCCACGTGTATGAACCCTTCTGTGTGTTGTTATTAGAGAGACTGCATCAGGCCAAAACTGAGTAGCCGGCTAAGAAATGAATGGAGAAAACAGAAAAAAAAAAAAATGATGCCCATTTTACTTTGTTTTTCATGATACTAAGAATGTGCAATTTTATGTTTTTATCTCGTATCAACGTTATTTTATATAGACTGATTTAGTGGCATTTATCTTGTTTTTCAAAGTTATCTGATGACGATGAGAATAATTTCACTTAATCCAAGAGTCGTTAAATTAAAAAAAATGGTTAGCAAAGCACCTTGACATTCATATTTGTGCCCAGTATTGTCCGGTTCAGTTTCTGGTGGAATGACTGAAGTGAAGAGACCAGCCTTTTTGTTTGGGATCCCTCTGTGACCAATAGCACAGACTTGAGACAGCTATGAAAATGTCATGTATTAAAATGTAAATAACCTTCTCTATGTAATTGTAATATAGATTAACTGTGGAAAATATAAAAAAACACATGAAGTATAAAATAAAAATTACCCATATTCTCACCACCCAGAGCTACCAAATGTCACCATTTTCAGACCTGTGCGAGTATTCTTCTTTAAAAAAATAAAATTGGAATAATCCAATCTAAACAGATCTGAATCCTAAGCAACTTACAGTTATAAAATTACTTTTTGAACGTAATATATCTTCGTATTGATGCACTGACATTTATTTAACCAATGGTCCAATGAAGAATACTCAGAATAATTTTTTTTCAGTACTGTATTTAAGATATCATGAACACCTTCACGCTTGTACACTTTGAATAATTGGGAAAATTATGCAAAGGTATGAATATGTTTAAGCTTTTATTTCATTTAATCACATTCTTTCAATGGTTTATACCAATTTACAGATTTACCTGCAGTGTACAGAAACCACCGTTCTACTCTAGCCTCACCAACACACTGCTAGTGTAACAAGGCTGGAGACATCGCTGATGTCTTCTTGGTAAAATCATAAAACAGACTCTAACCAGATGTTGACATAACACCTGGCTATTAACAGTAGTTAAACAAATTGAAGAAGCGTCTTTAAACTCAATCCTGAAAGCTCTTCCTCAACATTTGAAAAGCTTTAGGCAACAGAAGAAAGAATGCATTAATTTGAACCTAGGGGTCCATATGCTGTCTACAAATCAGACCCATTAGCTTTGCTTACCTTATGGTTTGGCTATCACGTGGAAACCATCTTTGCTGCCAAAGAGAGATAAAAGTGTACATTAAAAATACATTGCACCTTATCTCACAGAAGCAGGTGAAGAGGCTTTCATTCTTTAAGCAGACTGGCTCTAGCTTTTAGTTGCATGTGTTTAACGAGAACTCAACATAACTGCTAGCAACATGCAATCTGAGCATGCTGTTCCAGAAGCGGTGTCTGCCATCTGCTTGGGCTAAATGGAACTGCCCAGCCTTTGCCTCCCTGCCCTTGAAACTTGACTATTGGAATTTAATTACATGATTGTATGATTAAATCAAAGAGATTGAAAGGTTAAAGCTAACGTCCCCAGAGCTTCTGAAACAGCTGGCATGGGGGAGAGAGGTCCCTCCTGGCATGGCAGAGAAGGAAAGGTAATGAGCTTTTCTGGGGGTGACACCGATTTTGTTTTGTTAGATGTGGTGCTGATTGGGAAAGAATTTTAAGTTCTCAGGTCCAGAAAATGAATTTGAAAGCTTTTTTTTTTTTTCTTAAGTCAAAGTACTCAAGAGTTTTTTTTTTTTTTTTTTTTTTTTCCTCCTTCATCTAGCTCTTTGAATCCTTTTGCTCTTTAGAGTAATTTTGAGAGTCTGGAACATATTGTCTGAAAGTTAAGGAATTAGGAAGGCAAAAGAGAATCTGGGACTTATTTTCAATAGATGCGTTGTCTCAATCTTACCTCCAACAACTCAGTGTTTTGCTTGTGTCAGCATCAAGATCGATATTTCTGATGGACTTTGACCTTGAGTGTGGAGTTCAGAGTCCTTTTAGAAGACCCATCAGAAATCAGTCAATGAGAGGAGATAATCAGTTGCAAACAATCACCTGAATTTTACAGCATACTGAGGCACAGAGCAAAGCAGGAGGTGATGGAGCCCAGACTCAGGATGACAGGATTTGTCCTGGGAGCAGAACCTGGCTCCATCACTTACTGGCACTGGAAAACTACTTTGCTTGTACTTAACTCAATTTTCTCAACTGGTAAATGGACTAATGATGACATCTACCTTATGGAATTGTTAATAAGGATTAAACTGGCTGGTTACTGCCAGGTACCTAGAATGGGGCCATTGTAAAGATGAGTTCTTACTGCTGCTAGATTAAATGAGGGGGATATCCGATTTCTCTTTCATTTGGTTGTTCACATACTTGCAAAGTATTCCTTTCAGAGAGGCCTACATGTGCTACTTCTATGTTTCTTTGACAAATTCTTCTATGCATAAAGAGCATGCTGTGAGAATCATCATATGGCCCAATGGCTGCAACTGTAGAATTTTCGGCATGATTTGGTGATGAAAATTATTTTAGCTGGGAGAAGAGTAATAAAAATGGAGGCCGTGTTACTCAGAGGACACTCAAATCCTCAGTAGCAAACCCCATCTCTCATCCCATCTTGTACTTCCTTTAGTTTAGCTTCTTTGCATCCTGCCATCTTGAAGCATTCCACACTTGTTACATTTGTTTACGAAACGTTTATTCAGAAAGGATAGGACAATGTGCTGCTTACACTTGGGAAGCAGTGTTGTTACCAAATCAACAGTTACTTGTGGAGATTTAGGAGAGATACAATGTCTGCCATGCAAATCAGCTCTTACTAGTGACTGCAGAGATCAGAGGAAAGATAGACTTCAAATGCAGAGTGACACAGTCATCGTAGGCATGAGTAAAAATTCTCCACTAGTGAGTATGGTGAAAATTGGAAACTGTGTATTCCTTCGTCCTATAGGTCTTGTTCCTATAATTATAATAAGACTTGTCTGCATTTCCACACCTGGAAAGGAAAGACACCTGGTTTGTACTCAGCTCTTGGCAATCTCAAAGCCCTTATTCTTGACCAGGATGCCATATTGCACTGTGCAGAGCAATACAAGTGCCATAATAATAATTACTCAACATTTCTATGGACTGGGCTCTTGTAAAGAACTTTAAAGTGCATCCTCACATCAAAAACACAATGATAATCAGTTCTACTTCACAGATGAAGAAACTAAAGTTTCAGCATCTAATGAGATGCCAGACTTACATTTAGGTCCTATAAGTCAAAGCCCATCCTTTCCTTAAGTGTATTGTATTAAAATGTAAGTTTAGTCTAGAGTTTGGGGGAAAAAACAAATAGCTACATATGTGAAGCATTAGGAAGCAACAACAAACGATGAAAAAAGTTTATGTATAAGGATCTGGAAACCCAAGTTCAAGGCTCTGATCTGCTACAACTCTGTATCAACTTGGATAAACCAGTTAAACATTCTTAATGTTTATTTATTTTTGAGAGACATAGAGGCACAGCATGAACAGGGGAAGGGCAGAGAGAGAAGGAGACACAGAATCGGCAACAGGCTCCAGGCTCTGAGCCGCCAGCACAGAGCCGGACGCGGGGCTCGAACTCACAGACCGTGAGATCATGACCTGAGCTGAAGTCGGCCGCCCAACCGACTGAGCCACCCAGGCGCCCCCCAGTTAAACATTCTATACAATGAGAGAATTTGATGAATTACTATTGCACATCCTTCCAGATGACCATTCAGAATATAAGTACCAGATTATTGCTATAGATCATAAAAACAAAAGTAATTAAAATTTTCATTCTGAAAAGGATGGACTACATTCGATATTCTCACTTTATTAGCTTTTTTTTCACTTTTCTTTCCTTTTCTTTAATGTTTATTTAATTTTGAGAGCGAGAGAGAGACAGTGCATGAGCAGGGGAGGGGCAGAGAGAGAAGGAGCAGCAGAATCCAAAGCAAGCTCCAGGTTCTGAGCTGTCAGCACAGAGTCTGATGCGGGGCTTGAACTCACCACCAGAGAGATCATGACCTGAACCAAAGTCAGACGCTCAAACAACTGAGCTATCCAGGTGCCCCTAGCTTTCTTTTACTTTTCACCTCGGTTTTGCAATAGGTTTTTTTGTTTTTGTTTTTGTTTTTATCTGAAACATAGAACTACTTTGACCAGGGTCTCCAATGACTTTCCATTTCTTATTTTTAATTGTTTTCACTATTATTATGTCAGTTAAAGGATCTTTTTTGTGCCATGAAATTTGATTCGTTGAGACTCTGACGAAAGCTATAAGATCTTTCACTGAAAAAGTACGTTAATGCATGAAAACACAGTTCTACATGTGGTCTCAGGTGACCCACAGTACCAACTGCTGCATTGTGTTCAAGAAGAGGGAGTCTAAGGAAAGTCCTGTGAATTTGTCATGGACTTTTGGATAGAACTCAGAAATGATTGTAGAATCAATGAATACATTGGAAGTTTGTGGAATTTCTTTTTGTAAAAAGGACTATATAAAGAAACAGGGTTAATCTTGGGAGCATTAGAAATGATCTTATTTAAAGTCTTTCTTTTACAAATCAGGCAAATAAGAATGGAAAACAAACTTTGCCATTATAAAATTATTGACTAGATTCTCTGTATTTTTCCCCTTCCCCTCCCCCCAGCCTAAAGCCAAGGGCAAATGAAGTTATCAACATCTGAGATATGTTACGAATGATTTCTTTTTAAGTATGTATGTGGGATTTCCATTTCTTTCCCTTTTCATTTCCCAAAGAGAAGGGTCTTACAATCTGTTTTGGCTTGAATTTCATGCTACTGTCTATCCGTGAGCTTGTAGGGGTAGGTAATGGAGAACAGAACTAAGTGGTATCTTGCTGTGCACACAGGAGAAAGAAAAGATAATTAGATAAGCAAAGTGATAAATAGCTTGGGTGACAAACACATGCTGACTACTGCTCTTTTTTCCTGATTTGAATCAGAGGTGACATCCCTGCTACTTCCTTTTACCATTTTTCTGCCAGGGCCAAGGATGGGCGATATCAAGCTATATGAATATTGCTTTAGCCACTGAATGAATAACTATGAGCAAGTTGCTTAATGACTCCAGACCTCATTTCCTCAGCATTTGCAAGTTTGTTTATAGGTTAAAATTTTTTTTTGTGAAGATCTTAGTGTAATTTCTAGCACAGAGTGGATATTCAACAATGATGATTTTTATTATGATTATGTATCAAAACAGTGCCTTTAGGAAAATCTCTGTTGGTGGTACAGTACTTATTCAAAGCAAAAACAAACAAATAAAAACAAGTAAAGGAAAATAGTTATACAAAATCATAACGAGCATTCAGTTTTGTATTTTGAAAAAAAAAAAAGGGAAAAGTATATTCTCCAGGTGTCCTTCATCAGTGCTATATGAGAAGCTCATGTTTACATAATTGTGTACATATATGTACATATAGTCTCTATCTATACATAGATAGGTCTATCTCTCTATCTCTATCTCTCTAATATATCTCTATATCTATCTATTTATCTATCTAGAGATTTATTGTAAGATATTGGCTTCCCTGGTTATGAAAGCTCAAAAGTCCCAAGATCTGCTGTCAACAAGCTGGAGAACCAAGAAATCCAATGGTGTAGAGCCAGTCCAAGCCTAAAGACCTGAGAACCAGGAGAGCTGATGGTATAAGTTCCAGTAGAAATGCCAGCAGATATGAGGCCCAGCAAGAGACAGCGTTTCAGCTCAAGTCTGAAGTCGGAAAAGAACTAATGCTCCAGCCCAGCAGCAAGGCAAGAGGAGCTCAGTCTTCTGCTGTTATTGAGATCTTCAGTTGATTGGACGAGGTCTATATACATTCAGGAGAATAACCTGTTTACTCAGCTAATCTCTCCCAGAAACACCTCATAGTATATTCATAATAATGTTTGGCCAAATGTCTGGGCACCCCATGGCTCAGTCAAGTTGACATGTTAAATTAATCATCGCACCATAGAATTGTAGATGCTCATAATTTGAGAAAGATGGAATTTTCCTGACTTGTATGACTTGGATGTTCCTTGTGACTTGTTTTTCATAATAAGAAGCCTGCCACAAGGAGAAACAGAGCAAAATGGCAAAGACTACAGTCCCAAAATTCTGGGCAAACCATAATAGATATGACTTATACTTGAGTGTGAAGTCAGACACAGCCTACTGAGCTCTGCTCTCTCTAAATCTGATCACTGGAGTCAATAAGGGTCAAATTCCCTTGTCCAACCCATTGGAGTTATAACAGTAAAAACTCATCTTGAATCTTGTCTTTGCCTTTCTTGAATAAGGATATAAGTTCAAGTCCCACAGACAGAATTTGATCATGACAGATGCAATGTCCCACGCAAGAAGTCTATCATAATAACTGTAAGGTTTCACCTACATTCACCTAAAAATTCACTAATATCATCCCTTAGCTTAATTTGCACATCTCTTTACCTTGCTTAGTATCCATCTTTGCTTCCAAAAGACCTTAAAAGGGCTGTGTCGCCATTTTGAAATCTGGCCACTCTCATGAAAAAGTGGTACCTTAATTTCCATGAACAAGTCAATTCTTAGTATGCTTTACGAGCATGACAGGAAACAAATGTCAACACCTAACACAAAAGCTGCATTCGGTTTAATTTGAAAAACTGGCCACTGGACAATCAATCGCACAGAATCTACTTAGCGTGCTTATCAAATTGTAATAAATTTGATTTAAGGAGAGCTTTGAATGTAGTTCAATGAACACCTTTTGTAGTCTTTTTTCTGTCACCAGTAATATCCAATAAACTCCCTGCCTCTCTTTTCCTTACAGAGTCCTTACTTCAACAAGTAGAGATTTTCTTTGTTTTCTTTCTTTTCTTGGCAAGCAGAAGAGTTCTGATATCCAGGGTACCAAGGCTTCAGCTCTGGTTTGTCATCTGGTGATGCTATCACATCTAATTTTTAAAAGAGAAAATTGCACTGGTGCCCACGGGCCATAGAAATGTCAAAACTACTAAAGAGTTTGATCCTCCCAATGGGTTGGGAAAGCTCTCTGAAAATCCTGTGGATGTAACAAAAGAGCAGGAGAGGGAGAAGAGAGAAAGAGAAAGGAAAAAAAGTAAAGCAGTATTTATTTCCCCTAAACTGATGCAGCAATCAACTTTGCAAATTACCAAGATCCATTTCACTGGACTTTATAACTGGAAATGAAATGAGTGAGAAATGAGAATCTCTAACGAAGGCTCAGGTCCCCACCCATTGCGTTATCATCACATTCCACCAATTCCAACATTGACTCGCCAGCTTTGTAATTTGCAGCTTATTTTCTCATAGCTCGCCAAGCGATTCGCATTCATTGACATTATTGCCGTTTAACACGCAGACGAGTAGAAATATGGTTTCAGATCTGATGGGCTCGGCATTTTTTTTGTCTAGTTGAGTTTGTTTTGCTGCCTAAAACAAATGTCTCTGGAGCTCTGTTTAATTTAGCATGTCAAACTGCTTCCTTCAAAGGCGATTTGGAAATGCTTTATATATACGATAGGCACAAAGAGCCAGAAAAAACGGAGTGGGGAGTGATGCTTAAATGAGCAACCATGAAAACACAAGCGGGGATGCCTATCAGCGTGGATGCGATTTCCATTTCTGTTAGATGAACACTGTGCGCTCCAGAATTGAAACTGAAGAGAGGGGCACAAGGCATTTCACAATTACGAGCTATAAAGAAGACATTTCTTATGCAGCAATTCCTTTGCCTCTTTCTCTTTTAATTTTTTAATTGTCTTTAACTATAACCTTGTTGTGGCAATTCAGTGTTTGTCTAGGGACCCAAACGGACATTTTCCAGGGGTCTCTAGCTCTTAAGGCCTCCGTTGTTTATATATTCTTGATACCAGATCCTTATCAGGTGTATGGTTTGCAATGATATTCTCTCATCCTTGGGCTTCCTTTTCGCTCTCATGGTGATGGCCTTTGATGCAAAAACATTTTTAATTTCGATAAAGTCCACTTTACCTTTTTTTGCTTTCCTGTTGTTCATACACTTTAGCAGCTCTCCCACAGTACCCAGTGCCCAGAGCATTCAGATATTAAAAAAAAAAAAAAGTAGTTTAGAAATGCAATCAGCCTTGGGGCTCCTGTGTGGCTCGGTGGGTGATGCCTCTGACTTCTCCTCAGGTGATCTCATGGTTGGTGGATTTGAGTCCCACGTCATCGAGTTCTCCGCTGTCCCTGCTGAGCCCATTTTGGATCCTTTTCCTCCTTCTCTATCTGCACCCTCCCCCCATGATCGCATGCACACGTATGTGCTCTTTCTCTCAAAAATAAATAAACTTAAAAAAAATGGAATCAGCCTAGACTTTCCAAGAACGGATGGTGTTTAATATTCTGGAAATTCTGGAAATACAGGTTGATGGTTTCTCATCACTGGTTCCAAAATCTGAAAAGCTATTGTGAAGAAAAGTTTTTATAATTCAGTTGTGAGTTAAACCTGTCTTAAACTGTCGTGAAGCTAGAGTTAGTCTTTTTTTTTTTTTAATCCCACTTAGTGGGAATATTTGTCCATTTTGCATTAGAAGTGTTAATATGCTTAGTAATGAGATGCTATCCCAGACTATACTAACTCTCACAATTGGCATATATACTGAATTACTCTTTTTTGACCCAGTATGCCAATAAACTTCATTTTTAAGGTGTACAATGTGATTATTTAATATACAAATAAATTGTGAAATGATTACCACGATCAAGTTAACATATTCATCACCTAACATAGTTCCCTTTGTGTGTGTGTATATGTGTGTGTGTGTGATGAGAATACTTGAGATCTATTCTCTCAGTAAATTTCAGCTGAATTACTTTTTAAAAATCTAAGAGAGTCTTAATTTTGAAGAACTTCTGGAAGGGGTTATAAACCTGTGATGATAATAGCAGCTAACAAGGTTGTAATGCCTTCTAGAAGGTTGAAACTTCTAACGGGCTTTCCTGTATTATTACACTTGAACCTTACCAAAGATTTTTATAGAGTGTGTTAGACTTATTTTACAAGTAAAAACACTTATGCTCAGAGAGATGAGACCTGTTAAAGAAAATCAGAGCAGGACAGAAGGTGAAGCAGTGAGGATACATTTTATGTTTCTTAAAAAGCTACGGCAATAAGGAAAAACAAACTTCAGAATTAAAGAGTTAAATTCCAAATCCAGCACAGACCAGTGGGATATACAGCCAAAGAGTTAAGGGGGAGGGGCATCAATGAATATGAAGTTACTAGGAGGGAATCTTCAGGGTAAAGGAGATTCTGGCTAAGCTGACTTGACAAGATTATTGCTGAAGGCAGGTCAGTGTGAGCAGATACCAAGGGCCATAGACAAGGAATTTGGTTAGACAGAGGGCTATTGAGAGCTGTTCAGGAGTCTTGCTAAAAGTGAATTCTACAAGGAAGAACATGGAACCCTAAATTGAAGCCTAGCCAGAAAGAGCTTTAAAAAAAGCCTAAAAAATTTTGGGCAAGGATAGAGTCTTTTTCAAATGACTTCTGCAAAAGTGATGGAGTGTCAGAATTGAGAGGTTAGATCTCTGGCTTCTGGCTCCAAATTCCAGTGGACAGCATAGTGTCTGTTTCTCAAGCACATGGGACAAGATTCACCAAACAAGTTCACCCATATGCAAAGTTTAGCCACCACTGTGTCTATGTGGTGCTAGAAAAAAAACAGGTGATTCATTGAGAGAGTGGGCAAGAGTGAAACTGAGAGAGAGACAGAGAGAGGCAGAGAGAGAGAGAGAGAGAGAGAGAGAGAGAGAGAGTCTATACCAGACACTCTCGGGACGTGACAGACAGTAGTAATTTTCTGTTACTGGAGACCTGGAGACTTGAAGCTAGGGAGTGGGGTTGATAGAACCAAGAAGATAAACAAGACTGCAGATGCAAGCTGCTCTACCCCTCTCTTCCATGGGATGCTTACTAACAAATATATAGAAGAGGCATATCAGCTTGATGAGATTTTCGGGGCACAGAGAATTTTGGGACCATTTTCCCTGACTCTTCTCTGTCAGCTCATGTAGGATAAAAATCCATACCAAGATAAACACATGAAAATGTTTCCATCTCTATGCCTTAGTGTGAGTAATATTTTTTAGAGCCTTCTCTGAAGTCATAAGGACCCTGAATTTGAGAGGGAGAAGGGAAGGGGCATCAAAGAGCCCTGAAATGGTTCTTAAAATTTGGGGACTTCCAGCTCACCTACCTTCTGATAGGATGTTTCTTGCTAACTGCATGACTTTGGAGAAGAGTTCTTAACCATTTTGAGCCCTGATTTTCTTCTTTCTTTTTCTTTTTCCTTTTCCTAGGGGAAGCAATACATTTGGCCAAACTTTCCATATTTGTAAGGCTCCATCTTGCTGGCAAATAATTTGGAGGCTAAGAACTCGTTTTGTACGCCTGCCATTTCGGAGGAGGGTGCCATGGGAGGGTAGCCATAGTGCGCGAATAGTTGGTTGCTTAAATAGTCCTGAGCTTATTTCTAATGGAGATTCCATTTGGAAGTTGTGAAGAGACTTAAGTCAGGACACCCATGATTGTGCTTGACTTCACTCAACCAAACCGAAGTAGGAATTCACAGTGCGCACTACTCTGAATCATCCCCTGCCTTCTCTTCTTTTTACTTCTTCTACATCTGCTTGAAGCAAAGAATTGGAAAATTTACTACAATCCAGCATTTAGAAGAATTTTTTATTAAAAAAAAAAAACCACAATTCTTCCAAGTTACTAATTATCTTAGATCTCAAATACATGGGTCGGTTGCAGAGCACGGGAAGGGGTGAAATAAAGCCCGAGTGGAACCTCTCTTACTTTGTTTGATTCAAGAAAAATAAGCAGTTCCCATATGGAACTGCACATAACCAATCTTTCTTATAAATCCCTTTCCTCTGGCATTCAGTTGTGATACAGGAGCCTGGAGGTGCCTGTACACAAGGAATGTACAAGGCATGCATTGCAGTGACGCAAGTCAGCCACTTCCCACACACACCCTAGATTTTTTTTTTAAACAAAAACATCTTTACTACCAAGGTTAGGAGTATCAATTACCAGCTAAAATCTTTTTTTTTAATTTTTCTTTTTCTTTTCCAGGAAATAATTTTGCTGAAACTAATCTTGTCACTTGTCATATTAAGGTAGGTAGATTAAGTAATGTTTAAGAAATTTCCCAACTTGTATTACTTATAGGGTGTCAAGATAGTAATTCTTACAAAAAAAAAAAAAACACACACACACACACACAAAACACAAATCTTTCTTCCCCCCCCAACTTCTGCGGCTCATATGATTCTATTATTTGTAGTAGCCCCACCACCCTGATGTAGACTCATTTCTTCTCTCCCTTGGGCTGTTAAACCCAGGACAGGAAGCATTTTGTGACGAGCAGGATAGATTTCCAGAACTCCCTGGTGCTTCTAAATCTCCCGTTTTGGCTGGGGGAAATTGCTCAGCACAATTTGTAATATCAGACAGCAGCGTAAGAAGAGGCTAAATGTCAGGGCTGGGGAAGCAGAATGATGAGGGATAAATGTGATTGCCTAAAGCAGGGCTGAAGATGATCTCATTAATTTTTCATTTTACGGGCACTGCTTCCTAAGACAGACAGCAGGGACGTGTGTAGAAGAGGTGTGCTCTGAGCAACTTATGGGACAAAACCTTCCCATGTTGGCCTGGTTGGAATGTTACATGGCCTTGCTCATGCCAACATATAAAAGGATTCTGATGTTCCTGGTGCTGCCTCAGAGATCTCTTCAGAAGAATTGATGAACATTCCTTGAATCTCTGTGGAAAACATTCACAGGTTGTGGGACATTGGAGAATTATGGGGTTTTTGTTTTTTAACAAATCAACTTTGTGTTAGATCATGGCAATTAAGAATAACTCACGGTAGGGACACTGGGTGGCTCAGTCGGTTAAGTGTCCAACTCTTGATTTTGGCTCAGGTCATGATCTTGCGGTTAGTGAGACTGAGCCCTGCATCAGGCACTGTGCTGTCTGCAGAGCCTGCTTGGGATATTCTCTTTCTGCCCCTTTCCTGCTATCGCTCTCTCTCTCTCTCAAAATAAGTAAATAAAACTAAAAAAAAAAAAAAATGTTCATGGGATCATGGTAATTTCTATTATTGTCATTGCTGGTTAAATCTGGACCCCAGTGATTCAATGCCATAACTTCTATATCAAAGCCCATTCACATCTGAGTAAACAATTTCCCATGAAATCAGGTTAGGTCACAATCAAATCTTCGTCATTTCACTTATCTCCTATGACCGGTTCTGAATAGTCCTTCCTAATCCTGGATTTACAAGTCAAATTGCATATTTACATATTTATTGAAATAGCGTGGTGGACTAGGTGCTGTAGTACAGTGATCAGTGTCTAATTTGAAAGTACACTGCATAGAAAATTACAGTAAAATGTGATAGTTCGTATCCCAGAAGCAACAATGGAGCCATGGGAGAATGTGTGCTCATGTCTGCCAGGGAAGCGAAGTAAGTCTTCTTGGAGGAGGTACTGTTGGCATTGATTCTTGAAAAAGTAGGAGTCTGCCATATGTGTAATTCAGGGGAACTTTTCCAAGGAGAGGAAATAGCATAAAAATGATACGTACAAATTGAGTATTCCGATAGATAGACTATTTCATCTGGAATGACTGGCCGGCTCAGTAGGTAGAGCATGCAACACTTGATCTCAGGTTTGTGAGTTCAAGTCCCATGTTGGGTGTAGAGATGACTTAAAAATACAAAATCTTGAATGGACTAACATGTAAATATCCCAGTTTTGTAAACATAATTTAAAAATTGTGTTCTGTCATAACTGAAGATACGTAAGTTCTTTCACATATTGTGCCTCTTCAAGTGCATAAATTACCCAACAATCAGATTCTCTGCTGTGAGAATTGTGTGATTAGTCATTAAGAATATTATCTGAGAATATCTCATATCCCATATTCTAATATATAATTGACTTCTTTGCATGCCTATAATGCACTGAAAACCTCTCTTCATAACAATAATTCTGATAAGTTATAAAATTATGAAGTGATTTCTGACATCCTGGAAAATATATGAATTATGCCATGTAGTTTTAGTGTTGTGGATCTTCAAATATATTTTCAATCCTTTTTTAAAGAAATGTTTTAGGTTTTGATATTATTTGTGTACTACTAAACAACAAAGACTATGTCTTCCCAGACTTGACTTTTCCTTTGCATTCTCTAGAGCAACTGCTCTGAGTATATACTTGTAAAAATATATTAGTGCTGTAATCCTGGTTAGTAGAATAGTTGAACTACACAAATTATTTTCTAACTCTGTTAGGGAATCTGGTTTCATGTGATCAGTTGTGACCAATAATTTTTTCATAAACTTTTTCAACTTTGATTTTGAAATAATTTCAAATTTTAAGAAGTGGCAACAATAATACAAAAATCCACAGATGTCATCTCTCCAGCTTTCAAAAATGATTAACATCTTTACATAACTACAGTTTTATAAAAACCAAAACTAGGAAATTAACAATGACATAGTACTATTAAGTAATTAGTAGAACTGCAAAAATTTTACCAATTGTCCAACTAGTGTGTTCTTTTCTGGCCCAATACTTAATCCATAAACCCACATTGCAATCCGCCATCATGTCTCCCTAATCTCCTCCAAATCAGATGGTTCTTTGTCTTTCCTGAGTTTATCCTTTTGAAGAGGATTGGACATTCACTTTGTAGAATGTCTCTCCTTTTGGGTTTGTATGATGTTTCCTCATGATCAAATTCAAGTTTGCATTTTTGGCAAGAGGACTAAGAAGGCATTATGCCCTTTCGAGTGCATCACATCAGGAAGTACATCTTGCTGCTAAGTCTCATTACTGGTTTTGTTAATCTTAATCACTTTGGGGCGCCTGGGTGGCTCAGTCAGTTAAGCATCCCACTCTTGACTTCGGCTCTGGTCATATCTCATGGTTCATGAGTTCAAGCTCTGCATGGGGCTTTGTGCTGACAGTGCAGAGCCTGCATGGAATTGTCTCTCCTTCACTCTCTGCCTCTCTCTCTATTTCTTAAAATAAAAAAAAAAAATAAAAACTTAAAAAAATACTCATTTTGAAGCTTGATTACAAGAGACCAAACTTGAGATCACTCTTCTTTATTGAAACTAGACCAACTCAGTTCCCCACTTCACATTCAAAATTTAGTTTTGGAAACAATTGTTGTTGAGATAAGGATGTATGAGTTTTAGTTGGAAACAAGATTGTTATTATCTTTTGAATTCCATGATTTAGTCTCTGGAAACCAAAACACAGGTCTAAACTTTTTGTGTAACTTAAAGAAACCAGCAAATGCAAGTTCAGTCTCTCTTATTAGTCTCCTTCCCTATCTTGGCAAAAACCCATAAAGATAACAGGACTCTGCTATCCATTGTCTATTCTTTACTAGAAATGGAGCAACATGTATCACATATCCCCACCAAAAACCTTTTTATCTGTATTTGCAATACTTTCATTTTCAATCCTTTAGTATAATAGTCAACTAAATACTTTTTTTCTTAAGGAATGATAGCTCGCTGACCCTAACTTCCCTTTTATCATTAAAGTATATTATAAGGTCGGTATATGTAAAGAGAAATAAGACCAACATCCCAGTTCTTAGTGAGGAAGGCAGGAGAGACACAAATTTTTAAAAAGTTTAAGAGTCACAGGAAAAATTACCAAGAGGGTTTAACTGCATATGTCTTTGGGTGAGAAAGATTAGTGAAGCAAGACTCATCCCTCTCCAGATCAGAAATTCAGTTGGAAATGGGAAGAAAGGCCAAGTCATGCAAATGGTAAAGAGCCAAATATGGAAGAAAGGCCAACAGTATGCAAATGGAAAGAGTCATATATGGAAATGCATGTGAAATTAAACTCTCCAGGCCCTCTGTCATATAAAAGTTGTGCTACCAAGAGTGCCAGCAGGTTCCTATACTGCTTATGTCAACCTACGCAGAGTTGATGAGATTATTTTAGTAAGAGTATCTGACCACTCTAGCCATTTATCTAACCATTAAAAGCAAAGAATGCTGTTGCTACATGATGATCCAAGTACTGTGTATTGTCAAGTCTGAAAGTATTAAAAAATGTGTGGTCTTCATTTGTTGTTCAATGTGTTCATAGACTCAACAGGATTTATCCCTGATGAAACATTGTAAATATGCAGTTTGGAACATGAAAGCACAACTGTCTTTAGTTTCTCTACTTTGAAAAGCCTAAGAAATAAGAAAAGAGAGATATCATTTTTAGTAGCTCTAGGATTCAGTTAATTTAGGTGGGCAACTTCACCTCACCACCACTGAAGAGAACAGAGCTGGTCGCTCATTCCCAGGGTCTGGTCCCCAGTGGAGAAGCAGTGGATATGCCTACATTCTTCCACATTCAGATCCCTGGTGACAGAATGGAAGTGTTTGAGTCCAAATGCTCTAGATTATCTAGAGATCTCAGCTGTGTACAGTGTTCTCTTTTAAGCTCCATCAATCTTAGCTTTTTACATCAACATCAGCAGCAAATGTTCACTTGACAAAAGACATTCATAACTACTCTACAGTCCATCTTTCCTGACAACACCGTTCAATTATTAACCTGTCTTTTCTGAAAATGATGCCATAGAATTAAATTCATGAGCTGCTTTTCCTGCTGTAATTTTTTGTTCTTAAATAACAAAACAACCTCTGTAGTTATTTAATACTTCCAAAAAGGAGAACATTTTTTAGCTACTTCATGATTAACTATTGAAATGTGTAAACCTAGGATTTTAGCAGGCCTGCAAAAACCAAACACCTTCTAAATCTGACTTCCATTTGAAAAATTAGAGGACCATTTAACTCTTATTACAACTGCCTGTTGCTTAAGAGATCAGACTGAATACCAAAGACACGTAAATAGATCCAATGAAAGGAATTTCTGTGGCTGGCTGCTTGGGTTTGTTCTGTGTAAAACACACCTTTTTATTTAAATTAGACAAATGGCAGGGTTTCCTGCCTAATGAGACTGCTTGGACTGTGGTTTGGAAGTGTCGCCTCCATTCTTTATCAGATAATCATAATTAGGCTGAATGAACCAACCAGGGAAGTGGGAAGCAAGTCAAAAAGTGTACTGAATGGAAACAAAAAGACCTCCAACAAGCAGACCACCAGGAGGCAATCAGAGCAAACACAGCCCTGGAAAAGCTGCTGGGCACCAATGATGTGACCGCTGAATTATGGTTCGTAGCAAACTTCAATCTTGACTGTCCAGATTGCCTACCCAGTTCCTTCTCGGTTGCGTCCACTCTCACAATACAGCCCTCAAACACTTATGTGTTTCTTTCTCTCTCTTTTACTGTGCATCAAAACAGTCTGTGATAGATTTAAATTGCATTAGTCTTATACTTGCTTGTGGTGTCTTTCTGCTCCAATTTTGGAAGCCTTTCAACAGCGGCGGACTTTTTCTGTCCTGGCATCCATACACAGAAATCTTTTGAATGTACCCTAAATGTACCCCCTTTGGATGCATTGTAGAATCCATATCAGGCAGTAATAATTGCTATAAGGCCCATGTAAAATTCAGTGTTTACAAAGTTTCAAGATTGCTAAATGTCTTTTTCTTTCAGGGAGATTCCTGAGGTAAATTCTAGGCCAAACCAAGACTAAGACCTGAGATTCCTGAGGTAAATTCTAGGCCAAACCAAGACTAAGACCTGAACTCCTAATTACTATAGGGATAAATGAAGTCAAGACCAGGTTATTTTTCAAAATGGTGGAAAGACAGAAATAAGAGAATCATGCAATTAAATTGAAGGACGCATAGAAGGAGATTTTGGAAGCCTGGTGGCTCATGAAAATGGAAAATAGCAAATATATGCCAGCTTAGTGACTATCAGACACTGGAATGATAGCACGTGCATATATTACTAGACCTCATTCTCCATGAATTCTGATTCAGTAAGTCAAAGGTAGGGCACAAATTCTGTATGTTTTGGATGTACAGATGATTCTGATTCACTCTGTGATCACCAAGAACACTTTTGAGGAATGCTGTGCTAATATATGATTGAACTCTTTTTGTCCAAGGGGACATAAACTCATCTCAAATTTATTTAAGCAAAAGTAATAGGGGTGTATTGATTCAAGTGGTCGAAGTGTTCAAGAGCAGATCTTTAAGGTTAAGATGAAGGTGGCCCCAGGTGCTGTTGAAAGGAAATCACCTGGAAATTTTCTCTGTCTTCTGGCTTTGCTTTTATACTTGCTGGCTTCATTTTCAGGGAGGCTTTGACTAGGGATGGTATTAACGTGGTACTAACAAATTTGGCTTAAATATACTAGCTTAGCAAACCTATTAGAAAGATGATTTCTATTTTAAATTAGGTCAACAAATTTACTTTGATTTAATTATATTGAATTAATTTAGGGAATTTATTAAATTAATCTATGGAATTAATGTGGTCTACTGAAATAAGTGCAGTGGACAGGTGGATGGAACATGCTAATTAAATACCTTTGTCTTCTCCCTTGAGTTTTGGGATAAGGTTTTCATACACAAACCAAATGGATTAAAGATGAGTTCTAAAGTTAGAACGTGAGATTGGATTTACTAAAGGATCCTGGATCCTACTCTCAGAAGAGGAAATGAATGCTGAGAAAGAAAAAACAACATTACATCCACTACACATACATTCAGATAAAGCAAACAGGCTCCTGAACCTGAATTCAGTGACTCCAGGTAATGGCCAGCAACTCAGCAAAGAAAGTTAGCTTATGGAGTGGTGGTCTTTTATTCGAGAGTAAGGAGGTGTTTTCTTTACACAGAATGTATACTCCCTGCTTTGAAGAAGCACAAGTGTCTAGGAGTGTGTTCAACAGGTAATGGGAAAGCTGAATTTAATAGGTACTGGATGATATTCTCACAGAAAGAGCAAAGTTCTTTGAGGGATTTTGATGGATAGGTGTGGAAGTCTGAAAACAAAGGCTTCAGTAACAGACTACTAAAGAACTTAGTTACAGAAAATGATCCCTGAAGCTGATTTACCTCTAATCAGAAACTCTGAGAAAGTTAAAAGGTTATTATTGTGTGTTGGTTCCAAAGATATTTAACTTCAATATAGCGTTCAGGTCAATTAGGAGAAGATACACCAATTATGTTTGATAAATAAAAAAGACCATAATAATCTATGATTAAAAAGTTATATGTTGATGTGAAAGGTAATATGTACATTGTTGGTTTGTTTATTAGCTGTCAATTTAAGGTCATTGATATTCAGCACATGTAGCATGGTGTTAAACTATATAATACATATATACATATACATATACACATAATACATACAAAACATACATATACATAAATATATAAGTATATAAAGTATATATATACACATTTTAAAATTTTAGTAAAATAAGTATCCCTTAAAATTTACCATTTTAACCATTTTAAGGGTACAGTTTGGTGGCATCAAGTACATTCACATTGTTGTACAACTATTAATACTATCTGCAAAACTTTTTCATTATCACAAACTATACCTCTGTATCTACCAACAAAGACTCTTTATTCCTCCTTGTTAGCCATTGGTAACCACTGGTTAACTGGTCTCTAAAAATTTAACTACTGGTCAACTTTCTGTCTCTAAAATTTAACTACTTAGACACTGCAGCTGGTCAACTTTCTGTCTCTAAAAATTTAACTACTTAGACACTGCAGCTAAGTTGAATCACGTAGTATTTGTCTATAGTTTTTAATGTTTCTTTATTTTTATAATGTTTATTTATTGGTTTTGAGAGAGAGAAAGAGACAGCACAAGCAGGGCAGGGGCAAAGAGAGGGAGACGCAGAATCTGAAGTAGGCTTGAGGCTCCAAGTTGTCAGCACAGAGCCCGATGCAGGGCTTGAACTCATGAACCATAAGATCATAACCTGAGCTGAAGTCAGATGCTTAACCAACTGAGCCACCCATGCATCCCTGTATTTGTCTTTTTGTGGCTGGCTTATTTCACTTAGCATAAGGTCTTCAAGGTTCAACCAAGTATAGCAGGTAGCAGAATTTCTTTCATATTTTAAGGTTGAATAATATTCCATTATAAGAATATATACCACATGTTGTTTTTTTTTTTTTAAATGCATTCATCCATTGGCAGACATTTCAGGTTGTTTTCATCTTCTGGCTTTTGTAATAATGCTACTATGAACATGAGTGTGCAAAGCACTATATATGTATTTTATTTTTATTTTTTAATGTTTATTTGTTTTGAGAGAGAGAGAGCAGGGGGAGGGGCAGAGAGAGCGAGAGGGATAATCCAAGTAGGCTCTGTACCAGCAGTGCTGAGACCAATGAGGGGCTCAACCTAGGAACTGTGAGATCATGTCCTGAGCTCAAACCAAGAGTTGGATGCTTAACCGACTGAGTCACCTGGGCACCCTATGTATTGTTTTTTAATTAAAAAGGAATGTCTGCAAACAAACGTATGGGTTTTAGTTGGTAGATATCTGACTTTTGTATTTCAGATTATAACTGTCAATAGCATAAAAAATCATAACTTATAAAATAATATTGTTTTAAAACAAGTAAGTGCTTAAGGCACCTGGGTCCCTCAGTATTTTAAGTGTCCAACTCTGGATTCCGGCTCAGGTCATGATCTCATGGTAGGTGACCCTAACAGCACAGAGCCTGCTTGCGATTGTCTCTCTCCCTTTCTCTCTTCCCCTCCCTCGCTCCCTCTCTCTCAAAAATACCAAACCAAATCAAACCAAACCAAACCAAAACAAAACAAATAAACAAATAAACAAATAAACAAGTGAGTTTTAGCTTTGGCAACACCTATACCACAGCTGAAAAGATATAGGGGCACCTGGGTGGCTGTTGGTTGAGTGTCTTGGTTTCGGCTCAATTCATGACCTCACAGTTTCATGGATTTGAGCACTGCATTAAGGCTCTGTGCCGGCAGCATGGAGCCTGCTTGGGATTCTCTCTCTCTGCTCCTCTCCCACTCACACTGTCTCTGTCTCTCTCAAAAATAAATAAATAAAATTTGAAAAAAAAAATACAAAGAAGATTAGCATGGCCCCCTGCACAAGGATGACATACAAATTTGTGAAGCCCCCTTTTATTTATTTATTTATTTTTTCATTCATTCATTCATTCATTCATTCATTCATTCATTCATTCATTCATTTATTTTTGAGAGAGAGAGAGAGAGAGAGAGAGAGAGAGAGAGAGAGAAAGCACGAAGGAATAAGTGGGGGACTGGGAGAGAATCCCGAGCAGGTTCTATTCTCTCAGCGCAGAGCCTCGCATGGGGTTCAGACCCATGTACCACGATCATGATGTGAGTCAGTTAGATACTCGACCGACTGTGTCCCTAGCGTTCCATTATTTCAAAACAAAACAAACAAAAACCAAGTGAAATACGTGTAGGTGGAACGCCCAACACTATGCTGTGTTTTACATTGTTGCTCCAGTGTTGTTCATCCTGTGTGATACCTATAGCATTGGAATAAGCTTAGGTGGCATCTGGACAAACGTATTATTTCCATGGTCATATACATTATTTTATGTATTGTGAAAACATGTGACCTGGGCATGAAACAGGAGACAACCTTTTAACCTTGTTAAAAAAACAAACAAATAGGGGAGCCTGGGTGGCTCAGTCGGTTGGGCGGCTGACTTTGGCTCAGATAATGATCTCGCGGTCTGTGAGTTCGAGCCCCGCGTTGGGCTCTGTGCTGATGGCTTAGAACCTGGAGCCTGTGTTCTGATTCTGTGTCTCCCTCTCTCTCTGCCCTTCTCCTGCTCACGCTCTGTCTCTATGTCTCAAAAATAAATAAACATTAAAAAAATTAAAACAAAACAAAAAAACAGGGACTCTGAAATATAAAATAAAAAAAAATTGGAGGTGGATATAGCAAAAACTGTGAAGGTAATGACTGAAATTTTGGTAATATATCATATATTCAGGAAGAAATAGTGGAAAATAAACCTATTACCAGGAAGAGAGATAGTCAATTAATTTTGCATTTGTATGCATAGAAAGACAGAATAAGAGGTCATAACACATTACAGAGAGAGAACTAATGTAGTACTTATTAGATGCAAGTGCATACAAGAGACGTATAAAAAGGAAGAATTTGACTGGAGTTTGAACCAAAACTTGAAGGAAGGGATAGAAAGAAATTTTTGTCTCATTGTTCCAGTGCTGATGTCAGATTCTCATTCTGTCAAAATTAGCATAAAGAGAATGAAGAGATTTTCACACTGAGTTCTTTAGGCAGATGCACCTGGTTTTCTTGCTCATTGTCAACCCCAAACCCCAGATGTTACACTCAACGTGTTAACACTATATTAGTCACAACTGTAGAAAAGTCCTTAGTTCTGAGCAGAGAATTATCATTGTCTTCTATTTCAAACCTGTTTTTGCATGACATCTAAACCCTAAAGGTGAATCATAAAACTCAGCTCAAAATACTCGATCTTTTCTCTGTAGAATATTAAGCAGGTAGGTAATAGGTAGGTTCTCTTAGACTATCTCCAAAAGTAATCCATGAATTGAATAGTTTATTTGTGGATATTTTGATATTTGGCCATTTCCTAAAACACATATATAATGAAACTTGCTTATTTCATGTCATTATTTTTTTCTGTTAAAAGCAAGAATCAACCTTGTGAAGGATGAAAAGTACAGGACTTTGATAGGAAATGAAGTCATTCATTTCTGGGTAAACAACTTAAATATGGCAGTTCTTAATATCAGAAGGCCATTTACTCATGATGCTATTGTCTTAAAGATTTGAGCTGAGAGCATTGCATAGAAATACTTGAAAGTATTTCAAATGCACACTTCTTAATTATCTTCCCATGAAATAGAGGAACCTGCAAACTAGAACGCTACGTGGATAAGGACTTCACCTAAAACTTTTGGAAGCCCCTTGTTCGCCACAGTTTTAGATCCATTTAAAGTGCTTAAAATTTTAAATTTTTGTGGATGACTGTTAATATATGCTCATTTGAATGAAAGACATCAAAATTTTCTCACTTCAGCTTACAAATAAGTAGCCAAAACCCATTAAGGAAAAGCTAGCTGCCTTTTGAAAGTTAAAACTTATGTTTTGTGGGGCGCCTGCATGGCTCAGTCGGTTGAGTGTTTGTCTTCAGCTCAGGTCATGATCTCGCAGTCTGTGGGTTCCAGCCCCGAGTCGGGCTCTGTGCTGACAGCTCAGAGCCTGGAGCCTGCTTCGGATTCTGTGTCTCCCTCTCTCTCTGCCCCTCCCCCACTCATGCTCTGTCTCTCTCTCTCTCTCTCAAAAATAAATAAATAAAAAAAAAACTTATGTTTTGTAAGCACAAAATTAAAGGCAGAAATTTTACACATTTTACAGTTTATATCAAAGATATAAAAGTATTTGGAGTTTATGGGAAAATATATTAAATCTGAGAACAAACCACTCTTTTTCTGGATTGCTTGGTCTTTTTTCTTTCTCTTTTTCTCTCTCTTGCCATAACTATATCCATCAAAATATATCCTAGATCATTAAGTTTTATTGTACTTCCTAGATTGTGGAGGGAGTACTTCTGATTTTTGAACATATTAACTTCATATTTAGGTATGACAAGGTCAAAGCTGATTTTTATAGGAAAACACGTTAATTTTAACCATTTATTTAATCTCTGTTAAAGACATCACAAATAATTTATTGAATATTTTTAAAAGACAACTCTTTCCATATGAATTTCCAAGAGAATGCTGGGATCACAGAGTACACTCTCTGATGGTTTTTATATTCAAAAAGATTTAGTAAGTCTCTTTAAAGTTTCAATCGTTAGAATACTGTTTTCGTAATGTAAAATACGTTTGTATATCATCAACATTCTCAGATTTTAGACTGTATGGGTTAATTTTTTTTTCAAAAATTGGTATAAAGTACTTGAAAACACGACTTAAAATATTGATGATAGCATGGAGCACCTGGGTGGCTCCGTCACCCAGCATCGGAGTTTGGCTCAGGTCAGGATCTCATGGTTCTTGGGTTCGAGAGCTGTGTCAGACTCCACGCTAATAACATGGAGCCTTCTTGGGATTCTCTCTCCCGCTCTCTCTCTCTGTCCCTCCCATGTATGCACATGTGCTCTCCCTCTCTCTATCACAGCAAATTAAAAAAAATATTGGTGATAATATTTTAAGAGTTAAAAATATGGATTAATATTCCCTATTGATAATATTTTTAAAAATGTGTTATTTAAAGACAGTATCATGCAGCATTTTTCAAATGTGTTTCATGAACACACTATTTTTTTGCAATATGGTATACGATGAGAGGAGTTAGTGGTCTAAGAAATTTGGATGTAAGTTCCAGCAAACCATACTGCACATTAGTATATTAAGGACATGCCCACCTTTGACTCAGCATTCTCATGTACAGACTACTCCACAGAACTCCTTAAATCTTCTGCTGGGATCTTGAAAATGAATTTCTGCTCAGACATGCATGTTCCCTTTTGTAACCAGAATAGAGGTTTTTGAGAGTATTTTCTCAATACTCTGTCTGGTTGCTTGATACACGTGGTGTGTTCGGATTTCATTCCCAGGTTGGACACAATGTAACATTTTTATTAAAATCCATACTTTTTATAATGAGATTGAAAGAAAAAAAATCTACCCATATATTGATCTTGTTTTTTCTGTTATTCTCTTAGAATGATCAAAAATGTAAACTTATTTGTTTTATTTTAATAAAAATGATCTTTGTGAGTGGTGTAAGAAAGTGGTCTAGTTTCATTCTTTTGCATGTTGCTGTCCAATTCTCCCAGCACCATTTGTTAAAAAGGCTGTCTTTTTTCCATTGGATACATTTTCCCGCTTTGTCAAAGATTAGTTGGCCATATACTTGCGGGTCCATTTCTGAGTTTTCTATTCTATTCCATTGGTCTATGCGTCTGTTTTTGTGCCAATACCATACAGTCTTGATGACCACCGCTTTGTAGTAGAGGTTAAAGTCTGGGATTGTGATGCCTCCCGCCTTGGTTTTATTCTTCAGTATTATTTTGGCTATTCGAGGTCTTTTGTGGTTCCATACAAATTTTAGGATTGTTCACAAAAATAAATTCTAAATGGATAAAAGATCTGAATGTGAGACAGGAAACCGTCAAAATCCTAGAGGAGAAAAAAGGAAAAAGCCTCTTTGACCTAAGATGCACAAATTTCTTACTCGACACGTCTCCAAAGGCAAGAGAATTAAAAGCAAAGATGAACTATTGGGACCTCATCAAGATAAAAAGCTTCTGCACGGCAAAAGAAACAACCAACAAAACGAATAGGCAACCAACGGAATGGGAAAAGATCATCGCAAATGACATATCGGATAAAGGACTAATATCTAAAGTTTATAAAGAACTTACCAAACTCCAAACCCGAAAAACAAACAACCCAGTGAAGAAATGGGCGGAAGATATGAATAGACACTTCTCCAAAGGGGACATTCAGATGGCCAACAGACACATGAAACGATGCTCAATGTCACTCATCATCAGGGAAATACAAATCAAAACTACACTGAGATACCACCTCACACCAGTCAGAGTGGCTAAAATGAACAAATCAGGAAACTATAGATGCTGGCGAGGATGTGGAGAAGTAGGCACCCTCCTACACTGTTGGTGGGAATGCAAACTGGTGCAGCCACTCTGGAAAACGGTGTGGAGGTTCCTCAAAAAAATGAAAATAGAGCTACCTATGACCCAGCAATAGCCCTGCTAGGAATCTACCCAAGAGACACAGGAATGCTGATGCATAGGAGCACGTGTACCCCAATGTTCATAGCAGCACTTTCGACAATAGCCAAATCATGGAAAGAGACCAAGTGCCCATCAACTGACGAATGGATAAAGAAGTTATGGTACTTATATACAATGGACTACTACGTGGCAATGAGAAAAAATGAAATCTGGCCATGTGTAGCAACATGGATGGAACTGGAGGGTATTATGTTAAGTGAAATAAGTCAGTCAGAAAAAGACAGATACCATATGTTTCCACGAATAGGTGGACTTTGTGAAACTAAGCAAAAACCAGGGGGAGGGGAAGAGGGGAAAGAAAAAAAAGACACAGAGAGGGAGGGAGATAAAACATAAGAGACTCTCAAAGACTAAGAAAAAACTGAGGGTAAGGGGGATGAGGGAGGGGGGAGAGGGGGTGATGGGCATTAAAAAGGGCACATGTTGGGATGAACACTGGGTGTTATATGTAAACCAATTTGAAAATAAACTATTATAACAAAAAAAAATGATCTTCACATTTTTTTAATGTATGATCAATCTAGTGTATATTGCTAAGAAATAAAAGAGGGATGTATTGGCTTCCATAATTATACCACTCAGGCTGTCAAATTTGCTTTAGGTACTTTTGTAGGCAAGGCCTTAAATCAATGGATCTCAGTGGGGGCGGTACCACCCTCTAAGGTACATTTTGAAAATTTACGGAGGTTATTTTTAGTTATCACAACATTTGGGGGGTAGCCACTACTAGGGTTTCATGAATGGGGCCAACATCCTGCAATGATCAGGATTGTTCAGCAAAAAAATATTATCCATATCTTGCAGAGCTGTTAACTATGTTCCATGCATCTGAAATGTATGTTTATACCTAAATCTATGAACTAGGACTCCATCTTACATACAAAATCAAAACAGATTTTTGGGGCAGCTTGAAAGCAAACTGAATAACTGAGATATGCAAAAATGATATAAATCCAAGAAAAAATTGTTCTATTTTAAACTTCATCAAAAATTGCATATCATTTTGAATTTTCCAGTAAATGTGACCACATTTCTCATGGAATTTCAATCTGAATCACTCTCAATTTGTAGGTTTTGAATATAAATTTGTAATACGGCATATCTGAGACTGTTTTTTTGCAGCCAGATGAAAATATTATTAAAATTAATGGAGATAAAACATATAGGCATCTCATTAAATTTCATTAATAAAGGTTTTCTGAAAATAATTCATGCTCTTGACTCTCTATGTTTGAGCATTTCTACAGCACAATGAAAAGCTTGTGAGGAAATATTGAAAACAATTAATTTTTCATTTTCAATACTTAGAGTTTACCCATGAACAACATGGGGAATAGAGCACCGACCTTCTCATGCAGTCAAAAATCCATTTGTAGCTTTGGACTCCCTTAAAAGCTTTTCTACCAATAGCCTACTGTTGACCAGAAGCCTTAGCAATAACAGAAGCAGTAGATAAGCACATATTTTATATGCTTTGTATATTGTATTTTCACAAAAAAGGAAGCTATAGAAAAGGAAATGTATTATGAAAATCATATGGAAGAGAAAATGCATTTACAGTACTGCCTTGTATTTATTAAAACAGAAATCCATGTATAAGTGGGCCCATACAGTTCAAATATGTTGTTCAAGGGCAAACTGTATTTAAAACTTATTTTCAATTAAGAAAACGGGAGGGCAACTGGGTGGCTCAGTTGGTTAAGCTTCAGACTTGGGCTCAGGTCATGATCTCACTGTTCATGAGTTCCAGCCTGGCATTGGGCTCTGTGCTGACCGCTTAGAGCCTGAAGCCTGCTTCAGATTCTATGTCTTCATCTCTCTCTGTCCCTCCCCTGCTCATTCTCTGTCTCTCAAAAATAAATAAACATTAAAAAAAACACCTTATTTTTAGATGATTCGAGAGATTTGAAACACCATTTTTCTATAGACTTTTATTCTTGTCCTTTTCTCATATTTATTCGATTTCTCCGAGCTTATAGCAACTAATATGGTCTTTCAGGTCTTTAAACATAATAGAAATAGGGGCACCTGGGTGGCTCAGTCCTTAAGTGTTTGACTCTTGTTTCGGCTCAGGCCATGATCTCACGGTTCATGAGTCCAAGATCTGCATCAGGCCCTGCACTGACACCATAAAGCCTGCTTGGGATTCCCTGTCTCTCTCTTTCTGACTCTCACCTGCTTGCTCTCTATCAATCTTCAAAATAAATAAACTTATAAAACATAATAGAGACAAATTATATTCATATATTTAGGAAATATATTTTGTGAAATATATTTTATGATTCTTTGATCCTGTCCTATCCCAGGTCATTGTATGATGGCATGGAAGTCAATTGTATAAGACACTGGAATCAGAATGCTTGATTTCAAATCCTGCATCTGCTGCTTGCTAGCTGTGGCTTCTTGGGTAAGAAACTTAACTTGCCTGTGTCTCAGTTTCCTCAGCAAAATAATGTTTTCAGTTTTACAGGGTAATTCCTATGAAAAGTAAATGAGCTAATACATTAAAAAAAAATCAGAGAACTGAGCCAGACACACAGAAAGGCATGGATAGAACTAAAGAGTATTATACTATGTGAAATAAGTCAGTCAGAGAAAGAAAAATACCATATTATTATACAGATATGTGGAAATCAAGAAATGAAAATAATGAACAAAGGGAAACAAAAAAGAAAGAGAAGGGCAAATCAAAAAACATACTCTTAACTATAGAGAACAAACTGATGGTAACTTGAGTGGGCATGGGGGGGTGTTACATAGGTGATGGTGATTAAGGAGGGCACTGATTTTTGTTTTTGTTTTTTAAGTTTATTTTATTATTTCATTTGAAGAGGGGGGAGGGACAGAGAGAGAGGGAGAGAGAGCATCCCAAGCATACTCCATGATGTCAGTGCAGAGCCTGACATGGGGCTCTACCTCACAAACCATGAGATTATGACCTGAGCAGAGATCACGAGTCAGATGCTTAACTGACTGACCTGATGGGGTGCCCCAAGGAGGGCACCTGTGATGAGCACCAGGTATTATATAGAATTGCTGAATCACTATTTATACACCTGAAAGTAATATTACCATTTATGTTAACTAACGGGAATTTAAATAAAGTTTTTACAAAGTAAAAAAAAATTAAATATAAAAGTCTTTTAAAAAGTTAAAAGAAAGCATTCTACACATGTTTGATAAATAAACTATAAAGAATTATTTAAAATTGCATGTATAAATAATTTAGGTCTAAATCATTTGCAAATATTTTGACTCCTCATTTTCTCAATTTCGATCACCTGATAGTTCTTTGCGTTTTATATTTACATGGATTACAGTCATCTTCCTCTTTCTCTTATTGCTCACAGGAAAGTCTTTGCCATTATTTTCTTATCCTCATATTGGGTTTTATTCTAATGTCCACCTGGGTGTCTGCTTTCATTTTTGGTAAAACTTGTATAGAATTGCTTCTAATGGTCTTCTTCCTTCTTATTCTACACAAACTCATAATAATTAGCGAAATAATCTGATGACATTGTTATGTCTCGTAGTATGGTAAGTCTAAGCACTGACATACTTAAAAGGAATATTTCATTATAAAGTGCTTTATGGTTATTCTTCTATGCAACACCTAATATGTTAGATAGACTTTTAAGAAAAAGAATTTTGTGTAATACCTGAATTTTACTTCAGGATAGTAAAAGAATCCTTACAAAATATTGTTATAAAAGGCTTCAATTAGGTTAAGAAGTATTGTGTATGAATATGAAGAAATATCAAAACATCTCCGAGCACTGGTCTTTTAGAATCACATTTGTAGGTCACATTGAGAGATGATATAACTCTTCTCAGAGTTAAGTGACTGCCTTACAACCCCACATCTAATACTAAGAAAGAAGCAAGAAACCAGGTTTCTGTACTTCTAGAAAACTCTGTAAAACTATAGTCGAAGACAATTATCAAATTAAATTTCAATAAGGTGCATTTACTAATTGAAAATACAAGGTTAAAGGAAAGTAATCGATCATTCAATCAATCAATATTTGTCTTATATTAATTTTTATCCTCTCACGTTTTAAGGTGAAACATAAAGATTTTGGGGGCACCTGAGTGGCTCAGTTGGTAAAGCATCCGACTTCGGCTCAGGTCATGATCTCACAGCTTGTGAGTTCATGCCCCGCATTGGGCTCTGTGCTGACAGCTCAGAGCCTGGAGCCTGCTTCTGATTCTGTGTCCCTCTCACTCTGCCCCTCCCCTGCTTATGTTCTCTCTCTCTCTCTCTCTCTCTCTCTCTCTCTCTCTCTCTCTCAAGAATAAATAAAGCATTTCAAAAAAAAAGAAAAAAATAAAAAAAAAAACAAAGATTTTGCAACTTTTCTGATAACTCCTTTTGACTATATGAAAAATACCAGAGTGCTTTGTCTTAGTTAATTCTACTGTCCACTTTGAGTCCTGCTTTAGAGAACATAAGACTTTACACACCTTAAATGATAATTGGAATCATTAATCATTTTTATCTTTAAGTCAGTATAAGATACATTTATGCAATGTGTTGAGGGAAAAACAAAATCCCAACCCAAAACTCCAAATCGTTTTGTCTTCAGGATGAAACGGCCCTAAGTATTATTTCTTTTGCTACTTCAACCGAAAGAATGTGGGTCCAAAAGCAGTTTTAGTAAGACCTGAATGAAATTATAAAACATTTTAAAAACCAATCCTATTCTCCTGAGTTTTAATAATAAAATGAACCTTGTTCCTGGAAAATATCAGGATTGTGGTCTAGAAATGATGTGCAGTGACTAGCCTACATAATATTTGAGTCTGTGGAATATTAATTTACTGAATGATTGGTTGCTTATTGCAAATTTGGTCGGAAATTTGGCAGCGCTGACTCTGGTACAGTCATTCTCTCTGTTCATTATCTTGTAGGTGCATTGCCTTCTAAAAGGGTCATGAGAGCAATGTGCTATAGCTTGGGCTTTCTTGCAGCTGCAGTTCTACCTAATTTGTACTTTGGCACTCGAAAGATTATAATAAATGAAGTGCTGCTTTCAAAGTTTCAGACACACCAGTTTTTCCCCGTTTGGCAAAGGTGGATTTAATTTGACTTTCACGAGTGCAAAATCTGTCTCCTTAGAAGTTGGTCAAACTATTAATTTCATGGCAGGGACAACTGAGTACAGTAAACCTTTTCACAAAGCCAGACAGCTTAACCTAATTAAAGGGTTGTTTTGACAGGTGGTTTAAAGTAGAATGAATACTATCAAGAACATTTCAAGAAATGAGTTTGATGAATGTATAGAGTATGTATGCAGGTGAAAAGGTGATTTGGAAGGCTATGATGACAGGTCTGTGTCCGAAAAGTGGAAGGTATACCTCAAGATTTTTCTGTGTATTTAGTTGGCAATTTCTGTCTCCTATCTAGATATCTTAAGAGATAGATAACATCAAGTTCATATGAACATCAAAAGATACTGAGAACTGACAGTGACCATTAAAATAACTGCAGAATAACTTGCTTTTCTTGGAGAGTAATTAATCTCTCTTTAAGATATTAGAGGTGCATTAGGGCAGAAATTCTAATTCTGAATTGAGATTTTTCATAATATTAACAAAAGTTCTCATGCCTCATTTCTATTGGAATTTCTGAATCCTAAGACTTGAGATGATATAGAGATATTGCCATTATCAGTCTTATGATGACTCGACCAGTTAACACACAACTTTCTGGCAACTTTTTTTTGTCCTTTCAGACAGGTTTCAGTAATGAAAAAAAAAAAAAAGAAAAAAAAGAAAAGTCTATCTTCCAGACTATGTTTCAAGAATGTGATCTCAAGAGAAGAATATTTAAAATTTGTTTAGATACAGCAGCCTGTGTTCTTCTACTTTATGTTCAACATGGACTGATTTTTAGAATGCAATTCTTCTTGACAAATTCTCATTTATCACCCTCTGTTTCTTTTGCCCAACTCTTCTGCAGAAAATGCAATTAAGGTGATACAAAGTTCTGGGTCCCAGAAAACAAAATGAGAACAAATCAATACAGGAAGTCTACAGCCACTTAATAATCATACACTGTATTTATCTAAAAAGTGATGATTTCTTTCAAATGTAACGCATTGATGATGTCAAGATTTTCAGAAAGAATAGCCTTAGCATATGCCTTGTCAAATTGCTTCTTTGTCTCTCTTATGATGGATAATAATCTCTTAAAAATAATTCATGGGAATTTCCATTTTCATTTTTTCTGTACTTAAAAAATCTTAAAAACTGAAATTGTTGATGGCTAAAATGACATTACTGCTAATGACAAGAATAATAACAAAACTTAAAGTACCTTGCTCAAAGTTACATACCATAAATTAATCTGTAAGTTAATTAATAAAATTTAAATCCAATCCAAGTCTTTAAAATTTGAGGCACATTCTCTTAAACATCATCATTCTCCAAAAATTCACTTTTGTAAAATTTTGTGTTGTGCAAATTTAATTAAATAATTTAACTCAAAATTAAACAACAAACAACAAATCCATTCAAAATCCAATGTTTTATCATTCCAAATGTGTTCAGACTAACACAGATCGAGCCTAAATTCTAAAACATGGCCTCTACATAGTTTATCATTATGAGGACAAAGAAATAAGATGAAAATACAAGCTATATTGAACTAATATGTAGAAAAACTATTCCCAGAACTATGAAAACTTTTGACTGATTTAAGGTAATTGGAATGAGGAAAAAAAGAAAACCTGAATTGGGTTATGAATTGGCTTTGACCTGGCTTTTTGTGAGACAGGTACCACCTCAGAAAACCTACAAAATTTACACTTCTGTCACTGTATCAACACGACCACTGACTCATGATCTAGACACCAATAACGAGACCCTGGTACATTTTATCTCACTGCACCTTGGATACTGGTCTGTCCTGCCTACCTATACCAAAGAAGAAAATGGTACAAAAATGAAGGGAGCTTTATAAACAACATAAAATAGTGGGCATGAAACTGAGAGATTTCCATGCATTCTAAAAGTTATAGATCCAGTGAATAAAGAGAAATCGTTTAGAGCTACATCAATCAAAAGAAAGAATTCTGGATAGCAGATAACTTAGAAATTATATTTAAAAGTTAAGTTGATAGGCACCTGGGTGGCTCAGTTAGTTAAGCGTCTGTGTTCAGCTCAGGTCATGATCTCTATACTGACAGCTCAGAGCCTGGAGCCTGCTTTAGATGCTGTTCTACTCTTTATCCTTCCCCGACTTGTGCTCTGTCTTTCTCTCAAAAATTAAAAAAGAAAGAAAGAAAGAAAGAAAGAAAGAAAGAAAGAAAGAAAGAAAGAAAGAAAGAAAGAAAGAAAGAAAGAAAGAAAGTCGAATAGCTTGAAACATTAGAAAGCCAGGTAGTAGAAGCAGGAGATATAGACAACTTCAGGAAAGTAGATCTTGCTTGGATCCACATTTTAGAAGAGTGCTATGCCCATTATCTTCTCTCTAAATGGGTAGAGAATACTCATACCTATTATTCAGAAAATACGAACAAAGTCAATATCTTTTTCAGGCCCTTGCTACTGGGTGGAAATATTATTTATCATACAATCTAGAGGAATAAAAGGTAAGTGCACCCATACACACACACACACACACTCACTAGACCCATATCAGATAAATGATTTGCAAATATATTCCCCATTCTATGTCTCCTTATTCTCTTGATGGGATCTTTCATACACAACATTTTTTAATTTTAATGAAATCGGATTTATCTACCTTCTTCTCTTGTTTCATATTCTCTCTCATTGTTTATACAACACACACATCCAGGCATTTCATAAAACTTCTTTAAAAATGGAATCTGGATGAACTTCCCAAAATCGAAATAAGATTTAATATTTAAATCATGGAAATAAAAGTCAACAGTTTCTCATCACCAACTCCAAAATACAAAAAGCTACTGAAATAAAAAGTTTCTGTGACTAAGTTGAGAATGTAACTTGTCCCAAATATAGTCATAAAACTAGATGCACTCTATTTATCCCACTTGAGGGGAAAATTTGTCTATTTTGCTTCAGAAATATTAATGCGTTTCATTAAGCATTGCTACTTCAGACCTCAATCTAATCATTGACATATGTACTGAGTCACTTTTCTGAAATCCAAAATATTTTGAATTTTGAAGATATCTGCTCCTAAGAGATTCTGTAGGGACTTGTGAGTCTGTAATGACAATAGTAACTAGCAGTGCTGTAACACCATTTTTGTTTTTAAATGGCGTTCTTGCATATTACCTCACTGGAGCCTCACCGAAGATTTTTATAGTGGGTGCTATTCTTATTTTATAAGTAAGAACACTGAGTCTGAAAGAGGTTACACGACCTTTCCAAAGGTGATAAAAGTATATGAGCTGAGAGGTTGGATCCCATGTCTTCTGGTTCCAAATGCCAGTAGATAGCACAGCTTCCATTTGCCAAGCACACAGAAGGACAGTGACTGAACGAGTTTATCTCCATGCAGTGTCATTCCCTTCAAAAACCAAAACATTAGTACGTGTTGATTATAAGAAATAATCTGAAAGTGAAGTGGGAAACAAGTACAAAGGAAAGAAGACCTTCATTTTCAGATAAATGTAAACAGAAAAACATACTATTGCTAATACTTACAGACTTGTGAATCCTCACAAATTATAGGGAAGGTACTATTGTCCCCGTTTTACTGCCAAAGAAACTGAGGCACAGAGTTATGCACTCAGTTGTCCATGATTTACAGAGTTAGCGCTGTTATCACTATCCCATACAATTTCACACTACTGATATCACGAAATAGGTTTTAAGTGAAAAAAAAATTAAACAGAATAAGTAGACATTTTAAAAAATTAGTTAAGGATGCAATTCACAAAGATAACATAACTAAGTAACTTTGATAGACACAGAATACTGAATATTGCCACAAGGCAAAATAGAGAAGTAAAGTGAAATCGACAATATGTATTACAGTCAATTTAAAAAGTTGACAGTAACATATTAAAATAATTTGTCTTCAGATAATGTAGCTGATAATTAATTACATAGATTAATTTAAAATATTTATTTATAAAACTCTGTTCTCTTCATACAAGGACTATGTAGTTCCTTTTCAAGTGCATAATACGATATTTCAAAATTTGATCTGTGTGACTCAGGGAAACTATCAAAGCCCAAACCAGATGTTTTAGAGGCTATATTATTTGTGTGCAGTAGAATGGCACCACCATCTGATAAAAAGAAACAAAAGTATCTTCATCCAAAGAAATTGATTAAAATTACCAAATTGTTATAAACTTAAAACAAATCTACCTAAGATTTTCCCCAAAGTTTTAGGAAATAAAAATTCTAATTATAATGACAATAAGTCATATAAGAAGTTACGGTATTTATCCCAAGATGTATAAAGAGGAAAAATATTATTTAATTTTTTATTATTAAAGAAAAAGGTTAGAATAAATAAATTATGCAATCAAGAGAGGCACATATATTCACACAAACACACAAATACTTATATGCACACACCTCTAAGGAGAATAGGAATTACTAGAAAACTAACAGAATTCAGATAAGATTTTGGAAAGATAAACCACTGGCAAAGCTACTCATGAAAAAAAGTGAAATATAACATTATAAAATAGAGGATGAAATCACATTTAAAAAATAGCTCTTAACCCAAATAGGCCAATAATCATAATAGATATTCAAAATATAACAACAAGCAAACATACTTTTTATCATCACCATGCATAGAGAGCTTTTCAGAAAAGTCTAACAAACTATCTGAGAATAGATACTTCCATATAATTTGATCAGTATCAAAGCTCAGAAAAATGTGAAAACCATGGAAAGATGTCCAATCATAATAGTAAATAGAAAAACAGAAGAGATGTGAACTATTAAAACAGTAAAATATTACCTTTAACTATCATGGTTACCAAGATTTAAAAATAGTGATGTGATCCAGTCTCTGAGACAATTAAGGGGAAAAAAATCATGTCTGGCTTGTGAATGTGAAAATTGATTGTGCTTTCCTGCAGGCATTTGCTACAGAAATAGTTTAGGAAATCTGAGCCAAGAATTCATATCTAAGAATTTAATATAAAGAAGTAGTAAAAACAAAGAGTGTCCTCAGACATATATGTATAAGGATCTTTATTACAGTATTGCTTTTCTTAGTATCTAATAATATCTGTATGGCTAAGTCAGTTTTGGTGCATTCACAAGAACCATTATGAACTCATCCAAAGGGATAATATAGAGGTCTATTTATTGGCATAGAAATATCATCATATGGGAAAATACAATAAAATATTTTAAAATTATTTCTGTATATATTTTTATTTATCTTTACATATTTTTGTTTACCCATATTGCCTTATATATACTATAAAATATATATTCCACATAATTTATCAATTATATATTTCATATAAATAATGGTTAGGTAGTTAATAGTTAAGTTAAGTAGTACCCTAAGGATTTGTTAAACATCTACCAGAAATGAAAGGTTGGGGAAGACTGGTTCATAGAATGGTTATAATTACAATTGTGTGTAGAAATATTGTCATTATTTCAGCAAAAGGAAGGGAATATAAGCAAAATCCCACAGGTAGACAGTTTGGTGTCTGGTGGGAGACCTACACTGGGTAAAAAACATGAAAGAAATCTGATTTATGGTCAGTTTATACAACACTCGTTCCTGCATTCATCATAAGCAGCCTGCATTAACCTGGAAACTTGATCTTCTCGATGAAAAATCTTTTTTTGTTGCTCTTCACTCGGACCCACTTGACTCTTCAGAAAAAAAAAATGGCTTTTTTGGTGATTATCCAGTAAGACTCTGATAGTTCCTACCAGAGCACCTAAAACCCATTTGACATTTGATAAATACTTTTCAAAATGAGCAAGACATAGCAAGCACTTGGGCTTGCTCATGGTGGGTTGTCTGAGTCATTGTAAATGTCTGTCTTCAGACTGTTTTCAGGGAGACACACGCCATAACGGACTGTCATTTCCTGGCCTCTCATATGCTATTGAAAGTGCTGATGGAAGGTTGAACAATGAGTAGAAAGTGGGCCTGTAGTAATATTCTGTATGATGCCAACATTTGGCCATTCCAAATACGATTTCTATGAACATCTTGTACATATGCTTTTGTTTTCCTGTATGACTATAGTTTCAAGATAGATTCCCAGAACTGGCCAAAAGTGGATTCATGCAGAGCACTTTTGTTACTCATTTGTTGTTCACCTGTTTGTCATTTGTATGTATTTTGAGAGGTGTCTATTCAGTACCTTTGCTCATTTGTCATATTTTTTGTTTGTTTTGTTTTGTTTGTTTGTTTGTTTTTCCTTTGCTAAATTATAGGAGTTCCTGAGGAGGCTGGGTGGCTCAGTAGATTAAGCATCTGACTTCGGCTCAGGTCATGATCTCACGGCTATTGAGTTCAAGCCCCACATTAGGCTCTGCGCTGACTGCTCAGAGCCTGGAGCCTGCTTCGGATTCTGTGTCTCCCTCGCTCCCTGCCCCTCTCCCACTCAGTCTCTGTCTCCATCTCTCAAAAATAAATAAATGTTAAAAAATTTATATTATATGAGTTCCTTAAATATTTTGGATATTAATCTCTTATCAGATATATGGTTTCCAAATATTTTCTCCCAATCTGTAGGTTGCCCTTCACCTTGTGAATTGCCCCCTGTGTTAGGCAGAAGCTATTTAATTTAACACAACTCCAGTTGTCTATGTTTGCATTTATCACCTATGCTTTTGGTGTCATGACCAAAGAAATTATTCCCAAGACCGAAGTCAAGAAGATTTTCCTCTATGTTTTATTCTCATAGTTTTATAGTTTCAGGTCTTATTAAGTTTCCAGTCATTTTGAGTTTATTTGAATAGATGGTGTGGGATACAGGGACTCTTGCATTCTTCTGCATGTGGATATTCCATTTTTACAACACCACTTATTAAAGAGACAGTAGTTCCCCTACTGTCTGTTCTTGCCAGCCTTGTCAAAGATTAGTTGACCCTAAGTGTATGAATTTATTTCTAGGCTCTCTTTTATGTTCCTATGTGTATATTGTAATGCCTGTATCATCCTGCTTTTATTACCAAAGATTTATAATATATTGTGAAATCAAGGAGTATGAAACACAAATAAAGACCACAATAAGGTATCACCTACCACCCGTCGGGACGGCTATTATCAAAAAGACAAAAGATAACAAGTGTTGGTAAAGATAGGGAGAAAAGTTAATCCTGTACATTCTTGGTGGGAATGTAAACTGGTAAAGCCATTACAGAAAATAATACAGAGGTTTCTCAAAAAATGAAAAATAGAGATCCAGAAATTTTACAGGTAAGTATACATCCAAAAGAAATAAAAACTGGAACTGGAAGAGATCTCTGCACTCACATGTTCATTGAAGCATTAGTCACAATAGCCCAAATATGGAAACAACCTAACTATTTGCCAATGGATGAATGGGTGAAGAAGTGTAGTGTACACACACATACACACACACACACACAGAGCAATACTATTCAGTCTTAACAAAGACGGAAATCCTGCCATTTACAACAATGTAGATAAACCTGGAGCACATTATGCTAAATTAAATAATCCAGGCACAGAAAGATGAGTGCTGTATGATCTCACTTACATGTGGAATTTAAAATTGTCAAACTCACAGAAGCAGAGGGTAGAATGATGGCTTCTGGCAGAGGAAGGATGGTATGAGATGTTGGTCAAAAGGCACAAGGTTTCAGTTATGCAAGATGAATGAGTTCTGGAGATCTAATATACAGGAAGGTGACAATAGTTAATATGTAGTCGAAATTTGCTAATAGAATAGATCTTATATTAAATCTTCTCACCATACACACACAAGCACACAATGGCAATTATGTATAGATGAAGGATAAGTTATTTAGCTTGATTGTGATGGTCATTTCTCAAGGTATACATAAATCAAAACATCAAGTTGTATACCATGAATATATACCATTTTTATATGTCAGGGACTTCACAATAATGATAAAAAAGGGAAAATATGTCCATGTTATAAATCTTTTTCCTATTCCTTCTTTCTCCTTTGTGTCTTTCTACTACATCTATTTGTTACCTCCTTTACTCTGTGATAACTATACTATTTTGCTTATAGGTACTGCCGCGGTAACTTTGAAAAGAAAAATTAGAAAGGTTTATTTGCCACAATATTTCTACATCTTGGCAGTATTAACTGTGAGTACGATGAATTGTAATAAAATGTGGTTGAGTCTCCATGGACTTTGTTAACTTTTCAAATTAAACTTTATCGATTTTTTATAGCTTCACATTGAGTTTTACAATTCTGTCTTTAGTGAAATTATTTTATGGAACTAATGCTATGAACTAAATTAATTATTTTAAAACTTAACCTCATACAAAAATATTATATGGTTCTTAGATGAAAAAATGTGCAATGAAAGTTAAGCAAGCTAAAGATTGTTGAATTAAATATATGGAGTTGAAATATTTATTAAAATATTATTATGATTTATTAATACTAATTGCTATTTATCCAAATGTTTCAAAGATCAAAGAATAACCAAATGATTGGAAATATAAGATGTTTTACTAGCTTTTGCCTCTATCACTTAGATCAATACTAAGCTGAGATTATTTTTTTTCCAGTTCGGTTACTTACTGCTAGAGTTCCTGAACTCACCATTCTTAAAATGAGTGGAACTAGTCCTTCCTATATACACACAAAAGAAGGTTGCAGTGTGTTCTCCTTACCAAGGACTAAAAAGAGATAGGATATTAAAAAGTGCTAAGTCTAGAGCTTTATGTCTTCTTAATTGAGTCTTATAAGAAGCATTAATGGTTAGGGAGTTTGGAGTCTTGCGGATGAAGGAGAAGAAAATAAATCATGACATGACTTTTTCTCCCAACATTGAGATCAGATTCAAGAGATGTATTAAATAAAATATGACTTATTACTATGATTCAAACTTAACTAAACCTAATAAATATGCTTTATGCACATACACAAACACAATATTAACAAGTTACGTAATTTTTTCTGCAAAGAAGATATTTATAAGTTCCTTCTACTTTACAGCTCTAAACCTGGGAATTTTGTTCTAACAATGCTACTGACAGCATTTTTTCCTCAAAGTTTAGGGGAGATATAATTCAAACATCATATAATTTACCAGTTTCTATTATATAATTAGGTGGTATTTAGTATATTCACAAAGATGTAAATGTTACCACAGTAAATTTTGGGACATTTTCAAGGTTTTTCCATGCTGCAGCAGTATTTTATTCTCTTTTATTTCCAAATAATATTCAATTATATGTATTGATATATGTATATGTAAACATATGTGATTTATGTTTTCATTACTTGATGGGCATTGTTATTTCCACTTTTTGGCTGTTAGTAGTGCCTTTGTGATCATTCATATATTGCATAGATTTGTTTTCATTTTTCTTTGGTATATATCCAGGAGTAGAAATGCTATGTTGTATGATAACTCTATATTTAACATTTGAGAATCCCCGGATTCTTTCAAAGTGGCTGTGCCATTTCACATTCCCACCAGCAATATATAAGAGTTCTAATTTCTCCTGATCATCACTGACACTTGTTATTATTTCATTTTTTAAATTATAATCACCATGATTTACATCTCTTTGATGACCAGTGGTGTTGAGCATCTTTTCATGCACATCGGCATTTGTATATCTTTTTGTAGACATGTCTATCCCGATTATTTGCACATTTTCTAATGGAGTTGTTCTTCAGTTATTGAGTTGTAAGAGGTCTTTATATATTTTAAATACAAGTCCCTTATCAGATATATGATTTAAAAATACTTTTGCCCATTCTATGGGTTACCCTTATACTTTCTTGATGGTGGTTTTTGAAGCATTAAATTTTAAAATTTTTATAAAGCTCACTTGTACTAACTTTTTTTACTTATTTTCTTAGCTAAGAATTTTTGCATAATTCAAGGTCACTTCAATATGTTCTACAAGTTTTGTAGTTTATATTTACATTTAGATCTTTGATCATTTTTAGTTAATTCTGTGTGGTGTAAGATGGGGGTCCATATTCATTCTTTTGCACATGGCTTTCCAGTTGTTCCAAGATCATTTGTTAATGCCTAAGAGACTATTCCTTCCTGGATTTAATTGTCTTGGCATTCGATGAATATTGGTACAGTTTTGAAGATAATTTTTATTAGATTTGCTACCCTAAAAAATAATGACAGATATATCATCCCTGTAGCTATGCAAATCTTAACCCTTGGAAAGAGATGAATAGTGTTCTGTTTATTACTAACTGATAACTATACTTTCTACAGTTTAGTGATAATTTTAACACCTCTGAAATTGTAAATATTGGAGTATCAGTAAAGATAGTCTTAGTAGCATAATGCTTACAACTTTAATCAAACTTAACAACATAAGGGCTGATCTGTGTGTGAACGTATGCATGCATGTGCATTCATGAGATTGTGTATTTGTGTCTGTATGTGAGATAGAGGTAGATCATGTGTAATAGTATGTTTGAAGGAAGAATGTGAATTCTGTTATTGATATGTAATAGCGGAGTTGTACCTAAAGAGTTAAGTTCTAGAATCAGTTAATGAGTGGAAAAAAATTAAAATTCACCTATAAAATCTCTTAAGTTGCCTAGAAGTAGGTTATTGAAATTTTAATATTAAAGACTACTATTTTTAGTTTGCATGTTAGAAAAAATTCGAGTGGAGCTTGAAAGCCATTAAGTTGCTGTCATATCCGTATCGTTGCACGACTGAAAAGATTAGCTAAGAATTACCTTCCCCTACTCATCTTTATGGGAAAAAAGCCCTATTCAAAAAAAATTATTGATATAGAAGAACAGTAAAAAAAAATCAGATGTGTCTTACCTGGTCAAGAAATAAAGACCATTAAAATTACAAATCAATTAGTAATTCTGTGTACTAATAAGATTCTGGATATTTAACCATAGAAGTCACATTTAGTTCCTTACTATAAATTATTACCTTTTATTTTACTTGTAGTTCCTACTTATCCAACAGAAGTCAGATGTGACTGAAAGTAAGTAAAAGAAAAATAAATCTTTAATAAATCATATAAAATTATAGATTAGACTTCTGAGATTTTCATGGAAATATATTACATTTCCACCTTTACCTCTAGAAAATAAGTTTCTAATGGAACATATCAAAATGCATATTTTTCATGGTACACTACTTCTAAGTATCTAATTTGTCAGTGTTCACTGAAACAGAAGAGTAAGTTTTAACACAAGTATTTCAGAGTGATAATCCCATTTGATATTCTCACTGGAAGCATGCCCAAGTTTTAGTTCCTACACATCTTTATCAACACTTAGTAATGCTAGACTTTTGAATTTTAACCAGTAAAGTGTAGAGCTTTACTGGTTAAAATGTTGCCATTTAGTTACAGTCCTGGTTTTATATTTAGGTCTCTAATCCATTCTGAGTTAGTTGTTTTAGATGATGTGAAGTATGGATCAGTTCTCTTGTGAAATATGTTCCAGCATCATTTGTTGAAATGATTCTGTTTTTTCTACTGAATTGCCTTTGCACCTTTACCAAAAATCAAATGACCATATATGTCTGTTCGGTCCCACTATCCCTTTGTGTTTATAGTACTATCATACTGTCTTAATTCCCTTAGCTTTAGAATAAGTCTTGAAGTCAGCCGTTTTTAGCCTCCAATTTTATTCTTCAGTTTTTTTTTGTTTGTTTTTGTTTAGATACTCATTTCATTTCAATGCAATTTTTAGTATCTACTTTAATTTCCACAAAAATCTAGTGGTATTTCAGTTATGATTATATCGATTTTCTTGAAGATAAATTGTGGGAGATTGGCATCTTAAGTATAATCATGTATTCTGTTCCATGAACATAGTACATTTCACCATGTAATCAGATCCTCTTTAATATGTCCTAACAGTGTATTGCAGGATTAAGCATACAGCTTTTACAATTTTTGTCAGATTTATCCTTGAATATTTTACACTTTTTCATGATATTAAAATTTCATTTGTAAGTCTGATTTGACTATGTTCTTTGTTAGGACAATTGATTTTTGTATATTAGTTCTGTGTCCCTAATTTTAACTTACTAAATGACATTATTCTAGTAGTTTTTTTTTTTTTTTTTGTAGATTCCTATTTTTGTAAATTTTCTATCATGCCCTAGTTGAATAGAGGCAGTTTTATTTCTCCCTTTATAATCAGGATGACTTTTATTTATTATCCTGACTGATTTCACTAGCTAGATCCCTTAGTAGAATGATGAAAAAAAAGGTCAGAATAGACATCTTACCTTATTCCTGATTGTAGAGGGAAAGCTTCACAGTCTTTCACCATTATATGATGTTATCTGTAGGTTTTTATAGAGGCCATTTATCAAGTCGAGGAAGTTCAATTCTATTGCCAATACTCTATCAGGAAGGGCTTTGTAATTTGCCAAGTTCTTTAACTACATCTATTGAGAGAGACTTATGGTTTTCTTTTTCAGTTTGTTAATATAGTGGCATTCCTTAGATAAACATACTTGGTCCATAATAATTATCTATATTATATTTTATTGACTCAATATTTAATATAAAGAATAACACTAATTAAATAATAATATTAATATTAAGTAAATTTAAATAGGAGAAATCTTATTTATTTATCATGTCTTGTGGTCTTCATTCATATTGACCTGTATTATCACTTGGTAATTTTCTTTTGCCTAAAAATTTTGTTCAACATGTCTTATAGTACAGGTCTGGTCATGCTATGTTATTTCTGCTTCTGTATGTCTAAAAAGTCAACCCCTAGTTTGTCCTTTTTTGAAATATATTTTTTACTGGAGATAAAATTCTTGGTTGACTTTTTTTTTATCTTTCTGTACTTAAAAGTTACTGCTCCACTGTTTTATTGCTTGCATTTTTTTTCTGACAAAAAATGCAGTGTGTTTCCTTGATCCACTGAAAGCTGGATGCTCCCCATCCCCCATCAGCTGCTTTTAAGATTTTCTGTTTAATACCAGTTTTGAACAATTTATTCTCTGACTTGCTATGGGCTTCTTCATGTTTCTTGCCCTTTGGGTTTGGTGAACTTCTTGGACTTATAGGTGTATAGTTTTCATCACATTTGGAAAATTTTGGGTCATTATTTCTTCAAATATTTTCTGACCCCTCTTTTGAAGTTTCTAACTCCATATATATATATATATATATATATATATATATATATATATATGATAATTCTTAAATTGTCCTACATCTCATTGATGCTCTTTTAAAAAAAAAAAGTTTTTTCGATGTTTATATTTGACAGAGAGACAGAGACAGAACACAAGCAGGGCAGGGGCAGAGAGAAAAGGAAACACAGACTCCAAAGCAGCTCCAGGATCTGAACTGACAGCACAGAGCCCAACGCAAGTCTCGAACCCAAGAACCATGAGATCATGACCTGAGCTGAAGTCAGATGCTCACCTAACTGAGAATCACCCTCACTAATTCTCTTTTAATTTTTTATTTGATTATTTCTCTGTGTTTAATTTTATTTATTTATTCATTATTTATTTAATTTTGCTTCACTGTAACCATTTTTTCAGATATTTATTTAAATTCTAGTTAGTTAATATACAGTGCAACATTGGTTTCAGGAGTAGAATTCAGTGATTCGCCACTCACATACAATATCCAGCGCTCATCGCAAGTGCTGTTCTTAATAACCATCACCATCCAACATATCCTCCACCCACATCTTTCTGCCAACCTCTAGTTTGTTCTCTATCTTTAAGAGTCTCTCATGGTTTATTTCCATTTGTCTTTTTTCCCCTTCCATATGTTCATCTGTTTTGTTTCTTATATTCTATATATGAGTGAAATCATGATATTCGTCTTTCTCTGATTGACTTATTTCATTTAGCATAATACACTCTAGTTCAGGGGTGCTTGGGTGGCCCAGTCGGTTAATTATCTGACTTCAGTTCAGGTCATGATCTCACGGTTCGTGAGTTTGAGCCCTGTGTTGGGCTTTGTGCTGACAGCTCAGGGCCTAGAGCTGCTTCAGATTCTGTGTCTCCCTCTCTCTCTGTCTCTATCTCTCTCTCTAAAAGTAACTAATAAACATTAAAAACATTTTTGAAATACACTCTATTTCCATCCACATCATTGCAAATGGCAAGGTTTCATTATTTTTGATGGCCAAGTAATATTTCATTATATATACACCACTTCTTCTTTATCCATTCATTGGTCAATGGACATTTGGCTATCGTTGATAATCCTGCCTCAGGGTGCAGGTATGTGTTCATATCTGTATTTTTTATCCTTGGGTAAATACCAAGTAGAAGATTTGCTGGATCATAGGGTAGTTCTATTTTTAACTTTTTGAGGAACCTCCATATAGTTCTAGAAAGGCTGCAGCAGCGTGCATATACATCAACAATTCAAGCTGGTTCCCCTTTCTCCACATTCTCACCAAGATCTGTTGTTTCTTTGTTGTTAATTTTAGCCATTCTGACAGTGTGAGGTGATATCACCTCATGGTTTTGATACATATTTCCCTGATGAAGAGTGATGTTGAGCATCTTTTCATGTGCCCGTTAGCCATCTGGATGTATTCTTTGGAAAAGTGACTATTCTATGTCTTCTGCCCATTTCTTAATTGGATAATTTTTGGGAGGTGTTGAGTTTGATAAATTCTTTATAGATTTTGCATACTAGCCCATTATCTGATATGTGATTTGCAAATATTTTCTCCCATTCCATAGGTTCTTTTAATTTTGTTGATTGTTTCCTTCACTGTGCAGTTTTTTTTTCTTGATGAAGTTCCAATAGTTCATTTTTGCTTTTGTTTCCTTTGCCTCCAGAGACGTGTCTCATAGGAAGTTGCTAAAGCTGATGTCAAAGAGGTTGCTGCCTGTGTTCTCCAGAATTTTGATGATTTGCTGTCTCACATTTATGTCTTTAATGTATTTTGAATTTATTTTTGTGTATTATTTATTTTGTGTTATGTTTATTTTTGTGTATGTAAGAAAGTGGTCCAGCTTCCTTCTTCTGCATGTTTCTGTCCAGTTTTCCCAACACCAATTGTTGAAGAGACTTTTTTTTCTCCATTGGATATTTGTTGGGAGCCATTCTGGGCTCACAGGTTGAGACCCCTCCCTGTGTGGAAAAGGCTGAAGCAAAGCTCCTGCCGGTCGAAATGGCGCCTAGTCTTACCTCCTTCTAAATAAATTTTCAGGCTTGGATTTCTTGAGTTACTCTCCTTGGTCCCAAGGAATGTAATGCTCTTTTGTTTTAAGGCATTTAGATAGAAGGGAAGGACCTGGAGTATGATGCTTTGACGGATTACATCTGAATGAGAGTAGCCTGGCCAGAAGTAACCTGAAAGTTGCATCTTGGGGATGGGTTGCACAATATGATAGCAGTTATGAGCTGGCTGAATATTGGTGTGATTTGCCTAATCGTTAGGCTCCTATTACGTAAATTCACTCATTCACAAGCAAAGGACAAACATTGGGAATTCTGTCCTTGCCAGATGGGTTGCACCTCCCCTATTGTGGTTGGAAGAATAGGCGGAATGACTCCTGGCCTGTTTATAGATAATTAACATAGGCAGGCCGAGGTAACCTCCTGTTCTCTCCCCCTGCCTTAAATTTATATGCTAACTAACTTGAAAACAACTTGCAAGGTTGAGGAAATCGCTGTTTTACTGATAAAAACACATTATTGTTCAAACTATGCTTACTGATGGGATGTCACTCATTGCTGTAATGTAACTCACTACTTTTAAATAAAGACACGGAGACCGGCATTGGGGAGATGTCAGAATTGCCAGGGCTGCCTGCTTGGTCATCAGACTACATCTCTCTCGTGGCTCTCTCATTTCCTTTCGCCTGACCGTCCATCCTTCGGGGACCCCTAGATTCACCGGAACTGGACCCCAGCAGATATTCTTTCCTTGTTTGTCAAAGATTAGTTGACCACATAGTTGTGGATCAATTTCTGGGTTTTCTATTCTATTCCAATGATCTATGTGTCTGTATTTGGGCCAGTGCCATACTGTCTTGATGATTACAGCTTTGTAATACAGCTTGAATATGGCATTGTTATGCCTTCAGTTTTGTTTTTCTTTTTCAGGATTGCTTTGGTTATTCAGGGTCTTTTGTGGTTCCATACAAATTTTAGGCCTCTGTGTTTAATTTTAAATGGTTTTTATTTCTGTGTCTTAAAGTTCACCAATCTTATCTTCTCCAAAATTTTATCTGGTATTAATCCCTATAAAGTGTATTTTTTCTCTCTGAAACATTAGCAATTTAGTTTGCAGAATTTCATTTAAAGACTTTTTATATTTTCCAAGTCATGACTTACCTCATGGAATATATGAAATACAGTCATAATACTAGTTGTAATGGCCTGATCTTCTAATTTTAAAATCTATGCCAATTTGAGCCTGTCAATTAATCGATATTTCTCCTCAAGACATATTGTGTGTTCTTGCTTCTGTGTATGCCGATAATTTTAGATTGGATACTTAACATTGTGAGTTTTACCTTGCTGTGTGCTGGATATTTTTGTATTCCCATCAATGCAAAAATCCCTGTAATTATTTTTTATTCTTTGACTTTATAATAGATTTCATAACTCTTAGACTAAGTGGGGGGTTTGAATAGGTAGAACTGATAGGAACTAATAGATGAAAAATACCAAAGACTGCTTGATATTATATACACCTGCCTAGAAAGATTCCAAATGAATTATGTCTATGACATTTATTTCTCTCCTACCAAAATGTCAATACACCTTATTAATGGGATCTTTAACAAACTGTAGGCAATAAGTAACTATAATTGCCTGAATATTTTCTTATAAACATTATCATTATCTGATTATCTGACTCCATCACTTGAGAAGGTAGTAACTCACACATTTAATATTTCCCTGTAGCATTCTCTTCTCTCTGAGTAAAATGATGCAATTAATTTTGTAAATAATGTATACAAACACATACATAGTGTTAGGATATATGATGCATAATGATACATACATAATGTGTAATACATACATAATGATAATGTGTTAGGATATGATACATAATGATACATACATACTGTGTTAGGATATATACACATTATGTATATATATCATATATATATATATATATATATATATGTATATGTATGTATTTTAAGTAGGCTTTGCACCCAGTAAAGAGCCCAATGCAGAGTTTGAACTCACGACCCTGAGATGAAGACCTGAGCTGAGATCAAGAATCAGATGTTTCGCCGACTAAGCCATTTAGGTGCCCTTGTTTATGTAGATGTATATAAACACATACGTACATTATAGCCACACACACACACACACACACACACACACATATGTATACATATATGCACATATTTATTTGTATGTATACGCCATTAGTGCCAGACTCCTGCTTGGATACACTCCAAGGTATGTCACATTTTCCTGAGCCTCTGCCTATAGTGATGTGAATTATAGAAACTAAACTACTTCATGGTCAAGTCTTTTTCTACATATTGGAACTCCTCCCTATGCAAAAAGTAGATCTTCTTTCCAATGGTTATTGAAGGGCATTTCATTTGAAACTCATTGGGGGGGGGCAAAAAACACAAGAAAATTTGCGCAGCATTGTGAAGATTCAGAGTAATACCAGAGTTTACCTTCTGTTTTGCTTTTCATATTTGCACATACCCATGGGGCAGTGAATATTTATTATCTCACAATGAAAAGATGAACTCCTGCCAATCGAGTAATGGTCTATCATTAGGTTTATATGACCTTACTCTAGTGAAGTAGGTAACTTCAGGGGTCAGGAAGACATTCCATATAAGCCCATTGCAAATAGTGGGAAGGGAGGCTATGGATATATTGTTTGAGGTTGAAGTCCAATTGCTGTTGCAAACACAATAATAGAGAGGTATCATTAGTTTATATCCTAATCGACACTCAGTTTTATTTGCTTCTAGGAATATCTATCCTTATTGCCTTTCTTTGTAAGAGAAAACTATATTTGTTTAAAGTAAATAAAATCAGGTTTTAAATATGAGACTTCAAAAATTTTAATTATTGCTACATTTAAAAGCAATAAATGTTTAACATGGCTTTATTTATGTGAGACTATTTTTCAGGTTCCTCAGTGAATAACGGTAGACTCGTTCTTCTGAAGAGGTAGATCTACCAATAACACTGCAGTGATTCCTTCTTCTCTGGAATATTTTTGGAATACTGAAATGAGTCTTTTTGGAATGAGTCTTCATCACTCAAAGGTCAAAAATCCATGGAAAAGTATGAAGTCTTTGCATTTTTAGGTGAAAAGAGATCTTACGTACTTTCCTAAAAGCAACATCTTCTTTATATGTTAGCACATCTAGTGATATCAATAATCTGAGGCATTATTTATGACATTCTTCCTAGGCTCAATAATATCCATTTTTGTCTTACTGTATTCATTTAAAAAATATTAATGTTTATTTATTTTTGAGTGAGAGACAGAGAGAGAGACAGAGAGAGAGAGAGAGAGTGAGAGACCAGAGCGTGAGCAGGGGAGGGGCAGAGAGAGAGGGAGATACCAGGTGTCAGCACAGAGCCCGGCATGGGACTCGAACTCAAGGACCTTGAGATCATGACCTGAGCTGAGTCAAAAGATCAACCGACTGAGCCACCCAGGAGCCCCTATAGTAGTCTTTATGTATAATGCGTAATTATATAATTTTTTGCCGTTTTTCAGGAATATCTGTTCTGATGCAACTTTTAATTCTTTCACTCCCAGATGGAGCATATTTAAAGACTAGTGTAGCAACATATTAACTTTCTGTAAAGAACAATTTATCAAAAATACTTTATCGACTCTGATATAAAATGCAAGGAATTAAAACAGCTTTGTGGTGCTCCACAAAATAATGCCACAATAAGGTGTTAACAGTGTAAAGAAAAGTGTAGGTGTTGAACATTATGATCAAGTAATGAGACAAGCTGATCATAGGAATCAAACCTGGGAAATTCCTACTAATTGAGGATATAGAATTCAAAGCAGGTTGGAAGAAATGTCTCAGAGTAAAGTATTGGAAGCTTCCATGAAAGTGGTAATTGCATCATGTTGTGGGGAAGAGTTTCTTGGAACCATTACTTTACATGTCTTCCCAGTTGTCCCTGTGGTCCAGCTTCACTGAAGTTTTGTTGATTTCCAAAAGCCCTCAATGAGATTACTAAAGAGTAGTTGAGAATGTGATAAGAAGTGTAAGCAAGAGGCCACCAATGCTATAGGAATTTCTTGGCGGGTCATATGACTTCTGTATTTGTTGGACAGGATGGCCAGATCCTTTAGGGAAGCCTGTGTTTACGCGGTGTTCTCAAGCTGTTGTTGCAAATCTCCCCATGTGGAAGTTCTTTAACAACCTCCACCATAACATCATGTGAACCTAACATAAGGTACAAAAGAAAGTAGGAATCTGATAAAAATTGACAAAGAATACTTGATATTATGGTCCACTGAATATAAACAAGAATAATTGTTTTGAAATTTTCAACCTTTTATCTTTTTTCTGATAATCTTATTTCATTTCCTGCAGCCTTTCGTGTTATTGTCCCAGAGGCGGGTGAGGGCAAATGGAAAGGAGGGTGAGATGCTCATGGGGAATTTGCTGTAAGAAATAAAGGGACCTAATGGTGGAGGTTAGGGTAAAGCTTAGAAGACAGAGCATAGCAGGCAGTAAATTGTGAATTTTTCTACTTCTTTGTGTTGACCATCTTTAGAGTATGAGAGCAGAGGGACATGCAGAAACACCCAGGTAGGTTTGAGGCTCATGCTTAGTGTCCTATGCTTTCTTTGTGGTCTTATAGACTCTGGAAGCCTTCTGGAGAAGTCTCACACATGGCGTGGCACTGTGAGTATTATGGTGAGAATTGCCCAAGAAGAAGCAGTCTGGAAGGGGGTCCAGATAGATCTGCTAGGTAGCACTGCAGGATGCTTATAGCCTGGATGCACTGCATGGGAGGTCCAGAAATTCGAGAGAGGGCAGTAAAATCCCAACATATCTGAGCATATTTTAATAAGAGGAAAAATATATTAATATGAAGTCTGACTTTAAGTGTGCCACATTTATGAAAAAGTACCTATTCTAAAGCAGATTAGAGTTATTCAAAAAGCACTTATTTCCATGGACAAAACATGCATTTATACTGGCTTAAAATAAAAGTACTTGGTATTATAAAAATTTTGGACATAGAAGTTCAGTGATGGATAAGATACACATGGTATCCCATAAGCCTTTGAGTAGTCAAGAAAAACTTAATAATTAAAAAGCCAAGAAATAAATGAGGTAGTTTCAAGCAACTGCAGGTGTTCTGTAAACCGTAGGCCAGTGTTACAGTAGGCATGTATGGGAGTTCAGGGTCTTTAGTAAGAGGTTTGGGGAGGTGTCCTTGAAAGGGTTCTCATGAGTTAAGATCTGAATGACAAGCAGGCAACCATGGGACATTCCTGGTAACAGACATCCAGAAAGAAGGAGTAGCAAAGGCAGAGATCTAGGGAAAGGAAGTAGCTGTGATCTTCAAGGAAGAGAAGAATGGTCCTTGGGGTCATGGGTTGATGAATGTTGGCAACTGGTACTTAATATCCCGCAGGATCAAAGAGTCAGCTCTTGTAACAATAATCAGCCAGCGTCCACTCTATGGATATTAAATGCTCAAGGTATTTTTCAAGGGGGTTTCCTGCACAGAGTGAGTTTATCATATGAAGCACTTGGCTGCCTAGAAAATAGCTTCACCTTTACGACCTAGGACCAAAAATCTAACCCCCTGAAGAATGCCTAAATAATAAGAAAGAAGTTGATACTTCCGCATTACATCCTGGTGTTCCCATTCCATGGGCCTCTATTGTCCTCATTCTACATGCCATAAAACCGTCTTCATATTCCAGAATTTATGAACTCTATTAATTTTTTAAGTTTATTTATTTATTTATTTATTTGATTGTTTGTTTGTTTGTTTGTTTTTGAGAGAGAGAGTGAGCAAGCAGGGTAGAGGAAGAGAGAAAAGGGGGATGAATCCCAAGCAGAGCCTGCAGGGTCAGTCCAGAGCACGATGTGGGGCTTGAACCCATGAGATCATGACCTCAGCTGAAACCAAGAGTTGGATGTTCAACTGACTGAGCCACCCAGGCACCCATAAATAGTTCTTTTTTAAAAAAGTCCCACTGTATTTCATTTTACTCCACCCTTTACAATTAACAACAGCTCAGAATGTGGTCTTGTGTACATCACTTCACTTAGTTCACCCAAGAAATACTGATTATGTTCCCGCTGAGTGCTGGGTCCTCTCCTTGAAGTGGGGCATGGAGCAGTGACCAGGAAAAAGACAGGTCCTGATAGCTTATGTTCTTGTTGGAAAGATAGCCAATCAATAATATTTAAAAAAGGAAAAAAAGAAAGAAAAATCTTAAACACAGAGACATACACAAGGGCTGAAGGTCAAGTGAGGATTGGAGCTATGTTACCACGAGTGTAGCGAGATACTATTTAAATGTTTACTTATCTTTTAGTATGCACCACATGCTCTTATGTGTGCTCCGTGTGTATCAACTCATGTGATATTCAACTCTCTGTGGTGGGTGCTATTGTCATTCCTCTGTTACAGATGACTTAACTGATGTATGAAGAGGTTTAACTACTTGCCCAAGGACACACAGCCCTAGGTACAGAACTGCAAGTCAAATCCAAGTAGTCTAAAGAGTTAATATCCTCTACAAAGCATTCCGACATTGATATTTTTCAATGCGTACCTTCCAAAATGTGTTCGGAAGGTATGCATTGCGCTTCTTGTTGTAACTTTGTTATGATCCAGCCACAGCTAATAGCCAAGAAGTAGAGGAAAAAAATCTCCCCAATATTTTCTCATCTACCTACACATTTATCTTTCTTTTCTTATGATCAGTCTTTCGACTTCTATTTTCTGCTTCAGATTTTAATGACAGATATGAAGACATTCACCTAATTTAGTACATCATAGTCTCTCCCTCACTGCTACTTTAGTTATCTGCCTATTTGTCTCTCCATATTAAATAGTTACAGGAAAGGAACAACTCTGCTCTTTTAGTGGAATTCACGACCATTGAGGCATCTGTCCACAACTTGCTGCACAGAAAGTGATTGGCCAGCATGTTTAAAACAGCAAAATGGGGTGCCTGGGTGATTCAGTCAGTTAATTCACTTTGGCTCAGGTCAAGATCTCATGGTTCATGAGTTTGAGCCCTGGGTCAGGCTCTGTGCTGACAGCCCAGAGCATGGAGCCTGCTTCGGGTTCTATGTCCTCCTTTCTCTCTGCTCCTCCCCTGCTCATGCTCTATCTCTCTCTATCTCTCAGAAGTAAATAAACATTAATTTTTTTAAAAACAGCAAAAGCATTAGAATCAGATAAATTCAGTCTTAGATAATAACTCCAACCATTTGGAAGGGTGTGAGAATTTCCAAGTCATTAAAACCCTCAGTCTCCATTTTCCCATCTGTGACATGGGGACAACAAAGTCCCCTTCTCAAGGGAAGCTTATTTGAATAATTTCATATATTCCTTATAAAACACTGAAAAATATAGAAACAAGATAATGATAATGATGCAGGGTCCTGCAGCTGTAGCTAATGTCGGTTGCATGCAATGGTTGGTTGAAAATTAAATTGCATGTAAATAATGATTTAAAGAGTAAAGACAAACCCCACCCTTAAAACACATTCCCAAGGTGATCTTTGGTGAAGATAGGCCATAATATCTTGTAATTAATTCAGTGAAAGTCTGTGCTGATTTGTTGTGTTTCTCACATATTTGTGGTAAGTCTATGTTTCCCACAATGAATGTGATTATATTATGCATGATATTTGGCTAAAATTTACATTGGAAAGAATAGTTTATAGGCCATTTATTTCTAAACTGTCTTGGTTGCCTGCGTGGCTCAGTCAGTTGAGCATCTGACTTCGGCTTAGCTCATGATGTCATGGTTCGTGGGTTTGAGCCCCGCATCGGGCTCTCTGCTGCCAGTGCAAGGCCTGCTGTGGATTCTCTGTCCCTACCTCTCTCTGCACCTTCCCCACTCATGATCTCTTTCTCAAAAATAAATAAACATTAAAAAGAAAGCTAAACTGTCTCAAGTAAATGGACGGCTCACTTCCAACTACACAGTAGGCCAGGGGCACACTACAGAAATGCTATAAATTGAAGTCCTAGAGTAAATATTTTTATTCAGGGTACTATCAGATAATAAAGCCAATTTCATCATATCTGTATGGGGAAACTTGACAAAAACATAAGAGAACTGTTATAGTTAGCCAAAGAAAATCATCCATGAGAGTTTTTGTTTTGCTAATTCATTAAAGATGACTGAGATCCCAATGCAGAAATAACGACACAGGACACAGTCCATGATACGGTGAGGTGGAGGCACACAATGAAATGAATAAAAATCCAAGCCCAGGACAGCAGAAAAGATTTGCAAAATAGAGGCACAAAGAACTCTTAACAGTTCACAGTAAGAAAATAAGCAACTCTACTAGGGAATGAATGAAGGATCTGAACGAACTGCAGAAAAGAAGATTTTTTTTTTTTTAAAAAGCAAGAGATGGCAAACAAATGTCTCAAAAGATGTTCAACGTCATCGTCATTAAGGGATTGCAAATGAACACACAACGTGATACTAGTACACACTGATGAAACGGCTAAAACTTTAAACACTCGCGCCACCAACTGCTGGCTGGGATACAAAGCAACAGAAATTCTCATTCATTGCTGGTGGGAATGACAAACAGTTCAGCTGCTTTGAGAGATAGTTTGTCAGTTTGTTACAAAAGCAAATATAGTCTTAGTATATAATGAACTGTTTATGATTATACGTGTTAACTTATTTGAAAACATATCCACATGAATACCTACCTGCACATGCATGTTTACAGCAGTTTTATCTACAAACACCAAAAGATGTAGGGTGACTGGGTGCCTCGGTCTGTTAAGCATCCAACTTTTGATTTTGGCTCAGTTCATGATCTCACAATTTCCTGAGATCCAGTCCCAAGTCGGGCTCTGGGCGCTGACTGTGCAGAACCTGCTTGGGATTCTCTATCTCCCTCTCTGTCTGCCCCTCTTCTGCTCATGCTCTCTTTATCTCTCTCAAAATAGAATAGAATTAAATAAATAAGTAAATAAATAAAATAAACATCAAAAAGTGAATGCAAGCAAGATATCCTTCAATAGGTGAGTGGATAAAAAAACAACAACAATGATCCATGTATACAATGGAATATTATTCAATGACAAAAAGAAATGAGCTATCAAGTCATAAAGTGGACAGATCTTAAATGCATATTGTTAAGTGAAAGAAGCCATTCTAAAAAACTACAAAACTGAATGATTTCAGTTATATAACATTCTGAAAAAAAAATAAAACTACAGAAGCAGTGAAATGTTGGCCAATGGTTTAGTTGAGGTCTGGGAGGAAATTTGAAACGATAAAGCAGAGGGAATTTTCATGTTGGTGAAGCTATTCTTTATGATGTTACAATGGTGCATACAACACATTAAACACTTGTTGAAATTCATAGAACTTTATAGTACAAAGAGTACTATAAATCTTAGTGTATGCAAATGAGAAAACAACACTTAGCAATTTGGAAGAATCCTCAAACAGAATGAAGAATGTGACATAAGAATCCAAATATATTAAAAATATTTTCAGGAACCTCACTGAAGGAGGTGGAAGGATATGGTATTGGCCTAGTAGCTTTGCAAATGAGTGAAGTCTGTAAGGTTAAAGCAGAAATAAATTGGTATATGCACTGTACTTTAGTTAATAAAGTTGTTTCCTACAGAGATATGAGTTAACAATGCCGAAACTACTATACATGTATAGTGAACTTGAACCATTAAATAAATGGATGACATATGGTGGAAGCTAGTGTTCTTCCTACGGAGTAGGAGGTTAACAGATAGGGTAGTAAGCTAGGTTGATCCATGAAGTAGAGTTGGAGACATCAGTATGAACATATGTTTAACTTAACATAGATACAAATGGTTACATATAGAACTGTTTATTGATATGTGCGTATATGCCCTTGAGGGCATAAGAACACTGAGACCTCAGTATGAATGAGTACACCTAGTACCAAAATATTTGTTTCTAATACCATTTCTAATAAACAAAACCAGAACTCCTTAGAGAAATGACCACTTCCAAGACTGGGGCAGGAAATATACATAGTGAGCTTGCAGCCACTTTTAATGCCAGAAAATAAGAAAGTAAACAAACAAAATAAACAAAAAACAAAAACCAACCTATCAACCAAACAAAAAAACCCATGATGAGAAGAATATGTCAAAGGAATATAGGAGCCAACTGAAAGAGCTCTTAGTAGTTACCTGGGACAATCTGAGCAAAAAGTATATAGATTAGTATTGAATTGTAACTTATATAATGAAGTAAATAATAATAATAATAATAAGCCCATACTGACATAAATTAAATTAAATGTTGAATACATAATTAGATAAGAATAGCCAAATCTCCTATGCAGAGAATCCCAAATAATTTATGTAGATATCCACTCACAAAGACTTGGAGCAAACACTTGTCTCCTTGAGTGTGGATTGCTCATAGTGACTTTCTTCCAGAGGATGGAAGAAAAAGGAGAGAAAAAACAGAGTAGCTTTACATTGTCTAAGCCTGAGAAGCACTGCCTCGAGTTAGTTGATAAAAGTTAACATCAACAGTACGTTCAGGCACCTGGGTGGCTCATTCCGTTAAGCCTCTGACTTCGGCTCAGGTCATGATCTCAAGGTTTGTGAGTTGCATCCCCACAATAATACTTTTAACTGATCGAGTCACCCAGGTGCCCCTTCACTTTTTTTTTTTTTAATCTAAAACTTAACTTTAAACAAAAGGGTCTTTAATTTTTTTAAATTCTAACATTTTATTGTTTGATGGTTTCTGGCTCTCCACATACACAATCGTGCCCAAAGAAAGTAATAATTTTGTTTCTCTTTTACAATCTTGCTACCTTTTATTCTTTTTCTTCTCTTATTATCAAGGATATCCAGTAAAATATTAAATGAAGCTGGGCTTCCTAACATCAGTGTGTTTCTCAACATCACCTTTATGTGTTTACTATTTGGTATTTTTAAGATACACATTCATTTGGAGGTGCCTGGGTGGCTTAGTCAGTTAAGCAACTGACTCTTGATCTCGGCTCAGGTCATGATCTCATAGTCCGTGAGTTCAAGCCCTGCATTGGGCCCTGCATGGACAGTGTGAAGTCTGCTTGGGATTCTCTCTTTCTCTCTCTCTCTCTCTCTTTCTCCTCCTCCCCTTCTATCTCTCTGTCTCTCAAAATAAATAAATAAACTTAAAACAATAATATTCTTTCATCTGTTCAAATTTTCTCTGTGTGGATAAAAGTGAGAATTGAAGAAGTTTTGGAGAGAGGGACAAATAATACCAGTTACCATTTTTGACTCTCTATTGTGTGGGCACTATCCTAGACCCTTGGCTTAGATTTTTCTAAGCCTATAGGATCACATGGCAAGTAACTTGGTATATATTTAACTCCGCAGCAAAATAGGTCCCAGAGAAGTTAAGCAATTTGCTTAATGTCACAAAACTTGTCTAGCAGAGATAGACAAATCTCTTTCGTCCACCCAACATGGCACATACTTAAAACATGTGATTTAAAGAGAGTTTAAAAATGTACAGATGTTTATCAGTCGATAAGTGTGGTTCAATAAATTGAAATGGAAAGTTTAGAAGAAAAACAAGGCTGAGTATGGAGGACGTAAGGGGAGCTGAGAAGGGTCCATGGTTAGGAGGTAATATTCAGAATTCAGTCTGTAGATGTGACATAGCACGGATCAGAGAAAAAGCTACAGTATAGGAAGAGGGATGACAAACTAAATGGGTCAGGATGGCACTTTGCTTTTCAGGTGTAGCCCACATGCCCTGGCCCCCCATGTGCAGACACGGTAGCAGTAATTATAGTCATTACCTAGTCAAACATATCGTTAAGGTGACACATATATGTGTCCACCACCTTCTGAGAACTGTTTGATGTTACATGAACAATTTAATCACTCTGTTTAGGTTACTTGATTTGTATAAGGGAAATAACAATGATAGAAACCTGATAGTGTTATTGAGGGGATTAAATAATGTGTGAAAGTATCTAGCAAGGGCAAATAAATCTTCCATAAAGACTGCCCAGAGGAGTGATTAATGAAAGAAATTCGAGGACTTCGATGGAGAGAGGAAGGGATGCCTATGGCACAATAATTTTCAGTATTGACTGCACACTGGAGTCACCTGGATGCCTGGGTCCAACCCCCAGAAGTCTGATGTAATTGGTGTGCAGTACAGACTGGGCTATAGGGAAGCATTTTATTCCTCTTTCACCTTCTTCCTGTGTTTTACCTCCTTGCGAAATCAGTTCCAATTTGTGTCTAAATTGGACACAAAACCCTACTCAGTCAGGTGATACCAGGTGACTCGGATCTGGCCAATCAGAATCTCCTAGTCCTCTGTCATGGGTAGATACGCTGCTTTGTCAGGCCAGGGAGACACTATGAGACTTACTGAGGCCTTCGAAGGACAGATACTCTAACTTGCTGGATTTGAAGCTGAGAGGTATCAAATTTTATCAGCTACAGCACCTACCTTTCTATCCTGAAAGAGAGACTACACAATGGAGAGAAGCTTAGTTCTGAGCACCTTAGTTAGCCATGCCTGAAGCTGCTCTAAACCCTGCACTTCTAACCGCACAGTGTTGGCATGCTCCCTTCTTTGCTTAACCTTTGAGTCAGGTTTTTCTTTCATTTATGAAAAGAGAGAGAGAAAGAGAAACTTAACTGATACATTCCTGTCTTCCCCATACCCAAATTCCCAAGTTCTTTGCCTATAGGTGAGTATGGCCATGATTTCTGGTAATAGTACTGCTCAAATAATTCAGCAAGAGGGCCACCCTGGGTTAAGCATGACATTTGATTAACTAGTTAAAACTTAAGAGACATTTCTCTCTTGGCCACTAGTCCCAGACAGATCCGTTGGTAATGAGGCCACATCAACGCGTCTCAGTCTCTCAACTCCTGGGTTATACTGGAAGAACCAGGTTTCCGAATCTAAAGTGGGAATGGCCCTGAAACTTACATCTCACATAAGGAAGGTGCCTTACATGCAAGTGGGCTGTCTCAGAGGTTCTGAAACATTTGGTTTCTATTTGATCTTTAACCACAAGTAGTCAGAAAACAGCTTGGCTCGTGCTACTCCGAAAATTCTCTCAAGGGCCAGGATTCACATTATGAGGTTTTTTTTTTTTTTTTTCCCCAGGTCTGATGACTAAATCTCGCACTTCATTTATTACAGAGTTCACTGTGAGTGTTCTCTGGGGGCAGCATGGAAGAGAAAAGAAACATTTTGTAGAAAGAGGTTGGGTGATGAGTGTGCATCTCTTCCCCTAAAGCTGCTTCTGTCGCATTGGCCCAGGAGAAGAGCAGCATACTGAAGAGTGTCTCGATATGCTATTCTAGAAGATAAAGGAAGGAAGCCATTGAGTGGCAAGAGAGTAGAAGCAGCATGGAGCTCCTTCTGTGAACACTTAGGGAATGGAATGGCAGCCCTGCTCTCCTCCAACTTTACAGGTAAATCCTACCTTTTCATTTTGTGAAGGCAATTGTAGATTTTGTTGGAAAACTTAGCCACTAGAGGGTCCCTCTGTTCAAAGTCAGGGCATATAATGTTGAAGGATTTTTTTTTACATAAGTAAAGAGAGAAAGAGAGAGAGGAGAGAGAGAAACAGTTACAGCTTTGAAAATATGAATAAAAGAGAAAAATGGGAATTGGAAGGAAGTAGGCTTGCTTTAGTTCATTAATATCTGCCTATACTCTGCTAAGGCTGTCGGCCGAGCACTTTAAATGAAATCGCTCCTCTTTGAAGGAGGAAGTGATTTTGCTATAAAAGGCACAATGGCATATTGATAATTACTGATTCTTACTGGCTGGTCTACTTAACATGAGAGTGGAAGATTAAGGTGGTTGGTTTTGGTCCTTCTCCCCTCTCCCACCACCGCCATGGAAATCCTGATAGCTCAATTGAATAAAGGGTGAGATTTTGGGATTTATAAGAAATATCTATTTGGTCATGCAGATAATGAAAATCTATTTCTCCTGGCTCACAGCTCCCCAAACCCTTGAAATTTCATAACTGAGTAGAACCATCAAGGTATCTTTGTTTGTTATGAGGTGACTTTTGGACCCCACCCACAGGTGGGCCCTTGCTGCCAAGAGAGCCAACCCTGTGATTAGAGGGTTGGGACTTTCAATCCCATCCATGACCTCCTGAGAAGGGAGGGAGGCTGGAGGTTGAATCAATCACCAGCAACCAATGTTTTAATCAATCATGTCTATGTAAAGAAGCTTCCATAAAAACCCAAAAAGGTGGTTCAGAAAGCCACTGAATTGATGATACGTGGAGATGTGGGGAGAGCGACATGCTTAAAGAGAGCACAGAAGCACCTTGTCCTTTCTCCATGCCTTGCCCTATGAACCTCTTCCATCTGACTATTCCTGAGTTATACCCTTTTATAATAAACCAGCGATCTAGTAAGTAAAACATTTCTCTGAGACACTCTAGCAAATGTATTGAACCTGAGGAGGGGGTCATGGGAATGAACCTCTGACTTGTAGCCTGTCAGTCAGATGAACAGGTAGTAACAGGGGAAAAATGCTTTTGACTTGTGATACTAGACTTAGATACAATTAATTCTGAAAATTTGTAAGCTTCTGCCATAAGATGAATTGTGCCCAAATAACATCCTTCTTAAGTGTTTGGGTGTTTATAAATGTGACTCAAAAAGAAGGTTCTGTCTTCCTAGGTTTGGAAGTGGCTGTGGATGGCCACAAATTGAGGTCAGATCTTAAACATTTTCTACTCTCACTTAAAAACTTGAGGGGTCCAGATCATTGTTAGTAAAAATACATCCTATAAGTGAAGTCTTTCTCAGCATTGTATGTCGAAAGCATTTTGTACCATTTTTAGTTTTGCTGACAGTAAGAATATATTTTCAGGCTGGCTGAGATAGCGAGTCAGATTGAAATAATTGTCCCTGCGTGGACACACTGATTAAGCTGGTGAAGATTTTATGGTTGCTGTTTTTGTACTTTTGTTCATATCGTTTTTCTTCCCCCATTGGTAATGTCTTGAAGTATTTTTCATGTATTTACATTTAATCAATCTTCTAAGACCGTTAGGGTCTTAAAACATCTTCAAAGTCTTCAGTCTTCCCAGAGGAATGATTCTTCTGAACTAAAAGACTCTAACCTATGGCCCTTGATTATGTGAATATCATCTTAAAATTTATTATCTTCATTTGTTATTATTCTTATATAAACTACTGTTAACTATTATTTATGGAGGTTTTTACCATCTATATAAAAAGCAGAGAGCTGAGATTTAACACCATGTCTGCTTGACTTCCATACATTAAATCATCCACCCGTTAATTCAGACGTATGTCTAGGCATGGAAGACTTTATACTTTTCAGAGGACTCCGCATTGGCTATGATTGGTTTTGCATGTGACTCCATTAAGCAATTCTCGCCTTAAGTTATATATGTTTGATTCTCTTGCCCTCTTCTGCATACAAAAGGATGAACCCTTGAGGAAAAGATTGTCTTGTTCATCTTTATATCTCTTATTAAGATATAAGATAGCACAGATAAGATCTTAGGCATGTACCATCTTTCCTCCATCCATTCATCAGGTCAGTCATTCATTTTATTTCAGAACCATATTGAAGCTCTTCTCTGCCCTAGGGGGTCTAATTTCTAGGGACAGAAAAATGAAGCCAACATGATCTCTGCCTCCCAAAAAGTCATTGGTCAGTGTTGGGTCATTTATATTTAAACAAACAGTACCACATAACATTTTTATGGTAGAATACACGGATACACTGATGGAATACACCAATAGAAATGTGTACTTCTATCTGGGTTCCTCACAGGTAGAGGTTCAATCCCCTATTACCTTTCCAAGGCTCAAAGTATCATACTTCTTTTAATGCCAAATCAAGAGTACAACAAACGCTACTGTGTTTTAAATGCTTTCACATTAGACACATAAAATCCAATGAAATACAACTTTACTGCTTACAAATATTAAGAAGATTTCTAAACTATTCATGGGATACAAGTCCAGGCCTAGGTGTTGAGCCTACCTGAGATAAAACTGTAATGGGTATGGGTATCCCTGTGCTCAAAAGTGGGGGAGGTATGAAAAAACCCAAAGGATTAGCCAGGGGGATATATACCAAGGAATCTGGGTAATTGCTGTGCAAGAACTCTTCTGGGTATGGGACCATGTGAGAATAAATGGTTCGGGAAAACAATGGTATCTTCCCCTTGCCAAACTCTTAGGATTAATGAGAATGTGTGCTCTCCATGAGAAGGTACTTACAGAACTATAAGACACAACAGGTATTCCGTGGGAGGGCTCAGTTTGGAGGAGGAAAGGGGTGTGAGGCAGCTGGGAGAACAGTCTTGATGTGACTCATTCCCTCTAATGTCTATGTATTCTCTCTGGGTCATTTTCTTATTCTTGATTTAAGACTCATATGAATTGCAGTTGACCTAGATTATGGTGATGGGAGGAATAGGGAATGAGACCCCAGATGCTTTATTGAGTGTCAGTGAAGTATTTGACTCCCTAATTTACTGTTCTTACTTGATACGACAAAACGTTCTGTTGTTACCCAAAATTGATATACATAGACTTACCTCTTATATTTTAAACACGTAAAACTATAAAATGAAGTGAGTAATAAAGAAAGCTCTGTTAACTCTTTTGGTGTGTTGGACCGTAACACGGAGTGTCCTGCCATTTCAGGTTAGTGACAAGTTGCCAAAGGACATTTGAAGGTCATTCAGTGCCTAGGGTGTGAGAGATGATTATCAATCACGATTATCCTGAAGCCTGGCAAAGTAATGCTTTGAATATAATGATACGATAGAAACACCCCTTGCTCGGTGCCATTTTGCTGTCAGAATCTGATGTCCCTTATATAATCCAAAACGTCTCGGGGGTGAGAGTCACTACATTAAAAAATGTCTCTATGTTCCAAATGTGTGGCAATATTATTGCGGCAAGAAATTCAATCAGAATGAAAGGAAGGAGCTGCGATTTGTGCTGTATGTGGATCTCTGTAGATTTATAGAACAGCTATAAACCAGATCCCTATCTCCGAAGGGTTTGCGTAAAACTCCTTTTCTATGGAACAGAGACCGAGAATATTAGCAAACAAAGTACATAAAGAGTTAAATCCATTCTACGTCAATATTCCCACTAAATTGATTTTATTTATATCAACTCAGACTGACTAGCTTATTTCTTGAGATTTTTCTTTTAAAGAAACATGTGTCAAGAAAAGAATTATCTGACTCCACTCAGATCAAATTTCTTTACTTCATAGAAAATAATGCCATTAGGAAGCAGGTGCAACAATGTTTTATTCTGTCTTATAACATTAAGAGTTTCTGTCTTACTTCTCAAAGAAACATTTTGAGTTTTTGGGTTAACAGTGGTGCACACAGAAAACAGGAATTGGGAATAACAAGGCTGAAATTAGTTATTTTTAAAGGGCATCATTTCAAATTGGACTTGATATGAGCTTTATTAACGGGTATGATGGCTGGCTGAGAGTGGCAAATCAAGAAAAATGACAAAAGGCTAGGTAGCTGGTCTTGTTTTACATCTTCATTAATGATCGAAAAGGAGCAAACAGCACATTAAATTTGGATGATATTAATTCAATAGCTTTTGAAAGCTCTAGTGAGGTCAGGGAAAGAATTTTATAAAAGGCCTGTAAAACTTGAAATTGATGGAAAAAAGATTAAAATGAGAGAAAGGAGACTTCCCAGACCTTGAGAACAGGTAATGCTCAGAACCAATACTTAATGAAAATGGTGTATCGTTAATGAGAACTACTAAATAATACCTCAGATTTATAATGGGAAAAATTTTAATAGAAGTTGCAATATGACCCAAGGTGAGAAGATAAAGATAAATTAGCATAGTATGTCTAATACATGAACTTAAGAATATGAGCATTTATACAAAATGAAGAGATCACCCACAAATATTCTACATTTCAATCAGAACAAATAAAAGCTAGAAGAATCATTGTATGTGTCAATCATCCCTAACACCTATTCTTAAATTTTCTGTTTACTTCCAACAACAATCAGAATTATATCCAGGTCCTCCTATGACTTATTTAAAAATTTTTTTTAAAGTTTTATTTATTTATTTTGAGAGAGACAGAGACAGTGCAATCAGGGGAGGGGCAGAGAGAGAGGTTAGAGAGAATCTTCCAAGCCCAGAGAATCTCTGCTAGCACAGAGCCAGTCACAGGGCTCGAACACAAAAACCACAGCAACATGATCTGGGCTGATACCAACAGTCGGACGCTAATCCTCTGAGCCACCCAGGCACCCACCCCCCTGATAAGCTGAGGACTCAAATTGTTATTTTATCTATTGGGAATGTAGTCATGAAGAAAACAGACCAAATCCTGCCCTTAGTGAACCTATATCCAACTGGAAGGAGACATAAACAATTTGGGGGGAGGGAGAAACTAAAGAATTTTAAGAATAAAATTAATCAGTGATAAACTTATTTTGCAAAGTTTGAAAATGCTATTAATTACATTTGTGTGAAACCTTATTGATAGAAGAGTTAAAATAATAAATTTACCATCCCTTTTAGTTGTCTGAGTAAGAAATCACCCCAAATGTAGTGCTTTAAAATAATATCAGTCATCTATTGTTATTATACTGCACATTCTGGGGGGTTGATGAGGCTCTGTGAGGCCATGCTTTCTTGGGTTCTCTTCACTGTTTTAGTGAAATGGTGGTTGGGGCTGGAAGCATCACTAAAGTTTCTGTGCTTTGCTGTCTGGTACCTGGGCCTGAGAAGACTCAAACAGCTGGGAGCTGTAACAGCCACAGTTCTTCAAGCATCTCTTTCTGTTCTTTGTGGTCTATCCTTGGGACTTATCAGCATGGTGGCTTCAGAATAGTTCTGAACTCCAAAGACAAGTGGCCAGGAAGTAAGAGAGAAAACCAGGTGGGAACCGTATTGCCTTTATGACCTAATCTAGAATCCCTCACTGTCACTTTTGCCACGATTTAGTTGCTGAGAAATTTATGGAGGTCTACCACGTTCAAGGAGAGAAAGCACAGACATCATCTTTAGTTGGGAAGAATAGCAACATGTTGTGAAGAGTACACATAGGACCTGCTGTGGTGGTCCTTGGAAAATACAACCTACATGCCAAATAGTAATTGCTACTTTATTGTGTACAATGCAAGTTGATGAGTTTCCTGGTAGATAAATTCTAAGAGACTGCGGCTCAGCAAGGAGAAATGATACCAAGTTACAGTGAAAGTTTTAACCTGTTACATAACAATATAATATTATGAAAGAGCTGACACAAGCTGTTGTGTGATTTTGTACGATACTATTCCATAGAATAAATTCTATAAGTTTTGGAGAAAGAGATCACCATGGAACATTCTAAGAAATTTCCATATTGAAGAAGGACTTTCCTCTTCTAGACTGGATTGTAGGCTGAGAAGGGGATAAGGTACTCCCAGGTTACCAGGAGAGTGAATAAAAGCTAGGAGATGAGAACGTTCTTAGAAAGTCTGATCTGAGGATGGTGGAAAGACAGGGAAATTTCCTCAAGAGGGTGATTAAAACAATGATGATGACAGAAACCTAAAGAAACTAGAAAGACCACAAGGACATAAAAACTTCTATTATGTTCTACATTGTATTTAAGAACCAAGGGATAATAAAATAAAAAATTAAGAAACTGGCCCTCCTTGAGCTCCATTTTTTTTTTTTTTTTTGCCACCATGGGAACCAGATGGTAAAACTCTCAGGAGTACTGGTGGCTTTTAAAGCATATTTACAAGATTACATGAGACAGCATGTCTTTAATTTGTTATTTAGCTGAAGAGTAATATGTTTCTCTATTTGGGAAATGGTTTTGTCAAGGTACCGGAACAAGAGATAGGAAATTAGGATTTCTAGGATCAATTTCCAAACTGACTTATAAGTTGCTGTGGAGCCTTCAGCAAAGCACCTGATGTGCTTATGTGTACAACAGGGATATGAAGAATAAGTCCCTACTTCAAGGAAATGCATCATAGTCAAATTCATATTAATGTAATAGGCTTTGAAAAAATCTCACAAGAAAGTACTATGGAATGCAAATTATTATGGTGTAAAGCTTTTTGGGATAGAAGGTGCTATGTGCCTGAGAAGTATCAATCACTCTATGTTATCTGCTTTTGGATATTGTCTTTTAATTTCAGAAAGTATCTCACTTTCTTGAATTGTGACAGGACAAAGGGCAAGCTCAAATTACATTTTGTAAATGATACATTGTTTTGGTAGCGGTCTTTCTGATAACCTTAAAATAGCTCTATCATTCTCATATGGAATTCATCCCTATAATCAAATAACACCACTCAAAGATGACAATTGCCTTTTACTCTTACACTAGCAATAAAAGGTGTATCAGATTATATCCACAGTTCTTTACTGCTTAAAGCATGATTCTAATAATTATGGATGTCCGAGGGAGGATAAGAAGGGAAATGTAACTATAAGCTTATGGCATGATTAGTATATATAATACTGCATATAATATAGTTATATATATATATATATATATATATACATATAACATATACACATATAACATATAATTTAGTGTGTATCAAATATGTATTGCTTGTTTTTTCATTTAGTAACTGGTATATTTATGTTCTTGAAAATTATTTTGGAGTTGTCTTGTCTTAGACAGGAAAGGAGAGAGAGAAAGGTAGATCTTGAATGTTATGGAAGTTTTACAGAGGATTCAGTTATAGGAATTGTTGACATTATGTGATAAGCACATACAATCAAAGTCCACTGTTGGCAAAATTTAGAGTAGTTGGATTTTTATGTTCAAATTCTCTCCCTTCCCCAACATGCTTTCCTTTTTCTAATCAGTTATGCTGCCACTTTTTACCTTTAGGAACCCATTAGTCTCATGCTGTTTCTCTATCAAAATCTCCTCTTGGGAATGAAGCTGAAATTTCTACCCATGAAAAGCAAAAGTGACAGAAAGCAGTTTAAAATATGACCCCAGTCAAGGGTATTTGCAACTTGAACAAGAATGAAGGTCCTGTGGTAGAAGTTGACAAATGACCCTAATGTGTCTCTTAGTGACAAAGAGACTTCTTCACCCACAACATGTATGATTGGCTCTGCCTACAACAAATCCAATACCAATTTGGATTCCTGAGGGAAGAGTGAGGAATGGTAAAGAGGAGGTAAATCAGAGTAGGAAAAGGGCAGGAGTCAGTGCTTATGGCATCTCAAGCAAATCTCTGTAGCACCATGCATTCTCGTCACTCCAAGTATTTAGCCATTATTTCTTTTTATCCAGGAGGAAAAAAAAAAAAAAAAAAAAAAACCTCTGTTAATCACAAAACAGCAACAACATAAAAGTATATAACAAATCATTCCAAGAGCTAGTACTTAAAATCATAAACATTTATTGTTTTTCATGGTTTTGTGGGTTGACTAGATGTTTCTTCTGGCCTGGGTCAAGTTGGTTGGGGTTGAAAAATTTTAGGATTGCTTCACAAACGTGTCTGGTGGCTGGAAGTAGTTGGTCTAGGGCACTTCATCTCCCTGTCTGGTGGCTGGCTTGATATTACATGGGAAAAGGCCTTGTAGATCTTGTCATCCATCAGATTATCCCAAGTTCATTTCTTTGGAGCTGAAAGGGGTCCCAGCAATAACAAGCAAGCCTCAAATGCACAAGCCTTTGCTTCTATCACATTTTCTCATACCCCACTGAACAAAGTAAGCCAAAGGCTAGGCCTGGCATCAAAAGACTAAGAAATTAACTTGACTTTTTAGTAGAAAGAGTTTCAGATAATTTGTGACCAGTTTTTTTTTTCTCCCACAGACCATAAATTCTATCATTACATTTGGAGTTTCTCCTTTCTTATTGGTCCCCAAACATTAAAAATTTATTTCTTCTTTGTTTCCTAATGGATCCCCAGAATCAAAGTACTCTTCTTTTCTTTTCCCTAATAAAATATTTTTTGAGAAAGGGTATAAACATCTTGTTTACATTAAAATGGATAACTATCATCTTCCCTAGGAGTCTATCAGTTTAGCATAGAAAGAGTGTATTGAGCCTAATGTCATCATAACATGAATAGAATCACAGATTTCTACAGACCAATTTGGAAAGAGATATTTTCAGGTAAAGCCAGCAATTCCTTTTGATTCTGAAATATTACTATATATGCCAGGTGGTAATAAGTAGTCTAAAGAGTCACTGTTTACCTAGAGGAACCAGGCTCAATCTGTCCTTTAAAAGTGGTGCTAACACAGACAGCCACCATCTATTGGAAATCCAAATACCATAGTTTCTATTTGTCATTCTCTCATGTATATTCCTTCTCCATGCCTTCCCTGATATATAGCTATATGTCTGTAATCCCAAGAATGTCCACCCTTCCATATAATTATTTACCCATCTATTCAACAAATATTTATGTAGCATGTACTATGTGACTGTTACTAGAGTTGGGTATACCTCAAGGAAGATAATGGACAATGTCACTGCCACCATAGATCTCACCTTCCAGTGGGGATACAGGCTCTTTTCCCTTTGCTTTTCTAGATTCACTCTCCATCCTACTCCATCCTTCTCCATGCTCCAGACTGTATCAGTGTGCTTCCTCACCCCTTTGGCTTTCAGAGGAGTTTGGGCAGTGCGGCATCAGCAGCAGAACAATGTGTGCGAAAGAATGAATTCATAGTATTATTCCCAGGGCTCAAGTGCTGTTGGTTGCCATAGTTTGGTTGCACCTTTCTTTTTTTAATGTTTATTTATTTATTTTGAGAGAGACAGGGGTGGGGAGAGCACGTATGAGTGGAGGAGGGGCAAAGGAGAGAGGCAGAGACAGAATCCCAAGCAGGCTCCTTGCTGTCAGTGCAGAACCCAGAATGGGGCTCGATCTCAGAAACCCTGAGATCATGGTCTGAGCTGAAATCAAGAGTCAGACACCGAACGAACCCACACAGGCACCTCTGCTTCATATCCTGTGTCTCCCTCTCTCTCTGTCCCTCCCCTACTTATGCTCTGTCTCTCAAAAATAGATGGTATTATTATTTTTTTTAAATCAAAGAAACCAAACTTGAGTCACTGTCACGGAGGTCATGGTTTTTCCCAAAGGGCGTAAGGTAGTTAACTGATCCGGATTGATTGAGGTAAGACCTTATCCTTTGAGGAAGACACAGTGAATGTGGCTACAGAAAAACACCATACATGTTTCCCTAAGCTTTTCCCAAAGTGGTCAGGAGCCATTTCCAGAGTCACAAGGATCTCAAAATGGTAAGTACTCCAGACTATCTTGTTAATATTACATAGTAGCTTTGAACTTACATCAATCCCCAGACCTAAAGTACTTCCTCAGTTCACTGGCTGTGGAGGCTTTTGGAGACCAGATGATAATTGGAAATTTAGACAAACATATCTCATAATCTCTCCAGTGGGACTGAGGGTCCACCCCTTGGTTTGTTTTGTTTTCTAGATCCAGACACTATTATAGGAATAGAGACGCTAAGTAATTGAAAGAATTCCTACAATGGTTCCCCGAACTTTTAGAGTAAGAAATGGCATGTGGAATTCCCTAGAAATCCTCTCCCAAGACAATAAACCAACAGTTATAAGGGTTCCCTAGAAGTATAGCAAATTAGTACTTTTATCAAAGCCCTGATAGACACAAACGTCTTGATTAGCAGTATCATCCTTATTTAATTTGCGCATTTTGGTCAGTATAAAAGCTAAATGGTTCTGCGAAGTGACAGATTATCATAGACATAATCAGGTCATGCTGTAATTCACAATTATAAATCCAAATGTGGTATCTTTGCTGAAACAAACAGAAACTTTTGGCACCTGGCATACAATTACTGGCCTAGAAAAACTTTTTTTCTACATCCCTACTATCAGAGACATTCAGAAATTGTTTGTTTTCCACTGGCGAGGACTGCAGTGTCCCCCTAGTCTCTTGTCTCTGGATTGTGACAGTTCTCCTACCCTCTTATCATATAATCTAGAGGAAATTTGGTGATCTTTCATCTTTCTCTTTTTCCCTCCTCAGCTTTAATGAGGAATGATGGATAAATAAACATCATATCTGTTTAAATGTACAATACGGTGATTTGATGTATGTATACATGGAGAAATGATTACCACAATCAAGCTTATTATCATCTATCACCTTTTCATCTACCCTGTATGCGTGGTGAGAATACTTAAGATCTACTTTGTTAGCATATTTCAAGTATATAATAAATTATTATTAAGTCTAGTCACCATACTGTATATTAGGTTTCCAGAACTTACTCATCTCACAACTAGAAGTACCCTTTGACAAATGTCTCCCCATATTCCCATGGGACCCATGGAACCACTTTTCTACCCTCTGTTTTTATGAGCTCAACTCTTTTAGATTCCACACATAAGTACTGTCTCTATGTGTTTGGCTTATTCCACACAGCATAATGTCCTCCAGGTTAATCCATGTTGTCATGCATGGCAGGATTTCCTTCTTTTAAAAAACTGAATAATATTTCATTGTATGTACACACTACGTTTTCTTTATCCATTCATCCATCAATAGACACTGAGGCTGTTTCCACATCTTGGTTTTGTGAATAGTGCGTCAGTGAGCATGGGAATTCAGATAGCTATTTGAGATAGCCTATTTTATTTCCTTTAAATATAAACCCAGAAGTGAGATTGCTGGCAGTCCTATTTTTCATTTCTTTGAGGAACCTCCAAACCGTCTTTCATAATGGCAGTACCAATTTATATTCCTACCAACAGTGTACAAGGGGGACCTTGGTAATCCTGACAGCACAGAGCCATGGTCATTATCTTAATGATATGAATATGAAGTTACCTGAAGGGGGTGGGCGGGAGTAGTAAACATTCTAGGTAACTTAGTAAGCTGTATGCATATCAAAGAGGGACAATAATACTTGGGAGATTTCAGAGGCTTGTTGCATTGAAGTTTCTAGGGATCTAGGAAGGTAATGCATGCAAGTTGTACATCATCTTTTTTTTTAAGTTTGTTGTTTGTTTATTTAGAGAGCACAAGCAGGGTAGAGGCAGAAAGATAAGGAGAGAGAGAATCTCAAGCAGGCAAGGCACAGTCAGTGCAGAGCCCAATGTGGGGCTCAAACTCACAAACCGTGAGATCACGACCAAAGCCAAAACCAAAAGTCAGATGCATAACCCACTGAGCCACTCAACCACCCCACAAGTATATCATCTTTAAACTGAGAAACAAGTGTTGCATCTGCACTGCTGACCACAAAGAAAGAAACACAGTTGTGTTGGTCTGACCCACGTACTGTATAATCTTCAAGGCTGCCAGGTCCGAGTGGAGTTTAGAACAAAACAAAAAATGGCTTTGAAGAAGATATAGACTGTGATCCAAGTTCTCCTGCCACTTGGTTCTCATAACTCAACAGAATCCATGGTAAAGAAAGTGTCCGTGGCATGTGGACATACTGTACGGAGCCACTGGGAAATCCTAGGAAGAGAATCAGAGTAGATGCCTACACTTTTGGAGAAAGACAAGGCTTTCCACTGCAATAAATATTCCCCGTTGTTAAAGCAAAGGTTGACTTGCTTTGGGGCCAAGTAGAAATTAGTGTCTTAACATAGGATAGTTGGAGGCTCGATGATCATAACTGGTTGTGGTACTCACTGCCAACACTTGAAATAAGTGGAAATGTTATGGAAGACCAAGCCTAGGAAGATTTTAAAGGCTAATGCAAAACACCAAGAGCAGATGGCCCAGGTTCTTGTGGTATCTGCTCTTACTGCTTTACTGCTTTACTCTTATTCCTTTATTGCACACTTATGGCTTCATCAGGAGTTCCCAATTATAAGTTAATGGAGGAAGAAAATATCAGACCAGCTATAAAATGGATCTTCATAATATGCTGGCACTAGCTAGAAGTAAACCCAACTCTACTTAAGGGTGACCCTATAAAACAGCAGTGGAGGAAAATTCTCCCAGTGGGCAGGACTTTGGGACCAATATCTGGTTTTCTACTTCATGAAGACTTGGCCTAAGGTATGTATCTGTGCTACTTCAGAGGCACTGAATTTGACTTTTTCACAAGGTTAGCAACTTAGAATAAGATAGAAAGATTAACGGCAAGCCGATCTGGGAAGGGGTAAGTGGACACATCTCAGGATGTGCAGAGATTGGGCAGGTATTCAGGTCCCAGGTAAATGTCATCCCGTTTTTAAGCACTGCAGGTAATGTCCAAAACAATTAGGTGAAGTAGATGTTATTAGTAACTAACAAAGACTGAGCCCTGCGGTGTTCTCATATTGGAAGACCAGGAAAAAAGAGCCACAAAACATTAACTATCTCTCTGATCACCCTAAACGTTATTGTAAAAGTGATTATTTTAAAACATACCTGACCAAATTACTTTCCTACCTAAATCTGCCTTTAGTTTCTCACTTTTGATCAGATTAAGTCCAAACCTACCTATTATGTCATGTGAAGTATGAAGTATATATTGCACTTATTTCATATCTATAGTCGTGCATCTGTGAACAATATTCAATTCACAGTGTCTGACATACAGTAGGACCTCAGTAAATTCCTGATCAGAGTTAGGTAGAAGACTTGGATGGTGCTACTCAACAGGTGAGTTAATGCTGTGTTGGTTATAGAAACTTATAAAGGAATACTTCTTGTCTCTGTGACCAGACTAGAAATCTAGAACATGATGTTTAATTCTGTCTGTCAATTTGACTGGGCCACAAGGTACCCAGATATTTTGTCAAACATTATTCTGGGTGAGGATGTGAGGGTTTTTGTGGATGAGATTAATATATGAATCAATAACTGAGTAAAATAGATGACTGTCCTTCATGTAGGTGGGCCTCATCTAATCAGTCAAAGGACTAACTATGAAAAAAAAAAAAAAAAAGGCTGATGTACAGTCCCTTGAGTAAGAGAGAAATTCTTTCTGCCTGATTGCCTTCAGACTGGGACATTAAATTTTTTTCTGCCTTTGGAATCAAGCCAAAACTTTGTCTCTTCCTGAGTCCTACGCCTGCTGGCCTTTGGACACGAAGTATATGATTGATTCTCCTGCACCTTCAACTTGTTGACTCTCCCTGTGGACTTGGGATTTATGCACCTACATAACTTCATGAGCCAATTTCTTATATGAAATCTCTTTATATTTCTCCTATTGGTGCTATACTTATTTACTGAAGGAATAAACTATAACAACAACAACAAAAAGAGTCACCAATTCAGATTTTTCTTTTCTGTATACAAATACCCAGCTCGAGTTATTTGCTCAAATCACTGATATCTCATTACTCTAATCCTTATTTTTAATCTCTCATTACTTAATGAATTTTACTGAGATCTTAGAACATTGGTAAATAATACTAAAAATAACTTATAAAATTGTAAAAGAGTACCAATAAGTATGTACCACAGTTTGTTCTTAAAGTTATATCCATTGATTCATTTAGTTCTGGCAACGATTAAATGTGGTAAATATTAATGTTATCCTAGAAAAAAGCAAATATAATTTGCGAGACATCTTTATGCCAGTCCCCATGCTATATGTTTTATATAAATTATTACATGGAAAGTTTATTATAAATCCACAAGCTGCAGATGTAGCACTGCCATTCGGTGATTTCAATAATCTGTTGTCTGAACCTCATGTGTCTATGTAAATCCCAGACTCTTTCCCTATAGTACTCTAACTGGGTTAAGGCTAAGATGTGATTCAAGGTGGAAAGATACATCTTCTTTTCACCTCAGTAAGCACTTTGGAGCTTAGTCTTTAGGGACCTTCACAATACATTTTAGGTCTATTTCCAGGTCTGTCCAGACAGAACACTGGGAGCTTGTATAACATTCTGTACGCTAAAAGCACTGAGTGAGTGCTTATCAGACGGGATTGATAAATAACAATGACTGGGAATATGTAGACTTTAACAAGCAACAGGCTTAAAAAAATTCAAAAGAAAATGGAGTTTGAGCTACAACCGACATGAATCTAAAGCATGTGTGAAAAAGAAACACATGTTCAGACCTGAAAATCTGCCATTTCATGAGATCCTCCCCTGGCTTTTCTCTCTCGGGTATACTCTGGGTTTATTTATTGCTTCTGAACCATTACAGAAAGTCTCCTGGTTCTAAGTGGAGTCACCATCCTTAATAACATAGTGACATGTCTATTGGATTATATTTCATCAACGTACAATTCCAGCCATTGTGTACTTTGTCCAATCCTCCAATACATCCGATGATGTGTTTCTCTATCTAATTATGTTTCCAAATATTAGCAGAGATAAGCTTTCCTACATCCCTAGGAAAAGACAAGACTTCATACTATTCTGAGTCCTTTTTTAAAGGAACAGTCCCTGCTGTGTTTTGCCTGGAGGCATTCTCATTGTGTGTTGCCTGCTCAAAGGCCAGGTGACCTTTGCAGATAGAAAATATGCACTGTCCATTAAGGGCCACACATTCAGTGGTTCCCACCTGGATTCTAGTTTAAAGAACATATTCCTGTTTCTGCTCATTCTGTGTCAGAGGGTTTAGTAGACGCATCGGTTGTATGAGCCACTGTGAGTTTCTTCCCCTGTATATAGGCTTTCAAACTAGAGGTAATGACCGAACCACTTACAAGGTTTTATTAGAAAATAATTTCTAAATAGAGCTCTAATTCATTATTCTTTTAAAGTTCTTTGAAAGACTAGAGATTTGCCTTGAATTATTTCACAGCAATTTAAATTGTTCAGTAAGTAAAATTAAGCTGACATACACTATAAACCACTGTTTCTTGGAGGTATTAAAACATTGTGGATGAAGGTAATAACAATGGTTGGTATAAACCTATGTGAAGCTCTCAAAACATTTTTACATTTCTTTTACTAATACCATCCCAATTTTGCTATGTTATGGTCCTTTGCTAGGTGTTTTTTATTCCACTTGAAGCACGTTTAAGTGATTACATATCCATTATTAAACATAAAACACTCATCAAATTTGGCATAGTTCCTGGAAATCTGAAAGGGGTACTCATATTCCTATAAGGAGGTAAATCTGAAAATGCCTCCCTTTCTTTTCTGTGGACGAATGTAGAGAAATCTGGAGAGAGCTTCTGAAAATAATAGCCATTTCCCTCTGAAGATCACATTATTTGATGAAGATGAAAAAGAATTCTGGGTTTTCCCTTATTTGCTTGGCACCTACACAAGCTTTGCATATTTATGTGATGCATGATCATGGTTACAAATGTTTTCAAAACTATTCTTGGAGATAGAAATACCAATATAACTCTAGTGTCATGATAGATGATGTAAGCTTTAAGACTATGAATAAATTATTTCCAAATAATATGCAACCCTATGCCAATTTGCATTTGGTCATTTTTTTTTAAACGAAATCCATTACTTACAAAGTCAGGAGAATTCTTGGTCTTTCCTTCGAAAACTGTTAATAAGAGTATTTAGAATCTGAATTGCAGAATAGTTTGTGGAGTAGAGAGGGCTTTGGGGGGAAAGCTTTAAGCTTGGTGCAAACTACTTCTTTTTATCTATAGCTCTTTGTAGTGGCTAAAATAGCAAGTGATGTGAGACTATTGTTTATAAACCCAGCTGGCAATAAGAAAATTGAAAGGCAGGATTGAATTAGTCAAAACACAAACATATATGCTATAATGTTCCCCTCAATAAACTAGGTGAGATGATGACAAAAAAGGGTCGCAGCTAAAAGTAATAAGAGAAAGTTAGGGCTCAAATATTTCCCTAAGAAGAGGGGAATAGTTACACTAATATAACATTACCATTTGAGACAGGGGGCCAGGAGTACAGAAAAAATAGAACCATCCCGCAAGCAGGGATATCAGGACCCCAACTACACATGGGTCTAAGAGTTAAATTTGCTTCCTTCATTGGATTATAAATTGATGACATGACAGTTTTTACCAAGATACCAAAATGGAGACCCTTCTCAACATTTTTTACTCTAGACTGAAATCCTATGGGCCACATCACAATTTGCCCACTCTCTTATCTACGATTATTGGAGGTCTGTTGGCACCCGCTGTATCGGTCGTGACCTGTGGGTGGGGGCAATATATGGAAAGTAGCCTCTCATTTTCCTAAGACAAGGCCCAGGAACACAAAGTTTCCATGCCCCTCTCCTTCCTGTCTTTTTCATCGCTCTTTAAAACATTGATTTCCTGGTAAATGGATAGGAAACATATTAATTGGCGTCCTGGCAGGAAGCAGATGGCATATTCAAACCAGCGATTTGAAGAAATTTAAGTAAAGAGGGTCTTTAAAAAGAGCTTTGGCAGAATTCAGGAAAATCAGTACGGGAAAGGGAAGCATCCTGGAGCTAGTGACCGTCCCTAAAGACTGAAGAAAGTCAAGGAATTTGGGAAAAGGTCACTGTTAGGACAAAAGCCTGGTTGAGGAATGCAGCCAGACATCAGCCACCTAGCAGGGAGGAAGCTGGCCTCGTGTCCTCACTCACTCACCTCCTGGTGGCTAAAGCCCACACAATGACAGAGGGGAATGGCATCTGTCAGAGGCCGTGCAGAGTGGAAGAGGAAGCACTGAAGATCTTCAGGCGCAAAAATATTGACACTTAAGAGTCGCATAAACAAAACTTTTAACGAACCCTCACATCTGGTTTGGAGCAAACGTTTCTGTTTCTGATGTAAACAATACGGTAAACAATTTTTCTTTAGATTTTTGAAATTCTATTACAGCCATTCATAATATTCAAGACAAGGTCAATATAGAGAAAGGTTTTTGGGAGTGATCCGAAATGTAAAAGGAGTTCAGAGAAGATGGGGTGAGACAGGGGAAGACGCAGATTTGCAAGCTAACTGCTCAGGTCTGCGGCATCTGCCTAAGTACTCGTCTGTTCAGAGTAGAATTCTCTGGAACTTGACCTAGATTTGAGGGTTGACGACTGCCTGACTTCACCAAGTTTTTCCTCTTTTATGACCCAGGGTCAGGATTTATTGAATGTAAGAATTTATTGAAATTATAGCACCTGGCCAATTCATTTGAATTTTTTTCTCCCCAGTTAGTTTTGTTGGTGAGAATCTGGCAGTGTCTGTGAATCTCTACATGATCTTCATTCTGTCTTTCCTCCCCTCTCTGTTACTTAGGGACAACTTCCAGTCTGAGTGGCTTTATCAGCGGAGGCAGAGCGAGCCCTGCAGTACTTGCTTTCTCTACTCAGAGAGAATTTCTGAGCCAGACATACCATGTACGTTGCTCTAGGAGTGGCAGAGTGGGGACAGTCAGAGGGGCACTATGCAAACGTAACACTATAAGAGAGATATGCACAATGAACGTCCAGCATATATAGAAAGGGTAATTCGTGAAAAAGCAATTTTGAGGAGGCTTCATAAACTATATGACAACCTTTAAACAAATAAATTTAATTCAACAATATGTTTATACGTGGTGGTATGAATTTGGACTCAGTGAATTGTTAGGTGTTACAGAAGGGAAAATGTATATAATACATGGTCTGGGCAGCAAGGGTCTTTCCACCTGGTTAAGTTGACATGAAAATCCATTAAGCAATGAATTACAGATTGTGTTGCATTGTTGTTTAAGTGCCCGGTGAGTGGGACTGGCAGTAAGTATTGAAAGAGAACTCTATATAACAAGAAAGTCTAGACAAGATGAAGGTCAGGCCATGAGCTTAGAAACAGGGACTGTAAAGATTGTAAGAGGAGATGGTTTTCCAGAGGAAGTGTAAGCATCTACCCCCTTCAAACTAGAACAATAAAGAATTAGGGCAGCAGCAGAGTTGGCAAGAATAATAAGATTCCTGACCTTCAAAAATCTTCCCTATCTATAACTCTCATGGATTTCCATCTGTCTGAGCAAAGATAAGAATATGAATTCTTTTGCAGTGTGGTCTTATTTATCTGATATGTGTCATAATTTATAGTGTTTAAGAAATACGAAACTATGGCCATTTGGGGTTCATTTTGGGGAAAATCTAGAATGCTTGTATTAAATCTGTTTCTGCATTTGTGTATGTGTATGTATAAAATATCACATTTCTAAATATGAATATCCACATACACAACTATGAATATATTTACAGTATTATCGAGTGCTATGAGTCTTTGGTATTATGAATAATGGGCCGTTAGATGTATAAATACCACCAAGGATTTAGAAGCCGAGTAAATGTTATATAATTATTCTAAACATTTTACTAGAAACATTCAGTGTCCTTTGCTTTGCTAACTCTTCATCCATATTCAGTACTCATAAGAAACAGCATGTTTTTCCTGGTTGGACTTATAATTTCTCTCCTAGTGCTTGATTATTTAATTCAATATCAGATCTTGGCAAGACTTTTAAGCATCCAGGAAGTTAAAATCATGCACAGAAAATTACATCTACTTTGTTATGAGGGCCAGTCTTATCTTTATATGTCGTCTCCATTGTAACATATAGTAAAAGACAATCTTCCATTTTGAAAGCACATACAGATAAAGTGATTTATATTTGGGGGGCATCCTTTGAAGATATGCAACTACCAGAGTTAGCAGTCATATTCTAAATGCTCTTTCTTTATTAATACCCATTGCTTCGTTCAGGTGCGTGGCATTACCATTGTCTCAGTTATTGCCGGGTCTTCCCATCCTCCTTACGTCTAACCTGTTTGTAAAGTATAAGACCCCATTGTTTTATATTGACGCTGAAGCAAACTTCCCTACCCGGTCTGTCAAAAATGCTTAAATGGCTCTGGAATGCCTGCCTGTTGTTTTAATTTCTTAACATGTCATTAGAAACTTTTCATGTTAAGAGCGAACAGCTCCTTTACATTTTTGTTTCTCAGTCCACCCATTTCTCCACTGACCACATAGACTTGCCAATAAGACTCTGCACCTGTTACTGAGTAAGTTTTGTAATTTGTTTCTCCATGTATTTAGTTATATTGTACTTGTTCCCTGCAATGACCTCTCCCCTCTCTTAATATTGTGGTCTGTCCTTTTAGGTGAAAATGAAGTCTTCTGGTCCTAATTTTTTCCCCTTTTCTATATATTCATGTACCATTTATTCTCCAATAAGACATGTGTCATTCTTGGTTCTATTATAGCAATTTCTGTAGATGTCTCTCTTTCCCTGGCCAACATTTTACTCAAGAAACATTTAGTATGTCTCTACTGTGGGCCACGTTATTTTATAAGGAATTTGGAAACCAAGAAGAATGCAACTGAATCCTTGTGCTAATGGAGTTATTTTGAATTTAGTGAATCAATAGCCAAACAAATGATTACTATATATATCAGACTACTTATATATATACTTATATATATATATGTGTGTGTGTGTGTGTGTGTATAATTATAAAATAATATATAAAATGTTATATAAAAAGAGACAAAACACTACCAAAGTTGGCCTGTGAGAGCCAGGGTAGTCTTCATTAATAACAGGTTAATCAAATTCAGTCTTTACAGAGGAAGAGAAAATTTACTAGTCAGGCAAAAATGAGGCAAGACTCCTAGAAGATGAACAGATAAATGGAAAAATTAGATTGCTGGATGCATACAAGGGATTAAGTAAAGTTAGATTCAGAGTGCTAACAGAGGAAATGCAGTAGTTGTCAGGTCATAAAAAGCCTTTTGTGTCCTACTAAGGCTGTAAAGTGCTGGAATCCAGCTCCTTTCCAAAGATGAAAGGTGTAGGCACCATGAATGACTCAGGAGAACTGCATGGTTTCTCGAATCAGGCAGGCGTGTGTGTGTCTGTCTCTCTGCCCTACTGATCCCAGTATTTTATTTAAAGGTAATAAATGACATTACAGCAATGAGTGAGATCCCATCAGTAAGCATAATTTGAAAAACAATGTGTGTTTACTAGCAAAGCAGTGATTTCCTCAGTCTTGCAAGTTGTTTTCAAGTTAATTAGCATATAATTTTAAGGCAGGGGGAGAGAACTGGGTGTTACCTTGAGCCTTTATGTTCATCATCCAGGAGCCATTCTGCCTATTCTTCCAACTACAGTGGGAGAGGTGCAACCCATCTAGCAAGGACAGAATTCCCAAAGCTTGTCCATGTTGAATTTACATAATAGGGGCCCACTGTTTACACAAGTCACACCAATATCCAGCCAGCTCATAACTGCTATCAATCTGTGCAACCCATCCCCAGGATGCAACTTTTAAGATTACATCTGGCCAGGCTACTCCCATTCAGATGTAATCCATCCAAGCATCATGCTCCAGGTCCTTCATTTTTATTTAAATGCCATAAAACAAAAGAGCATTACATTCCTTGGGGCCAAGGAGAACAGCTCAAGAAATCCAAGCCTGAAAAATTATTTAGAAGGAGGTAAGACTGGGCGCCATTTGATTGGCGGGAGTTTCGCTGCGACTGCCACACAGGGAGGTGTCTCAACCTGTGAGCCCAAGATGGCTCCCAACAGTCAAGGATAAGAAAGAACTAAAAAAATTCTGAGTTGAGCAGAGATTTGCGCTTCTGAAACACTGCCCAGGCTGTGGTGCAGACAGAGAATGGCTTTGAGTACATTAAACTCGAGAAAGAGAGAGTAAAATTATATGATTGCTTGTGTGGTTCAAGTGAGACATGATTAGATAATAGGCCATGGCAGTGGCCTTGATCATGTTAAAGGGAGACAGATTTGACAACAGAGAAAGATAGCCAGTAGTAACGGCAGGGTTTAGTGGCTAATTGACTAGAAGCATGAGAGAGATGGGGAGTTGAAACCACTCTCTGGTTTGGGACAGGGCGACTAGAAAAGCGGGCAATCCATTCCCCAACACAGGGAATACGAGAAAAGGCTCGTGGAAGGAGCAAGAGAATGAGGTTGCTTCAGGACTGGCTGAGTTTGAGGTGCATTTAGAATTTCCATGTTAATTTTTTAATTTGGAAGCTGGAAGAAAAATTGAAGAGCTCAAGGGAGAGATGGAAAGATCACCCAGGAGAGTATGAAGGTATTGATTCAGGACCTGGAAGTAATACAGGTAATTAAAGTGAGTGGTGGCGTACAATGGAGTGTCCACAATAAGATTATGGAGTGAAAAGGGTCAGAGAGCACTAGAAACTGTCAACATAAGAAGAGGAAGTTTATAATCAGAAAACAAAACAAAACAAACAAATAAACAAACAAAAAGGGAAGAAGGATTTTGGGGGAGTATGGAGTAATGAAGTTGAAAAAAGGAGAAAGTTTTCAAAGGCATCACATGCTAGTAAGCTAAAAATGAAATATTATTCATTGAATTTGGGAATTAGGGATCCTTGATGCCTTCATCAAGTCATTTTCAATGGGGGCAAAGGCAATTTTCAACAACTCAGAAATGGAGAAGGGGAGATACCATGTATTGGGTTCTGTTTTGATAAGGTGAGAAATGAAGAAATAGTGTATGATAAGGCAGCAGCCAAAGAGAAACATTTAACTTTTGTTTTTATTTTGTAGGTGAGAGATCTCAAGTATAAGTAGATTCTTAGGGGAATGATCTAATGGAAAGCAGTAAAGAACCCACTTGAGAAAGTGGGTATTTGATAGCAGTAGAGTCAAGACGAATGATATGTATTAGAAGGAAAAGGTGGCGGAATAGTCTTTGAAAAGTGTGTGGACAAAGGCAAGATTTTAGATGAAAAAGTGACACTCAGGGCTTTTATTTTCCCCTTGTGGATTAGGATACTAGGTTCTCTACTGTGATGTGGAGAGGAGAAGGGGCCTTTGAAGAAATGGATATGTATTTGAAATAACTGCTGGGCAGATATGGACAAGGACTTGACCAAGTACACATGGGAGGACATCTGTGTGGTCTTCTGTCTGAAGGCAGGCACCATAAAGGATTAGTTGACTTTTCTCCCAGGTGCGGAAATAAAAAATGATAATGGGGCAGTTCAAAGCAGATTTGAGGAATTTAGGTTGAATAACACTGAAGCATATGTGCACGAGTGTTGAGGTGATACTATAAAAGATTACAAGTAATGAACCATGAGATCTTAAAGCCTTAGATGTGGGTGGTAAGTTCAGGAAAAATGAGAATTTCCTTTCGGTTGACACAGAAGCCTGTTGTTCTCAAATCTATGTGTACATAAGAATCATCAGGGATATCATGTTAGAAATGCAAGCTTTCAGGCTGCCTCAACAGACTTCGGGGTGAGTTTTGGGAAGCTACATTTTTAAACCATACCAGATGATGATGCGGGAGGTCCTCAATCAATTTAATTTTTTTAATTATTATTAAAAAAAAAAAAAGAAAGAAAATACTGGGAAAGGATGTCAGTTGAGAACACAGATTGGGAATGGGGCTGGCTAGGTAAATAAGGGTTGTGTTGTCATGGGACTTAAGTGTTTGTGTGAGGAATGTAAAAATTTTCCTTCAGATAACATTTTAGCCTAAGGAATTTACAAAACGAAGCAAAAAAAAAAACAAACAACTCTAAGAGCTAATAAGTGAGTTCAACAAGGTGGCAGAATACACAATCAACAAATATCGATCACATTTCTATACACTAACAATGAACATGTGGAAACCTGTGTTTAAAACATAATACTATATATGATCATTCCAAAGAAATGACATACCTAAGTATAAACAACAAAACATGTATGAAATCTGTATGCTCAAAATGATAAAATACTGATGAAAGAAATCAAAGAAGAGCTAAATAAATGGAAAGACATGTTATATTCATGGATGGAAAGATTCTGTACAGTAATGATGTCAATTTTGTTTTCAAATTGATCTATAGGTTTAATGCGATTCCTATCCAAAATCCCAGCAAGATTTTTGTAGACATAGTCAAATATTCTCAAATTTATGGGGAAAGCCACAAGCCCTAGAGCAGCTAAAACGATCCTGCAAAAGAATAATGCAGAAGCAATTACTCCGTGCAATATTAAGTTCTGCTGTATTCCTATAGTAACCAAGACAGTGCAGTCATGGTGGAGACAGACACATAGACCAACCAAATTGAATAGAGAACTCGTAAATAGGCCTGTGTACAAATGACCAACTAATTTTTGACAAAGGTGTGATATCAATTCAATGGAGTAGGTAACCTTTTTAATAAATGGTGACAGAGCAATTGGACACCCCCAGAGGGAACAAAAGGAATCTTAATTGAACCTCACCCTGTACACAAATGATATGTAAGGCAGAAGTTTTTGCAAGAAAAGGGGGAATGGGTTTTCCTCGTCTGGACAGAGCTGGCAGGCCTGGAGTCTTTCCCTCCCTGCCCAGAGCCCCCCATGACAGGACTCCTTTCACCAGCCAATGTCACTCCTGAGTTACTTCCATGGTTCCTCAAAGTGCACACGCATTAGTATCACCTGGAAAGTGTGTTAGAAGACAGAATGCTGGGTTTCACCCCCAGCGTTTCAGATTCTTTGTAGGTCATTGGGAGAACCAGGAATTTACATTTCTGAGTTGTCTCTGGGGAATACTGATGCTGTAAGCTGGGAGGCCATACTTTGAGAACTGCTGTTTCAGGAATCCACAGTGCGTGGGTGAAAAGTTGATGTTCACACATTAAGGAATCGAGACTTATTTAAGGAAGTAATCTACATAATGAAAATGATAATCCTTTGTCAACATTCGGAAGAGGATCCTCGGTGGGAAGATATTGGAAGAACAGTGAAAAGAATGCTATGGTGGTCCAGAAAAAAAAAAAAATGGAAGAAAGAGGCACATTTAAGGAGTCAGATATCTAATGGAAAGTGATTGATGGCAGACTGGAAGTCAGGAAAGAGAAGGGGGCGTGTCGGTGACGTACAGAAACATTTTAGCTTGAGGAGCTAAGTTTACCTTCAATGATGTTGCGAGGGGTGACTGGAACTTTAAATCACCAATTAATGGAAATAAGATATTAGAGAGGAGGAAAATGCCTATTTCAAGAAGCTTAACCCTTTTTTCAGGTAAATGCTGACTACCTAGCATATTCTCTATGCTTCTAGAAAGATGTCATTTTGCTATTTGAGAAGGAATGGGGAGTATTGTGTCCTAGGAATCTCTGAGTATCACGGCCTTGACAGAGGATGACTGGTTGAACCTACTGAGGTGTGGCAGGTGCCATCGAGCTTTGCAGTCTCAGATGTCTCTCTGAGTTGGTTGGTTCTCAATGTTAGCATTCATGATGGTCTTCTTTTTCTGAGGCAGGCTTTGTTGGTCCACCTGCCCTCTCAGCATTTCTTGCTTCCATTAACAAGACAAGTGGTAACTTCTGTTATCCCGCATGTCATGTGTTGACATGCACCACTGGCAGCATAGCCCAGCCTTCCTTCCAATTTCCTTCTCCCAAACATGCCATACAACTGTCCCTATGTTGCGTCTAGATCCCAGCCAAATATGGAGCTCCCGTCTGAGGCTATTTGGGAAATCATGCTATAATGTCTTCGAGTTTTTCATAGTTTAATTTTATTACCCAGAGAGTGGGGGAAACAGAGGCCTTACCGGGCTCTGCTCTTAGCATTCCTCTCCTTTTTCTCATACTTCAAGGAGGCGAAGGGGGCTAAGTATTTCCAATTAGTATTGGGCAGGGAACTCCCTTGTATCATATCCTGTTCATTCATGAGGTGTGTTCATCCTATCCCTTTTCCAGAAGCTACCATCTTGGATGATCTCAAAAGGAAATGGATTTGTTAACAATGTAAGATACACTGGAAGGCATGACATATGCAAAATATCCCAGCCCCAGAGAGGTAAAGAACATGAAAGAGGAGCTACTTTGTTAGGGAAGGCAGCTTACTCTGCTTGAGCAGGGTTGAATTTACGTCTTGCCATCAGTCATCCAGATGGACATATTCCAAGAGAATTTGGGGATATAGATGCAGAGTTCTGAAATAAGATTGTGCTGAAAATACAGATACAATAATTCTCCAAGTAAGTCTTCGGGTTGCCTGGCCGTTTAATTAAAAGCAAAACAATCAGTTAATTAAAAGCTGTCTCTTTGGCTGGAATATATTTAAGCTAATTGAAGTGGTTTTACGGTCATTTTATTTATTTATTTATTTCGGAATATCAGACTAGTTAACTATTTTGACTACAACCTTGGAATACACTGTATTTTTAATACTTAATTTTGACATTTGGAATTTGGAGAATTAATTTCACATGGTTAAATTACAGATAGTGACACAGTATTGTAGAAATGACCCTATTTATTTCAAAAATGATGTGGTTTCAACTTAGTTCTGGGTTGAACTAAAGAAAAGTACACATTTGTAATTACTCCTGCTCACAGTTACAGCTCAAAATTTCTATTTGTTGGAAGATTTGTGAAAGCAGTCTGATTGCCCTGTAGCCTTTCTGGAGTCTTCTGTCTGCTAACTTCCCATGTTCTCTCTGTCCTTGCTCCTCACTTTTTCCCATCCCCACTCCAGGCAAGGTTTCTGCTCTGCAATCCTGTTTTCCTTCTCCCTCACCAGCCACTTCTCAGAAATTGTTTTTCCCCTGGATTTTCCTTTTTTTTTTTTTTTCCTTCCAATATCTGAATGTTAGAGTCCCAGGGGTCCATGGTAGGCTCTTCCTTTTGTCCCCAGAGATCTCATCCTGTTCTCCAGATTAAATACTGTATTAATCAGCATGAATACCATCTATCAACAGAGAACTTACCTGTTATATCCCTGGCTCTGACCTCTGTGAGCTGCAGATACTTCACTACCTGCCGTCATGGCTCAGAATAGAACATCTCAAATTTAAAATATCCAAGACAGAATTCTTGGTACATCTCTTGTATCAGTCTACTTACACTGCCATAACAAAATAGCACAGACTACAGGGCTTACATAGCAGAAATGTATTTTCTCATAGTTCTGGAGACTGAAAGTGCAAATTCAAGGTTTTGGCAGGGTTGTAGCTGGAAAGAATGCCTCACGTAGGGTGTACATGACTGCCCTCTCACTATTTCCTCACTTGGAATTGCCTTGGTGCAATTGTATGGGGAGAGAGGGGGCTCTTCCTTTGTCTTCTCAAGGCCATCAATGCTACCAGATTAGCATGAGGGACCCCCCCCCATGACCTCATCTGACCTCATTTACCTCCCAAAAGCCCTATCCCCAATTATTGTTACAATGGGGGTTAGGGCTTTATCATACAGATATTGGAGGGACACAACTTAGCCCATCCCCTCCCTCCTTAGGAGGCTGAAACTTTTGTGTATAGAAGAAATTGAAAGCAGAAGTTATTATAAGATAATTCCATTCTCTGGTGTCCCTTTTTGTAAGGACACTAATCCCATGCATTCCAGGCCCTACTTTTATGACCTCATGTAACCTTAATTTCTTCCTTTTAAGTTTATCTACGAATTCAGCTACATTAGGAGTTAGGGCTTCAACTTACACATTTTGTAAAATACAAGCTTTCAGTCTGTGCCGTCTCCCCACCCTGAACCTTCCTCTCCCACAGTCATCCATAGGTCAGTCAAGGAAGGCATCGGCGGTGAACTCCGATCCACCAATAATGCTATGGGCTCCATCCTCAAAATCCACACTGGGTTTGATCACCTTTTGCCTTCTGCACACCTGCCTCTCTATCAAGGCCTACTGCAGTCGGCTCCTAACAGATTTCCCTGCTTCCACTTATTCTTGTCCGCAACTTGTTTTCCACAAACATAAATCAGATCATTTCACTTCCTGCCCACAGCTTTCCATGTCTTTCATGTCACTTGGAAGGAAAGCCAATATCCTTGGCTCTGGCTGTCAGACCTCACGTGATGTGTGAGGCTACCAACTGTAGCCTATTTCCTAGCCCTGTTTCTTATTGTGTTACTACCCTCCAGGTACATCAACCTCCTTCTGAGTGTTCATGCTTCTGCTTTTCCTGCCTTTGCATCTGTTCTTTTCTGTCTGGGATGTTCTTTCCCTGACTCTATGCATGGTTCACCGCCTTCATTCCAGGACCGTGTAAACGGAGCCTGCTGCTGCTTCCGTGTCTCCATCCTCCATTCATTTCCCAACCCCTTGCAGTCAGTACCACATCAGAGACTGCTCTCACTAGCCGAACTGTTAAGTCGAACAGAAATGATGCAACTTGTGTATAACTGATGCTTGTTGCAGTATTTGACACTCTCGGACACACTCTCTTTCTCTCTTAAACTATTCCTCTTTGTTTTTCATTACGGCTTTCTGATATGTCACTCATGACACTTGCATTCTTCTGAGGGCAAAAGTAATAAACACACAATTGAATGCACAGCACGAGGTCACCTCTGTAGGAGAGGCCTTTTCTGTCTACCTTGTCTAAGCTATAGTCCTCCTTTTACTCTCCACCCCTCAGCTCTAATCTATCACCACCTTATATGCTATTATACACTAGAATGTAAACTCTCTGAGGGCAGGGGGGCAAGAATGCTTTTATTAGTCCTTGCTATGATTCTGGTTTTCAAAACCACCCATCAGGTGGCCATAGTGGCTCGATAAATATTTTCTGAGTTACTAAATGAGTCACTGCATTATTAAGCCAAGAAGAAAAGCATTGTTTGATGCCTTACATCTTGGTGTAATTTCAAGTAATTGTTTTTTGTTGTTGTTGTTTTTCTATTTTGATGTGGACAATACAAGTACTCATGAGTTTTTAGAAAGTGTACGCAGGGTTACATAGTCCCGAGGAGATTGGGTGCCTTTATAGGATTACAATAAAATTGGAAAGAGAAGAGACAGGTCTGAGCTCACTCCACTGCCTGTCCCCAAGGAGAGGTTTACAGTGCAAAAGGTAGAGATGAAAACTATAGACTGTTTTTTTCTTGATTTGAATGAAAGTTTCAGGGTGCCTGAGAAACTGTTGCACACGTCTGTGGTTCCGTAAGGAAGAAGTCACAGTGAGTTTACATTCAGTCTATAACCTCTTCGACAATTTCTAGAAATAACTGCAATACCCACGGTGGTGCCATCATTTTTCTGTTCCCCAAGTAGGTTTTGATCAGTTGCAGGAGACAAAATTAATTCCGCAGGCTTCAAGATTAGCTGGCAAATTCTCAGTGAAGCTGACCAGATTATAAAGTGCTAGAAAAATACCATGGTGTAGATTGAATGTGATAGAGAATCCAAGTGAGAAAATGAATACATTTTTTGGTTGTTTTTATTGTCAGAAACATATCAAATTGAATTAATTGTAATGTGTAAATAGTCCCCTTTAAATCTATAACGAAATCCCGATTTCAGCACGTGAGGAAGGGATCCACAGCCAGCTAGATGCAGACACACAAAGACACACACACACACACACACGCACATCCAAAATGAAGCATCTCAAGGATCAAAATATTGAAAAGGGTTTTTTATGGTAGGATTTTTGTCAATTATAATTGGAACTGCTACATGACAGCACACCTCCCCACTAGCTTTTCTCACTTGGAAGTAAGAAACAAAACCCATTTTCTTTGCATTAATGGAAGCAGCAACTCACTAATTGTACCTGAGTCAGGTCTTCGGCAGGGTGATGTGGATGGCTGGTGTCTCACTCAGCCCAGCTCCCATATCTGGCATTAAATATTTCCCATGAGTAGCATTTGTCTGCACTAAGGTTTAGAAATTCCGTACCTCATACCCTAACATCACTGCCAACCAAAGATTCCTCCTGTGTGTGAGGCCCTTCAGCTGCAAGAACTTCAAAGACAAGATCTATTTTTAAACAATTTGAATGTTGCTTCCTTGCTACTATCACCACTGTGTGCAGGGGAGTGGCTAGTTGTGGTTAGGAGAGTGGCAGTTCCAGACTTAAGATATGATAGGCACTATTTTGAGATGACCTCTAAGACTCTTACTTCTCTGGTACATATGAACTTATATATATAATTCCTTCCCCTTGAGGATGAGAGGAACCTGGAATTTGCCTCTAGCCAGTAAGATATTGCAAAGGTGAAGAGGATGTTTTCAGATATGATTAAGGTCCTTAATTATTTAATTTTGAATTCGTCAAAGGGTGATTTTTCTGGGTGGGCCTGACCTAATAAGTCAAGTCCTTCTCTAAACTTAGAGACTCTCTGTTTCTGACTTTGAAGAAGCAGCTTCAAAAGCCATTAGGAAATGAATTCTGCCAACAGACTGAGGGAGCTTGGAAGAAGATCTTTTGTTAATCAAATCTCCAGATGACAACACAGCTCGGCCAACGTCTTGATTTCAGCATTGTGAGACCGTGAGTGGAGAAGGCAAGTAAGGTGTGCTCAGACTCCAGACCTACAGAACCTGTGTGGTAATACACCTGTGGTGTTTTAAGCTCATAAGCTTGTAGTAACTTATTACACAGGATAGAAAACTGATACACAAGGGCTCAGGAATTTAAAAGTGGTTGCTGAGCAAAGACAAGATTTTAGGGCATTAGACATATTCTCTGCTATCTAGGCCAAAGAAACTTTGATGAAGAATACTGATAAAATTCTGAATTTAGTGTTTCTGAGAATCTAGATGGTGTTTTAGATGCGTCTGCTGCTTATTTGGCTCACAATACCATTTATGTAAATTTCACTTTATCATTCTCATCCTCTAAACCTGTTTTATTATTTATCTTTTGTATCCCCGCTAAACTGTGTAATTCATTTGTTTCTCGATTATACAATGCACCACCATCTGGATAAAAACAGAAAAGAAAATCACTGATTTGGAGAGCTTCAAATATACAGATGTTTAGTGTTGAATAAACTAACATTCTGGATGGTTGACTGATTTGAATTCGTTTTTATTTGGATGTTTTGAGAACATGCAGATATACCACCTGAATCTGTAGTTAATGATAAGAGCCAGATTTGCTTGTTAGTGATGACAATATGTAATATGATAACATGAATTACAAACCTTCTAAACTTGTGTCTATGTGTTCTTGACAAAATGTTTCTATTTATTCCCCTACATCAGAGCTTAATGTATTCTTGAAGTGAATTATAACAAAACTTACAGACTTTCAGATACTTAAAATCACATTTCTATTTTGCTTCCCTTAAATAGAGCTGCTTCTTTCTCTCTCTCTCTTCCATGGGACCTCAGTTCCACTCATTTGTAAATGCCTAGTCTTGTTGGCTCTGGCATATTATAATAGAATAAAAAAATAAAGAAAGAAAGAACTAGAGGTTCGATATGGCAGAATAAAGAAATTCTTACTGTGTTTTTGGGAAGAGATAAGCTCAGGATCTTTCTACACCACCTTCTTGAAGCCCTCTCCCTGAGTAGAGAAAGTCTTGTTGGCTCTAGCTTGGAAAATTCTGATCTGGTGGGATAGATGCAGTCTTTGATAATCAGAAATACAACTAAGTGTTTACACGTGTATTGATTTATGGAGGAAGTAACTCTGAGGATTTACTGGTCACTGAAAATAATTCACAGATAGTAACACAAAATCTGTGGCTTCACATTTTTTCCAATGAAGTGGGCGAGACAGTGCTATTTCATAAATTATTATAATTTAAGTGAATGTGATAAAATCTTCCTTCCAGAGGTACAGTGACTGTGGCAATTTAGAAAATAAAAAAAAGAAGAAGAAGATGGGCAGGAGGGTTGTTACTTGGTGGGATAGTTCTCAACCAATTTTAAATTTTAATTTGTTGTGAATACTTGATGTCTGAATCTCTCTGGTGTATAGGAACGTGTTTTCATTGTATTGAGCACTGTAAGTTGTATACATATATTTTTAACACTGAAAATTCTTAACCACTTAAATGAATTTTTAGGTTGCATCTTTATACTTTCATCTGATGAACAGAGAAAGTGATCTGTTACATTGTTGGAAAATTGCATTTTGGGAGGACTGCCTTCCAGACAACCAACACAGGTATACCCCAAGATTTTAGGACCATTTTTTCTAAGAATTTGATGGTGGCAAAGGGAAGGGTGAAATTTCCTGGATTTGGTATTTCCATATTAATCTCTAAATGTATTACCCTTTGGTATTTCTCATTACAAATAAATACCACTGGGGCGCCTGAGTAGCTCAATCGGTTGAGCATCCGACTTTGGTTCAGGTCTTGATCTCACAGTCCTGAGTTCGAATTCCGCTTTGGGCTCTGCGCTGACAGCTCAGAGGCTGGAGTCTGCTTCAGATTCTATCTCCCTCTCTCTCCCTCTCCCACTCACACTCTGTTTCTTTCTCTCTCTCTCTCTCTCAAAAATAAACATTAAAAAATTAAAAAAAATAAATACCACTGTCTCATTGTCACGAGTATCACTGTCTAATGCAATGTTAATACTTGAGTTTTCAAGTACTTCCATATATGTTATTCCAAGAAGACATGATCTCCTTTAGGAGGAGAGAAACATTTTTGTTTTGGTTTCTGCTGAAGGTCACCTTGGGCAATTGAAAAGGAAAGCATTCCTATGCATCCAGATGCATTTATTTTTTTGGCTTGAATTTGTAGCAGAGAAAAAGCACCAATTCCCCACTGTTTCCTGTCTGTAGCAGGTCCAGCTGCCTGTGGGTGGTCTGTACACTCATGAGAGCAGAGTCTTGTCATGTGTAGAGAAAGAGGTTGCCTATGGTCTTCCAACTTTGGGTTCCTCGGCTGGAATTGCTAACATTTGTCACAAACTTTAAGGAGAGACTCCCATTTGAAAAACTCTTCCCCTTAATTAATGATTGTGCCTCAATCTTCCTATTATTTTCCCTTGTTGAAAGCTACACTTCCATTTACATATTGATTTTTTTAACATTTATTTATTTTTGAGAGACATAGAGATAGAGCGTGAGCAGGGGAGGGGCAGAGAGGGGAAACAGAATCTGAAGCAGGCTCCAGGCTCTGAGACATCAGCACAGAGCCTGATGCAGGGCTCGAACTCACAGACCGCGAGATCATGACCTGAGCTGAAATTGGACGCTTAATCGATTGAGCCACTCAGGCACCCCTACATATTGATTTTTAACATTGGTTTTGTTGTGACATTGACTTAAGATAACACTTCTATAAAGAAATGGAAACTATATTTATTTTTTGTTTCAAGTAAAGATGAATGATTTTTGTTTGAATTAATGGATAGTTTGGTATCTTATAATTTATTAAACGTGGAAATGAAAGGATAGTCATTGCAATTTAAAAAAAATAGACAAAAAATTTGAAGTCAAATATATATCTTAGAAACCATCACATTGAATTTATGTTAAATTAGTAATATGAAAAAGGTAAATTTTATATCTTTCTGTTTAGGTTACATATTTAAAATACCAACTTCTTTTCAGGAGATAAATTGATATATTCTTGTCTTTGTGCTATTTTCTTTTTAATGAAACTTCTATCTCTGGTACTATTTTATTTAGCAATTGTTTCAGATATTTTGTGTTCCAGAAATTGTGCTATGCCTTGGTTATTCAGAGATAAATATCATAAACCTAGTACTCATAGACCAATGGAGGAAAATAGTGCCATCTAATAGGAACTAAAGGAAGGAAGTAGAATGATCTTATAAAAGACCCTGCTTTAATTTACTTTTTATGCTGATGCTGAAATGAGAAAGAAGGATGGCTCACTTAGTGGCAATTAATCATGTTCAGTCAACTTGTATTGGTTGGTAGCCCTTTGTTGTTTGGCTGACTGTATGCGAGTTATCATTACCAATGAGAGATGGTGGGTTCCACAATCACATAGGCTGAGTATGAATCCCAGATTCACCCTTCTTAACTCTGTGACCTCAGGCAAAAGAGGAAGCTCCTAGTGCTGCACGGTCCCATTCCAACAGGAGGGCAATGATCATACTTGCTTACTGGATTGTGAGGATTAACGAAATGATGCATATAAATCACTTAGGACATTGCCTTAAGTATTATTACTGAACATGCATTCTGGGTTTAGAACTGCAAATTCCATGTAACATTACAAGTAACAATTTTTTTAAACAAGTTCCTGGGTCATAGGCAAGTAGGATATTTTGATAAATACAAGATAACCCATCTGAGGTATAAAATTAGATGTAAGTACCCAGCATATGTTGACTTGCGTTAACCTAGAAGAAAACTACCAGGTTATCGGTGATGAGAAAAATGAATAGAATTTGACATACACTTATAGGAATATTTGTTCTACCCTTGAAATCATGGCCTCGTGTAGGTTCCTTAAGTAATCTTATGTAATATGCACAGGGATCTTGTGAAATTTAAATGATTTCCCCATTTTATAGGTAAATATACTAAGGTCCACGAAGTTTAAGTGAATTGCTTTTAGTTATACAGCTAGCAATATGCAGTTTCTGGATTTGAAATCATGACTTCTGACTCTGAAGCCTGGAAATTAACCATTTCTTACATCCTGCAGAAAGGCTGAACATGGGCTTATATGAATTTCGATATTTCAAAAACGAGGGGGCAGCCATCTCATCGCTGGAGCAAAGGCACATGGATGAGAAAGGTGTGGCTGGAGGCAGTGAGGGATCCATCTTGGTTGGGTTGAACATGGTTGGGTTGATCCAACACGGTTGGGTTTGAACATGGGATTTGTACAGTTGTGGAAGTAATCAGAAGCAAATAATAAGAAACTCAATGTGACTCAGACAAATAAGTTTCTTGTTTGTATCACAAGAAGTTTAGGGTTGAGTGGTTACTAGGTTACAAGAGATCATTTAATGATGCTCTCAAGGCTCCCAGATTTTACTTATTGTTTCTCGACTTCATTTGTAATGGAGTACATTTTGTCCTTATGTTGTCATTTTATGGTCATGTTTCAGGTCCGAGTAGGAAAACAGGAAAAGCTAAAGGGAGAAGCTTTAAAAATCTGTGTCAGCCGCATATACCCTTTCTTTAAGAAAGCCAAAAGGATCTCAGAATTCCTGCTACCTGCACCCCCCAACCTGGTATCTGCCTAGGGCTCTATGGCTTGAACTAGTTCACGTAGCCTAAATTATAAGGGGACTGGCCAACTTTCAGTGTACTAGTTAGCTTTGGGGGTGCATTACAGACTACTCCCTCAAAATCCCGATGCCTTTAAGGACAAGGGAAAGAACTCTGTTCCCTAGAGCAATGTACTATTACAAAATGGCAAAGGAACAAGTGAACGATTTTCTTTCATCAGTTTCTAGAGTTTGAAATATTTCATAAATCTTTATGTGAATCTACAAAGAAAAATGTTTGCTACATGGATCTTGAATAGAAGGGCAACATTAACATTTGCTTCGGGAAATTTTCTGCTACTGCTTGCTGCTTTCAGTACTGACGACCACTGCCTCCTGTCCCCTTCCTGTGCCTTCAGGCTTGGCCTGTACTGTGGACTGAAAGTTGGTTCCCTCTTAACTCATAAGTTGAAACCTCATCTGAATGTGATGGTATTTGGAGGTGGGGCCTTTGGAAGGTGATCTGATCATGTAGGTGATCTCCACATGTAGGTGGAGCCCTCCCAAATTCCATTAATGCTTATAAGAAGGGACAAGAGAGAGTTTCCTTCTCTTTCTTCCCTCCTGACCCCCATGTGACCAAGAAAGAATCCATCCACAAGACAGGAAGTAGGATCTCACCCAAAGCAAATGTGTTGGCGTCTTGATCTTGGATTTCTTAGCCTCCAGAACTGTGTGGAGAAACTACTGCATTATTTTTCTTTCTTTCTTTTTTTTTAAGCAGATTTTTTTTGTTATTATGTTTATATATTTATATTTTGAAAAAAAGAGAGAGAGAGCAAGGGTAAGCTGGGGAGGGGCAGAGAGAGGGAGAGAGAAATCTCAAGCAGGCTCCGGGCTGTCAGCGCAGAGCCCAACATGGGGCTCGAGCTCGCGAACTGTGAGATGATGACGTGAGCCAAAACCGAGAGTCAGACATTTAACCAATTGAGCCACCAAGGTGACCCTTAAGGAACTATCTTGTATCAAATATTATTTCCCCTTCATTTCTCATATGGAAATAGTACCAGTGGTAGTTGCAGTAATGGTCATTGGGAAGGGAATAGGGAATAAAAATAGGTTGCCTTAGACCCAGACAATAGAAGGTCCTTCCCAGGATCTTGCACATGAGACACCCCTGTACTCTCATCTTTCTCACCTTGTCCCATAGGGAAAACATGCATGGCTACCAGGGAGTTCTTTTAAGTCATATTAGGCTCCTTGGGGCCTTGGAATTCTCTGACCCAATGCCCCTGAACCTACCTATAGTCCTGCAGTGTTCTTCCCTGGTTGGCCTCCTAAAGGCCCTGAGAACCAAAGGCCATTGTCAGAACCTGGGAGGGGCAGGTACAGGAGCATAGGCTGAGCTTAGAATTTAGCAGATGGGTGTCCACGCACATGTGCAGGACACCCTTTATGCTAAGTAACAGAACCTGAGGTGGGAAGGGAAAAGGAAGATCCAGGATCTCTGTTCGTTCTCTTGCCTTGGGCCTGACAAATTTTAAAGGTGGGCCTCATAGGAGAGGGAGAGAAAAAGCAGGGTAGGTGAGAGGGAGGAAAATGCACGAAGTACACTTGTAATTTCAGGTGCTTGAAATTGCATTTCTGTTTCTTAGGGAAAAGAAACTGAATCCTCTGTAAAGAACTCGATAGGGTCAGATCAGATCGGGGAGTTTCTCTGGCTTAATTGTGCTCTGATAGGAAGAAAGCACACATAGGCATAGTGAATGAAGAGAGGGAAACCGAATGTTAAGATGATTCTAATTGCTACTGGGAAACAAAAGCTGCTGTTGTATCTTATAAAACAGAGCAAAACAAAACTGTACAGTTCCATGAGCCTTTAGATGTGACTGCTGAGACAGCTGTATATTTCCATCCTCTGCTGTGTATCCTTACAATTAACTCCAATTCCCTGGAGTCCGTTCTGTTTCTTGCAACCTACAAGGGCTGAACTAGGGGAATAATCATCCCTAGCACCACTGCCACCTTCCTCATGCTTACAGAGACCCACAGCTAAGATGTTATGTGAGATCCCTCCGTTGGGGTTTGAAGTTTGCAAAACCAAAGCACTTTAACAAACTACAAATCTGCCCCCTGTTCCCTTCAGCTGGTAGGAGGCAAATGCTATGAAAGCCTGTGACAACTGCAGATGGATTGATTGACCCCGGGGGGAGTTTCCCTGGCTTCAAGCAATGGTGAAATCCAAGGCACCTGTTTGCCCCTACTTCCTCCACATCTGTATATTCATGCTTCCTGACGGTACATGCTCAGTGAACAACCAACCTCTCCTTGGTCTTTGTCAGAAGTTTCGTAGAAAATATAGTTTCTAGTTCAAATCTTTATTTTTCTGCCTTCTTCCTTGTCTTCTTTTTCTTTTACTTTTTTTTTCTTCTTCATTTTAATTTATTTTATTTTATTTTATCTTACTTATTTATTTTTTTTCGGATGCCTTTTCAAAATGCTGAGAGTATTCAACTCATTGACCTTGCTGTCCAGGCCCATCGTTCTCCTCAAGTCCAATCTCTAGCTCCTGTTGAGAGCTATTGTGTGCGGGCATTGTTAGGCTTTCATGCCTGCTCAATCCCCAGCCTTTCTTCTTAAACTGCCAACAGCGCCAATTAGTACCACATGTGGTGTGAGTTTGCACAGTGGCTGTTGTAGCCAAGTCTTTAAAATGTGGCCAAAATGCTAATTGGCCTATAGACAAGTTCTTGGGTGTGAGTTTAGGGGGAAAAGTTTAAGTACAGCAGCATAAACATAAGTCCTTTTATTCTCTGTAGCTCCTGGCATGCTTGATGCCTTTAAAGTGAAGTGTGCAAGGGGACCTGGAGGGCTCTAAAAGAGGAAGTATGAAGAAATACCAAAATGAAATAAAATTAGAAGAGTAAATCATTGAAAACTTAGCTAAAGAGCTTTAAAGAAAGACAAGACGTGTGCCTGGAGTTTTGAGCCAACTGCTTATCGTCACGACAGAAGTCACTCAAGTCTGTCCATCCAACAGCCAAGCAAGGACCTCCTGCCCTCCCGACCCCTCGGATCTTTTGCCAGTTACAAGACATTTGTGTCAAGAACCTTTTTGTGACTATGAGCATCCAATTCTGATTTCCCAGAGTGCTGCTTCTCCGTGAGTGTGCTCCGTCATCCCAAATGGTCACAAAGGGCCTTGAATTTATGGCCACATATTCTTCTGCTGTAGTTCTATCTTCACGTAGACCTCAGGTCTGGGTCTGAAGTCCCTGAAGAGGGGAACAAAGACCCTTGACAGGTCTCCTTCTTCATCTCTGCCCTAATCTGAGAAAATTAAATAAATTTGGGGGACAGTAATGACATAATAAGTGGCCACTATCAAATGCTACAGACTCTCTCGGGCACTTCCTTATATCATTGATTTAATGAACAAATGATCCCTACAATGTAATTATTGTTTTCCCAATATAAGGATAAAGAAAGTAAAGTTGAATGAGGGAAGGAAATGTGTTCTAATCACACAGTGACGAAGACGTAAATCTGGAATGCAAACCTGGTTCTGTCTCCTTCCCTAAATGATACCGTCACATAAAACATGAGTGATCATAGAGATTGCCATGCATAAAACACTGCCAAGTGCCAGGAATAATGTTAAGTGCTTTACACACATTTTCACTAAGCCTTACTGTAAAACCAAGGGTTTTACTCGCAAGGTAGGCACAGGCAAGTTAAATGAACTACCCAAGGCCACACAGCTGAAATTTGCAGAAAAGAAGTAAAAAATTTCTGTTACTTTCATTGCAGTAAACCTTCTGCACCATTGAGAAGCCCCAGGGCGCCTGGATTTCTCAGTCACTTGAGTGCCCAGCACTCTATTTCAGCTCAGGTCATGATCCCAGGGTTGTGGGATTGAGCACCACGTCAGGATCAAGTCCTCCTGCTTGAGATTCTCTATCTCTCTCTCCTTTCCCCCCTCTCCCACAGTCTCTCTCTGCCTCCCCCCCCACTCTCCCTCTTTAAAATAAAAAAAAATAAATTAAAAGGCCCCAGTTGTCTGTGTGACACAATGGTCATTGGGTCTTCCTCACCTCTCAAGAGGAACACATAATATGTTTTTTTTCTGGCATCTGGGGAGTCAAATCCAATGTCTTCCTCTCAAGAGTCTATCAGCAAGATACCAGTTCTGTGTGTTCACCCATAAACTTACTTCTCACTTTTTCCTTGTGGGAGATCAGCCAGTGCACCCTTCAGGACCCCTGATAGGATGTCTCTTAAGCAGAATGCACTTGGCCCTTGAACATTGGATTCCGCAGTGCTCTGAGACCCTGTTTCCCCAGGTTTCGTAGGAAATTGCTGGGGTAAATGGTGCCTTCAGGAGAGACTATCCCCACGCCCCTTTTCTACTTAGAGGAAGATCATGCCCATTAAATAACCATATATGGACTCAACTTGTTACATCCCCTGCATCACTCAATGAGACCTATTTGTAGTTGTGCTGGCCAGTTGGCATTTTGGCCAAATCAGATTTGAATTAGTTCTCTGTATTTCTTCTACTCACTGCACCAAGCAGTTGCCCAAATCATAATTTGGGCTTGAGCAAGAAAAGAAAAATCTTGCTGACCGGATCAACCGATTTTCCTAACGTATCAAGTTTTCATCCCAAGATTAAAAATAATCATTCCTGATTCAGCTGGCTTTAGTCAGTGACCTGGGCTCTGTCTATATCCTATTACCAATGCCAAGCAGCACAGACCGCAGCCTGTCTTAGTATTTGCATAGAAAACAACCCCAACCAAAGATTACGCAGTTTGGGTTGGGAAGAGCAATCCGTTCCATTTACAAACATCTGTCGAAAAGGTCAGGCATAGGCTGGCCAGTCCTTGGACTCTGATCTGGAGTCTACTTTGATTGCAAGTACTGTGTCCAAGGGAAATGAAAATTCAAAGAGAACCCAACTTTAGGCAGAAATGTCTGACAGTTAACTCAAGTTCCATCCAAACTATGATTCCACAGTCTTTTTCCAAAGCTGTTGGGCCAGAGAGACCAGTGAGAAAATTTATTACTTTTATTCAATACATAGACAAACAGTAGAAAGTGTGTGTGTGTGGGGGGGCACATGCGTGCATATGCATATTTCAAATAGAGAGAGACAGAAACATTACTGTTAGTTCTTAAATTCAGGATTTTGTTTCCTTTTCAGTAAGTCCATAAAGAAATTATTTTCAGGTAACCAATGCCCTGCTAGCAAAATATGGATCATTTGATTCAATTTTTTATTTTAATGGTAAGCTATGCTACTACTCAAGGTAATTTAAAATAAAGTCCCCCATACTAACGTTCAGTTTAAGCAATGAAAACAACAGAGACTATCAGTTTCCATTTCAGAGTATTGGACTGAAACATTCTTTCAACTGGGGTCAGTGAACACATACTGTTATAATTCCTACAAGCCTGTGCCCCAAAGAGCTCATTTCCCTGATCTGATCTGATCTGACCAGGGATGTATCTGTCAGGGAAATTCATTACTAGTCCCCCGGCAATGCCAAATGAAGTGAACCACTCCGCAGGGCACAGTGCACATGTACAAGAACCAAAACCTACTACTATTTATTGGCTACTACGAGAAGTTTCCTTTTAGATCCACAAATATGGCTTTAATTTACTGGGGTTTGAGGTGGTGGGGAGAGATGGGGGAAAAAGGAGGAGGGGAAGCTTCAGAATATTCTTTCTTATGTAAACGGAACAGCATGTTTCCATTCCAATTCTACTAACAGGAGAAAAATGCCAATGTAGCAATCTTTCTTATTCATATCAAATTCCAGTCTCTGCATTTGGGCTTCAATGTGATGAGGGCCGCATACAGACTGGGCCTTGGAAAAGGCACTTCAGGTTGGCTGGGAAACAGCATCTACCATCTACCTCTTTATTTTTACCATCGTCATTGTAATGCTAATTACAACCTGTAGAAATTGCCTGATCAATCAAAGTGAAGTGATAGGATCTGTTTTAGGCTATGCTTGGGTTTGCATGGTTGTTTGTCAGGATGGTATTAAGTCTTCTGCCTTAATCAGAATTTTAGCACAGGGAGCACTTGTTGAGTTTATATCCATACTGTGATTTGAAGTTCAGTGTGCTACAAGAATGTGGTAGATTAAAAATAGTTGCAAACTCTTTGATGGATAGAGTCTAATTCTACTCCCCTTGGATTGGCCCATGTGACTTATTCCACTAATAAGGTGTGAAAGAAGTGCCAGTTGGATATTCCAAGTTTAGGGTGTAAGAAGTCCTGGCCATTTGGTCTCTTGAAATGCTCCCAGGTTTCTCGAAATGCTCACTCTGTTAGCCCTGAGCTGCCGGATAAGAAGTTCTACAAATTCTCACCCCAAAACAAGATACCATCAGTGTGTAGGCTTATAGGTCAACATTCTCAACTGAGTCCAGCATTTGGGTCATTCAGAGATGGATCTGTTAAGGTGGGGCTCTGAAGATGCTAGAGATGCTTTGTACCCCCTGGACCAGTCTAACTACCTGCTGAAAATCACATGGGTGATACTAGGAGCAAGAAAAGTTTTCCAGCTACCTGTCAACTGGAGAACTAGAAGAGCTAGTAATAAATTATTGTTTTCAGCTTTTAATGTGGGGTAATGCTTGTTAAGTAGAAAGGAATAACTGAACAAAGCTCGATTCAAAAATAGAAGCATACTACTTTATATGCTAGAATGGTGGTCTAGTTTTTATCTCTTCTTTTTTTTTTTTTTTTTTTTTTTGCATGATTTTATCCTTTGAATCTCAGATCAATTGTCATTCCCTCTAAAAGTCTCTGTCTCTGGCCTTGCTCAGGACAGATTAGATTCTCATTCTCCTTACCGAGTTCTCCTTTCTCATATTCAGTTCTCTGAGGAGAGGTAATTTTTTAAAATATTTTTATTTTTATTTTTGAGAGACAGAACAGGGGAGGAGCACAGAGGGAGAGAGATACAAGCCAGGAGCTGAAGCTGGCTCCAAGCTCTGGGCTGTCAGCATAGAGCCCAAAGTAGGGCTTGAACTCATGAACCACAAGATCATGACCTGAGTCAAAGTTGGATGCTTAACCAACGGAGCCATCCAGATGCCCCATCTGAGGAGAGGTAAGTTTTAAATTGATCGACCATTTATTCCTCACAGAGGAAACACTTGGAGCACACCTAGCAAGTGCAAGTCATTGTGTTCACTGCTGGAATAATTGGGGAGCCTCTCATTTTTCTCTGTTGCCCTCCTTGAATCTAGCATGCCTGTGGTTGGAGGTTGGTATCCATCAGTTTTTTCCTAATTTCAAACTTTGGATATCCTCTTTTCAAGCATCCTCTCTTTTCTTCGATAGATCTGAATCCTTGCATTTATTGTCGTGTGGTAGAGATTGTGACCATGGATAGCAGCAAATAGAACCAAGTTCAAATCCTGACTTGACCAAAAACAAGGCATGTGACTGCACTTGATCTTAGCCAAAAGGCTGAGAAGCGATTACAAGGCATGTGACTGAAGGGAAACTTGGAAACTTCTTTCATGATAAAAGTTACTTGATGAAGCCAGAAGACCTTGGGTTTAAAGCACAGTCTCACCACATCTCTGCCCATCTTCAGTTTCTCCAGTAGTAAAGTGAGAGCCATATCATGTGACTTTTACATGGTTATGAGCACTAAATACATTATGTATAGAGTGGCTTAGAAGAGTGCCCTGTATATAGTAAGCACTAGAAAAATATTTGTTAAACAAAATTATTTAAAAATGTATTATTTAGAATAGCATCTAGTATAGGATGATAATAATTGGAATCATTTTTTCTCATACCATATTCTTTTTTTTTTCTCTTTTGAGTCTGTTGCCTCAACCTAAGTAAGTTATTAACGTATGTGTGAGTTTGAAAATAATCTGGTTTCCATACTATAGGGTGAATGTGTGTAAACCCAGTTCTTTGTTGATCAAAGCACATACCTGTTAATGCAAGATTGGCTCATCTGAGAAAGCTCTCAAATAGGTAAGAGTCCAGTGATTTTAATCCTCTCTCTCTTTCTCTCTCTCATTTTTTAAATCATTTCATTTATAGATGCTTTGCAACTCTAATACTTTTGAATGGCAATGAAGTGATGCTTGGTTAAATTTAAACAATGCATTTACTCTGTAATTTTTTCCTTGAGTGTCGTTTCAATTACTTTATATATAATTTTTATTTTTTAAAAAAATGTTTTATTTATTTATTTTTGAGAGAGAGAGAGAGTGAGAATATATGCATGCACAAGTGGGAGAAGGACAGAGAGACAGAGAGAGAGAGACAGAGAGAGAGAGGAGAGAGAGAGAGAGACAGACAAAGAATCCGAAGCTGGCTCCAGGCTCTGAGGTGTCAGCGCAGAGCTCAACACAGAACTCAAGCTCAGGAACCATGAGATCATGACCTGAGCCAAAGTTGGATGTTTACCGGACTGAGTCACCTAGGTGCCCCAATTACTTTTTATTTGAATCACTATATAGGGGAGAGAGTTAGGATCAAGGGAACAAACAAGGTAGATAGAAAAACAGAAAAGGCAGGCATGTTATTGTTATATGATTCAATGTCATTGCATCCAACTAATTCCCATTTCACATGAATTTTGTACTAGAGTGACAGAAGTTTAGTTATATTAACCTGATAATACATTCTTTAACCTGAATAAATATAGGAGTAGGAAAGTCTAATTTTTCACAATTACTTATGGGCAGTAGATATCCTTAGAACTTTCCATTACACTGGCAAATTACAGTCATTGTGTATAGTTAAATAAATTTGTATATATACATAAATATATACATTTATTTCTTTGCATATAATACCGGCACTAAGTATTTTATTTAAGTCCATCATGTCCCAGTAAAATTCAGTAGTCCATAGATAAACATAAGAGTTTTCAAAAACCTATGTGTGCATCTAATTTCTAGTGAGACATCAACTAGTGATTGCCTTGAAAAAGAAAAAAAAAACAAAACAGAAAACAGAGACTAAGTAATAGCAAAGGCATGAAATTAAATAAAGCAACTAGTGAACATTGTATAAAACAAATCTTAAAAGGGGTGGGGATGAATATAATGAGTGAGGAGTTAGGGGCTCCTCCTCTGCTTCTACTCTGTAAATTCCATCCAACCTGTCGCTTCTCTCCTATTAAACCTCCCACCCTGTTCTCTAAATGCTCATAGTCTTGGCTTTTCTGATCAGACTCTGGGTTCCTCAAGACAAGAATCTCTATGTGACTGTCATTGGTCTTAACTACATTGTACTGAAATGACTTGTTTATCTGACTGCATTCTCCACTTGTCTATGATCTTCTGGAGGGCTTGAAGTGCATCTGCCTTTGACCCGGCTTATTGTCTCAAGTCCAGTATGTGTCACAGAATGTCAAGTGGAACTTGTCTTCATGTCTCAATTTATCTAATAACCCCAAACTTCAGATAACAGGTGACAAGAAATCCTGTGCTATAATGACAGTTGCTACCCACATCTCTGTAAGATTTCGTAACAGTTGGGAAAACTGGTCCTCTGACCACCAATACACTTACCCACCTCCATTATGTATAGAAAAGTCTAGAAATTTTAAAAAGTGTTTTTTCTTTCTTTTTTAAAAGAAAATACAGAGTAGAAAAAAGGGCTGTGGTACTTTCTGTCATTTAAAGGTAAAGGAAAGAACCATATATTTCTCTTCCCCCTTCTCTTGCCCCCACCATGCAAAATAAGGAGAAAGCCAGAAAAACACTCATGAGAGCTTGAGATTTTTTTTTTTCCAAAATGGCGAGCAACCTCTTCATTCCCAAATAGACTCTGGTTGATATAGTCTGATCCCATACTGTTAGAACAGCAGGCAAAGCATGGGAATGTTCTCAGAATCTGACATTTATCTATGAAAAGACTTGGCTTGCTTTTTACCTGGAAAAACTAGAAGGAAGGAGAATGTCTGAACCTGGAAAGCTGGGTATGAGGATAGATCTGTAACATGGACAACCATTTTCTTAGTATTTATGAAAGCAAGAAAAGCTATTCACTGTAACCAAAGATATTCTGGGAAGGGACCTGGGCTTTGATTCCCCAATGGGCCAACAAGATTTTGGCAGAAAGATGCTCTGGGTGCATTGTCTGGGTCAGGATATGAGGGAGTTACACAACATCAACCACAGTCCATTATTTTGTCAGGAAAAAGTAGAATCCAATCATTGGAAGGGAAGTGGACTAGGCAATGCCGTAAATGCCCCACATCAAGTCTATGAATAAGGGTATTTTTATAGCTGTCTTGGCAGAGGGCACCAATCTCCCAAGACTTTGTGCTCAGGACTTTACTCTTTTGTTTGTAATTCTACTGTTAATCTAGAAGAGCCTTGGCATTGGAAGACAAAGTCACAGGAGTGGGGGGAAAGCAATGGAAAAATTTGACAACACTAAACATTTCACTCAAAAAACACCTAGTTTTAGGTGCATATTTTGATGATTTTTGAAAAATGTAAACACCTATGTACCCACCACAGTATCAAAATATAGACCATGATAATCACTTTGAGAAGTTCCCTGTTGCCCTTGACAGACTTTTGGTTGCTAGTCTCCATTCTTGGCCCTAAGTGACCACTAATTTACTTTCCATTGCTATAGTTTTTTTTTTTTTTCAAATTTCAAATAAATAAGATGACAGAGTGTGTGCTATTGTGTTTTGTTTCATTCATCTTGTTTTTTGAGATTCCTGAGCACTGTTGATGTGTCAATAGATTCTTCCTTTTTAATTCTAGAATTAAGTGGAATTCTATTGTTGGATAGGCCACAATATGTCCATTCACCTATTGGAACCTCTGGGTCATTTCCAGTTTTTGGCTGTTATGTACAGTAGTCTTCATATAAACTTAGGTTTTTATTTTCCTGGGTAAATACCTAAGAATTTCTGAATTGTATGGTAAGTATATGCATTTAAATTATAGGAAACTATAAAACTATTTTCCAAGTTGTACCAGTTTACAATACTACCAGCAAACATGAGTTATATTTGTGTCACATCCTTATCAAATCTTGATATTGTAGGTATGCTGAACATTACCTAAAAAGGGTTAGTACCCAAAATATATAAAGAACTTATACAACTCAACCACCGAACAAGTAATCCAATGAAAAATGAGAAGACATGAACAGACGTTTCTCCATAGAAGACAAACAGATGGCCAATAGATACATGAAAAGATGCCCAACATCATTTATCATTAGAGAAATGCAAGTCAGAAATACAATGAGATAGCACCTCATACCTGTCAGAATGGCTTAAATCAAAAAGCACAAGAAACAACAAGTGTTGGTGAGGATGTGGAAAAAAGGAACTCTCATGCACTGTTGGTAGAAATGCAAAATGATGAGGCCACTGTGGAAAATGGTATGAAGTTTCCTCAAAATGTTAAAAATAAAACTACCTTATGATCCAGGAATCACACTGCTGGGTATCTACCAAAAAACTACAAAGTCACTAAATCAAAGGGTTGCATGCACTTCGTGTTTATAACAGCATTTTTTATAATAGCGAAATTACAGAAGCAGCCTAAACAAGTGCCCATGGATAGATGAATGGATAAAGAACAAGTGGTGTGTGTGTGTGTGTGTGTGTGTGTGTGTGTGTGTGTGTGTGTGTGTTTATATTTATACATAGCCATATAAAAGAATGAAATCTTGCCATTTGCAATGACAGGGATGATAATGATAAGTGAAATAAGTCAGTCAGAGAAAGACAAACACCATGTGATTTCACATTTATCCTTATACAGATACCGAAAGGTCCTGGAACCTATAAGATTATGTAAGTTTTGTAATCAGGCACTCTCAATTCTACAGTTTTGCTCTATGTTTTCAAAATTATTCAACTATGCCTTGTCTTCTGCACTTTCATATACATTTTATACCAAGTTCCTAATTTCTACAAAAAAAAATCTGCTGGGATTTTATTCAGATTATGTTGAATGTGTTAAACAGTTTGTGGAGAATTGACACCTACTGAATCTTCCAACCCATTTGCCGAAAATGTTTCTTTGTGTAACTGTACTCTTTTAAAAATTTCTCTCAGTTGTGGGGCACCTGAATGGCTCAATCAGTTGAGTGTCTGACTCTTAATTTCAGCTCAGTCCATGATCTCAGGGTCATGGGATTGAACCCTGCAACAGGCCCTGTGTGAAATGTGGAGACTGCTTAAGATTCACTCTCTCCCTCTACTGCTCTGCCCTGCTCATGTCCTCAGTATCTCTAAAATAAAATAGAAAATTAAAAAATAAGTTTCTCTCTCTGATATTTTGTAGTATAATTCTCTAGCTCTTACCATGTTTTATTAAATTTTACCCTAAGAATTTCATATTTTTGAAGCTATTGTAAATGGTAATAATTTGCAAAGATGAATATCCAATATTTATTTGCTAGTAAATAGAAATGCAATTGAAATTTGTATACTGACCATATGTCCTATGACCTTACTAGTTCTAGTTATTTTTGGAGATTCTTTAGAATTTTCTGCATAGACCATCAAGTCATCAGTGTACAGAAACAGGATTACTCCTTCCCTTGTAAGTTCTAGTTTAATATATATTTTTTTAACTCATTTCACTAGCAGGACCTCTAGCTGAATAAAAGTGGTAAGAATACTTGTTTCCCATCTACAATATTACTTGTAAGTCTTACATAGATTTCCTTTAAAGGTTGAGGAACTTTCTCTATTTTCCTAACTGTTGATAGTTATTACCATAAATCGGTATTGAGTTTCGTCAAGTGTTTCTTTTCTCTCCATTGATTAATCACAGTAGATTTTATTTTTCATCAGCTAATGTGTATTAAATTGATTTTTTAATATAAAATAATCCTTGCATTCTTGGGATAAATCCCATTTGTGCATGGTATAAGATTCTTTTTATATAAAATTGGATTTAATCAGCTAATGTTTTGTTAAGAATTTTGCTTATGAAGGATATTAATTTCTTGTTTTCTTTTCTTGAAATATCTTTATGATTTGATATCAGTGTAATACTGTCATTATAAAATGAGTTAGGAAATAACAACTCTTTTATATCATAAAAGAGGTAGTGTCGAATGGCAATTTTTTCTTTCTTATATGTTTGATACAGTTGACAAGAGAAGTTATCCAGGACTACAGCTTATTGATATAGCTGCCAAAAGCTCAGGGAAGTGTCCAGGCATGGTTAGTGTGGCTATGGATGGGGCGGGGGAGAGGTTGGCATTTCTCTGACCAGGCAGGAGGCAGGGAAAAATAAGCCTTGCCTTCAGGCAAGCTCAAGGTTCAAGGTGCTTACTCCCTTATAGACTGGACTATTCAAACCTGCAAGAAGACTTGTTTTGATCTCCCTGGGACATGGGACCCTGGTAATCTATAAAAGAAGTACAACACATCCTAGGGAGTTGAGAATAAGACAGGCTATCTTTGCCCCTTTAAGACCCTGATCAATCCATATTCATTGCAGGGATGAAAGCCAAGATAGTCTAGTCCACCTTAAGTATCTGATATGGGACACTGCTGCTCATACTGAGCCTAGTCAGGGGACACAGCATTTATGGTGTTGAGCAATCCATTGTAGATATGGAAGAAACTGAAAAACTCTGGAATGGTTGCAGGCTGTGGGACAGACCTGAGACAGAGACGGAACTCAGAAACTAAAAAGCTACCCCAGTTGGCCACCCAGAGCCCAGGAAATGTAACCCAGAGGCAAATGTGGTTTGACTTTATTGCTATTGAGACCCCGCCTGATAAAACAGTTTGACACTGGGCTGTCCAGCCTGTGGAAAGCCCTAATACCTTACCACTTCTGCCCCCCACCATCCTTGATGCCCCACTTGCTCCAGCAGAGGCCTCAGAATACAATCCCATTCAGGGTAAGTGCCTCTCAGGCTCCAGGTATAGGATGCAGGCCAAGATACCTCCAGGTGGGGGCTGTTGGAGGTGATTGGAGCCCCATGTTGAGCTCACTATTCACTGTTCCCCCAGAAATAAATGAAGGTGACAGCTCTGGTGGATACTGAAGCTGGATGTATTTTAATACATGGTAGCTCTCAGAAAGTTTTTGGGTCCCTAAGTATATTTGATAATTGAGGAAGGCAAATGGTTATGGTAAGGAAGATCCTTTTGATACTGCAAATTAGGTACTCTCCCCTGCCTCTGAGAGCTGATATCCTACAAGGTCAAACTCTGCAAACTTCTATGAATGAAGTCCACCTCTGGATTAGAGTAATCAAACCAGTGCTGAAAGGTGACACCAGCTGGGCACATGTAAGTTTCCCGCCCTTGCGAAGAGTGGTGCCTGGAGGGCATAAGAAAGTAGGAGACACCATCCAAGAACTGCACCAAATGGGTATTGTATACCCTGCCCAGAGTGCTTTCAATAGACTGATACGGTCAGTAAAATAACAACATTTGTGTTTTAAACAAGGCAACAAAGCAACTTCCAAATGAGTCTGGGACCATCCACTGGAATTCCTAACCAATGAAGTATTAGCAAAGTGATTAAACTGGCCTCCTCCCTCTGAGTGAGGGTTCTTAATATCCCTTGGTTTGTGTGGCCCAACTCAAGCTTTCCCCTGTCATCATTCAATCAGGTGGCCACCATTAGGGGATTAGAGAAGCTCAGTACCATATACAGATACCCTCACGGAATAGACAGTTATCAGGGGTCACATTTCAAAGGTCATGATGTGCAAAACTGTGCAGTGGACCATGGTATTGAATAGAGGTTCCATTGCTCCATCACCCCAAAGCAGCAGATTAAATTATAAACAGGTAAACCCACTTTGGCCAGGTAGACGAAAGTATTGTCCCAGGTTTTAATACCTTTGAATGATCAACAATAGACTCTGTTTCTCCATATGCCAGACTGGACACTTCTGCCCAAACACGTGACCCCTTAAAGGTATGGAAGTCACAGGAGACAGTCATTGTCCTGCCTCTCAGCATGGATCACGTGCTGTGCTGTGGAGCACACAAGTCCCATCATCCCTGGGAAAGGAGTTATCTATTGGAATTTGTAATGGGATGTTCCACCTGTTCAAATGCATTAAATGTGAAATGGAGCATGCATCATTGGAAAAGGGGAGAAGATGAGGGTCCTTTTCTGGCATATCCAGCCCCTAGGCCAGCTCCTTACGAATGACAGCGCTCTCTCCCCAGTGAACAAGGTGTGGCATGCATGACTAGGTCAAATTGCTAAAGTTATGGCCACATTAACATCTGAAGATGAGACCACAAGTGCAATTCTTACAAAAGGAGGGGAACTTACCATATGAGATCCGACTAAATATCTGTCTTTTCGAGCTTGAAGATGTGCTGCTCCTGTGGGGTCCCGTCACGTGATGGGCTCCTGATGGAAATGCCTTTCTGTAGTGGGTCCACTTTCATGCCTGACAAACCAATCCAGAGCTTGGCAGCTGCCCCTCTCTAGCGTGTCAGGATTGTCACGGCGGGCATCGCCTCACCAGGGTGGGGATTGGAAGGCCCTAAAGCAGTCTAGTAAGGGAGAATAAGCTAGGATTAGGACTCATAATTTATCTGATATTACCCATACTGATCCAGAAACCTGGCCCGTGGCACCCACTGGGCATGGGTATCTTTTACTGTCAATCAAACGACACAGGCTGTCCATCTAACTCCTGACAAGAAGTGCCCTAAAAATACTACCACGAGAGCCGCGGGTGGCTATGCTCAGATTTGGGATGAGGTCATGAGGTTCACCATGGGTTATGGACATTTGAGAACCTGGGCACCCCTATGTTGGGAATAGAATGAACACAGTTGTACCAAGGATACAGAGTAGATATCACCAGAACCATGAAGTCATTCGGTCATAGTAAAGGATAGCAGCTGGTTTGGCACTGACTGGGTGGCCCTGGAATGTGACCTAACGTATGGCACAAATCTTTGCTCATGGGTAGTTAGGCCTTGAGTTTTCTCTGATGTAGAGAATTTGCCCTATAATAACAACAATTTCCAGCCTCCCTCTCCTCAAGGCCAGGCTGGGTAGCTTCTGTTTCCAGTGGTATGGTCATTTGGCTGCCATCTCTGTCCCCTACATTGACCTGGAGGACATTATAGCATGCATAGAAACCCTTACTAAATTCACCCAACAGGCCTTAAACGAGAACCAGCAGAACCTGTCTGTGCTGCACACGGAAATGTCTCTAAGGAGAAAAGCTCTTCTCCAAAACAGAACGGCCTTGAACATTATTACTGCCTGGTAAGGAGGCACCCATGTCTTTTTTTTTTTTTTTATGTTAATGTTTATTTATTTTTGAGAGAGAGACAGAAACAGAGAGACAGAGTGTGAGTGGGGGAGGGGCAGAGAGAGAGAAAGAGAGACACACAGAATCTGAAGCGGGGCCCAGGCTCTGACCTGTCGGCACAAAGCCGGATGTGTGAATCCAACGCACGAACCAGGAGATCATAACCCGAGCCGAAGTGAAACTGAGTTGGATGCCTAACTGACTGAGCCACCCACGCACTCGGGCACCCATGTCTTTTTATCCAGAGTGTTGTATGTTCATACCTGATGAGTCTGCTAATATATCCACTTTATTAAATCACACGAGTACATATGGAAATACGCCGAGTTAATCTCACTCCAGCCTAGGGGACTTAAATCAGTGCTTTGGATCATGGAGCTCTTGGTGGAAAAAAAATTGTTACTTATTTTAAAAATCATTACCTTCATCTGTGTTTTCTCTTGCGTGTCCCTCTACTGCTGCCGCGGTACCGGCCTCCGAGCCAGTGAGACTCCTTGCTGACCTCTCAGGGCACGTTGCGAGGGAGCGGCCCCGTGAGGCCCTAAGAGCCAGTCACGAGGGGTGAAATGTTAGAGGAGGTCATCCAGAGGACGTGACCGCCGGTTGCCCTGGGAGCTCCACCCAGGGAATCAGAAGCTCCTTCCCGCACTCCCGCCCCTCGCCCCTATGTCCACCCGGAAGGAAAGTTTGACCCACAGTTCCCCTGGTGGGAGCTGTTTGCCAGGATGCAGCCTCGAGAAAGCAGTGTGTTTGCTGAGCCCGTGGGAACAATCTACGTGGTGACAAAATGCAGGTAAGGCTTTTGCAGGAACTTCTAAGATTCTGGGGTGCAGGCTAGTAGGCACGAAGACAAGCCTCCTATGTAAGTTCCCTTGCGGAAGGAACCTGCCAGTCGGCGGTCTGCAGCGGCCCGCCTCATTCTTCCACGTCTCCTTGCCCTTCTAGAACTGGGACTGATTTCAGACTTCACGGGGGAAGCTCTGAGTTTGCAAACCAACAGCAAAGCCTTTGGAGTATGATTTTCGTTTCCTTAGTAGACATAAAGGTAATTCTATATTCTATTTATTCTTTCGCTCATTTTGGCAATTGAGATCTTTTAAGGGGTTTGTCCGTGTTAACTAAACATTTGAAATTAATGGCTTCCTACTATATGTAATATTCCTTCTTATCCTTTCAGTGTTTGAAGCCTGGTAAATTTGCCCCTTTCCTTCTTGATATTTGTAGGTGTTTCTTGATCTGTCTAGCTGAAGTTTTCTCATTTTTGATTTTTGGTTTCGATTGCATTATTTTTGTCTATTGCTTTTTTAAGGTTCTATTTCATCAGTTAATGCTCTTATCCTCATCGTTTCTTTTTTTTTTAATACTTTGGGCTTAATAATTGTATTTTTTTAAAGGTGGACACTTATGTCATTGGTTTTAAGTATTTTTTCTTTTCTGGTGTAAATCTTTAAAGGTAATGAATGAGGCTTCCTTTCATCACGGATTTAGTTACAGTCCATAGTTTTGATATGATGTGGTTTTCGTTTTACATGTTTTAAAATATTCTCTGATTTTGCATATGATTTTTTAAATGTTTATTTTTGAGAGAGAGAGCAATTGGGGGAGGGCAGAGAGAGGGGGATAGGATCCCCAAACAGGGCTCTGTGCTCACAGCTACGAACCCGATATGGGGGTGTGAGATGGTGATCTGAGCTGAAGTCGGTGGCTCAACCGACTGAGCCACCCAGGTGTCCCTTGCTTGTGATTTTTTTAACTCATGTTTATGTATTAGACATATACTGCTTGAATATCCAACTATTTGGGGAATTTACAAATGCCTTTCTGTTACCTACTTCTGTAATTTTTTGGGGATTACAGAACACTCTACAGTTCTGATATTTTTCTATCTTGTTGGATATTCCATGTGCATCTATGAATGTGTAGTCTGCTGGTGTTTTGGAAATGTCAGTTGGGTCATGTTGATTGACATGATTTAATATTTCATCTCTTTACTCATTTTCCATCTACTAAGTGTACTGATTATTAAGAGAGGCGTGGAAATATTCAATTTTAGGTTAGTCTATTTCTTTTCAGTCTATTAATTTTCATTCTGTATTTTGAAGCTCTGTTTTAAGATACATACATATACTATTGGTATGTCTTCTTTATGAATTGATGTTCTTATTATGAAATGCCTATCTTTATTTCTAATAATATCACCTCTTTTGAACTTTAGTACAATATTAATACAAGAATCCCAGCTCTCGCATGCTTAGAATTTGCATGCATAGTTTTTCTTGCTGTAATTTTAACCGTTCTGTGTCTTCATATTTAAAATGACTTTCTTAGGGGCACCTGGGTGGCTCAATCAGTTAAGCATCCAACTCAGTTTCGGCTCAGGTCATGATTTCACAGTTTGTGAGTTCAAGGCCTGCATCTGACTCTGTGCTGAAGCCATAGAGCCTACTTGGGATTATCTCTCTCCTTCTCTCTCTTCCCCGCCCCTCCTCTCTCTGTCTCTCAAATAAACTTAAAAAAATTCTGTAAAACAACTTTCTTATAGGTAGCATTTTGCATTTTTATTTATACTGAAGTCTTTGTATTTTAACTGAGTGTCTACAATATTCGCATTTGATATAATTATCAAGAAGATTTTATTTAAATCTGTCACATTGCTTGTTGTTTTCCATTGATAACGTCCATTTTTTATTCCTTTTCTCCATTTACCTGAGTTTTTTTGGATTCATTAAGTGCATTTTGCCGTTCAGTGTTATTTCTACCATTTACTTCTTAACTATCCCGTTGTGTTTTCCCAGGGTTTTCCTCAGGTTTATAATACTTCATTTAACTTAGTGCACTTGATTTTGATATTAAATTTTGCCATTTCATGTAACTTTATAGATCTTCACCAAATGCTTCGATTTCCCTTCTTCTTTTCTCCTATCTTTTATACAATTATACTATTATGCATGTGTGGTAATCTCTCAAATATATCACTATTATTTTTGTTTAAATAGTAAATGATCTTCCAGAAAGATTTAACATGAGCAAACACTTTTAAATTTCTCCACTTATTGGGGTGCGTGGGTGGCTCAGTCAGTTAAGCATCTGACTTTGGCTCAGGTCAAGATCTCGCAGTTCATGAGATCCAGCCCCGTGTTGGGCTCTGTGTCAACAGCTCAGAGCCTGGAGTCTGCTTCAGATTCTGTGTCTCCCTCTCTCGCTCTGCCCCTCTCTTGCTTAAACTCTTGTCTCTCTCTCTCTCAAAAATAAATAAACATTAAAAAAATTGGGGGGAGGGGACACCTGGGTGTCTCAGTCCGTTAAGCGTCCGACTTCAGCTCAGGTCATGATCTCACAGTTCACGAGTTCAAGCCCTGCATTGGGCTCTGTGCTGACAGCTCAGAGCCTGGAGCCTGCTTCAGATTCTCTGTCTCCCTCTCTCTCTGCCCCTACCCTGCTCATTCTGTCTCTTTCTTTCTCTCTGTCTCTCAAACATTAAATATAATTTTTTAAATTTAGCAACATACTTACAGAGTTAGCATTCTTCAGCCCATTGTGTGTACAAATATCCATCTTATGTCATTTATCGTTCACCTGAAGAACTTCTCTAACATTTTTTGTAGTGACAAACATTTGATGATAAATTATGTCAACGTTTGTTTTTCTGAAAAATTATTTAATTTGTCCAAGCTAGTGAATGACATTTTTGCTTGGTAAAAAAATTCTAGTTTCATAGTCTTCATCATTCATCATTTTAGAGATGTCATAATATTTGTTTTGGTTTGCATAGTTTCTGATGAGGAGTTTGTGATTATGCTTATCTTTCTTTTTCCATATGTTCCTTCCTTATTTTTCCTGGTTGCCTTTATAATTTTTCTTTATCACCAGTTTTTAATAACTTGCTTTTGATATACTTTTGAATGTGTGGATCTGTGTCTGTACTTATTCTGCTCTGGGTTCTTTGAGCCACTTTGACTTATGTGTGTGGGTATTTTAAATCAAATTAAAAAAAAACCTGTTTATTATTTCCTCACCTATGTTGGCCTATTTTGGTGTCATTTCCTATCGCTATTATTGCAGTTGTTTTTATCATTCGTTGGTTTCTCTCTCTCTCTCTCTCTCTCTTTTTTTGATCCCTAAGTGCATGTATCTTAGGCTACTTGATATGTTTCTAATAACTTTTTAGATTCGGTTTATTTTCTTTCGGTTTTTGTTTTTTCCTTACTGTGCTCATTATTAACAATTTCTGTTTCTATGTTTTTAATATCAGTGGAATCTTCGTTTGCAGTGTTTAATCTGCAGTTAATTTCATTCAGTGACATTTTCACTTCAGATATTTTACTTTTCATACCTAGCAATTCCAGCTGATATATGTTTTGTATTTCCCACTTACATCTTCACTATGTTCATATTTTCCTTTGAATATTTGAGTAGAATTATAATAGTTGTTTTAATGCTCTTATTGGCTAATTCCATCATCTCTCTCATTTCTGTGTTACCGCAGTTGGTTACCAACAGCAAGTATCATGGTATCTAGAGGTGAAATAGGCAAGTGAAATGAATCCTTCTGTCGTGGATGTTTTAAGGGAAGAAATTCTAAAAATTCGAGAACTAAAAGCAAACTACAATGTTAAATATGAGTATTGGCTTTATTCTACCCTTTGATTTTTAACATTAATCAGTCAACTTCCACATTAATGAAAGTTGACCATAGTTATCCGCAAATACTGTGAAACCAACTCTTAAAAAAAAATAACCGAAACTGATTCATATTTCTTCTGGTCATGGATAATATTTTCCTTTTTCTTTGCATGTCTATTAATTTTTGGATACTTTTTAGACATTTTGACATTATGTTGAGTGTTTGGATTGTGCTTTTTTTCTTTAAGGATCATTGAGGTTTGTTTTGGCAGCCAGTCATGTTAATGGCAGAACAATTTGATCCTTTTAATCCTATTTTGAGACTTGGTTAGGGCATGGCAAGAGTAGCCTTTTATCCAGAGACGATTCTGGTTTTTCTGCTCTGGCTTGTGAGAACTCAAATATTTCCCGTTCTGATGTGAATATAGAGCATTGCTCAGCTTATGACTTTCTGCTCCTTCTTTGCTTGTCTTTGGAAGTTTTACTTTTCACATCTGTGATCGCTTTGTGATGTGCCAAGTTTTCTAGACTAAACAAGACTCCTCAGAATTCCCTCTCTAGTGTGTTTCCACTTAGAATGGGCAACAAAGGGAGGCAGCAGCCATCTTGTAGCCTGGACATATCTTCTCCCAGTGTACCAATTAAACAGTAAACTGGGTGTTGCTGTAAATATATTTTCCAGACAGGATTAAAATCATAATCAGTTAACTTTGAGTTAATCAAAAGCTGGCCCTCTTAGACCTGATTTAATCAGATAGAGGTCTTTATATTTTATTTATGTATTTTTTTAAAGATTTTAATTTTAGTTTTAATTTAAGAGAGAGAGAGAGAGAGAGAGGGAGAGAGAATCCCAAGCAGGTTACACACTTAGTGCAGAGCCCGATGGGGGACTGGATCCAATGACCCTGGGATCATGACTGAGCTGAAATCAAGAGCTCAGCCGACTGAACCACCTAGGCACCCCTCAGATAGAAGCTTTTAGAAGAAGGTGTAGCCTTTTCCTGAGGAGAAGGACTCCGAACAGCAGCCAGACATGATAGTACTTTTCCGTTCCCCTGGATTTCCTCTTCCTAACTGTCTGCCTGTGGATTCAAGCTTCATCAAGCTCATAGAATTCTAGCCTGCTCATGCTCTCCACTTCCTAACTGCCTGCCTTACTTCAGGCTAACTTTACCAGCCAATTCCTTAAATTGGCTTAAGTTTCTTAAGCCAATTCCTTGTAATAATTACATATAATTAACTAATCATGCATGCATATTATTATATTAATTAAATGTATGTATACATTGCATATATATGTCCATATATGTGCCTTGCTACAGCCTCTTTTCATCTGCCCCAGAATTGCATAAGTCAATTTATTTATTTATTTATTTATTCTGTTTCTTTATTTTTGAGAGAAAGAGAGAGAGATAGAGAGAATGAGTGGAGGAGGAACAGAGAGAGAGGGAGACAGAGGATCCAAAGCAGGTTCTGCACTGACAGTGGAAAGTTCAATGTGGGACTTGAACTTATGAACCATGAGATCATGACCTGAGCTGAAGTCAAACACTTAACAGACTGAGCTGCCCAGGTGCCCCAGCCAATTTATTTTAATAATTATGTGTATATATATGTGTGTGTGTAAATACCTACACATTATTATAATATAGTATAATAAATATAATTAATATATAATAAAATATAATAATATGTGTATCTTCATTCTATTTTATTCTGCTTCTTTAGTTTAACCCTCACTGATTTGAAATACTTATCAAATCCTGAAAGGGATGTCTTTGTAAATTTTTTGGGCTCATTTCCTGTGTGGTTCTGTCACACAGATTTCACCTGCTTCAGCATCCTCAAATTCTGACCTTGCTTTCCTGAACTCAGCAGGACTTTAGGTTTCTGTTTGGATTTTTCCTTCCTGCTAATAATTGCTTCCAGTCAGCACATTAGAACTGTTGTAGGTTTGCCTCATTTTTTTTTTTTTTCCTTTCATGAAGTATCATGTCCTCCATGGGTTTTTATTCAATATTTGCAAACCACGTTTTAAAAATATTTTTCTTAGTTTTCTAGTTGTTTAAGGTTGGAAGGCAAAGTTCTAGATAATGACTACAGCATGCCTGAAAACAGAAATCTTTGGTCTAGATTTTTTTTTTAACTTTTAAATGTTTTGTTTCAGGACTTAATTTTTTAGAGCAATTTTAGGTTTGCCGCAAAATCGAGAGAAATGTACAGAGATTTCCCATATACTCCCTGCCCCTGTACATGCATAGTCTCCTCCATTAATCAACATTTTCCACCAGTGTGTTATATTTGTTCTAGTTGATGAATGTATACTGGCACACCGTAATCCTTCCTAAGTTCATAGTTTACCTTAGAATTTATTCTCAAAGTTTTACATGCTGGGAATTTGGATGGTCTAGACTTTTTAATGTGTGAAGGTTGACTGTCCTTAGAGCTAAATTTTACCATAATCTGCCCACTTTAACCCAGTGACAGAAAATGGAAATATTTCAAGCTATATTTGAAGGCATTGGTGAGGAGGAAAAATAAAATTCTGATTGTGCCTTTCTAAGTTCATTGGATTTAATTATATATTTGCGTATCTTACCTGGTACGTAATACACTCTCAAAAATTTTTGTTGAGCCATACTGAGTTGTGCTTCCAGCACCTACTAACATGGCACTTGTTACATAATTTATTTAAAGCAGCAGAGTACAATGCTTAAGAACTTAAGAGCTAGAAAAAATTATATTTGATTTGAGTTCCTAATTAACTAATTATGTGACTTAAATGCAAATTTATTAATTTGTAGTAACCTAATCTTCTTCATCTGAAATATAGATAATAGTTACAATTTCGACCTCATTGGTTTGGCTGGTTTGGCATGAAATTAAATAAAAGAATGTTTGCAAATTTCTTCACACTGTTATTGTCACATTGTGAGCCCTCGATTTATTTTTAAATCTTTAGTGTGTTTTTTATTTAAAAATAATAAATATTTAAATAAAATTAACCTATAGCAGAAACTTTTCCTCATGTTTGAAGAGAAAGGGAACCCAATTTGTTTGAGTTTTTGATGTGATATTGTAAATCATCTAGATGATCCCCTCATCCGATGCTTGAAACTTAATTCAGCAGGGAATTAAATTCAAACTGACTTAAATTCACGTCACTGAGATGTCCAGAGGTAGAGCAGTCTCAAGTGGTTGATGAGCTGCACTAATCAAGGTCTTCTAAAATCCACCCTACTCCTTATGTTGGTTTCACCCTCTTGCTGACTTCTCTCAGGGTAACAAAATGGCTGTCATAGATCCTGGATTGACAATTATATATTTCACCTTCTAAAGTGTGAGAATTTCTATACACATCTAAAACAAATGCCCCTCCTTTCCTTGGCTAACACCACTTGAGATCACAGACCCATCCCTTCTAGTCAAAGTAATGGCTTATCCTGAAAGATAATCTGGGATTAAATGTCCATATGGTTGAATCGACCAATGGTATGATAGGTAGCATATGGTACTTACTTCGTGTGCCTCTGACATCTCTGTGTTGGAGCTGGAGTTCATCTTACTCGGTCAACACTGTTGCTGTTCAATGGAAAAATAACGACGTCTTCTACAAAGACCATGTGCAACATCCACATTTTTTGTGTAGTACAGAGTGTATTTTCTGTCAAGGGAAATTTACTACCACATGGGAAAGTCACATGTTTTGATTGTTGACAAGATTTTCATCTGTACGTCTCAAGTTTTGTGTTTGAGAATGAGTTTGCACCAAAAAGATGTCTGCTACTCTGGACTGACCAAGGCAGTCTGAGAGATATTTATTTAATGGTCCTTTGGTATAAGGAAGAATTTAAGCGCTTTACATATAGCTAATGGTTTAATACTTTTTTCAAGCTTATGAAGCTAGATCCAGAACCATCTGCATTTTCCAAATGAGGTAACTTGCACAAGGTAAGGGTCACAAAGAAATTAGCAGAGGTAGGGATGGAAACCCAGCTAGTCTCGCTCCCAAATCCATGATCTTAACCAAATACAATAATACAATATTTATTCATTGAAAACTTTAATCTACAGAGAGATGAAAGACTGTAAAACCTGTTTAGTTAGAAGGGAAAATTTGTTCTAGCTCACTCTATCACTTTATCTATCATCTATCTATCTATCTATCTATCTATCTATCTATCATCTATCTATCTATCTATATCATCCCTCTATCTTCCTATCTATCATCTGTCTGTCTGTCTTCCCATCTATCAAATTTACCTACTTTGCTAGAAATAGTAGGGGTATACTATTGAATACATTGTAATAATTACTTCCAAAATTTCCACTCTTTATTTTTAACATGATGCATACATACTTTATTCATTCAGTTATTCACTGAAAGTGTACTATGCATTTATCCAACCCTAGACACTGAACTAGTCCCTTGGAATAGAAAGATTTAAGATAAGCCTCTTGCTCTTAAGGAGGTCACAGTCTTGTCCTCTAGACCAATATTTTTGAAATTGTAGACCATAAGTCATATTTAAATTAAAAAAATAGAATGGAAAATGTCAGAATTCTTTATGTGTAATAAGTTTAAGCATTACCTGTTTTGTATGTTTTATGTGTCTGTGTTGGCGAGTGTTCTGTGTGAACTAGTTTATGTATAAACTGTCTTTCTTACTGTAGGGAATGGCCCCAAATATTTTAGGATGACTACATTAGAACCTAGTCAACCAAATCTTTAGAAATGTCTTAAACATTTTACTTCCTATCATTGTACTACAGAGATTTGAGGAAAAGGGCTGTATCTGACATTCCACTTCATCCCTCCGGGCACACATTCTAATAATTTGTTCAGAGAAACTGCATAATACAACCGGTTGTCTTCCTGATTAATGAAGAAGAAATGTTTTATTTGGAATTGTTGTCTACTCTTGATTGATAACTACTTTCTTTGGATTTATTTTAGGAGTCATTTAAACAATATGTTTGACTTTGTGGTAAGGAAAACAAGTGATTGGTTGACCAAAATTTTGAGTTTTTCAACAAATTTATGTTCTTTTTAGAGACAGAGCACAAGCCTAGCTGATGAGCAGCTATCACAAGGCAATAATTCTTGTTCTCTAGCCTTAGTAAAGTAGATTTGTTTTGTTATTGTTGAGGTAAAATGGCTTTAACTAGTATGATTAAACCCTAAGCTAGGCAATAGCTTTACCATCAGACTTTATGCTTTGTGGTTGCAGCACTTTATGGGTTTATTCTTCTTGCTGTCAGCATAAAAAAGACCAGCTGGAAAAGTCTACATTAACTGAAGACCACAAGATTCTGGACATGCAGATGACCCAACATTAGAGAATCGGGGATAGAAATTTCATGTGCATGGAACAATTTCATTAGCACAAAATGCTTCTTACCATCTCTTCCTCTTTACCTCTCCAACTTGTGCAAGCACATAAAAATAGGGAATAGTTTCTACCATTTTCTCTGAACTAACCGTATCCTCTGGCACCTCACCTCTATGGAAAGTATGGGAAGAAATAACCAAAGCAAACAATTTGTTCTCTTCGAGTTGAAGAAAATGCAATAGAACACCCTTTGTAGGAGGTTCATGACTTTTCCACAAAGAATGCCTGTGTGGTTAATGTTCACATGTTCATTTTTAATCTAATTTCTTTCCTTTCTAAACTTATTGATAGTCACCTGGAAAAGTAATTCTTTAAACGATTTATTCATGTTACAGAACACTTCCTTAACTAATTTTCACGGTAGTCTAATACAAGTCTTTAAAATCTATCATCTACTTCTCTATCTATCTATCCATCTATCATTCATTCATCTATATCATTCATTCATTCATTCATTCACTGTTGTACACACGGTTAAAGGAAAAATAAAACTCTCAAGGAACTCAAAAGATAGTAATAGTACTCTTCAATGCTTAATTAAATCTTTCACAGAATTCTCTAAGTAGCTACTTATACGAGCATTTATTCTGGTATTATTGCATACATATAAATTGATACAAAAGTCACAGACTTCTTTCAAAAGCAGACTATGAGAAAGTGCCTGAAAACATTAAAAGGTAGCTTACAGTGGTGTGATGTTTTATTTTTATATTTTGAAATTGCTTATTAATAAAGTAAATTAAGTTAATATAGGAAGAAGAGCTGGAAATTAATTTACTATATGGTAAGAACTATTTCTAGGGGCTTGGGAAATCAATTTTTGTGACTCTTGTTTTTGAGGTACAAATACGTATAATGCAGCATCTAAAGCTATCCATAAATACGGCTTTAGGTTAGAAGGAGTTTTCCTACTGGTCTTTATAGAATTAGTCTTTTGGAGGAATGAGTCTCACTTATATCAGGCATATTATACATTGGCAGCCAATTTAAGGTACAAGCTTTGTTGGGTATCACTTAGACAAACAATGGACGATTAAAGATGTTCTAACTTTGAAAATCTGAAATGTGTTTGCATCTACATCTACATGTAACCCAGATTCTGAGTCAATGAAACATACTTGTGAATATTTCTGTCACATACAAGTTGGGGTGGTGTAGTCGTATTAGTTTGGGGGTGTTCGACTAAACAAATATGTGTTTTAACTTTCCAGAGATCCAGTTCTCTTGAAAATGACCCTTTAGACAGTAGTCTAAATCCCATTTTGCTTGATCACAAGGTTTTCAGTCTTTTGTAAGATTCCACACCCCAAGATTTTCTGGGTGATTCTGAATAACGTTTATGTGTTTACAAATTATTCCTGTTTGTCACTTGTCCCACCTCTTATGTCTGTAGGCTATGATATTCCCAAAGTAACTCCAGCTTGCTATCTTCCTTCTTATGTCTTGAACTTCCAGCCCACAGGTTGCAGGGACCATCTTCCGTCAGTGGAAATGCCTTTGATCTTGCCTTTACTACCCCAAATCTATCTGTACCTTCACAATTCTCTTTGAAACAGAACAAGAGGAAGGAAAAAGAACAAAGCTGTTTATGCCTCTTGCTCCCAATTATCGATCCATTACTTAGTCAACATAATTATAATTTGCAGAGATAGAGCATAACCCTTCATGGAGATATTTTACGTTTTTATGCTTATAAAATTAATTCGCTATAACTAAGGCTGTCAGACTTAGCAACAAAAGTGCTATATGTACTTTATACTTACATAAAAATTATTTGTTCTTTATCTGAAATTTCAATTTAACCAGGCATCTGTATTTTCTCTGGCAACCTTACCTAATTCAGAATCTTCCTGTGAGTACTGGTTACTTTTAAAAAAGACATATTGAATCGGCAAGAATAATCCAATTAAGAATAAATCTAGTCTAAGGAATCTAAACCTTCCCCAAAAGACATACAGAAATTTTTTGATCCTTAAAAATAGCAATTTCCCATCATCATTTATGTATCAATGGTTCAAGGATATTCGAGTTAAGTTTCAGACCATCCTTCAAATGGCTATTTCCCTTCCTAAATGGCTATTTCAGTGCTTAGTGTGAAATTTCTCTTCAAGGTAGTGCCCTGACCTTGGAGAATACTTCTTTTGTTTCAAGGTTTGTTGATAGGATGATTTCCTCAGATTCTCCTTTCTGGAAGTCTGAAGGATAATCTCTTCCCTACGCTCCAGTTTTTGCCACTCTAGTCCAATCATAAGGAATATAGAAAGCGTTTGAAAATTATGTCTGCAGTATTTTCAGGACTGTCCAAATGAAAGAAGAATGAGATGGGAAAAGTCATGTTGCCCATATAAAAATTTAAATCACGTCTGATTTAAATTAAGGGGCTTCCCCAATACTCAAGCTCTGAGTTATGTTAGAATTCTTTGCATTTAGTGATTTAACAGGGGCACTTGTTGAAGTTTAGCTATAAAACGTTTGGCCAGAATGGTATTTGGGCATTTGGGTTAATTCTACATTGAGAAAACGAGCACTCTGCTCTGACGTGGAACACAGAAATCTGCAAACTCAGTTTTTATAACCTATTTACTGTCAGATTTGTATCCGAGTCGAAATGCTCTAGCAATCAAATTAATTCAAATCTGCCTTAGCATCTCTTTACCCTAAGATTAAAAATATTCACAATATTGTGTTACAGAATATTTTTGCATGTTTTCCTTGCACTCAGCTTACCTAGTTTAAACCTTGCTAATGCAGCCTTTTGATCCGTTAACTACTGACGCATTAGCTCTATTATCTGTTGCCTCAAAAATTTGTAACAGAGTCTGAACCTTTGACCCCATCCTGGCAACGTAGTAATTAATGTCAGATACATTTTGATAACACTATTAAAATTGTTTTAAATGCTTGAGCAGCTAATTAGAGAGAGTAGTTTCCTGTATTACTTTACCCAATATCGTCCCAGGGTGAATATTATCTTTCTGAGTAAACACAACAAAATACCTAACACTTCAAGAAAATAATCCAATAAAGCATATTTCTGCATAGAGGGTGTTTATCTAGGGAGCAGATGAACAAAACAGCAATTCCTTCTCTATGATTCAGAGAGTGAAATGGCACTCTGACCCACGACATTCTTTACATGATGGTGGCATCGTTTGTGTTTTGAGAAGTTATGAAACTTGGCTAAGGTCATCGTTGGGTCCCGCGGTCTGGTACAAGATTAATTTTTCCAATATATTTTGTGGGCGTAGGAAGGATCACGGGAGGCATGTGGGCCATGCTAGTGTCTGATGAAATTTTCCTTTGACACCTGCCACCTGTCCCCATTTTTTTTTTTTATGAGGAAATGTTGCTTGAGCTTGATGAGCCAGGAATATTTTTTATGCTATTTACTTATGAATAAGAAAATGCCAGAAACTTCCTTATTATTTTCAGATTGGGAAAATACTAGACTAAGACTGGGAAATTAAGATATATTTTGATCCCAACAGTTTTTTTTTCAACATTTCACATTAATTAAAGCCTAAGATGCATTTGGCTAAGCTGTTAAAGTAATTTTAAAGCCAAATCAACACTTGGTCAAAGTAATCTCGCCTTTAATAAATCTCATGATTACTTCACACAGTATTATTGGATTTCTTTTTTCTCCCTAAAGTGGATGTGGTATGCAGGATGAAGGATTTTTTTTCCTCTTCATTCTTTTTCTAACTGCAAACGATCAATAAATAGATAAGAAAACAGGATTACTTTTTGAAACTTTCAAACTACTATTTTGAATACTTTGAAAAGTATCATCAAAACATGAAATGAATAAGTAGACTGAGTTGTAAATTTTCAATATCACTATGGAAAATTTTTGTGATTTTATGCTAGAAAAGGAATTGGTGATATCTGGCCTGTACTTAGCCACCGTATTGGTTTCCACATCTCACGGGTGTATTCACCTCCATCAGTATGGGTAGATGCCGGCACACACTCTGGTCATTTCTATTTTGCCTTTGAATATATGACTTACCTTACCTTACAGTCCTTCACATTTCCTCTCCTTACTCTATACCAGTTTCAAGGAAAAGTGTCTTCCGTGGGGACATTTCTGACCATTCAAGCACACATCAGCCTGTCACTGGTCACCATTCTCCTCCTGGTCAGTAACACCAGGACCTTACTAGGCATAAATAATGCAGATTGATCTCTTACCCTGTGCCTGGAATGCACTGATTTATTCTGTTCTAGGAACAATCCAAGAAGGTAAGTTCTGCCATTTTCTCTATCCCTCAGAAGATGAATGTTTGCTTTAGAGGGGTTGAACAGTTTCCCTAAGGATACCTAGCTGCTGTACCCTGAATCTAAGCTCCTTATGCTGTGTCACGTGGCTTCACAACAGTGATCTAGTCAACACTGCAAGGCCACTATGGATGTGACTTGAAGGGAGAGGAGAAATGGTTCCAGAAGGCTTGTGTGCCCCAGTCTTCTGAGTTCATCAAGGTGAAAACTCATGGAACAAACACAAACACTCAGGCACACACACAGACACACACACGCACAAACACAGAGGGCCTGTATATTGGGTGGAACAGGCAAAGAAGCACATTTAATCAATGCCTCATCTGTATTTTGGGTCTCAAGTCGGGAAAGAATCAGTATTTCTGATGGCTACTTGTTTTAGGCTGCAGGCTAATAGCTTTATCTCCTCTCTGTTTCTCCCTTTAGAAGCTTAGCATGCTATTAACCATTTGTTTCTCACACATTTGCTGTTGGGTTTACTTATCATTAGTTTATTTATCCTAAAATATGCTAAATGTGGCAATTTGTATGGACTGCTAAAGAAGTAGTGTTTTTGTTTGTTTGTTTGTTTGTTTTAATACAAGAGCTTGTCTTGGTGGGAAACACGAGAGTTATGTTTGTGGCTTTTACTATCTTATATCTTAGTCCTTACAGTTTAAAATGAATCAGACTTGCTGTTTTCCCACATATTCTAAGGAGAGACTGCCATAATGACATCTTCAAAACACTCTTATATTGAGTTATATAAATGCAAGGCTTGTGATGACTGCCCAGTCATAAGCTCATAAAGGTGAGCTTATTACTTGAGTCCTGTATTCTGCTCTGGAACTTTATAAGACCATGAAGAGGATGATGACAGGAAGCCCAAGAAACTGGGGTGGCCACATAATTATAAGGACCTGAGAATTATTTTGGAAACAGCCCTTGAGTTTGCTAAATTCTAAGTTCCTCACTGAGACCGCAGTGGCACCAAGGATCACTGAATACTAAATTAACTCAGGTACAGATCTCTGAATTTTCAAAACTGATATGTGTGGATAGCTAGCTTTGTAAAATAGCTATGATTTCTTTTGCACATCAGGTCAGTGAAAGAATTTACAAGGGCACAACAGTACTCCAGCCTTCTTGTGTCACGTGTTTGTGATTCAGCATTCTGTGGATTGCATATGGTTGCCTTCTGTCAACACTGCTGCCAGGAGACTAGCTGTTGTCTGTGGCACCCACAGCCCTGAGGTGGCCTTTTAAGAAGTCTTGTGTTTATTATTACTGATCAACTCAATCCTCACATTCTGTGTTTATCAGGATTCTCCAGAGAAACATAATTAACAGGATATATGTACGACGAGAGAGAGATTCATTTTATGGAATCGGCTTCCAAGTTGTGGCGGCTGGCAAGCCTGAAATCTAGAGAAAAGCCTGGAAGGATGGAAATCTGTGTAAGAGCTAGAGTTGAGTCTTGAGTTCGAAGTGAACTGACTGAAAACTCAGGGTTTCTGCGTTACTGTCTTAAGGCCAAATTGGACATTGTTTTTTACTTAGGAAACATCAGTCTTTGCTCATAAGGCCTTCAACTGATTGGATGAAGCCCCAATCAATTGTGGAGGGGAATCTTCTTTACCAAAGTTGACTTATTTAATTAATCATACATAAAAAAACATCTTCAGGACAACATTTAGACTGGTGTTTAAGCAAACAACTGAGCGCTATAGCCTAGCCAACCTGACCTAAAATTAACTATCACGCACACTCTGCCTGCAGATTAGAATGATATGGAAAGATACATATAAAGAGAGGAAATATAAACTGTTTATAAAGTAATGTTTGGATTTTTTCTTGAATTTTTAATATTTTCTTTAATCAAGAATATATGAGCAGTAATACACCCTGCCACACACACACACACACACACACACACACACACACACACACACACACAGTTACAGATAGGCTAAAATGAATAAATTAGTGACTACTGTACTGTTGCCTTTGAGTCACTTGAGCTGGAAATAAAATATAAACTAGAGAAGGTGGTTCTCAACGTTCCTTTGTTATGGAATCAGTTTAATCAAATTGACATATTTTAGTCTTACAAACTTATTTATTCAAAAGGATTCATTGAACATCTTCTCTACACCAAGCACCATTTTAAACTCTGGGTACATCGCAAAGTGCAAAACCAAAAATTCTGTTTTCATGTACTTTACATTTCAGTGGGCGTTGGCTGATGATAAAGAAGTAAAGGTGGCACTGATGGGAGAGGGAGACTTTTTATGCGAGGTGTCTCTCTACGGAGGTCATGTTTGAACGGAGATCTGAACAAAGAACATAGGTTCTGTGGATACTGGAGAAGGAAGAAATGGCAATGTCCAGAATATCCAAGAAGCAGCTGGAGACAAGTGTGACTACCATGGGGAGGAATAAGATAGGAAATGCTGTCAGAGGGAGAAGGAGGACTAGGACATCCAGGCCTTGGTTGGTGAGGAATTTTGAACTTAAGTCTTCATGAGAAGAAAGCCCTTAGAGAATTTTGAGAGCAAGAGGAATCGGACTTAGATTTTGAAAGGATTCTTCTGAAGCTCTGTGCAGAAGTATTCCTACTCGAGGCCAGGCTGCGGTATTTAAAGAGTTACTTGACCCAAAGAGGTAGCAGTGGAGACAGTGAGAAGTGTTGGATTCCGTATATGTCACACACATCTATCCAGCTTGAAGGGTATGATGCTACAATTTGTATTAAGATATCTCCCGAAGGGCAGAGGCAAACATAGATGCTCTCATTGGCATGACAGGTGCCCTTCAGGTAAAAGTATGAAGCATCTGTTGGGGTCAGGAGGAAATGCAGGAAAGTCATGAGGCCTAGAGACGCATGTGGTGTTGTATCTGTTCCCAAGCAGATGCAATGAGTGTGTCATCTTCTGCCTTGACCTTCCTCTGAAGAGAAGAGAGGGAGAGAGAGGCAGAGAGAGAAGGAGAGCGAGCAGACCTGGAATCAGTTTGTCTGCTCGCTGAGCAATAAGCTCTCACCTTTTCCAGATGCTTTGGTTTTCTTACGTGGAGTTCATTCTTCCTCTGACCCCTTTGCCTGCTCCTTCAAAGTAACTTCCTTCCAAAATTTTCCTTTTATTTAATTAATTAACTTATTTATTTGAGGGCTAAGGGGAGAGGCAGAGAGAGAGGGAGAGAGAGAAACACAAACAGGCTCTGTGCTGTCAGAGCTCGATCCCACGAACTGGGAGACCATGACCTGAGCCAAAAGAGTGTCAAGAGTCAGAAAGTTAACTAATTGAGCCACCCAGGTTCCCTGCCTTCCAACATTTTCAAGGGAAGGACAGGAGACCATGACCTGAGCCAAAAGAGTGTCAAGAGTCAGAAAGTTAACTAATTGAGCCACCCAGGTTCCCTGCCTTCCAACATTTTCAAGGGAAGGACAGGAACTGCAAAAGCTCCACATACAGACTGACCTGCAAAAGATATCAAAGCTCAAACAGCAACTGATTCCATTCGGGGGTGTGCTGGGATGGAGAATATAGGACTTGTGAGGCTAAGACTGGACTGGGACGTCACATACCACAGACCATTGTAAGGTGAGTTGAGAGAGGATTGGTAATCCAACACTTGGGGACAGAACTCTTTCTATGAGTGAGTGTATTGGGGAGAACGTGTTAGTTCAACCCCAGAGCTGGTTTGTTACCAAAAGACCTAGAGGGTCAGGGGGACACCTGGCTGGCTCAGTTGGTAGAGCATGTGACTCTTGGTCTCAGGGTCATAAGTTCCAGCTCCATTTTGGGTGTAGAGATTACTTCGAAACAAAACAAAATAGAACAAAACAAAACATTAAAGGCAAAGTATACGAAGATGCGTTTAGAGTTTATGAAGAGCAGTTCTAACATGGCCAAATCCAAGTATTTTTCTCAATGATATGAGGGGACTAGCACTGAATGACAATTTTAATAGTTCATTAATAGTAACAATAATTGAATCATTGATTTACTTCATTTTAAGCACTCATTATTTATTAAACATTCTACTGAAACTGTGCATTATGTTACTTATATTTCATAACAATTTGAAGTGGAAGCAATTTCTATCTCTATTTTAGGTAAGAAAATGAAAGTTAAGAGAAGTTATGGGGGCACCCGGGTGGCTCAGTCAGTTAAGTATCCGACTTCAGCTCAGGTCATGATCTCATGGTTCATGGGTTCGAGCCCTGCATCAGACTCTGAGCTGTCAGCACAAAGCCTGCTTTGGATTCTGTCTCCCTCTCCCTCTGTCCCTCCCCCGCTTGCACTCTGTCTCTCTCTCTCTCTCTCAAAAATAAATAAACATTAAAAAAAAAAAAAAGAAAAGAAAAGTTATGGAAAGTCACAGGGCTCATAAATAGCGCTGCTGTGATTGGAACTCAGGTTCTGTCTCTAAACTTTCGTTTGTCTTTTCTAAACTTTCATTTATCTTCAATGACTGGATTAGTAATGAATTGTATGAAATATTTTAATCAAATTGCTAGGTGTGTATACAGGCCTGCAGAAGAGCAGGATCCCAAACTTTCTGAAGAGGAGCTTCACAGCTTTATATTAAAAAAAATGTTTTATTATTTATTGTTGAGGAAGAGCGGAGTAGGAGCAAAGAGAGAGAGGATCCCAAGCAGACTTGGCGCTGTCAGCACAGAGCCCTGTGTGGGGCTCGAACCCACAAACTGGGAGATTGTGACTTGAGCTGAAATCAAGAGTCAGATGCTTAACCGAATGAGCCCCCCAGGCACCCCTCAAAGACTTATTTAAAAATCTTTGCTAGACAAACAAACCTACTTCAAACATGAGACTGTCTCATCTGGGAATGGCAAAGTAAAAGGGACAACCCCAACCATGTGGAAGATAATCGTTATTGCTAGAATGATCATTGCCATAGAGGTTTTGTTAGGAATAACAACATAAAATTGAGAAGATACAACTACATTCAGATAGGAAAAATGAAAATTATTAAAACCAGACAACATGCTTTATATAAATAGAGTAAAGCACTTTTTCTTTCTTCCAGATTTTCCATCTGACCTACAAAGTATGGTTTATGTTGGAAAATGTTTTTATCTTAGTCGTTTTGGTTTCAGGGATAGGTATAACACATTAAAACTCATCTCTATCCTATATCGTTTCCTTTTCAATCAACCTTGGCTTCCATAAGTAAAAAATAACAGAGTGCCTGTGTGAGAGCACAAAAGATAAAGCTCTAAGATTTTTTTTTTCCTCTATAAAGAGGCTTATACAATGATTGGAGCAGACACCAGGAAATTAGACCAAATGGTAGTGTTAAATCCATTAGCCAACCTACATTCTCCAGTGAAAAATGACATAACTTTTAACAGTTTGGGTGAAAAAATTAAATATGTGGCTAGGATCTTTAATTCCTTTGTGGGTTACTCCCCCAGTAAGTATTTGCTGAAGTTTCACCATATGTACTTACTTGGCTCACACTTGCGATCACGTGTAAAATTTATTTAACAGGCATATTCTCAAAACCATTTAAGCCATGAGAGGTCCTTTTCCATTTCCTTGGTAGGTTTTCATTCCTTGTTATTTATTTAGGATTTGGGGGAATGTGTGAGTGTGTGTGTGTGTGTGTGTGCGCGCATGTGCACACGCGCATGCTCATGTGCATGTGTAATGAGTTTTGTAGCAGATTTTAGGATTAGTTAGACAATGTAAACATCCAGTTATCTAGTCTTTCATTCCTTGGATTGAAATACTTTCTTAAAGTTAAAAGAAACAACATTTATCAAAATAAAAGGAAAACCCACAGAAGAGAAATATTCCCTGTTGGTAACCAAATGAAGTGAGACTTTCAAGTCTACCTCTAGTTAAGGAATGCAAATCAATACCATCTATAAAAACCCATGCAGGGCCAAAAATTAGATTTTTTTTTCTTTTTCAAAAACTAAAACACTTCAGATTTTTTGAGCCTGATGGTTAGAACAAAACATTAGCCTTGGGTGCTAAGAAGTTGCTTATAATACAAAATGGGAAAACCCCATGGGTTCACATGCCTACTAGGTCCTATTTCTAAGGAGAATCCTCCCTCCTCTAACATAAGCAGACCTCAGGGAGGACAGAATAGCAGGCTCCCCACAAGATGCAATTTAAAGGACACTCAGTGATCCCCACATGTCCAGATTCTTGCTTTCACTGCTTGCCATGGTACCTGACTATCATTATGAAAGAGAGATTCTTCAGCGCCTTAAATGGTTTGGATTGATAGTCAACTGAGAACGAATCCCTTCAAGAATATGCCTTAATGGGGGGAAAGTGACTTAGAAGTCACCCAAAGGGCACTCTGAGGTAAACATTGAGGCTGGAAGGAAAGTACAAAAGATATTTTAGACTCCTTGGTAATGTGACTCAGGGAAAGCATTGAGTCCAATGTTTCATTACACTGTTGTGGATTCTCAGTGGGGTCCGGAACTAACCCAGAAGCCAGGGTTGCTCTTTTATACCCTAGGCAGAAGTGCACACTTAACCAGAGAAAAAATATGGCAGGGCCAATTCTTTGCAGCCATCCTGTTGAAATTCTTTCCTATTTCAACATCATGCCAATATTGCATGCCCATCAGCATCTGAAAGAGGGCTCGTTGACTAGGAGACCACAATAAGCCAAGTCCAGTTCATGAGCATGTGCTCACTTTGGTTAATTTGAGGGGGAAATGAGAATTTTATGTGATAGAAAATCAGTTCACATAAATTCAAACAATAGAAGTGAATTTATTGGCTCATAAAGTTGTGAAGTCCAAGGAGGTACAGCTGATTTTAGGCATGTCTCAATCTAAATGTTCAAATAAGGTCATCAAGTTTGATCTACTGGTCTTTCTTTTCTTCTTCTCCTTCTCCTCCTCCTTCTCCTCCTCCTCCTCCTCCTCCTCTTCCTTTTTTCTTTTTTATCTAATTTCTTTTATGTTTGGTTACAGAAATGACCATTTGAAGCTCAAGTTTATAGCATCCTTATATTTCTGATTCTAGAGAACCAGGGGAAGTTTTCTGTCTCTGGGTCCTTACCATTCTGCCCCAAGAGGATTTACACCGGCTCTTCTCGTTTAGCCCTAATTCAGCTTTAAGCTTTTGTCCCCACAGTTACACTGTGCAAATACATAGAATGTTTTGGTTTATTTTGATATTCAGAAAAACATGTGCTGAGGAGACATTGCAGAAAATTATTTTTGGCAAATGCTCAGGTCTTTCCTTCAATCACAATGACAGAAATGGCTACATGCTGATAACTGCCGTATTATCAGTGTTTCACCTGGTCCGACAAGTTCATACTGATAGACATGTGCGCTGGGGGATTTCGTATCTGCCTACTCTGCGTAAATTCCTTCTCTGTCAATCTCCACAGGTTTCTGCTATTAAAACAATAATTTTAATTCAACACTAAGAGGTTGTAAAGCAAAAACAATGGTAAGGAACACCAATGTTCCTCTTTTCCTTTCTGTTAGTTATAAGTGATCTACGCCCTATAATTATTTGAGGAATTTGAGCAAGTTTACTGTTCTCTTTGACTCTCCAAACTCTTTAGACAAACAAGAAGGCATGATTGAGAGAAGGAAAGAAGTGGTGAAAACAGTGTCCAGGAAGAAGAAAACTTGACCGAAGTGTTTGTCAGTACATGAGCACTTGAGGAAAATAGAGCTTAAGTGACAAAGCATGTAAATCAGTAAAATAACTGTTGTGAAATATTTACCAGCAGACTTTTAAAATAGATAAGTTTTGGAATGCATTCGTCATTTGATCATGGACTAAGCTTAAAAAATGTTGAAGGCCAGGCAGAAAAATTTAAAATTTGGAAGTAGAGTTTCTTGAGGAAAAAAAAAGAATAAAAAATCTGAAATATAAATCTGTCATTCTTTGGAGAAAAGACTTTAATCTTCAAGAACATGTACCAAACACACATACATACACAACTCTTTAGGAGCAAACCTGTTGAATAATGGAAGTATCCAGCCCGTAAGGTGCTTGCTCCAAAATACAGAGGTATAACTGAGACATCTAATAAAATGCAACCCTTGGAATGGTAATATCTTATCATTCATTCTTCAGCTCCAGAGAACATCAGTGAATGTGCATCAACAACGCTTCAGAAAAGCTTGTGTCACTAGAATTATGTTTTATTTACAATAATCGATTCTATTTGGCTTGTGTTCCAGTTTTTAAGAGACCACAGTAGAAGGATCTTGATACATGTGATCACTACAGCCCATCATGCATCTAATTATGCTGTAGTTTGCAATGGTGAGTCACTTTTAATCCGAAACTGTGACCTTTTTTTCATGTGTAATGATAGTTAATAGTATAGCGAGGCTTTGAAACAACTGAATACAAATGCTAGGTGACTTATTCACAGTCATACCAAGGTAGAACACACACTGACTTCTTAAGATTTACTCTATCTTTACAGAAATGCTAGAGGGAAATTAATTGTGGAAGCATCAATCAATCAATATTTATAAAGGACTTATACTGGGCTCACAGTAATGTGATAGTTACTTTTCATGAAACAAGAGAAACATAAGATATGATACTTTAGGTATGCTAATTTTTATCATGCTGTCTGTAAGTGTAATTTCTTATCACTAAAGTCACTGGCCATGATCAGCTGGAAGAGAGAACTTAAGCTGAACCTTGAAGGATTTGTTGAATTTAGAGAAACAAAACGCATAGATTTCATGGAAAGGAAGGAAAAATGTACAAAGATGAAGTAAGTGGCAGAAGTGGGCATGTATGTATGAGGAAGAGGCATGAGATGATACGGAAAAGGCGAAAATGTTCTGTTTGGATATAGCAAGCTTGTTTAGGTAACAAAGAATTAGTTTAGACAGGCTTTCAAATTCAAGGAATTTGGAATTTAGATTTGATATAAGAAAAATAAAACATTTAACCTCTGGATAGGAGAATGATATTTGGACAATCATAATTGGCAATAATATTTGTTCCACTGATACAGCAAAGTATAAAATATGTATTAGAAGGAAAACAGAAGTTCTAGATGTAGGAAGGAGTTTCAAGATTACTGTATGCACTGTTGGCAGTTTGGGTTGGATGACAGTCAAATTTAAACTGATGTTAAATGGAACCCCTCACTTTTGAGAATTCAACTTAGAAGTATCACATATCATAAAGGTATTTTTAAGTAAGTCTGATGTGAAGAAAATTCCTATGAAAAATTATATATTTGATTAACTTTAATGCAAATATCAGAGGTGTCATTTAAAAGAAAAACAATCTTCCCATGAATGTATCTGAAATATCAGAGAAAGAGGTGAACCTGTGTTTTCATGTTCATCAGTCTGAACTTTTTTCAGCTTTTTGTATTGATTCTACTCACACCAAGAGTTTAGTCACATGCTAAATCAAGCCAAGAACTGAGATTTAGATCATGCATTTGCATTGTAGTTCATCACCCGATTAATAAACCAGAAATTTGTTTTTATGCAAATCACTGGTTTGTGGATCTATCTGTTTTATTTTACCCTTTGGGCCATTAACTATTGCACTTTCTGGGGCTTTAAATTTTCCTCTCTAAACAACTGCAGCTTTTGATGCAGCTTTTTCAACCTTATTTACTTCCAACTAGTTTTTTGTATCCTAAAATCTGCTGCCTTTAACATCGGAGACAACTTGATATTTCAATACCTCGACTTTCCTGCTGGTTAAATTTAAGTGGTATGCCACAAGGGAACAGGCAAGTAACTGGGAGTTGTAGAGGACTTTAAAAATGTAACACTTATGGAAATAAAGGTGATCATTTAGTGGTGAATCCAAGGCCAAACTCCATTTCTATCTTTTCATTTCCCTATCCCAAGCACACTGATTAAAGCAATGACAACAACAACAAAGCATGAATGAAATTTGCAAGATTTTAAAACTTTAGTAGGTTTGGGCCCGTTGGCATATTGCTAGCAGATAATTTAGTGTTATGTGCTTGCCTATGTACAGCCAAATGGAAACAGAAAAATCAACTCTTTTGGGTTGTTTTGATGATACATTTGCAGTAATTATCCCAATGAGTTATTGCCTTGTATTTTCTTGAAAGGTTGTGGGACTATCATCAGATGATTATGCAATAATGAGTGTTTAAAAAAGAGTCTCAGGTACTCTATATTGATTTGCAAAGAATGCTAAAACAAAGTTTTAATATTGATGTTCCTTTAGGGTTTTTAAGTCTTGAGTAACTCTGGGAGTCACTAAAGGTGTCCAGATTAAATTCATCGATGGAATATTTTCGTGGAGATTTCCAATTCTAGCGATCCTTGGCAAGAGGTTTATGGTACTCCTACACGATACTATTATAAACGACCAACTTGGCAAAACACAAAAAGCCAAAACAAAACAAGATCCAAGCAAATGTAATTTTCTCTACAACATGGACTCAATCTTACTATTCCCCACTGTTTCTTTTGTATTCGGTCACTATTCCCACATGATCCAGCTCTATCATCTAGTCAGAGTGATATACCAGAAGACCTTTGAATTGGGCCCAAGATTTTATGCCTCAGACCTTTGTTGTTAGCATTTCTCCTACTGAGAAAATTTTGTTCCCATCTCAGCCTCTCAAAATCTATCCATTTTTAGTTCTCAGTTGAAAGATCATCTCTCTTGGGAATATTTTTAATGCTCCCATAAGAATATGATGTTCATCTGGCTTGTCCTGAAATTATTTGGGTGCCTGTCTTACATTCACTATTAAATTATTAATAGTGACAACAGGAAGGAGCCATTATCTTACCTTTAAAAAAAAAACGAAAAACCTCTTGTGTTTCTGATAATCAAAAAAGAGTTCTTTGGAAATACAGGTGTTAAATAAGTATTTTACAACTGGAAGTCAACTGAACAATGAATTGCTAATAAAACCAAGAGCAGTTCTGAACTGTTACTTAACCCATCATATATCTGTGTTCTTCTCTGTTTGTACTGTAGTTATGAGCTAGAAATGGAGCATCTGTCGAACACAGCGTTTGTTGTTACTTTGAAAAGACTAGCTCTAAGGTTCCTGTGGTTTCTCAGTCATAGCACGCTAGTAAGAGGATGAACTTGTGGGTCAAACTGACCTGTATCAGCGTGCCAGCCTCACTGGCTGTTAACTAAAATTAATTAACCACCCTAAGATCATTGTTTTCATATGTGAAATGGAAGTTGAAAGAGTCCTGTCTCCCCGGCTGTTCTGAAGATTACATGCTCACATGCTGACAAATGGCTTCCCACATTGCCCGTCTATATCCAGTGCTCCATGAGAATTCAGTTGTCTCTGAGGCTTTTGAGGGATAGCTAAATATTCAGATACTTCCATGCCTAACCCACGTTTTTCAATCCTGCACATTTCTAAATTTTAGATACATTTTGCCTGAGGATTGTCAGCAAAGACTTTCAAACTATCAACTCTTTTCTACCAGGTGAACCTAAGAAGAGGAATATCTTGTTAAATGTCATTAATTTCTTCTTTGTCTCCGTAGACTTCTCCAGCCCAGATCTGCAGGCATTAGGGAGGTGACGACCGTGTGTAAGGGAATGGCAGGTTAGGAAAACAAGATAGGGGTGGATGATACATTGGAAACTTACCTTGATTCAAGATTAGTTGACCTTAGTTTAAATCTAGTATTTTTCTTCCCAAATGATTACATATTTTCCTACTTAATAATGACCAGTGCAGAAAGGCTGAGAGACCTTTGAAGTTCAATTGATAAATTATCTCCAGACCTTGTAAAACTATCATCATCCAGCTGGCTTACTGTATATTCAAATTCAATTTGGGACAATAAGAAAATTGTAGCCATGTGTTGACTTTAGAGGTGTGTGTGTGTGTGTGTGTGTGTGTGTGTGTGTGCGCGCGCACGCGCACATGGGGTGCATATGCATGTATGATTGTTAGTAGTATGTGTGTATATCTGATTGGAAATTTGGCTAGTTGAAAAAAAAAAAACTGAGCTTAAAAGATGAATGCTCAACAGGAGGTTTCAATGATTCAGGAACCTAGCTGACTTGAAGCTGTTAATTTTCTCTGGTATGTTCCAACACACTGCCAGGGACATATAGGGTTTCTCCCTAGTCAGTGCTATTATGCTTTTTCTTATTCTGCTGCAAAGAGTGGGGGCAAAGGCCACAGGATCTTTGAGAATAATTATTTCATAGTCATTTTAAAAAAGAGACTGCATTTTTCTGTATACAGATGAGGTTTTCTTTCATCCCACTGGCCTTCTGTCAAAGCTCTGAGAATTTTAGCAAGTGGTATATACACTCCTCCAGCTAGCATGATGCTGAGTTTTTAAAATTTACTCATTATGATCATTTATGGTTTTTCTAATCCTCTCTCTCTCTTTCTCTCTCTCTCCCTGTATGTGTGTGTGTGTGTGTGTGTGTGTACAATGAAATTACTGTCTACTTTTCATAGTAAAATCTACAGTTTGTGTTTCACTTTTTAGTTAAAAAAATTCTTTTTCTCCCCCTTCCCAAATTCACTCTTCTGGAAATTGAAAATTTACTTCTCTGCTAAACTGCAAGGCGTGCCAAACCCCAAATAGCTCAGGGATCATAATTCAGAAGCCACTGGTTTAGTCTCTTGTATGCGAAGTCTGTAGAAGTAACTGTGGGCCCTGGGATAAGTTTCTCAGGACAGCCAGGAAACCCAGCAGGAAGATACTGAAGTTGCCTGAAAGAACTTTCCAGTAGAATTTTCAGGATAACTGCTTCATATTTTAAACCATATGGTAACACAGACTGTGTCTTTTTCAGGTAGGCAAAGTCTCCTTTTGCAAGAAGATAAGTGATTCCTTGGGAAATAGCACTTCTTTCCCACCTTTTCTTAGGATTTAAGAGGTTGGACTGGGATTTAAGAGACTCAAATTCTAGTCCCCGCTGAAAAGTTAACTAGCTGTGACCTTGGGAAAATGGCACACCTCTGTTTCCTCATCTGTAATTTGAGGTCTTTGGAAGGTATGATCTCTATGGTCTCATTTAGCTCTAAGCTTTTGTGATTCTCTAGGACTCCTTTCCTGCACTGGGTCCCTCCAAGCAAAAAAAAGTCAAAAGACGCCTTTGTGTTTTTGTTTTTGTTGTTGTTGGTTTTGTTTGTGAGTAGGTGTGTTCTTCTTTTCACTATTTCTCCACTTATAAAAATAAAAGGGGATTCCCCTGTGGTCTATAAGAAGATCTCGTGTTGAGTACTGTGCATTACAGACAGTTTTCTACTTTAATCCTCTAAAAATACCTGCTAATACAAAACAAGTGCACACTGTTACAGAGCTTCTCCCTGACTTACAGGATTCCAAGTGGTCTTCCCCCCATCCAGACAATTTTCAAGTGCTGAAAAAGTTGGAGTTTCAATATAGCCTGACACCTAGAGTTCGATATTATAATGTCATTTGGTGACCTCTAGATTTCTCATCCCATATGATGCCTGACACCGGAGTTAGAAGAAGCTATGATGAATAACTGAATCTCCCATTTTGAGTTGATAATCCTTCCTCTCAATAGTCTCCCATCGTGCGATAAAATTAGCTCATGTGTTTGGAATATATAAATGTGGATACTTGTACAAGTAAATCTGTAATGGAGAAAAGATTGACTGAGGAGACATGAAACAGTGTCAAAGCAAGTGCGTTGGTGGGAGGAGCAGAAAGGACAGAAAAACAAAGAGAGAGAGTAGTGATCAAGGGCTAAAAAGGAAGAAGAAATGTCAGGACTTGGCAGATGATGGGGCGTGAGACAGGAGGGACATAGAAGTCTGGTTACTTAAGGTGTGTGTGTGTGTGTGTGTGTGTGTGTGTGTGTGTGTGTGTTTATTTATTTATTTATTTAGAGAGAGATAGCACACGTTGGGGAGGGGAAGAGAGAGAAGGAGGGAAAGAGAACCCACCAAGCTTTGTGCTGCCAGCACAGAGTCTGATGCAGGGCGTGAACTCATGAAACCACGAGATCATGACCTGAACCAAAACCAAGAGTCAGGCACTTAACCAACTAAACCACCCAGGTGCCCCAGGGTTTTTGAACCTGGGTAGTTGGGAAGAGGGTATGTCACTGGCAGAGATACTCTGTGTTGGAGGGTGAGTTCAAATCAGGATATGAGGAGTCCAAGAGCCTGGGAAGATGTCCAAAGGGAGATGTTTAGCAAGCAATGAACTTTGAGGGATTTGAGACCTCTCTGTCAGGTGATACTCTTGAATCCATGAGAGGACAATAATTAGAAAAGGAAGTTATAAAAAAGGAAGTTAACTTGGTATTAAGATAAAATAAAATAAAAATTATAAATAATTTGTATCTTAAAGGCATACAGGTCTTATACTGTGCTTTCAGGGAAACTAGCCAACTGTTAGAACTCAAACTGAAGGCCTTTTAAACTAAAGAGCATATATTAGGAACTGGTGTTCCTTAGTTAAATATTATTTTAGCATTTCAATTGACTAACAACCTAAGAAGAGATTTTCCTGCTCAGGAACTAGTTTCTATTTTCCAAAATTTAGCTTTGTTTCCCCAGCTATTTATTATGTGTATCTTACATAGCCAATACTATGCTGAGGGTACAGTGGGATAAGTGGGAAATAAATGATGTTGCCTTCAGTATTGAACGATTTAGGTGTCATTAGAGAAAACAGAGACACTGGCTGAAAAAAAAATAGCAGCACAAAGACAAACAGGGTCAATCAATCTTTATATACTAAGAACTTAAATGTATTTATTCTCAATAATCATCATCTAGTGATGTTCAACACATTGCATGAATGTATCTGGAGGTGGACATGGATTTCAAATGCAGAACAAAACCAACCTTATCCATCTGCTCTTGTCTGTCCCTTCTCTTGTAATTTCTCTCTCAGCAAATAGCCTCACAAGTCTCCATATCACCAAGTCAGAAGTCTGGAAGTCTAGAATATCTGAAAATCTAGACCAACTTCTTCATATCCACTTATCCTTCTCCTAGTGGCCCCCCACCTCCAGCAAATTTGACAACGGCCCTTTGCTTCATGTGGGCTACCATCGTTTTTATAACAAAAGACTATTATTTGTATAACAAAATCCAAATGGAAACCTCCTTATGGTTTGGTCTTCTCTCTAACCACTTCCTTGATCTGTATGTTGGGCCCCTTCCCATAGGAGGTCTTTGGAATTTTCAATAATATCCTTCTGCAAGTCTACTTGGTTTAGCACTTATTGGGACCAACCTTTCGGTCCTACTTAACGGACAAAATCCTAGTTTTTCTTTATGACCCCATTCAAAAGCTACCAGCAGAACCTCCTCTGTATCTCGCTGGCCCTACTTTCCATTTCTTGAGCTCCATGAGGCACCATGCTGGCCCCTTGAGAAGGTGCTTGCTGCTTAAGATGTAGTGGCTGCTCTTCTTACCTACCTCTGCCTTGGACTGGGATCTCCTGCAGGTTAGTAGCATCTCATCGCATTATTGTGATAATTACAATGTTTATTCAAATCCAGAGTCGCATTTAGTATCTATTAACACCGTAGTCATTTGAAGGTGGAATTGAATTGGAAATTCAGTGGAAATTGGAGGGCTTGCTCCAAGGGTTTGCTTTTCCTTATGAACATGTTTCTCTTTGCCGCCTTTCCTGAATCACCATCTTTCACCTAAGGCGCGGTATAGATTTTTCTCTCCACATTTTATCCTTATTTTGAAATTTATACTTTCCCTTTCTCTTTTCACCCTCATCCTCCCATTTTTCATGATGTGTCTTTGTTGAACCAAACTAAGAACTTTCCTGTTTTTCTGTCTTCTCTGTCTCGCTGAAAGTTTCTGAGCTTCTGTTATGCACCAGTCACGAAATTGGAAGTTGTCATTAATTATAGCTGAAACTTCATAATAACTTTGCACAGTAAAAGTTCTAACCTTTGTTACATTTTACAGATAAGGAAAGTGAGGCCTAGAGAAGTTTTTATGCAAGGTCACACAGCAAGTCAGTGATAAAAGCCAAGGCAAAGTGGGTTCAGGACCAGTCTTAACAACTGTGCTTTGTTATATGGAAGAGAATTAGGCTACTTAATTTTGTTTAAAATGATTTATTCTCTCTATGAAATCATAAGGGGATAATGTTGTGGGTAGGTCCCAGAAGGAAATGGAAAAATAATACAGAAAGGAAAAGTGGATGAAATTTGAGGAGATTCTGAGAAAGCAATTTGAATCTATCTTAGTTCTGATCTAGCAAAACCAAGGAAATCTAAACCAAGGGCTTCTGACTTAGGCATTGTTTCACCATATTAACCTGGGTGCAACTGTGCCTTGTGGCTTGAAGTTCTGCAATAAACATTCCTCATCCCAGGCTTCTCCCGCTCCTGGTGTGCACCTCTCCTGTGGTTAGGCTTACACACAAACACCACAAGCAGCAGACAGTCATGAAATACCACACACACAATGACCATGTGCTTGCACAAAACATACAACCCTCTCGTATTACCAGAACTGGTTGAGCAACCAACTCCACATTGCTGGGTTTCTCCAGCATCTGACCGAGGTGCCTCCAAGCACAATACAGCATCTTGTTGAAGACCATATTAAACACTCCAGCACTGGATCTTTATTGTGTCAGCCACAAGTGACTCAAATTAAATATATTCAAAGAGCTCATACTGGATTTGGGCTGTCGAACTGACATCCCAGATATGTGAGTGCTGCATTAAAAATAAAGTTCACATACTGTTGTATGGAATATGCAGGATGTACTGCTGACTAGAAGGAACCTCATTTGACATCACAAACCAAAGTCAAGCTGAAGCTGCCAATGTATGTTCTATGAGTGAGTTTCTTGGAGTAGGAAGGAAAAAAAATGGAGTTACTGTGCTTTTGAGTCTTCTTACAACATGATTGATGAAGGTGTTAAACATGAGGATATTCCTCTTCACATCCAAATCTTTGTGTTATGTCATTGCAAATAGAAAGTGAAATAGCTGAGATGTTAAGCTAGAGAAATGTTTCTTTTGTGTGTTTCAAATACCAAGCAAATTGTTCTCCATGTCAATGGGGAAAAATTGAAATGTAGTTAACCCTCTGTCCCAAAAAAATCATACTCTAAATAGAAAGATGTTAAATTAGGTTTGATCTGGCTGCCGTCTGAGAAATAGGGTGGCTTCGATGTGTGTCTGTGTCTCCAATAATCTGTCATGATAATAGAAGGTTGGGTCCTGACCTCACTTTTCAGTCTTCTGATTTCAACTTATAAATACATAAGTAGTAAGATCAGATTTAACAGATGAATGAAGCTTCATAAATTTAAAAAGGTACAACCAAGTTGGTGTTGTGGTCTTAAATACTGGACGGGGATTGCTACCATATATTGCCATAAATATTTTAATATAGCAAATTTCAAACCTACAAAAGGAGAGAGGTGTATAATGAAAGCCAATCTCCTCACTAACATCAGCTGTAATGATTGTCAATGTGGGGACATGTTGGTTTTGTCTAGTTTCCTATCCACCTCCCTCAGCCCCATAGCTTTGTGTCAGAATGTGTTTGCCAGATTCATTTCATCTGTCAATGTTGTGGTATGTAACTCTAAAAGATCCAATATTATAAAATGAGAAACAATAACAACTATTCTGTAACTTTAAATATGTCATTTCCAAACACCCCTTATTAGCACATAAAATTTTTACGAGTTTTCTCAAATCAGGAAGAATGATACTTAGTTCCTATGCCTTTTAAGACAGTTTTTTAATGCGTAAATTGTTTCTCTGTACTTTGTTGAAGAAACCAGGTCACTTGTAATGTAGAATTCCTACATTCTGGATTTTGCCAGGAATGACTTGAACACTGCTTTTGATTTCCTTTGTTATGTTGTAAAAAACTCCTGGGGAAAATTGCTTCCTTTTATGAGACTCTTTGTTTTAAATAGCAAAAATAAAGAGATTATTTACCTCAAACTAGGTATATGTCTTATTTTTCTCTGTTAGAAAAAACATTTTCCTTTATGTTGTTCTAACAAAAGAACATCACCGAAAAGGAGAGATGCTCTCTCAGGTATATGAGGCCAAGGGAATCTGGCTCACGCTGATTATTGGAGATGTGAAGGAACTTAGGGAGTTGTGTGTTCAACTGCTTTTGACTGTTACAAAAACTGAGGGTCATGGAACTCAAACAAGAATGCTTATTGTCAGACTTTGCCTTTCAGGAGGCCTAGAGGTCCTCCAGATGGTCAGATTCCTCAGGATGCTCTCCTTGGTAGGATCAGAGGTGGAGATGCGAGTGTGGGTGGCATACGGAACACGTGTGGAATCTGCCTTTTGGTCTCCATTCCCCAGGCCCACCTAAGTTCAGGGGTATCCAGGTGCTGTTGCTAACATCGAAGAAGTGTACTTGTGTGCAGTAGCATGAACTTCAGAACTGGTATCATGGCTCGGAGCTGAATTCCACATTCTGGCCAGTTACTACCTACTCTGTCTGAACTCCAGTTTCCTCATCTGAATGATCTTGACTGTGCAGTAGATTGTGTTACACCTTAAACATAGCCCCTAAGGGACAATTGCAATTTCCAGTGTCACTGACACCAGGCTTGGCCTTGGGACTTTGCCGTGCCCCTTCTTGTGGAAAGTTAAACATCTCTCTCACAGCTCAGAAGTTTGCCCAATAAAATACGGCCAGGATTTAGTTGTGCCACATCTGGGATGTGGTGGTTCACCATATCTCTGCTGCTTTCCTGGAAACTGTAGGATCCCAAATACAGACTATGTAACCACAGCTGCTTTTCAAGGTCACATCGAGTGAGGAAGAATTCAGTGTTGGTGCGGACAGTCACTAGGACGTGAGGGTTGTTTGTTACTACAGCATAAGTGTTTATTCTGCTTGGTAAAGATGCTAAGGCACACTCTGTTACCCTTGTATTACCCTTGTAGGGTTGTGGTGAAAATCAAGTACAGACATGTAATGGGGGCTTTTAAGTCACTGTGAAACATCAACTTTCTCTGTACCTTATTTCTCGCACATGCATCTTATATTCTTAACCACAGTGTAAGAACCTCAAGAAAACTTTAAATTACACTGCATTTTGATAGCTCAGGATTTATGGCCTGAACAATATTTTGTTTGCCCAGCATTTAATGTTAGAAGCGTGTTAAGGGCGTGACTCTGACAAGTATAAGCTCTGTGACATTAGGTAAATCACTTAATTTCTCTGAGCCTCAGTAACATTTCTGCCTTGCCCTGCTTTTGGCAACAAAGGGCTATGACTATGTAAAAGCATTTATTAACTCTTTAGAACCATATCAGTGTTTTGTTCGTTTTAAAATAGAGGCTCAATTCCATGTTTTAATGAAATTCCATCCTATCATTTGTTTCCTTTCCTTTCCTTTCCCTTCTTTTCCTCTTCTCTCCTCTCCTCTCCTTTCCTCTCCTTTCTTTTTTTTCCTTCAGTTTTACATTTAAGAACTCGTTTTATTCTTATTTTTTAATATTTTAAGCTTTTATTTAAATTATACTTAATTAATATATAGTGTAATATTAGTTTCAAGAGTAGAATCTAGTGACTTTAATTTTATATGAGTGTTATTTTTGATGTTAAAACAGTCTTAAGAGCAAGATGGCCAGAAAGGTTAAATATTTAAAAATTGAAGATGGAGAGCAGGTAAATTTTGAAAGGAGAAAGAAAAAGAGTGCATACACATGTTTATAAAGAAATATATAGAGAAATGTCAATTTTGAGTGAGATAAAAATTAAAATACAAGGAATATTAAGTGAAGTACTTTTATAATGTAAAACATAAATTTTATAGAGACAGAAAACCCCATTCCTACCAATGAAATCATATCTAGTTTGCATCCTCTGCAGGTATTGTGCTATTTAGAAAAATATCTTCCCAGTAAAAAGGTACCCAAACGTCAGAAGTCAGACCTATTTCATACTTATGGAAAATTAAAGAAAGAAAAAAATAAGAATATGGTGTTTGCCAATTTTATTTCATGTGTCAAGATCAATACAATGTGAGTTTTGAGTGGAATGTGTCAAACTGAGTTTGTCTCCAGAGTCAGTTTTCAGTGTTAGCCATTGTTATAGATGTTGGGGAAGCCACATCAAACCCCCCTCCACCACGGAGTTTACTCTGTTGTGGGGCTGGACATGGGAGTGGGGGAGCTGAAAATAAACAAAAGTGTATGCAAACTTCCAGTTACAAAATAAGTAAGTCACAGGGACGTAATCCATAGCATGATAACTACTGTCTATAATATTGTATTGCATATCCAAAAACTGCTAAGACAGTTCATCTTAAAAGTTCTCATCACCCACAAAAAATTATAACTTTGTATGGTGACAGAGAGTAACTAGACTTATTGTGGTGATTATTTCACAATGTATACACATATTGAATCTATATGTCATATACTTGAAACTAATATAATGTTATATATCTCTATCTCTATCATCTCTATCTCTATCTCTATCATCTGTATATCTATCTTTATCAATCTCTGTCTCTATCTCTAACTCTATCTCTATCTGTATCTCTAACTCTATGTCTGTCTCTTTCTATCTCTACCATCTCTATCTCTACCTATACCTATACCTATACCTATACCTACATCTATATCTATACCTACATCTGTATCTATCTACATATATATGATGTACATATATGGTGTATGGGAAGTTCAGGATACAGAAAATAGAGAGCCAGGGGAGGCATGGGATGGAAGGCTTGTGGTGGGGGGGATGTTTAATCAGAGAATTGAGCAGTCAAGGATGCAGGGAATGAGCATTGTAGTACATGAGGAAGAACATTCCATGCAGAGGGAATAGCAAGTAAAATATGGGACACTATTTGTGCCTAAAGAGTGTCAAGGAGACCAAATGGCTGGAGCCGAGTGACCAAGGGTGGAGAGTGGTGGGGCCAGAGTTCAAAGAGGCAGCAAGAGATGAGACACCAGAATGTGTCAGTTGATTGTATGCATTTGAGTTTTTAATCTGAGTGAACTGGGCAGTTACTGCAGGATTTTGAGCAGAAAAATGATATGACCTAACAACTTTTTTCTGAGGTAAAATTGACATATACCATTATATTAGTTTCAGGTGTACAACATAATGATTTGATAGCTGTATATATTGTAAAGTGATTAGTAAGTCGAGACAATAAGTCTAATAACTAGATATAAGTCTAGTTTCCCCTTCACCATATAAAGATACGTAGTAGCTAATACTATATTATTGACAAAAGTCACCATACTGTGTACACTACATCCCCATGACTTATTTAATGACTAGAAATTTATATCTCTTCCTCCCTTTCCCCCATTTTGTCCAACTTCGACACCCCTGCCCTCTGGCAACCACTAATTTATTCTCTGTGTCTATGAGTTTTGTTTTGTTTATTTTTGAGATTCCATAGATAAGTGAAATCATACATATTTGTCTTTCTCTGTCTGACTTATTTTACTTAGCATAATATCCTCAAGATCTATTCATGTCATCACAAATGGAAAGATTTTATTCTTCTTTATAGCTGAGTAGTATATATAATAATATATATATTATTGAACATATATATATATGTTCATCCATCAATGGACACTTTGGTTGTTTCCATATCTCAGCTATTGTAAATACTACAGTGACTATGAAGGTGCATATATCTTTTTGAATTAGTGTTTTTATTTTCTGCAGATAAATACCCAGAAGTGAAATTTCTAGATTATGGTAGCTCTATTTTTAATTTTTGAGGAACTTCCATACTGTTTTCCACAGTGGCTGCTCCAATTTAAATTTCCACCAGCAGTACACCTGGGTTTCCTTTTCTCCACGTCCTCACTAACATTGGTTATTCCTTGTCTTTTTGATTCTACCCATTCTGATGAGTGTGAAATGATATCTCATTGTGGTTTTCATTTGCATTTCCCTGATGATCAGTGATGTTGAACATCTTTTTATGTGCCTGTTGGCCATGTGTATGGTCTTTGGAAAAAGTTCTGTTTTGATCCTCTGCCCATTTTTTAAAAAATTCAGTTGTTTAATTGTTTGGTGTTGAGTTGATGAGTTCTTTGTATATTTTGGATACTAACTCTTTATTAGATACATGATTTGCAAATATCTTCTCTTATCTTTAGCAGGTTGCCTTTATATTCTCTTAGTTTCCCTTGCTGTACAAAAACTTTCTAACTTTATTTTTTTTAATTAAATTTTAAGGGAGAGATAGAGAGCAAGTGAGGGAGGGGGAGAGAGAGAGAGAGAGAGAGAGAGAGAGAGAGAAAGAAAGAGAGAGAGAGAATCCCAAGCAGGCTCTGCGCTGTAAGCAGAGTCTGATGCGGAGCTCACATTCGTGAATGTGAGATCATGGCCTGAGCTAAAGTCAAGAGTAGGACATTTAACTGACTGAGCCACCTAGGAGCCCCAGAAACTTTTTAATTTGATGGAGCCCTTCGTAGTTGTTTACTTTTGGTTTCATTGCCATTGCACTGCATTGCATTAACTTAATTCTTGAAGAGACCTCTCTGGCTGCTCTGTTGAGAATAGATTCTTTTTTTTTTTTTTTTTAACATTTTTATTTTTTTTTCAAGAGACATATAGAGACAGAGCATGAGCAGGGGAAGGGCAGAGAGAGGGGGAGACACAGAATCCGAAGCAGGCTCCAGGCTCTGAGCCGGCAGCACAGAGCCCGACGCGGGGCTCGAACTCACAGACCATGAGATCATGACCTGAGATGAAGTCGGCCGCTCAACCGACTGAGCCACCCAGGCACCCGAGAATAGATTCTTGAAGGGTCATGTTTGGAAGCAGAGAAGTGAGTGATTCGACTTGTGGAGTAGTTCAGGTGAAAAACATGACACTTGGACAGGAATGGCTTTGGTAGAGATTTAAGGAAATAGATTCTGGATATATTGTGAAAGCAGAGCAAGTAGAATAAACTGATGAGCTAGAAGTGCAGCTTGAGAACAACAGTAGGATGATTCCAAAATTTCAGGCTTTAGCAGCTAGAAGAGTGGAGTTGCCACTTTTCGAGCTGGGGAAGGCTGCAGGAGGGGGGTTGGGGAAATATCTATTGTGTATGTCTAGGGGTTAGAGTATACGGGGCTGTCCCCCAGGAAGTGCACAATGCATGGCATGAAGATTCGATGGCACTCTCTCTCTCCCTGTGTAAAGTCTTTTACTTCTAATCACTCTGAGCTGTCATATCTGAGTGACTTTTTTATATATGACCTTTGTAACCAGATTTAACAACTGGCGTATCCTTTTATCCAACAAATGGTTGTTGTTCACAATGCCGTGTCAAATTGTAAATTTCCACTTAATACGGAGCACACATTTGGTGTCCTAAGCCAGACCGTAAATATCTCAAAATATGAAGAAACTCTATTCCTAATTATGTGTGGGATATTTCTCACCACCTAGTCTTGGCAAATGCCTGCTAATGCCGGTTTGATTTAAGCTTATTTACATCTGGAAATTACATATCTTTAAGTCATGAAGCACAATATGACAGAGCATCCTTCTGATATAAACGGAAGGCAAATTGAGGGGATGTGGTTCAGGATAATGTTGGTTGATGAGTATTTTAAGCTGTGAAGCTTCCTTTCCTTGATGCTTCCCTTTTGTCCACTTTCCTGCAGGATCCAATTTGGGGTTAGCGTTGGTCTATAGTTAATAAGAACAATGATGATGATATGATATGATCATTATTACAATACATTGTAGTGGGACTAAAGAGAGTGTTACAGCACCGTAACAGTATCTGTATCCCAGAGGTGCCTGCAAATTCTGAATTTTGCAGACAAAGTCCTGGTCCTTTTATTTAGGGAGCAACATATCTAAAGAACATTTTGGCCATGAAAGGATAAGCACCCCAATCATGCACACCCAGGCCTTTAACAATTGTTTTTCTATCTGCTTAGAGCACTAGTCCCCCAGATATAGGTATTTCTTGCTGGTCACTATTCAAGTGACACCTCCTTGGACAGGCCTTTCTTGATTGTCTTATACAAAATAGTGTCCATCCTTGCTTCCCCGGCCCCCTCTGTTCCATATCCCCTACATTATTGTTCTCGATAGTGGTTATTAATACCTATTATTATATATTTGTTACTTGATTTTACCTGTCTCCCTTCCTGCAATATCAATTCCCTGAGGTCAGGGATTTTGTCTGGTTTATGTATTGCGATATGCTTAGTCACCAGAAAAGTGTTGATGTTAAGTAAATATTTTTGAATGAAGAGCTAAATGAAAGACAAAGTTCAGGATGGCAAAAGTTGAAAAGAATCCGTAATCTGCTTTGGGGGAAAAAAAATCAGGTCCACTGTTTGTTTTATTAGGGGTGAGCAAGGTCTCTGGAAGTGATTCGAATGTAACTGATCAATCTCCTTCCTGGGAGCAGCCTAGAGACTTGGGTTCAACGGTCTTTGGGGATGGAGGGAGCAAGAAAGGTTTCTTTTCAGGTAGTGCTGACTTCTAAGACAGGTAAGGAGCTAAGCATCCAGGAACTATTTGGTTCATCATTTACAAGGACTGCCTCTAAGGTCAGCTGATTGCAGTGGCTCTCGGGTAGCCAAGACCTTCTTAAACCTAAAAATCTCTTTGCTCGAGCAAATGTGTTTCCTTCTTAACATCATTGTTTCCTATGTTAAACCTTGTCAGATTTCCCTACGGGCATTCCCCTAAGGCGGAACTGGATGGTCACGTGTATCTATATCTCAAATCCTAGTATGAGCTGCAGCACAGGGCAGTGAGAGCCACACATAATCAGTTCAGTTTGGATGTGGCCTGAGCTGTGCTCTTGGGTCGTCTCACCCAGCACGGCAAGACTGCCATCTGCTTTAGTCATTCTTACATTCCGTGAATTCTTGATGATCATCTATAGTCCCTGTATTATGATTTTACACATTCTACTTCCATGAATCCTTATACGTTTCTCTTCTCCAACGAGGTTGGTTTAGGCTACTACCTCTTAATAAGAGTGGGTATAAGCAAGAGGGAGCTAAGCTAGGGAATTGGGAACCCAGTGCACTATACACTCTAAATAGCTGTTGTTTTCCATGTGATTCTCTATGGTAAACTGTTGTTCACAGTAATCTTTGTTGACTTCTATTAGTCTGTTTACCAGTAAATGAAAGGAGAGACTGTGGCCTTAGGTTTCACCACAGTAGACGAGCGGCAGTAGCTGCATGAGGAGTATGGGCACGGTAGAGAGGAGTGAGATGCATAGAAAATTAAATGGCAAAGAAGGGTATCAAGTGGACATGTGGTAAGTTATGCACTAAGTGTCCTCAGATATGTTTAAGGGAGGGCGCTGAGCTGGTGGTCCACAGGCAACTGAGTTAGGGAAGATAGGAAAACTAAGATATACTCAATTTGTAATAATAAAAAAAAAACACCCTAGTTATTACTTTATTTATTACTCTATACCAGGTACTGTACTTAATACATTTCACAAATTTTTGTATTTAATCTTCATAGTAAGATGGAATAAAATCCTTCTCAGTGCTCCTATCTCCACGTTAGGTAGAACCAGGTTAGTAGAAACCTGGCATTTTTATCTAAACCTTGGCATTTCCTTGAGCTCCCCAAAGATGTACATGGTCTTAAGTGAGGAAACATCTTTATCAGCTTGCTCAGTAGCCACAAAAAAGTTGCCTCCCAACGAGAAAACATGTGTTGGCACAGGCCACCTACAGATCCCTATGGCACAGGCTACTGTATCCCTGTTTGGCCACGAGGAATCCCCTGTATGCATCCTATTTTTTATAATATGCAAGCAATCCCACTGAAGTAAAAGTTGGAAGTAGATCGGCATGAAGTTTTTGGTGCAGTTTTAAACAAGTACGGACATGTAAAGGATCTGACAAAAGAGTATTTTGCTGCTTAGACACACTCTCAGATTTTCACAATGGATGTTGTACGCAATCCAAAAAAGCATTTAAAACAATGAATATTCAAGTACATTAGCCCGATTGGACAGAAAGCCAATACAAATTGAAGAAAACTGAGGCATTTGGGTCTCGAATTTGCTCTCTGTTCCCATTTATTTACATGATTTGACCCATTTCCTTTGCTTTCTTTTCAGCCATTCCTCAACTTGCGTTTTTCCATTTTAGGATGTTTTTGTACACTTAGTATCCGTTATTCTCCATTGATCCTATACTCTTTATTTATTTTTCCCTCAATTAAACATAGTACCCTGAATCACTCGAGGCCATGTGGGTGATTGAGTTGCCTAGAAATAAAATTATTTTTCATTCATTAGTTTGAGCCCCTATTCAATCAGGAGATTTCTTTTCCCTCTCTCTATTCCATATTTCTTTCTCTAGTTCAGAGCCAAGTGTAAATTTCGAGGGTCTATGAAATCAGTTGGATAAGTGGAGAAAAGATAAATGAATTTACCAGAGTTGGTATGTCAGCTTTGGAAGAAACCTTTCTTTGTTACATTCTCTCCTTCCTCAAACCCAAATATATTCCCCGAAGGATTAATATCTTGGATTGTTCTTGGGTGGGGATATATTAAATGATTTCTAATGTTTCTTTTAACATTAAATTTATAGAATTTAAGATTCTGTGATGTTCAGTGATTATGAGAGGTAATGCTAAAGATACTGTACAGATAAATGACATTAATCTTTCACTTATACAAAAATTTGGTGTGGTTGTTCAGCAATCACCCTTTACAGTGGTGATGGAAGTTACCAGATTCCTTCTGTCTCATGACTCACTTACCCTTAGGGCATTCTAGTACTCTGCATTTAGGTAGAAGGTAGGAGAGCAGAATAGAGATAGTATACACTACTTCCACATAAAATCTATTATCAGTAACTAGTCACATGGCATATGGAGATGCCACTACTACTGAGAAACACAGTCCCTGGCAAGGTACCTGCTTCCCGTCAATGATTCTACACTGTAAAAAGAGAATACGAATCTTTGGATATTTTTTTTTTTCTGTGCCTCATATGAATTAAGATTTGGGAGTTTAAAACACCAAAATTGATTTTTCATTGTCCTAGAAACATAAATAAGGATCAAGGGAAAATTATATTTAACTTTATTTTTAATGACATAAATTCATATTAAAATATTTCCTTGGGACAAAAAGGGAAAAGATTAAGGATTTATATATACAGTTTTCTATTGCAGAATAGAGACATAAACCAGGGAATTATCCTCAAACTTTGTCACTGATATTTAGGGTAACTTAGGTTTGACCGTTTATGTACTTTGATACCTCTTTTCAAAATTAAATGTATAAATCCTATGATTTTTAATTCAAATGTTGGAAGAGTTAAGAAATAATTTAGGAAAAGATTGCACTAAAAATAAACATATTAAAAATTTTATATATCAGGACCTACTAGAATAACCAATGTGGACATATCTCTTTGGCTGATATAAACAGACATTAGTGGGGCCCGCAGGATGGGCACCAGCAAAACAAAGAAGATGAAAAGATCCACCAGGGTCTGTACTATCAATGGATAAGACTTTAGGCAATTAATAAATAGAATTTGCTGTTCTTAGTGCCGGCCAGCACTAAGTTATAACAATGAAAATAAATTATAACAATGGAAAACCATTTCTATTTGTTTTTTTTCTTAACTGTGGTTGTTTTTAGGGATACTATGGAGGCATATCGAAAACTATAAAAAAAGGACAAGATTGCTCTTTGAAAGTTAAACTTTTAAAACATAAACAATGTTGATATGTCAGATAAAGGGTTAGTATCCAAATCTATAAAAACCTTACCACAGTCTACACCCGAAAAACAATCCAGAGAAGAAATGGGCAGAAGACATGAACAGATACTTTTCCAAGGAAAACATACGGATGGCCAACAGACGTATGAAAAGATGCTCAATGTTGCTCATCGTCAGGGGAGTACAAATAAAAACCGCATTGAGATATCACCTCACACTGGTCACAGTGGCTAAAATGAACAAATCAGGAAACTATAGATGCTGGCAAGGATGTGGAGAAATGGGAATCCTCTTGCACTGTTGGCGTGAATGCAAACTGGTACAGCTTCTCTGGAAAACATTGATGTGGAAGTTCCTAAAAAATTAAAAATAGAACTACCCTATGGATGAGCAATTGCATTACTAGAAATTTATCCAAAGGATACAGGAGAACTGATTCATAGAGGCACATATACCCCAATGTTTACAACAGCACTTTCAACAATAGCCAAATTACGGAAAGAGCCCAAATATGCATCAACTGTTGGATGAATGGATAAAGAAAATGTGGTTTATATATACAATAGAATACTACTTGACAATGAGAAAGAATGCAATGTTGCCATTTACAACAACGTGAATGGAACTGGAGGGTATTATGCAAAGCAAAATAAGTCAGTCAGAGAAAGGCATATAGTATATGTTTTCACTCAGATGTGGGATTTGAGAAACTTAACAGAAGACCATGGGAAAAGGGAAGGGAAAAAGTAGTTTCAAACAGAGAGGGAGCCAAACTCTCCCTCAAATACAGAGAACAAACTAAGGGAAAATGGGTGATGGGCATAGAGGAGGACACTCGTTGGGACGAATACTGGGTATTGTATGTAAGCAATGAATCATGAGAATCTACTCCCAAAGCCAAGAGCACACTGTATACATTGTATGTTAGCTAATTTGACAATAAATTGTATATTTTAAAAAGGATAGTGGCACTCTTTTTTTTTTTTTAATGTTTATTTTTGAGAGAGAGACAGAGAGAGAGAGAATGTGAGCATGGGCGGGGCATAGAGAGAGGGAGACAGAATCTGAAGCAGGCTCCAGGCTCTGAGCTGTCAGCACAGAGCCCGACATGGGGCTTGAACTCATGAGCTACAAGATCATGACCTGAGCTGAAGTCAGATGCCCTAACTGACTGAGCCACCCAAGCACCGTGACAATAAGTTATATTAAAAAAGAAACAATGCTGATATAAAAAAATAGCAGTTTAAAGAAATGTACTGTTTCTGGACCTTTAAGGCTTACCTGTAGCTCAAACGAATACATTAAGATATCTAAAGACACATACGCTCATCAAAAAATGGAATTGGACAACCATGAAGCATAGAAAAGAAAATTATACAAGCAGTGTATACAGGTTCCAAGAAAGCGCTACAAGAGGGAAGATGCTGCATTCAGTGGTTCTAATGGGCAACTTCCTGCCTCCAGCTGGCACACTTTAATCAAGCCCTTCTAGCAGCCACCTGGCAACTCTAGATCTGACTTCATGCTCAACAAGAAGTATCTAAGTAAGATTTCGCTTTCTGGGTAATTTATGAGGATGAGATAGACTGATCCGCCGATGTGCATATTCCAGACTTAGAGATAGTCGTATTTCTCATTATAAAATAATAGATTTTTTTTTCAGAGTTATAGATCAGTCTTGGTTGATGAATGCGTTCTTGGTGTGCTGAGCAAATAAAATCCGTAGCCGACAAGTTTCAGGGCCAGATACTGGTCTGAGATAAATTGACCAAGTTAATAAATGGCAAAATCCGATGTAGGCTTTCTAGGAGAGGGTTTCTTTGCTTTTTTCAAGTTTACTAAAATAACCTCTTATCACTTCAATGGCTTAAACATTTGTATTTTTAAATTTTAGAAAAATCTTAATTATCACATAATACCAAGTTCCCTTTACTCAAATGAAAAAAAAGAAAAAGATAATTTAATAATTTCAGTTGGATAGATCAAGAATGCCAATACCATATGTGCAAACTGTATTCTCTATTCCGCTTTAGTCCTTAGAGAAATGTTAATTATCTCTAATTATTTTTTCATGAATATATTTCGCAGATTATGTAAAAGTAGATAGCAGTAATAGCTGTAACATTTTGTCCACGTTAGTTCATAAAACAATGTTTCCTTTCTTGCCAATTACCTTGCTTAGTTTAAAGAAACCACATGTATTAAGCAGAGTTGCTAATTCTTAGCAACACCATTATGACATCAGTGAAGGTAAACATTCTCGTAGTGGTCCTTGCTGTGTTGAAATAGAAGAGTCCCTTCTGAGTTATAATAGGATTTGATTACAGACACCTCTAGCTGTCAGGGACCTCATGTGGTTTAGGGACTGTATGCTGGATTCTGAAGCTTGAGTTCATGTCACAGAGGAGGGAGAAAGTCTGAGCAACCACTGTGTACATTACACAATGCCTGCACTGAGCCGAGAGCTCTCATGGCCGTGGTGAGTTTGCGCCCCAGACAGAGCATGGACCTGTACCCCCAATCCAATTATCCTTATCATTAATGAGAATCCAATTCCCTCTAACTTTTCATCACTCCTAGTCGCCTGGGAGACCCACACGGGTTCATTCGCCAAGAATGTCAGAGTTTTTATTTTCACGCTGATGGAAATCAAACATAGTCGCTATCCATTCCATCTAAAACACTAGTGAGGCCAATATCAGAGCTCAAGCGGTCAAGATACCTCATGGCTCTAATTTCCATGACCTACATTTTAAAGTTCCACTTAATGTATGGAATTCACACTTAGTCTCACCATATGCCAAACAGAGTGATACAGTCTTCAGTTGGGTGGGAAGAATCCTGAGTTTTAGTCCTGACTGTGCCTGTCTTGTGTTACCTATAAATTTAGCTGTGGATTGATTTTGGTTCTCAAGATTTTCGCAATCAAGAATCCCTGCTATCCCCTGGCTTCACATTTGAATGAGCTTATTTATCAGAATTGACTAATAAGATGCACGTCGAGGTAAGGATTGGGGAGATCATATTTATTATCTGCAATACCGGAAACAGTACATGCCTACCAACTGTTTTTGTTCTCATAGCAACCTAATGATGGAAGCAAACTGCTCTCTGTTTATGGAAAAGAAAACTAACTTTTTATCTAAAGAGTTAATAAGTCGTCCCAGGGCTTTGTAACTCTGCACTCGTATTCTTTCCACACTGCGAATTTGAAAATAAACTTTTAAAGAGTTGTCATAATAATTTTGTATTTCATGATCACATACAGGGATTAGTATGATTTAGATTCTCTGAACAGCATGTGATAATAAATGTCATGATGAGAAGAAGACCTGAATGATTGCGCATGCTATAAAACACCCTCGGTACATCCAGAGTTATTAAAGAAGGTAGAGATAAATGTCCTCAGGGAAGGAAGATGTTGTCATGGATGAGGCTGGTCAAGGGTATGTCTTATTTCAAATGGAGGCATTCTGCGTTTTGGGTGTAAAGGAAATCAATAGCATGATCTGATTTGTGATTTAGAAGAGGTTCTGGAAACCAGAAGGCCAATAATTAGCCTTCCAAAAGTCAGGCAGGAGGTAATGAAAGCCTCAATAAGTTTTCTTCCTATACAAACTCATATGGAGGAAAACACACTCGTTTAGTTAGGTATCTGAAACTCTAATGTAGCTCACAGTTGTGGCAATTGGCAATTGTGCCCCCTTTAAAAGAACTTCTAGTTTGAGACAGTTAGAGATTCATAGGATGTTGTAAAAAAAATGTACAGAAAGTACTGTAAACCCTTCACCCAACTTCTCCATGGGTTGTAAAACTATTGGGAATACCGTTTTGAAAGATAAAAATATGTTTATCCAGGCTTTGCACCATACACCAAATTGATCATAATTCTAAAGTGATTATAATTTTAAAATAGGCAACAATATCATAAAACTACCAGGAGAAAAAAATATATATATGTCTAGCTATAGCCTCTTGTATGACATTGTGAATGTTTACACACACAGAAAACAAACATCATGAAGGAAAAAATAGGTTATAATACATATATTTTGAAAAAGTCTATGTTAAAACACAAACAACTAAGCAGCCCAAAACTACAGGTGATATTTCATCCCCAAACATCAGCAACTCCAAAGGCTTTACTTGGCAAGAATCATGGGTGTGAGAGGCACTCCCCTCCAGGCTTGTTGCACAGGGAGTGCATTCAGTCTCTGAAAGGAATCACAGTCAAGAACTTAGCCGCCCCCCACCCCTCTCCCTGACTGGCCCTGTTTCTCCCAGACATTACATTTCAGAGGCAACAAGTCACTCATTGTCCAAAACACAATCTGCACATGGCAAAAGTACTGTGGGCATGTACAAGTTTCGAGTGGGCATTTGGGAGTTCAGGGAACACTTCTCTGAAGGAATTCTAAAGACCTGCTAGGAGGAAAGACCATGCATGCCAGGCAATCTGGAGAATATGTGCAGAGGCCTGAAGGTGAGAGCGACCATGGAGGAGGCCAGTGGAGGGCCAGTGAATATTCTGTAGCAAGGAAAGGGACAGGGAGTGAACTAAAGCAAGTACAAGTTGGTCCTCAAGATGTAGGCAGTGACTAGATCACGTAGCTGAAGGAAAACCTATGTAGGGTATGTTCAGAAGGGATAAATAATAAAAACTCCAACCTTTCCCAGAAGGTAAAAAAATTAGCTTCTGCATTGAATGACCGTCACCTGTATTTCAAAGGCTATTAAAGAGTAAAAGGCAGATCCACATGTGTGTTTAAAATTTTTTTTAATGTTTATTTATTTTTGAGAGAGAGAGAGAAAGACAGAGTGCGAGTGAGCAGGGGAGGGACAGAGCGAGAAGGAGACTCAGAATCTGAAGCAGGCTCCAGGCTCTGAGCTGTCAGAACAGTGCCCGAGGCAGGGCTCGAACTCATGAGCCATGAGATCATGACCTGAGCCGAAGTCAGACGCTTAACCGACTGAGCCACCTAGGTGCCCCCATAATATGTTTTAGACTCCTGTTGCTCTGGATACCAAATCTTAATGACTAGATTTGGTTAATTTACTCCATAACCAAGTTTAAGATATAGCTTGTTATATACAAAGGCAGATCAGTCTGTTTCACTTCCCCTAAGGTGATCAATTATTGATTCTCCAGCAAATGTTGGAGTAAAATTCCCATCTCTCTCTCTCTCTCTCTCTCTTTCTCTCTGTCTTCGCTTGCCATGTGTGGCCCTAATAATGTGATTCCTGCATACTGCTCTTGAATCATCTACTACACCTTCTTACTCCACTCGTGCCAAGAACTGGATGTTTACTCAGTGTGCTAGTTTTCCTTTGAGGTAGGGCACTGAGCTTTCATGCATGTGTCTTTTCATCTCCCTCTGCCTCGTCCTCTGAAGGAATATTTAGCCACCTTTCAGCTTAAGTAAACCTTTCAATAATCCCTTTTCAATAATCCCTTGACAGCAAAGGTATACTCCTATTTTTAGTCTTTATGCATCGCATGTTAATCATTCAAAAAATTCTCTCCCTCCAAATCTGTGATGGCATGAGAGGTATATATTTTTATGTTTATTTCAGTATCTATACTTAGAGTGATGGCTGCCACATATATTGAGTGAATGAATCATCTCTGCATATATTTAAAAATTGTTCTTCATTTTCAGCAATTCAACAGATTGCTATTTTAGTACTGTAAGGAGTAGAGGAGTTCCGATTGATGTACTATGGATCGTTTTTGAATGACTACAAGTAAGCCTATTTTAATCATTTTATTTTTAAACTATTTGTATGGACATTGTGCTTGATGTACATGGTCAGATTGAAACTTCTGGAAGAAAAGGCTGCGTTTGCCTCATCTCCGTCCTCCCAGGTAGCACCAGCCATAGATTATCACATACAGATTTTGCTCTTCAATTACTTACTTGTTTTGAGAAAAGCCAAGGATAGAGATTTAAGTGTGGGTTTTTTACATTTGATATTTAATCAATCTCTGAGTCTCCACACGAGAGCATTTTCTTCTATTCCCACAGCCAAGCTGAAATAGAAATTTAACTCAGATTTTGCTCTTGACATACCTACTCAGACTGTTCTTAATAAATGCAGTTGTTATTGCTAAGCCAGTTGTTGTAATTATATTTTTGTTGGCTTTCTTCATTATATTTCTTCTCCAGATGGTCCACAATTTAGGTGTTTGGCTCCCCTCCTAATATCAAACTATAGGAATATTACACCATCTTCTTTTAAAAACAACTCTCAGTTGGTTTCTCATTTGCCAATGGCTAGAACTTTGAAAGTCATCCTCCGGGGACCTTTCGTATCTCAATGATTTCATTATGGAAGAGAGCCCCTTGAGAGGTCCTGTTTTTCATTTCAGTCTGAACAACGTTCTGGCAAACCTCTGATACCATGGATTAGATTTTGACATCTTCACTTTTATATAAAACATTATAAAAGCATTCTACTCTGAAAATTCTGCTGAATTGAAACTCATGAACTACCTGACTCATGACAACATTAACTGGAAAATAAGGCCATATTTTTTATAAAACAAAAAAGTGTGGTGATATGCGAGTTTGCAGCTCAAATACGAGAGCATTTTGAATATGTATCTAAATTGTAAAGGGCTGCTTGTCCACACTTGTTTAATTCAAGAAAGGACATCATAGGTGTAATTCTCTGATCTTCAGTTTCCTTTAAAAATATAGAAATCATATTAGTACACATCATGTCATTTTTCCCTTGAGGGTGAAATAAGTTAATTTATGTAAAGTATCTAGAAAAGTGTCTGAATAAAAATAATAACAATCTCAATAAATGTTAACTATTGTTATTAGTTGTAACAGTTTTTATCCATAAACTCCACTTGCGTTAAGTGTTTGCCATGGACACAAAACTACTAATAGTTTACATATAATTACATTTGCATATAGTTTTCCTGCCCCTCTTTTAAAGTAAAGGAATAGTAAGAACTGAAATCACATGCAGTATTCTACAGGGTCAGCTAATTGACTTCGTTCCTGGACAGAAATGCTTCAGGTTTAAGTGTTACTCTGAGTGAGCATTTCAAACCCTAACAATTTAACAGTGAGGGTATATCTGGGTCATAAATAAAAATTCCTGGCAAGAAAAAGAAAGGAGGATTGAAGAAAGTGAAATAAAGAAAGCTCCTATGGCTCTTTGGGGGAAGACACATGAGAAAAAATCCGGGAGACGAATCCCTTGTCATTGTTAATAGCATCCTAGCACCCATGATTTCAGTTCAGAAGTAGCTGTCTTCATGGCTAAAGGCGACTTCCAGTCACTCAAAGAGATGATTCTGTCTGAGTTGTCACACAGGGAGATGACAGTGTCATTTTGTGGAACAGAATCTACTGTAGTTGATTCTGGTGGCAAATATGGCAGGTCCACGCCAGTCCTATTTCTCAGCGTATGTCCAGCCACTAGTATGGTGCCTGGCTCACGTACTGAGCTGGCATTCAATAGTTGTAGAATGAAAAGCTCAATGAATGAGTACAAAACAAGAAGTAAATATCATATAACTCTAAATACTTATACATTTCACAAATGAAAATGGGGAATATGTAGATAATAGTTCTGAACCGTAACTAAATAACCTAGGGACTTAAAAAATCCTGATGCTCAAGCTATGCCCTGGAACAATTAAATCAAAACCTCTGGCAATAGGATCTGGGCATTCATGCTGTTTTTAATAATCTTTCCAGGTGTTTCTACCAGGCCGCTTATGTTGACAAGCCCTGCTTAGACCCAGACCAATGGAACCCAGTAAATGTGACCCCAAAAAATGATTGATGAAAGGGAACAAAAGATTGCCTCCTGGGTCAATACTTTGTTGTTGTTGTTGTTGTTGTTGTTGTTTACATTTAGCCATTCATTTATTCAACAAAGTATATTGATAGCTATAGTCGGAAATGTGAGTGGTACAAAGATCTGTAGGATTGATATGCTGTACTCAAGTAGCTTACAGTCTTAAAAAACAGTTACCCATACTCTATGATACAAAATCTCATAAAGACTTAGAGATAAAGTGCACTGGAAGTTACTAGGACAAAGATAATTACCTTTAATGAGAGATCCCAGGAGGGGTTTTCCAAAAAAGAGCCAACTGAAATAGACCTTAAAATATGAGTATAAATAGGGCATACAGAAAATATTTTGTTTAACTATTAATAGCTGCTATAATGTGGTGTGCTGTGGATATCATTTTATATACATCGTTCATTCAATGGTATTTTCATGTAAAAATATGAAGATGGTAATGTTAGAAGTAAGTCTATTTAGAAATAGTTGAAAATGAATTGGAGTTCAAGTTATTTTACCAAATATTTTTTATATCTGAATGTCCAAATTCTCAACCTCCATTTTTCAGGAAGGATAGTGATTATTTAAGAACCCATATGTTGAAACTTAACTCACTCCACTAGTTCAGCTTCTCAAACTTACAGAATTGAAGTTAGTTTGCCATTAGCACCATTACATTAGGCCCTGCTTTATGTACTTGTGTATTCAGAGGCAGCCTACCTAATGACTCCAGTGCCTCATGGGATAATGAGCCACGTTTTGTCTTTTCTGAGATTTCCTAATCTAATGGATATTTCAATAGTAATAAGGCAAACATGTATTTATAACTTCTGAGCAAAAGTCTGTTTTCACCCACTTTCCCTTTCCACACAAATACATTAATATACCTCTTATTCTTAATGTTCCTGTCTTGTCTATACCTACTGGTTTCTACTCTAAGAAAATAAATGCAGGATATTGCTGGGTTGACTCAATAAGGCTTCAGGACTTAGGTCACATTATTGCTTCTTTCATTCGTTCAAGAAACATTTACTAAGCCAAATTATGCCACACAGTCTCTCGGGTACTGGAAATAGAAAAGTATCTAAAACAGAACAACACAAAATCTCTGTCCAGTGGATTTAATATTTTAGAGGGAAAGCCAACAAACAAGAGGAATTATTTTTTTTAATGTTTATTTATTTTTGAGAGAGAGAGACATAGTGTGAGTAGAGGAGTGGCAGAGAGAGAGGAAGACACAGAATTGGAAGCAGGCTCCAGGCTCTGAGCTGTCAGCACAGAGGCTGATGCAGGGCTCAGACTCACAAACCATGAGATCATGACCTGAGCCGAGGTCGGTCACTTAACTGACTGAGCCACCCAGGTGTCCCCAAACAAGGTGAATTATTACAGTATGTAATATTCGAGATGTTAGAAATGCTGAAGAGAAAAATAAAGCAGGACGAGGAGATTAAAAATATATATATATATAATAAAAAAATATATATATATATAAGCGAGGTTGTTACCAAGATGGCGGCATAAGAGAGCCCAGCCTCTGTTTCTCCAAAAGATCAATGATTAGGCAGCTATCCGTTAATAAAAACAGCTCTTGGAGATCTCTGGAGTCTACTTAAAAACTTCAACACAGCGAAACAAAAAACCTGAGAATAACTGTACAGAAAAGAATTGAGAGAGCCTCACCTGCCTGCATTATCTCATCCTCCAAGCTGCCATTTTCAGTGTCAAAAGGGATCTCCCAAGCTAGAAAGAGTTTTCCTTGCTGGGAAAGGAAGTTTGGGGAGAACAACCAGGTTACCCAGCTTTTGAAGGGGATTGCACAAAGGTCCCGCTTTGAACTCATTCCACTCAGACCATCAAATGTCAGACATACACAGCAGGGAAAAAGGAAGAAAAACAAAAGCTACCAATAGCAGTCACACAGCAGGAGAGATCACGATTCACAGAGACCTGCTTGGCAGACAAACCCAACTATTTTTTTTTTTTTTCCAATCAAAGAAGGAACCAATGGCTAGTAGAGCTGCTATGGACCCCTTGCAGATTTCACTAGCTTTCCGTCTGATGTCAGGTGTCTGAGCTCCTGCTCCTCAACACTCCCATCTGAGCCCAGGAACCCTGTACCAACAGCCAGCCCTGGTCCCTGTGACTGCGTGAAAGCAAAATGCCAGTCTAGACTCCTGGAGCTGAAATCCACTGCTGTGCACCTGTCTGGGGCTGGCCCTTCCAGGTGTGCGTTTGCATGCTGCTGGCCTGATACTTGTCACCAGCCTCCACCATACAAGCACACCTGGGGGGAGACTGCACAGTCATAGGGCAACATACCTGACAGCCAGGGCCCTGCAGCTATTTGTGGCCATGAATCAGGCCCTATCTAGTATCCCTTGCCTGCATCACTGTGGTCACCTGCAGCTAGTCCCTCTAGTTGAGCACCTGCATGCCTATAGCTCAAACACTATCACTGACTTCCACTGCCTTGTGCCAGGGACGAGACGTAACTGCCTTGGTAGTAGGTGCCAATAGCCAGGACCCCTGCAGCTTCCCATGTGCCTGTAGTAGTCCATGGCCTTTGCTTCCTTCCCGAACCCTTATAGTATGACCCCGGCCATTACACAAGCACCTGCAGCTGGTCTGTAGTTGAGTGTATGCATATGAGACTCTGGTCACCACTGCTGCATGCCCTGCTTTCTAGATGCTGGACTTGGAGGTGCTGCTGAGGACACCAGCAACCGTTACGGACCCCTTTGGAAGTCCCCTACAAACACCCACCATGGGCTACACAGCTGTTGATACTGTGTGCACTAACGACAAAAAACCAAAGAGGCATCACACTCCCAAGGGCCACCATGTGTTGTTAGATCTGAGATCACAGTACACTTCAGTGTGCCCCTTTGTGTAGGCAAGTCTTTGTGTGAAAGTCTTCCCTTAACAAAATTAGTTCATAAATTATTGAAGGAGTGAATATTTTCTTCAAATATGTGGACATGTATGAAATACAACAGGGATCACAAAGAGTAAGGAAAATGCGACTCCACAAAAAGAATCAGCAAACCTTAGGTAACTGGCCCCAAGAAATGTAGAACTAGGAATTACCTAAGAAATAATGCAAAGTAATTTCACTTATTTATTTATTTATTTATTTATTTATTTATTTATTTATTTATTTATTTTCAGAGAGAGAGAGCACAACCGGGGAAGGAGCAGAGAGAGAGGGAGAGAGAGAATCCCAAGCAGGCTCCACACTTTCGGTGCAGAACCAGATGCAGGGCTTGAACTCTCGAACCGTGAGATTGTGACCTGAGTTGAAATCAAGAGTCAGACACCTAGTCACTGAGCCACCTAGATGCCCCCAAAATAATTTTTCTAGGGATGCTCAGAGAGCTACAAGAGAACACAGATAAATAATTTAATGATTTCAGGAAAATAATGCAAAAACAAAGGAGAAGTTCGGTAAACATAGAACCCCAAAACATAGAAAAGAACTGAAAAATTTTTGGACCTAAGGAAAACAGTGGCTGAAGTGAAGAATTGAATCGAGATTTGATAGTAGACTTAACCAAGTGGAAGAATGAATAAGCGAATTGAAAGGCAGGTCAATTGGGATGCTGGTGGCTTAGTTGGTTGCGCATCCAACTTTTGACTTCACCTCTGGACGTCATCTCGTGCTTCCTGGGTTCAAGCCCATGTTGGGCTCTGCACTGACAGCACAGGGCCTGCTTGGAATTCACTCACACTCTCTCTCTTTCTCTGCATTCTCCCTAGCTCACCCTCTCTCTCTCAAAACCATATCAATAGAAATTTCCCATTAAAGAAACAAAAAGAAAAAAGAAAGATTGGAAAACAAGACTTCAAGTAAACAACCTAACTTTATGTCTCATAGAACTAGAAAAAGAACAAACTAAGGAAACAACAAAGATCACATTGGAAGTAAATGAAATAGAGACTATAAAACAACAGAAAATATCAATGAAACTAAGAGTTGGGTTTTCAAAAGTGTAAACAAAATTTATAAAACTTTATCCAGACTAATAAAAAAAAAGTCTCAAGTAAATTCAGAAACAAAAGAGGAGACTCTACAGCTGATATCATAGAAATAAAAAGATTTAAAGAGACTGTAATTAACAATTACACACTAACAAACTGGGTAAACTAGATGGAGTGGATAGATTCATAGAAACATATGACCTACAAAACTGAATCATGAAGAAATAGAAAATCTGAACAAACCAGTTACGAGTAAAGAGATTATGTCAGTAATCAAAAGCCTCCCCACAAAGAAAAGCCAAGGACCAGCTACTTTCACTGGTGAATTCTACCAATTGTTTAAAGGGTTAAAACCAATCCTTCTCAAATATTTCCAAAAAATGAAAGAGTAAGGCACACTCACAAATTAATTATATGACGTCAGCATTATCCTAATACTAAATCTGATAGGGACACAAGAAAAGCAAAGCTGAGAAAAAATATTTTAGTAAAAATAAGACTAAAATTAGGGAACAAGGAATATAGATATTTGAGGAATTACCATTCCATGGAAGAGGTCATAGCAAGTACAACGGAGGCAGGGGTGTGCTAGGTTTAAAAAAAAAAAATTCAATGCTGCTGGAGAACTCAGTAAGAAAAGACTAGTGGAGGGTAGGAGATGTGTCAGAGAAGCAGAAGTAAGAGAGCAGGTCATAGAAACTGTGTAAAAGACTGTGGTTTGTACTCTGAGGAGAGTGAGAAGCCTCTGGGGGTTTGAGTATGTGTTAATTTCCCTACTTGGAAAATCATTATCGTAATATTAACACCATAGTTAAGTCTTACTTATGTTTACACTCCATATGATGGAATTATGTAGGCTGTGCTCTTTTGTTTCTGGACTTTTTTTGCTCATTAGTATGTTTGCTACATTCATCTGTAGTATTGGATGCAGTAGTTGATGCATTCACTCCATTGTATGAGTATACGAGTAGATGTAGTTTGGGCATATTGTGATTATATGCGGTTATGTTGTGTTTTTCTTTTAGAGAACATGTTTCTGTGTGCTACATGTATAGTAGGAGTTGACTTCCTGCTTCAAATCCTGTACACCTTCAGCTTTCATAGTGCATGTAGTTCAGTGATGCCAAATCATACCCGGGAAGTCCAGAGTTTGAGAGATGAGCCTGGGCAGCTTGGCAGAGCCTGGTAGGAACAAGGTGGTTTGATTTTCAGTGTAACGTGTGGCCAAAGAAGGGTTTTATGTAGTGAATGACATAAGCAGGACTGCATGTAAATAGGTAATTCTGACAGTTATGTGAAGGAAATTTGAGAGAAAGAAGCAATTAGGACACAGCTACAGTTGTCTAGAGAAGAAAGGAGGGAGAGACAGGAAAGAGAGAACCGTTCTGAGAAAGTACTTGTGGGCCTTGGTAATGGATGGATAACGTGTAGAGGTGAGTAATGGAGAGAGAGTGGCCAAAGTCTCCCTGCACAGCAGCTGGGGCAATGTGTAGGTTCAGGGCTCTGAAACACGAGACTAGAGAGGAAGTATAATTTCATCGAGTATTAGACATGTTGATCTCAAGATGTTAGATGAACTCCACAGAAATCTGGTAGGTATTTTGATACAAAAGTTTGAAGTTGACTTCCTGGTCTGAAAGAATCCTTAGTATTGGTTTGTCTCAGAAACCATGAGGGTTTAGAGGTGACTTGAAAGAGCCTACAGAATCAGAAGAGCAACAGGCTGAGGGTTGAAACCTAAGGAACCACAGCATTTACTGAGGTGGGTCGGGGGTGGAGGGCAGGCATCCACAGAGAGAGGAGAGAGAGAGAGAGAGAGAGAGAGAGAGAGAGAGAGAGAGAGAGAGAGAGACAGCTGTAGGGTGGGAGCCAGAGGAGAAGCTGAGTGTTTTGAAGAATGAACCTGTTGACAGATGAAGCAGAGAATGCATCCATGAAAGATAGGGACTGAGAAATAGCCATTGGGTTTGACAGCTAGGAAGTTATTGCCAACTTAAGTGCCTGGATTTTGCTTGAGTTGTGGGGATGGAAGCCAGCTTAAAGGTTGAAAGTGAGGAAGTGGTTAAGTGAAATAGTGGAACTGGATAAAATCTGTTCTTTCAAGGAATTTGCATAAGAAAGATGGCCTGGTTGGGGGGATGCAGCTAGAAGAGAGAGGATCAAGAAATGGCTGTTTGTTATTCTTTATCTTTTTATTTTAGTCTTAAAATGTGGGACATAAGGATGCTTTAAAATATGAAGGGAGAGGCGCCTGGGTGACTCAGTTGGTTGAACCTCTGACTTCAGCTCAGGTCATGATCTCTCGGATCCTGAGTTTGAGCCCCAATCAAGCTGGCTGCTGTCATGCAAATCCCATTTCAGATTCTCTGCCCCTGTCTCTCTCTGCCCCTCCCCCACCTGCACTCTCTCAAAAATAAATAAAACATTAAAAAAATAAAATATGAATGAAAGGAGTGAACTGGCATTGTATAAGACTCTAAAAATAGAGGAAAAAAAAACATTTGGAAGGGGTGGAAAAACAGTCATCAGAAAGAATCTGTGACAGGGGCATGCCTGGGTGTCTCAGTTGGTTAAGCAGCCTCCAATTCTTGGTTTCGGCTCGGGTCATGATCTCACGGTTCCTGGGTTCAAGCCCCACAACGAGCTGTGCACTGATAGTGCAGACCTGCTTGGATTTTGTGTCTCTGCCTCACCCTCCCCCCCTCTCAAAAATAAATAAACTTTAAAAATAAAGAATCTATGACAGTTAGCATTGTTATCACAGTGTAGCTTTTTCCTTTTCTGATGGCCTTTACCAATCTCATTTTCATATGAAGCCAACTTCGCTTATGTACATTACCTGTCCTTCCCCACATTATACTATGTAATCAACACAATATTGACCATAAATAAAATTGAGTATGCTTATGGTCTAGGCACTGTTCCATGTTTTATACAGTATCTGTGATTGAGAAACGACCGTTCGAGTCAAAAGCATTACCCAACTTAGAGATGGGACCCTAAGTCTCAGAGTGCTATAGATAAGTTGCCTAAGGCAACACTGAATGAATAGGTACTGGGACTTAAACCCAACTCTGTCTAGATCCAAAGCCTATGCACTTTCTGCTGTGTCAGGCTGACTTGACTTCCATGATATTTGTATATAAATATATGTCATCCTGATAAGGATCTGGCAGTGACCAGCCCTTTCCGAGCTGTTGAAGGAGGTAAATATTGCTTGTTGTTATCCAATGCATCCGCTTTTGTATCCTGAGAGTAAAGACTGAGCCATCTGTAATGCTAATTGTCCCTTGATGCACTAAAGCAGATACAACTTCAATAAATCAAAGAACAGTTCCTCTGTCCCTTCCAACCATCCATAGCAAAGTATTTGATGCATGACTTTTCTGAGCCTTCCTTATTACAGTTATTAAAGAGAAAGGCAGAAAGATTGGCTATTTGGGGTGGCTTTCAAACACAGGACGCTACCAGCCCTAAGATATAATAAAGCATTGTATTACTTTTATGACCTTAGTTTATTTGAGTTTGGCTTGGCTGAATTTTAGCTAATATACTTTGCAAACAATCTGTATTTTAAGTAAGTACCTTTTAAATTTCACTGCTGCTTCTTTATAGAGGCATTTGGAAGAGCAAAGGGAGGACTGTGTATATATGAATCATGTCATTAGAGAGATTGTTCTCTGACACAGGCAAATCATATACACTGCAATGAATGGCCCTCCCTTGAGTACTACAGCCGTGTTTTACCAAAGATGCTCCTGGGAAAACTCATGGGCCAAATGCACTCTCTCTGGGAAAGAAAATAATGTTTGGGAGATCCAAGCCGAATATAAATATTGACTGTTCTCCCTGAGTAGCAGATTTAGCAGCCTTCATCATGCGAGGCATGACAGGGTGTTTGGGTGAGGACACGCGTGGCCCTTATGCTTCTAACAACAGCTTGATGGCATCCATTTCAACTGCAGCCTTTCTAATTCACTTTCAAAACCTACTTATTGATTTTAAAAGAATGGAGTTTGCCAAGTGAGATATTGTTCAGCTGTGGTTATGATGTTTCTTAAGAAAACAAAAGCATAACCCTGCATCGCGCCTTGATATTTTAGGTGAAAGAAGAGACAAAGAATCCTTGCTTGCCCCCTATCCTTAACTGACACTTGAGTTGCCAGACTGAATTGTCAGATTAAGTTGTGCTAATATTTTGTATAATTTTCAATTGAATTGGACTAATACAGCTGCATTGCATTGTGTTATTTTTTTTGTTTTTCTTTAACTTACTCATTTCACAGATATTTAGTACCTATTCTGTGCTAGACCTTAATATGCAGGTGCTGAACTGAATAGACCGAGATGCTATGCTTTCTTGTGAATTTGGCATTCTTGTTGGGAATAAGCTATAAGGTGAGAATTACAAAAACCTTGATGACATTAAAATTGTAAGCAGTGTACAGAAGCACAGAGGTGCAGGAGCAAGTGTAATGGGGGAAATGTAATTTTTATTAGTAAAGACGTCCTCGAGGAAGTTGGCATCTAGAAGGAAACTGGTAGGAGTTAGCCAGGCCAAGAGTAACCATGATAATTTTCCGTGCCATGCCGTACAACATACAACTCAGGAAAATTGCATTTTATGGAAAGGAGGCTCTGTGTTTTGAGGTATTTGAGTCTATGCTTCTAAGAGTTTCATACGAGAAGGACATTAACATTCGTTGAAAATATTACCCTGTACCACGGATTTCCACATACTCTCTCATTTGCTCCTCACTCTAAGCCATTAATATTGATGTGATTATCCCCATTTTAAATGCGAAACAAACAAACAAAAACTGAGGTTCGGATTAAATGAATAGATTACCTAACGTAACGTCTTTAGGAAGTAACTGTTTGGGAAGGCCAACAATTTCTTTTCATCCTCAGGTGGTCCACAATGTATTCTGGTAAGACTTGAGTCCATGACAGTTAGTGTTATGCATAGACACACACTCACACACACACACACACCAAGGTCACACACACCAAGGTCACACACACACACACACACACGCACATACACACACACACCAAGGTCACACACACGTATACACACAAACACCTGAGATTTCTTGGTTAAATACATTTGGCAATTTGAAGGTAAACAGTGCTAACCCAACTTGTAGGATAAATCATTGTGTAGTGTGAACCTCTGAGCAGGATGTGTATACTTTAGAGGGACAATAAATAGCACCCCACTTCCCGATCTCAGTACAAAATGAATTAAGAGATAACCATGAGGGTCAGAGAGACGGCAAACAAAGTACTAGCTTTGTAACCTAAAGAGCTAAATTGGAGGACCTGGATTTAGATGTGTCATCCCACTGCACTTGCTAATTCTTCATGTCAGTATTAGATTTATCCAGCCAGTCCCTGGCAAGTCTGGCCAACAAGTAGGCCATACCTACAGCACCTGGCCTATATCGAGACTAAGACCAGAATGAATCTTTCCCCCAAAGATGCACATGTGAAAATAGGAGAGACAAAGTGGTTAATTTGAGCATCATCAACTCCTTTTCCCAAATACATTAATCCAAAAAATAATTCTTTCCCTGGAGAGTAAGCTAGCAGAGAGAGAGTAGGAGTATTTTTCCAGTGGAAATTTCTCCATGTGGAAATGAGAAGGTCAGGGGAAATGAATTTCTCTCCTTACAAGAAATGGACAGTGTACCCTTGATTTTTAAAATAGATTTTAATTTTTAGAGAAGTTTTAGTTTCATAGTAAAATTAAGCAGAAACTATAAAGAGTTCCCATACACACTTAAGGGACAGATATTTTGCTTCATGTTTCATAGTAAAGTATTTGAACATTTCACTCTGTGCCATTAACTTTCATGCCTTAATTTAAATCTTCTCAACAATAGTATGACTGAGATACTGTTATTGTTCCTACTTTACAGATGAGGAAACTGAGACACAGGAAAGGTAACATTCAGGGTCAGACAGCTGGAAGTGGCAGATTCATGATTTTATCCCCAATGAATCCAATCTCCAGAGCCCCTCTTCTTAGCCAATGCTCTATATGCCTTTTATCTGTAAATTAAAAAGTTTAAAATCTTTAGTTTTGATGAATTTTTTAACATGAATACTTTATAGTTTAAAGAGTTCATGACCGTAGGTCCTGATGCCCAGGTAACTTTAGTCTGAACCTAGATAGACACTCCTAGGGAAGGGTTTCAATGGATGTTACCCCAAATTTTTTATGATGATACCTTCTTTTGAATCCTACTTTTATCATCCCTCCTAAACTATTTTACGACACATTCCAGAGGTCTAAGCAAAAAAAAAAAAATTGCCTTTACTTCTCCATTGCATGTCTCCTATGCTACTTTTCCAATGGTTTCCCATATTTTTAGTCTGATCCTTTTGAAATTGGTGATGGCAGCCTTGACCAAAATAAGAAAAAAAAAAAAAGATCATTTTGTAGCACAAGTTGCTAAGTTATTGCCCATCCATTTTCTCTAGGAAACTTAATTAATTATTGAGTAAACATGGCTTCCTATTGATTCTGTGTTGATTACTTTCTGATATGAAAAATGGAACCACGCCATAATGTTATTTGAACACAGCAGATTGAAGAGTATATTGTGGAACAAATGAAATAAAGGATATTGGCATTTCTGTAGAAGGAGGGGAGGGTATCAGTATCCATGTGAAGGAGATTCGATCTTTCTACAGTCTCAGAAACAGAGTGTTATAGGAAGGCTAGGTCATATTAGCAACAAGGTTTGAATTACATAGAAGTCTTCATTAGTCACTGATCTTTCCAGTGAGAGCTTAGTGCCCCTTAAACATTATTAAAGTCTATTTACAATAAATGACTACTTGAAATCAGCTCTAAATGCTCCATGTAACCTCTGGTTTTCAAATTAAAGGAAGGCAAGAGTAATGACAAATGTTTACCATCTTACAGATTAAGCAGACTGCTTCAGAAATTCATCCAATGCAGCACCTCCCCACTTGCAATCAGTGCTTCATGTGTGTGTGTGTGTGTGCTCGCGCATGTGTGCGAGGAAGCTTATACCGCAATCACTATAATGAGCATAAGGAAGAAAACTTTCTCTACAAGATTGTTTTTAAATTTTTTTTTAATTTTTTAACGTTTATTTATTTTTGAGACATACAGACAGAGCGTGAGCAGGAGGAGGGCAGAGAGAGAGGGAGACACAGAATCCGAAGCAGGCTCCAGGCTCCGAGCTGTCAGCACAGAGCCCAACATGGGGCTCGAACCCACAGACCACGAGATCATGACCTGAGCCGAAGTCGGCCGCTTAACCCAACCAACTGAGCCACCCAGGCGCCCTTACAGGATTATTTAACAACAATCTAAAATTTGTGAATTCATTTCAATAAACATTTTGGGTATTTCTTGAATTTTCCACAGAACACTGCGTTTACTTCTAAAAAAGACAATGTCCCCCAAGCTTATTCTTGAGACCAAACCTGCAAATGAAAGAAAAAGAGCTTCAAATGTCTCTTTGGAAATAAATGTTGAGTATTTAGTTATAAATCCTGCAAAAATGCATGGATTCGTTTTCCCATGAGCAAAGGGACTGGCAGCTTTATTTTATCCTTTATTGAAATTAAAATGTCAGGAAAAGTCTGAAGTGTTCATGCTGAAACTTTATTTCTTTTAAGAACTGGGCAACAGTCTTGTTTCCAAAGGATTATTGCTGAAACTTCATGGTTCATATAAAGTGAAGGGGATTTAAGAATTAAAGAAATTCTTCTCCAACTAAAATGTGCTTTATACCAAAGTCCAGACACATATACATGTGTTTTTCCATACATTTTCCAGAATCATAAGATTTTCAGGTTGAATATTGAAGAATTGTTATTAAATTCAAAGCTTGAGTTAGAATAAATGACCAGTGAACTCTAAATTGTATGATCTTAAAAGAGGCACTATTATTTGGAATGGAAACTGAGCCAAGTTTTCTTCTCTAAAAATATTATTGTTTTGTAGGTAGCAGTAAAACATTGCTATGTATATAAAATAATACAGTTGCAACTACATAGATACGAGACCCAGTAAACTGTATATCAAGCATAAAAATGACTTTGAAATAGAGATTAGTAATAATTAATAATTTACCATGTGTAACCTCAGATTTATATGATGATTCTTCCTTTTCTTTTTTTTTTAATGTTTAATTTTGAGAGAGAGAAAGCGTGAGTGGGAGAGAGGCAGAGAGAGGGGGAAACAGAGGATCGCATATGGGCTCTGCATGGGGCTCGAACTCAAGAATTGAACCTTGAGATGATGACCTGAGCCCGAGTGGGACCATGAGCCGAAGTCAGAGGGCCAGGTGACTGAGCCACTCGGGCGCCGCCGAAGGTCCTCCTTTCATGGGTTTTTCCGAACTTATTTTTTCCATCTCTTTTTCCAACTTTCTATTTATTGTTAATTTTGCTCTTTTTTTTATTTTCAGAAGTGAATGGAACATGTTTCTGTTGCCTTAGTATCTTTAATATGACCAGGTTCCCAGCTTTACTTTCTCTTCAAAACTCATTGTTCTGTACCATGTAATTTTGTAACACATTTGGTGAGTGTGAACTTTTGACAACTAAAAGCCCAAGTGCCCTTTCCTTTTTATTTAGACCCTGCCTCTCTCTCTTCCTTTTCTCTGAGAAAATAAAGTGGGTCTGAATTCTTTAGCTTATCTCTAAAATCATAATCCCCTCTTTCTATTTTTTGAGCCTTTCTATTAGATCTGTGAGAAGTGGCTTTTGCTGTAAACCTCTTAAAAAACGATCAGTGGTAAGTTGCTGGTGGACAGTTACTCCGATGGCCTAATTCCTTTGACTTTATCAGGGACCCTAGCATGGTTCCAATGAGGATGGTGACAGATGCATTTACTCATTGATCTATCAGGTCACTATTATTTAACACAAAACAGACATTCCTGAAACATTTGAAGTCAGTGAAAATGATACATTTCTGATTTTTTAAAATGTGGCTTTGGTATGTATCTGGAAAAAGATCATTGAGATACTTTTTCAGATGTATAGAATAATTAGAATCCATAAATATAAATGATTGCTATTTTAATAGTAAAATGTATCATTTAATAATTGGGGAAATTTAACCTTGACCAAGTTCACTCACAGAATGAACGAATGAATGACCCCAAATGTACCCACATGTAATGAAATGTGAATAAGTACCATTTAAACATTGACAAAACTAGCAACATATGATGAAGTCTACAGGTCTTTGCTTTCATGGGGACAAGTAAATGATGGACCAAGGTAAATGAAGCCCGCCTCACCTCACGTCTCTCAAACATTTCAAGATTAAAGAAAAACTAAAGCAGTGACTCCTTGTTCTTGAAGCTATTCAAGACGCTACAATTCTGGTTTAATAAAGGCCAATGTCTTTACTATAAGTTAATAAAATGATAAATGCAATCACAAAGAATGACCCTTCTTTACTCTTTTAATGTACTATTTTTGTAGAATCCCAGACAATTGACTTTATGGTAGCAATGGCTCCTCTGGGCCAGGAGGACACAAGGGCCAGGGTCAGTGTCCCAACCACTGGTAGTCCAGGTCCAGCTTGGTTCCCCGGCTGATGGAGGTGGGCTTCTGGATTGTTACACACTATTGTAAAAGATGTTATTCAGTTTCATAGTTAACAGGGAATTAACCTGGATTATAAGTGAAAATATTTAAATTATTTAAATCTTTGGGCTTATGGTTCTTCATTTGTGATTTTGAAGTAATAAATACTAGTTTCATCTACTTAATAGGATTTTTAATGAATCTAAAATAAAATAATAGAATTGAATGTGTTTTGTGAGATTTAAAAGTGCTATAAAAGGCATACTATTAATTACGTTTGTAGTATTAGCACATTCCAAATAAACTTGCAAGAAATCACTGGTAGCTGATGTCCTTAAATTATAGAAAGAAAGGACACTGATTTTGCTCTTTTGACATATCTGTGATAATCACTTCTTATCCTTGAATTTGATTTTATTGATTCACTGGAACATATGGCAGAAAAGCATATACCCTTTTATTCATGACTACATCACACATAAACGTGAGAAGTCTCCAAAACAATGCGTTTTGAACAAACACAGTGGCATTGGTAGAGCGATATAAGTAAAGCATGTTTGTCTTCTTGGCTTTGGAAAGGAGAGGTGACTTCCAGGCTTCATTGTCTCCATAAACCATTATGTCCTTGAAAATGCAAAAAGAAAAAAAAAAGAAAGAAAGAAAGAAAGAAAAAGGAAGAACCCAGACTATTGAGAACTGAAAGCTGGTTAGTGAAGGTGACCATTTCAAAGGTATATTTTGCTCTCCCCATCCTTTACTTCCGGTGGGTCAGGGAGGTATTTCAGCTGCAGTGCTGGCATTTAGCTGTAGTTACAATGAATTGCAGCCATGATTGCAATTGTTTTGTGATGCCTGTGGTGTCATTACCAAGATGCGATTACCAATTGCTATATGAAATTAGTTATGCATGAAATGAATAGGAAGCATAAATACTGGGAGGGAGAGTCTGAGCACAGACTTCATCCTCATTGTCTTCCAGATCCACTGACGCTTATGCATAATGTGGTCATAAAACTTTAATTTATTTCAGAGTCATAGGACTAGAAGGGATCTTTAAAGGTCAACTAGGACATCCCCCTGTTTCCAGGGCCTTCAGCAAACCTAAAAAGATAATGAATGGACCCTTTCCCCCACCCAGGAACGGATTAAAAACCTCCTAACAATTATAAGTTGAAATAAGGCAAGTTGTGATAGGAAAAGGAATTTCTCATTGGCCAGTGAGTTTAATATATTTTGTATGTATCATGGACCAAATTAATGTAAAGATGTATACATTGACTTTTAAATATTTTAATGTTAGAATATAATTTCAGCATAAAGCTTTAGGAGATTAGTTGTCATTTTGTGTCGTGTTTCTTTTTAAGGAATGGCATGTTCACGAAATTTTGTATTAATTGAAATTTCTCAATAGAATACTTCAAGGCTTAGTGGAAATTGAATTGAGATCTTTCTCAAAGGTCTTTGAAATCATATGTGATATTGTTTCTTTTCTCTCTGCCATGACTCAGTGGCCTGCTCTGTGTCTCAGCAATGCTAGAAGACTCACAGTAGGTCCATTAGTCTCTCTTGGACTCCATTTCTTCCCTGTAAAATGGAGGTCATAATTCTCTCTTTTATTTTTGTGAGGATTAAATAAAATAGCACACTTCATTTTCTTAGCCAATTGCTGAACACACAGCAGATGAACTGCAAATGTTAGTTCGCTGTCCCTTTTCTCCTTTAAAATGAAGGCTGGAGGGGCACTTGGGTGGCTCAGTCAGTTAAGCGTCCAACTCTTGATTTGGGCTCGGGTCATGATTCTGCTGTTTAGGGAGGTCTACCCCCGCGTAGGGCTCTGCGTTGGCAGTGTGGAGTCTACTTAGGATTCTCTCTCTCTCTCCCTCTCTGTCTCTGCCCCTCTCTTGCTCACACCGTCTCTGTCTCTCTCAAAATAAATAAACTTAAAATTTTTTTAAATAAATAAAAAAGCGAAGGGCTGCAGAGGGTTGTGACACACAGAAACTTTATGATTATCTGACCTCTTTTCATGAGGCTAAACATATGATCAAATAAAGAGGTGCAGAGACATACATGTGAGCCAGTGCCTCAGCTTAGGACACTATGGTACAGACATAAATGTTTGAAAAGAATGCTACACAAGAGAGAATTTGTACATACTTCTATGCAGATTATGTTCAGTATTAGTAACCCAGAATTTTAATATAATTATGTACTGAACACTAATTCATGAAGTGCGACCAGTACTTCCTCACTCTCTGTGATACATTGTTCTTTTCTTCTACTGCCTTTTCTATTGGAGAGGCTAAACTAGCATCCGGGATGAAGAGCTTCCAGGTTGTGGAGCTTTTAACCTTAATATTCAAACTTACCTTATCTTTCTCGCTAGTAATTCTGAGATTCTCAGCTCTTCCAGTGACAGAATTGTGTAGTATTTTTGTGTTCTTATTAACATGGGAAATTATATTATTATTATATATATTATATTATATTATATTATATTATATTATATTATATTAAAGTATTATATTATATTATATTACATATGTTATTATATTAATGTGGGAAATTACATTATTAAGTATTATTATATACATTATATTACATATATTATGTTATATTATTATATTAACATGGGAAATTATATTATAGCATTTTTACCTTTACTTGGAGGAATTTAGCCATGTTTTCTGACACCTGAATTATCAAATCATTGACATTGCTTCTTACTGCACTTGCCTCCCTGCTTTGCTATCCTGGGAATATATAGATTCTGATGATAAAACAAATAATCTTCAGGATCCGTGGAAGCAATCTTCATGTGAACCAAAGGAAGCCTTGGATGCAGAGTAAAGGAGAGAATAGTACAAGAATGAACAACTTCTAGAGTAAGGGATAGACATTAATAGAACAGAAATGAATTCCAATGCGTCCACGTATTGGGAGCAGGATGCGGCTGTAACAAGCCTATTCCTTACCTCAAACTTCCTTCTAGGATGATAAGCCAGGCTAAGAATAATGGGGAACAATTGGATGGTTGAAAGCAGGGAAGTGGCATGCTGTGATCCACTTTTTGAAAGTGTCACTCCACTGCAGGATTGAGACTGGACCAAAAAGGGCAGAGGCAGAAGCAGGAAGACCAATTAGGAGGCCATCGCAGCACACGTGAGAGACCATCACAGTTGGGACCAGGGTGTTGCAGAGCAGATGGTGGTAAGTGCTATAATGTCATGTACTCTCCTGCTTATCTGAGGTTTCACTATGCGTGGTTCCAGCTGCCGGTAGTCAACTGTGATCCAAAAATATTAAGTGGAAAACTCCAGAAGCTGACATTAAGTTTTAAACTGGGCATCCCTTTGAATAGCATGAGGAAATCCCGAGCTGCCCCACGCTGGGATGTGAATCGCCTCTTTGCCCAGAATATCCAGCCGGCCAGCCTGCTAGTAACTTAGTCGTCTGTCTTGATTATCAGATCCGCTGTCACAGTATTGCAGCGCTTGTGTTCAAGTTACCCTTGTTTTACTTAATAATGGCCCAACGTGCAGGAGTAATGATGCTGGCAATTCGGATATGCCACAGAGAAGCCACAAGGTGCTTCCTTAAAGTGAAAAAGGGAAAGTTCTCAACATATTAAGAAAAGGAAAAAAAAATTATAGGCTGAGGTTGCTAAGATCAATGATGACTTCTATGACAGTATATTGTTATAATTATTCCATTATATTATTAGCTATTATTGTTAATCTCTGTGCCTAATTTATAAATTAAACTTTATCATCAGTATGTACATATAGGAGCAAACATAGTCTATGTTGAGTTCTGTACTATCTGCAGTTTCCGGCATCTGCTAGAGGTCTTGGAACATATTCCCCACAGGTATAATATATATATGGAGTTTTGACTGACAAGATTTGCTGTGTACTGAGTGTGGGTATGAAAGAAAGAAAGGGGTGAGTCATGAAGGGACCCTATGTTTTGGGGCCTGAACAGATGAGTAAATGAAAGTGCCGTTGGTTTAGAAAGACAACACAGCTAGGAGTACACAGCTGGGAAAGGAATCAAGAGTTGTGTGCAGGACGTGTTGAGTTTGAGATGGCATCTGGGTATTCAAATGAAGACATCATGAGGCAACAGAATGTGAGCCAATAGTCAAAGGAGAGACTGAGGAGGATGATAGGTATTCAGAAGTCATCAAGATATTGATGGCATTTAAAGCCATGAGACTATATGAGATCGCCCTGGAAGTCAGTATGAAAAAGCCAAGTCCTGAGTCGTGTGAACATCTACACATCAAGAAATTATGGGATCTGGCAAATGAGACTGAACACAAGAGTTCAGAGGAAAACTAGAACTGAGATGGTGTTCCAGAAGTTGACTGGAGAAAGTATTTTAAGAAGGAGCGAATAGCAGACTGTGTTATACTGCCGATGGATAGGCTGGGATGGGAGCTGGAAAATGACTACAGAAATGAATAATTTCAATGGTAATAGTGACAAGCTCAAGTGAATTCAGGGAAAAAAATGGGTATGGAAACCTAACTGAACATTACTGGGAGTACAGGAGGTGATGAATTGGAGATAATGACAAAATACAGTAAAACCTTGGATTTTGAGTAACTTGTTCTGTGAGTATTCCACAAGACAAGAAAATATGACTAATAAATTTTAACTTGATAATGAGTGATGTCTTGGCAATACGAGTAGTACCTGATGCAATGTCACGTGATTACAAATGAGCCAACAGTTCTTCTCTCTCTCTCTCTTGCTGAGGGATTGTGGGGGATTGTCAATGCAGTATCACATTTCTGCAAAATCCTCAAAAGGAGGTAAAAATAAGTGTCATTGGATAGGTTCCTTGTTAAAGTTGCATGAAAAGAAAAAGATTCCATTGAACCAATAGATAGTGATTCCGTTAGTGATAGTGAAAGTCGTCCTACACAATAACCCTCCTCTCTCGTGTCTCCCTCACAGCAGCCATGAAGGTTTTCACTAGTAAGTGCAGGATAATTCGTTTATTTTTCTTTATATTTTGTATTTTCTTTACTATTTTGTATTATACTACAGTATTGTAATTGTTTTTGTATGAGTATTTTGGGGTTGTGGAACAAATCGTCTGAGTTTCCATGATTTCTTATGCGAAATTCGCTTTGATATACCAGTGCTTTTACAAGCATGCTTCCTGAATGAATTATTCTTGCAAACCAAGTTTTTACTGTATTTTGAAAAGGGTTGCTATGAAGTGGAGGGGGAGAGAAAGCAGCGGAGATAACTGATCTATTGTAACAAAACACGAATCACCTCCTCCTGGGGATGGAGGGTTGGTGGGAAACGTGTCTCTAACTTACTCAAAGTGTCTGTTCAAATTTGACTGTTACACCATTAAGTCTTTTTCACTGAACACAGTTTGTAATTTATTTTCAGTTATAAGAAGTTATACGTATTTTTGTGTTTCAATTTGAAACACAATAATTGAGGTTTTGGAGTTGCTTTAAATGTATCTTACCTCAAAAATGCAAAAATAAGGCAAGATGAGTTTTAGTCTGGTTCTTATACTCCTCCCGAATCTCAGAACTTGCGCTAGAACTAAGATCTATCAACTCTTTTTCTAGTCAAGCAATCAGGTGTTGTTTTTAGTGTCACGATTTTAAATTTGGGGCTAGAGGAATAAATGTTTAAGCGCTTTCTTTCCTTCATCAAAGTAAAAACAAATTTGAAGCTACCCGAGTAGGAGTTTTGTCTATTTTTATTTTTGCTTTAAATCTTAATTAAGTTGTTTTATTTGGGGGCGCTTGGGTGGCTCAGTCAGTTAAGCATCTGACTCTTGATTTTGGCTCAGGTCATAATTTCATGGTATGTGGGTTTAAGCCCTACATCAGGCTCTGTACTGACAGTGGGGAGCCCGCTTGGGATTCTCTCTGTCTCCCTCCCTCTCTGTCCTCTTTCTCTTTCTCTCTCAAATAAATAAAGTTAAAAAAATTAAAAATGTTTCATTTTTGTGAGTATTAGTATAGTCAGTTTATTATCTATCATCTATCTGCCTATCACCTATCTATCTATCTGTCTATCTATCATCTATCTGCCTACCTGTCAACTGTGAACCCCCCCGTATACCATTTAAAGTAAGTTTTTAAAAGGTGTTTTGTTTTTTTCTTCTCTGCCATCCTTGAAATAGCTCTTATTTAAGAAAGTTTTTGAATAAATATTTCTAAATGCCACGTTTAAAACTATCTTAAAATGCATGATTGCTTTCACTGAATAGTCTTTAAGGCATGGAATTACCTCAATCTGAAAGCATTTATCCCCTTAAATGTCTCCACTTTAAATTCTGCTTGTTCTGGAAAGTAAATTACTCTTCTGTCCTTAACACTTGCCTAATTTATTAATATGTAGCCTAAAGTTTGTGAGCCAATAAAAGATACTAACAGCAGGTTTGTGAAGATACTGCAGTGTTCCTCGGAAAGGTGGATGCTAAGTTTTAGGTGGTTTGCAAATAACTTTAGTGTTGTTTTGTCTAATGTATAAACTGTAAGTCATTTTCATTTAGCCCATTATTGATGAAACATGTATTTCTCCCAAGACAGTAACTCTTGTAACCAAAACAGCACCACTTGGATTGGCACAATTTGAGGAAAACCTGAGAAACGCTAGTGACAATCTCAAAATTTTGAATACACTGACCTGTCACTTAGAGACCACATTTAACTGGATTCACCTACCAAACTGGTTTGATGTGATCTGTTCGGCTGTAAGTATATCAGAACACAATGTTCAGGCAGTTAGATTTTTTTTTAACACAGAATTCAGCAATTTTATTGAAGTGGTCTTTTGAACTGTGAAGTGTTTTCCATGCGGTCAGGCTCTGTATTTACTTAGTAAGATTATGACGTAGAATCTGTCATGTGCCAGGGGCTCTTCTCAGCACTTTACCTAGTTTAACTTATTTACTTCTCAAAACCATTCTGTGAAATCGTTAATATTGTAATTGCCATTTCAGAGATGAGGAACCTGAGGCAGAGAGCAAGTGAATAATTAATTTGTCCAATGTCACACTGTCCGTGGTGCAGTTGAGATGAAAACCCATGGAGATATGCTTGGACATGCCTGCGAATACCTACCTTGCTAGGCTGCCTCTCTAAGACTGTGGTGGGTAGTAGGTTTTATAAAGTTTTATAGTGTGGGTTTTTTTTTTTTTTTAAGTTTATTCATTTTGAGAGAGACAGAGGCAGCGCAAAATGGGGAGGGGCAGAGAGAGAGGGAGAGAGAATCCTAAGCAGGTTCTGTGCTGCCAGTGCAGAACCGAATGCAGGGTTTGAACTCTCGAAACCATGAGATCATGACTTGAGCCAAAACCAAGAGTTAGATACTTAACTGACCGAGCCATGCAGAGCCCAACACGGGGCTTGAACTCACAGAACTGTGAGATTGTGACTTGAACCGAATCTACGAGTCGGGTGCTTAAACTGACTGAGCCACCCAGGTGCCCCTTCCAGTGTGGGCTTTTGAGCCAAATGGCCTGGCTTCAAGTCTCTGTGCTGTTATTAGCTTTGTGATCGTGTGAAATTCACCTAACCTCTGCTTCCTTCAGCTCTTTCATCTGTAAAATAAAGATACTACTGTATGTAAGCCAGGATATTGATCAGCACAGAGTTGATTTATAAATCAGGAATATGGAGTTATTTTTTTCATATCTAATATTTGGCTCTAGGTTGAGAAAATCATGCATGACTGATTAAGTGGCTGCATTTTCAGGCATGTGTTGCGAATTCATATAGATGTGGCTAAGAGAAAATTGTCAGGGGTTTTAAAGCCCATCTGGGGGGAATGACACGCATTTCTTTTGTATTTTTTAAAAGTGGTGTGCACAGATAAGCAGCCTTTCTCAATATTGTAAGTGCCCGGTTTTATGGTCTTTTCCTTTTTCTTCAGGACAGGTGATGAATTTAGAATATCTAGTGGGCCACCTCACAGATGATGTCAGTGTCTGTGGTAGGCCAGAACCCGAGTGTTCACACAGTCTACGCATACCCTAATGGGAGTTCAGTTTTCTTTTATTGTGGGTTTGATGGTCGCATCCCAAAGGTCGTTGGGTCTCACCCTGCAAGTTTGTTGGCTAGCGCTCTCATGATTCATGATTTAAGTCAGCCTTCTATACTCATTTGCATATATATGAGCAATTTGCACGTATACGCATATATACATGTACATATACATAGACACTGATATATGAAAGTATTTGTAATAGAAATAGCTATAGATGTAAATATATCAATATTTGTATCCATTTATATATACACTTTCCAAGTAAAAATAATATTGGCTATGATGCAGGCAACACAAATTTTCTGGTCCTTAAAGTACATCCAGTACAGACATTCATGAGCTGCCCAGTTTGGGGCCAAATCCATCTCCTTCTCCAGAAACTAACTGCAGGAACCCTACTCAGAATAATTTTTAAAGCTTATAGAAGTTATCTTGTAGCTAACTTAAAAAATATGTATCTAAGATATATGGAAGTATCTTTCTTTTGTAACTAAGAATGTATAATGTGTCTCTCTGCGGGTTTGTTATTGCCTCACCAAACACACATTTAAAACATTGCTCAACTTTGTAATTTCCCCACCTTTCCCTTTACATTTCAGAATAACTTCACAGTCGATTATTCTTTCAGTCACTTGATTTATGGAATGTTTTTCTTTTATTCATACCCTACTTCAATTTTGCTTTCAGTGAGTATCCATGTCTTTGCAACAAAGAAAATGTATATTATATATTATATTTATATCATATATCATATCATTATATTAATTATATTATATATTATATTATATTATCATACCACATATAATATATATTATATATATGCAATGTATACCTGCAATACTTATATGCATTCCTTGTTGTAAAGACATAGATACTCACTGAAGGCAAAATTGAAGTTACATATAACTAACTAAAGTATTAAGTCACACATTGTCTGAAAAAACAACTGGGCCATCCTAGTACTACGGTTATTTTACTTTAGCTAGATAGAGTTACAGATTTATTTAAGAGCAACAACACTTTTTTGCTGAAGTTAATTTTCTTCTCTTGACAGATACAGGATATATGATTTTTGAACCTGTTAGTTTTTCTAGACTTTACTTTAATAAGCACATATTAAACACAACTGTGTAAAACACCCTGATCGACATGTGAAGACACCGATTTGAATAAAACAAAATCTCAGTCTTCCAGGAACTTAAACTCTCCTCAGGGAGTTTGCTGGAGTGCAGTGCAAGGAAGGAAGATGTTCCCTGAACAAAATACAAACATCGGGTTGCATAATGATTAAACAGACTTCTGACTTGGGGAACGACATACGAAAGAGCCCTTCTGGTTTCTATGAGAGTGGAAGATATGAAATTTCAGCCCGATTCTGCTTGGCACGCAGGCCTTTCACATTATAGACCTGCAGCCAATGCTTTTGAAAGAGAGGCAGGCAGGGCAGAAAGGAAGAAGGCATAACTAGGGGAGAAAAGGTAGAGGGGAGTCAGGAAACAAGAGAGGTGCTGACCTTATGGTCATTCCCGTTGTTACTGTTATTTATTATTGCGGTCTACCATTTGAGATAGGACCGGCTTTTTTTTTTTTTCAAGTTTTTATTTATTTTGAGAGAGATGGCAAGAGCTGGGGAGGGGCAGAGAGAGAGGGGGAGACAGAGAATCCCAAGCAGGCTCTACACTGCCAGCTGCAGAGCCCAACATGGGGCTCGAACCTGAGATCATGACCTGAGCCAAAACAAAGAGTTAGACTCTTAACCAACCAAGCCACCCTGGTGCCCTCTGAGTTTTTGAAGCTCCTCCTGGAATCAGCAGACCCCTGGACATGAAACTCTGGGGCCAGAATTCCATACCCAGCTCTCATCTGAGGGAGACCCCAGTCACCATTTTCTAGGTAGGAAGCACATTCTCCCTGCTTTGTCTGGGTTTTACCTGTATGTGGTCAATGGATTGTCCACAGACACACCTCCATTCATATGGGCAAATTCTTTTCTTTTTTTTTTTTTTTTTCAGTATTGTTTTGGTAAGCAACCCTTAGAACTCCCATTGGCCTCCTACAGCTTTCTTGAAGCATAGATATGCTTGTTATAGCTTTGATTCCAGTGTAACCAATTTTAGGACTGAGTCCTGACTTCCAATGAGTCAGATGGTATAAAATATATTTTTGTGACTTTTAAGGTGTAATGGCAAAAAACCCAGCTTTTCAAAAGGCATAAATATATCTAGTGACTCCAGCCCTGAGCTGGGTTCAGCAATCCCAAGGCCCACAGACGAGAAGACCCCGGGATGGGCTCCGTGGTCCGCAGCTACCTTGCATTACCTTTCGTGCAGATGTAGGAGGTATCTTTACTCCTTAGAAGCCATTTGGCCTACCTCTAATTAATACTTCACCTAATCTTCTAGTAATACCACTAATTGTTCACAAACCAGCAATTTAATCAACACTCTGCTAACAGGCAAAGTTTTTTTTTTTTTTCTTTTCCTCTTCACTTTTCTTGTGCTCTGACACAGTGCGAACTTAGGCAAGTAGGTCCCAATTGCTTTGTTTCCATGTAATTTAACAGCAAGACATTATTTTCTCATAAGAGGTGCTTTGAATTTTTACTGCTAATGAATAAATTAACTAAAAAAGGTTAATCTGCCTACATGTTTATGAAACATTATGCAAATCGTTCTCCGAAAGGTTTAATGGTAATTGAAAGCAATTGAAACCATGGTACATTTCCCCCGATTTTCATCTATTTTTTTTAAAGCGTATAGATGACACGAATTTTTACATTTTACAGACGTGCGTGTAGAGGGGTATCTGTAAGACTCCGACATCATCTGTATGGTTTAACTACGTTAATAAAAACATGCAGACCTCCACATGTGATCAGGCATGGCACTAAATTTGGTAATTAATTTCAAAGCAAAGCTATAAAAATGAAAGAATCTGTGCGATTAATATTATTACGGTGAGCAGCAAAAGAAGCAATTATGTGTAGACACTCATTGTAAAACTTTGACAAAATGGTTCTTGCATTGAGTTCAAATCGCGTAGAGTTTATGACCTGCTATTCCGTTTGGAGGTATTTTACGGGAACGACACAGGTGTGAAAGGCTGAAAAGATATGAATCACGAAGTATTTACATGAGTGTCGCTTTGTAAGGAGACTTTTGCCTAATAAAGGGCCTGTTTTCCTTATCTCGCCCTCCTCTTTCCTGCAGTGAAGGTGTGCTGTCTTACCTGCTGGTATGCGCATGTTTAGAAGGGAAAATGTCCATGCATGCATGCGTGCACGTGTGTGCGTGTGCGTGTGTGTGTGTGCATGTGTGTATCATGAAGTAGCAGAGGACATATGTTGGGAATTACATATTGAAATAAAAAGAAAGTAACAATTTTCCTATTTGACCCTGAAATGTTATATGACTGAGAATATGAAGAAATAAGTGACTGATAAATCTGATATGATTAAAAAAAATTGATATAAAGGGGAGCCTGGGTGGCTCAGTCGGTTAAGCTTTGATTTGGCTCAGGTCATGATCTCACAGTTAGTGGGTTCAAACTCCGTGTTGGACCCTGTGTTGACAGCTCAGAGTCCGGATCCTGCCACAGTTTCTGGGTCTCCCTCTCTCTGTTCCTCCCCTGCACATTCTCTCTCTCTCTCTCTCTCTTTCTCAAAAATAAACATTAAAAATTATTTTTAAAATGTGGTATATAAAGGGGCACCTGAGTGGCTCAGTCATTTAAGTGTCCGACTTCAGCTCAGGTCAGGATCTCACGGTTCGTGGGTTTGAATCCTGTGTAGTGCTCTGTGCTGACAGCTCAGAGCCTGGAGCCTGCTTCCGATTCTGTGTTCCCTCCCTCTCTGCCCCTCGGTTGCTCACCCTTTGTCTCTCTCAAAAATAAACATTTACATTTTTTTTAGTGTGGTATATAAAACTATGACCTCCTAGTTTTCGTTCTCATGAACACTTTTAGATTCTTTTTTATCGCCCCCAAAATTTATTTAAACTCTATTTAGTTAACAGATAGTGTAGTATTATTTTCAGGAGTGGAATTTAGTGATTTATCACTTACATATGACACCCAGTGCTCATCACAATAAGTGTACCCGTCACCCATTAAGCCCAGCTGTCCACCCACCTCCCCTCTATCATCCCTCACTTTGTTCTCTGTCATAAAGAGTCTTTTATGGTTTGTTTCCCTTTATTTCCTTTTTCTCCCCTTTCCATATGTTCATCTGTTTTATACCTTAAATTTCACATGTGAGTGAAATTATATGGTTTTTGTCTTTTTCTGCCCAACTTATTGCACTTAGCATAATACATTCCAGCTCCATCCAGATCATTACAAATGGCAATATTTCCTTTTGATGGCTAAGTAATATTCCGTTGTATATATACCCCATCTTCTTTATCCATTCATCAGTTGATAGACATTCGGCTATTGTTGACAATGCTGCTACAAACATCAGGGTACATGTACCCCTTCAAATCTGTATTTTTGTATCCTTTGGGTAAATACCTAATAGTGCAATTGCTGGTTCTTAGGGTAGTTCTATTTTTAGTTTTTTGAGGAACCTTCATACTCTTCTTCAGAGTGGCTGCACCAGTTTGCATTCGCATCAACAGTACACGAGAGTCCCCCTTTCTCTGCATCCTCACCAACACCTGTTGTTTCCTGTGTTGTTAATTTTAGCCATTCTGACAGGTATGAGGTGGTATTTCATCATGATTTTGGTTTGCATTTGCCTAATGATGAGTGGTGTTGAACATCTTTTCATGTGTCTGTTAGTTATCTGGATGGGTCCCTTCAGCTTTCCCTCTTCTTCTCGGTCATCATTTCAGTGTAACTCTCTGGATAATATAGGGAAGTAACACACGTATGGAAAGATATGATGGAGTTCTTTGGCTGTTAGTGTTTCCTAAAGTGCCATTGCCTTTTACCTGCATTTAAAGTAAATTCAGGTTCAAAGAGAAGGCATATCTTCTCAGGTGTCAACTGTTGGCTGATAATCCTCTTGTAATCTCAGTCTTAGGTGTCATGTGTTTACCTTGCGCTTGCTTTGAATCTTGCTGAACTCGCATGCGTTGTGGGCCCCCTGGAATTCTGTGCTTATGTGGCATTGAGAGTGCCCTATACTAGTGGGGTGGCAAGGAAAGGTGGGCACGAATGTTACCTGCGTCTCTTCTGCTCATGCGCTTGCTGCTGCATGGCCCCATTGGACGGCAAATATAAAAGTAAGAATTTTAGGCAGTGACAGCAGAGCATTAAACCAAGCATGGAAACCTTCTTCTTTTTTTAAAGTTTATTTATTTATTTTGAAAGAGAGAGAGAGCACAAGTGCAAAAGTGTGACTGGGGGAGGGGCGAGGAGAGAGAGGGAATGCAAATCCCAAGCAGGCCCGAAGCTGACAGGTAGAACCCAACATGGGGCTTGATGTGGGGCTTGAAGTCACAAACTATGAGACTGTGACCGGAGCCAAAACCTAACAGTCCGATGCTTACCTGACTGAACCACCCAGGCGCCCCCTGAATGGACCCCTTCCGAGTACAGGACTCTGTGCCACTTTTCAGCCACACACCCATGAAGCCAGCCCTGAAAATAGCAGTAACAAACCCATTCCTTGTTCATGTAAATATTTTCATGAGAGATAACTGTATTTTCAAAAAATGTGAGAAGAGGGACTTTTTTAATTTTGAAAATGATATTAAAGATTAAAATCTTTAATATCTAGTTTAATATAAGACAGCTGGATTCACATATCTGCTTTTGTGTTGATTGTGTTGCAACATATTGTTTTGGTTGAGGTACTTGAAGAATATCTGGCCTTTCACAAATATGTAGCTAGACAAAATAGAAGTACTTTAATAAACCTTTCAATAAATTGTGACTATTCTTCTTTTAGATTATGCTAAAATTCGATAGCTGGTTGTTTCTTATGAGTTAGTTACAATATGTAATCTGATGTCATGTTAGTATTTTTACTCTTTTAGGTTTTAATCCATTGACTATCTTGCACTTTGAATAGATTTTTACACATGATTTTCTTTTAACCATGATGCCTTGTTAATTGGAAAACAATGGCTCCCTGAATTATTCAAATATTACAAATTTTGATGCATTCCATTGCACAATAAAGCTAGATAATATTTATTATTGCCATCAGTCTTATTATAAGCTGTCGAGCTCAGAGTGACTGATACAAGTTGTAATACAACTTGTAATAATTTCACTTACAACTCAAATTTTATCACTGACAACAAATATACTACCAATTGTTTTCCTTGCAGTGACCTGATGATGCTTCATTCATTTTTGAGAAAATATCTTCCTAAGACCTAAGTCTGAATGAGCATGCTCTGTCAATCATTTTTAAATGAAAATTGCATACCATGGAAAAAGAGGCTAGTTCAGCTGGCAGTTCAAAGAATTACACAAATATTGTACCCTCAAGTAACCATCCTGCTCTAATCACACCTTCCGTTTTGTCACACAGACTATGAAAAGTGCATGGGCGGAAGGTTCAAAAGACAATAATAGTAATGAGTTTTACTGTATTTGAAAGTGAAACTTGTTTGAATATTTACCCTATCTGTGTAGTGGAGAAGAATGCAATGGCTACTACTGTCATTGGTGTCATGGCCCTAATGAGTGGGAAGGTGCCGGCAATGGAATCCACCATTGTTTCTGTGATACCAGCACAAATGTCAGCACAGTGAAAAAAACAGATACCATCTTCATACTTTTACAAAATTGTTTTGATGTTGTGAACCCCATCAGTGGGTTTTGGGAATCCAGGAACACAGATTGGGAACCACCTTCAGGGAAATTAATGCAGTAGGAGATTTTACTCTGCCACTTGGTAGAAACGTCTCTCTGGATTGTCACCTCCTCCCCTTTGTACATCGTTTTCTTTTCTGTTAAGTGGGGGGAAGTAGCATTTGTTCTGATGGCAACAGATTTACTTTAAGAATCAAATGAAATCATCGCTCTAAAATAATTTTGAAAGAATAATGGCCGATGTGTTTGTCTCTGTCTTCTTAAAATCGTTATTGGTTTCTTGTTGTTACTATAATAAAATCTATATTTGAGTATCTCTTATGGCCCATGCACAGTAGCAAAAACTTTTATGCCTATTGTACCTTTACTATTTATCAAAATCCCTAGCTTGTGGTAGTCAGTGCTGGGATTTGACCCAGTTGTCCATAAGTTTCCCTTTATGTCACAGCACTTATTCTAAATGCCGAGGCCAATGCAAAAAAGGAAGAAGTTGGATTAAAAGTGGCTTGACTAGAGAAGTTAAAGAATTTCCATTCCCAAACTGACAGAAAAATCATTGAAAATGCATAAATGATAGTTACCAAATCACTCCTATGTGCAGACTTCTATGTGTAATGAATACACTGTATGTATATTCTACCTACAAGCATACGCAAATGAAGTTCTTCAAGAGTTATTGCAATTAAAATATGCAGACATCTATGTAGTACTTTATATGGAAGATAACAAGGCAAAGTGGTAATGCAGCAGGAAGCATTGGTAAGAGAATTGTTTTGACTCAGTATTTCTCTAAGTTTTTGTTCATGTAATTTCTATGAGAAGACACATCTGGAATTAATTTATGATCTAGGAGTTCTTCATGTGCAACATAGTTCACCACCCCTCCCCCCCCCCCGAGTAAAAATACTCCTCTCTTTGACTCGTGAGCAAATACTGGTTTTTAACACTTGCAACCCCACTAAAAATATCAGATATGAGGAGATGAGTCATAGCAATCAGAAGATCAAACACAACACAAAGGCAGTCATTGGCAGGTTGTAGCTGGTTCAGGTCCCATCAGTGGCGTTTTAGGGAGGCTTCTCGAAATGTAATACAGAGACTATTACTGTGGTCTATACCAGCAGAAATAACTCTTTTCGCTGACACACAGCCTCACCTTCCATGCTCTACCTCACCTGGTATTTCATCATCAGTGCACTTATCACCAACTGAAATTGTTTGAAATATTTCATTGGATCTATAACTTCTTCAGCTATGAGACATTTCATTATTTTGTGTACACTAAAAATTGCCAGTTATGTTGCTGTATTTAGGTTTGTAAGTATTTATTTTCAAAACCTCCAATTTGATATTTTATCATGTAAGTAAAATAAGCATGTCTATCCTTTTCCAAACAATAGCATTCTCTTTATGCTATTATATAATATCATTTATTTCTTAAAAGAACAAAAAAAAAGTTTCACCCTTGTCTCTGGGATTTTTTTTTTTTTGAAGATTTTAATACTGTTTTGATAACGGTGCTTTCTTTTCATTCTATTTTATTTTTAAGTTTTTTTTTTTTTTTTTTCTTTTGAGAGAGAGAGTGAGCGCCTGAGTGGGGTAGGGGCAGAGGGAGAGAGAGAATCTTAAGTAGACTGTGCACTCAGTGCAGTTCTTGATACAAGGCTCAATCTCATGACTGTGAGATCATGACCTGAGCCAAAATCAAGAGTCAGATGCTCAACTGACTGAGCCACCGAGGCACCCTGATAAGGGTGCTTTCTAAATCTTCCCAAAAGATGCCAGCAAAAGGTTTTAAGATGCCAACTAGGATTCTTATTCTTATTTAAATGGTCTTTGGCGATCCATGGATTGAAACATCAAGGGGCTGAGGTTGTCCTTCAGTGCCATCAGATATAGCAGCCAGGTTCACCCAGGCATAGGCAATGACAGTATGTTACTACTGCCACCTGGCCTGCTGTAATTGAAAGAAGCCATCCTAATTTCATTTGAAAGTGTGGGGAGAATATGATATATAGTCTTATTTATTTTTTAATGTGCATAGTTTCTTTCTTCTCCCATTAAAATATAAGCTCATTGAGGACAGGGCTCTATCTGTATTGTTTCTCCAAGCATCTAGGTAGAACATTGTTCAATACATGCATTAAATACACATGATTTAAGTGAATGATTAGTAAGGTCAACACAAATATGAAAACCTTAAAGGAATAGTCAAATATCATATACTTGAGTAAACAGGGGCTTTCTAATCAGAAAGACCTCTGACTCTCTAACCTGCTTTGATACTGGGCATGTGACGTGACATAAATGTTGAAACTCTCCAGCTTTCAAAACGAGAATAAAAATGCCTACCTGGTGAGTCTGGATTTTGTGAGTTTTGACCAACAGAGTACAAGGCACATCGTAGGTACAGGGTCTGTAGGTAATTTCCTTCTCCATTCTTTTGTGAGGACATGTCCTTCCTCGTCCCTTTGCATCTGGTACTAATTGCAACTCTTAGCTCAGAATTCTTATTGTGATGGCCTTTTTCCTGACTCTCAGAGTTTACACAATTGTGGAAAACCATCTGAAAAAAATAGACCTCTTTACATTTCCACATCTGGAGTTTGCCTTCCTCCTCTTGTCTAGACCAATAGGCAAAGCCGGGAAAAAAAACAGGTGCTGACAGACAAAGCACAGTATCCATTCTCTACAATCCCAAACAAAAAATGTGTTGTTCTTAATTCTATGAGTTGAAAGTTTGGGATGTTTCAGAATTTGGAATTCTCCAAATTCTCAGCTAGCAGGTGTTGGTGTCATGCTGCCGTTTGTTGTCGGCAGAAATGAGTCAGATGGAACTGAAGTTTGGAAAGAAGACTTGATATTTACATTTGAGCTATCATCCGTGTGTCCTGCCGCACATACAGTTCAAAGAGAGGCTGCATTTTCTTCTTCTAAACAGCCAGTAATGAAGAAGTGGGCTGATGGGCCTTTCAAAGTAAACTGGGTTGTAGGTAGGAAATCGAGGCAAAGAATGTGAGTGCGTTCCAAACCCCTCAAAGACAAATTCAACAATGGAACTGGGATGTGAAATAATTTTTGGATTTATTATCCTGCACTTGATATTTAGCCAGTGCTCTTAAAACATTATGTGTACGTACATGCTTAGCCTGTCAGTACATTCCTACGTGATTTGAAGAATTTGACTATTATGATTAAAAGTCATAATGGATATATTTAATGGTTTATAGCACTGTTATTTTTCTAATAATAATTGTGCTCGAAACCAAAGGAGAGGGAATGAAGTCAAACTACTACAAGAGGGAACATGCAGAGAAATCCATATGAGGAAACCAAAGACGTTAGATGAATTCAAAATTATACCAACGACACTAACATAATATGCAAAAGAGATGATCAACCAGTAGAGTGTTCTGAAACCTTGAAAGTAAAATAAAAAGAAAACGTTTCATGTAAACGTTGAAACCCTAAAGCATAGAAAACAATGTCAGTTATCTCCGGAGAATAGATGTCACTGTTGTTCCTTTCAGTGAATTGGAGTGATGGCAATTTTGTCAAAGTACTTCTCCTGCATTCACTCTTGACAGCTAGAATTGTGATTTTAGTTCCAAACTGAGAGAGCATCTTCAAATAATTCACTGGTTCATGTTCAATTCTGCATTTGGTTCAAAATAATCTATAAATCACATACCTTCAGGTGTGTGTTTGTGAAACATGTCTTTTATTTTATTGCGTTCCCCAAACTTAATTCTGTCACACAAATATTTTGAAAAGCTTTTGTTGATTTTCCAACATGCCTTTGCAGTTCTTAAGTCACGGTGGTCTCAAAACCCAAATCATTCAAGTCTCTGGTTTTATTTTCATCCAACGCATTGAACTGTACACAGTCTCATGATGTCAGACAGTAGATTAGATTCATGTCTTGTGTCAAAATAAACTCCTTGAAATAATAGGAGTTTGATTTAAACAAGAAAAATTACAATTTTCCATATCTTTTTTCTTTTAATTTATTTCTCTAACTCATAAAGCCATGAACCAATTGAATGTTTAGCTTCCCTTCTTGTTTGATTTCTTTCATGCCAAGTGATTCCCAGGGGGGCATTTCACCTGGTGCTATAATGGGAAACTTGGCAGACCTTAATATATCACTGCAGTGTTTTTCTCAATTATATACTTTTTTTCATTGTAGGTTTTGGACATATTTCAGATGGTCTTGACCATTAAGTTTCTGTAAATGAATATTTTTCAGAAAGTTACGTTAAAAATATCCTTGTAGAGCAATTTAATAGCCTCATGATAGACCCTATTAGAAGACAGACAAGATTTTCAGTTACTTAGTGTATAAAGATGTTATGGAGAGACGAAGCTGGTTGAAATTACTTGATGTGGATATTCTAGTTAAAACAAACAAACTTGCCGTTCCCTGTCTACTTCTGATACACCTGCTGAAAGAGTTTGAACAGTGGAGTGATAATATTTTTTGAAAGATAGAGGATGAGACAATCTATCTAAGGGAATGATCAATAATTACTTGAATTATGCTATCTGTGCTAGATAATGAATAATGATTAATGTGCATTTTATTCTTGGTTACTTTACATATTGCAAGCTTTATTGTATACTTCCGATGTCCTAGTTTCGTATCTTTATTTATTCACTCATTCATGCAACCACTATTTTGAGTATCAATTATGTACCAGCCAACATCTAATTTTAAAGAGAAACAACAGATAATAAGTAAACAGGGTAATTAAAATAAGTTGTAGCAAAGGCCAAGAGAGAAATATGCTCAGAATATAGAAGTCTCCAGAGAGAACAGTCAATCCAGACTTGGTAATAAAGGATGGTCCCCTGCAAGAAGAGACAGCTACACTAAATTTTAATGTTTGAGGGATTTGGGGACTAGTTGGTGTGAACATGGAGGGATTTATAATCATGAGTAGGGCCCTTTGTGACAAAATGAGTAGTGGGTAAATGGTATAGAAGGCTATGATCCAAGATATTTCCTTATCCTCTGAATGCGATCAACTATCTTCATAGACAACTACTAATCCTACAAATTCTAAATGTCCTTCAATTGTCTTTGAATACATGGGTAACAGAATATAATTCACTTTCATTTAAAATTCCCTGTGATATATTCTGCCTTTTAAAAATAAAGTTTATTTATTTATATTGAGAGTGAGAGGGAAAGAGTGCGTGCATGCATGAGCAGATTAGGGGCAGAGAGAGAGGGAGGGGTACAGAGAGAGAGAGAGAGAGAGAGAGAGAGAGAGAGAGAGAATCCTAAGCAGGCTCCCAACCATCAGTGCCAAGCTTGAAGTGAGGCTAGAACTCATGAACTAGGAGATCATGACCTGAGCCGAAATCAAGAGTAGGACACTTAACCAACCGAGCCACGCAGGTGCCTCAGACATTTCCTGCCTTTTAACAGGAGGGGAGGACATAGCAAATTTCTTTCATTGGAAAATAATTTTATATTATTTTGTGCAAAGAGACTGGTGAATAGTAGAAAGAAAAAACTCATTCTTCAGTACCATTGTTGGAATTTAAAAAAGTGAGTTTTATTCAAATCATAGTGGACTCAGTAGCCTAAGACATAGTAAGCTAAGTAGCTGAGCAAAATGAGGGAGCGAGGGGTGGGGCTGGGGGGAGAGTAACAGGAGTTTTCAAGAGAAGAGGCCAAGCAATTTAGGCAGGTGGCCACAGCCATTTTGGATTCAAGACAGCTATTATTTAATTTTGATTTGTTTGGGTTTTGTGATCACATACTTGATATGACTATAAACTTTGAACAGGGCTGTTCAACACACAAATATTTTGCTTTTGAGGAACATCAAGGAGTAGGGCTGAGTTGCACAAATGGCTTGGTGTAGAGCGAGCTAAGAGAATGGCAAGAAAAGAGCAGATCGTGTGGGATTTTGTGAAGGGCACGGGGTGTGGCAAAGGATATGGGTTAAAATATGCAAGCCAGTTTACAAAAATCAGGAGTAGGAAGACCTCAACTGACATCTGGCTGAAGATACCTTTCAAAGATATATAATGCATAGTTTCTGCACATCTAAAACAACATAATAGGGTCAGATTTCAATCATTTGTACTAATGAAGGGGAGAAGCAGCAATGGTCTCAATTTGTTAATATCTGTTACAGGCTTTTTTTAAATATTTAGCTTTAAATGTATTTCTCAGCTGATTTAACTTTTCAGTAGCATTTTGCTAGGGCTTATATTAAAATGTTTTCATTTCCTAAACACAGTATGGCTGGGCAACAGGAAAAGAAGGTGAAACTGTTTTGTAAACAGCATATTATCTTAATGCACAAACTGAAAATTCACTCCATTTTGAATACTCTTATGTTATTCTGATAGATTCAAACAGTTAACTTGGCTTACATGAAAAAAAAAATTCTTTGATCAGCGATCTCATGAGGGTGCTGAAACCAGCTGAATATATATTTTGATTTCCCGGCTATTAGATAAGAGTTAATGTTCCCTACATAGTTCTTTTGATTGCATTCTACAGTTATATATGTAAAAAACAACAACTATAACTATAAACCTTAACTTATTAATGTTTTCAAGAATACTTAATTTCTAAACAGCTTCAATCACAGTTTATTATTTTGTTGCACGTCCCTTCTTGTTTCTAAAGTTCTAGAAATAGGAACCAATATTTGTGGTCCATGACCTTAGAGGATGGTTGGTCAGCTAAGGATCTTGTAGGAACTTTGTCTTGTCTTCTCACTGTGATGCCAGCAGCTGTTGAGACTCCTCAAAACTGAACAGAATCAAATAATCCATTTACTTTTTATCTTCCGTTGTGCCAACTCTTTGCATTTCATTTTGTTTGGTCAGTGAAAACACTCAGGTCTTTTTCAGTATAATTAGGCTTTTACTCTATTATTTTTAGATTTTTATTTTCTCATGTTTAGCATGAACATAAAATCAGTAGGTTTCTGGGATGGTGTTGAAAGGTTTAAACAAAACCAAAATTGGTTTTCACTTAATGCCAAAAATAAACTTGTGAAGTGATTTTATTATTAGGTTTTATAGCTCTCCAATATTCACTCTTATGAAACTGAAATTATGGATCAAAGCTAAATGGCCAGTGTCTTTTTAATTTTAAAAGCGTGCTATAAAAGCAACTGACCTCTAGTCCATACAATTTGGGTGTGATTTTGTCATCTAGAAGATACCACTTGCTGCACCAATTGTCCGTAGATGGATTTTAGTAGGAGACATGTCGCCAAACTCATCACCACAATGTCATCCACGTGCAAATGGAAATCTTGAAGAACTACTCTTGCCTGAAAGTTAATTCAGTTCGATTCTCTTAGAACTCTTTTCTTTCCTTGGTTTTGATTTGTTTGCTCTAGAGCAAAACTGTTTATTATGGCAGATAATAAGTTGAATGGAGAAAGTAGAAGAAGATGTCTCTAAATATACTAGTATGATGTCAAATTATTCTGAGCTCATGTCTTTCCTAAGGGTTTCTAAAAAACTTCGAAGTCCTGAATAACTGCTGGCTACTTTAGTTCAGCCTTCAATTACATTTAATTGAAAAATGGAGTGGAGAAATAGCAAAAAGCAAAACTGATGAGATTTCTGTGGTCAAAGAATGTTAACTCATTTGATTTTCCTGAAATTCTAGACACAAAGCAATTTTGCACACATTGCTAGATGTTGCCTGTGGCTTATATTAGAAATGTCACTTGGCTGAAGCCCTTTGAGGGTATTACATGTGTGTACAATATAACATTCCTCTAGGGTAGAGGATTTCATTGTATGATCAACAGCCCAAGGACTCCTGCACTGAACTTGAAAAATATTGGTTTGTCAAAGTGGCTGTTGTACTCTGCAAATGTATGTGATCCAAATTTTAGTTTCTCTGAATTCTTCTCTTTAGATGTATACTATTCTCATGCTTTCATCATGGTGCTTATTGAGAGAGTAACGTGTCTCTAATTTAGATGAAAAATAAGAGATTTAATTGGGAAGGAAAAGCAGAGTCTGAAAATCATTCACCGACCCCTCCCGAATCAAGCTATGAGGCAGAAGAAAAATTCTCAAACACAGTTGTGAATGTCAAATTCCGAAGACTTCTTTCTTCCCTTACTTTTACCTGCTTATTCCACTGCTCACTGATCCAACATCTATTTATCAAAACACACTCTACCTACCAAAACTTCTCAGTTCAATGAGAAGTCAAAGGAGTGTAAAACATCATCCTGCTCACCAAGAATTTTCAAAGCTAGCGTATGTAAAGAACTAATCAGAGTATGAAACTGTAAACAATGAGGATTATGTAAATGGTATTAGTGCTACACGTACATGAGTGTGTTTGTAGATGTATATGCACAGCGTACTTGATAGCGCATGATCTTTTCAGCCTTCTACAGAGTGAGGTAGGTGCATATCTATTCAATTAAATGAACATTTTATATTATACATACAGTTGTAAGTAATAATGGGGTCATAGACTAAGCTCTTGAGTCTCCCTACCAAAGGAGAATAAGTGTAAATGTATTCTGTTTTTAAAGAAATCTCATGTATTTTCCTACACTTTATATTTGGTTCTACTGTTCAAGGTAGAACCAAGAATGTCTATATCCTTCCTGCCTTTTGAACTCTTCTCTCTTCATCTTTTGTTGCCATATGCATCAAGATCCTGTTATTCTGGAATCACAGAGTGTAAATATTCCCCATGATCACCAGGGCGAAACCCTGGATTCCTGCAGTCCTTATCTCCAGTCTGTGGGGCTATAAAGCAGCAACTTACAAGCTTTGAGAAGAGAATCAGTTCTGGAGAAAGACAATGGATTCAGATTGTTGGGGGAGTTATAATTGTTTATCGGGGGCATGCTTACTTTGTGTAGTTAAAGCAGGAATAAAATTGAAATGAAAGAATCAAGGTATAGTTTGTCCAGATGAGCCTTGGCATATGTTTCAAGAGGAATCCACCCGCCACTGTGTGAGAAGGAGCCACCACCTGGCTCCTGTTAACTCTGTGAGTCCGTTTATTTGCTGGCAATGCTAATTAGAAGTAATCAGTTTAGCAAAAATATTGTCAGTGCATACCCATTGATCTTATAAAAATGCACACATCAGATTGCAGTGACAGACTTAAACTCCTTGAGATCAGTTAATGAACAGGGCATACATTTTATTTGTTATTACCTTACTTTTCATACTTTTGTACCAATACCACCAATATCTCCTTTTAAGGCACTGAGTCACTTAAGCACTACTTGTTTCAATAGTAAAAAGAAAAGAGATGCTAAATGAGGAGGTGATTTAAAAAAAAAAAAGATTCATGTTGGAGGGATGATTAACAAGTATATGAAATATGGTCATAAGCGACTACAAGGTCGGGTTGTAATTTCGCAGGAAAGCAGAATGGCATAAGCAGAATCACCAGAGTGAAAATTATGAATTATATTCAGCAAAGGTCAACTTATTCAGAGCATAGAATTTGTCTAGAGAAGTAATGGCACAAAATGACAAATCTAGTCCCAGAATCTCACCTCCTAGAGTCTACCCGTACCTCTTTCTAGATTCTAGAGAGATCAGCCTATATCCCTTGAAAAATCAGCTCACGAATGCACTTTACTGAATATTTCTTGGTGAACAAAACAAGCTACATTCCTGCTCTCATGAATCTCAGTTCTGATGTGTTGGGTTTGGGGTGGAGGAGAGACCCAGGAAATGATAGATAGATAGATGGATAGATAGATAGATAGATCGATCAATAGATGATAGATAAAAGATATGAAGGATAATATCTCTCAAGACCTTTTATGCTGCAAATGAGAGTAGTATAGTTCCTATTTTCACGTTATTGTATTGGCAACCTTGGATCTGAGCATGATAAGTGAGAGTGGGTTGGATAGTGTTTTATGATTAGAGAAGTTTACGTATGAGTTGGAGTCAACAGGAAGTGTCATCTGCTGATCTGAATCTCAACTGAGGAAAGAATAGTATGGAAATAAGAGAAACCTAGAGGGAGAGACCTCTATTTAAAAATGTATTGAATGTCTAGTATGTGCCATGTATTTTTTTTTTTCGGGTGAGTTTAGCAGTGATATGAGCAGAAAAAAAAAAAATCCAACCTCCTGAAGTTTATTCTCTGGGCATGGGGGATGTGAGATATGGAATGATAAACAAACTCATCCATTAATGAGACACCGAAGTAAAATATGGAATGTGTTGGTTGTAGGTAAGTACTCTGAAGAAGAATGAAGCAGAGAAGGGGGTGTTAAAGCAGGAATGGAGGAGGTAGAGTAGTCAGGAAAGATTTTACTGAAGAAGTGACATTTCAGCAAGGTAGGAAGATGTAGTCACATGGATTTCTGGGTAAGAAATTCCTAACAGGGGAAAAAAAACTAAAAATAAAAAATAAAAGACAGAAATGTGCACAACTCCTTGTGCCTGGCATGTTCAGTAAACACAAAAAGATCTGTGGGTCTGGAGGAGTGTAAGCAGTTGAGAGATGAGGGGACTGTGAGATCAGAGAGAACCAGAAAGTCAGGCCATAGTGAATGTTGGAGTAAAACATACCTAACAAGTAGTGGACACATTAGCCTGGTTATGTTGGAGGTAAATTATTTTATACTAAGCAACGGCTTCTTGGCAGTGCCTGAGGTAGCCTCAGCGCCATGCTAGTGACCAGATTAGAAACCTTGGAGGTAAACTATGGGGTGGTATAATCAGTTAAGAGGTGAACTGAGGGGCCCAGGGACAGGCATGGGGTGGTGTCTAGGGCTTGTTCTATAGAATTTTCCTGGTTGTATTAAAGGTATCACAGGGATGTTAAAAGGAGAATTATAGGAAATCCACTCTTGTCTTCCAAACAACTACAGAGTTGTGATCTTAGCTTTTACTGTGAAAACGACCCACTCATAGCATGTACCTCACAAAGCAAGGGGCACTATGTGACACATTTGGATGAAAATTCAAGGATGAATGTGGAGATGGCTAAAACTAGAGATTTTGGTTATAAGTACAAACAGTAATTTCCGAACCCCGGTTTTGAACCCAGAGATTATTTTGATCGGTTGACCATCTACTCAGTTTGCCTTAGATACCAAATTCCCCTTAAATACTTACTTTAGCAAGAGAGAGCCTCCTGGCTCCTACATGTCTGGAGGGCCAAGTAGAGCACATAATAGGCACTCAGAAAATATCCAGACATTGATTAATAAGTGTGCACTGTGGTCCTGAAATATTTGCTGATAGATTATTTAAATTTATACTAAATGAATACTTTAAACAATTATAACCAAAATTCTGTTTGCTTTAGAAATAAGTGTAAGTAGGGGCATCTGAGTGGCTCAGTCCGATAAGCGTCTGACTCTTGATCTTGGCTCAGGTGATGATCTCGCAGTTTGTGAGTTCAAGCCCTACACTGGGCTCTGTGCTGACAGAGCAGAGCCTGTTTGGGATTTTCTCTCTCTCTCTCTCTCTCTCTCTCTCTCTCTCTCTCTAACCCTTCCCTGCTGGTGCTTTCTCTCTCTGTCTCTCTCTGTCTCCCTCTGAAAATAAAATAAAAATAAACATTAGAAATAAATAAAGATATTTTAAAAAAGGAAATAAGGATAAGTAATTTATTTAAAAATATGGAAAGCTGAAATATGGGCTTTCATAATGATGGAATCTGAACAGTTTGTAAGATTTAATTCTTAGTCTAATGATCAAATGACTTGTCAAACTAATTGGATTCATACTAACCGTACTAAGCTAATAAAATTCAAAGAACTCTATACCAATAGCTTTTTCAATAAGAATTTTTGTTTCGTTATATATGAAACTAGGTGAAAGATTCTACGTATCTGTCTATGGTGTGGTGGAAAGAACATTCCCAGATGACAGAAACTCTGGGCCCTGGGTTTGGTGATTTTGGTAACTACTTGTGTGGCTTTGGGAAAACACTAACATATCTGAGCCTGTTTCTTCATCTATAAAACAGATTTTCTTACGGACAGTTTACATTGGATCTGCATTCTTTTGAGCATTTTATAGCATTTTATACATACTATCTCATTTAATCTTCCCAATATCCATTACATAAGACTGCCTCCTAATGAGAAGGGTAAATTAAATTATTATGCTTTTGAGGTCTGTCCTAACTCTAGAAGTCCAATTTATTTACATCAGTTCATTTATTTTTTCAAGCAATGGGAAAAGGTGCACCATGTAATAGAACGTGGTGGTAGTTGAGCAGGCAAGGACTCTGATGTCATTTCCCCACTTGCCTTAGCATCTTCATAGTTGCGTGAGTAGTGAACTGAAGGTTTAATGTGTAGTATAGGTTTCTCAACCTCTGGCTACAGAGTGGGGTATTAGCATATGAAATCTGACTTCTTCCTGGAATGATAGAATCCCTGGGGGAATGTGAGTTAATTAGGATATCTCTGCAAAACCCTGGACAATAGCCCATTAAATGTCACAACTTTGACAAACATACACTGTATGGAAAATGCTATTTTTGGGGGGACTGTGTGCACATTATCTTGTTATAGGACAACTTATAACTCCTGTCACCACCACAATCCTACCAGATGATTGTTACTGCTGGTCGTGAGGGGCCGGAAGTATTTACTACAGCAGTCCTAGGCCATTGCTCATGTGTTCCTTTTTCCTTGTGCATGAAGACATGGACTGGACGATTCTCAGAAAGTGTTAAATGCTCATGATACAGGAAGTCCCATACACAAAATTATTTTTGTGAATATATCTTTTCCTTGTCAACAATTATGGTCTTTCTTTTCAATAAGAAATGTTTTTCAGGCAGTTTTAATATAAAGAAAACAATAAGGTAATTTGTTTAAGTATAAAGGGAGAAGGGAAAACAAATTCTTATGTAATAAAGGTTTGAATCCAGGAATACTTTCTTTCTGTTACCAGTAATTATTGCCTAACTTGATAAGCCAGCAAGTAGTTATTGGAAAACGTTTGTGAAAATATAGTATCACTTTACCACTATTGGCCTATAACTGCCTGCAAGGATAGTCATCACTCTTTATCATTGATATTGCTGTGTCTCTGCTCTGATGAGGAAAGACAAAACTGTGGGTACCAAATTCTGGGAATAGAGCAGCTCAGTTGTCATTTGGACTAATTCAAATCCCACAGGATCACACCACATTTAAATGATTGATGTTGATTCAAGGAATAGACCTCAGATGAGCTGGTATGGCAGACACGAAATTAACCTCTGTTAAAATGTGAATGAAATCATGATGAAGGAAGCTGGCTAAAGATTTTCCTAATAAGAACAGGATCGCCAAGATCTGTGATGATTTTTAATATTTTCTCTAATAACCGCAGAAGTTTATATGTCAGGAAAGTTGAATAACAGAAGCAGTTAGGGAGACAGGTTGCACAGAATAGATATGGGAAAAGCCAAAGGAGAGTGTTTAGTATTAGAAGAGCATCTGGAAGAAGTATGAAGTATCCGGATGACCTGAAGGTAACATATCAAAACCTTCATAGAAGATATGTCATGAAAGAAGTTTCTCACTTGTTTCAAGGTATTGTATTTTGAATAACTGCTTTCTGTACTATGCATTTTTAATCTGACAAAATAATTCTTGGGAAACTGTAGCTATGGGAAGAATAAAAATATTAAAGGTTTCAACTAGTTTTTAAAGACAGAAGGGGTTAATTAAAATCAAGAAAGAAAGGGAATAAAAACTGCAGGAAATACTAACAGGAAGATGAGAACAAGTATTCAGGAGATTCCCTATACGTTCTTGCAGTAAAATCCCTTAAATCAGAGGATGGTAGAAAGCAAGTATTGTCATCTTATGCTGGACATATTGTGCTTTGTATTAGGGCAAAGACGACGGAAATTTTGGACATCCAAGCTTTTTATATCTAACTTTATGCGTTTTGAGTAATAGAAAGTGAGTAGTATCTGGCAAATGGTAATAATTCAGCCTTGTGTTGCCACCGGGGGAGCGAGCTGAGTGGAGGTTCCAGCATGGGACCCTTCATACTGCACCAGTGGGGATAGCGGAAGTGTCTTCCTAGTTGGTGGAGTTACTGCACTTTAATATAGGTACCAGAACATGAATCTTTGTTGAAAATAAGGATAGAGTACAGCTTGTTAGTTATTAAAAAGTTTGACTTTCCTGCAGGAAATTATGAGTAGGCCCACAAGAGACATTAAATGTATATTTATATCAGTAACAGTTATAGATCTAGTACTAATCTTTGGTCAGTTTTGATCAAATCAATGATAATACCAGTCTTTAAACATCAGAATTATTCTAAACCTAGTGAATGCTTCCCATCAGACCTTGCCTAAACTCTGACTCTCAAGTTGGTGTTATTAATGGTGTCTCAAATTTAGGAGTTTATAAAAAAGTAACTTATTTTCCAAAAGTGAACACTGACTATCAAAAGTTAATAGCATGACTCAGTCAGTAGAGCATGCAAGTCTCGATCTCAAGATAGTAAATTTGAGCCCCATGTTGAGTTGTAGAGATTACATAAAAACAAAATCTTAAAAAACAAAAGTTAATATGATTAGTGTTTCCCATGACTCAGATTCAGCACTGCTTAATTCTTAATCAGAACTGGAAGCCACTGAACCCAGCCATGGTACCCATGTCCTAGAATTTAAGCTGGGCATGATTCAAAGCTGAGCTGCTCTTGGCATGTTCTAGAAACCATTAAAAGTGGCAAAATACTATGAAGTGTTTCCAGGTCAGTGTTTCCGAGGTAAATTCTTTGAAACCTATTTATAAAATCCAAGTAGAGCAAAATGAGCTGCTTCAAATTAATTACTATGAATGTTCAGAACAGATTATAAAGACAAGACCTGCGTGAACTCCTTGGAATAGATAGGTGATTATATAGGCTTTTTAATATGTTTTTTTGTGGTCAAAGAAAAGAGGTGTATTCTGAGCCCTTAAGAGCTCATCTTGAGAGTAGAAAAGACCCCTGATTACTAGTAAAATTCGAGAGACACTATATTTTCTTGGTTATCACAGCTTAAATTTAATTATTCCTTATGACAAAGTTATTTTGGTAAGGCAAGTTTAGGGTAATTGACTTGCCTTCAAATCTGCTACTCTTTTAAGTCTGGGAGTTTGCCAAAGAAAATTAAATCATTGTAGTCTCTATTTACCACCTTGTCAATCCATATAAGCAATAGAATTTCTATTAAAAAATCTTAAATCACTTTGTTTTTTAAATGAATTAATATTCTTTTCATTATTATTTTTAGTTTTAGAGAGATAAAGATAGAGAGTGTGAGCAGGAGCAGGAGAGGGGAGAGAAAAGAGAGAGAATATCTTAAACAGGCTGCATACTCAGTGTGGAGCCTAACATGGGGCTCAGTCTCGCAACCCTGAGACCATGACCTGAGCTGAAAACAAGAGTCAGCCACTCAACTGACTGAGCCACCCAGGCACTCCAAAGAATTAATATTTTAAACTCCTTGTCTAATCCAAGAGCTCATAAATTAAAGAAGAGTCTAACAAAGTGTGTTTCTCATTTCAACATAAAAGGTCTTTGGATAAAACAAAACAGCCCAATTAAAAAATGAGCAAAATATCTGTACAGACATCTCACCAAAGAAAATAGAAAAGGAAAATAAGAATGTGAAAAGATACTCAATATCGTATGCCAATGGAAATTTCAAATTAAAACAAGAAACCACTAAACACCATTAGAATGGTGACAATTCAAAGCAGTGGCAATGTCAATTGCTGGCGGAGATGTGGAGCCAGAGGAAGTCTCATTCATTGCTGGTGGGGGTGCAAAATGGCACAGCCTCTTTGTAAAATAGTTTGGTAGTTTCTGACAAGATGAGACATAATCTGAAATGCAATGTAGTAATCATGTGCCTTGGTATTTACTCAAATCAGTGAAAATAGTCTCCCCACCAAAACCTGCACACAGATGTTTCTAGCAGCTTTATTTATAATTGTCAAAACTTTTAAGTAACCAAGATGTCCATTGGTAGGTGAAAGGGTAAATAGTCGTACATCCAGATGATGAATTATTATTCAGCACTAAAAAAAGAAATGAGCCCTGAAAAGACATAGAACAACCTTACATGTATATTGCTAGGTGTAAACAACCAATCTGAAAAGACTCATTATTGTGTGATTACGGCTATGAGATTCTGGAAATGGCAAAACCGTGGAGACAGTAAAAAGATCAGTGGCTTCCATGGATTGGGTGGGAGAGAGGGAGGTATGAATAGGTAGAGAACAGAAGATTTTTTCGAGTAGTAAAGCTATTTTGTATAATGGTAGTTTCATGTCATTACACATTTGCCACTACTCAGAGACCATGCAACACAAAGAGTGACTCTTATGTAAACTGTGGACATTGGTTGATAATGATGATGTTGGTTCATTGACATTAACAAATGTACCATTGACATTAACAAATGATGCAGGATGTTGGGGCAGGCATTACATAAGGACAGTTTCTTGTCTACTGCCCACTATGCAATATGGAAGTTGGATGAGGTGATATTTCAAGTTGATCAAAATTTAAAATCTCGGCTCCAGCCCCAGCTGTATAATCTTCTACCTATAGAACATTGTCTAAGAAATACAACTTCTTTAGTCTTCAAATCTGTAGTCTCCTGAGATTGGTGTGAAGGTTAAGTTGGGTAATATATTTGAAATACTTCTTGGTACATGTCTCCCAAAATGGCTAATCTTATTGTAATTGAATAGATAAATAAATAGATAAACTGAGGATAATATACTCTTTCTATATATTTCTTATCACACACACACACACACACACACACACACACACATACACACTCTCATATACTGCTTTCATTTCAAATGTTGATTGATGGCAAATGAACTCACATTTTCAGTGTTTAGGCCAAATCTCTCATATTTCTTATAAGCAGATGGTTCATATGTGTAAACAAATTAATTAAAAACATTTATCTGCATGCGGGGTTCAGATATAGTCCACACAGTGTCAAACCATATGCTAAATAAAGATTCTCACTATATGTAGTAGGGGCGCCTGAGTGGCTCAGTCGATTGAACATTTGACTCTTGATTTTGGCTCAGGTCTCATGGTTTGTTGGTGCCAGCCCCGTGTCGGGTTTTGCACTGTGGGTGTGGAGTCTGTTGGGATTCTCTCTCTCCCTCTCTGTCTGCCCTACCCTGCTCACTTTCTCTGTCTTCTTCAAAAACTAAATAAATTAAAAAAAATTTTTAAAAAGACTCTTGCTATAGAATATTAGCATTTTCTTTTACTTTTTACTAAAAATAATTGTATTGAAATAAATTCATATGCTGTGCATCCACTCTTTAGAGTGTAAAATTTGATATACTTTGGTATATTCAGAGACTTGTACAAACATCACCATAATCCATTTTAGAACAATCGCATTCACTCCACTTCCCTCTAGCTCCTCCACAGTCTGAAGCAAACACTGGTTACTGTCTCTATAGATTTTCCTCCCATGGACATTCCATATAAAGGAAATCATAAAACATGTAGTCTTTTGTGATTGGGTTCTTTAGCATATTTTCAGGGTTCATCATGTTTTAGCATGTATTAGTACTTCATTCCTTTTCTATCACTGAATTATATCTCATTTAAAATGTTTATTTATTTTGAGAGAGAGGGAGAGAGAGCATGAGTGGGGGAAGAGCTGAAAGAGAGAGAGAGAGAGAGAGAGAGAGAGAGAGAATCCTAAGCAGCTGCCATGCTTATCACAGAGCTCAACATGGGGCTTGATCTCACGAACCTGTGAGATCATGACCTGAGCTGAAATCAAGAGTCAGACGCTTCCCCAACTGAGCCACCCAGGCACCCTTATAGATACTTAACATTTCATTACCATTCATTAGTTGTTTGGTTAATTAATTGGATATTTGAGTTATTTCCAGTTTTGACTTTTATGAATAGTACTCCTATGAACATTCATGTGCAAGTATTTGTGTAGACAAGTATTTGTATTTCTTTTGGATAGATACCAAGGAGTAGATTAAAACCTACTTCTCAATCAGATGGTAACTCTATGTTCAACCTTTTGAGGAGTCACCATCCTGTTTTCAAAAGTGGTTGTACCATTTTACATTCCCACCAACAATGTATGAGCATTTAAACTTTTTTTCGTCAACACTTGTTTATTATCTCTTATCACAGCCATGTGAGTGGATGTAAAAGGTATCTCATCATGGTTTTGGTACGCATTCTCCTGAAAAGTAATGTTGTTTAGCATGTTTTCACGTGCTTATTGGATTAACTCATTGATCTACTTAGGATATATTTCAGAAAGTAGTATTTGAAATTATGCCTACATTTAAATAAGTACTTGAGTAGATATAGTATGTTACATAACACATAAGTTAATATATGTATTACATATCAAATATAAGTGTATTTCATTCATAAGGTATGTAATAACATAATAATATACTATATGTAAATACATTAAATAAAGCATGTAAAACCTTTTGGTTCATGTTACACTTTTGGTTCAAGTTACACCAACATGTAACTTTCATGTTACACTTATCTAATCTGATGCCGCAACAGTTCTGCTCCTCCTCCCATCAAGCCTGCAAAATAGAGAGAGAGATGTCTTGATTATTCCCATTTTATTGATGATAATAATCATGCAGCTATTCTGTTAGACCTAAACTGCTTATGTAGAATTACTGGCGAGTTGTTTTCCCTGGAGCCTGGGTGTAATGCAGTGAGAAGAGGGACTGGGTCTCCCTGGCGGTACTAAGAAGGCAAGTTCTCCAGATCAGGAAGGAGAGGATTTTTGTCTGAGCAGGACCTTTGTGGTATCAGATTACATGAGTGGAAAGATGGAAGAAAGAGCCAAAACAGTAATTTTTATTATTTTTTTATTTTTATTATCCTGATTATCATGTACTTAACATGCATAATATATAGATATAGGTTACATGTTGTATGTAATATATTCAGATATAGTGTAATATTTATAATGTTATAATCATTATGTATATAATATGCTTATATTTTATAGGAAACATAGATATATTATTTTATATAATAGACTGTGTCCAATTGCTAGAAATCCTTTCTCAGAATTCGTCAAAATAGCGACGTTAAGTGACCTGTCTACCTACCTGAAATCATCCCCATAAACTAATGATCTATGTTCACACTGAGCACGTGACCAGGGAAGAAATAGCCAGTTTCCTCCTGAATATCTGGTCTCTTTTTCCATAGTAATAGAGGCCTAAATCTTCATTTTTCAATCTTATTTGCAGATTGTTGTAGCCATTTATCTAAGTTTTAGTCAGCGGAAGTGAGTGGTATGCTTGAAACGTTTAGGTCTTATTCTCAAAAAAGAAGGAATATACTTTTCACTCCCTGTTTCCTTGCTTCTGCTGACTGCATTGCAGTTATGAAGTTGGGACCTGGAGCAGTAATTTTAGACCAAGAGATAGACAGCGACATTTTGTGACACACGATGAAGCAAGATAAAAACACCCTGGGTGCCCCAAACCTTGAAGGTGCCCTATCAGACCTGAAATGCTTAGTTCACATTCTGTTATTTTGGGCCTCTCTGTTGGAGCAGCTGAAACTGTATTCTGACAAGGGAACTACCTCATCCACAGCAAGTCTTTGTTCTCTGTGGCAACCCTTCAATATGCAAAACTGCTGGATTATTTGTCCTGAGTGTGTTCTATTCTAGACATTTGCTTTCAGTTCCTTCAACCGTATTTCATACGACCCTTTTCATAGGCATCTCACCTTCCGGGAGCCCTGCTTTATCAATGTTTCTCTGAAATGGTGTTGCTTAGAATGGAAAAGACTCCTCCAGGTGTGAACTGAGCAGCATAGAGCAGTCTCATTCCTCTCAAGATAAGGCGGCAGTTCAGCTGTGAATTAACTTCTCTAACAACTTCACTTATTTATTCTGTCAGTAATTAGGCTGAGATTATACTGTAAGATAGGCTATGGGTGGGCGGCTGGAGGAATCAGAGGTGAACATGCTCTGAAATCTTCTTGAATTTGCAGTGAAGAGACGTCTCCATAACCTGTTGCTCAGTCAGAACTTCCCCATACTCTAGCAGTGAAATTAATAAATAACAGACTTCGCATGCATTTCGTGCCTGTAAAATTTCATTGTGTTGTTTGTTTACATAGGTCCAACCTGTGGAGTTAAGCTCAGGGGTTGGATTAGAGGCTCAGACATGTCCTGGGAAGAGATATGTACTTTTATTGCTCTCAGATATTTCTGGAAACTGGAATGAACGTACTGAAATGCATTGCCAGGACTTGAGCAGAGGGGTAAGAAGGGGAAGACTTAGTAACTCTTGCTTTTACTTCTCCATTCCTGCAATCATTAGAGTATTTTCTTCCCGGATTTATGGCTTTGGACCTCAGGCGCCATGCTCACTCGTATTTAACATTCTTGGTCCATAGATGGCTTCTCTTTCTGCCATAGTTCCAGAGGACTGGGTGCTGGCAAGGACCTTAGGAGTATAGGGTTATTTCCCTTGATCCACTTACTATTCTATTCTGCTTAATTTTAGATTCCTTTTCAATTTCTCCCCTTGTTTGCCTGTACTTTTTCCTTGAAAGGCCCTCTGCCAATAGTGTCAAATAATGTTATTTCCAATACATCATTCCCTTTCATTCCTTTATGGGGGAACTAGGGCGAGAGGTGGTTAACAACTGTTAGGTTTCAGCCATTGAAACTGAAGAAAGCAATTGCGAGGCTGCTGTGAAGGGGCTTTCACCAGGAGTACGTGTGCAGTTCTGAGCAAAGGCAAGTTTCTTTAGCTTTAATTACCCCCACACAAAGAGCAGTGTTTGCTCCTCCTGCACATGGGATTTACCCGCCTACTTTTCATTAGTGTTAATGGGGGTCTCTGTGTATAAATCCTCTTCCCTTCCCCCACTATCAATGTGGAATAGATGCCAAGAGCTTTCTGCATTTTCACTCACTGATTGGTTGCAGATGGAACACAAAAGCAAATCTCTGAGCGTGAGCACACTCATCGTCCACACATCACACTCCAGGCTTTATCAACACTCGTGGGACTTCTCGTCTCATTTGGCATCTCAGGAGTGACCACGAACAATCTTTCTGCTGGGCTCCACTTCACCACCTCTCACGCCATCAAAAGTCACTTTTATTTTTTCTCCCATCAGCCGGACTTATTCTAGTTTCCTTGATATAAGTCGATCAACATAAAGATTGCAAGATAAAATCGCACAAAAATACAAATTCCCTCTTCCTTTGTTCTCATGAACACTCTTTAAAAAATTTCCTTCTTGTCCTGCAGGTGCCCAATTCCATTTGGATGTCCCCTCTCATGGAAGGCTATTCACTGAATAGTGATGTCATCTTGCGGGGGCATTCGTCTCTCCAGATCTTTCGTTGTGTTTTTCAGGATCCTCCATATTTATATCTTAGTTAATTTCAGGATTCCTGGAATCTCCTAAGTCTTACCCAAATATTTAGCTTTCAGCTTCTCAGAATATTATTCAACAGCAAGTAGGAGCTGGCCAAGCTTCCATCAGCTCCATACAAAACTCTTTTGTTATTCATATTGCCCTTAAATCATATAGTCTACCTATAATGCCTTTTCTTTCTTTAGTTTTATTGGTGGGCTTAAACCTGAGTATATTTACTGATGAATTTTTTTCTAGCTACCCTGGGTATCATGCAGTGAGAAGAGGCATGTGGGTTTCCTTGGCAGCCTTAAGGACAAATCAGAACAGAGAGGGTCATCCCAAATTAGGGCACAGACCCCAGATATTTCTTCGGCTGTCGATTGTAAGTTTTCCATCCCATCTTTAGGGATGTGAAAGTCAGAGAGAGAGGATGCAATGTCATGGGGGTATTTATGAGTGTCTCTTTATCAAATAAAAACAAACAACACCTTTTTAGTAAAATAGTTGAAATATAGAATTAATGTTTATTGATCTCCCCCCCCCCCATATGTCTGTGTGTGTATATCCTCCTAACCTAAAATTAAATCTTTTTATGGGGTTAGTTTTTTGTTGTTTTTTGTTTTTTGTTTTTACTTTTTAATATGTATTCTTGAGAGAGAGAGAGAGACAGAGCCATGAGCAGGGGAGGGGCAGAGAGAGAGAGGGGGAGACACAGAATCTGAAGCAGGCTCCAGGTTCCAAGCTGTCAGCACTGAGCCTGACATGGGGCTCGAATTCACAAACTGTGAAATCAAGACCTGAGCCAAAGTGGGACGCTTAACCGACTGAGTTTAGCTTTGTTTAAGAGGCATGATTAAAAACATTAAAAATTTCAGAGACCAAATTGCTTATTTAAGTGCTAAGTTAAAAAAAAAACACCAAAAAAACAAAAACCAAAAATAAAACAAACAACGCTGTCCGCAATAATGAATATGCTACTTTACAGTTTTACCAAACAGTGTCATGCGTACTTTGGTGCTTGATGCTCTAGAAAATGCTGTTATTCAGGAATTACAGTCCCCTTTCTGATAGTAAGGGATCAACCTCCTTCCTTTGGTACACTGACAGTCATCTTTTGTCATAAATCTACAATGCTTTTTCTTGATCTAGAGTTCCTTTGATGAAAAGAAACCTTAGTCATCAAGCTAATCAGAAACATCTTCCGCATTAGCCTGGTCCCCTTTGGGGTGCTTCCTGATTTCACTTATTTTCTGAGTATTTTTTCCTTCTCCATCTCTGGCTCTATTCCTTAGCTCCAAAAGTATGCAGATTTAATATGTGACATGCATGGTGGGAGCATTCTTCCCTGCAGTTTGGAGATCTGGGTGGTGGAGGACTATGGGTCCTTTGAGGCTGTTGGTATATCCCTCACTGGACTTACGTTTGCAAAGGATAGGTTATTAACATCAGGTATGACTTCAAAGTTCTTTGGTGATCTGTTGATTTCTTATGTTCTAACACTATAGAATATTTGAATTTGTTACTCCAAAAAAAATCGACACATTCGTGGAAATAATACATCAGATTTACTGATCTGACAAAAGCCATTTGATTAGTTTCAAGGAATTCAGAGTGTGTTTGTGGAACAAACCGTGCCCACCTTTCCAAGAGCACCACAATGGCTTGGTAATTAAGAACAAATAGCCTCGCTGACAAGGTCTGCAGTACTTGATAAATTTTCTGTGAGTGAGGGCTACATTGAAAGATGAAGTGAGGCACTTGGGGAGGAGCCTCTGAGCCTGACTCAACATAGAAGGGCATGAAATGTCAATTATTGCTACTGATGTAGGCTTGGTGGGGCTGGGGGTTTTGAGGGATGGGACAACCTGGTTGATTATGTAAAAGTGATAAATGCCTTAACAAAAGCCTGTGTCTGAATTAGAAATGAAATGATTTGAAAGTCAATGCGGCAGAGATTAAATGGCTTTGGCCTACATGTTTACTGCACGGGTACACTTGCATAATAATTAAGCCTGGGAGTTAAGTTCTTAGAGAGCAGAGCCATCACTCTCCCTGGACAGGCAGGAAACCTGTAATCCTTATATCCACACAGGTCTTTAAAAAAAGGATAAATTGAAAGACACCCTTGTGTCTTAGAAAGTTCAACTCTTGTGTGTATGTGTGGGGGAAGTGGGACTGAGTGTGTGTGCCTGCTGATAAACATAACTACCTTTCCACACAAGCTCCTCATTCATGTATGGAAATGATTAATGCTCAAGAGCCCAGTCTTTACACTCAGCAGCTCCGGAGGATGTGGTGTGATTGGTTGTGGGTTCAGCAGCCATTGTTCTTCACAAGATGAGAAAGGACCTTGCATATTAAGGCTCTGCCCACCTTCCTCCTGTCTGCCTCCTTGGACACCCTCCCTGGATTGCTAGGAGAAGTGAAACGAAGAACAAAGGTGAAACTCAGCACCACCCAATATTACACATCTAGCAAAGGAGCCCAGTTAATGGTTATTGCTGCTATCTTCATCAACATCACAAATAACCATGATAAATAGACATCTTGAGCCATGAATGGACTGGCTCCTGAGGACAATTGAATCAGTGGAGGGCTTGATCTGGTTTTTTTCCCTTTAAAGAACATTGATGAATGCTTATTATGTGATGTACTCTAAGTAATACAAAGAAGAGTAAGACACAGATCCGTCCTCAGTATAATGCATAATTCTATGAGGATGAAGAGAGGTTATGCCACACGCATAAATAATAAAAGGGATAAACCAGGGACAGAAAGAATGGAGAGCAGACAGTAGGGTACTGAGCCCAGGAAAAAGGTCTCTCCAATTTCATTTCGAAACATAAGATTAAGGCTCCTATTAAAACATTTCCCAGTGACTTTGTTGGAAGAGTACGAAGTGGGCCGGAAATGGGAAAAAAGTGGCTGGCATTAATTCAGGTCCCAGCTCACAGGTAAGGGGGGAGCTTACCTGGGTTTAGGGCAGTGTTGCTCCAATTGTGGCCCAGAGGGCCCCTGGGCTCAGAGTTACTTTCAGTGTCTATTAGATGCAGATCTGTGCTATCTGCCTTAAGGTTCTAATCAGAATCTCTTGGGGGTAAAACTCAGAGCAAGCATTTGAAAAAGCTCCTCAGGTGATTCTTATGACCACTAGAGTTTAAAATTCCACATCCAGGAGAAAATGACATTGCAAAAATTTGTCTTCATCACAGTCTTGGTTAGATATGGATATTACCTTTCTGTTTTTTCTATTCTTATACTTCCAAACTTAATTAAATGTAAAGTAGATATAAGAAAGGGATAAAGAATAGAATACGTGATGGAAAGAGTTGAAAAATTATCACTGGATAAGTTTTTTTTAAGTTTATTTGTTTATTTTGAGAAAGAGAGAGAGAGAGAGAGTGAGAGAGAGAGCATGAGCACGTGAGCAGGGGAGGGGTAGAGAGAGAGGGACAGAGAGAATAGAATCCCAAGCAGGCTGCACGCTCAGTGCAGAACCTGACACAAGGCTCAGTCTCATGAACCATGAGATCATGACCTGAACCAAGATCAGAGTTGGACGTTCAACCTACTGAGCTAGCCAGGCACCCTTCAAAGGATAACTTAAGATATCCCTTCTTCACTCAACTCTCAAGGAGACATTCTAATTATGTATGTGTCAAGGATTTATGACAGGGTGGAAAATAGCTAGCACTTGTGTCTTTTTTCATACCTTCAGTACCTGGAGTGGTCATTATTCACAGGTAATAACGCTTTCCGGCAGAGGCCTAACACTGTCTCACAACTTATTCCAACTTATCCCTCCATGTAACCAAATTCAGCCAGTGGAGTTGCTGGGGCTGATGAAATCTTCCTGCCCTCCTGGGGCAGGTACCATTCATCCTTGTCTCCTTCAGTGAAACAAACATGTGAAAAAGCCAGTTCTTCCTTAGGAATGACCTTTGAGTCATATCTGAGGGTACCTGCTACGTAAGATAGGTGTGAGCCTATGTCCCGTTTGGGATCAGTTGTCTTAAAAGTACAAAATTACATTCTTAGAAGGTTATCAAGCTCAGAGTGGGTCCTGAGGTAGGGAAGTATTTTGTGGATGGTTTAGGCAAGTTTTCTGCTACATCTTGGTTAGAAATACTTGTGTATTCTTGTATAAGGTGGTGATCAAGAGACAGGTTCTGAAGTTGGACTGCAAGAGTCACATCCATGCTGTGTACCTTTCTGATCGTGTGTATGGATAAGCTCACATGGGTCATGTTGACTTGTCCTCATCTGTGAAATGAACGTGATGAGGCTAGTTGGTTTATTGATACAGTGAGTAGATTAACTGAAATAATGCATAATGTCTGGCACATGAATACTAGTGATTATTAATTAATGTGGGTATACCTTGTGTTTCTCTTCTACATTAGAATATTGAGACCTGGAAGGACTCATCAGGGCATAGAGAGGGGTACATGTGTGGGTCAATCAGTTAAGCATATGACTCTTGGTTTTGGCTCAGGTCATGATCTTGCAGTTTGCGAGTTTGAGCCCCAAGTTGGGCTCCATGCTAACAGTGCAGACCCCACTTGGGATTCTCTCTCCACTCTCTCTCAAAATAAACGAACTTAAAAAAGATATATAAAACAAACCCAAAAAAACAAAACTCGAAAGCAAAAACCAACAGCCCCCCCAAAAAATAAAAAATCTAGTATTCTTTTTTATTTTTTTCCTTAGGTGTTAAGCTTGAGTGGCAAAAAGAATCCCACTGAACTCACGTATGATCATATCCCATTTACCAGAGCACGAAAGCTCATTTGTGAGGAGAGTCCAAATCAAGGACTGGAGAATATGCATTGCCTGTTGAGACTTCTGGATTATCCCAGAGGGTTTAGATTGAATGGCTGTGACCAAGGGGGGTCGGCAGTGGCTGAGTGACGATTTCAAATAAAAATGATTAACTGTCTACATAGAAAAAAGTGTCGGGGAAGGGATTCATGCATCTTTTAAGCAACACACTAAAAGACAGATAAGGCTGTTGTAATTCTGACTGCCTCTCATCGCCTCAGCAGCTTAAGAGGCTAACATTCTCCTAGACTTTTCTTTATGGGATTCTCTACAATCCGATTTCCAAGCTGCAGTACCTGCTCTGTAAGTGAGCATTGGCCAGTTTCCTTCCTCTCCATGGTGGCAAGGTAATGAACTGTTAGTTATAAACAGTTGAAAACAAATATTAGAAGGTCATTGTGCTGCTAAAGTTTGATATATTGAGAAATGTGAACTTTAGCAGGGCTTCTGAAGTATTGTCATGCAGGAAGCGATAGAGTAAGTGGATTCATCTATCACTGGTGAAAGCATGGGCACGGCATCACTGCTTGAAGGTTGAGCATGGAAATGCTCAACCCTGATTAAACGGCCATAATTCCTCAAGGCTATGACATGGCTGGCAGGCCTGGGAAGCTGGGGCCTTAAAATATAAATTGTTGGAATTTATAATACACTGTCATTCTGTCAGAAAAAAAAGAAGAGTTGGATTCCCTCTTAATTCAAACTATGGGATAATTATTTTAACATTTTCAAATGCTAATTTACACGATTATTTTGGTGGTCGAGGGAACAATCCGTGTTTTTGTTTGTTTGTTTGTTTGTTTTCACTTAAACAGAAAGATCATGAACAGTTTGCCTATGAAGATAATACTTAATGTTTCTTTAAAATACATGCCTTCTTTGCTAGCTTGGGTGATTGGTTAATAGCCTTATCTTAAAGTATGGATTGTGAGGTTGGGATAATTAGGGATGTGGGGAGCAGTAGACTTATCCTTGAAATTCAGACACTTACATTTCGGAAATGAAAAATCATCCAGTGGGTACATTTTTTTTTTTCTTCCAAGAAGGAAACTCCGAAATACCCATTGCACTTATTTCTGTTCTTTCAAAGAATAAGAGGAGGTACAAGTGACTTATTGGAGCAAGAAACAAGGCTTATGTCTGGCACTCAGAACCAAGACCGTGCTTGGGGTGGTCTTGAGTCAAATCCCTAAAGGTCAGAGTTATGCCATGTATTTTGTAGTACTCTATGTATGTGTATAGTGAATAAATACTTGGTAAGAAGAGATTTTATTAAGAATCTTAAGATCATGGGTGTCTGACCCTTGATTTTGGTTTAGGTCATGATCTCATGGTCTGTGAGTTTGAGCACTGCTTTGGGCTCTGCTCTGGCAGTGTGGAGTCTGCTTGGGATCCACACTCTCTCTCCCTCTCTTTCTACCCCTCTCCCACACAAAATGAATAAAAATATTAAGATTATAAGTCAAGAAAAGTCATTGCTGATGTGGATTTGAAAGGGATTTTTATAACTCTAAGACATGTGGTCCAGTCACAGTAACCATTATTTCTATAGCTGTCATTATGTGCCTTGGTATATACCATGAAAGACAGGACAGAAGAACAAAGGAAACAATTCCTTCGAGTAGCTTAGCATCTGGGGAGACAAAACATAAGCACTTGTAGCTGTATGCATATGATTGTTTTAGATGACAAATGGGGTTAAATGCATTTCAGGAAGAGAGAGCAAGCAATACAGGCTCAGTGGTTGGGGAAAATTAAATGAAGTAGGTAGGGCTTCACAAGGACCTTGAATGATTAGGACAATTTTTAAAGTCTGATAGAACATTCTTCAGATGGGAAATTTCAAAGGTAAAGGCACCCTTAGGATATGTATGACATTAAGCTTCTTTCTGTATTTGCTCCACATTTTATGATATTCTGTAACTTCCCTTATCTCTCCAGAAACTCCTCTTTGAACTTTCTCTTCTAGTCTGAGGAGTTAATTCAATAATCCCCACTCTGTATTTACCTTTAGTTCACCTTTTCTTCACAAAGGTTCTGATATTAGAAAATTTTGAAAAGATTCCATCAAATTCCTGTTCCTGTGACAGCCCCTCCTAAGGTGATGTGATAGGCTTTCCCCCCACCATGCTGTTTATTTTCACTCTTTTTTAAAAAAAAATTTTTTTTAACATGTATTTATTTTTGAGAGACATAGAGATAGAGTATGAGCAGGGGAAGGGCAGAGAGAGAGGGAGATACAGAATCTGAAGCAGGCCCCAGGCTCTGAGCCGTCAGCACAGAGCCCGACGCGGGGCTCGAACTCAGACTGTGAGATCATGACCTAAGCTGAAGTCGGCCGCTTAACCAACTGAGCCACCCAGGCGCCCCTATTTTCACTCTTATATATGTGTTTCCTTTTTCTCTCTCACCGTCTTGTGCACCCATAGACTCCCAGCTGTGTTTGCATCCCCTATAGCACCTAACAGTGCTTTGCTTCCAATAGGTGTAGAATAGAGGTCTGTTGGATTAAATTTCCTGCTGTCAATTTTTCTATAATGAAATGAAACTGAAATTAAAAAAAATCAACATAATGCTTAGTGAATGAAAGTGGAAAAAGCAAATGCCATCTTCCTCAATACTGAACAGATGACTGCTGCTAGATTGGAGCCCCTTGAAGATTGGGCCTGTCTTATTCATTAATCCCTTCCTAGTGTCTTTTGCAACACCTGTTATGAAGTAGGTGCTAAAAAGAGTTTGATGAATGAATGGACAAATATACGTAGGTGGCCCCAGTGCTATCTGTGTACTTTATGGAGCTCACACGTGTGTCATCACTGCACCTGTCTGCACTGTCTGGCTTTGCCAGGTCCCCACAGCTGGTTCTAATGAGATCGGTTAGTGCTTATGCAGATAGTGTGTGCACCACCCAGGCCCAAGGCTTTGTCCCTTCTACCCTTGGAGATAATTTTTCATAGAGGAAGCTATAAAAGGGTACCTACCATGGAAGCAGGCAGACATAAACTGTATGCCAGATCTCGATTCTCGTAGTTGAAAGAGAATGTCTTGCTTGCAGTGAGAATATAGAACGATATCCAAAATCTTTATCTTGTGACTTAAGTCAAAGTGACTGAGATTTGTGTGAATCATTTATTGTAAGGAAGTATGACATCTTCTAAAAGCTAGGCAAAATCCTGGCTATGATTTCAGTAATCAGATTTAGGCCTAAACATAGTAGAGCTACAAGTAATATATTTTCTATATAACTTCTGGGTCTTTCCTGTTATCGAGTCTGGAGAGGCATACAAACCACTTTTTCTGGGAATACACACTTGTTGTTTGAAAAGTTAAATAACAACAGATTTTCTGATTATGCAGAAACATGATAGTAAGGTGCTTCCTATAATAACCAAATAAACAGAAATACTGTTTTTAAGCTCCTAAATGATACGGCCATGGAGATGACAAATCTCAGCTGTGCCAGAGTTATCTCCATTTAGATGGAGAACTCTAGAGAAATCTAATGCTAAATGATCCGTAATCATAATGATCAGACTTGTAATTATTTTAAAGAGAGTATTTAATTTCAAAAGCCAAGTTCAGGTGTATTCATTGAGAACCGTGAATAGCTTTGTATTGAAACCAATTTGACAATAAAAAGTTAAAAAAAATAAAAAATAAGTTACTGTTTCTGTGTATTTTGTGGATGTATCTTGGCACTTTAAAAAAATTTATGTTTATATATTTTTGAGAGCAAGAGACGCAGAACATGAGTGGGGGAGGGGCCGAGAGTGAGGGAGATACAGAATCTGAAGCAGGCACCAGGCTCTGAGCTGTCAGCACAGAGTCCAACATGGGACTCGTACTCACGAACTGCGAGATCATGACCTGAGCCGAAGTCAAAGGCTTAACCAACTGAGCCACCCAGGGCCCCCATGTACCTTGGCACTTTTATACATAGGCCTTGTGTCATATCTCATTATGTGGACAAAGCAAGAAGGCTTCTCTTCCAGACTTGTAGATACCTCGACATAGCACAGATGAATAGATGACATAGCAGAGTGAGCAGGTGTGGGCATTTGGCCTGGTTCAGTGGGTTACACTGAACCCACATAAGGGGTTCCATTCAATGGTGAGGATATATATGACTAGTTCAAAGTGATTCATTAGCACAAAGAAATAGAAGAGTGGAAACTGTTCTCAGAGCCTTTGGCAAGCATGTTAAAGCAGGCCCATGACAGATGAACTCAATGAACTAACAGCTTAAATAGCAGTTGGGAACTGAGAGTACTGAGAAATGAATGTGCTGACCTTACAATAGTGAGCAAAACTTCATGACTAGAAAACACAAACTTTTGGGCCCTTGTGGGAGAATGTATCCCGTTATGTAGTGTTTAAGGGGAGGAAAAGGGGACTGTACGGTTATATATGCCATTAATTAAACTTAGCGTGGAGGACATGGGTGTCTGCCTTACTGCCTGATTAACATATTGGGTCAAGAACATTAGAAATTTACAGACTGTTTTTGCATTAGAAACCATAAGGGAAATGGCCCCTCAGAAGTCCATCTATAATTCATGGACCAAATCAGAAGCTGTACATGTAGACTTACATTGCTATGTATTCTTTCCCTTCATTCAAGTGGGAGCCAGCCATGCATAAGAAAGGTCCTGTCATGCTGTGCAATTCCATTTCTGTTTGTGTTGTTTTTGAGATGCGTTGGATAGCCTGAGGCATGGGCAAGGACAACGGGAGAGAATGGTGTGTGTAGGTTACGTGGTGAAAGGAATTAGTAGATCTTTCAAAGATTTGCAGGTGTCTAATTAGACAAAACAAATTATTATAAGTCTGGAATGTGTAAAGGTACCTCATAGCACCACCATCAGATTAAATTGTGCAATATACTTTTATCTTTTTGATATTTCGTGATTATTTAGTATAGCTATGGCCTTAGGCATTTTGATATGTTTTCCCCATGTATTTGTATTTTCCCCCAGTTTTCAAGCCCGCTGTACAAAAAGTGGGTTCCTAATATATGTGTTTTTAAAAAGAGTTTGGAATACATGTATCTTATAGATTTTCTCAAATTAATGCATTCGTTTTGAAAATTTTAAATAAAACCTCTTTTTAGAATTTTCCGTACTTAACAAGCTATATGTTTTGAAATTTTTCTTGCAAAAGAGTAACAATTTTAGTGAGCCTTTAATAGAAATTAAGAGAATAAATTGAAAATAGCTTTTTAACTTATTATGAATTTATATCTTCAACTGCAAAGTATTAAAGTGGGGATTATAAGTCATCCTTGAGGGCCATGTAACTAATCACTTTCACAATTAGACAGGAGCTCAGAACCATCCTTTCTTCTGTGCCAGGGAGCAGCCTGCCAGTCTTCCTAAGTACTCACGAGGCTAAACCGAGTCTCTCACCAATGTTGGGGTTGATGTGCTGGTAGACTGTTGACTAGAGACCGGCACCACGCACACACAGATGGTGGAGCGTGGTATACGGCGCTATCGAACACTGTGCTTACTTGTGATCCAAGTCGCTTCAGAATCCATTTTAGTGAAATTAGTTTGAAAAGATAAAAACTATCACTTTCTGGTTACTTAAATCCAAATCCTAACATATATACAAACTGAAAGTGGCCTGTTTCTAATATTAGGTTTCGACTTTCTGTCTGGTGAGCCTGCCCATGTCTAGGTCAGGCAATAAGATTCCAGAAAAGATCAACACAATGTGTACTTTTCGCCTTGTATGCTGTGAGACAATATGGACTAAGTTATGTGCATACATTAAAAAAGACTCTGTTCGTTCTCCAGTGATTGTGAGGTGTGTAACTTTGCCTTCCCTGTTATGTAATTCTTAGTTCATAGCAATTTCCAGCCACATGAGCCAGGTCTTGTCTCATTTTCTTTCAATGAGATTATGCCTTCATAAGTATGTTTGTAAAATGGCAGTCTAAGCTCACGTTCCAGGACCTTCATACCACCCATTATCCATCTGACTTGATTCTGTACTGTACTTGTACTGACTCAGTATCAAACCATCACTTTACCCCACCACATCTAACACTCCCCTCAGTCTTTTTCCATTAGCCTGTAAGCAAAGGAAAGACACAGGTTCCAGAGACATCCAAAATAGACCAAAGGCTGTTGATTGACCACATGGAATTGGGTACACACTCAAAGATGTCTCTGCCTCTGCCCCAGCTGGTTAGATGTGGGGAATAATGCACATATGCAAGCCAGCTGTTGCCTTCAGCTCAATCCCTTCTGATGTAGAAATCCCAGGAGGTCAAAGAGAAGAGCTTTTCAGTTCTCTGCTGTGCCGACATATGGTGGTGCAGGTGGATCCCTGCCCAGTCCAAGTGTCAGAATCAGAGAAAGAAGGGTGGCCATATTGACCCTTCTTCCTATTGTTTTCATCTGCATTATGTATTAATGTAGTTGTGTGTATTAGTTAAGACAAGTACCCTAGAAACCGGAAGCCTTTGTTCTTTTTCTAACCAACTGAAAAGCACCAAGTGGAGCTCGGCAGTATTTCTAGATTCTTTGTGTATTCCTTCATTTATATTTGTAAATGTGGCATGCTTCATGATACAAAAGGATGGTGGGAGTCACTTTAAGTTTGCAAAAGACTTGGCCAGTTGCATTTGGTTAAAGCGATGAGAGAAATCTAAAGTTAGATTATTTCTTGTGAGGATGGTGGTCACCTCTGACTTCTATTCTGATGTGACCACTGGAGAAAACATTAACTGAAATGGGAGCCGATAGTGACATGGAAAAACAGAGAAGAATTAAAGTCAAGGAGAAATTCATGTGAAATATCTGGGAGCTATCAAACATATTAAGGGTATTAATAATAATTTAAGAGTTTCTTTGGGGTGGTAAATGATAATAGAAAGAAGCAAGGACACATTTATTTTCCAAGACAAGTAACCAGAAAGAATGAGTAAATTAGGCATTAATGAGCAGACTGAGAGTCCCCCTTGGGATATCTGAAGTTAAGAGTTTCCTCCCAAGTCTCCACTCCAGTTGCTTGTATGAAATCCCTTGACAGGCATGGACAAGAAACAAGTTGTGTTGTTGCCTGCTCTGCTCTTTCATCTTCAGTCATGGTTTTATAAGAGTCCTGTCAGGCGTCTCTACCTGTAGAGAAGGAGGTATTAGTGCCTCTTTCCCAAAGACTCTGTTTCCTCATTCTGGGTCTTTCTTCTACTTTAATTTCTCCCTTTGTCTATATGTCTACTACTACCCACAGTCTTTTCTGCAAAAAAATAAACAAATAAATAAAAATAAAAAAAGAAAGACATTAACCAATGAAATTGCCCTATGGAATTTATTATTAATTTTCCTTCCAGGGAAAATTGTATTACCCTTGTATAATCTCTGTACTCCTGGAAACACCTTTAACATATGTTTATGTATTTTTGAGAGAGAGACAGAGCATGAATAAGGGAGGGGCAGAAAGGAAGGGAGGTGCAGAATCTGAAGCAGGCTCCAGGCTCTGAGCTGTCAGCACAGAGCCCGATATGGGGCTCCAACCCATGAACTGTAAGATCTTGTCCTAAGCTGAAGTCCGATGCCTGTGAGCCATCTAGGTGCACCCCTCCCCCTTGCTTTTTTTAAAGAAAGGTAAAAGAAAAGAATTCTTGAAACCATTCATTGTGAAGCTCACCAAAATAGAGGGATTTCAGATGTGTATTTAAGGAATTGTGACATATTTCAAATCACTACACACATCACTTCCCCCATTTGTTTAAGATAAGGCCAGCCGCATGTCTGTCTTGGTCTTTGGGCATCTCATTTAAAGGGGGGAGTCTCCTCATTTATCCATAAGGCATACGTCATGGTTGTGGTACAGACCAAAACAGGAATGGAAAGAAAGGAACTAAAGCCATTTCTCTCTTAAAGAAGTCTTGTTAAACCAAAATAATATTTGCTAGAATCTTTGGGGACTGGGAAACAACTCGAATGATCAATATGCTTCCCTGATTTGTTTTATAAAACCAAGTGGCTCTTCTCTCATTAGTGAAAATTATAAAACTATGCAAACTCGTGTCCCTGAAGGTATATATGATCTGCTTTTCCCTTACCCCTTATTTCCTCCTTGAGTCTATGAGACCAGTTTTGGGTAATGGTTGCTCCATAGAAATTTTAATAGAACAGCTTCCTCATTTTAATTTGCCTCCAGATAATAGTTTGCTTTCTTAATTAATGCTGTGAAAACACACATTATGATCTTTACCTGAAACACGTTTTGATTAACACCAGTACCTATGGTTTCGGTTGACTAAAGTACTCTTTCCCCCGCTGAGAGCTGTGCTCTGTTAAGCAGCTGCTTCATTTCACCCCAGAGGTTGCTACATTTTGCCAACTGTAAGAATAATGTTTATTTATGGTAGAGTTTTTAACGATCTTCTTATCAATTGAGATAAAATCCCCCCTTTCATGGATCAACATCTCTCTCATTATTGCTCTTACCTTTGGTCTTTCTCAGCCTGTCCCCTGTCCCTCTTACACACGATCTCAGTATCTGTATAACTTCATGAGATAGAATGCCTATGAGCTTCATTGAACAACTACTCATAATGATAATGATGATAAAAATAGTGGCAGCTTGTCGAGCACTGCCTATGCAATTGGCTTTATTGTAGAGTTTTTGCATTATGTTATCGCAGTTGTTTCCATGACAATCCTATAAAGCAGGAAATAATATTATTCCTCTTATGCAGAGGAAACCAGCTGAGTTTCAGAGTGGTTACAGTATGAGAAAAAGAACAGCTGTACTGTGGCTGCTCTGAATCTATCCATTCTTTAGGTTGAAATTAAACAGTCTAATTCTTTACATGGCTATTGTTCACTTGAAATGGGAGGCCAAGAGACACTGACCAATTTCTATATAGAAAGTGTTTTTTTTCTAAAGGGTAAATTGATGCATGATACTCTCCAACTTAAAATTATTCAGTTGTTCCAAATTTCCCTCAGAATAAAGTTCAAGCTCTTTGTCATGGTGTCTGCAACCTTCATGGCCTGACTTTGGCTAATGTCTTGGATTCCACCTCTCCTCATATCTACCCTCCCCTTTGAATTGGCCTGATTGCCAAGGATTTGTACTTTTCCTTTTGTCTATTCACAACTCACTTCCTTCTCTTCCCTGCCTGGGTTCTACACTCCTTCAAGTCTCACTTTGGATAGTTTTATTGATGGGTGGCCCTCTTAACAACTCGTTTCTCCTATATTTGATTCTCTTGTGTTCCCATAGCACCCCAAGCTTGCCTATCTCTTACTTTGTCTGCTATGTCTCTTATTTCACTGGATTTTTCTCTCACTGTCTAGATGAAAAGCTCCTTGAAGGCAGAGGCAGCTTCTCCATGCCTACATTTCCACCTACTCAATCCCTGGCACCACATAGCATTCAAGCAATATACGCTCAATGAACGAATAAGCAGAGAATCAAGGCCTAACTGAAATACACATTCATAAAACTTTACAGAGTTAATATATGTTAATGTTATTACTTCAAACTCAATTATGGGAAAATAATTCCTGTCTCCCTTCAGGTCAACACATGGCGGTTGGTTTAATGGTGACATGAGGTCAAAGCCTGGCAAATGAGTTAGGTTAATTTGACTAGAATAATCGGGAAGGAGAAGTTTTCCATTACTGAGGACATGGAGCTGGAGAAATACAGATCTAGATCTGTGGACGGTCTTCCAAATGAATAAGCCTGATTAAAGTCAATTCAAGTTGGGTTTCTATAACTTCCTGCCGAAATAATATTAATACCCTTTCTTGGTTTATATTTTCATTTTACTTTTATTGATTCTTCATTCCTGTCAGTCCTTAAATGTTTGCCTGAGCTATTTCAGAATGTAAATGTTATCATGTTGTTTCCTTTCCTAAAAGACTTCAATATCTTCCCATAAGCCTTCAATGAATGCTTTCGTATTGAATAAGACCCCACTCTGTATATGTAGCCCCATTTACTGTTAGTGCTTCTCAGGTCACAGCTCTCTCATAGTTGATAGTTCCTCTCCACATGATGTGATCCAGGGGCTTGACACATGTGTTACTTTCGGTCTGAGTATCATTCTCACCCAACTTGTTCCTATGTTAAATGCTTATCAAATATCATCACTTCCCAGCTCCTATACCATTAGTTGCTCTATTCTGTCTCATGTAAAATTTAAACCTGCCTTTCATAGTATCCATTGCACTCTGTTGTAATTGTTTGATTTCATGACTATCTCTTCATAGAACATATAATCTCTAAGGTCAATTTCGGTGTCATGTTCATTTTTGTAAAATACTGTGTAACATATTCTCGAAACATAATGCATGTTCAATTAGTGTTTATAAAATGAAAAAAATAAGCAGATTGAATTACGTGATGCTCCATTTCTTACTTTATCAGTATAAAGCAAGAGTTGGCAAACTTCTTTCTGTAAAGGATCAGACAGTAAATATTTCTTTCTGCCTTGCAGGCCATACCATGTGTGTTACCACTGTTAACTCTGTGTCGTAGAGCAAGAGCAGCCAGAAACAATACATAAACAAAAGGACGTGACTATGTTCCACAGATATTTCATTTGTAAAATTAGGTGGGATGTTAAGTTTGTCCCTGGGCCTTAGTTTGTCAATCACTGACATAAAGGAAGGAGAGATCATAGTTCTTAAACTGACCATAGGTAGACTTTGAAAAACAGGCACAAGCACAAAATAGGCAGGAGGTAGGGGGAGAGTATATGGAACATAAATTTTAGGATAATTATGTAAAGTTCATATCCTTTATATATAAAAGCTCTGATTTGCAACCTCTTTGATGCAGTATTTATTACCATAGTGTTCCACAAAATCTATTAGATTTTTACTAAAATCTGTCTAGTCATACAATAACTCCCAGATGGAAACATAATCATTCATTCTTTATTTGAAGAAATTTCAAATAATATGTTCAAATTTAATGTTGAGTATGCTCAAAGTAGGAAATGCATTTTACTGTAAAGAGCCAGTGCATACTTAAGCTTTTTTTGAGAGATAGAAAGCTTCTTTTACTTTGCCTTAGTTTTCGATGAAATGCCTTTTTTGCAATTTTATCTTAATCTGTTTCCAAAAACCCAAAAACCAAATGAGATTTCTCTAACCTAAAATCAATCTAATAGTATCATACTTACGAATGGCTCCATTTTGAAGATCAAATGAAAAGGACTGACTGCTATAGTTTTTTTTTACTTTTTTTATTTTTGTTTTGCCAATTTTTTAAATATAATTTATTGTCAAATTGGTTTCCATACAACACCCAGTCCTCATCCCAACAAGTGCCCACCACCCACTTTCCTCTCTCCGCCTTCCCCATCAACCCTCAGTCTGTTCTCTATATTTAAGAGTGTCTTTTGGTTTGCCTCCTTCCCTCTCTGTGACTTTTTTTTCCACTTACCCTCCCCCATGGTCTTCTGTTAAGTTTCTCAAAATCACCCTATGCGTGAAAACATATGGTATCTGTCTTTCTCTGACTGACTTAATTCACTCAACATAATACCCTCCAGTTCCATCCATGTTGCCACACATGGCCAGATTTCATTCTTTCTCATTGCCACGTAGTATTCTATTGTATATATAAACCACAACTTCTCTATCCATTTGTCAGTTGATGGACATTAAGTCTCTTTCCATGATTTGGCCATTGTTAAAAGTGCTGCTATAAACATAGGGGTACACGTGCCCCTGTGCATCAGCACTCCTGTATCCCTTGGGTAAATTCCTAGCAGTGCTATTGCTGGGTTATAGGGTAATTTTATTTTCATTTTTTTGAGGAACATCCACACTGTTTTCCAGAGTAGCTACACCAGTTCACATTCCCACCAACAGTGTAAGAGGGTGCCCCTTTCTCCACATCCTCGCCAGCATCTCTAGTCTCCTGATTTGTTCATTTTAGCCACTCTGACCAGGCTGAGGTGGTATCTCAGTGCGGTTTTGATTTGTATTTCCCTGATGATGAGTGATGTTGAGCATCGTTTCATGCGTCTGTTGGCCATCTGGATGTCTTCTTTAGAAAAGTGTCTATTTATGTCTCTGCCCATTTCTTCACTGGGTTATTTGTTTTTCGGGTATGGAGTTTGGTGAGGTCCTTATAGATTTTGGATACTAGCTCTTTATCCGATATATCATTTGCAACTATCTTTTCCCGTTCTGTCGGTTGCCTATTAGTTTTGTTGATTGTTTCCTTTGCAGTGCAGAAGCTTTTCAGATATAATGTTCAGTATGCTCAAAGTAGAAAATGTATTTTACTATAAAGAGCCGTGCTTTATAAAAAAAAGCTGAGCTTTTTTTTTTTTTTTGAGAAATAGAAAGCTTCTTTTACTTTCCCTTAGTTTTCGATGAAATGTCATTTTTTCCCAATTTTATCTTAAACTGTTTCCAAAAACCCAAAAACTAAATGAGATTTCTCTAACCTAAAATCGATCTAATGGTATCATACTTAGGAATGGCTCCATTTTGAAGATCAAATGAAAAGAACTGACCGCTGTAGTTTTATATATATTTTTTAAATCATTCAATTGTAGAATATTTAATGGTTTCTAATTGCGTGTCTCTTCTAAGCATCGAGCCAGCACAATCAATAGCTGTGGGCTTGGAAAGAGATGGCAAAATCTAAATTAGAAGGGCATACATGAACAAACATATGGAAATCATTTAATTATTTGGAGTTCATCTTTTGGACAGTGTCGGCTGGCCTCAGCTGGAGCTTAATGCAAAAGCCCCAAAGCTCTAGCAGTACCCTCTCTGCCCTCCAGTGCAGTTCACCAAAGTCCCATAAAAATCTACATTCTAATTAGGTTAAGCTTTTGAATCAGGTTTGCCTAGACCAAGAAGGTAGTTTTAGACAGATATGATATTGTCATGGCTGCATCCTGTTTTTCAGTGTTTTTTTTTTTTTAAATGCCAAATTACACATATTATGTGTTTTGTTGTGTATCATTTCTGTTTGTTCAACTTGCTATATACACCATGGCATTTTGGATGCTTTGGCTTAATAAAGATATCACCACATTCAAATGGTCTTTTGTATGAATATCATATAATCTACTTTTATTTTCTAAGTTTAAACAGACTTGGAATCAATGCACAGAAGCACTTGAAAGGCTACATGCATAGGTATGAGTCTTTTGAAACAGTAAAATTTACAAAATACGGTCAGGTTAGATCCACAAAGCTAAACCTCTTTTATGTGGTCCCAAATTAAATGTTACTCCCTTATAGGTGACATATATACCCGTACATCAGTCAGGGTTCTCCAGAGAATATAATCAATAGGATATCTGTGTCTATATCTATCTACACATACACATACACATAAATATTATATATATGTACACTTATATAATATTATATAATATGTATATTTACATATATATAAATATTTGTGTGTGTATATGTATAATGTGTAGGAATACACATGTATGTGTTTTTATAATAATATACTTTATATACTATAATATGCATATATATTGCATTATATATAATGTAATGTATGCATATATAATTACTTGTGTGTGTGTGTGTGTATGTATAAAGAATTTCATTTTAAGAATTGACTCACGTGATTGTAGGACTGGCCAGCAAACTAGAAACTCAGAATTTAACAATGCAGTCTTGAGGGAATGTCTTTGGGAAACTTCAGATTTTCCTTCTCAAAATTTTCAGCTGCGTGGATAAGGCCCACCGATGCTACGTAAGGTAATATTTCTCCAATGTTAATTGATTGTGGATGTTAATAACATCTATAAAATATCTTCATAGGAACACCTAGATTAATGTTTAATCAAATAATTGTGTATTATAGCTTAAACAAATTGATACATAAAACTAGCCATCATACCCACCCAAAATGCAATTAGATAAGATGAACAAATTTCTTAATATTAATGTAATAGAAATAAAATCTAAAAAGAAGTAGATAAGCAAAATACACTGGTTAGAAGTGTTGACTTTGGAAGTCATCAAATCAAAGTTCAAGGTCTAGTTCTACTACTTTAGCTTTACAAATGTGGGGGCCAGCTCTACAATTCTCCTCTCCCCCATGAGCCATTCCTTTCAGCCTCCATATGCCTCCATAGTCTCTCCTTTTGTTTTTTGGCTGGTATTGATACGCTAACTTTTTTTTTTTTTTTTTTTTTTTTTTTTTTACCAATTGAGCATGGCAATGATGACAAAGTATTATTTCTAAGTCTAGTTCATAAGAAGCATGCAGCTTCCACCTGTTTTTTCTGGATCACTTATATGGCTTCAGAAATCTGACTGCCGTGAGAAAACCAGGCTGTGAGAAAAGCCAAACTAGCCAGGGGGAGATGCCATGTGTCCAGTGATATGCCCAGCCAGTGGGCAGGTGTTCCTTCCGTCCTAGCTGATGCGCCAGACGCATAAATGGAAAAGCCATCTTGACATTTGGATGATTTCAAGCCCAGCCCCATCTGACTAGGGCCCTCTTCTCAGTTTCTATAAAATTAGATTTTGGAGAATTTTATTTGAATTGTATTGAATGTGTAAATCAATTTGGGAAGAATCCTGTCTAAACAGTAGTAAATCTTTAATCCAAGAGCACAACCAGATGGTATATAGTTTCAAAATACATATTTTGATGAATATATTTATAGATATTTTATGTTCCTGATAATGTGAATACTTTATTTCTTTTTCTAATTATTTCCAGCTAGCATACAAAAATAAATTTGAATTTTGAATAGTGATAATGTGCAACACTATCTTGCTAAATTCATCTTTTACTTGCAGTTTCTTTCTTTCTTTCTTTCTTTTTTTTTTGTTTGGAAGTTCCCTAAGGTTATATTTTTCAACAGTTTTGTTGTTTTCAAGTAAAAACTATTTGATTTTGTCATTTCCAATCTCACTGCATTTTATTTCTTTTTCTTGCTTTATTGCGGTGGCTGTGAACTCCATCTAATACTGAGTAAATATAGTGTGATAAACAGCTTTCCTTTCTTCCTAAACATAGAGGAAACACTAGCACTTCATTATTAACATGGTGTGGAAGTTTGGTAGATATGCTTTATCCATTTAAGGAAGTTTCCCTTCTCTTCCTATTTCACTGAGAATTTTTAGGAGAATGGCCATTAATTTTTTTTTTTTCATATGTGTTTTGAAAATCTGAACACTTTTTTAGTTCTAATCTGGTGTGTCTAATTTTGGTTTAATCTGGTGAATTGCATTGATTGATTTTAAATGTTAAATCAAGAGGGATAAACCTTGCTTGGTTATAATGCATTATGTTTTCTGTTATTTTTGATTTGCTAATTTTTAAACATACATTTAAATATTTCTGTGTCTGTTTTTATGAGAGAATATTTTTTCTTAATGTTTTATTTCATTTTTGAAAGAGAGAGAGAGAGACGGAACACAAGCAGGTGGGGGGCAGAGAGAGAGGGAGACACAGAATCCGAAGCAGACTCCAGGCTCCGAGCTGTCAGCATGGAGCCTGATGTGGGGCTCGAACTCACAAACTCGTGAGATCATGACCTGAGCCGAAGTCGGACGCCCAACTGACTGAGCCACCAGGCTCCCAAGAATATTTGTTTTTAATTTTATTTTTGTGAAATATCTTTTCAAGATTTTGATACGTGTTGTCTGGCCTCATAAGAGAAGTTAGAGCATCATTCCATCCTCTACTTCCTGAGTCTGTTTAATTTTTGTATGACATTTGTTTTTAAAATGTATGATAGAATTGGGACACCTGGGTGGCTCAGTTAGTCTAGTGTCTGACTCTTGATTTGGCTTCGGTCATGATCCCAGGGTCATAGAATTGAGCCTACATTGAGCCTCACATCAGACTCTGCACTGAATGTGGAGTCTGCTTAAGAATCTCTCTCTCCCTGCACCCTCTCCTCTGCTGGCACACTCTAAGGAAAAGAGAAAAAAAAAAGTAAAATGTGTGATATATAATTAACCAATGAAACCACATGTGCCTAGACTTTTTTGTTAAGATAGTTCATGATAACAAATTCAAATTATTTATTAATTATTTTACATTTAGATATCTTTATCACCTTTGGTCAATTTTGGTTTTTCCAGAAATTTTTATACTTCATCTAAATTGTAGAATTTTGGCACAAAATTATTTATGATTCCCTATTGTCCTTTCCATCCTTTAACTGATTCCTGTTACTGATAATTTGTGTTTTTCCTATTTCCTAGCTGTGAGTTTATTGTTAACATTGTTATTAGTATACTCTATATTATGTAATAATATAATATATTTTATATATTATTTTCTATAATACATACAAATAAATTTTGTACTTATATTTATTGAAACTACATATTATTGTATTTAGCTTGTTTTTTAATTTTATTACTGTTTTGGGAAGCAATGGGGCTTTGTTAACTTTAATTTGTTTTTTTCTACTTCATTGATCCACTTTTATCTTTATTTCCTTCCTTCTACTTATTTTGGATTTAATTTTCTCTAACTTAAGAAAATACTTTGATAACTTTTTGTAGTCTTCTTTAAGTGCCTGAGACTATTATCCTTTAACCATTGCTTTATATCAAGGTCCAGTTAACATTTTCAATAAAGATTCAAATAGAAAATATTTTGGCCTTTGTAGGCCCTACAGTCTGTCACTACTACTCAACTCTGCTGCCGTAATATAAAATGAGCCATAGACAATACTTAAATGAATGTTGAGGCTGTGTTCCAATAAAACTTTATTTACAAAAATAGGCAGCTGCTTGGATATGGCTTTCAAGTTGTACTAGCTTGATGCTTTATATGCATCTCACAAATTGTGATATGCTATATTTGAGTTACAACTCATTACCATGTATGATTTCTATGATATTTTTTGTTCATAAACTATTTATAAGTGGCTGGTTATTTTCCAAATATATTTCACTTTTCTATATATCTTATATATTGGTTTCTAATTTAATTCCTCCTTGATAGGAAAGAATAGTTCATAAAATTTTAATCTTTTGAAAGTTATTGAGATTTAAAAAAAAATTTTAATGTTTATTTATTTTTGAGAGAGACAGAGACAGAGTGCGAGCCTGGGAGGGACATCGAGAGAGGGAGACACAGAATCCAAAGCAGGCTCCAGGCTCTGAGCTGTCAGCACAGAGCCCGATGTGGGGCTTGAATCCACGAACCATGAGATCATGACCTGAGCCAAAGTTGGATGCTTAACAGACTGAACCACCCAGGTGCCCCTGATACTTTTTTAATACAAAAGCATATGATCTATCTTGGTCAATGTTCCATGTACAATTTGAAATGGATATGTATTCTTCAGTTATTGGAGTGAATATTTTATAAATATTAAATATTTCAAGTTTTTTGGCAGTGTTATTCTAATCCAAATATATAATTTTATTTCTGTATATATGCTTTTGTCTGGGTGTTATTTCAAATATTGAGAGAGTATTAAAATCTCAAACTAAGATTGCAGATTTATCCTTATTCCCCCTTTGTACTGTCAGTTTTGTTATATGAATTTTGACATATATACAGTTAGAATATTACATTTTCCTAAATCTCTTTTCTAATGATTTAAGGAAAAAATCATTTGACATGTTTTGACTCTCCTATGAAAATGTTGCAATTAACATGCAGAACGGCAACTGTCTTGTTGTCCAGAAACTATAAAATATAGCCATGCTATTGGAAAGACCATGGACTAATAATAATCTATGTATCATTTCATCTTTACATCATTCTCTGAATGCACCATTTTGCTGCATTTCTATACACAAATGATAGCATTTAGCAACTAAAGCATTAATGCCTATGATCCAATGGCAGAAAGAGGACTCTCTTTATAAGACTGATAGTTTGCTGAGGCCCCAAGCCAGAAACCTGTCTTGGCTAATGTGTATGATAGTCCTGGTAAAGATGTCATTTATATTTAGACTAACTTATGTACTCTTTTCTAATGTTTATTTATTTTTGATAGAGAGTGTGAGCAGAGGAAGGACAGAGAGAGACGGGGACAGAGGATCTGAATCACGCTCTGTGCTGACAGCAGCAAGCCAGATGTGGGGCTCGAACTCACATACCATGAGATCATGACCTGAGCAGAAGTCAGACCCTGAACCAGCTGAGCCACCCAGGTGCCCCTAACATATATACTCTTAAGTGACAACATACTAGAACACTTACTTTTGCTTTCAGAAATGCATAAAAGAGGAAAGTGAATCCATATGATTTGAAGGAGAGAGAATAAATCCAATTTTGATAAAAGTTGAATTGGGATTAAAGATAAGCAAGTGAAAGACAGGAAAGTAGCTTGTAATTTCTGGAGAGAATATTATAGCCAAAATCTAATTGGGCAACTAAACTATGAATATTATGTGACTGGGCACAAGCATGGAACTCCCGTTATAGTTTTCTTGGGGAATGGCTCTATGTATGAAGAACCAAACAGACTGACTCAGTTAAGTCTCCTTGGCAGCAGGGTCAAGGCCCACTCAAGCTTCCTCATGAAGAGTATGATTTATTACAAGATGTCAGTATGAAGTCATCGAGAGTCTGAGACTGAATACTAGGTCATAACTAGGTCTCACAACAAATGAGACCAAGGGAAGTTTTGACATCAAGACCAAGATGGGTGGTTGAATTCTTGAGGGCCATTCTAATTCCAAACGTCTATTGATTAATTCAGCTATTCCTGACCTATGGACTTCAGGTCCATCAGAAGTGAGCAAAGGGTTAAGTGTAAAGGATCTTTGAATATCTATGCATACAATGTACTGTATTACGTATTTAGTGTATTACCATATGTAACTCATATAGTTCTACTGGAAGGAGAAATTAATCTCCCTGGGGAGAGTAGGGTTTAAAACCTTTTCAAGCCTTTATTTTATCAATTGTTCAGTATCTATTTAGTTTAAGTGGGGCTTTGGGCCCTTGAAACTAGTTACAAAATTTCCGCTTGAGGGCGCTATCAGCATCAAGCAGGGAAGTAGGACCGATTTACATTTCAATGAGATTTTGACAGATCAATCTTAACCTGAGTTAACTGGCAAACTATTTTCATTTATTTCAATAGTATTTTAGTTCTCTTTATAGATTTCCACTCTGGTCAGTATCTGACATGTCTTTTTAATTAGTCCCTCTGTTTTTTTTTTTGTTTGTTTGCTTATTATATCAATTGATAATGTGTGTGTGTGTGTGTGTGTGTGTGTGTGTGTGTGTGTGCGCGCGCGCTTGCGCGCGCATGGGCGCGCGCGCGCGCAGTTGCCTGTGGTCACGTGCGGTCACATGCTTAATGTTTTAGTGTCAATACATTCACAATAGCTTTTAGTCATTATCTCAAACACTGACAGGATATTAATGCATCGTGGATCTCTAAAAACATTTTTGGCATATAAAAGAGGTCCTCATACATGAAACTGTGTAAACTACTGTACTGAACTGTAAAACTATCAGCTGCAAAAACAAGATCTGTGTTTATTTTACCGTGAGATGTATTTTTTTAATTTATTTATGAGCTCAATCTCATTTATAAGAGCATCCAGAGGGTCTTTTTTCATTCAGAGATTGCTATTTCATCTTATTCATTTACCCAAATACCCACTTTCTCTATTACAGAAATCACTTCTCATTTGACATTCCTTTTTCTCCTACCCCGCCCATCTCCCGCTGAATAAACTAAGGCAATCTCATTTGTAGAAAAGTCAGAATTTACATCATTATCTGTCTGTATTCCTCTTTCAAAATAATTTAGAATCTGTAGCATTGTAAGAGTCTTTTAGCTTAAACAATTCTGAAAATTTTCTTAGAGTTTTCCAGATGTTTTTTTCTGAATGGAAACTTTGTAAAACCATAATCTGCCGGGACCTCAAAAAATATTTGGGTGGCTGTTTTTCCTTTTCCTCTCTCTGCTCCAAATTGAAATTGAGTTCTATGTCATCTCTGGTCAGAAAGATTTTTCTCCCTTCTTTTCCTTCCTCAGTGGACCACACTGCACTTTGAGAGTAATAAAACATCATTTAAATGAAACGTACAAGACAATAACCACTGAGCTCAATGACATTAAATATTTATCAATACAGTAGTACAAGTTTGACTGTGAAATAAATATTAGGTCCTGCAAATTTAATAGTTTCCTGTTAAAGGGGGGAAAAAATCTCTCTAAACTTTTGCAGCCCAGAGTACTGGACTTAACAAATAAATAGTTCATAGTGTGCCAAAATGGAATTGCCAAATGATTGACCACATCCTAGGCTGCACAAGGAAAAGGCCACTATTGTTTGTACATGTGTGTTTCATTCAATATTTGACTTTGATAGATAAATAGCATGAAGCTGGTATTTCTAAATTAACCTTTGTTTTCAACTAACTGCAGATGAAGGAGTGTAGGTACAGAAAAAGGGTGCGGAAGGATTTAGGGAAAGACGAACATCAAGAAGTCTCCACCTGATATGTCCTGCACAGATGCAAGAATTGTTGATTTAAATTTGGAGAGCCTGGACCCCACATAGTGAATTTTTTATACTGACATTGATTGATATAAGGAAACCACTGCTGCTTCTGTATTCTTGTGGTTGTCGTACCTCCAGGAAAGAGTAACAAAAGTAAAAATTTAAATAAGCGATTTTAAGGTAGTAAAAATCAGAAGATTAGCTATGATCACACACTGACACCAGTGATGTTTCTTTAGTAAAAGCTATAGGTGTGTCTTTAGCAAAAGTTATCTTACACTGGTAATTGTTTCCATTTTTTATTTGAATTGGGCATACTGGAATAAATATATTCTGTGAGGGCTATATTGATCAATTCAATCATAAAACACTAAATTCAGAGTATATGTTTACATTTTGAAATGTTCTAGGACACACACACACACACACACACACACACACACTACATTTGCCTATAGGCTTACTAAAGCAATAAATTACCTCTAGGTGACAGATATTTTGTATTAATATAATTATGATAAACAGTCAAATACCATTAAATTTTTAATCTTAGAAATAGCTACGTGTTTAGCATAGAAAAATATTTTGTTACAACGATGACTATGAAAATAAGAATTATATTTATAACAAAAATTATAATCTCTTTTAATGATTCTCAATGAATGCTGAAATATTAGAAGCATTCTTCTAGACAACTAACTTCCAACAAGTCTAGATGATTTTTTTAAACTTATAGACTCCATGTAGCCCTCTCTACTATCTACCCTTCCAGAAAACCGTGGCCAAGGCACCACTCTCTACATGGAGAATCCAGAGTTTTGCAGCTTTTGGGCATAAGTTATTTTCAATTCTCACGTCTCTTTTCTTCCTCATAGGTTTCAACCACTCTGGTTCTTTTCTTTGCTCCTCTTCTTTTCTGCTATCTTCTCTTCTCTCCTTTCCTCTTCTGTTCTTCAGTTCATTTTCCATTTCGGTCTATAACTAGAGCCCTGTTCCTTTCATCTCATCATCTCTCAAGAAAAAGAGACATCATATATACATTTTGATGGTGTAAGTTTCAAAGAGATTAGTGAAGAAGTCTGATTCATGAAGAAGAAAGTCCAGTGTCTGGGGTAATATGATTCAGTGAAATGTGTAATGAGAGACCTATTTTCTAAGAGTTCAGACACTGGAGGGAAGCTCTGGGTCTTCACTGAGGACCTAGTGCTCCCAGTGTCCTTGGGGCTGGACATAGAAGGCAAGAGTGGTGCCAAAATTCTAGCCGAAGAAATTGGCAAATAGGAATGATACATTTCGGTCATTACAGAACCTAGGACATCAGTTTGGGAGCTGAATGTCTTTCTCTACCTGCACTGATAACTTCTTCCAGTTCAACAAAGTAGACTTTATAAAAACGGAATGTTGGAATATGAATAACACAGATCCTGCCTGTGTTTTTCTCACATGGGCAGCCACTGGTTATATCCTGTGCTAACCTTCCAGCGTTTTAGCAGAATTCAGTACCTCATGTAGCCATAAAAAACAAATCCACTCCAGCAAGCCTTTAGCAAGAAATGTGAATTTTGCTCAAGATTTCATTGAAAAAGAAAAGAGAATTTATATTAAATGTTACACCACAAAATTGCTATGAATCCCCATTTTTCATTTCTGTTCTTTTCTAAACATTTGCTTTGTCCTTTTGCCACTAAGTCATCTCTATAGACATTTTCCAAGAGCCTCATTATTTTATCTCTACTATGTTCTGCATTCCAGAACCAGGAATATTTCTTATGGATTTTTCTATATTTTTCATTCCATGTTAATTTTATGAGTAATTTAAATCTGTGGCAATTCTTACCCATTTTAATCCCCAAATCCATTTCTCTTGGTTCAAAACGCCATCTAACCCCATTGTTATGATGATCTACCCTCCTTCCATGTCAATGACAGGTTGCTAATTTGTCCCTTTTCTTTCTTGTCATAAATACAGACTTATGATGTATATTATAGATGATATTATAAAATAACTATAATATATAATATTCTATATTAAATATATTTCTATATATGTTATTACTTTTCAGCTATTTGATTCAATGCAAGGTCCTTAACCTCTCTAAGCTTCAAAGGTAATAACTGTACTTATCTCAAAAGGGAATAAAAAGCGGGTGTGTATGTGTGTGTACTGTGGGTTCAGAATAGTATCTGGCCCACAGTAAGTGCTATAGAAGTATACGTGCTATATTGTTATTTATCATATATATCCTATCATTGAAGTTTACTAAAGGAGTTTTAAAAATATAAGTCTCTAAAAAGACTAAAAAAACATGACTTAGCTAAAAATCTGGCTCAGAGGAAAACTTAATAAAAAATATTTAAAGAGAACTAGAGTATTTTTGCCCTTTAGTAAATCTGGCAAGACTCAAGTGTAGCACTCTGACCTTGTGTTGCACCCCAAGAAAAACTCTTATCTTCACCAGAATCTCTGCCTCTTTTCTGGTTGCACCTAGAGGGGCGATCAGATGACCTAACTTCCACTTAGTAAGTGTCAAAATTTACATAGAAACTTGCATAGCGAGCTGTCATCTCCTTGCTCTAGGCATCTTGCCAGGTTGTGAAGTTGAATATTCAGTTGGGTTTGTATCTCATCATTACAGCTATGGCCTTCCAGGGGGGACCAAAAGGGCCAGACAGCGATGAATTAATGAAGCTCTGTGGGAAGTCTAAATAGAGACAAAAGTTTTCATCTATATTTGTTTAAGAATGTTGAAATAGAGCTTGCTTTCCAAATGCCATGTCTAATTTAAGAGCAGGCCTGCAGTGGTAATAGCCCAATATCACCATGTCTCCACTGCCTGCTAACGCTGATATCAGGAGACGTCATGCTGTGGAAACAATTATATCAACATAATTGGAAAATATTTTTTCGGTGCAGTTCTGCCTTAATTAAAGCTCATTTTACATCTTGGGGAAGGAAATGTTTTCTCAAAACTTTCGGGTATATTTAAATATCTTTCAAAAATAAAGCCTAGATAAAACACACAAAGGAAGGCTAATATAGATCAGGGACACAGAGACTCATATGGAGATTGTTACATCAGGTGATCCAGGTTTGAATCCTAGGCCTGCCACTTACTGGCTAATGACCTTGGGCACCTGACAAATCTGTATGTTTAGGTTTTTCTACCGAAAATATTCAAGACTGATGTGTGCTTCTGAGTATTTTTGTGGGAAATAACTTGCCTGTAAAAATACTTTGTATAAGAGGTAGGAGGTGAGATCCGGGGTAAATACGGTGGTACCGAAGCTACTCTGCATGACCAAATGAGAGGAGATTGTTTTATGCTTCTGAGAATAGCATAAAGAATAGAAAGGATTTCAAAAGAGAGAGCAAGGGGAGAGGAGTTAACAAAATGGCACAAGGCTGGACCCATGCGGCTTCATAGATCTCAGGCAGTGGGTGGCTGTAATTTTAAGACTTTTAAGACATTAAATAACACGAAGACCTAATATATAATTTTTATAGCTGTTCTCTGATGTTGACATAATCCCTTCCATTAATCCAGAATTCTCACTGGTATTTACCAATCACATCAGTGATTATATGTTTTATTTTTGGTGACAGTCCTGGTGGAAACTGAAGAGAAGAAAGACTTAGTCAAGTTTTATGTCTGGTTCAACATGGTTTAGGATATGGCACTGTTGGAAACAGGAGCTTGGTCACAGAAGTGACAGTGAGAAAATAAGCTCACCAGAAATATGAAGCATATCTTGGAGAGATCAGGTTAACCACTGGGCACAGAACAGGGATTCGAGATGAAGGTCACTGGACTTGGCAGACCCGTCTGACGTCTGGGTTATCGACGTGCAGCAATTAATGCATAGACAGGCATACATAGGTACTTAATAAATTTTTATTACTGTTGTTAAGCCAGGTGGATAGCTCAAAACAATATTATATTTTGACTAAACAATATTTTACCTTTTATAATGTCATTTCACTTTTTAATCTCCTTATCTCTTACATCAGGCTGTTCTCTCCCTCCCCCAATGGTTTTCCCCAGAATATTAGTCATCACAATCTATTCTAGTTTGGTTACATATCTGTTTGAGGATGGATTCTCCGGGAATGAGGTTATATCCATCTTTTCTGCTCACAAAGAAGAGTGAAGTGCCTGGCATAGTGCGGTCACCAAACCTCTCTTGAAGACATCAGTGGGTTTGTGTTTGATTCTCACAATAATAGACAGGAAGAATATTGTTTCCTTTCGTATATGGACAAACTGAAGATCAGAGTGATATGCCCAAAGTTACATAGGTAGTAAGTGACAGAGTCATGGCTTAGACCTATGTCTTCTCAGAGATTAGAATTCTTCTCATTTTGCTTTATTTCATTACAAGCTTTTCCAAACAAATTAGGCAACAAGTAGCAGAGTTTTAAATTTCTGAGATATTTACATTAATTATATGGAAAATTAGACAATTCCTTCTTCCTACTGTTTATTACACTAAAAAGAGATTGAATGTTTAATGACAGATTTTATAATTTTGCATCCCTTGGTGCTGGATTTAGCCTTCATTCCTCAAAATGAAATTGCATAACTTTTAATTTGTCATGCTATTTCCAGCCAAGAAGAGAGGAACACACTTTGTGTTTGATGTAATGAATTCCTGACATTGAGATGTGTTCTTGAAATCTTAAAATCCTGAACCTAGATTCTTACTTTAGATTGTTAAATGCTGGCTACCCCATTACATTGTCTTTAGGTCATAAAAAAATAAATAAATAAACAAAAAAACATTTTTGGCAGTAGAAAAGATAGAAAGGGGCAATACTAGGGGCTTTCGAAAGCAGAGGCCTGAGAAACCTCTCATTTGCTTTCCTCTTGGTTCTTACCTGGTTTTATCATCGCACTCGGCTCTCATCGCAGATGACTGCTTGGAAGTCAGGTCTTAACTTCACCCTTTCACGGATCCGTTATCTCCTTTCTATTCACTAAGTGCACGGTTTTGGCCATGTCCTGTTACCCAAGCGTTATACCTTGGTGACTATATCAGTTTCAGAGTTGTCAGGCTAAAAATGACAGAAAACAGAAATAACAGAAACGTAGTGCTTTAAAAACACACGGGTTTATTTAACACAATAACAGGAAGTCCCGAGGGAGCCACTCAAGAGCTGGGAGGGCTGCTCAGAAATGTGCTCTGTGACCTGCTTCTTTCTTTATTTCTGCCTCAACCTGGAAACTTTTACCCACATGGTTTCTGTATGTCAGCTGTGTCTTCAGACACCTTGTGTGAATTTCTTTTTTTAACATTTTATTTTATTTTTTGAGAGACAAGACAGAGCATGAGCAGGGAAGGGGCAGAGAGAGAGGGAGACGCAGGATCCGAAGCAGGCTCCAGGCTCTGAGCTGTCAGCACAGAGCCCGATGTGGGGCTCAAACCCACCAACTGTGAGATCACGACCTGAGCCGAAGTCGGCCACTCAACCAACTGAGTCACCGGGGGCGCCCCACATGTGTGAATTTCTTAAGGAAGTCTGGCCTTTTCATTTATAGAGACCTTAGTTTATATTCATTGAGACCTTAGTCTGTCTTTTTGATCAGACATCCACCAAATGGCTAACACTAGCTGAAAGGTAGTGGAAAAAAGGCTAATGGGTGAGAGTTGGGAAAATTAACAGTGTCTACCTAAATGATCTAGTTTTTTCTCAAAATTCTGACTTTACTCTTCTTTCCTCAGATCACAGGTCTCTAATATGTAGGAAAGCAAATTACTCTAATATACTTAATTTCTACGATAGAACTTTGTGCCCCACAATCTGAGAATCTCAGACTTGGCAAAGGCTTCAGAGGTCATCTGGACCACTCTTGTATTCAAGGCTGAGTTTTATGAAAATGAATGTGCTCAGCCTGCATTAGAAAATCTTCAGCGATTTCCATGAACCAGCAGCTGGCGAAGGCTACTGTCAGCAGAATGTGGCTTTTGATTTGCTTTAGCACTTCCTAATGGAGCCACCTACCAAATAAAGTGTCTCTCTGGTCGGTGTTCCCCTGGGCTCTGGTGGGAAGGGAAGGTGCACAGCAGAAAACGCAATAGCTTACTCATCTGGAGTTCTTTCCCCCATGTAACTGCTGCTGGCCTGGAATATTAACACAACCGGAATATTCTGAGGACAAAATTAATGGTTAGACAAGGAATGAGGTCAGGGAGATTGCCAACATGCTCTTTTCCTAGGACATTAGACACTCTCTGATGGCGACATGTGTGGGTAGGTTAAATTTTTAGTTCATTTTGCTAGACTGAGAGGGAAGAATGTTAGAAATCAGGACTAAAGCATTACGAAGGTGGCTCCCGGGTAGTGTGGCTGCATAAAGGAAGCATTGTGTATATTGACAGACCTGAATTAGGTCAGCTAGGTGGGGGCATTTTAATATTTCATTGGCAGCCTAACTTATATAAAATATATACATATACTGATCTGTTGTTTAATAGCCAGGGAGATGAGAAAAAAAGGGACCTTTTATTTTTGATGAACAATTAATCTTTTTGAGATCGTACATAAAATGAACATTCTTGCAAAATGCATGTTTTTGCAAAAACAAAACAAAATGATGCCAAGAAATCTCTAAATTCATCCACCATATTTTCATGAAGAGATAACATCAAAATACACCCAACGCCCTTTTCAAACTGCTGTGGAAGTTGATAGAACTAAAAAACAACTGTTTCTTTGGCCTTTTTAGTTCTAGTTCTGACATGTTTTAGATAATACGGAAAGCACAACATTGGAGTAAAACACTTTATACCTGGAAAGAAGAATTCTGTGCTATATAAAGTCTCTAGTATAATGAATTTATTTGATATGATTATTATTATGTTGGGTTTTCTTTTAAAGTCTTTATGGGGTGCCTTGGTGGCTCAGTTGGTCGAGCGTCGACTTTGGCTCAGGTCATGATCTCACAGTTCATGAGTTCGAGCCTTGTGTCAGGCTCTGTGCTGACAGCGTGGAGCCTGCTTGGGATTCTGCTTCATGCTCCCTCTCTCTGACCACCCCACCCCCACTCATGCTCTGCCATTCTCTCTCTCTCTCAAAAATAAATAATAAAATATTTAAAAAAATAAAAACAATTAAATAAAATCTTTAAAATACATATGTTTTCCTACTTCCTCTGAGAGATAACTTTGATACTTTAAACTCTGTACTCCACTCTTTATAGAATCCTGGTGGTATTGAAACTCTCTCCTTTCTCCCCATCCATGGTTTGGGGAACAGATTTCTTGTTCAGTTCCCGGTTAGTGTTTCCGCTCTTTCTCTCCAGCTCTCCACTCTCCAGGGAGTGTTTTTCTTGTATGCTCCCTCTGCGCCTCACTCTCCCCATTTCTCCCTCTTTCTCTGCCTTCACTCTGCACAAACCGGTCCCTACCCTCCGTTGCTTGTCTCTCTCCCACTTCACCTCTCTGCGCCAGGTACTTGCTGAGTTCTGTGTCTCAAATCATGCAGATCGTTGTGTTAAAACTCAGATCACTTTCCTAGGTGTTCAAAATGGTTTGTTGCTGATCTGGTTGCATTTCAGGAATGAGACAAGCTCAGGATCTCCATGCTGCTCCTCCATTTTCGGTTGTCTTTTTCCTTAATCCATGTTCTTTGGTCCATCTAAATATATTTTTTTACCTGACTTAGTAGAAAGCAGTATCTAATTTCGGTTGAACCTTCAGATGAGGTTGCTATAATATTTAGTGCCAAGACAGGTACAAAACCACAGCATATACTAAAGTCTAAATTCTGGAGTCAGGAGATGATCAGTGGCTAAATCAAGGTCAAATAATTACCACATTAGGGTGAAGGACATTGGAGGAACAGAATCTTTGACCAATTTCTAGGACCATGCCAACTGGATCTAACATGAAGGTCAGGTGATAGAACAAGAGTGCAGGAAAATGTGAGTGAAAGAAATTCTATGAGCAGACTCATAGACTCTTCTCTCCTTCTATTGCGAAGGCTAAGATACACACCCTCGTTTGATCATATTTGTACTGATTAAAGACGTAATGTGGTAACACTAGTATCTGGTGAACAATGAAGGGTGGGCAAAGCTTACTTTAATATTGTCTTGAAAAAAGCCAAACATAAAGAAAGAAATACAGAAATCCATGTGAACAGTCATACATACACCTATACCATGTTACAATGATTTTATTACTTTTGTAAAGTTTATTTCAATCCTATGCAAATGGGGGAGGCGTTGAGAGAGAGGGAGACACAGAATCTGAGGCAGGCTTCAGGCTCTGAACTGTCAGCACAGAACCCGACCTGGGGCTTGAACCACGAACTGCGAGATCGCTACCTGAGCTGAAGTTGGACCCTTACCCAACTGAGCCACACAAGCACCCTGAATGTTACAGTAATTTTAAGCAAATGCTGTACTTCAACATGATTCATTATGCTCAACAAATACTGTTGAGTAAGATCTATAAACCATTTTTCCCACCCTTCCTCCAAATTCCAACTCTCAGCTCAGAGTGCACTGTTTTTATAATCAAAGCTACTCAAATACTTTCCTTTTGAAAAGGTTAGCATCAACTTGACACATTGGGGAAACTGCAAAAAAATAACTTTAAGCTGCAGCACTTTTTTTTTTAACACAAAACACAAACTATCACTCTTTTTTAATACTTCGAATTGAAGAAAGTAGAAAGGTGTTCAAATACCATACCTTTAGAATATTCTTGTTTTCTTTGAAATAGGGAGAAGAAAACACTTCTTGCAACCAGTTGAAAAAATTACATGGCAGTGATAATTTTTACAGAGTAAAATTCTTTCTACAAGATGTCACTAGACACTCAGCCTAGGTGTCTTCAGCCAGTGACTCAGCTCAATGAATTCATTTTTTTATTTTTTAGCAACAATGAAACCCTGATTCTGACAGACTCCATTCCTTTCTCAAAAATTCGACTCCATAATAAGGTAGAGCTGACTATACATCTATTTAACTCCTGTCAAAGTTATCACAAGTAATTTGCTTTCTAATGAAAATAACAAAAGGGCCATGTCTCATTTTGCAGGCAATTTTTAGTAGAAAACACAAGGGACTGGAATACGAGCAACTTATTTTCCGGTGGTAGGATTAGTTTGTTGTAAAAAAATAAGTAGAAAGCTGAGATTGGAAGGTGAGCAGAAATAACTGAGCTCTTGAGAGAAAAGACAAGTCTTCTATGTCCTTGTATTCCCAGACCTGGTGTGTGGCATTGTGCTCAATTATTGCTTGTGTAATGAATGAATGAATGGATGATCAGACTATGAAAATTCCCACAGGGGCATTTGCTACTATACAACGTCAATCCTCAAGTTTCTTTTCTTTTCTTTCCTTTCCTTTCCTTTCCTTTCCTTTTATTTTCTTTTCTTTTCTTTTCTTTTCTCTTCTCTTCTCTTCTCTTCTCTTCTTTTCTTTTCTCTTCTTTTCTTCTTTCTTTTCTTTTCTTTCTTTTCCTTCCCTTTCCTTCCTTTCCTTTTTAATTTTCTTTTTTTTTAATTTTCCTTTCTTATATAATCATGTAGGAGATGAATGAGGTCAGAGCTTAAAGATACACTTTTCATGTTTAACGTGTCGCTTGAGATGGCACCAACAGGAAACCCATTCTTTCACTGAATAAATATGTATTGAGAACACACCATATTTCATAAAATTTGCTGGGCTTGCAAGACACATTCAAGAATACTACATATACTGCCCTTCTTTCAGAGAGCTTCAGTATAATGGAAGGTAGGCATTAATTAAATAGTTCTTTAAATAGATAATTTGTGATAGTGCTGTGGAAGAAAATACGGACGACCATGGCAGTGCGTAAGGGGAGTCTGCTCTGGTTGAAGGAGGGGTGAAGACACCATTCCTGAGAACATGGGGCTTGAGCTAAGAAACAATGATTGAGGAGGAGTTGACAATGATAGGGAATGGAAATATGAGAGGAAGTAGTTATACAGGAAGAAAAATGAAGGTATCAAAACTCTAAGGAAGGTTGAAGAGTCATTTTGACTTAGAAAAAAATTACTTGTAAGGCTACGTACAGAATGAACATGTCAGTTGGAACCAGGTATACCTGCCTGAGAGCAGGGCAGTCCTGTTGTGCCCAGACCTCACCCCATTGTCTGAGGTAACAAGACGACCCCCACCAGACCAGAACCCAAATCCTCATGGAGTCCCACCCAAGGCAACCACTGCTTAGACCTAAGCCAGATACAACTGTGCCTTCCTAAACAGAATTTCCAGTTCCCCACTTCTAACACTGACCTGTATTCAGAACTTATGTGTGTAACACATAGGTCACTCCAATTGAATCTCTCCCTCTTTTAGCGTGAAAACTTTCTTTTCTTCCAAATTTTCTTCATTGTCTCTATTACCTACCTTGGTAATAACTCTGCTGCATATCCTTTCACCTGGTCTTATGCGACTGCCATCGAACATGCAAGGCCAACCATGCCATTTTCCCACGTAAGCTTCAATCATTTTCTGTAACTCAAAGGAGCCCCAGATTCCTAGTTGGACATTTGAGCCCCTTATGATTTGAACACAGCCTAACCCTTCATCTTCATATGTGACCTTTGCTGTATGCAATTTATAGCTTTGTGACAGAAAATTGCTTTGGATTCCATAAAAATATAGCATACCTCTCTCTTCTGGTAACTAAATGACATTTTTCCCGATTCAATTAGCTTCCTTAGTCTGCTGCCTTGCTTGCTTCACTTCACATTTGTTTCCAAAGCCAACTACAGTGGTATCTTCTTTATAAAAAAATTCCCTGATGGTTAAGTAGGGTAATATAAAAGAGGGTTAAACACATGGGCTTTTGATTTTGATAGATACAATAATGAATCCCAGATCTTCCTCTTATGAGCTATGGAAATAAGATACTTCCTCTTAGATCATGATAATTGTTACTGATTAGAATGAGGACATGATACCTATATTCTTCAGTGAGGACTCAAGGAGCGCTACATATATGAAACACTTAGCAGAGAAACCGTAACATAATGAGTATTTCATACTTGGCACTAATACTGTTATTATTATTTGCTACTGTTGATATTTAGATGATTTTCTCTGTGTTTTGACAGTTCTTCTGTCATGACACTAAACGCATGAAACTGAAAGTGCATTTTTGAATACCCATGTATCCCTTTAAACTTCAAGATCCTTAGGCCGCACGCTCGGAACCCAGAACTAGAATATAGACACGACCATGTCTGTTCAGTATTCTCTGTTTTCTAAACAATAAATATCATATATTTTTTCCTTTCTGAGTAAATACGTATATTCAGATAAAGCTCATTACTTCCTAACTCATTAACTGTGTAGGTGTTAGAAATTCTCCATTAGTGTCAAGGAAATAAAGCCAAATTACAAAGCAATTAGCCAATTGTATTTGGGTATTTTTTTTCCTTTTGGCTCATTTTAAATAAAGACAGACTAAATAACTTGTCCAGTGTGTCTTTGATTTTTTTAATGCACATATTGTATTTTGGGTATAAATAGAAAAATTACATCTTTTCAAGTTTTTAAAATATGCTGAATTCAATAAAATTATAATGTGTACTTATCTATGAATTCTGGAACAGATAATAAATGCTTTTAGGATAAAGTCTTTGACTAGTCTAAAATGTTAAAATGTAGTTTTTGTTGCCAAAAATCTCAATCTTTTTTTAAAACTTTCTACAGGACTTTGTTAGACCTCTATTCTATGACATTATAGGAAATTTGAGAGTCTTAAAAGTTATATACTGATAACGTTTTCAGCTTTAGAAGTCAAGAATGTAGACTCAGAAACTGAAAGGCAAGCCAGTGATATCTTCTCAGCTCAATTCCCTGTATATATATTAGCATATTAGTAGTAGATGAATGTGAATGCCAATTTCTGATTGACATAAAAATATAAGCTTTCCATTTCCTTTTCTTTGCTCTGTTGGAAATAACTCATTCAGCCTCCTTTTTGGGTAGGATTTTTTATTATTTTTTTAACGTTTATTTATTTTTGACAGACAGAGAGACAGTGCATGAGCAGCGGAAGGGCAGAGAGAGGGAGATACAGAATCCGAAGCAGGCTCCAGGCTCTGAGCCATCAGCACAGAGCCCGACGCGGGGCTTGAACCCACAGACCATGAGATCATGATCTGAGTCGAAGTCGGCCACTCAACCCACTGAGCCGCCCAGGTGTTCCTTGGGTAGGATTTGAGAATGGATGGTAAGGATGGGAAGCTATCTTCCCAGGAGCAGAATGAATTTCTTTCTTTTTCTTTTTTTCTTTCTTTTTTTTTTTTTTTTACTGGTAAAAATCAACTACACAGTTGTTCCATCATCATTGCCCATTATGAGAGGAAAATATTTTAATTTTTCTGTCCTTCACTACTTGGTTTTAATGGATTATTATACAGGTTACTGATTGGTTTTTGAGTGTTATGATTGCAGGAAAGATATTGATACTTTTTTGTGGCAGGGAACAAAGGACTGTGAACTGGAAAAATGCAGAGCCTGAAAAATGTAGGAGAAACAGGGACCCATGGGTATTAGGATTCCTCTAACAGTAGCATAGTCTCAGAGAAGAAGGCACTCTGTAAAAGAACCTGGCAATAGAAAAAAAAAAAAAAATCAAATGCAACTGCATTGTTTAACTTCTGAAGAACTTCACTGAACAAAAGTTCTTCCAAGTCATTCAGTGTTCAGGTTCCCATTAGTAAAGTATTATTCCAGCTTTACCAACAGTCTTGATCAGCCTGTCTCCTAAGCCAATAGGCCAGTGCCATGAGAATTTGCTCTTGAGCCATCTAGGCTAAGTAATGCTTCTCTACAGTTCATCCCTGAGAAACTGTAAGATCGAATGGGTCCCTGAGCACTTAGTGAGATAGGACAGGAGGTCCTGCCTCTTATAATTGGGAATTAAATTGTGATTATGTCCAAGCGCCAGCAGCTGAGACAGTGGGATTGGATATTCCTGATATACATAGATTATCATTATGTAAATTCATGTATTTTGTACTTCTAACTATTCACAAAAGATTATAACAATGGCTCATGTAAAGAATGCAAAAAATCTGCATTGTAAGGGAGATATACTAATTTTTTACACGATAGCCTCAATTAGATTATATGTTAAAGTAATAATTAATTTCTCAATAATGTTAAGAGACTTAGATGCTTCCATGGGAGATTTAAGGAAAATGTCTAAATAGCTGAGGTTGAACAGAGTCATGTATTTCGCATGGCAGCTGATTGCCGCAAGTATAAATGGACCCAGTTATAATAGAGACAAATATTTCAAAAAGAATCTTATGACAATAGAGTACAACTTTCCAACTGCTGACCTAAATCTTCACCTTCTAGTCCTGGAGAGTACTTATTGTATTTTATTTTCAGGGTAATGCACTGAACTGCCCACTTCTTTTCCTGAGGATTTTTTTTTTCTCTTTTCAAACTTGAGAAGCAAAAGTGCCATAACAATTGGGAAAGTATTCAAAGGAAGAATGTCAGCTTTTGACAAGTTGACTTTTCTCTCACTTGAAGGGACCAGAGGAAATCAGATGAAAGAAAATATGATGATGCTTTTGGCACAAAAAATCCTATCTATGTATGCTGCCTCCATGGGTGACTTATTTCTCTATGCTCTACCTACTACCCCAATTTGTTGACCATAAACTGCCCCTTGGATAACAATTCTTGGATGGCATCTTAGATGAGCTGGCTTCCTTGGTCTGTCTGTGTGGTACTGAAAGTCATCTTGGTACTGACAAGTGACCAGACAATTCATTTTTACAAAATTTATATATATTTTCCCCCCTATTAGACTACAGATGGAATTGAGCTAAGAATTGGTTGGTTTTAGTAAAGAATAGGAAACAATCTTAAATAAATATGTTTTCCAATTATAAAATATAATATTCTTATCTGAATGCCCAATTTTAATATTTAATGGTGGTTTATATAACCCTTTTTCTCAAAATGGGAATTAAATATGAATCCCAGAAGACAGTGCTAAAAATGATCCACAAGCTTATTCAAGATGGAAGACTGAGCATTCGGTTTTATTGCCTTTTGTTCCCAAACTTCCTTTGGGATTATAGAAACTTATAAAAGAAATTAGGAAGCTAACTGCAGGAAAACAAGCAATCAGTGGACCAGAATATTTAAGGAAATCTGGAAAGTTTCAAGCAGATGGGTTGATATTAATAGAGAAATTCACAATCCAAAACACCAGAGGTAAGAACAGTCTTTACTGAGGGAACCCTGGAGGCACTGGAATCTGAGCTAATTGTACTAAAGGACAGGCATGGGACACAGGGCAATTATGAGTATAATTAATTAAAGAACTCTATCAGGAATAAGTGGACCAGTTAGGATTTCACCATTTCATTACCCTTTCTCCTCCTTTCTAATACAAAATGGCAGTTTTTTAGTCCCAAGATAAAAATATATGAACAGCTCTCTGTAGATAGGAGATGGAGGAGCCATAAATATAGGCTCAACAAATTTCGAAAGAATGAAATTATTCAGATTATATTCTCTAACCACAAAGGAATTAAGCTGTAATATGTTCGATTAATATTTTATTTAAAAAAGAACACGATAACTAGAAAATCCCAATCTCCAAAGTATTAGTGAAGATATTTCATACTATTTCAGGGTCCAAGAACTCAGAACACAAATTGGAAAACATTTTAAATAGAAAGCTAATGAAGCTATAAAATTTTTAAAAATATGGAATACAGCTAAGAGAATGTTTTAAGAAAAAATTTATAGGCTTAATTTTATGTATTAGAAAAAATGTAAAGATTAAAACTGTTTTAACCATTCCTCATAAAAGTTGAGAAGAAAGTCAAATCAATTCCAAAGAATGTACAAAAAAATAACACCAAAGATAAGAGAAGAAATAAACAAATATAATACAAATATGAATGGATAATATAAACAAAACTAAAAGTTGTTTTTTAAAATTTTTTTGATGTTTATTTTTGAGAGAAGAGAGAGAGTGTGAGCAGCAGGGGAGGGGCAGAGAGAGTGGGGGACACAGAACCGAAGCAGGATCCAGGCTCCAAATTGTCACCACAGAGTCCAATCTGGGGCTCGAACTCACAAACTGCGATATCATGACCTGAGCGAAAGTTGAAGCTAAACCGACTGAGCCACCTATGCTCCCCAAAACGGTTTTTTTTTAAATACCAATAAAATTAGTAAACCACTAGAAAAAATATACAGGAAAAAATGAAAGTGATATATATTAGCAATATTGGACATGAAAAAGAAACACAAATAATTCCAATATCAAATGATGATAGTATATTATTACCAACTTTATGATACTGAAATTTATCATTTGAATGGAATAGAAAAATTCACTGGTATAAATATAAATACAAAGCTGAAAGAAAAATAAATATAATGTTTGATTACCTCAGTACTTGTGAAAATATTAAGCCCAGTGAGCTCTTTCTCAGTAAAAACCTGAGGTCCAGATGGCTTTTCTAGAAAATTTTTTCAATGCCAGTATTCCCAGAATAGAAAAAAGGTAATAATTATCTTTTTATAGGACTAATTTATTTTGATTCCAAATATTATTTTTCAAGAAAAAGAGTAAAGTATTGGCCCATCTTTCTCAGGAACTTAAATACAAAAATGTAGCTATATATGAAAAATACATTAAAAATTAATAAAGTAGTAAAATTCACCACACTGAAAGAAAAGAGAAAAAATAGTAATTACATAATTTTAATACATGTACAAAAGGGATTTGACAATGTGTAATCTCAATTTATTATTAAAATAAACTAGACATAGAAGAGATTTTCATCAATTTGAAAAGAATAGCTTCAAAATCTTATACCCCAACTATGCACAATGGTGAAATATTGAATTTTTACCTCAGAAATTGTTAATGAATATCAGTTATCAGCACTTCTACACAATATTTCTTTAAGTCAAGGAAAATAAATAAATAAAATCATGATATGAGAAAAATGATAACATCATTACTTACAGGTGACATGATTATGCAGATAGATGATGCAAAGACTTCTGTAAACTATTAGAATTTAATGAATTTTCAGCAATTCTACTGGATACAGATCAATATATAAAATCAAATATAGTTCTATGTACTAATACCAAATAATTAGAAAATAAATGAATAATGCAGCATAGAAAATCATTCAATATCAAGTAATAAATTTAAACAAGTTCAAAACCCCTAAACAAAAAGATACAAAATAGTGTTGAGGAAGAATTAAAGAATTTCAGTAAATGAAAGGGTGTACTGTTTTCATGGTTTTAAGCTGCAATGTAGTAAGGATAGTAATTTCTCCTAAATTAAACTGTATGTCAGGGCACCTGGGTGGCTCAGTCAGTTGAACAATCTTGAGTTTTGGCTCAGTTCATAATCCCAGTGTTATGGGATCAAACTACTTGGTCAGGCTGTGTGCTGAGCATGGAGCCTGCTTGGGATTCTCTTCTCTCCCCTCCTCTACCTTTCTCCCTCACTCAAGCTCTGTGTCTCTTTTATCTCTCTCTCTCTAAAATTTAAAAAACAAACAAAACAACAACAACAAAAAACCTTAACAGAAATAAAAAATAAAATAATGTTGAATGCAATCTTGATAATTTATTCCAGCAGGATAGTTTATTGAAATTGACAAACTGACCTTTTACGTGTTAGAAATACAATGAACCAGGACACCTGGGTGGCCCATCCAACTCTTGGTTTTGGCTCTGGTCATAATCCCAGGGTTGTGGGATTAAGCCCTGTGCCAGCCTTTACATCGGAAGTGTGGAGCCTGCTTGAGACTCTCTCTCTTTCTCTCTCACTCTCTCTCTCTGTCTCTCCACCTCTCCCCCACGTTCTCTCGCTCTCTAAAAAAAAAAAAAAAGAAGAAAAGAAAAATAAGAAATACAAAGAGCCCAGAATAATTAGGGCAAAATTAAAGAAGAGCAAAATTGAAGTATCTATACTAACAGAACTAACAGGCTCTTTATGAAATAATAAATTATATATAATAGGTCTCTATCTTTATCTCTATATCCCTGGTTTCTAGTAATAATCAGTCTTTTGACTCTGGTGCCTGACAAAAAGTTTCTAAAACCCTTGTCATCTAAGCAATAAGGGTGCTAGGATCATCTTTGTTCTAATATTTGCTCTTTGATCTTGGTGTCTTACACAGAGATTCTAAATCACTAGAAACTTCCTGGGTGATAGGAGCATCTTTGTTCTAATAAAGCGAATCTTGGTAGGTTCTTGAGTGTTAGCTGATCACCAGCAGGATCAAGTATAGTTAGGAACTTGGTACTTTTAGCCCCACCCACATTCTCTGTAGAGAGAGGAAAGGGGCTGGAAAGTGAGTAAATAATGAATCATGTCTGTATGATGTAGCCTCACAAAAATCCAGAAAGTACGGGATTCTAGGAGCTTCTGGATTGGTGAACACATCTACATGCCGGGAAGGTAACACACTCTAACTCTATAGGGACAGAAGCTCATGTGCTCTGGACCCTTCTAGACCTCACTCTGTATGACTCTTCATCGTGCTGTTCATTCATATCCTTTAAAATATCTTGCATAATAAGTCCTTAATTAAAAATACACTATTTTCCTGGGTTCTGAGAGCTGTTCTGTTAAATTATTGTACCTAAGTTGGGATTTGTGGGAACCTACAATTTGCAGCCAACTAGAACAGAAGTTGTGGGCAGCTGGTGACCCACTACTTGCAGTTGCCATCTGAAGTGGAGGACAGTGTTCTGTGACTGGGCCCTTAACCTGTGGGGTCTCCACTAGGTTTTGTTAGTGTCAGAATTGTAATGAGTTTTAGGACACCTAGCTGGAATTGAAAAATTAGTCAATGCGAGAAGAAATTCATACCTCTGATCATCGTGTTCTGTGTGAGTGTATAAAGAAAAACAGTGAGTTTTTCCTATACATTATTACAAAATTATGATTATTTTTAAACTGGTTTATGTGATTTTTAAAAAAAAGTTTCCTTATTTATTTAGAGAGAGTGTTCTCATGCATATAGTGGGGGAGCAGAGACAGCATCCCAAGTAGGCTGTGCTGTCAGCATGGAGCCCGATGTGGAGGTTCGAACTCATGAACCATGCGATCATAACCTCAGCCAAAATCAAGAGATGGATGCTCAACAACTGTGCCAAACAGGCACCCGCAAAACTATGGTTATTAAAACAGAGTGCTATTGGCAGAAGGATAGATATATCGACTAATAAGATCAACTGACATACAGAAACAGATCCACACATATTTCATTTCCTGAATACAACAGTCTCCATTTTAGTATAATGTAATGTACTAAATTACTATGAATGATACCATACATAGGGCTGAGTAAACTAATATCCATTTGAGAAAAAATGACTCTGGACACCTATTTCATACCATACACAAAATCAATTCCAGGTGGATTACTGGTCTAAACATAAAGAATAAAATATAAAATATTTAGAGGAGAATCTAGAAAACACCTTTGTGACCTTGGATTAGGCAAAGTTATTTGTCTAAATATTTCTTGACTAGAACAGAAAACATTAATCACAAAAGGTGAACTTAATAATTTTAAGTTAAATTAAAAATTAATAACATTAAAAATTAAAAACTATTGTTCACCAAAAGGTACCATCAAAAGAGTGAAAATCAATATAGATATATAATTATAGAGGTAGATATGTAGATAGAGGCATCTAACAAGGAGCTCATATAAAGATGGATACACTTAAGAAACAGGATACAAGCCTCCTGTGTCAAATAAGAGAGAGAGAGAGACAGGCAACCTAATGAGAAAAGTAATAATAATAAATACATAATAAACACATGTCTTGAATATGCACTCAACAAAGCCAAGTGGCCAATAAACATATGAAAGATGCTACACTCTTCATCAAATTTTGAGGAAATGTGATTCCACATCCAACGATCAGAAATCTGAACTGAGAAAAACAGTAAATATCCAATTGGCAAGGATATGAAACAAATTCTAACTCTCCTAATTGCCAATAGGGGTAAAATTACGTTGGAAAGCTATCTACTGAAACTGAATAATTTCATACTCTATGATCCCACAGTTCCAGTTCTTGGTAACAGAAAAGTGACATATGTTCGTAAAAAAGGATGAGCTAGGATGTCCATAGGACAGTTCTTCTAAATGGCTTCAAACTAGAATCACATCACATGCCCCCTGAGAGTAGAATTGATTTTTTTTTTTAATTCACACAACAGAATACTATTCAGCAATAAGAATGAAAACTTGACCATGACACAGAATGATAACATGGATAATAGGAGTACCACAAAATGTATAGAATAAATCTCACAAACTTAACATTGAACAAAAGAAGCCAGAAGCAAAAGATAACACACTACATGCTAATCAGAAGTAGATTAGTTGGTTCTTGGTGGAAGGGGTGGGTTATGATCTTAGTAATGTTTTGTTTTGTTTTGTTTTTAGCTTTTTTCTTTAGCCCCTTAAGTGAGACAGAAAGACTGTGGAGGGAAGGATTAGGGGAATGTTTCTCTGTACCTCCCCTAGATTAGATAATGGATAATGCTCTGGCAAAATATCACCCCACTAATCTCTAGTGAGGGCCTACATAGCAATAACTGTTAATGTGAACTAGCACCCTTTTGATAAATGAGGCTATAAAAATCTGTTATTTTTATCTGGGTGTTTCCTCAGGATGGATGTTGAATAGGAATTTCCTTCGAATAAATTTCCAGGAGGAAAATTCCTAGGTTAAAATACATAATATTTAAGATTCTTAAAGACTATTGTTTCAAAGACTATGATCCATACCTACAATCATGTCTGTCCCGTCACCTACCTGCGTGACACAAATGATCAGGCCAACTTTCCCGTTAAGGGAGGGGGACTTGTTTAATTCACCACTCACCCAACTCGTCATAGGTACAATCCCATGGTAACTATTTGATTCATGTCTAAACTACTAAAAATAGTTTTTGTTTTCTCCCAGGCTCTTATAACACAATCTTCAAACTTCAGAGATATGTTTTCTGTAATGCAACTTTCAATAAGGAACATTTTTTCTTAGTAGCATTACTCCTTAGAAAACTAGACCAACACCTGTGGTAGTTCAGTTTCTCTGTAACGTGTGTTTTTTAACAAAACCGTTAAGATTGTTCAAACTTATTGTGGTAATCATTTCATAGTGCGTGTATATCCAGTCATTATGCTCTATCTTTTAAAGTTATACAGTGCTATATGTCAATTATATCTCCATAAAACTGACAAAAATATTTCCTAAATGAATCCTTTCCCTATAAAATTAACAACAACAATAACTTATCCCATCTATTTGTTTTTACTTTTTCCAATCTGCATGAAATGAGGCATGTGGGACCACAAATGAGAGGCAAAAAGTCATATTTACTTCCTAGTTCCTATGGACAGCACTTCCTGAAAGCCAGCAACATTCTTGCTCATGGGTCTGTGATGCATGCTTTTACTTTATTTTATTTATTTTTTTTAAATATAATTTATTCTCAAGTTGGCTAACATACAATGTATACAGTGTGCTCTTGGTTTTGGAAGTAGATTCCCATGATTCATCGCTTACATACAACACCCAGTGCTCACCCCAACAAGTGCCCTCCTCAGTGCCCATCACTTATTTCCCCCTCTCCCCCGCCCTCCCATCAACCCTTAGTTCATTCTCTATATTTAAGAGTCTCTTATGGTTTGCCTCCCGTCCTCTCTGTTTGTAAGTATTTTTTTCCTTCCCTTTCCTTTCCCCCATGGTCTTCTAAGTTTCTCAAGTTTCACGTATGAGTGAAAACATGTATCTGTCTTTCTCTGACTGATTTATTTCACTTAGCATGTTTTTAATTTATAATCAATTAACCACCTCATATTGGTTTCTATATTTACCATGAAAAGTCCTGACAAATAATAAGGGCTGATTAAGAAATTAAAGAGAGGGAGCTGCAGGTTGAAGCCTGAAGTAGTTTTTAAGAAAAGGATGCATATAGCAGCAAGGGCAGCCTACGGATGGCAGGATGGGGAGAGTAAAGTGGAAATTGGACCCAAGTGAGTAATGGGGCCAGGTGCAGGAGCTTCTGGCTTGTCCCTGAGGATATGCAAATTTGATAGAGCTTAAAGGCTCTAGATTCTTCCATTAGAAGAATCTAACTTGGTATCTGAGGTTACTCTTGATCTTGACCTGATGCAAGGATAACAAGGAGAAATGTAAATAAGTCATTTGAATTTTAGTTTTTCAGTTGTCTTGTACCTAAAAATGACTGGTTAAAAAGACATCCAGTGCCTCTTTACAGTTCTAATATCAGTGGATGTTTGTTTTGTAATACCAAAACGAACACATGGCGACTTTGGGGCATTTTCTTTTGTCTTCATCTTGGTGCCTAGGACAGTATTCTGCATCCTTTAGATAATCTTGACTGATTGGCCTTAAATCTTTTCTGTATTCACATGGAAATAAAAAATGAATTGAGAAAGATCTTAGACCGATATTTTGTTTTTGTTTCCTCCATTTTATGAAGTCTTTCTCAGGCTTGTCATGGAGCATGGCAGCAGTCCATGCAAGGACAAGAAGTCTTTCATGTAGACAGGACTAAAGGAATTGCCAAAAGAGGTTCAGAACTCAGTTCCAAGCTGAAAAACTCGGAAGCAATGGAAATCCTTACTTTTAGCAACAATCAGGTCTTCTTCTCCAGATGCCACCCACATTTTCTTTGCAACCACAAACTAGAGCTGTGGTTTGAAAGAGCAAAACATATTTTAAAAGATAAACAGAAGCCATTGAGTAGGTTTTCTTATACTGTAGAATCTCAAGACCCATTGGTACAAGGACACATTTTAATATCCCATGATTGGAAGTAATTTGTAGAGAAAGAATACAGAATAATTCTTGAATTCTGTCATTAAAGGTTTTGCTGACTGTTTTCTATGGCACTATTGATTATCTTAATTTGTAACTCATTGGTTTGCTGATATCACAGAGAAGTTAATCAGCAATTGGGAAAAATAGTTAACTGTTGATTGTATTTGTAAGCATGAATTTCCATAACAAGATAGCACAGAAAGAAGGGCTTACAACAGAAATGTATTTTCTCATATTTCTGGAGGATGGAAGTCCAAGATCAAGGCACCAAGAGGGTTGGTTTCTGGTGAGACTTTTCTTTCTGCCTTCTTACTACATCTTTGCATGACTTTTCCTCTATGTGTGCCAGAAAAGAGAGAAAACTGATGCATCTTCCTTTCCTTTTATAAAGACATCAGTCCCGTCAGATTAGGGTCCCACACTTAAGACCTTAATTTAACCTTAATTCCTTCCTTCAAGGCCCTATATCCAAATATAGTCCCATCAGGTTTAAGACCTCAACATATGAATTTGGAGAAACACAGATTAGTCCATAATATTGATATTTGATTAATTATTTTTAAAAACAGCATTGGGATATAAAATAGATTTTGTAGAAATGGATTTTTAAATATATGTGGACTTAACATAAGCAATTTTAATTCAAAGTTACTAAATTTTGATAACAAAATTTTAACTTTGTAAGCTATATTCACTAATGTAAACTGACTTTAACATTAACTACAGCGACACATAATTATTAAAGAAACTTGCCTTTAACATTTCTCCATAATATCTTAGTTAAGTGGTTTAGAGATAATTCTGATGGCATCTTGAGATATTATGTACTAAGCAGAGAGAAGGTGCTATAGTTTCTGATTCCTTGAGACTAGTGAGAATTAACAGTGGATAACTTGATACTGGGAAGTAACATTTTAAATGTATTTATTTAAAATGTGTGTGTGTGTGTGTGTGTGTGTGTGTGTGTGCGTGTGTGTGTGAGAGAGAGAGACCATTTATTGTAGACACCAAAAACCTGAAAAATCTTTAAAAAATTGTTTTTCCTAATTATTGTCTTGAAAATAAAAATCAAGTAAAGATTAAATTATGGCTTAGGACCCTCATTTAAGCAGCTGTAAGTGTGTGAAATGTATTTTAGAAAAACCTTCCAACAGAAATTAAAGAGCATAAGGATATATTCAGGTTATCTGAAAAACATCTATTGTACCAAACAACCAGTACACTCTCCCATCATTCTAGAGAAACCAGTATCTTATATCAAACTCAAGTGGTAGAATCATCACTGGTTTGGAACCACTCTTTCAGGTTATGGATCAATACTATTGACTACTAAAGAAATTCCTCCAAGTTTTGTCATTGCCGTTAGCAGAACACCACTTAACTAATGTTTTGATATTTGATATTTTGATTTTTTTGATGCAAGTATTCTGTTCAATATTTCTTGAGTAACTTCAAGTTACAGCTGTTGAAATTTTTCTCTAGGCAAATTAACTGTGCAATTGATAGCACTTTAGAGTTGATGTAAATTAAAATCATTTTAGTACACACATGAATGCACAATGGAAGGCACCAGTAATGTCTTCCAGTCATATTCTACTCCTCCTTTTGCTATGACAACTTTCAAAGATTTAAGTTCCTGAATCTTATGGGGGAAATGTTTCGAATGATTGTAAGCTAAAGGAAGTGGGTGCAGGGCATAGTAATCCATGTAGAAAAGGGTTTTATACCTGCAGTACGTTCATACTTTGTCACTATACTGTATTCAGTGAAATGACTTCTGTATGTGCTTAACTCTCTAATTGGTTTGAATGGTTTGCACTCAAATTCAAGATAAAATGAAGTTGTCATTACTATGAAATTCCGGCCTGGGAATTAGAAGAAATACCTGTTGAATTTATGGAACTGGAATTCAGGTAGTAATTGGGACCCTTCAGACAACTGTGTTGGCTAGCAAAGCAGGTCTCAGTTTAGAAAACATACAGTTCGGGATAAATACATCTCTTTCATAAGGATCCTCAAATGGCTGTTTTAGCACCAAACTCTGGAGATTTTCATGACTGCCTCTCATGCTGTGTTAAATCTAAATCCATGTACAGTAAAGCTTTGGATTGTGGGTAACTTGTTCTGCAAGTGTTCCACAAGATGAGCAAATATTTCTAATAAATTTTAACTTGACAAATGAGCAATGTCTTGCAAATGAGTAATACGTGACACTGAATGTCACATGATCACAATTGAGCCAATGGTTCTCTCTCTCTCTCTCTCTCTCTCACTGTGGAATTGTAGGTGATTGTCTCCCATGTTCTGATGCTCGATCCTAGGCCTCGGTGTTCGGCAATTTTTTGAACCTAAACAAGCTTTCAACCCATCACATTAGTTGGGCTATAAATATCCATTCAGTACTGGTGACTCCCGAAATTCTATTTTTATTTGTTTGTTTATTAACTGTCCACTCCAATAGGATCTAATCTACAACAGGTTAGGAACTTTGTCTATTTTGTTCATTGCTCTAGGTCTAAAATATAGAAGAGTACCTGATAAATAATAAACACTCAGTAAATATTTTCTGTATGAATTATTTCACTATTATTTTTCTTTCTGATGAGTATTTTAAGAGACACTTTTGTACAATTTAGAAAGTCCTCCAAATTCCAAAGGGAAAAAAAAATCTAAGATGACTACTTTTCATAGGAGATAATTTTCTCCAAAAATAAACCCAAATTTCCTGACAGACTTCTCTGCTTTCTCTGATAAAGTAACTTCTTCATGCATTCCATGAAGATCCACGCCCACTTGACCCCAGAAAGTGTTTGTTGAAACCAAACAGTTCAGAATTTAAATCTTAACTCAGGCATATAATAGTTGTGTGGATTTTGTAAGTCACATAACATCTGTGCAAGTGTCTTGTAATAAGACATAAATAATTCTTCACTTGCAAATGTGGTATAAGAATTAGAGATAACTTACATAAAACCAAGATCCCGAAACCTGGACATGTGTCAGAGGCTCCAAATAAAGATAATTATTTTCATTAATTTTATTATTATTGGAAAATATTTAATTATTCTTGATAAGAAAAAAGTCAATTTTTATTATTTACCTATAGAATTAAAGGTGTTTTTTAGGCTCTGTAACATTTTTGACTTTTGCTTCTAGAAAACAGCCGTGGTAGGAATGGATCACTTGAACCCATTCTGATTTGCTCGAGGGTGTCAGTCGTTATGGGGACTGGGTTCTCTCTTTCTGTCTCTAAGTATAAGGCTTCAGGCATCTCCACTGAGCTGGTAGTGTTTACCAGGATTTTTCCTTCCTTGATTTCAAAGTTTTGTTCCCTCTAGCCCCAGCTCAGCTCTCAGCCTCTAGACATCCACTTGTGAGATAGCAAATGCCTCTAAGCAAAATGTTTTGCTGATGGTTGGATTTTTATCAGCACATCTCATTTCTCCAAAGCTCATATTTTAAGGCCTGGCTGCCTTGATTTTTCTCCAATGCTTTCCAACAAATTTTGTAAAGAAAGGAAAGAAAAAGAAAATTCTCCTAGCTTTCCCCTAGCTCTTCTCGTTGTTTCCAACAGGGGAATTAATCTGAAATGGTTTCTCTACAAACACAGAAAGAAAATCTAAAATATTGATATCTACAAATGGAAATATCATTCACCAGTTTTTCTCAAAATCATCACCCAATTTTAAAAAATAATACCACATTTAACTTTTGCAAATTGATAACTTTCACAAAACGTAATCAAAGACCAGCGGATGTAAACCATGCAGTTTAACTTCTATCTGAGCAATAATTATCACCGATTGTAATCACGGTATTAAAAACTCCTCTATCATCTTGGTATCATGGAGCTTAAATTTCCATTTGCTTTTCAGTCTTTCATATGATACGTAGGTTGTTAAAAATGGGTGGTGTATCACCAGTGAAACAAAGGAGATTTAGGATAATTATTGAACAGGTCGCCTCTGATGGCTGCGGAAGAAAAAGAAGAACCATGTCTCCTTCAAGACTGAAAAGGAAACACATCCCATGCACAGGCAACTTTCAGTGCAGATCTTGCCTGAACTACTTTGTTTACTTAACAAGAATGGATGGCTACCAGGGCCTCGGTGTCAGACTGCATTAGCATGCACGTACGTGTAAAATTAATCAACAGACCAAGCAACTCACCGTGTAGTCCCCGTAGAGCCTGGGGTTAAACATCTGTCTGGAGTGATGCTTCCTAAAAAGCTTTATATAATGGCCAACGAACTCAGAGTAGGCACTTAGGGTGCAAGGAAGGGCAAGACAGACAGCTGAGCGGAAGTGCTGGGTTTTGGTGGACTGACAGCCTCACCATCATACCGAGAGGTTACAACCTTAGACTCCAAAAGCTTTTAAAGCTTCTTGCATCTGTGTCGCCTGACTGGCTTTAGCATTAAGCACTTAGGACCAGGATACTCAGAACATGTGTCTTTTTTCAGAGTTTCTTTAATGTGGATAAAAATGTTTGGATCTTTCTGAAATATCTGTCTCATAAATCACAACTTTAACTTCGTTGTGTTGGGCTGAAATTGGTTTTCCCACATTTTACCACTGCAAAGTTAAACCAGTTAGATTTAGATACACTTTGCGGTGGGTTAAAACATCAGCAAATTTTCTCCCTAATAGTTGACAAAGTTTGTTATGTGTTAGGAGGCAGCACAATGTAATTGAAATCACATGAGCTTTGGGTTCAGTTCTGAGCTCTCCCACTTATTACCTGCGTGACTGATCTTGCCTCCTAGTCCAATGAACCAGGCCAAGCCATCTCCTTTGGGATATCATCTGTAAGTGTGCAGTTAGGTTACATGGATCGTGTTCTATGTGGAAGGTGCTCTATATGCATGGTTACTCTGGCACCAGTTCAATAAATCAATCTTAGTTGGTTGCTACCATAAGCAATCGTCTGAAGAAATTGAGTTCTGTACTGACACCCTACAACTAGCAAAAATAATTAATGGTGGGGGAGGGAATCTTTAACAGTGATAAAATAACTGCTTTCACTGAGCTGTTTGAATGCTACTTGGGACATGCAGCAAAATGATAATAAACTCATCTTAAGGCAATTTATTTAGAATAGAGAAGATTTAGAGACATGCATGGAAGAGATTTTCTGGAGTGAACAGATGCATCGCCACGTATCAGTCATTTGGAAGTGAGTAATAGTGCACTGTCATTGAGTTAAATAGCAGGGTTTCTTGTTCAATGCAGTCTTTGCACTGAACGTTGGAAGGTGCCCCACTAGTGCAATAAGAGAAAAAGTGGCTAGGTTTTTCTGTAAGTTTCCTTAAATTAGTCTCTTATTAAAATAATGGACTATTTTTTTCAGAATTAAAATGAACTCAATTTATAGATGAGATCGGACAGAATCTTGCTCTGGGAAATGAATAGACCTGCAGTCATGAGCTTTGAATTTTAACAATATTCTTCTCTTGTCGCCTGTGACCTTGGGTATGTTAATTAAACTCCCAGAATATCAGTAGCCCCATCTTTAAAATGAGAATTATGGCAGAGATTAACTTCTCAAAACAGCTTCTTGCTCAAGAAGTGGATGAGAGACGGTGCGATATTTAAACTATTTGCTGATATGGTGGGGAAGCAGCTGATTGGAATTTGGGGAGACAGCCAGAATCAGGCACTATCGCAGACATCAGGAGTAAAGATGAACGCTGCAGATCTGTGTCTGTGCTAGGCACAATAATGGCCCCCAAAGCTGGCCAAGTTCTCATCCCCAGAATCTGTGAGAATGCTACCTTACGTGGGACTTTGCAGATGAGATTAAATTGGGACCTTCAAATGGAGAGATTTTCTTGGATTTTCTAGGTAAGCCTGATACAATTAATCACAGGGTTCCCTGAAAGGGAAGCAGAAGTCAGAGTGATGTGCGGTGAGGAGGACTTGAGCGGCCATTGCCGGCTTTGTTGGTGGAGGAAGGCGGTCACAAGCCAAGTGATGAGGGCAGTCTCTGGAAACGAGAAGATGCAAGAAAGTGTATTTTTTCCTGTAAAGCCTCCAGAAAGGAAGACCATTTTAAACAAGTATTTTAGTCCATTAAGACCATGCCACACTTCTGACCTACAGACTTGTAAATTCACAAATTTGGGTTGTTTTAAGCCACTAAGTTTGTGGCAATTAGCTATAGCAGTAATAGAAAACTAATATGATACCTAACATGGTAACCGGCCCACAAAGAAGGTTTGAGTTTGTTGGATGAATAAATGAACGAACAACGCTTGGATGAACTGCTATAAGTATCCCTGTGATGCTTCCTGAGGAATCCAGTTACATGGACCAAGGCTTTTTCACGTCCATGGTCTTTATGTGTTCTCCAAACCTACACTCTGGTTTCTCCGTTTTTGGAAGACTGCCTCCCCCTCAGAGCTCATTTCTCAACCCATCAACACATATGCATGTCATTCAAAGCAAATGTCTCATAATGCAAATACTAGCTCACCAACCTATCCTCTTAGAATGGAGCTGCTGGAGAGCAGGATTGTGTTCTCTTCATTTCTGTCTTCCCAGTGGGCGGCACAGAGCCTGGGCCAAGTAAGAGTGCAATGGAGAGGGGGTGCTGGGATGAATGAAATGAAGCATGGAAACCAGGAAGTGCCTGTGAGTTCATGCCCAGTTCCCCGGTTCTGAATTTAATGCCTTGCAAAATGAAAATACATATTAATCTTTTGCTTACACTAATTCCATCCCAAAGAAGAAAACCTACGATCTAATCTAATCACTGTATCTACTCACAATCCACCATCTCCTGAACTGAAACAATTCTCTCCATTTGTACTGATGAGGATTCCTGTGGTCCTGCTGCCCATACACTGAAAACACCAACTTCCCCCTCCCACATACAGAACTATATATAGAGTATATACAGAGAAAATGAATAGGATACTTGGATTATTCTTCTGCAGCAATTCTGAAATCCCACTGCAGAGATACTAGGAAGGTCTCTCCCTGGAAGAGGAGAAATAATCTTTGTGGCCCTGGCATTATCTTCGAGAAGTTTTGTCTTATCCATCATGCTGCATACCAATGTATGAGGTTGGAATAATGTTCTCTTAAGAAATTGTACTGTTTTTAAGGCCATATTTCTGTACATGGAAGTTTATAAGACCAAAGTATACTGTAAGTCATAAAAAGTTACGTAATTTTCAGTCTGCCCCATGGTTCATTTGTAGAATTACTCCTTAAGAACATTTGCAGCCTTCCAGTCTATTTAATTTGTTATGTACCTTAATAATGGTACTTAAATTATTACATATAATCTCAAATCTGCTTTAATCTTTGTTTCTTCACATCTATGCTCTAACTTGTCAATTAATTGTGGCTACACTGAAGCTACCAAGATCCTTGAGACTACACATTTAATCCTTTCTGCTGCAAAGCTGCATTTCCAATCATCTCTAGAGCTATAATTTACATATATTTGAATTTACCAATCTTATGTACAATTTGATGATATTTGCACAGTGACCAATGCCACGATTGTAATATAAAATATTTCTGCCACATCAAAAAGTTCCCTCGGGGCGCCTGGGTGGCTCAGTTGGTTGGGCGGCCGACTTCAGCTCAGGTCATGATCTCGCGGACTGTGAGTTCGAGCCCCGCGTCGGGCTCTGTGCTGATGGCTCAGAGCCTGGAGCCTGCTTCCGATTCTGTATCTTCCTCTCTCTCTGCCCTTCCCCTGTTCACGCTGTGCCTCTATGTCTCTCAAAAAAAAAAAAAAAAAAAGTTCCCTCATGCAAGTTTGCAGTCAAACTCTGCTTTATGCCCAACTGAAGGCTACTGCTGATTTGACTTTCTATTATTAGAGATTATTTTGTGTAGAATTTCTTATAAAAGGAATTTTACAATATGCACTATTTTGCATCTGGCTTCCTTTACTCAGCCTAATGATTTTGAGATGCATCCTTGATACTGTGTGTATCAGTAGTTCATTGTATGTCTGCCAAGTGGTATCCCACTATATAGATACACCACAGTTTGTTTCTCCTTTATCCTCTTGGTGAACATTTGTGTTGTTTCTAGTTTTTGGCTGTCCTGCTCTATGACCATGCAGATTTTAATAGGAACATATCTTCATTTATTTCTGATAAATATGGGAGTGATAAATATGGTAAGTGGGACTTTCTTGACTTTACAAGAAACGCTAACATGACTATATGGTTTTACATTGCCACCAGCAATGCGATATCATCAGTCTTTTTAATTTTAGTTATTCTGGAAAGTGTGTAGTGATTTTAGTGTGATGTTTATTTCCTGTTAGTGATGATTATGCTGTACATCTTTTTATGTGCTTATATATCTTCTTTTATCTTCCTCTATAAAATGTCTCTTCAAATATTTTGTACTCCTGCTTTGTCTTACTGAGTTATAGAGTTCTGCGTGTATAGTTTGAAAAAAAAAAAGTCCTTTGTCAAATTTTATATTGCAAATATTTTCTCCCAGTCAGTAACTTGCCTTTAAATTTCCATAAAAGAGTCCTTTATTGAGCAGAAGGTTTTGATTTAGACAACTCCAGTATTTATTGGTTTATGCTGTATGTTTTCTATCAAATATATCATTGCCCTCCCCAAGGTTACAAAGATTTTCTAATATAATTGTTCCTAGAAATTTAATTGTTTTAGCTTTTATATTTAAGTCAATGGTTCACTTTGAATCAACTTATTGCATATGTAAGGGGTAAGGGTAGAATCATTATTCTGCATATGGATATCAACTGTTAACTTCTCTATTTTAACAAGATGAATATTCTTTCTCCCTTAAATAACCTTGGAAACTTTTTGAAATATCAACAGACAATATCTACATATATATATATATATGTAGATATATATATGTATATGTGTATATATATATATATATATATATATTTACCTTTATTCTATTCAACATCTATCTATATGTCAATACCACACTGATTGTTTTCTATGACTATAGTAAGTCTTCAAATGATGTATAGTAAGTACTCCAATTATGTTTTCATTAAAAAAAATGTGTCTGCTATTTGGTTCATTTCCATTTATCTATAAATTTTAAAATAAACTCATCAAAAGTTTTACTAGAAATAAAAACAAAAACAACACACACACACACACACACAATACAAGATGAGGTTTTGATCAGGATTTCCCTGAGTCTAAATATCAGTTTTGTGAGAATGAACATCTTAATAATACTTTGTTTTTCAGTCCATGAATATGGTATATATTTCCACTTCTTTTAGTCTTCCTTAAGCACTGTTTTATAGCTTTCAGTTCATAGGTTTTGCTTTTGCATGATTAGGTTTGTCTCCCAATATTTCATGTTTCTGATGCTATTATAAGAGGTATTGTTTTTATTTCATGTTCTAACTTTTAATTGCTAATACATAGATATATAATTGATTTTCATTGTGATTGTATTCTGTGACTTTCACAAACCCATTAATTAGTTCTTGTATCTTTGACATTAGATATGTAGAAAACCACATTATAAGCAAATAAAGGCTTTTTTGTTTTTACTTTTTCCTTTCCCATCTGTAAGGTTTTCTTTTGTTTTACTTTGCTTTTCTTTATTTTTTCTTTCCTTTTTTTTTCCTTTCCTTTCTTTTCTTTCTTTTCTTTTCTACGTTGAATGGAAGTGGTGAAGGCATATGCTTCCTTGCTTTGATTCTGATTGTTGGAAGAAAGAAAGTATTGAGTTTTTAATCATGAAGTATACTGTTAGTTGTTTTTGTTTGTTTGTTTTCTTTGTTTTGTTTTCTTTGGTTTTTGTTTTTGTTTTAGCATCCTTCATTATTTTGGGGATCATGCCCTTTATTTCTAGATTGGTTAGTTTTTGTTTTGTTTTTTCCTTTTTCATAAATATATGTTGAGTTTTATAAGAAAAAAATTCCTCATCTATTGAGAGGGTTATATAATCTTCATCTCTTTATTCCTCCCTCTCTGTCTTCCTTCCTCCATTTGTCTCTCTTTTTCCTTTCCTTCCTTCCTTCTTTCTTTCCATCCTTCCTTCCTTTCATATACTGTCTTCAGTTTTCTAGTTGTTAAAAGAAAAACAAAAGTTGCTAGAAAAGATGTTTCCTGTGCATGGTTGTATTTTAGTGTGATTCTTTTGCTCAATATTTTTTTCATCATAATATCCACTGTTTGGAGGTCAAACACAGTTAGGTTTTACAATGTTTAAGGCTCTGAATTTCCCGATGCTCTTTCTTTTCTACCCTTGCTTATAAACTGGCCATTCCCTCCTGGATGTGTTCCTTATAATACCTTGACCAAAATATACAGTAGTAGCCAACAAACACTATACTTTGATTCTTCTCCATCTCTTCTCCACAGCTGTCAGTTCAGTAGACATGTGATCTTCCCCCAGGAAATTGAAAGCAAGAGTCTTACCAAATGTTTGCCATTACGTAATGCAGATCATCATCTCCTCAGCCTCTGATAACAGTTTTATTATTTCTTGTTTCCTGTATGCTAAGCCTTTGCCACATGTTTTAGGTTTTTGTTACAAAGCATGTCTCTTGAGTTTATCCTAGGCATTGACATCCAGCTGGCAGTGAGACATGGAAATGAGGGAGTAGAGAAAGCATACAAGATGCAACACATCGAGTCTAGTCACATACTACTGAGAAAAATTAGTACCATGTCACATGTATATGCAAGAGAGATAGGAAAATTTATTTAGCTCTGTAGTCGAAAAGCAGATAATAGGTTTAATGAACTGTTAGTTCATCTTTGGTGAAATCATTTAACTTCTTTTCCACAGGCAGTTACCCTATAAAAGCTATACTGATGTAAATCCCATAAGGATTCATGAACAAGCCCTGCAGTTGTGGTAGAGGGCAACTGGGTAGATGGCGACAGACTGGCCTGATACTAGAGAAGAAACTGACTCAGCAAGACAGTTTTGGAACTTTACAAAGTTTATCAGAAAAAAAAAAATGCTATTAGCTTTGGGAATAGGTTGAGGATGTTTGATTGACAAAGAACAGAATTTTATATCAGTCTGAATCCACTGAAATGGGTGAAATTTTCAGAGCTTTTGGATTCAGTGTGTTAGCTCAAGCAGCTGGAGATGGTAACAATTGTTTACTCATAATTGTTCACTCAGTGGTGTCTCATACTAAATCTAGTTGAGATGTGAGCATTTTAAAAATGATATTGGTGAAGTACTTCACATCATCAGAAAAGAATGAAACACTGAGTGAATATGTCATTAGTGACCAGCCCATTGACCCACTACGTCCTTCATGAAAGCCCAGCAGACCCAAGGCACTGAGAAATACATCAGTGAAGGGAACAGAAGCTCATTTGAATAATAATTAGTGCTTGTATTTGTCAACCAGAATGCTGCTGCCAAATCCTATGTTTGAAACGAGCTCATTGTTTTCGGGATGATTAGACAAATCTTGGAGTGCCTACCCCAAAATGGAGGCACATAAAAAGAAGTTACTATGAGAAGCAAAGAAGCCGCCATGGAAATCAGCATGGCCCAACATGCTGGAATATTTAGCAGTGTAATTGATCTTTGATCTCGTGGAACTCAGACATATAGGCAGTCCAACATATAATTTTGATTCATTTATTAGTTTGGTCATTGATTTAACAAATAAATATTGAGTCCCTAATATCTGTCTGGCTGTACTCTGTGCCTAGGATACAGTGTGAAGAAATAGAGGGAAAAAAATCCTTGATTGTATGGAATTTAATATTATTAGGAAGAGAAAAGAAAAAAATAAATACCAAATGTAGACAACCAATATATTATATTTTATAAATTTATGAGTGATTTAAACTAATAAAACAAGGTGGAGACATAAACAATGCTGGGAATCAAGAAGGGGGGTACAATTTTAATAAGGGTGATCAAGATAAAAATATTAATAAAAGTACCTGAAGGATGTATAGAAGTATTCATATGGTAATATGCAACTAGAGAATTACAAGGTAAGAGATGAGCCAATACAAAACCCTAAGGTGTGACCTTCCCTGAGGTACACTAAGAACGGTAAGAGAGCCAATCCAGCCATACCAATACAGTTGAGGGAAGAATAGTAAGAGACTAGGTCAGATAAGACTTAAATTTTTAAATGATATAGGAGAATTTTGGAATAGGTTAATCTGAATAGAAACGTCATCTGATCTATGTTGCCTTTGGATACCTCTGAGAGCTGTGTCATGCACAGACATTGTTCCGGCATGGGGGGAGGATAAGACTAGAGTTAGGGAAATCTTTTAGGTCATTGCAGTTATGCAGTAAGAGATAATTGTGGTTTGGACTCTGATGGTGGCAATGGGTGAGGTGAAATAAGGTTCCGGATATTTTGAAGATTAAAATCAACATGATTTCCTGATAGATAGGACAGAAGGAGAGAAATCAAAAATGATACCAACGTTTCTGCTCTAAGACAATTGTAGGAAGGAGCTGCTATTATCTAATATAGCAGGGGTGACTGGGTGGCTCAGTCCATTAAGCATCCGACTTTGGCTCAGGTCATGATCTCGTGGCTCATGAGCTCAAACCCCATGTAGGGCCCAATGCTGACAGCTCAGAGCCTGGAGCCGCCTCAGATTCTGTCTCCCTCTCTTCTGCCCCTCCTCCTCTCACATCCTCTCTCTCTCAAAAATAAATAAACATTAAAATAATACAATAGGAAATGCTGAACTTGAAGCTAGTTGGACAAGCTAAACTTGAGAGGTTATTAGATCATCCCAATGATGGTGTTCAGTAGTTGTTTATATAAATCTGAAATTCAGGAGAGAACTCCAGAAGGAGGGATTTCATATAGGTTGTATCTAAAGCCATGAACTTAAACAAAATTATTTATATATTTTTATTTTATTTTATTTTATTTTAATTGAAGTATAGTTGCCCATATTATATTGGTTTTAGGTGTATAACATAGTGTCTTAGCAGTTATATACATTATGAAATACTCATCACAGTAAGTGTAGTTACCATCTGTCACTATACGAAGTTATTACAATTTTACTGACTATATTCATTAAGAATATACTCTTAATGCTGTACTTTCTTTAAAAACTTATTTGTTTTGAGAGAGAGAGGGAGAATGTTTGTTTGTGGGCTAGAAAGGGGTAGGGAGAGAGAGAGTTTGAGAATCCCAAGCATGCTCCACGCTCGATGCAGAGCCCCACATGGGGCTTGATCTCACAACCATGAGATCACGACCTGAGCCTATATCAAGAGTCCAACACTTATCTACTTGAATTACCCAGGTCCCTCACCCTAGCATATAATTTTAATCATTGTGGTTTATTTATTTTATAATTGGAAGATTGTACTCTGAATCACCTTCACTTCTTTCATCTATACCACCGCAAATCGTATCCTCTAGCAACCATCAGTTTGTTCTCTATTTTTGAGTTTGTTTCTGTTTGTGTTTGTTCGTTGTTTATTCATTTGTTTTGTTTTTATTTTCAACATATACGTGAAATTATATGATATATGTCTTTCTCCGTCTGATTTGCCTCACTTAGCATAATAACCTCCAGGTCTGTCCATGTTGTCATGAACGGCAAGATTTTATGCTTTTTTATGACTGAATAATATATGGCTGAATATATGGCTGTATGTATATGTACACATCATCTTTAACCATTCATCTATCCATGGTCACTAGGCTGCTTCCATATCTTGGTTTTGTAAATAATGCTTCAATAAACATTAGGCCTGTCATCTTTTTGAATTAGTGTTTTTATTTTCGGTAAAATCCAGAAGTGGAATTGTTGTTTGTTTGGTATTTCTACTTCTAATTTTTTGAGAAAACCCTATACTGTTTTTCATAGTGGCTCCACCATTTACATTTCCACCAACAGTGCGCAAGAATTCCCTTTCTTCCACATTCTCACCAACACTTGTTATTTCTTGTCTTTTTGATAACAGACATTCTGGATGTGAGATGGTATCTCATTGTGGTTTTTTGATTTCCGTTTCCCTGGTGACTAGTGATGTTGAGCACCTTTTCATGTGTCTGTCCATCTTCTTTGGAGAAATGCCTTTTCAAATCTTCTGCCTATTTTTAATTAGATTTTTTGATGTCGATGTGTAAGTTATTTATTTATTTTGGATATTAATTTTTTATTGAGTACATCATTTGCAAATATAGTCTTCCATTTAATAGGTCGTCTTTTCATTTTGTGATGGTTTCCTTCACTGTGCAGAATCTTTTTAGTTTCATGTTGTCCGAAATGTTTATATTTGCTTTTGTTTCCCCTGCTTGAGGGGGCATCCAGAAAAATATCGCAAAGGCTGATGTCCAAGAGTTTAATACCTATGTCTTCTTTTAGAAGTTTTATGGTTTCAGGTCTCACATTTAGGTCTTTAATCTCTTTGGAGTTTGTTTTTGTATATGGTGTTAGAAGTGGTCCAGTTTCATTCTTTTGTATCTAGTTTTCCAGTTTTCCCAGTACCATTTGTTGAAGGGACTGTCTTTTCCCCATTATATAGATTCCTCCTTTGTCTTACATTAATTGACCTCATAAATATGGGTTTATATCTGGGCTTACTATTCTGTTCTGTGGATTTATGTGTCTATTTCTGTGCTGGTACATGCTGTTTTTATTATTATAGCTTTTTATGTAGTTTGAAATCTGGGATTGCTGGCTGAAGTTATAAAGGGAGTTAAGTGTGGCTAGCAAAGAGAAAAAGCTCTAAAAATACTAGGATCTAGGTTACTTCAAAAAAAAACTTTTATTCCTCCTTCAGTTTCAAGTATACAAGTGCAAGAGAAATAAGCAACTGTCAAAATCCCTATATTAGATTTGTTCCTTGGAATAAGAAGTAGTATAGTAGTAAGAAGTAAATGAAAGACTCTCAAATAATGCCTGTTCCAAACCCAATTAATGAAAAGAAAAATCAAATTTTAGCAGCGGGAGATGTCACACATTTTATGTCCATGGTCAAAACTTGAAAGCTGTAGAAGTTGTGACTTCCAGCAAAATACTATTTAATATTCCAACTTAGCCAATGCAAAAGATTTTGCAAAATGGTAGTAGGTTATCATAAGCTTAACCAGGGAGTAATTCCAATTGTAGTAGTGATCGTGTATGTTGGCACAGTGGATATAAAACCTTTCTAAAACCTAGTACTCATATTTTAATAGAAAAATTATTTTCTTTATCTATCTCTAGTTCGATAAATAGAAAGCATGACAGTTTCTTATCATGTGTAAGGCACCTCCTCCTTGCTATATCTGTGAGATAAATTCTCCAAATCTGTACCACACTATAGCCCGCAGAGATCTTGATCATCACAGCGAACCTCAAATGTCATGCCGGTCTACCACACTGGTGACCTCACGCTTACAGAATGTGTAGAGAATGAAAAAAGCAAGCAGGTTAGATGCTTTTGTAAGCATGCTTTTGTAAGACACATGAATTATTGAAGACTGGGAAAGTAAATCCCATGTATCCAAGAATACTGCTCTATACAGATAAATTTTATTAAGAGCTAGCTAGGTCAGGGGCGCCTGGGTGGCTCAGTCAGTTGAGCTTCTGACTTCGGCTCAGGTCATGATCTCATGGGTTGTGAGCTTGAGCCCTGTGTGGGGCTCTGTGCTGACAGTTTAGACCCTAGAGCCTGCTTCGGACTCTGTGTCTCCCTCTCTCTCTGCCCCTTCTCCACTGACAGTCTCTCTCTTGAAAAATAAATAAACATTAAAAAATATTTAAAAAAAAAGCTAACTAGGTCAGCTAATAGAGAGATAAGATATAGCTTAGTTATCAATAAACATGGATATTAATACAGATAAATACATATTCAGGTACCATGTTTGTTGCCATAGATAAAAATACAAATAGAACATAATTTTGATTTCAAAGACTCAAAACTCAAAATCCAGAGAAACAGTATATCCCACTATATTCAAAATGACATTATAGATATATTTCTCTTATGAACAAAGAAGTTCAGCCTGGAATTCAACTAGCAATGGGCATGATCAACAAAAGACAGTATAGTAAACATTGATATCAACTTTATGAAAATATAAAGACAAAGACTTAATCTTATGAGCTGCCAGAAAGAAAGAAATAATAAATTATGAAGATAAATAGTTTTGAATTTAATTACCAAACCCATATGAAAGAAGAATGTGGGAGGAGCTAAATAAAGATAATTCAATTTAAATCAATTAACTTGACCAAAATAATTTTTTTACTTTAAAAGAAGAACATGAATATATTTCAAATCTAAAGATAAATATAGTTTGTCAGCAAATAATCTCTATTGCAAAGCTCAAAACAAGAATAATTAAGAACATAAAGAACAACATAAGTTATGAGAAGAAAATTGGCTTTACATATTAGCAGAGATTTTGTTTTGTTGAGCAAAATGTATATTAATAAAAAAGGCTATATAGTGTAACAACATATACATTTTTTAAAACATTTTTAACCAATGTATAACAGAAAAAGTTATATAATGATAAGGAAATAGTTTTGAGCTATTTCCTCAGTCTTCCTTAATCTGAATTTAAATATTTATCTGGAGTAAAAGAAATTAATAAATAAAGCAACATAGTTATCAAAAGTTGTTTTTAAATATTTGTTAACATATTAGAGAATGCCTAGATGATGTTCTTGTTATATTTAAGAACTGTACAGCAAAATTTTCAAAAACAAATCTTGCTTACTGCAAATTTAAACAATTATTTTCACATTTTGCATGTTCAATAAGCTTCTGAACGTTGGTAATTATTTTAGGGTTAAGAAATAAAAAATTCAGTCTCATTAAATAACAATTTAATGTACAATGAGAACAATTAAAGGTAAATTTCCAGAATTGTTTAGATTTTGTACATACATACACAATACATATAAACACACATATATATGTGTATATGTAGGTATACACATTTGTATATATACTTGTGTACATATATATATATATGTCAAAAAAAGAAACAAAAGAATAAGACTTTGTGTGAATAACAGAAATGCTGCTTTTCTAACTGTGGAATCAGATGATACACATATAATAGAAAGTTACTTATAAGAATAAAATATTAAGGAATGTAGAATATATAGAAAAAAACACAATAGTGAATGTATACATCTCAAACAGTATAGCATTGAGATATCTTAACGATAATGGTAAGCAAATAAAAGTACTTTTAGATATAATGGAATTTCAAATTTCAATTTCTCATTAACTTATTTACCTAGATTATTAGACCAATACATCAAGAAAATGCAATAGAGTGGGCCTGGACTGTAACAATGTATTGACCATTTAACTCATAATAACATTATGTTTAGGAAGGAGAAATATGGCTAGATATAATAAAATAAGTTGGGTTTATATTTGACCGAACAACTGAGACCAAAAGGCTTTGATTAATGGATTGATATCAAAATCAAGGGAAGTTTTAAGAGACATTCCCAGAACACTTTTCATGTCCCTGTTTTATGCAACAGTTCAAATAATAAGTTTTAAGATGGCGTGGTTTTCAGCTTTGAGGAACAGAATCCGCTGGATGACAGAATCAGACTTCAAAAGCCACTTGTTCATTTATTCAACGATATTCCATAATGACTATTAGATAGAATCACTTATACAAGAGGAAGGAAAATCTATTAAGATGAATTTAATAAAATTCCTAGTATGTTACTACACTTAACACTAAAAGGTCTAACACATAACTCTTTCATTTGTAAAAAATCACTTAGAAGCCTATCTGAAAGAAATGTTAGGTGTTATAGTTGACAATAAACTCAAAACCAACCAGTGGTGTCTATAGGTACCAAGAAACCTAATGTGGGCATAAACTATTTAAGAGCCAGCTTAGGTTGAAGTGAAGAAAGAGAGAATCAACTTTATGGGCCACACGATATAAAAAAAAAAAAAAAAAAATCCAAAGAAACATAAGAAAGTAATGCAGAAGTTACTAAAATAACTTTTTAATTGTTTTTAATGTTTATTTTTTTGAGTGACAGAGAGAGACAAAGCAAGGGCAGGGGAAGGGCAGAGAGGGAGACACAGAATCTGAAGCAGGCTCCAGGCTCTGAGCTGTCAGCACAGAGTCTGAAATGGGGCTGGAACCCACTAACCATGAGATCATGATCTGAGCTGAAGTCAGGCGCTCAACCAACTGATCTGCCCGGGTACCCCCTAAAATAACTTTTTAAAGACAAATATCAGTGGATTCCCTGAAAAATGGTCATAAATATAAAGAATAATCTTTGTGTTCCATAAACTGTTCCAAACATATATGTGTATAAAACTAGTAGCAAAACGGCCAGAAAAATGAGTTAAATACCATTTGTGAATTTTGATAAAAATTAAACAACTCAAAGTATTACTCAATGATTTAGTACTTTCAGTGAACAAAGACATGTTTAGTATGAAATTGCGCCACAATCAAGTAAAAGAAATGTTTTCTTATTCCTTTCTATAATTCCGTTCTGATCTCCACCAACCCAGCTGGAAGAAATTCAACCCAGCAGTGTTTGGGAGGATTCTCCCCTTCTAGCATCGGTGAAGGAGAGTGAGCGATGTGAGTTGTGAAGGGCATTTGAAGAAGTGTCTTCTGATCATGTCTCACAGGCGGTATTGCCTCTATTCCCCGGCAGGTGTGTGGTTTCACTGCCTCTTTGCCAAATTCGTGCAAGGATTTTTCAGTGGTTCCCAAGATTCAATTTTAATGATCTGGACTTTAGGTTCTTCCCTATCAACTTGCCATCACTCTTAGATCCTGTGTGTTGGAGCAGAGGATGGGTCTGTCTCATTTAACCTTTTTTTCTGTAAACCCAGTTCTTTTCCGCTTACCTAGGAAAAACTTAGGCAATACTTCAATCCGTCCAATATTGACCCAAATAGATCACTTTCTACTTTTAAAATTCTCCATTTTGGGGGAATTTGGCACCACCATATTTTGAACCATTTTTTCAAAATGAAAAGAGAAAATGCTTTCTGATATCTATTTGTCTTCTCAGTGCATAGAATTTTTTTTTTTTTTCCCTTTGGAGCATGCAGTTCTATAGCTTTTATCAATAGACACTACTACTTCCGAGATCTTAGAAAAGAGACCTAAAGACTTGGGCAACCATCTTAGGCAAGTGGTGGGTAAACTATCAATAGCAAAGTGATATTTAAAAAAAAAAAATAAGAGCTCAACATACAAATTCAACCATGTGATGATAAGCATTGGGAAATTATTAATTTAATATGTCATCGAAGACATATGTACTTCACAGGTACTATAGTATAAATTGGCTCATCATGTGATATCATTCTGTATCTGTTAAACTGTGAAATAAAGGCTGATATTATTTCTAAAGATGTATAAAATGTATGCCTACATATACATTAAGGATTCACTATTTTTAATATGTCCAAAGATTTTGGCGATTATAAATTTTGATGTATTTTAAAAACTGGTCAGTGATTAACATATTTTAAAAAGTAATGATGACAAATTTATCACACCAGCTTTTAAAATGCATCAAACTTTGTAATCACCGAAATCTTTTGACATATTAAAAATAGCAAAAAACGATCGGTGGAAAGAAAACTAAAAAAATGATTACGTAAGTTCCAACTCTGATCAAAATGGAATACAGAAAATTGAGTATGTCCTTTGGGGCCTCAACTCTGAGTTCAAGGGTTAATTATTTATTTTATTCTTCATTCCATATGTTGAAATAAACTGCAAGGGATATAGCTAAATAGAATCAACTTGTGAAATTTAAAGAGAAAACAGTATTTAATTAAAGAAAAAACAATATTTAATTAAATAAAAATAAACATTTTTCATTATTAAAACATTTAATTATTAAAACATTTTTTCAAGTTTATTTATTTATTTGAGAGGGAGAGAAAGTGAGTGAGCAGCGGAGGGGCAGAGAGAGAGAGAGCCTTAGGTAGGTTCCGCGCTGTCAGCACAGAGCCCAAAGTGGGGCTCAAACTTTCAAACTGTGAGATCATGACATGAGCCCAAACCAAGAGTCAGACACTTAACCAACTGAGCCACCCAGGCACCCTGACATTTCCCAATTCTAAATAAGGTTGACAATAATGAAAGGAATGATAACATTAAAACTCTGATGGATGGGTTTAAGTATATCATTCATAAAATTCCACAGCAAAATTGTGCCACAGAAATTTTTGGATGCAAGTAGTAGGAAACCTCACATAGTGACTTAAGAATAATGGCATTTAATGATCTTAAGTAAAAAGAGGCCCAGAGGTTGGCAGTCCAGAGTTGATACCACTTGATAATTTTACCAAGAATGTTCTACTCCGTTATCTGCAGCTGGCTGCTTTTTTTGGCTATAGGCGTATTGAAATATGGCTTCCAGATGGCTACAACACCTCCAGACATCATGACTGCATTCAAAGCAAGTAATCACGGAAGAAGCTGATAAAGATGGGTTTTTCCTCAAGTGGTTTTCTTTCTTTTCTTTTTTAACAAAAAGAAAAATATTCCCAAATTATTTTTTGAAATTTCTTAGTCTCCACAGCAAAAAATGGGTAATACAGTCACCTCTTGAAGCAAAAATGGATATCTGGCAAGGAAGACTGAAATCTATAGACTTAGATAATCATTATTAATCACTGGGGTTGGGCACATAACTCTTTTTAAAAAAGCTGCCATATTTTAAAAAGGAATCATAGTCAGAAAGACTATAGGTTAAGAACTAGAAAGTGTGCAGCATAAACCTCTCACATTAATTCAGTACATGGGAGATAGTATATGATGATATATTAACAAATCAACGTGTGAATGTAAGCAAACTCTGTGATGCTAAAATGCCTATGAAATAAACAGAGGTGAGTTAAAATGGTGATATCCATCATTCATTGTTTTAGCAATTACTGACTGTTTATATATGAGGCACTGTACTAACTTAGGTATATACTACTGAATGAAATGATCTCTGCCCCAGTGAAGCTGAGATTTAATGGCTAACCTAGAAAAACCTGATTAAACTCCAGGAAATCTAGTATGCGCATAGGTCGCTGTTGGTATCTAAAATAAAGAGTTTCGGTTTCTTTGGAGAAAAATCTTGAAACTCTTAATAATATCAGTAAAACTATATGGTCAATCCTATGGATATGTTTCAATTTTTCAAAAGTAATTTTTAAATGTATATGGTAATTTAATGAAATACTGGAAACAACTAATATCTAACAGCAAATGAACAATTTATTAAACTCTGCTTTATTTATGCATCAAAATACAATATAGCTACTACAAATGTAAAGTTTGGGGCAATAATCCTATATAGCAAAGTATATATGAAATAGCAGTGTATGAAAAAGCAAATCAAATAACTGAAACTAATTACAGTCTTCCTTGTCTCACAGAGATCTGAGCATTCCTCCTTCTTTTATGTAACTTCGGCTGTGTCTTCTCTTCCCTAATGGTCTGTTATCTATACCTTATCTTCTGGGAAGTCTTCTTTGTTAGTTTCCTCTTAACACTAATAACCTTTATATTAATTTCTATTTTATCTGTTATTGTGAGGTATCAAAATTAGTAATGTATGCTTCTGTCTCTCTAAAGGAAGAAACAGTACGTTTTCATTTCCAAATTCCTGGAACCTGAGGACTAACATTTCATTCTTTTTTTTTAAGAGGCTCCGCGCCCAGCATGGTGCACAGTACAGGGCTTGAACTCACAACCCTGAGATCAAGACCTGGCTTAACCCACTGAGCCACCCAGGCACCCCTGACATTTCATTCTTGTGTCCTCAGTATCTACAAATACGTCTGTCACAGGGAAGGTACTCAAAAAAATTTGCTGAGTGAATCCAGTCACTGCTCAACAAACACAGGCTGAAGGAGTGAATGGATTCCCGCAGAATTTTCATCATATTCATAATTAGAATCAAATTTCAAAATGTTTCATAAAATTTAACATTGGTTACATAGTTTTGTTCTGGAAAAAATGTAGCATTTTGACTATTTTGCATACACACTCTTCTTAAAATGTGACATCTAATGAAGTATGCACAAAACTTTGAATATCTTTTTTTTTTCTATGAAACCTCCTATTGATTGACTTATCTGGACCTTCTCGTCTGACCTACTGAACCTGACACCACACCTGACTCAGCACTACTTCACTAAGCCTGCCGTATGTAGTTGGCACACTGGATGATGTTAATGTAGCTTATTTCCTTTAAATAACTACTTGCATTCTTCTCTAGTTTAAGATCCAGGGCAACTGTACGCTTGTTTTGTTGTTGTTGTTTGCTTGTTTGTTCGTTTCTTTTTCATCTACATGAAAACAGAATGAGGAGGGCAGTGTGGCTACACATGCAAAGAAATAAGAGAAAAAGGTCTCATTTTTGTTTTAATTTTTTCCTTCTCAACGGATTACCAAAAGCTAGCATTCGCTGATTTTGTATCCTTGCACACATTACAAAAGAATGTATTTTATTTAAATATACAGGAGGCAAAGTCTTCTGAGCCTTCACTTTAATTAACACCAGGCTTAAGTGGTGCCAATAAGAATATGTACATATAAATCTAATGTCTTTGAAATCAACCCAGAGTATCCCGTATCTCTGTTCCACAGTGTTAATTAACACTGGCAGGGCATTTCTATTTTTTTTCTTCCTTTTGTAGAAGTTTTGATGCTTTACCCAATAAACACAAGTATCTAGACTGCTTTACATAAGTGATTCATTTTCCTAATGTTTATTTTTGAGAAAGAGAGAGAGAAAGACAGAGAAAGAGAGAAAGAGTGAGAAGAGAGAGAATGAGCAGGGGAGGGGCAGAGAGAGAGGGAGACACAGAATCTGAAGCAGCTGTCAGCACAGAGCCTGATGTGGGACTCGAACTCACAAATCGTGAGATCCTGACCTGGGCGAAAGTTGGCGCTTAACCAACGCCACCCAGGCAGCCCCACATGGGTGATTCTTAAAACCTACTGACGAAGATAGACAAATCTAGAAAGTCTGTGAGGTTGAATACACAATACTATTTTCATTACATGTATTTCTACAAATCCCCATGAAAATTAAGTATTGGTCCCTTTTGAGGACTAAACGATGTGTGTGTGTGTGTGTGTGTGTGTGTGTGTGTGTGTGTGCGCGCGCGCGCGCTGTATCTGGGGAGATCGGTGGGAAGAAACATGAAAGGATGCAATGCAAAAGACAAGAATCCTATCCTCTTTTTCTTGGCCAAATGGTTTAGAGTTAACTGCCCTTGTTTGTGTTGGACCCGAAAAGAAAAAAGTAAAGTATTCTAATCTTTTTTTAAAACATACAGTCTTATGGTAATTTAAGTCAACAGCTGTTCAATTGTCAAGTCACCAACTAAATTCAAATCTGAGCAAATAGGAAAATCTGTTTAAATGAAAGCTTGTTTGAATGAAGGCTGTGAGTTTCGGTATTTGTGCGAGAGAGAAAAAAATAAAGACTGTTACTAAAGTAAAGCATCTTTTTTTAAGATGACTTTTCTTTGATAAAAATGTTGGAGAGTCAATACTGAACAAGAAATCCGAAACTGAAGAGTGTCATCTGTAGGATCACCAGAAGGTAGAGGGGACTGAACACCACCAGCTCATGAACTCAACGTCAGAGGTTCGACTCAACACAATACCTCGTATCTAGAAAATGTTCTGGAAAAATGCCTATTGGCAGACTTAACAAAAAGAACAGTCAAAGAAATCGAGGGGTCACCTTTTTTCCTCCCATTTTCCAAAGGCCTCCTATAACTGAATTCTACTTTAGAAAGATTGATGATAGTTGGCAGGATACACAGTTATGTGAAAGATAAGCAATTGTTTGAGTACTTTTTAACAGTTGAGAAAATTAAGATATAAGCTCTTGGTGGAGAGTGGGAATAACCTGTCTCATTATAATACTGAATAATGGGTTAATCGTTTTTCTTCCTATATGGTATAAATCTGTGTTCATATATGTGTTGCAGTTGAAAAGGTATAACCAAATAATGTGATTTTTTCCCCCTAAAGTAGGCTGTCTGGCTAAAAGGCTCTGCATCCCATAAATATAATGACCTTGATGAAAACATACTGATTTAAAGACCGGGCATTAGATTTGCAGATGCAGAAAATCAATTGTGTTAATGTATTAAAAACTTATTAAACTCTTATAGTGATTCACACTAAAAAGACTTAGGGAGGACTAATACATAAATAAAATGACAATGTATAAGTTTATTATGGTGGTAGTTTCTCTAACGACCTTCACCCTGGTTGTATGTCATGTAGACAGAGTTGGAAACTATTGGGACAATAGTAATTCCTTCTGAGTCAAACTATCAGATTGTATGCCCAGATATCACTCTGCTAAAGGGGTTCTCCATCCATCAGTCTTCTATTTTCTGGTTAAATTGGACAATGCCTCATGTGTAAGGCTTCACAACTTTTTTATCCTGTTTTGTACTGTTATCTCCCGTGTTACTGTTTCCTTTCCCTGGGCCCAGGCCTCTACCACACCCTCACCTCTGAAACTTTCCCACCATACTCTCAAGAACTATCTATATGGAATCATTAAAAAAGTCCAATCTTCAACTTTTTCAACTCATTGCTATAATTGAAACTTGACTCTCTGTTTAAGATACTTTTGCTTCCCTGTTGAATGGTAGCTGCTTACTTTCCCACAGCCGTACTCCTGGATCGCGAGGCAGCGTTTCTATACTCCGTCCTCTTCAATACTACTTCCAGCAGTAATCCCTCCACTCTCTTAAAAAACTAACCCATACACATATACACACAATCCAGCCGTTTCAGGTCCATTATTTTTCACTATCCATTCCTCACTGCCCTTACCGCCATCATGAGCAGAAAAAAATCCAGTATACTGCCTCTTATTTGTCAAAAGTTTTGGTGACTCTGTTCCAAAATCCCCTTATTGTCATCCTCGATGACATCGGTGTAAACATGGGCTCTCCACCATGAATGTCCTGCCATCTCTAAAGACCTTGTCCTCAGCCTCCCCCCACATCCCTGCCTCCATATTCTGAATTTTGTTACAAAGGTAGAATATTTCTACTCTGCAATCACTAACTCAGGTATCATACTCTCTGAGTATAACCTGCTTTTTTGGCTATGGTTTCTGGACATCAGTAAAAGTTCCAGTTCATTGCTTTTCTAAGTTCATATGCCTTTAGGCGTCTTATTTTTATTATCAACATCCCTTTCCAGTCATAAACGCTTGTAGTAAATATTACTCCAAGTTTCTTTTCAATGATTTCTTTATGGCATTAAAAGTATTAGTTCTTACCCACATTTTTCATAACTGGAACCCAGCAATGCCTTCCAGCCCCCAACAGAAAAACCATCTTATTTCTTACTTCCCAGAGAAAAATAGGATGCTGTCTCCCTCTATTTCCTACTTCCACACATACAGAACTACCTGCACCTGCTTCATTTTGTCTGCCTTCCTCTGTTGAAGCACGTGTACATAGAGGTAATTTCCTCACACGTCTTCAGAAACCTTTTCTTATAGAGTTCTTCACTATCTTTTATGTATTTAACAATACCTTCGCAATCAGATCCTTACAGTGTGTATTAGTTAAATATGTATGTGTATGTATATAAATGCGTGTGAGCATGTGAGTCTGCACAGATATGCATATATACACACGTGTGCACACATATACACCGTTGTTCCACTTGAAAGTCTTTTGCTTTCTATTTTCATGGGCTTTTTAGCTTGGCTGTTAATATGAATAGAAATTTTGAAATTAACTTTTATTTAGATTACTGAATATTAAATACATTAAAATGGCTAAAAATATTTTTTTCAAATCCAAGAACTAAATATTTTCCTGTATTTTAAAATTCAAAATTGTTAGTTTACAGATGTAAAGGTTATTTATGAATATTTTAAAGACAGATTCTTCCTTTTATATGAAATATTAATATAAATTTATATCTCTGTTGTATATGACTCAAGCCTATTGTTATACCAATAATTTTCCCTTGTGAATATATGATAAATTGTCTCTCATATTCATGATTGTATCTTGTTCAGCATAGTGGGAAATAATACCCAAACTTTTGCAATTCTTTCCTACTGCCTCTGCCTCTGTTGTATGTATTTTCTTATGACACTGAAAAATTTACCTAATTAAATAATTAACTATTAGCCACACATATAGATGCATATGTGTGTATGCATATATAAACATGCATGCATGTTCGCGTATTGTGTGTTTATATCTACACACACACATGCGATATTTACAATACATACAGTACTTAGGTGGCTCCTTTCTCACCTATATAGGAGCAACTGTTTTTTTAAACCTTTTTTTTTAGGTTTATTTATTTTGAGAGAGGGAGAGAGAGAGTGCACACAGAACTAGGAGAGAAAGGGAGAGAAAGAGAATCCCAAGCAGGCTCCATATTGTTAGCCTGCTTCAGATTCTTTGTCCCCTCTCTCTGCCCCTCCCCCGCTCGCTCTTTCTGTCTCTCAAAATTAAATAAACATTTTTAATTTAAAAAATTTTATTTAAAAATAATAAATAAAGGCAAACCAGTTAGATGGTGGAATATGGCAAGGGACGATTTATAGAGAATATATGTAAAGAATTTGTGTAATCTAGTCTGTGAAAGAAGCTTCTGATGTTCAACTTCAGCTAATTGTCACTATGTTGGAATAATGAGTTGGAAAGAACAGATTTTTTTTTAAGTTTACTAGAGAAACTGAAAAAAAGTATGGAAGTTTATTTATTTATTTAATGTTTAGTTTTGACAGAGAGAAAGAGAGAGACAGAGTATGAGTGGGGGAGGGCCAGAGAGAGAGGGAGACAGAATCCAAAGCAGGCTCCAGGCTCTGAGCATTCGGCACACAGCCCGATGTGGGGCTTGTACCCACAAACCATGAGATCATGACCTGAGCCAAAGTTGGCTGCTTAACCAACAGAGCCACCCAAGCACCCTGAAGTATGGAGTTTTAATGTAAAGTATTCCAGTTTTAAAATTTCGGCAACTAATTATGGTTTTATTTAATGTATATTAAATTTTTATTAAATTTTCTTTACGTAATTTTACTTATTTATGTATTTAGTTATTTATTTGTGTCTGAAAGCTGAAGGTTGATATTGTTTAGGTATTATCTCTTTGGGATATCACTTTATGACTTGACGGTTAAAATATAAGTGTTGGGGAGATGTACTGTAAGATATTTAACTGAGTTAAATTTGTTTCCCCAAGATCTGAAGCAACGGACCAGTTGTCAATTGCCCCCCATTCTCTGCACAACTCAGAATATTTTATCAACATTTTCCCCATCTTTCTCATCTTTTTATTATTCTTTCCTGAGATTCATTCTTAATTTTGTCTCTTTCTAGTCCCCAGTCTTGGATTTCTTTCCTTCCTAAAGTTTTTCTTCGGTCTACTTTCACTTGGTCTTTTGAAGATTCTTTCAATGTCTCATTGGCCAACATTTGTTCTTTCCTTCTGGTTCTTCTGAGTTCAAAGTATATCCAGGTGGTTTGTATTGTGTAATCATCTCTTAGGACTTGGATTCTGTATGGCTGTTCAAGATCCTGGTAGGAAAATGTTGTCCCCACGTAGGAAAGAGGTTATACAGATAAATTTGGCTCAGGAAGGGTTTTGGAAATGTATTGTTTACTATACTAAGGGACTAGGAATGTCTGGATCTGAAAGTAGGGCACTATCATGCATTTATAGGCAAGAAAATTACATGGCTCAATTTGAGATTTCATAATGATAGTACGAAAATGAATCTTGAATTGGAATAGAAAGAAGAGAGAGAGTATTTAATCTAAAATATGCAAATTTATCAAGATCAGAATAAATTCTATTTCCTCCAGAAAATCCTTTTTCAACAATTTCAAAACTCATTATTCGCACTTTTCTGTGACCTCCTAACCATTTATTGACTGTATTACATCAGTATCAGTATTATTTGTCTCTCTCTCTCTCTCTTTCTAATTTAACTCCATTATGGTATAGAATATTTTTGGATACTTTCAATTATTTTAAATTTCTGAACCGAATAATGTATGCTTCGTTACACTGAGTATGGTGTGCGTGACCACCATGTGGACATTTTGGTGAATACCACTTAGGTGATATCCTGTATTCTCTTGAAGAGAATCTGTTTTCTTCTGCGTACAGATGGGGTATTCTATAAATATCAACTGGTTCAGGCAGTTGTTAGTATTTTCAGGTCATCAGTGTCCTTACTGATTTTATGTTCTATCAATTAGTGACAGAAGAGTGACACTTATACTTGAAGTCCCAAATATAAGTGTTGTTTTCGTTTGTTTGTTTGTTTTTTCTCTTGGTTTTACCTGGTTTTGGTTAATTTATTTAGAAGATCTACAAATATTTAGGATTGTAGTTTCTTTGCGATAAATCACCCCTAATTATCATGTAATATCCTTCTTTATCACTAGTAAAAGCCCTCTGCCTAATGTTTACATTTGCTGATGTAACATATACTCTCTTTCTTTTTTTTTCCTCTCAGACTTTCTTAAGGTAACTGCTGGAATGGTGCATATTTTTCTATTCTTTTACTTTTAACCTATCTAGTCTTCATATTAAAAATGATGTCTGCGACAACAGAAAACAAACAAAAAAAAAAAACAAAACAAAAACAAAAAATACACAAGTCTTTGATCTCTTATTTTCTATTTCAGCTTGATTGAGGTATAATTGGCATACAAAGCTGTAGTATATTTAAAGTGTACATCATAGTTATTTGATATATGTGTAGATTGTGAAAAGTTTCTCTCCATCTAGTTAATTGCAACAATGGCCATCATCTCACAAATGTATTTATGTGTGTGTGTGTGAAAAAAGTTTTACTCTCTTAGCAAATTTCAATTATACAATATAATGCCATTGACTATAAGCACTGTTTTATATTATGTCTTCAGACTTTTTCTTTTTAGAGCTGAAAGTTATTCTCCATCTCCACCAATAGCCCTGGCAACTACTGTTCTACTCTCTGTTTCTGAGTTACACTTTTTTTTTTTTTTTTAAGATTCCTTATATAAGTGTTACCATTCAGAATTTTCTTTCTCTATCTTATTTCACTTAACATATTGCCTTCAAGGGCCATCCATGTATCCATGCTGTAACAAATGACAGGATTCCCTTCTTTTTAAAGGCTGAATGGTACTCCATCAATTATATATATTATATACATATATATATATGTATGTGTATGTGTGTATATATATATATATACATATATATATATATATATATTATCCATTTAGGTTTTGGCTGTTGTGAATAATGCTGGAAAAAACATGGTGGTACAGACACCCTTTTGATATTCTGTTTTTATTTCCTTTGGATATATATGCAGAAGTGGTTTTTTGGATCGTGTGGCAATTCTGTTTTTCATTTTTTGAGGAATGTTCTACTGAGAATAAAGGTGACAGTTTGAACTGGCATATACTCATGGCTATAACCCCTCTCCCAATTCAACCCAGAATAAGTGGGTGAAAACTCTCAAAACCTAAGCTTCTGCCTTAGAATGGAAAGATTTAGAGCATTCATCCACCTTTCTGGCTTTTCATAGGGGCTGCCTCTGTGTTGTCTACCTTGGAGCATAGAAGCAGACAGCGAAGGGAGAAAGAAATTACAAACTCCTGCAAAAGAAAACTGGCAAATTCCTTTAATTCGGAATTTACATGCATTATGTCCAGTGAATACACATTCAGAGAAAATATTTAAGAAGTGCCCAGAATCTCTCGTCAGGCTGTTTGGTGTAGGTCTGTCCTTAGAGGAAGCCATTCTGCAAAGCAAAGGAGAGGTGGCTGTCCTATCAAATGCACACATACCAACATTAAGTGTCAAGCAACACAAAGAAATAGGGAAACATGGTTGAAATTAAAGAAAAAATATGTCTCCAGAAACCCTAAAGAAATGGATATACAAGAATTACTTGACAAAGAATTCAAAATAATCATCATAAATACACTCAATGAGCTGCAAAAATGATGAATTAACAAAAAAATATTTCAACAGAGTGATAGCAAGAAAATACTTTTTAAAAAGCAGACATTTGGGGGCTGAAGAATACAGTATCTTGAAGAAATTGACTGGGGAGATTCACCACTTGATATTTGAACAAGTAGATGAAATAATTTTAACTCGAAGATAGGCCATTTGAAATAATCCAGTCGGAGAAACACAAAGAAAAAAAAATTAAACAGTGAGTTTAAGGGACTCACGGGAAACTATCAAACAGAACAATATATGCATTATAGTAATATGGGAGGGAAAAGAAAGGAGCAGAAAAGTTAGTTAAAATAATGGCTTAACGTTCTCAGAACTGGAGATGTAAATGGACATCTAGATTGGAGCAGCACAAAATTTCCAAAGAGGAAATCAAAGATGTCCACACCAAGGCTTATTATAATCAAAGTGTCAAAAACAAAGAGAGAATTTTGAAATCAGCAAAAGAATATTAACTTGTCACAGACAAGATAGTTCCTATAAGACTATCAGTGGATTTTTCAGAAGAAACTTGTCAGGTCAGAAGGGAGTGAAATGATGCATTCAACGACTGAAAAAAAATAATGAATAAATAAGGGGTATCTATCTGGGTGGCTTAGTCGGTTGAGTATCCGACTCTTGGTTTCGGCTCAGGTCATGATCCCAGGGTCAAAGGATTGAGCCCCATGTCTGCTTAAATCGCTATCTCTCTCTCCCTCTGCTCCTCTCCAGTGCTCACTCTCTGTCTCTAAAATAAAAATTAAAAACAATAAATAATAATATTAATTAATAAATAAAACTGAAGCCAATACTATTATATCTGGCAAAACTATCCTTCCAAAATGAAAGAGAAATAAAAACTTTCTCAGATAAGAAAAAGCTGAGAGTCCACCATTGGTAGGCAAGACTTTCATTAAATGCTGAAGGAAATTCTTCAAGTTGAAATGAAAGGATGCTAAACAGGAACATGAAAGCATACAAAAGAATAAAGCTTGCTGGTTAAGATAAATATATGGAAAATACAGAATATAATAATGTTCTATCAGTAGTGTGATAATCACTGTTCATTTTGGTATAGAAGTTAAAAGACATATATAAAAAACTATAATTATCAAAACGTTAAAAGATATATAACATAAAAACATATAATTTGTGACATTAATAACATTGTGTGCGTCAGGGAAAGATGTAAAAATGTGGAGTTTTTGTATGTGATTGAAAATCAATTGTTTAGAGATAAAAATAGATTGTTTTAACAATAAAATGTCTCACATAAGCCTCATAGTAACCATAAAATGTCTATAGAAGATATACAAATAAAGTGAGGAAGGGACCAAATTATGGCACTACAAACCACTCACCAAAAAACAAAACAAAACAAAACAAAACATGAAGACAACAAGAGAAAAAGATAAAAATGCTGCAAGACAGAAAATAATTAACAAAGGGGCAATAATCTTTCTACATTAATAATTACTTTACATGTAAATGGATTAAACTTTCTAGGCAAAAGGAAAAGCTGAATGGATGAGAGAAAGAAGGAAAAGAATGGAAGGAAGGAAGGAAGGAAGGAAGGAAGGAAGGAAGGAAGGAAGGAAGGAAGGAGGGAGGGAGGCAGGAAAGGGGGAAGGGAGAAAGAAAACCCAAATATATGCTGTCAAAAATAGATCGCTTTAGATTTCACACATAGGCTGAAAGTATAAGGATTGATAAATATATTTCATATAAATGGAAATGAAAAGAGAACAGTGATAGTCATACTTGTCGGAGAAAACAGACTAAATCAAAACTGTCAGGAGACAAAGGAGAATATTACATAATGAAAACCAGTGTCAATTCACCAAGAAGATACAACAATACAAATGTATATCCACCAATTATCAGAATACTGAAATACATGAAGTAGACATTAATAGAACTGAAAGGAGAAATATACACTAACAGAATAATAGTAGGAAATTTCAATACCCCACACTTAATAATGGATAGAACATTTAGAGGTACGATCCACAAGGACACAGAAGACTTGAACAGCGGTGTATGCCAAACAGACTTAATAGATAGATAGATAGATAGATAGATAGATAGATAGATAGATAGAAAGAATATCCCATCCAACAGTGGCAGAATATACATTCTTTTCAAACTCACACAGAACATGTCACAGCACAAGTCTTAACAACTTTAAGAAGACTGAAATTACACCAAGTGTATTTTCTGAACAGAATGGAATGAATCTAGAAATTAACAGCAGAAGGAAAATGGGAAAGTTCACAAATACATGTAAATTAAAGAACACACTTTCAACAATATATTGGGTAAAGAAGAAATCAAAAGTTAAGTTAGAAGATTTCTTGAGGCAAATAAAAATGAAAACACAATGCACCAAAATTTATAGGATGTAGCATAAGCAGCGCTAAGAGGGACATTTGTAGTGATAAATACCTGCATTAAAAAATATATATATATATCAAATAAGCATTCTAACTTTATACCCCAAAAACTGGAAAAAAAAAGACAAACTAAACCAAAAGAGAGCAGAAAGGGGGGAGAATAAATATTAGAACCATAATAAACAAAATATAGTATTTTAAAAAATAGAAAAATAAATCTGAGTTGGTTTTTTGAAAAATATTAACAAAACTGGTAAACGTTTAGCTAAACCAAGAAAAAAGGGAGAATTCTCAAATGTATAAAATCAGAAATAAAAGAGGAGGCATTACAATTCATGCCTCGTAAATAAAAGGGGTCATACAGACTACTTTGAACAATTATGTACCAATAAACTGGAGAACTTAGAAGAAATCAATTTCTAGAAACATACAACTTACCAACACCGAATCATAAAGAAATAGAAAATTTTAACATATTTAATAAAGTGAGAATATTGAATTAGAAATCAAAACCTCCAAACAAAAGTCCAGGACCAGATGACTTCACTAGTAAATTCTACCTAACATTTTAAGAGGAATTTATGCCAAATCCTTTTCAAACTTCAAAAAATACAAAGGAGGAAACACTTCAAAATTCACTTGTTGAAGCCATCATTACCCTGATATCAATACAAGATAGAGACACTAAATGAAGATAAAATATGTCAACATCCTTGATGCGTTTTGATTTGAATATTTTCAACAAAATACTGCAAAGTGAATTCAAGAGCTCATAAAGGAAGCATACATCATGACCAAATGGGATTTTTTTCCTGGGGTTGCAAGGATGGTTCAACATGTGAAACTCAATCTTGCAATATATAATATTAACAGAATGAAAGAAACTATCACATGACTATCTCAGTTTTTTAAAAGGACAAACTTAACATTCTTTCAGGAGAAAACATTCAACAAACTTGTAGTAGAATGAATTTAGGTCGGCATAGTAATAGCCACCAATGAAACACCCGCATCTAGCATCATACTCCACATTGAAGAATTGTCCCTTTAAAGTCAGGAAGAAGGCAACAATGCCACTCTCCCAACTTCTATTCAACACAGTATTGACATATAATATGATTTTATATGTAGGAAATCTTCAATACTACACACACACACACACACACACACACACACAAACTTTGTAACGTTGTAGGATACAAAACCAACATATACAAATCAGTTGCATTTCTATCACTAACAATGAACAATTTTAAAAAGAAATTAGTAAAAAAATCTCATTTATAATATCATTAAAAAAATGCTTAGGGAGAAAGTTATCCAAGGTGGCCAAAGAGTTATACGCTGGAAACTACAAAACATTGATGAAAGAAATTAGAGAAAGAGCCAATAAATGAAAAGAATTCCAAATGTTATTTAAATATCCATACTACCTAAAGTGGTCTACTATCCAGTGCAATCCCTATCAAAATCACAGTGACAATTTTTACAGAAATAGAAAAAATATCCTAAAGTTCAAATGTAATCATAAAGGACCCCAATGGCCAAAATGATTTTGAGAAAAAAACAAAGCTAGAGGCCTCATGCTTTGTGATTTCAAAATATAATACAAAGGCACACTTATTAAAACAGCATTATAATGACATAGACATATAGACCAATAGAACTGAGTAGAGAAATAAGCCCAAATGTTTATAGCTAATTGATCTTCAACAAGGTGCCAAAATACACAATGAGGGAAGGATAGTCCCTTTATCAAAGGCTGTTGGGAAAACTGGACATCCACATGCAAGAGAATGAAAATGGAGGGGTGCCTGGCTGACTCAGTCAGTTAAGTCTCTGTCTTCAGCTCAGATCACCATCTTGCAGTTCATGAGTTCCAGCCCCGCATCAGGCTCTGAGCTGTCATCACAGAAGCCTGCTTCATATCCTGTGTCTCCTACTCTGCCCTTCGCCTGCTCACATTCTGTCTCTGTCTCTGTCTTTCTCAAAAGTAAATAAACATTAAAAAATTTTAAAAAAAGAATGAAGTTGAATTCTTATTTTACATAATATATAAGAATTAACTCAAAATGAATATACTTAAACATAAGGCCCAAATTTGTAAAATTCTTAGAAGGAAACAGAGGGGAAAATCTTTATGACATGGTTCTTGGCAATGATTTCTTGGATATGACCCCAAAAGCAGAGGCAACAAAGGCAACAATAAGTAAGTGGGACTACATCCATTTAAAAAGTGTCTACACTGCAAAGAAAACATTCAGCAGACAGAAATGTAGAAAATATTGGCAAATCATATGTCTGATAAGACTTGATATCTAAAATTTATAAGTAACTCCTATAACTCAGTAGCAACAACAACAACAAACCAAATAACCCCATTCAAATATGGACAAAGGAACTGAACTGAAATGAAATGAAGACATTTCTCCAAAGAAAACATACAAATAGCCTGTGGATTTTTGCGTATATGCTCAGCATCACTAATCATAAGGGAATGTATATCAAAATCTCAATGAGACACAAAGAAATAGAAACCATTCCATGCTCATGGAGTGGAAGAACAAATATTGCTGAAACATCTATACTACCCAAAGCAATCAGCACATTTAATCCAATCCCTATCAGGATACCAAGAGCATTTTTTCACAGAACTAAAGCAAAACATCCTAAAATTTATATACTGCAAAAGATTCCGAATAGCCAAAGCAATTTTGAAAAAGAAAACCCAAGCTTGTGGTATCACAATTCTAGACATAAAGTTATATTATAAAGCCATGGTAATCAAAATAGAATGGTACTGGCACAAAAAAAAATAGACACATAGCTCAATATAACAAAAGAGAAAAATCTAGAAATAATCCCGCAAGTATAGGGTCAATTAAACTTCAGTAAAACAGGAGATAATACCCAATGGGAAAAAGACATATCTTCAACAAACGGTGTTGGAAAACTGGTCAGCTACATGCAAAAGAATGAAACTGGACCACTTTCTTACATTATACACAAAAATAAACTCAAAATGGATTAAGTACCTAAACGTGAGACCTAATATGAAAATCCTATAATAGAGCACAAGCAATAATTTTTCTGAGGATGACTGTAGCAACATTTTCTAGATGTGTCTCCTGAGGCGAGGGAAATGAAAGCAAAAATAAACTATTGGGACTACATCAAAACAAAAAGCTTCTGCACAGCAAAGGAAACAGTCAACAAAACTAAAAGGCAACCTACTGGGTGAGGAGAAGATATTTGCAATTGATATATCTGATAAATTCTTAGTATCCAAAATATGTAAAGAATTTATATAATTGAACATCCAAAAAATAAATAATCCAGTTTAAAAATGTGGAGAAGTCATGAATGGACATTTCTTCAGAGAAGGCAGGCTGATGGCCAACAGACACATGAAAAGATAGGCAACATCACTTATCATCAGGAAAATACAAATCAAAACTACAATGAGAGATCACCTCACACCTGTCAGAATTACTAAAATGAAAAGCATAGTAGACAAGTGTTGGTGAGGATGTGGAGAAAAAGGAAACCTCTTGCACTGTTGGTGGGAATCCAAACTGGTGCAGCCACTGTGGAAAAGCTTGGGCGTTCTTCAAAAAGTTAAAAATAGAACTCCCTATAAACCAGGAATTGCACTATTGGATATTTACCGCCACCACCACCCCCCACGAAAGACACTAATTCAAAAGGATACATGCACTCCTATGTTTATATCAGCATTATTTACAATAATCGAATCATGGAAGCAGTCCATTATCTGACAATAGATGACTGGGTAGAGAAGAATAAATCTTCCATTTGCAAGGACATGGATGGAGTTTGAGAGTCTACTGAAAAGTGAAAAAAAAAAAAAACAGTCTGAGATAGACAAATAAGGTATGATTCTACTCATATGTGGAATTTAAGAAACAAAGCAAGCATGGGACACCTGGGTGACTCATTCGGTTAAGTGTCCAACTTCAGCTCAGGTCATGATCTCCAGGTTCATGAGTTCGAACCCCTCCTCCCCGTCTCTTGCTCTCCTTCTCTCTCTCTTTCTCAAAACTAAATGCACATTAGAAACAAAAAAAGAAACAAAACAAATGAGCAAAGGAAAAAGAGAGAGAAAAAAAGAAACAAGACTCTTAACTATAGAAAACAAACTAATGATTAGCGGGGGAGGAGGGGCATGGAGGGATGGATGAGAGAGGTGATGGGGATTTATGAGGACATATGTCATGAAGAACACTGGATAATGTATGAAATTGTTGAATCACTATATTGTACACCTGAAACTAATATAACACTGTGTATTGACTATACTGGAATTATCATTATATTAAATTGAAATTTAAAAAAAGATAAAAAACCCCATATTGAGGTATCATATTATACTTGTTAGTAAGGTCATTTAAAAAAACAAACAAACAGGGGTGCCTAGGTGGCTCCGTCGGTTAAGCTTCTGACTTCGGCTCACGTCATGATCTCACCATTCGGTAGTTCAAGCCCGGCATCGGGCTCTGTGCTGACAGCTCAGAGCCTGCAGCCTGCTTCAGATTCTGTGTCTCCCTCTCTCTCTGCCCCTCCCCTGCTCGCTCTCTCTCTCTGTCTCTCTCTCTCAAAAATAAAAACAAACAAACAAAAAAGATGTGGTGAAGATGTGGAAAAATTGGAGCGCTTGTGCACTGTGAGTGGGAATGTAAAATGTTGCAGCCACTATGGAAAACAGTATGGAGGTTACTCAAACAACAACAACAACAACAACAACAAATCTTTGTGTAATCCAGTACACCTATTTCTGGGTATTTATACAAACAAATTGAAATCAGGATCTCAAAGAGAGATTTTTACTCCCCTGTTCATTGTCTATTATTCACAATAGCCAAGGTGTAGAGATAATTTATATGTCCATCAGTGGATGAATGGGTAAAGAATATATACATTATATATGATAAAAAATGAAATCCTTTTGTATGTAACAACATAGACAAATCTTGAGGACATTATGTAGGCTATGTGAAATAAACTTATAGGATTACAAGTACTGTCTAATTCCTCTTACATGAGGTATCTAAAGTAGTCAAACTCATAGAAATAGAAAAATAGTGGTTACCAGGGAGCTGGGGTGGGGGAGGCGGAAATGAGTAGTTTCAGCTCAATGTGTATGAAATCTGTTATGCATGATGAAAAAATTCTAGAGATTTGATGTGCACCATTGTACTTATAGTTAAAAAAGCTGATCTGCAGACTTAAAAAACTGTCAAGAGGGTAAACCTCATGATATGTGCTTTTTAATTCAACAAAATAAATTTTAAAAATATTGATATTCATTGCTAAAGCCCATTTCACCATCTGTGCATGAGATTCTCCCCACCCCCCAAAAGTGAAATTCATAATATCTAGAGGTTGTAGTCTGTATTTTAAAATAAAATAAGCATTGGTTTTCTATTTACAATTGACTTTGCCCATCTAGTTGGTTGTATTTTCTTTACAGAAACATACAGTTTAATAACTATTACCTTGATAGCTCATCTCTTGTGGCGCAGTTTCATTATACCTCTGTGGTTTTCTAGACTTTTCTCAGGTTTATGATGCAAACATCCTTTCTTCCATAGCTCTTTAGTCAAGGATGAAATTTTCATTATTTCCAGTGAGAGATAGGCTTGGCAGCAACTGAGGCTTACATTGTTTATTATGTTTTTAATGTTATTACTATTAGTAGTAGTAAACATTGATTAAATGCCCATTGTGCAGTAAACTCAGTGGGATATTGAAAACTGGCATCCTTTGATGGGAAGCTTCCATCCTTTAAAACATGATAAACCCCTCCCGCGAATATATATATATATAAAACGCTATTTAAATTTGCCTCCTGAAACTATAAAACTCAAGACTTGGAGGAAAGTTAGTTGTCAGCTAATCCAAAGTCCCCGGGTGGGTTTGAGTTCCTGTACAATATCCCTTTGCTGCAACAGTTTCTGAGCTTTTCCAGGAAGCAAGATCCATTACTAGATAGTTCTAAATGTTATAGAGTCCTTTCTTTTCCTGAGATAAAACCTAGGATAATTTATCTAAGACAGGGTTATGGTCAAGATAACCTCTGAATATTAGGGCCATTATTTTGAACACAGGACAGGAAATATTTTTATCTGCTTCCCCTGCACAGAGGAGGAAAGTCCGGTAATGAGATTAGCAATAGATTGCTGGGGGGCCATTCAGCATGAGGCATAGGGAAGGCCCAGAAGACATCTTTGTGTTGACCATTCTGTAGTCCACAGTTGGTGTTTATTTCCTGGTCAAGATGGGAGAGAGGAGAAAACTGAGCGTGTAAGAGGGACTATATTTCCTGTGTGTAAACTCCTAACTCATCATTAAGTTTTTACATAGTGCCAGTTTTATCGAGAGGATATTTAAGTGTGTGCATCTAAGATTTAAAAAAGATTGATGTACATGTATTAGAATGTGAATTCCTAGGGAAATAACTATTTGGATTCTGTATTAGTTTTCTAGGCCTGGCATAACAAAATACAACAAATTGGGTAGCTTAAACAATAGAAGTTTATTATCTCATAGTTCTGGAAGCTAGAAGTCCAAGATCAAAGCAGTGGCAAGACTGGTTCCTTCTGAGGGCTAGGATAGAGAATCTGTTTCATGCCTGTCTTCTAGCTTCTGGTGATTTTTAGCATTCTTGGGCTATTAGATGAGTCACCAAGATCTCTGTGTTCATATTCACATAGTGTTTTCCCTGTGTGTTTATTTGTGTCCAAATGTCCCCATTTTGTCATATTGACTCATATTGAGTTAAGAACCTATCCTACTCCAGCGTGACTTCCTTTTATCTAATTACATCTTCATTAAAACTATTTCCAAATAATTTTACATTCTGAGGTAGTGAAGGGGTTAACCCTTCACCATATGAATTTTTGGAGGACACAATTCAACCTGTAACAGGTATGTAAGTAATATATGGAATCCTTAAAAAAACAAAACGAAACAAAACAACAACAAAAACAAAAACCTAATCTATGAGCCATGGGGATCCTTAAAAACCCAAATAGATGGGAAAGAATTTGAAATAAAATCATAATTACAAGCAAAATTCCATATAAATACAGCTGCATAATCATACAAATAATTGGACAAGTGCCAGAATTAAGCTTTCCTATATAATGATTTTGAATTCTCTGATGCAAAAAAGCCCACCTTGTGACATTAACTTTAAATTTTTTAGCTATTTATTTTTTTGAAAGGGAGAAAGACAGAGCACGAACGGGGGTGGGGCCGGAGAGAGGGAGACACAGAATCCGAAGCAGGCTCCAGGCTCTGAGCTGTCAGCACAGAGCCTGACGCGGGGCTCAAACTCACAGACAGTGAGATCATGACCTGAGGTGAAGTCAGATGCCAAACCGACTGAGCCACCGAGGTGCCCCCATTAACTTTAATCTGGGCAGGATCTATGCAAAATAAAGTTGTGTTTTTTTTTTTTTTTAATAAACATCTCAGAGTTCAGTTTCAATGATATAAAGGAAAAAGTAGTGCAGATAATCAAAACAACAAATAATCAGAACATCAAAATGTTATTTTTAATAGAATGGCAACAGATTTATCTTCCAATATATGGTTTGCTCAACTCGTTTTTGTGTTACAGGAATTTTCCAGGGGCAATATATGGAGGTGGCAAATGTGTGGCTATACCTTTTCCTCACTATGTAACTTGGATCTTCCTATTTCATCTTTGGATTTATAATCTACAGATGTAGTATTCTCCTATAAAATGGGAAGAATAAGTTAACTCATAATATTGTGTGATAATCCATAGATTTTGTTCATGAAATATTAGTATTAATTTTAGTTTTCTGCCTCCATATGTTACTCCCACTGCCTTTACTAAAAATGTGATTGACCTATGGCCCCAACACACACTGATTTGGGGGAAAGGGTGAAAATTATTTGTAAAGGTATGTTTGCTGAAGAAAATGTACAAATGAACTTAATATGGATGCATAACATTTGGTAAATGAACTTAATAATTTCTTGGATTTTCTGTAGCATCCAGTATATAGATTTGTTGTAAATGAGGATAATATACAAAGAAAAAAAATTTTTTTGAGAGAGCAAGTGAGTGAGGGGCAGAGTGAGAGAGAGAATCCTAGGAGGGGCAAAGGGAGAGAGGGAGAAAAAGAGAGAGAGAGCGAAGCAGACCTCATGGTTTTACCTCATGAGCCATGAGATCATGACCTGAGCCAAAGTTGAATGCTTAAGGACTAAGCCACCCTGGCATCCCAAAAAAATAAATCTTGAAAGTCAAACCTAGAATCTTCACAGCACACTTACCTACAGAAAGATCTGATTTCTTTGGCTAGACTTCACAACTCCATAAAACCTTAAAATTCCTAGTACTTAGATTTTTTTTTTTTGGATTTACATATTTGTACTAGCAGAATCATTTCAAAAGTTTCTGATAATAAAACTTGGTGGGAATAAAAAATAGAAATGTCCTTCTTCATAATGGCCTAATAAGACTTACAAGACAGTGTATTTAATGCTTTCAAGACAACATAAGACAAAACAAAACTTGTTAAGCTCTGCCCCCAAAAGCATCAATACACAAAATTAACTGCATACCTGGTTACTAGCCCTGTTGAGATTAAGTTTGGCTTCCAAGAATCTAATGATTATACTTAGCTCAAATCTATAACCTGGGAAAGGATGAGAAATATACATTTCTAGATAAAAGGATATTTCCTTTGTAATATGGGAGTGTGCCTCTTTTGTTTACAATAAGATTCTTATTTACATCTTATAATTATTAACTGAGTTTTAATGCAACCAAAATTTCATTAAAGAGTTACTGTCTTTGCACAATTAAAAGGACATATTCTCTGAATAGTTGTGCCTGCCGTTTTGTTTTTGTGATTAAGCCCTGTGGAAAGGTCATTAGCAAATATCCTGCTTGCAATTATAATATTAGCTTCAACCTACTTTTGTGAGTGAGTTCTTATCTTAACTCCATGTTCCTTTTAGAAATATCTGACAATGTCAGGCAGTCATCTCCATATCTTTAAAATGAAAGTTAAAAACAAATCTTATTTGTTGATCACATGTAACTAGGCAAACAAAACTCGTCAAGAAAATTAAAATTTAAACATAAATATATGACCCACTCATTGGACTTCAACTTTAAAAATGTATATTAGTTTTACTTCTTACATGGGTGCATTGAAATATTGTAAGGTCATATTTTATGTATTGATGATATTTTATCATATTGATTTGTTCATTTTTCATCATTCGTTTTTCATTGTTAAAATACGATTATTTTTGGTCTCACTGCAGAATGGAAGTTACTTCATTAAGTTGTGTACGCAAATGCGATTACAAGTACTACGTCCAGAGGCATGAGAACATTTATTTTCACTTGGCATTCAGATTTGTTTATACACTTAACGTAGCAGGTGTCAGTCCGCAACCTCAAACCTGCGGTTCTTAAATTCCAAAGCCAAGAAAACAAGTTTTTTGTTTTGTTTTTTTATAAACTCCTTTAATGGCAAAACCTGACCTCGTGTGAATCAATCTTGTTGTAAAGCCTGAGGTCATTCCCACTTAGTATATGAGCAGTCAAATGTTTCACGTCCTGATTATTGGCCTCTTGGAGAGGTTGAAGGTAGATGTACTGTATTCCCTTTCCAAACTTTAACATTCTGAATTCCTAAACCAATCTGGCCCCAGGGGCTTCTAGTTAGGAATTGTGGCCCTGTGTTTTCTCTCTTCTTTCCTAGAGAAACTTATATAACTTTATAAATGTCACAAAGGTATTCAGCATCTTGTGATTTTCTTTGCGTGTTTTTGTTTTTCTTCTGTAGGTATGGAGCTGACGTCGTCATTGAACCATTTTGTGGGTAGAGAGACAGAACACTTTGAAAGACTGAAACTATTTTTTTTCCTATGAGAGGATTTATAGGATGGTAATAAACTCAGAAGAGAGTCCCCCTCCCACATACTCGTATGGTAAGTCAGAGGTCTACCAAGAACGTTGGTAATAATTTCAGTGGGATTGCTCTTCGTTGTTGGGTATTGTGATCACGTGGGTTGTTGGAATAATTCATTTGTGACAGACAAAATAACTCATTAAGCACTAGTGTCTTTACGGCTTGGAAACATAATTCATTGTGCCATGGTGATGCATAGGTACTAGGTACGGGAGTCTGGAATGCTATAGGGTCAGAGGAGATTTGGGCTTTTAAAATTGAAAAGTTCTATGTTAGAGGAAGCAGGTCTTCTGGGAGACAGTTTCATTATATCTCCAATGTTAGCGACATTTCTCTGATAGACAAAATTTTCATTTTCCTCGTTTCATTCCATTGGTCCTAGTTATATCCCTGTGCACTACTCTAAATAATTCAATATTTTAGCTCTTAGGAAAGGGCTCCTTTCAGTTCCATTTCCTGCTCGCACATTATCCAATAAAACCTTCAGCTTAAATTTGCTATTCTTTAATATCCTTTAATTTTATACTTTGAACCTCAGTCTATGATTCATCTGCCTATTACTACCCTGAGTTTCCCTAACATTTATGGTCAGAACTACTTAATGAGAATAATAATACATTTTTACACAATAGTAGAATCAAATGCAACAATTTGTATCTCTTTTTGCTAAAAGTTCCATGGTGATACAGATTTTTTTTTCTGCCAAATGCCAGCTGCTTTACAGTTGCCACAAAGACAAATAAAACCAATAAAAATGATGACTTTATAATAATTAAAACCCAAAAAAGTAGCTGGATTTTTCCCGTTTAAGAGTTGTAAGCACCAACCCAATGTTCTGTTCTATAATTAGCTCACAGTTGACATTTGTTATTTTCTTTGTTTTCCTTGCCTGATTTTTAAATCACTATTTTTATCACTTACAAATCCTCAAGTATCTTATTTAGAAAACTTCGAACTCGATCTCCTTATACTGTTGCTATGTTTTTCTCTTACTCCCTTTTAGTTTATTTTAATGGTGTTAAGGGAAATTTTTTGTAAAATTTCCTCCATTCCCTTTCCCCCATTATTTTTTGTACCTTCTACCTAGCGAAATGACTTTCCAGATGGGAGAGTGAACGTTCCATGAATTCTCCTCCAAAGAAAACGTGCCCTAATGTGAAGAAAACAGATATATAAAACATTATAAAGGATAACATGCCCTAAGGCAGGGGTGAATGCAGGGGGGCGGGGAGAGGTCAGGAGATAGGAACAGATGAGAGTGAACTAGTGCCGGCCTCCAAATACAAATCAAGACGGTGCCACATTAAATTCTTACTTGCGAACCGATTACGATTAGAGTCAATTCTGGGATATGTCCTGGATTAAATGTGACCACAAAATATTTTCCACTTCTTCCTTCAGAACATGGTTACCGCGGCACCTGGGTGGCTCAGTCAGTGGAGTGCCTGACTCCACTCTTGATTTCGGCTCAGACCACCTTCCCAGGGTCACGGGATCAAGCCCTGTGTGAAGCCTGCTTGAGAGTCTCTCTTCCTTTGCCTCTCTTCCTCGCTCATGTGTGCTCCCCCCACCCTCTAAAAACAAACAAAGACCAACAACAGAAACCCCACGGAGACCATTTTTTATGCCATTGAATCTGAGCTGGCTTTGCACCTTGCTTCGATTAATAGAATGTGGTGAAGTGATGTTGTGGTTGTTCTGAGCCTAACCCTCAAAAAGCCTTTACAACTGTAATTCTAATCCTCTTGAAAAACCGAAGCTACCATGTGCAGGCTCCCAGGCCAGCCCTCTTGAGGATAAGAGGCCGTGCTGCAAAAGGGGTCCTACCGAGAGCCAGCGACACCCATCTGGACAATGATGGCCAACCCGGCTTCACAATCCCAGATGAGCTGCTAGATGCCAGTGGTCATGTGAGTGACCCCAGGCAAGACCAGCAGAAGAATAGCCCAGCTGAGATCAGACTCATGGGCAAATAAATTTATTTTTATTTTAAACCACGAAGTTTTGTGGTTGTTTTGTTAGTGAAATAAAAGTTAACTGAGACAGAAAGCAATGAACATGTAGATGAGGCAAGGGGCATTGGGTTTATTGGAGGAAATGATTTTAAACTGTTTTCTGTGATAATACAGTGTTGGCAGTTGCTCTGGAGGTAAACACTAGGCCTGCTGTAAAGTCAAATTACCACAATCACAATCAAGCCATGTGCCACAATTAAGCTCTTCTTTGTGCTGTCTACAAGTGGTAGCTTATATCTAAAATGTTTGACCCTTTAATTTAAAAGGTTATTAAAACGTGTACAAAAAAAAGAAGAATCTTAACAAAATGATCACACTTTCCACTTGAAAAAACAAGATACTGATTATACACATTTTGCAATTTGTTTAATTGAAATTTTATTTGCATCAAAATAATATATGTACAAAAACATTTTTCACTCCTCACTACTTGTTTCCACTTTTTTTTTTTTTTATTTTGTTTATTTATTTTGAGAAGGAGAGAGAGATAATTACAGGCAGGCTCTGCATATCAGGAACCGTGAGATCATGACCTGAGCCATGGTTTCCACTTCTCAAAGCCAATCACTTTCAAGTCTTTTAGCTCTTTTTTTGGCTATTTTCTTTTAGATTTTCAAATAACACGAGTATAAATAATACATTTTGATTTTTTAATTTTGGGTGTTATCTCTTGATTTTTCATTTACGTATACATTATGACTTTAACCAAACATTCTTCCCTTCTACTCTTTTTCTTAATATATTACTTTGTGTTTAATTAATATCCAGCATTAAATTATGATTATGCCATAAATATTCTTCAAAGCAAAACTACGCAATGTGCACGTTTTCACTTGTGATCTTTTTGTTTTCTCCCAAGTTACTAATTACTTCCATTATTCATTTTCTTAGTCTTCAGTGTCCCCATTGCTAATGTAATACCAAATTCTCCTCTGTACTTGTAAAACTTGTTGCAAAATGATAAAACACACTTGAGAATCAACAAATTCATTCTTTTTCCTTATAGAAAAAACACACACACAAAAGCAAACAAACAAAAAAAACAAGCTTTGACTTCTATCTCCCAGCTGAAATTGGACTTGTTTCCTTCTCAAGGACTTGTGGACAATGGGTATTCCAGACTTCGAACTTCTCTTAATCACAATCCTATAAATTCTTTTTCCTTTCTGCCAGGTTAGACTTGTTTTTCCTAGATCCTAGGTCTTTTTTCTCTTTCTTGGGTTAATGCCTTATTCTGTTGAGCCAGTTCTCTAGAAACTTCATCACAAAGGATGAATGTAAACAGAATCTCCTTCATGTAGAAATCTAGAAGTTCCATACACCCTGAATTCTGTGTGGATCGGGGTAGCTAGAGATGAGCAGTGCCCGGCAGGCCTAGCTCTATCAGCAGCTCTGACGTTCAAGAAGACTTTTTGGAGACACTGCCTGAGATCAGTTTAAATCTCTAGTCACATTTGATTGTTGCTTTTTACTGAGTTTGCTGTGATGGAATACAGATCATTTTTCCCTCAGAATTTTGAAAGCAGCGCTTCAAAGGGATCCAGCTTCTGGTGTTGCTATTTTCCGAGCTGAAAAATCGGTTTTTTGTTTTTTTGGTTTTGTTTTGTTTTGTTTTGTTTTGTTTCTGCAAACATTTAGAAGTTGTTAACCCTCCATTTTCTAAGATCTCTAGTGGCGGAACCTGACGTAGGGCACTTTTTACTTATTTTATCAAACGTACTGCAGGCCCTTTCTATCTGCAGCTCCATGTCCTTTCAAATGTGGAAAATTGTATTCATCTGTTTGTTCGACGTGTAATTTTTCCTCTCAATTTTCCAAACTTTTCTAGTACCCTTCTTAATCACAGTCTTGGCTTATTCTCTAATTTGCACGTATTCATCTCCAAATTTATATCTCTTTTTATATGTCTTATATCATTTTTTACAAAGCTTTTTAAACTGATTTTCCCAATGTCTATTGTATTTTTAAAAATTTCTGCTGTCCTATTTTTAATTTCTAACAGCTTATTCTTATTATACTAGTGCTCGTTTAAAAACCATTCTGTTGTTCAGTTGATGAGATATTTTTATTTCTTTCAGAATATTAATTATAGTATGTTCATATATTTTTTTCTGCTCTAGGCATTGTCTCTCTCTTTTTCTCCTTTTTTTTTTGAAGTTCTCTTATTTTGTAGCTTGCTTTGTTTTCTTTCATTTTAGAACCTAAGCTTTCTGTAAACACCTCATAATCCTTGGCTGAATTTCATTATTAAGAGAGTGGTCTCAAAAAATTAAAAGATAGGTGTGTATGGACCTACCATGTCAATTGGTAGGAAGATAAGAGTGCAAAAAAGTGACATTTCTTATTGGAGGACCCCCATATGTCTTTATTTATAGGTCTTTGACAAATGTTGATTCATTCCAGAGTTTTGAGATTGTAAGTTTACCTCTATCTTGTAGAGGCTTGAATTTCAGCTTTGAATTATTTTCTAACCATGTCTTTATCTTTTCTCCAGTTTTCAACATTTTATTGACAGCTTCCAATGACCACATTATCCTCTCTCATTCATTCTGTGTCTGTATGTGTGCTTATGCTTCTGAAAACAAAGCATTCATATTTAATGGACGTTCTGGGAGAGACGGATATTTACGTATTTGTTCAATCTATATATTTTACCAAGCATGTGTTGTTACTTTTATTTTTGCTCAGATTAATATTTTTAAAAATTCTGTTAGCAAGCAACACCTTCAAATGATATAGAATCGAAAAATCGCAAATTAGAAAATGTCTCATTTTCACTCCTGAATTAGCAATCGGGTTTCACTTCCCTGGGGTACCTCTTGTTTTCAGTTTCTTATATAATCTTCTAAGTACATAACACATATTCTACTGCCCTGATTTTTAGTACTGATCAATAAGAATTGAGGAGCCTATCAAATCAGTACATGTAGAAGTGTCCCCTTGCATTATTCCAACATTGAATGTTGCGTTGAATGGATGCACCATTATTGATATACACATGTATCTATCCGTGCATTGATGGGTATTTCAGATATTTACTTCTTTATTTTTTTTTTGATATTGCAAATAATCCTTCAATTATATGGCTTCAGAAATAACATTTTACTCAGGAGGATATATATGTAGGGGGCAATATACTAGAAGTAGAATGATATTTCAAAGCTGTGAATTTCCATGGGTGCCATTTAAAGTTGGATTTCACAAGCACTAAGTGAGACTAGTGAATCCAAAACCATTGTCAATAATGGGTTTACAGTGTTTTCAATTTTTGCTAATTTGATAGAAAATTTACATTTACTGTAGCTTATATTTATTTGCATCTGTCGTTTTATGAATAAGGATGAGTAGTTTTTCATATTTTAAAATCCATAGCTTTTTTCCTTTTCTATGAACTGTCAGTTCACATCTTTTTGCTCATTATTCTCTTTAATTTTAGACCATTTTCTTCTTAATATTTTTGGACTTTTCATGTATCAAACCATTGTGATATAAGCTGCAGAATTTTGCCGAATTCATTGGTTTTTAATATTGTTTATTTAATTTTTATGCTTCCAGATTTTTTCCATTTCGATGCAGATGAATTTATCTGTCTTTTAATTTATGGATTCTGGATTATTATCTTTTGTGTATGTCATCAGCTTCCTCACTCAAAAGTATTACATTTTTCTACATATTATTCTCATCCATTATGCTATTTTTTTCTTTCTGGAAATAATTTTGGTGTGAGACATGACACAGAAATTCAATTGTTATTGCTGATGGTTACTACTTTTTCCCACACTATTTTGAATAATCCATCTTCTCTGTCACTGATTTGAAATCTCATCACTATCACTTACTGAATTCCCATGTGTGCTTTGATATATTTCTTGAACATCTTGTTTTGTACCATTGTTCTGTTTGCTAATTTTTCAAATGATGGCATTTCATTTGAATCATTTCTGCTTTCAAGTAACTTTTCATAAATGTGAGTTAAGTTTTCCTCTTAATATTCTTCAAATTCAGAATTTGCCCATTTCTTCTTTCTTATTTACTCATTTACTTTTATTGTATAAAACTTAAAGTAAGCTTGCTATTTATAAAAAGTGATTGTGTTGGTATCTTTATTTGGAAGTATTGTGTGAACCACCCCTACACACCATGGTTTATCTTAGCCTTTGTTCAGATTTTTGTGTCTTTTAATAGCATTATACATATTTATTCATATATATATACTCTATATTTCTTCTTTAGCTTATTACCAGCTATTTTAATATTTCTGAATCTATTATAGGAGCATTTTAATTTTTTTCAGTGATTGTTGCCTATTCATCATGTCTAACTTTTTCTACATATTAACTTTGCTTCAGTCCACCAACTAAGTTATATATATTGTTTCCCCAAAAATTGTATTTATTCTGTTGTTATCCTCTCATTGCTAAATTTCACAAATATTTTTCGTTTTAACTCTTTGATTGAACTAAACTGATGTTAAGAACGTCGTGATAGTTTGAGGGCCTGATTTTAAGGACGTTAACTTTCATGATGGAGAGAAAGTTATCCAAGAGGTAACATACACAGATACACACTTGACATAGATCACTTCTGTTTATTTTTTCACAAAAACTTTATTCTTTTGAATGTGTTGACTTTTTTTTTTTATTGATACCAAAAACTTCCTCCAAGTTTCTTGAGAGAAAGATTTATATTTATAATTCTTTATCTTTACTCTTACTCCTCATCATTTACTTCTGTGCAAACTTCAATCATTCGTGTGGCAGAGAGTATACCTTTTCAGTTAAGTGTTGGGTTAGGTGAAAATTATGATCATGATTTGTTATTCTATATACTTTTTCTTTTTCTTAGTTCTTGTATCGGTCAGCACTTAGTTCTATCTGTTAACTTCATCCTTGAAGAAGCATTGGCAAAGATCATCATTAGAGACATACTGAAATTGAACACATGTCGTGCCACAGAGAAGAAATGAGAAATGTATTAGAAAACGTCATATTCTGAACATACTTGATCTTAGTTGGTAAAGATAAATAAGTTTGCTGTGAAAATCAGAATTATTCTTTATAAGGTACATAAGGGAGGGAAGACTTATCTTTTGCCATTGGTGCATCATCACCACCTAGAATAAGTGTTCGGGACCTAACAGGAACTCAATAAATACTACTTGTGATTGAGTTCACTTCCAATTATTGGATTGTGATCATGTTGCTCAATAGAGGTTGGGGATGATTTTACAATTAAACACGTGCTGTTAGGAAATCAGGGACCTGAATCCAGGAGAAAGGAAAATTCAGGAGAAAACTGAGTAAATTAAGTAAGTTCACCATTAGTCTTCAGGTTTTTCTATTATTCAAGAAACACCATCTTCAGCAGGCAGCAAGTATCTACTCAGGACAGAGTCAGGAAATAGAGTGAGTTGGTAAGGAGAAAAACTTTATCAGAAGCAGGAGATCGCAATTTCCAAGTCAAATGTTCTTATAAGTACTGTCCCAGGCATCGTTCTGGGCCCGTGTATGTGTCGAACACCCACGGAATGCCTTAAAGTCCTTGAAAATAATGGTAATGATTGACAATATTATAAAAATAATTATTGTTATAACCACCATCATTGAGCATTTAACATATGTCAGTGTTGTAATCACTTTACATAATCTCAACAAAAGCCCTTATGAATCATTATTTCCATTTTAATAGAAGAGAAATCTGAGACAGTATGTAATTTGGTGAAGGTCACAGGGAGAATAAATGGCAGAGCCATGACCTGAAGCCCAGGCTATCTGATCATAAACTCAGGCTCTTCAGCACTAAGGAATTCTGCACCATAATAAATCTCTGATGAGCAAAGTGATGGTTACCAGAAAGGAGGGGGGTGGAGGGCTGTGTGAAATAGGTGATGGGGATTACGGAGTGCGCTTGTCATGATGAACACCAGGTGATGATGTATGGAATTGTTGAATCGCTATATCATACACCTGAAACTAGTGTAATGCTGGATGTTAATTAACTGGAATTGAAATTAAAAAGCGAAAAAATAAATTTCTGATAGTCTATATTTTTCCTCAGTTTTTCTCAGCTTAGACTTCACCTTGAATTACAAAATTTTCCCACACATTGAAAATGAACCCCCCCCCATCTTTCAAGCTCTCTCCTTACAAAGGAACCCCTTGGAGTTTTGGATCAAACTAATCCCGGGCAGATGGTTTCAAAAAATATTAGAACTATTGGAATTGATCAGTCATCCCAGAAGTTTTAGTTTTGGGATGCAGAGGCATCTCAAATCGTACAAGTTAGGTCTCTATAAATAAGGAATGACGGGTGTCTCACTGTATGGGAAGAAGTACCAGAACTGCATAGTGATTTCTGAGAAGAGGAGGCATTCAATCTGAGAAAAAGAGCAGAAGCTTTTAAATGCTCTGCTCTGTGCTCTAGTCAGGATCCCCATATTGCCTTCATTATTTATGAATTGCTAGATTCTTAATATTTTTTATCCTTTTATAAACCATCACCCTTCTAATTCTCCTTGAATTATTTTATTATCTCTCTATATGTATATATTGTTACTGCTCACATTTCCTTCTGTTTTCTTTTAATGAAACAATAATTTATGCTCTTTGTCCCCCAGACATCTGCTTAATACTAAGAATCCTGGGTTTTCATAAAGAAAGAAAAAGTAGCTGTTAAGTCTTATGCACACAGGTGACTTCTTCGATAGGCCCTGGGCTATTGTAGTGCTTTGTCTTTAAAGGAAAGAAAGTACTACAGCTTGCAGCTTTCTAATATCACTGATGCCTAGAAAGTGTTAATCTGCAGTTAGTCAACTAAGCACTATTTCTGGAACATTGAACATTCCCGTTTGGTAGTTTGACAATCTGTCTGTTGAAAAGGGAAGACAGTCTTTGAAGAACACTATTTGTAGTCACTGGTAACATTGATTATCTACGTTTGCCACTGCCTGGAAAAAGGGAAATCATTGTGAATGACTCAGATTGCATATAAATATGTTAATAAATAACTTGACACTGTTTAAATATATTATTTCCCTGTACTTGAAAGAAAATTATCTGCCAACCCAAGAAAGAGGATACATGACATGTACGATACAGACTAGTTCTTTCTTTTTCTCTTTGTCTTTATCTGTATCTATCTTTTATTCTCATTCAAAGTTAACATTTCTACTTCTCTGCAAGACAACTTCCTTGTGCATGTTCATAGCAGTTTTAGCCTCCCCGACACTCCCAAATGGCTCTGAAAATTGCTGTGATAAGGAGATTTGCCCATTTCCTGAGAACCAGGATGACTCAGAATCTGAGCACATGTGGGAACAGTTGAGCCTCTGGATTCTCTGAACAGTTTCCCATTTCTGATAAGGTATTCTCTTTATACCTACATGAGATTCTCTCCCAGATAACAATCCACGGAGGAAGTAAAAGAAGAAAGCAACAATTTGGATCCTTAGTGGCACTCTTCTAGCAGTGTTTGATGCACCTGGGCCTGGGAAAAGGGCTGAAACTGCATTTGCTTGTGGCAAATGTGAATTATCGTCTTTCTATATCAAGTCATTCACATCTTGTGATAACACAGTGGACAATATGTACTCAGAGTATTTATCACTGTACTTATCCCGCTCTGAAAGAAAACGCTAATACCCTTAGGGAGAGCTTCCATTACCAAGATATCCAATATTCATCTTGCCCTAAGTGCAACCTCTAAAGATAGAGCCCTATTTAAATAATCAATTTTTTTCTAATCACCCCAGCCAGCAATGACTGGAAATGACTCCAAAGCAAAGAGGAATAGGATAATCAACTTTGAAAGAAAATCCTTTTCATCTTCAATTTGAAAATTCTTTTTTTCATTTATGTTTGCCAGTACATATTGTAAGCAAACATGCATCAGCACATAGCACCCACTGAACTGTGGATCAAATCAAATCTCTCTACATGGGATTCATATTCGTTTAGAAAAAAAAGGAAATAAATAAAGAGGATTGAATTGTAAAAGGCAATTTATAGTGTAGGTTAATATCCATGATTGTTTTAATAATCAAGTCAATTTTGCATGAGAGGAGAAGAGTTCTGAGTGTGGTTCTCATTGTTGGGCGAAGGTTGAGGAGTGAAATTGACCGATGGTGCTAAAAAGTTTAAAGTGAAAAGGAGTTTGGGAAATGAAATCATTATCCTGACTTTACAAAAAGCCCAGCGAGTCTGAATTGACAGTGAAATAAAAAATGTTGGGTGCCTGGAAGACCTCATTTTTTGACAAAATGTGAATTACCTTAGTTTGTTATTCTTTATTGATCAAGAAACTTGGCAGTAATGGCATTCTGTTCATTCTGGTGCTGTGTAGAGAACACCATAGCCAGAGCGCCAACAAGCAGAGGGATGACTCAGGATTATAAATTATAAAATGTTCATGACACATTGCCCTCTCTTCTTTGAATCAGTACCTACACAAACCATGTGATTTTGGCAAGAGAAAATAAAGACATATCGATGATCTTTTAGCTCTTCATAAAAAGTCTGTTTTTCCTTAGCTACCTGGATATATGTGATGTTTGCATTGAACTAGTGTCACTCTAGAGCTTATTAGGATCCTATGCAGCAAATAGTGGTAAATCTGAATCTGTGTTTCCTTCGATTGTCTTTTAACATGTTATACTGGCATGGCTTGTACTTTCTGAAAATAAGTGTAGAGTCTGGGTTTACAGACTGGTATGATGAGGCCTTAAGGCAAAACTCCTCTGCCTTCAAAGTACGGATCACCTTTCAAATAAAGCTAATGTCTTCTTTGTCCCTCCTCACTGGGCTTCTAATCACTCATGGGGCTACTCTCAGCTCAAACTCACCAACTTCTTTTTGTAAGTTTATTGTGGGAGGATAGATAAAGGAAATACTCCCTGAGGCATGTGGGAAATCCAATATTTCTGTAGCTTAGTTCCTCGTAAAAGAAGCAATTTTTTTTTCCGGAAAATAATGAAGTAAAACATAGGATAAAATTGGAGTAACTAGTCCTGATCATTAAAACTATTTTATCAAGTGATTTGCAGTATAATTGTATATGTTTTCTTGTTCATCATTGACATGTATGATTATTTCTTTATTTACCTAGATTTTATTTGGTAACGTTATTACTCTAAGAGCAACAAGCAATTGCCATTCTCTATCCCTGGTTAACCAAAAAAACTTAGTGTTTGGCATTGTTGATTCCACCAAGGTAGAGTGGCATTTCCTTTTTTTTCTGTTGTAACTTTTCTTTTCTCATTATTCGATGAGTACTTTTGAAGTTACTTACACTCTTTAAAGAGGGAGGGATGCATATTCTGAAGTTGTTATGCCGTAGATTTATCCAAGTAAAATATTTCAGATCCTCAACTTTTAAGTTGCATTGAATTTCTAGTTAGGGTAATCAGTGTCCCTCAGGAAGAATGTTACCTATAGTTGGTGGACATTGGAGAGGGAGGTGGGCACCTGCAGGATGCTAGTTGCTTATTTGGTTTGAATATGACAGGAAGGAGAGAATATCATCAAGAGCCATGTAAAGAAACTTGTGTTACTTGTGTCAGTTGAATGGCTCTATCTAGGGTCAGTCTATGAGAATAACATCATAACTTAGTCATTTAATCTTGTCTTAGACACTTTAATGTGACAATGGAGACAAGAGAATGTGGATCTATGTGGCCTGTGCATTTCATGTACAATTTTGTCTTATTCTTTGATTGACAAAACAGTAATGGGAGTGTATTAACTTGAGTTCCCCAAAGAAATAGAACCGATTGGATATATACAACGGTCTCATGTGGTTATAAGAGGCTGAGAAATCTCAAGATGTGCGGTCAGCAAGCTGGAGTCCCAGGAGAGGGGGTGGTATAGTTCTAGTCTGTTCCTGAAGACAGGAAATCAGTGCCCCAGCTGGAAGACAGTCAGACCGAGAGCTGATTCTCCCTTACTCTCCCCTTTGTTCTATTCAAGTTTTCAAAGGTGCCTTAGTCTATTTAGGCTTCTATAATAAAACACCACAGACTGGGTAGCTTATAAGCAACAGAAATGTATTTCTCAGAGTTCTGGACATTGTAAAATACAAGATCAAAACTCCGGGAGATTTGGCGTGTGATGACAACCTTATTCCTGGTTCATAAATGGCCGCTTTTAATTGTGTCTTTAAATGGCAGAAGGCAAGGGAGCTCTCAGAGATCTCTGTAGGCCACTAATCCCAAAGGCCTACCTCAAAATATCATTAAATAGGTTTCAACGTATTAATTGGAGTTGGGAGCACAAACATTCAGTGTATAGCAAATGGATGGACAAGGCCCACCCTCGCTGGGAGTCAACTATGCTTTTCTCAGTTTACTGATTCGAATAACAATTTTATTCATAAACACACAGACAAAATGAGTATGATGTTTAATCAAATAGCTGAAGAATCTGTGTCCCCATCAAGTTGACACATAAAATTAACCATCACAGGAGGAATAACTATGGTCAGGGTTAAGGTCTTTTAAAATAGTTCGTTTAACTTGGCTTCTTCAAGGTCGCTTTTCTATTGAAGATCCATGTACATTGCTATGGAAAGCAATTTGTCTCAGATCAATTCAATTCACCACACATTTGCTCTGCCCCTGCACTTACAGAATACAATACTAAACTGTATGAGAACAGGAAGTGGCACAAGTCTTAAAAGTTTATAATCCGGCACTGAAAGACAGATATCGCCTAACTGCAGTGAGAGGCAGAATATAATGTGACATAAAACAGGTGCAAACTACTTCCAAAGGAAGACAAAAGAAAGAAGAAATTATGTCTACTGAATCAAAGAACATATTAAGGTAAGATCTGAATTGCCTGGATTTGGAGGATAAAAACCGGAGCTTCAATATGGTTGATTTTATGTTATAATAACTAATCCACTTTGAAATAAATTCGTGCTGAAGCCCAGAAAATTCCCCGGATGAGTAAAAATGAGTTGTGGCCAAAGGCAAAAAAGGACCACTAATCCTATCATGGGATTTTCAGGAAGACGTTTCCAGCAGCTATTTTGATGGAACCCTCAAGGAATTCCCTGGTCATCCATAGTTAGGGTATCCCTCATTGCCCTAGTTATCTCCAACCATAAGATGTGGTCATTTAAAAAGTTGGGTGCTCACTGAATGCCGTTGATCAAGGAAAGAATGTGAGTCCGAGAGGAGTCTTGAAATGGAAGTATCAGCCATTTCTCTATAGAAAGTGTTTTCTCTTCTGTACAGAATTAATGTTATTTACTGAAGCATCAAGCCTGGAATAATGGTAAAATGAGTCTCTTGGTTACAACATGTATCTGTGATAAGTAGTAAAACATTTATTAAGAAAATGTAGTTTTTGTAATTATCTTTCATATTAAGTGGAAAATTATTGCACTGGCGTTCTTTCTGTTTTGTAGATTGTGATAGCCTAAGACTGCACCAATCAATGCTTCTGCAGCAATTAATATTTAATTTTTATTGATTCTGCCTCACAATTTTGGTCCTTTATGATTAATGGTGATAGTAAATATGAACAGGATGGATGAAGGGGATATAAAAGATAGGTTTTTAGCAGGGTAATAAGGAAGGATAAGGAATAAACAAGATATAGATGTTCTTTACCATAAAATAAGACAAAAGGGGGAAGCAAATTTTTCTACTAAAATACTTAAGGTGTATCATTTATTTAGTAGCTGTTATGCACTAGGTTTTGTGCTAGGCACCTCAGCATTAGAAACACAATATTATTTACCACCTTTTATAGGGAAGAATCTGGGATTGGAAGAAAAGTTGTTGCCTTTGCCCATTTACACAGAGAGCAAATGATGGAGCCGTGATTCACATGCAAGTTCAATCTCACTTCACTTGTTCCAACACTCATACTCTTTTCAGTATATATTGGTCCCACACACTGAAGCCAGCCCCAGTCTTACATCTTTTATCATCTCTTGCCTTCATTCATCCCTTCGTATGCTCTCTTTATCTTTGCCTTGGCCTGAACTGGTCCTTTCCTGCTGCGGTAAAAGTTTGTTCTTCGTATCTTCCATCTGTGCCAGTTGCCAATTTAATCATCTTTCCACCTCATATCCACCCTCTTTTTCCAGCTTTGTGTTATGATAGCTGGACTCTACAAACATTCCTCCCTTGTCAACTAGCACAATGGTAGGCTTTTTCAATAGAAGGTACCAGAGGGATCTACTGAAAAGCCATATTAGCAGCAAGAGCTTGTCTCACTCAGGTGCTTTTCTTTTTCTTTCTCTCTTTCTCCCTCCCTCCCCTCCCCTCTCTTTCTTTCCTTCCTTCTTTCACTTTTTTTAATATAAATTCCAGCAACTAGAACAATATGAATGTTCAAAATAAGTGGATGTACATCATAGAGGGATTAGAGGTGGTTCATGGGCTGAAGAGCAGAAATATATGTCTGGGAATCATGGAAAATAAAGTTTCCCTTAATGTAAATAATGATGTTATTACAATAAAGATATCTCAACAAGAAACAGGATATTGTGGATAATTCCTTATAGAAAAGTGTTGCTCAGTAATAGGTATCAGAGTAAGTCAGAGCACATGGCAAAGGCATGAATGTTGCAGAGGCTATTCAAACTCCAGATGAGGAGTTGGGTGGTGGTAACTCTTCTGATCCTTTGAAGACTTTGATTTTACGCTTTTGTGTTTTGTTTTTTGTTTTTTTTTTTTACATAGAAAAATAATCTATTGCAAATATATTTATTCATTTTTTAAGTTTCTTAAGTTTTTTAAGTTATTTTAAAAATTTTTTAATGTTTATTTAATTTTTGAAAGACAGTGCATGAGTGGGAGAGGAGCAGAGAGAGAGGGAGACAGAATCTGAAGCAGGCTCCAGGCTCTGAGCTGTCCGCACAGAGCCTGACGCAGGGCTTGAACCCACACACTGTGAGATCATGACCTGAGCTGAAGTTGGACACTTAAGTGACTGAGCCACCCAAGTGCCCCTAAATTATTTTTGACAGAGAGAGAGAGAGAGTGAGCGTGAGCTGGGGAGGGGCAGAGAGAGAGGGAGACAGAATCTGAAGCAGGCTCCAGGCTCTGAGCTGTCAGCGTAGAGCCTGACGTGGGACCTGAACTCACTAACCATGAGATCAATGACCTGGGCCAAAGTCAGATGCTCAACCGACTGAGCCACCCAGGTGTCCCTGCTCTGTCTTTTTAAATACCTGATTTTTACATGTACCTGGTCCTTGCTATTGTGCTATTTTTTCCTTCTATCAATGTTCTTGAGGCTATATCAGTTATATCAGACCTGTACTGAATTAGGATACAAGTTCTTACTTCTAATTTTCAGTCTTAATCATCAGAAAATGCATGGCTACTTGACGGGAGAATAGCGGACTTTTATATGAACATTTTAATGCCAACATTTCAGTTTTCCCTCATTGCCTCATTTCCCTAACAAATATTACCCATTCTCCAGTGTTTAGTAGACAACAAATCAGTGTTCTGACTCATGGAGTAGTCATCCTGGAAGGAATACCTTCTCTTTGAAGTTTTGGAAGTTGGGCTGAATACTTAATTTTGCATATTTGACCCCTAAACAAAATCAGCCTTAAAATAAATTTGATCTGAAACAAACTAACAACAGTACAAATCAACTGTCCGGGGAAAATAATCATATAGTGGGTTAATATCACTGATAGATAAAGTGAGAACACCCTCTCTCTGTTTAGGCCTTTTAGATTTTCTCTCCTTTGCTCCAGCACATGCATTCCTTGTCAGCAGCATAAAGTTATCTCCTTTGGGCCAAGAGATGATTTAGTTTCCAGAGCTGAGAGGAAATCTTGTCAGATTTTAGAATTTCAAGAGATCCGTAAATTCCAAACTGGGAATTACACACCAGAACTGGCCAATGGTCTCTCCAGTCGGGCATCCTGCTTCCTACTGAGTCTAATGGTGAGTATTTTAGGAGAAAGCCATAAACTCACCATGATGCACCTAATTGAGAAATATAGCATTGCCAAGGACATTTCTTCTTAACTCTGGTAGCTGGTTAGTTTATTCCATGGTGCCTGAGGCCTGATAACTATTTTTCTCTATACTACTGTTACAGAGAAACTCTTATTTTTCCTAAGAACACACTATTAAATTTCTCATAAGCATCTAATCCTTAATTGAATCATATTAACCTCTTCCGATTAACACCTCACTGTAGAATGAACATGTAATCACATTCTGCATTTTAACTTCACTTAAAAACTTTCAACCAAATGTACATAAATAGCTGTACATTATAGGTTCTCTACATTATAGGTTTCTTAATAATACTTCTAAATATATATATATATATGTGTATATATACGTATATATATGTATATATGTGTATATATATGTATGTATGTATGTATGTATACCCCTGGAAATCAACATAAAAAATACTCTGTAATTAGATACGAAATGTATTATCAGGTTATCATGATACAAGGAGAGAAAGTTCAACTCATGACTTGTGAATGTTTCAAGTGCACTCTGTATTATTTGCTTAAACCTTTCAGGAACCCCATATTTCTTTCCTAGAAGAAAATTGCCACTAAGCTAGACTACATTAATATGAAATATGTTTAACAATGTCCTTGCTTGGGAACTGCTAGCAACGTGTTAACAGTTTTCCAGGACACGGCGGACAGTGTATTTTATTTTTTTGACAACAGGGCTGCAAACCACTTTATGCAACTCTGTACCCCGTTGTTAAGCCATCGGTGGAAGGACCGTAAGTAAACAGTCTGTGTCATCAAAGGACTCAGCGCGTTGTCATCACCTATTAGAATCTGAGCGATGTGAGCAAGGTCAGAATCTTGCATTAGTACTTTGTGCTTCTGTGGGTTAACTGCTCCTCAGGCTTGGAGAACCAGCATTTATATTTGCTGGCAGACTAATTAAGGGGAATGATACGCCAAAAGAATTCTCTCCTCGTCATGTTTTATTCTTGCATTTATTCATAGCTATGCTTGGGTAGTGGAGAGAAGGCCTGGGAGAAGCACGAATCCCTTAATGATTCTCTGATTCTTTTTGCAAAGACAGCTGAACCTATTTTGAGCGAGAAGCCATAAACTGATTCTGAGGAATAACAAATATTCAGTCAAATGCTACAGGTTGGTTCTCTGGATGGAAACATGTCAATAATCCAATATTTTGTTTATTAACATGACCTAAATGACCAAACGAGGGCTTATTTAGACAGTATAGAATGAACGTCAAAAGCACAGGACTTCAAAAGGGCGCCCTGGGTTTGAGTACTTGGCCTAGGTAGTCATTGCCATGTGGCATCAGGAAGTTACCTATTTTCTGTTAGTCTGCTTCTCACAGGTGCTATTTAAGGAATAGGAATATTAACAGCTGGGATGCCTGGGTGACTCAGTTAAGTGTCTGGCTTCAACTCAGGTCTTGATCTTACGATTTGTGGGTTCGAGCCCTGTGTCGGGCTCTGTGCTGACAGCTCAGAGCCTGGAGCCTGCTTCAGATTCCGTGTCTCCCTCTTTCTCTGCCCCTTCCTCACGCGAACTCTGTCTCTCTCCCCAAAATAAATAAACATTAAAAAAAAGAAATTCTAACAGCACTTTCTAAATCCTTGCTCTTATTATTACTACTGTTATATGTTTTTTATAATATCTATAAATCACATCATTAACATGAATCAGAAAATTACAAAGACATAATTTATTCTACTATTAAGCTAGTTATTTTTGAGAACCAGTATGAACTGTGAATTGTTTAGAAAGAAAAAAAAATGGAAGCAAATCTTGATAATAGCACTATTTTGCACCCATCAAGTTTCTTTAGGAAAATGACCTGAACATTCTTTAGTACTGTTACAAGAGCACGCTAAGCTGGCAGAAAGCTTCCCACCATATCCCTTCCCCTGTGACCGAACAGGGTACTTCTGCTTGAATGCGTCTGGAGCTATATGTTTCTGGAAATTTCATCATTAAGTTATTTTTAAGTGGATATCATCATCTTTATTCCCAGAATGTGTATGTGTATAGAACTTCTAGTAGATTTAAACCAATTAACTAGAAATGGTTTCTTCAGTCAAACTTTTAGTTGTGGGGCAATCCCGCCATACAGCTGCTGCATTCACTGTACCTGAGGAGAAAAACAGAAATCCACAAATGTGAAAACTGACAAAGACTTAACAAGTTTTTAAAGTGAATCCAGCATGCACTGGCATAATTAGCGTGAGGACCCTTGGATGTACACTTCCCTCTGCATAAATAGAATCTCCAGGGTTGGGTGTAGAACCTGGCACAGGGGCCCCTGGGTGGCACAGTCGGTTAAGCAACTGGCTCTTGGTTTTGGCTCAGGTCATGACCTTATAGTTCTTGTGTTCAAGCCCTGCCTTGGATCTGCACTGACACGGAGGAGCCTGCTTGGGATTCTCTTTCTCTCTCTTTCTCTCTCTCTTTCTCTCTCTCTTTCTCTCTTTCCTTGAACACACACATGCACACACACACACACACACACTCAATACTCACAATCATACTCTGACCACATACATGCACCATCAGTACCTATTATGTTCGTAGAGGATTATTTGACTACTATATTTACTAATCTTTTAAATGTTAATTTTGGGGGTGCCTGGGTGGCTCAGTCAGTTGAGCATTGGACTTAGGCTCAGGTCATGATCTCGCGGTCTGTGAGTGCCAGCCCTGCGTCGGGCTCTGTGCTGACAGCTCAGAGCCTGGAGCCTGCTTTGGATTCTGTGTCCCCTCTCTCTCTCTGCCTGTCCCCCACTCATGCTCTGTCTCTCTCTGTCTCAAAAATAAATAAACATTAAAAATATTTTTAAAAATGTTAATTTTGACTTAGAAATTTATGCCCCATCACTTCAAATTTGAAAATAAGAAAATTAAAAAAAAAAAAAAACAAAATAAAACACCTACAATTCAGTCAACCCAAAGATTTTAATGCTATTTACGCCTTAGAGCATTTTCCCTCATGGCTATTTTTTTTTTGTGAGACGATCTTTCTTGTAATTTCTGTAATAATTCATACGTAATTTACATGCTCACTTTTGCTATCATATACAATATACACATTTATAATGAAATTTCAAGAATGATATTATAATGTTCAATTTGGTGAATGGACCTTGAAATGTGCAGTCTCTAAGCATTTTCTTTTAAAAAAATAAGTTTGAAATGAACATCTTCAGGAAGAAGAGTTTTTTCCAGTGCATTCACTTTCAGAAGCTGGGTCTCAGAAATGAAATTCTTTATCAAAAGGTAAGAATAGTATAATGTTTTGATACATGAACTTTCTTTTTTTTTAATATTTATTATTTATTTTCGAGAGAGAAACAGAGTGCGAGGGGGCAGGGGCAGAGAGAGAGGGAGACACAGAATCCGAAGCAGGCTCCAGGCTCTGAGCTGTCAGCACAGAGCCTGATGTGGGGCTGGAGCCCATGAACCGTGAGAGCATGACCTGAACTGAAGTTGGACGTTTAACCAACTGAGCCACCCGGGCCCCTCTGGTACATGAACTTTTAACAGCTCTTCTTTTGCTCGTACCATCATTTCTTAAACTTTGCAACTCTGGCAGGATGAGTGTTGAATTTGGGTAACTCAGTTCACAATTATTTGATTGTTATGATATTTGAGCAATTTTCATGTATTGTATTTCTATTATTTTTCTTCTCTTGTAAACTACATAGTATCATTGTCTTCTTATTCTCAATGCTATTCTTATTGCTATTTCTTACTTTTTCTTTATTAAAGGTATTTCCTCTCAGCTACCTGTGCTGCAAATACATAATTCTGATTTTTATTCTTGTTGTATTTATTTTTGGCATGTAGGCATGCTTGATCGCTGTGGAGTCTAATCTGATCCTTTGCAATCAAATCTAGAATTTTTAAAATTGTGTTTTATGTGACGGGGCACCTGGCTGGCTCCGTCAGAGGAACATGCGACTCTTGATCTCAGGGTTGTGAGTTTGAGTCTCTCTACACATTGAGTGTAGAGATTACTTAAAATCAATGAATAAAATTTAAAAATATATGTTTTACATACTTATTAATAATTTTTCTCTAGATTCCACAGTATAGAGATTTGAAAATATTGCATATTTCTTCCAATTTCATATGATTTAATTAAGTCATATTCACTTCTTTAATCCATATGAAACTACGATTGCTGATGATCCAAAGTGTCTTATTTTTTCTTGTTGCTCTTTTTACTGTGGTTCTTTTTCAGGGGTCATTTTTTTTTAACTTTTTATTGCTTTTGAATATATATTTTTATATCTTTCCCTTTAACTTGAGAGTTCTTTTTGAAAACTGGATGTTGTTTATATAATGTCCTCTATGATTTCTTCCAAATCTTTTAAGTTTAAAATTTCCTCAATATATCATGTTTAGGAAATATCTTGCTATATTTAATTTTTAAAAATGTAAGGATTGATATTTCATCAAGCGCCACTTTGGTGAATACTGTTTATTTTTATTTAATATGTTTATACTAAAAGAAAACAAAAAACAGTTTACTCATTTCTCCCACCCACCGTCTCCATCTCTAGCAACTGCCAATCTATTCTTTGTGTCTGTAAACTTAGTTTATATATTTAGACCCCACATATACAAGAGATCATACAGTATTTGTCTGACTTGTTTCACTTAGCTTAATGCCCTCAAGATCCATCCATGTTGTTACAAATGACAAGAGTTCATTCTTTCCCATGGCTAAATAGTATTCCATTTTACATAAACAGAACATATTTTCTTTACCTACTAAACCGTGGATAGACACTTGGGTTGTTTCCAAATCTTGGTTATTATAAATAATGCTGCAATGAACATGAGAAAGCATGTATTTTTTTTTTGAATTAATGTTTTGGTTTTCTTCAGAAAAATACTGAAAAGTGGAATTGCTAGATCATGTGATAGTTCTACTTTTATTTAAGTTTATTTATTTATTTTGAAAGAGAAAGAGAGTGGCGGAGGGGCAGAGAGTCAAGGGGAGAGAGAAACCCCAGTAGGCTCCGCAGTGCCAGCACGGGGCCCAATGCTGGGCTCGATTTCACAAACCACACCTGAGCTGAAATCAAGAGTCAGATGCTTAACCAACTGAGCCACACAGGCACCCCTCTACTTTTAATTTTTGAGAAATCTTCATACTATTTCCCACCAATTTACATTCTCACCAATAGGTCATACTCGTTCCCCTTTTTCCCACATCCTCACCAGCACTTCTTACTTCCAGTCTTTTTTGATAATAGCCATTCTAACTGGTGTGAGGTAATACGTCATTGAGGTTTTGTTTGGCATTTCCCTTATGATTAACGATGGAGAGCATCTTTTTACATACCTGATGGCCATCTACATGTCTTCTTTAGAAAAGTCTTTATTCCAATATTCTGCTCATTTTTTAATTGGATTGTCTTTTAGCTATCGAGTTGTATGAGTTCTTTCTATATTTAGAGTAGTAGCCCCTAAAGAGGTTCATAATTTACAAATATTCTCTCCCATTCAGTAGGTCACTTTTTCATTTTCTTGAAAGTTTCCTTTGCTGTGCAGAAGCTTTTTTAGTTTCATGTCGTCCCACTTGTTACTTTAGCCTTTGAGGTCAGATGCAAAGAACTATTTCCAAGAGGCTTACTACCTATGTTTTCTTTTGGGAGTTTTATGGTTTCAGGCTTTACATTCAAATCTAACTCATTTTAAATTAATTTTTGTTTATGGTATAAGACACTAGTCCAGTTTCAATCTTTTGCATATGGCTACCCAGCTTTCCCAAAACCATTTACTGAAGAAACTGTCCTTTCTCTGTTGTATACTTATGGCCCCTTTCTTGTAAATTAATTGACTATTATGTGCGAGTTTATTTCTGGGCACTGTATTCTGTTCCATTGTTCTATATGTCTGTTTTTATACCAGTACTATACTATTTTAATTACTGTATTTTTGTTATAGTTTTAAATAAGGGAGTGTGATGCTCCTAGCTTTGTTCTTCTTCTTCAAGCTTTCTTTGAATATTTGGGGTCTTTGGTGGTTCCTTACAAACTTTAGGATTTTTTGTTCTATTTCTGAGAGATGCCATTGGAATTTTCATAAGGATTGTGTTGAACCTGTTTATTAGTAGCATATATATTTTAATGATATAAATTCTTCTAATTCAGCAGTGTCCTGGGTGGCTCAGTCAATTGAGCGTCAGACTTCGGCTCAGGTCATGATCTCGTGGTTTGCGAGTTTGAGCTCTGCGTCAGGCTCTGTGCTGACAGCTCAGCTTGCTTGCTGCTTGGGATTCTGCTGCTTCAGATTCTGTGTCTCCCTCTCTCTCTGTCCCTCCTGGCTTGCACTTTGTTTCTCTCTCTCTCAAAAATAAATAAACATTAAAAAAATTAAATTCTTCCAATCAATAAGCAAAGTATATCTTTCCATTTATTTGTCTTCTTCAACTTTTTAAATTAATATCATGTATTCTTTTACCTTCTTGTTTAAATTTATTCCTAATATTTTATTCTTTGTCATGAAATTGTACATGGAATTGCCTCTTAATTTCACTGTCTGATAGTTTAATATTAGTGATTAGAAACACAGCAGATTTTTACATACTGATTTTATATCCTGCAACTTCACTGAATTTATTAGTTCTAAGAGTTTTTTGATGGAGTCTTTTGGATTTTCTATATATAAATATCATGTAATCTGCAAATAGCAACAATTTTACTTTTTTCTCTTCCAATTTGGATGCATTTTATTTCCTTTTCTTGACAAATTGCTCTGGCTAGAGTGTCCAATACTATGTTGAATAAAAGTGACAAGAGTGGGTGGTCATCCTTGTCTTAAGTAAAAGTTTTCAGCTTTTCACAGTTGTGTATTATGTTAGCTACAGGCTTGCCATATATGATCTCATGTTGTGGATGTTTCCTCTATACTCACTTTGTTAAGTATTTTTATCATAAATGAATGTTGAATATTTTCAAAGCCTTTTTCAGCATCTATTGAGATGATCATATGATTTTTAGCCTTCATTTTGTTAATGTGGGATACAATGCTGACTGATTTGCAGATGTTGAACTATCCTTGCCCTCCTGGAATAAGTCCCAATTGATCCTGGTGTATGCCCAGTACTTTTGGTTTTGGTTGGCTAATATTGTGTTGACGACTTTTGGCATCTATGCTCATCAGGAATATTGCCTTTTTTTTTTTTTTTCCTTGTAGAATCCTTCTGTGGTTTTAGTATCAGGCAATAGTGGACTTGTAAAGTTAACTTGAAGAATTATTTCCTTTTCTATTTTGAAAGAATTTGAGAAGAATTCTTTGTTAACTGTTTGGAAGAATGCACCAGTGAAGTTGTGTGTTCCCGGATATTTGATGTTGGGAGGTTTTCGATTACTGACTCAGTATCCTTACAAGTAACTGGTCTGTTCACATTATTTATTTCATCATGATTTGATCTTGGTAGATTGTGTGTTTCTAGAAATATATCCACTTATTCTGGACTGCTTAATTTAACATATAACTGTTCATAAAAGTCTGTTATAATTCTTAGCAATTCTGTAGTATCAGTTGTGATATCTTCTCTCTCATTTCTAACTGTATCTATTTGGAACGTCTTTCTCTTTCTTGGCAAGTCTAGCTAAAGGTTTATCAATTTTGCTTAGTTTTTAAAGAAACAACTCTTACTCTGATTTATCTTTTCTATTGCCTTTTTTATTTTCTATTTCATTTATTTCTGCTCTAATCTTTATTTCCTTCATTGTACTAACTTTCAGCCCAATAATCATTTTACGACTCATTTTAAACATAATATATCCTTACATTCATGTTTCTACATTCTCCGGTCTTGTTTCAAGGAAAAAAAATAAAAACTGTTGCCAAATAAAATAATTTGTAAATAAACTTTTCTGAAATCCTGTATTTACTAGAAAGAGAATATGTATCTCAACTGAAATTTAATTAATTGAAATAATTTTGTCTTGTTATTATTTCTTTTTTCATAATTTTATTCTATTCTATATGCTTTTTGTTCTTTCCTTTTGTATTTTGCACCCAAAAATTACTTTCTATTTTCAATTCCCAGTTGTCCAACATTTTTTTATAGAAGTGAAATCTTGTTACAAAGAACATCAGATTTATCCTGAAATAATAAATAGTGACAGTAACACTGAATGTGGCTGAAGCTGATATTATTTCAGACTGACCAATTTTGATTGCATTTTGTGTATGTTACTATTGGAGTGTCAGTTCAAAGTGGGAGGTCTTCTTCTCCCATCCTAGAATCTAGGAAAGTGCCTGGTGGCATCCAGTATATATTTACTGAATGTTGTTGAATAAGTCCTCCAATGCAATAAGTCCAACAATGCAACAATAAAGATCCTATTAATTTTTCCCTATTTCAGTGCTTGAAATAGAATGGAACTTCTGAATGGAGTTTAGATAGATTTTATATTTTTCCAAAGCTACAATAGAGACTTGAGGCAAGTCTGATATTTGGATTTGTTGAACGATGCTCCTGGAAGCTTACCTTTGTTCCGTCCAGTCTTATAAACACACAGGAATTCGTAGGAGTATTTTGCACCAATTACTTAAACCTAGTGTGCAAGTGAGCATGTAGCAGATTCTCTAGGTTAATTAAGAGTAGGGGGATCGGAGGCTGCATAACAGAAGCCAGAAATCAAACTCAAGTCTAATTGTAGCCATATGTTTTCCTTTAATCTACACTGCCTCGCATGGAAAATTGAGATGGTGTTGAGAATGTAAATTCTGTATGTTATCCAATGTTCACAGTATGACTGTGTGTGGGTATGTACATGTGTGCGTTTGTGTATATATAAGAGAAAGAAAACGTATTTTTGGAGTGAATTAGAATATATTTTAAAATAATTTTCTTACAGATTATTCCATCTGTCAGAATGTAAATCATGCATCCAGCTCAAATTTACATCTTTCATAATATATTTATTATCATCTATCATGTAAACTTGGTTTCTCAGGTATCTTTGTGCCTATATCACAATGCATGTATCTTGTTTTTATCACAATATAAGGCTTTATTTTAGGGGCTGAGTTTTGCCTTAAGGCCCACATAGTGAGCATTCCAAGAAATGAAGAAGTGTATCTTGTTATATCTCTGCTAGTATATTGTCAGGTCTTCATAAATGTTTGCTGAAGTCAAGTGTGGAAAATGTACCAACTGTATTGATTATAAAACAATTGTTAACATTTACCAAAAATGTCCTGTATGCCAAGCACTGTCTAGGTGTTTTCAAGATACAAATCCGTCCGATCCCCACAATAATCTTACGAAATAAATACTACTATTATCATTCTCTTATCCCAGATAATGAAATTAGGGTAAGGTAATATGCCCAAGATGATACAGCTAGTCAGAAGGAAAACTGGGAATTAAAATTAAGACCACGGGCGCCCGGGCGGCTCAGTCGGTTGAGCGTCCAGCTCTCGATTTCGGCTCAGGTCATGATCCCAGGATTGTGGGATCGACCCCACATCAGGCTCTGTGCAGAGTGCAGATTAAGATTAAGATTCCGTTTGAAGATTCTGTGTCTCTCTCCCTCTGCCTCTCCCCACAGCTCGTCTGCTTTCCCTCTCTAAAATAAAAAAAGTATTGAGAAGAAAAAGAAGACTGATTCTTATCAGTTTTTCTGGTGAGAAATGAGGCCCACCTCATTTAGGACCTCCTAACAGATGAGAGCAGTGAACCACGCCCTGCACCCACTAGCACCATCTCCAAAATAGGGTCCAGGTCTCACGGTGGCCAGCCTAGTGGTATTTACACTGCTTCGCTAAACTCTGAGCTACCACACATGAAGCCACATCTCTCTTGCTGAAAGTTGTATCCTAGGACTTGGTATATGGCATTTTATATATTGCATGCCAAATAAACATTTGTTTTTTTTTTTTAATTAATGGTTAAAAACAAAATCAATTCCTTACCTGTCTATAATAATTTGATTCTAACGTGGAAAGGTAGCTATTTCAGACACATAATTGCAGTGTTTAAGGCCTGTGTTTCCAAAGAAGCACATTCTTTATTGCTCTGTAAGTCAATATTCTTTAAGAAACTGATTTGTTGGGGGCATCTGAGTGGCTCAGTCGGTTAAGTGGCCAACTTCAGCTCAGGTCATGATCTCACAGTCTGTGAGTTTGAGCCCCGTGTCAGGCTCTGTGCTGACAACTCAGAGCCTGGAGCCTGCTTCGGATTCTGTGTCTCCCTCTCTGTTTCTGCCCTTCCCCTGCTCATGCTCTGTCTCTACGTCTCTCAAAAATAAATAAAACATTAAAAAAATTAAAAAGAAAAAAGAAGCTGATTTTTGTTTTGGATATCAAGTCCTGTGCTAGTTTTATAATGACGTGAATTCTCCTGTATATTAGAGCAACCCCTGAGGCCTTTGTGAAATCTGAATACACATCCCACACGACTCATTCCTTAGGTAGGCATCTCTGGGGTGTGTGGTGACGGCTAGGTTCAGTCACAGGTGGGTGAGAGCTATCTGGAAATGTCAGTGTTAGCAACGAAAATGAAATCTGCATTTGAAAACTCGCCCAGAGGTTTCAGCGAGGTTAACTCTTCTGAGATGTGCAAAAGGCAGCTTGCCAAGTCCCAACACTGTCTAAGCAATCAGATAAACACACATGTTTGCATGTGACAGTGACCACTGACAGATGACCTCTGAGAGCCTGCCAGAAAATATGTCTCGGTTAGCACTCGACTGGATGTTCTCCTCTGCTTCGTGCGGTGAGCTGATTTCGGCTTGGTAAGGCAAATGCACTGCTTTGGACCACTCATGGGCAGCCACAGTTTGGGGCTATTTATTCCACATTCTCATCAGTTTTTCAAATGTGCAATAGTTTTTAAAGGCCTCATTTAGAGCCCTGAGATAAACAATGGGTATAATAAATCTGTGAGTCACATCACTAAAGGCTAAATAAATATCAAAGCTATTAAGAAATAGTTTTCAGGATTCTAATGCCAGGAGTTTGGGTGTGTGTGTATGTGTGTGTGTGTGTGTTTAAATTTTATTCTTGTCATTGAAATGGTAAAAAATGTGTTCACTACTAAGGCTATCTTTGTTTCCTGATCGTGGTGGCTCTCAGGAAAGACAAGATAACCATGAGAATAAAACAGGACAAAGAGTCCGTAGGCATGGCTTCAGGCCAGAGCTCTGAAATTACCCAGCGAGGCACTTTCTGCCTGGTGTATGGGTTTAATCTTCAGTAATATGAGAATTGAATCATCTCCAGAGATCTGTTTTCTCCTCCACAATCCAGTAATATTTTGTCCTTTGAAACATTATTTGGCGTTTCTGAAAAGTTCACTCAGCAGACTCAATATAATGGCTTTATAGAAGGGAAATCAGTAATTCTTAGTATTCCAGTGTTTTCCATGTGTGTGTGTGTTCTGTGGATTAGTTCTTGGGTTTATGTATTTTTATGTATTTGAAATACTTGCTATATAATAGATGTGCTTCAAACAAACGTCTTTCAAGCTCTAGATATCTACTTCCTTCCTTCCTCTCCTTTCCTCCTGTAAGAACAGCACAGCGATGTAAAGGAGTGAAAAGCATTAAAACTTGTTAACACGAATTGCACTGGAGCAATCCTTCTGAAACCTCTGCATCTGATTATGATAATTAGAATCATAGCCATGAATTATCTCATCATTAAGCCATATAGCTTGCTATTACAGACTCCTAGGTATGTATTATCCAATCATTAAGCCATTTATATCATTATCATTATCCAATCATAGATAACACTTTTTAAAACTGTAGCTCTCTGAAGGCATCAGCACAATGTTCAAGGAGTCACCCCCCAAGGGGACAAGACATCAAATAGGGTGAGATGCCCTGTGGGAAATCTGGTATTCCCCATTGCTTTCTTCTTAAATCCAAGGAAATAGCAAGTAATGAGTTAGACAGTGTAAGCAAAAATTTTGATAGAGGCAGTTTTAAGGAGAAAAATAAATGGCAAATAGGGCCCACTGAGGAGAAGGTACCCTGGCAGACATCCTTGGATTTTTTTCTGATTCCTGAAAGGCTACTTCCTAGAGTAAATGCACTGTAATGAACCAGGCCTCACTCAGACTGAAATCATCTTATTAGAGATTGAATTAAAGTGATATTCCAGAAGAAAATAATATATTCTCTGGTAAAACAAAACAAAACAAAACAGAACAAAAACGCAATATCTAGAGACTCTACAATGTTTCATATATTCAGTCTAGAATTTAAAAAAATAAATTACAGGCATCCCAGAAGATAGGAAGAAATAATTCAGAACAACCCAAAGTTCAGACAATAGAGGCAGCTAGGCCATCATATGTTATGAACTTCAAATAACTACTGAAAAAAACACAAAACTGATCAAGAAAATACAACACAAAATGAAAGGTTTTGCCAGAGTAGTGCAATCTATGTAAGATGCATGACATTAAACTAGGATCAAAACTATAATAACTAAAACTTAGTTAATGAGATAAGTAACAAATTAGAAACAATAAAAGAACAATTAGTGAGCTGGAATCTAGCTAAGTAAAAACATACCTAAACAGATAAAAGGAAATATAAATAAATAAATACATTCAGAAAAGATCTTATACAGTCATGTGAGACAATGAAAAGTTTTAGTCTCCATGAGGTTAAAGTAGGAGGAAAGGAGAAGTAGAATGAGACAGTATTTGAAAATTATTTGGAAAGAATTTTTTATTGTATTTTTAGAGAGAGAGCGAGGGAGAGATAGAGAGAGAGAGCGCGCTCATGCATACTCACATGCACAGAGAAGGGGCAGAGGGGGAGAGAGAGAGAATCTTAAGCCTGCTCCACACTCAATGCAGAGCCCAATGCAGGACTTGATCTCACGACCCTGGGATCATGACCTGAACCAAAATCAAGAGTCAGACACTTAAATGACCGAGCCATCCAGGCACCTCTAGAAATATTTTTTTTTCAAAATTGTTGAAAGACATCCAACCACAGATTCTCAAAGATATATTAACGCAAAACAGAATATTTACAACAAAACCACACTGAGGTATCTCATACCAAAATTGCTGAACGCCAAAGATGAAAAGAAAATTTTAAAAGCAAGACACAATGTCTTTAAAGGAGCAATAATAAAACTGATGGCTAGCTCTTCAACAGAAATAAAGAAACTCAAATTAATTCTTTAATTGCCAGACCAGATTAAACAAAACCAAAAAGTATACTTCTTATAACAAGAGAGGTTGGAATTTAAAGGAAGAAAAAGACATGTGATGCAAGTACCATCAGAAAGAAACTTTGAGCATGTCTGGGTGGCTTAGTTGGTTAAGCATCTGATTCTTGATTTTGGCTCAGGTCATGATCTCATGGTTTGTGAGTTTGAGACCTACATTGCACTCTGTGCTGACAGTGTGGAGCCTGCTTGGGAATCTCTCTTCTCTCTCTGTCCCTCACCTGCTCTTCTCTCTCTCTCTCAAAATAAATAAATTTAAAAAAGGGGGGGGGGCACCTGGATGGGTCGGTCGCTTAAGCAACCGGCTTCAGTTCAAGTCACAGTTTATGAGTTCAAGCCCTGCATTGGGCTCTGTACTGACAGCTTAGAAGGTGGAGCCTGCTTCAGATTCTGTGTCTCCCTCTCTCTGCCCCTCCCCCACTTGCTCTCTCTCTCTCTCTCTCTGTCTCTCTCTTAGAGATAAACATTTAAAAATAAATAAGTAAATAAATAAAAATAAATAAGAATCTTTGAATAGCTATATTAATACCAGATCAAGTAGCTCTGAGATATAATTTATTTTTATAAAACTATATTTCATAAAGATAAAATGGACAGTCTACTGAAATAATTCAACACTTAAAAACTTGTAGGCACTTAATAACAGAGGCTCAAAAAATGAAAGAAAACAAAACAAACCAACAGAAATATAGGGAAAATAGATATATCTGCAATCATATGGAAGATTTTAAAACACCTTCCTTAAATACTGATAGATCAACCACACAAATATTCTGCAAGGACATATATAATAAACCAGGTTGACTTACTTGGCATGTATTGAAGCCTGAATTCGCAAACTGCACAACACACATTCTTTTTTTCAAGTGCACATGAAACACTAATGACATTAAGAATATGCACGGTTGCAAAGCAAATTTCAAGGAGTCTTTAAAAAATCCCTCATTCACCTTGACAAAATTCATTGGTCTCGGGTTTGAGTGTAAATTAAACTTTCTAGACACAATACGCTTTGTCCACCACAAAGTTTATTTAGTTTTAAGAAAAGACACAAGGCACACACTACAGAGTAAATGGCGAAAGCCCAGGAGGAATCTCAGTCACAGTACCCCCAGGTCTTCAGTGTGCACTTGGGATGTGAAAGGTAATCAGAGACTGAGCTGAGTATGTGTGAAAACAATTCAGTCCAGAGAAGCTAGCTTCTTTGGGGCTTCTTCAGCTTTTATAACTGGTTATATGTGCCTCTCTCCCATTTTTCAGAGTAGTTTGAACTCACCAATTGCAGGAGACTCAATAAACAGTCTCAACAATTAGGCACCTGTGCTTAGTGAAAGCGTAGCATTTATTACAGATCCAATTTGCTCCTATAAATCTCTTGACTTATTATTGTAAAAGGATTCTAGCAAGCTTACACCCTGGGTGAGGCTAAAGAAAAGAACACATATCAACTGTTAACTAACACTCCAAACAAGAAATCATGAACATGAAGATAATTATAACTCATACAAATATTTGGAAATTATATCATACATTTCTAAATAAACCAAAGAAGAACCAAAAGAGAACAACAACAACAACAACAAAATCAACACCTGTAAGATTTAAGTGAAGTTATGTTTAGAAAGAAGGTAGGACAAGAGCAACAAATCAAACCCAATGAATATAGAAAGAAGGAAAAATATAAGATATATAGCAAATGTACAATAGAAATCTTAAAGCGAACCAGTTTTTCTTTGCAAATTATAATAAAACTTCTACAATAAGTGATCAATCAAATGAGAGCACACAAATTAAGAATATTCAAAATTGAAAAAATATGCATTATATTGAAACATACAATAAAGAAATTGACAATATCAAAATTTTAAAAACATACATTAAAAACATTGAGATGGTACTATGAATATTTGTATACTATATGTTTGTGATAAAACCCAATGACCATGGATGACTTAAGAGAGAAATATCTACTTTTACAATAATATTTGTGCATCCAAAAACATGCAGGTAGCTTTATGTTAAAAAGTAAATATTGAAAACTGTCCCTTTGAGGTTAGAAACAGAGTAATCACCTTCTATGCAACATGGTACTAGAGATCTCAGTTATGTAACAAAGTAAGACAAGTTAAATATGTAACGAGTGAAGAGGAGGTAATAAAACTCTCATTATTTATATATGTATTTTTCTACGTGCACATGGTTATGTATGTAAGAAAGTAAAAATGATTACAAAAAATTATTAGAAGTAATTTGTGAATTGAGCAAGGCTGTTGAGTTCAAGATTGTGATAAAAAATAAATTCTAGTTTTACACACTAGCAAAGAGAGATTAGAAAAAATGGAATTGAAAGTAATGTCATTTACAGCTGAATCAGAATCAAATACCCAAGAAGAAATCTACTGAAAACATTGTGTAAGTATGTACAGAGAACGGCACCACATTTTGTGACTAATTGAAAAGACTCAAATAAATGAAGAGATTTACTAGTCTTATTATTTTTTACATTTATTTGTTTTTAGAGAGATAAAGAGAGTTTGCAGGCAAGAGGGGGAAGGGCAGAGAGAGAGAGGAAAAGAAAGAATCCTAAGCAGGCTCCATGCTGTCAGCGCAGAGCCCAACGTAGGGTTTCATTCCTCAAACTGTGAGATCATGACCTCAGGTGAAATGAAGAGTGGTATGCTTAACCGACCAAGCCACCCACGTGCCCCAAGATTTACCTCAATTTTGTAAATACATCAATTCTCAAATAATCTATGAGATTCTAATCAACATTGCAATAATTTCCCTTGACAAGCTGATTCCAATAATTATAGAGAAATTCGAAGAGCCAATCTAGCAAAGACAAAGTTAGAGAATTTACAGTACCAAGTTTCAAGACTTCTAAAGCAACAGAAATCACGATGGCACAGTACTGGCACAGGGATATAGACTGATGAAACCAAAGACAGAGTTTAGAGAAATGAACACATATACAGAGTTACTTGATATGTGACAGAGATGTCCCTTCATTGCAATGAAGATAGAATGGCCTGATTAATAACTGGTGCTGGGACAACTGAATCATAATCATAATAAACATGGCTCCTATCTTAAACCTTTCACAAAGTGAACTGAAGATAGCTCTGTAACTTACATGAAAGATAAAACAACAATAGTGACAGAAAAAAAACAACAACAAAAAACCAGAAAACAATACCTGGCTTCTAGAAGACAACGTAAGAATATGTGTTCACAACTTTGAGTAGACAAGTATTTCTTAAGCTGAACATGAAAAGAACTGGCTATAAAAGAAGAGATTGGAAATTCTGACTAAACACATAAAACTTATTGTTTATTTAAGAGCAACATTGAAAAGATCAGAGCATGTCCCACAGAGGAGGAGAAAATATTTGTAATATATCTATCTGTCAAAGGATGAGCATTTATAAAGATCTCATTACAACCATTAAGAAAAAAAACTAAAATAAAAAATCTAAGTAAAGGACTGAGAAGTCCCTCCACAGTAAGTATATTCAAATATCCAATAAGTATTTGAATGTGTTCAACTTCATTCGTTATTTGGCAAATGCAAATGAAGAGCACAATAAAATATTCTCACATATGCCCACTTAACTAATAGAATAGCAAAACTAGCAAAATAAAATACTTAAAAACAGTATGCGTTGGTGGGGACGAGCTACAATAAGAACTCTCATAGAATGTTACTGGGAATTCCAATTGGTAGAACCATTTGGATAAGTTATTGTTTTGCTCTGAATTTTAGTGTATGCTACTCTATGACCCTATAAGTACACTTCTATGTATGCGTTCAACATAGGTGCATAAATATATCACCGATGGATAGGCACAAAAGAAGTAGTATTCATAAATAGTCCAATGGAGACATAACACAGATTCTCATCAAGAATAGCATGGCGGTTATAATCTGTGTCATACTCATTCTACATATTAATAACATTGTCTTATTAAATTTAAATATTTGCAATAATATGCATGAATCTCACAGACACAAATCTGAATAAAATAAAAAGACATAAGAGAATACATGCTCTGTGATTTCTGTCATGTAAAAATGAAATGGGCAAAACTAATCAATGGTTATAGAAGTCAGAATGATGTTTATATTTCAGGAGATAACACCTGGGGTAGCCCTGAGGCAGTCTTCCGGAAAGCTGCTAATATTTTATTTCCCAATCTGGTAGTAGTTACACAGATGTGTTTACTTTTCAATACTTATCAAGCCATACTATTCTGATTTGTGCACCTTCTTTATATGTGCTCTATTTCGAAAATAAAATACGATGATAAATACTCAAAGAGATCATCTTAGGAAGACTAACCAGTGTTGTTCTCTATAAGCTTGAGAAGAGTGGGGTGGGGTAGTTCTAATCCCTCGTAACCAATTAGAAAATGGAAAATTATCTAATTTGTTTTTTAGGGAATTTGTGGATAAACAGAAAATTGGAATTAAACCAATAATCTGAAATACTACAGCAGTTTGGCTGTAAAATTTCAGTCAAAAGGGAGGTTAAGGACTTAGCCAAAAAAATTTAAGATATTTGGTCATTTTGGGACTACATCAATAGGCAGTTCAGGGAGATGGAGGATATTTAGATGGAGAAAGAAGTGGAAATAAGCAGTAGGTAGAGGAAACCACATGGGCAGTAGGACGTTGTACCTGTCTTATCTCCTGGGCATAAGGATAGAACAGGAGGTAATAACTAACAACTTCACCGGGCACCTGGGTGGCTCAGTACGTTGAGCATCTGACTTCAGCTCAGGTCATGATCTCATGGTTCATGAGTTCAAGCCCCACACCAGGCTCTGTGCTAGAGCCTGCTTCAAATTCTGTCTCTCTCTCTTTCTCTCTTCAAAAATAAATAAAAACATTAATTTCTTTAAATAATAACTTCATGATATAAACCAGAAGCTCTGCTTCATAATTGATACACTTCCCTATTCTTGAACTTAAACCTGGTCAAAAAAATACGAAATATATGCAATCTCACTCTTATGTGATATTTTCAGATCATATTGTATAATAGTCACATTTCAGGGTGCCTGGGTGGCTTAGTCGGTTGAGCATCTGACTCTTGATTTTGGTTCATTTCATGATCTCACGGTTCATGAGATCGAGCCCCACATGGAGCGCTGTGCTGACAGTGCAGAGCCTGCTTGGGATTCTTTCTCTTCCTTTCTCTCTGACCCTCCTCTGCTCTCTCGCTCTCTCTCTCTTTCAAAAATAAATAAGCTTTTTAAAAAGTTTAAAATAGCCATATTTCATTTATTAATTCATCCACTGTATGTCACATGCATAAACTGAAGTACAGTTGAGAATCAGAAAATGAATAACAAAAAGTCTTAAACAAGCTGAAAACATGTCAGCACTAAACTTAATTAATTTGCTCACTGGAAAGTACCCCTGGATCTAACTCATGCCCTTTGATTCTTTATTATATTCACTTCCCTGCTTTCCCTAAAATTATGACACCACGATTAAATATTCTCATATTCTAGAACGCCAGTATTTTTACTTGCCCAATAACTTTATTTTAGATATTGATGAGTGGCCTCATTCATTCTGTTTGAGATAAAGGGTTTGGGTTCTTTTGCCCCTTCTGTCCTTCTTCAATGATCCTGAGAATATACCTTCTTTACACTATCATTCAGCAATAGGTTCCCCCCACCACCACTTGCCGAAACGTCTTGTCTCATCTTGTTCACTGTCACAGAAAGAGTTTTGCTTGGGTCTTGTAAGAGGACCTCTGAAGTACACGGATCTTTCCAGAGATGGAAGACGAAATTAGGGCCATCTCTCCCAACTGGTGAAGAGGGAAAATAAAAGTGCTAGACAGAAGAGTTTCTCAGAAGTAGTGGTTCTGAGTGATCCAATCCTGGAAGATGAACACTGCAAGAGACCATGCGATGAGGACCACTCAAGCGGTTAATGCTGAGAGCACACAGAGCTGCTGGGAACAGAAGTAGAACAAAGTAGGCAAAGTCAGTAGTGGTTGATACTTTCTATTCAAATGATTATGCTTATTTATCATCTATTATATTGCACATTTGTGTTTTTATTGCAGTTTTGAAATGCTTATACATTTTAATAGTAGAAATGCATTAATTTTTACATCCTTACATTTGTTTCATGAATAATTTGTTTTATGAATGATAACTATAAAACACCATATTTCATAAGTATAAAGATATAAAGATATAAAACACTTTATATAAATATAAAAATACATTAATATTGTGCATGATACAAAATAGATACATATATGTATACAATGCATATATATATATATACATAACACTCGATAGGTTACATAGATGGATAGGTGAGTGCAGATCACTACAAAATATGAATATTTAAAGCAAAAAATTGGAGGGTACCTGGGTGGTTCAGTCAGTTAAGCCTCCAAATTTGGCTCAGATCATGGTCTCATGGTCCGTAAGTTCGAGCCCTACATGGGATTCCATACTGACAGCTCAGAGCCTGGAGCTGCTTTGGATTCTGTGTCTCCCTCTCTCTCTGCACTTTCCCTGCTCACACTCTCTCTCTCACAAAAATAAATAAACATTAATTTTTTTAAAAAGAGCAAAAAGTTGGAGAGAGAAGGTAGAGGCAGGTTTACCAGAGGCAATGAATGATGACAATGAATCTGACAGTGATAGAAGAGAGGAAAAATATATCAAAAGGAAATATAAAAAAAATAAAATGAAGCCCTCTAGTTGTGGTCAAATATGATTCCCTGAAGATGTTTCCACCATAGCTTAGAAAAAATTTAACGTTCATAATGATGAGCCTGAGGAATATGGAAAATGTTTATTACATTCTTTAAAAATAGGCATCAAATACTATAGTTCTGGGTTTACAAAAGTGGCTAAGTTTTAGATATGTCAAGGAAACTTGCCACATTAAAATGTGATTTATAAAGCAATTTTCTAAATATTTTAAAAAAATACACTAATCTATGTCTCACTTTTAAAACTATCCCTTGGTGGAAGTTCATTGAGTTTTTCTATTTGAATAGAAGAGGATTCCTTTTGTTAATGCACTTTTGTTAATTGCACGCTTAATGAATCTCTACAGGGGGCCGCCATGAAAGAGGCAGCATGTTATTCCTCAAGGAAATCTTTCCCGTTTCTACTGACATGTGTCCCCAGATGAACCTTTCTGTTTCTACCAAGGCTCTAATAGTGTGGAGACTTGGAGAAATCCAACAGACGCTATACCTCTCTGTTCGAGGTGTTAAAATAGTAGAAATAAGTGAAGCTGCAGCTTCATGATTAAAATTAAGGGAGTTTTTATGAAGTATCAAAATATTAGTGATTTTGTGTCTTAATTTAAATATTATAAATAATTTTATGTTACTTACTATTATATTGTTATTAGGGATGGACCCATGAGGGCTTCCATTGGCTGGAGAAGTGTCCGCAGGGCACATAGATTTATCGGGCCAATTAAATAAGAGGCTTCATACACCTTGGTTAAATAAGTTTGTAATCAGGCAGATTCTCATTACTGTCTGTAAAGATGAGTAGAAATTAATGAGCGCATGTATTTTTTGCATAATTATTTCAGAGATTGGTTAAAATGTAACTGTAATGATGTTAACAGAGTCATACGAAGTAATGCCTAATACATTTTTAGTAACTGGGGTAGTGGACTACTATGATTTAGTGGCAAATATTGATTCTGTAATGCATATATTAAAAGCTTTTTTTGTTATGTTATAACATGAGTAGTAATTCAAATTGGCATTGGAAAACAATGAATTGGAGAGTTACTTTCATGAGTAACTTGTAATTATCACATCTCTAATTATGACTCCTAGTGTGCTTAACTTTGACCTTTTCCTTAAGCATATTAAGCATATCAACTGAAAATTTCCTTAAACTACTAATTTTCTTGCTAATGTTTTTCTCATATAAAAAGAAAAATAGTAAATTCTAGCCAAGTCAATTTCACAGGCGTTAGATTTCAATTAGTGGAGCCCTGATGTGTGCATTTTCCCTCAAGAGAACATAACTAAAAACAGTAAAACTTCCACTTTATAAACATCAAACTTACCTAACAATTCCGAAGAACTTTAATGATGGGGAGTGAGTAAGACTATTAAAGTGTTTAGCCAGTCTGTGAAACAGTACTGGACTGTAGAATTGCTATAATAGCCCCTCTCGAAATGCCAGTAAAGAATGCATTTCTGTAGGAATCATCTGGTTAAGATCTCTTAATTACTGTTACTGTGTGTTCACTGATCCTCAACTTGTTTTATGGGTGCAACTGTTCAAAACAAAACTGAAATCGAACAAGGCAGAAGGTTACATCTACTGACCGATTTCATATAGGTTCTCTCTTTAGACAAATATAAAGTAGCTCAGCTAAGTGGGAGTCCTGTGTGTGAACTTTGCTGGTAGAGTGAGCTGAGATGCAGAGAGGATTTCCAGAAGCTATTTAGGAAATACTATACCGATCCAGGTTGCTCTGGCTTATAGCTTCACACTTTTGTGATAACATAAATTATATTAACTCTACTTTAGTTAAGTACTCCTATAGGCTCTCCCATATTGACAGGGTATTTTATAATTCAAAGTTTATTGCTATCACTAGTTAGACACTTCTAAACTAGAAACCTGTGATCCCTATTTTTCTCATTTGGGTCTTCTAATTTTATTTGCATGTATAACATCTGCTTAGCTCAGAGCGGCGAAGAAGCTATTAAGACTTCGCTGATAATGGGAGCTTCAGGATTTTTATTTACATATGTTTCAGTCTAAAATATGCACTCTTGGGACACACATACACATAAATACGAATGCACACAAGCAAGAATTTTACTTCTAATCCATGGAGATGCTTCCTAATTATTCTTAACATCTATCGCTCCTAGCAGTTTGCCTTTTTGTTTATTATCCTGTTCCTCAAATGGGATGTCAATGTCATGGGAAGGGTCATAGAATCGGTTTCTTAGAAAGAGATCCTGAGTTGAAGGGTGACTCATAGATTTATTTGGCAGTATTTTTGAGAGATTTACCACTAAAAGAGTTCAGAAGGCAAGATTGAACCCAGGGGAAATTGATTAGGAATGCAGTTGCAACTGTGATTTAACTCGGCTTATAAGAATCTTTGGAGGTGCGTTGACCATTCAGAGTGGCCACTCCTCCTGGGGGCAGATTGCAGGGTGAGGAGAAGGAATGGTGAACTTGGGTCAAGAAGTTCATGTGGCCAAGAACAGTTACCAAGGATGGATGCAGTTGTGAGCCAGTAGCAACTGATGCTCCCAGCAAGTGGGACACAGCTGAGTTTTACCTGCCATGACACCAGTTTTCACTGCGGGGGGCTTTGGCTTTATTGGCATTGTTCCTTCCCATAGTCCCAAAGCTTAGCATGGTGTCTAGCAGGTAGTGTGTGTTCACTGAATAACTGCTAAAAAAATAAATTATTTATCAAAAAATTTTAACTTCTAGGTTATCAGAGCTATGAAATCCTGACAAAATAAGCTATGAACTACAGTCCAGAATGAGAAGGAAGAAAAACTCTCTTAGTGCTCTCCCTTTCAATGTACAACCTAGATATAAGGTGATGTTTAGTATAAAACAGAGTAATTGTTGGAGAGGAATCAGTGTTGATTTTTCCAGCATATAGTAGAGAAATACTTTGGTGAATATTAATATTATATCTAAGGAACTCTCATCATTAAATGGGAAAATAAGACAGTATATATAGGTGAGACCATTTGAGGTTTTGTAAATCTCAATCAATGTCTGTGAATCTGGTAACTTTGGAAGTACTTGTGCCAGTTTATTCTAGCATGCTTCAAATAAAGTGTTTTAGGGAACTTCAATTTACATAACGATTACATATTATATTTTAACTACTATCTTAATTTATTATTTAGACAATGGTGTGGTCTTGTTTTGGTCAAATCTACTCAAAAACTGCTTGCTCATTTCTGTAGATATATGCTGAAATTGGAATGATATAGAAAAGTATATATATGGACCCATGGCAAGCACAGAATATAACTATGTGGAGAATTAAATGTGTACATAATACAGGAACAAAAATATCTGACTGGTCAGTTTCTCTTGGTAACTTTTAGTGCTACATGAGAATGGAACATCAATCAGATATTAAGGGAAAAAAATGTATCAGTCATGGAGTAGATAGTGAGTCAAGCTTAGAAAACTACCAAACCTGCAGAGAGATCTGTACCTGTTAGAAGTCAAGGTTTTCGTGCCTGAGTGGTTCAGTTGGTTAAGCGTCTGACTCTTGGTTTCAGCTCAGGTCATGATCTCATGATTCCTGAGTTCGATCCCCACATCTGGCTCTGCGCTGATAGCACAGAGCCTGCTTCGGATTCTGTCTCCCTCTCTCTCTGCCCCTCCTCGTCTCATTCTCTATTTCTCTCAAAAGAATAAGTAAATAAACATTAAAGAAAAAAGAATCAAGGAGAATTTCCCCTATGATCTCTTCATGAGAGCACCATTAAGATAAATTATAGGTAATTAAGGGATGAGTGGACTGATATTGGACATTTGAAAAAAATTAATATTAGAACAAATGTAGGATTAGGTTGCAAAGCAGAATGTAAGTGTAGACACCGTGCAATGTAAAAATGACAGAACACAATTTGGGAAGAGAAGTGCTAAGAGTTAAGAGAGGAAGTTCAATGTCTCTCCTCTAATCACTGAGAAGTCAAGTGATAGATTGATTAACATTTAAAAGTACTTAAAAAGATAAATATCGAGGACATGGGGTAACTGACTTTCTACATAACAAATTATTATATAATATCCTTGTGTAAAATATGATTTTTAGAGTACAGAATAAACACAGACATTCCTATGTACTTCAGAGCCTACATGCACATGCAAATGGCAAATACAGACATGGGAATGAAAACCACAGTGAGGTTTGTATGCTAAAACTATAAAAATTGGGGCACCTGGGTGGCTCAGTCAGTTATGTGTCCGACTTCAGCTCAGGTCATGATCTCACGACTGGTGGGTCTAAGCTCCGCGTCGGGCTCTGTGCTGACAGCTCAGCGCCTGGAATCTGCTTCAGATTCTGTGTCTCCCTCTCTTTCTCTTTCCCTTCCTCACTCGCACTTTAATTTAAAAAATTAAATTAAAAAATTAAAAACCTATTAAAATCAACATTATAACCTAAAATCATACAACAGAGCTAATATGAAATATGTCTGCCATACAGTAACTATAAATGGAGTAAGAACACACATTAAAAGAAAGCTTTTGTGAAATGGGACACAGAGTAAATCTCCAAAGTAGGCTGTAAATCTAGAATAATGTAAAGAGACACAGATAAGACAGTGATTGAGAAAGTTTGAAAATAAAAAGAGAAATGAAGGTGTATTAGGCAAATTCAAGCAAAAAGAGAGTGTGCAATTTACGTGTTTTCCCAGACTTTTGCATAACTGTATACTAGATAACATAAACACACATAAAGAAAACATAAAAGGTAAAGTTAGGATACAGAGAAACCCATCATAATAAGAAACATTAATTCTTTCCATTCACGGGAGATTACTAAAGTAAGAAAATAAAACATAAACATAAAATAATCAGCACTGATGATCTATAACAGTGAAAATCATAAATATAAAAGAAAACTCAGATATCCATGGATGTTCACAGACATTAACTGTATATTAGTTTGTAACACAGCAATCATACTGCCAAATGAATTTCCGTAATTCAATGACAAAGTTAGAAAAAAATGATCTTTCCACAAATAATATACTAATACACTCCATATTAAATGACTACTGAATGAAAAGATACAAATATAAATATCAGGATTTCAAGAAAATAAAAAAAAATAGTTAAAATCGCATTACTCAGAACCAGTGAGACTCAGCAAAATTAGTGCCTGAAGAAAACTGTCATGAAAAATTACATTAATTTATTTTTTTTCTTTTTTTATTTATTTAAATAGTTTATTTTCAACTTGGTTTACATATAACACACTACATTAATGTAAAAACAAAAAAAAATTAAGCTTTCCATACCAAAACAAAATTTAAAAAATCCCAAAACACAAATTTAGACCAAAAATAACAAAAACAAAGACAATATGAAGGAAAGAGTTAATAAATATAAAAGAAACTAATTTAAAAATAATCAAAACAATTATATATATATACAAATGTTTGCTCCTTGAAAAAAATAAAATTAAATAGAAGCACCAAACCTAACCTCTGTGAAAATAGTGTAAAATTAAACAGTGTGAAATTAAAAAAAAAAAAAATGAGGAAAAGAAACCTCTTGAGTTAATTTGTTCTCTGTATTGATGCTCTGAATCTGTTTTTTGTTTGCTTATTTATTTGTTTTGCTTCTTAGATTTCGTGTTTAAGTGATATCATAGGGTTCATCTTTATCTGTTAGATTTACTTCACTCAGCATAATATCCTCTAAGTACATCCACATTGATGAAAATGGCAAGAGCTCATTTTTTTTAATGCTGTGTAATATTCCATGTATATACACCACACCTTCTTCATCCATTCATGTATCAACGGACACTTAGGCTGCTTCCATATGTTGCCTATTGTATATAATGCTGCAATAAACATAAGAGTGGATATCTTTTCAAACAAATATGTTCTTTTTTGGGGGTAAATAGCCAGTTCTAGAATCATATGGTAGTTCTAGATTTAATTTTTTGAGGAACTTCCACACTTTTTCCTACAGTCGCTGTACCAGTTTACATTTCCAACAATGGTGCACAAAGATTCCTTTTTCTCTGCATTCTCATAAACACCTTTTCTTTCCTGACTTTTTTGATTCTAGCCATTCTGACAGGTGTGAGGTGATATTATGGTTTTGATTTACATTTCCCTGATGATTAGTGATGTTGACTACCTTTTTTTTTTAAGTTTTTATTTAAATTACAGTTAGTTAAGATATAGTGCAATGTTGGTTTCAGGAGTACATTTTGTGTTCATATTCACCAGTGCTCATCATCACTCATCGTTAAGAAAATACAAATCAAAACTGCAGTGGGATACGACCTCACACCTGTCTGAATGACTGAAATTAACGCAGGAAACAACCGATGCTGGTGAGGATGTGGAGGAAAGGGAACTCTCTTACACTGTTGGTGGGAATACAAACTGTGCAACCACTCTGGAAAAAAGCATAGAAGTTCTTCAAAAAGTTAAAAATATAACTAGCTACAACCCAGCAATTGCACTATTAGGTATTAACCCAAGGATACAAAAATACTGATTTGAAAGGGCACATGGATCCCAATGTTTATAGCAGCGCTATTGACAATAGCCAAATTATGGAAAGAGCTCAAATGTCCATTGACTGGAAATAAATGGATAAAAAAGATGTGATATATTACTCGGTCATCAGAAAGAATGAAATCTTGCCATTTTCAGTGACATGGATGGAGCTAGAGTGTATTATGCTAAATGCAATAAGTCAGTCAGAGAAAGACAAATATCACATGATTTCACCCATGTGTGGAATTTAGAAAGAAGTTAGATGAACATAGGGAAAGGGTAGGGGAAAAGAAAGAGAGGCAAACCATGAGACTCTAAACTATAGAGACTAAAGTGAGGGTTGCCAGAGGGGAGGTGGGCAGGGGATGGACTAAATGGGTGATAGGGGTTAAGGAGAGCCCATGTTGAGTATCTTTTCATATGTCTATTGGCCATGTAGATATCTTTTTTGGAAAAATGTTTATTCAGGTTCTCTTATCATTTTTTAATTAGATACTTTATTTTTTTTGTTTGTTTTTTGTTTTGTTTTGTTTTTTGGTGCTGAGTTGTATAGGTTCTTTATATATTTTGGATATTAACTCCTTATCAGACATATCATTTGTAAATATCTTCTCTCATTCAGTATATGGTCTTTTTCTTTTGTTGGTGATTTCCTTTGTTGTGCAAAATATTTTTATTTTGCTTTAGTCCTAATAGTTTATTTTTGTTTTTGTTTACCTGGCCTTAATAGACATACCTAGGAAAATGTTGCTACTTCAGATGTCAAAAAAATTACAGTTTATGTTTTCATCTAGGAGTTTTATGGTTTCAGGTCTCACATGTATTTCTTTAATCTATTTTGAGTTTATTTTGTGTACGATGTAAGAAAGTTGTCCAGTTTCATTCTTTTGTATGCAAGTGTCCAGTTTTCCCAGCACCGTTTATTGAAGTAACTGCCTTTTCCCCATTGTATATTCTTGTCTCCCAAGTCATGGATAATTGACCATATAAGTGTAGGTCTATTTCTGGCTCACTATTCTGTTCCATGGATTATTGTGTCTATTTTTGTGATAGTATCATACTAACTTGATTATTATAGCTTTGAGTACATATTTCAATCTGGAATTGTGATACCTCTAGCTTTGTTCTTTTCCAAAGAAGCTATTTGTGATCTTTTGTGGTTTTATAAAAATTTTAGTATTATTTGTTCTAATTCTGTGAAAAATGTTGTTGGTATATTGACAGGAATTGCACTGAATCTACAGATTTCTTTGGATATTATGGATATTTTAATCAATGTTAATTCTTATAATCATTAAGATGGAATATCTCTCCCATTTGTTTGTGTGCTCTATTTCTTTCATCAAAGTTCTATAGTTTTCAGAGTAAAGTCCTTCACATTCTTGGTTGTTTATTTATAGGTGTGTGTGTGTGTGTGTGTGTGTGTGTGTGTGTGTGTGTAATTGCAAATAGAATTGTGTCCTTTTTTTTTAATGTTTATTTATTTTTGAGAGAGACAGAAAGAGATTGAGCTGGGGAGGGGCAGAGAGAGAAGGAGACACAGAATCTGAAGCAGGCTCCAGGCTCTGAGCTGAGAGGCTGAGGTGGGGCTCGAACTCACGAACTGTGAGATCATGACCTGAGCTGAAGATGGACACTCAACTGACTGAGCTACCCAGGCGCCCCTGGAATTGTGTTCTTAATTGCCCTTTCTGCTACTTTGTTATTAGTGTATAGAAATGGTACTGATTTCTGGGCATTAATTTAAATCCTGAAAATTTACTTAATGTATTTAATACTTCTAATAGTTATTTGTGGAGTGTTTATGCTTTTCTATGTACACTACCATGTCATCTGTATAATGACAGTTTAACTTTTTCTTAACAATATGGATGCATTTTACTTATTTTTCTTGTCTGATTGCTATGGCTAGAACTTCTAGTATAGTGGTGAATTAAAGTGGTGCACATGAATATTCTTATCTTGTTCCTGATATTAGAGGAAAAGCTCTCAGTTTTCCACTATTGAGTATGTTAGCTGTGTTTTTTGTCATATATTTCCTTTTTTATGTTTTATGTTTTATGTTTTCTGTAGACACCCCTTTTGAGAGTTTTTATCATGAATGAATGTTGAACTTTGCCAAATGCCTTTTCTGCATCTACTGAGATGATCCTATGATTTTTATTCTTTCTTTTGCTGAAGAGGTGTATGACACTGTTGATTTATGTATATGAAAATTGATAATTGCCAGAGAAAAGGGGGGATGGGAGGATGGGTCAAATAGGTAAAGGGGAGTGGGAGAAACAGGCTTTTCGTTATGGAATAAATAAGTCACAGGAAGAAAGGTACAACATAGGGAATATAGCCAGTGATACTGTCATAGCATTGTATGGTGACATACGCTAGCTACTCTGGGGGTGAGCACAGCATAACATACAGAGGTGCTGAATCACTACTGCTGTCCACTTGAAACTAATATAACATTATTTGTCAACTATACCCAAATAAAAAATTTTAAAAAAGACAAAGGTAAAGGAATAAGAAGGCTACATTGCATGACAGAAATAAACTTGAAAAGCTGGATAAAAATGGACAAGATAAGGAGATTAAGAGTGCTGAGTAATGTAAAAAGAAAAAATAAATAAATGTTTTGAGGAAACTAAATTTATCAAAATTGATCTCATAAGAGTTTTAAGATCTAAAAAATATCAATGTCCATAGTGGCCATGGAGAGTATGTTAAAAAATGAGAAAGAGAGCAATTTATATGATGCAAACAAACTATTTAAAACTTCATGAAGTGAACAGTCTCCTTTCAGAGAATTGTAAAGTGGGACGGATGTCAGGGAGCTTTTATAGGGCAAACAATAAAGAACAAGGAAGAAAAACATAGAAAATATCTGGTTGGCAGGGACCACACAGTCAACCTTCTTTGGGGTGATGAGACCCAGAGTTAGCCTATCTTTGGGAATTGGCTGACTAAGAATACTGCGTTTCTGATAAAGCCAGATGTTTACAGGGTTACAAAAGTCATCAAGCCTTGTTTGGCTGATCTGACACCACATGCAGGGGTGACTCCATCTTGGGCCTAGAAATTAATTCCAACAGGTGCTATTAAAGATCTACTTTCAAGCAAACAATACCACAGCCAAGTCTTGCACAAGAAGATTTTATCGCACATTTAAACAGAAGATGATTCCCATGCTATTTAAACTATTTCAGAACTTAAAGAAAGGAAAGAAAACCTCCAAACTCTATACATGCGGCAAATATAACATTGATTCCAGCATTTACCATACAAAAATTAGAAGAATTTTCACTTATCACTATTAATAAAAATCATAAACCAAGTACTAGGAAAATCCCATAAAATATGAAAATAAAAACACATTACTAAGTAGGGTTTATTCCAGAAATACTAGTGTATATCAACACTAGGAAATCTGTTAATAAAACAATAAAATGGCAAGGGACAAAATGCAATAATCAATGTTTGTTAAAAAAATTCAGTCTTTAAATAGGAATAGATGGATATTTGTTAACATGACAAAAATACCTCTTTCTCAAACACAAAATCTAAAAATTGCTTAATAGAGAAAAATTTGATCATGTCCCACTAAAGTCAGAAACAGGAAGTGGATGGCCACACTGACGACAAGTATTAAACATTAATGGGACATGTATTAGACAGGGGGGGAAAGTGCATAAAATTTGAAAAGAAAGAGGTAAAACTATCTTATGTTTGCAAACAGTATAATCGTATGAAAAGATAATATAACTAAATACCAGGATATATAATTACTATATAGAAACAAATAGAACATATTTATTTAAAAAGCTAGTAGGATAATATGATAAAGAAATCCATTTATAATAGCAATAAATAATTTTATAACAGAAAATATCAGGAAATAAACTTAATATGTAAGAATTGTCTTTTAAAAAGTCTTTAATGAAGAGGAAATAACAAGAAAAAAATAAAAGAGGGGCACCTGGGTGGCTCAGTTGGTTAAGTGTATGACTTTGGGTCAGGTCGTAATCTCATGGTTCTTGAGTTCAAGCCCCAAGTCAGGCTCTGTGCTGACAGTTCAAAGCCTGGGACCTGCTTCAGATTCTGTGTCTCCTTCTCTCTTTCTCTCTGCCCCCCACCCCCCTACTCACACTTTGTCTCTGTCTTTCAAAAATAAACAAACATTTTAAAAAATGAAGAAGAAGAAGAACTTGAAGGGCACCTTGGTGGCTCAGGCCACTGAGCATCTGACTCTTGATTTCTGCTCAGATCATAATCCCAGGGTCGTGGGATCGAGGCCCACATTGGAATCTGGGCTCAGTGCAGAGTCTGCTTAAGATTCTCTCTGCCTTTCCTTCTGCCCCTCTCCTGCTCCCTTGCTCTCTCTCTCTTTCTGAAAAAAAAAAAAAAAAAAAAAGGAAAAAAAGAAAAAAATGAAAAAAAAAGAACTTGAATAAATGGAAAGACATTCTTGTTTTAAAAGACTCAAAATCATAAAAATTACAATGTACTTTGTAACTATAATGGGATCCAAGTTAAAACACTATCCTTTTATTTGGAAAAACCAGTTCTGAAGGTCAAATAGAAAAGTTACAGGACTGGAATTCTGGTTTCTGCTTCAATATGTAAACAACTTGGAACTTGTTATTGCTGTGCTTATAAAAAGGAAAACAAAAAACTGTCCAAAATGAAAATCAAAGACTTGCTACTCAGAAATCTGAACAGCCTAGTGAAACCAGAGAGTCACGGCTGAGATCTGCTTACCTGGAGCAGAAGCCTCCGGGCCGATAAATTGGTAGGGAAACTCAAAAGGTCATTTTGATGAATTTCTAGAAGTTGAAAACGGACCAGTGTGAGAGTAAGAAACTTCTCATGGCTACTGTCTTAGGAGAACCCCTATACTTTCATAAGCTTTTATTTCTGACATCCCACCAGGATCTCATGCGGACAGTCTGAAAAACATCCTCTCAAATGTTTACCTGTTGTTGGCAGGAAAAAGGTAAGAGGAAAACTTCTGACAAATCCAGAACCTTCTCCATAACAAAGGTCTGCAACCCAGGGGAACATAATTCATCAGAGCTCTGTCCAAGAGCCATGGACAAAACGCATTCCTGTCCTTTATCCTCCTTAATCTCCAGTCTCCCAAAGGAGAAGCAGAGACTTTATATAAGAAAAACACTTGTGGACATAGTAGGTCAGAGACCCAGGTCTATCAAGATGGGGATTAAATCATAAGATGATAGAATGCTTCCCCTCCACCATATCTTACTACTATACATACCATCCAGTCTCCAGTATAGTAGTAGATTACACCTGAGTGGGTGGCTTAAATAAAAGAAAAATGTTTCCTCACAGTTCTGGAGGCTGGGCTTTCCAAGATGAAGATGCTGGCCAGTTTGGTTTCTGGTAATTCTCTTCCCAACTGTAGACAGCTGCTATGTACTATATATTCTTGCTGTGTACTCACATGACAGAAAGAGTGTGAGCTCTGTCGTGTCTTTTCTTACAAAGACAGTAGTCTTATTAGATTAGGGCTCCATCCTTATGACCTCACTTAGCCTTAATTACTTCCTTACTCTAAACAAAGTCTCATTAGGTCAGACAGCATATGAATCTAGGGGGACCCAATCCATCTATAGCAGTACAGAAGTTCAAAGGCAAGAGGGGAGACAACAGCAAGGGCAGTAGAGAAATTTAAAGCCTCTGATATCTATAACTACATCAAATGTCAAACAAAGCCAGCTTCTGGCCAGATTTAATAAATCCTCATACTAGAAGATTATTTACCTCAATTTCTATTACCTGATACAATATATCTAGCTGAAAACATTACAAGAAAAAATTACAGAACAATATTCCTTATGAATATTGATTCAAAATTCCTCAACATAATCTTGGCAAATTAGATTCAACAATAATAGAACAAGAATTACAGACCATTGCCAATTATTCCACATATTCGAGACTGGTTCAACATTTAAAACTCAATTAATGTAATGGATCGAGAAAATTTATATGATTATATCAGCATTGCCAAAAAGCATTTGAAAAAATCCAAATCTTTTCATGATTAAAATCTCTCAGCAAATTGGGAATGAAGGGGACTTTCCTCAACTTAATTATAAATATTTATTAAAATTTGTAGCTCACTTTGTATTTAATGGCTAGAGACTGGGTGCTTTTCCCCTAAGATTAGGAATAAAGATGCCCTTTCTCACCATTTCTATTTAACACTGTACCGTAGTCTAAATAATGCAAAAATACGGGGAAAAAATGTCTGCATGTTGAAAAGAAAAAAAATCTCTATTTTTCCTAGATGAAACCATTAATTATTTAAAAAAGTTAAAAGAATCATAAAAAAAATCCTGGAAAAAAATGACTATAGGGAGATAGTACACCAACAGTGAACAACTGGCATCCAAAAAATAAACAGCACCTAAAGAATTAAATATTTAGATATAAATCTAACTGACTAACTATATATATATATATATATATATATATATATATGTATATATATATACATATAGTTATATACACACATATATATATAACTAACTATATATATATATATATATGTATACATATAGTTATATACACACATATATGTGTGTGTGTGTGTGTGTGTGTGTGTATAGGCTCTATAAATGGAAAATTATGAAACATTTAAATTTTTTAAATGATTTAAATAAATAATCAGTGTTTATGGATTGTAACACTCAATAATTGTTAAGATGTCAATTCTTCTAAACCCAATGTGACATATAGATTCTACAAAATCCCAATCAAAATCCAGCAAGCTATTTTGTGGGACAAACATGTTGTAAAGTGAATTTGGATATCAAAAATCAATAGTATCCAAACAACTACTGAAGAAAAAAAAAACAAAAACAAAGTTTAAGGACTTACACTAGCAGATTTCAAATATTTTTTTTAAGTTTATTTACTTATTTTTGAGAGAGACAGAGACAGCATGAGCAGGGGAGGGGTAGACAGTAAGGTAGAGAGAGAATTCCAAGCAGGCTCAGCTTTGTCAGCACAGAGCTCCGTGCGGGGCTAGAACTCAGGAAACTGTGAGATCATGACCTAAGCTGAAACCAAGAATCCTAGGCTTAATGAACTGAACCACTCAGCACCCCCCCACCACAGATTTGAAATCTTATTATAAAGCCGCTGTAATAAGATATAATAACGACAGTGAAAGAAAATCTATATAGATTAATATGACAGAATGGAGAGCCCAGAAATAGACACAAAAATAGTCAACCTTTATTTAATAAAGGAGCAACGACAATTCAATAGTAAAATGATATCTAACACTCTTAGAAAATTGGACACCTATATGCAAAAATAAATCTGTAAAATTAATCTAGACCCATTCTTTAGATCTTTCATAATTACCTCACAATGGACCATTGACCTAACTAAAATGCAAACTGTAGAACTTCTAGAAAAAAAGAAATGATGAGGTGAAAATTTACATGACCTTTTATTTGGACATGGTATTTAGTTTTAAATACATCAATAGGACTATCCATGAAAGTAAAAATAAATGTTAACTCTAACCTAATTAAAAGTTAAATATCTGCATTCTAAGACATTGTTAACAGAATAAAAAGACATACTTCAGGTTCCGAGGAAATATATAGCTCATATTTAGATACAAGAAGTTGTATCTAAAGTATAGAAACAATCCTAAAAAATTCCACCATATGAAAATAAACCACCCAATTAAAAACTGGGCCCAAAGTCTGAATGGATAGTTTATCAAAGTAGATACACTGGTAGCAAATAAACATATACAAATGCTCAGTATCAATTATTGTTAAGAATTTTCAAATGAAAACAGCAAGATACAATGACATACCTATAATATACAAAAAAAAAGTAAAGGACAATACTAATTGCTGGAAAGGAGATGAAACAATAAGAACTCTCATTCTATTTTGGTATGAAATCAAAATTATACAGCCACATTGAAAGGCAGTATAGGAATTTCTCATAAAACTAAATGCAAACCTCACTATATGATTTAGCAGTTATGCTTTGATGTACCCAGCTGACTTGAAGACATATTTCCACACAAAAATCTATACCTGAATGTTTATAGCAGCTTTATTCATTATTAGCAAAAAATTGGAAGGAACCATGATGTCCTTCAATAGGTGAATGGATAAACTAACTGTGAAACATCCATATAATAGAATATTATTCAGCAATAAAAAGAAATGGGCTATCAAGCCATAAAAGGATGTAGATGAATTTTAAATGCATATTGCTAAGTGAAAGAAGTCAGTCTAAAAAAGGTATATATATACTGTATGATCTCAATTATATGATCTCCTGGAAAAGGCTGTAATGCATAGGATTTGATAGGAAGGGAAGTATGAATAAGTGAAGTCGAGGGGATATTTGAGGAGTGAAACTATTCTGTGTGATACTATATAGCGAATACAGCATATTAAGAATTTGTCAAAATCCAGAAAACTTTATAGAACCGTGTACATGTTGAGGTGTACAAATTAAAACAAAACTGGTTAGGAGGTAGCGGGATTTTATTGATTGAACACAAAATGCGACAAAAGATTCTAAGTGTACTACAAATGAATGAAAGAACTTCACTGAAAAAGGTGGGGGAATAACATGTTAAATTGGAAAATGGAATCCGTAAGACTCAAGGCAAAACGAAATGGACATAGCACCATAGTCTAGTCAAGACGATACACTCGTTTCATACAAGAGAGCATGACTCTCCACTCATTAAATTTGGGCTTCCCATAGTGTTTTCTTCCAAAAATATAGTGTAAAAGGAATAACTTTACAGGAGAGAAACCTAAAAAATAATACCCGAAGCCAGGTGATCAAGGTTAATATCAACAATGCTTAATTATGCTGATACTATGTACTCTTGATATTATATGCTGAGAATCGTACTTTACCTCTTTGCTCTCCCTCCACAAAATATAGTGCCCCAGTCTAATTATCAGACAAACATTAGACTAATCCTGATTGAGGGCACACATACTAAAATATCCTCAAAACTATCAAGGTCATTAAAAACAAGAAAAATGTAAGAACCACTCACCACCAAGAAGAAATTATGGAGACGTGGCTAATAATTATCCTAAATGGGGTCCTGGGAAAGAAACACAGGGGAAACTGAGAAAATATGAATAAAGTAGAGACTTTAGTAATAATAATAATAATAATAATGTATCACTATAGGTTCATTAATTGTGACAAATGTTTCCCAAGAATGTGAGATGTGAACAATAGAAGAGATTTGTTATAGGTCATAGGGGAACTTTCTGCACTTACCTTCCAACGATTCCATAAATCTCAAGCTCCTTTAAGATTAAAAAAGTATTATCAAATTAAAAAGTAAATAAATAACTGAATTGCTGGGCAATTTGGTGATGCCCTGTGCCCAATATGATATTAAAACACAAAAATTTTTTTCATTATTAAAATAATTTTTCTTTTCCATGTACTAAAACAATTAAACAAAGCAAGAAAGCCTAAAATAAGATTATATTGAACATTATAGAATATTAAAAAGGAGAACTCTGATATCATTTATGAAAGGCAGAACTCTAATATTTAAAGCTGCCTGGTAGCCATATGAAAAAAAAAAACGAAGTTAGATTCATATCGTACAATGTACAAGGTAAGTTCCCAAGCGGATCAAATATTTAAATGTATAAATGAAATCATACAAATATCGGAAAAAGAATATGCAAATTAATTTATAAGCTTTATGTATAGAAAGGCTTTCTTGTTCTCAAAACTTGGTCATAAAAGGTATGATTAATAAAGTTTTCTACATAAAGCAGAAAATCTAATACATGGCAAATAAACCTAAGAAAGGGTAAGAATATTTGCAATTTGTAAAAACTCCCTTATATATAAAACGTGTTTAGAAACTGTTAAGAAAAAGACCACTTACTTAATAGAAAAAGTGGAAAAAGTACAGAATTTGCAGAATAGTGAACACAAAAGACTTTTAACCATATTTAAATGTCATCAGGTTCTTTCATTATTTAAAAAGAGAGAGAGAGAGAGTGAGAAATGTAAATGAAAACAACACTAAGAACGTTTTCTACATCAGACTGGCAAAAGTCCAGGAATTAAAAATCAATTTTGTTAGTGAAATTATGAAGAAATAAGCATCCTTGTGCATTGCTGTGGGGAGCATTAATGTGTAGAGTTCCCATGTAGCTCAACTTCTCGGTATCGTATTTACAAATGCATATACTCTATTGACCAAGTAACCACTTATGAGAATTCGTGATCAGATTTATTCACCCAGATGCGAAATGTTTTTACGGGGGAATTCATCATAACCTTCTTCATAAGAGCAAAAACTTACTGAAAATGTAGCCTTTAATAGCATTCAATTTCATAAATTTTGATACATCTGTGTAATGGAATATTAAGCTGCTATAAAGAATGAGAAGTTATCTCTATAATAATATGAAATGAGTAAGATTGTCTTGATTGGTAAGTGAGAAAGTACAAAATAAGAATACAACACTCAGTGTTGGGGAATTTATAGTCAAATTTTCATTTATGGGAATAAATAAACTCTGTAAGATATAATGAAGAAATGGGTATTAACCTCAGGGAAGAATTTTATTGGAAGAAATGGGAACTGGAATATAAATGTGTATTTATATATACATATATATGTATATATGTATTTTTAAATTTTTAATAATGTAAATATATATTTTTAAAGTTTTTTGACATATTTTGTAATTTTTACCAATTCTATCAAAAGAACTGAAATGGTGGTGTATTTAAGCCCAATCTACATCTTGATGTCAAAATAAAGCATGAGTTAATGTTTAAGTCGCAAATATTAACAATATAATAAAGCAAAACAATTTATAAAATTTTCCAGTGGATTTCCCTTAGAACTATAGTTAAGGTCAGGTTATTTTTCTTGATGGAAAAACATATGTCAAGATAGCCTTACTGATCTCCTCCTAAATAAATGTCTTACATTTTCATTTGCAGTGTTATTTTTTATTAATTTGGGTTGGGTCTTTACTCACCCAGCTCCAATGAAAATATTTGCTAGTACTAAATAAATAATGATTTATGACTGAAGAAAATTTTCACAGAGGATAATGCTTGCAACCTGAGTTTAGTGTCCTTTGGCCAAAAAAATTTATGTACTGAGTTTAAATTCAAATTTCTAAATTTAAGTTTTTATTTAAAACTTGTCAAATGTCTTAATTATATGACTTCAGTAAGTCACTTCGATTTCAACTTTTCTCAATGAGTTGTGGCAAAGATCAGATGACATTATGTGTGGACAAACACTTTGTAAATTTTAAGGCACCAGAAAACTGCAAATTATTATTCTGACAGTCATTTGCTAAATCGTATGCTAGGATTCTCAAAACAATGAATGGTCTTTCTTTTAAAAAGTCCCCTTTTGTTTATTAGGACAGGGATTAATAACAACTTTAGTCTCGATGTTAGTTGTTATCACTAGATGCTGCTGACACATCTGAGGAATAGTCACATAAAAAGATGACAAATTGTGTGGGAGGAATAATAAGCATTGAGGGAAGGGCCATGGAAAAAGAAATAAAAAAAACTAAAAATGAAGAGAAAAGGGGAAAAAAAAACATATGGTAACAAGAATTATACTTTCTGTGCTTCAGAGTTACTCCTATAGATTTCCAGCTGAGGATGTTATTTTTTCAAGTCATTTAAATATTTGTTTATTGTAGTTATACAGATCATCATAGTAACTTGCCAGAGTTTGGAAGAAAAATGTGAAAATTAATGAACTTTAAAGCTTCTGAGATACACGTAATGCTATTAGTAATAACAGCCGCATATAGTGATAGCTGCCATTTGTACCCCAACGTGTTGATTCAGCTACTTTTTCTGATAATACTATCTTCCAAGATTACAAAATGATAGTTCAAGCTAGCATATTTGTAACTTACTGTTTAGTGTTTCTTTTCTGCTTAATGTAGTGATCTGAGTCTATGGTTGCTGGGGTATCATTTCTACTTCCTTACTTCAGTATGTGCCAGATGCTTTTTCTACATTTAGGATTCTGTTTCTTTGAATTTATTCCAGTCTCTGAATTGTTGGCTGTTTTCTTAAGGATTAGTTATTTCCGAACATGAATAAAGGCATTGTAACTATAGGAGTTTTTCTCAGGGTAGATAAGACTTTTACAGGTTTTGGAATTACAATGATAAATTCTTATGTACATACATGATGTTATCACACTATAGACAAAAGAGAACAAGAGTTGATAAATCATTGCTTCCCTCAGCTGATCCACAACATTTTCACTAGTTTGGATTTAATCCAAATTGATCTTTGCATACTTTTCATCAACTCAACTAGACAAGTTCACAGTAAACAGAGAGAGCAAGAGATACTGAAGATGAAAGGGTGTCTGCATGTCTGGCCTAACCTTGGGCAATGTCACTCTTAATAACAACAGATGGTGTTACTCCCTCTGAAGTCCTCTTTGTTGATATTATAAATGACTAAAAATTGAGATATTTAGTGAAAGTGCTGACAAAGACTATATGAGATCATCTCACAGGATGGCATTAACTTGCATTTCTGGTAACTGTAAAGGCAGGGTATTCTCACTGCCTTATAATTACATGGCATTACCTATAACCCAATATCCCAGAACATTACAAATATACGTGGTGAAAAAATAGGAAGTTAGCATTTAGTAAATGGTAAGAGCTTATCATATCGGCAAATGTAGAGCCACTGTTTTTTTTTTCCCCTGTGTAATCTTCTTCCCCTGTGTAAAACGTGCAATCTTCTTTATATTTCAAAAGCATAAAAATCAAGAAGGAAGAATATTAAACTAAGGATTCAGAAAGAAAAAAAGTCAACTGGCCCAGAAAAACTCTCTAGAAACTGTTTGCTCCGGGCTGGCAGTTTTAGGTTTGGGAGTTAATTAGCATCGAAGGAGGACAGCTGGGAACTGAGTGAGCAGAGTCTGCAAGATCCTCTTTCTCAGGCAGTCGCCATGTTTAGGGAGGTCCTTCAGTGATTGCTGGCCATTGGCCGTTGTCAGATGTCAGTCAGTCATAGTGGATTCCTTACTGATAATTATCAGTACTCAAAGAGAGTTTATGGACTATAATGATATAAATATGGTTATATTTATATTCTATATAAAATAATGAAGAAACTGAGTGCCAGGGAAGATGAACAGAACTTTCCATAGAATTCTATACTTCAACTTTTGATAATAAGTGAACAGCAAAGTATGCCCAGAATTCAAATTTCCGTATTCCTTGTTAAACATTTTTTCAACTCTATATCTCTATTTATACTACAGGGGTTGTTCTAGTACTAATAGTAGTAATTGTCGGTCTGTCCATGATAAAACTAGCACTCGAGTTTGGCCAACTCTTCATTATGAGTTATCTGATCCACTGAGGATTAACTACTTTCATTAAAATCCCAATGAATTTGACTCAAAACTGAGGAATATATGGCTCACATTATGTGAGAGACATGCATAAAGCTTTATAAAATTTTATTCTTTATAAAATTTTATTCTATTCTTAACAGTTCTGAATTTAAGTTTCTATATTAGTATTTTATGCATACAGGAAACAAGGTTCAGAGAAGAAAAATAACTTATCCAAGTCACATAACATGTAAGTAATAAAGTGAATTTGAATCCACCTTATTGTTAACTTTCCATCTGAGCAAGCAAATAATTTGTCCAAGGTTAAGCAGTAAGCATTAAAATGAAGTTTCAAATACAGGATTTCAGATTCTATATCACTTGCATTTTCCATAGCACTGCGCTTTAGACTTTTTCCAGAAGTTCCTCAGCATTTTTTATGAGGAGAAACTATTTTTCAATTTCTAAAGCCTTGAAGTTCTAAGGGAGGGATGCTTCTTGCCAATATGGATATTTGTGATGAGTCTCAGAAATGGGAATTTGGCAACATTAATCAGCTTGAAGGTCTACCCAATATAACATTTGGGTCTCCTTTTAAGATTTCTGTTGTTTGGTTAAGAATTTTTATTATATGTATTCTCATGTACATTAAAATGACTTACATATATATATATATATATATGCACATATATATATATATATTCATAGTGTTTCTTTCATCTATCTGTCTCTCATCTATCTATCTTTTTACCTATCATCAGTTTAAATCTATGAGGTTGACATAAGATAAAAATATAAGTACAATCACATTTCTTCAATTCCCATTAAGGTAAATGTTATGAAGAAACATTTATATATCATCTTCTGTAGCACATGGTTATTTCCCCCAAAATTAAAGCTCAAATTGGTCATATAAAATATTTTGTAGTTTATCTGTTAAAATGACATGCAGATTGAAGTTTCTAAGCTTGAAAGTCAAGCTGTATTTTTCTTGGAAAAAAGAGTTTTAAGAAAGGTATTGGAGGATATCATAAGATCTCAACCATAGGAGATAAGCAGCAGTTATGATTTGTAAAGAAAAGTAAAAATAATAAAAATCATAGTGACAGTATAATGGACAAAGTGTTATCAAAAAATGGAATTTAAGTGTTATCATGAAAATTCCATCAAGATATTGCCCCAGAGTACAGCTATGACAAAGGATCAAGTAAAGGAAGCTTAAGATATGGGGCAAAAATACCTACCTACAACAACATATAGCTTTGGAATTCAGGAAGAATACAATTAAAAAAAGACCTGCATGGTGATTCATAACAACTTTACATAAGCACAAGGTGGCTGGAGCAGACATAAAAGTAAGTCCACACGAGAATTTTGAGAAAAGCACCAATGAACAGTGACTTCAATCAGAGCTTACACATCCAACATCACCAAAAGTCAACTGAACTTTGGGCGTTTAAGTTGCGAGAGTCAAGAAATCATTTCTGTGGCTTGCATTGTAAGGAGTCATGCCTAAAATGGTAATTCAGAAAATAAGTAAAAACAATCCTTACACCTAAACCTGTTTGAGGCACTAATTTAAATAGAAGACATAAAAACTTATGTTCGTAGGTTTCCAGTACTAATGGAAAAGAGAAGATGGTAACTTGGAGTTCATAAGAGAGGAATCCAAGATCTTTTCTAACTTATTTTTAGTGTGATTACATCCGGAATATAAAGGTCAAGATTACTTGGCATGTGGAAGGATTAATCAGCCCAAGGAGAAGACACTGTATCCCTTATATAAAGCCCAGAAGATTTCCAATGTAGAATTCAGTGCATATTTTATATCTATGCCTGAAGAAAATGCAGGATAATTATTAATGCCAATAATCAAATAAAATGTAAAGAAAAAAATGCGTAAGAGAATGTATGAGCTAGGTAATGATGAAGCCACTTCCAATGATCCTGCCTGCCATAATATCTCCCTCCTCTGGATTCCTATACCAGTTATCATCTCTATCATTATTTACTATCTGTTACTGATCACCATGCAATGCTGTCTCTCATGTTATGCCATACATTCAATCTTCCTTATTAGATTACAATCTTTATAAGGATAGTATAAAAAAGGAAACTTTTGGAGGTGACAAAAACTCATTATGTTGATACCAGTGATGGTTTCGTGGCTATATGCATGTGTCAGATTAATTGAATTGTATAGTTTAAGTATGTGCAGTTTATTGAACTTCAGTTATTCATGAAAATATTTTAAAAATCCGGACTTGACCTTAATACCAAGCGAAGAACCATGGGGGAGGAAAATAATGAAAGCTGGAACTGAGCTGGAGAAAAAGTATAGCTTTTTAGAGGTCACTTTTTTTGAAAAGGATGATCAATAAATAGTCCCCAACACAAGGTACAATATATTGTGTGCCCCAGAATGAACATCAGGTCCATGGTGGCAGAAGCCTACAGGCATTAGTGATTTTTGTGGTCAGCTAAATCTAAGCTTCCTGTTTCAGAAATCTCTTTCAGAGTTGATTCATGGACTGGCGTATGGTAAAGATAAAAGGTCTTATCTCAATCCTTCAAGCTTTCTGATATTTAGAGGGAAAGCAGAAGAAAATGGTAAAACAAAGAAGATGGAAAAGCAGTGGCTCATGAAATAAGAGAATAACCAGAGTGCAGAGTTTGGGAAACCGTGTGGAAAAGAGGGGTGCGTTTTGTGAAGCACTGGTGACAGATAGACTAAAGCCAAGGAAGGGTTGGAACTCATCCCTGCCATGCTGAATATGACAGGAAGATTGATTCTAAATCTTACCTGCTGGTGAGGATACGATTAGATCATCCACTGCCCGTCTCTGTTGTGGCTCAATGACTGGATGGAGCTTGCACCGAAAACCTTTGGAGCAGGGAAAGAGTGGGGCAGGAAAAGGCTAAAAACCAGAATCATTTCTTCTGTGCCCTGAAACTCCTGGTGTAATGTTACTAGCACAGCAGTCACCTGATACATATTTGTTGATTGATTACCACATCAATAGAATCAAGGAATTTGCATATGATAATAGGGCCGAATATTTCATATGACTCATCTGGAAAAATGAAGGGTAAACTGTGTGATTAAAGCCTATGAAATTTTGAAGGATCTGAATTGAGTGAATGCAAATGTCCTCATTAAATGCTTGATTATTAGTATGTTGAGGATCTCTTTAAGCTTGAAAGAGACAATTGTGAATAAATGAAGGTAATAAGACTAATGACAAAAAGGTTAATACGCGTTTGGATGGAAGGTGGCGGGGTAGGCTAGACATATAGGTAGGCTTGAGAAGAATTGAGATACATTGATGAATGATAAATCCAGAGTGGAATTTAATACAATCTAATTCCGTAAACATTTGGAGATAATCCTATACCCACTTGATTCTGACATTAAGGAACAAAACAATATCCTCCTATAAATTCTCCTCATTTCCTCTCTTAACTTAATTGTGTTCTGAATTGCCAGAGGTTCTGTCAGTTCTCACACATTTTCAGTGAAGGACAACTATTTAGATGGAGAGCACAACTATTCAAGAACCTCGTGACAAAGAATGCTTCTCCTGTGTTTGGGAAGATTGTCGTTAGAGTCAAGGGCACAGATTTGGAGTGTACTTAGCTCCACATCAACTGAACCGAACTGGAGATGAGTGAAGAGACATTACAGCCAAATAGCTTTTACCCACAGATGGAAGAATATAGATTTTCCTCCTGGCTGAATGATTTGAATTCCATTGGTAAAAGCAACTCTGATGAAGAGAGGAGGGAGATTATTTCTGTTGCTGATCTAAATCTGTGTCCAACTTATAGCATCAAAATGCATCTCTTCTCAATAGAATTCAGCTCATTTTGAAATAGTTTTGCATTAAAAATATCTAACCACTTGTTGAACATAGTATTTTACTGAGTTGACCCCTTTCTTTAAACAGAATGATTCAATTATATATTAAATAGTTACCAGGAAATAGCATAAAATAGTATTTCATATGTTGTTTAGTGTTTTATTAAAAATAATTTCTATATCTTTACTTGTAAATTGCTAAAGAACAGGAGAATTCACTTTCCAAATATCTTCAGGAGGGGTTTATGTATACAGTTTATTTAGATAATTTAACATACAACCGTTTTGTGATATTTAATACCTGCATAGATATAAGCCAAATCTATGTTAACAACTACTCTTGCTAAAAAGCATTTTGTGCCAAAATTGTTTCATCCAAACCCTCTTTTAGGGCCCAGCTACTTTTATAAAAAATACGATTAAAATACAAAAAACTTCAGCTGGCTCACAATTCTTTAAAAGAAGAAAAATGACTATAATTCTGAGCTAGTAAGTGTGAATAACTTCTATTCTCTAAAATTATCTACAGTACTAGATTCTTGCAAAGACGGTTAATTGCTAGTATTTTATTTGACCTGACAGGACGGCCAATGTTTTCCGCTCTTCAGTGTCAATGTGCCAGCACCCCCTGGTGGGCATTGTTAAAAATAAAATTTAGTTCCACTGATAAGAAAGGTTAAAGGTGTTCACTGGTATTAGGTTTGTTGTATTGGGATGTGTTTGCACAATCTGGATAGCTTTGCATGTCTGAGTGAATATTGTCAGAAGATTATTATGTAACTACAAAAACCCGAGTTAGGATACCACCAGCTATCATTGCCTTGAAACATGTTTATATTTAAATAGTTTGCATGTGCATTTTTGTATTTAAGTATATGTGTATGTGTTTGTGTATATAAAGGAATGTCAGCTATTCATTAGTTGTGTTTGTTCGACAAACATTTCTTACTTAGAAATGAGCCGTGTATACCTGCAGTTACAACCAGGGCTTTGACGCTTTCTTGGGGTTAGTGTGGTGGAGAAAAAAGCGTGGATTCTGCATGATATTAATTTTATTTGACCCCTAATTCTCTCAATTATTAACATTATGATTTAGAGAAAATTACCCTTTATTTTTTATTTTTTTTCATTTTAAAGGAAGAGAGCGCAAGCGGGCCAGAGAGGCGGAGGGAGAGAGAGTCTTAAATGCTCAGTACAGAGCCCAATGTGGGGCTTGATCCCACAACCCTGGGATCATGACCTGAGCCAAATCAAGAGTTGGAAGCTCAACCGACTGAGACCCCCAGGCACCCCACTAACTAATTTTCTTCATCTGTAAAACAAGGGTAAGAGCCTACATTGATTGTTACAAAGTAGAAATGGCCAAGCCTCTCCCGAATATTTTAAACAATTTTTTCCCAGAGTTTTGCAGCATCTGTGCTTAACAATACACGATCTTTTAAATGCATAAACATGTACACGTTTTTATTGCTGAGCATCAACAATGATGTAAAAACTAAGGAATTCTAAGCATCAAAACGCGTTATAAATGGTACTTTATGCTAAAATAAATGCAAAGTAAACAACTGGATATTTATCTTGAGAGAAATAAATTATATATTATTCTGTTATCCAGGCGTTACTGATATAAGGTAATTATTGAGAATTTTACAATAAATGTTTATCGATTGATTGCTAGAATTTTCAGGAGCTCTAAAAATAGCCAAATCAAGAGCTAGAGCTTATTTGTGAAATGACATTAAGCTTGGCAGAGTTTATATAACTGCTTTTCTGTGAAATTATTTATAGATGTGAAAGAAAATCCCTTTAAAATTCATTCCCAGAATATTAGACTATCTCTATATGTATAACTAGTTATGCAAATCCTGTCTGAATTAACAGATGATTTAAAATGTTACAGTATAATGTAAAGTAAATTCCTAAAGGAACATTTAAGAATACTGGGCAAGTTTCCTGATAGCAAGGTTTTGTGAAGGATCGTCGAATGCCCCAGAAAGTTAGAATAGAAGGATTGTGAAGCATAAAATACGCAAAGAATGCAAAAACGCTAAAAGAACACATGGAATGCAAGCTCCATTTTTTGCAGTTGTGCTCTGTGCTAGCTGGAAGCTATCTGGAACTGTTGTTTTGGTGAATGCACTTTAGAATTTCTTGGTTTCATGCTTTAGAAACAATCTGGTTTCTGGTTCGTTGAACAAAGTAGATCTTCTCTGACCACAATGGTCTGTGGTAAAGGTTTTCACCAGTGGATTCCAATGCTCATTCCCATTGGCTATGTTCTTAATTTACCATATGTGACATGGTATATTTACATATACTTTAATGCTTCTATTCTGTCCTTCCTGCAAGATGGGAACTTCCTCTGGGCATTAACATTCTTTTTTCCTTTTAATGCCACATGTTATAGATAACCAGGTCAGGTTTTCCAGTAAGTTTGCAATTGTTCTAACGTAGAGTTTCCCAAATATTTGCGGCCATAAAACCTCTTGGAATGGTGTGAAAAAACACAGATTATTTGAATTTACCCCAGGAAACTGAGACATAATTTTCATTTGGACATTCTTGGAAATCTATGTTTACAAGAAACAACCAAACTTATTCTTTTTTTTTCTTTAATGTTTATTTATTTTTGAGAGATATATAGACAGAGTATGAGAAGGGGAAGGGCAGAGAGAGAGGGAGATACAGAATCTGAAGCAGGCTCCAGGCTCTGAGCCGTCAGCACAGAGCCCGACGCAGACCGTGAGATCATGACCTGAGCCGAAGTTGGCTGCTTAACCAACTGAGCCACCCAGGCGTCCCACAACCAAACTTATTCTTATGGTTACTTAAATATTAGGTCTATTCTGGGGCACCAGGTGACTCAGTTGGTTGAGTGTCTGACGTCGACTCAGGTCATGATCTCGCAGTCTGTGCATGTGAGCCCCACATCAGGCTCTGTGCTGTCAGCTCAGAGCCTGAGGCCTGCTTCAGATTCTGTCTCTCTCTCTTTCTCTATCCCTCCCCTACTAGTTCTCTGTCTCTCTATGTCTCAAAAACAAATACACATTAAAAAATTTTAAAAAAATAACCTTTAGTTCTCTTCAATTCATTTGATTCAGAACAAATTGACATAAATAGAATGTAAGCATGGGGAACTCAATCTAAACATATAAACAGATACTAGAGGTTATTTAACAAAAATAGTGAAATTACAGTGGTCTTCTGTTTCCTATAACTTTAAATGTCATTGTTCATTCTTTAGGGCAATGAAGCAGACTTTTTATTTTCTTCCCCCAATTTGACGTAGGTTTTATATAGGAAATGACAAACGTAATAATTCACCTTTATTTCTTTTATCTTATTTTCTTTTGGGCTGAGAGAAAATTTCCTACTAGAGTGAGAAATCACTAAGATGTTAGAAGTTTTGAATTTGTTAAATTTAGGTAAATGGATATCCTGAGTCCATAAAAATAGACGGATAGAGAGATGAGAGAAAGAGAGAGAGACAAGGTCTGTTAGCAAATGTATGAGTTTCCAATTGCTATGTCACAAATTACCATAAATTTCGTGGCTTAAAATGAAAAAAAAATCATTATCTTACAGATTTGTTGGGTCAGAATTCCATCAGATTTTAACTAGGTCCTCTACTGAGCATTGTATAAACTTGAGGTCAAAGTGTCAGCCAACCGAGTACTCATCTGGAATCCTGATTAAGGAAAGATATATCTCTAAGCTCCTTCTGGTTTTCAGTAGAATTTGCTTCCCTATGGTAGTAGACTATGGTCCCCACTATCTTGCTGGCTAACAACCAGGGACCACTCTCATCTTCTACAGGCCACTCCTAGGTCCCTGCCATGTGGCCTTCTCCATCTGATCTCAGCAACAGAGAATTTCTTTTACATCATTACTTCTTACTTTTCAAATCTCTCAGGTTCCTTTTTACTACCAGATGGAGAAATCTCTGCCCTTAAAGGGCTTGTGTGATTACATCTATCTCTCTCAAGTAATCTCCATATTTAAAGTCAATTGATTTGAGACTTGAATTATGTCTGCAAAATTCCATCAGAGAAATTATGCAGAGAAGGATTTAATTGAGAATGGACATCATGGGATACCATTTTAAAGTTCTGTCTACCAGCAGCTAACACTTGAAAAGCATTTTGTTTTTCACATGCATGTTATCTAAAAATATGTCACAACGTCTAGCCCTAGAGTTTTACTGGACTTCCACAGTTTGTATTAGAGTTGAAATAAAAAGAAACAATAGTTCTCAAGAACAGTCAGGGATCATAGTGACTTGTTGGATGAAGAAATGCTTCTACACAGAGTTTTGGAACCCTTTCTGATCAAGAACCTCTTTGAGGATCTGATAGAAGATTGGAATTGATTCCCTACCTCTCCAAATGTATACATACATCTCAGGGTTTTTAGGGTCCAAAATTAAGAATCTGTTCAAGGGAACAAAAAGTGAAATTAATCAATATCTGTAAGCATCTGAGAAAGTACTATCAAAGAAGTGGGAAATGACTTAATTGGAGAAGTTTAGAAAAATAGAAGACAAATTAGGTGATGATAATAAAAATGGAGAGAAAATATACAAGGTAGAGTAGGTCTTTATGTAGCTGGAGACTCCAGTTCATGATCCAGTACGACTTCAGTACATGATGGATTTAAAGCAGCAGTTTGAAAGATTTTATTGACAATTTAAGTCAGCTTTCTCTGTGTTTCACTTTCCATATACAAAGCATGAGATCTTCTTTCTGAAGCTTCTGTGATAATTGAATGATTCAATGTCTAGCATGCTGTCTGGCTCATTGGAAGTGCTTTACAAATGTATATTTCCTTTTATATTCCCAAGAGGCTAAGTGCTGGCTAGTACTAGTCCTGGAATTTTATGATTTTTTTATATCTTTCCTTTATGTTGAATTCATATCTCCAGAAGTTGCCATCCTAATACCTCTAAGATAGTTTCCACTAATTATCGGCAAAATTCACATCTTATTTTGAAGTAGTTTCTTTTAATTCTTTAAGAGCTGTGAAAAAGTAGAAAGTGTCATATGTAGGAGTGGGTAGGGAAGAAGATAGAAACCATAACAGAGGTTAGTCTGCAGTCACTTGTAGAGATTCTGGCAGTTGGATATCTGGAGGGGTCAGAATGAAGGGCTCTAAGGCCATATGTTACCTTTTTTATAACTGAGCTCAGGGCCTCCCCTATCTGCTTTGGTCAAAATAAATGAAGTATGTGCATGATTTAATTACCCTTTTTCTCAACTATAGCTTGCACCCTTCTTTTAGTAATTCCACATGCATTTATTTTACCTATTTCCTTCATTAAAAAAATAAGCAGACAAAAAGACATGAAGTTATATCTTTGGGAATTGGGGTTTAGAAAATGCTGATCAACTAATGTTAACACAAGACTGGATTCACTAGAGACACTGGTTCTAGTGAAACATATATTTTCATCTAGCTCTCCTAGAAACTTTTTTTTTTTTCCTAGCAATAACAACACCAAAAAATCCCTAGAATAAAACAAAACAAAATATTGGCTTACAAAGACTATTAGAATAAATTTGCCAATTCCTAATGACTATATCCCTCTTTGGGACATTGTACCTAGCTGAATTTGTAGTCGCATTTTTTTTTTTTAAGGAGAAAACAAAAGATTGAATTTAGCCTAACAAGAGACTAGCTATTGAGAGAGAAAAATGAATTAAATCTTCCTTTGTTTGCAAATGAGTTTATGTGTCCTTTTGGAGACTCTTTTTTATTTTTTTTTTCCTGTTTCTACCTTACCACTCAATGTGTAGCTGTAATTTATCACACCCTCCTGACTCAAAGGAATTATGATACTTTGGAAAGTACCTGAACCAGACATAAAAGAGTTTTTTCATCTGACGGAATCACAGGCTCTGGTTCTCTGTTTGTAAAACACTTAGGGCCTAAGTGCTGAATTTTCTAATTATGACCAAATAAAATAAAATAAAATAAAATATCATGTGGAATGAAAACAGGCAAATGTGCTGCAGAACTAGATCAGATATCCTCAGTGGATAGCTCGTGGCTGCCACCTCCAAGGTCTGCGTAGGAAGATTTTATTTCTTTCTCCCAAGACATAAAATGGCAGGCCCAGGATGTGTGTTAATATGTAACAGCGATTATCTTACTTCATTGGTCTGAGGCAAATGCATGCCTGGTTTGTGGAAAGTTGAAAATTAAATACAGACATCAGAAGGATGGGGGTGAAAGGGATTTGTTAGGTGTTTGCACTGAGATACTAAAGAACTCCCATTAAGTTACATGTTGTAATAATTAAAACATTGCTTTGAATTGGTTTCAAAACTTAAGCAGATCCAGAGAAACTACAGGGGGAATTAAGAACTAATTACATTAAAGTACTGAAGATCAATTTCTCATGGGTTGGTAGCTTCATGTTATTGTTTCTTTAAAACAGGAAGGCAAATATTGTGAGGAAATATCAAAGGACACTTTTTCCAGGGCTCTGCATTATTCATCAGTATTAAGCATTTTTGTAATAGAGTATAATTTAGTTAGCTTATCTTTATTTTAGTAATACATACTGCACCCACTGTGACGTTTGCTGCTCTTCTTAACAACAATGCAATGCCAAAAGACATTAATTTATTTAAAACATCAGTGTAGAAGTGTGAAGGACTGGATTTCAAAACAGTATTTTCCAACTCTGAATGGAAGATGATACTCCTATATGAGGAGTAAATCTTAATCAGTTAGCACTTATTTTTATCCTTGTATTTTCTCCCCGATGAAAAACACTGATATTTGATTAGATCAACCATGTTAGTGACCCTGTGCTTCGAAATGAAGAGAACTTTCAGATATTTTCCTTGTGCTTCTTGGTTGATTTTTCCTACACGGGAAAGGACAAGAGTGTGAGCGGATGGGGCTGACCCCCATGCCGAGTGCCACGTTACCACTTATATTGTGACATTATTTTATGTGCTCTATCGAACTCTGGAGTTTCTTCCACCCTGTGGATCTTTATTCTTCCTCTAAAATATTGATCTTACTTTGTCACATAAGAGAGCCCAGGCTCGAGAATATTTTCTAGAATAATCTGCACTTGTAGCAACTATGACATTTGCATCCGAGCTTTCAACTAAAGGTAATATGATGGAGAAGGGCTCCAGGTGTCTGCTGCGTTGAACAGAAACTCTTTGGCATCTTGAACAGAACCTACATTGGCATGGGTTCCAAGCTAGTGACTGAGTATGTAAAGAATATTATGGCAAGCTTGTTCCTGGGACGCCTAATATACCTCAGATGGCACAGTAGGTCAAGAACTCCTTGGGGCGCCTGGGTGGCTCAGTTGGTTGAATATCCGACTTCGGCTCAGGTCGTGATCTCGCAGTTTGTGAGTTCAAGCCTGGCATCGGGCTCTATGCTGACAGCTCAGAGCCTGCTTCCAATTCTGCATCTTGCTCTCTCTCTGCCCCTCCCCAACTTGTGCTCTGTCTCTCTCAAAAATAAATAAACACTAAAAAAAAAAAAAAAAAAAAAAAAAAAAGAACTCCTTGATGGCCTTGCCAGACCTTCCTTAGTTTGCCAGTAACTAGAATTTCACATCTCTCCTTCCCTCTCTTCTTCACTCAGGATTAGACCTACACTATGGTGTGACAGCTGTCCCAATGTTCTACAGCTCTTCTTTATTTTCTTTTTAGGAGTTTTCTTCGAACAAAATCACTGTATGTCTGATGTGAACTTAAAGTCTTTCTCAGAGAAACTGGACTATCATGATCTTTTATTTCATGTTAATATTATTTATAGGGCAGAGAGAAAGAAAACAGGAATTTTTTCAGGATTTGTTTTATAGAATCATTGAATATTTACAGAATTGTCTATCTGCACAAACAAAAATGAGCCTAGTTATGGGAATAAGGTTGAGAAAGCTGGTTTTATCTTAGAGTGACAAATCCTTATTGTGATAATTTATTTAAAATTATGAGTGTTTTTGGTCATCTGGGTGGCTCCCGTCACTTGAGCGACCAGCTCTTGCTCAGGTCATGATCTCAGGGTTGTGGGATGGAACCCAGTGTGGGGCTCTGCTCTGAGCCATGGAGTCGGCTTGGGATTCTCTCTTTCTCTCACTTTCCCTCTCTCACTCTCCCTTTGCCCCTCTTCCTCACACACGTTCTCTCTCACTCTTTCTCTCTCTCTCTCTCTCTCTCTCAAATAAATACATAAATAAAATTATGAGTGTTTCTACTCCTAGTTATTGCACTTAATTAAACCTGGTCTTTTAAGCTCTCTAAACAAGCTTTTTGATATATTTAAAGGATCATCAAATTTAAAGTTTATATCTGAGTTTACAAACAAGGCATGTGTGAGTTGAGTTCCATTATATATCCAGCTTATTCTCACCATGTTATTAGTTGTGACTTTTCTTTTGCTTACCTCCAGCTCAGCAGCCAACCTTCACCAAACTGAAGATAACAAAACCCACTAAAATAAGAGTTAGAACCATCCCAATCTAATAGGCTTTATTGATATAGCTCTGTTCTTCATATTGGAAAAAAACAAAGTTTTTCAGAGTAATGTGGAAAATATGTTTTCCTGATAAATACTATACAGAATGGTAAGCAAGAGGGAAAAAGAGCTTTCAAACTTATTTTACAGATAGAACTACACTTGTAAATATAATTTTATAATTATCAATCCCAAGAGTTACTTAAATAAATTGACCTAAAATATCAGGCAGTTCCGGAGCACCTGGGAAACTCAGTCGGTTAAGCATCTCACTTTAGCTTGGGTCATGATCTCACAGCTTGTGAGTTCAAGCCCTGCATAGGGCTCTGTGCAGACACTTCGGAGCCTGGAGCCTGCTTCAGATTCTGTTTCTCATTCCCTCTCTGCCCCTCCCCTGTTCCAACACTGTCTCTCTCTCCCTCTTTCTCTCTCTCTCTCTCTCTCAAAAATAAATAAACGTTTAAAAAAATTTAAAAAGATATCAGGTAACTCAAACTGGAGTGTAATGGGACTCTCTGGGTTTTTTGTTTTGTTTTGTTTTGTTTTTTGTTTTTTTTTGTTTTTTTTAACAGATAGTTGTGTAACTCAAGTTAAATACTCAGTGGATACCCACACACAGACACATGTAATTTTGGTATCTATTTTGTGTACAATTTTTAATTATTCTATCTTTAAATGACACAACATTTAGATATATTTAAAATTAAATTTCAATCAAATTTTAGTAGGGGTGCCAGGGTGGCTCAATTGGTTAAGCATCCGACTTTGGCTCAGATCATGATCTCACAGTTTGTGGGTTTGAGCCCTGCGTTGGGCTCTGTGCTGATACCTCAGAGCCTGGGCCTTCGTCAGGTTCTGTGTCTCCCTCTCCGTGTCCCTCCTTTGCTCACATTCTGTGTCTGTCTCTCTCTCTCTCAAACATAAATAAACATTAATGTTTTTAATAAGTCAAATTCTTAATTCTACTAAGAACAATGAATTTATGCCTTGGAACTAGGAGATCTTAGTTTGAAAAATCCTTGAGCAACACATATGTATGAATATATTTGTGTGTGTGTGTATATATATATACATATATATATACATATATATGAATATATATGTGTGTATGTGTGTGAAAATATATATGAGGAACATAAAGCATGTTTTTATATAACATATTTATGATATTTTTGATCATTTATTTTCTGTTAGAGAAAATTCTGTGACCTAAGAATATGCTCCTAGAACAAGAAAAAAATGCCTAAAAATCAGTTAAAATGGGAAATGGAAGGAGGCACAATATTCTAATAGGTGTTCTGCTTATATTTTGCCAAATATATTTCTCTTTAAATTGACATAAACTATTTATTATATACATATGCCAAGCCAAAGTTTGGTATATATTTCTTTATATCACTGAATTAACTTGATTTCATGGAACTGTGGAAACAGTTTAGACTCTCTTTTAGTGCTTTGCAAAGTTGTATTATGTTTTTCAGGTTAGGTCACTTCACATAGAAAAGACAGACCTCAGAGTATAACCTTGACCTCCCCAAGCACATATTTCTTTAATTTGGACAATTTTTTTCAATACTTAATAATTGTTTAAATATTGAGTTTTGTGCCCAGCATACACACACACACATGCACTGCTGCTGACAGCGGTCTTGATCGATGTGTGCTTGTGGTTGGGAAAATGTGTGCATCATTAACAATGCTTCCCACACCGAACATACTACATTTGTGGTTGCAGGAACCGTTTGAAGAACCCGTTGTAATTTGCTCTTGTCTTTCTCTGTTTGGTGTGAAATCTTTACCCAGAATGAACTAATCTATATTGAGGTCAAGGCTACCTCTACTAGGGAATTCTGCTCTGTTACAGTGGAGGGCATTCCAGTTACTGGAGCAAGGGAGCGTCCTGGCAGGTCAGTTCCATTATTGTTGATCATACTCTATCATTTAAACCATGGTAGGTTTTATTGGGAGAATTGATAAAATAATACAAAACGATTTTGCTAAAGTATAGCATGGGCAGATAGAATTGGACATTGATGGGAAGGGCAAAAATAACACAATGCTGTCACATTTTGAGAAAATAAAGTGTGGGTAAAACCCATAAGGCCTTAGTCGTCAAACCATGCCTTCAGTGAATGCACAACAGAAGTTACATGCAGTGTGGGTGTTGTGTTATGATTATATTTTTGAGTCTTCTGAACTTCTTAGTTAATAGACACATTGAAATGCTGCTATTTATTGGTACTTTTTGGCAATGGCTCTATGCTGCTTCCACCTCCTAAGCCCTCGCAAACGCATGGTGAAGATTTACATTCATAACGAGTATGGAACCCAGGAGGGAAAGCTGTAGCTATGAAATTTACCTCTCAAACCCATAACATATCTTTGGCAAGGAAATAAGTTACATTAAATTTCCCCCCAAACCCGCCTCACCTTCGAGAAAAATAATGTCCTTAATTCTACCAAAGCACTAGAAAATCTAGGACAAGTCCAAGAATCTGCCAGGAGGGGAAAACTACCAGGTGTTTAAATGGCAAACATCCATGGGATACAGTTGAATGCATAAAGATGAATGGGGATGAAACATTTAGTTTGAAATGAATTCAAGTGAAAATTAAGCCCGACTATGACTGAAGTATAATTTAATCTGTTCATTTTGCTCTAGTTAACCCCCACATATAAAAATATGCACTGAGAAAACAGGAACATGGTATAATATATATTGTAAAAACATATGGTAAGTATCCAAAGAGAAGTGTCAACCTCAAAACCAAGCAAACATAGTGCTCCCACTGGACACAAATTAAACCTGGGAAGCCTGTTAAGTGCATAGCCAGGAAAAATATGACATATATTATAGGAAATAGGAAAGATAAACCAAAATAGGGAAAGATAAAATGAAGCTGCCAAACCTCACAAGGCATGCCACCAATGTGGGTCCCTTTTTTACAGATAGGTAATCATATATCTGCAATGGAAAACTACAAACTAAGCATTGGCATGATATAAAATGCTCTTCAGTTTTTATTTCTTTGTTTTCTTTAAATTTTGCAAGGAGACAAATTATGAATAGAAGCATGATTGGAGCTGACGTAGGAGAAAAGAATGAATCCCTTCACAAATGGTGCCTATAGAAATGTTTTGTCTTTAGTGGCAAATTATCGGGGTGCTATTTATCTTGGATCTTCCAAAAGTTGTAATTTCAAGTATTTTTCTCTATGTCATAGTTTCAGATCTGGTACATAGAAAATTCAGTATTTTCTACCTTCTGATATTATATGTTAATATTTTCTATATAATTATAAATAAATTACATGCATACATATAAATAGAGAGGGTGAGAGAGAAAGAGTTGGCTTCAGAAAGAGTTGAGTTCATTTGAATTTGAAACCTTGAGTGTAAGGCAGTCTGGTAAGTAGAATTTATTCTTCTTCCATGGGACTTCAGTCTTTTTTCTTAAGACTTTCTACTGATTGAATAAGACCCACCTATATTATGGAAAGCAATATGCTTTACTCAAAGCCTACTGATTTAAATGTTACTCTCATCTAAAACCAACCACATTCACAGCAATATCTTCACGGCAACATCTAGACTGGTGTTTCACCAAATAACTGGGCACGATAGCCTAGCCAAATTGATACACAAAGATGACCATTATGGTGAAATAAGGATCAGATTTAACATTGTAAGAGGAATTATCTAGAAAACTAACTACTGTTGAAAACTTGTCACCTTAAGTCCATAAGGCATAGATAGAAAAACTAGCTGTTTGTAGCAGGGATAATTAACATTTAGCAAATATTTACTGTCAGTTCCTGACTTATGAGGACTCAACTTGTGGTTTTTCCACTTTACAAGGGTGTGAAAGCTGTACATATTCAGTATAAGATGTCCTTTGATTTTGGAATTTTCTGTTTTTCCTGGGCTAGTGATATGTGGTACAAGACTCTTACATTGCCAGGCAGTGCCAGCAAGCCACGGCTTCCAGTCAGCCACATGATCATGACTTAACGATACACTTACATCCATTCTGCACCCCTGTGACCATTCTGGTTTCCACTTCCAGTCCTGTATTTATTATATGATCTGAGATATTCAATACTTTATTCTAAAATGGACTTTGTTGGATGGTTTTTCCCAACTGTAGGCTAATATGTGTTCTGAACACATTTAAGGTAGCCTAGGCTAGGCCATGCTGTACAATAGGTTAGGCACATTTAATGCATTTTCAACTTAAAATGGGTTTGTCAGAACATAACTCCTTGTTAGTTGAGGAAGATCCATATTTGCTTCTTGGACTTCCAAAGTTCCCAGGCCATGTCCTCTAGTACAGGCTAATAGATTCTATTTGTCAGTTTGAGATTGAAATCATAAGAGCTGGTGTGTGTTCTCCATTTCTTTGCTATTACAAGACGGAGGGAGGGTGTTTTAGCTAGGTAATATTACATAAGAAGAAGCAAAGTCATATTTTTCCTTAAGCTAGCCAGATAACAGGCATTTTCCCTTTTGTCACCCTGGTGAAGATCATAGCATACATTTCATATAAAAATAATTCATTCTCATTATAAAAAACCTTTTCGAGGGGCACCTGGGTGGCTCGGTCGGTTAAGCAGCCAACTTCAGCTCAGGTCATGATCTCGCGGTCTGTGGGTTCGGGCCCCGCGTCGGGCTCTGTGCTGACAGCTCAGAGCCTGGAGCCTGCTTTGGATTCTGTGTCTCCCTCTCTCTCTCTCTGCCCTTCTCCTGCTCACTCTGTGTCTCAAAAATAAATAAACGTTTAAAAAAAAAACAAAAAGCAAAAAAAAAAACCTTTTCAACATTTTTAAAAAAAGAAACATAAAGGAAATTAAGATTAGATGAGCATTCCTTAAATCTTACTGCATTTTCTTCTAATATTTGAATCTCTATGCTGATTTTAAAATGGAGTTGCTATTAACCATGATACACTAACAAAGACACACATATGACATTAGAAAACTTACACATATGCGCAAGCTGTGTCCTTACATTGAAAGACATAGGATTGCTTAGTGTCCTGAATTTCATATCATTAAAATAATTCAGAAGTAAAATTAGATGATGATGAGGGATATTCATAGGGAAGTCTAAATCCCAATTATTTTATATTTATGTTGTTTCCAATGTTATGGTGATCGTAAAATGATCTGAAAGAAACATGCATGTCATTGACATGATCCTATTACCAATTTACCCCTTTCATATCCAGAATGTCACCATTGCTCCTCTTAGTCAGCTTTCTCGCCTTATCGTTAAGAATGTTACAGATACGTCTATGGATTTCAAAATGATTTTTAAAAATATGAGCAGTTATGTATCGTTATAATCTGCAATTGCAAAAATTGATACATTAATTTTATGTTTCACTTAATGGTTTTTTAAACATTTTACAACTAAATAAAAAGCCATATTGTGCAAGCTCAGTGTTATTAATGTATTTTTAAAGCCTTAACCAAGAATGGTTTATCTTAGGCAGATCGTACATTTTGAAGAAAGTTTTTCAATTGTAATGAGAAATAGAAAGCTAAATCTTTATCTGTGATTTAGTTTCTGCCTTTTACCCAGAAAAACAAAACAATAGAGAAAGCGTATCTTTCAAAGTAGATTGGTAATAAATATCAAATTGATAACATATTCATTTTCCTGTGGGATCAAATAGATTTCACCTCATCGACATTTTGCATACTTTCTTGTTTTCTTGAAAATTTGTTTTTCTTTGTGTTCAATATTGTACTTGATGACAGAATTTATTTTCTCCATAAATTGATATACTGGAATTTTACAGATTTCATTTTGAGATCTTCTTATTTAGACTTAAAACATTTTACATAATATTTTATTTCAAAATACAAACATTTTATTTTGAGAAAAATTTTAATTTCCAGAATTTTGAAACCCTCATGAAAGTTTCTCCTTTAGTTATCATATTACTAAAAATCTGACAGAGATTTATAGTTAGATTTTTTTATATGCACATAGTTCTTTAGGAAAAGTGCTCATTCTTAAAGCTGTTCATATTTACTTGTATTTATGTCAATATTTCCTAAATTGTTTCAAATACAAATGTAACTAAAAATCACAATTGTGTTTGTATATCTGTAAATGATTTTTCAAATATAGTTCAATGAAGCATAATGTTGTTTAAATACATCCTTTAAAAAAATGATCCCATGATCTGTTGCGCCAGAATTTAAAATTTCAGCATATAAATATCACTGGCTCTTTTCCAAGTACATGACAATTCACTTTAATAAGAAGCTTTTGCTTGGACAGTTAAAATCTTTTATTCTATATAATAACAGAAATTTAAGATGAAAATTAAATAGAGAGGCCAGTATTAAATTTAAAAATTAAATGAAATTTTCCAGTCGAATCTCAAAATTTAATTATTAAAACTAAATTCACATGAAGATGCAGAAAGCTGGGGCTCCTGAATGGCTCAATTGGTTAAGCCACAGACTCTTGATTTCAGCTCAGGCCATGATCTTATGGTTCATCACATCGAGCCCCACAATGGACTCCACACTGACAGTGCCTGGAGCCTGCTTTGATTTTCTCTCTCCCTCTCTCTCTGCCCCTCCCCTGCTCATGTTTACTCTCTCTCAAATAAATAAATAAACTTAAAAAAATTCTTTAAGTAAAAAGTTGTCAGACAAAAAATCACAATTATATTCATAGCTGACTGAAGTGTTACATTTGCTTCAAATTTAGTTATTTGGATTCCATATACACAGCATATTTAGCACGTATAAACACTGTATTTCCAAGTGTGTGACATGGTGTTGTTAGTTGCATATACAAGTACAGATTTATCATCACTTGATGTGTTCTATCTTACATCTTACTTGCTGGGGGCAAAGTTAAGATATCTTCATATTTATGATAATATCATTGAAATAAAAAAATACTAAATGTATATTCAGCCATTTAATAGTTTAATTATAAATGGAATATCAAAGTGATTTTGGTAAATAAACTATTGGGGAAAAGAAAAAGTAATTCCAGCTGGTACTCATTTGTCCTTTACCTTTAAAATATCAAGTATAAGCTCTGCGACCGTCATGGAGGCTGCTGTTCTTTTTTCTTTTTTAAAAGGAAACTCACTTGATAATTTTTTAATGTTTCTTATTTATTTTTGATGGGAAAGGGAAAGAGAGAGAGAGGAGGACAGAGTATCCAAAGCACACTCTGTGCTGACCTGAAGTGGGGCTCGAACTCAGCAACCAGGGGATCATGACCTGAGCCAAAGTCAGACGCTTAACCAACTAAGCCACCCAGGTGCCCTGAAACTGCTGTTATGTCCTGGATAGGGCCACTTGGCCTCATCTTCACTAGCCACAAAAATCAGTCCTCTCTGATTTTTTTAAGTTTTTTTTTTAACGTTTATTTCTTTTTGAGAGAGAGACAGAGAGACAGAGCACGAGCTGTGAAACGGTATAGAGAGGCAGAGACACAAAACCCGAAGCCGGCTCCAGGCTCTGAGCTGTCAGCACAGACACCGACGCAGGGCTCCAACCTATGAGATCATGACCTGAGCTAAAGTTGGAGGCCTAACCAACTGAGCCCCCAGGTGCCCCAGCCCTCCCTGAATTTTAATTTAAAGGTGAGGGGTGCCTGGGTGGTTCGTTCAGTTAAGCGTCAGACTGGCTCAGGTCATGATCTCTGGGTCCGTGAGTTTGAGCCCAGTGTTGGGCTCTGTGCTGAGAGCTCAGAGCCTGGATCCTGCTTTGGATTCTTCTGTTTCTCCCTCTTTCTCAGCCCTTCCCCTGCTTGCACTGTGTCTCAAAAATAAAATGAAATTTAAAAAATCAGAGGTGAAATAGCACATCTGCTCTGAGGTTTCTGCATCTGTAGACCCTTATCCACATAAAAATGGACATGCCTTAGAGTTAGGGAAAATATTGCATTCTTATTCCTGCACTTCTTCTACTGAATCATGTGAGAAGCAGATAGGAGATTTTGGTTGTCTTTGAAAGCTCACTAAACAGATTTCAAAATGGCCACAAAGCAAATCTTCAAACCACTCACAATACTCTCACCAAGAAATCACACTTCTAAAATATTTTAACGATCTGAGGTGTTCCTTTCTCAGTATATGATGACATCTCTTTTAACATAAGCTGTAATTTGTGCATACATTAACAATATATATGTGTGTGTATATATATATGTGTGTGTGTGTGTGTGTGTGTGTATATATATATATATATATATATATATATATATATGTTTTAACTTGTTAGACTTTCACTGTCTTTGGCTATTGACTATTAAAGCACAAGCATCTAAAAGTGCTACAAGTAAGGACCCTTCGAAGGTCACCGTGGAGCTTTGTGTCACGGAGATGTTACACTGTTCGCCCCTGCACAAATGGTAGAAACACACATGTAGAATTTTCCCAGGAAAAGCTGTTGAAGTAAATTATATTTTGCTAGTCAAGGGACATAATGTGACACATTATAAGCAGCTGAATAGAGAGGAAGAGAGATGAATATGAAAGAGAGATGTTCAGCGTTTGGGCTCAGAGGAAGAATGGGCCTCATTTGTGTGCCAGCTCTCACACTCATACCTGACCTTGGACACACTGCTTACCCTGCTTTTTATAAAAATAGGACTCTAAAACCTCTGAGATGATGGTTGCAAAAGTAATCTAAAACCAGTGACTCAAATGGCGTATCTTTGTTTAAGTAACCCTAATGCAGTTTGACACATCCTTTGAAACAAATGGGAAAAAGTAAGATAATGAAATTCCTGCTTGCAGTTATAATGTATTTGTCTATCCGTCTAACTATTCTTTCTTAAGAAATCACTGTATTTGATGCAGCCTTACAAATAGTTGCACCAATATTTTGAAGTATCTTTGATATATATTTTTCTCTAATAGATGACATTGTTTTAAAGCTTTGGTAGGGTAATTGAAAGGTCTCTGGAATTGGAGAAAGAAACCCACGATTTTGAGTCCCCATTCTAGCACTCTCCATCTGGCTGCCTTTGGGCAAGTCTATGATATCTGGTTGCCTCCTCTCTCAATTTTATTGTAAAGATAGAGGTAGTATTCATCACTGGTACATGCAGAATGTGATGATCTGTTCAAGCATGAATTCTTTTCATCCTGTTCTTATGGGAAACAAGAAAAGTTTCAATTATAGAATGGGTTTTAGATTAGATTATAAACTTGATCACATTCTGTACTAGCCTTTGGCCACTTTTTTTTTTTCCTAATTAACCAGTAATTCTCATGTGAGAGGTTGAGAGGGAAAAGAAACGTGCATTTTTTTCACATGACCCTTTCATTTAAGGGTAAGAAACCGTTATTACGGATCATAGTCTCCTTGGCTTTTCACAACAGAGCCTGCTTCCATTTGAGCTTGCTGCGTATTACTGGTGGTTGATAAGTTGTTTTGCTTCTTAAATAAAACTGATGTATGACATAAAGAGCTGCTTTTATAATTAAAACAAACAAAAGACCAAGAAAGAAAAAAAAAAGAAAAAGAAGGAAGAGAGAATCCAAAAAAGGAAAGAAAGGAGGAAAAGAAAAAGCAGAAACCATTGAATCTTGATCTGTGGGGTTAATATGGGACAACGTATCATAAAATAAGACACAAAGTTGCCTTTAACTTTGCTTGAGCCCCGTTTAGTGTCCTAAAACTGTAAGCATAGAAACAAAAAAAATATAAAATATATATGTGTGTGTATATATATGTATATATATTGGCACACATATACAGACTTTTGACAGACTTTGACCAAGGGGAAAAAAACAACTCTGAAACAGATGTTTCTTTTCCCCCTTTTGAACAAACATTTTCCTGAAATTCTTCACACCAGATTTTACTAATTAATCTGGAAAAGGGAGTGACGGGTACTGCTGATGCTAATCACAGGAAACAGACACCAAACTGCGGTCCATTTTTCCTGTCTTTGACAGCAGCAGCTGGCTCCTTGGCAGGCTCTGTCAACCTCTGCGTTGATGTCCCAGGAGCTGCCTCAGGTCTGTCAGTTTCCTGGGACGTCGCCGTTAGGCTGAGGCTCAGCACAATCACTTTATTTTGTTGTTCGTCACACTGGGTCTCGGGGATATGCTTTTGCTGGTTTCTAGGATCATACAAATAGTGTATATAAGGTCAACCCAACCGTGTGTTTCTGTAATCTGAGATGTCCATGTAGGTGTTTTACTTCTTAAGGCTAGATTTCATCTTAAATGTATGGTGCATTTTAGGTTAGAAGGAATGACCAAGTGGAGGAGAGTCAAATACTTCTCAAAGCAAAGCCAGAAACTATTTAGACGATCACAGGAGTGTATCATAGGCCCACTGATATAAAACCAAGTCAAGGAAGGTTAGAAGGAAAGTGAAGTAATGCTCCTAAATTAATTCTCATTACTGGATTGCTTTGTTAAGGAAAAGGAGAACAGCCCCAACGTGGAATCAGACCCAACTGATCAGGAGGAGGAGAGCCTGGATGACTCAGTCGGTTAAGCACCCAACTCTTGTTTTTGGCTCAGGTCATCATCCCAGGTGGGATCAAGCCCTGCATCAGGCTCCACGTTGGGTGTGCAGGCTGCTTAAGATTCTGTCTCCTGGGGCACGAGGGTGCCTCAGTCAGTTAAGCTTCTGACTCTTGGTTTCAGCTCAGGTCATGATCTCATGGTTTTGTGCATTCCAGCTCCATGTCAGGCTCCGTGCTGGCAGTGTGAAGCCTGCTTGGGATTCTCTCTTCGTTCCTCTCTCTCTGCCCTACCCCCACTTGGGCTGTCTTTGACTCTCTCAAAATAAATAAATAAACAGCAAAACAAAAAAGATTCTGTGTCTCCCTCTCCTTCTGCCCTTTCCCACTTGCGTGCTCTCTCCCTCTAAAATTGAAACCAAAAAAAAATTTCAAATCTAATACAGAAGAGAAAGAGGGACATAAAATTGCTTTATCTCCTTAATTTCAAAATTTGTACATTGTAATTAAACTTCATATAATTACGGAATTTCAGAATCTTTCAAGTGGCAAGCTACATGTGGCAAGTTAGGCTGTAAGATATTAGTAGCCATCATCTTGAGCAGTTTGTGTTTGCCATGTATTTGATGTCATATGAGTAATTTTCATAATTTATTTAATGACCAGGGATCTACTGGTGCTCTCTGGTAAGAAAAATAATGTGACTTCAAGGGTGATTAGTTATTAAAAATCTGAATATGCTCATGTCAAAGAAGATTTTATTTCTAACTTTAAAATGTGGAAATGCTTTTTAAAAGAAATTATTTTTTGTCTTTTTAATGATAAAATACATATATTTCATATTATAAAATATTCACACTATATTTTAAGACATAAAAATGGAATATCTTTCATTTTCTTTTCCTCTCACGATCCCTCCAAAGAGACATTTCCGGTTAACCGACTAGTCAATATCCTTTCTATGCATTTACATGCATGCATTTTGCACAAACAGCTTATTTACTTAAAGCCTACATAGGAGCATCATATATATGCTCTGAGACTTCATTTTATGTTGAACAACATATTCTGGAAATGTTTCAATGTCAATCCATAAAGACTTCATTGTTTTTAATGATTGCATCATATTTTGCATAACGAAGAGCCTGAAATATATAATATACAACTCCCGTCTTGCTGGACACTTAGGTTGTTTTCAATATTTCAAAATTTTCAGACAGTATCACAATAAGCCTAATATTTCTATTATGATGCACATGTGAAAATATTTATCAAGGATAATATTGTAGAGATGAAGTTTCTGAATTAAGGACAGAGTCATTTAAATTTTTTGTGTATATATTACCAAACTGGCTCGTTAGCTTTTTCCAGTATACACACCGTTAATAATAGAGGATAATTCTTATTTTCTCACATAATTTTTCAAACATTTAAATTTTTCATTTATCTAATGAGATATCTCACTATGGTTCTCAATATATATTTTCCTGATTATGAACAAAGATATATGTATTTTAATTTTTTTGTCTTTTGTATTTATTTAACTGAATTGACTGATTAAATCACATTGATTTTCTGTCAGACTATCAGTAATTTTCTTAGTTGTATATTTGAGTGCTACATATTCTACATACTAATTTTTTGTTTATTAAACATGGGACACACTTTTTCAACCTGAAATTTATATTTTAATATTGGCTGTTAAATTTATCATGATGAAATTTTATTTTTTGACATAGTCAAATCTGTTGGTTTATTCCTTTATGGAATCCCCTATGGATTTTAGTTTTGTTTCTTTTTAGGAAGAATTTTTGTAATTCAAAGTTACCTAAGCTTTTATTTGATATTTTCTTCAATACTTGTTTTGATTTTAGTTCTTTTCTTTTTTTTTTAATTTTTTTTTATGTTTGCTTATTTTTGAGAGAGAAAGAGAGAGAGAGAACATGAGGGGAGAGGGGCAGAGAGAAAGAGGGAGACACAGAATTCGAAGCAGGCTCCAGGCTCTGAGCCCTCAGAACAGAGCCTGATGTGGCACTTGAACTCACCAACGGCAAGTTCATGACCTGAGCTGAAGTCAGAGGCTTAACCAAGGGAGCCACACAGATGCCCCAGTTCTTTAAACTATTAGGTACTTGTTGTTGTGTATGACATGGGATATGGTTCTAACTCAATTTTCCCTTCATGATAGCCCGTATTTTCATTAGTTATTGACAAGCCAATAATTTCTCAAGTTATTTTTTAAGTTCTCCCGTAAATTAAATCCCCTTAAACAAGTCGATTGGTATACTTTATTCTGGTTCATTTGTTCATTTTAGTATTGCTATACCGCAAAACTATAAACACTATAATTTTGCAAAAGTATCTAGTTCATAGATGATTTAAATAAGATATTTTTGGGGTGCCTGGGTGGCTCAGTCAAATGAGCGTCCAACTTCAGCCCAGGTCATGATCTCAAGGTATGTGAGTTCAAGCCCCTCTTCGAGCTCTGTGCTGACAGCTCAGACCCTGGAGCCTGCTTCAGATTCTGTCTCCTCTCCCTCTCTCTCTGCCCCTTCCCTGCTCATGCTTTGTCTCTCTCTCAAAAAAAAAAAAAATAAAAACATAAAAAAAACTTTAAATAAGATATTGTTTTTATTAATTATGATTAATTATTTTAAAACTCTTATAATCTTATATCTTAAAAATCATGCATTTTGAGAGAAATTCCATTATTTCAACCAAAATGGTGAAGTTAGAGATGGTACAGAAGACATAGCAAATTAAAATCAGTATAGCTTTCTTTTGTCATTAAGCTGATTCATGCCTAGCAAGCCCAGGAAAACATGGATATGTCCTGAATGAGTCTGAGTAGTTTGAATGTCAGTCTGTTGGCTTTGTGGCATTTTCTGTTCAAATGAACACAGTTTCCCCAATTGCCATATTTAAAGCTAAGTACACTGAACAGTTTATGGGTCATTTGTGAATGATTTACAAATTAACTGTTGAGCCAGACAACTATTGTCATTTCATCAATGACGAAATTTCTCTTAAGGTAACTCTTGGCTGAGAAGAAACTTCAGTGGATATTACTCATGTGTGTATGCTAGAGAGACATCCAAAATACACCCTCACTTATCACACCCCATTCATAGTAAAAAGAAAACAGCATTTAAATAAATGTCCTTCCTCTTCTTAGACTATGCTGTTTGGAATAATATATATTTATTGAGATAATTTTGGTGTATGAATCAAATAGTAAACAGGATATGTTGGAGATATTTTTATTCTTTTGTTTTTTTCATTCACTGATGCATTCCTTTAAAATGCATTACCTGAACACCTAATATGAGAGAAAACGCAATCAGATAGTAATCAGGACTAACAGGTAACTATGCACATTTGCATGGAGAAGAAAAAAACCCTAAAAAGATCACTGTTGAATGTTAGAGTATATTTCTTGGGAGTGTAAAAGAGGCTTATGACACTTAAACTCTCAACATAAACTACTGTTCTGGTAGCCCAGGGGAAATCCTCTGGAAAAGGTCCTGGATATTAAGGCTTTTAGGAAAAAATAATGAGAAGTTAGGACAAAGGCACACTAAGTTGTATTTGGATATGAAGAGATCTTCCCAGAGGACAGACTGTGTGTCACACCCAAACGTATAACTGTAGGTACAGAAATACCTTGTTTCATTGCCCTTCACTTTATTGTGTTTTGTACATATTACATTTTTTTACAAATTGAATGTTTGTGGCAATTCCTCGTGTGGCCAGTCTAGACATGCCATTTTTCCAACAGTGTTTTCTCACTTTGTGTCTCTGCATCACATTTTGGTAATTCTCACAATATTTCTTTATTATTCTTATTTTTGTTATGGTGACCTGTGATCGGTGATTATTGATGTTATCCATTGTAATTGTTTGGGGACACCGTGAGCTGTGCCCATGTGACAGCAGACTTAATCGATAAATGCTGTGTGTGTTCCGACTGCTCCACCGACTGGCCATTCCCCTGTCTCCCTCCCTCTCCTTAGGCTTCCCTCTTCCCTGAGAAACAATAACATTGGATTTAGGCCAATGAATAACCCTACAATGGCCTCTAAGTGTACCAGTAAGAATCATACATCTCTCACTTTAAATCAAAGCTAGAAATAATTAAGCTCAGTGAATAAACCATGTCGAAACCTAGATAGGTCAAAGCTAGGCCTCTTGGGCCAAGCACTTAGCCAAGTTATGATTGAAAAGGGAAAGTTATTGAAGGAAATTAAAAGTGCTGTTGCAGTGATAACATGAGTGATAAAGAAAAAATAGTCTTATTGCTACTATGGTGAAGCTTTTGTGGATAGAAGATCAAACCAGCCACAACATTCCCTTAAGCCAAAAACCTAATCCAGAGCAAGTCCTGAACTGTCTTTATTTCTGTGAAGTCTGAGAGAGGTGAGGAAGCTGCAAAAGAAGAGTTTGAATCTGGCAGAGGTCCATGCATGAAGTTCAAAGAAAGAAGCCATCTCCATAACATAAAAGTGCAAAGTGAACCAGAAGGTGTTGATGTAGAAGTTGCAGCAAGATATCCAGAAGATCTGGCTAAGATATTTAATGAAGGTGGCGCCACTAAACAACACATTTTCAATGCAGATGAAACAGTCTTCTATTTGAAGAGGTGCCATCTAGGACTTTCATAGCTAGAGAGGAGAAGTCAACGACTGACTGAAATTTTTCAAGGGACAGGCTGATGGTTTTGGTAGGGGCTAATGCAGGTGGTGACTTTAAGTTGAAGTCAATGTTCATTGACCATTCCAAAAATCCTAAGCCTTTAAGAATTATGCTAAATATACTCTGTCCCTGCTGTATTCTATAAATAGATCAACAAAAGCTGAATGATAACCCGTCTGTTTACAACATGGTTTACTGAATATTTTAAGTATGCTGTTGGAGAACTACTGCTCAGGAGAAGAAAAAATTCTTTCAAAATATGACTTCTCACTGACAATGTACCTGTCACTCAAGAGCTCTGATGAAGATGTACAATGAAACTAATGTTGTTTTCATATGAGCTAACATAATATCTACTCTGCAGCCCATGGATCATGGAATAATTTCAATTTCTAAGTCTTGTTACTTTAGAAATACATTTCAGGGGCACATGTGTGGGTCAGTCAGTTGAGCATCTGACTTCGGCTCAGGTCATGATTTTGCGGTTGATGAGTTTGAGCCCCGGGTCGGGTTCTATGCTGACAGCTTGGTGCCTGGAACCTGCTTCAGATTCTGCATCTCCCTCTTCCTCTGCCTCTCCCCCACTCTCACTCTGTCTCTGTCTCAAAAGTAAATAAACATTAAAAAAAAGAAAAAGAATTTAAAGAAAGAAATACATTTCATAAGGCTATAGCGACTATTCCTCTGATGCATCTGGGCAAAGTAAATTGAATCCTTCTGGAAAGGATTCACCATTCTAGATGTCATTAGGCACATTCATGATTCATGGGAAGAGGTCAAAATATTAGCATTAATAGGACTTATAAGAAGTTGATTCCAACTCTCATGGATGACTTCAAGGGGCTCAAGACCTCAGTGGAGGAAGTCACTGCTGATGTGGTGGAAACAGCAAGAGAATTAGAATGAGAAGATGGGACTCAATTACTGCAATTTCATGATAAAACCTTAGTAGGTGAGGAATTGCTGCTTGTGGATGAGTAAACAAGGTGTTTTCCTGAGATGGTACCTACTCCTGGTGAAGAATTTGGGTAGATTGTTGAAATGACAACCAAAGAGTTAGAATATTACGTAACCAGATTTGGTAAAGCAGCCGTAGGGTCTGAAAGGATTGACCCCGACTTTAACAGAAGTCCTACTGTGGGTAAAATGCCATCAAACAGCCTCACAAGCTACAGAGAAATAATTTGTGGAAGAAAGAGCTAATCAATGCGGCGAACGTCATTGTTGTCTTATTTTAAGAAATTGCCACAGTCACCCTAACCTTTAGCATCCACCACACTGATTAGTCAGAAACCACCAACACCTGGGCCCGACCCTCCACCAGCAAAAGGATTACTACTCACTGGAAGGTCAGATGATAGTTAGCATATTTTAACAATAAAGTATTTTTTAAGTTTATTCACTTATTTTTGAGAGAGAAAACTGGCAGGAGAGGGGCAGAGAGACAGAGGGGAACAGAGGATCCGAAGCTCGCTTCGTGCTGACAGCTGACAGCAGCGAGCCCAATGCAAGGCTCAAACCCCGAACTGTAAGATCATAACCTGAGCCTAAGTCATATGCTTAACCTACTGAGCCACCCAGGTGGCCCAACACTCCAGTATTTTTTAATTAAGGGGTATATATTGGCTTTTTTAGACATAGTGTTATTGCACACTTAGTAGACTACAGTGTAGTGCAAATATAACTTTTATATGTATTGGGAAGCCAAAACTTATTTGACTTACTTTATGGCAATATTTGCTTTATGTGGTATTCTGGAACTGAATGCACGATATCTCTGATGAGGGAACGTGGGGCAAGCTGAGGGCAAAGGACAGCTTAACAGCACATCCCTTGCTACCAGGGGGGGTATATGTGATGTCCTCAGACACTCACTCCTGGCTGCCCAAGAATGGGGGAAAGGAAAGCAAGCAAATGGTTGACCTACAGAGATCACAGTCATGCAGGCCAGGAGTCTCTTTCAGTTCATGGGTGACTTAGGAAACTGCAAGAAAAAGACATCTTATCCATAATCTAATCTCCAGACACCTATAAACTCTGTTTCCTGGAGCCCTAATATCACCCTCATCAAGATGTAAGGGAGGGTTAAGTGCTTGCCATGGTGGTGTGGGAAACTAAGGCAAATGAAAAATCAAATTCCCTTACTGCCTACAGCCCATTGATGAGTCCTTGCAACAGGCAGAGTGACCTCCCTCTAGGAGCTCAGCTGCCTGGATGATGATACATTGCTGGGGCCAAAAGGAATCTTGGCTCAACATCATCCTGACCCCCCAGAATCCTGTAAGTCTACTTTAACATATAAAAATTCGTTTGGAAACTTCCTTTATCTCAGATGCCCCGTGATATACACTGGTAATCATACTCCAAGCTTTTGGCCCTCCTGATATACCTCTGAAGGGTCTTGTGACTAAGGTTTTTACTAAACAGTAATAAATGGGATTTTCCTAACAGCAGCTAGCCCCTCAAGGTCCTGGAAACCTTGCTTCCAAAATACCTTAGAGACTTACTGTCTCCCTGATCTCTCCCAACCTGAGGGTATGTAATCAGTTATCTGTAACAACCCCACTGCAGCTCCTTCCACCCACGGGTCCTGTCCCCGTGCTTTAATAAAATCAGCTTTTTGCACCAAAGATGTCTTGGCCATCTTTGGTGGCTCTGGACCACCCCACCATCACCCCAACCCCCCCCCATCTCCAAGGTAGAGTATACTTGTCTCGTAGAGATAGACATGAAGAGAAACAATTCAATATGTTTCTGTATTAGTTTCCTATTGTTGTTGTAAAAAAAAAAAAAAATGACTTCAAATGAGGTGACTTAACCCATACTTACTATCTTAGAGTTAGAGATGTCAGAAGTGTGAAATAGGTCTCACTGGGCTACATTCAAGGTGTTGACAGGGCTGCACACGTCTTGGCGGGGTTAGGGGAGAATCTGTTTCCTTGCCTTTCCCGTCTTCTAAAAGCCACCTGCATTCCTTGGCTTATGGCCCTTTCCGTAAGACATATGACAAGACATAGGGAAGGGTCCCGCCACCAAGGTCAGTAATTGCATCTCTGTGTCCTGTGCTTCCATCCCTACACCCCCTTTTCTCTCTGCTTCTTTCAGCATGTCTCCTTCTCTGCTGCTGACTGCTTTCCTCTTTCAGTCACAGGGTTTCTAGTGATCCTATCAGGTACCCCTGAATAATCCAGAATGCTCTCCCCATCTCTGTCTCAAGATCCTTAATTCATATCTTTATCTATAAACTCCCTTCGGCCATGGAAGGGAACAAATTCCAGATCCCAGGGATTAAGATTTGGATATCTTTGGAGAGCCACTACTCTGCTTGCTGAACAGAAGTATTCTACTTTCTGATTATTTCAGCCAAAGCTAGTTTCAGTTGTCGGCAATGAAGAACCATAATTAAAATACTAGCGTTTCTAAAAGTGTGTTCAATGTACCCAAAGATTGCCTCAGATCTACTGCATAGGACTGTTTGAAAGCGGACCAGTGAATATGCATTTTTTCCCAAGTAATTCTTATGCGTGGTAAATATCTGCATGCATGATTTTAATGTTGTGTTTACAGAAGAATAAATTTTAAGTTTCTTCTCTTTCAAGAATGCCCCTGTGGTTCTTATTCCCAGGTTAAAGCAAAAAGGTTTAGTAGGCAGTTGGGCTTAATGGAAAAAGCCTGGGCTTTGGAACCAGACTTCAGCTTGAATTTTGGGTGTCATACTTTTCAATCATAACTCTTCTGAGCTCTATCCATTCACACTTAAGATTGACCAACCCCCCTTCCCCATGCCCTCTAATAAGAATTTTCCCATCCACATGCAAAACAGTATCACCGATATCAGTAGACTAATACAGAGGTGGAATAAGATTTGTATAACAAATAATAGTACCTAGAACATGGTAGGTGTAAAAAAAAGTTTCCTTGTCAAAATGTAATGCAATGTGTCTATCCATAAAAAAATAACTCCCGCATTAACTTAAGACACTGCTTAACGTTCCTTTTACCGGTCCCAGAATTTTGCATTTTCTAATTTTCCTTTAGTCAGCTCTGAGCTCTGGAGATTATGTCAACCCCTCCTTCCTGTCCAGATGTCCATTCTCTCCGCAGTTTTACTTCAACAACTTCCGGATGCAGCCTCTGTTGCCTGTTGATTTTTGTTCAGGGTTTTTGATTAAGAGGTTGTGGCATGTTAATCTCTGTAAAGTATTTCTCTGTGGACTTTTCCAGACAGCCCCTCTTTCATCTGGACCTCCTTTAACCTTCAAAGGCACCATTCAGGGCCAAATCTGAGGTAGGTTTAAGGCCTGGAGTAAATCACATTGGGAGGCCCTTTCTTTCTGGTTAAAAGGAGAAAAGGAGAAATGATAAGACATAGGGAAGGGTCTCTCACATTTGGGAAGCATGAAGGTGAAGGCATCATTTTTCCAGGTGTCTGGCTTCTGTGCCCTTTAAAATTTGTGATTTACATTTCCTATTGTGCTCTTTGAGGTTCAGAACTGTGTAATTGTCAACTATTTTAATAAATAACCAATTCATACTGCAGTCTTCCTGATGGCATTTTTAGAAAACAGTCAGTAATTTTCATAATTTTCCTCCAAAAATTATTTCATAGTAAATCTTAAATTATTATCGCTACTAAAACTAACATACTCATTTATAGTTGGCATCAGATGAGCTTGTTTGTATAAAGAGTAACTGAACTATATTAGCATTGGAGGAAAGGCTCAATCACATTGCAATAATATACCCAGCAAAATAACTAAAACATCTGGTCAAACAGCTGTATTTTGATGTATATAAACCATAAAATTGAATTGACTAATTTTTATGAGTGATTTTCCTCTCCTTGCTTAAAAATATTGATCATAACTCCATTTGCTTTGGAAAATGGATTTCCTATTTTCTTTGGAATACATATGATATATGTGGCTTTCAGCACCTGCGTCTATATTAGGGAATGGCAATAAGGACACCCTGGCAGGTGGGTCACTACAGTTGAGAGTTTTCAGGTCAGATTTAGATAACAGAATATCAGATATACCACAGGAATTCACTCACCTACACTGTTTATAAAATACTTAATAGCTCTTTTGGACAATATATAACTAAAGTCAGACTCTTTTTCCCTCCAAAAACAAGTAATCTAAACCAGTCTCTAAAAAATAAGGCAAACGTCATCTCCTCTACTGTTGCCCAGTTGGAATTAAAAGATGATCTCTTTGGTCAGCATGTATAGAACTACCCATTTTAAACCCTCTGATTAATTACCTCCACTTTCATGATCCTTATGTGCATACGAAACGCCCACAAAGTAGTAACAATGATTTTAAAAAATCCTTCCCTCAGCGTCTTGCCTTGTAAAGAAATGACACAAATCATTAGTTTCCACTTTTAAAAGGATAAGAGGGATACCTGGGTGGCTTAGTCGGTTAGGCATCTGACTCTTGATTTTGCCTCAGGTATGATCTCACGGTCTTGAGACTGAGCCCTACATGGGGCTCTTTGCTGACAGCACAGAGCTTCCTTGGGATTCTCCCTCTTTCCCTCTCTCTGTCCCTCCCCTGCTTACATGCATGCTCTCTCTCTCTCTCTCTCTAAAAATAAATAGAATAAAAAAATTTTAGAGAAAGGAAAAGAGCCACCTCTTTTAAAAATTGAAAATAGAGCGATGAAGTTAATGTAAGCATATTAAATATGCATATATATGTATATATATATAATTTTCAACTATTTACATATATATTATATACATTATATACAATTATATGTATATGTAACTGACAATTATTCATGCTTTTAATATTTTCTTTCATTCTAAAAGTTCCCCTTCTCCATTTTTCGGAACATAAGAGAATAGAGATATTATTTTTAAAACTCAATAATTTCATTCCTCTACTTGATGTTGATTGGCTTCCTCTTAAATTATTAAATATTAAGCACCTGCCATAGGCCTAACATGGTATTGGAGACACTTGAGAAAAAAAACAAAACAAAACAATTTCCTTCCATTCTTAGCCACTGATTCTTTCAGAAGTTACTAACGCTCCGTATCATTAGGTTGTAAATAACTTATTCCAGACAGGAAAGAGAAAAGTTACCATTCCTCTTTTCTTTAATGTGACACCTCCGAAGTCTGTCCTATCCTGTAATTTTCCATTTTCCTGAAACACGAATTTTAATCCTGAGCTCCCAGGCAAGGGTGAGAAGGATTCACTTTCCTAGTAAATATGAGTAGTGAGTATAACGTGAATGGTGTGTGTTAGTGAAAAAAGAGGTTTAGAGGCAAAAAGAAAGAATACCTACTTTATATTTCACTATACTGACACAGACAGAAAATAAGGAGGAGCAGTATTTACCATATCCTTTCTCACTAAAGCTGGGAGAACAGTGTCATATTAAGTGCCACCCTAATGAAAAGAGAGTGTTTGGAGCATTGGCCAAGATACAGCTGGTTTGCTGGTTTGGAGTGAATGTAGCAGATGTTGGCAGTGATGGCAAGAGAGGGAAGGGGTAGTGGCCCCCAGATCTCAGGGGAGGGGATTGAGCGAGAGGAAGATCCAACAAGGCAACCAGGGAAGACATCTGCATCTCATATGTTTCTGTTTTCTCAGTGCTGCTGCCTTTGAGGAGGGTGTGTGCATTTAAGGTTATATCTTAGCATATAATTTCAGCTAATAATGCAGGAGTGTTGGTGTTCATGGATTCGGGAGTTTACTTAGATGTCAGGGGTCTATTCTACTAGATTCCAGTCCCATCTTTCAAACGGCCTTTGACACGTCGGTACGCTCACCCATCAAATGGATTTCTCAACTTGATTAAAATGTAATCTGTCATTGTTTCTACTCTGTAAAATTTACACAGGCATGCATTTACACTTTGTTTTCCGGCCACAAGTTCAATTTTAGGAGACAGAAACGAATTTGTCAACACTTTTCCAAGGAAAGAATACATACAAAATGCATCGCTCTTAACACAATGATAAAAAGAAGATGTGGAAGAAAAGGTGAAATATGAAAATGCATTGTAACTGTCGTTGGCAAAGAAAAAGATGAAAATGTTGCAAAAAATAACAGCATACTCAAGATTTGAGATCTAAGTGATGAATCCTGTATTTCTAAGCGGAGGAAATGGCCTCTGTGCTAGCAGCAAATAACTGGGCTTTCTGTTATTTGTTGAGCAAATTACTGGGAGCTGAAAAATAAGAGGCATGCAAAATCACCTTACAGCTGACTTGTTCGGCAAAGTTCAGTGGATGTAAGGGGCGAAAGCTGTGCCTGGCAAGAAATGAGAGAAATTCAGCAGGTTAAAAAAAAAAAAAAAAGGCTGCCACCCACTGCTGCCTATTAATAAGTATTACAATATTGGCAGTGGCACCTGGGTTTTACTCAAAGTCAGAGAGAGAAAATGGAATCTTGGCAGATTAAAGGAATAGTTGTGCTGAAAATGTAAACACACATACAGAGAAACACATACACACACACACACACACACACACACACACACACACACACACACACAGTATATAATTTTTTTCATTTGTTTCTCTTCAGGCAAATTAGAGTGTGGACTTCCCGGCTAATTACCCTTATCCTGACTCCCAGAGAGCCGACCGCCTTCTCAATAACTTACAGGTGACTTATTATTTTTTTTTCCCCTGCCAGTTGTGCTCTGTGTTTAAATCAAAAAGGCAGATAAGCCATTTGTATCAAATTATGCATGACAGTTTGGGGAGTGGGTTATATCCTTCTATGAGAGGCACAAACCCCAAGCTGTTGCATTTCATTACCCACACGGCTCTCAGTTCCGGAGGCAAGGGCTTTTGTAGTGTTTAAAGATAATTTCTCGCAAGTCTGTTGGCCTCATTGTGAAGAATTCAGAGAGATTTAAAGAGGTTGTAAAAAGTGTACCTCCCAAATATGCTATCTGTCCCTCGAATTTGGAGGAATAGAGAAAAGCAAAAGACAAAACAACAGAAACAAAACAGAATAAAACCAAACAACAATGGAAATCATAGTTTGTGAAACATTTACAGTCATTCTGCAAATGGTGGAATTGTCTTTTTCTTCACGTTTAGCACTTGCTTTTTTAAAATTTTTTGATGTTTATTATTTTTGAGAAAGAGAGAGCACGAGTGGGGAAGGGGCAGAGAGAGAGGGTGACTCTGAATCCAAAGCAGGCTCCAGGCTCCGACCTGTCAGCACAGAGCTCAAAGAACGGCTTGAACCTTGAGATCATGACCTGAGCCAAAGTCAGATGCTCAACCATCTGAGTCACCCAGGTGCCCCAAGTTTATTATTATTATTATTATTATTATTATTATTATTAATTATTAATTATTATTATTTTGAGAGAGAGAGACACAGACCATGTGAACAGCAGAGGGGCAGAGAGAGAAAATCCCAAGCAGGCTCCTCAATATCAGTCTCTGATTCAGTGCTCAAACCCATGAACTGTGAGACCATGACAAGAGCCAAAATCAAGAGTCTGATGCTTAATCATCTGAGCCACCTTAGCAGTTGCTTTTGAATATCATGTGAAGTCATAGATATATGTGATCAACTAGTATTGTTGAGATCTTCTTTAAGAGTTGGATGTATTACTTCCTTTGTTTCTGGGTGTCAGACTAACCAGGTTGGGACTGGGGAGGAGAATGTCCAGCTCATGGCAGATAGCTTAGGCTGTGTGGTAATCCATGCAACCTCTACCAGATCCAGGATTTTTTTTCAAAAGAAAAAAGTGTATGCCCGAGAAAGCATAGCTTTACCCTTTAATCAAAAACTTTAAGCTGCCTTTATTGAACCATTTGACCTGTTATAGAATGGCTGGTTTTGTAAGGACCAAGGATAAAGGCTGCGTGTACTTTGGCTGAAAGCAGTTGCAGATACTTCTCTGGTCTTAGGACACACCCACAACTGAAGCCTTCTGGTCACCTGGTAAATGTAACGAATCTGCTTACCCCAATGTGGCCCATGTTGGCCGCAAAATTGAGTGGCCATTACATAAAATAAGAGGTAAAATAGGCAGCAAAGAGTTCTTTACCTTCCGGGTAGTGTCCTGATACATCCAAGACCACTTGATCCCTAGCTACCCCAAGTACAGTAAGCTCCTCTGTTTTGATGGATTTGATCTCCCACCCATTTGAATGTATTTAAGACACCTGCTTCTTGTTCTCCAAATCCAGTTAATGCAGTACGTTCAGTGATGTGGACCTGGAGGCACTTCTATGGATTGGGAAGTGGTCAGGTTCTCCTCCACTGGAACTGTGTCTCAGAACCAGAGGGCCGAGATAATCCTGAGGCAAAATAATGGAAGTATATGTTCCTTCAAAATGACAACAGAGTAGAGGTAGAAAAAAGAGCACCCTTCAGATCAATAAATGCATGCCAGGTATTGCGGTTTTAGTCATTTGCTGCATGAGTTCCAACTGAAGACTTTATCTGATTGTGTTCACTGATAGCCCTCTGCTAGTCTCCAAAACTTATCTACTCCTGCACCTGTTGGGCTGGAGAACTAGGTGGGATGTGACCAAAATCAGGGCCTTGGCAAATTTCACATCTTTGATAGTGGTGGGAATGTCTGTGATTCCACTAGGAATGTAATTATTCTTATTTTTGTTGCCATGTAAAGGAAAGTTCCAGAGACTTCTAGATGAGCTTTCCTATCAAAACAGAGAGTGGTCCAGGAAGCCAAAGTAGAAGGTCACTTGCTCGGGACATATTTCAGCTGTGCATTCAAGAACTGGGAAAGTAAACTGTGAATTTTTGGATCTTACAGTCTCTGTGATAGAGACAAATATTACAATGCCATTTATTACTACCCGTTTTAAGTTGTGTCACTGGATCACAGTAACTTTCTATACACCCAGCAATTAGAAGCTCAGAGCCACAGGCAGAAAAAAAAACAAAAATCCACAGTTTTCTGAGTTATTTCCCTGTCTTCTTCCTTAAGGAAGAAATATTTACAGAACTAGTACTATTTGCAATTCTTACAGTTAAATCCTCAAAGTTATCAGGATTCTTCTTTAAGAGTCTGTGAGTCCATGAAATACTTTAATATAAATCGGGTGAGATGTCACAAGTCCCTGCCATGGTTGGTTATAAAAGTCAGGTGGGACATGAGTGGGATGGATGCCCATATGTTTTTGGTCTTCAGACTCTAGGATCAGTTCAGCACAGCCAAATGCCCTGTGGGTCACACCATTCAGATGACAATGGCAGACTGCAGCCTCGCAAGACCCCCACACTTAATAGCCCTCACAAAGTTATACTGTCTGTGTCTCCGCAACTCTGCTATCCTCTCACTCCCATTCTACGAGGGAGGTCATATCAACTGCCCCTCCTCCCACCATCTACTAAAATAATTCTTTAGGAATGTCCCAGTGTGTTTCTGAAGGCCTTGGGGTAAGGGTACCTTCTAGGTCCCTTGTGAATCAGACTTTGCTTGAGTGAAGGACTGACTGGGAAATTTTCACTCATTGATTTTAATCTCCATAGTCTTTGGATTCCTTCCTCTGGAATCTGCCATAGTTTTTGTCATATCAGTGCTGTCAAGGGGCACTATGGAATCCGGGTTTTAGCTGCTAATTCAGTGCGTGGGATCTAGAATTTTTGGTAAGTGCACCTATGTGACTAAAGTCAGTTTAATCTGGGGTGCCTGGGTGACTTAGATGGTTAAGTGTCCAACTCCTGATTTTGGCTTAGGTTCTGATCTCATGGTTCATGAGTTCGAGCCCAGCATCTGGCTCTGCACTGACAGTGTGGAACCTGTTTGGGATTCTCTCTCTCTCTTTCTCTCTCTCTCTCTGCCTCTCCCCTGCTCATATTCTCTCTCTCTCAAAATAAATAAATAAAACAAAAAAAAATAAAGTCAGCATAATCTAAAATATACTGTTTCTTTCTCCTTCATCGAGTACTCCCAAGATCTATTTCAGGTACTCATCAGAACTTTGTAAATTAAATTCACTAACCTTTTGTGATGTAAAGTTTGTGTCCTGGATAAACCTGGAGCTGATTCTAGTTATAGAAATGGAAACAAAAGGATAAAAAGGGGAGGAGGGCCCGCGGATAAAATTTGTTTCGTGTTGCCAAGTAACTCCATCAGCTGAGGAAGGCGTAAGTGCCTTCAAGGAAAGCAGAGGTTCTTTGGAGGAAGGCGGTTTAGGGGTCATCCGGCAGTGCGGTATCGCAAACCCAGGGCAGTATGTCTCATCACTCTGTCTGTTTCAAGATCCTGTTCTTTTCTGATTAATGTGTTTACTTTTACGGAAGCTATTAGGAGAGCCTGAATTCAACTCATTTTAGGATGCAGCAACACTTAAGCTCGACATGGCATTTAGGTTTTCATTATTTTAGTTATGTAGCTGCTAAAAATTAGAGTTTCTTTATCATCGGTCCTGGAAAATTCCCAGGTTTTGGTTATTATTCCCTTACCCAGTATGCAAGGATCAGTGCATGCCTCTCTCTCTCTCTCTCTCTCTCTCTCTCTCTCTCTCACTCACTCTTATTATGCAGTGCTATTCCCAGCAACCAGTCCATATTCAGTTCTCAACATGTTGCGTTCTTCCTACTTTTCTTATAGCAGTGACCACTTTCCTCCAAGCCTAGCCTCAGCGAGCACTTCATTTCAGACTACCACCAGCACGAACTTAACTTACTCTTCCACCTAATATCCCCTCCCCGATTATTAAATGAATTTTCACTTAGCCAGATAGCCAATACCGGGTTATCTGATTTCCATGATGGTTTCTTGTCTGCATCTCATGCTCTGTGCCAGTTTCTATACCAGCTAGGGTTCTGTAATGATAAATCAGAAACAAACCCCTGCGAATGTGAACAGAAACCCCTCCTAATTTGAACCCCTGCTTTTTAGGATAGAATGAAGATAGGTCCAAGAATCCCTTGGAAGACTAAGAACCACCACAGATATTTGCTAGACATGTGAGATGTAGGGTGACCAACTCATGCCGATTGTCTGGACTCTTCCAGTTTTACCCCTGAAAGTCCCATGTCCTGGGAACTCCCTCGGTCCTGGGCACACTGGAAAGAGTGGTCACCCTACTTGGAGTGCTGGAGTAACACCTCAAGTCATGCCACAAGAGTAGCCTGGTTATGTTACACAGTCTCCAACGCTGGATCTTAGAAACCATCAGGGCACCTGGGTGGCTCAGTCTGTTACGCATTCGACTCTTGGTCATGATCTTGCAGTTTGTGAGTTCGAGTCCCACATTGGGCTTCTGTGCTGAAATTGTGGAGCCTGCATAGGATTTCTCTCTCCTTCTCTCTCTCTGCCTCTACCCGGCTTGCTCGAAAAATAATTAAATATGCATTAAAAAAATAAAAGAAACTGTCAATTGTTCTACTGTGACCATTAAGTCTTCAAATTACCCCATTGCCAGAATTCTAATTCGTTCTACCAAGGTTATTTTGGACTTTGCTGAAGATTCTCTATCCATATCCATATCTGCTTTGGTCTCTTACCTGACTCTACTGACTACCAAGGGTCAGCTTTTGCAGGATTTGTGGCTTCTTTTCTTTGTAGGCCCAGCTCTTGGATCCCATTAGGACTTGTATGGTGCTACAAAGAAAGAAAAAGGGGGAGACAAATTGCATTAGAACATTGAGTAAACAATAAGATGGGTCAAAGAACGGAAACCAAAATAATGCTGAGGTCATAAAAAACTCATGTAAGAAGATGATTCATACGAGAAGGTGATAGGTAAAAATGTATCAGAATATGAGGAAGCTTTATACATCACTTTGTCACATGGCTCTAGGAGCTGACAACATACTTATCCTATACATGATAAATAAGCACAAGGGTGGACTGACTGACCACTACCCAAAGCAAATCCCCCGAAGGATCAGAATGTGAGTCGCTCAACCTAGATCATTAACATCTCGGGTCCCCTTATTTTGGCAGCATTTGGTAATGTGATTGTCAATGAATATTTTTTAAATATTGAAGGGAAAGTAGAATATAAAATTGAAATTAAATTGGAGATAATAACTTTTGCCAATGTAACTCTTTGGAAACATTGAGCCTGAATTCTGATTAGAAGGTGTGAGAGATGAGAAACAAAATGCCAGTCAGTTTGAAAATACTCCTTTCTCAGTTCCACAGAGATCTGTCTCTACCATATTGTGTATGTATATTTTCACTTCTTTGATATTCTGTTGTCACATGGTGCTAGAAGACTGGACAGGGAAATTAAAAAAAAAAAAAGTTATTGAAAGCCTTTCTGTTCTTTCTGAACTTCTAATTGGTTTCTCTGGAGTTATTATGCCCCTGGTCAGGCTGAATGAATTGTGGGTGATAAGAAGTAACTTCCCTTAACGGCTTAGTTTTGACTTCATAAACTGAAATATGATAGTGATGACATAAACAGTATCATCAAAAACTCAGGCAAAAATATGTAGGCTCCATCTTCGCATACTCCATTTCTGAGACTTTTTTGTTGTTGACGTCAGGGGAAAATCATGTAAATATAACAACCAAACTGGCATCTAGGGTTGTAATGAAAATAAAATCTGTCTCTATGCAAGTCTGCTTTAAATTTCAAACCTGGGCAATTTTTTTTAATTGCATTAAGATATAACACAGCATGTATTCGGTTTTAACAAAATAAGCTTCTTCAATCATGAAATCAAAAGGAATATTAATAGAACAAAGATGACCTAATGACTTTAAATCTTAGACTTTCCTACTCAGTGGATCTTGTAATGAGAGTCTGATAATCCCAGCTCAACATTTTCAACCATGGGGTCCAGGTCAGAAAAAAGATTGCTCTATAATCTTTTCAAACATTCACGTACATGTTTATTAGATCTTTTAGTTGTCACGGGCACTGTGTTCTCTGTTGCTGACCTCCGGCTTTTATCTGAGAGATGTAGGTGAAATTTTGTTATAAATTGGCTTCAACCTTTGCCTGGGAGGACCAAAGGTGTTTATAAATAGCTGTTCTATAGGCGCCTCCTGCACCGAGCTCCAGAAGGGTGTGCATTTATTAGCTCACTCGCTGTGTGCATTTTTAAATGAAATACTGGAGAGAAGTGTAAGACATCAAGTGTATGGCAGAGCCATTAATAGGCCAACGGCACCGGCCACATTTCCTTTTCATCAAATCCCGACAGCTTTAGTGTCTACAGTATCATGGCCTACTTCGAAAGAGTTGCACCCATTCAGGTGGAATTAAAGGTTACAAATATCAAAGAGGAACTCATCAACTGGTAAACGACCCGTCATCAATCAACCAATTAATATATCATACTTATGTGGACACATCAGGTGTCATTTATTTCCCACTTTTTAACGGAGGAATCAATATAGCTCCTTGATGCGGTAGAAATACTAATGAGGAAGGCAAGAAATGATATGCTCAATGTTTTTCCTTCATTAATCCTAAGAGCAGTGACTAAAGTAATTTCTAAACATTCAATATACCAATGGTTGTGTGTTTCTCAGACAATGTTGCAGGTCAGTTTTGTGAGCTTGCTTATTTATTTATTTATTTATTTATTTGCTGGAAAAATTCAGATTCATTTTACTTTCATGTGAAAATAAACTGTTTTAGAATGATTATGTGACAACAATATACTGAAAATAAACATAGGTAAGAAAAATGATGGCTAGGGTCTTATTTTAACAGACTTAGCAGGAGGAAAATACAAAAGCACAGAAAAAGTGAAAATTTGCTCAAAGGGTGACTTTAATTCTTAAAATCAGAGTAAAATATATAATTCCCTTATATATATTTTACTTATATTGCTTACTTACTTATATACTTATATTTTGATACTCTACTTTCAGTGAAAACTTTCTATTGAGGCATCTTGGAAATACTCTTCTTCAGCTTGGAGGGTTTTATTAGTATTCTTCTTTTACATTAAAAATCCAATAAGGTGTGTGTTTCCTAAATCCTAATGTACCATTAAGTCCCTTATTTTAAAGTGTTTGGCTATATCACCATTCTCCTGATATATAACTTTGTAGAAGTCGATAGTAATGACAAGAGACATTACGAGCTAAGAATGGCCTCAAGTTAAGAGCAAACAAGAAAACAGTAACCTCAGTCCTACAACCACAAGGAAATGAATTCTGCCAGCAACAGTGAAATTGAAAGGGGGCTGTGAGCCTCAAATGAAATCATCATCCTGATCAACACCCAATTTCAGCACAGTGAGACAGGGCAGAGGACCTGGCTAACTGGTGATCAGTCTTCTGACTCATAGAAAATATGAGGTCATACATGTGTGTATACAGTTGCTTTATGCTGCAAAGTTTGTGGTAATTTATTATGCAGTATAGAAAGCTAGTACAAAATATATACTCCTCCATGTTGCATGAATGCATTTTTTAAAATGTTTCTTTATTTATTTTGAGAAAGAGAGAGAGAGAGAGCAGGAGTAGGGGAGAGGCAGAGAGTGGGAGAGAGAGAATCCCAAGCAGGCTTTGCACTGACAGCACCAACACAGGGCTCAATCTCTCAAACTGTGACATCATGACCTGAGCCAGAATCAAGAGTTGGACACTTAACTGACTGAGTCACCCAGGTGCCCCTCGTGTATACATTTTGTTACTCATTAGAGCACTGTTGGCCTAGACAAATGTGAGAGTAATTGTATCAAGACAGTAAGACAAATGCAATAATAATTAGTCATTGTTTTATTTGATTGATTGTCATATACATTATTTAATTGTCACATACATGCCCCGGCTGTACACATCTTTGCTATTATGTCATTATGAATACATGGCAAATATATATTAACAGCTTCCAACTTGGAATAATAACCTTCAAATATTTACATGTACGGTGTACAGACCTCCATTTGCTCTCCAGCTCTGCATCCTGCCAGTGTTAGTGGCGGGTATGTTCAACATCCTTTCCTAATATTCTTCACTGTTCGCAGGTAGAGTTAGCAGCCCTGCCCTCTGTACTTCCTCACAACGCTGCTTAAACACCCTGATATCGTATGAATCATGTTGAATTATAATTTGTCCATTCCTGGGTCTTTTGTCCCTACAAGATGATGAACTCTTAGAACAGAGACTTAATCTCAGTCTCTCCAATCAATAACAGCAAGCATAGTGCTTAATACCTGGCAGATGTTTCCATATTTAAATAAAAGGGTGGGTGGGAGAGTTGACATAAACCTTTTAGTTGTTTCTTGATTTTCAATCTATCACTCCTTTCCCACTCCCAATTGCTTCAAAACATACATTTAAGGTAGATGGAATTATCTCTCTTATTATAGGGCTGACCCTTTATTCACTTGCCAAACATGCTGAACATTTACATCTAATGATTTAAACCATAGGTTGTTGTCACTCTGGAATTTAGTTGTCTGGGAAATATTTTTTTAAAGAGATTGTCTCTATTCCTTGAAAATTAACTGATCATTAATATTTGGCAAGGTTAGTTAATGTTCCATAAAACTAAAATCGAGCCTTTGAGTATGGTATGAATGCTTTTTTTTTTTGTCAGAAAGAGAAGTTGGAGGAGGGTATTAACTAAGTCATAGAACAACACCATAAACTTGGATCATGTTGACCAGACTGCTGTTGACCAAACCACCATTGTTCACTGTTGTATAGTACCTACATGTTCATGTACTCACATTATAAAAAATGTCTGGGGAATTTTCTGTCTAAGACCAGCAGTCACCAGAACTCATTCCTCCCTAAACTGGGATATCCTAAACTATCCATCAAGAGTTGAGTACAATTCCATCATTCTAAGTAATCTCGACCCAGAGTCAACCTTTAAAAGCCAGAGAGAAATAAATACCACTTTGTATAGTAATGGAAATCTTTTTTTCCTTTTTTTGTCTCAGAGAAATTTGTATGTGGCATCTTCACATAACAGATTTCAAATGAACTTAACAAATGTTTTAACATTGCTTAGAGCTCACATAAATGCTTGCAGTAATTGTTTGTCTGGGGCTAAAAATTGTTCTTAACTGTTATTAACATTTTATTGTGGTTAATAAAAATAGCCATTTATTACAGTAAAATGTCAGCAATAAAACCAAAGGTATAATGAGAAAAGTAAAGATCACTTATGTGACACAAAGCATCATAATGGCTAAAACATAGGTATAAGAACTTGTCTGCCTGGGTCCAACACTGTGACCTCAAAAAAGTGATTTTAACTCTCTGTTTCTTCAACATTTAATAAAAATAACTCACATAGTTGTATTATCATAAGGATTTAGAACATGGCCTTACACATAGCAATTACTGAGTAAATTATTATTTTTATTATAATTTTTATTATTATTTTGGGAATTTAAAGAGAACTATTTTTCTTGAATTTAAATCAATAAAAGCTATATGCTATTTACATTACTATTGTCGAAAATCCAACTAAATCCCTCTGGAGCAATTATAGATAATTTTCTATGAAAAATTATATTCTAAACTGCACAGATTGTACTTTACAATTTTTTTCTTTCATATAAAATGCACATTATCATATAAATGGTAAACATATTAATTATTTTCTTTCATATCTAATTTAATCTTTGGATATTTAGTCATTACTATCTTGGCACGAATTTCACTGAAAATCCATTTCTACTATCAGAACTCTCAAAGCATCATCAAACAACAATTGATAACAATTCTATATTGAGAATTCATTATGAATGAAAACTAAACCCAGGAATTGAAACTGGAACATCCCATTTTTTTTTTCAGAATTTTCACTGGAACACTGAAATGCCTACATAAAAATAGAAAAATTGATAGCAGAGCTGGAAGCTAGGGAAAGATGACATATCTATTCTTGATGGCCTGAGGAATTTGGAGAAGATAATGTTCAGGAGAAATTCTTGTAGAAAAGCGTATGAGTTACAATAGAAGAAAAAATCAGTTCCAGAGCTTGGAGGGAGGAGGTATGGCAGAGACAGAAGGGAAAGGGTTATACACCACTGGCTACACGTTAGACCCCCTGAGGAAGTTTTCAAAAAAAATCTCGTTCTAGGGGTGTCTGGGTGGCTTAGTCAGTTGTGTGTGGATATCAGGTCAGGTCATGATCTCACAGATGCGAAATCAAGTCCTGCATCTTACTGAGCACGGAGCCTGCTTGGGATTCTCTCCCTCCCTCTCTGCCCTTCCCCATCCCCTCAAAATAAATAAATAAACTTCAAAAATAATCACATGCAGATCTGATTTCAGAGCAGTTAAATCCTAATCTTGGTGCCAGAGGAACTCTATGCATTTTTTTTTCTTGTACAAATTTTCCAGATGATTCTATGTCTACGAGATTGCTACCATTGGTCTAGGAAACAAACATTAAATATGCTTGTGTTTCCCGGGAAGTACAGGGATACTACTACACAAACCCAGCTGTTTTACTCACTCACAGCTTATGCTTGATGTTGGAGCAGGCTAGGTAAAGCTGAAGGGTGCTGAATAACAGGATGCCTGTGAGCAAAGGTAGGGGAAGGTAAGTCAGGGTTGGGCACTGACCCATCAGTGTTTGTTGTAAACTCTGAGCTTTTATAACCAATGTGTAAGGAGAAAAATTTGAGATGACAAAATATCAAATATATCAGGCAAAATAATAAATATAAATGGGTTAAAATTTCCCATAATAAAATTCATGTAGGAATGTATAAAAATAATGTCATGCCATTTATAGAAGTAAAACATAATGATCTCAAAAAGTGTTAAAAGTGAAAGATATATCAGTCAAATGAAAACATAATATCACTAGAAATTGCAATTCAATATTGGTGTCAAATAAAATGAAATTTGAAGCAAAAACTATTGAAAAAGACAATGATAAGTCATTTTATATTGATAAAGGGTGGAACCAACAAAGAACTGTCCAAACAATTTAATACCCTGAATAATGTGATTTCAAATATATTGCAGAAAAGCCATAAGAAAAAGAAAAAGATCTTTGAATTTGAATGAAATATGAAATAGCAGAGACTTAATACTTCTGTCACTCTTTGTATTTTTGACAGATTTTGTACCAAAGTAAAATACAAATCCAGATCTGTGCAATTAATTTTATTGTTGTATTCATTGACCTAATACCCCAGAGTTTCATGGTTGCGAAACGAACAGCATTCATCAGAATAAAAAGAATAAACCTCATTGTCGAAATAGATGCTTCATGTATAGAATTACATTGGATTATATATTTAAAATACTGGAATTAAGTAAATTAAAAATATTAAAAATATTCTGCTCTCCTAAATTTATTTTTCTGGGTATTTATGCCTCATAATTTATATTTTAAATAAAAAATAGCCCCAAAATTTTGAACCTGCCAACATTTATCTCACCAGTCATGTTCAATAAATGTACTGATTCACTATCTACTTATAAAGTTGTATAAAATCCATCTACTAGAAAAGTAGGGACTGTAATGTTAAAATAAGTCATTAAAATTTTAAAAAGTAATTAACTTAAAATTTCAAAATATTTAAAATGCGATATTTTAAATTAACAAAAAAACAGTGCTTTTGACCCTTTCAATTATCATCCATGATAAAGGAATATTTATAAATAATTCTTTTACAAAGAAAAATTATAAAGAAATAGTTGTACCTGGATGTGCCTCTACGAAGCGGCTTTTTATCCCCTTGCCCCTTGAAAGCTAAACTCAGAAGTGGGAGTGTTAATGCTTTCCATCTGTGTTTTTCAGAAGACTGTGAGCCTTTCAGAAATCTTGATATTTACCAAGGCCACAGAGTAACATGACATTTTAGTGGTAAATTAGCATCCAGATTATCTAGGTGAATAGTCTCAAAAAAATCATGCATACCTTAACCTTGCATGAAGAAAGTGTAGTCAGAATGTTTCTGGAAATGCTAGGGATCCTAGGAATTGCTGCGAAGGAACAAGGTCCAGAAGAGGACTGGTCTCAGGGGACACAGAAGACATTAACCTCACTCATTACTGGGATGACATGGCACTGATCATGGGTATCTATAGCTCATGGCAGCGCTGGACGCTTGAAGGCTGGACAGGATGAACCACTCCTCAACTAATGCCAGCACAGGGTGCTTCGATGGAATGAGGTACAAAGGAGCAGAGACAGGAAATAACATAGGATGGCATAAAAACCAGTCAGAAAACTATGTATTCTATACTCTTTCTCCTTCTCCCTTCTGAGAATGCCAGCCACTAATCTCAGCAAAATTGACCCCCTTAGGGAGCCATGAAAGGGAAATGGAGAAGAAATATGTTAAATTTGATTAATATTTTTACAAAAATAACTGTATATTAAACTTAGAATTATTGGATCTCTTAAAAGGGCTTGATGTTGAGTTTTCTAGTGTTAAGAAAATGGAGTTAATTACATTCTCTTACTAGAAAATTAGGAAAATCATGTTTCTGAACATCTGGTTTATAAATCTAAATTTCGAACCTGCCAAACATTTATCCCTGTCAGTTCTCCCACCAGTCAGATTAGTATGTCTCTCACTGTTGATATCCCATGGTGTGTAAATATCTGCTAATATATTACAGATATAATAAAAATGTATTGAAATATGATGCTGCAAATATTGCAAAGTACACAGAATTTTTCATGGAATTGATATTGGAGAACATATAGGGGCACACACAGAGAAATCATTAAATATAATTTTTGCTATTACTTTTCCTTTTTTTAAAAAATTGAAGTACAGTTGACACACAATGTTACATTAGTTTCAGGTGTACAACATAGGGATTTGACAAGTCTATACAATATGCTATGCTCACCACAAGTGTAGCTACCATCTGTCGCCATACAACATTATTACAATACCATAAACTGTATTTCCTATGCTGGACCTTTTATTCCCATGACTTTTCATTCCATAACTGGGACTCTCTATCTTCCATTCCCCTTCACCTATTTTGCTTATCTCTGTATTCCATTCCCTCTGGCAACCATAAATTTGTTATCTGTATTTATGCATCTGTTTCTGCTTTCTGTTTATTGGTTTGTTTATTCATTTGTCTTGTTCGGATGTTATTACATGTGATATAAAATATCTGTGTTTTTCTGACTGATTTAACTTAGCATAATATACTCATGGGCCATCCATGTTCTCACAAATGCATGATCTCATCCTTTTGGGGGCTGGTTCTGTATGTATATATATATGTAATATATACTTCATCTTCTTTATCCACTCATCTATTGATAGTCACTTGGTTTGTGTCTACATCTTGGCTATTGTAAATATTGCTGCGATAAACATAGGGTTCATATAACTTTTCAAAGTAATGTTTTCATTTTCATTGGCTAAATACCCAGTAGCAGAGTTACTGTATCATATGGTATTTTTATTTTTATTTTTTGGGGAACTTCTATATTGTTTGCCACAGTGGCTGCACAAGTAACATTCTGACCAACAGTGCATGAGGGGTACCTTTTTCTCCACATCTTTGCCAACACTTGTTATTTCCTGTCTCTTTTATATTAGCCATTTTGATAGACGTAAACTGATATCTCATTGGGATTTTTATTTGTGTTTCCCTGATGATTAGTGATGTTGAGCATCTTTTCATGTGTCTCTTAACCATACGTATGTCTACTTTGTAAAAAATGTCTATTAAGATCTTCTGCCCATTTTTTTAAATGAGATCATTTGCTTTTTTGATGTTGAGTTGTATGAATTATTTATATATTTTGGATATTAATTCTTTGTCAGATATATAATTTACAAATATCTTCTCTCACCCTTTAAATTTGTTAATGATTTCCTTAACTGTAAAAAAGTTTTTTTTTTTATTTTGGTGTAGTCCCAATGATTATTTTTGTTTGTTTGTTTCCTTTGCCTGAGAAAGTAACAACCAATACCATAGAAATAAAAAAAGGCTTATAAGAGAATACTATGAAAAATTATATGCCAACAAGTTGGACAACATAGAAGAAATGATAAATTCCTAGGAACTTACAATCTTCCAAAACTGAATCAGGAAGATATAGAAAATCTGAACAGATCACTTACCAGTAACAAAATTAAAATGGTAATTTAAAATCTCGCAACAAAGATAAGTCCAGGACCAGATGAATTTGTAGCTGAATTCTGCCAAAAATTTAAAGAAGAATTAATACCTATTCTCCCCTAAACATTCCAAAAAATAGAAGATGTAGGAAAATTTCCAAATTCATTCTACGAAACCACCATTACCTTGATACCTAAACCAGGGAAAGACACTACGAGAGACAGAAAGAGAAAGAGTGTGAGAGAGAATGAGAGAGAAGAACAAAACTACAGGCCAATATTCCTGATGAACATACATGCAAAAAACTCAACAAAATATTAGCAAACTGCAATCAACAATACATTGAAAAGATGATTCACCACTAACAAGTGGGATTTACACTGGGGATGCAAGGATAGTTTGATATGTATATATCAATTATGTTAATACATCACATCAACAAAAGGAAGGACTAAGAACTATATGATGTGGAAAAAGCATCTGACAAAATTCAACAATCATTCATGATAAAAACTCTCAACAGTGTGGGTTTAGAGGGAACATACCTCAACATAATAAAGACCATTTTTGAAAAAAAAATAGGTAACATCATACTCAATGCTGAAAAACTGGGAGTTTTTCCTCTAAGATCAAAAAAAAAAAAAAAAAGAAAAAAGAAAAAGAGAAGGATACTCATTCTTGCCACTTTATTAAGTATGAAATAAAAGGCATATTTATTAAATATTAAATAAAATGTACCCATACTGGTAAGGCAGAAGTTAAACTGTCACTGTTTGCAGATAATATGATACTGTGCTTAGAAAACCATAAAGACTCCACCAAAAATAATTAGAAATAGTAAATTCAATAAAGTTGCAAGATATAAAATTAATATATAGTAATTGATTGTATTCCTATACATTAATAACAAAGTAGCAGAAAGAGAAATTAAGAAAGCACTTCCATTTACAGCTGTACCAAAAATAATAAAATGTCTAGGAATAAATTTAACCAAAGGAAAAAAAAGATCTATATTCTGAAAACTATAAAACACTGAGGAAAGAAATTGAAGACAACACAGACAGATGGAAAGATATTTATGCTTATGAACTGAAAGGATTAATATTGTTAAAATGTCAATACTACCCAAAGCAATCTATATATTCAATGTAATTCCTGAGAAAACACAACAAAGAACACTAAAATTTTCATGGAAACACAAAAGACCCCAAACAGCTTCTTTGAAAAAGAAGAGCAAAACTAGAGGTCTTGCAATTCCAGATTTCAAGACATATTACAAAATGATAGTAATCAAAAGAGTTGCCACTGGCACAATCGTAGATACACAGATTGATAGAATAGAGATCCCAGAAATAAACTCAAATTTATATGGCCAATTATCTATGACCAAGGAGACACAAACATATAACTGAGGAAAGACAGTCTTGTCCACAAATGGTGCTGGAAACACCGGACAGCTTCACGCAGAAGGAAAACGGACTACTTCAGGGGCACCTGTGTGGCTCAGTCAGTTAAGCATCTGACTCTTGATTTTTGCTCATCATGATCCCAAGATGGTGGGATTGAGCCCTGTATCAGGCTCCAAGCTGAGCATGGAACCCGCTTAAGATTCTATGTCTCTCTCCCTCTTCCCCTCTCCCCTGCTTGTGCTCTTTCTCTTTCTAAAAGAAAAAGAAAATAAAAGAAAATGGACCACTTTCTTACACCATACACAAACTCAAAATGGATCAGGGGCCTAACGTGAGACCCAAAACGATAAAACTCCTAGAAGAAACATAGGCAGTAATTTCTTGGACATCAGCCTTGCTTTAAAATTTGAAGAAGAAAAGTAGCATGCCCAGAGTGATCAAAAAGGGAAACACCAGAAAACAGAATGAACTCAGTATGACTCAAAGGAAGGCTGTTGAGAGTGATCAAAAATTTAATTTTTTTTTTTACAAATATGACCATCTTTTTTATTGTGTTTGAGAGCTGAATCTGTTGGTTCAACACTTACTTAAAAAATAAAAATAAAGGAACTATGCATTAGGATAGCCGGCTGGCTCAGTTCATTGAACATGCAATTCTTGATCTTGGGGTCATGAGTTCAAACCCCACAGTAGGCACAGAGTTTACTTTAAAAAAAATAAAAATAAAGCAATACTTTATGCTATAAACACTGAAGTACTGTGGTCCTTGATTAGGACCTTGATCTTTATATCTTTGGTAAGGATATAATAGTCCTTGAATCAGACCCATGCCTTCTCTCTTTCTTCATATCCTAATTCAGCATAAGCCTCACTATCCGATCACTGAATCCCAGTATACTCCCAGAGTGACACAGTGGAAACTGAGACTTTGTAGTTAATAATTGCTTGTGTATCAGCTCCTACTACAGTGCCCCAGTCATCATGCTGTACTACTGCCTTTAGCATCCCAAGTGACTTTAAGAATTGATTTACCCTCCAAGGTGCTTGCTTCCTTCTTGGGGTATAGTATGTTCAAGTATTTAGATGGTTTATTTCATTCAGTGTCAGGATAAGCAAAATTCTAAAAGGACTCGAAGCTACCAAAAGGCTATAGTTGTAGAACTAAGAACGTTTGACATTTCTGCATCAAACTCGTGATAATTGAAGAGTAAAGAATTGGCCTTCCTCTTTCATCCATAAGATTCTATCAATCTCTATCAGTGTTTTGTTTTGTTTTGTCTTGATTTTCCACTTTTAGATTTTCCCCTCTATTAGTTTTTCTTTTCTTTTTTAAACTTCACATCTGATAAACTGTAAATTATTTCTGAAGACAAAAGCATCTTTTTGGGGTGCCTGGCTGGCTCATTTTGTTGACCATCCGACTTCAGCTTAGGTCATGATCTCATGGTTCATGGGGTCAAGCCCCTTGCTGGACTCTGTGCTGACAGATCAGAGCCTGGAGCCTGCTTTGGATTCTGTGTCTCCCTCTCTCTCTCTGCTCCTCCCCTGCTTGCACTCTGTCTCTCTCTCTCAAAAATAAATAAACACTAAAAGAAATTAAGTATCTTTTTGATTTTAAGAATAAATAAAATTTATTTATGGTGGTGAAATCAAGGTCACCCTAGATGCAATTGTACCCTTAATCTAGAGAGGAAACTTCCATCCACCACTCTTGTTTTGTTTTATTTATTTATTTGTTTGTTTATTGTAAATAAGGTCTTCCTGGTTTTTTAAAAATTTTTTATTGAAGCATGATTAGTATACAATATCCTATTACATTCATGTGTATATTATAGTGATTCAATGTTTTTATATATTACAAAATAATTCCCATAAGTCTAACTACCATCTGTCATCATACAAACCTATTACAATATTATTGACTATATTCTCTATGCTCTACATTACCTAGAAACCTCCCAAGGTAACATTTGGAAATGGAATTTGTTGTCACTTTTTCATGGTGTTTTCCATGTCAATTGATGTCAAATTGTAGTATAATGAAACTTGGAAAAACGACCAAACAACTTTGCTTTAGTGAAAGTGATTTTTCTTTATAAATGTATTTTAAAAGCATTTGGTATTTATGAAATATTAAATTATCCACTAAAATTAAATGTTACATCTTATCACATTAATACTGGTAAGATGCACAAATATAAAAGTGTCTCCTCACAATAATCTTCTGAGGAAGAAACAATTTAAACATTTTATTTTCGATATAAAGGAGTTATAATTTTATCAGTTGATGACATCAGTGTATCCATTCATTTATTCATATATTGAATTCCTACTTTGGGAGAGAGAATATAGGTGTAAAAACAAATATAATACAGTTTGTTATTTCCATACTTACCATGAAGGTGGGGAGGCAAAATGAAATTCTATCCAGTTAAATAGCAATGCGTAAGGTAATTTTAAATTCAACAAAACACAAGGATTGGGAGATGAAAGGTCACAATTAACAGTTGAGTATACATTTCCCAGTGTTATAACACAGTGTTAAAAGAGTGGGGTAAGGAGAAATTTATGAGGCTTGGAATAAACTAAAATGTTACACAAAGAGAAAGGGTTTGAACTGAGGCTTGAAGAATGCATCACTTCGATAAGTAACAGAAATGTATTTTCAAGTAAAATATGATATTTAAAGGTTTCTTGCATTAATCAAGCATCAACATGTCTTTCCTACTATATAATTATTATATGGCAGGCATCATCCTCATTTTCCAGAGACCAATTCAGAGCCCATCAAGGGCAATTTCATTGCCCAACCTGCAACTGCTTGTTAGTGCCAGGATTGGTTATGGGCTCTGGGCCCAAACCTCTTCCTCTTGTAGTTATGGCCGCCCTGATATCCTGCAGATTAACTACTGAAGGCAAAAACAAAACAAAACAAAACAAAACAAAAACAAAAAGACTGGATTACAGAATATCGCATTTTATTGATCTAAAGACTTACACTAATATTTTGGGATAAACAATTTGTGAGCAAAGGGTTGTGTTTCATAAGTCTTTAGTTGAAGTGTATTTACTCTCTAGGACACCTTTTGCAATCACAATTCACTTCCTCTGCCTACAACTTCTTAAAAGTATTGGACAGTAAAGAAGTGAAGACACCTTTCAGGCTTGCAGATCTCTCCTATGAGGGCTCACTCAGAGAACCATGCGCTCATACCCATGCACTCTTAATAGCCCGAGTTAAGGATCACTGCTCAGTCGCTCCTGTGGCGGCTGCTGCTGCTGCTGCTTTTCCCCTTCTCCTTCTCCTCCTTCTCCTTCTCCTTCTCCTTCTCCTTCTCCTTCTCCTTCTCCTTCTCCTTCTCCTTCTCCTTCTCCTTCTCCTCCTTCTCCTTCTCCTTCTCCTTCTCCTTCTCCTTCTCCTTCTCCTTCTCCTTCTCCTTCTCCTTCTCCTCCTCCTCCTCCTCCTCCTCCTCCTCCTCCTCCTCCTCCTCCTCCTCCTCCTCCTCCTCCTCCTCCTCCTCCTTCTCCTTCTCCCTTCTTCTCTTCTTCTTCTTTTAAATTTTTTTAATGTTTATTTTTGAGAGAGAGAGAGAGTGTGCTAGCGGGGAGGGGCAGAGAGAGAGGGAGACACAGAATCCAAACCAGGCTCCAGACTCTGAGCTGTCAGCACAGAGTCCAATGCGGGGCTCAAACCCACTAACCATGAGATCATGACCTGAGCCGAAGTCGGACATTTAACTGACTGAGCCAACGAGGCACCCCTGGTCCTATGGCTTTTGATACATTCCAGCGATCTATCTCCTCTGGTGTGTAGGTGGTGATATCTACTGTCCTGAATAAAAACATGTAATCACTTATAGCATCAGAAACTGTAAGATCCGGAGTAGTTTCTTAGGTTTGGATTCTGTCTCCTTTCTTACTTTTTGTGTGACCTTGAGTTAGGTTCTTAACCTCTCTGTGTTTCCGTTTCTACATCAGTACCTACGTGGAAGTTTTTTATTAGATAGAGTACATGCTACCATAAAGGTATGGCATTAATTATAGCTTTAATGCATACTTAATGCTCACTAGCTATTAGTCATCTTTATTCTTAGTATTAATAAATATGTAAAGATTAAAGGGAATGCCAGAGATTAACAAAAATGTAAGATGACTGATTTATTTATCATAAAACAGGGAAAGAAATTATCTTAAGAAACATTTGCCTTGAAATATATTAATCTACTGAAAATAGTATTAAAATTAGTTTTAATAATAACTGCCTTTTAATGAGTGATTATAGTATACCAAGCAGGATAGTAAGCATTTTATGTAGATAACATAAAATAAAAATGGTTACCTTTGTGTAGTGATATTATGAATAATCTTTCTTGCGTCACATTTGTATTTTAGAATGACTATGAATTCCTTGGTTAAAAGTTTCTACAGTCATTCTAACTAGCAAGAGCTACAAGACACTTATGAGTTGTAACTCATTTTCCCTTTTCTCTGTGACACAGCACTGAATACCTGTTGTATTTTCAACCACAGATGGTATCATTCAGTGGTGCTTTAAAGGACCTCTCTTCATAAATTCTGTAAAGTACATAAAGATCCATTCATAAGAGATATAGCTATGTGTTACTCTCTATGATGGGTGTGAATGCACACATTTGTTTTTGCTGGGAAACCAAACATTTTTCAAGGATGTGTGAATTCATAATTTATTATGTGGATGAATGATGTTTGTACATTATATTCTTTTTCTTTCTAAAATTTACTGAAGGACAAAAAATAAAATCCAACTCTTAAATCATTTGTGAGTACTAGAATTTAAAATTATGGCATCTTTAAATGGTGCTTATTATATACGGAAAAAAGAAAACAGAAAATGAAAATATAGTCACGGAAGTTTAAGACAGTGAATAAAATAATTTTCAACTTAGAAATTTCCTGGTCTTGGTGATGAAGAGGTCGGGAGGCAGGGATACAAAAAAAGAAGATAAAAGCTGAGAAAAAAAAATTATTACTGGTAAAAAAGCACGGAAATTAATTATAAAAAGAACCTTGGAATCATAACATCAGTTTCCCTACTGTTAAAACATAGAACCTACATTTCAACTAAAATAATTTACACTGTAGGGGCGCCTGGGTGGCTCAGTCGGTTAAGCATCTGACTCTTGATTTCGGCTCAGGTAGTGATCTCACAATTTGTGGGTTTGAGCCCCACATCCGGGTCAGCGCTGGCAGGCAGTGTGGAGCCTGCTTGGGATATTCTCTCTCCCCTCTCTCTGCTCCTCTCCCACTTCCTTTCTCTAGCTCTCTCTTTCTCTCTATCTCTCCCTTTCAAAATAAACAAAATAAGCTTTAAAAATAAAAATAAAATAGTTTACACTCTTAATTAGACTCCTCTGGATCCTTAAGTATGTATCTGTACCACAAGAGGTGTTTAAATCTACAATATTATAAATAAGGAGACAGAAAATTTGAAGCCAGCAATTTACTTATTTATTTTAAATATGACTGGAGAAATAAAAAGCAATTTTTAAATTATAACATACACCTATGCATTTTAAGGAGTCTTTTATACCATTAATCTGGAGAAGTGCTGATTTATTAGAAACCTCATCTCTGATAATAGTAGGGGGAAAAAAAAGCTCAATTTAACACAATAAATCATAGAAATATATACATAGTAGAAAACACATTCTTGGTATGTTTTATTTAATAAAATTTATGTATTATAAATAGTATAAATATAGTTATATACATTATTCATACTGTGTACATTTTGTATAAATATAAATTAATACATATGGATACATATTTGTACAAGTATATATATGCATATGTATGTAAATACATGTATATGTATGTATGCATATTTAATGTATACAGTAATAATTTAAACACAATATATTACTAAATTCAGTATGAGCGTGTCCTAATTTTAAAAAGATATATCCATTTTGAATTCCTTTTTGTGTATGGTGTAAGAAAGTGGTCCAGTTTCATTCTTGTCTGTGTTGCTGTCCAATTAGAAAAGATGTGAAATGCCTTGAATTCAGTTTTCATTTCAAATGACTCATTCTCAAAGAGAAATTCTATGAAAATTCCATTATAAGTATGTCCTGTTATTCTTTCCCAGCTCACCACACTTGATTTTCTTCAAAGTTCTGGTCATATCTTAAAGGCATTTCTTCACTTACCAATTGACTTGCGTATTTTCCATCTACCTCCAACTAAAATGTGAGTGTCCTCAGAATGTTTTTCCATAACAAATCATCAGCTTCCAGGGTGGGACTGGGATTGCAGTGGGTGCTTTAGAAATATTTATCAAAAGAATAAACAATCAGATTGAATACTAATGCATAAGCTATTGTTTGCAAGCCTATATTATATTCTTTGAGTCATCTTTTAAATTCTTAAGGGATATTTCAGACATCTTTAATAATCCAATACTTTCATCATTGTAGAAAATACTAATGAGAATATGGTGTTACTTGAGTTATTTCCCACCCCACCATAAGGGATGAGTTGGTATTGTGTCCCATTCACTTTAAGCATGAAAGGAGAGGAGTTTCAAACAGATCCCGTCAAAAGCTTAATATGTGTCTTTGGAGCATGGGGACAATGGACCAAGAAATCTGAAGGGTGGGAGGCTGGATGAAGGCCAGCTGTGGTAATAGGGAGTAAATGGTGGTTTGGGAGGTAACTGATCTCTTACTGATAATGTGCCCACAGTCTTGTTTGGATTAAAGCTGAGATGGTTTGTCCAAGGAAAATCATTCATGGTTGTAAAGCTTACAAAGAGTGAAGGAATAGAGGCTGGGTCTGTGGAGATAAGATGAGAGAAGTGGTCATATCCAAGTTATGTAGGGGTATGCAAAGATTTGACTTTTACACTGAGCGTTGGAGGATTGATTTTGAGCAAATGGATAGAACAATCCAACTTGTCAGAAATGGATCTGTCTTGTTCTATGCCGAGAACAGAAAATAAGAAAAGGGGTGGGGAGAGGAGAAGACTAGTATAATAAATAGTTCAGGAGATACTTACAATATCTTGTCCAGTGTGGTAACCACTACCAGCATGTTTCAATCAGGAAACATTTCCTGACTCTTTTCGCTGTCCTTCTTATCTCCCTCCCCTAAGCCAATGAGGTTGGGTAGAAACGCAAAACAGGAGAAAGAATGAAAAAGCCAGTTATAAAAATCCCAGTTTAGGTAGCCAGCCCAAAGTAGAACTGCAGTGGGGGCAGGAAAGAGCTATAATTTAAAAGAAGTTGGATTATTTTGATTATTACGTTGAATTATTACATTGGATATTTAATAACTGAACTGATTTTTTTGAGTATAACTGACTAGATAGCTTTTTATTTCCTAAGATGCACATGAAGTATGAGGCCCAAGCAATATGTCATTGAGGGCAGAGAGAAAACTAGTTTCAAGAAGATTTAAGATAGGAGTGAGCAGAAAGAAAGAAAAAGGTATGTTTTTTTTTATGGTTGTTTGTTTTGTTTTGTTTTGTGTTTTTTCCTCCCTTTTCTTAGACTGGCTAAATAGTGGTCGTCTGTGCGTGGTGCTGTATTTCCTTCCAAAAATCCTACCACTGTCAATATTGGTGAATTAAAAGTTTTAGGAAGACCTGTAGTAGTGAAATCTTGTTTTTCTCTGTATTTCTAGAAATCTGTATATAAGCCCTTGGGAAAATTCTTTTGAAATTATTAGATAAATAGAGCAGAATGAATAAAATCTTTTGAAACATATGAGAGACGTGGGTTTACCCTCCAATTTTGCCTGCTCCTAGCAGGTCCCATCGTATCTTGGGTGCAAGTTTCTCTCCTCTGTAAATGGCAGTTCATATTTATATTAAAGGTATTTTTGAGGGAAAGAATAGAGAATAGAATATATATAAACTGCCTACTTCAGTAGTTAAAATTGAAAAAGGTGATAGGGGTGCCTATCTTAACTTCAGTAGTTAAAATTGAAATAGGTGATAGGGGTGATAATGCAAATGTTTCTCCTATCAGCCAGTCAGTTAGTTAGGCATCTGACTTCAGCTTAGCTTCATGCTCTCATGGTTTGGGGGTTTAAGCCCGCAGAGAGTGCCTCGGGGAGCCCTGAGTGACCCCACACGGGGCTCTACCCTGAGCATGGAGCCTGTTTGAGATTCTCATTCCCTTTCTCTCTGCCCCTCCTTCCCTCATGGGCATGTGCTCTCTCTCTCAAAATACATAAATAAGCATTTTTTAATTAAGTAGATGGTTAATAACCATTATTCATTTAATATTAAATAGAAACAAAACAATCGTTTTTCTTTTTTTTCTTTTCCATTTGGACTTCCAATGCAAGTATTTGAAATAATAAACTCTCGATTAGTGGAAAATTATCATCTCTGGTGTGCGCAGGGCCCATCTTTTGACTGTTTGAACATTTTATTTCCCTTTAACTACATTATTTTCTATTCTTATTCAATATTTACCTTTCAAAAGTATTTTGTATGTATTATTTTGTTGTTATATGCTTTATAGAGTGTCTATTTTTGGAGGTGATACATACGATTTTAATTTATACATACAGTATTCCATTAAAGATGCATCTCTTACATTTTTTTTTTCCTCTGCAGTGTTTCCTTCTTTAGGTCCATCTGTGTCCCTTTACAAGGACTATGTGGTTCTTTGCTTTATTATCTTGTATCTATGCATCTCCCACAATTTATTAGTTTACATCCTTGATAATAGACATTACCTTAGATCCCATGCTCCATTCCCACTGATAAGCAGTGGGTAACATCTACACATATCCCCTGAAGAATTTATGTGAGCGTTCCTTTGAGATATACACCCAGGTATAAACAAGTATTTTAATTGACCTAATGCTGCTGTTCCCTAACTGTCTGGAAGGGCCTTAGCCACCAACAATGCAGGAGTGTTTTATATTCCAGTACCTCCATCAACTTGACTTATTCATCTTTCTGAAAGTTGCAGGTTTTAGAAACTGATATCTTCTTGTTTCAATTCTTACTGCTCTGTTTACTGATGTGATTTAGAATCCATTGCTGTTTGGATGGTTTCAGTTTTGAAAACCGCTTTAATATAATCTTTCTCTTATGTCCTTTGGAATATTATTCTTTGTTGTTATTTCTAGGTGTTCTCTGTATATTCTACGTAGCCAGCCCTCGATGGTTTCTAATAATGCAAATGTTTCTCCTATCAGCCAGTAGAAGACTATATGAAATCATGGTAAAGAATGCAGACTCCTTATTTCACTAGCCACCAAGTTACTTTATCTTCTTTGTTGTTATTATTCTGTTTGATTCATCAGCAAAATGGGCATAATGATAGAAAAGGTTCTTGACACAGAGTAAGCACTATATAGGTTCTTAGCTCTTGTGATGGTTCTTGCCTCTATTTATGCTGTCCCTTGTTTAAAAGAAATTCCTTATTTTGAACTGTAATTGAATTCCCTTTAGGTCAATATTTTGTAGGATTTACTTAGAAAGTCGTTCCTCATTCTTATATCACAAAGGTGTTATATTACTTTCTCTTCTATTAAATTTATCATTTGACCATTCGCTTGTGAATCTTTAATCTATCAGATCTATCAGGATTTCACCACTGAATGTAGTATTATATAACAATCTAGTTTTCTTTTTCTTCAAGCCGAACTAATTTGGACAATCTCTACTGCTAAGCCCCATTGATTTGTGGGTTGTTTGACCATTTATCTTTCAAAAATGTAAGAAAAACAAACAAAAACTGTAAACTCAGAGTAGAACAATAGCTTTTATGTTAGAGCTGAAACTTGGAATACCCATGGAGAAGCCTCTGGGTTTATGATTGAAGCCTCTGTGAGAAATCAAGGATTTTATAATCTGCATTTTCTGATTATTTTATTATATATGTATGTATATATATGTATATATATATATATGTATATATAATATTTGACCCCAACAAAATTAATTTTGACTCTTTTCTTTTTTTAATGTTTATTTATTTTTGAGACATAGAGACAGAGCATGAGCAGGAGAAGGGCAGAGAGAGAGGGAGGGAGACACAGAATCTGAAACAGGCTCCAAGCTCTGAGCTGTCAGCACAGAGCCCGACGCAGGGCTCGAACTCACAGACCGCGAGATCATGACCTGAGCCAAAGTCGGCCGCTTAACCGACTGAGCCACCCAGGAACCCCTAATTTTGTCTCTTTTCAAAGAAGACTTGATTAAATGTCAAAATAAGTGGATGCACTTGGTCGTGCAATTGCTAGTGAGAAGACAATGCTTCTTTTTTAAGATTTCATTTTTTCTTTTCATATCTCACCCAAATATAATCTGATTCAGTAATCGGTGGGCATTGATGGGATTTTATTTTGTTAAGGAAAGATGAAGAGTGTCTCATTCACAATCACTAATCATAATTTAATGGGTGGAGGTAAGAGAGAGAGAGAAACAGAGTGGCTATGGTTTAGAAGGAGTATGGATTTTGAAAATAGATGCCTTTGGGTTGTGAATCTTAGCTTCTTAATTCTGACAGTTTCTCATCTGTATACTGATGATGTTTGTTGCATCATTAAAATGAAAAACATATCTCTCAAGTTTTTTGCCAAATGTTTGATAATAGTCGATATATGTTAACCCTACCTTTTTGTCTTTCCTAAATATAAAATTAGAAGGTCAATTTGCAATTAAAACTGCAATGTATTGTATAAAAATGAAGTTTTAACTATCTCCCACTCTGTGTTTTACAGATTTGCACATTTATATTTTTAAATCATCAAGTAAGAATGGGAAGATTTGATTAACATGAAGTCTTCAAAGGTCTGCTTCAAATGGGAGACCAGCTGAATCTGAGAACAGAAACCCTGAATTTGTATTGAATACCAGACAAGCATTAACACATTGGCCTCTTTGGTACCAGGTAATTAAAATGTGTAATTTGATCTTAATTAAATTACAGACTGCCCAAAGACCTTCCTCCACCCTAAGTGAATTTAAAAAATAGACTTCAGAAATATAACCACTTTTTTCTCCTTCCTCTTCCCCTACTTCATCCTACTCCAGTAGACATATACTTCTATTGGGTACAGTGTCAACATACATCAAATGTGCCAATTAAAATCAGAGCTATTTCTCAACTACCAAGCAAGGATTTTTATTTAATTTTATTTTATTTTTTTGAACTTAGCAGCAGGGACAGTGTGTGGGCACCACCAGTTACGTAATTCCTGTGCGTACCCAACTTCCCACCAGCACTGAGCTTGATCTTCAAAACCCTCCCCAGGTAGTGCTCTTTCTCTTTTGGCTTTTGTCTATTCTTACCCCTTTCTGCCTTTCCTCCTCTGGTTTTTGATGCTTTTTATTTTGGTAGAAGTGTTTCTGATCAGCATGAGAACTATCCTGGAGCTTTTCTATCTTGCAGAGTTAGTTAATGAGATTGTTGCGGACTTTAGGTTCTAAAAAAAGAGTTCTTCAATTTACTGGGTGAGGTTAAAGTAAAAATCAAGAGAATTTATGTTTTTGTTGAAGCTTCAGGAAGCAGTTAAAAAACTAATGAACTTGGGAGTCAAACATCTGGAATTGAACGTAACTCTACAGACTATTAATTGTATGATTATATATTTCTTGGGGTGCCTGGATGGCTCAGCCAGTTAAGCATCCAACTTCAGCTCAAGTCGTGATCTTGTGGTTCATGAGTTTGAGCCCCACATGGGCCTCTTTGCTGACAGCTCAGAGCCTGGAACCGTCTTCAGATTCTGTGTCTCCCCCTCTCTCTGCCCCTCTCCTGCTCATTCTCTGTCTCTCAAAAATAAATAAACATTAAAAAAAATTAAGGGGCAGCTGGGTGGCTCAGTCAGTCAAGTGTCTGACTTCAATTCAGGTCATGTTCTCACGGTTCAAAAGTTCGAGCCCTGTGTTAGGCTCTGTGCTGACAGGTCAGAGCTTGGAGCTTGCTTTGGATTCTGTGTCTCCCTCTCTCTCTCTCCTCCTCCTCTACTAGTGTTCTGTCTCATCTCTCGAAAATAAACATTAAAAATTTTTAATAAAAAAATTTAAAAAATATATACATATATAATTCTCAATTTCCTCATCTATAAAGTGAGGGTAGTAACAATTGCTTGCCAGCTCACAAGATACATATAAACACTAAAGTAAAAGCACACATGTAGGAAAAGGAATATCCCACTTATTTTATTTGAAGTGACAATGCAGCATAGCACTTTAAATTTTTGCCTTTTTAAAAAATGACTTCATGTGTATTTGCTCATTAGATCTTTCTTCTTATCTATAATTGTGTAGTGATTTTGTGAATATAAAATATTGTTATTTACTCCTTCTTTAGTTTGTCATAAGTATTTAGTAAAGCCACATCTTTTAAATTGAATGTGAGTTTAAAATTTTAATTAGGATTAGCAAAAGTTTATGTTTTCTGAACTATTGCAAATTAAAGTGGTATGCTTATATTTCCATAATGTCAGACTAAGATAAAAATTAAGGCATTTTTAGTAAAGTTTTGTAAATTATGTTAATGAACAATTATATCTGCATGGGTAAATAATACACGGATAGGCCATTCAAGAGTGAAAATAATGATTTTCATGTTTATATCCTTAGAGTAAAGAATCAAGAAAGAATCAAGTACTTTATTTAAAACACATGAGGTTCTTTTCTTCTTTTTAATCTAAAAAAAGAAATCTATATCAATGGTTAGTGTTTTGTTCAAAAATGATCAAATATTTATGCAAAACCATCAGTTGTACACTACTTTAAAATTCCTATTTAATTATAGGCTTTCTATAATTATCTTTTTAGAATGTTGATTTTGATCTGTGTGGCTCCTTACATTACTTATGGACAGTGTTTCCCTATCAAATATAGGGTTCATGGCCATAGCTACTAGTAGATATGCGTCCAATACTTTGTATCCATTCTAATATTTGTATTTTGAACATATTTCTCAGTTGCTAAAATAGCAATGCTTTGTATCATTTCTCTGAATTTTGCGTTTATCATTATTTACCTCTGAATTTTTTATATATTACATATATATGAATGTGGGTTAGATTTAATTTCATATTTTTGACTACAGGTGTTTAATATCAACTTTATTTTAGACTTCAAAAAATTCACAAAAATAAGTTAGGTGCACATACAAATACAAATTCATAGTTCTTTTCTCATTTAAGACACTTAAATTAGGGTAAGTTAGGGATGCATATTTTTATTCCTAGATTAAGCACTAAAAAATTATAATAATGTAACTAGAAATCCAATGATAATTAAGATGAAATACCAGAAATATTTAGCAATCCAAAGAAGCAACCCAATGAATTCCAGTAGGAATGTAGAACAACTGAAAAATAAGATGAGACAAATGTAAAGCCAGTAGCAAGTTAGGAGACCTAAATAAACCTTATTCCTAATTCAGGAAGAAATCCCCAAAATGGAATTAAAAAAGAAAAAAAGAGGACAAACCGTATGCTGTCTACAAGAGATGCACTTCAGATACAAAAGTGATTGTATCTATCTAATCATAGATACAAAATGATTAGAAATAAAAGAATGGAAGAAGGTGTGGAATGCAACCAACAGTATGCTTAAGAAAGTAGGTTAAGTGAGGTGCCTGGGTAGCTCAGTCATTAAGCATCCAACTTCGGCTCAGGTCATGATCTCAAGGTTCATGAGTTCAAACCCCACATCGGGCCCTCTACTGACAGTGTGAGATTCTCTCCCTCTACCACTTTATCTCTGTCCCTCCTGTGTGTGTGTCTCTCTCTCAAAATAAGTAATAAATAAATGTAAAAAATCATTTATTAAAAAAAAAGAAAGTAGGATAACTATGTTAGTATCACAAAAAGTCAACTTAGAGACAAGGAACACTGGCTACAAAAAAGTATATAATAATACTTAATAATAGTAAAATAATCAGTATGTTCTGAAAGTATAGCAATTATAAGTATATATGAACCTAATAAAAAAGTCTCAAAAATAATAAAGTCCAAATTGTCAAACCTAAATTAAAATATATACGAATTCACAATCATAGTTGGAGACTAATTCTCCTCATTTAGTAATGAATAGATTAGCTAGAAAAATAATCAGTAAGGATGTCCCAACATCCTTAACCTAATTTTCATTTACAGAACACCGCACTCAGTAACTGAAGAAATAATATTTATTTCAAGCCCGTATAAAAATTCAGTAAGAAAGGCCATGTTATTGGCTATAAAACAAGTCTTAATAGATTTCATTTCAAAAGATCAAAATGTTAGAGCATGTTTTCTGATTACAGTAAAATTACATTATAAATCAAAAAATACCTTGAAAAGAACCAAATATGTCGTCATTCATTAACTCATTTCTAAATAACATGTAGGCAATTAGTTAGGCAAATGCATTTTTGATGAAATGCATTTGATGATGAAAACACAACACATCAGAACTAGTGGGATGCCACTAAAATGAAGCTTTAGAAGAAAAGGTATAATTTTAAATTCTTACATTGGAAAGAATAATACTGTAGTTGAAGATCCAAGCTTTCATTTTGGAAGCAAAAATAAAGAAAATGTTAAATTCAGGTGAAAGGAAGAAAGTAACTAATAAGGCGCTGAGATAATGAAACAGGAAGAAAAGCATGCAATAGAAAAAAATCAATAAAAATAAAGGTGGTTCTTTGAAAAATGTAGAAATATATATATAAAATTCTAGCTTGACTGTTCAAGAAAGAAGGAGAACACAAAATACAAACATTAGGAATGAAGAAGATACACCATTATGTATCCGTAGTAATTAAAATTCATAAATAAATACCAAAAATAGATTTACACAATGAATTTGACAACATAGACAGAATGAGTAATTGTTGGAAAGACACACTTAGCAAAATTCAAATGAGAAGAAATTGAAAAAATCAAGAACTCTTATATTAGTTTTCTATTGCTGGTATAACAAATTGCCACATACTCAGCAACTTAAAACAATACAAATTGATTATCTGATAGTTCTGGAAGTCAGAAGTCTAAATGGGTTCACTGAACTGAAACCAAAGTGTCAATAGGGCTGCCTTTCTTCGAGAGGCTCTAGGGAAGAAATGGTTTCCTACTCTTTTCTGTCTACCAAAGGATACCTGAATTCCTTGGTTCATGCTCCTTCATCTGCCACCTAAGTCACCAATGACCAGTTGAGTTCTTCCTAAATTGGATCTTTCTGGGACTGTCTTTTCTACCTTCCTCTTCTATGTTTAGGAATCTGATGATTACATTTGGTCTAAGCAGAAAATCAGGATAATCTCCCTTTTTTAAAGCCAGTTGAACAATAATTGGTATCTTAATTCTCTTTTGCCACAAAAAGTAGAATATTCACATGTTCCAGAAATTCGGATGTAGACATTTTTGAGAGGCCATTTTTCTGCCTACTGTACCTTTATATCTATTAAATAAATTAATAGTTAAAAATGTTAGGTTCAAAGAAATCTAAACCAAGATATTTGCAACGGTAAAATCTAATAAATGTTTTTGGGAGAAATAATACCAAAACTACAAAAACTCATTTAGAATAAGAGAACACTTCCCAACTTATTTTATGAGGTCAGGTTTCTTCTGAAACCAAGACTAGATTAAGAGATTACAAGAAAAGCATACTATATACCAAAATTTCTCATAAACATTGATATGTAAATCCTTATCAAAGCTTTAGCAAATGATATCCAACTCTACATAAAAGGAATTATACATTATGACCAAATGGGATATATTTCAGGAATTCAAGTTTGCTTAATATCTGAAAATCGTTCAGTGCACATTACGAAATCAATAGACTAAAACAGAAAAAAAAATAAGTATATCAATAAATGAAGAAAAAGTATTTGACAGTGCTCACTTAATATAAAGAACTTTTTTCTAGAATGTATAAATCAACAATATATATAACTCAATAATAAAATGACAAATCATCCAGTAAAACATGGGCAAAGGCTTGAATAGGCACTTCACAAAAGCAGATAAATGGTCCCAGTACACACATAAAGATGCTTATATCTGTAGTCATCAGGGAAATGCAAATTGAAATCAAAATAGTTACCACTAGTATCTCATTAAAAGGGCATAAATAATTTTTAAATGCAATATTAGAGATAGCATATGGAATTTTCATATGTTTCTGGTGGAAATGATAATGGTATTTCATCTTTCCTCAATTTCACTCCTACGTATTTACCAAAGAGAAATGAAAACCTATGTTTACACAACTCTACTTGAATCTTTGTAGAAGCTTTATTCATAATAACTCCAAACAGGAAAGAATACAATGTCTATTAACAGGTGAATAGATAAACACACTTTGAAAAATGCATACAATAGAATACTCATCAGTTATCTAGAGGAACAAACTGCTGATGGATTCAATAACATAATTTTTTTTTTTTAAGTATGGTGAATGAACAAAGTTAGACTCAAAAGATACACATATCCTAAGTTCATTTACGTGAATTTCTAGAAAGGACAGAATCATAAGTTACAGAAAGCAGACTAGCAGTTCAACTTGGGCTCATGGTTACAGGAGGGACTGTCTGAAAAATAGCAAGTCGAAACTTCTGGTGAAAAGAACGTGTTCTGTATCTTCATCATGGGATGATGCTTTCATGAGTGTACACTTTTGTCGAAATTATTAAATGGTACATTTTCAATGATCTTCGTTCGTTGTGCAAAAGTTGTACTTTGAAAAGTTGATTTAAAAATAGCAGTTTCCTCTAGGAAGTGGAGTCAGGCATAAAGGCACACCCAATTGAGGGTGAATTTGTCTCCTGAGTGATTCCACTTACTTGTCTTCTATAGGTTGTGCCTCTTGCAGTCGTGAAATATGGTGAGTCTGGGTAGAGAAGTGTCATGAGCTTTCATATTTACTAATATCGCCGTATGTCATTTGAACTTTATAACTGTAAGAATTATATTTTCAAAAATCAAGCATAAATACTTGATAAAGGACTATAAAGCTCCATCCGTAAGGAACAAGAGTAAGACCCATGTGTGATTGCCACATTCATTAGATTTCTGACAAAGAGAGAGACCTTTTCAATAGTCACAGTAGAGGTTTTCATTTTTGGAAGTTTCCTTTTTAGCTTGCATAACTCTATTTTTTGGCAACAATTTGAGGAAATGGAATTTAGACGGAAAACTATTCTTTTATGGGCTCGAATAACAGTTACTTTTTAAGGAAAAGAAACATTAAAAAAATTCTATTTTAGGAAATATCTACCTAAATATTTGCAGATGGAGAACAGTGAGGAAGTAGGCTTTACCTGTGAAAGAAAAATAGATACATAGACTCTTCTGCATAATAAACAAATAGGAATTAGGAATAAGAAGACAGAGTGGGTGGAGAAGAAAGGGACTGGAGAAATCAAATAAAGACAAATTTCTGTAGCTGACCCAACTGGATCAGAACAGGGCAGTGATGTAGGAGGTGAGGTGACCTGTAAGTGGTATTAATAAATGCAGAGCTCAAAGTCAGAGACATGTAGGAAATATATGGACCTCTCACCTAGTATCCCCAGGTAAAGCAGATAGAATATGTGACTCTCATCTTAATAGCTGTGAATAAAACCAAATTTATGTGAAGCTCAAAGAACTGCATACATTTGATGACACGTTGAATACAAAAAGTATGCAGATTTGTAATCCCTGCGCCGGCATACCTATTTGTGTATTTTCTCAACAAGTCACTTTCCTCTCTGCGTTACTGATTCCTCTGTGACCTAAGAAATTTAAACTGCAGTTTACAAGATCTCTCTATATTTTGATTTTTTAATGCCATCTTGACATCCATGCCACTAACTTTATCTTAATTTTATTTGAAATGCCTTTCATTTTAAAAGTTATGTATTTCGCCCTCAGTTTTGAAAAGGGCAAAATGTGAGGGTTTTTAAGATCTTTCTTGTTTGTTTTAATTGGGTTTATTTCAAGTTCAGTAAATATTCGCTGGCAACCTTTGACATTTTGAGTACATGCTGGGGCTACCATGGTGACCAGGTTCATGTCTTCGTGAACCCTTGGCCTGTAGGGGAGACAGACACAATTCAAATTTCAAGTTGCCTAATTTTTATAATTCTTTCACAAGGATATTATAGGGATTAAGAAAATCTAACAACTAAAAATAAAAAAGGAAAAAAGAAAAAAGGAAAGAAAAGAAAAGAAAAGAAAATTTCCCAGCTGATGAGAAAAATTAATGTTAACTTTTGAATATTTTAACATCAAATGATCATAAACCCTATATTGCCAACATTTCCTCTTTACGGATACTAGAAAATGATGGAGAAGAGAAGTGGAGAGAAAAACCTACTCTCTCAACATAAGACAGTGGGCAGTGCCCTCTGCCCAGCAGTGGCCGTGTCTTTGAATCATGCTGATAGTCCCTTCCACTGAAGGCAGTTTAACTAAAAGAACAAACAGACCCAGCATATGGTCAACCTAATTATCACTGGAAAAACTAAAACTCATTAAATCTTTGGTAATAAATGATTTTAAAAACCTGCAAACAAAAGCAGAAGGAACCTGTTACTTTATGTTTTATAAATATAAAACATAATAACTAATAAGGCATTACATTTTCTAATTGGTCAGGACTGCCCTGCAGTCAACATAGCTAAAATAATGTTTAATTTCATAACAAAAATTATTTTCACTTTTGGATTATTTATTTATTTATTGTTAATTTCCTGTATTCTTCCCCACTCTTTTTTCTGTCTGCATATCTGAATCTATCTCTGATGTAAACCCACTCAAATTCTCATTCAGCCATGAAGACTTCCCTGAGAGCTCCTTTTGACTTGGAGTCTTCTGTCTCTAGTTTTTCTAATGATGACTGCCCAGAGCTTACAGTCTATTTATGTATGTTCTCTGGCTTATTCCTTGTTTAATGAGGTTATACATACCCTCCCCAACTGTGATGGTTCAACTTAATGATTTTTCAACTTTGCATTGGTGCATAAGAAATGCACATTCAGTAGAGCACCATACTTTGAATTTTGAATTGGGATCTTTTCCTGAGCTAGCAATGAGTGACAAGATCCTCTCTTATGATTCTGGGCAGCAGCATCTCCCCATCAGCCGTGCAATCACCACGGGTAAACAACCGATGTGCTTAGCAACCATTCTGTACCCATTCAACTATTCTGTTTTTCACTTTCAGTAACAGTAGTCAATAAATTACATGAAGTATTCAGCACTTTATTATAAAATAGTCTTTACGTTAAGTGATTTTTTCCCAACGTAAGATGATACAAGTGTTCTGAGCACATTTAAGTCAGACTAGGCTAAGCTATGATGTTCAGTAGGCTAGGTGTATTAAATATATTTTTATTTACATTTTAAACTTACGATGGGTCTAGCAGGACATGACCCCACTGTAAGTTGAGGAAGCTCTTCATTATTTCCCTAAGCAGACTTTAAAGTTTTGACATTCTAATTAACCTGATGCTGATTGTTGTCAGCTTTATTTAAATGATTATTTGTTAAATTTGCTATTATACAGAGAGGGGTTGAACAGTTAGAAGATAAAAAGAAACGGCATTTCATTGTGCATCTTGTGTAACTGTTCAGGTGAACAACATATGATTAGATAAGTTTGTTACTTGCCTGGATTATTTATCAGTGTCCCCCAATTTTTGTATATATTATTAATATCATTCATTCTGAAATATTTTCTTAATTTTCATTTTTTAAATGTTTATTTATTTTGAGAGAGACAGAGACAAAGAATGCACGCAGGGAAGGGGCAGAGAGAGGGAGAAAGCGAATTGCAAGCGGGCTCGGCGCTATCAACGCAAAGCCCGATGACAGGCTTGATCTAGCGAACCATGAGATCATGACTTGAGACAAAATATAGAGTCAGATGCTCAACTGACTGAGCCACCCAGGCACCTTGAAATATTTTCCTTAAATAAGGGGCGCCTGGATGGCTCAGTCGGTTAGACGTCTGACTTTGGCTCAGGCCATGATCTCAAAGTTCGTGAGTTCGAGCCCGGCGTCGGGCTCTGTGCTGACAGCTCAGAACCTGGAGCCTGCTTCGGATTCTGGGTCTCCCTCTTTCTCTGCCCTCCCCTGCTCATGCCCTGTCTCTCTCTTTTTCTCTCTCTCTCTCTCTCAAAAATAAACATTAAAAAAATTAAATAAAAGACAGCACAGTATGATAAGAGACCAGTTATTGGAATCCGGCTGCTAGTATTCAAATACAGTTTCTCCCTTTATTACCTGAGGGACTAAAGGCAAATTACTTAAGTTCCATGTCTCTGTTCCACGTCTTTAAAATGGAAAGAGTGATAGTACTTTCCCCGTGAAGTTACTACGAGAATTAAGTAAACCGATGCAAATAAAGTGCTGACAGTGGTGCCTAGGGAAAGACACGAAGTCACAAATGTCACCATATCGGGATTTGAAATAAGAAGTCATTTTCATGGTTATCAGGAGTGTGAAATATCGTACAATACAGAAACCATGACTTCAGTTTACCATTGAATCCCGTGGCGACTCACAAACATGTTCTATGGCTGCGACCACCCAACTCTCTCCTCCGACGGTGAGGTGGTGGAGTGCTCCAGGTGGAGGTGATTCTGCGGCTATCCCTGTCCGCAGTCTTATTTATCAGCTCTTCTCTTCTCACTCACATCAGTGAGGTGTTTATGCCCTCTGTTTTACCACAGCGTTTGCTTAAGGAGAACTTTACTGCCCCGCCTGCCCATCTTCATAAAAGCCCTTTCTTACAGTCCCTGTTTCCTGTGCTATTTTACTGGACACATTTCACTCCATCCTCTGGAGAAGGTTATTTATTTTTCTTTTACGATGGTCTTTTCCTGTCTTGCTGTGTGTCTCATGCCTTCCTCTATGGCATAATTTCCTGTACTTGAACTTTAAATAGTTCCTCTGACATGTGTGCCCCGTGTACTTTCTGCAGATGCCCATCGTGACATTTGCTCTATGTCACTGGTTAAATCGGCTCATAATTCAACAAATACTTATTAAATAACACTGTACCAGGCCTTGTCCTTGCATTTTAAGTTTAGTGCTGACAGAAAGAAGACAAATATCAAATAAAGAAATGCATAAATAAATGTGTATTTAAAGGCAAAACACAGGAGCATGGGAAATTATAATGGGGAAATCTAATTTAGGTAGAATTGAGTGTGGTCAAGGAAGGATGTTCTCAGAAGATCTGGTATGAAGAGTCTCTGACAGTTAAGTTATAATGTCTGGGAAGCTACCGGATATAATTTTGAAGACTTCGAAGTGATATTTATTACCACATAAATGACTTGGAGGGGTGTAGAGTGAGAAGAGTACCCACAGCTTAGCTCTGAGAAATTCTAATATTTAAAGGTTGGATGGAGAAAGACAATCCTGATTAGGTGACTGAGATAGAAAATAGAGATATGTATATACCTGAGGAGTATCTTCTTCCATGAGTCATAAAAGAGATACTCCCATAAAGGAGTTAATTATCAACTATCTTGCATCTACTGGGAACACTAGTTGGGTGAAGAGAGAAAGGGTGTGTATGGTCATTGAGAATTCAATCAAGATATTGATTGATTGATCTTTGCAAGAAGTTTCAATGGAGGAGTGGAGATGGATGCCAGGTCAAAGAGCAGAGTTGGGAGGGAGAGATAAAAAATAGGTTTGGAGAAGTATGGGAGGGAATGTCTGGTGTCACTTTCATTGCGTTTCTTCTTTGTGAGAAATTGAACCTGAAATTTGGCTAATCCCATGGTTATTTGGGTTACTTCTACGTCCCCCTCTTCACCTTAGTAACTTTCCCTTAAGTTATAAGAGGATGTGATGGATGGACAGGAAGTCTTTTTAAAGGAGTGCTGCCAAACAGTGACTGGTGTCCTCCTCCTTCGTCATGTCTTCCTTCCTGTCTCCTGGAATGAAACACAATAACTGAAGCTTCAGCTGCTATTTTTGGCCAAATAGATAAGGGCTCCACCTTGTTGATGTCACTGCAGTGAATTGGAAGGACTCATCATTGAGTTGCAGTACCAGCCCTGGATTATCAGCTTTCAGATTCCATTTCAAAAGACAAAAGTACATTTCTGGTAAACGCTCTTATTTTAGGTTTTTTTATCCTAGAGACCTGAGCTTAATTATGACTGAAAGAAGATACCTAGCATAAGGAGGGAATGAATAAATTGTGCAATAAATTTTTCAAATGTGTTTAAATGCAGACGAGAGAAACAAAGGAAGAGTTCAAAGATAAAGATGATTGTATGCCTTAATAAATATGCAAATAGATAAATGATTGATGATGATGATAATGATGATGATGATGATGATGATGATGATGATACAGGTTATTATTGGAGACAGTAGCATCTATTCTAAATAATAAAGATAATTGTAGACAATACGGATGGATAGATGATAGATAGATAGATAGATAGATAGATAGGTAGATAGGCTGGAACTGGAATCTATAGAATGGATGAAGGAGTTGTCTTCAGAGCAGATAGAGATGATCCTTAAGTATAATAGAAGAAGTGAAAATTATGAGTTCAGAAATAAGCAGGATTATAAACTCGATGGTTGGAAAATAAAGAAGTTCTAAGAGCTTTTAGCTTTTCAATGAAGATGCTTAGCTGATTAGTACAGAGCAAGAGAATTTTGATGAGAATGAACTAGGCACACATTGTTACGGCAATCCCACTCTGAAGCATATATATACAAAAGAAATTCTTACAAGTGAACAAAGAGAAATGAGAAGCAGCTTAATGAGAATCACTGTTAACTTCCTAGTTTATGAATTTCTGATGGGATTATCCTTTTAAAAGATTCTCCACAGTTTGTGAAAAAGTCTTTATTTTCCATCAAGAAATAGATTGATTTAGAGGAAAGTCTGAATTTCTGGGCAATCAATGTCCCCAAGAAACAAGAGGTTTCCTCTGTTGTATTCCTGGCACCTTAATTTTCTGAGCAATGTCAATGGGCCAATCACTTCTTGAAACAGCAGGGAAAAAAAGAAGGTAGGTTTTTTTCTACTTTTATTTACTTCTTTACTGACATTACATTCAGATTACATGAACAAAAGAGCCCTAGGTTATATGTTGAATGAGTACTTAAATACCAGAATAATAATATTTTGGGAGCTGAAATTAATCATATTGTCCCAAATATAAAAATGTTTAAAAGCTGGAAAACAACCTTATATTAAGAGATTAGGAAAGTTTGTTGTAACCTCTTTATGTGATCTTTGATAGCGAGAAAAATGTCATGAATATCTTGGCTGCCTTTGATAATGCTACATAATGGTAAGTGTCTCACTGGCTGAAATACTGGTTTCTTTTTCCCTTGAACTGAATCACTCCTTAGGCCACAAACCTATAAGTTCTGCATATGATGTTCTTAAATTCTTAGTAATGTCAGCATCCCATGTAATATACAGAGTTTGAATCGTAAGAAGGGTCAGAGAAAATGAAATAGGTTGATCATAATGTTCTCTCTTAAGCCCTTAATAAATAAAAACTGTGAACGGTGCTTCAATTTTTAGTTAGGTTCAATTTATTTTCAGCAGGATTATGATGACTGAAAATAAAAGAATATTAAATACAGTGAGGAAAAACATCCCAATAATTAGGCATTGAGAGTAGACTCTTTGGTACTTATAGTATTTAAGATTCTAGAATTTTAGAAGGAAAACTAAGATAATATGAGAATTTCACATCTCAAAGGATTTCACCCTGGAGGTTTCAATCTAGCTGTGACTCAGTTTTCCAGGAGAGCATTAAAGTAGTCTTCCATCTTTGCAGGCCCTGAAATTTAATTATATCAGTTTAATCAAGGGTGATTAGTTCTGGATAATTAAGTTAGTCAGATCATCCCAGTAAGATATTCTTTAATAGAACATTGAAAAGTGTTTTATAAAACATACAGAGTTCCCTAAATAGTTACCACCATAAGGAAGCAGGCATTTACAACCATAATATGTCTTTTTTTTAAATTATTTTAATGTCTATTTATTTTTGAGAGACAGAGTGTGAGCAGGGGAGGAGCAGAGAGAGGGAGACACAGAATCCAAAGCAGGCTCCAGGCTCTGAGCTGTCAGCACAGAGCCCAGCGCGGGGCTCGAACTCACAGACTGTGAGATCATGACCTGAGCCGAAGTCAGCCACTTAACCGGCTGAGCCACCCAGGCGCCCCCATAATGTGTCTTATATGGCTAACATCCTGATTTTCTGAAAGAATACATTTTTTTTTTCACAAATGAGTAGTTATTTCTTAGCAGTTGTGGTAAGCCATCATTGGGCCCATTTACATTTATGTAATGCCTCGATATCATCTCTTACACTAATCTCTTAACCTATTAGAGTTGATATGTGAATTAGCTCTCCAACTTAGTCATATACCTTGAGTATTTTCTTTATGCAATTCATTGTCTGAGGTCTGAGGACTGTGCAAAATTGGACAGTGATACTACATAAAATGAGAGATGCCTCATTGCCAATATTTTTTTCCAGAACTGCAAAAAAAAAAAAAAAAAAAAAAGAAGAGAGAGAGAGAGAGAGAGAGAGAGAGAGAGGGAAAATAGATTACCTTGAATAAAAATACTTGAGAAGTCTTCATTAAGTCATTCGACAATCAATGTTGAGCACTTACTACGACCCAAGCACTCTACTAAATCTTGAGGTAGCAAAACAGGATACGATATGGCAAGAGGGAAGAATTTTCTGTTGCTTTTTGTTACAGAGACCTTACAAATCAATAGACCTAGAGTATGGTGGCCTGGCCTTTTGTCGGTATTCAATTTTGGTTGAATGAATGAATGAGTATCTGAATGTCAGTCATGATGAAACTGATTCTAAAAACAAGATCTTTACTTAATCCTAAAGATATGGTCCAATATTTGTATCTTTGAAGAAAAAAAACTGCATAACTTCTGTAGTTAGCCGGTGTCTGGCATTTGGTAGAAACTCATAGTCATGTCCTTCTTTTTCCATAACAAATACAATAGAAATAATCCATATGTATTTAACTCTATGAACTTGGCTAAGGATACATAAAGATAGGGAAGGGAGTGACTTGAAAATATGTTTTGGAAATACAAAATGTGATGTAAATATCCAATGTAATTTCAGTGTTGTATTACTCTTGTGATTTATTATCTGAGTATTATCATTATGGAGTTTCATTACCCAAAACTCCAGCCTTATCTGTGCCTCTCCCTACATACCATTTGCTCTTCAATTATAGAAAAGCACTTAACTCCTTCTGTACATCATATCCTTGTTCCTACCGTGTTCTTCCTTGTTATTACCTCTGTTGGTAGCCCTGTGAGTTAGTCAAAGTTGTTATTATAGACAACGGCATCTATCCGAGCTAAACACAAATAAACATAAAAAAATATGGGTAACACAGAATTATTGGAAAAAACTAAGAAAGTAGAGATTTGTGGCTGGTCTTTCAGAACATTCTTCAAATGACATGACAGATCTGGCAATCAAGAGAGCCATTGCTTCTGCTCCATAAGGAGAGTTGCAGAATGGAAGGCTGGGGTCTCTGCAGCTGGTGCAAAGGCACCTTGCCTCTCATCTGATCTGGGCCAGAAACATGGAGGTTCAAGTTCTATTTTTCTCTCTGAAGCAATTCAGTGGCAAAGTGGCATATGGGGCGTCGGATAGGCAGAACCTAAATCCAGTCCAGAACTTGAGCTGCAAGAGAGTCTGCGAAGTATAGTGCTTGCGTCCCAGGTACGGCACCTTTGAAAGCATTTGGCATGGGTGTTACTGAGACAATTTGACATATCTGTTATAAACCCACATTTTCAATGAGTTTCATTTTTCCAGTTTCTTTTTTCTAATGTTTATTTATTTATTTTGAAAGAGAGAGCAAGAGAGATTGTGCGCACAAGTGAGGGAGAGGGAGAGAGTGAGAGAGAGAGAGAGAATCCCAAGCAGGCTCTGCTCTGTCAGCACAGAGCTCAATGTGGTGCTTGATCTCGTGAACACAAGATCTGAGCCAAAATCAAGAGTCAGTCACTTAACCAACTAAGCCACCCAGGGGCCCCTAGTGTCATTCTTTTCCGCATATCACTCCTGTTATCCACCTAGATTCATTTGTTTATTCATTCATTGTTCATTCCTTCATTCAAACACCATTTATCGGGCACATAGTATATTTCTGGCTACACTGAGGCACCTCCTATAATACAGTTTTCTCACAGCTATCATTTAAACTGCGAATGTTTCCATAAGAGATTTTGTAAAAGAATATTAAAATTTTCTGCTTAATTATTTATCTCCCATTACACTGTAAATCTGTCAGCATTCATTCAAGAAAGGAAAAATTAGTCATTATTCCGAATAGAAAATAGAAACACAATGCAATAAAAGCTTACACAACTGTGAAAGGGCTGGGACAGCAAAGGCCAAGGAAGTTGCTGGAATCACAGAGTCATAAAAACAAGAAGTGTCAGGGTTTCAGGAGAGACTTTGGATATGATCTCAGCTGCCTGCAGCAGAGAATCAGAAAGCTGACAGGAGCTTTCAGAGAAGCCTCTGAAAAGCTCAGGAATCCCAGGGAAGCTGCCGGCTCAGGGTCAGAAGGTTCACTAAGGCTTACCTGAGAATCTCCCCAAGACTCACCTCTTCCCTCCGCAGCAACCAGAGAATAATGACCTCTTCCCTTCTGTATTGCAAATGTTGCTCATTAGCATAATCACAATACTACTGGAGAGAAGTACTAGAGAACACATTATTGGCTTCCCCCTTAGAATGAATAGATGAAGGTAAGTGAAGACTGATACTATTTTGAGTTGATAACAAATGATATGGTATAGTCCACCCAGTTGATAACTCAAGCATTCCTTTCTACCAAATTAAACTGGTAAAGCAATAATGACAATGATATCATTCTTCCCTTAAGTATGATCTTTATTTCTCTGAAGAAGTGGTTATTCTTTTCCCAAAACAAGAGTGTCCTTTTGTGGGAACGGCCATTCCTTTCTTAACTCAATCACCATCTTCTTATAGTAACCTGCGGTAATCTATTACAGTTTTGGCTGTAATTATAATTAAGTTGTATATTCTAATTATAAATTTAAACACAATGGGCAAAATCTGCTTAAAAGAAGAGAAAGAAAGTAAGGAACATTGAGTAATGTGTGATGTAGATATAAAATAACAAGAAAAAGAATATGCATTTCTATGTTTTCCTCATTTCTGGAACTTATCCTGGGGTCGTAGTTGGTATTTATTACTTCTTTCTTCCACTATCCACTCTCTGTCCATTTTTTCTCTATATCTCTACCACTGTTTGTGGTTATTTACCTGATCAATTGACCTGAACATTTTTCTATAAAATTCTGAGCCATTACCGTTTCTGATAATATTTAGTTACCATCATCTTTTATTAATATTTACTACTTTTGATCAAAGTATTAAGAGTCACCCTAGAGATTTCCCTCAGCTCCGAATATACTCCTCTGTTTTTCTATCATGATCAGTCACTCTCAAATGTCTGAGGAACCTAAAGTGATCCGGCGACAGGCTCAAGTTCTGAGTCACTGTAACCATTATTTTGTCCCCCTGTAGAAGTATTTCACCTTTGTGCCTTAAGCCTTCTGATATAACAGGATACAAAGTTGCAGGAACAGGTAGCAACACCTTTTGGTTTCAAGGCCTCTGTATTCTGGTAATGGACCACCTAGAAAACCCAGAATCATTTCCCTGTATCAATATTCTTATTTTAATCCCATCCGCAAATTGTCTTTTGCCATATTAAGTAGTATTCACAGGTTCCAGGGTTAGCAAATACATATATTTGGAGACCATTATGCAGCATACCACATCACGTTAGCACAAAGTGATGGTAGTAACCTGCCTTTGTGAGAAGAAATATATGTTTTTGAACCCATGAATAATCTCCATCTCTGCCAGCAATATAATTATATGAGCCCATTGCAGAAGTTCAGGGTGGAGATGGGATGGCAGCAAGAAAATAAGCTTACGTGTGTAGAATGAGTTCTCTTGCCCCCAATTCCTACAATGGATGTCTTTTGGAATAGCTTTTGTGAAGAATTAAAACGACACAAAATCCTCACACTGAAGGCTCGTTACAGAGTGTCCATTCACATACACCATCCCCAGAGCTTCTTGTTATTAACGTTTCATCTCATGACTGCTATTTCACTGATCGACCAGACAAACATTAGTCACTGCCATGAATCAAAGTAGAAACTTATCTCTGGCTGTCTCTCCTTTGCACTCATCCAAAGAGAGGGGACAGCTAGTTGTGGTGCATAAATTTCTTCCACTTGTTTCTCTTCTCCAGGGTATGCTCTGGAATTGAAACAGACTACTTTTGGGTGATACCAGGATATCACCTGTAGTTTTTATTAGTTTTTTTTTTCCTTTTATTAGTGAGTTTATCTCCAAGATTGCATTAGGTATAAATTGAAGGAGATATGACAATTTTTTTCTCATTTAAGAACCATAAGAATCTGGGGTCCCTGGGTGGCTCAGTCAGTTAGTTAAGTGTCTGACTCTTTATTTTGGCTCAGGTCATGATCTCATGGTTTGTTAGTTTGAGCCCCCTGTCAGGCTCTGTGCTGACAGAAAAAAGCCTGCTTGGGATTCTCTCTCTCCCTTTTTTTACCCCTCTCCACTCACTCTGTATCTCTTTCTCTCAAAATAAACAAATAAACATTAAAATAATTTTTAAAAAAGAATCATAAAAATCGAAAGCAATTGCAAATGCAATTTACTTGCACCTCAGTATCTAATGAAACCTACATATAGTGGCATACACACACACACACGCGTGTACACACACATGCGCACTATTATGGTTATATGATTATATATACCATTTCTACTTTAGTGATAGAGTTCTTTTGCCATAGCCAAATTTAGTTTGGTGGATGAGATTACACTCCACTCATGGTGGGCGGTTCAGTTCTAATAACTGCTTGGTGTCTCATAGACAGACGATCTTAACCAGGACCCACTAGTAAGCCAGCTGCTACTTACCAAAAGTTATTGCATTATAATTTCTTCAGGAAAAAGAATGTGCTCCCTATTGTGGCTTGAGAGAAAGTGTCTACCGGAGACACTTGACCATCAGTGAATCAGCTGGGTTATAAGGTCTTGATAAAATTCATTTACACTGATCCGAACCTCCTGTAGTCTTCTCTTGGTTCTCACGATGCATTTTCTTATTTAGCACATCAAAATGGAATATTTTCAGCCACCAAACAAACCCTGGAAACATCAAGCATTGTGTCTATTGATTAGTTATAGAATTTGGAAAGTATATCTTGTTCGTTATTGTAAAGAATATAACTTTTTAAAAAATAATTATTTTCTAGAGGAAGAGAGAGGGAGTGGGGGAGGGGCAGATATAGAAAGAGACAAAGAATCTCAAGCAGAATCTGTGCTGAGAGCACAGATGAAGGGCTGGGACTTAGGAACCGTGAGATCATGACCTGAGCTGAAATCAAGAGTCAGATGCTTAACCAATTGAGAGACCCAGGTGCCCCAAGAATGTATCTTAATATGCCCTACATCAACACATACCTGGAAACTTTACCAAATGGCAAGCCCTTTAATTTCTTTTAGCCAAAATTTCAGCTCTGGTACATTTATCTTATAGTAACCATCTAAATACTTCTTTACTTATACCTTAAGATGCAGAAGTAAACACAGAAGAAACAAGTTATGATATCTGTAATATTGTGACTTAGAGACATATATTTTTGGTCATTCAAGTTACCAAAATTTATTTCTCTTTATGTTTGGTCTTTCGCCACTGTTTCTGGCTCACAGCTCTTCAAACCCTTTGAATTTCCTAAGTATTGAGGGTAACAAAAGTGCTTTTGTTATGTTAATGGATGTGGCTTTAATTCCACCCAAGGGCTGAGGCTGGTTGCCAGGAGGACCAACCATGTATTAGAGGGTTGGAACTTTCCTTCCCAACCCTTATTTCCAGGGAGAGGAGAGGGGCTGGCAGTAGAATTAGCCAGTGGCCAATGATGTTGTCAATCACAACTACGCAATGAAGCATCCATAGAAATCCATACATTTGAAGAGATGTGGTGAGAGTGATGCACCTGGAGAGGTCATGGGAGCCTCGTGCTCTTTCCCCGTATCTTCTTCTATATATCTCTTCATTGGCTGCTGATGCATATCCTTTATCATATCTTTAAATAAACTGGTAAACTTAAGCGTTTCCATGAATTCTGTGAACAAATTTAGCAAATTAATCATACCTAAAGGAGGAGATTGGTGGAACCTCCAGTCTATAGCTAGTTGGTCAGAAGCACAAGTAAGATCCTTGTGCCTGTGACTGTCCTCTGTTGGCAGGGACAGGCAGTCTTGTAATACTGAACCTTTAACCTATAGAATATGATACTATTTGGGGGTAAATACTGTCAGAATTGAGTTGAATTCTTGAACACGCTGCTGGTGTCCAAAGATAGCTTGATGTCATATGTGGGACAAAACCTCCTGCCATATTGGAATTGAGTCTGGGAACAGTTAAAGAATGCCAAACTGGCAACAGACAATCTATGGTTCAACTGTAAATTCTTCAGGGACAGAGACATTTTCCTAAACGTATGCCCAGACTTTAGTAAATACATGAATGAATGAATGAATGAATGAACGAATGAATTGTTGCCTAGGTCAATTTGTTCACAATGAGACTTAAGCTTTAAGTATTCTTGGAGACAAACAGTGACTCATTCTTCTAGATTGCCTTCATCATAATGGATATACAGCTTTTGAGCCAATGACTTTATCCCAATGTTTACAGCGTAACAATTAAATGACTCAAATCCATGACACCTCAAGGCCTGTGAGAAAGCCAAGATGATTTTACTGTCATTTTGACATTTCGTCAATGTCTGTGAATACAAGGCATGTGAGTCAACAACTAATTTGCAGATTCATTCTCTACATCAAGGGATTTCACATTCAATTAAGTTGAAGAGTCACTGAACCTGAACTCAATTCTTCTTATCTTACCTTACCTTACCTTACCTTACCTTACCTTACCTTACCTTACCTTACCTTTGACTGGTTGAAATGGACTTTAAGCATTTGGGGCTGCATTTAATGGCCTATGTAACTTTCATCATGTTGCCAAATTTCTGGACATTTCTGGAATTAGTACCTTGTTATTTCTCAGTTTTTCATTAAACTAATTATTTGTTCTGCCTTCCATTTTGCTTCTTTAATACATACTCTTGAGTCAGTTGATTTAAAGCAACCTATTTTTTTCTGAGATTACAGTTTCTTCTTTTTCTATCATTTCATTTGCTTATTCAAAAAATGTTTGTTGACAATCTGCTATATACCAGGCATTAGTATTAGCAGCTATGACGATTAACAAGCTTTTTTTCTGTCAGAAAACTTATATTGCAGTGAGAAGTGGTAACATATAAATAAATGAATAGTTAAAAATATTAAAAATAGCATATCAGATATTTATACATCTTGTGAAGAGATTTAATTTAGGTAATGGGATAAGGAGTAGCTTTATATTAGCTATTCAGAAAAATCTCTATAGAGCAGTAAATACATTTTGCAAGGAATATGAAGGATACAAAGGAAAAAATTGGAAAGGTGGAGGGGATAAGCATTCAGAGGGACCAGCTAACACAGCGGTTGGCAAGATTTTCTACTAAAAGGTCAAATATTTTATGCTTGTGATGCAGTCTATCATGACAAATAAACTCTGTTGTTGTAGCACAAAATTAGCTATATCAAAAAAATACAAATTGAGGGATGTCACTTTGTTTCAATTAAAAAAATACAAATTGAGAGATGTCACTTTGTTTCAATAAAAAAATACAAATTGAGGGATGTCACTTTGTTTCAATAAAACTTTATTCAGAAAATCGGGTGGTAGGCTGGATTGGGCTCTCAGAGTGTAGTTTGCCAACTCTGGTGCTTATACAAAGGCCTCAAAGTGTAAACAAGCTGGACATATTAGAACTCAAAGAATGGCGTGTTTGCACCCTGATGGATAGGGTGAAAAGCGTTAGGAAATAAAGTGGGACCTGCAAGGAGTGTCAGGATCATATAGAAACAAAGCCACGAGATTGGATAATATTTTAAGGTTATGATAAATTGTAAATTTGGCTACAAATTCTTGCTGTCCATCTGTCTATACACCATTTTGTACATTCAGTGTGCCCTCCAATCTGATTTTGAGCTTGAACGGCTCTTATGCACTGGGAGTAGTTTCATTTTTGCTTTTAGAAAGAATGTTCTTTTATAAAAGTCCAAGTTCACTCATTAAAACTTAAGCCAGTAGTATAGAAAGATGATGGTGACTTAGACTTGGTGATGTCAGACTGACTTTGAAAATTTGGGACATATTTTATGTGTTTTCAACAGAACATCACAACGGGTCGAATGTGGGGAGGAAATAAGAGAAATCTGAGATCACATATCATTGTCATAATCAGTGTTGCAGAAGGACGGTATTGGACAGTGAGACAGGGAAAGTCTGAGGATCGATTATGTCTGAAGTCGTTGACAATTTAAAGTTTTGTTCTGCCCATTTCAGTATAAGGATCGACATGATACCTAGACTGCAAAGAGATTTCTAGTTTCATGGAAAATTTAGCTTTCTGCTTAAGCAATCAAACCTATGTCTTTTAGGTATTTACTTGAAGTTGCCAAATATAGTCTAATACCTAGCATCACCAAGAAAATAATATTAAGCTATACCAAGTGGAACAGTTAAGAGAAAACAAATGGAGAGGCAGAAAAATGATAAAGACCCTTCAGAATTAGACCTAACATTTCTGGTCACTGTAAATCAGGCTTCATCCCTATTTTGGGCAATATTTATCTACCTCAAAACCCATCCTGTATTTTAATGAATGTATCTTTGGGAAATGAAAATATTCTTTCCTCCTAAAAGTCCTAGACAGGCTCACCTGGCTGGCTTAGTCAATTAAGCATCCAACTCTTGGTTTTGGCACATATCATGATCACATGGTTTTTGGATTCAAGCCCCAAAATGGGCTCCATGCTCTCAGCGTGGAGCCTGCTTGGGATTCTCTCTCTTTCCCTTTGGCTCTCTCTCTGTCTCTCTCTCTCTTTCTCAAAATAGGTAAATAAACTTTTTTAAAAAGTGCTAGAGAAGGAAAAGCACTGCATTTGGAGTTGAACAGGTTAGAGCTATATCCCTACTCCACCGTTAACCAACTCTGTGTTCTTAGACAAGCTATAGAGCTTCCCCCTCAGTTTCCCCCTAATTGTATGTTAAAATTGAACAGTTCTTGTGCAAAAGCCTTCTTAGAAGATTTAATTGTTTTAGATTAGTTTCACTTTTATTCCATAGTGTTTATGATCAATTAGCACAAAATCATTGCCTTCAGAGGTCTTCACAATCAGTCTTGTGTCCACATTACTGACTCTGACTCTACCATTTTCCTTATTACTGCCCTTCAGCCACAGAGGTTTCGAGATTTTTTTTTTTTTTTTGTCTGTTTCTGGAATGTACCTTTGTGACCCTTATCTGAGACTTTGCATTTACCCGGCTCCATTTTCACATGGCCCAGTCCTCCCTAATCTATAAGATGCTAACTTAAATCTCACGTACTTAAAAAGGTATTCAGTTCAAGGATTTTTTTCCATATAATTTAAATTTTAGCTTGCTATTTAATATATTTAATGTTACTATCTTTCTTCCTTACTAGACCATAAGCTTCAAGAGACCAGGGACATTTATCTTTTTTTATCAAAAACTGAGCCTAGCCCAGTCTGACACAAAGTAGAAACTCAGTAATTCTTAGATTGCAAGTGAATCGATCAATTAGCCCCACCATTTTCAGTAGAGTACTTGGCACCACAAATAATAGTTAATATTATTGTCATTTTTATTATGGTTTCATTTTGAGAAGAGATTTCTGAATTTCTCAGTAGTCCTCGCTTTAAATAGACTGTCAAGGAAAAAAAAATCTCTCAAATAAGCTTTTCCGAATATTTCCAGCTTATCAAAAAATGGCTCCAATGGAACCGTCTTCCTCTGTAACAGAACCAATTAGCCTAAGAAGCTTTGGTTTGACTGAGACGTGTTCCAGCTTCAACCACTTCTACATTTAAGCTTCTTTGGATGTCTAGGCCTTGATTTGCATTTTTCTAGCACAGACATTTGCCCTCTTGTCCCTTGCATAACTGCAGGACAAATTTCCACTAATTCACTCCATTTTTATTTCTTTCTGTCCTTTCCACCCTTCTTCTCTTCCTTCTTTCCTTTCATTATTCTTTCCTCTATTCTATGCCGCCCTCCTATATTCCTGCATTCAGTCAACTCCCAATTAGGCGCTGCTGTCAATGCTGGAGGTAGAATCACACACAAGACAGAAAATACCCTGCTTTAATGAAACTCACACTCAAGTCTAGAAGACAGGAAATAAATAACTGAACAGCTAAGTGAGCGATCTGTGGAGCTGTATTCATGAAAAACATTCCAGTCCAAGGTGGCAGGAAATGCAAATACCCTGAGAGAGGAATATGCTTAACATGTTTACAGTGAAAAAGGATATTGCCTTCCTAAGTGGGGAAGTTGTTGGAAATGACATTTGAAGATTAGCCAGCAGTAAGACCATTACAGACCCTATATTTTACTCTGAATACACAGAAAAAGATTGAAGAATTTTGACAGGATAATGACTTAATCTGATTTACATTTTGACAGGATTTTTCTGCTTTGTGTGAACCACAGAATGTATGGGGTCAAAGGTGGAAGCAGGGAAATGAGACGGGAGGCTCCTGGTGTAGCCCAGGTGGGAGATGAGGATGGTTTGGAATGTAGTGCAATCATAAAGACAGTGAGCCTTGGTGTGTATTTTCAAGGTGAGGTCAACAGAATTTGCTTGGGGTTTAGTTATAGTGTGTGAGGAAATCAAGCATTGTTCTACAGTTTGTTTTCTAAGCCATGTGGTAAATAGTAATGCTATTTATTTAGAAAGGGAGGAATAAGATAGGATAGAAAATCTAGAGTTTGGTGTTGACGTGTAAGTTTGAGGTGTATCTAAGATTTACACTTCTATATGAATCCAGAATGCAGGAGAAAGATGGGGTTCAGCTATTAATTTAAGAGTCATCTGCATACCAATGGTGATGTTAAAATCCATGGCTTGAATAAAGTCACAAAGGGTCTAGGTGTACATGGGGAAAAGCCAAAATACTGATTTGGGGGTGCTCCCAAATCGGGGAAAAATGATACTGATAAAAGAGATTGAGACAGGAGTCCTTGAGATTAGGGAAAAGCCAGGACTGGTTTAAAGGGAATAAATGTGGAAGGTGAGTGCAGGAGGAGAGGCCACTCGATGGTTTTCTTTCTCCCTCGGCTCTATCTAACCATTCTGCCCTCCTCTTCACTACACAAGTACTATGGCCAATTGATCCTGTGGTGGATTCCATGTTCACTACCAAAATGATCTGTCGATAAAGGGCCAGTCATCTGTCAACTTCATCTGACACCACTTCTCATCACACCTCACATAAGAACATAAGATACCATTTTGGACAACTGGAGGTATTACCTCTTCTATGTTGATGATAGTATTTATTTATTTTTGTAACTAATCCTATGTAGTTCAATGAAATGATGCATCTTAAAGCTCTTTGAACAGTATACAGTACTCTATTAATGCCAAGATTCCTTGCTATTATTTGTAAAAGAAGCCAATGATAGTGAGGAAAGACAAAGAGAAGAAAACAATGATGTTTGGTTTGTTTCCTTTTTGACTGAGAATGAATCACTGGGTGTATTTAGTTTCTGTTCCTTTTCTTTAACATGAGTTTTCAACTTTGCTACTCATAAGTTTAAGTCTTATAAAGTGTTTCCTGCTGAAATGCCATGCTGACTGTTATTCAGCAGCAAATAAATATTGCTGTCCTCACTAATTTGAAACAGTATGAGTTTTAAACCTCTAGCTGTGGGAGATTTATTAAGATTACAGTTTTCATCACCATCCCTTCAAGTCCATCAAGATAGGTCAAAGTCGTATAATTTTTTTTTAAACTAACGGCAATTTCCATTCTTTTTAGACTATGCTTTCTGAGCCAGCAATATCGTTAGAAGCACAAGCTTGCAGTAAATGAAACACATATCCACATATCTCAGTAAATATTTTAACCTGACCTCTGTTTTTGGATGAAAAAAAAATTGTTGACCGTTTCATTTAATTGTAAATATGAACACAAGTAGTTATTTTTATAAAGTAAAAATGCGTACCTACTACACATAAAATTATTTTTGTAGCTTCTTTTTTAATAGTTATCTTATAATAACTGAGTTAAAATGAAATATGTAACCCTGCCATTCACTCTGAAATGGTGAATGTTGAAAAGAAACTCTTTTTTAATTATTGTAATTTTCTAAGTATCGTTTCAATGAATTGCCCAATTACTATATTTATTAATTTAGAGTAATTGATTAAATGGTCAATAACTGAACGATTTTGCTCTAAGTTCATTAATACTCATGCAAAATGAAATTTGAAAATACTTTAATAATTATTATGGTCAATGCATAGAAATTTCTTGAGAAAAATTCTAGAATGTTTTAAGAAATATTATTTATGGAACAATAGCCAGCATTTGAAATAAACCCTCTCTTTTTGAATAGATTTAAATTAACATGCAAGTGAGTTAGTACCTTGACTAATAGACTAGTCATGATCATGAAATTTTGAGAAATTGTATCATGATATACGAAATCCAATTTTAAAGGCATTAATTGATTTATTTTTCTAAGATACTACAATGAATTCATTTATAAGGAAAAATAATAACTGTTCTAAAGCTAGTGACCAATGAAATAATCTAGCTACTCTTGGTATGCATAGGCTTTCAGTCAATATTTATTTAGTGAATAAATATATTTATTATATAAGTCTAAATTTTCAAGTTAGAATAATTTACTTCTGGCGATTTTTGCATATTTATGCATAGCAATGAGTAGTAGATTTCAAGATAATCACCTTATGTGCTTTGTAAAAGGTAATACTTCAGTTGTACCAATAAGAGTTGGCAGAAAGTTATTAATTATCAATTTTACCTTTAATACAAGTATTTTTTCCCTCTGGGGAAAAAAAAGTTGGGGCGCCTGGATGGCTCAATCAGTTGAGTATCCAACTCTTGATTTCAGGTTAGGTCAGGTCATGATCCCAGAGTTGTGGACTCAAACCTTGCATCAGGCTCTGCACTGAGTGTGAATCTGCTGGGATTCTCTCTTTGTCTCTCCGTCTGCCCCTCTCCTCTGCACTCTCTCTCTCTCAAAATAAAAATAAAATAAGGTCTGTTTTTTTATTCTAATTTTTGAAATAGCGTAGGCAAATAGAAAAAGCACTGAACCATTTTGTCACTTGTGATCCCAAAGTAATCACTTAAATTTTTACGACTTCTTTTTCTGCTCCTGAAAAGTAATTAAGACAGTTTAAATATATGTGATCAAACTCCTCACACTCATTACACTTTTGCTTACTTTCATGAATTGCTCCATAAATTCAAGATATGAATATGGTAGCATAGTTTTCTATGTAATTGCTAAAGCCTCCTCATACTTTTAAGCCCAAAATCAATCGAATGCTGCTCTTTTGAACTGCCCTACACTTCCTTTAACTCTTGAAGAACACTAGGGATTTCCTTGGTCAGAGTTACTTCGGAGGCCAGGCAGACAAGAAAGCAGCGTGTAGACATATCTCCATTGTTTCTGACTGTGACAGAGAGTCAATATTGACGACTAATAGTGTCTTGTCCCTAGAGCATGGTCCAGGCTTTTGTGGTGCCAAGTCTTGAGTGCCAGTGCTGGGCCACACACGCAGGCTCTGAATCTCTCCCTCTCTCTTTCTTTCTCGCTTTTTTCTTTCTCATCCCTATTCTTCTTCAAAATACATCTTGACCTGATGGCTGGGTGTAGGGAGCTTCTTAGCCCAGCTGTGCTGGATGTCAGACCTAGTGCACCCTAGCCCCTTAAGTTGTTATTTGAGTCTGGGTTACTAGCTCAGTTTTCTTTATTCAGCATATTTTATTTTAGGATACTCTTGATGAGTCTTGCTTAGGTTTATCCTACTTTACTCCAATTTTGTATCCTGGGGAGGAAGAGATAGTGCCTTATATTTTAGAATTTCCTGAGCTCTAAAGCAAAATAAGCTATCTATAAGGTAGGGATCTCAAGCAAACTTGTCAAAAATTCCCAAAACCAAATTACAGGACGTTAACTTTGTATCCATGCTAGAACTAGTGATGTTAACTGCACTGGAAGATTTACTTCGAGGGACTCTTAGTCATCACCATGGTCATAGAAGGTGTGCCTTTTAAGTAATCCCTTCAATAGGTAATTTATCTAAACCTTTCCCTACATAGGTATCATGAGAATAATGTACTTCAAAACATTGTAAATTCTAAAATGTTAGGCTTAATAAGGTAATTCAACTTCTCTACACACATATTCCCAAATGGCATGGTGCACATGAAGAAATAAGTTCTTTAGCCAATGTCCTTTCATTTGCAAATGTGCATGTAGAATCTACAAGTACAGAAAATTATTGCTTTGTAATTATTAAAAGATAGAATATATACCTAATCTTATTCACGTCATTATTTGTAGTGTTTTAATTCTGTTGTATTTTAATTTTTAAATCAATTAAATTTATCAAAATGAATTGAATTAAATTAAATATTAAGTTAGGGGTGCCTGGGTGGGTCAGTCAGTTAACTCTTGATTTTGGCTCAGGTCATGATCTCAAAGCTCCATGAGTTTGAGCCCCACATCAGTGTCTGTGCTGACCACATGGAGCCTATTTGGAACTGTCCCTCTGTCTCTACCTCTACCCTGCTCATGTACTCTCTCTGTCTCCCTCAAAGTAAATAATAAAAAATATATATTAAATTAAATATCAAATATATAATTTAAAACAATTTTTCTTGGTATACGGTATTTAATGATTTTTTTTAATTCCAAAAAATGTATTAAATAATTCTAATAGAACATGAAAAAATTTGGATCCGGGGGTGCCTGGGTGGCCCAGTCGATTAGGCCTCCTACTTTGGCTTAGGTCATGTTCTCATGGTTTGTGAATTCAAGCTCCATGTTGCAGTCTGTGCTTACAGCCTGGATCATGTTTGGGATTCTGAGCCTCTCTCTCTCTGCCCCTCCCCCGCTCATGCTCTGTCTCTGTCTCAAAAATAAATAATTTAATAAATGCGCGCGCTCTCTCTCTCTCTCTCTCATTCTCTCTCTTTCTCTCTCTCTCTCTCTCTCTCTCTCAAAGATAAACATTAAAAAGAATCAAACCAATCAAAACTGTGAGTATTCTAATAAGTGGGCTTTAAAACAAGCATCCAAAGTTACTTCTTTTCTTTGAGTAATGATAGTACTTGAATGCAACTCACAATTTGACTATTTTATGTATGGCTTAAAAATACTAGTGAGGAGAATAATAAATATTTTGCTACTGCACATATATGACATTAGCTTCATCTCCTTATTGGAAAGGACACCTCAGGATTGTATAGCTTCATCCTAATATTCTTGTTTCCCACCCTAATTTTTCACCCACTCTTTCTTTTTAATTTTTCTTTTTAAGAATATGCTCATTACTCTAGCTCTGAGCGAAAGTATGCTTGCTAACCATCTTCTATTTGCACTTTTTGCTTCTAGGATTTGAATGAGATAAATTTCTGCCACAGACTATGTATGTCTCAGGATGGGTCAAGAAGTGTTCCAGGGGATTCCAAGAGGCTAGTGAGAGCAGGACATGTACAAAAACTAAATGATTAGCTGAATCTCTCAAGTCTTCTTGGAAAAGAGCCACCTCCTCTGCTTGCTTCATTATACCTTCTTTTCTGTCCAAAGTTTAAAATGTGGCCCCTTTGCCCAGCCTTCCTTCTGTATCTGATACCCAGTATAGAATGTTGTGAAGTATGAAGTGGTATTGAATCAAAGGATTAAATTTGAATTCTTATCCCAATAGTTACTACCTCATGATTTTATGTAGGTTTAGCTTCAGTCTCATCTCATTATATGCTGTTACTGCTTCCTCAACATATGTTGCTACCCCCTTGGATATCATCTCCTCATTATGTGATGTTCCTACATTTATGGTGAACATTGTTTTTTCAACATTGTGCTAAGTATCATGACAAAGGAGACTCAGACTGGAAAAGTAGGTATGAGACCTTGTTTCTTCTTGTTAGTTTAGCTTTTCCTCTTCTTTTCTCCCAGAGCTTTTGTGCTCAATTAGCTCTGCTTCCTTAGCTAATAACAATTTTAGCTTAGGGACTATTTCTTTCACCCCAGGTTTTATCAAGTAATACATTCTCGATAAGTATTTATTAAAAGAAGGACTAATTGAATAAAGCAGGAAGAGCTTGAGAGGGTTACTGATTTATCAATGATGTTAACAATGGATGTGAACTTAACATTGACTTAACAATAGATGTGAACAGATCCCCAAGCAGCACTGGTGGACCTCAAGATTTCTTCCCCAAAATGCCTGAGACCTTTTCTCTGCCATGAGTTTTGGCATCCAATTCCATCAGTCACAAATTGAGCATCATCTTTTAGAATAAAGACACCTGAGAGGGAATTGAAGGCCACTGTTCTTCTTGCATCAATATAAGCTGATGATTTTGTGTGCATTTGCTTTCCCTAAACCCTAGGCTCCAAAAGTATTTGTTGTAATTAAAATAAAATTAGTTTGTTTTCTTCCCACACCTAAGTAAGCTTAGCTGCACCGATTCAATGGGAGTCTGGGGAGGAGATTAAGACTCATTTGAGATCTTCCAAGGAATTGTATGCAGTCTTCAGTGAGCCTGAGTGGGGTACTACATTTGATTGATGAAAGCTAATTGAAAATATTTTATAAAATAGATTTTACCATCCTGGCTTGAGAACCTAATTACTAATAACAACACTGAATACATGAAAAATGAAAACATGTTTCAGATTTCTAGTGACTATGGATTGCTTTGAATAGGTCCTTTCTGTAATTTTATTTTTTCCTAACACAGTGATAATGTTATATGGTATGTTACCCGATTGGGGCAACATGTGTTACAAAATAGTTATTAAGAAAGAAAAGGAAAATCAGTGGTTAGTCAAATAGTTATTTACTGCCTAACAACTGCTGAAAAGTTTCACATTATTTCCTTTAGTTCTTACCAAATCCTTATGAGGTTAGTAATACTATCACTATTCTACAGACAAAGAAAGGGACCTGGAGAGGAGATAAAGCCAATAAATGACAGAGCCAGAAGTTGAAACCGGGTCTCTCAGAGAACTTCAGCATTGTCCCATTGCACTGTACCCATATTTAAGTATCCATCACAGAAGTGTGTCCTGTCTTTGTGCCCAGCACGGTGCCTAGGTAGTGAACAATGCAGACATTCTTATTCTTGTGTCATAGGGTGTAGAACCCCATGGAAGGAGAGAACTTACACAAATAAATGCACAAATAAATATGTACTTACATGGTGGCGTCTATTATTTGACATGAAAAGATAGGTATGATGAGAGAGAAAAATGGATGCAACTTAATTGAAATGATGTAATGACGCAGTTGGAGTGGTCCACGAAGGCTTCCTGGCTGGTCTCAAGGTGGAGGCAGGGTCTCGGTGGGGGTCTTAATGGGAGAATATGATGTAGATAGACTAAAGGAAAAGGAAGGGTTTGTAAAAGGACAAATGTTTTAAAAATTCATGAGAGAAAAAGCAGCTTGGTTCTCTGTAGAGATTTTGAGATTAGTCTGGGTGGGCCATGTGTATGCTCGGTCATTGAACTGGCTGCAATATCAAAGCAAAAGGGTTTCAGAGAGCCTGCCTGAACTTGTCCGCCAAGCCCTTCTCAGGATGTGCTCATACCATAAAGTCAAAGCAGTTGACACTGACTCACCGGCATCTCGTCTCCCTTTGGTAAGCAATGCTATTTATCTAAATTTCTTGGATGTTGTCTCTTATAGACATCTTCAAAGCTTGCCAGGGGCTTTTCTACAATAGTTTTCTCACAGCTGGAAAAGGAACAGATAAACTCTGAGTTCCACCAAATAGTTTCATTATCCGCTAAGCTTTTGGAAAATGTCTATCGCATGGATTATATTCTGTGGAATATGTGTTTATACTTGATAGAGTATTTTCCTTGAAAAAATCAGTTTGGAAAACACTGTATACTATATCATCCTCTAAGATCATGGTCTCTAGTAAAATATATAAAAAAATTTAATAGACAAAAACTGATTAAATTTTCACCAGAGATCATGCTTAATTTTCTTCAACACAGTATCTCTCAAGCTCATTTGACCATGGAAAACTTTTCTGTTGCTCTTGAGGTGACCTTCTAACCCACCGTTTGGGAAAAGCAGCTTTAACTCCATCACTTAAACCTTAATACATAGAACTCTCTCTAAGGAAGGCATTTTGCTTCTTAAATTACAACTAGACCAAATCAGATATGAGTAAGCAGCTAATAATTCAGCCACATTGATATTTTGTTGGCATGTAATCAAATCAATTTACATGGCACTGAAAAGCTACTCATGTGCCTAATCTCATCTCTTAATTTTGTATTATTTTAATTGACCCACCTATTAATTGATTTGGGGGAAACCAATCCTATCAGGGGGGAAATTTGTATATGTATTTCATTACAAAGTCTCTCCTAAAAGTATATCCTCAGTATAACGATCAAAAATATATCCTTGTATATTTTTACTATCGGCCCTCAACATACATTTTCAATTAGTATTCTCTCCCATAACTTATCCTAACATTTTGAGGAATTAACAGTTGCAATAAATTAAGCCTAAACTTTCTTTTTTCAGTGTGTAAATTAATTCCAGTTCTTAATTATGTCATCTTACTCCAATTTTCTTCCCTTTAGCCAGATGTACACTTATAAAATATTTTAAAGATTTTCTTGAAGTGTATTAATATATCTCACTTTTATATTAAAAGTTTACTCTTTTCCAAAGTCATAAAGTCTCAGGATCAAATGAACCTGGTAATACTTGCTTTGTTTTGTTCATTATATCTTGAGGTGTCCCCTAGGCTGCCCAGGACTTCATACACTCCATGCTGGGATCATCTGTTCTTTTCTATAATTTGAATTTTCTAGCTCCTTTTTTTTCCTCTCAAATTTGTTTTGAAGTAAAAATACCATCATTTTGAAACACTTGGAGAAATGATAGTTCTTGATACACTTTCTCTTTACTTCTATCAGAATTCATTATGTCTTATAAATTTTTTTGATCTACATTTGGTTGAAATAATATTTATGGAGACACAAGCAGTGGTACTCAAGATACTTATTCAGGAATGTTTCAGAACTCTTCCTAATACTTTGACATAATATAGATATAAATCCAGAGCCCCAGAGTACCTTGATTAATATCATACAGCTAAAAGAGGCAGAACCCTACCTGGATTTTGGTTTTCCTGAGTACACATAAGTGCTCATTCTTTTCTACCACAAAATCTCATTTCATTAAGAAAATTCTAAAGATGACTGGCTTAGTTGTAACCCATGCAAATGTTATCTGTCCTGATTTTCCAGATGTGTCTTTAATAACATTAGCATTCCACCAGCTAAATGTTATGCCAGTATGAGTATGTATATGAAGAATGGAAAAATAGCTTTTATTTTATAAAGACAAAAATGATATCATTGTTTTCAACAGATAGTAGCTAATGGCTAAGTATGACGTTTGTGTTTTGAGGCAAAATGCATTAGGATTGTTTAGCCGATTTTTTTCCTATTTACTCTAGGTTACCATACTGATTTCTAACTAGATGGATGCCTCTATCTGTGTGTGTGTGTGTGTGTGTGTGTGTGTGTGTGCATGTGTGTGTCTTTGTGTAAGGTAGACAAAAATTATCATCAGGCAGTACTCTTTAATTAATAAGAAAATATGTAGAACTTTTGAAGATGCCTAACTCTTAAAGAAAGACAAATAAAGAGATAGTCTCAAATTAATACATATATAATATAGCACCCCAATTTGTATTAATCCCTTTTTAACCACTTTGGTCAATAATGATAGATACAATTTACTGATTTATATTTTTACTCAACATGTATTAGTGGGGTGATTATTTTAGGTCAGACACTATTCTATGCATTAGAGACAAGGCTAAAATAAAACTGAAATGGTCCTTACCCTCATGAAGTTTCTTTTGAAAGGGTTGGAGACAAACAGTAAACTTGTAAGCAATTTACAGATTGTGAACAGTGATACAAAGCTGTTATACTGGAGACTAAAATGTGGAAGTTGACATTTAAACAGAGTCCCGAAGGATGAGAATGAACTAGTCATGCAAAAACTTCACTAAAAGCAGTTTTACTCAGAAGGAACAGCAGGTGCAAAGCCCTAGGTCAAGAAATATCTCAACATGTTTCAAGAACATTAGGGGCACCTGGGGGGCTCAGTCAGTTGAGCGGCCGACTTCGGTTCAGGTCATGATCTCGCCGTCTGGGAGTTCGAGCCCCACGTCGGACTCTGTGCTGACGGCTCAGAGCCTGGAGCCTGCTTCACATTCTGTGTCTCCCTCTCTCTCTGCCCCTCCCCTACTCATGCTCTGTCTCTCTTTGTCTCAAAAATAAATAAACATAAAAAAATAAAAATAAATAAAAAAATAAAGAACATTAAAATATATAACATTCTATACTGGGTATCAGATACAGAAGGAAGGCTGGGCAAAGGGGCCACATTTTAAACTTTGGACAGAAAAGAAGGTATAATGAAACTGAAGTGACCAAGAACAGAAGTGATAGGAAGTAAGATCAAAAAATGGTACTGCAGCGGCACCTGGGTGGCTCAGTTGGTTAAGCATCTGATTTCAGCTCAGGTCCTTATCTCATGGTTTGTGAGTTTGAGCCCCGCATAGGACTCTGTGCTGACAGCTCAGAAACTGTAACCTGCTTTGGATTCTGTGTGTCTCTCTCTCTCTGCCCCCCCCCACTCTCACTCTATATCTCTCTCAAAAATAAACATTTTTTTTAAATGGTAATGCAGATTCTGTGGTGTCTGGTAGACTATAATAAAAGGTATTAGTTCTATTTTATGTGCAACTGGAACACCCGAATGCTTTTAAGCAGAAAGAATGATATGATCTGACTTATGTTCTATAACTATTCATCTGGATGAAATATAGAAAGCTGATTATAGGATGTATGGTATTAACAGTAGTTTCAACCAAATATTCCATGTTTCACATTTCTTGGAGTTGAATGGGGCCATGTCACTGGTCAGCTTAGTCATCAAAACCCCCGTGAACAGTGTGCCAATCATACATTTTGTGCCAAAGCAGCGGAGGAGGCTGAGTGTTCCAAATGCTGCTTCTGGATGATGTGGAGTCTCACTCTGCCTGGGCCCCTAAATGGTGATATGCAGCAGAGTCCCTTGAAAATCCATGAGAAGCATATAACAGGAGCATGAAAGGAATACGAGCTGGGTTAAGCCCCTGCAATTTTGGAATTGTTTGTAACCACAGCATAACCGAACTTATTATGGGTAATACAGAGAGCAATGTGGGAAGAGGAAAACAAGATAAATGTTGTAAGGGTTCACATGAGAAGCAATGTTATCTTGAATTACCGGCAGTCGCAGTGTACAGAGATCAAATTGAAACGGATTTGAATTACATTATGTAGGTAAAGCAGACAAAACTGGTGGGCAGACTGGATGTTCTGAGTATCTTCTAAATGGATAGTCTATTTTATTAATTGTCTCTTGGAACCTGAAACCCATCCCCACACTGACGGCTGCTATCACCTCAGTAGCAGGAGCTGGAAGCCCCAGAACCTCCATTCTCCAGACTCTCTCAGAGGCAAGGTTCCAGTTTATGCCCTGCAAATCAAAAACTCTTGTTAGGGGCGCCTGGATGGCTCAGTCGGTTGAGCATCCGACTTCGGCTCAGGTCATGATCTCACAGTCTGTGAGTTCGAGCCCCGCATCGGGCTCTGTGCTGACAGTTCAGAGCCTGGAGCCTGCTTCACATTCTGTGTTTCCCTCGCTCTCTGTCCCTCCCCCACTCATGCTCTGTCTCAAAAATAAATAAACATTAAAAAAAAAAAAAAACTCTTGTTAAAGATTGGATAGGATGAGGAGAATGGACAGTCGCCTTGGCTTCAGTGCAGAGGCGTCAAAGCTTTGGAAGATGGCAGGCAAGAGATTTTTGCCATGAGACTTCAGGCATCAGAATGCGAATCAACCTATTTGATGCTGAGAGTCTTGTTTGAGGTCACCAGTGATTTCTGCTCATCAGGATTTCTGGAAGGCAGCAGCAATTTCCCTGATCTTTACCGTCCCCACTCACCCAACGGTTTCATAACCCTCTAAGTCTGTACTAAAATCCCTTCATAATGGAAATAGCTAGAGTTGTTTTTGTTTTCCACACAAGCTATTCATTACTCAGTATAATCCAGCATATCTATTTTCTAACAAATCACCTTCATAATCAGAGGAAGGCAAGGCCCAGAAAGTTAAGGGCATTGTCTAAGATCCTTTCATTATAATTGGTGTAACTGACCCATAAAGCCAGTTCATAACTTGTGATTCATTACTTGTGCTCTTTCTATTATAGCATGTCTCTCTAAATCTTAATATTCTTCTCTATAAAATGGAATTTTAAACAATTCTCTTGTAATCTTAGAGCCCATGATTGACACTATCACAATTTATGCATTCTTACTCCAGCAGTGAAATTTCTGCTTATAAGGAAATGATCCCTACTGGTGCATCTCGGCACATTTTTATTTTCCATCTGATTCTCATTTTAGCATAAAGCTACCAAATCAGATTTCATAATTTGAAACTCTTTGAATTTGCTGGTTTAGCTTACAGGTAAATGATACTATGCAGAACCGCTGTTACAAATCCAATAACACCATAGCGGGAAATGAGAAAATAGACATTATTGAAGAAGTGAGGGAACAGGTTTTAAAGAACCGATTTTTGAGTCAAACACCTTTCATCACAGAGAGGGTGACATGAAAGAAATGCCTAAAGTAAGCAGGATGTTACAGCTGTAGTTTGTTGTGGTTTTCTTTTCTCCCCTACTCCCGCAAAGATATTTTTCTCGAATGCCCTGGGAACACATTTCTTTTTTGACTTACAAAATAAACTAACTTCACTCTTTCGTCTTCAGGGTCGGGAGTGTCCTTTTCATTTTAGACAAGCTTTAGGTATAAATAAAATGGGCAAGCACTTGGTTAGAAAGAGTTGATTAGGAAAGGTAAAGAGAAGCAGACACACATTCACTCAGAACATGTGAGTGCACAAACAGAGGTAAATACACCATGTTTTTGGTTTCCCTGAGTGGCAGTCCCAGAAGAACTGAAAGGTCCCCAAAATCAGATGAGATTATTTCAATATAGTCCTATTATTTATACTACATACAGCATATTAGTCTTCTCAGGCTACCAGAACGAAATACTGCAGCCTGGAGGGCTCACACAACAATGTATTTCTCCAGTTGTGGAGGCTGGAAGTCCAAAGCCAAGGTGCCAGCATCGTTGGTTGCAGTGAGTTTTCTCTTGCTGGCTTGATATGGTCACCTTTCCACTGTGCCCTGCATGGTATTTCCTCTGTGCACTCGGAGATGAAGGCATCTTCGGTGTCTCTTCCTTTTCTTATGAGTCCAGTCGAATGAAGGCCCCGTGCTTATGACTGCATGTAACCTTCATTGACTCCTTAAAGACTCCATCTCCAAATACAGTCTTGTTGGGGGTTAGGGTTTCAACATGTGAATTTGGCGAGGCTGTGTAATTCAGCCCAAAGCACATACATAACAAGGACACGATAACTGTGTGTGGAAATTAATTTGAGACTAACACATCATAGATGGCAATTAGGACTGATATCAACCTCCAATGGAAAATTTTCCAATTTCTGTTACAAAATATTTCCATAAAATAGAGACAGGAATACCTCTTCAGTTACGAAATCAGAGGACTCAGAAAGGAGATGCCATTTTTATACTTTAGCAAACTTGGTCAATAGTTTTTCTTATAGTTTTATTCACTGAATTTATGTGAATCAGGCTAGCAGATGATTTTTATCTTCTGTTGGGTCCATTCTTTTTCACTTTAAATATAATTAATTTTTTAAAAAGGCAGTAACATTGACATCCAATGCCCCTGCTGTCTGGAGAAAAGAAGCACTTCTAAGTTTAGATGTGAAAGCACCCAGGAAGGATAACAGCCTGGATCAGTCTATGTAAAATTTAAATGTTCCGTCAATCATAATCAGTTTCAAAAACTGTGCCACATACTAAGGAAAAACAGTTGACCACAAATGTGAGACTTAAAATGCAGAAAATTAACCAGGGAGGAAACAGAAAAAAAAAAAAAATTCCTCCTTAGTAATAATCAAGAAGACACAATTTATATCCTATTTCTCACTTGAAAGACTAATTCGAAATGCAAGCAGCTTGTCAGTGAAAAAGATGTTCTCCTCTATTGTCGGAGTGGTTATAAATAAGAGCTCTGACTTTGAAAAATATGACGGTAACATATATCAGAGCCTTAAAGTTTTATTTCCGCTGATCAGGTTGTGCTAATTCTGAGAAGAAATTACAAGTAAAACTATAAATAGTCTGTAAAAGCCTAAATCGTTAACCCCCAAAGATACCAGGTCCCACTTGCCAGGACTCGTGAATGTTGCCGTCTGTGGTAAAGATGTTGCAGGTGAGATGAAGTTACGGATCTCGAGATCCGGGTATTATCCGGGAATATCCAGCAGGTCCTACGCCTTAGCGTTATAAGAGTGCGGCAGAGGGAGACACGCACGCACGTACGTACGAACGTACTTACGTGCGTACGTGTACACGCGCACACAGCGGGAAGTGATGCGGCCTCAGAGCAGAGAGAGATTTAAAGAGGTCTGCCTTGAGGACTGCAGCGATGTGGCAATTCCCCGGGAATGCTGGCTGGAGGACGACACGGGCTGGAAGAGGGAAGGTACGGTTCTCTCTCCGAGTCCTCAGATGGGGCGCTTCTCTGCCGGCACCTCCATTCTGCCCAGTGATAGTGATTTTGGATCTCTGACCGCCGAACAGTGAGAGGGTAAATTTCTATTGATTTTAGCCAACAAGTCTGTGGTATTCAGTTACAAAGAACACTAGTACATGCGGTTAAAAAAAAACAAAAAAAAAAACAAAAAACAAAAAAAACCAAAAACTTTACTGCTATATCATTTATAAAAGAAAAAAAATCAAGCAGTTCAAATTCCAAAACTATGGATATGATTAAGTTAGGCACGGTACATTTATGCAATTGGATATTATTCTATGTTAAAATGTTTATTTATTTATTTTGAGAGAGAGAGAGAGAGTGTGAGTGGGGAGAGGGGCAGAGAGAGAGAGGGTGAGAGAGAATCCTAAGCAGGGCTTGAACTCACAAACCGTAAGAACATGACCTGAACAGAAATCAAAAGAGGGCTTAACTGACTGAGCTGCCCAGGTGCCCCTGGATGTTCTACTTTTAAGAGGAATACCTGTAATTTTAGATTAAATTTAGGTAAAATTTCTAAAATTAGTCCTAAAATGGGCAAACAGTTATATAATCATTACCATGTCTATAAAAATAAATAAAATATTTTTTATTTTTGATATTGAACTTGTAACAAGGTGGAAATTAACCATGGGCTAGTATGACCCTCTCTGACCTAATTCTGGGGATACCTCAGAAGCTAAAGGAAAGTGTAAGAGTCTGCAGATCATTGAGAAAAGCACGGGGTAAGGGAAATGTCAAGTAAGTGACGCTTGTTGCCTGCCACCAGGAGCAGCAATTCCAGTATGGCAACCCACTGCTCGCATGGTTGACAGGTGTCAGGGATGTCAAGAAAAATAGACTCACATTGGCACTGGATGGAACAATGCTTACTCACATAGAGTGAGATAGAATATGATCAGCGTCAGGGGTGAGCATGGGTCACTGATGGCCAGTGGGTCTCATCCCGCAGCCAGAGCAGGGAGATGGCCTGCACACTCTTCTACTTCATGTGAAGGCTCATGTTCCCTCCCTGCCAGGAGCAGATGAAGCCGCGAGTAGGACAGGTGTCATATGACCTACACTTAAGCAGAACAAAGAAAGGGGAGCCCAGAAGAGAAGAAGGTAACAAGGTCATATGCACAGCACAGGGTATGAGGGCTCCCTCTCTCCCTGTAAGGAAATGTCCTCCTCTGCTCTTAGCTCTGTTGCTAAGACCATGCATATTGATACATTTAGACAGAAATGTATTGATATTGGCAATGGACTTTGAAATGACCTCAACATATGATAGTTTAATGGATGGATAGAGGAATAAATAGAAAATATTAATGGTTGAGTCTAAATAACAGATATAAAGATACTCAATGTAAAATGTTACAACTTTGCTCTAAATACTGTTTGAAATCCTTTAAATGTTGAGTGAGAAAAGTAGCATAATTTTGTGCCACAGTTTTATTTGTGTATACAGCTGACCCTTGAACAAGGTAGCAGGAGGGGTTAGTTGAAAATTCACATATGACTTTTGACTCCCCAAATACTTAACTACTAATAGCCTACTGTTAACTGGAAACTTTACTGATAACATAAATAGTTGATTAACATGTGCTTGGTATGTTATGTGTACTATTAGAATAACGTAAACTAGGGAAAAGAAATGTTATTAGGAAAATCATAAGGAAGAGAAAATATATTTATAGTATCTGTCAAAAAAATAATCTGTATATAAGTGGACCTGTGTGGTTCAAACTCCTGTCGTTCAAGAGTCAATGGCATTAAAAACGTACACGCAAAATAAACATGTCATATTATTGCTGCAACATGAATGACCGTGTGTGAAACAGTAGAGGTGAGTGGAGAGGCTAAGCAGAAAAAGCATGAATTTCTTTATAAAGATTGGAGATGACCAAAGCCAGTGAATTGGACCAACTCTCTGTGCTGAGGTCCAAAATAACAATTTTTTGTTTTTGAAAACCAGTGAGAGGTAGTGTTGTATAAAGTAAACATGACATGCTCCCTTCCATATTATGTAACCAAGTCACATAAGAGAAAGGATGGTTGATCCAGTCCAGTTTGACATAACGTGACTGCATTTTGTTATCAACTGTATATTCCAGGAACCAGCCCTCTCTGTCATGATTTGCTTCTGGGTCCACATGAAAATATTTAAATCTATTTGTATGTTCCATATTAAATAGAACTATGAAAAGAAATATGGCTTCTCTGATGACGTCAGAATACCAATATTTAGTCCTGACGTTGTTGTGTGACTTTTGTACACTTGCTTTAACACCTGGTTCTGAAATGGCCCCATGTGTAGAGTGGGAGGGATAGGACTGGATACTTTCTCAAAAATCTTTTTTCTAGCTGCGTTATTTTCTGGGGAGATGTTAGAATGGAGTAGGTGCAAAAGCTCTGAAGTCAGGTGGTTTCTAATTCCAGTTTTGCAACACGCTGGTGATATAACCATGGGCACATTTGTCGATTTCACAGAGCGTGTTTCCTCATCTGTAAAAGGGAAAGAAGTCAGTCAGTCCAGAGTCGTCGTGAGGATAAAACAACAGAACAGGTAAGGCACGTCGTAGTAGGTCATTATATAATTTATTGTCAATGGTTGCTTTTGCTAATAAAAACTTCAGTCTAGTTTTTCTCTGTGAATAGTTTTCCCAGATCATCAAAAACTCATATTAGCCTTTTAACTTAGACCTGATTTGAACATGCCTTGGAGATACTCGCTAAGTACTTGGTATTAGCAGTTCATTAGATATAATTTTTCTCCTGCTCCATATAAGTGGAACCCTTGTTCTGATTCACCTGACAGATGCTGAACTCCCAAAGAGAAGCTTGTTAAACATCCAGCCAACTGGAGAATTTTTTTTTTTTTTTTTTTTTTTTTAGTTCCAACTGCAAATGTACCAACCAAATAAGCATATGTTTAACAAGGAGCTCAAAGCATTTGTTAGTAGTTACTGTCACCAGAGTCCTGGAACACTCTTTCTGCCAAAACTAACTCAGTCTGTCCCAAACTCCTGCTCAATCCTCCCACGGTTCCTTTGCCCTTAGTTTTGTTTTTTTTTTTTTCTCTTTAACATTTTTCTTAATTTAGTTTTAAAATGCAAGGACCATTTTATCAATGGTGAGCTTTATGTAGTACCCCCCTCCCACCCCCGCCACTGTTGGTGAAGTGCTGACTTGGAAACTGACAGCTAGGTGGTGGAAGCCAAAACTTTTTTGTTATATTCTGGATTCTGTTAGTAAGTCGCTAAGTAGACCTTAGTCTATCCCTCATCCTCTGTGGGTTTAAAGATCTCTATCCTCATCTTTGAACAGCAGGTCCATTGTGATCATGCCCTGAAAAAAAGAGTCTTTGTTTCTGAACTGACACTTTTGTGCAAAATATAAGGGTCATATCCATATCCATTTCTCACTGCCCTTGCAGCATGGTATGTCACAGCTGATGAAGGCACAACATTCTGTGATCTGATGTAATTCACCGTGAAACTGCTATCCATTTTTGACACGTAAGCTCTGCTTGCCAATTTGCAAGTCGGCTTACAGACTGTCCAACCGTGGGGTCAAGCAATTATTCCGTGGGCCATTGTGAATTCTCTGATGTGGTTGCTCTCTATGCGATTTGATTAAGAGGGTGGCCTGAGGCCATATACATACGCTTCTTAACAATGAACAATTAGGTGGAGAAGGTTCGAGCATAAATGCTGTGATCTTAAGGACCTGGGACAGTCCATCTGTCCTTGTCTTTCTGCCTCTCTAAATGTTGATACTCCAAATCAGGTTAACAGGTCGAAAAAAGTATTTTATTCCATAGTTAGAGGTTAGTATTTAAAAGCAAATGCCTGGGGTTAACTAGGACCATTTAGCTGTTACTTCTTGTGCTGGGTTGGATACCGTCTCTCTCTCTCTCTCTCTCTCTCTATCTCTATCTCTCTCTTTCACATGACCCTGTGCGCACGTGCATGCGCAAACACACACACACACACACACTTCAGAACGTGACTTTATTTGGAAATAGGTTAATTGAAGTCGTGATTAATAAAGTAAGGTGAGATCATACTGAGATAAGGTGGACCCTTAATCCAGTGTGACTGGTGTCCTTTTAAGAAGAGAAGAGACACAGAAACATACAGGGAAAATGCCAGGTGACAACAGACAGCACTATGGACAACAATTGAAGCTAAGAGAAAGACATGGAGCCGAGTCTTCCTGAAGGCTTCAGTGAGAGCAGGGCCCTGCTGACACCTTGACTTAGGACTTCTGGCCCCCAGAACTGTGAGACTATACACTTCTGTTGTTTTCAATACTCACTTTGTGGTGATTTGTTATGGTAGCCCTAAGATACTATTGCAGTATATTATATACCGGAAGTTCTATAACATAAGTACTCTGAGCATTGGAAAATAGACGAACATAGTCAAAGGAGCCCTTTATCCATTACTTCGTAGCATACCAAAACCTTTCAGAACTGGAGAGATTGTCCACGTAAATCCTAAGAATGAGATCCAGGCTTGCCCCTCTCTTAACATTTCTATCGTCTCTACTCCTTCCCCCTTTTTGTGTGAACTCCATAACCTTACTCCGTGCACTCTTAAGGTCATTATATGCCATGTTTTTAAAACTACTTAATTACTGTCTCTGTAATTCTTTGAGCTATCAAAAATAATTTTCCCTGTGGTCTCATTGATTAGTAAAATTCTGCAAAATAATACCGTTCTTCATAAAATGCCTTTCTTCAGTCATTGGCTATAAAAGAACAGCTGAAGTCACCATACAAGTGATGTTTTGAAGAAACCATTTTTAGTGGCTCTTTTGATGTAGACAGTTTCAGGAAACCTAAAAATTAAAGCTCTGCTTTATTAGTCTTTAAGATATCTTAATTTGCTTAGCACATAAGCTTGTCTCTATCCTAAGTCTTTTCCCCATCCTGATTTCCCCCAACCAGACGTGGTCCTCAGCCAGACAGTAAAATGGGATTGGACTCAGGCTGTGAGGGATGATGCTCTTGTTGGGTGTCCGTCATGGATATAGTCAAAACAGAATAGAGATCAGGTGAGGCATCAGAGATGAGATGAGGCCAAAGAACAGCGGCACTTTGTTTCAGTTTTGCATACTCCGAAGTATTATTGTCATCAAGCACACAGATTATATTCTCTTTGTTAATGCAATCTGTTCTTTAAGAGAGAAAAAAAAATTTTTCATTTGATGTCAAAAAACAAACAAACAAAAACGCCTTATTCTTCCCATCTTACTTGAGGTATATTATTTAGGTTTTTGTTTGTTTTTCTTTCTATTTATTTTGCTTCTGTTTTCAAGTTACTATTTATTCTATGTTCTTTTATCCATTAACTTCCTTTTATGATAATTCAAAGCAAGCACAGATTTCTTTACCATTATATGAAAACATGATGGCTTCTCTCTCTCTAAGTAAAAATGTTGTATTTTTTCCTCCTACTGTTCTCTCCCTCCTTATTAAAATAAAACCCTTAAAATACTTTTACCTGCCCTGTCTTCCCTTCTCACTCCTCAACCCCTATGTGTTGAAATGATCTAAATCATATGAATTACCAATACCTGGACTTCTTAAAAACTGGAAATTGCATATGGATTAACATGTATTTATGTCCTGGTTCCATAGGAGTTTTCTTTCATAGCTCATTTATTCTCCATCCTTCCCTACATTGAGCTCTTTGTCCCTAATGATATTTTGTAGAATTAGAATTCATTCTTAAATATTTTCTTCATGTCAGATGTGTAAATCATACATTGCATGAATCTTTATAAATACTGATTTTTTTCACCCTAACAAGTAAATGATACCTTGGTGTGATGCCTGGGTAATAATTCTTCCCCACCCCTCACACCTTCTCTAGATTTTTAAATTGTTACTATTTTATTTTGCCTTGTTTTTAATTACTGAAATTTAGAAAATTTATAAGGATCTGCATAGAACTTTGTTTTTTGTTTTTGTTTTTGCTTACTTTTACATTTTTGAAATGAAAAAGACCTAATTACTGTGTTCCATTTCTAGCTTAGATTTTTTTTCCCCACAGTTATTTGGGAATAACCAGTCTAAAGTTTATCCTGTTTTTTCCCCTTCTATTTTTGGTTCCGTGCTAATTCATTGGAGGTCCCTTCTATCTGTATTCTTAGTCTTTTGCTTTTTATTTCATGATTTCTATCTTTTTTGTTTTTGAATTTCGGATTTGTTATGTTATACATGTATATATATATGTACCCATATATATAATTTGATATTTTATATTATTAGCATTGTATATATGTATATAAATTAAATAAATAAATATATTTTATATATTTATATAATTTATAATTTAGATATTATAAATATATATATAAATAAAATAAAATTTATATATATATGTTATATGTATATAATTTGATATTCCAAGCCACTAACAGAGCCCTAAACTTAGCACTTTCCTTTCCGTTTATCTACTTAATTCTATATTTTTAAAACATTTTTTTAACGTTTATTTGTTTTTGAGAGACATAGAGACAGAGCATGAGCAGGGGAAGGGAAGAGAGAGAGGGAAGCACAGAATCTGAAGCAGGCTCCAGGCTCTGAGCCATCAGCACAGAGCCCGACGCAGGGCTTGAACTCACAGACCACGAGATCATGACCTGAGCCGATGTCGGACGCTTAACCGACTGAGCCACCCAGGCACTCCTACTTAATTCTATATTTTAAAAGTACTGTGTATTTGGCTTCAGAAAGACTTTTTGGAGTTATAATGGAACCACTTTATTTTCATTTTTTAATATCCTTTTTTGTTTCTGTCGTTGTTTTGCATGTGTACCTTCAATAGTTTATTTTTGCCACAGAGAACAGATTCTTCTTAACTCTTGCTAAATTGTCATCTCTCTTGCTGGATCCCCGTAGCAACATTTAAATGTTCTTTCACTGTCTCCTTGAGGCTCAGCCATGTGTGCTACCTTTAGGAGGAAGGATGATGACCCGGGGCCAGTGTTCGACAGCCTTGACTTGAATTCCCAGGTCTGTACTGAGGCACTAGGAAGGGCCTGTCTGTGTCTCATTTCCAAGCAATACTGCTGTCAATGTCAATCTACCTGACATATTTCCCTACAACTTCTAAGGCAGGGATGTCAGTGGCTTCTCCACCATGGTGGGGGCGGGGGAGTCATTCCTTACCTACAGAAGTTTATAAATCCCAAGAAGTCAAGCTCTTGCTGGGATCCAACCTCATATTTGCCTCAGGGTTCTCTGGCAATAGTCCTCAAACTCTCTTGCTAGGCAGTGGGGGACAGTCTTGCATTAACTCTCTGGTCTGAACACTAGCCAGTGTCATGTTCTGTTCACAACCTCCCAGCCTTGTCTGTCCACCCTTTCCAGCATCCATTTGTCAGGACAGAGAACCGATGGTTGGAGAGAAATTAGGAATGGGGGCTGCAGGGAAAAGATCAAGTCCCTGATGGTTTTAGAATCCATGCTAATTTTCTGTACCAAATGTCTCTGACACGTAAACCCATTTAAGTGACCACTCTCCAGTATATTTTCTTAGGTAATGGGTTAATTATTAGTACAAATGTATTTCTGTGTTTCATCGTGCTACATGGTTGCCTCTCTGGGGGTAGAAACAAGCTGATTCTTTTTTTTTTTTCTTCCTTCTGTGTATCATGGTCAAGTGACTATTATTAGTGCAAGCCAGATGTTTAATAAATACTGTTTGATTTGATAAGATCATTTTATAATATCAGAAAAGACATACATGCAAAGTTTAATAGTACTTTAAAAGAGGAATGTTACTTCTGTATTGTTTGAACATTTTACAATAAGCATGTTTTACTGACTTTAATTTAAAAAGACACACACACACAAAAAAATAGTAAAAGCTATTCAAGTTCAGTTCACTAGATTCATGTATACTTATCATTCCAGACCTTAAGTTACACTGAACATGTGTAGAGTAAAGGAAGGAAAGAGAAGAAAAAGAAAGAAAGGAGGGAGGGAGGGAGGGAAGAAGGAAGGGGGGAGGAGAAGATGCTATAGATAAATTAATTTTCTCTGATTTGGTTTATTATAACTACAAACAATAAATTCATTTTTGGAATATTTATATGACCCAGCCACGATAGCATATTTAAGTGAGATGTCTTATAATTTGAATTATTTGGAAAGTTATTGAAAATCATAATTTCACTTGTTCTCATGGAAATGTTAGCCAAAAAAGCATCTATCACCTACTCTAGTCTTGAGTAATTAGTAACCATCTCTAATTGGCTGCCTCCTAGTTGTATAATAGTTTTATTATTCAGGAATTACATATACTGTAAATGATATAGACCAGTTTAACAGTTACACATCCTAGCTACATGGCATGGGTTTGAAGAGACAGCCTATTATTGAAAATAAAGTTAAAATGAAGAATTCTAACAGGAGTGAGATACTTAGCAATTTTTTATAGTTTGAGTTATAATTTCTGAGTTTTGCTAACGGTAAAACATAAGGCTTTGAATGGAGGGAGGTGCAGTCTTTCACTTAAAGAATGTGTCACAGAAGCGCCTGAGTGGCCCAGCCAGTGAAGTGTCAGATTCTTGGTTTCTGCTCAGGTTATGACCTCACGGTTCCGGAGATCAAGCCCTCCATCATGCTCTGCTTTGACAGCGTGGTGCCTGCTTGGGATTCTCTCTCTCTCTCTATCCCTCTCTCTGGCCTTCCCTCCTTCTCTCTCTCTCTCTCTCTCTCTCTCTCTCTCTCTCAAAATAAATAAATAAACTTTAAAACAACGGGGGCAGGGTGTGCCTGGGTAGTTTAGTAGGTTGAGTGTCTGACTCTTGATTTCAGCTCAGGTCATGATCCCAGGGTCCATAAGATTGAGTCCCAGTTTGACTCTGTTCACAGCACAGAGCCTGCTTGAGATTCTCTCTCTCTCTCTCCCCCTCTCTCTCTGCCCCTCCCCCATTTGTGTGCACACTTTTTATTTCTCTCTCAAAATAAATAAACGTTAAAAAATTTGTCAGAGCATGGGTGCTCTGTGGTGGGGGGAAGCTTAGATAAAGGTAGCTATTTGTCTCTTTATATTGGAATAGAGGAAGAGGTGAATGTGTTTTTCTTCTGTTGACTCTGAAGTTTGACTCTCCTTTCTAAATATGAAGATCGTATTCACAAGATGTTGAGGTTTGGTTGGAGATAGTGTCTAGAAGGCATTATCTGTATTCGTGCTAGCTCTTATACAAGACCCCATCAAAAAGAGCCATGGCCAAGCTAAAACTATAAAATGTTAACTTTTCCATGCTTGTAAGAGAGAAAATGCTGGTGATTATGACATCTTCTAATGTCTCCATAACATTTAGTCTGATCTCAGAATAAAGAAGCTGTAAGAACAGTGAAAATGTAAAGCTTTGTCTTATTTCAATTTCCCCCAGTGACACATATTTGGCTGCAGATAACATTTCACAGACGTTTTTGTCTCCTGACTTCATTTCATCTTTCCATATTCATTTTTAATAAAGTATAAAAACTCTAAAGTTTCTGTTATGAAATTTGTTTTTAAAATTTTTAAGTATTTATTTATTTTTGGGAGAGACAGAAAGACAGAGACAGAATGTGAGTGGGGTAGGGATGGAGAGAGAGGGAGACCCAGAATCTGAAGCAGGCTCGAGGCTCCGAGCTGTCAGCACAGAGCCCGACTCAGGGCTCCAACTCACAAACTGTGAGATCACGACCTGAGCCTAAGTCTGATGCTTAACCAACTGAGCCACGCAGGCACCCCTAAGTTTTCTGTTATTAAAGTGATCATTATGTTTTGGTTTAGATATTAGATGAGAAATGCTGAGAGCCCTGGTTCTTGTGTGCATATCTATTAACCGTTAATTTGTTAGCATTTTTCATTAGTAAAGATGTTAGCACTTCCAGTGACATGTGTTAATATTTGTGGTATGTATTGTTTTAACCATATCTATGTTCGTGTAGGTGGTGGTGAGGGAATAGGTTCCCAGGGGTTGCAACTGAAAGTTATGGGTAATTCACTGTGATAAGCTGAAGGAGGTTATCGAGAGGATATGAGTGCCCATTGACCACGAGCTGGACCTGGGCAATCAGAAGCTCATCACCCCCTTCCCCTTTCTTTAGAACGTATGCTCTGCCCACTGTTCCCCCAATAGAAACCATCTTTAAAAACACAGCCTTGAGAGAGCAATATTTTGTTGAGATCATCTGAACAGTGTGTATGACTGAACCCACACAAGTCCTCTGTATAAACTTTTAAGATTCTGGTGGACAGGTGCAGAAGTTTACTCATCTTGCAAGCAGACAAACATTTCTATCCCCAAGACAAGCCTCATGCATGACTTCCCTTGCTTAATAAACGTGCCACCAATCTGGAGTAGCCTCTTTCTTCACTGCCTCCTTCCTCCATGTATGGAGCCAATTTATAAACCAACAGTAATGTAGTTCAATGTAGTCATATATTGAAGTTTATCAGAATGTTTTCCTCCCGTGTGATCAATTAGCATTTACCATTTTACTTTCTAGAATAGACTGTCAAAACTTGTCTAAAGCGGGGGCGCCTGGATGGCTCAGTCAGTTGAGCATCTGACTTCGGCTCAGGTCATGATCTCATGGTCCGTGGGTTCGAGCCTCATGTCGGGCTCTGTGCTGACAGCTCGGAGCCTGGAGCCTGCTTCAGATTGTGTCTTCCTCTCTCTCTGCCCCTACCCCACTTATGTGCGTGCTCTCTCTCTCAGAAATAAATATAAATTTTTGTTAAATTGTTTAATGTTATAAGAATCTTAATCTAATTAATAATTAATTCACTAATTTTGTATACATACATTCAGAACAAAGCAACTTGAAAGATTTTTTTCTTAGATATTTTTTATACATGATCCCTTGAGATCTAGCTATTCAGTTTATTAACAAATGGTATGTTTGAAATCCTCTACCTAAAATTAGAGTACACGGAATTAATGGAAGTTTTGTGAAATCTTGAACAAATTTGACCCTGCCCTTTTTTGGCAGGTATAGTCTTCACAACCTGAGATCTGGAACCTCACCAGAATAAAATGAGTACTAAATTGTTTTCAAAACCTAAAAATATAAGAGAATTGCATTACTGGTTGTATAGGATTTTTTGATAATAGAAGTGAATAAATAATGTTAAAAGTACAGGATTGGGGCGCCTGGGTGGCTCAGTCGGTTAAGCGGCCGACTTCGGCTCAGGTCATGATCTCACGGTCTGTGAGTTCGAGCCCCGCGTCTGGCTCTGTGCTGACGGCTCAGAGCCTGGAGCCTGCTTCAGATTCTGTGTCTCCCTCTGTCTCTGCCCTTCCCCTGCTCATACTCTGTCTCTATGTCTCTCAAAAATAAATAAACGTTAAAAAAATTAAAAAAAAGTACAGGATTTTTGATAGACAAAAGTCTGCTTTTGATAGACAAAAGGAGGAAAACAGTCATAACTAATTGTTGAGATGTAACCTAGGCTGAGTCTCCACACCATTTCCAGTATGCAGAGAGATAATGAAAATTAATAATAGTTTTTTCTACATCAAAATAAAGATAAAAATAATAAGTTAGAAAAATTGAAATGGAATATAATAAAATAAAACATAGAGACTTAGTTCAGTTTTCTCTTGGTTGTTGACTTGTCCTTTTTCTACTCTGAATAAAGTATCACAGAAACAGGTTAAACTCTAGAATGTTGGTGGAAAGATAAGCACAGAATCTCTGCCTGTTTTTCCAAGAAGTTCAGATGTAATTGCATCTACTGGCAGTAGGAAAGGACACAATATGTTGCTCTTCTCCCTCCCTCCCTCTGTGTCCTCTTCCTTCCTTCCTTCCTTCTTTCCTTCCTTCCTTCCTTTCTTCCTTCCTTCCTTTATTTTTTCTTTCCTTATTTTTTCATTCCATTAGTCTAGGATCCTAAAATTATGGCTTTATTTATTTTTACATCAAATTTGCAATAATATAAGGAGTCCTATTTTAATATCTGCTGTCTTCTTATAGAACTCTTATAGATACTGAAATGGCCTCATAAAGAATCCAAAAAGGTGGAATTAAAAACCTTTCAGAGATTGCTTCCTGCTTTCTTTATCATTCTTTTCAGCAACATTCTTACCCACCTTCATCACTGTCATCCAAAGCTAGAAAACTTCTCCCTCTCCTAAGAAGTACTATATTCACTTCTCTAAACCTGAAAGTAATTTTTCCTCTTATCTCAGAGAGACTTTATGAATATTTTCAAAACTTTTGTCTCTTACCCTTTTTTGTTTGTTTACCTTTATTGTCACATATGTACTTGCTTTGCTTCTCCTCTTAAATTAGGGCTCACAGATTTAAATGCCACAAGGTACCAGGCTGAAAATGAATGTAGAATCTAGTATGGACAATCTGGAGTAGTGACAATGGTGGAAACTAAAGAAGGCAAGCTCAACTGAAGTGGAAGTATACTAAAATGTTGTCCTAACACAACTATGCCAGATTCTGCTCTCAGGCTGCAAGCTCCTGAAACAGATCTACTCTTCTGTACCACAGCAGGCTCAATGTATTGTTCAACTTTATATTAAACACAGCTAAACATTAGTGTGCTGACCAACCAACGTGTCAGTTGTTTGAATTGGCAAAAGACTATTGTCTCAGGTGTTTCTCTTTCCTTAGGTTCTACCACATTATTTGTCTCATATTTTCATTCTTGGTTCATAGGACTGTCTTTCCCAAATTGAGTGTGAGTTTCTTTAAGAGGGAAGCAGGGGAGGAGAGTGCCCGGGTGACTCAATTGGTTAAGTCTAGATTTCCACTCAGCTCATGATCTCACTGTTTGTAAAATCAAGCCCCGTGTTGGCTCTGCACTGATGACATGAAGCCTGCTTGGGATTTTCTCTCTCTCTGTCTCCCTCTCTCTTTCTCTGCCTCTCTGCTTGCTCTCTCTCTCAAAACAAATAAACTGGAGATTAAAAAAAAAAAAAAAAAAGAAAAAGAAAAGAAAAAGAGGGAGGTAAGAGAGAAGATCAAGATATAGGGATGCTTGTTTCCATAATGTGGTGTCTGCTCTAGAAAAGAGTCTGCTACGGAGTCATAAACATTTGATGATCACTTAAGAGAATGAAGACAGACTTCAGGTAGTAGAACTATCAGGAAGTAGAACGGTTAGGTAACATGATTTGTGAGCCTCTAGTCTATGCATGATCTTGTACTAGATAGTATGAAAATATAAATAAAGTTGAGTCTTGAACAACATGGGTTTGAACTACACACACACACACACACACACACACACACATCTATACACATATATTCATATACATTTATATTTATGTATAAATAAAGTAGAACACTGTAAGTGTATTTTTTTCTTATGATTTTCTTGATAACATTTTTTCTAACTTACTTTATTATAAGTATATAATACATATCATGTAGAAAATATGTGCTCTTTATGTTCGTATTAGGGCTTCCAATCAACAGTAGGCTATTAGTAGTGAAGTTTTGGAGGAGTCAAAGTGATAGATTTTCAACTGTGTGAAGTCTTGGAGTCCCTGACCCGTATGTTCTTCTAGGGCCAAGTGTACAGAGATGTTTCTAGAATTTTCTTTATACAGGTCAGAATATATTAAAGAAACGATGAAAAATGAATAATATTTATCAAATTTTTTTTCATTTACTGTTTGCATGTATTTGAGTGAGTGACTTTATCTACGTAGGCTGATGCCTCTTTATCTTCTAAGAATAAAAGTTTGGCAGGGTTAAAAGGTAGGGGGCTAAATAATATCTGAAGTCCTTTTTAGCCTAGAATCCCAGAGAATCACTGCAGTATATTTTTTGGGAACATGTGAAAAACAAACCAACAAAAAATGAAAAAACAATGATTCGTGCCCAGAAGAATTATAATGAACATAAATGCAGATATTCTTATGTTATTTTTTTTACCTTTTACTTTGAAATAAATTCAAACTTATAAAAAATTTCCAAAATTACAAAATTTTCCCTTATGCTCTTCACCCATATTCTCCAAATGTAAGTTTATCAAATTTGCTTCCCCTCTCTCTCTCTTTGTCTGTCTCTGTCCCTCCCTCCCTCCACTTCCTTTTGGAAGTGTCTTTGTCTTTGTTTTAAAGGTCTTGTGACTTTGAAGGGTACAGACCAGTTATTCTCTACAGAGCCCCTCACTCCGGGTTTGTCTGATATTTGTTCTGGGTGATGTTCAGCCTCTGTTCTCTTGGGGCAGAAATATCAGAAAAGTGATACCCTGTAAACACAGGGTGCATCACATTGGGAGACACCTGGCTTCCTTTCATTCTGTGTTCCATTTATGGTTAATTTTGATCACTTGAGTAGGCTGTTGCCTACCAGGTTTCTCCACTGTTCTTTTTTGCTTTGGAATTAGTAAATGCCTTGTGGGTAGAGATTTTAAGATATGCAGACATCTTATTTCTCCTTGTACTTTTGCTCACTAGACTTACTGTAACATACTAGTCTTACCATAAGAGGTTTGGCATCAAATTTTCACGTATTACTCAGATCACGGAAAATGTGGTCACGTATTAGGTTTATCTAGCCCATGAGAATATATCTACAATCAGAAGTCTGAGTAGTATTGAACCCCCACCATAGCTTTACAAGGTCAAGGACTGCCTGAATAATTCTGTTGTGACTATTACAGCAGGCTGAGGAATATTTGAAGGTATAACTGATAGTCTCTTAGGAATTTTGTTTAATAGTTTAGACAACTGTGCCACCTTATGTTTCAAAACTATTTTTCTTAAGTATTACATTCATGGAATTGGTTGTCCATTTATTATTTTCTTCTTTGTTTTGTTATTGATTGGTCTTTGGGCTTATAAGCATAAAAGTTATTATAGAACAAATAAATCTGTATGGGTACATTTTATTTTTTCTTATTTTTAAAAATATATCAATTTTTAGAGGATGGAGACACATTCTTCTTCTTTTATCTTTAACGCAGACTCTGTAATGTCACACTACATCCTGTCAATGTTTTTGGCACAAGTGTTGATTTATAAGGATGCAAATCTGTAAGTTATTTTGATTTACCAAAAAAGAAAATAATATGAGCTAATGCTTGGTTTACTGACTGCTGGCAAAGATTATATTTTTCTTTCTTTACTTTTTGTTTTTTAACTACTCATTTAAACATTAACTTTCAGCTCCGGTCTCTCTTAAATACTTTATTAATGAGGTGAAGTTAGGGGTAAGCAGTATATTTATAATGTAGGAGGCAGATTGCTCTGACTCATAAGATGTTGTTTACATCAATGACTGAATAATAACACAATTGATCCCACAAAAATATGGACGAGTATAATCAAATAAGATTTAATTTAAAAATGAAAAACTCATCTGAATTACTTGAGACTCAATTATCCAGGAAACTGAATAAAAGTCAATATACTTTTCACAAAGCAGATGACAAATCATTTATATTTGCCAAGTGACAGAAAAGTTTTAAAAAATAGCCCATTTCAATTATTAACAAGAAAATATTAATAAAATAATATTTACATAAATATCATTTGGGGGAAGTTGTGTTCTATAACTATCTTATTTATATCACCTTCCTGTATTTGACATGATTTCCCCATTTTTAGTATAGCTGTTTATTAATAAAATTAATAGTAGCTGGTATTATTTTGAGAATATATTTGAAGAACTATTCATTTTTTTTAATGTGTCACAGTCAGAATCACATTCCAGGAAATTTGATCTAATATTTCTTTTTTCTTTAATGTTTATTCATTTTTGAACAAGGGAACGTGAGGAGGGGAGGGGCAGAGAGAGAAAAGGACAGGGGATCTGAAGTGGCCTCTGCACTGACTGATGCGGGGCTCGATCTCATGAATCATGAGATCGTAGGACACCCAACCAACTGGGCCACCCAGGCACCCCTGATCTAATATTTCTCATATTAATCTGATTTCTCCAAAGAAACAGGACCAATAGGATTGATAGATGATAGACAGATAGACAGATGTTAGACTTACTATAAGGAACTGAGAAAGATGGGTTTCTTACTTTAAGAAACTTTTAACTTACTTTAACTTTTATTCTATTTGGGCCTTGAACTGATTGAATTAAACGCACCCCTCCCCTGGGGTGAGGGATCTGCTTTACTCCATCAATCCAAATGTTAATCCCATTCAGAAACAGCCTCACAGACACCCTCAGAAATAATGTTTAACCAAATGTCTGCACAGTCCATGCCTCAAAGAAGTTGACACATAAAATTAACTATCACATTTGTGTTCAATACTGCTTTGATACCAGATAGAGAAAATTTGAAATTTGACATTTTCGTTCAGTATTAAGAAGGAATTATTGTGCAAGTTTTCCAAAACAAAGTTTATAACTTGGAAGAGAATTTTTATGGGAGCTTAAAATTTGTAGGTTATTTTCCAGAAGTAATGGCAGATGCTCTATGATGTATTTGGGATGGTTTAAGGAGACAGTTAAAAAGGGGTGAAGTAGTCTAAAGATGGGTCTTTGAGTTAGTACATTCAGTCCAGGGTCATGTACAGCCTGAAGGTTCTGCACAAATGAGAGAAGTTGGGAAAATGTTTGATGACAAAGAATCCTGAGTTCCAGTATCACAGACTCAAAGAGGGAGGACATGCACTAGGAGGCACAAAGGAGTAGAGGCCTTGACTGCTGGAACCAGTACGCAGAACAATCCTGAGAACAAACTCAACAGTCTGGTTGGATGGGGAAAAAAAAAAAAAAAAAAAAAAGATGGACTAGTCCTAGATTGTGTGCTTTAGTCCTGAATTTTCAAACAATGAATCATGAGCTGGTTTCAGGGTTTTTCCCTATTTTCTCATGATAAAATGAGTTGATAAAGTGTTTTTAAATGTTAACTGTTACAAAATGGATTTGGAAAAAAAAATAAGTTATCTTTGTGGCAATCTGTAATAGAAGCTGACAAGTAATTACAAGTGGCTTTTTTACGATTTGGAAAAAAGGGATTAAAAAGTCACTGAGAAGAACGGAAGAAGAAAGGAAATATTTTTTTCATTTCAATGTGTACTTCATAAGGCCTATGTTGATTTTAAAGATTATCTAGATAGAGAAACAAGGATACATCTTCTGTGTACATTTTCTTTACTGAGGTGTATATACATTACATATTTTATTAAATATGAGAATCTTATTAAATGTCAATTATACCTATATAAAGATGCTAAAACAGTAAACAAAATCATATATATCTATGGAAGTCATCATGTCATGATATCTTCAGATGGTGACTGTCTTGCTACACTGGAGTGCATCACAGTGGATTGCATCAGTTAACCACATAACACATTAATATTCTTATTATCTTTCTATTGAGTTAACTCATCCTCGCTAACTGAATTACTTGTATTTCACATATCTACAATCATATCAATATTCTTTGACATCGTGTCCCATGGTTACCTTTGACACCACAGTCTGACACTAAAGAGACTTTCTATAATAAGCACAAATTCTAGGCTTTATTAGTAATAATAAAATTGAAAGTATAGGATATACAGAATGAAGGTAGGGAGGACATGTGTAAAATACAGTAATTTCTTTGTCCCTAGAATCACAGAAAGGATTTTTTTTTTTAATGTCCAGGCTTTACATGTTTCCCCTTCCTTTAAAACAGGATATCAGGATACGTTCAAACATTTATTCTTTCAAATGTCAAAACTCTTTAAAACTACAAAATGGATTAAATTTTTAAAGAGTAAGATATATTGCACCATGTGTATTTCATCAGAATGAAGAAAAAAGTCATTTCTATCCTATTATGCTTCACAGTTTATAGGTGTGTTCACATACATAACTTCACTTAAATCTCCCTAGGACTTAGGGAGGTGGGCAAGGCTGACATTAATATTCTAGCTTTTTAATCAAGTGACTGAGACTAGGAGAAGTTAGTTACTTCCTCATCGTCAAGAGATAGGAAACGAGCTGAAACCGACAATCTAGATTTATTTCCTTGTTGCAAGAAAACAGTGCTAAAAATATGGTCCTGTGTTCCTGTCCTAATGAGAAATTCTTAGAAGAAGTTCAGTTTCAGGGCATTTCTTAAAAAGTTGGAAGATTTAGTGGAAAGTGACAGTGGCTTATCTTCATTGGCCTGGTCTGTTCATCCATAAAAATCATTGAAGGCAGAAGAGAGATAGGCTTACAATACGAAATAAGAAGTGGGCACCTTGGTTCAGCACAAATGCAAGCTCTGAGTACTGAGAATTCCAGATGGCAAACAGCCAGCGAGAACTGCCAACTCAACATCTTCAGCAAATGGAATGAAATTCAGAAGCCTGCTCACAACCCGTGTGAATATTACACCAGGGAGCATTCCAGCATCCAGGCTATCTCTCAATGCAACTATCCCCTGAGATTCTAAGATCACTTGGAGGAAGGTTAGGACAGTTTTTCTGGAGAAGAAAACATTTTCATTGTCTATCTTAAGACTTAAAATATAAATAAAAATAAATAGAAATGTAAAAAAAAAAAAGTAAAAATCTGGGATGTTTAAAATCTTAAGAAATACATGAATAAGAAAGAACAGAAACGATTTTGCTAAATCCTTTACCAAATGTTATTTATGGGGTTTCTGTCACATTGATCTCCTGACAAGCCAATAAGATGTCTTTGGTAGCAATCAACTATGTTATTTCAAGACAAACAAGAACCTCTTAAATATATATTTTTGGGAATTATTCTCCTGGATAATTAATTGAATTAAACATATTTGTTAGGAGACTTTTTTCCAAACTTTGTTTTTGTTCTCCTCCCCATTCTTATTCTACTTATTGTTTACAATAACTAACAGCATCCAGTATATTCAAGATAATGTTTTCTCTTTTGGAAACAGGAAATAGCCCAAGGAGAAGTAGGGCAGAATGAGGGGGAAAATTATACACACACACACGTTATAAATACATATAGCATTGATTTGAGTACTTTTCACAGATGTTATCTGCCACTGCTAACTATACATCACCCATCTCTAGCCCAAGCCTCCTTTATCTGAGGTCATTCAACAGACTTGTCCCAATCACTAAGCACTTGTGGAACATATAATGTCAGTTGTATCTCAACAATTGTTGACCTACCTGAGCAGCATATTAAAACGTTTTAACTTCCCTCCGCCTTCCCTCTTTCCCTCCCTCCTTTTCGTTTCTCTCTCTTTCACTAAGTTTAATTTCCATGGGTTTAACGTAGTTGATTTTGGTACTGAAAAATATTCCCTGCCATATAACAAGGCAAGAGGTGGTGCATGTTTTCTAAGTGACCAGACACATGCTTTAGACAACTGTGCCTGTAGAATTAACATTCACTGAAACTAAATTTAGTTAAAGATATTTTAAGTTGTTGCCATTTATTATAATGTTAAAGGGAGAAGTGGTTTAGGTAGAGGACTGTGTTGGCATCTCCGTGGAAGGAAAACAGGTTGAGGGTAAACATCAGGGGAATCCAAGCTAGAGATACTGCCTTGAGGGTTCAAAGGGATAAGTTAAGTTCTGCTTTACTATCTCACTGGTTTGAAAAGTATTATGGGAGGCGCCTGGGTGATTCAGTCACTTAAGCATCCGACTTCAGCTCAGGTCATGATCTTGAGGTTTGTGAGTTCGAGCCCCGCGTTGGGCTCTGTGCTGACAGCTCAGAGCCTGGAGCCTGCTTTAGATTCTGTGTCTCCCCCTCTCTCTGCCCCTCCCATGCTCATGCTCTGTCTCTCTCTGTCTCTCAATAATAAATAAAACGTTAAAAAAATTTTAAGTATTACGGAAGAGGAAGAATATGCCTGTATAAGTGTATTAAGTGTAAAGGAAAATATATATTTAATGTAAACCACGTGTATATATTATATATAAAATAAAGAAATCCATGGATACTAGAATCCTACATTTCAATTTCATTTTTTTAAATGCAAGATGAGTATTTAATGCCTATTAATTTTAATTTTAAAGTTTAAACAACTGCTGAGTCATACAACCAAGGATATGTGCCTTTAAGTCTGTAGGTAAGGGGTCTGAGATATGGATTGTTGGTGGGAGGGGAGTAGTTTCCCTTTGTTCAGCAAGGATCAGTGCACAGAGGATTGAGGCCCAGAATGGGCCTTCTGAGACTGCGGGTCCAGTCCTTAAGTTGTGTCCTCTCTGTAGGTGCCCTGAGTCAGAGACGAGAGCCTGGGGCCCTCTAAGGCTACATATTTTTATGCATGATACTAACACCAGCTTTTGTGTTGAAAGATGATCAGACCCTGCTATTTCAAATAAGTTTGGAAAGTCATCAGTACTATATATAATTCCAATAATTTAAATAAGAATCTTTACAGAAAACTTTCAGAGAATTTTCAAATTATACAGTATTCTAGACCTAACAAGAAACTGTAACTGAAGCCCCCTTACCTGAATTCAGCAATGGATATATATATATATAATTAAAATAATTACAATGCTTTGATCGGTTGTTTCTGATTTAAATTATATGTTACCCCCATTTGTATTGTTGGCCCATATGTAAGAACAGAAACTGAAAATGAGGCCACCTTATCAAATGTCATCACTAATTGAAAGCTTCTTTTCATTATTACTTTTGCTTTACTTTGTGTTTTATCTCTGGACTTATCAAGAGTTGCTATAAACACTTCCCAGGCCACACAGTCATGTTTAAAAAAAAAAAACAAAACTGCAGGATTCCTCTGGGTAGGATGCAGCCCTACTTCTAAGGGTAGAGTGACAAACTCGACCCTGTTTATCTTGTTTGCAATAAATTAAATTACGGGCCCTGATAAGCTTTTGCAGAGCAGGTCACCCAGTTACTAAAATGTGTATTTTGGACCACCTTTAATTCAGCTTTGCTCTCCAGTTTTGCAAATTTTCTCATCCACAAACCTGAATGCAAAGACTAATTATCTGCCATTGCTTTGGTTCCATGTCATCTAACAAACTATGTTTATGTTTAGTTTATAACTTACGAAGGGAACCTATTTTTCTTCGTCATCTTCATTTGCATTATCATTATATCATCATCACTGAAATGAACAAAGTCTTCCTAGCACTGACTCGTGTCAGAGACCAACCTAGGATATATAAGAAATTAACATATAAGGTCATATAACTCTTTCCTTTGCAAATATGCCAAGCTTTCCATCTCCAAACAAGAATTCTATTTTATTTTTCCCCCCACTGGCTGAAAGTAGACATTTATTCCAATAAAGCCGTTCCTGCTTTGGAACTCTGCTTTGGGTCATTGTCCTCAATAAATTATTTTTAATTTCTTCAAAGAGGGTGAATTTTTGTCTTTAATTTGTATTTCAATATGGCTCCCTTGAGGCAATGTAGAAATGAAAATCAGAGACAGCTCCTTGGCTTCAGATTTCTGGGGCCAAGCCACAGTTGCTACATGCACTAGCTATGTGATCACTCCCCAGTTCAATTTTCTCACCTATGAAATGAAAACATTAAGAATAGTTAGCTCCCAGAAGCGGTAGGGAGTAAGAATAGAGTGACTGATGTCTAATCAAAGTAAATAAATGTTAGCTGTTACCATTCTAAGTCGAGTTTAGGTAATATATGGTAGGCTCAATAATACTATGAGCTAAATAACGTATTTTTACTTTTTGAATTATCTTATAAATTAGAGGAACTTCTTAAAATTAATCCCCAAAATGAGTTATATAATTGGAACAAATATATGACCTTCCAACGTTATTGTACTCAAGAGGATAGCATGCATAATAAATAATAGTTATACTGGATAAAGCATTACACTTTTTTTTTTTAAGTGACAACTTCTCATTGTTCGGGAGGCTGCCCTGCCCTCTTAGAGTTTCCAATCTAGAAAGGATTTAAACAGATTTGAAATGTTTAATGAAGAAGTGGGGTGTCTGCACTGGATATGTGATGGAGGTGTGTGCATCTTTGGAAGCCAGGGAGGAGTAATCTTCATAGGAGAACATTTGACTCTTGAAGCTTTCATAAATTTATTTAATAGCAGTTTTAGATAGTTCTTTTACATTCCATTTTATCATAAATTTTGCTATAGTATGATGTTTCTTTCTGCACATTTTGAAAGCCAAGTGGAAAATTCTACCCTTTCCAATGGGTATTTGTAGGGTAGTTTTCTTTAAGGCATCCTGGTCCTAACACCGTTGGCATTGTTTCCCTGATATTTTAAAAGTTCTTTGGTCAACTCCGGGGTTGCTTATTATTTGCTTAACTCCCTGGGAACTATGCACTTAAACTATAAAACCCCGCTCTTCTAAACAGGGCCTCACATTACCACCTTTGCCAAAGGCTGGGAAGGATTTATCAGGCTGCTACATCATGCATTTGAATATGAACTGACACAGATATATAATATGGTTTAGTGGAAGTAGTTGATGTTGTCTGAATGATAACTCTTGACCTGAGAAGCTCTGAAGTAATGAAAGGGGGATAAATTTGCATGATTTGTGCCATAAGCAATATTTATAATGTAAGAGGGCTTTAAAGATTAATACATTCCCAGAGCTACACATGAAAGAGACAGGAAAGGTTATTCAATGATCATCCAAGTGCACTATTTATTTGCAGTGCTTTCATCTGAAAGATTTTCTTAGTTTTTTTTCCTTCCCCCCATTAATTTAGTATACAAAGGGGACATTGATATCGCCCTGATTTCAGAATATTCTCTGCAAGTTTAACTCTTTTAATCAAGGAGAAGAGGCACACACTGCTTGAAGAAATAGTTGATTGATTGCCTCTCATTAGTTAAATGGCCTACAGTATTTTGTAAGTTCTTATATCATTAACTCCTTATTTTGAGAATCAAATAGCTTGAAGTATTTTTCACAAAATAGTTCCTTTATTGCCCTATCTAATTATCAATCTGTAGAAGAAAAATTGATGTATAAAGTCCCTAAGAAGGTATATAATTACAAAGCTTGAGAATTCAAGTCTGAGGTAGACAACACACTGAGTGATAGTCCTCAGAATAATATCTTCTGAATTACTTCTCATGCACTTTTAACTTTCTGTCTACAAATATGGAACGTTTCCAAAATACTTCATACTCCTTAGTTATTTTTCCCATCGAAAAATTAAATGATCCTAGGTGCAATGCTAAAATGAAAAGATTGGTGGGAAGAAGCATTAAAGAAAGGGTTCAACAGAAATGTATGTATTAAGTCAGTTTTAATACCTACATATGTTGTGGTTTTAATTCCTTCGGCAAATGATGTCGTGGTAATATAGTTGTGTCTGCCCACTTCCAAAACAGCTGGAACTAACTGAAAAGCAGAGAATTCTGTCAATCAAACACTAGATTTTCTTCATAGTGTCAAAATGCTTTCACTGAAGATACAGAAGAGATTGTTCTAGAAATGTGGACAGACGATGATCAGCCTGTCTGCCACCCTGGCTCACACAGTAGCCTGCTTCCTTTACAAGCCTTGTGTAAGAGACCTATTTTCATTCTCTTTTTGGCAGATTAGATCTCAATGAGAAAAGAGTTGTGGATATTATGACTTACTTTATAATATTCCTCTGAGGGAAAAATAAATTCATTCTCCCTTATCTCATGTCTCATGAAGCATGATCTAATAGTGCTTCCATTTTACAAATGAGGGAGATTATGTAGGGAATTTAGCCAAGGTAATACAAGAAAGAAGCAGGACCGGAACTAGAGATCTCTTACTTTTTAAATTTTTTCTTACATATTTAACAGTAATTTTCTCTGGGATCAGCTGCAAAATTTTGAAGAGTATTTTAAGAAAAGTATTTCTATTTTAATTTTAGAGGCACACAAAACATATAAAAATGACAATTGGTTAGGGATAATCACTTGGATCCATTCTGGAATTTCTAAGAGTAGTAAGATTTATACATATAATGTAAATATATATCTAATAATTAAGTTATTATAGCAAATAAATGGATCCAGATTAAATTATTTCCCAAGCATTATGCTAAAATCAAAAGACTGGTTTTCTCCACATGGTCTCTGTCTCATCCTACAAGCTTTGAAGGATAAGCTTGCTTACTGCCACTATGAAGATCTATTTTCAGTTGAGCACGATAGCCTCCCTGGAGTAAAAGTTTTACTCTTTAGCTGCATATTGGGCACACCACTGCCCTCTTAAGGCATAACCATGTACATCTTTGTAAAACAAAGATAACACTGTTCTTGTGTTACAGAATTATTGTTAGGATTTGAATAAAAATATACATGATGAGCATGAGCCCTATGACAGGCTCTGCACAGACAGTGTGGAGGCTGCTTGGATTCTCTCTCTCTCTCTCTCTCTCTGTCTGCACACACCTCTCTTTCTCTCTCTCAAAATAAATGAAATAAAACTTAAAAAAAAATCTTCCAATAAATAGAAATCCAGAGCCAGAAGGCTTCCCAGGGGGATTCTATCAGATATTTAAAGAAGAGTTAATACCTATTGTCTCAAACTGTTTCAAAAAATAGAAATGGAAGGAAAACTTCCAAACTCATGCTATGAGGCCGGAATTACCTTGATTCCAAAACCAGATGAAGTCCCCACTAAAAAGGAGAATTATAGGCCAATACTCCTGATGAACATGGATGCAAAAATTATCAACAAGATAGTAGCAAATGGAATTCAACAATACGGTAAAATAATCATTCACCATGATCAAGCAGGATTTATTCCTGGGTTGCAGGGCTGGTTCAATACTCACAAACCAATCAACTTGATACGGCACATTAACAGAAGAAAGGTTAAGAGACATAATGATCCTGTCAATAGATGCGGAAAATTAATTTGACAAAATACAGCATCCATTCGTGACCAAAGCCCTCAACAAAGTAAGGATAGATGGAATATACCTCAACATCATAATGGCCATATACGAAAGACCCATAGCTAATATCCTCAATGTGGAAAAACAGAACCTCTCCCTATGGTCAGGAACATGACAAGGATGCCCATTCTCACCATTACTATTTAACATAGTATTGGAAGTCTAACTTCAGCAATCAGACAACAAAAAGAAATCAAAAACAACCAAATTGGCAAGGAAGAAGTCAAACTTTCACTATTTGCAGATGGCATGATACTCTATGTAGATAACTCAAAAGACTCCTCTAAAAATTTACTAGAACTAATACATGAATTCAGCAAAGTCACAGGATATAAAATCAACATGCAGAAACCTGTTTCATCTTAGTAACACCAATAACAATGCAGAAGGAAAAGAAATCAAGGAATCTATTCCATTTGCAACTGCACCAAAAAACAACAAGATATCTGGAAATAAACCTAACTAAAGAGCTAAAGATATGTACTCTGAAAACTATAGAATACTTATGAAAGAAATTGAAGGGGTCACAAATAAATAGAAAAGAATCCCATACTCATGGATTGGAAGAACATTTTTAAAATGTCTAAACTAGCCAAAGCAATCTACACATTAAAAGAAAAAATAGTTAATGTTTATTATTTATTTTTGAGGGACAGAGAGAGACAGAGCATGAGCGAGGGAGGGGCAGAGAGAGAGGAAGTCACAGAATCTGAAGCAGGCTCCAAACCCTGAACTGTAATCACGGAGCCGGACACAAGTCTTGAACCCGCAAACTGTGAGATCACGACCTGAGCTGAAGTCAGACACTTAACCAGCTGAGCCACCCAGGTGTCCCAATAAATGTACACATTTGATGCAATCCTTATCAAAATACCACAAGCAGTTTTTTCAAAGCTAGTATAAACAATCCCAAAATTTGTATGGAATCAAAAAAGACCCCAAATAGCCAAAGCATTTCTGAAAAAGAAAAACAAAACTGGAGGCATCACGATTCCAGATTTCAAGCTATACTACAAACCTGTAATCATCAAGACAGTATAGTACTGGCACAAAAACAGACAGATAGATCAATGGAACACAATAGAAAATCCAGAAATGGACCCACAACTATATGGTCAATTAATCTTTGAAAATCAAGAAAGAACATTCAATGGGAAAAAGACAGTCTCTTAAACAAACGGTGCTGGGAAAACTAGATGGTGACATGCAGAAGAATAAAACTGGACCACTTTCTTACACCATATACAAAAATAACTTCAAAATGGATGAAAGACCTCAATGTGAGACAGGAAACCATCAAAGTCCTAGAGGAGAACATAGGCACCAACCTCTTTGACTTCAGCTGGGGTAACTTCTTACTAGATATGTCTTCTGCAGCAAAGGAAACAAAAACAAAAATGAACTATTGGTTCTTCATCAAGATAAAAAGCTTCTGCACAGTGAAGAAAACAATAAACCAAACTAAAAGGCAGCCGATGGAATGTGAGAAGATATTTGCAAATGACTCATCTGATAAAGGGTTAGTATCCAAAATTTATAAAGAACTTATCAAACTCAGTACCCCAAAACAAAACAAAACACAAGTAACTCAGTAAAGAAATGGGCAGAAGACATAGACTAGACACTTTTCCAAAGAATAAATCCATATGGCTTACAGACACATGAAAAGATGCTCAATGTCACTCATCATCAGGGAAATTCAAATCAAAACCACGATGAGATGCCACTTCATACCTGTCAGAATGACTGAAATTAACAATACAGAAATAATAGATTCTGACAAGGATGCAGAGAAAGGGAAACCCCCTTGCATTGTTGGTGGGAATGTAAACTGGTGCAGCTACTCTGGAGATCAGTATGGAGGTTCCTTAAGAAACTGAAAATAGAACTACCCTGTGATACAGCAATTGCACTATTTGGTATTTACTCAAAGGATACAAAAACACGGATTCAAAGGGGTGCATGTACTCCAATGTTTATAGCAGTATTATCAAGAATAGCCCAAGTATGGAGAGAGCCCACATTTCCATGGACTGATGAATAGAGAAAGAAGAGGTGGTGTGTGTGTAGTGGAATATTACCCAGCCATCAAAAAGAAAGAAATCTTGCCATTTGCAGTAGCATGGATGGAGCTAGAAGGTTTTTATGCTAAGTGGAATAAGTAAATCTGAGAAAGATAATTATCATGTGATTTAACCCATATGCAGAATTTAAGAAACAAAACAGATGAATATATGTAAATGGGAGGAAAGAGAAGAGAGGGAAACAAACCACAAGAGACTTAATGATAAGAGAATAAACTACGGGTTGACAAAGGAAGATGGGTAGGAGGTGGGCTAGGAGGGTGATAGGTACTAAGGAGGCACTTGTGATGAGCACTGGGTGTTGTATGTAAGTAAAGAATCACTGAATTCTAAAAATAAAATAAAAAATAAAATAAACGCTTCTGTTGTCTTACAAATAAATAAAAATAATTGTGGTAATGCTCTCTCTATACAACTTAGAATGAAAATAATGTAGATGAAAGTACTTTAAACTTTAAGCACGGGCCAAGTTAAGAAGTTAAAGCTTATATTTGGAATAAGAGCTGGCTCCTATTATGGTGTCCCAGAGCATAGTACTGTAATATTTAGTTCATTTGTGTACTTGAAATAACAACGTGCTTTTGAAATTGCCCTAGAATACAGTAAACTGCAGATGTGATCTACTCATAAACAAGAGCTACTGTTAGGAGTGTTCTGTGTCTCCTAAAAGCTGTCATCGCATGTCGTGCAGACATATGAATAAATGTAAAGAAAATAATCAGGGAAAAATAATCGCTTGAACAAATACCATGATGCCAGCATCATGGATCCCCATTAGGAATGAGGAAGTCAGCTTGAAGAAGAACTCAGGTGGGGCGAGAGTAATTTTTATTACTTCTTTTCACTCCCAGACTGAACTTTCACCCTTCCGAAAGAAGAGTCTTGAAATTCAACCTCCCTTCTAGGGCTTTAATAAACATAGGCAAGGTTTATTTCCATTTCTTTCAGAGTCTGGAGTGAAAAATGTTGAAACTCCACATGAAAGACCTTGCTTATAGGGTTTCCAGCTGAGACTGGAGTCTGAAGTGCTGAAACTTCTCGCAAGGGATCCAGGCCTTCATGATATTTCTAGGCAAACCTCATTGTCTCCGGGGACAGGGGTAAACTTAAGGTGAGCATCTGGAGGCTCTCACTGGTGTACCCAGTTCCCTTCCAGCTCGTCCCACACAAAAGGTAGCAATGGAGAACTCTAGACAAGGTTTCTGGATGGTAGTTTGCATTTGCTGCATTATTGACCTTATTTGCTATGCTCTGGAGAGAAAAAAAATGGATCTTTTTCACTTCAAATGTTAACTACATTGTGGAAGATGAAGCTTCCCCTCCTCCTCCTCCTCATCCCCCTTCTCTTCCTCCTCCTCCTCCTCCTCCTCCTCCTCCTCCTTTTTCTTTCAGTGACCTCTCCTCAACAAGAGCTGGTGGAAAATGAAGCATTACTTGGCTTAATAGTTTGAATCTCCTGCATGGGGCGCTTCAGTGATATTTTGGAGTCTATTAAGAGGGGCTCAAAATTTCACAGCAGGAAGGCAACACCAAGTAATTCTCTTAAAGCTCTGTTTCCTAGATCATCAAAAAGAAAAATAGGAAAAGTGTGGTACTTGTTAGTTTATTTTATTGTTGCTCTGTTGATGTTAGATATGCTTTACCCTACTAACAAATTATTAGGATTATCAATGGCATATCCAAGTAAATGGCCATTAAGTGTTAAAGAAATGGGATTGATGTAAAGTCATGACTATCAAAATAATAGGGCAGGTGCATACAGCCTTTAATTTTAAAAGTAAGAAGTCATATTGTAACAATCTTCAAGATATTTTGGTACCTTTTCTTAAGAATTAATCACACTTTATTTTAAATGATTTTTAAATTTGATTTGTTTTAAATCAACTTTAAGTGATTTGTTTTTTAAAACAAATGACTGTTTTTAAAATAATATGATATGGAAAACATAAGCACATGATTGTTTTCATATCCCAACTTCTTTGGGGATGTATGTATCCTTGCATCATAAATATTTTTATTGATACCTGATTTCATACTCCACCATCATCTCCAAGAGGTTGGCCTTGTCAGGCACAAAACTCTGAGAAAAATAGGGCTTTCCCTGTGATGTTTTAGAATATGAAACAGAGAATTTATACATAAGAATGATTTCATCCATTCCTATTTGACTTTGAGTTGTAGTAAACACAGAGATGTTATAGAGGCATACAAGCACTGATTTCTATATGGATACTCATTATATAATTTCTAATTAAATCTTGTCTTTTGAAACATTGTTCTCTTCCTGGGATATGTTAAGTTTATTTTATTTTAAAGCAAAGTCTTGATTTTATGTCTGTGGCATCAAATTAAGCAGAATAAATACTATAATGTTTAAATCATATCCTAATGTTACTGTGGGCAAAAACATGATCAAACAGACAGAGAATAGTGTCACATTTGTTTATATATACAGAGCGTCATTAGGATACAAACTTTTCTTCTTGTTTTAAACTTTCCTTATACTCTTCCCAGCATGGTTGATAACTGAGGTTTGGCAAATGGATATCCAAGATAAGTGGGATGGTCTATTAAATGTGCTGGGCCAGAAAGCAAATTTATTTTTCTTGTGACTTCATGCTTAACCCCATCCTCTTCATTCATTCATTTGACCCCATATACTCTCCCCACTATGATGTCATTGGTTGAAATACCAATTCTCATATCTTTTCTTATTATTTCATTTAACAAAATGTCAGACCGCTAGGGCAACCAACTTGCAGATTTGCCCAAAACTGAGGAATTTCCTGAGATGTGGGGCGCTCGGTGCTAAAACCTGGAATAACGAACAGGGATGGTTAGTCAACCTAAATGAACAGCCTAGAAATCGTGTGCCTCCAGCCTTCCTCAGGTCTAACTCAGACTCCAAACTCTGCCGTGCAAGAGGCTCTTGTGGTCCAATTTCGCCTTCTTTCTCACCTTGCTGTCCTACTCCGTTCCCACTCACAAAGCTGCATTTGGCTGCCCCAGGTTTGATTTGGAAAGGGACAGAAAGGTCAGCCAAGACTGGTTCAGGTGAAATCTCTATCAGTGACCTCTGAAAGGACCCTGCCTTTTCTTATATCCTTGAAATCAATTTCACCAGATGCAAAGGAAAGATCTCTCTCATTTATTCTTCCTAATACTCCCCTACAGAATGTCAAGAATTTGGGAAGAATTTGCTTCATTTTACCTTGCAGTAATTCATTCTCAGGATCAGGAATTGTAGTGCAAATGAAGTAAGCATTAGCCACAAGCTATGTTGCCCTAATGTGAACCTTCCAGAAGCCCTCAAGAACAGAGGATGGCAAATTGAGAAAAATCGTTGATGTAGGATTTATCCCCTTGACAAGTTTTTAAGAATAATATGAAAACCTTTTATTTATTGGGGAAGAGGAGAGAGAGAGGGATGACTAGGGAAATTGTGGGATCCCAGCTACAGTTCTTCCATTTCCAAAACAAGGATGATCCAAGGCAATGATTGCACCTTTCGCTGGTTGAAAAAGAAATGTCGATTTTACTGATAAATAAAAGTAAGCCTTTCCTTCTGGACCCGTGATTATAATAGTCTGTGGGGTTTGTCAGCTCTCTGGATTTGTAGACAATCCCGGAAACTCACTGACCACGGAAAGATGCATATTTTAAAATATTTTCAAAGGCATCCACACTTTTCTGTCAAGACAAAAGCTCCCTCGAAGGGCAAACAATCAATTCCTAGATTTCTAAGGGTCTCTTTACTCTTTGCTTCCATGTTTATTCACTTCTCTTCTGAATTGTTTCAGGATTTTAAATTTCCTCTTGGTTGCTTAACTCACTTTGCCTTTACAATTCCACAATACTTCCAAAATCAGTGTTCACAGTTGGATGTGAATCTTTTTGAGAAATCAGGACATTTCCTATAGTGATTACATGAAATCTAAGGTGAATCCTAGATAAATTCAAGCTCCTTCCATGAAATGGAAAAACAAGGCTAGATCTCAGCTTATTATATTGGCTATGTTTATACCTAAATTGATTTCAACCCAAGTTTTGACTAGTTTCTATACTTATATAAATAATTTTAAACGTTTTCTGCTACAGGAACTTAAATCGCATTATATAAAAAAAGAAAATATTTGAAAATAAGGTATATTCTCTTAATTTGATACCAATTGCAATTTACCATTCAATTCTTATCACTCACTATGGAAGTGTTCATCTTTGATCAACAGAACTGGCCTACACTCTGACTTTTAAGACCTGTCCAAAATAAATGAGGTGATCCTTTATTTTTTCTCTAAAGCAAAACAGTTTTAAAATGAATGGGATCACTAAAAATATTTAAAATCAAATAATTTTGAGGGCACCTGGGCGGCTCAGTTGGTTAAGCATCCAACTTCAGCTCAGGTCATGATCTTACGGTTCGTGAATTTGAGCCCCATCTTGGACTCTGTGCTGACAACTCAGAGCCTGAAGCTTGTTTCAGATTCTATGAGTTCCTGTCTGCCCCTTGCCTGCTCACACTGTGTCTCTGTCTCTGTCTCTCTATCTCTCTCTCTCTCTCACACACAAGTAAATAAACATTTAAAAAATTAAAAAATAATAAATAAAAAATAAAGTCAAATAATTTTTGAACATTTGGTGACTGAAAATTATTTTAATATATTGGTAGATCTATAAATTAGTCCTAAAAACTTTAATTTCAGAAATAAGAATACTCTTAATATTTATTTATTATAAAAATAAGAAAGTTCATTATATTGATATCCATATTTACATTATACCATATTACATTACATATACAATATGTTGTGTAATATATAATCACATATTATATGCTATATTAGTATTATTTTTGTATTTATGTTTTTATATTGATTTTCTCAACATTTAAGAATAAGTTGATTAATTGCTCTTGAGTCTTATTTCTATAATTTAAACACTATCTTAAACATAGTTTAGTTTCTTAGCCATTCAAAAATATCTCAATGGAATTTTCTAATTAATACACGTTGACATGATTTTATTATTTTAATATTTTTGTAAAAGTTTTGCAATTTTCTTCAAAGTTGAACTTTATGGCTACTAAATAAATATGGATAAATGTATATCCATACCTACATACATAAATGAATAAACTATCAAATAAATAAATCTTCAATTGATTATTTTCTGTAAATCATAATTTTAATACATTTTAATATTTTTTTAATTTTATTTTTGAGAGAGAGTGAGAGAGACAGAGCATGAATGGGGCAGACACAGAGACAGGGAGACACAGAATCTGAAGCAGGCTCCAGGCTGTCAGCACAGAGCCTGACATGGGGCTGGAACCCGCAAACAGTGCGATCATGACCTGAGCCAAAGTCAGATACTTAACTGACTGAGCCACTCAGGCGCCCCAGATCATAATATTTTTAACTCCATAGGTGTTAGGATGCTTACCAAACTCACAGTACATTTTGCTAAGAAAAGAATTTTCTCCTTTCTAAATTTTATTTAGATATAAAAGTGTATCAGCTGAAATGTTTTAAGAGTTACTATTTTGCTTCAATTTAGAGATTATTAATCCAATAATTAATTTTACAAGGAAAACTTGCCAAATTAATTATTACTATTTATTCTTTTGAATATTTTGCAAAATAAAAATATTGCAACATCAAAGGCTTTCTCAGTTTCAGTCTAAAGAAAGACAAACAAAAGAGCTTTTGACTTTCAGCTGTGAGGAGGCCAAGGTGCAACTCTCTTATGTCCTCCAGAATCTACACCATGCCGCCTAAATTCGACTCCAAGAAGATCAAAGTCATATTAACTGAGGTCCATTGGTGGGAAAGTCAATGCCATTCTGCCCTGGTCCCAAGATCAGGCTGCTTGGTCTATCTCTAAAAATGGTAGGTGATGACATCACAATGGCAGCCAGTCATTGAAAGGATCTGAGGATGACAATGAAACTAACAGTTCAGAATAGACAGGTCCAGCCTGAAGAACTACCTTCTGCCTCTGTCCTGAATACCAAAGCCCTCAAGGAACCGCCAAGAGACAGAAAGAAGCAGAAAAACATTAAGCACAGTTGAAATACCACTTTTGATGAGATTACAAACATTGCCTGACAGAGACAGCACCAATCTTTAGCCAGAGAACTCTCCGGACCCATTAAAGAGATTCGTTGGGACTCCCCAATGTGTGGCTGCACTGTTGGTAGCCATTGCCCTCATGATATGGTAGGAGACATCAATAGTGGTGCAGTGGAATACCCAACTAGTTAAGAACTACAAATGAAAATAATATTTCAGTAAAGGATCATTTGACAACCCAAAAAAAAAAAAAAAAGCAAAATAATGAGAAAATATGTATGTATGTTTGAAGTAATTTTTGGCATTCAAGGTCAGTTTCATACCAAACTTTTCTGATTTAGTTATCCTAGACTTATGTATATCAAATAATTATAAATATGGACAACTATAGTAACTAGAGCGTCACTGTGTCACGGACACAGCTATAAATTACATCTACAAACAGAAGAAACAACCCTTAAGTACATTTCTGCACCAAAATTTCTTAATTTCCATATATCCCATCATTATCCAACTAAGTTTCTGATTTTTTTTACTTTAAACTGAATTTGATATACATATCGTCACCTCAAAACCAAATAATTCTATCATCTATTGAACTTTTTAATTGAATTACAACAGCATTCACAATGTTTTGTCTTCAGCAAAATGCATTTCATAGAATTTAATTTTATTAATAGAATTAAAAACATTTAACCATTATAAAAATTAGTCCATTTTCTACTTAAATCAGTTCATAGATTGATGTTAATCTGGTATGTCTAACTGTTGGCAAAGTCCCATTAACAGTCAAATACATTAACAGATTCTGTTTTCTTTTCTCGTGCATTCACGGAAAATAAAACTTGAAGTAGAAAATAAGAGAAATTAATTTAGAACAGTCGCTCTATGTAAATGAAATGTCAAGCTTCACAGGATGGTATGTAAATGCACTTTCCATAGCTATACATGTTCAATAGTTGTATTGTCATAGTATCTTCTCAATGGTATATCAGTTATCTCTTGCTGCATAATACATTTTCTCAAAATTTAAGTTGAAACAACTCAGTTTTTGAGCATTGAAAATCTAGAAACAGATTAACTGGGTGGTTCTGGCTCCCACAAGGTTGCAATCAAGCTGTTGGCAGGGTCTGCAATTATTTCAAGACTCACCTAGGGCTGGAGAATTTGCTACCATGCTCACTTCCATAGTAGCTGGCAGGCCACAGTTTCTGTCTGGCTATTAGCCAGAGGCTTTAATCTCTTCCCATGTGAGCCTCTTCATAGCAGCTGTTTTCCCCAGGATAACGAGAAAGAAAAGAAGAGAGAAAAATGAGTGAATGCTCAAAATAAATAAATAAATAAATAAATAGAATAAGCGGTCAAGATGAAAATAGTAGTCTTTGGTAATCTAATGTTGAATGTGGCATGCTCACTTCTGCTGTTGTCATACTGACCAACCTTCATATGGAGAGGACTATCCTCGGGTAGGAATACCAGCAGGCAGAGGTCACTGGGCAGAGGCTAGGCCAACTTGGAAACACAACTACTAACTTTTTTTTTAAATTTATTTTCTGTATTATTTAAATCCAAGTTAGTTAACATATAGTGTAATAAAGATTTCAGGAATAGAATTTAGTGATTCATCACTTACATACAACACCCAGGGCCATCCCAACAATGGGCGTCCTCCTCAATGCCCATCAGTCGTTTAGCCCAAACCCCAACCTAACACCCTGCCAGCAACCCTCAGTTTGTTCTCTGTATTTAAGAGTTTCTGATGGTCTGTCTCTCTCTCTGTTTTTATCTTATTTTTGTTTCCCTTCCCCTATGTTCATTTGTTTTGTTTCTTAAATTCCACACATGAATGAAATCATATGATATTTGTCTTTCTCTGACTGACTTATTTTGCTTAGCACACTAACTTTTAAAGTAGATGAAAGTGTGAAAATTGTAGATTTCAACTGGCATTGGTATCACCATGCCCCTTATAGAGTATGGGAAAGGTTAACTGACATTGGCACAAAAACACGCTTATTGTCAACTTTCTAGAGAAACAGAGAAATGCAGTGCCTGATTGTTTTCTCAAATATTTATTTTTGTTTTCATGAATTCTTTACAACCAAAAGAGTTCTTTTAAAAATAAAATGTGTTGCCACACAACGAAATAAATAGTTTTAGAATGATGTCATGTAAATAATGACCAAAAAAAACCTCCAGAGCAACTGTGTTCAGACAGCTATCTCTGTTTGACAACTCAACAGCTAAGCCTACATGCCCACACATAGCACAGAGAAATCAAATCTGCAATTGTTCATCATTACAACTGAGCCATCAAATGGTGACCAGGCGAACTTCTGTGTACTGCAGGCTTAAGCATGGACAGTGATGTGACTGGCTGGTGCAAGTGGCCAGCCAGGGCAAAGAACTAATTTCAGCCCCCTTTCTCCTAAGAGAGCACAAGAGTTAACTTTCCTTCACTGCTGGTATCTGAGAGCAGTTATTTTATTCAACTTTTCCACATCCTGTCCTTTAAAAGGAGTTTAGTGCTTCAGGAAAAGGGCAGAGAGAAAAGGAATTGATACAGATAATCATCCTTTAGATATAAACACCTTTTAAAGTGAGAACTCTAATAAGTGCATGTGATTCTCCTAAGTTATTATGGAGACCATGTGAGAAATTGAGAGCATTACCAAGCCCATCTTAATTTATTATAGTGTAATAATAAGCAAAATGCAATGGTGCAATAATAATTCTTTATTTAAAACTAATAAAAATCCAGAACAGATGTTAAAGTGAATAGTATCCCAGTCCAATAGAAACAGACCCAGATTGTCCTGGCAAAATCTGTGTACTATCACTATCACCTTAATAGCCTTATATTTAGGCTAAAGAGTGGAGCCAAAGGTCAGTTACCATACATCTTACAAGGATAGCATTTCATGGTAGTAATAAAACTGTGACCAATATTGTTCCTGGTAAATGTATTGTCCCAAACTGGAAGTCATAGAAGAGTGGCAAAGATTGGGCTAAAAAGAATTGTTTTTAATATGTTTCTTTTATAATTCAAAATATGAAGTCATTCCAATTATACCATGTTTGTCTCAGAAATAGAGATATTTTCATACTATGAGAGGATCCTGTTAATAAGGGTGTAAACATTCGATTAGTAGAAAGATGGTAAACAACTTGAACAAACATGAAGTAATAAATGGCTGTTTGGTCAAATGTTAATTACATACCTATTTCTAATACTTTGAAGAGTGTTTGATAAGCTTGGAGTCATTTTGAGTCATTTACATGACAATCTTGGTATGTCTCCAAAGAGGAATTAAGATTCAGGGACTAGGATTCCTACTGGATAGTCAGGAGACCTGCGATACGTCCTCCCTCTGATGTTATACGTTATTCAGTCAAGAGATTACTGCATTTCTTCAATCTAATGGCTCTTGAGTTTTAAAAGTTTTTTTTCCCCCAATACTACAGTGTATGTTAAGTAACTTGAATTTAAATAAATAAATGTTGAATTTAAATAAATAAATTTAAAAAATAAAAGTTTTTTTGTTTTTTTGGTTTTTTTTTTTAAAGCACCATTATGGGGGCACCTGGGTGACTCAGTCAGTTGAGCATCTGACTCTTAATTTCTGCTCAGGTAATGATCCCAGATCCCATAATTGTGGGGTGATCGAGCCCCACACTGGATTCTGTACTGAGCATGAAACCTGCTTAAAATTTTGTCTCTCTCTGTCCATCTGCCCCTCTTCCCTAGTCGTGCTCTAAATAGATAGATAGATAGATAGATAAATAAATAAATAAATAAATAAATAAATAAATACATCTTTATGAAAAATTTCAAGCACAAAGAAAATCTACGTACCCACTACTAAAATTTAACAAATGCAGAAATTTTATCATGGGAATTGATGGCTTTTGAGCATTTTCGGCATTACTAGATATTAAAAATTGAACGTTAGTATATATTATAGCCATATAGTCTTGTTTTTTCCTAGAATAAGATTTTCTATCAATTTATTTAGTATATTCTATTAATTTTTATTTACCTAGTATTAGAAAAATTGAGCATGTATTAATACAGTTATGGAACTGCAAGGTTGTCATTTCTGTCTTAGCTGTTCATGTCCTTTATGTTTTTATTGATGTATTTATTTATTTCTTTATGTGTAGAGATATCTTATAGATGTTGTTTAGTAATTCTTTTACTCCTAAACATTTCAAATATTCTTTTCAAGTCAGTATTTGTCCTTTGTGACTGGTTTATTTTACTAGCATATGTCCTCCATGTATGTGCATTCACATGCTCACAAATTAAAAGACTTTCTTCTTTTTTAAGGCGTCATGATATTCTGTTCTATGGATATACAACATTCTCTTTATCTATTCACCATCAGTGGATATTTAGTTTGTTCTCATGTCTTGGCTATTATAATAAATGCTGTAATGTACATGAGAGTGCCTATATCTCTTTAATATCCTGATTTCAGTTCGTTTGTATTATTGGATCATATTAATTCTACTTTTAATTTTTTTGAGAACTCTCCATATTTCTTTCCATAGCAGCTGCAACATTTTACATTCTTAGCAGTAGTGTACAAGGGTTCTGGTTTTCCTATAATCTCACCAACATTTGTTGTTATTGTCTCTAGTATTTTTACTATTATTATTATTATTATTATTACTATTATGTTTTAATAACAGCTATCCTAAGCTGTGTGATATAAGGTGATATTCATTGTAGTTTTGATTTGCATTACCCCAATAATAAATGATGTTAGACATCATTTCTTATATCCATGGGCCACTTGTATGCCTTTTTGCAAAGTGTCTTCTCAGTTCCTTTGCCCATTTTTAAATTGGATTATTATTATTAATATTATGTTTCTACTGAGTTGTAGAAGATTTTTATGTATTTTGGAAATACTTTTAAGATATATGGTTTGGAAATATTTTCTCCCATTTTGTAGGTTTCCTTTTCATTCTGTTGATTATTCCTTTGCTGTGAAAAAAATTTTTTTTTTTTTATTTTGACATAGTCCCGCCTGTCAGTTTTGCTTTTGTTGCCTAAGCTTTTAGTGTCAGAACCAAGAAGTCATTGCCAACACCAATGTCAAGAAAAGTGTTTCTTATGTTTTCTTCTAGGAGTTTGACAGTTGCAGATCTTACATTTTTAAGTCTTTAATCTATTTAGAGTTGAGTTTTGTGTAAGATAAGAGTCCAATTGTATTTTTTTTTTTTTTGTATCAAGTAGTTTATCCAATACCATTTGTGGAAGATACTATCCATTCCCCATTGTGTGTTCTTAGCACCCTTGTCAAAGACCAATTGACCATATATGCACAGGTTCATTTTTGGCTCTCTAAGTGGTTTTCTTATAATTGCCAACATTACCAACTGCGTTTGTTGGTAGAAAAATAATATATATGTGTTTTAAGTCTGGTTTAGTCATGATCACAGTAAGTTTATTGCTCCTACTAATATGAAATACACTTTCTATGACTCTTGCATTTCTCATTATTTGGATACAAATGCATGGTAGTGACTATTTATATCCATCCTCCACCCACATGTTCCTCAATACATTTGGCATACTAGGTTGGAAGACGATACCAAAGAGATACTCATAATGGTTAAAAATACTGGTGCCTCAAATCCTTACCAGTCTCCCGTTCTTTTGCTTAATCTCTGTCAGTGCCTGTCTTATTTTCCCTTGGTCTTATGATAACTCATATGTTCTTAGAATCATTCAATTTGTTCTCTCTTCTCAATGACTCTTCTGTCTCTAGAGGCTTTCACTTTTGCCGTCCTGTTCTCAAACTTAATGATGTGAGTTGGCCTTTGGGTCACCTGATTTTTCTCTCCTTCACCATTATTGGCTCGTCAATACTTTTTGTTTCCTCTGTACACATAATTTCTTTTACTGTCTCACCATCTTACTGTTTTCTACTCCTATTGTGACTGTTTTGAGGTGACAAAAAAAATTCTACAATGCTTCTAGTATGATAAGACTTCACTTGGATGAATATTTTCACATTTTAATGGATAACTTTCCATTCTACTTTCCCATCTTTTTGAACTTGTCTCCAGGATCAGCTACAGAAAGTAAAATTTAATTCAAGTAATGAAACAAATATGCTTCTTTCCATGGCAACTGGGCACCATCCAGAATTTTTAGCAAGAACCCATCATAAAACCTGCTTTCACAAAATATCTTTAGTGACAGCAAGGTGAGGAAATTGTAGGTTAGAGAAATTTAGGTATGAGATCTCAGGAGATTGTTGAAGGACACTAGAAGTCACATAATAATAATCACTTTGATCAGTGTTTGGAGAACAAAGACTCAACCTGAAAAAAAAAAATATGTAGCAGGGAATGTCATGGTTTAGTAAATGGTTTCATGGAGGGGGTAGAGAGAACAGAAATCACGCTGTCTATCATTCAGGTTTCTAGTGTGAATAACCTAGAAAGTGTAGTCAGGGAGAGAAACAGTTTTTGTTTAGAAATTGCAACTGTATTTACTTTTTTACATATTTCAGTTTTTGATTGAATGATCCATGTGGCCTTTGGGTAGAGGTGACGAGAAGATAATGACAATGATAAGCCTGCAGTTCAGTAGAAAGTTGTAGAGTGGAGTGATGAATTTTTGAAGTCCTCCTCATACATGTGGGAGAGTACAAATTACTTAAAAACTTATATAGAGAAAGCCACAAATATAAGTATCAGTGATTTGATTTATCAGTGTTTCTCTAGAAAGAATCCTTTTGCAGAATGTTGTTTTATTATCAAACAACTAATTAGTTATTTTGTTCTATACTAGACATTTTAGGTTAGTTTTTTTTTTTAATGTTAGATTCTATAAGTTTTCTGGAGATGTCAAAATAATTTTGCTTATGTCAACATTTAAAGAAAAAATATGGGCAGGTCATGAAATGATTATAACAAAACCAAGTCCACAGTTACAAATAAAAACAAAAAGCAATGCATTTTTTAAAATAAGTATTCAAATTTTCTGTGCTGAGCTGCATAATATTCAGCACCAAAAACAGTCTGTTGGAGAAAAAGAAGAGAGAAGAAACATGTCCACAAAATAATTTGACCCAACAATATTCTTTGTTTATTTGTAAACAAGATACTAGAAGGATACTTCAAGGATACTTCGAGATTTGTAGAAATAAGGAACAAACATCACTCTGCATTTTTGCGAACTAATTTGTCTCCTATATATTCTATAATTAAATTCCTTGACAGAGTCAGGCTTTGGCCTGGCTCTAAAGGGAACCTACTTAAAGATCAAGTGCTCTATCGTCATAGACACCGAAGGGCCTTCTGCTGGAGAACATGAATGAGCAGGCTACAGAAGAGTCTGTGCTGAGGACTTTGAACCTCAGACCACCATTCTACTTTACATTATCCATTTTAAGTGCTGTGTTTTAGGTGCTGTGTGCTGTTCATTGTAATCAAAATGTTCAAAGTATTTTTTGAATGAATGAATAAATTTTCCTTTACCAGCAATGACCACTTTGCCAAAATGGAAAGAACTTAATCATTTCCAAAGTCTGGAATGCCACTTTTCTCTAAAACTACATCTTCATCTCTCTGTATTATTTTCTCCAATTTTCCTGTCTGGCTTAACTCTTTTACAAGGGGTTCCAGAACAGTCACTGACACTCCGTAGAATTTAAATAACATTTGACAAATGAATGAATAAATTAATGAATAAATGAATGGACGCATTATACCATTTTGAGTGAGATCCCTAAACACCTACTCTAAATGCAGAAGTTATTTTTGTTTTTCTTATTATTTTGTTTACGGTTAGTATTAGTATCATTACAAACTTCCAAAGATATACTTTAATGGATTCTCCCATATCCGTTAAACATGTAGTTACCTGACTTTGTATTCTCTAAGCCAGCATTTTAAATGTTGAATGATAAGCTCTGTGTAACCATGATATTCTGTGTTTTAGAGTGGATTTTGTTAATCTTTATGGAGCATTATGAAGTGGGTATTCTATTTGTCCTCACTTTATGTATGAGGAAACTAAGTACCAGATAAATTAAGTAACATCTCCAATAAAAGAGACAAGATTTAACTCAGATGTGAGAGCTTATAACTGTTTTTAATATAGTCATATTTGGCAAAGCTTATTTTACATGAGAAGAACCCACTCAACACTGTAACCTTACAACTTCTTGAACTTCTCCATGCCAGCATTCCACTCAGAACTGGGCATGGTCTCTTAGAAATGCTTCACATTAGAATTCCAGTACTGTATCTCTACCACAGCTTTTTATCATTCCAACACTATCACACTCTTACCCTTACCTCACCTGCCCCGAGCCTTCTTAGAACTCCACTCCTTCATCCCTTTTTCTTTAATCTATTATCCCTTTCCTGCCCTGCCATATTTTCTTACTCAGCCTTGAACTAGTAGTGACACTCTATTTGTAAGAAGAGAAACCAAACTCAAATTATTCAAGCAAAAGTTTATTTGTCAGTCCTGGACTACAAAGTACATAAATGTATTGACTCCAAATGACAGAATTTAGGTGTTCGACTGAATTAGAACATGGCTCAGTTCAGGTGCTAAATTATCTCATCAAAATATTGTCTCCTCTCTTTTATTCCTACATCCTAACTGTTCCAGGTATGTAAGCTCCTGATTGAAACATATTTACAAATTTGTATTCTATCTTCCTTATTCTCAGAAAATGTATTTAACCTACTTAGATTAATTTAAGACCGTATAAAGTATTAATTCTTTTTATTTCCGACCAGCCCAACTTTGAAGTTTTCTAAATGTATTCTCCATTCCTTTCTTGTAGTGTAAGAGATTGAGTTGTATCCTATTGTTGTTATTCCATATTTAATTTTTGTTCTAGTTGTTACTCCATTTTCTGCAGTAGTTACCCAGAATGTTGTGTGTGCTTGCCAGTGATTTCTTTCCTTCACCTGAGAGATGTTCTTGAACAGTCAACACACATGCTTCCCAGTGCTATGATACTGCTTCATTGCCCTCCTTCCTTGCTCAGATGGGCTTTTAAAGAGTTAAGTCTTGGTGCGCCTGGGTGGCTCAGTTGGTTAAGCACCAGGTCATGATCAGTTGGTTCGGCTCAGGTCATGATCTTACAGTTCGTGGATTTGAGCTGTGCCTACAGTTCAGAGCCTGGAGCCTGCTTCAGATTCTGTGTCTCACTCTTCCCTCAGCCCTTCTCCCACTCAGGCTCTGTATCTCTCTCTTTCTCTCTTTCAAAAATAAACATATATATATAAAATATATATATATATATTTTAATTTAAGTCTTCACTAACACTCTCTGATTCTTTTCTTCTCAGTTCCCTTTTAGGCCCATTGCGTTATAGTTTTTTCCTCTACAGAAATTTCAATTTATTGAAATTGTTTTGTCAGATATTGCCTATAAATCTCCTTACTGCCAAATTCAAATGATAAGTTTCGTTCCTTATCTTAATGGACAAATGGGCTTCTTCTCTAATGCTTCTTTTTGATTACTTGGCCATCATTAAGACTCTTACATTCTTTTTACTTTTCACCTATTCCTTTCTGGCTTTCTTTATGAAATTCCTAAAGGTAGGTCTTACCCACGGTTCTTTCATTGATCCCCATCGTTTTATTCTAAATATGTTACTTGGAAGAGTTTATCTGTGGATTGAGCCCTGATGGTCTCCTTGAAATCTGACTTTTTCATTCCATAACTGTTTTGCCTTCTTACCTTATTTATGTTCCACAAATACTTCAAATCCAACATTCTCAAACTCACCATTTCTCTACCTTGCCTCACTGGTGTTGCTGCTGTCCTTCAGAAAAACTAAAGGTTTAGTGTTGTTACTTATCATTATCATCATCAACAATCACTTGATATTATTACATTTATATTTCTGAATTCTCTTTTATTACTGGGCACACAATAGCTTTTAAAACAATAAAAGCAGTAAACTATGCTAATAAATAATATGTTTCCATCTTTTGAGCAAAATTCATACAACGCTCTAAGTACATATCAACATCATCATGTCATCATCACCACCACCACCACCACCACCACCATCATCATCTTCATCATCATCATCATCATTATCATCATTAATTTAGTCCTCTAACTAAATTAGCCTAGCTTTGAGAGAAGAACCGTAACTTATAGTCAAAAACCCTGTTTCTTCAAAGTGTTTGCCCCTTTGCTGAGGTTAGTAAATGTTATTAAATAAAGTAAATGAAGATTTCCTGCCAATTCCTGGTCTTATTGGAATAATTGAAATAAGGCCTTCCTTCTTAATTTTCTTCTTCTTCTTTTCCTTCTCCTCCTTGTCCTCCTCCTTCTTTTTATCATCACTTACTATATTAGTTTACTAGAGTTACAATAGCAAGACATCATAGGCTCAGTAGCTTAAAGAACAAAAATTTATCTCTTACAGTTCTAATGACCATAGTCCCACATCAAGATACCACCAAGATTCGTTTCTCTGAGGCTTCTTTCCTTGGCTTTCAGATGGCCACCATCTTGCTCCCTCTTCAGATAGTTGTCCCTGTGTGCATGCACACATTTAATGTTACCCTGTCTTCTAACTTCTTCTTATAAGGACATCAGTCATATTGGATTAAGGCATATAAGCTAAAGGCTTCATTTTATTTCTTTTTCATTATTATTATTATTATTATTATTATTATTATATATAGAGAGAGAGCACAAGTGAGCAAGGGACAGGGAGAGAGAGAGGGAATCCTAGGAAGGGCAGAGAGAGAGAGAGAGAACGGTGGCTCACCCAAAGCATGTGTCCTGCTCACCCAAACTGGGGCTCAAGCTCACCAGATGCGGGGCTCGAGCTCACCCAGTGTGGGACTGAAACTCATGAACCCTGAGCTCATGACCTGAGCCAAAGTCGAATGTTTAAAGACTGAGCCACCCAGGCTCCCTAAAGGCCTATTTTAAATCAATCACCTCTTTAAAACTCTTATCTTCAAATACAGTCACATTCTGAGTACTGTGTTAGAATTTTAGGACTTCAGCATACAGATTTTGCAGGAATACAGTTCTGTCCATAACACACACTCATGTGGTTATTTCATCTTGTCTCATTATTTAAAGTTATGAGATCATGGTCATGTTTTTAGTTCTAGCCCGGATCAATCCTCTAAAATACAGTGTTGGCAACCCCATCCTTTTTTTCATCCTCTAGACATTTGCAGACTCTTGGCCCTTCCTTCAGAATATATACAGATTCTGATCAACACTTCTCATTACTTCCTCTCAAATCACTGCACTGCAATCAACCCACTTCCATTTCTGGAATTGTAAATGCCTCCTATCCATCCCGCGTTTGAAACTCCACCTCTGTTCTACCTCTAACCCTCTACAGTCTTTCCATGGTGCAGGAGCCAGAATGATCAACATTAAAAATGAAATCAGATGATGTGACTCATCAACCCGAAGATTTCCAGTAGCGTAAACACCAGCAGTAAAACAGCTCATGGGTCATTAAATGATTAGGTTCCCAAACAATTTCCCCCACACCACCACTACCTCTTTGACTTATTCTTATGCGACTACACCATTCACTCACTCTTCTTTCGCCACACAGTCCTCAGTGACTTCTACCATATTAGGTATTTTTCTATCTCAAACATCTTTCACTTGAAGTTCCTTCTGTCCTGGAACGTTCCTTCCACAGGCATTCTCATGATTTATTCCCTAACCTTCTTCTGACCTTTACTCAAATGTCTCCTCCTTAGTGAGGCTATCTGTGACCTCCAAATACAAGATAACAGACCAATCCCTGACTCCCATGCTTTACTCCCTTTCTTGTTTCACTTTCTCTCAATGCACTTGGGAGAAATAATTTATATTTTAATGGTTTTTTAATTTTGTATTTCATCTACCCTCACCCCCAACAACATATACATCCACTAGAATCTTAGTTCTACACAGAAAACAAACCATTTTTTTTCATAATCTAAAAGAAAAAGTTTGTATTCCTAGGCAGCAGTGATAAAATCTGTGAATTCTTGAGATTTGAGGTATCGTTATAGATATTCTAGAGACACTAGTGTTTTCCATAGACTTGGCCTTCCTCTTTATCTGTGTTGATGAAGATAGTTTTCTGATTTCTAACTCCAAAACTTACATTAGTTCTGTAAATATTACATATAAATGATGATGATAGTAGTATCTGGTCAAGAATATGCCAAATACTGTTATGTTTCCTAGTTTTCCAAAAGGCCGAAATAATGTTATTTGAGGAAAACGTACCTTTAACTAGTTTCTGCACAGATCGTCAGCCTCAGAGCTCTATTACACTATTTATGCATCACCACCAGCCTTTTTGAAGCAAACCATCAGAGTCTAACCATCTGATTTACTGATGCCTCTGTCATGTTTCTACTCATTTGAAAGCATCCTCAGAAGAACTAAATACAACATTCGTGAACAAGAAAAGCCAGTTCAGTCATCAGGTCCTCTTTCCATGAGAAGTAGGCCGTATGACAATGAACTCCAGTCCGTAAACCCAGTGATAGAGTATCACATATTACTTCTGGTCTTAAATTAGCTTAAAGTTTGACTCTCAGTTGCTAACCTGCCTTGGAGCCAGAAAAGGCAACTTTATCCATCCTTAAGTCCCCTTTCCACCCCAGGATGGTGCAAATCCTCAATGATCTGACAGGGCGGAGGTACCTGGGAGCTCACTTCAGTCCTTAGTCATCTTTCTTTCCCAGTTATCACAGAGACCCAACTGTCCCAATGTTCCCTTGGGTCCTGGCTTTACAGCTTCTGTGCCTTATATAGAGTCCAGGAATCATGGATGAGCCTAGACCCAAGTAAAATACCCCTCCTGATACTACGTCTCCCAGGGCAAAGACAGAGAGATAATAGGGCAAGGAGTATCTCAAGTATTTGTTGATCAGGAAACTTCTCTCTCCACAAATTTTCTACTTCTTAGCTCCTTACATGACATTCAGCTTAATCTCCTCAATGCCTTGAGGTTTTGAGAAACATAGATGCCTTAAAGAGATTGTCTGTGGACAACTTCTGCTTTCTGCATTGCTATAAATCTTCCCTAGGGAAAGACCATAAAAACATGGTCCTGCTTGAATGAAAAGCAAACTGGGAAAACAAGAGAGAAAAAATTCACACAAACATCTTTAAAATGTTACTGCCACAGATTTAATTATATTTGGATTTACATCACATAAAATATGAAGAGAACAAAAGCACTAATAAGTGAATGAAGTCAAGATGAGGTAAAGGTTTTAGGATTTCATCAGAAATAGTTGAAAGAACTAGGGATAGTTATTCTTAAGCAAAGGAAAATATTATGTAGTCATTTTGTTCTCTGTTGCTCTGGAGGGAAGAAATGGAGAGAGGCATGTTTCAGTTTAGCGTGAAAAAGAAACATCAAAGTTTGATGAATATGGAGTGAGAAAAACCTGGATTTGTTCCCAGTTTCTCATTCCTTGGGCAAGTCAGACAGTGTATGAGTCTTAATTTTTTCAGTCTCTCTCTTTCTCCATTCACGTAGTCAGTAAATGCTTCTGTAGTACCTTCTATGTTTTAGGATTCAAAGAACTGTGTTCGATTTTTTGTGTCAATGAGCAACAAAATCCTAATTGTTTTGCTTTCATGGCATTTACTGTTTAGAGAGGGAGATAGAAATTACCCCAATAGCAGTTTATGTCAATGGAGAATAATGGTAACAAAAACTATAAAGGAAAATATCAAAAATTGGAGTTGTGACAGAGGAGTCACTATAAAGGAAAATATCAAAAATTGGAGTTGTGACAATTCTGTAGGGGCTGGAAAGTACAGTTGAAGGTGGACTGGGAGTGATTTCACCGTGGGTGTGATACCAGGTGAAAGGGATGGGATGGGTAACATCAAAATGGTGGGTTGCTACCTATTTATTTCCAATAAATTTACTTCAAAAATAATGATGGAAGAAGATTGGAGAGAATGAGGCTGAAACTATAATAGAGCTTCGTAATCCCCATAATAACCTAAATCAATATGCAAATGAGCTAGTAAAGATAGTTTTCTTGCCCCTTATATTTGGCCTAGATATGAAGAGATTATGCCAATCTATGATAGGCTCATTCATGTCATAGATTATTTTGTTTGGTAATTGTGGTCGATGTTGGCACAGACTCTCTGAGATCCCTTTTATCACTTAGACAGGGCTCTCAGCCTCTGGCACCTGTAAGTGCTTTGGCTAAAGGCTCATTAATCCACGTATAGAACCTTCCCAAAGGAGTTCTTTTGCATTATTAAAGGTATTTCACCTGGGTCCCAAAACTTCTCCACCATCCTCAAAACAGGACAAACTGTGCTATAAACTTTTTGCTCCAAAGCTCCCTGCAGGATCAGACTGAAAGACTGACTTCAACTAAAACCACATTCATGTGTGAATTCTTTCTGTATCCTACCCAGCTCTTTTGCTCCTATCAGGGTTGAGTCTATGAGCACCCCCTGAATAAATCATGTAGATAGAAATCCCAGCCTCAAAAACTGCTTCTGGGATTCTGACTTAAGACACATAGATATATTTCTCCACAGTCTTTGAGAATTCCCTTCTTACCTGAAAAAAATAAAGTGTTTTTTTAAAATGACATTAGAACTTAGGTAAATGACATTTTCTAGGAAAATATACTCTATAATTAAGCTATACATACAGATATCCCAAATGTTAAAAATTAATAATTATTATTATTATTTCATTAAAAAATGTCTGTCTCTAATCTCTGTTGATTGCTTCCTGTGCATAAACTTCTTAGTTGGATGTAGTCCCACTTGTCTATTTTTTGTTGCTTGTGCTTTTGATGTAATATCCAAAAATCATCGCCTAGACCAGTATTATGTTTCTTTCTAGGATTTAGATTCAGGTCTTACATTAAAAATTTTAATATATATTGAGTTGATTTCTGTATATGATATAAGATATGGGTTCAATTTCATTCTTTTGCAGTGGATATCCACTTTTCTCAGCACCATTTGTTGAAGACACTACTTTTTTCCTCCATTATGTGGTCTTGGCATCCTTACTGAAGATCAGTAAACTCTATGTGCCTGTATTTATTTCTGGGCTGTCTATTATGTTCCATTGGTGTAAGTGTCTGTCTTTATGCCAGTATTATACTGTCTTGATTATTATTGCTTTGTAATGTAGTTTGAAATCAGGAAGTGTAATGCCTCCAGCTTTGTTATTTTTCAAGTTGTTTTTATTTGTTGTTGTTGTTTTTTTTTTTTTTTTTTTTTTTTTGGCTAGTTGGGGTCTTTGTGGTTCCTTGTGCATTTCAGGATAGTCTTTTTTTTTTTTTTTCCTATGTATAAAAAAGGCCATTAGGATTTTAATGGGGATTGCACTGAATCTGCAGATTGCATTGGGTGTATGGACATTTTGATAGTATTAATTCTTCTAATCCATGAACACAGGATTTTTCTATTTATGTCTTCTTTAATTTCTTTCATCAATGTTATGTGGTTTTTAGTGTACAGTTTTTCACCTCTTTGATTAACTTTATCCTTAAGTATTTTAGTGGTCTTTTTTTAATATTTTGATAAATTAGTTTTCTTTGTAGGTAGTTTGTTGTTAATGCCTATCAATGCAACTGGATTTTTAATTTTTTAAATTTTTTAATGTTTATTCTTTTTTTTTAACGTTTATTTATTTTTGAGAGACATAGAGACAAAGTATGAGCAGGGGAAGGGCAGAGAGAGAGGGAGACACAGAATCTGAAGAAGCAGGCTCCAGGCTCTGAGCCGTCAGCACAGAGCCCGACGCGGGGCTCGAACTCAGACTGTGAGATCATGACCTGAGCCGAAGCCAGCCGCTCAACCAACTGAGCCACCCAGGCGCCCCTTACTCTTGAGAGAGAGACAGAGTACGAGCGGGGGAGAGGTAGAGAGAGAGAGAATCATAAGCAGGTTCTAGGCTCCAAACTGTCAGCACTGAGCCCTACGTGGGGCTCAAACCTATGAACTCCAAGATGATGACCTGAGTTAAAGTCGGACCCTTAATCGACTAAGCCACCCAGGCACCCCAATGCAACTGGATTTTATTTGTTGATTTTGTATCACATGATTTTACTGAATTTGTTAACTAGTTCTAACAGGGGTTTTTGTGGAGTCTTCAGTGTTCTCTACATACAAGATCATGTCATCTGCAAACAGAGAATTTCACATTGTTCTTTCCAAATTGGATATCCTCTTTTTTTTTTTTTTTTTTGCCTAATTACTTTCTTTAGCTGAGACTTTCAGTACTGTATCAAGTAGAGGAAAGAATCAGCAGAGAACATTTTTTTTTCATGAATGGGTGCCAAATTTTGTGAAATCCTTTTCCTATAAAATGTATACGCTCATGTGACTTTTCTTCTTTAACTTGGATTACAATAAATGAACTTTACCTATTTATTTATTTTTAGATTTTTTTTTTTTATGTCTTCAGTGTTTTTGGTATATCACCAAATTGTGCTGGGCTGCCACAAATAGACCTCAAGCTGGAAAACTTAAAAATCAGAAATGTGTCTTGTCACTGTTCTGGAGGCTAAAAGTCCAAATCAAGGTGTAGACAGGGTTGGTACCTCTTAAGGCCAGAGTATAAAAGATTTGATCTAGACCTTTCTCCTTGGCTTGTAAGTAATCATCTTCTCCCTGTTTCCCTTCCAACATCTCCCCTCTATGGATATCTCTGGCCAAATTTCCCCATTTTATAAGGACACCAGTCAATTAGGGCTCACACTAATGGCCCTATTTTAACTTGATTATCACTGTAAACACCCTATCTCTAAATAGATCACAGATTGAAGTACTGCAGGTTAGAATACCAAATCTACCCATAACAATTACTCTATATAGATTTTGTAGTGATTCCTCTGGGTCTAACATATATAATATATTTGCATATTTATATCTATGTTACATATATATAATATCCATCACACATAACAGTTTATGGGTATCATTATTTTAGCATTTCAAATAGTGTAAACATACCTTCACCCTTCTCCATAATATAATTGTCTTAACCACTTCTACATACATTTAGAACCTTATGAGTTATGATTTTTGCTTCAGTCTTCAATGATAATTTAGAAAAACCGGGAAGAAAAAGAAAGCCTCTTGTATTCACCCACATGTTTGCTTACTATGTTCTTCTTTCCTTTCTGATATTGTAAGGTTCTTTTTATCATTTCCTTTCTTTTTAGAGAATTTTCTTTAGCCATTCCTTATAGGTTCATCTACTTGTGACAAATCTCTTCTTTTTTTTCCTTTTTCTAAGAATATTGTGATTTCTTCTCTATTCCTTAGCATATTTCTGTGGGATTACGAGTTGATAGGTATTTTTCTTTCAACAGCTGAAAAACTTTGTGCCTTTTTTTTTTTTCCCGGCTCCCATGATTTCTGATGAGAAATTCACTGTCATTTTGAATTTATTTTTTTCCTATAGATGAAATGTCTTTCTCACTGCCTTCAAGGTTTTTATTCTTTAGTTTCACAAGCTGGAGTATAATGTGTCTTGATGTGAATTTTGGTGGTTTATCCTGTTTGTGTTTCCTTAACCTCTTGAATCTGTAGGTTTATGTCTTTTGCCAAGTTTGAGAAGTTTTCGATCATGAGTTTCTTTTTCTGGCTCTCTGATGACACACATGTTAGATCTTTTGTTATAGTCTCACAGGTACCTGAGGATCTATTCATTGTTTTTACAGGCTACTTTCCCTCTGGTGTTCTTATCGAGTAATTTCTATGTTTCATCTTCAAATTCACTGATCATTTCCTCTGACACCCGAATGCTGCTGTTGATTTCTGGAGATTTTTTTTAAGTTTATTTCTGTTGTGTTTTTTAGTTATAATATTTACATTTGGCACTTTTTTTATCTATTATTTCTTAGATGAGACTTTCTATTTTTTCACTGATCCTCTCTGTTTTTTAATTTTTCGAGTATGTAATTGCACATTACCACATTTTTATGATGGTTGCTTTAAAATCTTTGTCAGATAGTTCAGATATCTGTGTCACCTCAATGTTGACACACATTGTCCTTCTTCTTTCAGTTTGAGGTCTTACTATTTCTTAGTATGATGAGAGTTTTTTTTAATCAAAACTTGGACATTTTAGGGGCACCTGGGTGGCTCAGTCGGTTAAGTGTCCGACTTCAGCTCAGGTCATGATCTCACAGTTAGTGATTTTGGGCCCCGCAGCTCAGATCCTGGAGCCTGCTTTGGATTCTGTGTCTCCCTCTCTCTATGCCCCTCCCCCACTCGAACTCTCTCTCTCTCTCTCTCTCTCTCTCTCTCTCTCAAACATAAATAATCATTAAAACTTGGACATTTTGGATAATATATTGCAAGACTTTGAATTTTATTACAACTTCTATATAAGCTGGCGTTGTATGACACTACTTGGCAGGGCAAGAGGAGGGTACCACCTAGTTGCTGTCAAGTTGGGGAGAAGCCCAGGTTCCCCATTTGGCCTCCACTGACATCTAAGGGAAGTGGCTCCTTGTTATGCTAGTTGGGAATAAATGTTATGGCTTCTCGCCAAGGCGTCAGTGATGCCTTCCTGTTGGAATAGGGAGGAGTGCCTTGATACTGCTCCCGGAGTGGTCTGTTTGACAGCACATTGGAAAAAAGTGTTTTTCCTTGTTACCACTGGACAGTGGTGAATGTTCTGGCTCCCTGCTTGGCTTCTCTGAAACCACCCCACTGGTGGTGTTGGGGGATCCTGTTACAGCCTACCAGGGAGAAATCTAGCTTTCCCATTCGACTTTTGCTGGTGGCCACAGCCTTATTCCACGGTGTTTTTAGAGTAGAGTGACTATGATCTAAAAGTGTTATGTGTTGTTAGGTTGTCCCTCATGGAATTTTGCCTAGAAAAAGGCTAAGTCTAAGATCTATAAGATAAAAAGAAACCTCAGAGAACTCACTGCTCTGCCATTCCTTGGGTCCCAAAGTTTGTAGCCATTGTTCCTTCTTCTCTCAGTGCTTCAGAATATTCTTATGTTTGTTTCATATGCAATAAAAAGGAGTTTTAGTTGTTATCGTGGGAAAAATGGGAAAATGCGTCTTCTCCACCTTCATGGAATCAGAAGTGATGATTGCTCATCCTTTAGTAGAAATGATGGAATCCAGAAAGGGAAAATTAAGTCTTTAACAAAATAAAAGAAAGGAAATATTGATGAACTATATTTGAGAAATGTAGGTGTCATGGAGTTGTTTACAAATAAACAGATTAAAAATGTTAATTATGTAAGTAAACATATCATGCTTTTTCTGACTATTAGACTGTAATTCTCTATTCTATTATTAAGAGTCAGTCACTGAATTCACCCTATCTCTCACACTCAATGGTAGGGAAATTGTGCTTCACCTTCTCAAGGGAGGAATAACGAAGAATTCATGGATTTATTTTAAAACCGTGATATATAATGTTGATCAAAGCAGACAGACACAAAAGAGTACATACAAGGTAATTCTACTTACATAAATTCTTTAAAGACAGAAATAATTTCTCCTAGCTGTCAGAATAGCAATTATTGGTAGACCAGAAGATGATGAAAGAGGTGCTGATAATATTCTTCTTCTTGACTCATAACTGGGTGATGCTTGAGTAAATAAGCTAAGCTTATCTTTGAAAGTTATTTAAGGGGCACCTGGGTGGCTCAGCCGGTTAAACATCTGACTTCAGTTCAGGTCATGGTCTCACAGTTCGTGAGTTCAAGCCTCACTTTGGACTCCAAGCTGACACTCAGAGCCGGGAGCCTGCTTCAGATTCTATGTCTCATTCTCTCTCTGTCCCTACCCCCTCATTCTCTCCCTTTCTCTCTCTCTATCTCTCTCTTTCTCTCTCATCTCTATCTCTCAAAAATAAGTAAACATTAAAAAAATTAAAGTTATTTAAGCTGTACATTTTTTACTTAAATGCTTATGTGACTAAAACACATCATATTTAGTTCAAAAATATTTTAAAAATAGGGGAAAAAGACTTGAACAGGGACTTCTTAAAAGAAGGTGACTAAGAGGACAACAAATGCATAGAAATGCGACCGCACTTATTAGTTATTAGAGAAAAACAGATTGAACCACATAGATATATTCCAATTGAACATAGAATCAACTGGATCAACTACAACTCTTGTACTCTGCTGGTATAGGTACAAGTTGGTACAACCACTTTGGAAAACCATTTGGCATTACCCGCTAAAGCTGAATATGCTCATGTCCTAATCCTTACCAATTCTGCATCCAAGTATGTGGCCATGTTTATACGTGTATCCGTATTCACTGGAATTGCATGCACAAATGCTCATAGCAGCACCCTTTATCATAGTCACAAATCGGAAACCACTCAAATGTCCGTCAGCAGTTAAATGACTGAGTCATTTATGTCCATAGTGGGAATACTTTGTAATAATGATACATGCAGAAATGTCACAACATAATATTGAGCTGAAAAAAGCCACTTGCAAGAGCATGTATTCTGTCAAGGTCCAAAATGGTTAAAACTAATCTATGATAGAAATGAAGATAATAGTTACATATGCAGCTAGGTAACATCCTGGACGAGACATAAAATGGTCTCTAAGCTTCACTGTGTTCTATTTATTTTTTAATCTTAGTGCTGGCTTTATGAAGATGCTCATTTTAAGAAATTCTTCAATGAATTTCAAATCTTATTATTTGTACATTTTTATGAACATATCTTATACGTGAATTAAAGTAAAATAAAATGTGTGGTGTGCAAAAGTGTAACATCACTGTGATATTATAATACTGGAAAAGAAGAAGTTGTCATTGGCAGAAGAAAATTTTAGATGTAGAGACATTCCCTTGACTAAAATTAGGAGGTTTTTTTTTATTTTTTAGAATTTGTTTGTTGCTATTTTAACAAACTACACATTTTCTTGATAGATATCACTAGCAGAATATGCTCCTTGAATATATTCCAGTAGACAAAGAACCATTTTTTTAGAACTGATTTTCTCATAAACAGTCCCACATATTATGGAAATTTAGTGGCCAGAGAGGGCTTAGTATGTCTAAGATACTTTCATGATTAATTTTGTTTAATTTTAAATAAGAGAGACCAGTACTATTTTTACTCATAGAATACTAATAGGATTCATTGGCACTTTGAAAAACTCCATAATACTATTATTGAAAACCCCCTTAGTAGCATCAAGAATATTGGGGTGACACGGAGAGCCAGGTGACATATTGGAGTCACTTTTTCCTTCTCTGCAGGAGGATATCCCATCAGTGCTCAGAGAGTATAAAATGGTTTGAATTAAGAAGTCTAAATGCTGGGAAGAGAATCCAAATCTGAGATTTCCAAATGACAGCTCAGATACCAAGTGCCAAATCTTATCCCTCTCATGCTGTGCTACCGAAAGCCAAGAAAAACTAAAACTCAACAAAGGGACTTTTCATGCTATCTGTAGTGATCCAAATCAAGAAATCTGTTCAGGCTGGAGGCCATTAAACCAAGGTCTGCTTGCTATGCCATGAATCGGCTAATGCCAGACTCTACCACACCGCATTCATACACATGTTAGATTAACTGCTTGTGCTTCACCACTCCAGATTTGAAAAAAGGGCCTAGGAGAAGAAGGTGCTAGTTTGACTTGCTATATTTATGGGATCATAATATTTTCATTAACTATGTGTGTGTAATTCAGTGAATGTGTTAACACTTGGGAACATCTGAACCACATTAAGGGATAAAGTACAGGCTCAGCGTGGAATAAAATCGCCAATATTGCCAACACATCCAGATTATTTTGTTTAAAAAAATCAATAGTGTGCCTGAATAACTCTAAACATCTGGATATTTGTAAATAGATGTAGGAACAACCTCATGTTTTGGCATCATGTACAACTGGTGACACTGATGGATTAATCCTGATCATTATTCCTTAGGAACACTGACCAAGAAAGTCTAACATTGTGATTTCATCAGAATAACTTGAATTTTTATTGTACCTTATGTTTTTCAGACTATTTTCACATGCGCTGTTTTATTTGCTCTGTATGAAACCCTTTACAATTAAACAGAACTTGTTTTAAGGAGGGACAGATGAAATGTGGTTAAGTGGCCCCACCAAGGTCATAGTTGGTTACATGCAGGTGAGAGTCCATCTTAATTAAGTCTATTGACTCATCTCTCCTGAAACTCTGATATCATGGAATCGGTAAACAAAACAAAACAAAACAAATCATACATTGAGAGTCTTGTAAAGAATTACTTTCACATACACTTTTGGGAGAAATACGCCATTTCAGCCAGCTTAAGGGCATGCATCTCTCTCTCTCCCGAGCAAACGGGCCTCCGCGCTGCAGTGGGCCTGAGAACCCCTGATTTCCGAGCCACGCAGGGTCGGTCTCGGGCCCGTCTACACTACAGATGGCTGGAACACTCCAGGCTGGGCGGGAGATGGAGGGAAGAGAGAAAGCAAAGGCAAGGCGGGTGGCCCATCAGGAGCATCGTGGGGTGCAGGAGCAGGCGTAGGAGGTGAGGACGAGGGAGCGGAGGCCTCTGAGCCCGCCCAGAGGTTTGGGGTCTGGTAACAGGAAGGAGGTGAGGCCACTGGCATTAACGGGGCAGCCGGAAGAAGGGGTTGGGAGGGAAGAAGAGCCAGATGTCCAGGAGAAGTCTGAGCACGGACTCCAGGCTTCTAATGTTTGGTGGTTGTTAAATGCATACATTTATTGAAATAAAAAACACAATAATCTACCTTCGATATTTTCTCAGCTCCAGTGTGTACCATGACACTCCTTCAGAGATTAAGACCATAAGGAGTGTCCCATACATGCAGCTAGGTATCAGCTTTTCTATAGACTTAGAAGAAGGGAATTTCTGAGCAGAAGGAAGCCTACTAATCACTTCTTGAGAAATGAGGGAACAGCTCAAAGACAACTTCATAACCTATTTGAAGCCACGTGGTAAACTCAGAGCTGATACTAGAACTAGTTCAGTGACTCAGGCCGCCTGTCTTTTCAGGACACTACACATTAATTTCTTCAGCTGAAAATCAATGAAAAAAAAATCTAGATAGCTAGAATGGGATGCTTCCTAGAAAATATTACTGATGACATTCATGCTGACGCCTTCCTAAGGTTATTACAAACAATTTCAGTCACATTTTGGACAAGCTTCGATATTGTCTCTGCTTTAGTCCATGTGGCTGGCAGTCTTGCGACATAGTAACACTGTGTTGCCTTTCAGACAGGACAGAGAAGCAGATTGACTTACCTTAGAAATAGCATTTGTTGTAATAATTTGGGGATACAACTTGTTTTTTTCCCTCTGTGATTCTTACTCGAATCGCTTCAATCTCAATCACCCAACACGATGTTTATTTTATAAACTTTGTACCTTTTTGATTTATATAAGCATTTTCACTTAAAATGAAATACCTCTGTGAGTTGTGAATTTGATTTTTGCACATAAATAAGAAATGTATAAAGAAATATTTAAGCCTCAGGGGAAAGTTAATGTGAAGAGCCAAATTACAAGAAATGAAAAGTGTTCCTGATTGCAAAGTAACACTATACTTTATAGTGCTTTATCAAAACTCTACTTGTTATAAATCAATGCTGAATGTTTCAGTACGTAGTTTATTACATATTATATACATACATATATCTTTATACCCACTCCTTCTCTACTCAGTTTAATTAGTTACTCTGATATTTATGGGTGAACATTATCAATCCAATACTAGTAATTGCATAATCTATAAAATAATATGACATGTTTTCTGGGCCATAAAATTAATCGATGCAAAATGAAAACATTTGTGAGGTTTAACATGTATTGGTTAATGTAAGTGCACCCAACTAACTCCAAGCCCTTCTTACCTCTTTTCCAAACTGTGCTGGTTCATTTTTTCCACACGAAGCCACACACTAATTCTTCTTGTATTAACCACAATAAAAGAAACTTTCTATAGCACTTTCATAAGACTAGTTCAAGTGGAAGAAAATCACTAAATTATTATAAGTTGGTCTTTTTTACCTCTCTAAACATGTTCACTTCAAAACAATTGAATAATGTGCGTTTATTTTACGTGTGTTAATTTTTTTTATTTATGTATAGTTAATCCTTTTTTATAGCTTTTTTAAATGTTTGGTTTTATGCCCTTAAATTTGATTGCATAGTTAAACTGATTATTTGAAAATGAAAAATTCCAATGGTTGCTAATTTTGGTCTGCCTACTCCTCTACACCTATGGGTGTATATATGCATTTATATTACATTTTTTTTAATGACCACCTTAGTTGGTTTTGTTTTGTTTTTATTTTTAATGTTTATTTATATTTGAGAGAGAAAGAGAGAGAGAGAGAGAGAGAGAGAGAGAGAGAAAGCATGCACAGAGGGAGGGGATAGAGAGAGAGGGAGACACAGAATCCGAAGCAGGTTCCGGGCTCTGAGCCGTCAGCACAGAGCCCGACGCAGCGCTTGAGCTCACAGACTGTGAGATCATGACCTGAGCCAAAGTGAAAGGCTTATCTAACTAACCCACCCCGGGCACCCCTCTATCACATTTTTGAAATGCACAAAAGTTGCTATTGTCGCATGTATATAAACTAATGGTATTTCCCATGCTACTCTACTTGATTGAGCTAACATACTTGTATCATTTACATTGATAATTTCAATTTCTGGCTATAGATTTTCATTTAACATTCTTTTTCTAGAATGCGATCTTGGCCCCATTCTTATTTTTAGCCAGTACTTATTTATTAATTTCTTCCATTGCTCATAGATTTATATTTTGCACATTTTATTATTTTTTCAAAAAGGTTTTTTACATTGATAATAAAAGGGACAAAGAAGGCCTGCTATTTCTGCCACAGGACATACTGTGTTTTAGAACATAAGGTGATTTAAAATACTGCAGCTGATTTATTCTGATAAAATATAGCTCATGGACTTTCTAAGCAACTTGGGCTGGTTGTTTACTGCTTTCCCATAGGTGGAATAGTTGCTAATATCTAATTATCAGTAAATGAATAGATATTTGCATTCTTATTAACTGCTACAAAAAACAATTATTTAGATCTGTGGGTCTCTCCCACATGGGTCAACCTTTCTATTGGTGAACTAATTTTTTAGCAAAGTAAGCCAGTGCAATATTCTTTTGTCTATCTACTTAAAGACCAACTATTTTGCATCAGAAATGAGATTGGCTGTATGCTTAGGAAAGTAGAGGAATTATTGGAATATTATCATTAGCATTCTTTATTGCTGTAGTTCTTCATGTCAGGATAAAGAAGTTGACTAATTTGAGGCAGACTAGATTTTACTTCTTGGAGCAAAACAAACAAACACAAAATCAAAATACAAAATCAAAAACAGAGTAGTCTAAAAGTTGTGGAATTTTCGGTGTATTTGTGGATGTTTAATACTAGCTGTTTACAATTTGTTTGTCAGATTTTTTAACTGCCCCTTTTTTCCTCTCTGAATTTATAAGTAGCCAAGTTAGCACATTAAAATTAGAGCCAGAAGTGTCTGCTGTGTTTCTTTTCTTGTATATGCATTTATTTACCCTTGGGATTTAATTGGAATCTTGGAATTCCCATGGCTCTTCTGTAAAGTAAAGGAGAGAATCAGTAAACACTGAAACAGTTACCATGTAAGTGTTGAACCAAATACACTAAAATAGAAATTACTCTGGTGGTCTCTATAACAGAGCATCCATTTGGCCATTTTGAACACATTAAAAATTAATGAAGAGAATTTGTGTTTTATCAGTTGAAATACTCGTAGTGATTCATTAGTGCAGGTTGAATCATGCTGTTACAAAATACTTAAAACAGAAAAAACATGAGAGTAATATACTGACACCTACGCCACATGTATTTAATATATGTCATCACGTTGCAATATTTGTGTCAGATCATTTTTACTTGAACAGGTAAACATAGTTTTGTTTGTTTAAAGCTTATTTTAAGAAAGAGAGGGAGAAAAAGAGAGAGAGAGAAAGAGGGAGAAGCAGAGAGAATCTCAAGCAGGCTCTACACTGTCAGCATGGAGCCCAATGAAGGGCTTGAGCTCATGAACTGTGAGATCATGACATGAGCGGAAATGGAGGTTCAGAGGGTTAACTGACTGGAGCCACCCTGGCACCTGGATAAACATTGTTTAATACCCATTCGACTTATCCCAATTGTGTCTCTTTCTCCCAAGAGGTAGCTATTATTCTCAAGTTGATGAGTCTCCTTATGATTCGTATTTTTATAGGTAGGCATCTCCTATAACTTATGCTTTTGTTGCTTTTAATATACTCGTAATTGACTTAGTAGTGTATATATCATTTTGATTGTTGTTTTTTTCACTAAAAGTTCTGATTTTATGAATATGTATAGTATACGTAGATCTAGTTAGCATTTTAGAATTTCGTTATGTGACTATGCCATAATTTATTTATTTTCCAAATGATGTAGATTTATGCAATTTGCAACTGTTCATTGGTGCAAATGTGCAATTAATGGTGAACATTCTTCTAGGGAATTTACTTGGAATTAAATTTTTTTGGTGGTAGCGTTTTTATATATGTATTGTTACCTGACTCAAAGCATGGACTCTTTCTTTTTTTTTTTTTTTTTTTTTTTCCTTTTGCTCAGATTAAAACTTAAGCCACTCACAATATTTCAATACTGGGTGGGAAGAGGCAATGGTCATTTAGAATAAAATAATCTTACAAAACTAAAAGCATTTTGAAAGCTTAAGTCTGATTCTCAGAGTTTCTTCCATAAGGCAAATTCTTTTAAGCCAGATTCACCTCGAAGCTGTTTTATTCCAAGCAGTGGGAAGTGTTTGGCTTCAAAAGGTGTGCTATTCTCTCTCATTGAGCTTATGGCCATCATCAACCTGATACAAGGTGTATTGTTTATAGAATTCAGAAAAGGCGTGAATAGCATGTTTTATATTCTGGATCCATTTGTATGTTTCTGAATATCCCAAAAGTCAATGCCTTTACCCAGAAAATGCAGACAACTCAGGTACTTAATATATCCATTATCTAATGTTAAACTACCTAGTAGAATAGAAACTTCTAATCTCATTCATTTAGAAACCTTCAACTTTTTGCACACATTTCCCTGGATTATGTTATTCTCTTACCTACCAGCACAGCTCAGGCCTTTGTGCAGACCTTTCTCTATACTTTTTTCTATAATTTAGATGTTCACTTGCAACTTCGTGTTTCTTTTCCTCCAACACATCTAGAAAAAGATACAGTCTAAAATTAAATTGCCTTAATTTGTGTATTCTAGCAGTCCTACTCTGAAAGAGATGCAAGAAAGGGTTCTGCACGTTTGAACCCATGTTTTATCTATTAATCTTCCATGTATCGCTTTTTTGGCATACTGTATAAAAATTAGGACTTCCATTTGAAGCGACATTATATGGAACCCGCTACATAGAATCCATTTGAAAATAGATGCCACCTCCTCTCTGACCCTGCTGCCTCCAGTTTTTTTCTATCCCATCTCTCACTTGCTGCCAGGATTCTCTTTCAACCAGAAACATGACCATGCCAAGCCTTATCCTAAAAACTACTGATAATCCTCCAATTCACGAATTTTGTTCTAACCTGAAACAGAAACTTCTATCTCGGTTACTTTTTCATTTACTCCCCTCCTCTCTCCTCTCTAAACACAATTCACAGCTTTAAATTTTTTTTAATGTTTACTTATTTTTGAGAGAGACAGACAGAGAGCAAGTAGGGGAGGGGCAGAGAGAGAGAGAGACACAGAATCTGAATCAGGCTCCAGGCTCTGAGCTGTCAGCACAGAGTCCGACGTGGGGCTCAGACCCACAAACTGCACAATTCACAACTTTAAACTTTGAATCTCTCCAAAGGCGGTGCAGAAGCTTGCTTTCTCACATCGTCCTTTGGATGTATTTCTGTCTCCTATCTGGAATGCCTCTGCCCTCTCCTCCCTGTCTAGCAACTGCCTTCTATGTGCACATGCACGTCTTCACTGTCAGAGGTGGTATTAGTTTTAGTATGAAGGCTTTCTGGGGGCTCTCTGCAGGTAGAATTAATTGCTCCTCACCTACACTTTCAAAATAGTTATTTTTCAAAAAGATTTATAGTACATTTTGCATATTTTTAGCCTCAAGATTCTGAGCTCCAAAAATAGATTACTTAACAAAACACAATTTGAAAACATTAAGCGAGCATCATTGCATCTCATCTATCTCTATCTCTGCAAATTAGAGGTGTTCAATGGATATATGCTTAACGTACAGATGAAATTTCTGTTGTTTGATATGTGTTTTCTGTTCATGAAACAAATATTTGTGGACACATATCATGTGTTGGTTTGTGTTCTGCTTGATGGAAATGCGACTTTGAGCTGCTCCTCACCCCACCGCAAAGGATTGAAAAGTTTGCATCTTCCCCCCAAATTGTCTCCTGTGCTTTAAGTCTCTGAGTCATGGCATGGGTTAAATCTTTGACCAGAGAACATAGTAAAACTAAGGGGCCTCTGCTGAAATCGAACTAATGACAAGTACCTCGTTGAGACGGTACACTAAGTCACGACAATAGCAGTATTTCCATGCATAAGGTGTGAAGACATGAAGTTCATGAAATGATGATCTAATCTGCCTCCCGAACTCAAAGAAGACAGCTTGAATGGGTAACATTTTGCGGGTAATAGTAACCTTGGAAGCTTGGATCCCAGCCATTCAAGATCGAGTCTTCTCTGGCTATTACATTTCACCTCCCACTATAATTTAGTGTTGCCCTTTACAGGGTCTCCAAATACCACACAAACATTATATTTATGACAGCAGAGACTGTAGCTAGCTTTCTCCAAACACTTGTACCATAGATCCTTCCCCTCCAGAAAAAAAAAAAAATTTTTCAAATCATGTTCCTTTGGACAGACTACAAAGACCTGATCACAGCTCCCTTGTCATTTTTCTCTTTTTGAGAAATATAACTTTAAACTACTTTTGAATTATGTGAGAGGAGACAGTGTATATTTTCTACTTTAAAAGCAATTTAAGGTGGAGTTCTCTGGCACAAAGGCAATTCAAAAATAGCCGAAGCTTAATAGTTGAAAACCCCCCTTGTCTGGTGTATACTGAATAGAGTTATTAGCAGTCAGCACTGTTTTCAAATGCTCAGTAAAATTACAGAAGTGTTTAGTTTTATAAATACTTTGTAGGCAATGAAAGTTATCAAATTGTAGGTGCTGTTTGTTCGGTTCGAATTTTGATGAGCCTTCAGGTGACATTTTAATTGTTTAATTCCTTTTAAATAAAATAAAAAGGATAGAAATTAAATGCAAAAATATGAAATAAAGAATATCTTGATACTTCCTGTGAAATGTCATTTTATTAATTACTTGCAGTTCGTTACAATACACCACTTGATGTGGGATAATTATTAGTGTGATATTAAGTCAGGAGCTTTGGACTCAGGAAACATGGGTTCAAATCCTGTCCTCAACATTTGTTCATTTACCATGGCAAATTCCTTACCCTAATATGCTTACACAGTTTTTTTATCTATAAAATATATATATATATATGTCACCCATCACACTTATTAGTTTGATGATCTTCATTGAGAACATTCTTCCATCCCAAACTTAGTTCATAGCTTTTTAGAAGATAAAGGCCCTTCCACACTGGAAATGAGATTCACGGGGAAGATTTAAAATATTTTGGAAATATTTTTAAAGATGCCGTGTCTTCCATGAAGTAACAAATTAATAATCAAGCTTTGAATTCATATACTTATATGAAAGCAGTTCACTACAAAATCTCATGCACAGAATTCTTGCCAAAGTCCCAACCCAGAGACATATCAGTGGAACTCAGGTGGGTAGCTCTGCATCTGTCTTTGAGATGCAGTGAGTTCTTAAGGGGCAAGACAAAATTACTCTATGCAAATGTCAAGGTGGCTATATCCTGATAGATGGCATAAGAAGGAAGAATTAGCATTTAAAGTTCAGGCCATTTTTAAGACCAGGAAGCATGATGCTGTCTCATTCTGGGTAAAGCTGAGATTATATGTGTAAGATAAGGAAAATGATGGTTTGTTAGAATTAAAAGCACACATATACCTAGACAAAGGCAGCTGGATAAGTATTAGGTAAATTAATGGCTACATATGTAAATGAGTCAAATAAATGCCTTACGTGGGTCTCTGATCAAAGAAGCTGCCAGAACCTTTTGTCACTCTGTAAGTCATAGCCGAGGCGTATCCTCCAATGGAATACCCAAAATAGATTGCTCAGGAAACATTTATTAATACCTTCTTCTATTTAGACCTCTTTTAAGATCTACGTTAGAAGACCTAAAGCATACTAATATTTTTTAAAATTAGAAAAATATTAACTGGGGAAAAAAATGACAGCACGACTTTGTAATGTAAAAACACAAAACTATTTTTTAATATGACATTGTGCTACTATTTTGGTTTTTTTATATCATAATTTAAAAGACTTGCAACTTGTTAAGACTTCAGTCCAATTATGAAGCAAACCTAGAATTTAACATTCCTGTATGTCAGCAGAGAAAAACAATATAATGATTTTCTGAGGGAACTCTTGGCTTTTTATGTAGCAGATGTTAACGGGATACCAAGTCGATCTCTTCTTCTTGCACCACAGAGAGATCATGGTCCCCAGCAACACTTCGACCATGTTGCCTCAGTTCCAAATCATGGAGTGTGGGTGGCACTAATGGGTACCACTTCTCCAACTAGATGAAGTGCTCAATATTCCTGCTCATATCTCTGTTGTTGGTTTAGTATAGACGAGTATAACAAACATGAAAGCAACAAGTTAAAGATAACCGAATCATAGGGGTGACTGTGTGGTTCAGTGGGTAAGTGTCTGACTTTGGCTCATGATCTCACGCTCATGGGTTCCAGCCCCATACCAAGTTCTGTGCTGACAGCTCAGAGTCTGGAACCTGCCTCAGATTCTGTGTCTCCCTTTCTCTCTGCCTCTCCCCCCACTCACATTCTGCCTTTTTCTCTCAAAAATAAATAAATGTTAAAAAAAGAAATAAAAATAAAAAAAAAGATAACTGAAGTATAGATAAAATGGGCCTGGGAACCTTAAGATGGCAGACACTTGAATCCCTGAATCACTTTTTGAAGAGAAGCTGCCCATAGACATGCATCCAAGGACAGACATGTTCTCTATACAGGATATAAATTAAAGTTACTTGTGTGAGGGTAACTATTAATGAATATCCAGGATTAATAAATTAAGAAATAAGGAAAACAAAACTGTGAATCAACATCTACCTGTTACTACTGCATTCTAGGTACCTTTTTCATTAAGTTATTACTTTTTCTTAATATAGATAATGAGGATTCTGTCCCTTATCTATTAATGGCTTGAATAGAAAAAGGCAGAAGAAAATATAAAAGTCAAGGCCTCCTGACTCATGTAGTCATTATGGGTACACAGTAAAATAAAATCACTTTGATAAGATATCTTGGAAAAGAAGGTAAAGTTACTGTGATTGCTGCATCTTTGATAGCTGAAAATCAATATAATAAATTACGTATTTTATATCCACATGTAAATGCATTAGATACATTCTGATCATTCCTCAGATTCTTGTAAATTTCCCTAATGCAAGTTGTTTATGTTCCTCTATAAACAAATACTTTCCAGATAGCTAGGTTTTTACTTTAGCACATAGCTAACTATAATCTTTTACGTGCCATAAATTTGCACCTAAATCATCCCTCATTTATAAAACTCGAGTCACATTCAAAGTTAATTGGAAACTTGAAATTTCCCCTAAAGCTCATACCATATAAAGGTCAGTAAAGAGGTAATAATAATTATTTTAAAAAAATAGGACACAAGGTTAGGGTCTTAATAAACCACTTTATTTAGAACTGTTTTATTACAAATATATTTTAAAACTGTAAGTTCAGAAAAAACAAGTGTAATAATTTAAGGAAATCTCTAGATAGATAGAGCAAGAAACAGCTAGGTGCTTAATAAATATGTGGCTTTTAACTACTCAGTTTTATTAATGGTGACGGCACTTCGAGATTCAAATGGACACAAAATTACATAGAAAAGGAGAGCCATGGAGAGAGAAAATATATCCTCATTTGAAATAAATCAACTTAAGTACAAAGAAGTCAGCTTAGTTCCTTCTTCTCATCAACTTGTTTTTAATGGGTTTGGATCTTACATCCAGTTTTCCCCCATCTGTGTGGACCTTGGGAATGCACCCATGGGTCTTCAAACCATTATTGGGTATGGGATTCCTTGAGCTCTTACTTCTGGGTCTGCTTCATAGAGTGACCGTATAATTTATCTTCTAAATCTGAAGATGCTTGAGGGTAACAGGAAGAACTTTGAATAATTGCACTGGGATAATAAGCATGATGGGGAACAGCCCTGGGCAAATTGGAACATCTGCTTACCCTCTGCATGACCCTTCTATCCTGGAGCATAGAAGACCAATGCCTTGTATGACATAGTTATTTAATCTCCAGTGCCAGAGCGTGAGTGTGGGGAATAGGTGGGGTGGGGGGGTCTTTACTTACAAAATCATCTGGATCCCAGAAAATCAGTCGGGTGGTCACCACAATGTGAAGTCTCTAGAAGACACTGAACTTAATAGCAACTCAGTAGAGCACAGACAGATTCTTTAAATATCTCCTTCTTGGGACCCGTGGGTGGCTCAGTCGGTTAAGCCTCTGACTTTGACTCAGGTCATGATCTCATGGTTATCATCTCCCAGTTCATGAGTTCAGAGCCCCACATCGGGCTCCGCTGGGCTCCATGCTGACAGCTCGGAGCCTGGACCAGCTTCAGATTCTGTGTCTCCCCCTCTCTCTCTGCTCCTCCCCTGCTCACGTTCTGTCTCAAAAATAAATAAACATTAAATATCTCCTTGTTTTCAGATTCTTTACATATCCCTTACCTCAATTCAGCTTGCATTTTCAGGGATATATGCTTACCTCTCTCCCCATCTTCTCTTCAATTTGAAATCTTCTTCCCCAAATGAGAAGCTGGCATGAATATGAGGCTGCTCCTGGAATTATCTAACTCAGTATGCTTTCTCAAACATCATGATTTTTTTTTAGTGAATGAGTGGCACCTGCTTTCCTTCCTCTGAGTTCTTGCAAACTATAAGAAGTTCTATCTAACCTGAGCAGTCCCATTTGGAAAGCTATTAACCCCATGTGTCTACTGAAATTGAAACTGTCTAGTCAGAATTGAAACGTAGTCAAAGTATAAATTACATACTAGACTTGCAAGACTTGATATGAAAAACAATGTAAATACTTCAATAATTGTATGTTGAATGCATCTCAAAATATGTTGGATCTTTGTAGTTAGAATATATTATTAAAATTCACTTTTTTAACATTTTAATGGCGACCAAAATTTTTTAAATTCCTTACATAGTCATATTTTTAGCTCACATTAGATTTCTGTTAACAGTTCTGGTAAAGATTTGCTCTACTTTAGCTTCTCATGATATACTAATAAGTGCTTTGCCCTTTTCTGTCTTTTACTTTACATATCATGGCTTCAGACAACACTGTAGGGATTATACTTCCCGATCTCCGTGTTTCCTTTTACAGCCTCCTGAAAAATTTTGCCATGCATTGGCAATATCCTGATAATCTAGAACCTCCTGTATTGTCAATGAAACTTTCAAAACAAGATCCTGTGCTTCTGTAGTTCTGTTGGCACACAGCTTCGGTAGGTTTTCTGCACAGTGTAACACACAACACAGCCCCTGGCACTACCTGCTATTAGCACAGCATATCAAAAGCTAGGCACACAGCATTCTCTGGAAACAAGGTTATGCTTTTATATTAATTTGGGGGATTTTTTATAGATAACCTTGATTGGTATTATATAACACACTGTTCTTTCTGATTAAAATTGTTAAGATTCACAGTCACCCCCAGCACACGTTTTTGTCTGGATCATGTCAGACAAAACACCATCTCTTTAATTGTAGAGAATTTTTCTTCCTCCTCAACCCCCGTGATCAACGACTAAAGAATATTTTCTTGATTTAAGAGAATATGACAGTTGTTCCCTATTTACCAACTATAAGCCCTTACAGTTTTGTATCTCATATTCTGCATTCTGTATGTTACACAAGACATATATGTTATATGTGTGTGCCTATATGTGTGAATGTGAGTATATGCATATTTAAACTGTCCTTTCGATCTACTGCTGTCAGTTAAAGTTATTCACTAAAAGCTACTTTCATGGTGTTACATGCTTTGGGATGACCATTAGCTGATGTCAAAGGAATAAATTATCATCAGTGAAAATCTGACAGTTACTTAATGTAACTACATCTTTACTGCATGTATTAATACATGCATCTCACTCTATATACTCATAAAATTCAGAAAAAACTAATCTTCTGTCCTGATTTATGGACATAAAATTGACTTGTGAATTTACTATCCACTACCAATAAATAAAATGATTTTAAAACCCTGTTAATTTTTCACTCTGCTTACGTTAGTTTTCAGTCAATTTAATCCATCCCAGGAAATTCACTTGCATAAACATGGCTCAAAAGAAATGAATCATTGAAATTCATTCCCCCACAAAAAATGGGAGCTGTGCAGACATGGCTTTGAATAACTACCCACCATTATCTTCCCCATGGAACTCATTTTTCGGTTTCATTGTCTCTCCCTAAAAAAGCTGAAAATATCACTCGGAAAATTGCTGATAGCTTGGAAGATGGGAAATCTCAAAATATGTTCTGAAGCCCAAAAGCTGTATAGCAAATGGAGTGAACAAAAAGATGCAGATAGAATGAGTCCACGTCCACAGCCTGTTCACCTGCCCTTTTCAACTATGCAACTCTCCTGTGTGCATTGATTTCACACGTTTACGTGTTAAGAAAATATTTCTTAAGCCAAGCAATATGGTTGGGATTTGGTACAAAGATGAATTAAGCATGCATTAAACATCCTTTATGATCTAGTACCTTAAGATGTGTGATTTGACCTGTCCCTAAAATTAACGAGATAATATAATCCCATGCACATTTCAAGGTACTACGAGATTTCAGAAAGCATGGAGAGTTGAAAGTTATGAATTATCAGAACAGATTGTTTTTTCCTGTTAGCAATGATAATGAGAAGTGGGCACATTGATGGACATAGTAAAATGCCATCCAGATTCTCTAAATACACTTGCATAAATATGGAAGAAAAGTGCTATATATATATGTATATATATATACATATATATATATATATATAACTTTGCAATTGAACTTGTTTTTAATTCTTAAAGAATCTAAACAAAATTTATTATAACAGAGGTAGCATTCAGAAGCCTTCCCTCAAGTTGGTTTGGTTTTTATATTCTTACCACTCTGAACTCTCTATTAATAAAGAGGCAAATATAACTAGAGCAAACTTAACAGATGATCTGCAAATATGTGTTGTTATTTTTCTACAAGGAATACCATGTACTTATATAAAGAGAAACATTTATTATCTGGACATTTTTCGAGGTTGCAATTAATTTCCCATGATTTCCTTCAAAAACAACCTAAGGAGAGGGTAAAATACATCATTTACAGAAATCCCTATATTATTTCTGTTATAATGAATTGCCGTTTACAACTTTATGAGGCCCCAATAAATAGAGGTGTGTTTGGAAGAGGGGGCAAAGAGGTAATAACTTTAGTTAGCACAACAAGAGACGGAAACAAATAAAAGTTCGTGTCTCTCCTTTGCACCAGTACTTTTGACAATGCGCAGACAAAACTTGTACACCCGATATAGTCAAGTGTGGCTAACCTCCGTTTTGCCCTGCCCTGTACCAACTCTGCTGTATTGAATTCAGCTTGGTGAGCAAGGGAGTCTTTGAAAGCTGAAGCAATTCATAGCCTCAAGGACTCTTGTACTGAAGACATTTGATTAACCACAAAGCAGTGGAAATGTAGACAATGGTCTAATCTATTGGTCAAAGTAACAGTGTTCAAACCAAAACCATACAAAGTATTTGCAGAAACATGGGATCTGCCGGTGAAGCTACACTATGTCAGAGAGATAGTCATTTTGCTGGAGCCAGGGTTCAGTCCTTGTCTACAGCTAGATTTATAAAATGGGCTCCATAACTTAATTAATCCAGGCTCTGACAAGCACTTCTTAAAAGTAGAAAATAAAAGTGGATTGCGAAGGAAACATGATCACTTAAGGATGAACTATAGTTTGGACCACTAAAGAGAAAAATAGCAAAATTAGGACTAAGGATGTCTAGAATGGATGTTGGTTTTATGGTTCCTCTTAATTTATGTTACAGACACAGAGGAACAAGAATGCTATTTTTGCTAGGTTTTAATCTTCTGGCCAAATCCTCTTCTCACATTTGACTATTTGGGTGGAATGCACCGATGCGATCTGGGCATAAATGATATCCCTTTAGAGACCCTTCTCAGGTCTCTTGAGAAACTATTTCTGTTCTCAGAGGTTACATCTTGAAAAATGAAATGAACTCTGGAACATGGCAGTTGGATTCCACTGTGTGATGAACATGTCATTATGATGGCAAATGGTTTGTGAGAAAATGAATGAGATGTAGTGCTTTTTTCCCTCAAATATATTGTAATCCATTGAAGACAGAATAAAAATACCACATTAAAGAAATCAGGATACAATTTGTGTGCAAGTAGGAAATGCTGATCTAAACAGTATTAGTCTGTTGGAGAAGCACTGTTTAGGACAGTTATTACTCTATTCTCTAATAAATGACAAACTCTATTATGGCCCCTTAATTACACAGAAAACGTATGTATATGTCTCAACACGGTGCTGTTTTATTTATGTTTAAATTTGGTCCACTATCTCAAAGCCCTATTGTATGTAAGAATAGGTAGGATATAAATCCAAAGTAAAGTTAGTGAAAGTTCTATAACTTCTATGTGTATTTCTAGAGGAATAGGGCTGTTGAACAGGTGGTGTGGTATGTTAAATGTACCATGAACTAGAAGTCAGAAAACTTTTGATTGAATTATGCTTTCATTGTTAACCAGTTAAAAGCCCATAGGGCAAATTTAATCACTGACACAGTTCTGGACTTTGAAAAAAATTAAAAAAAGGAATTGGACTATGTCATCCCCAAAATATATTTTCTCTTGTATCCTCTTATCTATGTTCCTTGTGTAATCTATCCTTTAATAAACCCTTAGCAAGACCTGTTCTTGGTGTGGGGAACACAACCAAGAATTTGTCCCACAGCTTCCCTGTTTTCATAGATGGAAACAAATGAGATTCCATGAGGAAATGGCATGTATCATGAAGGAAAGAAATGGTGGTCCTTTGCAAAAGAATGTCAGTGGGGTTACCGTAGGAAAGACCATCCGAGGGATGATGCTTCATAGTCAGAGCTGAACCATGAGAAAGACCTAGGGAGAAAGAATTCCAAGGAGAGAATTGACAACTGCAAGACATAGGGGCATAGGGTTGGCTCAGTCAGTAGAGTGTATGACTCTTGATCTTGGGGTGGTAAGTTTGAGCCCCATGATGGGCACACAGCCTACTTAACAACAACAACAACAACAACAAAATTTGCAAGAACTGAGAATTAAAAAGGAAAGTGAGGAGTACCTGGGTGGCTCAGTAGGTTAAGCGTCTGACTTTGGCTCAAGTCATGATCTCACAGTTTGTGAGTTTGAGCCCTACCATCAGGCTCTGTGCTGACAGCTCAGAGGCTGGAGCCTTGTTCAGATTCTGTGTCTCCCTCTCTCTCTGCCCCTTCCCCACTCCTGCTCTGTATCCCTCTCTCTCTCAAAAATAAATAAACATTAAAAAAAATTTTTTAAAGGAAAGAGAAAACACCATAGTGGGTCTGGAACCCGGTGGGCAAGTGGAGACGCCAGGGGTACAAAAACCATCAGAGGGCAGATCTTGGACTGCTTCATAAATCAGCATTCTGTGCATGGATTTTGTTTTTTTCTAATATTTATTTATTTTTGAGAGGGAGAGAGAGAGAGAGCATGAGCAGGGGATGGGCAGAGAGAGAGAGACACACACAGAATCGGAAGCAGGCTTCAGGCTCTGAGCTGTCAGCACAGAGCCCCATGCAGCGCTCGAACCTACAGACAGTGAGATCATGACCTGCACTGAAGTTGGACACTTAATCGATTGAGCCTCCCAGGCGCCCCTCAATGTGTGGGTTTAAATCTTAGATGTCTGATTATGGCATGAAGGGATTTATAATTTAAAAAAATAACTCTGGTGGGTGAGTGTAAAAGTCATTGGGAAAATGTCTTAGATTGGGCTGCTAAGACAGAATACTATAAACTGGGTGGTTTAAACAAACAAAATGTACTTTTCACCATTCTGTGGGCTGTAAAATCTGAGATCAGAGTGCTAGCCAAATTGAGTTACAGTGAGAGCCCTCTTTCTGGTTTGTACATGGCCCTCTTCTTGCTGCCTCCTCAGGTAGAGAAAAGGAAAATTCCCTAATGACTTATAAGGGCACTTGTTCTATTCACGAGGCCTCCATCCTCATGATCCCATTACCTACCAAAGTGTCCACCTCCCAACATCCATCACACTGTGGGTTAGAATTTCAGCATATAAATGTGGTGTGGGAGGGGCACAAACATCCCATCTAGGAGAGAATGGGAGGGTGGAAGACTATTAGACTAGTTCATAGACTATGAGGTTAACAGTGAGAGCTGATCCCAGTGGTAGTGAGGTGAATGGATTCAACTCAATCAATTTTGAAATGAGGAGTTGACAGGAATTGCTATGATAGTTTGTTTAGGGATGAGGAAGAAAGCAAGACTGGACTCCCAGCTTTTAGGCTTGAGCAATTAAATGAAATGGTGCCACTTACCTTAATGGGGAAGCATACAGGAGAGACAGGACATTCTCGCAGGCGGTGGGTGGATCTGTTCTAAACTTACTAATTTAAATATGCTTTTAGATATCCCAGTGCAGATGGATAAGTCAAGAGCTAAAAAGTCTTGAGCTGCTGGTAGAGGGTTGGAATAACAGTTTATTAAGAAGCTTTAAAACCAAGAGACTGAATAGTAACTAGTCTGTGAAAATAGATTTTCCGTAAAGACAAGAGTTACATGAATAGTATAATGGAAACTTAGTTGGGTCTGATGTTTCCAGAAGAAGCCAGTGTACCTCCTTTGGGGGATTTACCTCAGGCAAGACCTGGTACTCAGATTTTCATGGTCAGAAACTTGACAGGTCTACACATTGAGAAGCAATTCCTTCCTCAGGGGAACAAAAACCAATAGGTCACAAAACTGAAATATGAAGCCAAATCATAGTTTATTGATTAGTGTAAGGACCAGATAATTTTAAGATGAAAGTAATCTATTACTCAAACAATAGGAATTTCCAAAAACAAAACTAAATTTTACTTACGACCCTTCTTATGCTAATCTTTTAAATGCCCCTGTTTTGATGCTAATCCTACTATAACTAGAATACCTGCTCTGAAAGGAATTAATAGAATTACCTTACATTACCTTGAGGTACTCTACCTCGCTGCAGAAATGGTTTACCAATAGCACCATAAATACTTGGTGAAGATTTTCTTTCTTAAAGAACCTCTGAATTGGGCTTGAATGGATATTACAGATATTGCCTCTGCAAATCGTGCTTGAAGTCTCCCTTTCCTGACCAATATCTGTTTTTCTGATCGACAAGCTATTTTCTCTGAATATATTAATGCACTCAGTGAGATCTCTTCGGTATTCTTAACAATTCTGTTAGTTTAAATGTATTTGCCTGTATTTCAATTGTGCACCAATGTAATAACAGATCTCTAGTTGCAATGGTATCATCTTTTTTGTGCAAGTTTCAGGGGGGAACCTATAGGTGTCCTATAAGATCACAGATCACTCAAGAATCTTTCAGTAGTACTTGGTTGACTGTTTTTATTGAAATAACCAAAGACTAGAATTTTTCTCCACAATATGAATGGAAGAAAAGATAGAGTACGTTTGTGATAAATTTGAGTTATCCATATATTCAATCAGCCATATTTTCCCCATCCCCAACAGGTCACTTAAACGACTCTTGTATGGTATTTTACCTCCTTAATTTGGGTATCCAGGTGACATTATTTAAAAGTTTATTTCTTACAATCTGTGAACCCGAAATTATTTCAAAGCAACTACAATTCACTGAACAATTTATAGATTACCTTTGAAACTCAAAGCAATCCTGCTATGTATGGAACTTTCTGGTTAGTAAATATTAAGATAGGATTTAGACACTCCTATCTTGTAACATTTAATCTTAGAATATTGATAGCCAAGATTTCTTGTTGTTGTTTTTTTCTATGAGCAGGTATTCTGCTGGATACATTAAAAGGAATATCTCATTTAATCAGCACACAAAGTAGGTCATTGTATTCTGCTCTGTCTATACCAGAATAAACTGAAGAATTATATGATGACATTTCTGCCTAAATCCTCAAAACTATGAAGAGATGTCACAGGTTTTGCACAAAGGGAAGCCGACTTTAGAGTTCATAAGCACTAAACCATCATGATCAATTATGGGAACTTTACTGAAGTATAATTAACATGGTGTTATATTAGTTTCAGGTGTACAATATAATGATTCAACAGTTCCGTACACACTCAGTGCTCATCAGGAAAAGTGTACTCTTAACTCCCTTTCTCTATTTCACCCACCACCCCTTCCCACCTCCCCTCTGGCAACCATTAGTATTCTCTATTTAAGAGTCTAGTTTTTTGTTTGTCTTTTTTCATCATTTGTTTTGTTTCTTAAAGTCCACATATGAGTAAAATCATATACTATTTGTCTTTCTCTGTCTGGCTTATTTCATTTGGCATCATACATTTTAGGTTCATTCGTGTTGTTGTGAATGGCAAGACCTCATTCTTTTTTGTGGCTCAGTAATTATATATGTGTATATATATAATGTGATATATATCACATTATTTCACATTATCACATTATTTATATACATAGTGTGATATATATCACATTTTATATATCTCACATTATATATCTTTATATAGATACCTCACATTGTATATCTATATATCGATATATAGATATATTACATTATATATCCATTATATATATCCATTACACATTTCTTTATTCATCTATGGATAACACTTGGGTTACTTGTATATTTTGGCTATTGTAAATAATGCTATAGTAAACATCAGGGTGCATATATCTTTTCAAAATTAGTGTTTTCACTTTGTTTTAGAAAATACCCAGTAGTAGAATTACTGTATTAAATGATACATATTTGTTAGATTTGTAAATTTTTTGAGGAAACTTCATACTGTTTTTCATAGTGCCCACACCAATTTGCATTTTCACCAACAGTGCACGGAGACTCCTTTTTCTCCACATCCTTGTCAACATTTGTTATTTCTTGTCTTTTTATTTTAGCCATTCTGACAGGTATGAGGTAATATCTCATTGTAGTTTTGATTTACATTTCCCTGATGATGAGTGATGTTGAGCATCTTTTCATGTGTCTGTTGGCCATCTCTGTGTCCTCTTTGGAAAATGTCTATTTAGGTCCTCTGCCCATTTTTTAATTGGGTTAATTGTTTCTTTGACGTTGAGTCATATACATTCTGTATATATTTTGGATATTAACTCCTCATTAAGGCATCATTTTCAAGTATCTTCCCCCATTCGGTAGGTTGCTTGTCATTTTGTTGATGGTTTCCTTCACTGCAGAAGCTTTTTATTTTGGTGTAGTCCCAATAGTTTAACGTTGCTTTGTTTCCTTTGTCTAGTGAGACAGATCTAGAAAAAACTTTTCTATGGCTGATGTCAAAAATTACTACCTTATTTTCTTGTAAGGAAGTTATGGTTTCAGGTCTCATACGTGGGTCTTTATTCCATTTTGAGTTTATTTTTTTTTTTGTGTATGGTGTAAGAAAGTGGTCTAGATTTATTCTTTGCATATAGCCGTCTAGTTGTCCCACAATTATGGAAACTTTAATGTGCCAAGTGATCTTAATTTTTCACGAGACCTCCAAAATAGAGTCATTTCTCCATAGTTTGTTTTTCTTTAAGTTATTAAACAATTGTACATTTTTATTTGTAACCCTGACATACTATAATATGATATAATAGTAATCACATCAAGTAATAGTGATCGTTGTTGTTATTAATAAAATGACAGAGCTAGTCAAGTTTGCATATGGGGTCCTATAATCAGTCCTGAAATCATTATCAGGTTTAGATAATGTTACCAAGAATAAATATTAAAGTTTACAACCAGAAATATATACTCTTTAGATATACCACTCAGTAGCTGAGAGTGTGACATGATAATAGAGTCAAGAAAAACCAGGTTTTGTGGATTACTTAGTAATTTTGTTCAAGAGTACCTTCATTTCATTCCTTTTTTTCCCCAGAAAAATTGCCCCAAGCATGAATGTTGCAATAAGCCTATAGCATCATCTTCCCATGCAGAAAACAGCAGAATATACAAAGGTATTCATGTTGCTTGTTTTTCCTGGTAATTGTTACAAGAATTGGCATCTATTACAATGCATGCATCTACAATGGCATCTACTTTTTTGTTATATATACTCATAGGCATTTCATTTACAAATGAAATAGCACTTCATTAATTCTTATATAGCCTTCATTCAGCCAGAATATGCTCTCAGTATGATGCATAATAATCTCAGAAGTCTGGATAGTAAATTATCTCAGGTGCTTTCTCTGAGGTCTATAGAAAAAATGGAGTCCCTAGCCACAGAGGTTAATTGCTGATACTGTTTCACACCTAGCTTGTTTCTGATAAGATTTCACTTGCTTTAACCATCTATCTCCACCACTTCAGAGATCTATTACACTACAACCTTACAATGACATTCTGGTATTTCTTTTCCTGCTCGCTCTCTCTCTTCCTCTCTTCCTTCCTTCCTTTCTTCTTTCCTTCTTCCTTCCTTCCTTCTCTTTTTCTTTTGTCCCTGTTTGTAGTCCCGTCTCCCAAGAAATACGAGGCAAACTTTATAAAGTGAGACTTGAATTTTCCTCTGACATATCACCATGTGCTTCTACAAAATCTTTCTCCTCTGCAACCCATGGAGTAATTTACTGCCCTGAACACAGTTTTTTGCCCTGTGGTAAAGCCTGCCATCAGGAGTTTCGATCCCTCTTTGGTCAAGTCCTACAATTCTGCCTGAAAGTCCTCCAGACTTCTGCCCTCTTGGTATATGACAGAGAAATTTCTGGCTTGGTAATTAAAAGTTCTTAAGGCAAATATGGTAATAAAATCCTTCTGTGGCTGAGACGATGCTATGTGTTCATCAGATTATCTTTTCAAGTACATCAACCAACTGCAAAATGGGTTCTAGCTGTTTTTCTATGATTGGACCAGTCATCAACACAATATGGAGTTACCTGTCCAGAAATTAGGAATGAAGAGCCACTTCAGGTAACCAACTGCTAAGTACATTGAGGTACAAGGAAAACTAAGTTGATATTAAAGTTCTGAGTTTCATCAATCTCTGTATTAGGTTACATGGTGTGTTATCTTCCTACACATCAGTGTTCTTGTATACAAAATGCAGTGGAACTCGATGCTGCCAAAGGCCCCTTGCTTGGTTTCTGTGAGTCCATTTTTGTTTACGCTTCTTAAATTTAGATTATTTTTTTGACTGTGTATTAAGCCTCCAAATCTAGAATGGGCACTCATTTTTTCTGCTCCCGTGATACCTTGTGTATAGCTCTATCATATTTATTCCAGCATAGTATTCCAATTATCTATTTACTTTTGAAGTGCCACTCTTAACCTATGAGTTCAGTGAGATCAAGGCTCTTGGATGCTAACACATAGAAGAATATTATTTTCGAGTTAATAATTAATCTCTTCATAATTATATACACAAAAGAGTTGGACTTCTAAACATAATTTACCACAAAATTACAGATAATTCTGTTTTGACAAGAATTCTCTCTCTTCCCTGAAATATCTGCAATATGCTTCAAGACTACAAGACCTTTACCGAAAGCAGATGTTGTGAAGTCGGATGAAGCCATCATTCAGACATGTGGAATGTCCAGAACTGTCATTTTTTGGCAACCATAAGTCAGCTCTGGTATCTCGATTCAGAGACATGGACTATTTTCTGCAGGATTGTATTATAAATAGTTCATTTAAATCTCAAAATTACAAAGACTGTCTAAACTTATATTTGGAGTGCAACATGAATAATCACTAGTTCCATTATTCTATTTTTAGCTCTTATCAGATTGGCAAGTAGTGTATATTAGACCATATTAAGCTTTATTTAATATTATGAAAACTATTTTATAAGTTACATGTGAGTATTGTATATTTCTGGATGGTAAAGTATGTTAAGTTTGGAGATATTATTATTAGTGTTTTCGAGTCATATCTGAAACCATACCTTTAAATTCCAACCGGCGCCAAGGTAGACTAATTAAAAAGCATAAAGTGGTTTTACTAGTCACTGCATTTTGTTTAAGCGGTTCTATTCATGACTACCATTTAGTCCTGATACTTTTATGAGACAGATGGCTTATGCTTATATTTGAGGAAATACAGGATTTGAGGAGAATATTCCCCGTTTTGCCTGTATACACACCAAAATTACAAGAAAAGAGCAGACAAGTAATCATTCTAAAGATGCAGAAAATCCTGACAAAAGACCATGTAATTTCTAACTACTAGCATGGTAGGTGGCAGATCCATCCAGTTAGAGGCAGGTGGGAGTGGCCATCGCTCACTGAGACACCCCACAACCAAGGAAATGGATGGAGGTGTGAATCCTGAACGGCTTGGCAAACGACAGTTCTGGGATACAGACGCAGGAGCACCCTTTCATGAAAAAAGAGTGGTGTCAGAAAATTTGTGAGGCCACAGGGAGACTTGGAGACATGTTAGATAAAATATTAGGGAATTAAAATAAGGTCTTGAGAGGGGGTCCTGGGTGGCTCAGTTAGTTAAGTCAGATTCTTGGTTTCAGCTCAGGTCATAATCTGGTTTCATGAGTTCAAGCCCCTTGTTAGACTCTAAGCTGACATCAGGGAGCCTGCTTGGGATAGTCTCTCTGTCTCTCTCTCTGTCTCTCTCTGTCTCTCTCTGTCTCTCTCCCTCTCTCTCTGCCCTTCCCCCACTCATGTTGTTTCTCTCTCCTAAAAATAAAAAATTAATAAGCTTAAAAAAATAAGTTATTGAGAACACGATTAATCCCTAAATTGCTTTTTTTTCATCTTTGCTTCAGGTTTCTGCTTTCTTCTACCCTTCCACTTTTTTCTTTTTTTCCTGTCTTCCTTTTCTGCTTCAAATATCATACACATTTACATTACAGAAATCCTTGAATTCAGAGTAACAAGATTACCTTTTCAACTGTATAATTCTAAATTCCTCAAAATATCAAAAAAAAAGATATTCTTTTTTGATAAAATAATAAGTGGTATATTTGATGAGCATGAGAGCAAACTACTATATGTGATGTATTTCTCTTTCAGCTAAAACCCATTTGCTATATCTAAATATATGGATTTTAAAACATAAATCTTGGAAGGGAGACACTCTCTTGAATCCATTCATGCCTTTCCATATCTAGTTCAACTGTAGCTGTTCAATGGTATTGATTAGAAAAATATAGAAGAATCTAGAGTAAGCCATGAATTTAGAATGCAACAGCACAAAGTATTTTTGACCCTAACATAAAGTGTTTTGATTTACTACATCCCATCAAGAGTTTTGACCAAATCCCTAGAATCTGATATGTCTTTATAAAAGTACTCAAATTCTAAGCAACACAACGAAAACCTAATGTTTCTTACTGTCAAAAGAATGAATATATATATATATATATATATATATATGTATGGAATTTTCCAAATGTTTATCTGTTCTTTTACATTTAAACTCTTCATTTGTTTTCACTATTATGCAGAAGATTAATTCCAAACTCTTTGCATGATCCATGAGGTCCTCTATATTTTGACTTCAAACTGCTTTTTTGATATTTCCTTTTTCCCTCTTCCTGTAACTAGGCCCTCCTTAGTAAAGAGAGGTGCAACCAATATGCGTTTCCACCAAACATGAAAATCTAGGTGCTAACATCCATGTTCAGACCTTCAGAAGAAGCCAAATCTTACCATAGTGGTTAGAATGAATTTCTAGTTTGCCAAAATAAACCTGAAATTGTATCAAAATTAATTATATTATTATATGATATTATATGTATAATTGTATTATATATAATACCATATATATAATTATATATCATACAATATCATATATATTATTGTATATTATATATAATTATATATAATTATGTGTTATATCATATATTTAATTATATCATACAATATCATATATATCATGATATATATAATTATATATATAATATCTTATATAATTATTTTATACAATAATATATATCATGATATATTATAATTATATTACATATTATATTAATTATATTATGTTAAACTTCACATTATCCTATAAGAACAGTAATTTCTTTTTTTTAATGTTTATTTTTGAGAGAGAGAGAGAGAGGGACAGAATGCAAGTCAGGGAGGGGCAGAGAGTGAGAGGGAGACACAGAATCTGAAGCAGGCTCCAGGCTCTGAACTGTCAGCACAGGGCCTGACACGGGGCTCGAACCCACAGAAAAGATGTTTAATATTTTTCAAATACATACCTAATATGATTGTCTCCAACATCGTGTTTGTCTTGTTTTAATTTATAATTTTTTTAATGAATTCTGCTGATTCATACAGAAGTTGTAGGAAAAATTGTCCTGATATATGGGCTCAGAAGTAGTTGGTTTTAAGGTAGCAAAACAGTATATTAATGTTCACCTCCCTCAGATTCATATTATGTACACTTACTGCAATGTCTTTGTGACAGACTGACAGCAACCTTAGAGAGACGTCAAAGAAAACATACTTACACGCTGGATCACATCAGTTCTGGATACTTGAAAGGAACTATTTTATATTCAGTTAGCCATTAGTGTTGAACAATGTCAGGAGTGGGAAATAGATTTACAGTGTATAATTTTAATCCTTCCTTTTGTTCAAGAATCCTCTTCAACAAAAAACAAAAACAAAAATGCTCTTTCTTCTTTTAAAAATATTTATATTAGAATAGAACAGGTGTGATCTAATCTTTCCTGAATGTCACATAGTTCTTCTTCGGCTATAGGAAGAAAAAAAATAAGGTCAAAATTAATCACCCATCTTTTTAGTCATGGTCATTAATTCCATTATATAAAAGTTGTTCTGTAATTATTTTGTTAAAAAATCAACTAAAAGATCTACATATAACTTTGCATGCTAGTGATCACTAAATCTTTTATAGCCAATAACAATTACTTTATATATGTATATATATATATATATATATATATATATATATAATTTTTAAAATTTATTTATTTATTTTGAGTGAAAGAGAGAGCACAAGCAAGGGAGGAGCAGAGAGAGAGAGAACCCCGAGAAGCCTCTGCACTGTCAGTGTGGAACCTGATGCAGGGCTCAAAGCTCATGAACTGTGAGATCATGACCTGAGCTGAAGCCAAGAGTTGGATACTTAATGGACTGAGCCACCTAGCCGCCCCCCAAAAACTTTTTTGTATAGGTTTTCTATTATAGAAATACTCATTCCATCTCTTGCACTCTCTTGTTAGCTCTAAGAGATCTAATAGGTGCTTAACTCTCAACAAGTAAATAAACTAGAAGGAAAGTTAAATTCATCATTTGCCTCAGACAATCTAGATTGCTGTAACAAATGACATAGATGGAGTGGTTTAAACACAGAAATATATTTCTCACAGTTCTGGAGATTAGAAGTCTAAAATCAAGGTGCCTGCTTGTTTAGTCCCTGATAAGAACCCTTTCCTGGTTCCCACATAGCTGTCTTCTCATTTTACTCTCACATGCCAGGCTACAGGCCCTTTCTCTTCTTCTTCTTTTTTTTTTTTTTTTAAGTTTATTTCTTTTTGAGAGAAAGAGACAGGATGTGAGTGGGAGAGGGAAACACAGAATGAAGCAGGCTCCAGGCTCTGAGCTGTCAGCACAGAGCCTGATGCAGGGCTCGAACTCACAAGCAGTGAGATCATGACCTGAGCTGAAGTCGCACGCTTAACCCACTGAGCCACCCAGGCAACCCCCTTTCTCTACTTATAAGGACACAGATTCTATCATGGGGGCTATATTTTCTTGACCAGATCTAAACCTAATTACCTCCAAAGACCCCAGCTATAGCCTTATGAAATGTGTTTCTTCAATAATAAGACTTGAAAGTCAAAATCACTCCTTGATCCAAGGGGCTGCAGAATAAATATCATGTTAGCAGGCATGAAAATGATATTAATTTCATTGTACATCTCCACGAGAGTTCCTGAGTGACCGTATGCTTCGTCCATGAGCATAATATGAAAGGAGTCTTCTTTTCAAGCAGTAGGCCTCAACAGTGGGCTTAAAATATTCAGTAAACCATGTTGTGAACAGATGTGAAATCCATCCAAGCCCTGTTACTCCATTTATAGAGCACAGGCAGAGTAGATTTAGCATAATTCTTAAAGGCCCTAAGATTTTCAGAATGGTCAATAAGCATTGGTCTCAACATAAAGTTACCAGCTGCTTTAGCCCCTAACGTGAGAGTTCGCCTGTCTTTTGAAGCTTTGAAGCCATGCATTGATCTCTCCTCTCTAACTATAAAAGTTTAGATGGCATGTTTTTCCAATATAAGATTGTTTCATCTACACTTAAAATCCATCATTTAGTGTAGTCACTTTCAGTAATGATCTTACCTGGACCTTCTGGATAACTTGGGGCAGCTTCTACATCAGCACTTGCTGCTTCATGGTGAGATGGCTTCTTTCCTTAAACCTCATGCATCATACTCTGCTAGTTTCAAACTCTTCTTCTGCAGCTCCCTCACTTCTCTCAGAGTCACGGAATTAAAGAGACTTAAGGCCCTTGCTCTGGGTTAGGCTTTGGCTTAAGGGACTGTCATGGCTCTTCTGACTACCTGTGCAAACCACTAAAACTTTCTCCAGATTAGCAATAAGACTGTTTTGCTTTATTACCATTCATGCATTTACTGGAGCAGCACTTATAATTTCCTTCAAGAACTTTTCCTTTGCATTGACAACTTGGCTGACTGTTTGGTGCAAGAAGCCTAGCTTTAGCCTATCTCAGCTTTCAATATGCCTTCTTCACTAAGATTAATCATTTCTGGCTTTTGATTTAAAGTGAAAGACATGCGACTCTTCCTATCACTTGTATACTTAGAAGTCATTGTAGGGTTATTAATTGGCCTAATCAATATTTTGTGTCTCCTGAGGAGAAGGAGAGAAATGAGGAAATGGCTGGTCAATAGAGCAGTCAGCAACACACACAACATTTATCGATTAAGTTCACTGTCTTATATGGGCATGGAACATGATGACCCAAAACAATTAACAACGGTAGCATCAAAGATCACTGATCTTGGATCACCATAGCAAATATAATAATAATTAAAAAGTGTGAAATATTTTGAGAATTACCAAAATGTGAACAGAGACACAAAGTGAGAAAATGCTGTTAGAAAAATGGTGCCTATAGGTCTGCTCAACACAGGGTTGCTACAAACCTTCAATTTGTATAAAATGCGTTAAAGCGAAGTGCAATAAAACAAACAAAAAATGTAACTAATTCCTTAGCTCACAAGTTCTAACTTTCACCAAACTCTATAACACAAACACAATTCAGCCAAGTTCTTAGGAACAAAGATCGCCTTTATTCCATTGTTCCCTATTTTACTCAATTCTGTCTGAGACCTCATCAGAATGGCCTTTACCATTCTTATTCCTACCGAAATTCTGTACATAATTATTTATAGTATCTATTCCCTAAGAAGGTGGAAGCTTTCTTTTTACAGCTCTTCTCTATCTCCCTCTCTTATTTTTTTCTGAGCCCTCATCAGAAATCCCTTTTAAATTCCCTTTACAGCAGTATCAGTGATTTCTAGCAAAACTGTTACAAACTTCTACCCATTATGCAGTTCCAAAGCTGCTTCCACATTGTTAGAGCAGCACCTCACCTCTCAATACCAGTTTCTGCCTCAGCTCAGGCTGCTGAGCAAAATAATACAGGCCAGGTAGTTTAAACAACAGAAAAGTATTTCTCACAGATCTGGAGTCTAGAAAATGCAAGATCAGGGTACTAGCCAATTATGTTCCTGATGAGGGCTCTGGTTTCTGGTTTGCAGATCATTGTATCCTCACATGATGGAGACAGAAAGTTCTAGTCTATTTCTCTTCCTGTAAGGGTACTAATTACATCATGGGGCTCTACCTCATGACCTCATTTAAAAACCTAATTACCTCCCAAAGCCCCACTTCTTAATATCATCTCATTGGGGGTTAGGATTTCAGCATATTAATTTTGGGAAGGACACAAAGAAACAGTCCAAAATACCATTAAGACCACCAAGCTGTAAAGCTAAAATAAAGTCTTCTTTTCTGTACATGTACAAATATTTGACATATGCTATAAAGAGGTACACTATTTTAAAATATCAGTGTTTTCTGCACAATAGGGAAAAGGTATCAGGAGTGATGTATATCAGTTCCAGGTCAAGCATTTAAGAAATAAGTGTATTTCTCCTCACCCCTAACCATGATCTCCCTCTCATGTCCCTGGCTGGAGGCAGGTAATGACATGTCTCTAGAGGAACAGGGAAGCCAAAGTATGGAAAATCTGGGCAGCTGAACCACCATATGGAGGCGAGCCATCTGCTAAGAACACCCTCCGTGAATCAGTGCAGGAGCAAGAAATAAACTTTAATTGCAATTGAAGTGTTACCACACATTTTGGATTATTTTGTAACACAGTCTTATGCTAACCACTTCTTTCTTTTTCTTTCACACTCTCTAATTAATGTATCCATTTTCTAAAGCTTTCTGATGGTCTTTACATATTCTGCATGCTTTATGACTGGATAAAATATGCTTTCTCTTGGATATTACACATGGCCACTGGAGTTCTTGTGAGATTTTTAGGTGACGATGTTGATACAGTGTTGATTCATCCTCTCAAGATACAAGGAATCCTCAATTCTCAAATAGAATTTTTTTCCTTAAAAATTCTTGAACTCAGTGGTATTAAGTGACCAAACATTTAAAGGTTACGTTTAATGTTATAAATGTTAGAACAATAAACACTTATATAGAGACTAAAATTTTGATACAGTGTAATCTCCATCAATCTTTGCTTTAATTTAAAATTATTTAAATATAATTTAACTCAAGAAGGATACATTTTTCTTCCAAAATGTATTGCATTGGGGGTAACTTCTGGTATTTATAGTCTTCCCCAATCTGTGTATCTGTTTACTACATTTGTAGTTAATCAACAGTCTTCGTTGTTGCTACATTAATTTCTGCAACGAGAAACACACATTTTTATTTCAACCAATTTCATTTTGGTCAAAATATTTTTGAAGAGATTGTACTCCTAATTATATCTAGAAGGCTAGTAAATTTTTGAATATAATTCTGGATATTAACTCTACACCTAAAGATGTTGCCTAAATGGTATTGCTGATGTATTTGGACTATGAGGTTAAAAATGCAGCCCTACCATTGGTGATCATGTGTGAGTTCAGGTACGACAGAATTGATATCGATGTGGATATTCGACAGTCTCTTGGTCCAAAGCTTGAAGGCAACATTGTATGGCAGATTTTTGCCAAAGACTAAAGATGAAGCTTAATGTTTTGGTATATTATTATTACTTCCTGAATATTTTATAATACTTCATACCTCACCACTTTGGCAAATATCATTTCCTCTCCATTCCTTTACCTCAACATTAGCTCATCTGTCTGATAAGCCTATCCTTCCAGTTGCAATGAAAACCTCTCCTCTTTTCAAGAAACCTACCTTGAACGTTATTTTCTCAACTTCTCAACCGTTGTCATCCCATACATCACACTTTAATTCTTCAGTTGTGTGTATATTTTATAGTCAATCAGTAAATGTCAAATAATAGTGAGATATTATCTGTTTATAGGGTTTGAATGTAATGAATATCAGGGGAAAAGAAACATATACAGGCTTCTGGTTAAACAGGGAAAATAAACCCATGTATTGTCACACTGCAATCACTAGTTTGCAATGAGATGCCTGACTATGTACTAACTTGCAACAGTGAGACCTTGCTTGCTTTGAGCACGTATGGCACCGATGGGCTCATTGGTGGTCAGAGGCATTTCCTAGGTTTCTGCAAAATAAGAACTGTGAGGGAGGATATTCATCTATAAAAGAGAGCTGAGGAAGCCCTGCCACAGGGGAAAGATCCCTGTGGCCTGAGCTGGGAGGGTTTTCCTGGCACTGATTTACAGAGTTCCTGGCAGCAACTCTGGCTGCTCTAAAGAAGTGGGGTGGGTGCTTGAACACAGACGGGGAAGCTGCCTGAGGCGCTGCCAGTGGCTCAGTTCTGACTCCATTCCTTCACCCTGAGGATGCCTTTGCTCCACACCTGGAGTCTTGATTACCTGGCATTTAACCCCTGAGGCCCGGGACAACAATAAAAATATTGAAATATTTGATTTTTCCAGAAATAGCTCAGACTTCTCCAGTTGCTTTGCCTCCTCCTAGCATTTCGAAGAGACCCTAGCTCTTCTCCACCCTGCGATCTGTAGTGCTACCCGACAGCCACCAGTTGCTGCCCAGGACCCATTCTGCTTGCAGCTGGCCCTCCCATGAGAGAGGGGCTGGCGTGGAAATGGTCTGGACTGTACAGAGCAGAGAATCCCCAGCACTCATCCAATCAGCCAGGGCTTTCGCAGATCATAGAAAAGGACATCCGAGGAGCAACACTCGTTTGAAGAAAATCCATGTCACAAAAGAAACAACAGAGACTAGCACAGAGGACAATGGGGCAAATGAAAGCTAGAAAATCTACACATGTTCTGGTCAATATCCTCAGAGGAATGTATTCAAACCATTGTCTTATGATAAGACATTGTCTTAAGACAAGAGCCAACAAATAAGAAAAAGAAGCAATTAGAGATTAAAAAGTGTTCTGGGGGCGCCTGGGTGGCTCAGTCAGTTAAGCGTCTGACTTCAGCTCAGGTCATGATCTCACCATTCGTGAGTCCGAGCCCTGCGTCAGGCCCTGTGTTGACGGTTCAGAGCCTGGAGCCTGGTTTTGATTCTGTGTCTCCCTCTCTCTCTGCCCCCCTCCCCCACCTCCCACTGTGTTCATAGTCTGTCTCTCTCTCAAAAATAAAATAAATATTAAAAAAAAATTTTAAAAAGTCTTCTGATGGGCAGACATAGAGGAAAAAGATAGATATGCTGAAAATGAGGTTGAGGAACACTCTGAAAAATTAAAAGAAATCATAGGGTAGTTAAAACCCTAGTCATGGGAATTCCAAAAAAATAAGGAAAGCAAAAATAAGAGGATGAAAATAATCAAGGAAACAATAAAAGAAAATGTTACAGAGCTGAAGTAAGGTAAAAAGTGTTCAGAGCCAGAGGACCAAATGTAGAACAAACAGAATGAATGCAGGCAAATCTACACATAGAGTTGTATAAAGCGAGGCTACATAAAGTACTGAAGAAAAACATTAAGACAATTTACAAACAAAGGAAGGGAAATGTTAACGGGATCTGATTGTTTTGTCATTATATGATAGTAGAAAAAAATGAAAAATGGAATATTATTTAAAAACAAAATAATTTGGAACTAAGGGTAATAATCTATTCTGAAGATAAAATGAGTGTTTTTAGGTAGGGATAAATTAAAAAAATAATTTGAAAAGTATCTTTCCTACTTTGAAGAGTATCTTTCAAATGTATGTTTTTCATGTTCTTCTAATGTGTGCGTATTTTCCTGTCTGCACTTAAAAAGTGTCATTTTTGTGAAACTGTTTCTCTACCGATTTGTGTTAACTATTTTCTCAACACGCTTTCTGTCTATCTATTAGACATTTGGGGGTGTAGAATGATTTGGGATCACTGAATAAATCAGATTAGTGAACACCATATTCAGCTGATTTCGATATGACAGTAAAAACTAAAACAAATTTTTTATTGATCTAACACCAAGGACCAAGCATTTTATTGATTTTTCCTTAAGTTTTTATGACAGTCCTGTCAAAGACTACAGACATTTTCGATATACAGATGGCAAAATCAAGAAGCAGGGGGACCCCCAGTAGCTTCTACAAGGCCACAGGTTCCCTGTGCGATGTTTCATTTTATTTTTTTTCCATTTGTCCCATGTTTCTGTTTTTGACTTTAAGGTTTGTAGCTAGGATTTAAAATCTAAAGGATTTATTTGTGAAAAAAATTTAGTCTCATTGAGGATACATTTTATCCCCCACAATCTGGGCTGAATTAAACTGAAGGGTACACAACTTGCAACATGTGTTTTCTTGAGATCACGTGAGCGACCTGGGAGAGAAATCCCAGCAGCCCGGCATGCACCGGGGAAATAAACAGTGGCGCCACCCAGCCCGGATTCTGCATGTGTTACAAGTAAGTTATTAATAGATGTGGCATCGTAAGGGATTTCAGTTGACTTGCTGGTAGAGAACTTGCATGGCATAGATGCCAGAAAGAAAGGGGAAAAAAAAATCGTTTTGTTGTCATACTTTATGTTTTGCATTTGAGGTTGTATAAAATATTAGCACAAGGCTACTATGCTGGTCGTAAATTCAGTAAATTTACTTAGAGTCTCCAAATTAAAAACCACAGGCCAGCAGAAAAACAAAACAAAACAGAAAGGATTTTTTTTCATTACTTTATTTGCATCAATTGGTGCAATGGATCTCTGTCAAAATAGCTGAAAATTTTCAACCCCATGTAGCAGCTCATATTCCTAGCGACTGAAGGAGCAGGGAACCAGCGCAAAATGAAAATGTGGTTTCTCTTTTTGAAAATTGTGAAGAATTTCAAGACAGCGCGAGGAGAGCATTAAACCAAGTGTGGAAGCTTTCCAAGCAGGGGTTTCCCTGTGGCTGCACAGGTCACAGGCCCAGGAAGGACCTGCATAGGTAGGCAGCCCAGGCGGTGCCTGGGAGGGTGAGACAGATCGTGGAAATGGGCAACACAGGCTGTCGGGAAGGACAGTACGCATCCCTCTCTTCATGCCCCAAGCTTCTACGCCTCACCAGAAGTCTTTTTATGACTAAAATTTCTGAGTACTCTGCCACTCAAACTACTTTAGGCAATTCTGCATCCCAATAATCTTCCTCCTGCTCTTAGGAAATGTCAGTGACATTTGAGGCACCTTTTGGTTGGGATACCTAGTCCTGCTCCTTTCTTATCTTGCTGTCTCCCCCTCCTTGCCCTGTGTGTCTCTCCACTTATTGGTCTTTCTGTTGCATGCCTATAAAGAGAGCCCCCAATTATATAAATGTTTGCACCATAAACTTAGATCCATTTATTATTATTATTATTATTATTATTATTATTACTATCATTAATTATAAAGGTATAGAAATGGCTAATTCCAGAGAGACTTACATCTTCCTAGTAGCAGAGCTGAATCTCAATTCTTATTCTGATCTTCTTTGCTGCCTCTCTCCCTTTTTGCTTCAAGCGTGAAGATCCAGACACTGAGGCACAATATGGGTAAGTTACTTAGTGAAATCACACAGCGCCTGAGGCAGGTGCCAGCCCAGTGCCATCAGTCAGTCCACAGCCTCCGACAGTTAGTTCCGTGGTTCTCTGTCCCCAACCTCGCCGTGTTCTGTTCTAATCCTTGTCACTGTAATACATGAATATTGGGTAAGGTTTAGAAGCAAAATTATATATAAAGGGCTGCTCCTAAAATAATAATAATAGTTATTATTATTAATTTATTTATTTTTTTCTGTGATCCTGGTAAAATACTTTTTCGATCCTCAAAATCATTCATTGTGAAAGCAATTTAATGCACCAAATTCCAATGATGCTGTGATCCTCTTGATGGAAATGACATGGAAGACAGGTGTGCTCTGCGAACAGTTTTTAAGAGGTCCATGAGGTATTCTGGCAAAATGTGCCTCATTAATATGATGATTTGAAATCATAATTATAGCCACTCATTCTTATGTAGCGCTTCTTCATGTCAGACACTTTTCTAAATGTTTTACATGTGCTAACATATGTAATCCTCACAACATCCATAAGAAAATAGATATTGCTCGTCTCCCCTTTTTACAGATGACTAAACTGAGGCACAGGGAAATTAACCGATTTGCCGAGGTGCTCTTCTGATAACCCCAATGTTGTACCACTTCCTTATTATGGATTCACTCATCATTTTAATATGATATAAGTCTTTGATCCTCATGTAAATGAAACATTTCTACTCTTGGTTTGATTTAGAAGATATCTGGGTCTTTTCTATGTCTAAAATTATACAGTATTGGAGAAGAAAACATCAGCTGCAAACCACATTCAAATAATTCCCTTTAACTGTCAACAATGCAATTATGTGTTATTTTTACGTTGCTCTTGTAGTTTTGTTTTTTTTTTTACTTTAAGAAATTAAATGATTGCATACAAAATGAGGAAATTCTGTTCTCATTTAATCCTTCCTGTGAAGATAGGCACAATGATTTCATTATTCTGAATCCATTGATTGCTCTTCAAATGTCCTGCTTCTGTAATTAGGACATGCCATCATCAACCACATTCTAAATCTTTCCTTCGATAACTTTTTTGGCTTTATTTTTCAATTGCGCCCCCCCCCCCTTTAAATATAACAGTGCCTCGCAAAATTCGAGGTTTTCGGGTAAAGCATAGTTTACTTACGTATTCTGTATTAAAGAAGCCTGGCTCAAGGTAAAAAACTGTGTTTAACAATGTCCCCTTTAAGGACAGTTTTTTATATTGCTCATTCAGTCCTCAAAAACACTTCTCTGTTAGATGACACTGTATAAATTAAACAGTGCTGATTTATGTTACAATTAGTTATATGGTACAGTGTCTTAAAATAATTTCTGAAAAGAAAATTGCCTTTTCTTTTAGAGAAAAATTGGTTTAAATGTTTTTCATACTTAAAATCAGTTAGCTGAAAAAGTCAGTAATTAAAGGGCAAAATGCCACGTGCATATATCAAAGATATTTCTACCAGGTATACAGAAATATGCTTAAGTTCCCTTGAAAGCATGCTGTATAAAAAAATCAATAACTTTGCAAAACATTTAAAAAATCCTCAGAATGTTGTTTTTCAGTTATCTTTATTCCCTTATTGTTTTTCTAAAAAAGATAAACACAACATACACACACACTAATTCAATGAATTAAAATACACATTTTCTTTAAAACATTTTTTTAAATGTTTATTTGTTTTTGAGAGAGAGAGAGAGAGAGAGAGGCACGGAACGTCAGCAGGGGAGGGGCAGAGAAAGCGAGACAGAATCAGAAGCAGGCCCCAGTCTCTGCATGATCCCCCGTGGGGCCCGAACTCATGAACCACAAGATCATGACCTGAGCTGAAGTCAGAGGCTTAACTGACTAAGCCCTGCAGGCGTCCCTAAAATACACAGCTTTTAAGTCCAACATCTATGTTAGAGTTTTGTATACTTGGTAGGAATAACTGAGAATTAACAACATTTTGCTCTGCAGACAACTTTTAAGAGGAATAAAATGCAAGCTGCAAAGTGGGAGGAAAGATTTGTAAATCACATATCTGACAAAGTACTTCAATCCAGAATGCATAAAGAAATTCAACAGTAAGAAAATGGGGGGGGGGCGGTGCTGGGGGAGAAAAAAAAGAAAACTCCCGAAAAGACTCTACCACAGAGGATATATGGTTGAAAACTAAGCACATGAAAATATGTTCAACATCACTGAGTACTCTAGAATTACAAATTAAAGACACAATGAGATACCACAAGGTGTATATTATATGGCTATGCTGGTGTGGATGTGTGACTCGCATACCTTGCTGCGGGGAATGTAAAATAGTACAGTTATCTGACAGTTTCTTAAAAAGCTAAACATTCAGTTTAATAGGAAAAATGCTTGACACTTTCTTGTAAAGCTAACACACAACCCAGCCATCACACTCTTGAGTATTTACTCTAGAGAAACGAAAATTTATGTCCACGCAAAACCTGGATATGAAGGGGTTTTTTTGCAGTTTTATTTGTAATAGCCCAAAACTAGAATTTGATCAAATGTCCTTCAGTGGGCAAAGTGAATGGTCATATATTCATAGAAAGGAACAGAATTTAGCAATAAAAGGAATAAACTATTGAGACCCACAACTTGGTTGTTGTATCTCAGGACATTTCACTGAGTGAAACAAGCAACTTGCAGAAGGTTGTACCCTACATTTATGTAACAGTCTTAAGATAAAATTCTAGTGATAGAGAGTAGATCGTTGGTTAGCAGGATTTTGGGTTGGGGGGAGAGCTCTCATATAGGTTTATACAGGGTGGCATGAAGGTGCTTCTTCGTGGTCTGGAAGAGGTTCATATCCTGATTAAGTAGTGGTTACACAAATCCACACATATGATAAAATTTGAGATTTTATATGCTAAAATGAACTTTTATTTGAAAATTGGTAAAATCAAAACAAGATCTGTAGCATAATCAACAGTATTGTACAAATGCCAGTCTCCCGGTTTTGGCAATGAATATATTGTGATAATAGGAGATGTTATTAATGGAAGAAACTTAATGAAGGGCACACAAAAACTCACTATGCTATTTTTGCAACTTCTGCAATTCAACAATTATTTTAAAGTAAAATTTTTAAATGCATAAAGTCGGAATATTTTACTGTTAACCCATGCATTATGCATTTCAAATTGCAAATTACAATCTATTATCTACAATGATAGCTTTTAAAACAGGTAGGCCCTGGCTAGTGTTGTCTCTAATTTTTATTATCCCTCTGTGAAAAAATCTTTAAATAACTTCTTGTTTAATATTTATTTTTTTAAAGAGAGAGAGAGAGCAAATGGGGGATGGGCAGAAAGAGAGGAAGAGAGAGAATCCCAAACAGGCTCCTTGTCTGTGCAGAGCCTGATGTGGGGCTCGAACTAGCAAACTGTGAACCTCAGCTGAAACCAAGAGTCGATGCTTTAAATAGCTTCTTAAGCAATAGACAGTGCTTTAAAGTTCATGGATATATGAATTATATATATGTGTTTTCATCTTAGGAAGGACTTTAAAGTTTAGAATTTTGTGGGTCTTTGAACTGAATTGAAAGAAAATTATATACGGAATGGAAAAACAATGTTTTATTCAATTTTTACTTTATATTTGCCCTACTTTATGCTAATGAAACACATTTTTATCTAATTCTTGTCATATAGATTCATAGTAGACAAAAGATAAGCATGCATTATCATAGCGGATTTAATTTATTAATTTAAATACTAAGCACTTTTCTTCACTTGTGGTAGACTGAAAAATATCCCTCATATGTTTTTGCTACATTTTTTCTTAACTAATTTTATGGACTAGATTTCCCAAAACGTAGCAGAGAAAGAACTAGGTAGATAGAGAAGGGTTCATTTCTCCCTTAAGTTCTCCCATTTTCCTGAGATGGTTGATTTCCATAGTAAAATGCATTGTATTGAATAGCTCTTTTGTAAAAATCTGTTATATTTTTTTCCAGACAGAATAATTACCTAACAACAGGAACAGCATGTTACAGAAAACTCACTATTATCTTTTCTGAAAAGAAACAGAACTTTTCAGAAAGGAGAGGAAATAAATCAACAGAGCACACCAAGCAATATGCTTTAGGACAAAAGAACTTTAATGAAAGAGACACCATGATGGTTGGTTTTTGTTAAATGGACTTATGATTACTGTAGGATAAAAGGCCAAATCATTATCAGACATTTTAGGTAACTATTTTGATTTATTATTTCCTTTCATATTGAAGACCATATCTGACTTTGATGAGTTTTTTTATGTGTGCTTCAAAAGATTGAGGATGGGAGCGCAGGGTGGGGGGCTGGGAGAAGCTACTTTAGAACAAGATGAAAGAAGATACTACCCAAGATTTCAAGACAATGGATTTAAGTAGTAAACTCATGATAATAGCATTCCTGATTATTAAAATATAAGCTATAACTCACAAGAGAAATCATTGCTATGTCTTTGAATAAAACACTATACAACATTGTTTCAGCAAATACTTATTGATTCCCAGGCATTTTGCTGGACACTCGGAACTGAAACATAGGTAAACCCGGTTCTTTTCCTTGACAAAATTATATTTAAGTGGGCAGAAACACAATAGCTTTAACATACTGTAGTAGAAAGAATTGTGTCCCTCCAAAGGATATATCCAAGTTTTAGTGTATGTGATTTTATTTGGAAATAAGGTCTTTGCAACTGTAACTAATTTAATGATCTCAAGATGATATCTCACTGGATTTAGAGTAGGTCCTGAATCCAAAAATCGATGTCTTTATAAGAAGGGGAGAGCAAACAAAGATAGACAGAGAGTAAAAGACCATGTGAAGATGGAAGGTGGGAAGCTCTACTTCACATCTTATCTAGGGACAAGCCAGTCAGTGCAAACATGTTCTCCAGGCAAAGGCAGATGTACAAGAGTACAAACAGGAACATGCAAATTCTCTTAAGGGCTAAGAATGGAACTGACCCACCAACTTTTCTGCTTTATTCTACTGGCCAAAACAAACCCAAGACATGGAAAGATATATCTCACCCCTTTAGTAAGAGTAACTTCAAAGTCCCATGGAAATGTCTGTGAATACAAGGAGATTTGTTGAAACAGACCAATAATGCAATTGACCATACCTGACTTCAAAGCATTCCCATATTTTCTGTTATTATTTCAGGATATTTTTTCCTTCAGACTCTTGGCTATTCTTTTTCATCACTTAATTTTCTAATCAATGGATTGCCATTGGGCTCAGCTCTCGAACCCCGTTTCTTTTCTCTATACTCTTTTTAGTTTCCTCATCCAGTTTCATAGGCCACAAAAAATGACATAATATATATTCCATAAGAGGGGGATTTTGATTTTTTTTTTTTTTACTGATATGGTTCATGTTTACATATAATAGCTTGGCACGTATACATGCTCATTCAGTGAAATATATTTTTGCGAATGAATGAATCTGTGAGCCTGTATGGTGATGACTCTGGAACTCCTGCCTTGACCTCTCCTTTGAATTCCAAACACATATATCCAACTGCCTCTTTGAGAGCTCTACTCAAATGTCTTTTAAGGATTTCAGATTAATCTTCCAAATCTTTCCTGCCTAAAACTTCTACAGATGAGTAAATGGCAAATTCTTCTTTCCACTTAGTCATACCTATAACCTTGAGGTCCTCTTTGATTTTTCTGTCTTACTCACACTGGGTATTTATAGTGCATATGTATATATCTGTAACCACTTTGAAAGTTGCTCTGGCAATTTTATAAAGTTAAATATGTTTATAGCAGCTTTTTTCATATTAGGTTCAAACTGGAAACAACCCAAATATCCATTAACAAGAGACCGGATAAACAGTTTGGATATCCATACAATGGAATACTACTCTGAAATAAAAGGGAAGAAACTATTGATACATGCATGCAACATTAATGAACTTCAGAAACACTATCCTGAATATAAAAAGCCAGGATAAAAAAGAGTACATATGATTCCATTTATATGAATTTCCAGAAGAGGCATAACTTATTTATGAGGAAATAAATCAGAATAGCAGTCGCCTGGAGAGAACAGTCATGGACTAGGAAGGGTAATAATGAATATTTCTGGAATGATGGAAATGTTTGCTTATGTGAATATAGTTGTGTACTTTATAGGTAAAGCAATTGCCAGAATTCACTGGATACTAACCGTAAGATGTGTGCCTTTCACTGTATACATTTTATAATTGAATAAAACCATAAAATACTATACATAGCATATAATTATATGCTAGAATAATAACCAAGAATAATAATAATAACCAAACTTAATGAACATTTGTTTGAACATTAATAACATTTCAGAAGTTCTACACATGTTTTTAAATGTGCCGTTACACTTTTCCCTCAAAATGAACATTACATTGAAATGTGTTGAGGGCCACCTGGGTGGCTCAGTTGGTTAAGCATCTGACTTTGACTCATGTTATGCTCTCATGGTTCATGAGTTCGAGCTCCACATTGGGCTTTCTGCTGACAGCCTGTAGGCACAGAGCCTGCTTCAGATCGTCTGTCCCCCTGTCTCTCTGCCCCTCACCTGCTTGTTGTGCTCTCTCTCAAAAAATAAGTAAAAACATAAAAAACAAAAAGAAATACATCGATATCTCCCTTGTTTTTTAAATATTTTAACATATATATAAATCTATAATTCTATAATCCATTCCTAATTAATATATTGCATAGATTTGCATGTTGTAGCTGTGTAAAACTACAGGTATGACTCTGGAATTTTCTTAAGTTTCTTTTGATGATCAGTATTCAGTTTTAATGGAATCAAATTAATCAGTTTTATTCCTTTGTAGTTTATGGTTTACTTTAAATTTACTTTAATCATCCTTTGTTTAAAACTTTCAACTCTACCCTAAATATATGAAAATATTTTGAATAATTTTTATCCTTTTTATTTTTTTATTTATTAAGATTTGTTTTTCCAATTTAAGGCCTTTGACCATGTGGAATTGATTTTTATGTCTGGTATGTATAAGCATCTAATTTTATTCATTTGCTTTTGGATAACCAATTATATTAGCATCAATTATTGAAGAGGTCACCTATTTTTGCTTTGAACTGTAGTGCTCTGTCATATGTCAAGTCTCCCTCTAAGTGTGGTTCTGTTTCTGGAGTTTTATTCTGTTCTGCTGTTTTACTTTTCTATTCTTCTGCCACTCTCTTACTGACCTAACTTCTAAAACTTTACAGGAAGCATTTATAACCAACTGGGAAAGTAAAGCTCCACCCTCCCCTGCCCTGCCTTGTTCCTTCTCCTTTTTTTCTTACCTTAACTTACCTTTTTAACTATCTTTCTATTTTGGTTTTAGAATAGCTTATCAAGATCTATTATCTTGAGTTCTGAATAAGATTGCATTAACTATACAGATAAAATTGCTAGCATTCCTATCTTCCACATATTGAACCTTCCTGTTTATGGTACATGCTCACGTTTGTTTATGTTTGGTTTAATACAGAAAATAATATTTTATTGTTTTCTCAATAAGTGTGTTTGTTCAGTTTCTCCCAGACCTATTCACAGATACCTTATATTTTTGTTGTAATATAAATGACATCTTTTTATATTAGCTTTCAAACTTTTTATTTGCTGGCACATAAATAAATAATTGATTTCTCTAAATTATTGTAAAATATACTCATTAATTTGAATAATATTTATAGCCTCTTTGAGTTCTTGATGTAGTCAAACATACCATCTGGGAAAAATTGAAAGATATGAGTTTCATTACATTTATTTCTTTTTCTTGTCTTACAGCACTAACTAAGGGTTTCCAGTTTAGTGTTAAATAGAGGTAGTGACCATGAGCATATTGTGTTCTTGATTTTAGAAGGAATCATTCTAACATTTTACCATTAATTATGATATTTACTAGAGATTTTTCTGTTTATTTTTTATCAAGTTAACAGAGTATCCATCAATTCGTGGATGCCTAAAGTAATTTATCAACATGGGTTGACAATTTTCTTAAATACTTTTTTATTTCATTTTTTGGAAAGATCATACTGCTTTTTAACTTTAATTTGAAAATATCATTGATAGCATTTCTAATTTAAAATCAATTTTTTAAAAATTTGTTCTTCTGGCATAAACCCAGATTGATTATAAATTCTTTTGAATCCTTGTATCAGACTTATTTCTAGTGTCAACCTTCTATTTTATTCTTTTTGAGAGAGAGAGAGAGAGAGAAAATGCATGAGTGGGGAAGAGAGACAGAGGGAAAGAGAGAGGGCCTTCAGCAAACTCTATGCCCAGAGCAGAGCCTGATCCAGAGTTCGATCCCACAACTCTGGGATCATGACCTGAGCTGAAATAAAGAGTCAGATGCTCTAGATTAACTGAGTCACCCAGGTGCCCCCCCCGGTCAACTTCTTAATGTGTGTTTGGTCATATTCTCTCCTTTTTTATTCTCTGAGTGAGTTTGTGTAAGATTAAAATTATATGTTTGAATGTTGCAAGAAATTACCTTATAAATACTTGAGTGTGGAATTTTTATATTTAAAATATTTTAAATCATTTATTTAATTTATTTGATAGTTGTCATAGACTCTGAGTCTGGAGTTCTCTCTTGTCCAGCAAGAGAGTGGACACAGGGTTAAAATGCGAGAGAGGCTAATGTCCAGGAGGAAATAACATTAGGATCAGAAGGCTTATAAGCGTGATGAGTGTGATGGGCGTGCACAAAGAGACAATGAAACCGTGAACATTAATGGTTTTTGAAGATATGCTATGTTAAGGGTTTGGGTTCATACAAAACGAAATCTTGGGAAGGGGAGATGGTTGTTTACTGCAGGCATGAGGGCCAAGTCTGTTTATCTTACCTGGCTTAGGGGATAAGACAGAGCATGCTACCTCAGCATAAACAAGGCACCTTTCTTTTGCTAATCATCTCCCCTTTGGAGATGACTTCACCTTGCTGAGGCCTATAGCCCCATTTACCTGTTTACCTATTTTGTTCCTTTTTTCCTGTGAAAGCAGCTTTCTGCTAATGTACTAATTTGGGAGGCATTACTACCCTGAATATCTAATCTTATTTACCTCATTTTTGGTTGCTTCCCTCCTGAGGTGTCCTATTCCTATAGGCCTTGTTGACTCATAGGTGTGAGCTTGGGGAATTCCTAAGCATATTCCCCACAGATGGTTACAAGACCGTTAAATTACTTTATTTATCTTTCAGTCACTATTTTTAATTGGCAGTCCGTGGTTCTTTGTCCAAGATGATAGTTTGAATAGCACAAATGTAGGCAAAGAGAAAGAGGGTGTCTGTGATGCTTAGTTTTATGCATCTACTTGATTAGGCTATGGTAGCCAGTTATTCAATGAAACATTGATCTAGGTATCACTGTGGAGGCATTTTGTAGATGTGGGTAAATGCTCTCTGAGTAAAGGAGATGATTCGTGACGTTAGTGGACCTCACCCAGTCAGTTGAAAGGCCTTAGAACAAAACTTAGGTATCCCTAAGAAAAGATGATTGCATCATCAGTTCCTGCCCAAGATTTCCAGTTTTTTGGACTGTTTAATGTTGGACTCGACAGCCCCTATAATCACATCAAATGCTTGAACTCTCTTTGTTCCTACTGGTTTTGTTACTCTGGAGAACCCTGACTGAAACTGTGTCTTAACTTAAGATCTCATTTTCTAGGCTCCATGTTTGGTCTTCTCACTTCTCTTAGTCAGAAGGTACTCGGGGCCATAACTTCAGACTGTAGGAAGCAGCAGATGTTTTTCACCTATTCTTCCAAACTTTGTGTTCTAGTCCAGTCACGTTTCTCTTGAGAAGCACTTTTCTTTCTTGATATGTTAGGGGAGCTGAAATTATGGCCCCCATGGCCCTTTATAGAATCCACCCAACTGATACTTCTACTTCTGATCATAACTTTGGGTTTCAAATCCTCAAGATGTTTATCTTGATTTGGGGGCTGGATACATCTTCTTTCCAGTTTGCAGTGGAGTCTGTGAGTCAAAGTGGGCTACATTCTCTTCCTGATTTGCTTCTTTTACCCACAGTGGCATGTCTGTATAGTTAGGGGAAGTTTATTATTTTTTCCCATTTTCTGAAATATAACTCTAAATGAGTAGGCTCTTCAGATTTTCTACTTTAAGTGTTTAAAATGAAATAACAGTTTGAGGTGAAAGTTTACAGCAATGTGCCATTTAAAGAATGAATTTTAGGAAATGGTTGAGCAGTAAGAGCAGATAAACCATGTACTGTATTCTGTGTTTTAACCTTCTACTTACTTCTAATGTCTTATATACAGAGCATAATAGCATAGGCTACCGATAATGGAAAACCAAACATTTAACTGAGGATATAAAATGCTTTGAGAATCCTCAAGGTTAACCCTGAATTTGTCTGTAAGCCCGGGTTCTACATTGGAGTGAAAGAAAATTATAAATATATCCAGTAGCATGACAGTTAGCTTCTGTTGGACTTTTCATTATCAGTTTGTTTCAAAGCATTCTTTTTAAATGTTACCGTGGGTAATCACAGAGGATGAAATAAATATACATTTGGACCTGACACAGGGAATATAGCCCTCTGCAGGCAATTTAAAGGAAGAACAGAACATAGAGATTTATACCTAAGTTGGAAGCAGCCACAAACTGCTACACAAATGAGCACAAAGCCTGTAGTGTGAGGTTGGAGTACATCAGGTTTGCCTCTCTGAAAATGAATTTAAGAAAGGACTGTCCATCCTTGTATGAGGTTAGGCTTGTGGTCGCTACATACAGAAGACCGAGATGAGACTGTTCACTCTATTTCACCAGTATGTGTTTGGCACTGGGACAAGAACTCAATACTTGACACTTCTTCCATTGAAGCCCCCAGAACAATGTTATCTCTAGTGTATATGGAACTCTATAGTCCTAGAGGCACTCATATGAATAATAAAGAAAAGGACCAGCTGGGTGGTATCAAAGGGTCAAGGGCATTACCTTTGGAGGAATAGCCATAATTTATGATCTTAGGAAATCAGTCTGTGTTTGTTTGTTGCTTTGATTTCTTAAAAAGTTTAAGAATTCAGATATTTCTAATAAGCGTCAAATTTCTAATGATTTCTTCAAACTGAAACTTTTCAAATATACTTGCTTTTCTCAAATTTTAATGTATGAAGCCTTTCAACTTACTCATTTCCAATCTGTTTATAATGCAAGAGCAGCAGTTTTTACAAAATAAAACGTACCAAAATGTGAGACTTATGAAAAGTATTACTTCTATATTATGCTCAATTAAATAAAAAAGTTTAAATACATATTACTTACACATTTTATCACTAACTACTTTTCAATACACAGCAAGATTATTTTGCAATTCAGAGTGCACACAAGGTGATCTTCTTGACCAATGAAGAAATTATGCTACCTCTCAATTAAAATATTAATCATAAACTGTAGAAGTAAAAAAGGAAATTCAATATCATAAAAGTTATGTATTTAACAAAGAAATAACTCTATTTATAAACTACCAGGGGTGATAAAACATGGAAACCAGTTGTTTCCTAACAAAGTTAATGTACTAAAAATGGAATTTGCAAAATTCCCCACTCTTAAGGTTTGATATCCGTGGGCTCCCTTCTGATAATATGCCCCTGTCCCCTTTTACGTAAGTTTACATACGTTTATAGTATCATTTTATTATTTTAATTAATTGAAATCATGTAGAAACAGAAGGTAAATATACAAATTTATTTTAAATATATTGTACCAGAGTCTGGAAAATGTGCACAGCTCTTATGAAAACCTGACTTTCACTTGTCAAGGTTACTCTAATCTACATTTCCACAGAAAATGAGAATCTATATCATCATAATGTGTTTCTATGGTAACCATTTTATGCTGAAAATAAACTAATAAATCTCATAAGAAGATTGCCCTTCATGGGCTTTGGACAAATAGCCATGTCTTTTTATTTATCAATCCTGATACTTCTTCAATCTCTGTTACTCTGTTCTTTGCTCTTTCAGAGCAGCTAGAGGGATCAAGATGGTGTGAGTTCCCATTCACCAGGGAGCAACATATAGTTAACTGAGCAGGTTAAGTGAGTAAGTGATCTAACCAGGAAAGAATAGTTGTGTTTCAGGGCATACCTGTGCTAAGAACCAGGGTTTCTGTGGCAGATAGAAATAAGGAATGAGATTAGGCATGGATGCTACAAATTCCAAGAGAAGAGAAAGAATTCTCTTAGTCACTAATGACCCGTAATTGCCATAACTATGTGTCATGTTAGGATACTGATTAACAAGTACAAACAAATAAATATATTAAAAAAATATAAGGCACTTTAGGTTTTAATTATCGATTTCCTAAAAGCTTGGTGCCACGGTGCTATAGGGCGACAACCCAGAGGTCGGTCCCCCTTGAACATCGTCCTGCATTTTTTCACCTCTCAGTGTCTCAGTCATCCATACAAGATGAGGACAATAATATTTCTCCTACTTCCTTGATGAGACTATTTTGGAAACAAAATAAGGGATTAAGACAGATTCTTCCACTAACCTATATAGTCCCCGGTAACCATTTCTGAAAGTGCCTAGTGCTTTCAGGGGATCTGAGCAGGTTTCCCTTTCTCTCCCTTCTGGAAACTTGCCCCCTGGGTACACAGTAAGTCCTAAAATATGTGAAAGGCATCAAAGCAAAAGACCTGAAATATTCAAAATTAATTGCTTCTGGTGATGAAATTATCTCCAATTTAAGAATCTGAAAGCCAATCATGGCGTATCTAGATATGTCACTAACGTCTCATTATATTCTGGTAGGCATTTCAGGGAGACAACAATCCAGTCGTCTCTCTGTAAAAAAAAAAAAAAAAAAAAAGTCCCTCACACCTCCAGAATCCCTGTTTTCTGTTTTACAATATGGCTTGCAAATTCTTTGATGCTGTTCTTTCTCATTCAGAGGCAGGCATTATGGGTATCTGGATCAGAGGGCATGCATGAGTCCTCTGAGGGTGGGTAATAAAAGATGATGTTGACACCAAAGCATTCAAATGTGGAGTCCTGGGTTGCCATGGAGAATATCTGCCTATTCTATAACCACCTTATTGTGAAGAAGCCAAGCCACACAGGGGTGTGACATGTGGGTGCTGCTGTCAGCTTCCTCGGCTGAGCACAGCCTCCACATCTCATCAGCCCAGCTTCCCAACATGGTAGCAAAAGGGACTTTGCATTATTATAGCGCCTCTTTATTGAGTGACCCCCCAGTCTTTGAGTCTGCCCACCTGAAGTGCCAGGGCTTAGAGAAGAGAGAAAACAATGCTCTCTACTCCCCCTGCCATTCTACCCTAGCCTACAGATTCTGTGAGAATAATAAAATGATTGCTTTTAGCTACTGTCTTAAGGTAATAACAAACAATAGCAAAAGTAACTGCTACAGAAATTTTGTTCGACAGGTGAAATGGTGAAGATTTCCAGACTGAGTTGATATCCTGATAGGATGAGACTGTAGGAGTGTGTGTGTGTGTGTGGGGGGGGGGGTATCTTGAATGTAAAAAGAATGCAAATTATTTGTGGTCAGAAAACTCAGTGTAGTGATTTCAAAACATGGCCCCCTAAACTTTTGAGAATCATCCCATTGAGAGCTGGAATTTATGATCCTTCCCATTAATCAAGGTAGGCTTTGACTAACAAAGTACACTGTTAAGTTCTGAGTAAATTGTTGTGCAGCACTTTGACCTGGAATGTTCTTTTTCTTTAAAGAGTCCATATGTATTAAATAGGAAATAGTTTACATACCATAACATGCACATATTTTCAGAGCAGTTTGATGAGTTTTGACAATTATATACACCTGTATAATCACCCCAAGGAACCAAGTGGTCCTTTCCAATTTTTGTTTTTCTCTTAACCCCTCTCCATCCAGACAATCACTGTTCTGAGTTCTGTTAGCATAGATTAACTTATTTGCCAGAGATACTCTTGAATTCCAATTGCACATATGATGGAACCCGTTGCAACTAAGTGTAGCACGTGACTAGTTCTTGCCAATGAAATGAGTATATATGTGTGACTTCTCTACCTTTCTTCCAATTGGCTGGCTGAATGCCAACTACTCCAGGGCACAAGATGAAGAAGGTCAGGATCACGAATCCCTATATAGGTATATCTCACTGTATTTCACACTGGGCCATTGCTTGGATGAGAAAGGAACTTTCATTGTGCCCATTTATCATATTTTATCCATTATGGCATATACCCTTTTCTCAACCAATGTGCCATACATAACAGGCTTTTAGAATCTAGCATCTTATTATTTAAAGAAACAATAAACATCACTAACCCAGCCTCATAAACTACTGACAAGACAAGTGTCATCTTGTCGAGCATGGAGTCTGACCTGGTCGGACCCACAATACTTAAAGTACATTGATGAAGGACATCTCCCTCTATCAGGATTCTGACACCATCATCTTCCTGCCTCTGTGGTTATCTTTTCTATGCTCTTTTGGTTGTCTAATCCCAATTCGTGTTAATATATTCTTTATTTAGACATCTCAATATATTAAACTGAGTTTTATTCAAGTCTTGGCATACCTCGCTTGTTGATACTTATATACGTTTGTCTCTGTTGCTCTAATTTATTTGTCTAAAAGTTTTAACATTAAAATGTGATCTTAATTTCCTCTTTATGTTTTTAAGAATTTGTCACCATTGCCATTCAAAAGATAATCATTGGAGGAAATGATTAAAAACACCAACATTTTTTTTTCTTTAACATAATTGATAGCTAATACTAAGAACAGCAGAGAAGATCTTGCTTAAGATTTTTAACATCTACTATTTAGGGGCACCTGGGTGGCTCAGTAGGGTAAGCATAATATATTCCTTTTGTCATTAAGGATTATATCCTTGTAAATCAAATCCAAGCTTCATTTTTCTCAAGTTTATTTTGAGAGAGAGGATGTGCATGAGTGGGGGAGAGGCAGAGAGAGAGGGAGATAGACAAACCAAGCAGGCTCTCCACTGACAACATGGAGCCTGAGGTGGGACTTGATCTCAGGACCGTGGGATCATGAGCTGAGCCAAAATCAAGAGTTAACCACTTAACCAACTGAGCCATCAAGGTACTCCAATCCAGACCTCATTCTTAAATCCCATTAGTTTATATTAAGCAAAATATATATCTGGATAAAAGGAAAATATGAAGTTATCAAACAATATTTTAAAATTATATTGAGAAAGAAATTCAAATAAGTAATTGTTCCTAAATTCGTATATATTGGCATGGAGACTAAGTGTTGTCTGTTTTTCTTATTAACCTTTCCTTTTAAAGTTAAAAATTAAGTTTCCAATTTTTTGAGGGAATAATATTTGCTTTAAGAACTAGTTTAGCATAGAGTTTTGAACGCTTTCTGCATTAAAAAACTAAAAATGAAAACAATACAAAAAATTCACCATGCTCTACTCGTATGAAAATATATGGATATATGTCACAAGCTAATGCAAACACATTAGTATTAAGACAGCCCGAGCCACAGTAAAATAAACTGAAAATGATGACCCACTAGCGATTAAATATTTTTTTAATTTATTTATTTTATTTTTTAGAGAGAGAGAGAGCATGTGCACACAAGTGGGAGAGGGGCAGAGAGCGAGGGAAAGAGAACATTGCAAACAGGCTCCAGTCCACTGGGCATGGAGCCCAACATGGGGCTCCATCTCACAACCATGAGATCATAATCTGAAATCAAGAGTCAGATGCGTACCCTACTGAGCCACCCAGGTGCCCCTAAATAGTAGATGTTAAAAATCTTAAGCAAGATCTTCTCTGCTGTTCTTAGTATTAGCCATCAATTATATTAAAGAAAAAAAAAATATATATATTTTGATATCATGAATTATTAATATCACAGACAGCATGCTTTTCAAATAGGATGTGTTTTCCCCTTTCCACTGCATAGAGGTGTTGCTGTACATCTTTAACTGGATCATCTAACAGCCCACAATAACAAGCTCCTCCCATGCTCATTCTCTGTCTCTCAATAATAAATAAAAACATTAAAAATTTATTTAAAAAAGATGCCTTTTATATATAAATGACAGATTTAAATTCTATTTCTGATATAATTTTCCTTCGACACTTTGAATATATTATGCCATTGTCTTTTCGTCTTCTCGACTTCAGTGCTACTACTAATCAGTCCAATTTCAGTGTGATTTTGTACTTTAGCTGATAGTCAATTTTTGTTTCTCTGAAGACTGTGGAATTTTTTTCCCTTCATTTTCAGGGAGAAAAAATTTTCAGACTGATAATTCTTCTCTAAACAGCTTATAAGTTCTCTCTCTATATATAGAAGTTCCACATAGCTTTTAACATCAGTTTTTCCGACTTGTGCATTTTCCTTTAATTTCTTTTTTCTCTCATAAGATAGTTTTTATGGAAAGGAGTGAACAGTTTATGCTTGTTCACTGTGTTGTCAGCCTGACCAACATCACACATTTTTTTCATGTCCTGAGTTGAAGTCAGACGCTAAACCGACTGAGCCACCCAGGTGTCCTGACACACTTTTAAAATCAATAGAAGCACCTAGAAAGAGCATACATACTTGTCCTTTCAACTTTCTCAATGTTTAATGAATTCTCAATTCAGTGAAGTTAGGCTTTCTTTTTATTTGTTACCATTAAATTTTTCTTAACTTCATCACTGACTTACATGTTTCTAAACTTACATGTGATGAATTCACATGGTTCAACTGTTTAGACCTCAAATGAGAACTCATATTAGCGTATGTGCACTGTCAACCATTTAATTGTCGAATTTCATTCCCAGTTTGAATTCTGAAACCCTATTTAATTTGGGGTCATATTTTATATTCCTAAAACCTCTGTTTCTCTCCCCACTAATGACTGTTCTTCCTTAACCTTTTATGTTGTTACTAGGACTACTAATGCTATATGCATAAAAGGTATATAATGGATATTAAATCTATCTTTTAACTTGGAGGAGAGATTCTACTACTTCCAGACCATTTCCATTTACTTACTACATCTTCTTACTGGTATATCCCATAGACATTACTAATTCAGTATGTTCAAAGCTAATGTCATCATGGATTCCCTAAATATGATGCCAGTTCTGTGTATTCATCAAAAATGATAAGTTAATCAACTCAATGTCCTAAGGCTTAAAATTCAGTCTTTCTGGTTTCCCATTGTATTTTATACTCTTTACTAATTCTTCCAATCCAACATTACTCTTTGATGATTTTGTCTTCTTTTTCTTATGCTTATTTATTTTGAGAGAGACAGAGATTGGGAAAGGGACAAAGAGAGGGAGAGAGAGAATCCCAAGCAGGTCCCACACTGCCAGTGCAGAGGCTTAATCCCAAGAACCATAAGATCATGACCTGAGCCAAAACTGAGAGTTGGATGCTCAATAATGAATAAAAACCCTAAGTCACCCACGCACCCTAATGATTCTGTTTTCTTAAAACCTCTGAGTCTGTATCTCTTACTCCATTATCAAAAATCTGTTTCCTCCTTCTGGCGTGCATTAACTTTTGCTTGAACCATTATAGTAACCTCTCTTCCAGACTAATTTTCTGGGATTTCAACCCTCTCAAATATATCTTCAACTATGACAACACAATCCTGACAATTCTACTTAAAACATGGCTAATAGCCTAATGACACAAATTAAAGTTACTTGCCATAGATACAGGTCATTTAAAAACTGACTTCTATCTGCACAGTCCACTCCATCACCCCTTTTGTTTTTACTTGAGCATCACCAACATTTGGACTTCCCATATCTTGCCATGGAGCTATAACACCTCCGTGTTTTCACAGCACATTCTCCAACACTCTTTGGAATATTCTCACTTTGCTCTGCTTTGCCTACTTTTCCTTCTTCAGATTTCACCTCAAATAGTATATTTCATGTTAAATCTTCCTTGAATCCCAGAGAACCATAGATGCCACTGCACAGGTACTCCTTGGAATTTTGTATTTGTAGTAAAGCATATTAGAAAACTCTTCCTCTCTGTTTACTTATTAATGTGTCAGCTTTTTAAGGAGAAAGTTAATAATAGAAACTACTGCCTGTGGTTTTGAAATTAAATTCCTGAAAAACAGATTTCAAATTCAGTTCCTGGAAAACAGTAAGCACAACATAAGTTTTAGCTATAAATATTACTATCTAGCCATAGTGATGAATTCACAGATTTGCTATTCCTATAAAGTGACACAGCTGAAAACAGTACTACAGGTCCTAAATAAACATGCATTGAATTTATGAATACATTTGGAAATATGTTGCACTCATATATCACGACATCAAGGTTATGAAACTGTAGTGACAATGAAAGAAACATGTTTCTAATGCTTTGTGAAATAAATCAGCAGATATCACAGATTTTGCTAGATCGAATATTATAAGACATGCCAGAGGTTACAGGTGTCTAAACTCCAGGAAAAATGAACGTAAGATCTGCAATGAGATCAGCATACAAGACTGGCAACGCGCCCCAAATACAGGGGTTAACTCTTCTTGGTAAGGCTGTGCAGCAGATGGGCTGTTTTAGAGTACTCCAAGCCTTAGCTATTTCAAAGCCTGTGGGAATATAGGATAAACCCTGTCAGGAGGTGGTCTAACCTCTTGAGTAAATGCTTAGTACTATATATATAAATTATAATTCTTGCTAAGATTATTTTTCTGTACTTCAGCCTATGAAGGTATGACTTTGAAATGGTTTTTATCATGACATGACATATAAGAATGGATGACTTTACCATGAAGATGTAGATATATTCAGGTCACTGCTGTGTACTTTCTGAAATTATTAGAGGGGAAATTCACCGAAACCAGGGTCATTACCTATCACACACAGCTGGAATATGGGTGTATGGATACAGATGCACCCTAACATACAATTACCCACAAGCTCATCAATGATATAAGTGGAGCACACACAGAACCTCTGTCCTTCAAAATTAAACCTATTGAAAAACTTCCAGGCAACCGTCTAAAACTACTCCTATGAGCAGCCATGAAAAATTGATGACTGTGAAAGTTTAGCTGTAAATTTGATGAAGTCACACTTTGATTTCATGTCAGGTTTTTTGTTTGTTTTGTTTTTGTTTTTTAGTATTTACTGAAGTTTTACATCATTCCTAAATACATGCATTTCCTGGAGTAGACTGTTGCTGGAAGGGCCCATAAGAACTAAAGTTTTATTTCTCAACACCAGAAAAATCTTTTGGTTCAGAGATTTAATCAAATAACATGTGTGAAAGCTGTATACAACTGACTAGTCCACTCAGGTACATCCTCCCCTCCCCACCCCCCCACCCCCGCTAAAAGTATTTTATTTTTTATTAATTTTTTAAGTATTTATTTATTATTATTTAGTTTTTGAGAGAGAGAGAGAGAGACAGAACACGAGTGGGGGAGGAGCAGAGAAAGAGGGAGACACAGATTCCTAAGCAGGCTCCATGCTCTGAATACAGAGCCCAACGCGGGGCTCAGCTTAAGCCTAAGTTGGCCGCTTAACCAACTAAGTCACCCAGGCACCCCTCCCTGTCCTTCTTTATAGATAAAACCCCATGTCAAACATCCAGTCCATTATGTACTGATTACTAAGGTTGGGATAACTACCTGATTATTTCAAAGGACCATTAAAACATTTCTTTTTATATTAATAGTAGATTGAAACACCAAAATTTGTTCCAGCTCTACTCATATTTAATTTCTCCACATTTTTATGGCTATTTTTCTGTATTTTTTAATGAATGATTAATATATTACAAGTCCTTCCCTTATACCATCTTATGCAAATTTTATAAGACCCTGCTAGGTAGGTAAACCAGGTGTAGTTTCTCCTATAGGGCTCGAAAAGGTGGAAGTTTATGATAAACAACAAAATAGGTGAAACTCGCTATAAATCCAGTAAAGACAGGAAGATGCTCTTACTAAATTTCCACACTCTTATCTACAACTAAGTGAATCCATATCCCCTCCCCACCTTTAAAACAGTAGATTTGGAGATACTTTAAAAACCTTTAATTTTATTATGTTGGTTGTTTGTATTTCTCAGATTCATGGTGATGCAGGAGAGCCAATGTTTATCTCAGTTTTTCTGTTTATCTTTTTTTTTTAATTTATCTTAGTCACAAGCTGGTTTTATTAATTAATTAATTAATTTATTTATTTATTTATATTGTAATTTACACAAGTTCCTGATGGTGATTTTTTTTTTCTTTTAAAATTTCTTGGCAAATGAATCTCTAGCATAACTATCTCTGGGCATCAGAGCATTAGAAGAGGGAAGGATTAAGGATTCCCAAAATAATATGTTTCAAAGTCATTTCATTCTGTTTTATTTATTTATTTATTAATTTTTCCTGAACAATGACTTGGAAAAGCAATAAATACTGTTGGTCTGGAATTAATACTATTCACTTCTCTGTTAAATTTCCTAAAATAAACGTTCAGCAGATTTTTATTAAAGAAGTATAAAATACACTTGTAGCTTAGAGTTTTCTTAGAATTACCTCCCAGGAAGAAGGAAAATTGCAAACCAGAATCTGTAGAATTTTATAGCGCATTAGCATGCAATTCTTATTGTTATTATCCAGTGTTTATTCCCATAGTTCTGATATAACAAAGATATATGATATTTATTAATACACTAACATACTAAACTAAACATTGATTACTAAAAAAAATTATATATATATATGTGTGTGTGTGTGTGTGTGTATATGCATATGTATATGATATGGCCTTGGATGTATAGCTAAAGTCAGCAAAATTTTAATGGCTTACACGGGCTTGAATATGATGCCTGCAGAGCATGAGCTATAGTTTTTCCATTTTCTCTAAAGTCCCTAGACTCAATAAGGTGATGATTTAAAAATCAATAATCACCTAGGAAAACAACAAGAGGAATCCTTGAGGATAAGAAAACTATAGAAAATCCTGAGAGGCAGAAGGCAAGCAGGGCCAGAACTGAATAAGGAAACCTCAGCTCAAATGTACATAAGAAAATATTGCTGCAAAATAGTACCAAAAAGAAGAAGAGATTCATCACTCCTGACAGATGGATCCCAGTTACAAAGTAACTGATGTATAATTTAAAGGGTGATTAATTGGGGCTTCATAGAAGGTGAATTCGCACCCTTGGAAAACCTCTTAACACACACTAATGTGGTCTTGTGCCACTAGGCAATGGTGGTTGTGTGTACCTCCTACCGTGAGCTGTGGACCAGGGTAAACAGGGCATAGTACCTAATGGCTGATGATTGCAAATAAGAAATGGGAGCATTCATTCCCAAAAGATGATCAGGTGAAATAATTTGCCAGCTATCACATCTTCCTACCAATCTCTTTATAAAGACAAAGTGCCAAAAGAGGAACATCCTACACGTATACCTCTTACTCACAAATGTCCTCTGGGCAAGAAGATTCACTATTTGGTAAGACAGGGAACTTCAGCTATAAAGATGAGCATGTAACCCATAAATTGCCAAACATTTAATGAAAATTCACACAGTGAAGGGTAAAGTAAATAAATATAAAAATATTTATGTGAGGAAACATAATAAAACGTGAAAATGTAGCACACCTTAACATTTCACTAATTTAATAGTTTAGAAAAATGCAGAAAGGCATTAGGTTCATATAAAAGAATCAATTAGTGATCAAAAATTTGGATTATGAGAATTGAAAAGCATAGAAAAATAATTCAGAAAGATAGGTTAGAAATCTTTACAAACAGGGAGACACAAAATACAGCATAGCAGAATAGGTACAATAAAAATTATGGAAGAAAATGAAAGATTGATTTAGAAATTCCAAATGTATCTACCATGTTCCAGGAGAAAATAAAGAAAAGGTTAAAGAGAGAACATATCCAATGAAATAATGGAAGAATTTTTCTCCAACTGATAAAAGACATGAATTACCCAAAAGAGACTCTCTAGTGCCAAGAATAATAAAACAAACACACACAGACACACCTATTAAACCCATTGTAATAAAATGTAAAACTACCAAAGAGAGATAGAAAATCCTAAAAATTTCCAGAAAGAGAAGGGCAGAGGGAAAAAAAAATCTACAAATGAGAGAGATTCAGCTCTTGCACAGCTGCTATAGACCAGTTCCCCCTAAAGTCCACAAATTGAAGTCCTAATCCCAATGTGATGATATTTGAGGGGAGGCTTTTGGGAAGTAATTACATTTAGAGAACTCATCAGGGTGGGACCCCTTGATGAGATCAGTGTCACAAAGAAGATATCATGTAAATGACTGACAATTGGTTCTTTTTTTTTAATTATTATGTACGCGCCTGACATTGAGCTTTTAAGTGGAGGCATCCATTTCAAAGAAATCCATTTCGCTCAGGTAAACACATTGCTCATTACACGACTACACACAGAGCCCCGCTGCTCCCCACATCTATGAAGTTGTCCTTTTAGAAAGCCTGCCTGACCTACATAACTGATCTTTTGAGTGACCCTGCTTTCTCCTTCCTGTGCTTTAATTCCCACTCTTGTTTTAAATTCACGATAGAGTAAACCCAAATAAACCTAGGCAGCACACTCTCACCCCCAATAAAGGCACAACACTCTGGGTCCACACTACCTCTCTCTTTCCCTCCACAACCTTACTATGTGACCCTAGGTGTGCACCTGTATCCTCCAGGATTTGTGAGTAATAAACCTCATTTTTTTTCAAAGATCCCCAGTGGTTGTTGCTTAGCTGTGTCTTACAATCACAAGGGCTAGTTTAGCTACAACATGGGCTCCAGCTAGGGAAATGTCAGTGAGGACTCAATACAAGAGAACAGGCCCAGGTAAGTGCCTCCTCGGAATTTGTATCCAAAAGCATAACTACCTATGGGCTGGGACCAACCCAACACAGATGAGGAGAGACCATGTTACTAAGCAATCTTTCACAGCTGCCAACTTGGGAGATGAACAGGTGAACCCTGGTGAGAGGCCATAGCCAACTGCTCTGATCTGCAGGAACCCAAGGGACCTGGGCAAATTGAGAGCCTAGTTCCTGGTTGAATTTTTGCCCAGAAAACTGAGATAAACTTGTCATAAGTGAAGCCCAGTAACTCAAGAAACAAGGATTTGGAAAAGCAAAAGGGAGAAATTTATTTCAAATGTTGGCAGCTGGAGGAAATGGCAGGCTCAAGCCTTAACAACTGACCTCTTTGCCTGCAAGATGGGCACTTTGAGTTTTATAGGGAGAGGTTCAGGGGTGCATGCAGGGAAATAGGAAGCATGTGACTATGGGTGGAGTGGTTATATGTTGAGCCCTTGTTCACGGGCAGGGAAGGAAACACATGGGGTGTGGTTATCCAGGCCTCCAGTTACTATTAGGGCTTTTCTGGTCTGGCAGTTGGAATGTTCCAGACATTGTTAATGCCTTAAGGAAGTGTGATAAGAAATAACTGTTGGGGTCTGTAGTTGAGCATTGAGCAAGAGGGTTCGCTGACACCCGAAGAGCTCTTTCTCTTTCTCACCACCATGCGAGGAAACATTAAGAAGGTGACTATCTACAAGTCAAGAAGAGATCTCTCACCAGAACCCAACCATTCAGGCACCCTGATTTCAGACAACTCGCCTTAAATAAATTTCTGTTGTTTATGCCACCCTATTTATAGTATTTTGTTAAGGCAGTCTGAGCTAACACAAATTCTCATCCACAATATTCTCAGCATGAAGTCAACAGAGCAACAGATTTAAGTTTTGAACAAAAGTAACTTTAAACCTATATATAGCAACTATAGACTTGGTGATATGAAGACTTTTCAGGCATGCAGGGATTCTGAAATATAACCTACACAGATTCTACCAAAAAATGTTACTGGAGGTACTTAGTGGATGGTTTCACAACATCATGAATGAAATTAATGCCACTGAATCCCAGAGATAAAATGGCACGTTTTAAGTTATATATATTTTTACCACAATAAGAAAAATGTGTTTAGATGATTACTTCTAACAAGACAGAATATGAACCCAGGAGGAAGAAAAGAAATAAAAGAAGCCATGGTGGACAGTCAACAGGATAATTAAATATACCAGTCTCAGAATATGTAGAGCAATACAGTAAACATTAAAGATTGAAGGAGATTTCATTACCAAAAACCTTTCCAGTAAAGACATAACAAACCTCCTACTTGTTAAAACATAGTAAACACACTTTTTTTAAGGGAGATGAAAGATACAAAAATGATCAGGTATTAAGCCTCTTCAAAGTTGATTTTAAACTGGCCATGCTCAATGGCTATTATGCAATACACCTAAAGATCAATAATCATAAGTAGCTAAATCTTTATGTGTGTGCATGTGTATACACACCAAGTTCTAAATAATTTTTGGTTTGAAGAAGAAATTCATTGGAAATTACAACTGTAAAAAAGAAAGAAAGAAAGAAAATGTTTTAGGCAGGCAAATACAATTTATAGAAAATTTATGGTACCCTGCTATAAACTGACAAAATCACCCCAAAATAGAAAACCTGAATAGACAAAAACTATAGGATGCATTAAAACAGTAATAAAAATTCTACCTCTTAAAAGTAAACAGACACAGATGTTTCAAGAATAAGTGATATCAAGCTCTCAAGGAACAAATAACTCCTACCTTATAAAAACTGTTTAGAACACAGAAGAAAGGTGGGAAGCTCTCCAAGTCATTTTGTGAGGCGTGTATAAAGACAACTTTACGGGTGGCTTGAGACTTCCACGGAGACCATGAAGCTGGAGAACAATGGTTGCCAGACTATCACTGTAGAACATGCTGAGATACTCTGAACACTAAATGGAAGTTTTAGCCCATCTCGCAACGTGAAGCCTTAAAAATGCAGGGGGTTAGACTGATCAGCTGTGTTCCTTTGGAATTCTTACTGATCATTTTATCTGGAAGAGGTGATAGTATGTGGTGGATCCCCAACACTTTCTTGGCAGTAAATAGCTTCAGGTAAACCTTGAGAAGCCTGATGTGGGTAGACACACAGGCACAAGAACCTACTTCTAGAAATTAGTGGGAAGAGGAGTCTTGAGTTTCTCTGTGAGATGAATCACCCAAGACTAAGAGCCACACCTTGCCGAGGCTGAAATTAATCCCTTTCGATCAAGCCAGCAGGAGACGGAGGGAATTGCGAGTAGAAGAGGCTGGGTAGGAAGAATTGATGGAAAAACAGGAGCTTTAAGGTCCTAAGAAACCAGCCAGAAGAAGGTGTCTCCCACAGCAGATGACAGATGGCATCTGTGTGGAATCCTGAATACTGGCGCATCTCAAAGAGTCAACAAAAGCACAGCACAAGAGAATAAGCCAGAACTCAGACGTCTATCACACAAATGGTTCCAATATCAGATGATAATGAGCAAATGAGTCACATTAGACTCTTGTTCCTACTTCTTTGGTCTGACTCTGGAGGAACCAAAAAGAGAGGCCAAGTGAGGAAGTGGAGATAGAAGAAGGAGAAGGAGAAGGAGAAGGAGAAGAAAGAAGAAGAAGGAGGAGGAGGAGGAGGAGGAGGAGGAGGAGGAGGAGGGGAGGAGGAAGAAGAAGAAGAGCAGGAGAAACTGGCCACCTTCCCTTCTCCCCTGCATTGGCATCCAATAATGGAGGGTAGCTTGGATAGGAGGCCAGATGAAGAAAACAGTAAGACTATCAGTTACTACGTAATAGTAACTCAGAGAGTTAGGTGTTTTTGCACAACCATTACCCCTGAACCTTTTTCACAATTCTGCTCCCACTCAGATAGCTCCTTCAATATTACACTATAAACCTTGGTAACCATGCAAAAGTAGGATAGCACAATAAAAGGAAACAGTAAAAGTATCTCCTAAATAAAATAACAATAAATCAAATAGTAAAATAGTAGCTCATAGTAGCAAAATAGGATGTATCCTCAGTAATAAAAAGATGTTTCAAACAGCATACATATGTATATGTATATTTTATATACATGTATGTATCCTACATACATATATTCTGGGTATATATATATATACATACATATATGTATATATATGAATATAATTTTCTTACTTTAAAGAGAGAGAGAATGCAGGTGGGGGAGAAGGACAGTGGAAGAGAGAGAAAATTCCAGGCAGGCTCCGTGCTCAACACAGCAGCCTGATGCAGGGATCAGTCCCATGACCCTGGAGCGAGGACCTCAGCCAAAATTAAGAGTTGGATGCCCAACCAACTGAACCACCCAGGTACCCAAAGAATATAATTTTTATATTAATAAATCAAAGGGGAAAATAGGATCCCAGTGCATGCCCAATAAGTCTTAGCTAAAGTTAATACTGATAAAACTAAGTCCAAAAAATCTTAAATTATGAAGCAAGGGAACATCCTTAATAGAAAACACCTTGCACATTATTATTACCTAAAATCATTTTATGAATATAAGAAATAAGACATAAATGAATTTACCACAGTTAGCCATTCAGAATAGTACTGGAGTTCTCAGCCAATTGAATCAGATAAGAAGTTGATATGGTTTTAGAGACTAAGAGACAATGCTGTTATGTTTATCACACTTGTTTTAATTATCTACCCGAGAAATCCAAGTGAATCAACAAGGAATCGGCAAGGCGGCTAGATAAAAATTAGATCATAGAATCAAAACTATTTCTTAAACAAACCCACCAATCACAAAAAAATAACAGGAAAAAAAATCCCCTTTTAGGGGTAGGTAACAAGACTATAAAGAACCTGGGATTTAATATAAACAGAATTTTTTAAAGGCACAACTTTTTACAACTTAACTGGTGGAAATGATTTTAAAAACTTAATTAGAAGGATAAGACTGTAGTCATGAAGGGGAAAATGGATAACAGTAATTACATTGCTCTCATTAATCTATTCCCAAATATTATTCATAAAACTTGACAAAATAATTCAAAAATGCTTATGGTGTTGTCACTGTTTTACTAGCCAAATGACTATGAGAATATGAGAGAATCAAAGGAAGAGAGAGAGAGAGAGAGAGAGAGAGAGAGAGATCACATTATCACATCCCAGATTGTTTGTTACGTAAGTTCAGCAGGGTGGTATTATACAGAAATGGACAAGGAGATTAACTGACCAAAACACATAGTGAAGAATTAGACCAGGTGTGGAGCCTTCTTGGGATTCTCTTCTCCTCTCTTCTCTCTGCCCCTCCCACCCTCCCTTCTCACTCTCTCAAAAATAAATAAATAAACATTAAAAAGAAATAGACTACATGCATAGGAATTTGGCAGTGGGTAAAGTGTGTCTCAATCTAGCAAGGAAACATATTCCTGGATTATTCATTAAATATTGCCAGGAAAGTTTGATATTCACATGAAAACTATAGACATATATACTTATCCCTTTCACTCAAATTCCAGAGAGAATATAAACATAAACAAAAATAACAAAACTATAAATATATTAAAAGAAAATATGAGAATATATGTTTATGACTTTGGGGGGAAATGTCTTTGTATATAACATACATAAAACAAACATCATAAGGACTCATAAATGCATCACACTGAAAATTTTAACTTCCAGAAGTCACAAGACAAATTAGCTGGAGTAAAGGTAAGCAGCCTTCTAGAAGATATATTAAAAACATAAATGACTGTAAAACTTATTCTCTGGAATACAAAAAGGCACCTCCCAAATTTAAAAAATACAAGCAAGCCAATAGAAAAATGAATAATTTTCATGAACAAATTACCAAAAAGGATGTAGATATGACTGAGAAACAAAGAAAAACAGACCACATTTAGTCACATTTAGACAAATGCAAACCAAAGCAAAATATACAATTTCAAATCGGAAAGTTCAGATAGGCCTTCATTTTCACCTTCTACCAAACTTATTCAGCAGTTGAGGTGATTTGGGGAGATTTTGCAAAATCTTCTAAAATAAATACTAATGCTAAAAATGCTCTTGACCTAAAAGTCATTCAACTTTTCAAGCCATTCAACTTTTGAACAGCTACTTTCACATGTAGACACGAGACACAAAACATACAGACAAACCTAATCTTCATCATAGTTTGTAATAGTGAGAGTTGATTTAAAAAGTCTAAATACCCATGATTGTGAAGTAGTTTAATTAACTGTAGTTCATTCAGATGACCATATTGGTATTCATTATATGGTAAGGAAAAAGATTCAGGCATATAGTGAAAAATTACTTATTCATTCATTTTTTAAATTTTATTTATTTTGAGAGAGAGACTGTGCACAAGCAGGGGAGGGGCAGAGAGAAAGGGAGAGAGAGAATCCCAAGCGGGTTCCACACTGTCAGTGGGGAGCCTCATATGGGATTCAGACTCATAAATCATGAGATCATAACCTGAGCTGAAAACCAAGAACTCTAGCTTAACCGAGTGAGCCACTTGGACACCCCAAAAACTATTTAAATAAGTTACACAATGGTACATATATGTACCTTTATAAAAGATTTCATATATATATGCAAATCATGTATATATATACATATATATGTAGGCAATATATATATATGTGTGTGTGTGTGTGTGTGTGTGTATATATATATATATATATGAAAATGTGTAGACAAAATGCCTGAAGGGAAATATACCAAACTGTGATGGGTGTGTCCTTTAAGAGAGGACTGTGACTATGGTGGTGTGTGTAGGGGGAGTGGTCAAAGTGATGTTTAGCCAATTACGTTATCATTTGGTATAACAATCTGTCACATGATAGTCATAGTGGGTGGTAGGAGAAAGACTATTTGATCATCTTGAGTGGTACACATAATTTTTCTTATCCCATCCCTCTAGTCTGTCATTATAACATCTACTACATGTGCATTGCATTTGTAGATCAATTGATATCCCCAAGCAGGAGAAAAAAAAATATTTATGCTGTCCATTCTTGTTGATGTGCACGTGCAAGGATACTCTTCAGCGTTTTCAGAGAAGTGGTCATAAGAGTCAGCTAACTTTCTACATTTTTTTCAATGATCTTGATATACTCTATCATCTATCAATCTTTTATTTATCTATAACATTTCAAACAATTTAAAAATTGACCTTAAAAATAGAGCTTGTTTACGACTGAAAAAAAGAAAGTTTAAATTGTAGTGAGAAAATAAACTATCTTCCCCCTCCTGCCCCTCCACCACTCCCACCCTGACCTCTCTAAAGGTCAGAGCATTCCACCTCTTGTGTTTCTTACCAGCTCCCCCTTGTGTCTTAGCAGGGAAATAGCAATCACTTTCTGTGTTTGGACGCAGCCCCAGCAGGCAAATCACATAGGGCATGTGCTTCTGTACTCCAGAAGAAAAGGGTGCCGCTAACACTTAAGTCTGTAAGATAGCAATTAAGATGTGGCATCTAACTGCTGCCTGGGCAGAGTTGACATGTTGCCCTTTAAATCCTAACTTCGAGTAATGCCCAGAAGGTAGAGAATTCAGCACTTGCTATTTCCAAGGGCCTGTTATTTTAGTGTCTAGTAGAGGCTGGTGATGATTGTAGGATTTAGGATGGGATTGAAATATGCCACAAAAACAAGATAGTTTACAATAAAGTCAAATGCGAACCTATCCCGACCATGCCCCAGATTTCAGGAATTATCCTGTAAATTAGACTTAATGCTACAATCATGAGAACTGCATATTAATGTTCATCTAATGTGCATGTGTGTACATAAACAGTTATATTTTACTTATTCAGTGAAGGAGGAGCTCTATGAGATTACTCTGTGAAATAGCATGGTATAGGAAGAATTCCAAGTTTGGTTTGGTGGAGGGGGGGCGGGGAGCAATGATGAGAGGCGATTGATCTAGGCAGAGCCAGAGCAAGGAAGTCTTGTCTGCCAGGTCACAAGGCTTGAGTTTTGTATTGAGATGATCAGCCTTCAGATGGGAAGACTGATAGGTACATAAAGACTTTCCCAGGGGTACCTGATACGAACAGTTCTATAGGAATCCATTTCAAGAACCTCAAATTCAAGGTCCGTAATTTCCACATAGTCTCTTTGTAAAGCTGCCTAAGAGATTTAGGAGATGATCCCATTAGTCCTTCCCACACTTTAGCAAAGTAAGGCATAACCCTAACCTTGGTTGTGGAACAAAGAGATTAAATCCTGTTGGCTTTCCAGAAACTCCTTTAATGATTCATGGATATGATTTAAACTTAGTGGTCTTCCTATTTTTCCTTGTACATTCTGAAATCAAAAGGTCTTGGGAAGGTCTGGGGTGCCTGGGTGACTGAGTTGGTTAAGCATATGACTTAATTTCCACTCAGGCCATGATGCCACAGTCCTGAGATCCTGGGGCTCCTCATCAGGCATGGAGCCTACTTAAGATTCTCTCTCTCTCTCTCTCTCTCTCTCTCTCTCTCTTTCTCTTTGTTCCCATCTGCCTGCTCCTCTCCCTCTCTCTCTAAAACAAAACAAAACTAAACTAAAAAAGCTCTATGAGTTAAGGGTAACTCAACCAGATTTTCTTAAACCTAACTGAATTTTTGTCCAAGATGACCAATTTTTTCAAGATACTAAATAAAATCCAAGGATAAAAATGTGTACATGGTTCTTTAAGATTGGAGTGTAGTATTCAATAGATGTTTAAAACCCATTTTATCAAAGTAGGAAATATTTGTTCCAATTACGGTAAATCCTCATTGCATCTTACAAAATATTTAATATCCTTATCTCTGCTAACCTAAAATAAACGTCTGTAATTATGATGAAATGTTTGCAATTGGAAACAATTCTTTGAGGGAGAATGAGAGCAGAATATTTTGAAGACTACTGTTATGGTCTTCAAATGAAAAGTTTTTAAGACAGGAAAAGGGTCTGTCTTACAAAGATGCACTTGGAAATCACAATTAACTTTAGGGGGTTTCTGGTGGCAGAGCAAGTTCTATTCTGATATACTCAGCATTTAAAATACCACAAAATTGAAGTGCAAACCAAATTGCTGTGCCTGCACCTCCTCCTGCAGGTGCACACCCTTCAGGTAGTTAATTAAGTAGAATATTTCTGGCGCTTCTAGGGTTAGGCAGGCAGGGTGCAAAATGGCAGAACTGTCTTTTACAAGAAGATAATGTAAATCGATGTCTAGCGTTCATAAATAACTCTTCTAAGTTGGAATGTATCAACATTGGAAGGTTTGTGGGAAATGAAGTTTTATCCAATATTTTAATAAGAAAGAATATTCATTTTCTGGAAAGTGAGTGCATTATTTTCAGGGTGAAAACAAATAAACCAACAAAATTCTGGATCAAAAATAGGGTAAAGGGGTGTCTGGGTGGCTCAGTCGGTTGAACATCTGACTTCGGCTCAGGTCATGATCTCGTGGTTTGTGAGTTCGAGCCCTGTGTTGGGCTCTGTGCTGGCAGCTTGGACCTTGGAGCCTGCTTTGGATTCTGTGTCTCCCTCTCTCTCTACCCCTCCCCTGCTCAAACTCTGTTTTTTTTTTTTTTTTCACTCACTCTCAGAAATAAACAATTAAAAAAAATTTTTAAATCAAAAGTAGGGTAAAAACCACTGTCAGAGGCTCTTCATTGCTTCATGAAAAGAATCTCCCTTCCCTTCTCCCTCCTGTCTGCTTTCCTTCTTTTTTCTCCTCTTCCCATCCTTCTCCTCCTTCTTATTGTCATTGTCTTCTTCTTCTTCCTCTTCTTCTTCTTCTTCTTCTTCTTCTTCTTCTTCTTCTTCTTCTTCTTCTCTCTCTCTCTCTCTCTCTCTCTCTCTCTCTCTCTCTCTCTCTCCTCTTTCTTTCTTCTATGATTGTGTCTGAAAACAACCAGTGATGCTGGTTATCTCTCCATAATTTCACATACTGAGAATTTTGCCCTTCATCCTGTCATCAGCTGGACTCCAAAACCTGATCTTTATGGCTTACCCACCCACCGAAATTTGTCTCACATTTTTCCTTAAGTTCTTCTTTCTAGCTCATCTCTTAAATAGAAGAATCCTATGGACATAACATTCCATGGTGGAAATCAAAACTACCCCTCAAGCGATAGTACTGCCTGGAGGAAGAGATCTGGAGGCTCAGACCACACAGACAAGTTTGAACTAAAGCCCTGACTGACGCCTATGCAGATGGACCATAGAGTGTCCTCTGGAACGACTGGCAATTACCTTTATCTCATTATAACATTAAAATCTCTGTCCAAGGAGAAGCACAAGCCTCATACATAGCATGCAATGTATGTAAAGGTAAATGTTTCCTTAAGGTACATGCACCACCCTGGGCCCAACTCTACATAGGATGACAAGGCTTCCCTATCCAAAAATTCATCCTATCCCTAAATAAAAGGAATCCATTTGCCTTTGCTTGGGGAGTCATGTCGTTGGAAGTTATTCCCCATGATTTCCTTATTTGCTGCAAATAGAGTTTCTTTTGTGCAGCAACTCACCTCATATAGTTTCAATCGGTGACTCACCAAAGAGCAAACTCACGTTGGTTTGATTGCAATTCCCCTACGGCCAACCTGCAATATATATGAGGTTTGTCTAGGAATTTAATTCAAGTGTCACAATATTGCCGAAAATCAGATCTCCAGTAGTAAGCGTTGAGGCACACACACAGAGAGGGCACAGAGGTCTTTCAATAGCAGATTGTTACTAACCACTGAGGAAGCTACTAGACTTCCACTTCACAACGTGGAGTGAGCTTTTTCAAGAACTTTGGAAAGACAAAATGCCTCTAAGCATTTTATAGAACAAAAGAAATGCCAATTTTGAACCATAGCTGTCTGAACAAATGAAAAAAAAATGTTGTTTTAAAGCTAAAATTGGGAAGTGCTTCTGTGACCAGTATCCGCTGGCATAAAAATGGAATGAACATTTTTTTTTTAATTGGAAACAATTGCAGAATTATCTGGAGGCGACTGAAAGAAAGGTGGAAATATTAATAACTCTTGTTTTGAAGAAGTAAACCCACGCATGATTAAGGCATGGCTGTTTTAGAAAATCAATGCTGAATAACAGTTTGGCATGTATATTTTTTGTTTTGGTTTGTTTTTAGTTGCAATGAATGTTTCTACTTCCTCAAAGAATTTTGATAGCTTGTCAGATTCCTTCCTTTCTCTTTCCCTCTCTTTATCTCTTGGAAAATGTATAATTACATACACATTACTGGTCTGCTGCTGCTACATTTTATATTTATAAACATAAATTATTGCGTGAAATTACAGATTTAGTTGAAACACAGTCAGCATGAAAAACCTAATACAAGAGATCAAAACGGGCATTTTTGCTTTGATAAAAATCATCATCCTAAATTAATTCAAAGACATTGATGGCCTGGAGTTGCCGGCTGACTTACCTGCCATTTTTTTTTTTTTGTATCATATTGAGTACATAAAATATGAGTTGCTAGACGTAATAGCAAATTCAAAATAAAATTTCACTGTCACTTATTGTCAATCAAAAGCAAATTTCTTATTCAAAATTCTTATTCTCATTTCTTAAGAATGAGAAAAGCGTAGAGCTTAGACAAATCCACAAAAAAAGCCTTCTTCGCGTGCTTAAATATTTGATTAATAAACGTACCCATGTGGCCTTTTGGGTGTCAAAGAGAAAAATGAATCTATATAGCAGTACTTGTTCACCAAATGTAGACTCTAATACAATCATGCTTTGGGGTGTTTAGGAAAAGATCCTGAAATATAATAAATGACATGGTGGGCAAATTACTGCTTTTTGTATTAGTACTGCAGAGGGAAAAATCAGCCACTAAAATACTCTCACATTCCAGCAGTGTGGTATCATCAAATAGTTAACTGCAATGTTAATGCAAAATGTCAGCGTAAATTGTCAAGGTTGTAAGGTAGTATATTAATGCTACATAAAAAGCTTGCATTATGTAGCATACAATACTACACTGTCAATTCAAAGGCTTATTCTAAAGGAGGATAATTCTCAATTATATTTTCGTCTCTATGCTGTGACAGCCTAAACTGAATATGTTCTTTGCTTTTCATTCTAAAAATGAAACTTATGTCAGTTCATCCGAAGGGGAAAGAATGGAAATGGAAAGCATCACAGGGAATTTAGGACTATATTATAGTCTAAATTAAATATCCATTTTGCCTCTAATGTGAGCCATGGTTTCCTAGCTGCACTGAAGTGGAATTCAGCTAAAGCAGAAGCTAATTTCCCTTCTCTGTTCCTGGAACGCCAAAGGCAGAACATTCAGCACCACATCAGGCAATACTCCCATAAAGCTAATAGATTTAGCAGAATTGAAAAGTAATGTGACCTCTGGAATTGAAAAACTTGCTGGCAAGGTAGAAATATCATAACCCTGGGATTTCCTAGTGTTGGTTCTACAGCCAACTCATAGGAGTTTGGAGTTGGAAAGGACCACCTGGAGAGACATGGGCTTTGCAGAGTAAGAATCCAAGACTCATAAACTTTATCACTTGGTTGGGTTCACAGAGTGGTCTGTGGGATGACAGATAACCTGGGCAAGGGAAGCTGGCTCTAGGAGTGGTGACTATGGGAGATTTCAGGGTACATGGGGAGGCAAAGTTTATCTGATAATTTTCACGTATGTTTATAGCATTCCCCTCTTTCTCTGTCCCTTTCTTTCTCTCTTAGGAAATATGTAATTACAGCGCTACTGCTGATCTGTTGCTCTTTTTTTATGTTCATAAAATATAAATTTTTGTTTAAAATTTAAACATTTGTTGAACTACAAAGTTATCATGAAGAACGTAATACATGAGATCAAAATGGACATTTTTGCTCTGAGAAGATCATTATCTTAAACCAAGTAGACTATTTCGGAAAGGTCACAAGTGAAGTCACAGGGAAGCGGGGACAGAACTACATGACTCTGCCAGGCACACTATAGGGAAAATCAAGTCACCACATTTGATAACCACAGACTATTAAGAACAAATATGAAAAGATGCCTTATTTCCAGCTTTCCAAATTAGAAAATGAATTTAATAATTCCTATTTAATGAATTAGTTATGAATGTGCATATCCACATATTACTGTTACTATAATATTCATGTTTGACCATGAAGACTAATAGACTCTAGCTTGATGTATCTGCATGAGTCAGCATATATAGGAAGAAACAGGAGATTAACTATAGTAAAATAGTGGTTAACACATTAGAGAAGCTAGATTATAACATATCAAACCAAAAATACAACCCCAGTCAACATTTTAGCTAACAAATTTCCAGTAGCCTAGAGAAAAATCTCTCTTAGACATTCCCTTCTTTTAAAAAAAAAAAAATTAACATTTATTTATATTTGGTAGAGAAAGAGAGACAGAGTATGATCAGGGAAGGGACAGAGAGAGAGGGATATACAGATTCCAAAGCAGGCTCCAGGTTCTGAGCCATCAACACAGAGCCCAGGCAGGGATCAAACTCATGAACTGCAAGATCATGACCTAAACCAAAGTCAGATGCTTAACCTACTGAGCCACACAGGCTTCCGATTCCCTTCTTAAAGTAACACTAGGAAATGTCATTTCCCCCAGCTGTTTAGAGAGGGCAGTATCCAGTTACAAAGTGTTTCCCTTAATCTGATCCAAAAGTTTAGTGAGCTCCAAGTTAATGTTGTTTTGATCATACACCCAGATTATTTGGCAATTGAGTACATAACTAAATTGCAATTGTAAAAAACACTGTGTTTTGCAAGCAAACATTTCAGATTTTGTTGGTCAACATCAGAGGTGTTTGATTTAAAGAGATCGATTATCTAAATTTGCCTCCCTAATCATCACTGTTAGATGACAAATTGTTTTGATTGAAAAGCCTTTATGCTATTCATACAGGAATTGCGATTTTTGACTATGCTTATGACATTTCTTGTGATACATATCTGACTACAGAGTAGTTAATTATTATGATGTTCCTATGGGTAAGTATAATTATAAGCACATATATATTCTAATCATTTGTAGAAGAAATGGATGTTAGTAATAAAATAATTATAAGTGCTACATGGAAATTTTAGCATAATAATTAGAACAGGGAAATTAGACACCATTCAGATTATTAATGATCATTCTCTGATTTGTTTTATTTACGTTTCAAATACATTGCCACTGTGCCTTAATCAGCATACTTTAGATGTAGGTAGTTTAAAGATGGAACACAAAAGCATACACATATATGTATACATACATACATGTGCAAATACAGCTTTTTTAAACGTAAACGTATTTTTACCTAAAGACAAAGAGAAACAAAAGATTACAGAACCTGAGTTATAATTTACGTTTTATTTGTGTACTGTCACAAATGCTATTTTAAGGAATTTGGGACCAAGAGTTTTTGCCTTAAAATTAATAAAATTAAAGTGGAGAATTTTGTGGGCTGTAGTTGTAGGGGTGGACAGGTTTTTCTTTCTTCCCTTCTAGGTTTTTTTGGCTGGACTACTAATTAAAGTGCCGTAAGACAGAGTAACCCAAGAAAAACAAATTTAATTCGTACATGTGGAAACTTATAGGCATATGAGCCTCACGGAAGTGACCAAAGCAGGCAACTCTTATACCTTTTAAACGAAGAAACAATAGATCTGTGAAGAATTGACAAGACAAAGAAGTTTGGGCTCTCGGGCTAGCAAATTAGTAAGGAAGTAACAAAGTTTGTTTATACAAACTTCTCAGACTTGGATCTCCTATCTCTAAGGGTATAGCCCTCCCTCCTGTTACCGGGAGGGTAACTTCTTTCACCTGGGAAATTAATTTCCTGCTATTGGGGGTGGGCAGGAGTGGGGCACAAAAGATGGTGAGAGTGTCTTTCTTGCACAAGCCTAGTTTTTATGTAATTTTAATTCAAAATGAATGATATGCCAAAGTGCCATATTTTGGGGGGCCTTCCCCGAACTCCATCACAGTGTAACTTACAACGGTCAGGACAGATGCAGTTTGCTGTCTATCCTCCATTGTAGAAGACTGGCAAGACCATTAAACAAAAAATTAAAACATTCTTCAAAAAGCTGCATTTACATGGTAAAGCCATCCAAAGACTGTGCTTAATTTACACCCCATGAGGTATGTGGGTTTACATGGCTATCTATTACATTACTGAGACCAGGTCTAATAACAGCTGCCATTTACAGTACCTGGGAGATACTGAGCAGTTTATTAAAGTGCTTATTTTCACTAATAGGAAATCTGATCACTTGTTCTTTTTCTAGTGTTATTAAGAAAGCAAAAACGCATTTTCTCCAGATTAGATTTGGAGGTAATTTATCTTTGTAGTATATGTAGATTTACACTTATTGTCTTATTGTATCAAAAGAGTAGGCCTTTAAAAAGTTGTTTAATAAAAGGAACCTACAGAAAAGTGCAAAGAAGAACGTGAGTCCTACCAGGATATTTTCTCAGGAAACTAAATCAGCATCATGGACGCATCCCCGTCCACACCTTCAGATCTCTCATTTACTTGTCTTTTGCTTTCCTTGTATGCAAAAACATTGGAACTGGAAAATACAAGTGTGTTCAGAAATCTAGATTTCTATACCAAGTGTCTTCCGTATGTCTTGTTTTGTTATTATCAGAGAAAACGGACTTTATTCCTCTTGGCTAATGGAGAGAAGTAGTGTCTGAACAAAACAAACCAGTAGAACCTTCTTTTTGAATACATTTGGAATCAAACACTCTGACATACTTAATATACTTCCAATTAAGCCATGATATTCCAGAATATGAGACCATACTGTAAATTACTGTTATTGAAACCAGGACACAAAGGTGCAAGAACTCCTGGCTTCAGGGGTCCCAAACAGACCAGGTTCGGATATTCACCACTGACAAACTCCAGAGGCAGAAAGGCAAACAGTGGTGAAACAAGAAAGGAATTTACTTCAGGGAGGTGGACACTGGGAAGACTTTGGACTAATGCTCAGAGTTCTAAAAATACCTACAGGTTTATATAAGGAAAATGTAGGACAAAATCGGTAGATACACGCAGGTGGGCAGTAAAGGTCAGGTTCATCACTGTCTTGGAGTCACTCACAGAAAGTCTTGCTGGCCTCAGGGAAGTTGTTATTGCTGGAGGGGTAGTTTGGGTTCCCACCTCGGGATGCGTTGTCTGCAGGGTCTTTTGCCTGAGTTATAGGAATAAGCTGAAAGGAAGAGTTTAATCAGTTGGAGAGTAACAACCGAGGTAAAAATAAAGGGTAAGTGTTCTTTCATAATCTAAATTAGAATATCATATCCTTTCAAATGAATCTCCCTTATGCAGGAGATTATATATAACCATGAACGCTTATCAGCTCTAACACTAATAAAATACTGATGGTGATGTTTGCTATTAGTTATTGCAGGTTTGTTTGTTTTGTTTGTTTGTTTTGTTTTGTTTTGTTTTGTTTTTTTGGAAAAGCAGAGAGGCCGAGAAAGAGAGAGGATAGAGAGAATCCCAAACAGACTCCACACTGCCAGCTCAGAGCCCAACATGGGGCTTGAGTTCACAAACTGTGAGTCATGGCCTGAGCCACAACCGAGAGTCTTAGGCTAAACTGGCCCCTATTGCATGTTCTTTATATGCATACTGTTGTGTCAAGTGCTTTACCTAGTCTCTTGTCTTCTCAGAGGGCAATCCTACGGAGTGTGTTGTAGTCACGGCCAACTCCAATTTCATACTTTTGTTGATTTCTCAATCTCCTTTTCCCTAACTTTTTAACTATCTCATTTTTAAAATATTCCAACGTTTAAAATCCTCATCCATTCCTGCTTAAGCGTGTTTTCCTGTCCCTCCCCACTTGACTGCTCTTCTCCTGGATGCTTTGCTTCTTGGCATTTGTTATCCCTGAACTTCTCATTTCTGACTCAACTCTTATCTTTGGTCTTGATGTGTGTCCAGAAATTCAAAAGTCCTTGAAATTTTTGTACAGAACAATCCAGCTCTCTACTACAGTAATAATTTATATATACATGTCCTGATGAACTGATATAAACATGTCCTACTTTTACAATGTAGATTGTAAATCGGCTTTAAAAAAAATAACACAAAGCTGGGAGTGCCTGGGTGGCTCAATCAGTTAGGCATCTGACTTCGGCTCAGGTCATGATCTCGCAGACCCTAAGTTCCAGCCGGCGTCGCGGGCTCTGTGCTGATGGCTCGAGCCTGGAGTCTGCTTTGGATTCTGTGTCTCCCTCTTTCTCTGTCCTTCCCCTGCTCACATGCTGTCTCTCTCAAACTTAAATAAACATTAAAAAGAACGTTTTTTTTAATTAAAAAAAATATAACACAAAGCCTGGGTGCCTGGACTGTTGGTTAAGCTGTCAGACTCTTGGTTTCAGCTCAGGTCATGATCTCAGGGTTTGTGGGATAGAACCCTGTGTCATGCCCTGCTCTGACAGCAGGGAGCCTGCTTGGGACTCTCTCTCTTCTCTCTCTCTCTCTCTTTCTGCCCCTCCCCCTTCTCTCTTTCTCTCTCATTCAAAATAAATAAATAAATAAATAAGTAAGATAATAAGATAAATAAGATAAATAAAATAACAAAAGCATCGACTGCTACATTTAGAAAAATAAATGTATTTATTCTGATTCTAGCATTTAGTGATAAGACAGGCTTGATCTGCATTCCTGGTAAAATAACTCCATTTCTACACAAGTAGCCTAACTCAGTTCATCCCTGGCAACTCAAACAATCTGCAGGAAATATGGCTCCAAGGGAGAGTGATCAGGTTGGCTGTCCCAGGATCACACACACATCTTTACACACACACCTTCCGGAATGGGCTTTCTGCATGCCACACTGCAAGTATCTGGGACAGTGTCATAGACTTGGGCAGAGTTCCTGAGGGTTTCAAAAGTATCTGTCTTCCTCTCTTAGGAACTCTGAGGTTATTTAATTGCTAGGTCTGCGCCCAGAGGTCAAACTTGTGAACCATGTGGTCACCTAGATTAGGGAGTGATTCTGACTTCAAACCATGAGCCCATGGGACTGTGAAGCTCCAGGGTCCCAGGAAAGGAAAATTTTCTCATTTATACAGTTGTCTCTGTAGCTTATATGTGGCCCCGAATGATTTGCCTGTTATGTACCTATATGTGCTATCCGGTGGAGTGTGTAACTCATTTCTTGTGCTTACTTTTAACTGAGGGATGCCATTGGAAATATTTCTCTCTCTCTCTTTTATTTTTTTTTTAATGTTTATGTATTTGTTTTGAGAGAGAATGTGTGTGTGTGAGCAGAAGAGGAGCAGAGAAAGAGAGGCGGGGAATCCCAGGCAGGCTCTCCACTATCAATGCAGAACCAACTCAGGTCTTGAACTCACAAACCATGAGATCAGGACCTGAGCTGAAACCAAGAGTCTGACACTTAACTGACTGAGCCGCCCAGGCACCCCAACACTGGAAATATTTCTTATACTCCTATGAGCATCCCATATTTTCAAATACTTTCTATATGGAGGACCGAAGATTATAAAAATATGTATAATAACTAAAAGGATGAACCTCTTACCTCATAAGTCTCCTCTAAAACCTCCTGCATCCCACATATTTTTGGAAGTTCCTGGTGACTGTGCCACAGACGCTCATAAAAAAAGCCCACTAGATGTTGTGGTTGTTGGGTTGAAAGCCACTCTTTGGGAAAAACCTTTTTATGGAAACATCATGGCATCTTACATTTTTCTGTTCTGCCACTAGTCCTAGGTAATTAGCAAGCTTTAACTTTCATGTCCCAAGATCACACATCAGCTTCTTCTCACACTAAATTCTCCATAAAATGCTGTGTTTTTTAAAATTAAATTCTGAGATCCGATCTGGAGATATGCTCAGATGATAAAACCACACGTGGAAAATATGGTTCTCTCTAAAATTTCTATCCGCGAGACATGAAATAAATGTTTCCCATGATGATTTCCTGCCGCGAACACGATGCTACAGAACCCTGGTCCTCAACCCTCACTGCCCGTGAAAATCACCTGGGAGCTTTGAAAACTCCTGATGCTCAGACCTCATCCCAGGCCAGTTAAATCAGATGCTCTGCCCAGGGGGGAGGGGGCAAGGGCTCCAGGAGTTTGTCAAGACTCAAGTTTGTCAGGTGATTCCAAGATGCAATTAAGGTTGACAATCACTGACGGATGTGTCATTTTATTTGGGACACAGTTAAATACATGATATGTACCCAAACAAGAGAGTGGAAAGAACGTATATTATATTTTTGATATAATTGACAAAAGATTTTTGACTTTAATTAAGGAAGCATTAAATTTGGCCCTCATAGTGTCTGAAAAATTCAATGTAAAGAAACCCGTCTTAGCCACTTGTTCGCTCTTATTTAATTGGATCCAATTCTTAAACAAATGCATAATATATGTACAACATATATTTTTATGAGAAAAAGATCTTCGCTCTTAATAGAGCTCAGCGTCCTGCCGATTTTTTCTCACTTCATGTCATAATCTTCTGTGACATCACAATTAATTCCTGTGGAGATGATTAGGGAGACATAGAGGGGATTATGATTTTAGGAAAGTGATAAACAGCAGGGACAGAATAAGGCCTTATTTTACTTCTCAAGGATTACTAGCTTGGTAACAGCGAAAGCCCCGAGGGAAAAAAAATGGTTCCTACAGAATATTATAAAATCACATAAAACTATAGATTTGTCTCTTTTGTGGAAGCCAATTAAGTCTTTAGACAGTCTTCTGTTGATTGCATCAGCTTAATTACTTACTTAAACGGGAATGTTTTGTCAACTCGACCACATATTTTATTAGTATTGGTTTAAATTAAGATTCCAAATGTACCTTGTGATTTAGATTTACCATCATCTTTATTGTGGATATTGGCTACCTGTGGATGTTTTGCTTTTCAAACACCTCTCATTTTAGGACTTAGAACAGCGATAAAATAAATTTGGCCTTCACAGAATGCATTCATTTCTACTAAAGTTATCAAGAATTGGGTGATAAAGCAAGTGATTTTTTTTGTTTACATAAGCCTTAAAAACTTTTGGATGAAGAATCTCCCACTGCTTTTAATTCCACAGAATGATATTCAAAGCGTTATGTTTAAAGGATCTGCGTCTGTACTTGCACTTGAGCGTTCCTGGTATGACTTGACCCACAAATTTCTTCTGATATTATTATCCATTTACATGCATATAAAGTGAAGTACCATGAGTGAGTGGGGTGTGACTCACACTTTTATACCAAAAATGGCAGAACTAGGAATAGCAGTGGTGAAGATCAAGGTTGAATGTCAAGCCAATATCATTGCCACCTGACTTTACCATCTACTGAGGGTTTGCTAGTAAGGGTATTTTAGTAGCTACAATTTTTCAGAATTTTTATTTGTCTAGACTTCCATAGAAGATCCAACTAAATATATAAGGGGACATAATTTACCAGTTCTGCCCACAAGGAATTTAAATAAAAATCATGTTTTAAGCTCATTAGAGGTTTTTGTTTTGTTCTGTTTTTCAAAATTCTCCAGGCAGCCATAAGTATTACTTAATAGTTTTACAAATGATACTTAGGCTCTAAGGATCCAAAATTGTCTACCTTGCCTGTGAGAAACTCTGAGTTATTACTCCTAGAGAGCTCAAATGCTATAATCAATGAATGGTTAATTATTTTCACAGTTTTGGCATTGTTCTTGAGACAGAAAATAAAAACAAAATGGAAAGTTTATAAACAACTTAAAGAACCTGTAAAATGGCATTTTGTGAGGCTATCTTTTTTAAGTAGGAAGAACTTTCTTCATAATTACCCAAACACAATTTTCACTCTGAAAGCTTTTTAGCTTTGAAATTTTCCTAAATTATAATTAATTGATTTAAATCTTGCCTTTATGAAAGAATCCAAGCAGATAAGATTAATTTCTTAGTCTCTAACTATCTAACTTACCCAAGAGGCTATTCCAAAATGCTCAGCTCTCAGACCCCCATCGATTATAATTTATATAAATGATCTGTTTCTCTGCAAAAGTACTGAGAAAGTACAATAGATACACAAATCAGTGGGCTGGTGGGAACATACAGAGCAGACTCTCTCCACGTGGACTATTATGAAAGCTGATTTAATTATTTCTTTTCAAAGTTTAATATGCAAAAAGTTAACTTCTAGAAATATTCAGACCATTGCCAGATGGCTATGAAAATTGTTTTTCATTAAATTGGACTGTTCAAATTTTCCAGGCCCATGCATCCAAAGACAGTTTAATCATAGTCAAGAGGGAATTGTAACTCTGGAAAACTAAGCAGAACCCTCCAGCCAGGGCTATAATGATAATTATAATGAAATAAGACCACATGATTGGGAATCGGCCTACAAGAAGGTAATTCTAACCATCCAGAGTCTGACACGAAAGGTTTATCAAAGGCAAGACTTGAGAAAAATTCCTAGGTAGTCTACTGCAAAAGCAAGAGGAAGAATCTACCCTCTTTAGAAGTACATGGTGTCATGTTTGCGTTGTACATGGCATTGAGCTGGGATTATGGCTTCTCATTTAATATTCATTTAACCAATCAAAGGAACATTTATTAAATACCTCATTCGCTATACAAAGTTTAAATACAAAGTAATGTGACTGATGCTGAAAAGAATCTGCTGCATGAGTGATGTTTTCACCTGCATTTTCATAGGAAGTTTTCTGACTTATTCCCCAGTTATCAAATTATTGTGGAAATCCCTCTTTGCAAAACATCTTCAGACTCAGTTCCTAAACAATATAAGATAATATTTTATTATTTCTGATGTAGCCATCTCAAGAGAATTGTGACAAGTCTGTGGGTAGATGAGCTAATGGAGAATTTATGATTAATATGCTGTCATGGGGATATTTGATGGCATTGCTTGGGGTTTATCATGGCATTCAATGAAGTTGGTACAAAAATTAGGAATCTCACCTGGGTGACTCAGTGGGCTAAGCATCCCACTCTTGATTTCTGTTCAGCTCATGATCTCACGGCTGTGAGATCGAGCCTTGCATTGAGATCTGCACTGAGCATGGAGCTTTCTTTGAGATTCTCTTTCTCTTCTTCTGCCCCTCTCCTACTTGTTCTCTCAAAACAAACAAACAGGCAAACATTAAAAAAAAAAGAAAGAAAGAAAAAGATTTTCTCTGGGCACCTGGGTGGCTCAGTCGGTTAAATTTCTGACTTCAACTCAGGTCATGATCTCATAGTTCATGAGTTCGAGCCCTCCATGGGGCTCTGTGCTGACAGCCTATATCCTGCTTTGGAACCTGTCTCCCTCTCTCTCATCCCTCCCTAACTTGCTCTCTCGCTCAAAAATAAATAAACATTAAAAAAAGTAAATAAACAAAATAAATTTTAAAAACATCTCTCTCTCTTTCTTCCTCTGTCCCTTCCCTGCTCTCACTCAGGTGCTATCTCAAAAAGAAAAATATATATGTATATATATAGGGAACTATTTTTCACACATACAAAAATGGTTTACACAAAGAAATTTAAGATCTTCTTTCTTTCCCACCAAGAAAAGATTTAAATAGATCTGATGTCTTCCCTACATTTGCAAATATTAATCCCACAGATAGCCTAGAGTGACTAAATATTTTTGGTTATAGAGTTAAGATAGAGTCAGTTTAATAACCGCCCAGATAATGTCAGAGTGTTGCAGACATTGGAGAGATAATTAAGAATGAGTACTTGCAGCCAGTACATGGAATGAGAGCAGAGGAAGACCTGGCTCTGAAGCTAAAAGGGTACATCTTACCTCAGGAATACTGTGACATGTACAAAGACACTTCAGATTGTAACACAAGTATTCTCTTAGCTCTGCTGGTTAAAAGTTGTACCTGACCCCTGTAAAAAAGAATTTGAGTCTAACAGAAACTTCTCTCTTTCAGTATTCCTATATATATACATATGGAACCATAATTCTCATTTAAAAATGATTCAGGGGAGCCTGGGTGGCTCAGTCAATGAAGCATCTGACTTGGGCTCAGGTCATGATCTCTGTTTGCGAGTTCAAGCCCCATGTCGGGCTTTGTGCTGACAGCTCAGAGCTTGGAGCCTGCTTTGGATTCTGTGCTTCCCTCTCTCTCTGCCTGTTCCCCATTCACAACCTCCCTCCCTCTCTCTCTCTCTCTCTCTCTCTCTCTCTCTCTCTAGATACACATTAAAAATTTTACAGTGTGATTCAGTCATTCTCAATACATGACTATGTCACAGACATAGACATCTTCAACTATTTTATAAATATGCCACAAATAGGAGTAGCCCACTGGGTTCTCAAGTCATTTCTGGGCATTGAGCTGCGGACAGCGTGGCAAACTTCCACTTATAAACATCTGACTGAAGAAGACCTGTTTCAACTAGCAGCTGGACTTTAATGTACAGAAGCTTCAGTTCAGTGGGATTACCTCAGCCCAATGACAATGTGATGACTCCATGCATAAGTTCCCATTTGTTCTTTCCTGAAAGAGATTGAAATATACACTTCATTTTCTAACGTAAATACACTCAATGACTAAATGTCACATTAGAATTTGTCAGAGAAAAAAGAAAGAGAAAAATTTTTCCTAGTGGTGATTTTGTACTTAGAATTGAGTGAGGTCTTGCTTTAACCAAAAACAATTGCTCCCTTTTCTAAATATCATTAGGTAAAGCCCAGGAATGGTTTAATTCACAAATAAGACTTTTTAAGAATATTCTTGCATATGGAAAACACTAGTAAGCAGATGGATTTCATACAAGTTATACTATTCTCTGGATGGTTTTCTATTCCTGCAGAAAGACATTGTAGCTACATGTTCTATATGTGAAAAATGTTTTATTCCTACTAAAATAACAACAATGGGGGTGCCTTTGTGGCTCAGTAGGTTAAGCAACCGACTCTTGATTTCAACTCTAGTCAAAATGTCATGGTTCCTGAATTCTAGCACTGACCAGGTTCTGTGCTGACAGTGTAGAGCCTGCTCGGGATTCTCTCTCTCCCCCTCTCTCTCTGCCCTCCCCCACCCACATTCTCTCTCACTCTCAAAAATGAATAACCATTAAAAAAAAAAAACAATGAAGATAGCTAAGATTTATTGAGCATTTCCTCATGTCAGTTTAATTACTTTATAGATATTATTTCATTTACTTCTGACAACCACATGGTGAGGTTGACAATCTCATTATCCCCATTCATTCAGAGCAGGGAAGCTTATAAAGGATTAAGTGACTTGCCCAAGGACACTGGAATTAAAGTCAGAGCCTTTAGATTCTACATGCTACTTCCTTAAACTTTGCAAAAAATGTCAACTTGCATTTTAGCTAGCTTTTTTTCCTGTTTCTCTAGTAAGAATAGACTGTCGACTCTCACAGGGGAAGATTTTATATTATGCTTCTTGGCATTCGTAGAATCTAACGGCTCCTGGCTGTAGTGCTCAATGAATGAATAAGGAAATGATGAATGTTTGAATGAATGAAGACTTAAAAATAATTAAATCACCTTTCAACCAAGGCAAAATTTACTGTTACTTTCACTTTTTCATATAGATTTTTAATGCTTTAAATCTTTGCAGGAAAACACAGAAGGCTCATATTTTTGTTTTGAGAATACTTGATTGGTCTCAGAGGTAAAGAGCTCAGTGTTATCACTTGATTTCAGGATGATTTGTTTTCGTTTGATGATTATTTGGAGTCCTTCCTCAGAGACAATTCACAGACTAGAAGGGGTTATCGTAACCCTGGCTCCAATAAGCACTTATGGAGGGACTTCTCGTGGTTTAAATGGTGGGGGTCATTAATATCTACGTTCTTTGACCTATACAGAAGCGAAAAACTTTCTGGTAGCATCTAGTTTAAACCAATTTTCTCAGCACAAAGAGTGGGTACATTCATGGCTAAGCCTCACGTCAGGATTCTGTGCTCTTGGAAATGACACAGATCCCATGGATTCCTGCGTCCATGGTCCAGTCGATAGAACACTCTGCTCCACACTGTGCGGTCATGAACATTTGTTCCCAGAAATGATGAAAATGATTTGATCATGAGTAGTTCTCAAATGCTTTAAAAAATTCTTACTTCTTTCTTAGGACCATTAAGATTAGTGACCTTTAAAAGATTTAATATTTGCAAAATACCCGAAGCTCCCTGAAGTACTATGTAAATATGAAAATCACCCACACGGAAGTCAATATATGTAAATGACCCATAAAAAACAAAAAGCTTAAATTAGGCACAAGAGAGGCTGTCCATTTACCTCATTTGAATATAAATTGCAAGCACTAATCCTAGACAGGATTTTTTCAGTTTCAGATATTTTTAAACAATCACTTTAAAAATATCTTCTTCAGTGTTTTTGAAGAGTTGATGTTAAAAATCTACACACAGAAGTAACCGAATCTGCTGTGAGATTAAAATTCAAAGGCTTTCTTTCCCATGAAATGACGCATGCACTAAACCGATGTAGCACATCACTCCACAGGGGAGGGGACACAGCAGCCACCACATATCAGCCTTGGTGAGGACAGTTTACTTGCTTTATCCCTAAGGCTGTCGAGCTCCCTACACCTCTTGGTGTTGAGACTCATTTGTGAGTTACGGTGGTGAGAAATACTTGTCACAGCTCAGAAACTGCTTCTGGAAGGCGCGCTGAAAGACATCATAGGCTAGAACAGGCACTCAAAAGATTGGATACTTATCTGCGCTCCACTCAGAAACAATCCGAATAGTTTTCGATAACAACGTTTTGACACGTCCCATTTAGATCTTTTTTGAAAGGGCAAGCGCAGAGGCAATCAAAAGTAAAATAAGAATGTGGGCTGGGAAGAGTAAATATTGAAACCTTGTGAGCATTAAAGATTCAAATTAAATTTGCGGTGAAGTTCTGAAGAGTGACTTGATGGAAATTCTGGTTAGCTCTCACTGTAGCCAAGCCATTTATCCATTTATCGAGTCTGCCTGCAAGGTGCCTGTGTGATAAGGTTGGCGAAGATTCTTGTCTAGGCAGGCAGGCTCTCCTATTTCTCACATCTCTAACTAGGTGGAACATCAGCACTAAAATTCTTTTTCTCTTCTTCATTTGTAAACAAGTTCCTGTTTTCACAAGTGAGATTAAAACAGCACAGAACCTACAGAGCAAAGACAAGCAAATTCTCTCCTCTTCCTGCCTCATCCTGTCCTCCTGATACTCCTGATGTTTCCTTCCTTGCCCAGAACACTCCACTTCACTATTGTAATGAAAATAAAGGCACACCTGGGGTTTAGTAAGGGAAATCAGGATCCAGGCTTTCTTCAAAGGTACCTTGTAGATGTGTGGGAATCTTTAAAAGAGGCTCTTCTTCTGCATTCCAATGCTTCATACAAACTAATATTGATCCAATGGAAAGACCCAGAATTAGGAGGTGAGATCATTCTCTGAAAAGGAAATATAATAGGAATCAGATCATCATGTTTACATTGACATATTTCAGAGGCATTTAATTTAACAAGTGGTTCGTAAACATATTAATGGAAAGGTTGGGGGGAAATGGCATGTGTTTGTCCCTCAGCGGAGGGGAAAAAAGATATTTAATAAATTAATTAATTATTTATTTTTTTGGTCACTGTTCTGGTTTTATCTGCTCACTCCTATAGCCTAGATGCCAAAAGAGTGCCTGACACACGCCACTGCTCAGTATCAGTCATGTTAATAGAATCCAACAAATCAATAATAAAGTAACAAAACTAGCATCTTAATATAAATATGGAAGAGTAATTAAGGATAGAGTTAAAAAAAAGCAGAGAATTAGTAAGAATAGGTATTCAGCCACACTAATAATCAAAGATATCTATCTTTTTATATATGTAAATAAAACCTATTTTCTGCCTATCAAAATAACATTGACAAAAATAATAATATAATTTTGATGAAAATTAGCAAAATTACTACTTAAAATGTAAATTCTAAAAAGCAATAGTATTCATATCTGATCTCAAATCTTTAACATATACATACATTTAATATAAATTACACTTCTAGAAATTTATTCTGTGATAAAAATAAGAGGGCATATATACATATTCAAGGAATTTCCTTCCAGTAATATTCATAATTAAAGGAAATTAATGTACATATAATCTACATTACTATCACAAGGATTGGAATATATAAATATGGACATTGTTATCCACAAAATATAAGACTTATTAATCAATGTTACTAGATGTTAATGATCTATTATTAAATCAAAAAGAGGCTTACAAAGAAATATAGGTATACATGTATGTATTGTATAAAAAGATGCAAGGATTTCCAATAAAATATCAATAGTTTGTATTTAAGTGTTTGACTAAAAGGTGATTTCACCTTGATATTTTTACATCTAGTAAGTATTTGAGAAGGTTTGCATGCTACTTTTATGATCTGTTAACATTTTTATTTTAGAAAAAATATATCCTTGTAGAAACTTAAGAACTAGAAGTTCAGTCAGGTTTACTCTAATCTAAAGAATCTGTTAAGAAAAAAAATGCAATTTAAAAATTTACGAAAGAAGATTGGAAGAACAAGGCACATGCTTTTATTTTTGGTCTTCTGAATGTCTGAATTGACTCTGACCATGCACATAATTAACTTTATATTTTGTTTCTCCCCCCATAGATCAATGGACTTATCATGGCAACTTACTCAAATATCTTCATCAGTAAGGTTTTCCACTTCTTTTATTCTGTTCGGAGGTTCCTGCCCAGGACGAGATGGACTGATGAGTCAACGTAAGTGTCCTCTTACACTTGGACTAAATATTATTGGTCTTCTGTGAATTTTGCCAGCCTGAAGTAACCAGTACTCTGGATGAACTAAACAAATTGAGTTTCTGATCTATAAAGGTAAGGACACTGGTGGCCATTTTACCACCAGAAGGCACTGTGCACCCGAGAGCCCTGCTTCTCACACTTGGAGCAGGTCTTCCTGTAGGTTCCTGCTTCGTGTGGTGTAACTGGGCTATCCTTGCAGCTTCATCATTATTGGGGGACAAGCAGCTTTTAAATGTATGCTATCTGTAGGGTACATGGCAAAGAAGTCCTCCTGTTGATGACTCTGGCTTACCCCTCCAGCCTCTTTCTTGAGTATTTTTCCTGCCCAGTTATTACAACTAGTTGAGTTTCCCTGTTTGCCATTCAAATGATCCCTGCAGCCTGCCCTAACCTCTACTTTCTGCTGTGCAACTTTCTCTGCTAGGTCTTCCTGGACTCTTTACGCCAAGTGATGACTTGTGGTCTCACAGTTCACTGCACACAACCCTACTGCCACATTGCATTGGTACATATTGGTTTCCTTACTTCTCTGCCTACTAGATTCTGAACCCTGGAAGGAAAAGGACCTATGTCTGTTACAGGACTTAGTAGGATAATGACAGACACTAACCACTCAAGAAGTATTAAAACAGGAATGAATGAATGAATGATTGAATAACAGCATAAATGAGTGGTAATAAACAAAATAAAGAGACTGTTCTCTCTTTAAGGATAAAATCATTGTGGCATTTAGTTACTCCATCTAATTCTGATTTGAAGAAATGGTGCTGTAATTATGAGGAAAAATAAGGTAATCAATCCTCCTTCAACAAATGAAATGCAGCACTTTTTGACTTTCAGTGTTTTATAATTACTGTATCTTTTACTGTAGTTATTACACATGTTTAAGCTACAGGAACAAAATTAAAAAGAAAATCAAACAAAATCTGAGCAGATAATTAACACAATTCTAAGCTATAGCCATTCTCTCTCTTTCTATTCGTTATATGACTGTCATGTCGTTTACTAGAAATATTTACTTGGACTCTAATATCTGTTAGGTACTGTTTTATGAGTTATGGATACACAGTGAACATGATCAAGAAGGTTCATGGCTTCACAGTGTCCACGCTGGGGGAAAAGAGGGAGGCAATCAATTTATTTGTCAATAAATAAGCGTATCAACAGTATAACTTCAGAACAGAGTAAGTAATAGAAGGACAGATGTACTACGGTGTTCATAACTGATGATAAATGGTGTTTCTGAACCATAGATGGTGGTTGGGGAGGATCTATCTAGAGAAGAAATAATGAAATTCCTGATCTGGACAATAATGTCTAGAAACTTCTCTTTGTCTGCTTGATCATGACTTGGGCTTCCTAGTCCCAAATTAAAACCTATCTTGATAATCTCCCAAAACCAAGGCTATGGCTGATTGAGAAAGAATTCCTCAGAAGATGGAATTTCAAAATTATACTTGCTCCTTATTTCAGGGGTCCTCCCAATACTGTCAGATTCCAGGCTTGAAATCCATCTTGACATTTCCTAGATGCTTTTTTCTTTTTCCTTTTCGGTTGTTAATTGGTGACATATTTGCTATTTTTCAGTGATTGTGCCAGACCGTTGGGCACACTGGTTACTTGTCTTCTACATTTGTACTTCTCATCAACAAACAAACAAACATACAAACACCAAAAAAACTAAAGCTGTTGAAATTGATGAAGCAAATCACAATCTCTCAAGCTTTAGAGAAAATGTCCCTTCAAAGTTCATAAAGATATTTGGGTTTGTTACATCTCTTAAATAAAATGATCATGTCTTAAATAAAATTAACATTTTACACTCACTTTATACAAATACCACAAATAGGGACATCTATCTAACAGAAGTATATACATAATAGACTATACACCTGGGCATGTCAAATAGAGTCAAAATTATTTGATCTTATTTAGTAAACCTTTTCCGTTTTGTTTTTTGTTTAATACAATTGTCTTCTCTAACAAACAGATCATTTTCAAGAGAGTTTCTTCATTGGACAGAGAAACTTTTAACAGTCTAATTTAGTGAGGCCGCCATGATGAAAACTTGAAAGAGAAGCAGAAGCCAATGCAACAAAATGACACCAAGTGGCACATTTCCCATTGCTTTCAAAGCAGTATCTGTTGTCACATACCCCGACCAATCTCACACACACAAAAAAACAAAGCAAAACACAGAAATGAAAATACACACTAGGAGAACAGGAAAGGCATACAACCAGGCATTCACAGGCACCACTGATCCATAGGTTTGAAGTCTTTTAACCATAGAGTCTTATTTTAGCTTTGAGAACAATGGTAGACATCTTTAGATGGCCATAAGTCTGTAAGTGGTAAATCCTTTGACAATTTCTTCAGTAGTTTCTAGAGGAGCCAAGAGCCTCCTGCCATCCCAACTCTAACACTTACAGATTTTTTCTCCTTTCCCTTCATTTGGCAATTAATCATTAATTACCATGTCTGGCATCTCGAGTATTGGTATTGTGAAGTGTTATATAAATGGTTCATTTTCCTCAGCAGGTCTCCATACTTTAAGCACTCAGAGCTTCAGAGAAACTTGGTTCACCTTAATCGATGCTTCTCTATTTCCTTGCAAATAATTGCTTGAACACAAACATACAAATATGTACGTAATTACAAATTTTAATAATTAATGAGGACGACGAAAGGTCAGGGAAGTCTTATCTGAAGAAGCAAACGCTTGAGACCAGCTGAGCCATCATAGAAAGTATGTTTCAGCTAGGCTGAAGAGCAGGAAGTAAATCCAGGAATCCCAGGATAGTTGATGTTTATAAACCAACAGGAAACTTGGAGAGATAATCTGGAAGAGAACACAGAAGCCACTTAGGCAGGTGTTTGTAGGACATACTACGTGAAATTTGAATTTTATTTCAAGTGTTGAAAGATAAACTGAAGCACATTAAAATTTGGAGGGATTTTATTTGAGCAAGCATTGATTCCATTCAGGCAAGACCAAACAGTAAGTAGGAGAGCTTTACTCAAAGAAGCTAGGGGCAAGGTTTTTATAGAGAATATAGGAGCAAAGCAAGGAAATTATTTATTTGACTATAGCTTAAGTGGTTGCATTATATGGGAAAGTGTAGTTGGCTATTTGTGATTGGTTTTCTTCTTAACCTTGAGTTATTTGGAGGAATTATCTCTGGCTTAGGTTTTGGGTTACTTATGTAGGTAACCAGGGTGTTAGAGCCACCTCAGTGTAATTCCTCCTTGTTTGATTACTTTAACACTAATATAATGGGGAACTAGGAATAGATATTATGGAGGAGAGTAAAATTTTATATGTTAAAATGATGCCACATTATTTTTTCCCTTGACCCAAGGTCTCACGATACTCTTCTTTGTTACATTGCTTCCAGATTAACCAACTTGAAATACAATTTCTATTTCACTGTCTTCAGAATTATAATCACAACCGCTGCACTAATGGAGAGCTTGCCGTGTGCATCTCACATACATTTTCACATTTATCCTTTATTATCACAATAAAACTCTGATGATGGAGAGATTAATACTTCCACTTTAAAGATAAAGAAACTCAGAGATGGAGAAGTTAAATAGCCTGCCATAACTAGGTTTGCCGACCCTAAAGCTCAGTGTGGATTACTGTCTACTATACTCCACAAATCACACCGTTTTCCTGTTACCACCTTAATCACATTGAGCTCATAAATGTGTCCTTTAAAGCTTACCAGACTACATTCATAAATGCACATAGATCTCCTTCTAGTCCCATCCAAAAACCTTAATTTGATCTACTTCCTTTACCCACTCATCTCCAAACAACTACATAACATGCTTATTCTACCACTTTTTGTGATAATTTACTAGAAAGACCATTGGTCTGCAGGAAAGTTGAGTTTTAATTCAGAATCCTCCACTTACTGGGCTTCACTGAGCCTCACAACGTTAAAGTTAGAATGGTAAGCTAACCTAGCCTCCAGGAATTCAATGAATATTAAATGGAGTGTTGTACAGAGATTTTCTTTTGACTCAGAAAAGGACTGTGTAAATGTACATTTTGTTTTGTATATTATTTTAGACTCTTTCTTCAGCCAGTAATGATTCCCCCTACCCTCCATCTATCCAAATGTCCTTTCCCTGACCGAGAGCAAGGGAGTGCTACGGATGCAGATTTTCTCATCGATCTTAACTACCATATACCTTTTGTGCACCATCGTGTTCATACCTAATTAAGATCAAATGTTGTATTGTCTTGTGTTTTCCATGTGTGTAATCATGCTTGTCTATCATTGATGCAGAATTAGCACAGGATCCTATTTTTCACTTATCTGCACCCTTACCAGGTCCACCATAGTCCTGCTAGAAAAATGAAGCTTAAAGGTTCAGAGAGCAGGCCCTGGCAACAGACAGACCTGGTTTGGAATCCTGACTCAAACAGTTAGCTGGAAAATATTGGCTAAAAACCAGTAACTCACCCAACCTCATTTTTCTTACCTTTCAAATGGGGTTATGAATTATATCTTCCTCTTTAAGTTTCTGTGACATTTAAGTCAAGACAAACATGGGTAACACAGTGGTTGGCTTCCTTTCCATTAACTATTACTATTATCTTCCTTCTTGCTGTAACGACTATAATGTATCATTTATTTTTGTGTATATTGGTATCATCAGTTTCCTGGAAGTTCAGTTAATGTGTGTTTGCTGAATAGTTAAATATATTGGGGCATGTGGGTGGCTCAATTGGTTAAGCATCTGACTTTGGCTCAGGTCATGATCTCATGGTTTGTGGATTCAAGCCTTGAGTCGGGCTCTGTACTGACAGCTCAGAGCCTGGAGTCTGCTTTGGATTCTGTGTCTCCCTCTCTCCCTCCCTTTCGCTCACACTCTCTCTCTCTCTCTCAAAAATAAATAAACACTAATTATTTTTAATTTAAAATAAAACAATAATTAAATATATCATCTATTCTTTAGGACGTCTCTATGCAGTGTATCCATGTTAAGCAATTGGACTGATCCAGGTTTTCTAGAATAGCAATTTCCAATTGACCCAAGGTAAATCATAGCCAAGTTTCCTGAAGCCTTAGATAAAAGAGGTTGTACTCTGTTTTGTCAACTGATAATGCTATTTCACACAGACTAACAGCTGGTAAAATTTACTTTGAATAACTCCTTATCAGTTGTTATCATGATATTTTTGTGTATTTAATAATTTTAGGGGCTTCTAGGAGGCTCAGCCAATTAAGTGCTCTACTCCTGATTTCAGCTCAAGTCTTCACAATTCATGAGATCCAGCACCCAGCTGGGCTCATGCTGGGCATGGAGCCTGCTTAAGATTCTCTCTATCCCTCTCCCTCTGCCCCTCCCCTGCTCATGCTCTGTCTCCCCAAAAATAATAATAACAATAATATTTTAAAGTTCAGCACTTGTATCAAGGCTTATTTTTCATGGAATATAGAAACAACCCAGCTGAAGAAGTTGAGTTTATAATTGTATTCGTGGTTGATTTATTACAGATAAATAATGATTAAATGGAAGAACACGTGTCCTTGTTTTGAAATGGTGAAAAAAAGCAGAGTATGAAATTGCTCCACAGTAACTAAGTGAAGAATGCACCTGCGAATGATTTAGTTTGCCATCTTTAATCTCTGAATGTTTTTAACTAGATATTAATTAGTGTATCATGTTAAATTCATTACACACTTTATGAATATCTTGAATCCTCTTACCATAAGTAAATGATATAGAAAATATAAAGGATAAAATATTAAGTACTTTGGACAAAAAGGACTTTGGAAAACACTTTACAATAAACCTACATTCCTTTGGAACTATATTTATAAAATTAATTTAAGAGGCTTTAATCATGTCGATTCTTGTTTACATTCAAGGGATTAAACTAACTGGTGGATTTGAGAATGGAGGGTGTTTAAAGGACACTGTGAATATAATTTGGCCTTTAGCTAATTTGTAATTGAAAAGTTCAATTCATTAAGCAGATTTGTCTTTAGAGCTGTGTGACAGAGTCTATCATTACCTTAGAATTCTGCAGAACACTGAGGTCAACTGAACCAAGGAGTTCTTTGAAACGTTTAATTCTTTAAGTATACAAATGTATTGGAGACTTGAAGTATAAGTAGAGAGTAACATCAATTTAACTTCATCTGCTACAATTCTCTTGTTCCTTTATTTTCATTCTGTCTCTGCTTTCCTCTCCTTTCCTCTTACTTGCAAGTAATTCTAGTACATGGAAGAGACTCGTGGAACAGAAATAGAGATCCCAGAGCTTAACAAGTCTGCCTCAGCCTTACAGACACGAGTCCAGTGGGAAGGGTAACTGATTCACCCTGATTCCAGAGTCTGAGACTGAAGGCCAGTGCAAATCCTGTTCCCTGAGAATGAGTTGGGGAAGGTGGGTGGAGATGTGATCTCTTCCATAGCTATGTGACACTAGACAAGTTGTTTTACCTCTCTCCACTTCCATGTTCTCACCTATAAAGTAAAGATAATATTAGTGCCTACTAGAGAGGTTTTGTGAACTAGTATTGAGTAAGACAATCTAGGTAATCATTTAATCCCATGCCCTAAACAGTGTGTGGTCAATCAATGTTTGCTGTCATGAAGACATGTTTTATTTTGTATTATTAATATATAGGAGATATAGATAGGGAGGTGGAAATTTCAGAAAGCAAAAGATCCTGGTAAAAGGTGTCAGGTTAAAATGGTAGCATCTCTAAGCATCAATGTCCTTATCTGGAAAATGGGAATAATTATAGCGTCTGCTGTTTTAAGGATTCAGTAAAATACTATGCCTATAGCATTTAATCCAGTGCCTTGCATATGATGAACAGTTGAAAAATGGTGGCTATTATGATGACAATAGTAGTAAATCAAATGACATAGAGTCAGGGTTAGCAATGGAGTGACCTGGTTGCAACGTGCATCCTAGAGACAGGGGCATTTTGAATGGAATGACAAAAGAGTCATTGAGTCTTACCAAATCATAAAGAAAATTGTGATACTTCTCTCCTGAAAAACCTATAAACCCTTCCCATTGTTGTAGCTTAGTACTCCTTAAATGTGTCACTTGGATCCCGTTCCCATGTATGTTGTTATATGGTATGCCTCCTACTTGATCGTCTCCTAAGGAATAATGTTCAAGCAATGACGTGCTGGTACCTGACTTATGTTTTTCCCAAATATATACAAAAATAAATGCATAACTATCAAATTAAAAATCAGATCATCACAAAAAAACAAACAAACTCAGATATTGTATGATAGTGTATGTTCCAGTTTTGGGAAACACTGAAACTAACACATGTTAATTACCACCATTGCTACTATAAGTCAGATCTAATAAAATTAGGTTCTGGGAGTAAGAACACTTACACTGAATTCAGTTGTTTCAGTTTTCTTGTCCACAATGGCTGCTTGTTGGTTCTTAATCCCCTAGTCCCTCTATGGTTTGTCCAATCCTGGAAAGCATTTCACCTGATGCTTATGACAGATGATCTAAGAGCTTAACATTTTACAGACAGCTCAGACACTTTAATAGTTTTTTTTCTGTCTCATTTCTTGTGCATGTGTGTATTTTATTATATTACTGTTATGTGTAGTGTGTGCATGTGTGTTTATTTATAGTATAGTATAGTATAGTAAATTATAGTATAATATAGTATAGTATAGTAATTTACACAGACTAATGAAAATCAGGACGTGATATTTCTAAGTCTTAGATATCCACAGAAAACTCAGGTAAAGTACTGAAGTCAGTATTTCTAAAGACAAACTTCTTCCCCTAGTAGCTTCTCGCTCTCTCTCTTTTTTTTAATCTCCCCTCCCCCCACCCTTAATATCTCTTGAAAATGGAGGTAAAGTTGAATCATTCAGCTCAAGTGGTTCAGGTAATTTCCTCACCTTAATACTTCACTTGGAGATAGAGACTATTAATTGTTACAACTCTGAGTAGCTGAAAGATAAGAAAGATGTACTGAGGAAAGGACGGGCGTAAGATAGCTCATTAAAGCATCCTCGTCCGCCCTCCCCTGTCTGATATTCAGGGAGCTTTTATGATCCACCTGTGTGATTCTCACTATCACGCTAACCGGGTGCTGCCAGCACGACAGAACAGTCCCCTCTAGACTCCCTCCGAGCTTCAGGTCGGCTTTTTCATTTCACACATCATTCACCTCCTCGCTCCAGTGATCCTGAAGAGCCAATAACCCACCTGATCCTGTGTGCACATTAGCGCCAATCATTTAAATTCATACTTTGGAGAGGTGGAGATTATAATACAAATTCTTAAAAAGCATACACACTGGGGGCATTTATAGTGGATTATCTTAGAAATCACCTCAGAAAACAAGCCAGAAAACAGAAGAGTTTACAGGTCCTGACCAACCTTCACAATTACAGTAACATTTCCTTGGGTGAGCTTCTCTTTTTGTGCTGATAATGTGGAATTGAACTTGATTTTGTATTAAACAAACATTATTTTCCTTAAATACAAAATATCTTCTTCAGTCAAGTTGGTTTAATGTGGCAGCCTATTGGAGAACAGAGAGAATCCATTTTTAATGGTTAATTGGCCCTTGCCTAGAAATATCCATATGCTCTAATTTTCAAAAGTGAATATTCCCAAATTTGGTATTTTCTGCTTGACACCTATGCAAATAGTTTAAAATGAAATAGAAGAAAATACAAATAATACTTTAAAACCAGCAACCTGAAAGTGGGTCAGTTTGTAATTTAAAAATAAACTAAATTAATAGTTGAGCATTGACGAGATTTTTTTTTTTTGCTGCCATTAAAAGCTTCTCTACTCCTGTGTTAGGTTAACAAACAATGATTACATGTTTGGAGCTGCTATAAAATATTAATCAGCTAGAAAAAATTGAAAATTTAGAGAAAGTAGTATTAGCCACATTTTGACTAAAATTGCTTTCGAATTTGGGTGCATATTGTTAAAAGGGCATTTTACATTACTCTCTGAATATCTTTCTTATTGTCAGGCACGACCTACTCAGTAACCATTATTGACTTTTTCCTTGGTAGCAGAACCATGTGTTTAAGCAGGAATTGGGTGACTATTTGTTTTATGGAATCTCTTAGCCCTGGGTAATGAATGTTGATTAGACTAAGGAACCAATCCCAGTAAAGCTCAGCTCAATTATAGCTATTGGTTTAAGCAGGAGACTTTGACACTTACTTATAAAGAGGGGAGGGGTTATTTTGTGAAGGGGAAATAATAGGAAAATTCTGCTTCCCTTCAAACTAAGACATGAAAATAGAACACATTCCTCCCTAAACTCGGATATTAAAGTTCATAATGTGATGTTTGGGGCTTGCAGTCATACTGTGAACACATTACTGAGCGACTATGGTAGAATAATTCACCTCCTGATTAAATTTATATATGAGACAATACATTTCCTATTGTTGAAGTAATTTGTGGTAAGATTTTCTGATACCTCAAACTGAAAGCATGCTAATTAACTTTAACTTCAAGATTTTGGATCAATGTGTTTGTGTTAATCAGATTGAGCTGAATAGGCCAAAGTTTATTTCCATCCATATAAATTCTGCTGCATTTCAGTGGATTTCCAGGTAAACTCATTGTATTGACTTAGGGATTCATTACTTTTAACATCTTAAGGCCCTGCAACCTCAATACATGATTTCCAGGGTTACTAAATGAGAAAAAGAGAGAGATAGGGCACTACCTAAAACTTTTTACTGCCTCAAAATGATGGTGACTTTCATATAGTCCATTAGCCAGAGCTATTTGCATCACCCAGAACAACCACAAGAGGCTGGGAAGTGTAGGACGCCTCTCAGATGTTCAGTGAGCTTTAAAATCCTCTGTCACAGTGAACATTGTCTAGCTATAGAGACGCTAGATGTCAGGATCATGGAATTTACTTTTCTTACTGTGTAAGAACAAGAAGGGACTCTCCCAATTCCCTTTAGTTTTCAATTACTTGGAAAAAAATTTAGGTTGAACTTAATTTCAAATACATAGTTTTATAAGCACTAGAATAGGAGAAAAGGCGAAATGTAGGGAACCACACCTGTGTGTAGCAGATGGTCCCTTATGGGGCAAGGGTTCAGAGCATGGACACTGACGTTTGATGGACCTGTGTCTGTATAGACCTCATTTATATGCTAGCTGCACAACTTAGGGTTTTCAGAATGTTTGAGCTTGAATTACTCAAATGTGCTTGGCTCATCAAAAAATGCACAAAATATGATAAACCTTATTTTGTTTTGTGGTACCGTAAGTATGAGTGTTAAGTAAGTTCATCAGTGATCTAAACAAAATCTTGAGAATCCAGTATGGCAAAGTTATTTCTATTGCGTGTTTTTCAACACCACCAAGCAATTCTCGAATTCTCAGTACATGATTTCCTATGAATTTAACTCAATTCTGACACTATCTCCCTAGGAATAGTGTCATATCCTACAGGTTAGGTGCTCAGTCTCACAGCACTGTTCCCACTTTAGACACTAAGTCCAAGTCCAGGTTGCTACAAACTGCTTTAAATAGGAAATTCCCACGTACCCCTTCTTTGGGTCCAAATAATTTGCTCAAGTGGTTCAAGGACTCAGAGGAACATTCACTTACATTTATTATAAAGGATGTGATAAAGGATACAGATGACTAGTTAGATGAAGACGTACATCGGGCAAGGACCAGAGGGCCCTGATTGCAAGAACTTTCGCCCTCGTAGAATGGCGGCACACCGTGCTCCCGCCTGTGGACACATTCACCAACCTGAAGCTCATCGTTTCTCCTCATTCAAGAGTTTTTATAGATCTTGAATCACCAGCCCATCCGCCTTTCTCAGGGGTCAGTGGGCAGGGTTGAAAGTTCCAGCTCTCTAATCTCTTGCTCTTTCTGGTGACCAGCCCACTAAGGCTATTTAGTGGTCCTGTCCTAAGTCACCTAAATAGCAGGAGCTAAGGTGTATTTGAAAGGATTTCATTATGAATAACAAAAGACACTCCGACCACTCAGCACAAGCATTTTTAGGACTTTTGTGCCGGGAAGTTGGGGCAGAGACCAAATGTATTTCTTATTATACCACACTATCCTATATGAAATGAGCATTTTCTTTGATTCTCTATATTTGCTATTCAGTATGCATATATTATAACTAAAGTGAAGGATAAGTAAAACGAATAAATGTGTCAATTTACAAATAAAACAGTGCATTCTTTCTTAAGAAAACTTTTTTTCTTCCTGATGTCCATGTTTGGAGTTTTACTATCATGCCACTGTTTTCTCAATGGAAAGAGAGTAGAAAAGTCATTATGTATATTTAAGCTTCTATTAGGCAATTACAGTAAATGTAATGCCATGTCAATAAAGCATGGGCGATTTTCTCAGGCAAGTCTTGGATTATAAATTCTTCTACATTATATTTCTCAACTCTCTGCAGTGCATCCGTAAGACATAATGCTAGCGAGATTCTGTGATATTGATGTTTTAAGTGCATTTGGTATCAACAGCACCCCTATTATTCAACCATAATTGTACCAAAACTTGTTACTGTTAAAATGAGATAATACATTCTAAATGGAGTTACTTGTGCTAAACCCCACATCACTAATTTGAGACTCACTTCTTAACTCAATTACAGTTTCAGCCTCTCCCAGAAATGGAATCTTAACCAGTCCATTTAGAATTACCTGATCAGCACTAGTGAGGTAATCTGTTTGATGGACCCTGTCGTCCTCTAAAGGCAGGTGACCTTGCCACAAATAATCCATTTTTTGAGAATATAACTTTCTTGTCCCACCTCCTTCTGCTTATAAAAGTCTTTCATTTTGTGCAGCTCTTCAGAGCTGCTATATAGGATGCTATATAGGATGCTGCCTATATAGGATGCTGCCTGATTCATGAATCCTTGAATAAAGCCAGTGAGATCTTTAAAATTTACTCAGTTGTATTTTGTTTTGTTTTATGCTACAGTTTCATATTTCAAATATACAAAGAACAAGAATATCTTGGGTTTAAGACTCTTAATTCTTATATGTCACCAAAGGCTAACTTTGGCCTTTAATGAATTGCATTTGCACTGTGATGTGTGTATATGTGTCTGTGTGTGCATGTATGTGCACATGTGCACACGTGCACACATGCACATGTTTGGTGTTGGTATGATGAAATGAAAGAAGAGAGGAAGCAGTGCTTTCTTGTACCCAGCTCTCCATTCATTCACTAACTCCTAATGAGCACTTGTTATGTACAGAAAACAGGGCTAAGAGAGCAATTACGTTCTGTAACTTTAAAAAGTAAAGTTTAACTCCAAAGATAAACATTAAATAAATAAATTCAATGAAGTATGATCAGTGTCATGGCATGTCAGCATGTTCTATGAGTACCTGATGATATGACCTAGTTTAGGTGAGTTAGGGAAGGCTTAAGTGCAGAACAGATACTTAACTGAATAGCAAGTAGGAAGTAGAAAGGAAAAAAAGGAAAAAGTGGGAAAACCATACCCACACATCAATACCTATTTCCATTTAATCTGAGACTTTAGTTTCTGCATTTTGCTATATATGTGTGTGCTCAGGCCCTTTTTTTTTTTTTTTTTTTTTTTTTGGGTCACATTGAATTCTGATGAATAGGTATATGTGTGCTAGTTGTGTGACCAGGGAAAAGTTTTTAACCAAGCAGATATCCTTGATTCAAACTGTCAATTGATATTAGTCAAAATATCAGCTAGCAGGGTGGCTAGGTGTCTCAGTCGGTTGAGCATCTGGCTCTTGATTTAGGCTCAGCTCATCATCTTGCAGTTGGTGAGAGGGAGCTCCCCCATCTGGCTCTGCAGGGACAGTGCTGCTCCTGCTTGGGATTCTCTCTCTTCCTCCCTCTCTCTGCCCCTCCCCTGTTCTTGCTCTCTCTCTCTCAAAATAAATAAATAAACATGAAAAAAATTAATACGCATTAGCATATTAATCTATTAGTGAAAGACAATTAACATAAAAATTAAAAGTTTACCTCTGCTAGTGTTCAGTGGGCTGGAAGAAGTAGATGCCATGGAGAATGATCAGCTGGAGAAGATGGACTAGGGGAGAAGCATAGACTGAAGAATGTGGACTGATTCATGAAGCAGAGCATCCCTTGTACATATATACCGACACACTGGATTCGAGAAGGGGAAGAGTAATGAGGGCTGCAGTAATAGTAATGATCACCAACAGCTGGATATTGCTCTTGAGTAACACAAAAACACCCATCCACTCCTCGTCTTTGTTTCCATCTTTATGTTAAGGCACCTTCGATCCAACTTCTTAACCTTTTACACAGTGCAAGACATAACAATGCATTTTGTATTCCAAATCTACCATTAATTATTGTTGAGGCTTTAGGCATGACACTTAAAACATCTTTGCCTTTTGCAAAGTTTTTTTTTTGATACAAAATTTTCATTTTTCACTCAAAACAGAAAAATTATTGTTCATTCCCTTTGTAGAATAAATTACAAAATTTAGTTTATCTTTCTTTCTAATAAAATTCTTGTTATCTAATGCAACCAAGAATCAATAATACAGAAATAGTGAATATTTGTTATAATGTCCTGAGGCTCAGCGTTAGTGACAAGAATATTTCTAACTACCAACTAATAAATGGATCATGATTTATTTAAATTTGTGTATTAAGGGTGAGTCGTGCATTTTGCTATTGAGAAGCCACTTTCATTTACTCAGTAAGCAATTTTGAGAGACTCTTGCAGTTGGAACTCAAAAACAAGTCAGATAAAACATTATTCATACAAAGTTTGCAGCTAGAGACAGATAAAAATTCATAGTCCAGCGTATTAAGTACTTTAATTTACATGTGTGTGTGATTCTGTGACACCTCATCTGATCCTCACAATAAACTTGTGGGTTAGATTAAGGCAGAAAGTTCAAGTAATTTGTCTAATTGCCAAGAGTTTGTAAGAGCAGTGTTTAATTCTTAATCTTTTACTCCAAAGTGTGTGTTTTCTCAATAACTTCTGATTATTTGAAAACTATGAATCAATGGATACATATGCATACATCCATAAGGAAACCTGTATAGTTCAAATGCATTTTGTTCAAGGGTCAACAGTATTTTTAAAAGGTTCTTATATCCATATTCAAATTCCCTGATGTACTCCTTCAGCTAAGGTGCATATATCAATACATACATGTTATCCACCAAATCATAAGCTCAACCATGGTACAGGGTGTCTCTCTCCAGAAAGGCTTCACCATAAGCCACATTCAGGGCCATATCCAGTCTCTTCTAAGAGTCTACAGGCCCTGGTATGACCCTGAATCACCAGTCAGGACTCCTCTCTTCCCAGTATGGTTTCCAGTTTTGTATGTTGTCACTTTCTCACTCATACAAATTGATGTACCTCCTTCTTAAGGGCCGGTTCTGTCAACCAAAGGGGATTTGATTCGATCTGTCCTTTTCAAGTCATAAAATGTTTCATCACACCTTTCCTCAAAGCAATTGTTGCCAGCTAGCCCTAGACCTCTACAATTAAGGGGACCACCAGGAAACAATCTATCGGTGATCTTTGGAAGTAATAAGTATCAGCCCCAAATGCGTTGTGGTCACCTACTCTAGACAGAGAGTTTTGCATAATTTTATGCCTCATCACCAGTGAACTTGTGTTATCTATGTCTTAATAGGAATATTGGGTGTTCCTTTATACTGTAAGTGTGGAAACATCCCAGCCTGAAAATAACACCTGAGCCAGTCGTTGGCCTGAATAAGATCATCATAAATGTTCTGATAGCCAGGGTGAAGACCATGTATATATTGCTGCTAAAAGCTGTCCCAAGATTGCACAACGAGAATTCTATCCACAGAAAGCAGTTTTGCAACAGTATCATGCTGGTGGTGGCATAGCTTTCCCGCACCGTTACCACACCAGCCATTCATTCCTTTTCCAACTGAATAGAAATGATTGGGTTTCTTCCTCACGTTTGCCTATTCCTGTTTTTTGCCTCCATTCACATTATGTATATTTTAGTATGCAGTTGGCAATTGACTGCTTAGCAACTATAAAATTATTGTGGAGGGGAATCTATATTAAAAAAGCAACTTTCAATAATGTTATAGTGCCTGTCCTTTGGAAAACTAATTTTAATGGAAAGAGATGTTCAGCCAATACAGATATGCTAGAGAGTATGAACATACATTTTAGTATATCTACATGTAATAAAAATGGGAAGTTAATGTTTACAGTCCTTGTTTTAATTATTATTCTGAAGAAGTATCCCATTTATCTATTGTTTGACTCTTTTCCTAAACCAATACTATTACATTAAGAATTATTTCTTCTTCATCATTACAGTTTCTACATCTTCTTTTTGCAGTATACTTATTTCTTTTTATATGTAGGAAAAATAAAGAATATGTTGTATTACAATGATATCAGGTCATTCCATAATTTTCTGGACATGAAAATTTCCAATTATGCAGGTTGACAGCATGCCTAAGTGTGTATGTGCAGGGGAGAACTATAATATATAATATACAAAGGGGGTAAGAACCTGGACAAGGGGGAGCAAACAGAATATACAGTTATTCTAGTCTTCCCCCAGCACCTTTTTTTTTTCCTAAGAATTTTATTTTCCTCCCCAATTTCATTATTGAAGCAGGAGCAGCCATATCACACCATGCCTTCTTTTCTTGGACAGAGTTGATTGATCTTCTAGTAAGATACAAGCTTCAAAATTGACTGATAATAGGAATACCCAGGACACCAACACCACTGAGCCACCCCAGGTCATTGATTCATTGGTTGGCAACCAACCACAAGCTGAACTTGTGAGACATTTCATCAAGATTTCTGCACTTGAGCCAAAGAAAGCTGGAGCATTAATTCCTTGGATACTTGAATCATAATATGTGCAATAAAGGAACCACCCACAGCTATGTTTTCTGCTTCATGAACCGAAATGGAAGAAGACATTCTACAGATGCAAGGGGCTGAGGAAAGAGCCCCTTTCCTCAGGAAAAAATAGAGAAAAAGTCCTAACATTGTTGGAATCCTGGGATCCTTTAATTTCTGAAGCCCAAATACTTTCCTTCCATCGGTTTCTGAATTCAAGAATCTCCTTAGTACATTGCTTCTTTTTGGTAAGCTAGCTTGAATTGAGTAGCTGTCACTTTGCCCAAACAAATGTCAACTATACCATATGGTACTGAAGAGTTGCCTGGACCAAAAGTACAGCAAAGTGGACTGGCCATCAGAGCCTCAGCAAAGAGCTGTTCAAGTCATGATCTCATATTGGGAAATATCAGGATACAAGGATGACTGTGAAAGCCTCACTGATCAACGGATTTAATCCAAATTGTGTGGCACCACTTTTCTGCTGCACCTGCATTCTCAGGACCATGATTAGCTGTACAAACTGTCTGGAAGAAGCAGGGAGTAGTTTTCAGACTACATCAGATGCCCACTTCATTCAAAGAACATAAAGGCCAATGAGACAGAAGGAAGACTGAGTAATACTAGGTCAAGATGATTGACTTCGTGCACTTTCCTAGAGCTGATTGCTGTATTATTCTACACAACTGAGTCTCTATCAGCCACCTTTACTCTGTTCCCCTCTCTTCTCTGACTCAGGCCTGGTTATCACAATATTTAACATTATTTCCTTACACACATATATATATAGTCAGGAAGATGGAAAAATAAAATGAGTCGGAATCTGGAATTTTCTAGAGCAGAGTACATCACCTTTTAAGATCTATGACTTCAGAGTTCAAGGTAGACATCTGCATTAGAGGTAGAATGAGCTTATGGTGGTTGAATCACCAAACTATTAATAGAGTACATGCTTTTCTTCTTTGCTTTTTTAAAGTTTATTTATTTTGAGAGAGACAGAGATAGCACAAGTAGAGGAGGGGCAGAGAGGAAGGGAGAGAGAATCCTAAGCAGGCACCGTGCTGTCAGCATGGTGTCCAATGTGGGGCTTGAACACATGAAACTGTGAGATCATGATCTGACCTAAAAGCAAGAGTCAAATGCCTAACTGACTGAGCCACCGAGGTGCCCCTAGTACACGCTTTTCAATGACAGTATCATTTACCTGAATGCATGCAAGTGTTTGTGTATATGTTTTGTTTTATTGCAGTTTTATGGACTTATTTATTTAAGATGTCTGAGAACTACTAACTTCAGATAAAAAGTATTCTTGAGAACTCTTTACGTCAGTCTTTTTCTTATTATATTTTTTTCATTATTTTGAATAGGTGATTTTCATTCCAGGGTGATAATAGATGATTTTCCCCTTGGCAGTAATCATCTGAAGGCAAACCACCTTTGCTTATTAGTTTGATATTCTCACTGGGAAATTATTTTCTAGAATTCCTGCCCAATTGGTCCAATTTCAGGACTCTTGAGCCAAGGTTGAGGAGATCAAAGAGTAAAGATCATCATATGATCCTGGTATTCATAACATAACCTATTGTCTGCTCATACGCTTTAGTCTAATTTTGATCTATTTATTCTGAAGTCCATAATGAGATGATAAAAAGTAATCTGGCAGTTTCTAATACAATGCTCAAGGTAGACTGAAAGAACAGATTGAAAATATCAAAGATGAGGAATAAGATGTAGAAGTTACTAAATGTTGAGGGATTGCAGGAGGAGTGAGGAAGAGAGACTCTCACTTGCACATATGAAGGACAGGCTGGACTGTGTGGCCATCAGGTAGGTCATCGGTGGCTCCGGCTGAAAGAATCATGTCTATAGACTGCAGCACGCGATGGCAGGAGACATGTTGTATTCTGGTATGTCCACATGGTGATTACAGCGTTGCGGCCCAGACCCTCTGACTGAGATGGGCACGTCTGCATTCATCAGAATGCAGCTTACGTGAGGACACAAGAATGGGTGAATTGGAAAGAATAAAATGTAGGTGCCTCCTGGACACAGTGTAATTGGCTCCCACTGGCACATCAGGGCAACGTGCCAGGTTCTGGTGTTGGCAGGGAATGAGTTCTCAATTAGGCAAATCTCTCCACTTTTTAACCACCAGCAGTGCTAATGCTCTGCTCTCTGGCCGAGATTGTTGCAATAAGTGCTAACAAGTCCCCCTGCTACTCCTCTTGCTCCTTTACAGTCTACTTGCCACATGTCAGCCCAAGAGATCCCTTTGATTTGTTAAGTTACATGACATCACTCGTCTGCTCAATGACCTCACATAGTTCTCACTCACTCAGTAGAAGCCAAACTTCTCATGGCTTATATATAAGGCAGGTGCTGTATATTCTGCTCCCCCACTCCTGTTCTGATCTTAAATCCTACTCCCTTCTCTGAGTTCACTTATCTCAAGCCACAGGTGACTCCTCACTGTGTCTCCAACATGCAAGGCATACCTCTTCCTCAGGGCCTTTGCACTTGCTATTCCCTCTCGCCAGCATGCTCTCCTCTACATAGGTGTATGCCTGCTCCAGGGCCTCCTCAGGACTCAGGTTAGATTTCAGCATTTCAGAGAGCCCTTCTGAGCTTACTGTCCTCCTAGGTACTTGAAATCCACTTCTTTACAACTATAATTTTCTGGACGGCAATTATCAACTGTATATACATATATTTATTTTGCTTAATTCTCTATCTTCTGACACTTAAACACAAACTCTGTCAGTTTTATTCATGGGTTTATCCCACGACCTAAAAGTGCCTGATATACAGTATGTTCTCAATGCCTATTGGATATTCGTTAAAGGAACTGAGCCCACCCTTCAAAACCCAGAAATGCCAGCAATTTAGATTCACTTCCTTTAGGGGATATAGAAATACATGTCACATAGGTGTATGTGTATAATTCGCTTATGCTTAGTGAACCAAAAAAGAAAGACATTAACAAAAAAAAAAAAAGAGTGTAAAAGAGCGTAATTAAGAGAAATTAAGAGCGTAAGAGAGAAAAATAAAAGTGGAATGTCAAAATTAAGACGTTCTAAAAGAGATAATTCTAAAGGAAATCCTAGACAATGGCTAAGGGAGAGGCATTGGCTTAAAACTGTAGGCTCATCCGTCACCTTTAAGAGGAAGTATTCTTTTTTCTTTCTAGGAGAATAGGAACAACTCATGGAAGGGTTTAAGTTACATGTACCTGGAAAAGAGACAGACCGTCTTAGAGAAATAGGTGATCCCAAGTCTGGGACAGGAAATGCATCTAGAACATCTTGTATTATCTAAAATTAGGCATGCTATCCAAAAGTACCTGAGAGTCGATTTGAAGAGGGTCTCACTGATCAAAGATAAGACGATTTGAACATTAATAAGAATAACAAATGCTATGGGTGAAATACATTAAGTATGATTAAATAAATAAATTCATAACAAATATAGAATGAGCAAAGAAAACACACTGGTCATCATTGGGAGATTCTATAAAAGCCCGAATTCATTATTTTGAAACCGATAAGTGAAAGATCAGGCATTTCTATTGCCTTTTTGATAATAAGTAGAAAACTAGTAAACCAGATATTAGATGAACTGTTTTTTTCCCCTATATAGAGATTTTCATATGATAAAGAAGACACTATAAAATTAGAAATTATTGCTATGAAACTTCTATTTGAATAAATGCCTCTAGGCACTGATTATCAACAATCATTAACATAAAAAAAGTAGACATTATGTGTTTTCTGATAGAAGGACATACCACCTATCAGCGAAGCAGTCTTGCCAGAAGAAACAAAAATGAATCAGATCGGCCCTCTATAAACAGTTAGCAGTTTACAGAGGAATATATTAATCTGTGCCATGGAAATATAATCAACGCGATGCAGACTGTAGGGAGTGTAACAGGACAAACAACGTTATCTCCGGCAACTAAATCACAAGGATAAATAAGTTGGGAAGAACTTACAAAAGAAACTTAAAGAAACATCAGCAAATCACATTATTTGAGTTTTATGTGGGTTCTGATTCAAACAAATAAAAACTAATAAATATAATGAGTCAGTGGACATTTGAAGACTAAATGGGTTTTTGATGTTATTAATAAATTATTGTTCATTTTTCTTAGATGTGACAAGGAAAATGGAATACTTTTATCTTGAAATATTTGTGGTTGGAATCATATGATGTGTGTTCGGTGTCTTCTTCATATATCATATCCTCTATTTTCCCTCCAAATTCCTGCCTAATTATTAATTCTTTGTGCTAAGCTTGTGTTTGTCATAAGCAGATCCTGAGATGAGAATTGTGTACAAGTGATTTACTAAGGAAGGGCTCTGGGAGAGACCCTCAAGAGTTCAGAATCAGGATAGTGGAGAGGAAGAAGCCAAGTGAATAGAGCTTCAACCTCAGCCAGATTCTGCATAGAAGCACAACAGTTTTAATTATACTTCAGAGAGTATTTCAACCAGAGATCTTGGAACCACTCGAGGAGTCTGGAAATGGGAAGTCTGCAGGAGTCCTGAGTGGGAAGCAGTTAGTTTCATGGCGACAGGGATACAGAGTGGTGAAGAGTATGACCTCAGGACTCAGAGTCTTAAAATAAATCCTGGCCCTCCACTTCCTATGACTCAGCATTCTCATCTGAAAAATGAGGATAGTAATAGCACCCATCTCATAGCATCACATGAGGCAATACCTTTAGAAGTCATTTAAAACAATGCTGGGCTGAACATATGTAAGGAATGATTAACAATATATGCTTTAATTGGTAGATGTTTTGAAATATTCTGTGGTTAAGGATCCACAAAGCCAGTAATAAATATAGATGATAATAAAAATCCCTAAATAGGTAGATGTTAGGTAGAGAGTTAGGAGGATCCAGCCAGAGGTGGGGGCTGCCGTAGATAGCTTCCCCAGGTAGCGCACTTGGAGACACTGACTTGCATGCAGCACTCTTGGGAACAGTACCCAGAACTGGAATCTTTAGTAATACAGGGGAGGCAACATAGGGTCACACTTCCAGGAGGAAAATATGTGAAAATGAGGCACAGACTCCAGATGCTACTTGAGTAAAGGGGCAATTTGTTGTAGTTAGAGCTCGAAGCTGAGAATGAGAGAAGGTTCTGACTACTGGAAGCAAAGTATTAGGTTCAAGTAAAGGGAACCTGGAGGTTAATTTGATGATATAGACTGACATCTCATTTGATACTCAACCACTCTCACTTTGGAGATGAAAAATCTTAAAGTTTAAGTCATGTGCCTAATTAATTCAGTAAAGTGCCCAAAATAACTCATTGATTAACTAAGTGGAACATTTGTGACTAAATCTCAGACCTTTATAACTACAGAGCTTGAGTTTTAACTTCAATACTAATTTTAGTCTTCAACTTTTAAGACTATTTTAGGTCATCATCAGGTGCTGGACCATTAAGTTTCATGAAGATATGATATGGCCTGTTGATGGAATATATCCCATCTCCCCCCACCAAAAAAAAATTACAGTATGTTGTAGTTAGAATGTTGTCCCGAAGTATTAAATGTTATTCGTGGAATCCAAAAGTAGAGCAAAAGCATTCAATTTTTTTTGTTTTATCTGTGCCCTGACTCAGTCTCCAATAGAGCTGGGAGATATGAAACTGACTTTCCTATTGGAAAAATGTATGCTGACAGTAGGCCCCAAAAATGAAAACAACATGCAGCATGAGATTGATCAAGTCATTGGTCTCAAGCATAGAGACAAATAGCTAGAGCAATATTTTTTGCCTCACTGGTCATGAATAACGTGTCAGCAAGCATGAGACCATTTCCATCCGGCTACTGTATTAATGCCAGTTTAGGAACAAAATAGGAGTAATTGGCTCAACATGTCTGTAGTCACTTGTTTATCTAAGAATAAAACACTGAGAGGCATATTGGCAAATTAAATGAAAATGAATCCTGTTCATAATCAAATAAAAATACAGTACATCCAAAGAATGTTCTAGTGTTGAACTTTCCCCATGAACTAATTAGCTGGCTGGAATGTCTCTCTATGTGTCATCTTACTCAGCTTTTTGAAATGCAAGATGTTAAAGGGAAATCTGCATTTTATTGTAAAGCTGGAATACAAGACTTTGGCTTTGTTATTCAAAATGGAAACAGATTTATTTTAAGGTGATTTTTTTTACTAAGCATAAAAATAGAAATTCTACTAGGTTTTAAATCCAGGATGAAAGCCCAGAGTTCTACCCATATACAGAAAAACTATGAAAAAAATTGTTACCATCATTGTATTCTAAGTGTTAGAATAAAATCTCATGAAGCTGGTATATCACCACCCACACTCGATACTTAAAGGTAATAAGCTCAATTCATTTGTTCTGAGTAAATAATGATAGTTCAGTGTTTGGTATGTATTTTTTCTGGCAAGCAATAAAGCTCTAGGATATTTTATAAATGTGTGATGCTGGAATAAGCTGAAAAACAGGTTCAAATCATTTTTTAATCTGAACTTCTACTTCTTACTCAATAAGAGATTCAAGTAAGAGATCTCTGCAAAGAAACCTAAAAAGCCTGGCATACAGACTTGGGCATAATAGGTGCTCAGCTAATACTTATTATGCAACATGAACTTAGGGAGAATGTGAGTTTGGCAATCAGATAAGCATGAATCAGAAATTTTATCAGACTTCAGGTAGCTTCTCTTGTCTCTCAGTTTCTCCACTTAAAGCAGAGAATGTACTTTAGGGAAGGAGATGAGAAAAAAGGAATCTAATATGTGAAAGAATCTAAAATTATACTTTACACAAAAAGTCCCATTAACCAGTTTCATCCTCGAGCAAATAAATTTTAAAGCTGAAATTCTCATTTCTAAAACAACTGTGAACTGTTTTTCACAATATTGACAGGTTAATTAAGAAGTCTACTGGAGCGGGAGGGCATCTGGGGGCGCCTGGGTGGCTCAGTCAGTTAAGCATTCGACTTTGGCTCAAGTCATGATCTCGTGGTTCCTGAATTTGAGCCAGGCTCTGTGCTGACAGGCCTAGAGCCTGCTGCGGATTCTCTGTCTCCCTCTCTCTCTGTCCCTCTCCCGCTCACACTCTGTCTCTCTCTCTCTTTCAAAAACAAATAAACATTTAAAAAGAAAAAAAAAAAAGATGTCTGCTGGAGGAGTGCCTAGGTGGCTTAGTCAGTTAAGCATCTAACTCTTGAGTTAGCCTCAAGTCATGATCTCACCACTTCTGGGATTGAGCCCCATGTCAGTCTCTGAGCTGACAGGACTGAGCCTGAGCCTGATGGGGATTCCCTCTCTCTCTCTCTCTCTCTCTCTCTCTCTCTGGACTTCTTTCTCTCTCTCCCTCTCTCTAAAAATAAATAAACATTAAATAAATAAATATGTAAATAAAGATCTACATAAATACTTTACTAAATAAATAAAAGAAGTAAGCTGGAGATGATAGCAAAGCTGGCATGTTTCCGTATGGAGAGACAGTTCTATGGTAGGCAAGGCTAAAGAAGGTGAGGAAGCAGCCAGTGTCTGAAAACCTCAAAAGGCTTATAGAGAAATAGGGACAAAACATCTTCCAGAATGATTCAGCTTATTTTATGTGCCTTGAAATGCACCAGATATTTCAATATTTAAATTTAAATATAAAATTTTATTCAATTTATCCTTTTTAAAGTTATACATAATCAAATAATGGCATGAAGAACTGGATGGCTGAATAACTGGGTGACTGAATAACTTCGTAATTGAACTTGAAGAGTGAACTTGAACAGTATTATTAGTTGTAAAATTCTTAGCCATTTATTGAAACCATTCCAGCTTCTAAATCTAACAAGACTGAATGTTACATATTCTAATAATAGTACAGGAATCTACTTCAGAAAAAATAAAGTTGAGAACGAATTGACAGTATAAATCAACTTAAGTGACACCACCCACATCACAGTGACATCAATCTTTATTAAGTAGCGACAAGACTTCTTGAGATTTTTATGATGAGAATTTCTCTTTTAGTCAACAAATCATAGAGTTCCAGACAGAACTGTGCTGCACTCCTGTTTGTATAATCAAACATATGCCACGGAATCATAATATGATCTCTCTCTACTCACATTAGCAGAAATTAATGTTTGATTAATGCATTAGATTATTAGAGGCACACTTTTTCACAGCTCCATATGGCATTTTTCTAAGGTAGAAATTTCACTAGAAAATTAAGAGCCTTGTGGACGTTTTCCAGTTTTCATCTAAGAACTGTGATATTTGTCTTAATATTCCAGTTTCGGGACTATTTCAAATAGTATGACAAAGAATTTTCTTATATATATTGTTTACATAAAACCCCTCTGTTCACTTTTTATCAAAATAAAATGAACCTTTACAGAAAAAAAAAATCTAAGTGTTAAGACATCTTGAAATTCAGATAAAAGAGTTTAACTATGTTTCTGTACGTAAGGTACATGAAGGGAAAAAAACATAAATATACTTTACTTGATTAAACTACATATATTTTATTATAAAAGAAAATACCGTCGTCAGCCTCAATGTAGATAACAACTGAGATTCAAATACAATTGAGAAAATTTCAAACACTTCTAATTCATACCAAGAAAAAAAAACAGGAAAAAAAAATCCCCGAATTTAGTCTAAAGTAGCTTTAAAAGAACAACGTGATGCTTTTGGAACAGCAAATTGAAGAAAATGACAAAATCTCTCTCCGAAAAAGCAATGATAAAAACTGGACAAATCGTCAAAAATAACCATTTAGGGGCTCTGGAAATTGACCAAAAGCATACAACAAATGAGAAACATGACATTAAAGATTTCAACTGAGCGTCCACAAACACAGTGAGGGATTGTGGGGTTTTAGTCCAGGGCTGCTTTGTTCTTACCCATCCCAGCTCTGTCATCCAGACATTCTATGTGGGGGCATAGGCCATGGCCTGAGGACTAGCAGGCTCGCTGCTAGAAAGGCTTCGTGCCCAAGAGCTACATCAAAGAAGCTAACCTTAAAAATAAAAACAAGAATTAAAGAAGATAAAAACAGAAATGCGTAACTGAGCATGAGTCTCTGACATGAGTCTCTGGTGGTCACAGGCCACAAGTTGGTCCAGGTCACTAATAAACATAAAAATAGAAGCAAATATCAATCCTGGTGGGAATCAGAGTCTAGAGTTGTTGCAATATTGCTGCAGTATAACTCTAAAAGTCCAGCTTTTAGAGCTCCTGGGTGGCTCAGTTAGTTAAGCTTCCCAATTTGGGCTCAGGTCAAGCCCCAGGTCAGGCTCTATGCTGACAGTTCAGAGCCTGGGGCTTGCTTTAGATTCTGTGTTCTCTTCTCTCTCTGCCCCTCCCCCACTTGCACTCTGTCTTTCTTTCTCTCAAAAATAAATAAACACTAAAAAAACTTAAAAATTCAGCTTTTGACAAACTAGTAAGAGATATGTAAAGAAACTAGAATTCTTGACCCATTAAGAAAAATACTATAATTCCTAGAGCAACACCTAAGAAAATATCTACCAAAAAAAAAAAATACGGTAAATAATTCAACAAAAGAATTTAAATGGCACATTAGATAATTATCTGCATATCACCAAGAAAGAAAGTAAAGGGGAGAGAGAGAGGGAGATGGAGAGAAGCTATGAAACATATGAGAAACAAATAGCAAAATAGTAAATATAAATCCAGCCATGTCAATGGATTAGAAACTCTGATCAGGGGCACCTGGGTGGCTCAGCTGGCTAAGCCTCCAACTCTTGGTTTTGGCTCAGGTCATGATCTCAAGGTTTATGAATTTCAGCCTTGTGTTAGGCTTTGTGCTGACAGCATGGAACTTGCTTGAGATTCTCTCTCTCCCTCTCTCTCTCTGTCACTCCTTCACTAGCTCTTTCTGTGTCTGTCTCAATAAAACAAAACAAAACAAAACAAAACAAACCTCTAATCCAAGGACAGATTGTCAGAATAGGTAAAACCAAAGGAAAACAAACAAACAAAACCTAAAAAGATCCAAATATCTATTCTGTATAAGAGGCACTCTTTAGATTCACAGACACAGATAAATCAAAAGTCAAGAGTTGGAAAGTGGTACACCAGGCAATGGTAACCATGAGAAGGCTAGAGTGGCTATCCTAATATCAAAGACATTAAGAAAAAATTTGTTTTTAGAAATGAGATGGACATTTTTTTATTTATAAAAGATCAATTCATTTGGGAGATATGTTAATTATAAACACACACGCACTTCGCAAGAGATTAAAAAATATATACAAAGCAGATTTAGACAATTTATAGGAGAAATAGAAAATTTAATGAAAGTGTTTGGAGAATTCAATGCCCTACTTCCAACAAGAGCTAACTCAGCTAGAGTCAAATCAGCAAGACTCTTAAGGACTTGAGACATAAGACTGTAAAAGACATTACTGATGAAGATGACCACATGGGCATTTATAGAACACACTATCTAATAGTAGCAGAAAGAGGTATATGGAACATTCTCTAGGAAAGTCTATGTACTAGGGAATAAGAATTCTCAATAAGTCTAGGATAATTGGATTCCTACAACATATGTTCTTTGATCACCATGGAATTACATTAGAAATCAAAATAAGAAAAGAACTTGAGAAATCCAAAAATATTTGGAATTTAACCAGCATACTTCTAAACAACCAATGAATTAAAGACTAAATCACAAAGGAAATCAGAAAATATTTTGAGGTGAACAAAATGAAAATACAATATATAAAAATTAATGGCATGTATCTGAAACAGTGCTTAGATAAATATTTCTAATAGAAATGCCTGTATTAGAAAAGAAATACTTCAAAGCAATAACCTGTGAGTTCGTTCTACAAAGCTAGAAAATAAAAGAGCAAATTAAGCCCAGCACCACCAAAAAGAAGGAAATAAGATTAGAAAAGAAATAAATGTTATCAAATACAAAAAAAAATATATAAAAGTGAATCCCCAGAATTTTATTGAAAGAAATCAACAAACTTGTCAGATATTTATTTAGAGTTGGCAAGAAAATAAGAAAATAGACACAAATTAACAAAACTAGGAATAAAAGGGAGGCTATCTCTACTTACTTTACAGCAATTAAAAAGATCAGAAGGGAATATTATGAATTACATTTTGCCAACAAATTGGACAATGTGGATAAAATAGAAAGATTCCTAAAAAAGATAAAAATTACTAAATCTGAACAACAACAAGAACAACAACAAAGAATTTAGGAATAGATGCATAACAAATGAAGAAATTAAATTAGTGAATTAAAAATCTCCTAAAGACCAGCCTCCCATGCTACACTGGTGAATTAAATTAATAATTATAAGGAGGAAGTAATAACCATGCCTCATGAACTCATCCAGAACACGAAAGAAGTTAACAGAAATGGAAAAATTTCTTTAGGAAAAATAGAGCGGGAAGAAATACTTCCTAATTCATTTCATGAGTCAATTGCTATCATAATCCTATCACTAGAGGGTGGGGGGAAGCATAAATGGGGGGGGGAGTACTAGCCAATAGATCTCATGAATATGGATGTAAAAATCCTTAGGAATGTGTTAGCAAATAAATCCAGCCACACAAAAAAGTGATTGTATGTACCCCATGCCCACATGAGGTTTATCTCAGGAATGAAAGGTTGGTATAATATCCCAAAATCAATTAACATAAGACACCATATTAACAAAATAAAGCACCAAAGCCTCATGACCATATTGATAAATGCACAAATACATTTTGCAAACTCTTATATCCACTGATGGTAACTTTTAACAAATTAGGAACAGAAGAGAAGTTCCTGAAACTGATAAAAGAGCATCTACCAAAATCTTATAGGTATAGCTTTTTCCTGATTTTAGGAGGGGAGCATTTGGTGTTTCACCACTAAAGTGAAAACTTTAGTTTAAAAGGACAAAACCAAATGTTTCCGTCTTAAGATCAGGAAAAAGGCAAGGATGCCTGCTCTCACTGCTTTTATTCAACATTGCATGCATTGAAGGTATATAGGTAGTGAAATAAGACAGAAAGAAAAAAAACGATAAAGAAATAAAAGGTATCCAAATTGGAAAGAAAGAAGTAAGATTGTTTTATTTGATCAGGAGATGACCTGATTCTGTATCTAGAAAATCCAAATAAGTCACGAAAAACTACTAAAGCTTTTAAATAACGTCGGGATCAAGATCACAGGATTTAACATCAATATAGAAACATTAATTAAATTTCTATGCTACCAGTGAACATTTGCAAACGAAATAAGAAAAACAATCCCATTCACAATTGCATGAAAAATGCATAAAATATTTAGAAGTAACATTAACAAAATCAGGACAAGACTTGTGTACTGAAAATTACAGAATGCCGCTGTGAGAAGGAGGATTTAAATAAATGGAGAGGCATTCCATTTCCATGAATCAGAAGACTAAATGCATTAAGATGGCAATTTGTCACGAACTGATCTATAGATATAATTAAGTCTCTTTCAAAACCCCAGCAGGCTTTTTGTTTGTGGAAATTGACAAGTTGATTTTAAAGTTTATAGGGAAATGCAAGGGACCCAGAGTAGCCAAAACTGCTTGACAGGAGAATAATGTCAAACACTTAAACAGTTTCCAGTTTCAAAACTTGCTGTAAACCTATACTAATCAAGGCAGCCTGGCCCTGGTTTATAAGGATAGACTTATAGATAAACTGAACAAAAATGAACTTAAAATTAAACTCTTCACATTAATGATTAAAAAAGAACAAGGCCACAGTTAGATTTATGGGTTTAAATTTTTTGTCCAGTAACAATCACCTGGTTGGTTTATTTTATTTTTTTAGGTTTATTTATTCTGAGAGTGATAGAAACAGTGTAAGTGGGGGAAGGGGCAGAGATAGACGGAGAGAGGGAGAGAATCCCAAGCAGGCTCCATGCTGTCAGCATAGAGCCTGATACATAGCTTAAACTCACAAAACCAAGAGATCATGCATGACCTGAGCCAAAATCAAGAGTCCCATGCTTAACCTACTGAGCCACCCAGGCGCCCCCACCTGGAGGTTTATAAAGCACATAGTTACCTGGTAGCAGCACGAAAAAAAAAAAAAAAAAGTTGGATAAAATTTGAGAGTCTTACATTGTGAGATTTATTGCAAAATTACATTAAAGTAATGGTAATTGTAGGGCAGTGTCAAAGATAAACATAACCAGACATTAATTTCAAGGAGAATAGATTTTATTCAGTGACTACTGATTGTAAGGGAAAGTACTGAGGTCCATTTTGATATATTCAGAGGTGATTGGATGTTTGAAAAGTGAGTAGAGAGGAGGGAGTGGAAATGTCAGGGGCTCCAGCAGGCATGGAAGCAAAAAAAATCACAAAAAGCAGAAAGAGGTAGAGGTGATCCGGGTGAAACCCATCTGGGTTTTCTAACTGGCACTTACCAGAGGTAAGCCTCTGCCTTCGCATAGAGACTGGGAAACAGTCTGTTGGCTGCAACAGAGAGTAAATTCTTTTGGCAGCCTTGGGTTTTCTCAAGCCGGCGCTTGAAGAAGGTAGAGACATCCTAAAGGTATTGAAATTAGAAATTATAGTAATGTTTGTTCAGGTCTTTATAGGCCAAGATGGAGGCAAAGTCGAGAAAAATCTGACTACAATTTGGTCAAGGAGATAATCTTGGTCAGCAGGGAATTTAAAGTGTGCTCCATAAACCACCTACATGAGAACAATTGGAGTAATTATTGGAAATGTAATTTTTGACTCCTTCCCAGAATTATTAAATTAAAATATTTTGTATAGGACCCAAAATATATTAGAAATCAACCCGGATGATTCACACATAAATGAAAGTTTGAAAACCACATGTTGAGAGTGATGGAGTTTTGGAAATGGATATACAGTGTAATTTTCACAACTGCTTAGATGAAAACAAACATGAGGATATACTAATGATACCAAACACATATTAAGATTTAATGTTTATTTTTGAGAGATAGAGCACAAGCGGAGGAGGAGCAGAGAGAGAGGGAGACAGAATCTGAAGTCAGGTTCCAGACTCTGAGCTGTCAGTGCAGAGACCGATGAGGGGCTCGAACTCACGAATGCGGAGACCATGACCTGAGCTGAAGTCGGAGGCTTAACTGACTAAGCCACCCAGGCACCTCAAGTGTCTCACTCTTGATTGTGGCTGAGGTCATGATCTCACGATCCCTGAGTTAGAGCCCCTTGTCAGGTTCTGCACTGACAGTGTAGGACCTGCTTGGGATTCTTTCTCTCCTTCTCTCTCTGCTTCTCCCCTGCTTGTTCATGTGTGAGTGCTGTCTCTCAAGATAAATAAATAAATTTTAAAATATATTAGATATTAAAGATAGAGCTTAAAGATATTCAGATCTTTAAGATATTAGATATTTAAAGAATATATGCTCCACCAGAACAAGCACCTAATGAAAGGTGGCAAAACGGAGCCCAGAAGAGAGTAGTTGATCCATTTTCTACAGAAGATTGGTATGATGTGAAAGCACCAGCTATGTTCAATGTAAGAAATATTGGAAAAACACCAGTCACGAGAACTCAAGGAAGCAAAATTGCATCTGATGCCCTAGTCATCGAAGTGAGCCTTGCTGAACTGCAGAATGATGAAGTTACCTTTAGAAAATTTAAGCTAATTACTGAGGATGTCAGGGCAAAAACCATCCGATTAATTTCCATGGCATGGATCTTAACCCTGACAAACTGTGTTCCATGGTCAAAAAATGGTAGACGATGATAAAGCTCACATTGATGTTAAGACTGCAGATGGTTATTTGCCTTGTCCATTTTGTGTTGCTTTTACTAAAACATGCAACAATCAGATTCAGAAGACCTCTTATGCTCAGTACCAACTGGTCCACCAAAATGTGAAAAAAGATAATGCAAATCATGACCTGAGAGATGCAGACAAATGGCTTGAAAGAAGTCATCAATAAATCGATTCCAGGCAGCATCAAAAAAAAGATACAGAAAAAAGCTTGTATTTATCCACTCCATGATGTCTTTATTAGAAAAGTAAAAATGCTGATGAAGCCCAACTTTGCATTGGGAAAGCTTAGGAACCGTTCTGGTAAAGGTAGTAGTTCTGGAGAAGCTATTAGAGATGAGACCAGTGCTAAAGTTAAATGAGCTGAAGCATATGAGCCACAAGCACAAGAATATGTTTGAAATTCAGACATTTAATGGTGCCAAATAAAAAAATCCTATTGGTGAAAATAAATAAATAAATAAAATTAAAAAGGTATATTAATCTGACAACTTAGATGCTGCATTTTTTTTAAAAATATAATTTATACTACAAGGAGAAAAATCTCAAGGCATTTTTTTCTGTTCAGAACATTATGTTCATTATTTTAAAAATCTCACAATAATCTCCACATGTAGATGATTTCGCTCACAAATTTTTCAAAATATTTAAGAAAGGGAAAAAATACAAAATCTTCTATTTAATAAAGATAAAATCATTCTTAACTCCTTTTTATTAAGTGAGGATAATCTTTATATCAAACTCTATCAAGGACATTAAAAGAAAAAGTATAGATCAATTTCTCTAACGATATTATTTCAAAAATCTAATTAAAATATTAGCAAATGGAATCCAATATTACCAAAAGTGGGGTTAAAATGAGCTGAAAATCTTAATTCTTTTTACCTGTTCGAGATTACCTTACTTACGCAAATACCAAGAAAATTACTTGTTTCTTAAAAGATTAGAAAAATAATAAAATTGGAGTCTTAATCCATTAAAAACTATTATAATCATTGAGTGTCGTTCTACCTATGTATTTTTGTTTGTTTGATATTTGGACCAAGTATTTTCAATGTTTCTTTTTAATATTGAACTTTACGTCTATTTACTACTCAAATGTGAAACATTTTCTTTATTCTAATTTTATATCTTATGAATTATGTTTTATATATGCTATTTCTTTTCTATTGGTTATACTTAAATCTTAAAATTACTTGAAAAAAATCAACAATTTTTAATGACTAAGTTTATCTAGAAAGGAGTTTTAAGGAATATTTTATTTTTTAAAGAATATTTTAAATATTATCACTCTTTAACATCAGGCATTTCATCACTGTTTAGTATTTTAGTTGCTCTTTATTCTTTATCCACCCAATATTAATCAACATTTTTATTATGCGCATCACTGTCAATAGTTACTTACATTTATTATGTTTCTTACTGTTTACTAATTTTAACTGCTTTTTAGATTCTTTCCTTCCTTCTGGATTTAATTTCCCTCTTCTGAAGTCAAGAGTTTGGTACACTGTTCATTTATGAATTATAATGGCAAATCTAATTTTTAGTTAAGTTGAAAACAACTGAACTCTTGAACTCAATTTTTTTATTTCTGAAAACAAATTGGTATAGTTTAGTTATCATCTACTTTTTCTTTTTGGTGTCATTTATGATTTTTTTTTAGTTGTATTTTTTATTTCCATTCCAACGTGTTCAGGTGTGGATTTGCTTTTGGTGTAGTCCTTGAATTGGTATGTTGATTTAATCTCAGGTTATGACACTCATCATCTCTTGAAATCTCGTCTTTGTGCATTGCTTTGACTACTGCTTTGTCACCATTTTCTTTATCATTTTGAAATTCCTATGAGACATACTTCGCATCATGCAATGTATCTTCCGGGTCTAGTTTTTAAACATTTTTTCATACAATCCATCTGTTTTGGATGTACTGAACATACAAATATTTACACAAATATAGCTCTAGTTAACTAATTCTGTCCTCAGATTTGTACTTGGTATGCTATTTCATTGACTTGGTAGTAAAAAACACTTTAATTTATAGAAATTACATTTCATTTCTTTTCACATGTATACTATTTGTTCACAATAATTTACAACATATTACTTTAACATATCTTTCAAATTTTTCTGACTTCTCTGTTATTTATAGTCCTTAGAGAACTGAGTTTTTCTATTTAATCCTCTAATGATCCTTATTTAAAGTTTTTTCTTTCTTTCTTCCTCTCTTTCTTTCCTTCTTTCTTTCTCTTTCTTTCTTTCACTCTTTCTCTCTTTCTGTCTTTCTTTCTCTCTGTCTTTCTCTCTCTCTTTCTCTCTGACTTTCTGTCTTTCTGTCTTTCTTTAATTGTGGGTTCTTCTGCCCATTTTGCTTTCTTTCATAGTGGCTACATCTACCCATGTATTGTCATCTTGTCATGTACCTTTCATGACCATAGACAACGTATGTTGCTTCTTTCTAGGTCCAAAGAATGTCAAAAGTTTTATTCTAGCTTTATCTTTCTCTCCCTCTCACTCTTTTTTTTTTTTAATTTATTATTTATTTATTATTTATTTATTTATTTATTGTTTTTAAGTTTATTTATTTATTTATTTTGAGAGAGAGAAAGTACAACTGGAGAGAGCCAGAAAGAGACAGAGGGAGAGGGGAAGAGAGAGAGAGAGAGAGAGAGAGAGAGAGAGAGAGAGAGAGAGAGAGAGAGAATCCCAAACAGGCTACATGCTGTCAACACAGAGCCTGATGCAGGGCTCAAACTCGTGAACCATGAGACCATGACCTGAGCCAAAACCAAGAATCAGACTCTTAACTGACTGAGTCACCCTGGTGCCCCTATTTATTTTTGTTTGAATGATGCCCCCACAGACTATATAAATCGAGACACCTTTCTGAAAGAGGTGTGTGCTTAGTTTTTCAATGTCATGAAACAACTAACACACCCCCTCCTCTTTCAACCTTGTACACAATTTCACACAGATATTAAGTTAGTTGGCAAACTCTCTGATCCTCTAGACCATTAAGTAGTATTTTTAGATCTATTTTCTTGTATCTTATTGGAACTATATGCATAATCTGGAGGTATGATATAAATTGAATTCCAAATTCCTAGCTCCCTGAGGGCTAAATCTCTTCTCCTTTATGTCACTATGGGTGCTAAACTTCAACTCTGGCTAGTGCCTTTAGTAAGTCTACAACAGCAATATTAACTGATTAGTCCAACTTTGATTTCTTTTTTTCATTTTACACTTTAGATATTCTCTATCTCTTCCTTTTTGCTCTTCTCTTTCTTCTTCTCCTTCTCTTCCAACTCCTCTTTTTCTTCTCCTTTATCTCAATTATTATTGATTTATTTTATTTTATGTGTCCTAGTAAGTTTTTGTGGTAGAGATGGGATAGAGTTAGTTAGAGCATCCCAACTCATTCCATCATGTTACCTTGTACACCTCACATAAATATTATTTGATTACATTATTGAAGGCATACTATTTGTCCGAACTAATGTTAGAATTTATTTACTTTATATTTCTTAATTTATTAATTATTCCATCATTTAAGCTAGATTAAAAATTGGTGAGAATAAATTTTCTACCTCCCAGACATAGACTGAAACACATATACATTCTTTCTCTATCAACCCTACCTCCCCTATTAACTCTCTCTCTCTCTCTTACTCCCTCTCTCTCTCTCTCTGTCTCTCTCTAAGTTGTTCATATGTATAATCAAAGTAACTAGAATCCAGTGAAAGAAATAAATACATATAAATCAGGAGAATGTTCATCCTGGAAAGGTTTCTATTGGCTCTTGACTGCCAAGTGGAATCTGAAACTATCATAGATACTTGCATGTGACATGTATCTGGCTAAGAAACACTTATAAAAACAATATACACATTAATGCCTTGTTTTAGAGCTATTTATAGGCATATGACAAATTCTGAATCATATTTAGTACTGGTAAAACCTCTTCCTTCGTTGTGGAAATAAAATGCAGTAAAAGAGTCGGCATGTGCGTGTCTCTGATGGTGTTCTCCATATTCGGAAATTCTGGAAAAAGAATTTTGTAAAAGAGTAAGGTTTCTTCTTTCGCCTGTTTTTGAGGTCATCAATGTCACCTACACATGTTCTGAGTGGTCCCTACTTAAGAGTAATATATTTAAATCTGTATTTGTCTTTTAGCTTTTTGTTCTCTCATCTTGAAGGAATGACCTAACATTACTTGGTGTCACTCTATCAATTTAATATGTTTAATGAGAAATACGTATTTTTGAAAAGTAGTGCTCTCTTTTGTATTTTTAAAATATTTATAAATCAGAAATATAAATGTAACTCCATAGATATCGTACTTACTATTGGTCAAATAATTTTCAAGTAAGTAAACCTGGAGTAACTTATTAATAACTTTCCTTAAGTTTTATTTCACTAACCAATAAAAAGTCACTTAAATTGTATATTTCTTTTTTGGATTTTCATCTCAGAATAGGTGACTGAGTTGTGCAGAAATGTTGATCTTTTTATAAAGACCGATATTTTTGAAGAATAATATGAGATCATGAACTGCAGTTAACAATTGTCTCAGGGCTGAAGCTTTGAGGAAAATCCCAATGTCTTGGCTGTTATTTATAAACTAAAGGAGAGTAGAGAAGTCAAGGAAACACAATAAAAATGATTCTCCCTTGCTCTAAGCATCTTTGATATATAATTTTAGCCAGAGGATTCTCAGCCATACAGCTGATATTGATTTGAACAGGCAATAGGGTAACAACTGCCTTTAACCAAGAAAATTATTTTGTGTTCAGTAATGGAAAAAATGATAGTGGTCCAGGTGATTCATATTTTCGGCCCTGGGGCAAATCCATTGATTATTTTATATTTTATTGCCACTGTGTTGAAAGTGGAAGATTTCTTCTTCGTGTTCTCTATTTTGGCAAATAAAAAAATGGCACCAGGATTTTTATAGAGCTATAATCATTCAGGAATGTAGGGTGGGTTTTTTTGGGTCATGATGTGTGCCTTCCCTGGTGTTTTGCATGTTGAACACTTTATAGTTGTCTACTAAACCTCTACAGTAGTCCAGTATCTTTGCCAGGTACTATCGGAAAGTACTAGCAAAGAGTAAGTTTAATTCCAATATGATACATATATGTGTGCGTGTAAGTAGGTATGTGTGCAGGTATATGTGCATTTTTCTCCTTATCTAGAAATTCAGGAGGTAATCAATACAATGTTGTCTGATATTGTCTGTGATTAAAATAGGAGGTCACAGTGAGCATCTAAACAACTTTTTAAAAGTAAAGTTACAGAAGACTCCTTGAGGTTTCCACTCTATTCTGTCAGTAGCGACTGATGGGTTTCATCTGCTCCTCTACTCTTTTCAAAGAAAAGGCTCTAGAGACATTACTCCATGTTGCAGTAAGTCTGTGCTTTGGGACAAACCAAATCAGTAGGCAAAAATACGGGTAGTGGGGCGCCTGGGGGGCTCAGTCGGTTGGGCGGCCGACTTTGGCTCAGGTCATGATCTCATGATCTGTGGGTTCGAGCCCCACATCGGGCTCTGTGCTGATGGCTCGGAGCCTGGAGCCTGCTTCGATTCTGCATCTGCCTCTCTCTCTCTCTGCCCTTCCTCTGCTCACGCTCTGTCTCTCAAAAATAAATGAATGTTAAAAAAAAAAAAAAAGAATCCTTAAAAATATGGGTAGTCCTTGAGTCCTGAATGATAGACCAAGTAAAACTTAATTAGCAAGTACACCATTAGCTCCGAAGCTGGCCTGCATTTGCCGTCAGGAGCACCATGCCCGCGAATAATTAGTTTAGTTCAGGATGAGCAGACAAGTACACTTATACACATATGTACATCTTGTAAGTGTGAATAGACTTCATTTTTTTCCTCAGTCAACTGAACTCAAGAATAAAAGTAAGCTAAAAATCACCATGACAAGAAAGTGCACCTATGCTTTTGATTTTGAAAATTCCCTCTTCTGTCAGTTCCTCCCAAGAATTCTGTAATTATCTGACCAAATGTTTAGGTTTACCTATGCTTCTGCCTTTACCCATACTCCCTTGCTTATTTTTTCTTCTGTTGATTCTTGCCCAAATCAGAAAATCTGCCACCTTATCTTTGACAGTTTGAGGTGCTATAAGAAGTATCATAGGCTGATGACTTAAACAACAAACATTTAATTTCTCACATTTGTGAAGGTTGGGAGTCTAAGATCAGGGAGCCAGCATGGCTGAGTTCCGGTGGAGGCTCTATTCCAGGCACACAGACAACTGCCCTCTTCTTGTGCCCTTGCATGGTGAATAGAGAAAGGCCCACATGTTTTTCTCTTCTAAAAATACTAATTCCATCCTGGGGTCTCCACTTTCGATGAACTAATTTCCTCCCAAAGACCCCACATTCTGAAACCATCTTATTGGAGTTTAGGGTTTCAATATGTGAATTTGCAGTCCATAACACCACTGAACACACCACTACTGTCGGGCCGATCAAAGGGTGCCATAATTGCTTATGAAAGCCAGTGTTTGCATCACAGTCTTTGCAAGTGGGCATGAGCGAGCGCACGGTTGTGTGCTTGCATACGTGTACCTGTGAGCACCTGAAGATGCACATGTGGATTTTGAAGACACTACCTTTAGTCAAAGGGGAACCTACTGCATCATTGACTCCCTTACTGTGAAGTTCTTTTGTACTATCACTTAATTAATTGCAGTACCTCCATTACCTTAGGATTCTCAAGGGCTGAGCAACAAGACAGTGTGATACATCATCACTGCTATCTGCCCCACCCTACTTAGCTCACCCTCTTTGAACCAAAGGTATATGCCTTGATCTCTCATGAGAATTAACTTCTACAAAACTGGTTTAGAATTTATTTCATATACCAATAAGATTCAACAGAATGAACGTGTTACAAATGAAAAACATAATCCTGTCTGCCTACATTGAATGGTTTAAGAGCCCACCTGCAATTTATGAAAATAGATGTAAAACTAATGGATTAACTTTGAGAGCTCACTCTATTTCAAGCACCCTTTTAAGTGTTTTATATATACTTCATTTTAAATCTTTACAACAAGTATATGGGATACTATTATTGTATCCATTTTAATAGATAAATTGTGACATTATGAAGATAAGTAAGTTGATTAAATTTATATGGCTAGTAATGGAAGAATACCAGCCTAGGAAATACAAAGCCAGAAACCACTACTAACCAATGTGGTGTCCGTTTAAGGATGGTCTAAGTAATTGGTCTCTCAATCTTGGAGGTTTATTAAATAATCATCTGGGTATTCAAGAATTTATTGAATGTAAATAAGTCTATTGGGGTGCCCGGGTGGCTCAGTTGGTTAAGCATCCAACTTCAGCTCAGGTCTTGATCTCAAGGTTTGTGAATTCAAGCCCCACATCGGGCTCTGTGCTGACAACTCAGAGTTTGGAGCCTGCTTCAGATTCTATGTCTCCTTCTCTCTCTGCCCTTCTTCTTGTGCTCTGTCTCTCTGTGTCTCTCAAAAAAGTAAATAAATGTAAAAAAATTAAATAAGTCTATAGATACCATAAACTTTTCGGTAAGTTAAAAAAAGGAAAAGAAAATTACAGTTAATGAAAATGAATCATTTGCACATGTACATATATAATTTCAACAAATGTTAGAAGTGCATTTTATAAAATCCATAAGTTTTTCTCAATAACATATTTAAAATAGGAATAAAATATTCTTCAATTAAATAAAATATATGTTTCTTTTTTCTGTAGTTTCTAGTTCCTTCATGGACAAATGCAAGATATTCCATTTAAAATAAGAATTCAAAAAGAACTGTATCTTATCCCCAGTCCTGTTGGGAGATGTCATTTTAGCTGACATTACTATTTGTAAAACATTTCAAATATTATATTTCCCTGTTATTATAGTAAAAAAAAATACAAGTATTTCAAACTTGCTAACCAAGCTGATTGCAAAACTGGTCTGCTAGCCACAAAATTTTCCAGAAAGCTACACAGCCAACTATATTCTCCTCTCTTAATTTAACCAAGAAATAGTTTCTATTGCTACTTGTAACACTTCACTGACCCACGTGATACACTACGTTGCTTCTTCAATTATATAAAAGGAATGGTCCATAGACCTCAGACGCTGCTCAGGGCTGAGGTTTAATGTGATATACAGACTCTCCTGTAGTTCAAAGCATGGAGACTCTGCTTACAAACTACTTTCCAGTGTGAACTGGTAATTTCCTGTTCCACAGAAATATGATACAATTTTATTTCTTCTCCAGGTTTGACTACTTTCACCATAGTTTCCAAGAGGAATACATATTTTTAAAAATTGATATCATTTAAGACAAAAACTAAATCAACTATAAGTATCTGTATATTAGAGAAATATGCAGAAGTAATCAAACCACTATGTTTAATATAAACAATTTGAGTATTAACTGTCATATTGATAAAACAAAATATTGATGCAAATAGAGACTTAGGATCATTTTATTCGAATGGATCAGTTTATCTCCAACTTCATTGTTTTAGATGATATTTTTATGAAATATATTTAGAAGTTTTTTCTATTTTCTTAGTTTAACTGAACTTCTATTTCATTGATAGTTTCATTCATCTCTGATATCTGAGCCTATTCTTTTATATAAGCCTGAGAGAGGATAAGAAAAGAGGGGAAGATTTTTGAAACTTTCTTAGTTTCTCCTAAGATCTATTATATATTTAGATCTATTAAATGTCTCTGTGTCAAAAAAAAATCGATTTGTATTTTCTTTAAATCAACTATTTAAATGAACAAATTTCAATATATACATATGCACATATATGTACATGTGCAGACTTATTTGCTGTTATTGTTACAGAGACATGACAGTGTTATCAAAAGACTAAGGGGTGCCTGGGTGGCTCAGTGGATTAAGTATGTGACTCTTGATTTGGGCTCAGGTCATGATCTCAAGGTTTTAAGATCAAGCTGCATGTCAGGCTCTGGGTTGGGCGTGATTCTCTCTCTCACTCTACCTTTGCCCCACCCTTACTTTCTTGCACACACATACTATCAGTCATTCTCTCTAAGAAAAAATAAACACTAAGTATGATATATATAATATATTATACTTTATAAAATTATTCAGGGAACATGGATTGGAAATATAGTTTCAAAAAATAAACTGTAACATTGTAATAATAAGAGCAAAACTTAACATTTTTAAAAATATAATTGATATATGATTTATATATATATGATATATATATATATTCAACCAATAAGATAATAATATAGCTATTTTATTTTAAAATATCAAACATATCCAAAATTATGATCTTTGTAATTTATACAACTATTTTGGGTATTTATTTTTAAAAGTTTATTTTGAAAACAACGTGCAAGAGAGAGAGAGAACACAAATTGGGAAGGGGCAGAGAGAGGGGGAGAGAGAAAATCCCAAGCAGGCTCTGTACTGTCAACATGGAGCCCGATGCAGGGCTTGATGACATAAACCATGAGATCATGACCTGAGCCAAGGTCAGGAGTGGGAGGCTCAACCTCCTGAGCCACTCAGGCACTCCATAGTTTAGGTATGTATTTAAAATGTAATAGGAGATACTTAGATCTTCAAGATTCTTTTGGGGCTACCTGTGCAAAAACTTTGAATACCAGTTTTTAAAAAATAATTGTGGTTGTCCAAAGTACCTTTGAGTTTACCTATGCTGGAGTTTTCTAAGTTAAGTATAATAAAGAGAGGTGGTGGATTTGGAGTTGAGTATTCATCTCCCTTTAAGATATGCTTACTAATTACATTGAAGGCAAGCATCCTAGTGCAGGAAGAGTCAGAATGTCCTTTAAGTTTCTGGGATAGGAGGAGGCTAGGAATCCGATTATCCTCTCTTGTACTCGACACTAACACGTTAGTTAGTTAGCTTGTATGTTTTGTTTGTTTTACTTCCTATCTTTTATAGATATATGAAGCTTATTCAGGCACAACCCAGCCACCCTTTCATAGAAAGTCTTTACTTGTTTTGATGATTCCCTGTAGTTCGATCATGCATCCTGTGCCTCTTCCCTCTGGGTTTGAAAGATTTCCCGATGGACAGAAAATCTCTCACCTCTCAAGAAACCGCTGGTGTTTCTGCTTTGGTAACAGGTTTCTTCGCTATGACTTCAACGTAAGCTAATCCTACAGGCATTCTTTCTTAGAGAAATGACTCACAATTCATGCTTCATCTATTTTTCATCGGTATTTATAGGTTTCATTCTCCTCTGTTGCATCCTCTCTCCTCTCTTCTGTCTTAGAAGTAATTCTAACACAATTTGAGAGAGGAGCAATATCCCTCGTCGGAGTGCTAAACTTGTAATTTCTGACATTTTTCCATAAAATATGTTCAATATGCATCTAACTTTGAGGCTTGTAAGAAATTTCACAGCTTTTATTTGGTTAATTCAAGCTACTTTAAAGGTAGGTTTTTTGTGTGTTTTGCAACATCTCAATAATCTTAACTCTTTTTTATATTGTTTTAAACTGCGGCCTGCGCTGTTTTTTTTTTTTTTTCCCTTTTTAGTTCATTTATTTTGAGAGAGAGAGAGCATGCACACATGTGAGGGGAGAGGAACAGAATGGAGGGGAGAATAGAGAATAGGAGATGGAGAATTCCAAGCAGGCTCCGCCCTCAGCACAGAGCCCAATTACAGTGAGGCTGGAACCCGTGAACCGTTAGATCATGACTTTAGCCGAAACTAAGAGTCAGATGCTTAACCCACTGAGCCACCCAGGTGCCCCAGCATATACCGTTTGTTTATATGTAAGACTGTTAGAATGGCTATATTGATTGTATTGCCTCACTATTTAGGTCAGCTTCCAAGAATTATCACTGATAAATTCAGTAAAATTAATTATTTCACCCTCCTATTTTCAAAGACTGAACTGATTTAATTTTTATCCACTGTTGTTTTAGTGTCATATACATGTTAAATATGGTTATTTCTGCTCAATCTAATAAACTAACGACAATATAAATGTCATATTCCCCTTTCTCTGGAGTTTTGGCATGAAAAGCAATTGCATATGCAAATAATTATTGGTAACATTTTTCATGTGCACCTATCGAATAACATGCATGTGGTTATTTGAAAGAAATGTGAACATGGCAATTTACAAGTATATACTTAAAGGTACTATTAATGCTCATTTGACCTATAACTAAGTTCCCACATTGTGGCTTTGCTCAAAAGTAAGTAACACAATGTCTGAATAAAATAAGTCTCATGGTGTGATCTTATAAAATGGAGGGGTCTGAAATGCAAACTTCTCAGGTTATACAATTTATTAAAATGGAAGTAATTTCAAACAGTCTGTTTCTTGTTAGTCTTTAAATATGCAAATAAGAAAGGCCATTTGATTTATTCATTTTTATTTATGCCATTTCCAGATGGGAATATAACTACTCATTATGAATTCATTCCCACTTCCAAGCCTCTTGACTTTGCGTCTTAGCTTTTGAAAACAAATTGATGCCTAAGTAGTACAAATTGAATTTTAACCATTGCAACTAATCCCAACCCGAGATGGTCTAAATTTAAAATCTCTGACAGTGAAGTATTGTTGTCAAGTTATTGCTCTGTGGAGTTTAGCCTTAGGTTTTTAAATGATACCCATATCAAGAAATTCACAATGAATTCAAATAAATGTAATTCATGGATGAAGAAGGAATTATATTTCATATATTCTCATATTTCACTTTGAATTGGAAAAGACTTCATGACTTTCTGCATTGTTAAAGTGAAGTTACGTCTTTTTTGTTGCTGTTATTTGTTTGTTTAAGGGGACATCTTCATTTTTTATCTAGAAGAGGTAACTAATCTCCACAATTAGAGGAGTTTCCCAGATAGAAATCTATCTTTTTTGTTTGTTTGTTTGTTTGTGTGTTTGTTTTTTGTAGAGATGACCTCTTTAGATAGTTTGGTATAGTAATATAAATGAGCTCCCTGTATAAAAATAACAAAACCCCAGGATTGGAGGGGAAACTAAGTGATTGGAGAAAAGTATGTTATTATTATTATTGTTTTTTTTTCAAATCAAATATCTAAGCCTAATATGAAGGAGTCAGATTGTGTTTAGCAATTACGGTTCTTTATGGCCAGTAAGAGAGGCACTATATTAAATTTGTTCATTTATTTAATCTAAAATTTTTGAGTGTTTCTTAAATGTCAAATGTGATTTCTGATCCATATTTTAACAGTATAGAATTTGAAGATTTGTATGGAACATAAACATAATAGCTCCCTGATCGCCATTGTTCACAACCTCATTCACAGCCAGACTTTCTGAAAATTATCTGTATTTTTTATCTTTACCTCTTATATATATTGTCCAACCCATTCCATCCTGGAAACTACAGTGAAAATGTTTCAAAAAAAAAGTACTCAAAAATATCAAAAGGTCAATTAAAGATAAAGGTCAAAATGAATGTTGTTCATGTCAGATAATGTCAGTAGACCAATAAGGGGTTGTTTGTGATAGCTCAGTGAATAACAATGTTAAATACTCTCCAACCACCCTGTTTCCCTAATATCCTAAAATCACTTCCTGCTCATTTATATTTAAGTAAAGGACACTTTGAGATCAAAAGTCAAGGAACTAAGTGAGCAAGGAACGAATTAGAACCATCCCAGTTGGGCGCCTGGCTGGCTCAGTGGGTTGAGCCTCTGAATTACACCCAGGTCATGATCTCATGGCTCATGAGTTCGAGCCCAGCGTCAGCTGTCTTGACAGTTCAGAACCTGGAGCCTGCTTCGGATTGTGTGTCTCCCTCTGTCTCTGCCTCTCCACTGCTCGCTCGCTCTCTCTCTAGAAAATAAATAAACATTAAAAAATAAATAAAATAAAAGAACCAATCCCAGTTGTTTGATCTAGAACAAATCTAATAAACACAGTGTTGTTTACCATCTCTAGTAAACACATTATGATGTGTTTGATGATGTTGATACATTCAGTCTGATTGGAGATGACTCTTTGCTTCTGATCTGGCATCTCTCAAGATATTCCCATATATTTCCTCCAAATTTTTCCAATGTAAATTAGCAAAATTTGGCAGTTATTTGGTTGTTAAGATTTCTCCTCTCAAGTTAGACTTTGAGATCCTGCTTTCTCTCCCAAGCTGGAATATAACTTCATAGGTATGGAGGTAATAGGAAAGTGACCTGAAAACATTTGGTTTACCCATCCCAAGGCAACCCTTCACGCAAATAGGTCCTCCAAAATGATAACAATGGTAAACCGATGTATTCTTTTTCAATTACAATTTTTGTGATATGTGGAATAAGTTGTAGTTCACATTCTCGTTTAAAGTTCTACATTTTTTTCTTTAAATATACCCCTTTATGAAATATTCAGTAGAAGAATGTAGAAAAGGCAATGGGAATCCACATAATATTCACAAGTGCAAAAAGATTTTGAAAGAAATTGTGATATTTTTCGGTGCAGTGTGCTGTTTTATACTTCATTTATAAAACATTTTGTGTACTGTAAATATTTAGTAATGTTGATTTGCTTTTTTTACAGCCTATGTAGGATTATTTTATCAAGAAATCAACAGAATTAATATCTGAGTTGATACCAACTTCTAATTTTATGGTGATTCACTATTATAATTTTTCCCAAAGTGGCATATCATTAGTTTTAAAATGAAAGTCATTTAACAAATGGGCTTAATATACCTTTTTTTCCAAACAGACAGAAACATACCTTTTGGCAATAAAATATAAAGCTGTAAAGTCACTTTGGAAATAGTAAAGAAGAAGAAGTCTTGAAAATTATGGTCCAGTTCCAATGTCTTAGAGCTTCCTGACCTTTCATTTACTCAACACTTGCTGGGAATTCCATAGAAAATCACGCCAATTTTAATTTTTAAATTGACATGTTGTTTTGCATAGCAGTCTGACTTTATCTTGATAGTAGAATATTTTGCCAGTGACTTGTTGCTGGGTTTTATTCTATATCATTCATTCGTCTTCCTTGGAAGAATTTAAATGGGACATGGGTGCTGCATGCCCTAACAAGCATGCTGCTTAATCCCTGGGATTGACTACTAACCTTGCTTACCATTGTGATAAGGTTTGATTCTGGTAGATCAGGTATGATGATCTTTTAATCCTATTTTCCTTTCACCATTCCCTAATGCAATAAATACAGAGGCCAATATATATTGGCTTCCAGTCTTGAGCATTTAAAATTTTCTTCTGAGGCACCTGGATGCTCAGTCAAACTCTCGATTTCAGTTCAGGCCATGATCCCAATATCATGGGATTGAGCCCTGCCTCAGGCTCCATACGAAACATGGAGCCTTAAGGATTCTCTCTCTCTCTCTCTCTATCTCTAGATCCCTCTGCCCCTTCCCTATGCTCTGTCTCTCTCTAAAATAAAAAATGTATATTTCAAGTATTTAATATGATAAATTAAAACACTGATATTAATAATGTCTTATAATTTCAATGTCAAAATTTAGATCCATTTCATAATTTAAAATATCATTCCTCATCATCCATGTAGTCCTGTAAACATAATAGTATTTTCTACAATTCTCGTTTCATCCGGAGCCATTTGTAATATAAATTCATAGTTTTCAGTGGAAGATACCTACCTGCCCACCTGACCTGAATGGAAGTATGAGGGTGAAAATGTAGATGCAGTTCAACATTGATCGAGGGAACACCTGCTGATTATAGATGCCCATCACAAATGAAGCATGAATCAGCTGAAACCTCGACCAACAGACAACTTTAAGTCTAGTAAAGGGCAATAGACACACATAGGGATGCTAGACAAGTGCTGACATCAGGTCTATGGAAAGAGAGACTGACTGAGATAGGGGAGTCCTGTTGGATACATTGAGAGCTGAGCAAGCCTATTAGAAAAAGAAGACACCGCGTTAAACACAGACTTGAGTATAGGCAAGATATCATCCCTGCCTTCAAAAAACATATAATTTGGCTGTGTCTAAATGTTCCTATTTTTCTCTTTTATTAATTGAACTAACAATTAAAATTGATGTAGATATTCACAGTGCTTCGCAGGTGTGAGAATAGTATCAGGAAAGGGTTTAGGTTTTTCAGTTAAAGGGGAACAACAATGGATTCTCAAGGGAAATATTCCCATATCTACAATGTCCAAGGACAGGGAAGCATCTGAACTGGCACATCTGAGGTGAAGTTTACACTGGATACTTCAAATCCACCCTAGCCTTCATCTTTGAGGTTTTATCATAGGAAAATAAAATAATCAACATGACAATGCATAGAATAGAATTAAAATCTGGGAGAAATACAGTTGTGTTGTGTTTGAACCGTGTTGTTCAACATGCTGATCAAGAAGGCCATGAGCAATTTGATACTTCTATATGGAGTTATCACCAAGTAAGAGTAAGTAAGCAAGGCTCAACTTTCTCTCTAAAGCAGCATGTTAGTAAGATAGATTTTTGCCATACCCTTTATTCAATAAGCCTTAATTAAACCCCTACTCTAATCCAGACGCATATGTGACAAATGGATGAATAAATAAATACACTGCAAGAAAGTGATAATTCCTCTTTGTGGAGCCAGTCAACTTGCTGTATCTTTACGTGACACTTGTTATGTAAACAAGACATTCTAGAGATGTACGTATGTAGCTTTTATGTAGTTCCTCCACATATTCCCATGTGATATTAATTGTCATAACCCAAATCATGGAGATAGTCTTAATCTTCCAAAACTTCTACTTTATAGACACAAGTGATGAGGGTACAGCGGAAGATCTTTTCTCTGGCATGGGTAGGGAATTAATCAGCTTATTAATAGCAAATTTAAGGTAGTACAGAAGGCAGAGAAAAGTGATCTTCCTGAAATAAATTTAATTAAATGGTAGACATAGTAACAATTTTGGTGATGACTCTTGTGAAAAGGTAATCAGTATCTAATAACTTTCAGATAATATCCAATATTTTGATTACCTTAGGTCTGCAAGTTAAGAAATCTTAATAAGGAGGTCAAAAAGTACACTGTGTACCAGAAAATTATAGTTACTGGCTCAACACCACATATACTCAGACACTAAATAAATATTTCTAGATAGGAACTTGATAAGATTGTGTCTGCTTAATATGGTTTATTAAATGAGGAAGTGGAAATGTGGGAAAAGCAGGTTCAGAACTGGTTTTAATCCATTTTCCTTTGTTCAGACTCAACTGAAAGCTCTTGAATAATATAGTTAGTAATCAAAAGCTGAATGCAGGCTTGATTATTCAGACAATTTAAGGCTTTGTCAATCCTCTTCAAGAACACTCTGCTGTGATCATTAAATGCAATTCAATGTACAAAGTTAAATATAAATAGGATACTTTTACAGGTGTAAAAATATGACAGTGTCTCGATCAGGGTGCTTATTCACATGACCGTGTTTGCTTTGTGAAAGTTAATCAGGCTTCATGCTTATGATTTCTGCCCTTTTTTGTGTGTATACTGTGCTTCAAAAAAGGTTTTGTTAAAAATGTTATGGTGCTATTTGTCGTCCATGTTTATAATATATTCCCCAGTTATTGTTGAATAAAATTGACTTCATGGGAGTAATAGGAGAGATGAGAAAAAAATGCATTGAACTAAAAAATAAGCAGATAGAAATCAAGATGTGAAGGATGGTGTACATGAAAAAATGCTTTGGTTAGACAACATGGGAGCTTTATAAATTTTTTAATACTTTTTCATTAGTTTTTTAAAATTTTACATCCAAGTTAGTTAGCATACAATGCAACAATGACTTCAAGAGTAGATTCCTTAATGCCCTTTACCCATTTAACTCACCCCCCACTTCCACAAACCCTCCCTTAACCCTCTGTTGGTTCTCCATATTTAAGAGTCTCTTATGTTTTTGTCCCCCTCCCTGTTTTTATATTATTTTTGCTTCCCTTCCTTTTTATTCATCTGCTTTGTATCTTAAAGTCCTCTTATGAGTGAAGTCATATGATATTTGTCTTTCTCTGACTGACTAATTTAGCTTAGCATGATACCCTCTAGTTCCATCCATGTAGTTGCAAATGGCGAGATTTTGTTCTTTTTGACTGCCGAGTAAGACTCTGCAGTATATATACATATACACTGTATATATATACTGTGTGTGTATATATATGTATATATATGTGTGTGTGTGTGTGTGTATACATACTGCATCTTCTTTATCCATTCATCCATCGATGGACATTTAGATTCTTTCCATACTTTGGCTATTGTTGATAGTGCTGTATAAACATTGGGGTACATGTGTCCCTTTGAAACAGCATACCTGCATCCCTTGGATAAATACCTAATAGTGCAATTTCTGGGTCATAGAGTAGTTCTGTGTTTATAAATGAAATACTTTTTGCTAGTTTGCTAGGACTGTTTCTTTATGGGCAAGCCATTCTGCCTTATATGCCTATGTCTACTTGCTACTTATGTGCATGATCTTCAGTAAATGTTTTAATCGGCATTAATGGGGATCATTTGTCTGTTGGTGGTTCTTGTTAAATTAAATGGAAAGTATCATAGTGACATACTGACTTGCAAGTCACATAATTGGAATTTTGACCCATATCTAATGTTAATAGATGTATAATCTTGCATAAGATTCACATTCCTGGAACTATAATTCAGTCATCTATAGAGAAGAGGATGATTATTAAAACCTCTACCATATTTGAATATTTTGTTATTATAAAACATCTAAAGCAAAGGTTTTAATTACTAATCAAAAGAATAGTGAATTTTTCTGGGTTTGTTTTTTGTTTTTTGTTTTTGTTTTTGGCTAACATACACACATTCAACGTACATTTTTCTAAGGAATTAAGAGATCGATAAATAAGGCTAATGTGTTCTTTGAAAATTGAGGAATCTTCTTTTTTTTAGTTTTTTAATGTTTATTTTTGAGAGAGACAGAGACACAGAGACAGAGCGCAAGTGGGGGAGGGCCAGACAGAGAGGGAAACAAATAATCCGAAGCAGATTCCCGTGTCTGAACTGTCAGCACAGAGCCTATGTGGGCTCGAACTCATGAACCACGAGATCATGACCTGAGCTGAGGTCAGACACTTAACTGAGTAAGCCATCCAGGTTCCCCCCAAATTGAGGAATCTTCTACCAGTGACCTTCTTAACCATATCAAGTCCCTTGGAGACACATGGAGACTCCACGTTATGGAGTAACCACAATCTATATGTTAAATCTACTTTATTTTAAGCTGTATGTATAAAAGGCTGTCCCCTTTTTCTTTTTTTTTTTTTATTCTATCTGCCTTGGAGTAAGAGATTATTCCTAGAAGAAAGTTATAATACTGAATACAGTGTTTAGGGTTATCTACTAATTGTCTTTTTTTTTATATTGTTTTTATTTCAAGAATAAATGAATACTAACCTATTCATTAATAATTAAAGAATTTTATTATTAATATTATTATTAAATTATTAAGAATTTGAAACTAGTAATAGGAGAGTAATAAAAATAAAGAGACAGAGAATGCTTGCCATTAGTCCATGAAAATATTTGGATTATCTCTGAATTCATCCATGCTAAGCTTGACATCTTTTAACTATTATTTTAATTTCTCATATTTTATTCACAGAGATATCTAATATTATCTGAGTTCACATATGCTTTTAGTTACCCAGGTATACACATTTGTCTGGTATATGGTGGACCCAATATGAGACAGGATTTATTATTCATCATGGAAATTAGGAGACCAGAAACAGTATGCTCATTTCGTTAAATAATTGGGGGTATGTTTCCTCAGAGAAAAATACTTTTTTCCCCTTATAGAACAAAGATTTGAATATTAAAATGCAAATATATTAAAATTATGCTCTCTTCTGTTGGAAGGAAGGAAAGAATATGCTTCACTGTATTCAAGCAACATAATGGAGAGCTTTAGAAAGAACAAAACATGTCAGAAAGGAAAGAATCAAATTCGTCTGAAATGGTGCACTAATTGCTCCTTCTCCAATCATGAGGTGGATCTTTGGCTTTCTCTGACATCGCTGTCTCCACAGTAGAATTACTTCAAGTAGAAATCAAGATCTTATATCCCTAATTCCTCTAATATCTTAACTTTCCTCTGAGATTGACTCTTTGCTTCAGATCTGATTAATGTTTTCACTCCCTCCCTTAGATTTAAGGAATCAAAAAAGAGGTGTTGAGAAGACAAACAGTACTCAGGATGGATATTATTTGGCTCTCCCTCTGAGAATAGTGCATGGTGTCAGGATGAATATAAACTAGACACTCATAAGTGATGTTATCCGAATGTTGGAGAATGTTGTCAGGAATCAACTGGCTGATATTCATAGAAACATGGTTATGATTCATTATATATTGGGTTCCACAAGTGTATATGTGGATATGAAAGGACTAAAGTAATAATTGCACACAGGGCCATGGTATCCAATTAGTTTTCAAGGGTTAGAAGTGTTAAGTATTTTCCTTAGGACACTCATTCTGTGACTTGAGTTTAGATATCATGAGTGGTGGCAGAGTGACACTCCTGATAAAGGACAAACTGAATACCCTACAGGCCAGATTCAATGTTTGAAATAGTTAAGGTATTGAGTTAAAATACAAAGTAGACCAGATTCAATGTGTTGGATAGAAACTGGTGGCCAGGCAGGTTAAGGCACAAGAATAGCACAGAAATATAAAGCCTGGTAGATACTACCACCCAGTCTCACATTAGTAGGCTTTCTCAGGGGTTTGTCATAACCTGGGTCCATCTCCCATCATTCCTCCTCACTTGACCTCATCCAATGTAGACCCTCAGCCCTCTGAATTTCAAATGAATGAAGACCTAGTTTTCTGTGCGCACTGAACTGTCTGAACACTTGGAGAAAGATGATAAGCTCCATTTGAAGGGCTTATCAGAATGAACATGTTATTAAGGAGTTGGCTCTTTAGGCCAGGAAGTTAGGAGAAAGATGTCAACTAAGGTTTGACTTGATTACTGCCTATGAATTGAGGTAGTTAAAAACATGGAGGTAAATGAATTCTCATAGGTCTGTAGATTGTAGGACAGGAAGGTAAATAATGCACCTAATCATTTTCTCCCCGTGGCCTATGTTGGATTTCTTTTTTTTTAATGTTTATTTATTTTTGAGACAGAGAGAGACAGAGCATGAGAGGGGGAGGGGCAGAGAAAGATGGAGACACAGAATCTGAAGCAGGCTCCAGGCTTTGAGCTGTCAGCACAGAGCCCAACGCAGGGCTCGATCTCACGGACCACGAGATCATGGCCTGAGCCAAAGTCGGACACTCAACCAACTGAGCCACTCAAGCACTCCCTATGTTGGATTTCGATCTGTAGCCAATTCAAAAGAATAAGCCAAGTTCATTCAAAAAGCTATCATCAATACAGCTGGGAAGAAATATGAAGCCAGAATTTTTTTCAGAGTTACTACAATTTGGTTTCAATCTTCAAATATGGGGAAATCCAATGGCTACTAACACTTCCACGTATTCCAAGATATACATCTTCCTTAGACTAGTTTGTCACTTTAGAGCTGGTGAAATCCAGGAAGAAAGGGCCAATGCCAACATTTGTGGAGGCTGACTCCTCTCATGACACTTTAGTTCAGACAACATTCCAAGCATAACGGAAATGGCATTAAGGAAGCTATTTTCCAGAACAAATCTGCAACACCTAATGGTCTAGCTTATTTAGGTAAGCATGGATCAGACTGCAAACTTTACAAGGCTTTTCTAAAGTGGGTTCAGCCTGGAAGACTAATAATTCATAATAGGAAATGTTTTGAATTTACACTTGAAAATGACTATTGTGTTTAATGAAGCATGCATACAATATAATTTTATAGCATTGTTCGTACAAGGATGGATCACGACCGATTATAACTGTATTGCAAATACAGTTCTCCATAAGTTACAGTCCCAGTACATCCACGGATATGAGAAAAGATCCATGAGAATAGAGCCAGTGGACAAGGAAACACAACTATGCTCATTATGCTGCAGGGTGAGAAATGAAGCTGAAAGATACATGTACATATATCATGAACATTTCCTAAGTATTACAGTTTGGAAAGCCAATTTTTCATTGTTTTCTATTTTTTATTTAATTGGGTGGGGTGGGAGGACGCACAAATTCTACTGGCCAGAAAGTTATAATCATGCAGTTTATACAATGCATACAGGACTTTATCTTCATCTTGGAAGGATTTTCTCTGCCAAGGAGAAATCTGGTAAAGATGCAAACGTGAATGGCTTTTGTAGGTGTGTATATAAAACCATTTATTAATGTTCAGATTTTTTAAATGATGGGATATTCATTTAACTATTGATGTGAATGTTATTGAATATCTAAAACGCTATCTGGTACTGTTAGTAATCACAGGGTAAGTCTCAGGAAAAAATTCAAAGAAAATTTTATTTTCACCTCTTTAGTTACCAAGCTTTTATTTAGTATTGACTATGTAGCATGAACATGACAAAGGAAAAGGAAGTTGTTGGAGGAGGGAGCACTTGATGATGTTTTATTGTTATCTGACCCTCAGAATATCTTTAAGTAAGAGAGATTGACATAACTTATGGGGGAGATTTAAATTACCATATAGGAGTTAGAGTTTAATTAGATTGGACATGTCATTATTTTTCCCCATTAACCAATGGAAAAGAGCTTTGGAGATAAGCCAATTTATTACAAAATTTTTAAAAATCAAGACACAATTAACATATAGCATTGCATGTGTAAGATGTACAAAATATTGATTTCATGCACTTATACTCCAATTCATTGCCACTGTAGCACTAGCTAAGACCTCTGTGGTGTCACGTAATTATCATTTGTTTGTATGGTGGCAACAACCAAGATTAGGAAGTTTAATGTTTATAATACAGTTTTGTTGTCTATTATCACTTTACTAAGTATTAGATCTCCAGGACTTAGCTACTATTTCTGATATGATCTTTAAACAGTATCTCTCCCATTCCCCCTGAACCTCAAGGATTAATCGATCTATCATCTATCTATATATCTGTCTGTCTGTCTATCTATCTATCTATCTATCTATCTATCATCTATCTATCTATCTGAGTACATGTATGCGTATGTCCATATGTATAGATATTAACTTGATCATTCGAATTGTAGTGTCTTTTAAACTTGTTTATTTTGTTATAACACTTTAATCCAAAACACAAATGCTTACTTTGGACAGTTTTAGGCACCAAACAAGGTAATAGATGGGATAGATTGGAAAATCATAGCCATAAAGTATTTTCTAGGAACTCAAAGATCAGAGTTTTTGTGATTTTCCGGTTCTGTCTTAGATAAAAAGTGGCCTTGCACAGACATTGAGTAGAACAAAATAAACAATAAACCATCCCTATATTTATGAACAGTATTCTCTCCAATCTGTAGACTATAAGAATGCAAAGACTTTGTTCTCCTAATGACCAGCAATGATCTGAGCTCTGACTAGGTCCCTTGAGTCTCATTGTTGAATTTATTTTATTATCCTAAGAAATTAAACCAAATAAGATTTTGTATCAGATAATTAAAACTATGTCTTTTGTATAATGTCATTAAACCTTTGTCTATAAGTAAAAATCCTTATATTAATTTCATAGTATTCATATGGTTTTGTTTTGGCCCGGATGGCTTCTGTTTCTTTTGATGTATAAGGGAATATTCTATTTAGAATAAATTGAAGCATAAGCTTAATAAGTCCCCATTCCTATACAAAGTTTTTATGAGGGAACTCCCTGTGTTGTCATTTTGTTTTATGTGTACGTTGGATTCAACATTGGCTGGATCAATGATCATATCACCCATTCTTAGCCTCTGCTTGACAAGGAACTTGAGACACTATGCACAAACACACCCCCCTGAACAAAAGAAATTCTTTTTTACTGGCCAATGTTTCGTCTATGCCAAAGCACCAAAATCTTCCAAGAAGAACTCTTGTTTCCTATATACAGTTGTACTATAATTCCAACTTTTGGCCTTCTGGACAAGTTAGGAGATAAAGTACCAAACACTCAAAAGTGAGCTTCCTTAATTGATGCACTGAGTTCGTATAATTCTAGCTCTAAGTGAATCTCAAAGACTGTATCTTTATGATAAGTCAGATTCTTCTTTGTAAGTGTATTTCTCTTCCTACTTCACTTTTTCTACATGAACCAGGTATGCTTTTATTTCTTCATCTATTTCTCGTTTCCATATAAATGAGCTATTTTTATTTGGGAATTTATCAGAAAAAAATAACATTGTAAAATTGTTAGATCAAAAGGTGATCTACACAATTTGAATGAAAACTTTGATCAAGAGCCAAGTAAAGAATAGTAATGAAGGATTTTCTTATACCTCAGAAAAGTTGCTGTAGAATTCAAGGTTTTGTTAGATACTTATTGCCCTCAAGTACAGATCTGTGCCAATACTGTGGCTAATTATTTGCCTCCTGGATGGAAAAAAAAATGTTGAAAAGCAACAGGGCAAGAAAGAGTATAGTATTGGCTAAGAAATGGGCATCTCAGTAACTACTTATATATCACTACGTAAGTCTAAATTTTCTTTTAAGAATTGTTCAAATGCCATCTCTTCTGAGACACCGTTTCAGATTGTTGGATAAGTGGCTCCTTTCTTCTTTCTCTGATGCTTCATGTAGCCATGGAATGGTTAAACAATAAACACCATGTGTAGCTCTTGCCAGAAAGAATGCTTAATGTCATACAGAGAATATAAGGCTGCCAAAGCTGCTTTCCAAGAGAGAATCTCTTGTTGCATTCAACTCTAATCCTGTAGATGTTCTTCTTGCCAATTATGAAAGAATAAATGCCCCCTTTCAATACCACAATAGAGTCAATAGACACAGCTGTCCAGAAAAGGAACAAAAATGCTGGACAAATTAAGAAAATAAATCTGGAAAAATACCAGCCTAGAGACAATTCTTTCAATGACATTTGGATGAGGGTTTTCACACATTCTTGGAAAATGGAATGGAGAGTTCTCCTCTGAGGACTTCTGAATAGAATTATATCATTTTACTTAAGTTAAATACATAGTAATGAGCTATGGTCATCGTATGGTGTGAAATTAACAGTTCTCAAATGACATATATGTTTTTGTCCTTATAAATATCAAGTTAAAAATCCTTACATTAATTACAGAGACATCTGACTTATTTGGAACTTACATGAGTTACATGACTTCTAAGAAGAGTGTGGTATCCAGTTGAAGAAGTGTTCTCTTTTTAAATACATTTTTAAATTTTTTTATTATTTATTTTGAGAGAAAGAACACACAAGCAAGGGAGGGGCAGAGAGAGAGAGAGAGAGAGAGAGAGAGAGAGAGAATTCCAAGCAGGCTCCTGCTATCAGTGAAAAGCCTGATGAACTCAATCTCATGAACTGTGAGATCATGACATGTGTCAAAATCAAAAGTAGGATGCTTAACCGATTGAGCCACCCAGTTGTCCCAGGAGCATTCTTAATTCTGACTCTCCTGTCTCTTATTGGATGTGCTAAACAATGCATTAACATATTACTTCATTACAGCGCTTACCACTGTATTATGATCATATATGACTTTTCTATTATATGTTCCTAAAAGTACGAGCTATAGCTTATAGCTTTATATGTGTATATAAGATAGAACACCCAAATTAGACCAAAGATATAAGCCACCACCTTGACCCAAGTTTTTTGTTCTAGAGATAGACACACAAGTTAGCTCAGTGAGTCATTTCATTAAGATTTTGGACTTCAGATAGAATAAACATATTTGTCTTCTTTTGCCATGGTTAAAATGTGAAAGTTCAAGCCCAGAGGTAGGCATTTGCCAGAACTTCTACAAGGTGTTTGTTTATTTGTTTTTTAAAGCCTGTCTGTACTGAGCAAAACAATTAAAATGAGATGTAGAGAGAAGTCAAGGCTAGTAACAGGTAGACAAAATCCTAGAGAGGTTTAACTTAAAGGTCATATAATTTCTATCTTTGGGTTTCATGAGACTCTCAGACTCCTTCTAAGTTAGTTTGAGATGTGCTTCTATTACTTGTACCCTTAAGATTCCTAAATAATATGGGGAGTGGATGAGGAGAAGCAGGGAAGTATTTCCAGTTAGAACTCACCAGATCGTAAATATGTCCTCTTCACATGAGTTTGTATAAAAAAGTGTCTAACTGGGAAATTAATGAGAATCTATGGAAATCCAGGAACAGAAGCCCTAATTCAGGCAGGCCTTGTGACAACTAAAAAGAGAAATAAAATGTCATCAGGCCACCCTCTCTTGGGAGCAATAATTTCTCATGGAACCTGTATGAGAAGGTTCAGCTGCACACCGAATCCATTTTCCTTTCTCTTTTGCTTACTATTTATGCTCCCTGTTCTCCTAAGTTGTTGGATCGCCTATGCCCTTACTGAGGCACCTAGTCACCCTTATCATACCTGATACTTAGGATAATATGAACCCCAATTAAAATGGCTAGCGTATGCAACACTTCCTGTTTTCCCCGTGATCCCATTCAGGTGAGACAGAAATATGACTGAGGCTCTGCTAATCATCTAACTCTACTAGAGACACTAAGTCAGAAGCTAGTTATGTGGAAGAGCAAGGGCTGGGGACAATCCATTTTGGTGAGGATGGTGGGAGAAATAGCCCCTGCATCTCATTTCCAATAATTGCCATCTCCAATAGCAGTTCCACAGAAGGGGTCAGCCAATGACAATATCAGTGAAACAAGCTGTGGCATTTATACCTCCCAACAGCAGGAGAGGACAGCTCTTCATGGACAAACTCTAGTACAAAACTGGAAATTCCTCTAACCTGGGACCTTCAGTTCTAGTCTACCAAACTCCCAGATTGCCTGTGAGCTTGTATGATGTTTGTAATAATTCCCTCAGATTTTCCAGATGCGGTGTCCCTTTACTTGCAACTTATAATGCTGATTGCTACTAGTGCCTTTAGGTCAAGAGTTGGTAAGGTTTATCTTAAATGGCCAGAGAGTAAACATGTCAGGTTTTGCTGGCCCAATGCAGGCATATCATTTATTATTGCTATTGTCAGTGTCTGTTTTGCTCTGTTGTTTTGTTTTGTTTTTACAACCCTTAATTCGTGGGCTGTACAAAAAACAGGTTATACTTTGCAAATCCTTGTCTAAGCTTTTAGGGCTCCTGCTCCTTACCTTAATGTCTTAGTTACTCAATTCCAGTTGCAGAGAAATTTATTTGGTGCAATTAATCTCCCTGTAGCAAGCTGTTCCTAAAGATAGCCTCACCGTAATTTCTCACAGGGAAGCAGGGAAATAACTCTGAAGCCAATAGTTACTGCTAACATAAGCGCACTACATGGCGAACATTGTGGACTTTGCCAGACTGACTACCCCCAGCCCCGGAGCTGAGCTGTCCCAGGGACCTCATGACCTAGGTGATCCCTACAGTCCCCAAGCACATGACTGTCTTGTGAGGATGGAGTGGAGTGACCACTGATAAAGTGTTGGAGCCTACTGATTATATATTTTAAACAAGACAAACCTCAAATGATATGTTTAGCCTTTACTTCTCTTTTATTTAGGTGGATAAGAAAGGAAGCTACCTTGGCATTAGAGAGTTATGGAGCCCCTGCATAGACTCAAGGCAAACCAGCGAAAGCTATCAGTGGCCCCTAAATCCAAAAGATAGATGCGTAAGCCAAAACCAAACAAATGAGCAAATAAATAAATAAATAAATAAATAAATAAATAAATAAATAAAAGTCAGAGAAGGTTCCAGATTGTGAAGCCCAATTCTGGCTTCCGCTTACTAATCTTGCTCTCTCTCACCTCAACAACTAGCCCGCAGTGTCACAATCTTCTGCTATCACCAACCAGACTGATCTGGACTTGAGTCATAGGGCACATGGTACAGTTGCTGTCGCTTAGCGGGACTGAGAAGGGGTGACAAAGTGGGCTCCATTAGTCACATGCATTTGAAGGAGGACATTAGGAAGAAGCCTTTTAGCAAGTCAATGACATGATGATCAATACCAAATTAACTCTTTTACTAAAACACTACTTCAATTCCTTGTTGTTTTCATGGTATTTCATTAACTTCATTTTTGGTCATTGACTCTAGTACTACTTGAATATGGCAAGGAATCAACAGGCATGACCCTGGTTTTTGAATTGGCCCGACTTTGGAACCCATAAGATTTCAGACTGTAATTCCGTCTTACTCATGGAGATTCAATTAAGCCCAGCCAGAATGTGGTGTTAAAGTGCAACTTGAAATCGTAAATACTGTAATTAGTTAGTTCACTGATATTAAATTGTATTTGATTTTGTATTGCAAATTATAATCCTTCTTTTGTTTTTAAATGAATAGGGAAACATATTTTATAGTTAGCCAAGAGCCAAGAAAGAAACATGGTTGATTATCATTTGCTGAGAATTTTTAAGTTGTCTCTTTGGTCTTTGCTACCGAAAAATACTGAGGCTTTTTTTTTTTTCCCCTCCATGGTTAGACTAATGTGAATAAGTTTGTGACATCCCTTGTCAACATTCATGCTAAATTAGAGAATAATTTGCTTTCAGGTGCTTAAAAAATTGGGCACTGTAGAGGTCTTTAATTACCAGGTCCATCATTCACACTTGATTATTGTGTTTTTCCCTGAATGAAACTTGATTTAACTAGGTCTTAGCTATTTGATGAGAATGTCGGCATTTAACACATTTATGGTTTAGACTTCCAATAATATTACAACATTATGGGTATGAAAATCCGCAAAGATGCCTAGTCAGTTTTCAGAATCTTCAGGGCTTGAGTAATAATATTAAAATCATAAAAAATATGAATGATACAAATAATTATTTCTAGTTGGCTATCAAAACTTTTATTCTTTAAACTTTTGCATGGAATGTTCTGAGAGTTATTTTTTGAAAAATAAACAAGAAAATAAAAAATACGAAAACATTTATCCCAGAGGGTCAACTCAAGGCAAATCATAAAATTTTAACTGAGAAGGAGAATACAAATATGTTAAAATCTGAAGCATCTGTAATGTAATGAAGTTGTTAAAATCCTGTCTGTCTGGATTCAAATCCTGGTTTTGCCACGGATAGCTGGATACCACGGATAGCTATGCAACTTAAGGCAGTTACTAAAAACATTTAAATGAGTTCAGACCAGTATAAGACCAGTTTTGACAGTTAATATGAGGAGAAAACATATACCTCAATAAGCACTTATGTGATTGCTAAGCATTTACAAAGACCAATGTTTTAAGTTATTAAGAAATGCCTTGGTATTTGTCTGTCTTTAGTCCACTTGGGATGCCACAACAATGTGCCATAGACTAGGAGGCTTAAAAAACAGAAATTGGGGTGCCTGGGTGGCTCAGTCGGTTAAGTGTCCGACTTCAGATCAGGTCATGATCTCATGGCTTGTGGGTTTGAGCCCCACCGTCAGGTTCTATGCTGACAGCTCAGACCCTGAAGCCTGCTTTGGTTCTGTTTCTCCCTCTCTCTCTGCCCCTCCCTGACTCATCCTCTGGCTCTCTCTTTCTCTCAAAAATAAAGAAACCTTAAAAAATACAAAAAACAAAAACAAAAAACCCAGCCATTTATTTTCTCACAGTTCTGGAGGTTAGAAGTCCAAGATCAAGGCACTTGCTGAGTTTATTTCTCCTGAGGCCTCTCCTTGGCTTGCAGATGGCTGCCTTCTCCCTGTGTCCTCACTTGGTCTTTTCTCTGGGCACAAGCATCCCTGGTCTCCCTCCCCTTCTCCCACCCATTTCTTTTTCGCTCTTTCCCTCTCTCTCTCTTCTTAAAAGGACACCATTCATATTGGGATATGTCCCCACACTTACGATTTATTTCATCCTTAGTTACCAACTTAAAATTCCTATCTCTACATAGTAACAGTGCAAATTAGAGCTCCAACATACAGATTTGGGGGGAGACACAGTTCAGTCCGTCACCGTGACCTACATCAAGTTTCTTAAACTTCTCTAAGCCACAAATACTTCATCTTAATAAGGGAAATAAAGCTATTTTTGGCATAACATGAAATCATAGGTTGGCTCCTAGAGGAATTGGGCCTAGGGGGAGGCAGATGGTCTGTCTATAAGCAGCTCTTCAGTCTGATCAAAGTTCTAGTTCAGACTCCGTTGCATAGCAAACCTGACTAGCAGAAAGTTGTACTGACCTTGAATACCACCACCTTCCTGGGGACATACCTCATCAAATAGCACATGAAGATGTTTTCGACTATAACAGAGGAAATGAATTGTGGGCACCTGGGTGGCTCAGTCAGTTAAGCATCTGACTCTTGATTTCGGCTCAGGTCATGATCTCACAGTTCGTGGGTTCCAGCCCTGTGTTAAGCTCTACGCTGACAGCACAGAGCCTGCTTGAGATTCTCTCTCTCCCTCTCTCTCTCTGCCCCTCCCTTGCTCATGTCCTTTCCCTTTCTCAAAATACATAAATAAACATTAAAAAAAATCAATTGGAATAAACTTTTGAAATACGAAATTAGTATGCTATGTGTAGTGACTACAATTCCTCTGAGTTCACCAATCTTTTGAATTGTAAATCTGACAGAAAATATTATGTGCGAATATATGTCAAGTCGCCTGTGTGTTTTGTATCGTTAAATGAAAAGACATTTGGGTATTCTTCAGATAATACATATTGTGATCACTTGTAGAAAATGTCAATTTCAAGATCTATTATTAGAAGTATTATTCAATATTGGAGATAGAGTGAGTTAATGCACATATTGAAAATTTGAATCAATAAACAGAATGTTCAATTTTAAAAAATGAAATAATTTACGATTTCCATTAGAAAAACTGACTACTAAGAGTCTAGTTAATGCTATTTGCTACTACTACTATTATTCTTGATTTATGCTACAGAATATCCTGATGAAGGCAAAATAGATTTACATTCTTGACCAAATAGCTACCCTTACTTAAATTCTCCTTTGAACCCCAGTTTAATTCAAAACATAATAAAGAAGACTTCAAAGGATTTTTTAAAATGTGACTGTTTCATGCTTTGGGTACCTATGATATTCTCAGGCCTTCTCACTGTTTTCCAAGATCTGAAGAGTAAATAGCAGCCACAATTGATTCAAGTCCTTTGACTCAAACAAACTCCAAATCCCTTTGCTATGTTATGTTGTTTGCTTAATACAGTAGAATTCAGGCATTTAGGTTTTCCCATATATCCCCTAAAGTATTTTTAAAAGTTATGTATTCTATCAAAGAGTTTTAAGAAACCATCTCAAAATTTTCATTTTTAGTTTAAAAAGTTGCAAAGAAGAGGGGCACCTGGGTGGCTCAGTCAGTTAAGTGCTCGGCTCTTGGTTTTGTCTTAAGTCATGGTCTCACTGTTATTGGGTTCCAGCCCTACATTGGGCTCTGCACTAACACTGATAACACCGATCCTGCTTGGAATTCTCTCTCTCCCTCTCTTTCTGAGCCCTCCAGGCTCTCTCTCTCTCTCTCTCTCTCTCTCTCTCTCTCTCTCTCTGTCTGTCTCAAAATAAATAAAATTTAAAATATTAGGGGTGCCTGGGTGGCTCAAGTTGATTAAGCTGCCAACTCTTGGTTTCAGCTCAGGTCATGATTTCACAGTACGTGGGTTCAAGCTGCACATCAAGCTCTGGGCTGACAGTGTGAAAGCCTGCTTGGGATTCTCTCTCTCCCTGTTTCTCTCCTGCTCCCCTGCTCATGCTCTTGAAAAAGAAATAAACTTCAAAAAAAAATCTATTGGAAAGAAGATAGTTTCTAGTGTAATTTAAGTATTGACATTTTAGGAGCACCTGCGTAGCTCATAGGTTAAGCATCCGACTTCAGCTCAGGTCATGATCTCATAGTTTGTGAGTTCGAGCCCCACATCGGGCTCTGTGCTGACAGTTCAGATTCTGGAGCCTGCTTCCAATTCTGTCTCCCTCTCTCTGCTCATGCTCTGTCTCTCTCTGTCTCTCAAAATTAAGTAAACATTTAAAAAAATTTTAATTTTGACATTTTAAAACAAAACTATTATATTAATATTTTAAATGTACTAAATGAATACAAATATCACTGTGATTTTACATATATTATTAAAATATTAAAATATATACAAACATATTCTTAAGTGTTGCATATTTAAATCACTTCTTCTGAAAATAAGTTTTCTATTCTATAACCCACCCATAATTTTATTCTAATCTAATTTTATGCTTGAAAGTCTTTTATTGATCACAATATCATATTCCTTCCTGCAATAATTATATATGTATCATTATATGTTTCCATATAATACATATATTTCATATATATGTATACACATATATATATAGATAGATATAAATGAAGTGGGAAGGATGATGCTTAAAAATTTCTTATCACTGTAAGTCTGTAAATCTTTTTTAACAAATCTGGATTGTATCACTAGTACCAAATTGATCAAAATAATGTATCTTCCAAATTGTATTTAATAATTATAAAACATTAAAAGCTATAATTTTGTAATGCATTTCTCAATGAAATGGTTTAGTTTTCTTAAGTAATTCCTATATCCCTGGATGACAAGTATTTATTTCTCACATTAGAAAATATAGATCATCATGGGGCACCTGGGTGACTCAGTCGGTTGAGTGTCTGACTTTGACTCAGGCATTGATCTCAGGGCTAATGAGTTCGAGCCCCACAGAGCCACTTCAGATCTGCCGCCCCCCCCCCCCCGCTCCATTCCCTCTTGTGCTCTCCTTCTCAAAAATAAATAAATCTTCTTTTTTTTTAAAGTGCCCTTTTTGCTTTGTTTCCCTCTCAAAAAAAAAAATACACACACACACAAAAGAAAATATAGATCCTCAATTATATTTCTATTTCATATTTTATAAATTAAAGCAATAAAGAGTTTGTTCAAATAGATAATATGTAACTAAATTCATAACAACTATGCAAACTATAACTATTAGATATCAAAATTTACTTGTAATAATCTATGAGCTGGAAACTCATAATCAATCCTTTTCATTTTTGTTGTAAATACCAATTAATAAGATTATTCTGTGGGAAGATATTTACTTTTTTAATTTCCATAAACTCTAACAAAAAAGAAACTTTACTGATGCTAAACTAATGATTGTTAATTATACTTATTACCCTTTTACTTAGAGGCATCTTATTTAATTGGGCACACTCAAAAATATTTGGGAGCATCAACTAATATCTATTTGAATCTCATTTGTCAATGCAATATCCTTGGTAATAGACTTTAAAGTTATGCATGATTAAGCATATTTTCAAATGCAGATGCAGAACAAAATGTGGGTGAATGAAGGGAGAATCTCTCCATTCTCAGTGAGAATGACCAAACTACAGGAGCAGACAGGTCTTTCCAAGCTGACTTTCAAAAATTTTGGATATTCAGAATCTGAGATATATATGCAGGTCAATAGCCTTATGATTTGCTTTCCTTAATGACACAGCATACAGTCACTTTCTCTAATGTGTTTAATCAATGTTCTATTTAATTGGTTTTCATAAGCTTTCGCTATGGAACCGAACTGTGGATTTGAAATCCTAGGGAATATTCTTATTCCGATGGCTCAATGTATGATATATGTGAATTCATGACGTTATAATTCATGAAAAATATTCCATTTCTAATGATGTTTTTCACTAGTAACAAAAATATTTAAAGGTAGGACAGATGCAACGTGTATTGTGGATTTATGGTGCCATGATTGATGGATAAATTCTTTAACACCTATACTTTAACTGCTTGGAAACAAGATATTTGTACACTCTGAGGCTACATACATTAGTAAGATTTGAGGTCAGTAAGGATTATGCTTTATAAGTTGGAAAACAGGAATCAGGATTAGAAAACCAGCAAGACACCACAAACAGGTGTATTCTCAATTTTAGGGGGAAAATGGAAACATATGGAAATGAAGGATCTGAAAGGAGCATTCTCAATATTATCTATGCCCACACACCACTTGGAAAATGTGAATGTATCCCTTAGGGGATGCATAGCACATTTTGCAGACCATAGCTTTAACGCAGTCAGAAGTGAGACATGGTGGAAAGCACATAGGCTTTACAGTCTGTCTGACTTTTTTTTGAACCCTGGTTCTATAATTTACTACCCTCATACGTTCCTCAATATCTCCAAGTTTCAGTTATTTTATGTTTAATCTGTTAAAAAGATATCAATACCTAGGGTGAAGTGAGATTTACGTGCAACAATGTGTGTGAAATACCTACCATAATGTCTGGTAGATAAATCATGCACCACGATGTTACTTCTGTCTATTGTTCCCCTATACAAAGAATAACATGCTTTCTCCAGAAATCACTTTTGCACTTGATGAAGCAAGGAAGAGATCAAATACTTCAAATCACCAGTAATTTCTTTACAGAAAGTATTTATTGAATTCCTACTATCTGTAAAGTGTCAGCTTTATATGTGCTTTATGGTGTAAATTATTAAAATTATTTTATGTTGCTATGTTTTGTATGGACATTTAGACTGTAAATTTTATGTTTGTAAGTATTTGTAAAAAAGTTTATGGAAAAAAATTTGTGGCTATGTCTAGTATACTCTTACCAGCCTGCTCATTATTTTCTCTTTTGAAATCAATTTTCATATGAAAGGCAAATTGTGATGCTCCTTGCCAAGCATGGAATTAGAATAAGTTGAATGAGGGCAGGTGTATGAATTTATTGCTTAATGCCATCAAATGAAGATATGATGAATTTTTCTCACAAGTGATGGCCTCCCTAATGAGACCAAAAATACTCAAAAACATTTGGCTAATACATTCTCCCTCTCTCTCTCCTTCTCTCCACATTGGAGATAAACTTCCAGGTGGGCTTTATCTTCCCAGGGAAATGTTTGGATGAAAATCATGGTTTGCCTTTGTGAGCTATACTCTTTTCCCATGGGAAAACCAATTGAGATGACCAATCATCTTCAGATGCGCCCTTTTCATTTAGTCGTATTTTATCGGAAGGCCATTCAAGTCCTAATGTCTTAGGAGCCATTTATCTTTCAGATGATTAAAATATGGAAGTATCACTATCTGATATATTATTAATTGATTTTTATAACTTTCCATTTAAAAATCTCATTTCTCTAATCTTCAACTTCTCAAATTGTAGCAACTGTATCATTATTAAATATTTAAGGCTATCAGTGCTATTTTTTTTCTATTAACAGATGCATTAGAAGCTAAATATAGCGAGGAATTATATATCTTATATAATTATATAAGAGAATGTTGAGGCAATGTCAGCAAAAACATTTGAGATTAAAATTATCATAGATTCACATGTATAATATCTCTGTTTATGAATTCCATGGCATTAAACTAATTTATCTGATTCCATATAAAGGTATCATTTCATTTTTTGTTGCCTATGGTCAACCTAAAATAACGATCTGCTGAAGTCTTACCGAACTTTGTAAAGACTCAATCAAGGGAGGCTTGTCGATCTGAAATGCACTTGGAGGGGCTACTGGGTGGCTCAGTTTGTTAAGCATCCAACTCCTGATTTTGGCTCAGGTCATGATCTCATGGTTCATGAGTTCTAGCCCTATGTTGGGATCTACACCACACCATGGAGCCCGTTTAGGATTCTCTCTCTCTCTCTCTCTCTCTCTCTCTCTCTTTCTGCCCTTCCTTGGCTCATAGTCTCTCTCTCTCTCTCTCTCTCAAAATAAATAAATAAATTTTTTAAAAAGTAAAATTTTAAAAAGAAAAATAAAACACACTTGGAAAAAATATATGGATGAAATTTTTTTAAAAAAGAATGAAATACATTAAATAAAGTAAATGGAAAGAACAGAAAGGAGGAAAACCAAAATTACAATCCAATAGCCTGCCGAAAAACACCTCACTCCCCCAAAAGGTAACTTTAATTTTGAAATTTGAATATGTGTCTTAGCTATGAGAGATAGCTACTTGTTTTGTAGAATTTTTATTTCTTCTGAATATATTGGAAGAACAAAAGAGAACGAGTTGGATATTTTGAAAACTGAAAAATGGCTACATGGTCCCAACTTTTTGTAAAGGAGTCTAAACATTTATTAATACATTTGTTTATTTTAAACTCTACCCTATTTCACAGAGTATTTTAAGCAACTGAGAGTTTCAGCTTCTAACATGTGGCATATCAATATAGTTAAAGTACTTATTCTGGCCCCATTCTGTGAAGCTGCTTCTTGAGTGATCTATTTATTCTGGGCACCAGAATCCTGACTACAATTGTCAATATGGTCCATCTGGCTCAGTGGAAACACTGACAATTGAAAATATAGAGGAAACCACTAAAATTACAGAATCTGCATGATGGAATAAACCATATGCAAGTTGTTAAGCTGTTAACCTAAACACATATTTTAGTTTCAACAAACCATAATTAATAGACTAGTCTACCTACAGCATGGCTGAAATAGTTCTCAGCCAGAAGTGGGTCTGAGATTTACGTATTTTCCTGAATCTATTTAAGTGGGTTTTTTTTTAATTCTTTTACACAGTAATTCCTATGATATTCTCTCTAATTCTTCATTGCAACTGTTCAAAATTGAGAATTGCAATTATAGAATATTCATCAATGGATTTGTTTCACATCTGTTTGCTTTTTCTTAAATCCATGCAATATATAATTTTAAGTGAATTTATAATTTCCAGTGAATGCTCAATGTAACAGTCACTGTGCATTCATTTCCAAAGGTTTTCATACCTTAGAGTACCACAACTGGATAGCTTAAACAAAAGAAATGTATTCTGTCACAGTTCTGGATACTAGAAGTCTAAAATCAAGGAGTTGACAGGGCCATGTTCCTTTTGAAGTCTCCAAGGAAGAATCCTTCCTTGTGTCTTCCAGCTTCTGGAAGCTGCGGGTGTTCCCTGACTGGTAGAAGCATAGCTCCAATCTATGCCTCCATCTCCACATGTTGTCTTCCCAGTGTGTCTGTGTCTTCACAAGTCATATTGGATTAGAAGTCATTCTCATGACTTTATCTTTACTTACTTGCATCTGTAAGATCTTATTCCAAACAAGATCATATCCACAGATACCAAGGATTAGGACTTCAACATATCATTTCCAGGAACAAAAGTCAATGTATAAGAGACTAGAAATGTCCTTTTTCTCTTTTCCTGAGGTTGAGTAGAAGATACTGACTTTAGAGACTATTCTAGTTTTTGGAGTAAAGGCATTTCTCTCTCTAAAAGGTCGCATTTTGTTTTGTTTTGTTTGTTTTCTTTGGTTTGGTTTTGTAGATAATAAAAGGGAATTCTTTATTTTATTTTATTAGTCTGGATCGGAAATACTATACATTTTTTCCCACTTATTATTGACTATACTCAACTGCTTTAACCACTTCGATCAAAGTGACTGAGTAAACAATATTTTGTTTTACTCTAAAACCATTAATTCTTCCTTTTGAAAAAAAAATAAACTGGCTTATTTTGGATTAGTCTTATCCTTGAGAACTGTGAACATAGGCAAAATGCTTAAAATTACTTTGAAGGCATCAAGAAGCTACCAAAACTCTGAAAAATTGCTCCAAGAGTCAGTAAAGAGAGAGTAAGCCAATAGAGATGGGGTTTTGCAGATTTAAAATGGCAGCTGTCAGACTTTAGAACCAGAGCGGAAGTTTTGGCATAGTGATTACAATTTATAAATGTAGGTTCATCCTTGGTAATAATTATACCATCCTCTTGAGTCATGCTGATATTATGAGAGGTTATGCATTTGCGGGGGCAGGGAGTATATGGGAAATCTCTATATTCCTCTCAATTTGGTTGTGAACCTAAAACTAACAAATTAAAGTCCTCAAAAAAAGCTGAATTATCAAACAAAATATCTTTATCTTTTCAGTGAAAATGAAGCAATATTTCAAAATTCATATGCTTCAATTGAAACTTTCTTAGATGCAAATTCATGGTCTTAAATGCTTATGTAAATTCAATAAAGAAAGGTTGAAAATCAGGAATCTGCTTCAAGGAGTTAGAAAAACCATTCATCATAATAAAAAAAAAAGAGCCAAAGAAGAAAATAGTCAATAGAAGAGAGAAATTAATGATATAGAAAAAAAAATGTCTGCTGAAAAGGAGCCATAAATTAGCCCTTGGTGATCAGAAATGATGAAGTCACAATGAGATACACCTCACACCAGTTAAGATGGCTATTATCAAAAGAAAAGATAATAAATGTTGATAAGGATTTGGAGAAACTGGAATTCCTGTGTGTTGTTGGTGGGAATGTAAAATGGTGCAGGATCTATGGAAAACAGTATGGCAGATTCTCAAAAAATTAAGCATTGAATTACCATATATTCCAGCAATCCCAATCCTTGGTATATATTCATAAGAATTGAAACCAGGATCTCAAAGATACATCTGCACTTCTGTGTTCATTGCAAAATTAAACACAACAGTCAAGATATGGAAACAATCTAAACGTCCATCAATGGATGAATGGATAAAGAAAATGTGGTATTTATATATAATGGAATATTATTCAGTCTCAGAAAAGAAAGAAATTTTGCCATTTGTACAACATAGATGAACCTGGAGGACATTATACTAAGTGAAGTAAGCCAGTCACAAAAGACAAATACTGCATGATCTCACTTATTAGAAATATCTAAAATAGTCCAACTCACAGAGTTGGTGGAATTGCCAACAGAGAGTGGAATTGCCAGGGTCTGTTGGAGGGAAAAAAGGGGAGGGGGCATATGCTTTTTAAAATTTCAGTTATACAAGACGAATAATTTCTAGAGAGCTTTTGTTTAATATTGTGCCGATAGTTAACAATACTGTATCATGCACTTAAAATTTTAGGAGGGTAGATCTCATGCTACATGTTCTTACTATCACAACAATAAAAACTAAATATTGGCAATAATGAACTTTGGTAAAGATGAGAGAAATTGTAACACTTATACGTGGTTGATAGGAACGTAAATTGGTGCTACTTAAGAAATCTATTTGTGGGGCGCCTGGGTGGCTCAGTCGGTTGAGCGTCCGACTTCAGCTCAGGTCATGATCTCGCGGTCTCTGAGTTCTCGCGGTCTCTGAGTTCGAGCCCCGCGTCGAGCTCTGTGCCGACAGCTCAGAGCCTGGAGCCTGCTTTGGATTCTGTGACTCCCTCTCTCTCTCTACTCCTCCCCCACTCATGCTCTGTCTCTCTCTGTCTCAAAAATAAATAAACATTAAAAAAAATTACAGAAAAAAGAAATCTATTTGTTACTATCTACTGAAGTTGAATATACATATATATTATGACTCAGTTCAATATCTATATGTATACCTTAATAGAAATGCATGTACATGTGTACTCAAAGATATATTTAAAATTATACATAGCAGTTCTATATAATAGCCCCCAAATTAATTTAAAAAAAAACGGTAAATGTCCATGGAAAGTAAAATGGTTAGATAAATTTTCATACATTTATTTAATGGGAATCCAAATAGCAACATCAACAATGAATAAGTTATTGCTATATGGAATGAAATGGGTGAATACCACGAACATGGAGAAAAAATAATACACAAGAAGTATCTATCATAGGATACCATTTTTCAGTCATTTATGTTTTGAGGTAGAAAAGTAATAATAAATAGTAATCAATAATTAGTATTAATTAATTCTAATTAATTACACTTAGTATTAATAAATACTAATTAATAATTATACTAAATCAGTAACTAGTATCGATTATGAGATTACACAAGAGGACCTTCTAAAGGGTGTTAGTAATTTCTATTATTGACTTGCATATTGATTCAAGGCTGTGTTCACTTTATGATAATTTATTAGCCTCTAACACCAATTTGTACACTTTTTAAAATATTAAAAAAGAAAACATGGGGGATTGTTTCCATATAATGGAGGTTTGGATCTATCATTAAAAGTCATTAACTTGTTAGACTCTTTCTCTCTCTTTCTTAATTCAGAATCCTGTATATCACATTGATCTCCGTAATTGTTCTAATGGATGACTACCAAAGGTCCTACGGATTTAGATGTTCCCAGTAGTATAGGCCCAAGGAATCACTTAGTTTTAAAAAATGGCTATTCCTCTATCATTGTATTTCCCCATCTATCTACACCCTGCTGAAGGGGATTATTTCCCAGTGTAACTCAATGAATGTAGCATACAAAGCGTATCCCCACCAGAGTGAACTTGGTATTGCCAGCTCATTTGGTAAAATGAATGCACTTCGCTTGTCCCCAGCTCGCAACAAAAATAATAATTATGCTTTCGTTTCACTAAAAGGAAGCTGGAGGGAAGAAACTTAAGTGATTTGCCTGAGGTTGCTCATTGGGTCAGTAGCAAAGCGGGGAATGGAGACACTCCATCTCTTTCTCCAAGTGCCTGTTTCTCCTGCCAGAAATGGGCTTCCAGCGAGAACTTTTCCCAGGGTAGCACAATAGAATCTGCTTGGTGGTTAAGGTCCTTGTTAGATTTCATACAGGAAGAAAGAAATTGAGCGCAAGCTTTCAGGATACACTGTGATTATTGCGATTCAGGCTATAGTGGGTTTACCCAACAGCTGTAAGATCACAAGTGCAGAGGAAGTTACATAAAATGACTTTACGTTTAGGGGTTCAAATTTGAAGAGTCATATTTCAAAGTGCGTTAGAGAATAACAACCAGAAAAAAATAATAATAACAGTAATACCACCACAACCTAAAAGCAATGACCTCTGCGTGGTAGTTGGAATGGTCATCTGAGAAAAATCTGAGCAGCTTGTGTCTCGCTCCAGCTCAACACATCATAAACATTCAGTGAGTCAATTCTCCCATGTAAATAGGCTGCAGATGCAGAGTTAAACAATGGGAATAATTTCTGGTGATGAAAGGTTAGGGAACCAGCCTGGATCCCTCATCGTATGCGATTGTCTGTCGCATCTGGCATCTGCTGCTTTACAAGATTTTGGCACTGCCCTGGAGGATTTACCCACCAGCCGAGTCAGGAGACACTTAACTTCTGTGACACTCATAAAACTATATAGGGAAAGCAATGGATTTCTTGTAGCCTTTAACAATGTATTTTAAGTTTAAAAAAGTTACAGTTGGGAGCCTTGTTCTCTCAGATTGATTTAAATGCTCTATGTTGGTGTTTATGGGTTCCTGCTGGGAACCAGCCATGAAGTACTCAAATGTAAGAGCTCTAGAAATAGAGAGAAAAAATACAACCATCAAGCAACAAAGACACCTCATCTTTCACACCTGTGGTTTCCTGGGTGAGGAGGAGGTTTAGGTGAAACACAGCCTTGTGCAGGGATTGAGGGAGGGCAGTTAGCTGGGACTACAGGGCTTCTGGGCGTGAATTCCAGAGAAAGAACAATGCAGAGCAATATTAGCTGTGTAAGTGTGGATAAAAAGCATAGATTAAAAATTGGGAATACAGACCCTAAAAATTTCAGACAGAGACAAAGAAGGAGGAAATGGCTGTGTTCCTGTTTGGGAAGGACAAACATGAATGAGGAAAAAAATGTTAAAAGTAGAAGTCTGTATAGCTCTAATTCTTCAAGTTTATAATCAGTCCAGACTCTGTCTGGACCTTTGAGTGCCTGAATCAGTTGGCCTTTTTGGGAAAAAAACACATTTTCTTCTGGATGCTAAGACAGAATTCCATTTCGGGCCAGGTATAAGAAGAATTTGAGGCGAATTTGCATCCTTCACTCAGTGGTAACTGTGACATATATAAAAATACACAAACACATGGGTATGTATTTATTTATTTATTTACTTATTTATTTTTTAGAGACTCTTTTATTTTTTTTCAACCTTTATTTATTTTTGAGACAGAGAGAGCATGAGTGGGGGAGGGGCAGAGAGAGAGGGAGACACAGAATTCGAAGCAGGCTCCAGGCTCTGAGCTGTCAGCACAGAGCCCGATGCGGGGCTCAAACTCACAGACCGCGAGATCATGACCCGAGCCGAAGTCAGATGCTCAACCATCTGAACCACCCAGGCGCCCCATGGGTATGTATTTAAAAGTCAGGTTCAGGGTGCCTGGGTGCCTCAGTTGGTTGGACATCCGACTTCGGCTCAGGTCATGATCTCACTGTTTTGTGAGTTCAAGCCCCACATTGTGTTCTGTGCTGACAGTTCAGAGCCTGGAGCCTTCTGATTCTGCGTCTCCCTCTTTCTCTGCTCCTCTTCTGCTCACATTCTGACTCTCTGTCTCGTCAAAATAAATGAACATTAAAAAAAAAGTCAGGTTTCGAAGAAAGCCAGATACATCCTAAAAGAGTCATAGGACTCAGGCAGACATGGCCTGATCTTCAGACATGAACAATTATCTTATCACTCTACCTTTGGTTTTTACCTGTTGAAGAAAATAAAATTTAATAAGGTAAACAAACATTTAGGTCAGAAACCGCTTGCCCTTAATACATCAGAACATAGTATTCTCGTGGAGTGGGTCGGGATATACTTCTCTGGGAAAGCTGGGATGCAATTAGAACTTCAGCATCAGCTCAAGCAGTGCCTTCATTTCCCTCTTGGACATGGCCTCTGAATTACGTTGTCTAGTTGCTAGTTACAGCTCCTAAATCGGTACTAAGCCTGTAAAGTTATAACTGATCAGAAAACAGAATCCTGTTCTTGAATACAACCCTCCCCCTTTTATCCCAATGTGTCCCTGTATTTACCCGCTAAGCCTTCTCATGCATCTTCCCTATTACAGCTCCCTTCACCAACCCCTGCCTTAAAGTTTTCATCCCACCAACACATCCGTTGCTTATCTTGTGAGAAACCAATTAAAATATGAATAAGTAACAAATGGATAACTAGAAAATCCTCAAATTTTTGGAGGTTTTTTTTGAAAATGGACATTTTCAAAAAAATAAAAATTAAAACATAAAAAATAAAAACACTTTCCAATAACCCGTGATTTAAAACTATCATAAGGAATAGGAAAAATAGGAACTATTTCATCTTGAATAATAGCAGAAGTAAAACATAGCAAAAATTTTGGGATGCCTCTAAAGTGATGCATCATGAGGAATCTATAACTTTAAATGTTTATATTCGAAAAAAAAATAAAGGTTTGAAATCGATGGCCTAAGTTACTGTCAGAAGCAGCTAGAAAAGGAAGAGATGAGTAAACCAATGTAAACAGGAAAATATTTGATATAAGAACAGAAATCAATAAAAGTAAGAGAAACAATTTGAAAAAATGAATATTCACGCTACCCTATTCACTAGCTCAGAACTCTTATCATATAGATAAACTGTTAGAGATATTCTCTCTCTTGCCATGTCCCTTCAACTGTCTTCATCACATGAAAGCTGCCAACCCTACTGCCACTTGCCACAGACATTGCTACCATTTTCTGTTGCCACATGCTTGGGTGTATTCCAAAATGCTTTGAAACAACTCCCTTATTTACAATGTCCTATTACAATCCTTTAACATCATTGTGATTTCTTCTCATGAATAAACTTTCAGATAACCTCAATTTGACTTTTTTTTTAATGTTTATTTTTGAGAGAGAGAGAGAGAGGAGGACAGAGAAAGAGAGAGAGAGACAGACAGACAGAGGATCTGAAATGGGCTGCACACTGACGGCACAAAGCCTGATGTGGGGCTCAAACTCATGAACCGTGAGATCATGACCTGAGCCGAAGTCAAGACACCCAACTGACTAAGCCACCCAGGCATCTCTGTTTACTTTTTTTGAAACTGTAATCTGTGCTACTTACATATCACTTCCTGGCCAGGACCTGCAGTCAGCGCTAATCTGTGGCCAGTACCTCGCAATAATCAAATTCACTTTTTGGCCTCTTCTCACTAACTGCACCTTTTCTGCCTATGATCTTCCTTACTACCTGTATGTGCAGGTGAATCCTGCTGATGCTTCTCTGAGGTCAATGGCCCCTCTGTGTTCTGGGCCTCTCCTACCATCAAGCAAAACATCGCACAACTGTCTTGTTTTGTATGAGTATGTTAACCCATATCAGCCCCTCCATGGCTTTTTCTCTTGCTGGTGCCCGATCTGATAAATGGTCGGAGCAGCATGCAGTAATCTTCTAAACTGCTTCATTATGAAGCCAGTCTTGTAAGTCTTCAATTTGCCTTGATCTATGCCCAACAATCCTTTCAATGGTGGCAGGGGCTATTAAAACACCTAAAACAGAGCCCTAAACCAGAGTGTTGATGTGCCCTGTAGCTGTGGTCTCCTCTCCAGCCACCTCCAATTTCTCTGCCCCCTGCTTCTTTGTATTACATAGTTTGTGCAATTCAAACTTTACTCATCACAGTAGTACTCGCAAATATTCTCTCTGCAGGATCCTTAAGTCCTGTTTAATATCCCATTACCCTGGTCATTAATCATTCAATTTTGGAACTATTTCTTTAGAACCTCTATGTGCAAAATAGGATTAAAGTTACTATTTTCTATTCTCTTTGGTTGAAAAAATAAAAATTCTTTGTAGTCTTCACAATCATATGAAGCAGAGCCTAAATATAATATTAACAATAATTATATGTTCGTTTTGTTGCTTTACTATTTGTTTTTTATTAAAAAAAGAAATGAATGTTCGTCTAAAATTCTATTATGTATATTAAAGGGTATAAGAGATCAAATGTGTCCATCCTCCAATCCTATATTCATTCTGTAATGACAAATATTGTGGACTTACAATTTACAATATTGTTATAATTCCCTTTTATACCTATAATAGATACACAGGTGACAAGATAATGGTATTTTTCCACTTGCTTTTTTACTCTTAATGATCTAGCGTCATCTTTCTATATACATGTATATAGATAAAATTATTTCATTTTGGTAACTGGATCATGTATTTAGGTAAATTTATAAATCGAAATCCAGAAATAAGACAAATACAATACACACTGTTACTGACCTTCCATTCTGCTCTTCTGGAGAGTAAGGTAAGAGATAAATAAAGATTTCTCTGTATTATTAATATGTTTTTCCAAAATTTTTGACAATAATAGCTGTGAACACGGGAAGATATCCTCTCAGAATGAGATTGTTATTCTCTTCAACATAGAGCTCTGCTCTAAAAACTTTTACAGAAATCTGGCTGTTGTTAGTTAAATGGCACAATTTGGCCTTGATTATATGAATCTGTGGATAACAATGATCTCTAATGGGTCTCAATTGTACTTTGAAAACCAGTCGGATTTCAGAAGGTTTCTTGGTTCTCCAAATTGTGAGTGTCCTGCACATCAAAGGTTGATAAAATCTAATATGACTAATGGTCATTCTTATTTAACATAAAAGAGTCCAATATATCAGAATGTGTCTGGTCTCCTAAGTTTTATGACTGGTTGTTATAGAATTCCAAAAGTTCACAAAGCATATAATATAGAAGGCGTGAAAAGGAAATGTTCTACTTGGGAAATAAATCTAGGAAAAGTGAAATTGCCAGTTCTCCATGAAAAAGCACACATTGCATCCTTGTAGGAGCTTGTGTTTCTGATCAAATCCCCTTTTCATCTTTTTAAAATGATAAATTGGGGCATGCAATGCAAAATACATCTTTAGTATCGTTTATGACATTTTGGTATCTTCTAAGAATGCCCGCACTGTCTTAATCAAAGAACCAAGGTTTTCAAAGGAAGAGATTTTATTTTATGTAAGTGATATACTCAGTTATATTTATATTATGCCAATTGCAATGAGTAAATTATGCCTTAACGGGTCAACCTTGGCTGCAAAGAAGTGGCCTACTTTTGCACAGTGTTCATTGTTATGAGATAGTCTTTCATTTGTTATGAGTGTGCCTTTGTTGTAATTGAGATCCTGTTCTTGTTAATGACTTGGATGGGAAAATCCAAAGGAGAAACACTATTCCCAGCTAGCGTTTATAGAATTATTACAGAGAGCCAAGTCATATTCTCTGCTTGATCTTTCCAGAGTAGTCCATTTGCCGTCACTGACACAAATTTAAATCGTACTCTGAAAGGTCCTGAAAAGTGGTTGCCACGGGACTGCAATAGAGATGTCAGAGTGGGTGGGAGAAAACGAAGACGGTCACGGTCACGATGCTACCAGTGCACCTGGTTTTCTAAGAATTCACATACCCAGAACTTTGCAGCTAATATTAGTATCGTTGAGCTTAGCTGATAGTTATACTCTATACACAAACGCTGTCATACATATGTATTTATTAAAAATTATTAAGGCTTATTAAAGCTTAGTACAAAAAATGATAGGATTTCTGGCTGACATAATGAATACTTTTGAGATCATTACTGAGATTTACATTTAATGGGTAATTCTTTTCTCATTTCTTCCATCATCAGAGTTTCCAACATTATCAAGGACATAATAATTACCACTGCAAAAAGTATTGTGTTAAGTGTTTTATATGCAGCGTATTACTTAAACTGCTATTTTAGTCAATCAAAATAGATTTTATGTGTTTATTTTAAAGTTTAAAAATGAAGGCGAGTGTATGTCAGTAGGGAAATGCAAATTAAAACGATAGTGAGATAACACTACGCAACTATTAGAATGGCCAAAATCCGGAATATTGGCAATGCTAAATGCTGGCAAGGATGTGAAGCAACAGGAACTCTCGTTTATCGCTGGACGCAATAAAAAATGGTACAGTCAATTTGGAAGATGGTTTGGTAGTGTCTTGCAAAGACAAACACATTCTTACCATATGATCTAGCAATTATGCTCCTTGACATTTGCACAAAATCCTGCACATAGATGTTTATAACACCTTTATTCAGAACTGCAGAAACTTGGAAGCAACCAAGATGTTTTTAAGCAGGTGAATGGTTAAAGAAGCTGTGGTACATCCAGATAATCTAATTCTATTTAGCGGTAAAAAAATAACAACAGCAACAACAAAAGACTATTAAGTCATGAGAAGATATGGAGGAAATTTATATGTAATGAAATAAGCCAACCTTAAAAGGCAACATACTGTAGGATTCCAAGTGTGTGACATTTTGGAGAAAATAAAACTATGGTAACAGTAAAAGGATCGATGGTCTCAGAACTGGGGGACTGGAAGGATGGACCAAATACATCATTCTGGTGACTCACGTTGATAACGAGGGCTGTTATGCATGTATGGTGGCAGGGGTAATAGGCAAAATCTCTGTGCCTTCCTCTCAACTTAGTTCTAAAATGGCTCTAGAAAAAAAGTCGTTAATAAAAAGGGAAATTTAAACCAAGACAAGGCAAAATGAGTAGGCATACCTGATATGCCTAAGGCTTCAGAGGCACTAAGTTGTAGAACAGAATTGAAATTAATAATTGACTTCACAGTGACACTTACACAGAAAACAACAGGACTGGATCTCCTATAACTCTTGATGTAGGAAACAAGAACAGGAAACATGGAAATCTTTCTGTGAGAAACAAAATTCTCGTAAACTCAACATTTTTTTTTTTACCATGACCTCTGCAATAGTCTGCCACCTCGGCTCATGTTATTTTCCACTTTGAGTGATTCTCCAATGTTTCACCATCTGTTATACTTTCCACGTTTTAATAATAACTAATACATACATTTTAAGGCCAAGTAATGTCTCTGATGAAAAAAAATTGCAGCAACTCAAACTAAATACAAGGTAGAAACTTGCCTTTGAAATCAGTAGTCATTTCTCCAAACTATATTATAGTTAGAGCCACTTAAGGCACTATGTGCTTTTCTGAGTTCATACAGAATAGACAGTACTTTTAACTTCTCATAATTTTACTTTTCTCATGAGGAGAATAATTTTAAAAGTTTATCAGGTTACTCATTTTTCCCAATAATCCAAGTTTCAATAATCTGAGTATCGTTTTCAGATGAGGGTAATTTTTTTCTAAGTAAGTCTAGAATAAAATAAACATCATATATCTCATCAGAAGGAGAAATTATCTTTGCTAATTTATTGAACAACTTCTTACCTCTTCTTCTGTGCACATATTGTGTGTGTGTATGTGTGTGTGTATAGTAGTGAGGTCACGTGTATATCTGAGTAGTATATTATTATTTAAAAATAATTTTCAATGCTGTAGCATATCCCATTACTTATATAGTGTCATAATACATTTTACTAAATCCTTTTTATAAGATATATATGGTGTTTTCTTCAGAACAAAATATGAATAATTCTGCAATTACATATTTGAAATACATTTTTCATCACCTAGCCAAACATTTTCTTATAAAACTAAGAACAGTAACAGCAACACCAACAATAACATTAGTAATGCAGGTAACATTTTTCAAGAACTTCCTGTGTCAGTATGATAAATATGTTGCATCTATAATCTTGTTTGATCTCCACAACAGCTATCATGTGCAGGACTAACAGTTTTCACCATTTTACAGATAAGGATATTGAGGTAAAAATAAATGGAATAACTGTTAAAGTCCCACAGCTAGAAACTGATGGAGCTAGAATTAAACTCTCTTTAAATGATTCAGAAATCCGTGATCTATACAGCAGAGTATTTGTAGAAGTTGCATTTGCGGTGATAAAGTGTACATAGGATTAAGGCTCCAGGTACATATTACCACAGCTGACATTTTTGTCATCTGCGCGTGCTTATATGTGACAACTGTATGATGTTTTATGCTCATTTGGATAATTTTTTCCCATAAATAACATTTTCATTTTTTACTGGCCACCTGTATGTTCGTTATTTTATCCATTGCTTTATACTTATAGAGCATGGCATTTCCTGAAACAGTTTCACTTTCAACTTTAATTGTTCTAGAATTTCAGAAGTAGTTTTATTTTTCACTGTCTGTCAAGATCTCCTAGCTCGGCACCAAGTCTAATAATACCGATTCTAGACTCTCCGCTGCAGGATTTACAACGCGTCATTCAGCAACCCCCGTCCAGTAAAAGCTGGATCCAGAGTTCAGGAATTTCTCTGGTAGAACTCTCCACTCTGAACCAATAGCTCCATTCCAGCTGCTAAGCAGGGAAGACCGCCAAAGCTTTTCCAATCAAAGTTGTATAACAGGCTACGTAATTTGTGAGCTTACTGCAAAGGGATAAGGTAGAGCCTCTTGTTCAAAATTTATCAAGAATTTCAAGATGGTGACAGCAGAAGATTAAAACAGGCACAGGCCTCTCTAAGCTCAGGGCCTCGTGTGATGGCTCATGTCACATGTCCACCAAGATGGAACTACTAGGGTCTTATATTTTCATGTAGAAAGACTTATCTCAGCAGATTTAAAGCCACTGCATTGCCTGCTTTTGTGTGTGGCAACCCAGGAAAACAACGTTCCTGCATCATTACCAACCCCTACACTGATTCCTTTTACATTCTAGCCTATTAAACATTTTACCTTAAAAAATAATAAGAAGAAGCTTCTATTCGTAAGCAAGGATGTCTGCAGTGTTCTACCACTAATGCCAATACTGGATTCTAATTTAAGATGACTTTCTTATTTTTAATTCTTGTTGAGTATTTTTAAGTCTTTCTTTTCCACAAATGAGTGTTACGTTATTAGGGCTTTTTTTTTTTTTTTTTCATTCAATGCTTATTTAAAGAATCATATGGTTACTATATATTAGACATATTGATGTCATATACTATATTAATGACTTTAATAACATTAAATGATCTATGTATTCCCCCTGTGTTAAGAAAAGGTATTAATTCTTGAGTGTTCTTGCTGTTGTAGGGAAATAACTATACCCTGTATTATCCCTTTTCTCTCCTGCTCCTGGAAAGCAGAAGAGCTCTCAGTCCTTTTTTCCACAGTCCTTTTTTCATTTCCCCCTTCCTCTCTCCCCACCACCCTCCAAATTTCTTTTTGGGTAGGTCCGGGTTGCCACGAGCATCACCTTTAGTCCAGGACTAACCAGTGTGCTTTAAAAGACAAAGTGCATGAGGAAAAAAATGGAGACCACTAAGACAGAAGGATTGTGACCATTCTTGCTCTCAGAACATGTTATCACTAAACTCTCTATGTGACACCTTGACATTGTAGGGGGCCGGGCGAGGGTGGTTATAACCAAGTGGAACATGGAACCAGCTTTAATTTCATTTAAAAAAGTAAAGAAATGAGATAATTGTTGCTCCTGAATATTCAATGGCAAATTCACATTTTTTTCCTGGCATATAAACTTCCTCTATTATTATCGTAACATGTTTTTGAATTCTGCTTGCTGCTATTTTATTTAGAGCTTCTGCTTCACAACACGGAGAATGGAGTAGTACAGATTTGTGTATAATAGATAGCGTATGCAGGTATACGTGTGTGTGTGTGTGTGTGTGTGTGTGTGTCTTTCTGTTATAGTGTCTAAGTTTCTATGAGGACAATGCTAGGTTCATTCAAGTGTCTGAGTTATTTATCAACATTTTCTTAGCTTTGAAAAATATTTAAATTGTATGAAAATGATTTATTCCATAAGCATTTTAAAGAACTGAGATCTCTCTCATAAATAGATAAATGGTTTAAAAATTAAATTAAAAAAGGGGGGCACCTGGGTGGCTCAGTTGGTTAAGCCTCTGACTTTGGCTCAGGTCATGATCTCATGGTCCATGAATTTGGGCCCCACATTGGGCTCTGTGCTGACAGCTCAGAGCCTGGAGCCTGCTTTGGACTCTGTCTCACCCTCTCTCAACTCCTCTCCTGGCTCATTCTCTTTCTCTCTCTCTCTCCCTCCCTCTCTCTCTTTGTCTGTCTCAAAAATAAATAAACAAGTTTAAAAAATTGTAAAAGAACTGGACTGCAAAGCCATCTGAGCCCATTTGTTTTTTTAATGAATTGTCCTGTTCTCCTGTATGTTACTATATTTATTATTCTAAAGAGATTTGCTACTGTTTGTTTCGTTACTAATCGCTATTTCTAGAATCATGTCTATTTTAGTGAAATAGTTGTTTTTATATAACTTTAGGGAAATAGTAATAATCTAGAAGCAGTTTGTCCCTCTGCGCTCAAGTCCCAGCTCAGCTATTTACCTCAGGCAAATCTGCCTCCATTTCCTAATTCAAAACATTAGGAATAATCTCAGCATCTGTCGCATGAAGGTTTTGTTAGGACTACATAGTTGCTTTGTGGAAAGCCTTCAGAATCCTTGTCAGTCCCAGTTCATAATGACTAAATAGTAGAGCCATCCGTTTCCGGTCTCACGTATACTGAGGGCTGTGTTCAAAGTGAAGTCTATCTCCTTATTCTTTTCCTACTTTCCAATTAAATTCAGTTCACCCAAGCCCTAGATAAACAAGCTAGGCAGTTACGCTTTGTTGTTTTTTTTTTTAAAGTAAATTGGAAAAAAAAATATGGTGGAGTTTTTTCCTTGTCATTATGGAAAATTAACTCAGTAATTGTCTCACTAAGTCACACTAATGATGAAAAGAATCGAGATAGACTTTTTTCAAGGTTATATGAGAATAAACGCCCTTAATAGAAGCCTACAGTCATATAAAGGGACCTTTTAATTTGTAGATTCATTTTACCATGTTTTGTTTCTTGGAGCTGCATAATGTTACATGAAGGCTATAGAAACTTTTTTCCCAAGTATTTTCTAGCCTTGAACTTTAACATATGCAAGGCACAATTCAGAATTGAAGGTATCTTTCCTTAGTTAACTCTGCTATAAGTCCAAAATAAATATTACATCCTCAATTAAAATAGTGGGCCACAAAACTTTAAGTGGCTAAGCTAGGATAGTATAGTCAGGTGTACTGGAATCTGAACCCTTACTATTTTCTTTTCATAGGTTTTCAATAAATAAACTTTGATTAAATGCTTACTATCTGCCAATGATTTTAACAAAATCCACAGACGTGCACGCGTGCACACACACACACACAGATAAATAACATGACTGATGATACAGAAAAATATTTTAAAAAGGGAGCAGTAATGAAATCCATTGTTTTTTAGGATACGTGTATATACAAACACTTATTTTCCCTAGAGAAATCAGGAAAGGCTTCGTGGTGGAGCACATCTTTGATCCAAAGGCGTACAAGATGACGAGGTACAATCAGCTGGGAGTGGAGTGTGGGAAGGAAAAGAAATGGGATTACAGGCATGGGTGTTAGCAACAGAGGAGGCATCGGGATGAAGAGTCTATACAGCTTCTCAAATGCAATTGTACTAAAGCGAGGCCAATTCTCCTGTAATTCTTTTTGAAGAATAGCACTGAAGACAGAACAAGATTGCTTCAATTTTACAACATACCTAACCTCTTTACATTTTATGAAAAGAAGAAACATGGATAGTGCAATGCTCTCTTATCTCACCCACCCTACCTTCCCTCTGGAAGAGCATCCATGGGCAGCCATTGTTTTCTCACGGTTGAAGAGATGAGCAGTCCTCACTTAGAAATTAATTGCAATATTACCAGCAATTTGAACCAACAGACATTTCTAGCAAACCAGCCCCAAATTAATCTCCATGTCCTGTGTTCTGCATATTCTAGACTGATTGTTCATAATCTTGATAATATAAGCAATAACATTTGCATAGACCTTCACTGTTTGTAAGGCTTGTATGTGTTTGTGTCTGTGTACGTGCGTATGTCTACTTTAATATTATCCCATTTAGCTCAACCAGTATGTTGGAGAAACCAGAAGATGAAGTTGGAAATCAGATGTTTCCCTCAGGTGGCCCTAACATCTGCACTTAAAAATCTCCCCCCTGAACACACTAGAATGTTCAGAATCTGATATTTAGAATCAGATATCATCAGGATAGATTTCGTATGTGTTAATTCTATGTGACAATATAAAAGAGTTCAGGAAAACAACAGCTTAATGACTATACACGTTTTGGACACATACTTGCTTTTATCTTCTTATCCTTCCTAGCGTAAAGCTTGGCTCATCTAAAACTTAAACTTTATCCTTTTATCTGGATAAATGCAAGATTTCCTGGGTGCCTCATGTTTTTCAATTGTCTGTTTTATGAACAGTATGAATCTTGATGGAACTATTGTCTCATCTTTTCCCTTCTTTCCTCCCTCCTCTGCTTCTGCATAGACTCCTCACATAGACCTATTTCACTGACTTTTGGTGTCCGTACATACCCCTTTTCTCTATTGCCAGGTGCTGATACCAGAAAAAACTATAAGTAATGGATGTTGCCCCCAAGAAACTCAATCCAGCAGGAGAGAAGTCTGGCCATTACTTAATCAACAACTACTTATTGGTATTCTTCTTTGTGAGATTAACGGCATACCAGAGATGCAAGGAAATATTTACAATCGTCTGATGGATTGAAATTACCCTGATTTCCGTCTTATCCCCCTTTAAATATCATAATTTTCATGATTGGTTTGCAATCGTCCCCCTCTCTCAGAACCTGTCCGGTCAAACAGTGTTTTTAAAATATTTGTCATTTCTATTAGAGTTTAGAAACATTCATCTTTTTCCCCATGGGAAGTATTAGGTAAAGCTGTTCTCTTTCTTTCTGGATTTATTTGCCTTAGGGTCCTGTGAGACAACATTGACTTTGTAATTTCTAGGATCCCCGTTTGAATGTTTGTTGACACTACACTTGATGGTCTACTTACTTAGCGTCAGGGTTTGTGGTTGGTATAGCTCCATATTTTAAGCTGACATAATCGAGAAATTGATTGTGACATTTTAAACAAGTGTTTTGAAGGTAGAGGTCATCATATCTTATGAGGTTGAACTTGGGGAAATTTCACTACCTACGTGCTCTACCCAATTGCTTTCAGAAAGCTATTTAGCTCGCCAGCCAGCCATGGTGTCACATAATGGGGGGAAGAAAAGAATAAAACTTTGTCTGCTGCAGATACAACTACAACTGTGCGTCTCAGTCAATCCATGTTGAACAGAAAGATCTGAAAAATACTATATTAAAGGGAATATGGAATTCTCCAGTCAACTTTAAAATGTAGACTTTTGAGCCTGTTGCTGCTTATCTGTTGCATTGCAAATCCTCAGCATTTCTCCTAATGGCCTCTGGAAATGTTTTATAATGAGAAGCAGATTTCGGTAATCCACATTGTGATCAAATTACTTTTGTCAGTGTCTTTCATTTAGCAATTATTAAATATACAAAGCCTAAGTTGATCGGTAAAAAATGTTCATTTCCAAGCCGCCATGATTGTCAACTGTCAGCTACTGATATAGAATGACTCATTGTGGAAACACAATTAGAATCTGAAAATACTAATGGAAGACTCCATAAATGGAATTCAAGGGGTTTTCAGATCCATTAAATACACTAAACCTTACTTATAATGTGCCCACACTCAATGCATTTCTATACAATAACTGAAATAGCTGAAAATTGGAAAATCCTGACCAATGGCCCAGAAAGTATTATTTTCTGCATTTAGAAATTTCCTCTCTTCTTCACTCATTGCTTTTCAAAAGGCTGCTATAAATTAATCTGTTTCCAACCATTTCATGGCTTTCTGTACAGGGGAAAAAATATGTTAACAGAACCAAGCTGGCAGTAAAATTTAGTCTGCTGGAAATGGGAAACAATAAGACAAAACCCACAATATACAGACCCTTTTACCTCTATCAGTCTTGGGGCTAAGGGGCTTGTGTCTTGCATTTCTGCTGAAACCACAAAGATGGGAAAATACTAATGATCACTGTCCCTCACATTCTGAAGAGGTGATGGCTTCTTCATGATGGACTTAAAAGACAGCCGAGCCCCTATGGTGACTCTCAGTCTTCATCAGTGAACTCTAGACCCCAAAATGAGGAAAGCGGAAATTTAAAAATGATCCAGTAAGCAAAGTCAACAAAGTACTGATTTATAGACCTAAAGTTCCACCTTCCTTCTCACTTCTGTTTGGGGAAGAGAGAAAGAAGTGTCTTAAATTCTTTAAGTAATCCATTTATACAGAGTTTTCTTATAGATGTTTTGAAAGAAATGCTGGAATGGGACAGTAGCGAACTAGAAGATGAAACTAAGGTTCCTTTCAATTCAAAAGAGAGAACCCAGTTTTCGTATTATTCAATGAGAACACAACTGGCTATCCAACTAGCTCACCCTTGTCACCCTGCCATTGCAATTATACATACACAAAATCCACCCATGATACAGTATCCTCGACACTAGGCCAACTTTATAAAGTTCTTAAAAACATTAAGGCACATCTAGCAACTGTATCCTCACCTAAACAGAAATAAAACAACGACATAGTTTTTTGTTGTTGTTGTTGTTGTTGTTGTTGTTGTTTTTTTTAAGATTTGATTTTAATTGGAATGTAAATTTAGTCAGAGGTATACAATTTTTTTCATTATCAAATTTCATCCTTGCACCTTAACGCATTTGTTATAATGGAATAAAATTTCATAGAAAATCAAGAAAATTATATTTCTAATTTAAGGGGGAAAATCTTTATTACTGTACTCCTTTCCAGGGGTATTATTGTATATGTTGGGATGTATATTGATGAAACCTGAGGTTCTAGGTAGAGTCATCAACTTTAACAATTTCCCATCATAGAAACTGAATCTGCAATAGGGTAAGTTGTAAAGAATAAAAGAAAAATGTCAAGATTGTTAAAATACTCCAAAAGAAACCACATTTCAAACTGGTACTCTTTCAAAGAGAAGCATTATTGTCATTAGAATAACTTCCCTCATCAACTCATCCAAGAGAGAAGTATGTCAGGATTCAACCTAAAAAATTCAAACAAATGATGACATAATACATGGCTGGCCACTAGTTCGAGACCATAGTTTTGTCTATCTACAAAAGCAAGAATGCTCTCTTGCCGGTTGCTGAATATCCTGCTGGTGTCTTATCTTACCTCTAGCACTTTAAAACTATTTTCTAGAAATTATGCTGCCTATATTAACTTGTTAGCTGTTGCTACCAAATGCTACTTCCATAATACTATGGAAGTTTTTAAAAGAAAAATGCTTAAGGTTTTTTTGTTTTTGTTTTGTTTTGTTTTTGTTTTTGTTTTTGTTTTGTTTTTTTTTTTGCCTGCCAGCCTTATAAGTAATGACTAGAAGAATGAACAGTACATTTAAGAATCATCCACCAAGGAACTGGAGGGCAGTAAAATCCTTTCTTCCTTCTTCTTCTTCTTCATCTTCTTTTTTAATGTTTATTTATTTTAAGAAAGAGAGAGTGCGCTCACATGCATGGGGGAGGGAGAGAGAGAGAGAGAGAGAGAAAGAGAGAGAATCCCAAGCAGTCTCCATGCTGTTAGCACCAAGCACAGAGCCCAACATAGGCTCTGTCTCATGAACTGTGAGATCATGACCTGAGCCGAAATCAAGTTGGAGGCTTAACTGACTGAGCCACCCAGGCATCCCTTTCTCTCTTTCTCTACTTTTAACCTTACCGATATCTCCACACTTATTTGAAAACAATCGATCACAAAGGTACCACCTGAGATTTTTTCTTCCTTAAAGTTTCCTTTCCTCTGATTCTCTTTGCACTTGACTATGTGATTCTTCCTCAGATTCACAGGGTGTGGGTGGATCAAAGCTAGCAAGCACCCTTGAATTCCTTCTGGCATGAGTACATATGAAAGCATAAGACCCTCTCCTTTTTCTGTTCATGAAGAGACTGAAAATCTTCTGTATAGTCTTGCCAGGTGGTACTCAGAAAATTCTTCATTCTAAACTTTTGTTGCTGTTTTTGTTTTGCACCCCCCCCACGCTACTTAGAGAAGTCAGAAATTTAGAGTGTGCATTATAAAAGAAAGACATGAGCCATAATAAATATGCAAAAGTTAAAGGATGATCTTGGAAATAACTTTCTGTAAATGTGACACTAAAATAGTCATTTTAGAATACTGGCCTTTTAATGACTATAGAAAATGAAGAAGTCGGAAAGCAAACAGATTAGTATCTGCCAGGCTATCTGTAGGAATGTAAAGATGAACAGTGGAAGAGCAGCAATCTTTGGGTGTAAGCTCACTGGATGTAGAGCTTGGATCTAGGGGCACCTGGGTGGCTCAATCTGTCGGGCATCCATCTTTGGCTCAGGTCATGATCTTACAGTTTGTGGGCTCAAGCCCACATTGGGCTCTGTGCTGACAGCCCAGTGCCTGATCCTGCTTGATATTCTGTGTCTCCCCTCTCTCTCTGCCCCTCCTCCACTCATGCTCCATCTCTCTGTCCCTCTTTGTCTCTCTCTCTCTAAAATATATAAATATATATATACATATATATATATTTAATTTTGGATCTATATCTACATTTCATTGACTGTGTAAGTGACTTTCAGTTTCCTCACCCATCCATTGTGCGTAATTAGCTACCTTGATTGTTTTAAGGAGAAATTAATATGCTACTGAGTGCATGTAAATTTCCTGGAAAGGTACCTTGTGCAATGTGGATACACAGAATCTTGGGGGTGATATTAGTATTAATAGCAGTAATAGTAGTAGTAGCAGAAAAAGAAGTAGAGGAAGTAGGATAAAATATATGAAAGGTCTGGGACCTCCTTACAATAAAAGGTAATGCCTCTCAGGAGGCTTGACAGATCTCCTTTCTCCTCAGCTCTAACACTTAAGTAGCAACCTGTGATCCTCTGTATTCACGATCACATCTGGTACTGGACCCGCAGGGTTACACAGTTCATAATCGGAGGCCCCATGGCGTGGATATGTAGGGCATGTTCTGTGACTAAAGCAACTTTCTACAATCTGCTGTGGGACAAATAAAGTGAAACTTGGTGTTTGTATTCCTTGGTAATGAACGTGGCCTGAGTAGTTCTCTGAGAACAGCCCTGGAATATCTCCATCCACATGCTAACTGCTGCCTTTTAAAAACAGTCTCAGGTAATAGCAACCATCTGGCTGGGGCTCTAATCCAGGGAAAGGGCCAGCAGCACTGAGGTCCTAGAAGAGAAGTTCAACCAGACGGGCATGTAAATAAGAGAGTTCAACTGAAGAGATGTGATTTGAATTGCTTTTCATTGGGAAGAAAGCGGTAGGCTCGATTAGGAGAAAAAAAATGAAAGAAAATGCAAAACTTACTATTTGGAAAGACAAAATTGGTTAGTAAACTCCACATTTTAAAAATAATTTTTAATTTAAAAATTTAATAAGTACTGAGTCATTTTAACTTTTGGTGTTTATGATTATTTTTGAACACACGCTGTCTCTGGGTATGTGTGGGCACAAGTGTGCCTTTTGTAGAACAACACATAAATCATCCCGTGGTTAATCTGAATGCTCTTCTTGAGTTCACCTTCAAGTGATTGTTAATACACCAACAGTGGTATTGGCAATCGGGTCAGAAAAAATAAGACTAAGACTCAAACAATACCAAATTCTTATACATTCAAAAATGCACTTAATAAAAAAGGTGGACCAAAACATCCAACTGTGTACACTGGAGTATATGTTTGTGGAAATATTCATTCGTAAGGAGAAACAGAGTTTAAAACATAAGATTTCAAAACTGTGTTAATAAGCCTTTTAAATGTTTAGTTTTGAGAGAGAGGGAGAGTGCACCAGTTAAAAAAGGGTGGAGAGAGAGAGGGGGACAGTTTCAGAAGCTAGCTCTGTGCTGACCCCAGAGAGCCTGAGGTGTGGGGCGGGAATTCATGAACTCACAAACCGAAACCATGAGATCATGACCTGAGCTGAAGTCCTATGCTTAACTGATTGAGCCATCCAGGTGTCCCAAAACTGTGTTGGTAAGCCTTTTAAAACAACCCTGGCCAGCTGGAGCTGTCTAAGGTATTCACCAACATTCTTTTTTTTTTTTTTTTAATTGTTTTATTTTTTTATTTTTTAACGTTTTTTATTTTATTTTTGAGAGATATAGAGACAGAGCGTGAACAATGGAAGGGCAGAGAGAGAGGGAGATACAGAATCTGAAGCAGGCTCCAGGCTCTGAGCTGTCAGCACGGAGCCTGACGCGGGGCTCGAACTCACAGACCGTGAGATCATGACCTGAGCTGAAGTCGGCCGCTTAACCAACTGAGCCACCCAGGTGCCCCCATCTTTTTTTTTTTTAACTGTTTTTAATATTTATTTATTTTTGAGAGACAGAGAGAGACAGAGAACGAGCAGGGGAGAGACAGAGAGAGAGGGAGACACAGAATCCAAAGTAGGTTCCCGGCTCGGAGCCATCAGCACAGAGCCCAACGCAGGGCTCGAACCCACGAACCAGGATATAATGACCTGAGCCAAAGTTGGATGATTAACCAACTGAGCCACCCAGGAGCCCCTATTCACCACCCTTCTTAAAAATTTTTGTGTAAGAGGACTGGCAAGATTTAGAGTGTAGCTTGTTGAGCTGCACAAATCTCATTGCCAAGAAAACAATCATCTTAGAATTTCATATTTGCATAGCTACGAACGAGTTTTTAGTGAAGGTCACTGAAGCTATTTATCTTGTCTCTATTTTTCTCTCAAAGAAACTCTTTCATTTAATTATCCATTCACTCATTTTTTTAAACAAATATGTTAAGGGGCACCTGGGTGGCTCAGTCAGTTAAGCATCTGACTTCGGCTCAGGTCATGATCTCACAGTTCATGCGTTCTAGCCCCTTGTCAGACTCTGTGCTGACAGCTTGGAGCCTGGAGCCTTCTTTGAATTCTGTATCTCCCTCCTTCTCAAAAATAAAAATTAACATTAAAAAAATTAACAAATATGTTCAACATCTTCATGTGCCAAGCACTCTTCAAGTTGCTGCTAATTCAGAAATGAATGAGAAAGACAATGCAGATGCCCTTTTGGTGTTTACATTCTAGGGAGAGTAACCAAACAGTAAACAAAGAAATAGAGAATTCCATGTAGTAACAGATGCCATGTAGAAAGATAAAGACGGTGACCAAGCGGAGCTTAACGATGAGGGGAAATCTGTGTTGGGTAGGGTGGCCAAGAATGGTGTCTCTAAGAAGAGAATATTTCAGAATGTCCAAGTAGGTATTATTGTAACTGAGTATTTGAAATAATTTTATTAGTTATAAGAATGTGTATCTCGTTTGATGCTTACAGACATCCTGTAAGATGAAAGGTCCAGATGATTTTTTAATTTTGATGGTGAGGAAACCAAGACTCAGAGAAGTAAATAATTCCATTTCCCACCACCAATTATTTATAAAGTGCCAAGAAATGACCGGGACATAAGTAACAAATAGCTAAGCTTGCTTTTTTTATGAAGCTCATAGTCTAGCGGACAAAAGAGACAAGCATACAAATAACTGTGAGAATACAGTGTCCTTAGGAATGACGCATGCAGTGCTGGAGGACACAGAAGAGGGAAGAATTCACATTCCCTGAGGGTTGGGGAAGGACATGTGCCTGCACACAGCGTTGATAAAGATAGCATACCAAATGGAACCGAAATGAAGCGGAAGGAAGGGAAGAGAAGAGAACGTAGTGTGAATTGAGTGCTTAACCATATGCCAGGGATGGTGCTCATTAGCTCTTCGGAACCCTGTAGGTGGGAATTAGTATCCCCATTTTATAGATAAGGAAATGGAGCCTGAGAAAAGTTAACAAGCTTGCTCACAGTAACAAAGTTAGTAAGAAGTAGGTGTTTGGATTTTTCTTTTTTTTTCTTCTCTTTTTTTCTTTTCTTTCTTTCTTTTTTTTTTTTTTCCAGATCCTTCTGGCTTTTTGAGCTTGTGGCAGGCTCTGCCATATCTCACTGGGCTGGGACTGAGAGAAAGCATCACAGGGAAAAAAGAGGTGTGGGGGCGGGATTAGACTAGGTCAGCACCAAGGACACTGCCGGATCCGAGCTTCTGTAGCTTTGACTGATGAATGTCCTAGGATCCGTTCTCGAGAGCACAACTGTTTTTCTAAAAAGGAAGAAAAAAAGGCATGAACCATGAAGGCATAAAATAACGACTTCTGTTAAAATGTTACTTTTCATCTAATTGTTTGCAGTCACATGTATTTTACAGAAAAATATGCCAGGTATCATGCTCTAGTCTCTTAATTTTTCCTTCCACATTTCAATATTGGGGAAAGTAAACAAGTTATTTTATTAAATGAATAAGCTTACGCTATGTAGAGCTTGGCTCTATACAAAACACAAAATAAAGGTTGGATATAAAATAAATGGCCCTGTGGTTTCTATATCGAAAAATTCAGGTGTGATAACCAAAAGGGGAAATTTTAAGCATTGAATATAGCTCCAAGTAAATCTTACATGTAATATTCTATATCAGTAAGCACTATCTCCCCGAAGCAAGGTATTATGGTGGCCAGAAACACAAGCCATGCAGTCTGAATATCTATATTATTTGTGTCTATATAATGGTTTCATCATTCATAATTTACAAAACATAAATTCTTTGGACTTCAGAGGATAGTAGTTAATTAAACAGAGTTCAGGCTAACACATATCTGAGTTGTTGTTCCCCTGTTTGATACTGCGTATATATCTATCTGTGCAAGTAATGTCCCTTTTCTGTGCCTCAATTTCCTCATCTGTAATACAGGATCATTAGGGTGCCTATTATACAGTTTATAAACATAAATAATAAAATATATATACGTATAATAAAATACATGTTAAACACTAAGAAAAGTTTGAGGTAAATAATCATCACTCACTAAATGTCCCCTGGGACAACAAACAGATGGCATGTCCTTTTTTCTAAGAGGGCCACAAAGGCCTCCAAGAGAAAGCACAGTCCACTATTAGAATTACTCCTAAATACATGTAAATTAATGTATCAAATATTCTCAGAAAGACAAGACAAAGAAATAAAGAAGGATGGGAGGAAGGGTAGGAGGGAGAGAGGAAAAAAGACAAACATAGAACAAGAGCTGAGAAGAAATTTCGTTATCATCGTAATAGGTCTAGGAATATCACCGTAGATGATTTTGATTATAATAAACATTAGCATACACCGCTTCCACATGTTTTCAGTATGGGACACTTAACACAGAAATAACTGACGAGTAAAGACTAGGAAAGATGCTATAATATTGTGAAAAATAACAGCTTTCTTCTGAAATTTCATGTCTCTCTTGCAATTTCACATTCCCGGGGCCCCTGGGTGGCTCAGTCGGTGAGTGTCCAACTTTGGCTCGGTCATGATCTCACAGTTCATGAGTTGGAGCCCCATGTTGGGCTCTGTGCTGACCGCTCAGTGCCTGGAGCCTGCCTTGGATTCTGTGTCTTCCTCTCGCTCTGCCTTTCCCCCCATCACACTCTGTCTCTCGATCCTTCAAAAATGAGTATTAAAAAGGTGGGGTTTTCTTGCTGTTTTGGAAAAAAATGTCTAATAGTTTCTCTGGTTAAATGGGTGAAAATTGAAAGCTATGTAACCTAACTCAGGTGCTACAATACTGGACAACTAGTAGTTGAAGTAATTTTCTTTTCTGTTGTGAATTCCAACTTAGTAAAGTGCGCTAAGGCACTGCCAGTGCAGTAAGGTATATGTTCATGATCCCGCTGGTACCAATTTGGACATAGTTAATTTTAGCAAATATGTCGGTCTAATCGTAAGCATTCTAGAACTTAATGATTTTGAGATTGACAAGTGGTTTCAACATTTCACTGAGCAGAGCCATCTAATAGTAACAGCTCTGGAATGTAGAGATGCCAGAGGATTGTACCAAGAAGAAGGTATTCTTAGAGAAACACTGTGAATGCACAGAATCCACCTTGCATCTTATAGAAATCTGTTTAGATTCACAGGAAAAAATGGGCAAACCATTGATTAAATGCTATAAGCTATACTTGCAAATACACTGTGAAGACAAAGAACCACTCCTTTGAGGTTAAGAAACAAATGTCACTTTATGACAAGGGAAGGGAAATCAACATTCTCTGCGAAAGGTTTCTCTTCTTACGAGCTACCAGGTCCATGGTCCTCTTCATCGCATCCATTTAAAATGAAGCTATTCATATGTATAAGAAATAAATGATAGACTCTAGAGGCATGGAGAGTGAGATGGAGTTATTCCAGATCAGGAACTGTAGACTGTTGTTCTTTGCATCCACTTTCCAGCGTTTGCTTCTGCCCGAGATGGGATTGGAGTTGATACTATGATAAGACATTAGACATTGATATGGAAACATATAAATGCGAAATATATAAACGTGACTTCTACAAGGGAGTAGTCAAAAGTGGGAGAATTTTCAGGGGAAGTCATGATTTAGACAACCATTAAAATTAGGATGGAAGGGTTAGCATGGGCAGAGAAGAGGATATTTGGAGCAGCAGAACGAAATATATGGAAAAGAACTTGGGAGAGAGTGAGAAGGCTGGTTTGTGAAGTGTGGTCATGGCATGGGAGGGAAGGTACCAGAAAACAGCTTGTGGGGTGCCTCACCTCCCACACAATGCCTGGAGTACAGTTCTAGTTGGCCAATTGATTATATGACTATTTGATTCTGGGCAATGTATGTGAGTCACTTAAACTATTAGTGCCGTAATACTTCTCTGTAAAGTGCCACTAACCTTTCTCAGACAAATGGAAGGTATGATTAGTTAAAATGTCCCATGAACAATTTGAACAGGTGCTCAGCCTACAGGATGTGAGTACATGGTTTCCTTTTCAATAACCACCCCTCCTGCTTTTTTTCCTTTTTAAACTAAAATAATTTGAGCATACACGGTGATTATATTTTGCAATCTTAAAATTAGTGAGACCAAAAGAATTATATTAGAAACATTATAGCGAAATGTAGTGTACATTTTAGCTTAAGGAAATAGTCAAGATTTTTTACATTCATCGTTAGCTACATTAATTATATTAATTACCTTAATATAATAATATTAAATTAATAATATAAATTTAATGCATTAATTGTAATAATATACTTAATATAATATTCTGATAACATGATCAGAAATATAATTTCTGATCTATATCATAAAGAAGATAAACCAGCAGGTTTTTAAAAAGGCTCACGTTACAGAGAGAATTACAGTCATTTTTTTACTGTAAAACTTTTCTCTAAAACTTGCTAGCCACTTCTTACCATAGAGTAGCATTTAACAGATATTTGTTGAATGAATAAATGGATGAAAAACTGAAAGCTGTTTATATATATATTTTTTTTAAATAAGGAAGGTCAAGGTGCCTGGGTGGCTTAGTTGGCTAAGCATCTCTTTGTCTCAGCTCGGTTCATATCATGGTTCGTGGGTTGGAGCCCCCTGTCAGGCTCAGCACTGATAGTGCAGAACCTGCTTGAGATTCTTTCTCACTCTCTCTCCCTCTCTCTCTCTCTCTCTCTCTCTCTCTCTCTCTCTCTGCCTCTCCCCCACTCCCACTGTCTCTGTTTCTCTCAAAATAAATGAATAATATTTTTAAAAAATAAAACAAATAATAAAACGGGGAAGGTCTAGCCTTTCTGCCTAGTCTCCTTTATAATTTGGAGGAGTTCTTATTGCAAAGGGACTCCCATCAATCTTTAAAGGGACAGGAAGGGAGAGGGGGGCAGAAGTTTGGAAACCAGTAGGGAGACATGGGATGGAAGCAAATAGTAAATTTCCCTCTTCCAGGTGGAAATATAGCAGCAGAGGTGAGCTGAGGAGCCCACCATGACCGCGTTTCCCCCCAGAAGGTGAGATTTCACGCTGTAACACCTTCCTGCTAAGATCCTGCACTGATGGCATTCCATATTTTGTTCTTCTCACCCTCGCCCTAGACAAAGAGAGGCTGCTTGCCTAGAAATAGCAAGATTCTTTAAGAAACGATGGTCTGACTTCTGTAATAAGATCCCTGACTCTTTCCCACCCTTAACAAAGAAACATTTGTCCTAACTTTGGGTTGGGGACTGTGACGCAGAGAATAAACAATTCGTAAAGACTCAATATTGTGTGAATGCTCTTTTTTATTTTATTATTTATTTTATTTTTTAAATTTTTTAATGTTTACTTATTTTTGAGAGACAGAGGGAGACAGAGCTTGAGCAGGGGAGGGGCAGAGAGAGGGGGAGACTCAGAATCCGAAGCAGGCTCCAGGCTCTGAGCTGTCAGCACAGAGCCCCAACGGGGCTCAAACCCACAAACCGTGAGATCATGACCTGAGCTGAAGTCAGACGCTTAACTGACTGAGCCGCCCAGGCACTCCTTATTATTTTAAAGTTACACCGCAGTGCTCCGCAGCCAGGTATGCCTTTGTCCCCCAGGAGATGCGTGGCAATGTCTGTGATCTTGGTCATCACACCTGGGAAATTAGTATTAGTATCTCGTACACAGAGCCCAGGGGTACTGCTAAATCTCCTACAATGTACAGGATGCTAAATGCCAATGGCGTGGAGGCTGAAAAACCCTGAGTCCTAGTGAAGAAATTCTCTAGAAGTCAAGACATTTAGACTCAGTGATAGCACTACAATGTGCCCTTCCTGCCTGTCATTCTTGGCCAGATGATTGTGCTTCTCATTCTCAAAGTCTTTTCCAAAGGAATATGTTGCAAGTGCTCCGTGAACAAATTGAGGTGTCAGGCAGTTACAGAAAGTGGGAATCGACTTTGGCATACTTTGCAGGACTGTGACTGATTTTGTTTGTCACATTATCATTGGATATGAAAGTCTAATATGACATTTGCATTTGTACAATGTGTCCGGATTTTAGTAGCACGCAGTCCAAAGGCCATCGGGATGTCCCTCTTAACATGATGTTCCGTTCATAATGGACTGTGAGGTTGAAGAGGTCCAAGGGAAACTGAAGATATTACCTTGGCAGAATTACTTTGTGCAACAATTGGGAAATACTGTTCAAATTGGAAATTGCCTGCACGGTTTCTTCTTTCCTTTAAAATCGCGACCGACTCCCTCCCCTCTCTGTGCCATATTGTGATTTTTAGTCTGATGTAGTCTCCCCACTCTTCCACTGCGTGTGTTTACTTCATAATGAGACTCTGCCACATCGAAAAATGAAACGTGTGGAAAAGATTCATAATAAATAAAACACTTTATGTAATAACAATAGAAAAGCTCCTTTACCCAATGGAGTTGGTATAGACTCGTTGATGAAGATGCATACCTTACAAGGTAATATAGGCACATCCACAAAGGGGATAACGATACATTTACTGCAACGCGTGCCTTCCTGAAACAATGAGGTAGTGATGAGAAGTGGGGAAGCTGGGTCCTTGATTTATTAAAAACATCTGCCTCCGAAAGACAAAACTAGGGGAATTTCAAGTTATTATGACAAAGCGTTTTTGCCTGTTTTGTAAAAGTAGGGCCTTTCTTAAGTAGGTTGTTTATGCATTTTAACACCTACGAGAGTGGAAGTATCTTTGTGGCTGTCTCTCTCTCCACAGAGACAGATACAGAGACATCAGTATCAATGCACATACCCTTGCTTCTGTCAGATGTGTCTCTGCAGCTTCAGAGCAGACATGTGACAGCGACACCTTCTCGCAGTTCTTTTCCTCATTGTGTTTTATAAGAAAACAGCCTCTTCCTAAAGGTAAGATCTGAAAGTGCTTTAAAGTAGAATTAGGTGTCTTTTTCAGCCAAGTCGATTTAAAAAGCCTCAGTGATAAAATACACAGGTTTTCCCACGGGGGGCAGGGTATAGGGGTCCTGACAGCAATGAGTTTGAGGCATTGTCCTTTTCATTAATCTGGAGACAGGTGGACATTGCTGTTGTTGAGGACAGTGAGACCCGGTTGAAATTACATTTTCACATGTTAGCCCCTCACCGTAACCTTAAGAATGGAGTGTGCCTGCGAGTGAAACTTCTTGTCCTATTGGGTCACCTCATGCTCTCTCTGGGGGATGCTTAGCCATAAGCGTGAAAGTCTGGTAAGAAAGATAATCGGCTCAAATCCATAGGTGTGTTTTTGTTACTCTATTTATTTATTTATTTATTTATTTATTTTTTATTTTTTATTATTTTTTTTTTTTATTTGAGCAGATCCAGTTTTAACCTAAAGAATCCTCTAGGGTAAATTCTGGGTCCTTTTATATTAAGACATTTTAAATTAAAGGTGCTAGTATATTTAGTATATGCAAAAGGTGCTATATATATAGTATACTAAATATACTAGCACCTTTGATATATATATATATATATATATATATATATATATATGCCTAGTTCTGCACTAAGCAGTGTAGATTACAGCATTATTTCTCAATGTCAGCACTATCAATATCGATATTTGGGGCTGAGTAATTCTCTGTTGAGCAGGGAGGAGGGTGTTTTGCTCGTCGTTGGGTGTTTCGAAGCATCACTGGACTCTACAAATGCCAATAGCTCCTCTTCCCGTAGTGACAAAAAGAAAATTCTAGATGCTGAAAATGCTATCAGGGACACATTATGAGAGGTGTGTATTAAGATGATATAGATAAGATGTATATAGATGAAAAGAATAGATTGCATGAAAAAAAATGCTTCAATGTCTGTATATAGTTAGGCCTAAGATAAAAGAGATGAATGTTTTTATATGTATATTCATAATATAATATCCTTAACATAATATAATAAATATAATTAATATAACATTATATATATATATACACACTTCACTGATGTTTATATTGAATACTCTAGTATAATACAGCTCATTGTTGAAATACATTGTTAACATGAACATTGCCTACAGGCCACATCCAATTTAGGTTCTGAGAAAACTAGCAAGAACCCAGAATACTATAGGAATTCAATAAAGTTTGACTCATAAAATTAATTATCTAAAGTTTCAAATATACATTCTTCCCACTGAGATTTATATTATAGTTTGCTTTCTGCCTGCTTCTGTGAGAGTATTTTCATTAATGGCCCCTTGAATTATTTGTATTCCTTTTATATGGTACATAGGGATACACCTACTTCTGTCTTTTTTTTTTTTTTTTTTGAATGTTTATTTATTTTTGAGAGAGAGACAGAGTGTGGGCAGGGGAAGGGCAGAGTGAGAAGGAAACACAGAATCCAAAACAGGCTCCAGCCTCTGAGCTGTCAGCACGAGCTCTGTGCGGGGCTCAAACCCATGGAAGGACCGCAAGATCAGGACCTGAGCTGAAGTCCGACGCCTAACCGATTGAGTCTCCCAGGTGCCCCCACCTGCTTCTGTCTTAAACTGTATCTGACAACTCTAACAGCAAAGAATCTACATCTACAAATCTGCTTCAAGGTGGCCACTGCCAGGCAACAGATGAAATTTGCTTCAGAATTTGGTGGTCTCTTCATTAAATGGTCTTTTGCCTTCTTAGAATTCCCTTTTGCTTGGTAGTCGTAGATATATATGGACTCTAAATTGCTTGCCTTATGGCCCTATATCCACCAGAAAGCCATTGAAGTAGTTTGCTCAATATAAGTCAGCTATAAGGAATTATCTAAAATGATCAAACTTACTTGACATGAAATATTGATAAGACATTCCTCCTTTTTAGAGGATATTTCCGATTTAAGACTGCTAGTAAGTTTGCGTGACTTTGTGTGGTGACATGAATATATCTAGACCTATCGGGGTGATCATTTAGGTCAATTACCGAATCATTATATTGTACACCTAAAACTAATATGATGTTCTATGTAAATTATACCGCAATTTTTTTAAAGAATAAAAAAACTAAGTAAAAACAATACACTGCTACTAGCACCCTGCACAGGACTCTCCTTTCTGGCTGGTGTTCTGCTTCTTATAATATCAACTGCAGATTCCTTCATTCTGGTAACACATATGTCCCCCAGTCATCAAGTGACCCCCCTGTTTGTTGGATTACAGCCCTTTGTTTTAAATATCCTGCCCTCGCTGTATTCTGTGAAATTACTCATGGCTCTTTTCATGGACCATGAGCCCCACACACAACTCTGCTAAAGTTAAGTGTTTTGTAACCTCCTGTCTTTATCAAATGTAAAAATAATTTCTCAGACATCTGCCTGGAATTTTCTTATTAATGGAGTGGCCATAGCCCCTGTTTTTGTGTCTGTTTTGTTTTGTTTTACTTTCTTGTTTTCCCAGTTCTTTTGTCCTATGGGTACCTTTAAACCATTTATATCCTGTTTATTGACCATTGTTTCCTAGAATGGGTTCTACAAGACAAAATGAAAGCTCATCAGGGCTCCTGGGTGGCTCAGTCGGTTAAGTGTCTGACTCTTGATTTCGGCTCAGGTCATGATCTCAAGGTTCATGAGATCAAGCCCCGCATCGGACTCTGCTGCAGAGCCTGCATGGGGTTCTCTCTCTCCTTCTGTCTCTGCCCCTCCACCACTCCCAAGCACACCTGTGGGCAGGCTCTCTCTCACAAAATAAATAACCTTTTTTTGTTTGTTTGTTTTAATGACAGCCATCACAAAAACAAAGTCCTTCCTGTTCACTTATGTAGGATTTAGTTTTAACCCTTGATCTTACTCCACTTTGCATTGTTATTCACTGCTTTGGGTGTGAGACTTCTCTTTTCAAAAGGATTCTTGATTGGTCTTAATCAAGGGCTGTATCTTATACATATCTTTTATAGCATCTTGCACTATGTAATTAAGTATTCAGTAAACATCTAGCCAAGCCCTTAAAGCAGCTCTCAACTAAATTTGCATAAAACCCAGTTCTTCATTTAAATGAGTCAGGTACTGATAATCATCAAATGAGGGAAGAATTTTTGGATCAGAACTTATTTTTGAATACCATGAATTCCCACAAAATTGATTTTTATTTGAGGAATTGGCCCTCTATATATGATATATATTATTTTTTCCCTATTGTGTTAATGCTTACATATTTCATATAGGATAGAGCTTCTCATGATTTTTAATTTCTTAGTGGTTAAGTTTGCCGTCCGGATTGTGCCCTTCCTTAAGTTTTAATATCACTTGCTTGGATGTGTGGGCGTGCGTGGGCCAGCACATTTCTGAGGTCAATGAAAAACAAAAGGGAGGTGAAAGTGGGGGGATGCTAAGCATCCATGGGAGGTGCCAGGGCTGTCCAGGCTGTAAAGCAGAGCCTGAAAACATTGGTGTCACGGAGACTCAGGCTCAGAATAAATGCGGTCATTTTCCACCTAGGATTTACTGGCTTTCAAACCTTGGGGAACTTTATTTTTCAGGCAGTGAATTATCAGACCAAGGATGATTATCAGATTTATTACAAATATTATTCCACACTAACGTTAGGAGTTGAAGTGGAACATCATCTCGTGCTGGCTTTCTGCCGATTTGGAATGAGAATGATAATGAAGAGAATGTTTAGTATTTCTTGTAGTATGCTTATTGTCAAAGCTTACTGAGCAGAGAGCGATAGGAAATTCCATCTATGAACTTCTCCTGAAAATGATTGCTCTGGGGTATTACTTTGGATCATTAAAATCTATCAGTGGCAAAGTTGTTTTTTTTTTTTTTTTTTTTTAAGGAATTAATATAAGAACTAGTATGGTATATACAGTCTAAAAGTGCAGAAGTATTTCTTCTTCTTACAGGGGAGCTATCTCACTGCTCTGAATCTGCGCCTGCATCCTGGGAGAGTCCTAACACAGGTCCTGACAGTAATCACTGTTTTTCTACAATAGTCAGTGGCAATGTCTATGGCTATGCAAGGCAATATATATATATTGTTAGTGTGCATTCATTGATTTCATTGATGACTTTTCTTTCTTTCTTTTTTTTTTTTTTAATATGTATTTATTTTTGAGATAGAGACAGAGCGTGAACAGGGGAGGGACAGAGAGAGAGGGAGACGCAGAATCTGAAGCAGGCTTCAGGCTCTGAGCTGTCAGCACAGAGCCCAACTCAAGGCTCGAACTCGTGAACCATGAGGACTTGACCTGAGCCAAAGTTGGACCTTAACTGACTAAGTCACCCAGGCGCTCTGATGGTTTTCTTTTTAATCAGGAAGTAATTTCAATGGACAAAAGGGTTTGTCAATTTCTGTAACCCCCTAGCCTGCAGTAGCCAGTCTAGTAAAATAGGCAAGTGACCAAACAAAGAGCTTGCAGGATCCATGAGCTTTGTGCTAAATGCAACTCAGCCTCTGGGTTTTGGTGGAGAAAATCCTCTCCCAGGCACAGTCTGCCAGGCAGAAGCTCTTTTGACAACAGTTCCGTTTGGATTTGACAGCCAATTTGAAAGTGACTATGCACGCCCCCACCCCAACTTTAATTACCCCTGCATCTGTCGTGATGCAGCTTGTGAGGAACAAGCTGCCACTACTGTGTTGTTATCGAGATTGTTGCCTCCCTTCATTTATCCTCAGGCAGTGACTTTGCACGCAGTCTGGTTGGCCATCACACTCAAGCTGTTAGATCCCCACACCGTGCTTCAGGGCGCAGCAAATGCTGGTTTGCTGGCTGAAACAAGCTGAGAGAGCAGTTGCTATTAGCCATCCACCAGTCTCTCTGCGGGAGCGGGAAAGGGATGGGAGTAGCGGTGATTCAGTGACTGTGTCTGTGCTGGTAATTCACAGAATATGTTCAGCTGTTAATGCAACCACAAACTCTCCCTGAATGGTTTCACCAGTTACCGATTTAGCACTGTGATCCGTAAAAGAGTTTGGCTCTCTTGTTCTCTCCCTTTTTCTCTATCTCTATTGCTCTTACTTTTTTCCCTTTCTCTCATAGTTCTTCGTTTTCTTAATAATATCTATATATCCATCTATCTATCTACCTACCTACCATCTATCTATGAAGAGAAAGAGAGAGAGTGCACAGGTATTTAGGGACTTTCTTCACCCCATTTCACATCTCTTGGTACCAGTGTTTTTTTGACATTAAGGAACACTTGACCACTTAGCCCCCTTCGCCCTTCAGGCTAGTGTAAAAATTAGTTACAGACCTAACACAACTGATTTAGTAAGACTTTCTTATTCAGTTCAAATCAGTACTCAGTGCCAGGGCAAAGGTCATTAAAACTGGAGTCCTCCTAAGATTTCCCACGAATTATCAAAAAGATTCTTATTTTCAGTCCTGCTCTAAAAGGCACTCCAGGCAATGAATGCCAGCATGGCATTGCATCTTAACGCCAGGAAAAAAATAATAGAATAAAATGAAAGGAACGGAAAGAAGGCCAAGCAATGAGCCTGCAGAGCATGAAGTGAAAGTCATTCTCAAGACAAACTTGGTACTTTTAGAAGTGTGTCTGAGAAGTCGAAATTTGGATATATGTCTTTTGTCCTGGTCATCTAGGAGAAGATGAACTACATGTCAGACAGCAGGGGTCTTTTTGTGTGTATAATTTATATAATCCTCACAGCAAAGCTTTGTCATGCTGTTGATTGTCAATGCCAATTTAGAGAATTGGAAAGGGAAGTGAGAGAAGAAAAGTCACCTGTCCAAATTTACACAGAATGAAATTCTTATCTGGTATTCAAGTCTGGGTCTTCTTCCCTTCCATCTCACCGTCTTTCAGGTATTTACATGTGTGTTGGTGTGGGATTGCATCTATTCATGTAAGCTAAATTTTCTGTACTATTTGAGCTAAAATAGTTTTAATTCAATTTTTGATAATGCAAAATTGAAAAATGCTTACACTTTGCTCCTTCACTCGCAGGATAACAGAGCTAACCAGGAAAGACTAGGAGTGTAGGTCATGGTAGCCGTTGTCTCTGCAGAGCCATAGACTGTATCTGTACACCAATGTTTAGTTGCTGCAGGTGAAGTCAGGGAAGAAGGCAAGACCGAGCCTAAGTCAATTTTTGCTATTTACAAAAATAGACTAAAGTTTCTATCATACTGAAAGCATGGTTAGTTTTATCAACTGCCTTGAGGAACAAAAACATTTATAATTCAGAGAACTTCTTACCTCAAACAATAGTTAATACACTCAGTTTTGCTTTACAAATGGGTGGACTCAAAATATTCCTACTTATTTCCCATATTGCCAAATTTTTTCCACCAATATGTTGTGTATTTTTTTTTAAGAACTCACTCAATACATTTGATTATTCTGTCTACACACCATGAAAAGAAAGGCAATCATGTTGGTATCTGGTTAAATACAATAACTTTGAAATGAAGTTAGACCTACACGTTTCTTTTTACCCTGTACGTCCAGTGAAGTGATCAAGCTCCTTATGTTCTTCATGTGAATGCCGTCTAAATGTTCCATTTATCTGCTTGTCCTTCTAGTCATTTGCCCCCCACAATAGCTTGTACTAAAAAGAATCATCACTTTTTTGATGATCTCCAGAGATTTGCTGGCAATCTGCAATGAAGAACTAGGCTAGGCTTCTATTTTTGGTTTTGGATCCTTGTTTTGTTTTATGTTTTTAATCATTAAAGGCCCCCTAAGACTATTGGAAACATGGTATCACTGAAAAGCTATGAACAAGAAATTGGAGTTAGGCAGAAAGAGGTTTTAACTCTTGCTCCTCCACTTAGTGTGAAGTCATGAGCAAGTTACTTTACTCCCTTAGACACACTTCCATACTTGTCCAATGGGGATGATGCTCCCATTTCATATGCTGGTTATAAAAATTACATGAGATAATATAGAGAAAGTGCTAAGCAAGATAATCAATATCTCTTACGATAATAATAAATTTTTCTCTAATTAGATAACTTTTGAGAATGTGGTAAGGCATACTTTTGTTTGTTGGATCAATGTACCACTATTGGCTCAAGGATCTTGATGATTATGCTGCTGAGATAAATCCCCAAGTCGCCCTGTTATGCTTTCTTTACTTTTTCTTTGTTATTTAAATGTTTATTTTTGAGAGAAAAAGAGAGAGAAGAAAAGAGCACATGCACAAGGGAAGGTCAGAGAGAGAGAGGGACAGAGGATCTGAGGCAGGTTCCACACTGACAGTACAGAGTCGAATGCGGGCCTTGAACCCAGGATCCATGAGCTCATGACTTGAGCTGAAGTCAGACACTTAACCGACTGAGCCATCCAGGAGCCCCTCTTTAGTTTTTCTTTTGTCTCTCAAAAGCTATTCTCTACTATTTCTTTATTGCTGATTTTATTGTGATATTTATCATGGTCTTCTTCTAATACTTTTGCTTATTCGTGATAAACATGAGAATATCAGAATGTAAAACCAATGACAACAAGAAATATATAGAACTAAACAGACCATGTAGGAGACAGGAGGCAAGAATTCCTGACATCTGTTTCTAGATCTGTTTTGAGTTGCAATTTGAATGTAGTCTTTAATTGACAGATGAGAGCCTGTTGTTCAAAAAAGCAATCCTTATTCTAAGATCCATTTTTAAACTTATAAAGGCAGCCTTACAACTTCAATGGTTTGTATTTTTTCAAGATAACTGCATTTACTGGGGTTTCAATTGCATCCTATATTTTCCTTTCCCGACAGTAATATGGAAACAGTTCAATTATACAATAGCAACTTAAGGGTAGAGCAAAACTTCAGTAATTTCGGGGTACCAGAGGAGGGGGCACCGACCTGACAAAACTCATTGTGCTTTTCTAAGAGATGTATGAGAAATTTACTACACATCACTAAGAATAAAAGTAATAAAGCATTAAAAAGAAAACATTTGTTCCAACATGAGGCACTCTAAGGATAATAACGTACTATTGTTTTACTTTAAATTAGACTTCTTTTTTTACAAAAATAAGTCCACACCTAGGATTATTCGAGATCATTGATGATGGTGAATAAGGTATGCTTGCAAATGATGATGGCACATAAATGAGCTGGGAGTGGGGGAGCGTTGTGGCATAGGAAGATCGAGACGGCCCAACTGTTTCACAGGACAGGTAACAACTAAAGGATATTGACTAAATTATATCCTTCTGTTCCAAATCTAAAATGGCTGAACTAAAATGTTTCCGCCAACTGGAAGCGCATTGTCTCATTTTCAAATTGATGTGCCATTTAAACTATGTATTTTGACTACTTGCTGCCAAACCATTTGATCTCTGTCTCCTACTTCTGTTTAAGCCACCTCTTAAACAACAATATCCCTTCTAGGATTCAACTTAAAGAAGTCTGGCGTCAACTGATCATAAAATATGAGCATAGAATATGATCACAGAGTAGCCGTAATAGTACACGTTGTGTAATAATGTAATAATATAAACTATATTATAAAATATAACATAATAGTAAATAACTTGGGCCCTTACTAAACTCCAGGGACCATGCTATGGACATTTCATGTGTTATTTAGTTTCATGGTGTGGATATGAACATAATCACATGACACTGGATCTTGCAAGAAGCATTCACCTTTAGTTGTGTTTTATTTTTTAACAGATATATTGAGATATAACTCACATACCATATGCTTCATCCATTTTAAGTAGCCAGTATTTTAGATAAGGTGGTCAGGAAAGATTTTTCTCTGGAGGAAGCATGGGAGAAGAGCTCAGTATGTAAGGAGAATATCTTAGAGATATCTCAAAGATGCCTTTGAGGAGGGCATTCCTATTAAAGTGAACAACCAGCCGTAGCTCAGCTGGGATGAAGAATCTATGGAGAGAGTTTTATTTTTGTATTCTAATCATTATGAACTGTCTTTAGAGGATGTCGAGTAGGGCTTACTTCCATTTCAAAAGGGCCTCTATGCTGTTATCTAGAGGAAAGTTTGAAAAGAAACAACCTTAGGTGCCTTTTGCTGTGCCCTAGTCCAAAGAAGATTGTGGCTTGTGTTTGTGTCATAGGAATTTTCAATTGCCACTAATTTTGCACTTGTTAATAATTCTTGACCAGGTATATGTAATTTACCTCAGTCATGTGTGGCAGTTGGTCTGTGTCATGAACCCGATCTATCACTGACTTGGCTGCCTTACTCTTTTCTTAAACTTGTTTACTCTGAAGCAGCAGTTCTCAAATGTTACCATAAATCTGAATCCACTATAGGCCTTTTGAAAACAGCCTGCAGGGCCACTCCCCCAGAGTTATGGATTTGGTAGGTTTTAGGCAGAGCCTAAATTTCTTTCTTTTTTTCTTTTTTTTTAAAGTCTATTTATTTATTTTTTGAAAGAGACAGAGACAGAGCAGGTAAGGGAGGGGCAGAGAGAAAGGAAGAGAGAGAGAGAGTATCCCAAGCAGTCTCCACTCTGTCAGCACAGAGCCTGATGCAGGGCTCAGACTAACGAAACTATGAGATCATGACCTGAGCCAAAACCGAGAGGAGGATGCTTAACCTACTGAGCTACCCAGGCATCCCAAGAGCCTAAATGTCTAACAAGTTCCTAGATTATAATGATACTACTCATCTGGGGACCACACTTTGTAAACCACTACTCTGAATCAGGAACTGACTAACTTTTTCTTTTATTTTTTAATTTTTTTAATTTGTATTTATTTTTGAGAGAGAGAGAGAGAGAGAGAGAGCAAATGGGAGAGGAGCAAAGAGAGATGGAGACACAGAATCTGAAGCAGTTTCCAGGCTCCAAGCTATCAGCACAGAGCCCAGTGTGGGGCTTAAACCCACAAACCATGAGATCATGACCTGAGCTGAAGTTGGATGCTTAAGCAACTGAACCACCCGGGTGCCACTTGGCTAACTTTTTATATAAAGGGCCAAGTAGTAAATAATTTTGGTTTTGGGGGGTCACGGAGTGTCTGTCACACAGTGTATGGGGGATCACAGAGTGTCTGTCACACAGAACCGTATATGAGACATACAGTGTATAAGACATGGGCAATACATAAATGAATGAGCATGGCTGTATTCCAATAAAATGTATTTACACTACCGAGACCATGCTGCCTCTGCCCTAGACCGTTTACCCTGGCCCCAGCTACCTCTGTCTGCCCAACATTCTAATAATTATATTAAAATATACTCATATATATGCACATTTTTGTGAATAGGTACCTGTTCCTTAATATATCAAAGCTTTCCTTAGTTTATTTTTTTATATCTTACTGATGGATGATACAACAAATTCATATCTCTGGTATCATATTCTGGAAGTGCGATTGCTTTATAAGTCCTCAATACTCCATTTGAAAATTAGGAAGACTAAAGAGAAACCATTTTGGGAAGTATCTGTTAATTTTGAAAAGCTAAAAAGATGACTGAAGCTATCTGGTTTTTAATAACACCTTCCCATTGTATCAGTTCTCTTGTCTCATCAATATGTCCATGACAATACGAAAAAAAAGAGGGGGAACTATATTAAATAAAACAGATACACTATCATTTTGGCAAACTGATAAATGTGAATACGACGAGATAAATAATGAGAAATATTTGTGGGAAATGGCTGAAATGGGCGTGACCTTCAGTTTTCCAGATTTTTCCAGAAAATCACCATCTACAGTTTTCAGTAAGACTGACGACAATATGGCCGTTTTGCTAGTTATTGATGAATCTACAAAATACGTGGCTCATAGCTGCCCTGTTTCAAAGTAATACATGTAACTAAAACAGTAAGATGGGGTATGTTACAGGAACACTAATTAAAGAAAACACTGCACTATTGTACATAATTTGCATTTGCTTTGCATTTTATTCTATTTTGTAGGATAAAAGTATCATTACCTGATTTTTTCCACATTTTAAGACGTGACTATTGAGACTTTCTCATTTGTTGTGCAAACACTTGTTTAGCTAAAATGCAAGTTGAAGAAAAATAAATAATTTAGGTAAGACGATATCATTTCTCTGATAGTTCACAAATTCAAGAGCATGGACTCTGAATTCATCCCTTTAACTGTGCCTTGCTGTTTTCCTGGGTGCTGAAGAATCTAGTGGTTGTGAGATCACAGAGGGGCTTCCCGGATGTGTATTAATATCTCCCATGGGTCATATGAAACTGAATATGGGGTGTGGGCCATAGTATCAGAATGTGTTTTTCAAAAAAATAATGTTTAAAACATTTCTATTTAAGTACAAAACATATCCAGGAAAGCGAATCAATCTAAGGCAGAGTTTTATGGATTATCACAGTGAATACGCTGATATAACCATCTCCGAGGAATGAAATATGGCCAACATGGCAGAATTCCTTTGGTAAATGTCTTCCATATGTTATACCAGGTTTCTGGCTTGAGCAACGAGGTAGATGCAATGGAACTTTTCTAAGATGAGAAACGCAGGAAGAGGAGTTCCATTTGAGAAAAAAATATAATTATTTCTATTTCTGTTACTTTACATCATTAAAATATTTGAATATTGAAACAAAATTTATCTTTTTATATTAGAATAATTGAGGTACTGTTTTGGCATGAATCAGCTGATAAAGAGGCATTTACTTATTACCACTTAGTGCAAAGTAATCGTGGGCACAGTAAAAATAAGTGAGTATGATATTGGTTTACTGAGAATGCTATCCAAGGGACAGAATGAGGCCAAATAAATATTTGAGAAAATACTAATAAAAACCCCAGGTCTCAGCCCTGTTATACAGAAACTGAGTGTTCTTAGAGTATTAATTCAGGTTCTCTGCGTTCCCACGATTCCTCTTCTTTTTCCTTCATGTTGGAAACCTTGTAAATCCAGGATTCTATGTGTACAAAGTAGAAAAATGTACTTGCTAACTGAGTAGTACAGGGACTACCTGACACTATAAATTCTAGAAAGGAGTTCAAAGAAGGGGATCTCCTGAGATTTGGAAAGGTAATTTATTGATTGTTTCATTTTTTGACATTTACTGAGCAGCTACTGTGTCTCTAGATCTTTTGAATCTAATTAAGAAATCTTAAATATGAATTAATATCTGAAACCTGAGGAATTACATGGATCTGAATCACTTTAGTGGCAAAGTAATTGTTTTGGGTGTTTAAACTAAAGTCCAGATTAACATGATTTTCACATTATTCAAGAACTTGTTAAACTAAATATATTTCAGAATTGTGTTAAGTGTTAAGTATAGATACATAGATAATGAAAATATAATACTTCCTCTCATAAAAATGGAAGGAAAAGGAAATCCATCACATATTGGCTGGCTCTAGCAAAACTCAAATATTTTCTGAGAGGCGGAATCTCTTTTGAAGTCATTATTATGAGTAAAAATAAGGAATATGTAACTAATTAATTACTATATAAATTCTAATTCCAAATCTACACAATTGCATGGATAGTAATATATATATATACACACATACATATACACATACATGCATACATACATACATACATACATATAAAGTCTTTTTGTTGACCTTTTAATCAAATTGTTTTAAAATGCAGAATTAGGGGCACCTGAGTGTCTCAGTCTGTTGAGTACCCGACTCTTGATTTTGGCTCAGGTCATGATCTCACAGCTTGTGAGATCAAGCCTTGCATTGGGCTCCATGCTGACAATATAGAGCCTGCTTGGGATTCTCTCTCTCCCTCTCTATCTCTGTCCCTATACCCTCTCTCTCTCTCTCTCTCTCTCTCTCTCTCTCTCAAAGTAAATAATAAAGAGAAAGAAAGAAAGAAAAAAGAAGAAAGAAAAGAAAATGCAGAATTGTTCTTAAATTTTAAGTCTTTTGAATATTACTGTATATAACTAAAATTTGAAAGAAAAACAATCTTTTCAATAAAGGAGACAAGGATGAAATTACCCAGACAATAAAGGAAAATGATTTACATAAATCACAGAAGTTAAGAAGAAGTATATAGCGAAGTATGTGCCTTTGGTACTGCTAACGGATCATTTTTCACAATTTTCCTTTTGTTGCTTTAATCAGTCTGGTTTAACTGTCTCACAGGATTACACCCATGTGCCTCTCACTTGGGTAAATAATTTTACTACCTTACTATTTTGGACTCAGTAGTGACCTGATCCCAACTGGTGAATGATGGAGGCTAATGGGTTTACCTGCCATGAATAAAGATAAATTAAGTAGTTATCACTGATACAGCTGTCATTGGTAAGAAAATAAGGACAAACAAGGACATATAGTTCCAAGTGTCCATAAAGGTTAATTTTAGATTTTTTTTTTTTCCCAAAGGAGAGCAACTTTAGATGAAACTGCACAGAACACAGCTCCTTTAATGTATGTTATTCAAAGAGTCCAGGAACCACATCATCTGCTCTTTCCGGGTCAATAAGACAAGAAAGCAAACAAACAGTCATGTTGCATTCCTGAAGTGCTTCTAGGATCTGAACATAGTAAGTGACTATCCCTGGTATATAATACTTTCTATTGATCCCCTTCCTATCCTAAGCAACCATCAGGGGACACCTGGGTGGCTCAGTCAGTGAAGTCTGTAGGCTCAGGTCATGATCTCATGGTTCATGGGATAGAGCCCTGCATCAGACTCTGAGCTGTCAGCAACAAGCCGACCTGGGGTTCTCTCTCACTCTCTCTGCCTCTCTCCTGCTCGTGTTCTCTCTCTCTCTCTCTCTCTCTCAACAAATAAACATTAAAATAAATGTTTTAATTTATTTAAATTAATGTAATTTATATTTATATAAATATTATATACAATATATATTTATATATTAAATTAATTAATTTCTTTAAATTATTTAATTTATTTAAAATAAATATATACAAGATGGATATTAATTCAGATGAAAAAGATACATAATTCCATGTTAAGTGAAAAAATAGTCTGTAAAACGTAATGCAGAATATGAGACCAAATTTTGTAAGGGAAGTGCATGTATGTATGTTTAAACACAAAGAGAAGGACTGCATTAGAAGAGAAATTGTAGAAAAGTATTTCCCACAGCATTGCTTGTTATCATCTCCGGGGCAATGATGCTATGGGTGGTTTTATTTTTAATTGAGACAATTCAATTAATGACAGGTTGTTTTTTTCTGTGATAAATACATTTCACTTTCATAATTCAGAAAAACTAAATGAATTCCTTCCCAAGAGTATCAACTCGTGATTATATACCTGATTGGCTAAGCTCCCAGAATTTAGACAATTAAGTGGAGTTTTGAAATCAAAGCACTAGTACAGATCTTGAATTAGGTATTAAAGGTAAATGGATACATAATAAATTCCTTAATTACTCATCATCTTTGCTCTGCAAAGAGTGAGCATTGAAAATTAGGTAGTACCCAAATAGCTTCAACAGACATCATAGTAACAACAGTTAATGTTAATATCTAGCAATACCTATAGAACAGATGGATCCTAGGGCATACATTCACTCCATTAGTGTCACATAAAGAAAAGTGCCCCAAATGTAGCATTTTTTAATAACCAGCAAATTAGAAATATATACCCTTCTCCTCCCTCCTTTTTTTTTTTTGTTTGTATTTCATGGAACAAATCCCACCCCACTTCTTTTAAATTTTTTAAGTTTATTTATTTTTGAAAGAGAGGGAGACAGAGCATGAGTGGGAGAGGGCAGGAGGGAGTGGAGACATAGAATCTGAAGTTCTCTCCAGGCTCTGGGCTGTCAGCGCAGAGCCCAATATGGGGCTCTAACTCAGGAGTCATGAGATCATGACCTGAGCTGAAGTCGGACACTCAACCAGCTGAGCCACCCAGGTGCCTCCAATCTCACTTCTTTATAAATATATCTGTCATCTTCAATTCAAATTTAACTCCCAATTTCTATAAGAAAAGCATCCCTTGGGATCCTTTGTCTCCCTCTCTCTACCCCTCCCCCACTCATTAGTCCTCTCTCTCTCAAAAATAAAGAAACATTTAAAAAAAAAGGAGAGAAAGAAATACATCTCTTGCTGTATTTTGAGACCATTGGTTGCTTTAATGTGCACACCTCATTTCTTCCAAATGACAAACTCACTAAGCACGGAACCTGCTTTTTACAAACTTTACATCATAATACAGTATTTTTTTATATATATAATAGACTTTAATATCTATGGAAGGTAGTCGCAGCTAAGAGAGTGTAGCAGTTCAAACGTGGTCCCAAACAGTTTAGGTCCAAGGAGTAGCATGATACTGATTAGCACACTGACTGTGGACTATTTCCTGAAACTTCCCATCAGTTTCCTCATTTGTAAATGGATATAACAGTCCATTTGGTTGTTTTGGAGGAGGGACTGTTTTCTATGTTACATGTTCTGTATTTATCATGTAATCACTGTCCAAATCCTCACATCAGCCCCATAGTCATTTAATTGTTATTTCCACCTTGTAGGTAAGAAGGCTGAGACTCAGAGATGTTCCATGACATGACTAAAGCCTCAGGACCCGGGCAGAAGAACCGGGTCTCAGACCTGGTAACCTGCTCGCAGAATCCTCATCCTGAACTTCCACCCTGGTATCACCAGGAACAGAGTAAGTGCACGGTAAATATTAGCTGTGCTTCTTATGGTTTTGTCAGAGGTTTAATTCCCTGCCCCCTGCGATGGTCTTGAGTTAAATTTACATTCCCTCAGTCCTCATTTGCTGTCCAGGTTGCTCCGGTCCCCCTTGCTTCCGATTGTCTTACATTACTATTCCTATTTGCTTGGACCCTGAAGATTTGGGGCTGGTTATTTTGTAAACTATCCCTCCGTCTAGGCTTTACTGACTTTTCAAAAAATAATTAGATTTAGATTGTGCGTATTTGGCAAGAATATCACAGAAGCGATGCTATGTTTTCATTGTATCCTCTCCCGTGACAGATGATTTTGATTTGTCCTCTTTCTTTTGGGACCTTCACTTTGATTTTTTGGGTAAGAAGGGGTCTGCCAGGGTTCTTCAATATAAAATTTTCTCTCTCTTTGTAATTAATATGTGTGTTGTGTGGAGAAGGACTTGAAAATGTGTAAATATCCCTCTACTCATCCAATTTCAAATTTATTAATTAATTTATATCAGCATGGATTTAAAAGACTCTTGTGTACTTCAATATGTATATTTCATTTGTATCCATTTTTATCATTATTAATTATTTTTGTTTTGAATAATTTTAGATCTGCAGAAAGTTTGCAAAGTAATAGAAGCCACCTAACCAGTGTCCCTTAATATTGATACCTTACATTATCATGACACACTTCTCCAGCTAAGAAATCAACATACATAAGATTCTATTCACCAAACAACAGGCTGTATTTTGACTTCGCCAATTTTAGTTTTTTGTTTTCTTTTGTTTTGTTTTTTAAGTAACGTACATTTTCTGTTCCAGAATCCAACCCAAGATAGCACTTAGCTAATCTAGTTGTCATGTCTCCTTAGTCTCTTCTGATCTGTGACAGGTTTTTTTAGTCTTTGCTTTTATTCTATGACTTTGACACTTTTTTTAATTTAAAAAAACTTTTTTGATGTTTATTCATTTTTGAGAGACAGAGACAGAGTGTGAGCAGGGGAGGAGCAGAGAGAGAGAGGGAGACATAGAATCCTGAGCAGGCTGCAGGCTCTAAGCCATTAGCACAGAGCCTGACACAGGGCTTGAACCCACAGACTATGAGATCATGACCTGAGCCGAAGTCGGACACTTAACCAACTGAGCCATTCAGGTGCTTGACTTTGACACTTTTGAAGATTCCTGGTCAGTTATTCTGTAGAAAGTGGCTCAATTTTGGACAATCCAAAGTTTTCTCAAGATTAAACTGAGATTCTCAGCCTTGCTGGTACATACCACAGAGGAGTAATATCCTTCACATGACATTAGATCAGCAGGTACGCAATATCAGCAAGAGGTATGATGAGTGACGTTGACCTTGATCACTTGGATGAACTGGCTCCTACAGGTTTCTCAGCATTAAGTTACTAGTTTTCATTTTTCACACTAAATTTTTAATAGCGGGTGGCTAAGTTCATTTCCAGACTTACAGGGAAGGAAAGTAAGTGACACATTATCAAAGTATATGTAGAGATCATAATTTGGTTTTAAAAGGCCTTCTCCAAGTGAATGAATGCTTTTTTGTTTGTTTTTTTTTTTTTGTTTTATTTATTTTGAGAGAGAGAGATTGCCTCTGAGAGTGGGGGAGAAGCAGAGAGAGAGTGAGATACTCTCAAGCAGATTCCATGCTCAGTGCAGAGCCCCATATGGGGCTTGATCTCATGATGCAAGGTCGTGACCTGATCTGATATCAAGAGTCAGATGCTCAACTGACTGAGCCACCCACGAGCCCCAGGGTTTTTTGTTTTGTTTTGTTTTGTTTGTTTTGTTTGTTTTCTGATACCCATTACTTGTTCAATGGCAAGACTTGATTAGTTATTTCATGTAGAGATTTCATATTCACCATCTATTCTTTTCTTGATTCCACCCCCAGCAACCACTCGGCAACCGGTCATGCTGTTTATACTTCAAAAATAATTATTTCCTCTATCACCTTTAACTAACTCACACTTTCGTAAACTCAATGTACTCCAATGAGCATTCTTTGGACCAAAAATAAAACATGTACATTAATAACACAAATGCATATGTGTAATGTTAAATGTTCTGCAGAAAGAATAATTTGAGAAATACTATTTCCATCAAATCTTATTACTGTTGACTATGTTGGAGCCTTTTAAAAGTGTCCATTGAAATGCTTCAAAAGATGGACATATTTGTGATTCCACAATATGTGGAATGTCAACATTAAATGTCAACTTTCCCTTCTTAAATATGGTTTAATCTTTGGAAATGTGTTCCAAAAACTCCTGGAAACACTATACTTAACTCGATTAACTAGAACGGATTCCCTCTTCCTCTCTCACTGGCTTCTATCTGGTGAGATCTTCTGCTTGGCCAAAGTCAAAGTTGCCTCTCTAGGAAAGAAACCACTCTTCACTCCTCTCTGCTTTGGCTTTTGACAAAATTAATCACTTGCTCTACTCAAATCCCATGTCACTTATTTGATATCACTCTTAGAGCACTCACGTTGCATATTACATTATATATATATATATATATATAATGAAATAATTCATTCTGATATAAATGTCAAATGTAATATAAAGTCTTTACAACTAGAGTATCAATTTCCTATAATAGAATTTACGTATGTCTTCATATTGTTTTCTTTTTTTTCCTATTATTTAATGTTTGTTTATTTTTGAGAGAGAGAGAGACAGACAGAGCATGAGAAGGGGAGGGGCACAGACAGAGAGGGAGACACAGAATCCGAAACAGGCTCCAGGCTCTGAGCTGTCAGCACGGAGCCCAATATGGGGCTTGAACTTGGGAACGGTGAGATCATGACCTGAGCCGAAGTTGGATGCTTAACCGACAGAGCCACCCAGGCACCCCTGTATTGTTTTCTTATCCTCCAGCTGAGTGTCTAGAAGTTACTCCTTCAGTGATAAATATCTTGCTATCAATCAGCATCTTTGGGGCCTGTCCTAATATCCGGGTGCTCTGATTCTCAGGCTGGTGCTTGCTCAGATAAATAAAAGTTACCCCAATGATAGATAATGTGCAGAAATTAAATTAACTTAGGACCATTTGACCATTGTACCAATTTGCATATGGCCTATTTCAGAGACTGTTAACAATTCCAAGTATATGAATAAAATATTTTTGAAATTCTACGTGAAACCAACAATCTATTTCCAAAAGGTGTCTTCATTTCAAGCTTATTTAAAACCACCTGGGAAGGAAGATGAATCTTTCTTTTTTCATCCAAAGAACTTACGAAATTATATGACAGTCATTTCTGTTTGAATTTTCAAGTCATCATATTGTGTGTTTGACCCATTTTTACTGTAACAATTGTTTTCAGGCCTTCATGGCTGTGTAAAATACACACTTTCAGTTATTCCAATAAGACTCACAGCTAACGTATATCTTAATATAGATTTCCTACTCATCAGGATTCTAGTATGTTCCTAGTATTGAGTGGGTTTAGGCCAGGAATGCTAAAGTAACATAACATTCTTGGCCTAAATATAATCAAGACTTCTTCAGTGTTCTGCAGCTTTCAAATATCTGACTAGATATACCTTTTAGTGAAACAATTGTTTGTAATTATATATGGTAACAGTAATAATTCTAATTCTAATAATATTGATTAAAACCAAAAGAAGGTCAGGAACTCAGTTAAGCAGGGAAAGAGCTACTTGAGCCATCAGGTTATAGGTTACCAATTAAAGCAACCAGCTAAAAACTAAAGAGTTTACCTTTTAACAATTAACTGTGATGGTATGAGCAAAGGGCTAAAACCCTGAGAGCACATCAACTCTTCTGATTTCTTTTTCCACCATGGAATAGTGTGCTGGCTGAGGGTCAGGGGGACAGCAAAGACATGGAGGTCACTCACTGTTGAGGGAGTCATGAGAAAAGGGCTCAGGCAGATTTAGGGATCCTGAGGTTGGGGGAAAGGGGTATGTGAGGAGAAAGACTAGTAGGGGTACTGAGTCAGAGTGGGAAAAAAGTGTCTTTGAGATTCCCTCCTTTCCATCTCCCTTTGCCTAAAGAAGACTTCTGCCCAAGGCCAGATAAGGACAGCTCGGTACAAGGTACAAGGACCCCAAGGTTAGGAATGTGATTGTATAAGAGCATGACCAGAGAGGGGGGCTGAGTCCTCAATAATATCTCCCTTTAGAAGACTCCAAAGGTCTGACTGTGCACCAAGTCTCATGTAACAAAGGCAGAATTCCTCTGTGGGGCCTGCTGGGTAAAGCCTATGGAATTGTCTATGGTCAGGCCCCAACCAGGAGCCAACTCCTCAGAGAATGCTCCTAGTACCCAGTGTGGGCGAAGCAAAATTCTAAGCGCTTACCAAATGATAAGACATTTAGTCCTTATAAAATCCACTTAGATTATTATCATTTCCATTTTATACATGAGAACGCTGAGGCACACAGAGATCTAAATAATTTTCCCAAGGTCCCAGAGTTGGAGCAAAGCCAGAAAATCTGGCCTGAGTGTCTCTAAATCACCACATGATACGCATTTTCTTCACGAGCCTAGAATCGAACTCTATTTCCATACCAACACTAGATGCTATTGTAGGGTTTTAACATACAGTGAGTTTTCCAGAAATGTAACTACTGTGTAAAATGCAGGAATGTTATTATGCTTTTAAGCTTACCAAGAATTGCTTACCGTTTCAGGAAATCAAACCTCTGTTGGCAACACGGCTTGTAGAGAGCTAGCACTGTCAGTACGTCACACCTGTACCACCCGTGCGTTCGTAGCAAACTGCAGAAATATAAGCATCTGACTGCTTCATTATATCCCCTAGAGTCACGCTGAGTACTGGCATATTGAAAGGCATATTATTCTCTAGTTCACTCCATTCAGGTTTTTTTGTCTGGTCAGGTTTATTGGCGTATAATTGAACACACTAAAATACAACCTGCCTAATGTATACAGTTTTATGAATTTTGGAAAACACGGTTGTGTAGCCACCGGTGATGACAAAGAACAGTTTCATCAAACTCCAGATTTTCTCTTGTGTCCATTTGTAGATTGGAGCCTTATCCACAATACACACACATGATAACACACTGACAGATAACAAATGTATCACTTACAATGCTTATTATGGAATCAGAGTGTCTCAGTAGTTCACCTGCTGTTGTGGCTGAGAAGTATTCCCTTAAATGAGTATGCCTCGGTTGCTTATCCATTCATCCACTGAAGGGCACTTGGGTCAATTTCAGCTTGGGGCAATTACCAATAAATCCTCTACAGACATGTATATATAATTCGTGTGTGTGTGTGTGTGTGTGTGTGTGTGTGTGCGCGCGCATGTATACATCAATTTTCATGTACATTTGATAATAACCTAGGAGTAAAGTGCTGGGTTGTGTGATAAGTGAATAACTTTTTAAGAAACTGTCACACTATTTTGCAAAGAGACTGTATACTTGTCCTCCATTAGAGAGGGACATGCAAAGAATACGTTTCAGGACTCCTAGTGGATGCCTAAAACTGCAGACAGTACCAAACCCTATATATGCTATCCTTTCTTCCTACGCATACATACCTATGACAAAGTTTAATCTATAAATTAAACACAGATTAATAATAGCTAATAATAAAATAGACCAATTGTAACAAACTGTAATAAAAGCTATGTGAATGAAGCATCTCTCTCTCTCTCTAAACTTCGTATTGTTCTGTACTCACCTTTCTTCCCATGATTTTGTGAGATGATGAAATGCCTACATGATGAGATGAAGTGAGGTGAAGGACGTAGGCACTGTGATGTAGTGTTAGGTTACTATTGACACACTGATGATACTTCAGAAGGAGTCTCATCTGCTTCAGCCTTGTGGTTGACAGGAGGTACCTGAAACCATGGACGCTGAACCCATAACATTTCCACGAGCAGCGTATGAGGGTTCTGTGTACTTTGCATCTTCACCAGGGTGTAGTTTAGTCAGAATTTCTTTTTTTAATCCCAACTGACATGCAGTATGCCATAGTGTGACTTTAATTTAAATTTCTGCATTGACTTAACAATATTTAGCACTTTTTCATGTGTTAATTTGCTTCCTATAAATCCTCATTTATGAACTGTTAAAAAATTTGCCCAATTTTTCTTAGGTTGTTTATTTTGCTTTTGTTTTGTATTTATTTTGAGAGAGAGAGAGAGACGGAGAGAGAGCATGCGTTAGCTGGGGAAGGACAGAGAGAGAGGAATAGAGCATATGCAGAGGAGGAGCAAAGAGAGAGGGACAGAGAGAATCCCAAGAAGTCTCCATGCTGTTAGTGTAGATCCCGACATGGGGTTCGATCCTAAGAACCTTGAGATCATGACCCGAACTGATATCAAGAGTTGGCTGCTCAACTGACTGAGCCACCCTGGCACCTCAAGATTTCTTAATAAACTGTCAATTCAACTCTTATCTTTCATTTGTTTTACTAATATTTTATCCCAATTTGTGGCCTGCCTCTTCATTTCCTTGACTGTGTCTTTGCGTCCAAAGACGAGTTTTAAATTTTGATGCACCGAATTTACCAAGCTTCTTTTCTTTTACGGGCCATGAGTTTGGTACTAAGTTATTTTGCCAAATCCAAGATCAAAAATATTTTTCTGCAATGGTTTTCTTCTAATGACTTTGTAATTAGGGCTTATGTTTAGGACTTTGAGGTGTGAGATATGAGTTGAGGGTCATTTTTGCACTTTGGATAGTGAATAGTTTCCATAGCGTTTATGGAAACCATTTGTGGAAAACCCTAGAATTACCTTGTACCTTTGTCCAAAATGAATTGACCATATTGTTTGTGTTTATTCCTGGAGTCTTTACTGTGCACTGGAGATACAGGTGTGTTTCCTGTTCTAACCCAACATTGTCTGGATTACTGTGGCTTTAAAGTAAATTTTGGAATAAGGTCATGCGTGCGCTCCAACTTTGTTCCTCTTTGTCAAAATTATTTTGATTATTCTATTTCCTTTACTCTTCCATAGAACTTTTAAAATAATCCTGCTGATTTAAAAAAGAAAAAAGAAAAAAAAAACATTTGCTAACTGTTTGGATTGAAACTGTGTGGAATCTGTAGGTTAGTCTGGTGACAACTGATGTCTCAACAAGATCGTACTTTTCTCTCCATTTACATGTTATATCTCTCCGAGTGCTTAGGATTTCTTGGTTTTTGTTTGCGTTCCTTTTTTTCAGAAGTATGTTATACTTTTCAACATACAGATCTTGTGCACATTGTGTTTAACTCATATGTGTTTCTTTTTAAATGGTACTCTGTTTACTTAAATTTCTGATTTTTCATTGATAGTTGGTAGAAATATATTGACTATTTTTAAATACTCAACTTATATTCTGTAAAAAAGCTAAATTATCTCATTCGGTCTAGTTACTTTTTTATAGATCCTTTGGGATGATTTTACCTACACAAGGAAGCTGCTGGCCAGCAGCTCTGTGAGTGAGTCATCTCGGAATGGCACTTCTAGCCCCAGTCAGAGGTTCAGATGACAGTAACCACAAAGGATATCCTGATTGCCCCTCTGTGGATCTGGCCCTTTCCCAGCGGTAGACTGTTTGTGACTGCCTGTCGATTAGCCAGGTGTTAGGGGGAGAAAGTCTAGCCTGGTCTCAGTCAGGCATGGACTGAATTCCTGGGTCCCTGGAGCGAGTCTTTCTCAGTGATTCTGCTCTACATTCCTGTAGTTATCAAACGCCGCCTCTTTGGTGAGTCTCATGCAGCCAAGTGATTTTGCCTTTGTTCCTGGGACAGAGGGGGGATATTAGATTTGGGGCTAGTATGATTCTGGGCTCTTTCTTTTCTTTTCTTTTCTTTTTTTCTTTTTCCTTTTTTTTGTCCCTTGAGAGAGAGAGAGAAAACAACCAAGAAAGAGGCAAAGAGAGAGAGAAGAGAAACTTAAGCAGGCTCCACACTCAGTGCAGAGCCCCATGTGGGGGTTCCATCTCACAACCGTGATGAGATCATGACCTGAGCCAAAATCAAGAGTGAGATACTTAGCTGGCTGAGCCACCCCAGTGTCCCAAAGATTTCTTCTTTGACCCTCTCCCCAAGCCACAGTGAAGCTTCCCTGTGCCTTTGGAGGGTCACAGTGACTGACACTTCCTTAGCAGTTTCAAGCTTTTGTTTCTTAGAAAAGTCCATGGGAAGGGCCCAGCCTGGATGCTGTTTTTGTGTTTCCAGCTGTACAGGCACTTTCCTCCTTGAAATATTTACCACTGAAAGAGGTAGATCAGAAACCTAAATATAAAAACTAAATCGATTACACTTCTGGAAGAAAACACTGCAATAGACAAAAGTTTCCCAGATGTGCTATGGAAAACATTAATCATTAAAAGTAATAACTGACATTATCAAAATTGAAATATTTTGGCCTTATAAAGACACTCTTAAGAAAACAGGAAGATAAAAGACACACCTGGAGAAAAATATTCACTATACAGTATCTGACCTATGGCTTGTATCAACACCATACAAAGAACTCTGACAATTAAGAGAAAAGACAATTCAATTTTAAGAAGTGTGTAAAACATTTGATTTGCTGTTCACAAATAAGATAGCTGAATGATGAATAAGCAAATCAAAAACTTCCCAGCATCATGCGTCAGTTCTTAGGAAAATGCAAAGTGGAATCACAATGAGATCCTTATAATTACTGAATGACTCATAATTAAAAATTGATAATGCCAAGGGTTGGACTGACTCTGTAGCAACAGGAGCTCTGATATACCGCTAGAAAGAATGTAAAATGATACAGTTACTTTTATTTTACCTTTTTAAACATTCCTCTGCTAGTTTTTGTGTGAGCAATCTGTTTTCATTTCTTTTGGAACGGAATGGAATCGCTGGGCCTCCTGGTAACTTTATGTTCGACATTGAGGAGCTGAATGACATAATTACTTTTGTGATTCTTTGGACGTTTCTCTAAATTTAAAAGTATATTACTTTAAGAATAACTCACTGAGTCCTAGGTATTTATTCAAGAAAAAATGGAAACATAGATCCACACATTTTAAATGAATATTCTGAGCAGCAGTATTCATAATAGCTAACTATGAAAAATAATCTAATTTTTTTACTGTTTATTTATTTATTTTGAGAGAGAGCACACACGCAGGTGTGCACACCTGGGGGAGGGGCAGAGAGAGAGGGAGAGAAAGAATCCCAGTCAGGCTCCACACTGTTAGAACGGAGCCCCATGTAAGGCTCAAACCGATTACCTGTGAAATCATGATAAACAACATATGATATATCCAAAGAATAGAATACTGTTCAGCAGCAAAAACTACCAAATAGCTGATACATGCAACAATATGAATGCATCGCAACAATATGAAAAGCCTTGTGCAAGAAGACAAACCAAATAGAATATATACTACCTAATTCCATTTATACAAAATTTTAGAAAATTTATGCTAACCTATAGGGTAAGACAAAAGATCAATGGCTTTCTCTGTCTGGTGGTAGAAGGGAGAAGGATTGCCAAGGAGCATAAGAAATATTTTAGTTAGGAATAAGAGAAATTTGTGTCTTAACTGTGGTAGTGGGTTCACAAGCATATATATTTGTCAAAACGTACTTAATCGCACAATTTAACTAAATGCAGTTTATTTTTATGTAAGCTACACATCAATAAAGTTGATCTAAAAACATATTGGATCCAATAGGTATGAAAACTCTAGGTGTAAATGGAAAACAGACCTTCAAACAGATGAACAACATTAACCTTGGAAGAGAAATACATGCATCCTTATGCTATTTATTATAATAGACTAAAACTGTAATATTCAGAAACTACTCAAACCCCCCTTCCCCTCTATAAAAGGGAGATGATGTCCACCTATAAGTTACCCTGAGGCTAAAATGAAAACAAAATATGCAAAACACTTAATACATGGTAGATTTTCCACTTTATTTTAAAAACACTATTAGTTTTGTTTTTCTTGAATGTTTCTTGTGTGTGATTCCCATGCCTGGAATAGTTTTCCTGCTGCATAACCCGTCCTTTAAATCAAAGCCTTATATTTCATTCAGTTTGAAGCATTCCTTTCTTCCCATATTTACCATTTATCTATTTTTATTGACCAAATGTTATTTATTTATAGCATAATGAATTGCATTATATTCATGGGGGAGAAGACCAAATGTTTATCTTCTGAATTGCATTTGCATTGCATGAATGAGTAAGAATGTACAGAATAGTAAAACTCAGATGCCAAAAACTACATCGTAACATCGTGTCTATACGAGAATGCACGGTCAAGAGCAGAGTGTGCCACATATTAAGGAGGGGCCATTTACATACCTGGGTTGCAGAAACTGTGACTTTATTTCCTCTGAAATCCTAAATGCACACTTTCTTTCCCTTTTGATACCTTCAAAATGAGTTCTCAAATCAATCTGAAATCCAGTTATTAAGGAGGACGTTAAGCACTGTAACATGTTAATGTAGACTATATATAGGATTTAAATGGGGAATGCAAATCCCCAGGCTGATCCACATAGAAAGGAAATAATCCAGGATTCAGCACCATTTAAATTCACTTATGTAAGAGTGGAGAGCTGTCGTCTGAGAAGTTGCTAGCGAGCTTCGTACCCACCAGAGGGAAGCTTTTCTATCTTGATTTGCTGACCAAGGTGGGGACTCTGGCACTGGTAGCTGGGACGGGTTCCCTTTGCAAAACAATTCTGGGTTTCATAACAGACCCCAAGGCTTATTCCATCAGCTGACTGAGACACTTCTTTTCTTTTTAAATCACATTCCCATCCGCCCCAGTCCGCAATAAACAAAGTTCTGTTTTGCTGCACTTCAATCTTGAGTAGGTTACAGTTCCATGGCACATGAGCATTGAATAAGGATCAAAATGACATAGTTTCTATTTATTGACCACTTCGTCTACTCGTCACCTGTATCACTATTATTTCTCACAGATGCTTCAGGAGGTAAATGCTGACTCTTCCCTTAATCATATCTATGAAAACAACTAAGGCTCAGACATTTTTTTTTTCCAAGAGCCCACAAGTAGCCTGAAAACTTGAATTTGATTTTAGGAATATTGTCTTTGTTTTTGCCCCTGCAGGATCCAGAGGCAAAGAGATTAAATGAGTACCAGACAATTGAGAAATTGACCGAGGTGTGTTTTTATAGTAAATGGCGATAGTTCCTCCAGAAACAAACAAACAAAAAAAAAATCAAGTATGTTGCTCTTTGGAAATCAATGTTTCTCATTCTAGGCATATACATGGGCCGTGTCCCATTTGCCCAAAGCAGAATCAAGCAGTGTAAGAGATTAATAGTTGCCCTATTATTTCCAGGTTGCATACCTGCTGTCTACTAATATCCTTTTGACATTTTGATGGATATGGGTCAGAAAACTCTCGCAGGTCCATAATTTCATTTAGCCATAGGTGGTTTGAGCTTTTTCTAATTCATTACGAGCACATCTGAGTTGATGAAACACTTTCTTTATGTGCTCAGTTCTCCTGATGTACTTGGTCAAAAGTACATATTTGTGATTCAGAAAGATTCAATTATTCTTCTTTTGAAGTCAGATCAAGCTGGGCCACACGGTGGAAGGACCCTCAAGGCTTCATATTCTTTCAACAACTCAGGGATTTGGCTAGGCCAAGAGCCACTTATTTGAAGTCTATACACATACACTTATTTGATTTAGTTTATAAAAGTACCAAAGCAACCCACTGTTACTCAGGAGGACTCTTCACTTCTAGTTGAGAAACCTTATTAAGTTTTTCCTCCATAGGAAGTTGCACGTTTTGAGGAAATCAGGCCTTGGACCCCTCCAACCAACCTCAGATTCTCCGACTGTGGTATGTGAGGTCTCTGGTCATCTTGAACTCTAACATCCTGTGATTCACTATTTTCAAGGGAAAAAGACGGAATGATTTTCCTTCTATCACATATTCTTTAATGATATTTTTCTGGTCTCCTTTTTTTTTTCAGAGAAACCATTTGCTTTTTATAAGCTTTAGCTCCCCGTGAGTTAATGTTTCTAGAAAGTACTAGTATGAGTGCACATTAAGCCGGTAGACCTGAAAATTGAAAGAAAAAAGATACGCACACACACACACACACACACACAACCTTGTTAAAAAGATAAACTACATGTTCAGATAAGCCAAAAATTACTGTCTAAATCTACCAACGAATTTCTTTTATTTTCTTACATAGATTGTGAGGGTTTGAAACAATGGGAAAGTGTTTTTTTGTTTTTGTTTTTGTTTTTGGTAATATTTCTTATCTTATATAATTGAATAATAATTTCATTTGAGGAATTTATGCAATAATCTATCTTTATTCAGAATAAAAACGAGTCAGAGTGACCTAGTAGGTAAAAGCTAGGCTTTGTAGTCAGATGGGCTGTGTTCGAATTTGGTTTCCAACAATTACTAATAATGATGCCTTCACAGCTTCATTATTAGACATAAATGAGATAAATGTGTATAAACTACCTGGTGGCTATTTGTTTTTTATAACTCCTAGCAGGTCTTTGAATAAGAGCATTGACCGAGAAAGGTCAGCAATCCTCTCCTCCTCAGGGGTTTCGATACATTCACTGAAAGGTTCCACAGACTAATGGTGTAGTAGTGCTATAATTAAGCCAGATTTTATTTTGATTCTTATGAGTATCACCCCATTTCTTGTCTGGAAAGTAGTAAAATAAGCCTCACATGAGCCACATTAGAATACAGTGAATTTCATCCTGGAGACTGTATTCCAGAGACAAAGGTGCTAAACGCCTAAGGTTTGAACAGATCATTCAAATAGATAGGAAACTACTGCCAATAACAAATTGTCCAAATAGAATTATAATTATGATATATTCATGAATAAGATACATTCAACTTTTCTTCCTTATCCAGCCAGAAAAAAAAACAAAAAGAAGCAATATCCTATTGCTTTGTGTGTGTGTGTGTGTGTGTGTGTGTGTGTATGAAATAAAATAAAATACATTTTGTCATGTACATATTCATTTTTATGTAAGATTATGCAGTGCCTTGCCCACAAACATGTCCAGCACACATTATTAATTTCATAAATCAGCATAATTAAATATGAGTGTTTAATAAATAGATTAATAGATTCTTTTATTCACTGTAGAGAGTACATTAGTGCTAACGTTCATGGTCTTTAGAGGCATTCACAAATCTCCTCTTTCTGGGCAAAGAGTAAGAGCGTAGGTCCCTGCCCCTTTGAAGCTCTGTGTGGATTTATGACATGCCTTGGCAAATATGAGCAGATGTGATCTATCACTTCTGGATGGAAGCTTGAGGAAATAGTATGGCATTTGCCCTCCGCTATCCCTCTGCTATGGTGACCATGGGAATACACATCAAAATAAACATTTGCTTCAGTCGCTCAGTCTGGTTTTTGCATAACCACTATGCTCAGAGCTCTCCTGGTGACCCAGTATGATATATGACCCGGGGAATATATGTTTATTATATTAAGTCATTGGGATTTGGGCCAGCAGAGTCATGCTGTATATGGTCAACAAATTAAATGCTCATCTATTTGACTTTGCTCTTTTATTTATTTTTTTTTTTTTGAGAGACGGAGAGAAAGAGTGAGAGTGCTAATGGGGGAGGGGCAGAGAGACGGGGAGAGAGAGAATCCCAAGCAGCCTCTGAGCTGTCAGTGCAGAACCCCATGCAGAGCTTGATCCCATGAACTATGAGATCATGGTCTGCATCAAAATCAAGGGTTGGATGCTTAACCAACTGAGCCACCTAAGTGCCCTTCCTTTGCTCATCATTGCATGTCGAATAAAATCCATATTTCTTGACACGGCATATGACACTCTGCCTAAACTTCTCTAACCACATCTTCCCTTCCATATTCTCACCCAAGCCACAGTGAGTCTTCCCTTTAACTTTGCTAGTCTAGTACATTAAAAGCAATATCTCCATGTGGTTTTAACATATTTTTCTATCACAAAGAATGAGCTCGATCACATTTTCATATTTGTAAGTGTCATTTATTTTTTTATTTCCTGTGTGATTCAAAAGAAAAAGCTTCAAAACTGTGAATATGTTGTTCAGTTATTTTCTTGTATGTGTATATATTGATTTTTGTCCATTCATAACTGATTTGGGCCAGCTGTGGGATTTCTTTTGTTTTTGTAAGGTTTGAAAAGTTTTGTTTCAATATTCTTAGGTTTCAGTAGGATATACTTTGCATGCATGTGTTCCTTAACTTCCCTGTTTGATACTGAGTCAATAGGATTAGGGCATTTTTTTTCAGGTAATTCTGACATCCTTGGTTCTTATTTCTTGAAATAATTCTCCATTTGTTTATTTTGATCAACTATGAAAACTATTCTAAGAATTATTGACACTTGCAACTTCCTTTTTTTAAAGAACATATATTTTATATTTTCTACCACTTAATTTCTTCCTGAATCCTAATGAAAAAATTCTTCAAGAAGAAAACATCATTCAACTCCCTCATTTGTTCTTCAGTTGTATCAGTTCCACTTTTCAACTCTTTATTGATTGCTTTTGTCGACCACTGTGGATTTATTCTGGGTTATACTTTGTGAGTCCTTGCTCCTGGTTTATCCTTACAAAATTTTAATCTCTTTGAAGATAATTAATTTGTTTCTATAAAAATGTATTTTGTCTGGTTCATTAATTGCTAAGAATATCCACCATCTGAATTTTCTATTTTATCAGTCTTAACATTCAGTGATAGGTACTTGGGTTAAGATTCTCCAGTCTTAACTTAAGTCCCTTCTCATGGCTTTCAGCTGGGGTGGGGACATGCCTCAGGGAAGAAGGGCTCTAACATTGCTCTCTGCATCTTACTGTGTCCTATTAGTTTTCAAGAACTTATAGCTTCAGCTGTAATTATTTAGTATTTTGGAGATAAAATATGTAGGGGGTGACTAGTCCTCCTTCCTTAAACATTAACTGTTTTCATCACACACAGGCCTTATTGTTTTCCCTCAAGCTCAAGATGGTGTCAAGATGATTGCTGTTTTTCTGTCTTCAGTGATCACCTTCAAGCACAGGGCCAGTTAAACAAAGTAAAAGATCTAGGGCACATTAATAAACTTTCTTCCGCCTCGTCTTTGGGTAGATGCCCAAGTCTTCTTCTATTTGAACCTAGATTTTCTTTCTTGTGTGATCAGGATTTCTTCTAGAAATAGACATAGACCACAACAGCAACAATATTTGTGATCCCATATATTAAACAGTTTTAAGCTTTTTTAGAAAACTATACACCCAAGTTGTTTCTTCTCTTTAGTTTGAAAGTGACCATGAATATGTAAAGGCTTACATGTAATCATTGGCATGTATTTAGAGTTTGCAGGGAGGAGTTCTCTTCATCAGTGCAACCTGCCAGGTTACCAAAAACTTCTTTGACTGTTTCAAGAATAGTTTCTCATATTTCTATTAGATCATGAGTACAGGAAATTAACTAATGGATTGTAATTAAATGTATTACTCCCTACTTCTGTTCACTTTAACAGAAATTTTAAATTGTTAAAACAATTTAACAAAAACGCACTGTTGAATGGCATGAAATAAGACCCAGAAAACCAATGGAGAAAATCAATGAAACAAAAAACTAAGACTTTGAAAAGGTCAAGAAAGTTGATAACCTCTAGCAAAACTAACAAAAAATAGAGAATTCACAACTTACTAATATCATGAATAAAACAGGTAATACCACTACCTACTCTACAAACCCTAAAAGGATAAGTGAATATTACATACAACTCTGCATACAAAATTTGATAACTTGTATGAAATAGACCAATTTTTTGAAGAGTACAAACTATCAAGTAAATACAACTTACCAATAAGAATTTAAAAAAAAACTGAATATCCCTATAACTATTGAGGACATTAAACATATATATTATAAACTCCTAAAAAAAGATATCTCCAGGAACAGTTTTCCCTGGTGATTTCGGCCAAACATTTAGAGAAAATACTAACTTACACAATTTCTTACATAAAGTAGAAGAAGAGGGAAACTTTCCAACTCATTTTATGAAGCCAGTATTACCCTGAATGAAAACCTGGGAGAACATGTGTAAAAAGCAAAAACAAATACAAAACAAAACAAACAAAGAGGCATAGCAATAACTATAGACTAATATCCCTCATAAATATAAATGCAAATATTTTCTTTTACTGAATATTAGGAATTCAACAATATATAAAATAGATTATACACCGTGATCAACTGGACTTTATTAGAGAAGGGTAATTCAATATTAAAAATCAATCAATATCATCGATTATATTAACTGATAAGACAGCATGATTAAATTATTTTTATAAATTATTATATATGTTATATATATAAATATACATGATTATATATACATAAATGCTGGAGACTCAGGAAACAGTTACAGTTCAAGTTCAAAGGTAGTCAGCTGGAAGGACAAAGAGGCCATCTGCTTACTGTACAATTCCCTCTTAACTTCAACTAATTGGAAAAAGCCCATCCACATTATAGAGTGCAATCTGTTTTGCTCAAAGTCCACTAATTTAACTGTAAATCTTATCTAAAAACACCTTCATGGAAATATCCAGGGCACATGGGTGGCTCAGTCAGTTAAGTGTGTGCCTTCAGCTCAGGTCATGATCTCACAGTTCCTGGGTTTGAGTTCTGTGTCAGTCCCTGTGCTGTCTGTGCAGAGCGCAACTCAGATCCTCGGTTCCCCTCTCTTTCTGCTCCTCCTCTGCTCACCCTCTCCCTCCCTCTCTCTCAAAAATAAATAAAAACTTAAAAAAAAGAAACATCCAAAATAAAGAACCACATTTCTGGACATTGTTAGTATTTGACTACATATCTGGGCATTGTGATATGCCAGCCAAGTTCCCACATAAAATTAACCATCGCAGAACTGTTAATATTCATTGTGACAATGACAAAATTATAGTTTTGATATTTAACCATAATTATGTAAGATGTCATCGCTGGGCAAAACTGAATTGAATGTAGGGTACGCAGACCTCCCTACTATTTTTGTAACGTTTTCTGTATTTATAATTATTTCAAAATCAAACATTTAAAAAACACTTTACAAATTTAATAAAAAATATAAAGTCCAATTTTGCAGTGAACCTAAAACCACTTTTAAAACTAAAGTCTATTTTGGGGCACCTGGGCGGCTCAGTCAGTAAAGCATCCAGCTTTGGCTCAGGTCATGATCTCACAGATTGTGAGTTCGAGTCCCTCACGGGGCTCTGTGCTGACAGCTCAGAGCCTGGAGTCGGCTTCAGATTCTGTCTCCCTCTCTCTCTCTCTGCTCCTCCCTGGCTGGCATGGTCTCTTTCTCAAAAATAAACAAACATCAAATAAATAAATAAATAAGTAAATAAGTAAATAAGTAAATAAGTAAATAAATATAAAGTCTATTTAAAAGAGAAAAAGTGAATTGGAAATCCCCATTCCTATTCCACAATATTTCAGTTGGTTGATTTCCTATTGAGGAAACACAGAGGTTGCTCTCTCTGCCTGCAAAGTTACATTCCTCTTCACTCAGGCAACTCTTACTCATTGGATTTCCGTTTAAATGTCATTTCCTAAGGATATAATTCTCTGGCATTCGTGTTTGTTCAGTTTTCTTGATAAATCATTCACATTGCATTATGCATTTTCCCTTTGTAACATTTAGCACAGTGGTAATTAATTCACAATAGCTGTTGTTCGCAATATCTGGCTAAGATGTCATGAGCTGTCTTCAATCTCTTCACCATCGATGAGTGCCTATCTGTCTGACAACTAGCACTTAGTAGGTATGTATTAAATGTTTGCTAAATAAGTTCCTTAATCAGAGTTTTCATGACACAGAATTCAGTGCAGAAATACTTTGAGAGCTTAATAAGGAAACGCCAAGACACTAGTGTGATTAATGATGACTATAAAAATGGACACCCTCTCTTCCAACAAAGGTCATGTAGCAAAACCAGAAAGAGATAGACAAGGGTTTAGAGTACTGCTATAAAATGCTCCTTCCATGTAGGTGGATGTGGGGAAACTTTACAGACTTCTCATCAGAACATGGTAGGGTCAAAACAATAATTTAAGACATTCTCCTTTATCTTAATGTACAGACAAGAACACAGGAATCCTAAGACAAGCTGATCTTGTGGACCTTTCAAGTTCCTAAGGAAGTGACTATTATAAATTTAGTGTCATATTCACAGACATCCACAAGGTACTTACACAGAGGTGGTATCGATAAATATGTGTTGAATGAATAAATAAGACTATAGACAGCGCCTGAGATCCGAGAATTAAACCAGGATTCTGGTTGTGAAATTGTAAGAGAGGAAAATGTGGGCAGAATATTAAGTAGTTCTTACTAGAGAACACTGTGTTCTTACTGAGCACAATGTACTAGAGCAGATTCTTACTAGAGCAAACTGGAGCTGCTATGCGCTTATACTCAGGTAAAATTTGTGCTAAAAGAGTCTGATAAATACATCAGCTTCCTTACTAACTTGAAGGCCTGTTATCAGTTGTACATCGGCTTATGGGAAAGGCAAGCATCCTTTAACTTTAAATTGCCATTAGGCATGTAACAAACAAGCCACTCATTTCTAAAAAATTAATTGCAATTTGCTTTGCTATGAGTTTTAGGAGCGATATACAAAGTGTTATCAACAACTTCACACTGTCCAGGGCTTTGTCTCACTCCCTGACAAATGATCTGCACTTTTCTTTCTTTCTTTCTTTCTTTCTTTCTTTCTTTCTTTCTTTCTTTCTTTCTTTCTTTCTTTCTTTCTTCCTTTCTTCCTTCCTTCCTTCCTTCCTTCCTTCCTTCCTTCCTTCCTTCCTTCCTTCCTTTCTTTCTTTCTTTCTTTCTTTCTTTCTTTCTTTCTTTCTTTCTTTCTTTTTCTTTCCCAAAAAGAGCAAGCCCCCTAGGAGATAAACAGATGATGTAACATGGTGGTCTTGGAATAAGACTCTAGTTTATTTTATAAGGAAATAAGACTATAGTTCAGTTTAATAAACTTTTATTTATATTATTGAAATTTTTATATTTGCGATTCTCCTAAGAGAAAAAAAAACAGGAAAAATTCTACTAATTAAAGATTTTAGGAGTTATAGTTATAGACCTCATGATTAACAACTTTCACAAAGACAAAAATCAAGAAAATAACACCAGGATTTAAAAAGAGGTCATAAATATATATTGCAGTTATAATTAAAAATAAAAGTGAAAATATGGATTTTATATCTATGAATTTGAAATTAAAAACAATTAATGTTTTATTTATTTTGAAAGAGAGAGAGAGAGAGACAGAGCATGAGCATGAGAGGGGCAGAGAGAGAGGGAGACACAGAATCAGAAGCAGGCTCCAGCCTCTGAGCTGTCAGCACAGAGCCGGACATGGGGCTTGAACTCAAAACTGTGAGATCATGACCTGAGCCAAAGTCAAACGTTCAACCAACTAAGCCACCCGAGCCACCCCTGAACCCAATGTTTAAATCCAAGTCCTTCAGATATTTTTTAAAGTTTTTTAATGTTTATTTTTGAGAGAGACAGAGGGTGAGTAGGGGAGGGGCAGAGAGAGAGGGAGACACAGAATCCGAAGCAGGCTCCAGGCTCTGAGCTGTCAGCACAGAGCTGACACGGGACTCAACTTCACAAACCGCAAGATAATTACCTGAGCTGAAGTGAGTTGCTTAACCCACTGGGCCACCCAGGCACCCCATGATTTGGAAATTTAGACCACAGGAACAATTTTCCAGAAATAGAACTTAACCAAAATGACACATGAAGATTGAAACTTGAAGAGCTGCAAGATCATCACACAAACATAATTATAAATTAGTAATTAAATATTCATTCTTTTAACAAATCAGGTCCGAATGTTTTTGTAGTATATCATAGTTAAAATATAAGATATTTTTGTCATATATAAACTTTTATTTTATTATCATTTTTAATATTTATTTATTGTGAAAGAGAGGAAGAGACAGAAAGCGCAAGAAAGGGAGGAGCAGAGAGGGAGACACAGAATCTGAAGCAGGCTCCAGGCTCCGAGCTGTCAGCACAGAGCCCGATGCAGTGCTCGAACACGCAAACTGTGAGATCATGACCTCAGCCAAAGTCAGACTCTTAACTGACTGAGCCACCCAGGCGCTCCTATTTTTATAAATTTTTTTAAAGATTAAAAACAAAAGCAATGATTTCCTCTTATTTTAAGACACTGGAATAACTCCCTATCAAACTAAGTAAGGAAATACAGAAAAGCAACATCTTATCTCACTTTTAAAGAAAAAGGTAAAATACCTAAAGCATATATTAGCAGATTAAATTTAGCAACATATAAATAATGCAATAAATCATTATGCAATCTATTTAACTCCAAAAGTGTTAAGAATATGTTTTCTTAAAACTACTCTTAATACAAGTTGTCATATTAACTTTCAAAAATATGATTATTATCTTCAGATAAAAAAACAATGAAAATAATTAATTTACCAAAAGATATTTTAGGAAGAGCTACTATTTGCCGGGTATTTTGAGGTTCAAGAGATATAATGTGAAAATGATATCTAAGTTTTTTGTTGTGTGGGACTCCAATGGAGTATAGAACTTAATGAGATTTAACAGCCTGCTATGAAAGAAAAAAGTTGTAAATAAGGAATAGAATGGAAAGCTCTTAACTCCCAAAAGTAGTACATAAGACATAACAGCCATAATTTTACTTTTTGAAATATTGGGTACATTTTCTTTAAATGAGGAATACGGTCAGAATGACAAATAGCATCATTTCTATTCCACATTTCTTTGGAGATCCTATCAAATTTTGTGAGAATAAAAAACAAGGCATTGAAAAGAAGCAAAAATATAATATTTCATGCATTAAGTTTAGTCAATAAGAAAATTCACTGATTGTTAAATGTAAGTACAACATAACCAAAAACTTGTTTCAATCCACCCACAACAAAACTTAGGATATAAAATTTTAAATAAGATTTCATTTCCAACAGATACATAGAAAAATTATAAGTCACTGGACATAATAAAACAGCATTCTCAAAGTGGATTAAAGACCTAAATGCAAAACCTGAAAAAATTCTAAAAGAAAACATAAGCAATAATTTCTTTGACATTAGCTGTTGAATATTTTTCTAGACAAGTCTCCTCAGGTAAGGGATACAAAAGCAAAATTTATTAAGACTACATCAAAATTTTAAAAAATTGCACAGAGGAGGAAACCATCGACAAAGTGGCAAAACAACCTTCTGAGTGGGAGAAGATATTTACAAATGATCCAATACGGGGTTAGTATCCAAAATATTTAAAAGACTTAGAGAACTCAATGCCAAAAGGAAACAAAATAATCCAGTTAAAATGAGCAGAAGGCCTGAATAGACATTTTTCTTCCAAAGAAGAGCTACAGATGGCAAACAGACGTATGAAAAGATGGTCAATATCACTCATCATCAGGGAAATACAAATCCAAACCACCATGAGATATCACTTTACACCATTCAGAATGGCTAAAGTCAAAACCACAAGAAATAATGAATATTGGTGTAGAGAAAAAGGAATCCTCTTGCACTCTTGGGAATGCAAAATGGTGCAGCTACTATGGAAAACAGTGTTGAGGTTGGCTCCACAAAACATTAAAAATAAAGTTACTGTGTAATCCAGTAATCCAATATTAGATATTTACCCAAAGAAAAAAGAAACTCTAATTGGAAAAGATATATATTCACCCCTATGTTTATCATACCTTTCTTACAATAGCCAAGATATGGAAGCAATCCATTTGTGCACTCATAGATGAATGGATAAAGAAGATGTCATGTGTGTGTGTGTATATATATATATGAAATAGATGAAGGAGATCAAGAGCACACTTAATCCTGATGAGCACTGAGTAATATATAGAACTGTTGAGTCATTATATTGCACACATGAAACTGATATAACAGTATATAGTAATTATACTGCAGTAAAAAATAGCATTCTTTGTTCACAATGAGAATAAAAAAGAAATCAATAAAAAAACATCAACAGGAAATGCCTTTTCATATTGAAATGAACACCCATGATATTAAACAACTCTTAGGTCAAAGGGTAAATATAGAGGGGCTTTAGAATTGCCTGAGTATAAGGTTTATAAAAATAGGATATGAAAGAATTTGTGTCATATAATTAAAACAGTTGTGAGTAAAAAATTATAGTATTGAATACCTATATAAATACATATGAGACAAAAATTAATGAACTATCCAACTGAGAAAGCTGGGAAAAGAATGACAAAGTAAATGAAAAGAAGGCTGATAGAAAGCTTCATAAAGATAAAAGCAGAAATAAGTGAGTTAGAAAGCTGGCACACACTAAAACTCATAAATAAATGCCAAATTTTTTTGCAAACTCTCTCATGATCCCAAAGGACAAATTTACACCTTGATCAGATTGATCATTTTTTTCAAAATACTTAACAAAACTCAATTCAATATACAGAAAATATAAGCAGGTTAATTACCCTAAAAGTAATGCAGAAAGTAGTTAAAGAGCCCCCTACCAAAAAGTGTAACTCCCAGTTGGCTTCATCTAGGAATTTTACCAAGTTTTTAGAGTCAGGTAATCTTAACACTACGTAGTGTTCCAGAGCATTGAAAAGGACAGCCTCTAACTTTGCTTTATAACATGAATTTCACTTACACATTTATCTTAAACAATTGCATGAATTTGATAGAGCATACATATGTTTTATTTGTAAATATCAATGCAGAAGTCTCAGATATAACACTAGGAAATAAAACCTAATAGCGCATTAAAAATAATACAAGATAAACAGCTGTGGTTAATTTCAGTAATGCAAGTGTTGTTCAGTGTTAGAAAGGCCATAAATACGGTCATAAATAAGGCTAAATAAATCTTAAAAGAAAAAACATTATGTGCTTATGTTCAAAAGTGCAGAGAAGGCATTTTCCAAATATCAGCACACATAACAATAAAAATACACTTAATAAAATAACTTAATTGACACATCATTAACATGATAAAGTATATATCTTAATCAATAAGCAAGCGTTCTACTTAAAAGCTAAACACTAAAGGTTTTCCAGCTGTAGTCAAGAAAAGACAAAGGTGCCTTCTTGGCTCTCTCACGGTGATAAGGAGAAACAAAAAAAAACAAAAAAAATTAAAGTATAAGATCCAAGGCTTTGAGTAAGGAATGCTGGAGAGCTGTATTGTAAGACTGTGTATGAACCAGAAGTAAAGGAAGTTTTGCAAAAATCACAAACTGCCCTAGAGTCAATTCAGCCTCTGAATGGATTAAGGTCATCTTCGATCAGTTTATGTGTCTGGTAGTTGGTATCCTGAAGCCTCTAAGGAAAATAATAGCACCTAAAGACTGCATAATTTTCTTGCCCAGTATCTCAATGTCCTGCTTTCAATTGTATGCATATAATATATTTCACACATATATACACATATATATACGTAAATATGTGTGTATTGATATGTGTATACATATATATATTCATGTTCTCACATACACAAGCAAAGGGTCAAGTGAAAATGGAAATAGAAGCAAATTTACAGGTATTTGAGTAATTCTAAATATCAAATATAGATATTGAAAGAACCGTGGTTAAAATATTTGAGAAAATAAATAAAAAGAATTCACCAAACAGAAATTTAAAAAAAATAAATAAATGAGATAGAATATATAGAATTAAAATACAAACTAATAGCAGGGTTTAACGGCATATGGAACAAAAATAGAAAAGATAATTAGCTAAAGGTATGATAGTTGAGTAGAAAACATGGAAGCAGATTCAAGAAATCATAAAAGATCAAAGAACACAGATGAGAGCGTGAGAAACACATGCAAATAAACGTGGTGAAAGGTCTAGGGTCCTTGGTGTCCTGGAATTAAAAACAAAGTGAATCAGGGAGAAACTGTATATTAGAAGAGACAATGTTTAAGATTTTTCTGAAACCGATGCTTGATATTAGCGCAGTAAGAAGATCTGGGATGGATAAAAGGAAAATCTGTGGATGTGCAGATAGGAACATCATAGCAACATTCCTGGAAACCCGAAAACCCCAAAAGCAGCCAGAAAGAAAAAGGCACGTGCACATTAAAAGCCATATTGAAGTAAGTTCTTCAGGTGGAAGGAAAGTAATAGAGAGAAACATGGAAAATGAGGAAGAAATAGAAAATGTAATGATTATGGGACTATAAAAGTATTAAAATGCATCGCAATGATGTCACAGAAAATAGGTTCAACGACTGTAAGGAAATCCTCTAAGGTCCTAGCATCGTCTGGCAAGTGGAATGCATACTGAAGAAAATGTGTGGAATCAAGGATGCAGACTGTGTTAAGATAAACATTTAAAGACCGGTAAAAGAGTGTATAAATTAGTGTCTAAAATATGTGGATCTTGAGAAACTTAACAGAAGACAAAGGGGAAGGGAAGGAGAAAAAAAAATAGTTACAAACAAAAAGGAAGGGAGGCAAACCATAAGAGACTCTTAAATACAGAGAACAAACTGAAGATTAATGGGGCGTAGGGGAGAGGGGAACGTGGGTAATGGGCAATGAGGAGGGCACTTGTTGGGATGAGCACTGGATATGTTGTATGGAAGCCAATTTGATAATAAATTATATTAAAAAAAAGATGGTTGTGAGGAAAATAAAATAGGTAGAAAAAAATTAAAGACAAATAGTAAAAACAAGTCTATTTAAACATACTACACGTAGACTAAATAATCAGTTAAAATAGAGATTGTCAGAGTGAAATAAAAAACCATCATATATGTGTGTATTTATACTTCCTGTAAGAAACACCTCTTTCAATGTATAAGATACATAATAGTTAAAGGTAAAAAGATGGTAAGAAACATCAAACAAATACTGACCTAGCATATTATATACTCATACATACCCATATATATATATGTGATTACACAAATATATGAACATATGTTCACATGTAAATGAATATATATACCCATGTGAATATATATACAGATATAAATGGATATAAAAATTAGACTTAAGGGGCACCTGAGTGGCTCAGTTGGTTAAGTGTCTGACTTCGGCTCAGGTCAGATCTCATGGTCTGTGAGTTCGAGCCCCATGTCAGGCTCTGTGCTGAAGGCTCAGAGCCTGCAGCCTGCTTCGGATTCTGTGCCTCCCTCTCTCTTTCTGCCCTTCCTCTGCTCACTCTATGTCTCTCAAAAATAAATAAACATTAAAAATTTAAAAAAAAATTAGACTTAAAAGTAAGAAACATCACTAAAATGTAAGGAGCTTATTTCATGATACAAAGGTCGGTTATCCAGAAAGACATAACTGTTCTAAATTTATACACCTCTAGTTATGTAGCATAACCTGTATCAAGGAATAACGGACACAACTAAAAGAAGAAATTGATGAATTATACATAGAGGAAGACCAGCAATCCCTTTCAATAGTTGATAGACTAAGAAGACAAATTAATCTGCATGAATATCAATAAGTTGCATAACCAACTTATTTTCTTCACTGATAAAGTTAATAACTACACCAAACAATGACAGAATATACATTATTCACAAGTTCACTTGGACTGTGGGTCAAAATTGACCATATTCTAGGACAAAAAGCATACCTCTGTACACTTCAAAGGATTAAAATAATTTGTAATGTTCTATTCTCAGACAACAAAGTTAAACCAAAAGAAGATCAAATAAGGATAATTAGAAAATAACATAATGTTTGGAAGTTAAGGTCTGTACATTTTTCTTAAGTTTATTTATTTGTTTTGAGACAGAGAGAGAGGAGAGAGGGAGAGTGTGTGTGTGTGTGTGTGTGTGTGTGTGTGTGATCAGGAGAAGGGCCTCGAGAGAGGGAGAGAGAATCTCAAGCAGGTTCCACACTGTCAGCACAGAGCCTTACGTGGGGGTCTAACTCAAGAACCCAGAACCTTCAGGTCACGACCTGAGCCGAAATCAAGAGTCAGACACTCAACCGACTGAGCTCCCCAGGTGCCCCGAGGTATATACTTTTTAAATAGTCGTTAATAGAAAAGAAAATCACAATGGAAATTAGAAATTTTAAAACGATATATCCAATCTGTGAGGTGAAGCTACCATGACACTTACAGATAAACAACAGGCCATGAATGAATGCATTAGAAAACATAAAAGCTGAAAAAATAATTGAATTGAGCTTTAACTCAAGATGCTGGAATAAAACTAAAATTTTAAAATCTCAAAAACATTACAAAGAAGACAATTTATTTTCTTGTATATTACTTTGTCTTTTTTAATTATGATAGATTCAGTAAAACAAACTAGGAAACAATAAGGTCTTTGAAAAAGGCTAATAAAAATGAGATACCTCTAGCAAGAAGAATTAAGAGCCAAAGAGAGAAGATGCAAATTAAAACTTTCAAAAGGTATGTATATAAATTAAAAACAAAAAAGGGTTGGTTGACGTAGTCAGTTAAGCGTCCAACTTCAGTTCAGTTCATGATCTCACAGCTCATGAGTTCAAGCCCTGCATCAAGCTCTGTGCTGAGAGTTCGGAGCCTGGAACCTGCTTCAGATTCTGTGTCTCCATCCCTCTGCCCCTTCCCCTGATCATGCTCTGTCTCTTTCTCTCTCCTAAAAATAAATAAACATTAAAAAAAAAGTTTTTAAAGAAAAAAAGAAGGAAACTCCACTATGGACTCTAAAGGAACATATTATGAGAAACTGCTATCATAGTCAATTCTAAAATTTAAATGAAAAGTGTATTTTTAAGAAGAAAGTGCAAAGCCAATACAAAAACTCAAGAAAATATTAAAAGTTCTATATCTACTTTAAAAATCAATCTGTAATTACAAATGTTTTCACAAAGAAATATCCAAGCCTACATTGTTTCTATTGTGAATTGATCTAAAATTGGAAGAAGAAAAGAAAATCTTAGAACAAAAATTCAAGAGATTTTAAAAAGATGAATACATTGCAACTCATTTTTTTGAGGCCAGCATAAACTTGGTACCAAAATATGACAAAGATAAGAAAATTACTGATAAGCTGTCTCAAGAAAGTAGACAAAAAAATTTTTTTAATAGCAAATCAAACCTAGTAGTACATAAAATAAGTTACATGTCATAATTGAATCTAACTTATTTCTGTAATTAATTACTGGTATAATATTAAAAAATAAGTTAAAGTTATAAGATTAACAGAACAAAAAGTAGAAAAAACATAATCTAAAAAGATGTTGAAAATAGCATTTGATAAAATTAAACACATTCTGATATAAATATTAGCAGCAGACTAGAAATAGAAGGCTCTTACCTATTTAATAGAAAACATAGAATTAATATTGAAATATTAAATCATTCCCTATGATTTCTGAATAAATTGAGTGACCTTTAAAACTATTCTACTCAATGTAACAAACAAGAATAAAAGTAAAAAAAGGTATAAATGAAAAGAATGAACTCAATGGTCACTTTTTGCCTCTAACACATTTGTATATGCAAAAAATACAAAAGAAAACAGCCAAAATATTAGAATTAATGTATAACACTCCCTAGGCTTAGGATTGTATAAATAAACATAAGACCTCTCAGCTGAAAACTACAAACAGTGAAGAAATTTAAGGAAAACTTGAAGAAACAAAGACATAAATCACAATGTAAAATTGGAGATGTCAATATTCTAAACGTGTCAATTCTCCCAAAACTGACCTCATATGAAATCTCATTCAAAACCAAAACTGTGTGCAAATATGTGCATGTGTTTGTGTGTGTATGTATATAAATGTTAGCAGTGATTCAAAATTTAGGTAGAGTTTTCAAGGACCAAGCTAAGAAAATGTTAACAAATAAAATAAAACCAAGACTTACGCTATCAGTTATTAAGAGAGTAAAAATGTGTGCATACAGATCACACTTATAGGCACTTGATTTATAACAGCAGTGAAACCGAGATAAATTTCTTATCAGTAAGATTAAAAAATCAAAATTTGATGATGTATTTGTCAGTGAGGCTGTGGGAAAGATAATCTTGTACGTTGGTGATATGAATGGAAAATAACAAAACTTACATAAAGGGAAATTTGGCTATATCTTCCCCAAACAGTAGTGCATTTAACTTTAGATCAAGAAATATCAGTCTTAGAAATCTTTTCCAGTGATAAATTAGCAAAAAATATAGAAAGCTGCATAAAGGGCTGTTTAGTGAAGTGGTAATAAACAGAGTGGGACACAAAACCTATACACTTATCAATAAAGGAACTTTAAATTAAACTACAGTGCATCAGTAAGTTGATTACTAGACAAACTGCTAAAAACAAAAAAGCAATGAAAAACTATTTCAAAGAGTCAGAGAAAAGGGGAACATTACTTTGAGAGAGCCCATGTGAAGAAAGATGGCTAATGTCGCACAGAGAACAAATATCAGAAGAGGATACATAAGTAAATCAATAATGGAAATTTGGAAATTGGAATCCAAATAAATCAATATTGGAAATTGAGCAAGACACATTTGAAAATTCATGAATGAAAAAGAAAAGACTGTGGTATCTGGATGGCTCAGTCAGTTAAATGTTCAACTCTTGATTTCGGCTCATGTCATGATATCATGGTTTTTGAATTCAAGCCCCATGTCAGGCTCTGCGTTGACAGTGTGGAGCAGGCTTGGGATTCTCTCTCTCTGCCCCTCCACAACTCATGTGTGCATGCTCTCTCTTCCTCTCTCTCTCTAAATAAATAAGTAAACACATAAAAATAAATAAATAAGTACACTAAATCTCAATAATCAGGGAACTACATTTTAAAACCTTCATGATATTATTACAGATAACCAAAAAAGTAAAAGTCTGATAGAACTAAGTGTTGGTGAAAAACCAAAATAACTAGGAACCATCAGTGTTAACAAAGAATATTTTGTGCTCTCTCCAACTCAGCAAAGCCCCTAGTTTTTGATGGGGAGAAAGTGTCATGTGTGGATAAGGATGAAAAGGAAAATCAACATTTATATATCTCTCCATCCATCTCTTATGAAAAGAATAGGCTTTTATATAAGCCTTCCTATAGCTATATTTTTAACAATTGTTTTTCATATATGATGGATGACCAAGTCAAAGGAAGAATAAAAACTGGGCTCAAGGTGCTTAACGCATATGAATGTTGTCTCTAATTCAAAAAACAAACAAACAAACAAGCAAAAACCTTTACTGAACACCCCTTAGATGATATGCCAAAGATAAAAGAATGCACGCTGTGACCTCTGTCTCAAGGAGTTCACAGGCTGATCAAGGAGAAAATGTCATAATTGCGACATCCATAAATAGAGTCAATGAAATGTGCACTCCATGCAGGGACACCAGTGATAAGAGGTAACAGACCCTATTCAGAAAGAGAATTATGAGCGGGTCTGATACAGGATCCATTTAAAATTTTCCAGGTGGGAGAATGTAGCACTGCTTGATAATATTATAAAAGCTCATAATATAACTCATAGCAAAGATGACCATGACATTACCACTAGTGTAAAATCGTAATATTAACAATTGCAGAAATATGCTATCATTTTTACATCCTTTTTCAGTCATCAGTTGTCAACCATGAATATTGCATCCTGAAAAATGCTAACTTCTTCCATTCGCTCAACAAACATGGAGGGCCATCTGGGGGCTTCACCTGGAGCCATGACGCAATCATGGCTCCTGGCCAGCCTCATAGTGTTCACAGACCAGTAGTAATGATTCCATAGGTTTTATTATCAGTTTCCTCATGCTTTTTTTTTTTTTCTTTACCCTAACCATTCACCCTCTCGCTCTATTTACATCTTCTCATTTGTACAAAAGACTCCATATAAGTAGAGTGTAGAAATTCCTTTGCTCCTGGGTAGGTTCACAGAGGCTACAAATTAGCCTTCCTTTATAGAAAATTTGGCCTGATAATAATAACTCCCTTTATAGAGGCCTTGCAAAGACTTTTTTTCCTTTCCATGTGGTGTTCAGAGATTAATGGGAATGGTGTCCACATAGTTGTGTTCCTGCCAGACTACCCCACTTATCTGAAGCCAGTGTCAGGGCCCTGTGACTATTAATCACCTTGCAGTCCCTGAAATAAAATCTGCATTGTACACTTCTTGGACTGAGGAGGGAGAAAGGGAATGGTGTGGTTTGGAGCTGCTTCTCATCATTAATTTTCAATTATGACTGCAAGAACCATCCAGCTAAGCCTCAAGTAGGAGGGCAGGGGGTAAAAAAGCCCCCAGGGAAGACTAATAAGGGCCACATGGAAGGGGAGAAAATCTGGGATGTATAAACTCTTTTTTTGGAAAAGAGAAATAATAAACAATTTATAAAATTCCTCACAGGGCAGTATAAAATATATCCCAGCTAATTGGGAAAAGTCACATAAAGGACAAAACAAGAAGGGCTTTTATAGGCATAAATAAAAATGACTAAGCCACACCTTTGCTTACAGAAACTTGTGAGCCCAACTTTCTTCACGAGTTAAAATAATTGTTTCCACTAAAAGAAAAAAAAAAAAAAAGATTTTGTGACTGCTTCTTCAGTTCGACTGACACTTCTCTCTCAGCCAAAGGAAAACATTTCATAGTCTTTAGAGGCCTGTTGAGGAATCCTTCTGGTGTGAAATAAGCAAGCACAGAAAATCTGTTCTTAAAAGGAAGGGGGGAAGGATTCAGCCTCCCTAGTTGGACCCAAGGAATCTGAATCATAAAGAATTAACTTCATGGGCGGTGTTCTGTGTTTTAGAAATGGCTTTTACACAGAATATTCTCATCTCACCACAGTCTATGTTGTCATTTTTATATAAATTCCATTTTTTTAACTAAAGTAACTAATGATTGAGAAGCAAAATCACATGTTTTGTGTCATAGGCTAAAAATGCCATGTTCAGGACTCCAATCTCAGGTTCCTGGCTCTAGACACACACTTTCCATGGCATTTCGATGCCTTCGAGTCTTTAGGGATTGGATATTGAAGCACAGCATTTGTATGGAGGTATTCTTTTATATAAGCATTTAGATATTATTCTTGTCAATAGAGAAAGCCATCATACACACGCGCACACGTGCACACGCACACACACACACATCTCACATCATACTGGATGTTAGTCACTTTGGGGTGGTCATTCTTCTCATTCGATCTCCATCCCAACTTTCTTATTTCATTCTGTTCTCTCTTGAGGCATAATTCCTTTTTATGAATGGTGTGGGTGTGGTGGTTCCTACACCCACTACCAAAGCTCTAGAGGTCAATTCCTTCTATTCCTACTTGGACTTAGCCAATCACACATTCTCTCTGACATTGAATCCTGAATGAGCAAAAAAAAAAACTATCGGTCTTTTTAAAAGAGGAGGCCTTGGCTATTATTCCCACTCCTTTACTTCTAGTGCAAAATCTTGGCTCTTGCACTTTCACCAAGTTTACCTTTCCAGCAGCTAATCAAGTCAATGTATCTGAAATTCTTCCAATACATTCCTCGGTTGTCTGAAAAGTCAATACTCAGTTTCTGTGACTTACAATAAAAAATGTGATTGATCCATGCTCGTCTGTAGTCTTGAATATCCACGGCTTATGAAGACACAAGCTTGACTGTAGCGCCTATGATTTCAGATTCTCATGTAAAAATTAAGTTCTTTCAGATATGAAGTTAAGTGTTGACTCAAGACATTAGAGGTAGACTAGATAAACTTCTAAAACATCTCTTGGAACTAATGTAAGGCTCAGAGTGTTGATGGCATTAGAAGTCTTTCATTGATGTTCCCTCTATCTCTGACTCATGGCATACACAGTTTATGTATGTACAGAGTAATTGAATCTGCAGTTAAAATTGGATGAGTGGGGTAAAAATTCAAGAATGATCACAAGTCAAAAAATTTAATGCTCTTTTACACTCTTATAGGGTTCATCTTACACAAATCTATTTCTCAGATTTTTTTAAACATACCAGACATGAGAAGTTTTCCATTACTGAATTATAATTACATATATTTTTTAAATGCACACTGGTTGGGAAAACTTATAATAAAATCTATGATACTTTATTATTTTTACTTATTATTTTATAAATTGTATCTTCAGAAAATTTCCCCTGATTAACCAAGACATTGAAATACATTTTAGGAGTGAAGCTGTCAACTTTATATAATTTTCCCATTCCAGATTTCAACTTGATCTAGGTGTCTGATTTCTGAGTCATAATTTTGGCTTGGGAGAGGAAAATGGCAAATTTTATGAAAAACAATCCTGTGTTTTGGAAATTTCAGCCTTATTTTCAAGGTTCATTATTACTCTTTTATATTGTTAAAACTTTGTCATCAAATGGGCTTTTATAGTCGTATAACACCAAAGCAAAACCACTGGAGAACAGGAGATTTACGTGGTAAGTGTGTTAGAGGAAATCCCTCATTGAGGGGCAAAAGCACGTGTTAAATTTCAGGTTTGATGAAAGTGACACTAGCCTTTATTTATAACGACAGCTGCTTTTAAGCCGGGGAGACAAAGTAGATTAAGAATTTCCTGATATTTTTGCTCTGAAGATCATGTGACAGAAAGGACTCTGCGTTCAGATATTGAAATAGAAAATATAAATTTACTTTCCCACTTCCCCATAGGGGTTAAGAGTACAGGTTGACTGGTCAAGGCATTTGATCCAGTAAAATTGGGTCTGGACAGGAAATCAAGGCAACTCACTCACATGGACTATGCCCTACCTAATTACTTTATTTATCTTGAATATTTAATGTGGATTTGCATCAGCATGGATTAAGTTCTTCAGTAAGAAAGTGCATATAAAAATAGAAGAAGCTTTTTTTTTTTTTTTGGTTTTACTTTTTGATTATAAAAAGGGAGGAAGGAAGATAAGAAGGAAAGGAATGAAGAATAAATGAAGAGAAAAGGAAGGAATTCAAAAGAAAGGCTGGGAAGGGAAGGGAAGAAAAGGAAAAGAAAGGAAGTAAATGATTAAATGATAAGTATCAGGTGATAGGGCACAAAGACTGGATCCTTGCTGCTGAGATTCAAGTCATGATCTGAGATCACCAACTGTGTGATCCAAACTATCTAACTTCTTGGTGATTGAGTTTAATTATGTGTAATAGGGATCTAATATGGCACCTACTTCATAAGTTTGTATTAAAGATTATAAACATTGAAATAAATGGAATGTTGAGAACAGTACTTGGGATGTCTTAAGTATTTTAAGTATCTGTTATTATCAATGTAGATTCCACAGCTTTGTGCATGTTCTTCCGTTTGTGAAACAGATCCATACTGAGTGTGCTGAGTCTTCTATCTAGACAAGATCTGTACGAAGCAACTTTATGTGGAACAAATAGAGGAAGATAACAGAACCTGTAGTTTGGGTTTGTCAGCTCTACTACTTGTAAAAGTGTCAACTTGAACAAATTTGCAAATAAATAGTTTTCCCCAGAAATGAAAAGATAAATTTATTACTCATGCAAGTATCAGATATCTATTAAGCATCTACCAAGAGACATAAGCCAGGCATTGGAATAACAATTAAAAAAAAGTGCATGAGCCAATTCTCAAGATATTTGAAACTCAGGAAAGGAGACAGACACATGTACACATATTTACAATATGCAATGAGAGGTGCTTGTTTAGAGCTGTTCCAAGTTTCTATGAGAACTCAGAAGAAGGAATTGACATTAACTAGGCATTGGTGAGGGAGGCAGAGAATACTTCACTTAGCAAGCATATGTAGCTTAGGGAAAGTTTCACAGATACCGTGACATTTGAACCAAGACTTGAAGAATGAGTGACAGTTTACCAAATGGAAAAATGGTGGTAGACGTGATGCCAGCATGTACATAGTGTGGTCATCCTTGCAGGGAGGGTTGTCTCAGTTTATGTGGCTAAATCATATGGTGCTATTATGGGCAAATGGTTGAAAAAAAAGAATTTAAAGATTTTTCTAATCATAAAGGGTTAGATCATCAAGAATAAAATATTCCTATCCTCCAGGTTCAAGAAAAGTCATGTTCTTATGTCTTCATCAGAGCCACTTGAAACCCATCTCAATCTTTCAGTAAGAATGTGTCTTCATTAACCTGACTGCTCAGCCAGCCACTCAGCAATGTTTGGCTGCAGGGTTCATGTTTGTAAGAATCTGAAAGGTTAGCCCATCTTTAAACATTCCTGTTTCTAAATGTGTGCAGATCTCTGAACTCCACACTTCCCCAAACCTGATAGAAGATCAATTTCTTGTTCAGCTCTTTGTTTCTTTGTTCAGAGATATGATGCCTGACAACTACAGCTATCCTTTGCTTAGCAAACAATACATTCAGCTTTGATTTCATATTTTGATACTACTTAATGCTTTTACTATTATACTTCTGCACTTCCTGTATTTATTAAAATATTTAATAAGCACTGACCATATGCCTGCCTAAGTGTGGCCTGTGGATGCACAGACTTTGTCTTTGGCATGGGGGAGCAGACCCAGAGATTTACCAGCTGTTCATATGGATGCAAAAATACTTTAAACAGCTGCTTTATAAATAAGAGTGGATATAGGAGAACAAATAGTTGTTGATTATCTACAATGAGACATGCATTATACTGCTTGCTTCTCATAGTTTACTTTTATTAAATACCAGAGCAATATATCAAGGTGGATGTTTGCATGCCTGTTTTCCAGGCATGAACTAGCATGTCTAGAGTTTTACTAATTTTCTCATAGAAGAGATAGAGCACTATATGATACCAATTTGCTCTGGCTTCAAAACTAGTGGTCTCATTCAAAGAGAGGAACTGTTTGCTCTGTTGCAAAGCATAAAATTGAAGTGTATCCATCTAATGATAGTTGAAATCAACCTCACTCTAGAGCATGTATATATATTTGCTGATATCACTAAATATTTAAGCCAAAAATTCTGCTTAATTCTCCGTTCTTTAAAAATTGTGTTCCAGGGTGCCTGGGTGGCTCAGTCGGTTGAGTGTCCGACTTCAGCTCAGGTCATGATCTCACAGTTCATGGGTTCGAACCTCGCATCAGGTTCTGTCCTGAGCACTTGCTCAGAGCCTGGAGCCTGCTTCGGATTCCATGTCTCCTTCTCTCCCTGCCCCTCCTCCACTCGCACTGTCTCACTGTCTCTCAAAAGGAAATAAATGCAAAAAAAATTGTTTTTAATTGTGTTCCGCATACTCAACATCATAAAGACCATATATGAAAGACCCAGAGTTAATATCATCCTAAATGGAGAAAAACTGAGAGCTTTTCCCCATGGTCAGGAACACGACAAGGATGTCCACTCTCACCATTACTATTTAACATAGTACTGGAGGTCTTAGCCTCCACAATCAGACAACAAAAAGAAATCAAATGCTTCCAAATTAGCAAGGAAGAAGTCAAACTTTTACTATTTGCAGATGACATGATACTTTATGTAGAAAACCCAAGACTCCATCCCAAAATTGCTAGAACTAATACATGAATGCAGCAAAGTCACAAGATACAAAATCAATGCGCAGATTTCTATACACAAAAATGAAGCAATGAAAAAGGGAAATCAAGGAATCTATCCCATTTGCAACTGCACCAAAAACAATAAGATACCTAGAAATAAACCTAACTAATGAGGTAAAAGATCTGTGTGCTGACAACTATAGAACCCTTATGAAAGGAATTGAAGAGGACACATATAAATAGAAAAATATTCCATGCTCATGGATTGAAAGAACAAATATTGTTAAAATGCCTATACTGCCCAAAACAATCTACACATTTAATGCAATCCATATCAAAATACCACCAGCCTTTTTTTGCAGAGCTAACACAAACAATCCTAAAATTTGTATGGAATCACAAAAGACTCCAAATAGCTAAAGCAATCTGAAAACAGAAAAACAAAACTGGGAGCATCACGATTCCAGATTTCAAGCCATATTACAAAGCTGTAGTCATCAAGACAGTGTGGTACTGGCACAAAAATAGACACCTAGATCAATGGAACAGAATAGAAAACCCAGAAATGGGCCCACGACTGTATGGTCGACTAATCTCTGACAAAGCAGGAAAGAATATCCAATGGAAAAGACTCTCTTCAACAAATGGTCCTGGGAAAACTGGACAGCAACATGCAAAATAGTGAAAATGGTCACTTTCTTACACAATACACAAAAATAAATTCAAAATGGATGAAAGACGTAAATATGAGATGGGAAACCATCAAAATCCTTGAGAAAAAGACAGGCAGCAACCTCTTTGACCTCAATAGACATGTCACCCAAGGAAAGGGAAACAAAAGCAAAAATGAACTATTAGGACTTCATCAAGGGAAAAAGCTTCTGTACAGTAAAAGAAACAATCAACAAAACTAAAAGGTAGCCTACGGAATGGGAGAAGATATTTGCAAACAGCATATCTGATAAAGAGTTAGTATCCAAAATCTATAAAGAAATTTTCAAAATCAACACCCATATAACAAACAACCCAGTTAAGAAATGGACGGAAAACATAGATAGATACTTTTCCAAAGAAGATATCTTATGGCTAACAGACACATGAAAAGATGCCCAACATCACTCATCACGATGCAAATACAAATCAAAACCACAATTAGGTACCACCTCACACTGTCAGAATTAACAACACAAGAAACAATTGTTGGTGAGGAAGCAGAGAGAAAGGAATCCTCTTGCATTATTGATGGGAATATAACCGGGTGCAGCCACTCTGGAAAACAGTATGGAAGTTCCTCAAAAAACTAAAAATAGAACTACCCTATGACCCAGCAATTACACTATTAGGTATTTACCCAAAGGATACAAAAATAAAGATTCGAAGGGGTACGTGAACCCACCAGTGTTTATAGCAGCATTATCAACAATAGTCAAACTATGGAGAGAGCCCAAACATCCATTGGAATATTACTCAGTTATCAAAAAGAATTAAATCTTGTCATTTGCAATGATGTGGGTGGATGCAGAATGAATTATGCTAAGTGAGATAAGTCAGTCAGAGAAAGTAAAATACCATATTATTTTACTCACATGTGGAATTTAAGAAGTGAAACAGATGGACATATGGGATGGGAGTTGTGGGGGAAGAGAAGAAAGGAAACAAACTACAAAAGACTCTTAAACTCTCATCAACTGAAGGTTGATGGAGGGAGATGGGTGGGAGATGGGTTAGATGGGTGATGGGTATTAAGGGGGGCACTTGTGATAAGCGCTGGGTATTGAATGTAAGTGATGAATCACTGAATTCTATTCCTGAAACCAATATTGCATTGTATGTTAACTCAAATTTAAATTATATATATTATAAAATTAAAAAAATTGTGTTCCATTATATAATTATAAATTACTGCTTTTCACATTTTCATTTGTAAAATATATATATATAGAAATAGTTCATAGTTGGTGTGCCTGTGTGGCTCAGTCAGTTAAGCATCTAATCCTTGATTTTAGTTCAGGTCATGACCTAATAATTTGTGAATTCAAGCCCTGAGCTGCACTGACAGCGTGGAGCCTGCTTGGGATTCTCTCTATGCCCTTTCCCTGCTTGTGAGTTCTTCCTCTCTTTCTCAAAATAAATAAACATTAAAAAAATACAAAATAATAAAAATAGTTAATACTTAATGAATACTTAACACTGATATTTACTAAGCACATTTTTACCATTTATACATTTTATTCCAATAATTGTTTCAAATAGAAAATTATATTATTGCTGTTTTACCTATGAGAGAACTAAGATGTGAAGAGGTTATGTAAATTCCCCAAGGACTTATATCTAATATATGGTAAAACCAGGATGATGGCATTTGCACTCGGTGACATTTTTTTAAAGTTTACTTATTTATTTGGGGGGAAGGGGCAGAGAGAAAGGAGAGAGAGAATCCCAACCAGGCTCTGTGCTGACAGTGTGACTTACGGCTTGATCCTAGGAACTGTAAGATCATGACCCGAACCGAAATCAAGAGTCAGGTGCTGAACTGACTGAGCCACCCAGGCGCCCCCTCAGGAATGACATTTTTGTTTCAAAAATTAACATATCATAAAAATAATACTTGTAGATAAAATAACAAACAAATAGGTAAAATAAGTCTTGACAAGGTTCTAAACACTTACCGGTGATACTTCCCTACAGTTAGAAGCAATTGAACTTTCTCTTCTGGTCAAAAAAACAGAATTAATTGAAAGATGCTATAGATTTGCATGTATAGTGTGAATTTAAGCTTCATGGATCCACTTAAACATGAATTGTTTTTGATAAATAAATTATAGTACTGTAAATGTATTTTCTCTTCCTTACAAGTTTTTAATAATATTTTTTCTATCTTACTTTATTATTAGCATGCAGTATATAATAATATAACATACAAAATATGTGTTAATCAACTCTATGTTTGTGGTAAGGCTTCCAGTCAGTAGTAAGCTATTAGTAGTCAGAGGTATACATGGAGTTTTGACTGCACAGAGGGTCAGAGATCCTAACATCTGTTTAAGGGGCAAGGGTATTTTCCTCAATTTCAGATTGAAAATATGTCTTCTTCATGATTTGTCATTCAGATAGGTAGGCCACATTCTACATTTCATGTCCATTCTACAGAGATCTGAGGATGAATAAGTCAATTTGATGCTCAACACAAAGAAAAGTCTAATTACTAGGCAGAAATGGTTTCCAATTACATTTTCTTTTTACCTATGAAGGTCCAGTAAAATCTTCATAGTTTATAGAAAGCACCGCTACATCAAGGTTCTGAATGATGGCCATGTTTACTTTCTTATTTGTGTTCTGGATTCGGGTGTTCCACTCTCAAAGAACTACTTGCAGAAACTTGTAGAAAATAGTACTAATAGCATCGATAAACCAGAAAAATAAATACATAAATAAAATAATATGTCCCTTTCTTGCTCTGGATCTTTTGAAGTAGTTCCTTTGGGACACAGCCATAAGGAACGACTTTGTAGGCCTTTAATATGACAGGATCAAAGAGCTTATTAGAATGAATTACTTGAGGGGACTCAGTGATTACATTTCCCTGAACTACAAAAACAAACCAAAACTAAGAAAGACAGAAAACAATCTCTAAATCATATGGGAACAGATTAGAAGGCATCAATGCCCCTGCTTCTTCTATCAAATGGCAGGACAATATGTTGATAATTCTAAGCTCTTACATATGCTCTACCTCATTTAATTGTTAACAAGCCCTCTCTGTATTTAGACAAATTTGACAGCTTTGGGAACCAGTTTTAACAAACAGTGAGAATACTATTTGAACCTTTTTATTTCAAAATAATTTCGGATTGACAGAAAAATTGCAACAATAATACAGACAGTTCACTTAATAATATATAATACAGATCCAGTGATGGCTAATATTAGCATTTTCATAACTGTGGTGTATTTATCAAAGCTAAAAAATGAAAATTGTAAGGGCACCTAGGTTGCTCAGTCAGTTAAGCACCCAACTCTTGGTTTCGGCTCAGGTCATGATCTCATGGTTTGTGGGTTCAAGCCCTGCACTGACAATGCAGAACCTGCTTGGGAATCTCTCTCTCTCTCTCTCTCTCTCTGCTCTCCCCCAGTCTCTCTCTCTCAAATAAATAAACCTAAAATTTTAAAAATAAGAATTGTATGATATTTATTAACAAACTGTAGGCTTATAGTTTTGTACTAATGTCTTTCTTCCTATCCATGATCCCTAACACATTGCATTTAGATGCCATGCCTCTTCAATCTCCATCAATCTGTGAGAATCTTATTTATTTATTTATTTATTTATTTATTTATTTATTTATTATTCCTTCCATCTTTCCTTTTTTCCTTCTTTCATTCATTCATTTTAGTGCTTCCATGATCTTAACACTTTTGAAGAGTCCAGATCAATTATTTTATAGAATGTCCGTCCGTTTGTGTTTATGCCATGTTTCCCCATGATTAGATAAGGGTATAAAAATTGGGGGAGAATACCACAGTGAGGTACCTTTTTCATGGTGTTTCAGCCAAGAGCATAACAATAACGACTTACTATTTCTCGTGTTGCTGACTGTGATCACTTAGATCAAGTGCTGTCTGCTGGGTAAAGTAGTTACTACTTTCTCCTTTCCAGGCTCTATTCCTTAAATTCTAGGCACTAAATCCAGGCCACACTCAAGGGGAGGGCAATGAAGCTCCCCTTCTAGATGCAAGAGTGCAAAGTGATCTGTAGTCATATGTTGCCACTGTCACAATTAGTAAATATTTTGGAGGAAATAACTTGAGACTAGCCAAATATCCTGTTACTCTTCAAAGTTTTGCCCACTAACTTTATCATTCATCAGTTGCCTACAAGAATTTTTACCATGCTATTCTCATAGTTATTTTCTATTTCTCTTTTCCTGTTTGGGTTTATTATTTGAAATTCTTCTGTAATTCTGTCTTATTTCTCTCATTTTTTTGTCTTCTGTTTCCTCAGTCCTTTATTGATGTCAGTACAGGCACACAGAGCTTAACTCACACATCAGTTATTTTTTGTGTTCTTTATTAAGACGTGGAAGGCTATAGCTTTATTGCTAATTTTAACCATTTAACAAATAGCTATAAGGCACTTAACACTACACATTATCCAAGAAACCAGTTCTAGATTCAATGGAATTACATTAAGCAATTCTGGCTTAGAAACAAAAATACCATATTGAATTATTGTTTTCCACCCCCATCAAAAATGAAACTTGCCACTGTCTTACTGTTTCTAAATTTTTCTCTAACTCCCTGAAGGTACTTAAATTCTTTTTTTTTCTATTTGGTGAAAAAGGAAGGTATAGATGGAAAACATAGAAAAGAGACAAAGAATCAAACTTCAAGTTCTCATGGTATACATGAGAAGTTTCAAAGAAAGGAAAGGAAAGCATTAAATATAAGAGCAGAGAGATAATCAAGATTCATTTCATTTTATATATAATGTAAATGTCCAAGAAAGGAAATTCTTGAAATAAGTTATGATTACCCATAGGAAGAGATTTTACATATCCATTCGAGCAATGGCTTTATTTTTTTTTTTTTAAGAAATTGCAGTAGCATGGGAAAGGTCACAGAATAAAGTAGAGAAAAAAAATGGCAGGATATGAAACTAGACATGTAACATTATTCTGATTTTGTTAAAAAAAAAGGGAAAGAAAAATAATATGAAGAAAATAAATATTATATGTATAAATATGCAAAAATATTTAAAAAATTAATTGCTAAAGGATACACAAAATGAGTGGGGTAGCATAATGCCTAATAGCCTACTTGGCATCTACTGAATTAATTATTGAATACGAGAACATATTAATAGTAGCTTTTACTGGGTGGTAGACTATTTGATGACTTAGTATTTCTTCTTTATGTTCCTTGTGTATTTTCCAAGTTTTCTATTCTGAACATGTATTATTTGCTGTTTAAATAAGGAGCTGAAAAAAAAAGACAACAGCTGGTTTTCAACTGTCCTTAAGCTTTAAAAAGTGACCCACGATGAGCAGTGTTCTGCTACTTTATCATCTAGAGATTATTTTTAGAAAGAAGAAATATTTAGGGGAAAAAATCGTAAATTAAAATAGGTCTTTTCTAATTAATCAACACAAGAACTTGGCCGCTCAATACGAATGGTGTAGGTCACCTGAAAAGCAAACAGAATAATCATAACTGCTTTAGGAGTCTTTGAAGTTATAGATTAAGCCAGTGGGAAATTAGCCAGATTGCCATTATAGCTGAAAAGTGCCGGAAGGTCCCGGCAGCCAGTGTAATTATGCAAGCTTTGTGAGCCTTGAAAATTTTGTGATTGTAATGCGTGCTCTCAGCCTTCATAAAGTTCTACACCAACCTGCATTCTTTAAACTGCTGTCTGGCCCAAGGCTGAGTGATAAATTAGAAGAGAAAAACAAATAGTGCAGCAAACCCTTGCTTTCATATCAAAAGTTTCTTTACCCATTATATTCCTAAAGGATGCTGGGGTAGGCATGAACAACATCCTCCAGTGACCAACGCCACTTGGGTAGGATGGAGAAATTGACATTCACGTGAGCTTTTTCTTACAGGATAGGCAGAGGCATACACACAGCTGTGTCTAATTATGACTGGAATGTCAATTATAAAAGAGGCCATCTGGGTGCAGACAGAGGTCACTGATAAGCTTGGGGACTCACCGTAGCGTGGTAACATTTCAGAGCACTGCTCTGAAGTATAGAAGAGCTAAGCCTAACATGATGCTCTGATGATCACCGTTAAGTACGTTTGTTTTGGCCTCCCTTGCAATGAATGCTACTCTAAACTGAAATGTCACTAGATGCAAAGTGCATTGAAAGGGAGGTCTGCTGCGGTGTGAACGTAGACCTTTATTTAAGTAGAGAAATGATTAAGGGAAGGGGTGGAAGAGAACATACGATCAAAATGTCTTCACATTCATACAAAGACAGACCCAGAAGTCAAGGGTAAAGGGTGACCCGCAAAAGAAAGACTTCAATCGCCTTTGAAGATGTACCTCTGAGGCTATAACAAGGCTTGACGGAAGACTCCAGAGAGGCGTCTCTGCTAAAGAGTGTGTTCCATCAAACTCAAGGAGTAAAAGTTTTCTTATGGGTGACCTTCAGTTCTTTTGCAGATTCCTTGCCAAAGATAGCATTTCAGACAAGTAGCATCTGGTTTGGAATGTCCGACAATAATATTGCGTAGGACAGTGGCCTTAAATTTCAGAGGCACAGATCACATTAACAAATTATTAAAAACTAGTGATTCTTCCTCCCACACATATTTCCCCACGCATACAAAATGCATTATTCAAGGGGTTCAGAGACACCCCCAACACTCTACTAAAGTACATGAACCTGTGAGCCCTTCTAATAATCTTGATGTAGAAGTAGATGACAAGTAACTGTGTATAACTTTTCCTCCTAGGAATTGAGTAGATTAAATATCTCAGCTAACCTAGCTTGATTCTTTAACAGAAATATTTTTTTTAACAGATAGGGATACTGAAGCAAAGAAAAGTTGAATGTTGATGATGGCTATTTGGATATGAATCAGAGCTGAGAAATGCGATCACCAATTTCCTGTTCTCCTGTTCCTAAGACTATTGTTCACGGCCCAATGTATCTGCTGGTTTGTAAGAACCAACAGAAATATTTCTGTGGAGGCAAAAATTTGGAGAAACTATTCCTTAATGTTTTGACACGTTGTCACAAACACAAACGCACAGCTACAAAGACCATTTTAAACCGTTTCTGTAATTAAAATTATTTAATAACTGAAAAGATTATCCTCAAAATTACCAAAGAAACTATTGATTTTAAGACAGTTCATTTAGGGTGCCTGGGTGGCTCAATCAGTTGAGTATCCGACTGTTGGTTTCAGCTCAGATCATGATCCCAGAGTCATGGGATCAAGCCCCATGTGGGGCTCCACACTGAGTATGGAGCCTGCTTAAGAGTCTCTCTCTCTTTCTCCCTCCTCCTTTACCCTACTTGCACACTCTCTTTTTCTTTCTCAAAAATAATAAATAAGTAAATAAATAAATAATAAATAAATAAAACTGCATTTATTAAATTCAAGTGTTTGTGTGAGAAATTACTGACAACTATTAAATAAATCAAAATCTTGGGGCACCCGTTTGGCTCAGTTGGAAGAACATTTGATTCTTGATCTCCGGGTTGTGAGTTCAAGCCCCACACTGAATGTAGAGATTACTTAAATAAATACTTTTAAAAGTTCCAAAAATAATTAGATAGAAAAACAACATCTAAAACAATAACAAAAACAAGACTCTCAAAAATAATAATCCCAATGCAAAATTTAAAATAATTGAAAATAACATCCTTACCCTACTCTTTTTACTGCATTTAATTGTCTCCGTTTATGACTAGAGATGAATGCCCATAGGAATCTCCCTAAAGTCTTCCCTTGTATACTCCTCCCTATCTCCAAGAAATTGTTGAGTTTACAGCACATCTATTTAACCTTGGAACCTGAGGGGTTTTATAGATATGTACACACACACGCACACACACATACACCTTTTGTTTTTATTGTTACTCAGTTTTACCATAATTCTCATTTAGTTATCTGAGCATTTCATTTTGCTACACAGACACTTGGAGATGGGAAACAGTTCATGATGTAGACAATGGAGACAATGGTGTCTTCCCTCACCACTTATCTAGCTTCCCTCTCAGGGCCGAAGCCTGCCCCAGGGTGAGTGTCACCTGTTGGCTGCTCATAGATGAGCCCTTAAGGTTATCGCCCCTCCCAGCAGTTGGCTTAGCCAATAACTGACTGAGACAGAAATGTAGAAGCCCAAATCTCCCTTGATTCATCTGGTGATAATTCCGAAGGGCCATCCCAGTCTCAAAGCTCTTTGTAGAAACAGCGGAAGCCTCAACTACAACTAGAATTTGATGACCTTCCAGTGTGGGGAGGGTATTCAATTCATACGTATATACTTTCCTTACATAGCTACATTTATGTATCTTTATCTTCATCAAAATAAAGCATTTTGAAACTGACATACGGACTTCATTTGCATTCCATTCGTTTTTTCCACAAACGCTATTTTTCTGTTCCATGATCCAATGGCCTTTACTAGTTCTATCTCCTTCATCTCCTCCAACCTATGAAAATCTCTCGGTCGTTCCTTGTTTTTCAATATTGACGGTTTTGAAGAGTATCAGCCAGGTATTTTGTAAACTGTCCCTCACTTTGGGTTTGTTCGATGTGCTCTCTTCATCACTCTGGAGTTATGATGGGGTAAAACTACCTCAGAGTTGAAATGTTCTCATTACATTGTATCAGGGGTACATGGTATCAACATGACTTATCACTAGTGACTCCAACCTTGATTATTTGCCTAAAGTAGCATCTGCCAGGTTTACCACAGTAAAATTGTCATTTCTCCTTCTTCTAACTCTCTCCCAAAGGCACCTAACAACGCAACTTCTGCACGAAGCTCTGTTTCAAGTCTGTTTCCACAGGATCCACACTAAGAGAACATGTAAAATTCACCCATTTGATTTCAACCTATACCCTCAAAACTTCACTGAATAATTTGGTCTGTGAAATTTACCTTTGTCAATACCTGTAGAGTAGAAACAAGATCATCACAGTTAATTTTCCCACCATGCTAAAGTTACACTAAGACTTACATGTTTACAAAGTTACCGGCTAATTTACTTTGCACAATAGTCTTAACTCAATGAATTCACAGAAAGAGCAGTATAGTCAATAGACACATATTATATCACTCTTATGTATGTTTTCCCTGGTTGTGATTTGGTGTGAAAAATACTTGAAGCTCCTGTCACACACAACTTTAGTAAAAGGATCTAAACCTCTTTCTTCTCCAATTATCCAAACTACTGACTGACCACACCAGAAATGCATACATTTCACTCTGAATTTTTTGAACTAATTCAGTGACATCATATGTTATGAATATCACTAACATTTCATTGAAAATTACTAGATCCAACATTCTCATCTTTGCTATGCCAGGATCTCCATTGGAAAATATCTCTACAAGGGGATTGAAGGGGGAGGGGCCAAGATGGCAGTGCAGCATGGAAATTTTCTGCTTCTCTCATCCCTGAAATGCAGCTAGATCAGCACCAAACCATTTTGCTCACATAGAAAATTGATCTGAGGGTTAACACAACAATCTGCATAACTCCAGCCACAGAACTTGGCAGGTACATGGCTCGGAGGAGTGAACTGGGGGAGAGAGAAGCTGCAGAGAGTAGAGAGCTGCTTTAGTTTGTGAGGAGAGGACAGAGAGGAGAGTACAGGAAAAGCGCTCCTGAAAGCAGCTGGAGAGAAAAAGAAAGAGTGAAAACACCTGTAAGGACCTGAACAAGAAAGGGAGAATGGAGAGGGATTCAATACCATTAGGACTCTATAAACAGGGGAGTGCAGAGACAGAAACTCCACAGCTCATTACCCGGCAGTGATCTAGTGGGAAGGGTGAATCACCGCAGGAACAGACAGGAGGATACAAGGGGTCTTCCACTACATGGGGAGAGGCAGTTCCCTTGCTGGGAGAACATGTGGTAGAGGCTGCACAGCCTTCCCACAGGCAAAGGTCCCAGCAGATCCCCAACCACAGCCATGTTTGTGGGTGTTGGAACAAGGATGCTAGGGTGCAGTGGAGCCTGGCACCAGATGTGTGTTGCGTTTTACCATAGTAGTCCCTGAACTGCTGCTGGCTGCTACATGATCAGGTGAACATTTTCTGGGGCAGGATGGCACCTGGCCCCAGTCTCTGGGCCTCTGCAGTGGTGAGGTCCTGTGAGTTTTCCTGGGAGTGGGCTGACACCTGCCCATTGCTTGGTGAGACCTTCCCCCAAAGAGTTGGAGCAGGTTCAAGCCATAAGGCCCTCAGAAATGAGAGGTTTGGAAACACAGCCCCATCTGAAATAAAATTCAGGAGGGAGGTGCCACTTGGAAAACTGACAGGTTGAACATGTACAGTGTAGAAGCAGGGAATAGATGGAAGCCATAGACAAAGAGGGGTACTTGATTGCCGGTTGGCAGGAGCACAGAGTTCCGATGCTAGAGACTGGGAAGCTGGTGACTCCATTTTCACCTCTCCTGCACATGAGCATACAAGTGTACATGTGCCACACAGATCCACCCCAGTAAGCCAAGCAGCACCACCTAGTGGAAAACACAGCTGTTTCACCAAGCTCCATCCAACTGCACCAACCAAGCCCTAGAAGAATACCACAAGTCTCTCCATCTGTCACGTGCTTCATAGTTTGACTTCTAGGGGAAACTGGATATAATTTCATTTGGGTTTCATTCTGTTAACTCGTCCATCTATTAATTTTCTTTTGCTTTTCTTATTCTTGGATATGGAAAGAGAAAAAAAAAATTTTACTTTTCATTTTCTTAAAAAGGATTTTTCTTTAATGTTTTTCTACTATTTTTATTCTTTTGTAATTAAAAAAATTTAAGGCTTATTTATTTTTGAGAGAAATAGAGCGTGCACATGCAAGTAGAGGAGGGGCACAGAGAAAGGGAAACACAGGATATGAAGCAGGCTCCAGGCTTTGAGATGTAGGAACAGAGCCTGACATGGGCTAGAACTCACAAACTAGAAGATCATGACATGAGCCAAAATTGGTGCTTAATCAACTGAGCCACACAGGTTCCTTTTTTTGTAACTTTTTTAGTCTATTTTACATACTTCATTTTGTTTTAGTCTATTTTAATTTATACATTTTTAGAAATTTTTAAACGTTTTCTTACTTTTTTTTTCTTTTTTAAATTTTCTTTTCTTTCCATTTTTCTCTATTCTACCAAGCTTTGTTCAACGACCAGACCAAAACACACCTAGGATCTAGCTTCCTTTATTTGATTTTTTGGGTGTTGATTTAATTTTTTTAATTTTACTTTTTATTTTATTATTTTTCTTCCTCCAAAACAATAAAACAAAGGAATTCAAACCAAAAGAAAGAACAGGAAGAAATGAGAGCCAGGTACTTAACACAGATATAAACAAGATGTCTGAAACAAAATTTAGAGTCATGATAATTAGAATACTAGCTGGAGTTGAAAAAAGTGTAGAATCCTGTTCTGCGGAGATAAAAGAAGTAAAATCTAGTCGTGACAGAATTAAAAATGCAATAACCGAGATGCAGTCCCAAATGGATGCCATGGCAGCAAGGATAGTTGAAATACAGCAGTGAATCAACAATATAGAAGACAAAGGGAGAATAATGAAGCAGAAAAAAAGAGGAAAACAAAGACAAGAGTACGATGTAAGAATTAGAGAACTCAGTGACACATTAAAAAGGAATAATATCTGAGTCATGGGGCCCCAGATGATGAAGACAGAGAAAAAGGCATAAAACACTTATGTGGGCAAATCACAGCAGAAAACTTTCTTAACCTGGAGAAAAAAGCAGACATCAAAATCCAGGAAGCACACAGAGCTCCCATTAGGTTAAACAAAAACTGACCATCAACAAGGCATATCATAGTCAAATTCACAAAATACACAGGACAGACAAGGAAAGAATTATGAAAGCGGCAAGGGGAAAAAAAAGTCTTTAACCTATAAGGCAAGACAGATCAGGTTTGCTGCAGACCTATCCAAAGAAACTTGGCAAGTCAGAAAGGAGTAGGATATATGCAATGTGCTGAATTGGAAAAATATGCAGCCAAGAATTCTTTATACAGCAAGGCTCTCATTCAAAATAAAAGGAGAGATAAAGAATGTCCTAGACAAACAATAATTAAAAGAGTTTGTAACCACTAAACCAGCCCTGTAAGAAATTTTAAGAAGGCCTCTCTGAGGGGAGAAAAGATGAAACAAAACAAAAAAGACCAAAAACAACAAAGACTAGAAAGAACCGGAGAACACTACCAGAAACTCCAACTCTACAGGCAACACAATGACAATAAGTGCATATCTTTCAGTACTCACTCTAAATGTCAATGGACTAAATGCTCCAATCAAAAGATATAGGATAACAAAATGGGTAATAAAGCAAGATCCATCTATATGCTCTTTACAAAAGACCCATTTTAGACCTAAATACACCTTCAGATTGAAAGTAGGAGGATGGAGAAACATCTATCATGCTAATGGTCACCCAAAGAAAGCCAGAGTAGCCATAATTATATCAGATGGTCTAGATTTTAAAATAAAGACTGTAACAAAGATGAAGATGGACATTATGTCATAATTAAGGGTATACCCACCAAGAAGATCTAACAATTGTAAATATTTATACATTAAAAGAACTATTCATCACCATCAAGTGGGATTTATACCTGGGATGCAGAGCTATTTCATGTATGCAAATCAATCAATGTGATACATCATATTAATAAAAGAAAGGACAGGAACAACATGATCCTCTCAATAGATTCAGAGAAAACATTTGACAAAATAGAGCATCTTTTCTTGATTAAAAAAAAAAAACCCTCAAGAAAGTAGGGATAGAAATATCATACCTCAAGATCATAAAAGCCGTATACAAGAGACCCACCATCCTCGATGGGGAAAAACTGAGAACTTTCCCCCTAAGGTTAGCAACATGACAGGGAGGTGCACTCTCGCCACTGTTATTTCACATAGTATTGGAAGTCCTAGCCTCAGCAATAAGATAACAGAAAGGAATAAAATGCATCCAAAATCAACAAAGAAGTAGTCAAACTATCACTCTTTGCAGACGACATAATACTCTATATGGAAAACCCAAAGATTTCACCAAAAAAAAAACTGCTAGAACTGATCCATGAATTCAGCAAAGAGGCAGGATATAAAATCAATGCACAGAAATCAGTTGCATTTCTATATGCCAATAATGAAGCAACAGAAAGAGAAATCAGGGAATCAATCCCACATACACTTGCACCAAAAACCATAGAATACCTAGGCATAAACCTTACCAAAGAGGTTAAAAGTCTATACACTGAAAACTATGTAAAGCTTATGAAAGAAATTGAAGAAGACACAAAAAGTGGGAAAACATTCCATGCTCATGGATTGGAAGAACAAATATTATTAAAATGTTGACACTACCCAAAGCAATCTACATATTCAATGCTATTCCTATCAAAATAACCCCAGCATTTTTCACAGAAATAGAGCAAACAATCCTAAAATTTGTATGGAACCAGAAAAAACTCCAAATAGCCAAAGCAATCCTGAAAAAGAAAATCAAAGCTGGAGGCATCACAATCTCAGACTTCAAGATGTATTACAAAGCTATAATCATCAAGACAGTACAGTACTAGCACAAAAACAGGAATGGAACAGAATAGAGAACCCAGAAATGGACTCACAATTTTATGACCAATTAATCTTCAACAAAGCAGGAGAGAATATCCAATGGAATAAAGACAGTTTCTTCAGGAAATTATGGGAAAATTGGATAGTAACATGCAGAAAAATGAACCTGGACCAGTTTCTTACACCATACACAAAAATAAACTCAAATGTATAAAAGAATTAAATGTAAGATAGGAAGCCGTCAAAATCCTAGAGGAGAAAGCAGGCAACTTCTTACTCAACACATCTCTGGAGGGAAGGGAAATAAAAGCAATGAACGTTAGGGCCTCATCAAGATAAAAACTTTCTGCATGGCAAAGGAAACAATCAGCAAAACTAAAAGGCAAGCAATGAAATAGGAGAAAATATTTGCAAACGACATATCAGATAAAGAGTTAGCACCCAAAATCTATAAAGAACTTATCAAACTCAACACCCAAAAAACAAATAATCCAGTGAATAAATGGGAAAAAGACATGGATGTCTTTCCAAAGATGACATCCAGATGGCTTACAGACACATGAAAAAATGCTCAACGTCACTCACCATCGGGAAAATACAAATCAAAACCACAATTAGATACCACCTTACACCTGTCGAAATGGCTAAAATTAGCAACACAGGCAATGAAAGATGTCAGCAAGGATGCAGAGAAAGAGGAAAAATTTTGCACTGCTGGTGGGAATGCAAACTGGTGCAGCCAGTCTGGAAAGCAGTATGGAGATTCCTCAAAAAAATTAAAAATAGAACTACCTTACAACCAATCACTTGTACAACTAGGCATTCATCCAAAGGATACAGGTGTGCTGTTTCGAAGTGACATGTGCACCTCATTATTTATAGCAGCACTATCAACTATAGCCAAATAAAAAGAGCCCAAATGTCCATCGACAGATGAGAGGATATATGTATACCCTTTATATATTATATAAAGTATATACTCCATATATATAATGTGTGTATATATATATATATATATATATATATATATATATATATATAATGGAGCATTACTCAGCAATCAAAAAGAATGAAATCTTGTCATTTGCAACAATGTGGATGGAACGAGAGGGTATTATACTAAGTGAAATTAGTCAGAGATTTTAAAACAACATATGACTTCACTTATATGTGGAATTTAAGATACAGAACAGATGAACATGGGAGAAGGGAAGTAAAAGTAATATTAAAATGGGGGTGGGGGCAAAACATAAGAGGCTCTTAAATATAGAGAACAAACTGAGGGTTGCTGGAGGGATTGTTGGTGGGGGGTTGGCTAAACAGGAAAGGGACATTAAGGAGGGCACATGTTGGGATGAGCACTGGTTGTTCTATGTAGGGCATGAATCACTGGATTCTACTCCTGAAATCATTATTGCACTATATGCTAATTAACATGGATGTAAATTTAAAAAAATATTTTTTAAAGAAACAAAAAATCTCTACAAGAAAGTTTACTCGACTGTATGAAGCTACTGTCATTTCAGTTTCAAGGATTTTTCTTTATTTTCAGAACCAAAACATTTAATCAAGAAGGATAAAATTGGTAATTTTTTATCTCGATTTAATTTATCGAAACTGGAAGTTTTCTAATAAAACCCTCAAATTCTCTTTGGCTCATTTCACCCTTGCATTATGGTATTTGAATATATCTGTCAAATTTTTAAGTGTAGCATAAATTTTCTATTTTCTGCTCATTAACTACATTACTCTGTGAAGAAAATGATGCATTTTTTTACATATTTTAGAAATGCAATAGTATCTCGCCAAACAAAGAAACAAACAAAAACCACTTTCTTTTCTAAGGAAAGGAGCAGCGTACTTGGTACTTTTTCTTAAAAATATGAAAAAAATAAAAAAGCACAGGAGAGGTGATGATTTAGACCATAGGATCTGATGATGTTTTACTGCAATCATCTTAAAAGACAAAACATCCTTCATTTTTTGTAGGCAAAGTCTTTGAGAAAAGTGCATTCCGGTTCAACATATCATATGTAATCATGATACCATATTATTCTTTGTTGACAGAAGACACAAATCCTGAATTCTCTCCCCTTGGCATGGCAGGGTCATACTTGCTATAAATTGAGTCACATATATCGAGTTAAAGTCTCCTTGGGGATTGAACAGACTGATTTCCTGCATAGTTCAATGAAATTGTCCAGACAGCCATGTGGTTTTCTTCGGGCCACTGCTCAAATGTTACCAGATCGGTGAGGACAAACTAAAGAATCTGTTCAAAATAACTCACTCCTGGGGTGCCTGGGTGGCTCAGTCGGTTAAGCGTCTGACTTCCGCTCAAGTCATGATTTCATGGTTCATGGGTTCAAGTCCTGCATCAGGTTCTGTGTTGACAGCTCAGAGCCTGGAACCTGCTTCAGACTCTATGTCTCCCTCTTTGTCTGCCCCTCCCCGACTAGCATTCTGTCTCTCTCTCTCAAAAATAAACATTAAAATTTTAAACAAAATAGCTCACTCCTCAACATTATACTGTCTAACCCCCTTCCCTGCTTAATTTTCTCTCTAGCATCCTTTACTATCCTAATGAGATCTGTATTTTGTTTGTTTTTGAAATGTCTGCCTCCTTGTTTTAGAATGCCACTTTACATGAGTAAAAAAAATTCTCTTATTTTGTTCATATTATAAGCTGTAGAATATTCTCTAACTCCTAGAATAGTGCCTGACACATAATAGATACTTAATATTTTTTAATGTTTATTTATTTTTGAAAGGAGGGAGTTGGCAGAGAGAGGGGGACAGAGAATCCAAAACAGGCTCTGTGGTGACAGCAGATAATGCATTGTGGGGCTTGAATGCACCAACTGTGAGATCATGACTTGAGCCACCTAGGTGCCCCTATGCTTAATGATTTTTAATGGATACATGGATTAATACATTTGTTTAACAAATATAGGTAGACTGTTTGCTATTCTCAATCCATACAGGGAAAGGCATGTTACTTGAAAGAAAAAAAAATTAACAATTTTAATCTACTTCTCTCAAATTTTTTGAGTCATATACTACAAAGAAACTCTCATTACTGTAAAAGTAATAGCTTATCATTCTTTCCATCGCCTTCCTTAGACTTACTATGAATAAAAGATGGAGTATGATATTGTGTCTTTGTCACACTCTTTTTGCCAAAGTATCAAATTAATTTCTACAATTCAAATAGAACTTTGAAGGGTCCATTTTTTTGAGCAAGATTCATAACCTATAAATAATCTGTTGTACTTTCCCTTGTCAGAGCCAAGATTTACCATTACTTTAAGGTCTGTGAATATGTGTATTTCTGCCTAAATGTGTTGACCATTACCATAGGGTTGCTTATGGCCTCTAGGGTTATACTATGGTTTAAATAGCCTGTTTCATTCATTGTTTATCCATCTCATTGCAGCTTGCCGAATATGTTGAGGTTTCTCCTATTTGGTATTAATTCTTGAAACCTTAAAACTACTGTAAACAATTGAAAGTAATAATGATTTCTTTTCTCTTTTTCCAAATAGAAAGTTTCAATATGTCACAGAATATATTCTACAAAGATAAATGTTATCTTTGACTTTAAAAGATCAGTAGATCTTTTAGAAAATCTAAATCTTCTGAAGAATTAGAAACTGGAAGCTAATTCTTCAGAACGTTATCCTAATTACTCATGATTTTACTTGAAGTTTATGGAAGAAAATATTGTAATAAAAATGTATCACCATCCTTAATAGGCCAGGTCAGTCTTAAGGATGATATTCATATCTAAAGGTCATTTTCGCAGGAGGCACACAGTAACGCCACCCCAATTTCAGAACCTCATGATTACCGATATGCTTAAGTTGTCAAAACTATCAACTTCGACCACTTTTTTTTAAAGCTGCGATTCCTGCTTTCTTCAGGAAATGTGAAACTACTGAACTTGCCTTTGTGTATAACTTCGCAAGGGCCATCGCTGAAAGGATATGTCACAGGTAATAAAACAGAGCAGACGGCAAAAGGAAGTCGAAGCGACAGACGTATAGACGTATTCATCATTTGTGCAATTGAGGTGGTTATGGGTTATGGCAATTGGTTCCATGCACACACTCCCAGTCTCAATCCTTCTAATGTGATTACGAAAGTCGTCTTCAGGTTTCGATGGCTCACAGATCTTTCCTGTCGCTTTGAGGGTAGTCCTCACCTAAAGAGACAGAGAGCAGCTCGGGATTACCCTCGTTGGGAACATCTTCCTTTTGGTTGGATTATGTTATATTTAGTGAACTGTGTTCCCCAAAGTGCCACACATTCTTCCTCCCTTTCTAGGTTCAATAGCTTATTATTTCAATTAGGCTTTCTTATTACAGGAAATTTTCCGTTAAAAGAGATTTCGGTTTATGCTCATTCTCTTTTAATGTGTTTTTCATCACTTTTCTTGTCGCTTTTCTTCATTGTCAAAATGAACGAGGGACAAAGCCTGCCCTTTTTGACTAGAACAACTCAATCCACTCTCTCAGACAAGGCGGACAAATCTATTACACATTGTTTGACAATGGCGTCTTTTCTTTGCCAATGCGATGTTGTTCCTACAGTGAGTCAGTCATGTTAAATACAGTCCTGAATATGAGTGTATAGCTACGTTCATTGTAGTATCAGTCAGCATTAGAGTAAAATATTTTATGGCTTAGAAATAAGTTAACTTTTATTGTAGAAAATAATACATTGAAAGTGCCGGTACTATATATTTCTCCTGTAATTAATAAATGTTATCATACAAAAAAAAAAGTCTAAGCTAAAAAGTTATTCAGAGACATAGCCACAAAACTAAGAGTGACAATCTCAGCTAATTACCTAAAAACTTGAAATATCTATCCTAATGAGTTCTCCAAAAAAAAAATTGCATTTAAAATACCTAGATTGTGGCACCTGGGTGGTTAAGTTGGTTACGTTGGTTGAGCTGACTCGATTTCAGCTCATGTCATGATCTCATGGTTCATGAGATCGAGTCCCACGTTGGGCTCTGCGCTGACAGCTCAGTGCTTGGGATTCTCTCTCTCCCTGTGTCTCTGCCCCTCCCCCACAATCAATCTTTCTCTCTCTCTCTCTGCCTCTCAAAATAACTAAATAAACATTTAAAAATAAAATACATTGAACCTTGAGGTATATACATTTTTAGAATGTCTTCTTTGTTGGGAAAAATGCAGAGAAGTTTAATCATTTTCCAGTGGTGTAGTTTTCCTTGTTTTATAAGTTGCAATAAAAATTCCACTAGAATAAATCCAATTAGCTCCTTCAGGTAGGAGTATTATTTCTCAGGGGAACACTTAGGCCAGGCACCTTTTGTTGTCTCAAATATATTAGGTACTCAATGAATATTGAATGAATGCATGAATGGACACTAATTTTTCTAATGCTCTCTTATCCATTGCTTTGTGTCCCTTTGTGACTGCCATTCATTTATTCAACCAGTATTTACTGAGCACTTATTACATTACAGGCTCCTTTCTAAATATTTAGTATATATCAGTACACAATATAATAAATGATCCCTGTCTCATGATACTTATGTTCTACTAAATCACACTTGATGAAATTAATTTAATTTACCAGTCAACACATTTTTTTTCACTGTCATATATTATTCTCTGCAGGGGAGGAGGACTCCAGGGTCTGTCTGGAAAAGTTATATTTTTCATATGTATATTATATAATTTGGTGGAATACTATATACATGTGGCATATAATAGATCAAATATGAAATTACCATTGAGGAAAATAAATTTTAGAAAGCAAATGGAAAGAGATTATCCTTTTCTCATGTTTGACTATTATTTCAGTCATTAGCTACTATATTTTAGCTATTTCTTTATTTAGCTCTATTTGTAGAGCAGTTGGCTTTTTTTGACCGCTGTCAAACACTTTGATCAGTCTACAGACTCCCCCCACTTTTCCTTAAATATATATTGGCTGCAGTTGACAGACACCATCTGGAGAGAACAAAAGGAGGTCATTTTTAACACCTGGAAGCTTTTCCTCTGGGTAACGGGCACTGTAACTATTGTGACAGGTGTATACCTCAAAGTCCTTACCACCCTCTCCAGTGAATTTCTGTATCAATAGGTTTCTGTGCTGGAAGAAAGGTAAAATAGGTGTGGGTGGCTTCCTATGCTAACCTTTATTCCAGGAGGCGATGGAAACTGTCTGGGAAACTGCCTGGAAAAGTGAAATCACATGGACACATATTCACAGGCATGTTTGAGACTTCAATATTCTGAACTAGATTTTGCTCATCTGAGGAGTATCTATTTTTTTTTTAAGTTTATTTATTTACGGAGAAAGACAGAAAGCACCAGCAAGGGAGGGGCAAAGAGAGAAGGAGAGAGAGAATCTCAAGCAGTCTCTGCACTGTCAGCACAGAGCCCAGCTTGGGGCTTGAACTCACAAACTGTGAGATCATGATCTGAGCCAAGATCAAGAGTAGAACACTTAACCAACTGAGCCACCCAGGGTCTCTCTTTTTGTTTTTGTTTTTTTGTTTTTTGGGGTTTTTTGTTTGTTTGTTTTTTCTTTAAGATTTTATTTTTTAAACGTTTATTTATTTATTTTGAGAGAGAGAGAGAGAGAGAGAGAGAGAGAATAGGGAGGGGCAAAGAGAGAGAGAGAATCCCAAACAGGCTCTACACTGTCAGGGCGGAACCCGATGCAGGGCTGGAGCTCACAAAAGGTGAGATCATGACCTGAGCTGAAATTAGGACTTGGAGGCTTAATAGACTGAGCCCCCCAAGCGCCCCTTAGGAGTATCTAACATCTTCTTAGGTGACTGTGACGATTCATTCAGATAACCCACATCAATGGTAAGCACTGTAACTAGCATATTATTCAAATAAGTAAAATATATTAATGTTATCTTACTGTACCAATTTTGGACAAGAGGAAAAGGAAGAAATACCTTATTTTCACTTGACTAAAATGATGATACCTTCTGGTTGCAAACAAGAGAATACATAAAAGTGTAAGAAGAAAAAGAAAACTACTCTGAATATTCCACCGTTGACATCTTGATGTATTGAATGTTTCTACCCTCTCTTACCCACCTCCCCTGGATAGTTTGTTAATTTTAAAAAGGTACAGGTCAAATTAAGACATTGTACACAGGTATGTCAACTCTACTTCAATAAAAAAGGAAGGAAGGAAGGAAGGGAGGGAGGGAGGGAGGGAGGGAGGGAGGGAGGGAGGGAGGGAGGGAGGAAAGAAGAAGAAGAAAGAAAGAAAGAAAAAGAAAGAAAGAAAGGAAGAAAGAAAGAAAGAAAGAAAGAAAGAAAGAAAGAAAGAAAGAAAGAAAAGAAAGAAAGAAGAAGAAGAAGAAGGAAGGAAGGAAGGAAGGAAGGAAGGAAGGAAGGAAGAGAAAGAAAAGAAAGGGCGAGTAACAAAGAGTATCTTAGCAATTAATTTTCATTTGTGTTATTGATGGTGCCCATAGTAATAGATTCTTAGATGTATGATTTATTTTATTTTTAAAGTTAACATTTCAAGTGTTGGGTTTTTTGTATTTTTGATTTTTTTTTGTTTTTTACTGTATATTGTCATATTGCTTTATGAAAACACTTTATCAAGTTATACTATAGCAATATAATAGTTCCTACGTGGTCTCACCTGGACTAGTATCTCTTAATTGTTATCCATTATTTTTAAGTTTATTTATTTATTTTGAGGCAGAGGGCAGAGAAGCAGGGGAAGAGAGAAGCCCAAGCAAGCTCTACACTGTAAGTGCAGAGCCCAATGTGGGGCTTAATCCCAGGAACCATGATATCATTACCTCAGCCGAAATCAAGAGTTGGATGCTCAACTAACTGAGTCACCCTAATTGTTACCTTTTTAGTGAAGGGAAATTGTACCCTGCTGTGTGTTTGTTTGTTGAATTTGACATCCTCAAATTATTAAGGCCACCTCGACTTTGTTTCTGTTTATTTGAATCACTTTGGGCAGAAATATATTTTTCTATTGGAGTTTAAATATTCTTTTCAACAATGTATATGCACTTGGTTTTTGGGGGGGGGTTCTAGTCACTTACTTACAATATTAGTGGAAAATATACTTTCCAATTTGCTAACTGGCTTTTACTTTGTTTATTCAGTTTTTGATAAATACTAATTTTTTGATGGTCAAGATTTCCTTTATTTTCCTTTCATTATTTTTTCTATTATACTTACATTGTAGAAGTCTTTCTGCATAAGAAGTTCACATATATTTTAAGCTATATTTTTCTCAAAAATAGTTTTTAGTCCTTTAACTTTTTTATATTTAACTCTTTAATCCCTGTACTTTTATGAATGTGAGAGAGTGTATGTGTTCTTGCACCAGCTTGTTATTCAAAATGAAAAGAGATATTAACATAAAGTTTTCCAAAAGGCTAAATTCCCAAAAATATGGTCTTTGTTTTTTTCACTTCTCTCTTCTTTAGTGGCTGGAAGATCTCTGTGTCATTTTTAAGTCCGAAGAAATTTCTTTTTGTTTTTTAAGATGCGTTAGCTTTTCTCTTTCTGTTATAACTAAATGTTAAACAGGATACCTTTAAGCCTCTTTATAAAACATGAAATGTAATATTCAATTCACCATTGTCCTTTTTAAAATTAGAATATGTTCTTAGTATGATTACTATGATATTTTTGTTCATCTTGTATCTTCCCTTTCAAGTATATAAGCTGATATCTCTAATTAGATGGTTATCAGTATTGTATTACACAATTCATCTTGGTGATCAAGAGCGGGTCTTGAATTTAAAATTTTTATTCATTTTTATTTGTCCATGCTGCATAATTTAAGAAATATTTCCAAAAGAGTTACATTCTAGAAATAATTCTCTTTATCTTCCTCACACAAATAACCTACAACATTAATTATAAGCACAATTTCTTGACATCTTAAGTCTTAACATCACTTCTCCAGAAAAATGGGATAATATTACCTAACTCATAAAGTTGGGGTGGGAATTAAATGCACTGAAGCTAGGTAACAGTTCACCACTCTGTTTGCCACTGTTCAGTTATTATCATTATACTGAGATTCCTTTAATTTCTTTACAGTGCAACTTGGCTAGTAGGAAAAGTCTTTTAGTCGTAGAGTTTGTCCCTCAAATCTCTAAAGTGTCTTTCAACATTTAATATGCTGTAGAAGAAATCGGCAGCTTGTTTGAATTTTATTTTGCTTTTGTTGTTATATTTTTGTTATTGTGAAGAGATATTTACAAAGAACTTTATTTTCACCTTTTATGAAAGAAGTGGCTTTCTCATAACCGATTTTCCCTGATTCGCAAGGAGGCATTTCAATCAGGACAACAGTTAGAAGTCTTTCTCAACTAGGAAAATTCTTCAGCTCTACGAGTATCATTTCTGTTCAATTCCTTTGTGTTTTTTTTTTTTTTTTGCACTCTTCCTGGGATCCTCCTATAATTCAGTGGTTGGCTTTCCATTATTGTAATAATAATAATAATTATTATTATTATTATTATGGTTTTTGTTTTGTTTTTTCTTTCTTTCTTTCAATCACATCTAAGCTCTTTGTTCTTTTCCATGCCTCTGGGAGAACTTTTTTTTTTTTTAATGTTTGTTTATTTTTGAGAGAGAGAGACTCAGCCCAAGTGAAGGAGGGGCAGAGAGAGAGGGAGACACAGAATCTGAAGCAGGCTCCAGGCTCCGAGCTGTCAGCACAGAGTCCAACATGAGACTTGAACTCGTGAACCACGAGATCATGACCTGAGCCAAAGTCTGACACTTAACCGACTGAGCCACCCAGGTGACCCTGAATTTCTCTTATTTATCACGCATTCACTGATGTAATCTCCCACCACCATGTCTAGCTGTATTCTGTCTCAGATGTACCTTTAAATTCTGTTACTATGTGTATGTTTTCATGTATCTCTTTTCGATCCTACCCCTTGTAGTGGGTTGAATTATACCCCTCCAAAAGTTAAGTCAAAGTCCTAAGCCTCAGTACCTGTCAGTATGACCTTATATGGAAATAGGGTCTTTACATATGTAACAAAGTTAAAGATTTCAAGATGAGATTATCTTGAATTTAGACTGGATCCTATATCCAGTAAGTGGTATCTCTGAGTAGAAAAGAGAGTGATATTTGAGATACAGTGACTCAGAGGTGAGGTCAGGGGAAACTGAGGCAGGCATATAAACCAAAGAATACCAAGGATCACTGGCAACTTCTAGAGGCTGGGAGAGGGGCAAGGAAAGAATTTTCGTTCAGGGCCAGACAAAGCCAACCAAGTCGACATCTTTATTTTGGACTGTAAAAGAATAAATTTCTGTTGTTTCAAGCTGCAAAATTGTGATAAATTTTTTGTGTGGCAGCCCTAAAAAATCCAATTTTTATTTTATTTTTAAATTCATCATTATTGTTTGTACTAAATGACAATTTTTCTAAGAGTCCAGGAAGTAAGTTAAAGGTTTGTTCTTTGCCATTTTTTTCTTTTCATTTTTTTTAAAGTTCTTATGTTATTTTTTTTATGTTTTTCTTTCAAAGATAGTTTAGTGTTAATTAGGAAGGTTTCATTGGAGAATGTCAACCAAATACTATTTGAAAGAAAACCTTCACTTATATTGATAAAGAAATACACAGTAAGATACAGTGAATATCAAATCACACCAAAAATGATATAAGGAAAAGAAAATCTAACATATTGTATTTATATAATATCAACTGCTAGAATAATCCTTTATAATTCAACAAAGAAAATCATATTGAAGATGTGTATCTTTTACATTCAATTTATATAAGCAGTCTTAGTTTGGATTTTCATAGAAACAAACCCTACAGCAAAGATTAGAGTACATTTAATTTATTTTGGAGGTGATCCCAGGAAACACTGGTAAAGGAAAGCAGATGGGAGGCTAGAAGGAGCCAATAAGGACTATTATCAAGCAACGATACTACTATACATATCGGGAGCTTAGCCACGCAGTGATCTCTGGGTACTAGCGTAAACCATGGTATTCACTCGAGGAGGGACATAAGTGTACACCAACTGCCTCCTGACTTTTTGGTTGAGGCCTGCTTTTATATAGGTGGAGGTAACAGTGTTCCCTGAATACTTCCGGTGACAAAGCTGGTTCTGTAGGACTGAAAAAATGCTGGGGGAAAGAATACAGGTGCAGTCAATTAAAAGTCAAGCCCCTGCACTCTGAAGTAGAGAGCACCGGCAGGGCACCAATCACTTCTGCTCCCATGGCATTAAACTGTAGGGACCCTCTCAAAATATCTGAGAGCCCAACATTAGCAGTTGCTAGCACTGATTCCCATGGACACAGTACTGACACAGTAGGAGCTCTAGATGGCCTTTCTGTAGCTCCCTTGACCTTTCCTACAAGCTTGCTAGTTGGCTGTAGTATCTCCAAGTCTTGTGTTCCTTTAACTTCAATCAAAGAAGAAAGAAAAGGAGTGATCTCAGCAGAGATTTTCCCTGCATGAGTCTCTTTTATCAGGAAAGAAAAATCGTCCCTAGAATCCCTCCAGCTGACTTCTTAATACCTCATCGCTCTGATAGAAAAAGGGAAGGGTCCATTTTTATTCAGATAAAGGACTCTCAGCCTAGTAACTGAGAAAAACTGAGGTTTATAGCAAGGAAGACATGGGGAGCGGAGATGGTTTGGGAACCAACAGCCTAGTCTGCTATAAGATGTAAGAGAAAAAATAAATCTGAAGATGTCTTAGGAGCAGAAATGTTTCAATCGTATGCCTTTATTTATTTGTATATATAATTTATATATGTGAATATATAAAAATTATGTTTAATTTTTATTTAAATATATAACCGTAATACATATTGTATATATTATATGTATATTCTTTTATTTTTTATTTTTATTTTATTATAATATATATACATAACTATGTATATTATACATATATAAATATTGTGTATGCATATAAATATGTTTACATATTATACATATATAAATAAATATATGTATTATGTATGTATATTATACATATATAAATATTTTATATGTATATAAATATGTTTTTATATATTATACATATATAAATACTTTTTATTTAAATATATAATCATTGTATATATCATATATACATATATATTCTTATATTTATTATTTTTATTTTATTAAAATATATACATACTTAAATATGTATATATATATATATCTGAGTAGGTGTTCATATCTTTGAGTTAGTTGCAATGTGGTGATCTAAAATTTTTCACAATGTTTTCAAAATATAATAGAGATTATCTTCATTTTTCTGGCAGTAGATACTCCAAGTAATCACAGATCTTAATTACTATCCTCATCTGAAATATTAAGCCTCTTGTCATGCATAACAAAAATATATAAGTTAAAGGGCATACCTTGCTTTGAAGATGCTAAAAGAACAGTGAATCTCTACTTTCCATCTTATTTTGGTCCCATTTAAATAGGAAAAAATACTGTAAACATGAATGGCTTCCGTCACCTTTCAAAATATTATTATTGACATGCATCCTACCATAGAGAGGTCATGTTTTTCCATCCCATTTCATTTCAGCTAATATTTCAGGAAAACTTAACAGAGATTTAAAAGTTTAATTTAAACTGAATTTGAGTTAGATAAAGAAGAACACATTTCAGAAAATCATTAATCCTGGATTTTTACTAACTTACTTTTAGCTCTACAAAAAACCCCAAAACATTTGATTTGGGAATTTCCTCTGCTCTACCAGATGGAACCTCAAATGTCAGAGGCTTACCACCATATGTCTCCTTCTCACCTCATGCAAATGATATTTAACTAGGGTCCCTGATTAGTCCGCGTGGTGATTCCAACATCAGATCTTAGGTTTTGTCTTAACAAATGGCTTCCAAGATCACTGAACTAGTGAAGACAAGAAAGGGCAAGTAAGATAGGAGGAGTTTATGGGAAAGTCTTAGAAACAGCATGTATGAACTAACCATTGACTAGACTCAGACACATGGTTAGACCTAATTGTAAAGAAACTGGGAGATACAGTTTATTCTGGGACCAATAAGAAAAAAAATAGGCTTGCTGATCAGGTAACATCAATACCATATTCTCTTTACCTCTCCACAGTCCTCTTCCCAAAGTCGTAAAATGCAAGAAAATAATAATCTCATTTATTCACTCAACAATAACAAATTAATATGTTTCTCACGTTTAATTCACAAAAAAATGCTATTGTCAATGCAGTTGATATTGCATCAAATTAACACTGGGTTTGGAAAAGATTTTAAAATAAAAAAGCAAATTCAGGATGTTTCTTTTTTTGGAGAACAAATCATTTACTTATTCCACAAATGTGTATCGATTATCTGCTATGCATTACAACTTTGTACTTGTACTTAAAACGTGCATTAATATTATTTTTAATCGTTTAGCCTTACCACATACTGATAACAGGTAAGAAGTGTTAATGAGGTTTATTTTTATAAAAGATAACTTTGTATTTTGTCATAAAGGTGCTAACTTTGTTCTCCATCACTGAAGGACTTTTGGGATATTATAAGAAAGACCGTTGGTCGCAATTACTGGTACAAAGGATGCAAACATACCAATTTAATGGAAAAATTTCATTTTTTTGTATTTATTCCAAATTATGTTCAGTGACAAGTACCATGTATTACAATGTAATGTAATTCACTCTTAGAGTTTAAAATTTGGGGTCCATGCAACATATTCCTGACTTTTAAAACACTTTTAAATCTGTCCTTACCAAATTTCAAAAACATACGTTTTTAAAAACAGAGTTATTTGCATGCACTGATTTTGCTTATGGTAGTTTTGTTTACTTGTTTGTTTGTTTGTTTGTTTAAAGCATAAGATCCTGTGGTAAATACTTAGTATTAGCCCTAAATTATGTTCACAAAAATGTAATGGCATTACAAAGTTCTTGTCATTGGTTTTGGTTACCTAATGAAATGTAACTCTAGTTTTTAGTCATTAGTATTTTTATTTTGTCATTTTCTTGTTGGAATTTAGAAATAGTGATGTCTTAAACCAAATAAGACCAACTACTTCAAAGAGCTCCACCATGATTGGCAAACGATCAAAATTGCTGACCCAGATAGATAGAGCTTGTTTCTCCAGGGCAAGGAAGATGAAGACTTAAGAATTACAGATTTGTTCATTGCTTCTTTCACTGTGCAGAAGGTTTTTCTCTTGATGAAGTCTCAATAGTTCCTTTTTGCTTTTGTTTCCATTGCCTCAGGAGACATATCTAGTAAGAGGTTGCTCCAGCTGAAAACAAAAGGTTGCTGCCTGTGTTCTCCTCTAGGATTTTGATGGTTTCCTGTCTCACGTTTAGGTCTTTCATCCATTTTGAATTTATTTTTGTGTATAGTGTAAGAAAGTGGTCCAGTTTTGGGGTGCCTGGGTGGCTCAGTCCGGTAAGCATCTGACTTCAGCTCAGGCCATGATCTTGAGGTTCTTGAATTTGAGCCCCGCTGTCAGCACAGAGCCTGGAGCCTGCTTCAAATGCTGTATCTCCTTCCCTCTCTGCCCCTCCCCTGATTGCACACTGTCTCTCTGTTTCTCAAAAATAAATAAACATTAATTTAAAATTAAAAAAAAAAAAAAGAAGTGGTCCAGTTTCATTCTCTTGCATGTTGCTGTACAGTTTTCCCAACACCATTTTTTGAAGAGACTATCTTTTTTCCATTCAATATTCTTTCCTGCTTTGTCATAGATGAGTTGACCATACAGTTGTGACATCCTTTTTGGGTTTTCTATTCTATTCCATTGATCTATCTAGGTGTCTATCCAGAATTGTGATGCCTCCAGCTTTGCTTTTCTTTTTCAAGATTGTTTTGGCTCTTTGGGGTCTTTCGTGGTTCCATACAAATTTTAGGCTTGTTTGTTCTAGCTCTGTGAAAAATGCAGGTGGTATTTTAATAGGGATTGCATTCAAAGTATAGATTGCTTTGGACTTATAAACATTTTAACAATATTTGTTCTTCCAAACCATGAGCATGGAATGTTTTTCCATTTCTTTGTGTCATCTTTGATTTATTTCATTAGTGTTTTATAGTTTTCAAATTACAAATCTTTACCTACCTATTTTGTTCGATTTATTCCTAGGTATCTTATTGTTTTTGGTGCAGTTGTAGATGAGATACCTTGATTTCTCTTTCTGCTGCTTCATTATTGGTGTATAGAAATGTAACATATTTCTATACATTGATTTTGTATCTTGCTGCTTTACTGAATTCCTGTATCAGTTCTAACAATTTTTGGTGGAGTCTTTTGGGTTTTCTATTTGGAGTACCATGTCACCTGCAAATAGCGAAAGTTTGACTTCTTCCTTGCTGATTTGGATGCCTTTTATTTTCTTTTGTTTTCTGATTGCTGAGGCAAAGATAAAAAGCCTCTACACAACGAAAGAAACAATCAACAAAACTAAATGGTAGCCTATGGAATGAGAGAAAATATTTGCAAATGACATTTCTGATAAAAGGTTAATATCCAAAATATACAAAGAACTTATCCACTCAACACCCCCCAAAAAACCCCAAACAACCCAAGTAAGAAATAGGTGGAAGACAGGAATAAACACTTTTCCAGAGAAGACATCCAGATGGCCAACAGACACATGAAATGATGCTCAATGTCACTCATCATCAGGGAAATACAAATCAAAACCACATGAGATACCACTTCACACCTGTCAGAACGGCTAAAATTAACAACACAGTAAACAACAGGCATTGGCAAAGATGCAGAGAAAGGGAACCCTCTTACACTCTTGGTGGGAATGCAAACTGATGCAGACACTCTCAAAAGCAGTATGGGGATTCCTCAAAAAAAGTTAGAAATAGAACTACCTTATGATCCAACAATTGCACTATTAGGTATTTAACCAAAGGTTGCAATGGAACATTACTCAGCCATAAAAAAAGAATGAAATCATGTCATTTGCAACGATGTGGATAGAACTAGAGAGTGTTATGCTAAGCAAAATAAGTCGGTCAGAAAAAGACAAATACCACATGTATTCACTCATATGTGGAATTTAAGAAATAAAAAAGATGAACATAGGGGAAAAAAAGAGAAGCAAACTAGGAAACAGACTCTTAATTATGGAGAATTAACTGAGGATTACTGGAGGGGAGGTGGGCATGAGGATGGGTTAAGTAGGTGATGGGGATTAAGAAGGGTACTTGTAGTGATGAGCAATGCATGTTGTATGTGATGAATCATTAAATTGAATACTTGAAACTAATATTACACTGTATGTTAGCCAACTGGAATTTAAATAAAAACTTGAAAAAAATTACACACAAAAACATACTAAAGAACAAACAAAAAGAGTAAAAAAATGCAATACATGGTAAATTAGCATAAGGCATATGTTTCCTGGTCTCAACTCGGATGTTTTTTTCAGTAACCTTCTTCCTGCTAAAAAAAGAGATACTGCATCTATTTTAGTTTTCCTATTAAATGTAAAATTAAATATCAGACAGACAAGCTTTGCCCCCTGTTCCTTTTTATTTTATTCCCAATACTCAACCAGTCTCTCTTGTATGGTTTTTATGACATTGAAAGAAAGATAATTATTCTTTTGAGAATACGATTATATATATATATATATATACATATATATATATATATATATATTGTATTATATACATATAATATGTATATGTATGTATGTATGTGTATATCCCATATACCACAAATCATTGAGCAGAAAATGTCCCTAATTATTTCTCTTCATATTTTTGAAAGGTTTTTGTTTTGTTTTTGTTGTTGTTGTTGTTGTTGGTAAGGGTAAGTGGGACTGGGAGCTATAATCTATTCATAGTTTTATTTTAAAATAAGATGTCAAGTGAAAATGGTTGATGAATTACATAGTGGGACAGTTCCCATTCTGTAGCAGTTGTCCAAGCATTATAACACACACATATACACATTATGACATACACACACAGGTAATTACCACCTGTACCAAGTGTAAGGTCAATGATAACCTACTGTCCAAAAGTTTGTCTTAATGCAGGTATCTACTTGTACTGTTTTGAGTACTATATTATTATTATCATCAGAAAATTAGTAAGTTCTATATGTTTAACAAAAGTGCTTGTGGATAGAGTTGAGGGACCTTACTTTGAAAAAGTATCCTACATATACACTTACCATGGGAACCTGATGTGTTAATCCATTGTGATAGATAGGCTCTAAAATGGTCCATAATCATTCTTACTTCCTGATATTCACACCATGATGGGATCTCCTTCACACTGAATACAACTGATCTGTGCAACCAATAAAATCTTGCAGAAATGGCGTATGATTTCCTAGGTGAGATCAGAATAAAACTCTTACTTCTACCTTGATCTGTCTTATATCATTTACTCCATAAAGCCTGCCACAAAGCCAGCTCTCAAGCAATCCTATGCAAGGTTCCCCTAACAAGGAACTGAGACCTCTACCGACTTGGTAGTCATATAAGTTAGCCATTGAAAAGGGACAACGTGTGTCACCCCAACATATTCCTCTATGGTATAAAGATTGTCTTGAGCCATGGTGCCTGGGTGGCTCAGTTGGTTGAGTGTCTGACTTCGGCTCAGGTCACGATCTTGTGATTCATGAGTTCGACCCCCACCTCGGGGTCTGTGCTGACAGCTCAGAGCCTGGAGCCTGCTTCAGGTTCTGTGTCTTCTTCTCTGCTCCTCCCCTGCTCACGTTCTGTCTCAAAAATCAATAAACATTTAGAATTTATTTTTGTGAGTGGTGTAAGAAAGTGGTCTAGTTTCATTCTTTTGCATGTTGCTGTCCAATTCTGCCAGCACCATTTGTTAAAAAGATCTGATGTGAGACAGGAAACCGTCAAAATCCTAGAGGAGAAAACAGGAAAAAGCCTCTTTGACCTAAGATGCACAAATTTCTTACTCGACACGTCTCCAAAGGCAAGAGAATTAAAAGCAAAGATGAACTATTGGGACCTCATCAAGATAAAAAGCTTCTGCACGGCAAAAGAAACAACCAACAAAACGAATAGGCAACCAACGGAATGGGAAAAGATCATCGCAAATGACATATCGGATAAAGGACTAATATCTAAAATTTATAAAGAACTTACCAAACTCCAAACTCGAAAAACAAACAACCCAGTGAAGAAATGGGCGGAAGATATGAATAGACACTTCTCCAAAGGGGACATTCAGATGGCCAACAGACACATGAAACGATGCTCAATGTCACTCATCATCAGGGAAATACAAATCAAAACCTACACTGAGATACCACCTCACACCAGTCAGAGTGGCTAAAATGAACAAATCAGGAAACTATAGATGCTGGCGAGGATGTGGAGAAGTAGGCACCCTCCTACACTGTTGGTGGGAATGCAAACTGGTGCAGCCACTCTGGAAAACGGTGTGGAGGTTCCTCAAAAAAATGAAAATAGAGCTACCCTATGACCCAGCAATAGCCCTGCTAGGAATCTACCCAAGAGACACAGGAATGCTGATGCATAGGAGCACGTGTACCCCAATGTTCATAGCAGCACTTTCGACAATAGCCAAATCATGGAAAGAGACCAAGTGCCCATCAACTGACGAATGGATAAAGAAGTTATGGTACTTATATACAATGGACTACTACGTGGCAATGAGAAAAAATGAAATCTGGCCATGTGTAGCAACATGGATGGAACTGGAGGGTATTATGTTAAGTGAAATAAGTCAGTCAGAAAAAGACAGATACCATATGTTTCCACGAATAGGTGGACTTTGTGAAACTAAGCAAAAACCAGGGGGAGGGGAAGAGGGGAAAGAAAAAAAAGACACAGAGAGGGAGGGAGATAAAACATAAGAGACTCTCAAAGACTAAGAAAAAACTGAGGGTAAGGGGGATGAGGGAGGGGGGAGAGGGGGTGATGGGCATTAAAAAGGGCACATGTTGGGATGAACACTGGGTGTTATATGTAAACCAATTTGAAAATAAACTATTATAATAAAAAAAAAATCAATAAACATTAAGAATCTCATCCTTATTTTTATACTTTAAAAGCTTTCTGGATTAAGGGGCACCTGGGTGGCTCAGTCAGTTAAGTGTCCAAATCTGGCTCAGGTCATGATCTCTCTGTGAGTACAAGCCCTGCATGAGCTCTGCACTGATAGCTCAGAGCCTGAAGCCTGCTTTGGATTCTGTGTCTCCCTCTCTCTCTCTCTGCCCCTCCCATGATCTCTCTCTCTCTCTCTCTCAATCTCTCAAAAATAAATAAACATTAAAAAAAAGATTATCTTGAGCTGATTATTTTTAAGAGACAGATGCCATAGGAGAATCTCTCAAAACCTAGTAGAAGTCACTCTTCTGAGAGAGACATGTACTTGTGTAAAGGAAATCTCCATTTGTAAGTGTGTTTCCCTCACAGTAAGAGGAAGAAGGGGATGACCAAATCTCTAGAAATTCTTATCAGTGGAGAAGGCAATTGACTTAAATCTCTATAACAACCACACCCTTATTTACGTTTTTTTTTCCTGATAAGCTCCCATAACTATCTTTTGTACACCAAAACCCACAGCATCTTTTGTCTTTAGCTGGACCTGGTATTTCAAGTGGTGGCTTGAGCCATTTCAGAGAGTTACCCAATTTTCCAGAGTATCTCCCTTGTATACAGGAAGCATACAAGTTACTAAACTCCTGTTTGTTTTTCTCCGGTTAGTCTTTTACAGAGTGGTGTCAGGAGTCTAAAAGAGTAGAGGGAAAATTATTTTTCCTCTCCATCACCATTTTAAAAGAAGATTCTTAAGACCCAGTAATCAAGCCTCCAGATACCTGTTTTCTTGGCTGGTATCTGGAGCACTATATAACCTGATGATAGACCTTGAACCAGAACCATCCAACACCACTATGTGTGCCAAATCTGGAGATAAGAGAAAACATTGCAGAACTGAAAGTTATTGCATTTGCCTTGAGTATAGATTTCACTCTGTGGCTTCAGGTTAAGAACTCCTGGAAAGATCAGAAGGACATTATACATGAATAGGTAAGAAGGTAGTCTTGCATGCAGTTCATGTTTCACAAGCTCTTCAGGAGATGGGACAACAAAGACTCTCACATGCTTATCTTCCCTTTGAGCTGCTTCAATTCATACCTACATGTTTAGCACAGATCCAAGTTGGGTTATGTCTTTGAATAGGATGACATAGGAGATGCACTGCTTTAACATTCACTTCACATACAGAAATGACCCCATGTGAATTCTCAACTTCCCTCTGTATCTTCTTTTAGAGGCCTGTCTCCTTTGTAAAATTTTTCCCCCTAGTTTAAAGGTCTGTTTTCACAATCTAAATGCATTATTCCTGGTAAGCCTTAGAAATTTAATTTCTATAAATGACTCCCCCATGCTCAGCCAAATGGTAAGCTGACTTTAAATAGTTTAAACAAAAGTGGGAAGTTTGTTTAAAAGCGTCTGTGCAACTGCGCCAGAAGGGTTAATATTATGCTGTAAACAAGACTTCCAGATTATTGCTTTAGGGGATTGGGACAATTAACAGATTTCCTGTGACCTTTGTAATTACCTTAAGTTACTGGTTTTTTTTTTTTTTGTTTGTTTGATAATCATATAATGCAAAAAAAAAAAAAAAAGAAAAGTCTGTGACAAAATGTTGAGATTACTTTTATACATATATTAACATAATGATGAGTTACCATAGGTTAAGAAATGTTATTTGCAAATTGACAAATATAGGATATATCTACTTAAATATGATATAGTGTTGGTTGTTCTTAATATTAGACTTTTTTTCTATAAACAAAATTCAAAGAATTGTTGTATGAAAGTCCTTACTGTATTTCTCATACATTTTACTCTTCTGTTGGAAATGTAGGGTTCTGTTTGAAATACTGAAACTTGGTAAATCTATCAGCCTTCCTTCTGTAAATTTCTTAAATCCTAGTTGGAAGCTTTGGTCTGATAAAAAGAAACGATCTTTATTTATATTGATGCAATCTGTACATTTTTAGTTCATGATATCAGAGAATCTATGGAAACAGAATCAGTAAGAATGCTTTCAAATTGAACACTAGTGAAGACCCAAATATATAAAAATCATCTATATATCAATAAAAATATGCATCACACTGTTAACATAATCTTCTTCTATGATCATCTTAATTCGCAAAGTGGGACTCTCTTCTTATGGAAAACTCTATAGTTACGGAATGTACTAACTGCTTGTTAGATCAAAAAAATTCTTTAGCAAAGGGATGGCATGATAAATTGGTAATGGAATATGCACAATCTTTCACTAAGACCTAATCAGAAAATAGAATCTCTCTCAAAGCATCTTTTAGTGGCCTGGCCTGAATTTGAACCAGCGATTTGAGAGATACAACGCGTCATGTTTTAAGTTTAGGAAAGTATATGGGAGGGAGTCACATTTCCCAGAGAATGTTATCTAAAGGGCTCTTCATGATTTAGGAGAGATTGTCAGGCTGGGAATGATCTTTCTATTTTAATGCCTGCATATTTGACCTCCAGTGTGTCCTTGCCTGTTGTGATTCTATGCTGCCCCCATTTTAAGATCTGTACATAATATATATCCACATCAAATAAATATAATGCCTAGATAGTGGTACCTACCTCCTCAGTCACCCCCAACTTTGCTGTTGGTCACCTCTAGAGCTAAAATATTCTTGTCCCCCAAAGCTCTAGGAACTCAAGCCCGTAATTTGTAAAAGAGGTTTAATGAACGTTAGGAGGCAATGGAGAATAGACCATAAACAACACACAGCTTTATGATAAATATTATAACTCCTGGAAAGTCTTGATCCATTTCTCACTGCAGGGAGCTTCTCAATGGTTATGTCCCTTCCTAGGCCCCAGCCGCCACCAGAATATTCATGACCCGTGATATCCCAAGTCCTCCCCTCACTTTCTATTTCAGATTCCCCATACACTTCTTGGGAAGTCAGAGAAGTCCAATTCCCTATTATTGGAATATGCAGGGGAAGAAAAGAACTTTGAGGAAACTTTTTCTATTTAGACTATAACTAGAGACATTTTCTTTCATAGTCATTAGTTCTAATTAAAATCCTTAACAAAAGATTAATTCTCTTTTATTTATTTATTTGTTTGCTTGTTTGTTGAGTGTTTCATAGCAAGATGGCTCGGACTGTATCCTTATGCTAATAACACTTAAGTAGTCCTGATTACATCATCCAGAGTGGAGGACAGTGAAGTAACATGTAACATGGACATGGTTGCCCAAATTCCAAGGTGGCCAAAATGCAAACCAGAGACATATAAAAATTGTCACATCTATTCTAGTTCTGAGGGGGAAGAATTCATAATAAATATCCACCTTAACCTGGAAACAGCCATCTTTCTTGAGGAGGATGGCAACACTTTAATTTGATAAATATAACACCAACTTGGAAAAAATTCTTTACAAGATATCTAACATTTCTTGGGTTACCTGATGAGTTTGTCACCTGACTAATTTCACAATCATATTTTATGTATTCTATGTTTTTATTTATGAATACTTGACAAATTCTTAATTGTCTTTTGTGTGATTACTTGAATGTTTCTAAAAGAATGCTAATTTTCTAAGGATTTGAAATAAAAACTTGGTGACTTACTTTGGATAGAATACCACTGTTATCTGGGGGCATAAATAGAATTAGATATTAATACCATTGACTTATTGTTTGCACATAAACACAAGGCTAAAATCATCTGCAGATTTAACTCAAGGAAGCAATTTCTTCCTCAGGGCATTTTGGCATTTTGGCAGGGATCTTGAGTAGCTTTTTCCTCTCCTCTTTGGCTGTTCTCCTTGGGGCTCAGAGCAGGGACTATCCATTAAGATCAGATGCATGTAATCATGATCAATTTCCTGCAAGAGAAGAAGGGGCGGGCACTCGGATGCTTGGCCTTCATTTTTTATTCTGTTTCCACGGGTGGTGTTTTTCTATCTGTAATAGCAGCTGGAATCCAACTATGTGGTGGAGAGAAGAGAGAAAATGAAACTCCTCTTAGGTATAAGAGTATTCCCCATTTGTCTGGTTTCTTTTTCTTCAAGTGAATTTTCTGTAGTTCCCAGTTTCTGTACCACATGCAATGTGATGAAAGCTAGGGAAACCCAGACTCCACTTGATGTATACTTAGTCCATGCCAGAAACCTGAAGAAATGTCACTTTATTTCAAATGTCAGTATGCAGTGCTTCATGAAGAACAAATCTGCCTTAGAAAGTCCCCAAAGTACCTATAACTGGCTGTTGCTTGCTTAAAGCCTCAGCTGTGAAAAGGCATTTTCATTTTTGTTGGCATTCAATATATTTGGGGCTGTAAGGATGCCTGATTGGCAAATCTTGTACTGGAATAGCAAAAAGAGAGCAGGAAGGACTTTCTCTTTTTCTACAGTAATATATATGTACATATATATGTATATATACATATTATCTATATTCAATACCTATATACTATGTATGAGTGTATTTTATTATATATATGTAATACGTTAGCTCCTTTTACTCATGAAAATAGATTTTCACTTAAAAAAAAGGTTCTTGAAAAATCAGATATTTTAATACTTCAGTGTCAATTTTTTTTCAGTTCCCTTCAAAATACTTTCCTAGACCTACAATTTTCTGATTATGCTCTCAGCTTTATGCCAAGAATAGAGATTTAAAAATATGTCACATGAACAATATTCTGCACCTTTTATGAAACTGTTCCTTCAGATATTGCTCATTATGTTATTCAATCTCTATAGTATGTAGACCTACACAACAGTGGCACTAGGAAAAAGCATCTCTCGTTATGTAATTGTTATTATTTAAAGAGAGTATAGAAGACTTCTCATTTCATTCTTGTTTGGCAGGAAGCTTCTTGCTAAAGTGTAAGCTTGCTTCAGTTATTCCCCTTAGCTCAGAAATTCTGATAAAACTTTCCATCTTATCTTTAATAATTAATGATAAAAATAATTATTACTGTAATAGAGAAGCTTCCTTCCCTCACCAAACTTAGCTAGACTTCAAGGCAAAGGTTGTGGTGACTTAATAGTCATTCCGGAGCATTGCAGGGAAGCCTCTTCAGAGGGTAACAGGAAATTGCCAAAATATGACATCATGGCTTGCACCACATAGTTCCTGCTTATAAGCAGGACAACAAGAAGATGGACAAGTAGATATCCCTACTCACATCAAGACTGGATGGTTTACTGACCCAGGCTCTTAGGTGATATTAATTTTCCATTGATGTACAAACAGCCCAGTCAGTTGGTGAAGGTTCCAAGACAGCAGACCTTCTGAGAATGCAATCAGTTACCCCATGATGGACTTTCTCTTGGCCAGACTTTTACTGGCACGTCCTGGACAGCTGTCATCTCCAACAATTTCCTAACTGAGGGATCCAAATGCTACAATTTCCCAGTCCTTCCTCCTGCCCTCCAAGCATCTCTGTTGTAATGTACTTAAGTAGTCCTAATTACATCATCCAGAGTGGAGGACAGTGAAGTAACATGGACATGGTTGCCCAAATTCCAAGGTGGCCAAAATGCAAACCAGGACATATAAAAAATGTCAAATCTATTCTAGTTCTGAGGGGGAAGTATTCATAATAAATATGAATCCTCACAGGCCCTATTCCCATCTCTTAATTGGCCCCTGTCGCTGCTTAACAAGAACCTAAATTTCCTGTGAAGACTAGACTACAAATTCTTACCAACAGAACATCTTCCTCTCCAGTCTTTGAGTCCAGAGAGAGCTCAGTCTTCAGGAACATGACCAAGAGATATCCATTCCTGAACGGAAGAATGAATTTTCCATGACAAAACCATCTTTCACTCTAGAATGGTTTAAATCAATCATTATAATGGAGCAAATAAAGAAAATTAGTTGGATTTTCATATGCCAATAGTTTGAAGATTGAAATTCTGCTGATTTCTAATGATCGTTGGTGCATTACGGTTTATAATTAGATTTTGCATACATTCTCTTCACCCTCATAAAAGCACGATTAGTAAGATGATATCCTTATTTTCAATACGCTGATGAGGAAGTAGAGGTTCAGAGAGATGGTAACTTGTCCAGGAGAGCAGGGTAGAGATTGGAAAGTGAGATATCATACTGTGTTTTATTTTGGTTACCCTATAGTAACGATTTCTGGAATACTCTCCCCTCCTCTCATTTTGTGTTACTGATTTGAGTACATATTTGCTCCTTTTTTGTTTTTTTCTTTTTATGGCAACTCTTATTATTTTCAAATAAGATGGAGTAAAAATCTTAAATACAGGAAAGACTGGTGTTTTATGTTTAAAGAAAATCCCATATCGATAGTGTTAATCCATTAAACTTTCAAACTACGAAAGGGGAAATTTTGCAAGGAGAGAATAGGGATACTATCCAATCTGTGCCTTGGCTGTTTTAAATATAATCCATGGTTAAAATTTGTTTTTAAGTATTGGCCCCCAAACCCTGTGAAAATCAGTGTATTTTGTACAGCAGGGAATCAACCCCAATCAACTCTGATCTTAATTCTACCTCTCTGTAAGGATTTTGCTCATTCGTTTCAATAGGATGAACTTTTAGCCTCCATCACTCACCTTAAGAGACTTATGAGAGACTCAAATTAAGTAAATGACTGGAAATGTCAAGTAATTAAACATCTGGTTTTTAATATAAAACAAATCGCTTCATGCCTGTGGTCTCCGTCACTTGATCCGTCCCAGCGCTGTCTTTAAGCTGCTCCTGGCTACATTTAACCTCTTAGTCAAGCCAGACATAACTCCATGCTTCCTATAGTAGCCCTTGGACATTCTTTTCCCCAAAGCCTTCATCTGAGTTTGCCGAGGCTATGGCTCAGGCCTGTGTTGAGAGTCTAATTTCTCTCTCATTCTACCTAGGTTAAAATATAGCTTAGAGAAGCAATACTTGTATGTGTTGAATTTCAACTGAGACTCTTCTAATTTCTGTGTGAACGGACACTGTAATGAAGGAAACCTCTACCCCCTCCAGTCCCAACTGGGTCCCTCTCCTGAGAAAAATACTCCCTCCTCTGACTTTTGAGATGGTTTAGTTGGACCTCTTGTTCATGCTCTCTTCAAAGCTCTTTAACAGGATTGATTTTGCAAGGGTTTTGCTAACCACCGGAAAACAGTTTTTTCACTTGTACTTACTGCAAATGAGGAAGATGTAGGTGTTTCCAGGCTTCCCCATACCAGTCGAAAAGCAGTGGAGCATGTATTCTTCTCCATGCCACACATCCTAAAGCCATCATACCTACAGGGTGAGTAGCTAAGCTTTGCCCCCGATAGTGAACTTCTATTGTTCTTGTTTTCCCAGAATCTGTGATCCTGCCTCTAATTTATCTTTGGAAGCCACCTCTTCTTCAGTCACAGTCCATGAGCTCCATAGGGCCATCTCCAACCTTGTTCCAGGGCTGGGCCTAGCTGGCAATCAGCTTATTCAATCCCTTAGACATCGTTAACTATGTATGAGGAAGTAATTCATCCATGTCATGTCCATAGGTTAAATCTTGGAATTTTCCAGGATCATTAAAAAGGAGAAACTCTTCTTCTAAAAGAAGAGAATAAAAGCAAGAAGTTTCTGCTGCTCATTTAATCTACCACAGGAACACATATGAAAAAAATAAAAATGAAAAAGACCTCGGAGATAGTGCAAAATGGAGTACAGTCTAGCCACTGCCAAAGGCTCTCCCTATGCTTTTCAATACAACAAATCCATACATTACTTTTTTGTTTAAATCAATTTGATGGCTTGATGGTCTTTGTTTTTCTTTTTGTCTTTTACAATCAGCAGTTTTTTGACCAACCTGACTCCACTTTGAAGGTCCAGATAATTTCAGTTCAGAGACAAGCTCCGTTTTGGCAATTGTATAAGTTGTGTTTTCAAGGTCCCATTTTGACCTCCATTTAGCTGCTTGACTCTGTTTTCCAATAAAATGGCAGAGAAGGAATTAACTGTGTTTTCTAAAACCTCCAGCATCACATAACACTTTGATTCCTCTTTTGTAAGGAATGACTAGTTAACATTCTTGTCTCCATCACATAAACCTGTAATCTGGTGTCCATAGTGGCTCACCTGGGACTACGTATTTGCTTCCCTGATTGCCTCATGTGTCAGGTTCCAGATAAATCCTAGGCATGGACATAGTTAAACTAAAGAATCACTTGTCATCTGAAATTCAAAGGTAACTAGTGTCCTCTGTGCTTATTTGGTAAATCTCTTAGTGCTACTCGTTGTCACTTACTCTGGTTCCATTTGAATTAAATGCTAAACACCACTTAATTATAGACCTAGTTCCACTATTATCTGCATTAGCAAGATGTCATCTGACTATTGCTTCTATTTTGATTTATTGTGTTTTAACCTAGCCATCACTGTGGAGCATGCAGGAAAAAATGAAAAGGATGCTAAAAAATACGAGGCCCTTTGACATCAAGGAGTATTTAGTTTGGAGAAAGGCAAAATAAGGGCTATGGATGGAATAGAAATTTCATGAGACAACCAAATATGTCTTTAATAGAAGACGTGGCCAATATAATCCCTATTTTTCCAGAATGTGCAGCTCATATTGGAGGGAAGTTTACAGAAAAGCACATAAGAGTTCATTGTAAGTCTTACAAGAAAGAACAGAAATTTTATAAGGGCATTTACTGTGGTGTGAAGTAGGATAGGATTCTGTTTATAGAGACTGCTGGTGTCTGAGGAAGGAAACTGTCTGTCGAGAACATTATAGAAGACATCCTTGCATTGTTTTCTGGGGGCGGATCATGGAAAATAGTTTGGGGAGGTCCATGGACCTGAAAGAAGAGAGACGGTGAAAACTTCTGGGCACAGAGTAAGTGAAAATCGTTCCCACAGAAAAGCATGTGTATGAGATTATAGAGAAAAACGGACAATAAAAAATTTGTCACAGCAGGATAGCCAGAGAATTTTAAGAAAGAGGTAGACTAATATTCAATTTAAATTGTTTCCTGCTCTTTACTGGAATGTGGTTTTCCTCTATTATCTTAAAACCGTCTCTTAATGAGGTGCCTGCAAAAGTATTGTGTTAGGGGAACGTTGGGGTATCAAGGGAGAGAAGCTGTGACCGAATGGAGAGTGAAACTACTGAAAGGGAGAGCCAATCATAAGCCTTGAGACAAGGGAAGAGGATGGAGAAGCTGGCAGAGAAGGAAAGTAAGGAGGGATAAAGGTCGGAAAATTTGAGATATCTTGTGGAACCTCTGGTATTTAAGGTAAAATGATAGACACTATGAGAGATAATGTCCCAAACTACCTACTCTTTTCTTTTCTTTTCTTTTTTTTGGATTAAAATGTTTACCTCAGAAGGGAAGAGCCCTGAGATATATGGGGATATGCCAGTGACACAAGAATAAGCCTTACAATTTTTAGAACTTTCCAGCAATGAGATGGGTTGCTTCCTATTATAAAGGAAACCTTACAATTCCTTATACTTTCCTGAAAGAATATTAGAGACTACATCCTTGTATTGGATGGGGAAAGAGATGGAGAACCTGTATCCTTCCCATTACAAGTTTTTAGAATTCCCCACAACTTTGTAGATAGCTCTTTTCTGGTGGTTCACTGCACTGTGGTCAAATTCTCAGAGCACGTTCAGATGGATTTCAAACTTCCTAAGAAATTACTTCATTATATGACTTCATAGCACCTAGAATACAGTATTAGAAATCGTGTACTAGAAAGTTAATGAACAAATTACTGATTAAATATAACTTCTCACACCTAAAATTGACAAATAAAGTAAGTGTACAGGCAAAGACAAAACAAGAAGGCAAAAATCCATGTTCAGTTTTCTCGAGTTTAAAATAGGATCACATAATTATAAAATAAGCTAACATATTTTTAGACTACCACCAGAATAGTAAACAAGATTGGAAGATAATAACCTCTCTGTCTCAAGCTGCAAAAACTGTATCTGAAATATTATTCTGTTTTTAGCTCCACTTAAAATTCAGGTAATTTAGGGGCACCTGGCTGGCTCAGTTGGTGGAGTGTGTGACTCTTGATCTCAGGGTTGTGAGTTCAAGTCCCATTTTGGGTATAGATACTACTTAAAAAATAAGATCTTTTAAAAAATGATAAAAACTATATGTCTTCTAATAAAAATACAATAACAAATTGCTACGTTATACGTTACACGTTATACATTATACGTTATACGTTATACGTTGCTACGTTAGTAAAATAACGTTTACGTTATTTTATTTTTATTTAATAAAGGAAAAACTATTTTTACACCCACCACGTCAGTTAACCAACTTCCATTTTATGTGTTTCCTCAGGCTGTTTGTTGTTCAGTACGATCGCAGTGTGTAAAATGCTTTATATTGCTTTTTTCTCCTACTTGAAGATTTTAAAGTCTGTAACTTTTCAAAAGTCTTACAATTTTAATGACCATCTAATATTTCATTGTGTGCATATAATACTATAATTTAACAATACTCCTACTTTGTTTTTGAAATTATAATTATGATGAAAATAAATTCATTCATAAATTAAATTTTTCTACATTTTAAATTATGTTCCTTAGTTGGGTTTACAGGAGTAGAATTTTACATAAATGGAATGGACATCTTCAGGTTCATATAAATATCTTGCGCTACTTTAATTGCTTATATTCATATACCATATGCTTTATTATTATTTCTGAGCTTTTATAATATAAGACATTTAAAATAGAAATTTGTACTTAAATTTTTTTAAACGTTTATTTATTTTTAGAGACAGAGCGTGATGGGCAAGGGGCAGAGAGAGAGGAAGACAGAATTAGAAGCAGGCTCCAGGATCTGAGCTGTCAGCACAGAGCCCCACATGGGGCTCACACCCACTGACAGAACCAGCGAACTGCGAGATCATGACCTGAGCCGGCATCTGAGGCTTAAGGGACTGAGTTACCAAGTGCCCCTAGAAATTTGCATTTTTAAATATACTGATGAGTTCTAATAATTTTAATGTATAGGGTATTCATATTCCCCCCCTTTCTGTCCTTTTTTTCTTAGTATTTCAAGTTTTGCCTGTATATTTTCTGGATTATAATATTTCGCATCAGTCTGTAGAATACTTTATATTCGGAACATATTAACTTTATATGTTTTCATTTATTGCACTTACTTTTACTCTTTTATATTTGTGCTCTCCCTGGATCTCCAACTGTTTACCAACCCAGAAGCTCTCTAAATCCTGCCTTTTGGGGTTTTTATGGAAGCTTCATTACACAGCCAAAACTGATTAAATCATCAGCCATTGGTGATGGTTTCAGACCCCAGCCGCTCTTCCCACCCAGAGGTCAGGGAGTGGGACTGGGAGGGTCAACCCTCTAGTCGCATGGTTCCTTCTCCTGGCATCCAGGGAAATCAGCCACCATCCTTAGGAGCTATTCAAACATCACCTCTTTAACAGAACAAAAGACACGCCCATTTCTCCCATCCTTTAGAAACCAGGGGTTTTAGGACACCTGTGCTGGAAAGGAGGATGCTGACCAAACCCACAGTTCTTATTACGAATTATAATATCGTAGCTTTGTTAAATAAAGGTCAACCGAGCACGTATTTTTTTAGCAAATATTTCTTGAGCTCCTGCCATGTACCAAGTATTTGGGGATCCTACGTTGGCAGGTGGGAGGGAAGGCAGGGGCATCCTGGAAGTCTGTATCAGCTAAAGCACAGTATTTTTCATGGGGTCAATATGTTTCAAAAAATGTCAAAAGTCATTGGGGATGGTCTCTGAATTCAGAAATCTCATCAATTTCCTTTTCCTTCTTAGCAATTGTTTGCTTCATACACAGAGAATTATGAACTTTGTGTTTTACTTTTGTTCCTCATGCAATTGGCTTGTGTTCTATCCCTGTGTCCTTTTGATGTCACACAACTAACACTTCACTTAACAAATATTTTTTTTCCTTCTACTGTAACATTGCGGTGGATTCTGTGACTAAACCAGTAAATATAAATGACACAATTCTGCCTTCACTGAAATGAAGTCGGTCTTAGAAGACACATTTCTTAATAGACAATGTGAAGATTGCCATAATATTGGAGAACATGGCATTACGTAACAGCAACAACAGTTTACATATACATTTATATTCAGTTAATTTCAATAATCCACATTAATTAGTCTAGAAAATGCTTAACAAAACAAAGCTTTCCTTTGTCTAAATGTACAATGTGATTTATGTTATTCACTGGAACAATCCATTGTTAATTTGAAAGTATTAGGAATTTAAAAGAAGACAAAATGAGAACTCTCCTGGAGGCTGACAGTTGTGACTCTCATCTCTAAAGCAAAGCCTGGGGGTCTAAGGTCGTTTGGAAACAGGAACATTTCAAATGTCCTGGACAGGAGACCCTCCTCACCCAGACGTACATGGTGACAGCAACTGGAAGGCTGTACTAAGTACACAGGTATACATATGTATGTTGCACGCACATGTGTTTTCCCTAACGAGGCAGTAATGACAGCTTGCTTAGCGTCTGTCTGTTCTGAGCCTCTTCTAAAAATCATTTTTGGCTTCCTGACAGCTAAGTACACTGAGAAACAAGATGTTCGGCCGATTATGTAAAAACTGGCAAGCCAGAAGTCAAGTATATCCAATTTAAGTGACCTTTGTCATAAGACTTTCTCCAGGTCTTTCCTTTGTGTGGGAATCTGCTGCATATTGATAATGAACTACTTTGTTAGTACCTGTTAACTGGCACTGATCACTTTGCTTCTCATTCCCCTCTCAATCTAATATTATTTTATTAAGAATCGTTATCAGAAATAATTACGCGGGCTTGCATGTTCTATTTGTTGATTTTAAAGGATTAGGTGTGGGCATTTAAATCTATGCAATAGACTATGGAACAAAGATAATTAGGAAGTATTTTGATAGGTAGAGTTTACGGGTATGGCAAAGCATACAAACTCAGTCATGTGCTTTCCCGAAACTTATAGATGGATACTGAGGTGGTGGGGAGAAAAAAAATTATATATATATATATATATATAATATATATCTTTTCCCTCTACCCTCCTAACCAGTTGCTTGAGATCCCCGTACAAAAAGACTGAATAACAAGGGTCAAGCGTGTACATTTATTTAATGTATAAGTTTTACATGACATGGCGGCCTTCATAAGGAAATGAAGACCTAAAGAAATGCTTAAACGCAAGTGGTTTTAGGTTAGGTTTCATGAAAATTAGAAAGGTGTGGAGAGATATGATAGGACAAAGAGTATGAACTTAGCAAGACTGTTGTTCAGATTTCGGTCTTGAATTTGGTGTTTAATTTGCAGGCCTTTGTCTTCAGGGAGAAGGATGCTCCTCTCCTTTGGGTCTAAGGAGAGTACTTCTCGCATGATGGTTTTATGACCTGCTTCAGAGGAGTTTTGGAAAATCCTTCCTGCACTTGCCATTTCTCAAGTTGCTGTAGCTTGAAATATTTAATATACCTAAGTATCATATTTTAGGGTAGCATCACCCAAACCCTGTCAGACAGAATCAGTGTTCTGTGGACACCCACACAAGGTTTTATGGGCTACTAAGCCCTACACCCATGGAACCCACGTCCACCAATTAGTTGAAAGTGTGTAGATTACATCACCATAGATCTATATAGAAAAGCAATGGTGCTGGGACGCCTGGGCGGCTCAGTCGGTTAAGCAGCCAACTTTGACTCAGGTCATGATCTCACAGCTTGTGGGTTTGAGCCCCGTGTCGGGCTCTGTGCTGACAGCTCAGAGCCTGGAGTCTGCTTCGGATTCTGTGTCTCCCTCTCTCTCTACCCCTCCCCAGTTCTTGCTCTGTCTCTCTCACTCTCTCAAAAATAAACATTAAATAATTAAAAAAGAAAACCAATTATCCTGATGTTGAATACCTTATGATGTAATTGATAATTTCACAAAAGGCAGGTAGAATAAATAATTTTCCTGATCAATGCATTCTCTTTTTGAAATCCTTCTGCCACTATGTCAAGAATATAACATACGATGTTATAAAAAACTAAAGTATTTTTTCTAAACATGTATGTGTACCTGTGTTCACACGGATGTGTCTGCTTCTCTGAGAGATATAAGACCCCTCTCTTTTATGGACATTAGGTTATGAATGGGTGTTTTGAGTTGGTAACTGGAGTTTACTGACTTTAGCCATCTGAATCTTCAGATAGTTTGTTTTGGATTCTGCCTTATTGTGCATGACTGGATTCCCTACTGCTTTACGTTGAATATTTTCTGCATCTGACCCACCGCATTCCTCCTGTTGTGTGTGTCTCCGCAGGGGATAGATCTGGTCACAGATCAGGCTGCTGTAGGTCAGCTCCATGACAGGGACTGGAACAGCATAGGGTAAGCTCTAGAATTCAGAAGTTCTAACAGTATTCAAGCAGGACATCTCCCCCCGCTCCCCATCCCCCACCTCATAAAGCTTATTTTCCATCCAGGTTTTTCTAACTTTTTGGTGGTAGAGATTTTTTTTCTAGAAAAAAAAATATATATGCATACATAAGCCAGATAGAGGGATCATATAAAGAACATCTCCAATTGAATCAGAGTGAAATCTTCCCCGACTCCAATCCTAAGTATGGTGAGTCCTGAAGTTCTGTGTCCCCTTCATAGAAACCCACCAATCTGTTTTAGCCCCAGAATTTTATAAATGACAAAATTAAGGCACAGAGAGTAAAAATGGCTTAGTACTAAAATATATCAGAGACAGACCTGACGCTATAATCTGGGACTCTCGTGGGCTTTCTTAGCTGTGTCCATGACAAACTCTATGGGCAATTCACATTCTTAGATTTTTTAAAAAAATCCAAAAGTCCACTTGACTCATGAAATTAAATAAAACAGTTAAGAGTTTTTTATTCACGGTATTTGAGAGAAAGGTTTTCTTTCTTTTCTGGAACTTAGTTTCATGGATGATAAATGCACACATGTCAACCTTTTCCTTATAATTAGAGATTATGATGGTATTCATGCTAAATGGATCAATACTTGTGAGGAAAGTTTAGCCCTGCATCATTTGTTTCTCTGGAGTTTGGTGGCCTGCATCGATACCTCCAAGGAAAGAAATTTAGGTGGGATTCTTCTTAAGTTAGCCAAATGTTAAATAGCATTTATATAACATACTGACAAATTTAAAACATTAATAACTGAAAATAAAATCTGGTAATTCTCAAAGGATTAGAAAATATTAGAAACTGTATTCCAGAGAAGTTATATAATTATGCTGATCACATTTTGTATTCTTATAATTTTATTGGCTTATAAATTATTCCATGTATTTTGTCCAATAAAATTATTTAATTGGTAAAAGGAATTACAGTTTGGATAAAGATACAATTTAGCTCACTTTATGCATTTTGGCATATTATTCCTTTGTGAAATTTATAAATTCCGATGAATGAGGTCATATAAGTGGCAGTGGAAAATAAAATGCATCAATATACATGCATTTTTAATAGGATTCAGCACATTTTAAGAGCACAAAAGCAATGCGAGGCAGAGGTTTTTTGTAAATATTGAAAAACAGCATTTAAGGAACAATATTTCTAAAGTAATGTTTTCCTACTCTTCTCTGATTCTCTACTAAAATTTTTTCTTGCATTTGGTTTTTAATTTGCATCCTAATAATGTTCCCATTGTTTTTAGGTATACTTAAAAAGGAAGTCTAAGATGATGTTATTTGTTTAAAACATAGGGTCATTAAGATATAGATAAATGAAGGATGATAGATTGATGATAGATGATAGATAGGAGGATAGATAGATAGATAGATAGATAGATAGATAGATAGACATAACACCATACAATCACAAATACACACGCACATACACACACACACAGAGCCATAGCTACAGACATTAAATCTAACTCTGTTTAAGAAAGTCAATCTCTCTCCACTCTTCCACTACCTTTGCATTCCTAAATCTAGTATTTCATGCTGTAGACATATTAAACAACCTGGTTTTCCAAAACATTTTATGCTTTTTATCTTCCAGTCTTTGGATCTACTCTTTCCTCTGACTAACTAGATTGCCCTTTCCTCCTTGTTTGCCTAATCAACCATCCAGTTTACGCATTACCTCCTCTCTGAAGTTTCCCTAATCGAAATTGCAAGAGTTTCTTATTTTCCCCTATACTATTTCTGGATTTTGAAATATTTTCACATTTCAGACCTTAGTCAAAGTACATCCTAAAATGGCATCCTCACAGAAGACATGGTATCTGGGAAAGCAGTTTCCCCTGAAATCGAATTTTTTCCTTAATAAAATCTTTCCCACTGGCCAGAATACTAATTTATATTTTCTCAACTTTCTTCATGTATATTATTATCTCTCTCTCTCCCTTCCATTTAGTGGAAGTCATCACCTCTTATGTCCTAGCAGAAAACAAAGCCATCATCAGGAAACTCCTGGATCTTAACACATTTTTTATTTCTTTTTTTTTTCCCTCTATTTCTCTTTTCCTTTCTCCCTCACTCAAGGGGATTTGTATTTTGTTTATTATAAGTTAAACTTGCAAAAGTAATCTAAATCCCATGCATCGCTTCCTGTCTCCTCCAGTACTTTTGGTCACCAGTTACCCCTTCTCTCCTTCTTCTTTTGGACAGTTTGGTCTCATTTTTGCTTTCTTTCAATTTTGTATTCATTTTTTAGGAATTCCTCATAGAGCTGAGGTATAAAATATGTGAAACTTTTAAACATAGCAGATGGCTTTTTCTAATTTGTCATTTGCCTGTCATTTGTTAATTTGGTCTAAGGTAGTAGCTTTCAATAAATGGGATTTTTTTCCCTTGGGAGTTTTGAAAATATATGGAGGCATTTTGGTTATCTCAGTGATTGGAGGGTTTATCTTGGCATATTGTGGGCTAGGGGGAAGGAGAAATGAGGAGTGGTTCAACGGGTATATAATTTCAGTCAACAAGGTATACGTAAGATCCAGAGATCTGCTATCCAACATGGTGCCTACAGTTAATAATACTCAATTGTACACATAGAAATTTAGTAAGAGGGTAGATCTCATGTTACCTGTTCTTAAAACACAAAAACAAGACAGAACAACAGCAAAAACCAAAGCACACAATGAAAGAAAATATACAAGGAAATTTTCGGAGGTCGTGCCTATGGCTGTTAACCTTGATTGTGGTGATGGTTTCACAAGTGCGCGCATATCCAAATCATCAAATTGTATGCATTAAAAATGTGCCATTTTTTTATGTCAACTATATCTCATTAAAACTTAAAAGTATTTTATCATTTATGCCAATAATCTTCTCGGTGTTTGAGGACCTAATGAAACATTCTTGCAGAATTTACACTGTAACCTTGAAGTCAGTGAGTATGTATAGATCTAATATAAGCATATACCTTTCAATTACTGAGTAGTTTATTTCAAATTTAGTTACTATTATTTCACCTCATATTACACTAATATATTGTGATTTTAAAAATGAAATGTGTTAGAATATTATAGTATCACTTTTAAACATAGAAAGGAGATTTTTATACAATTATTATAAAAAGAAAACTGAGTCTCCTATGCTACAGCAATTTCTACAGTAAGGTTAATGTGAGCAGTAATCCTAATTTTTGAGAGAATCACATGCACATCACTTTTTTTCTTTGTGATTTATGGTATCTGGATCTTTTTGAAGAAACTCTCCATTACCTATTGCTCACAATAATATTCACATATATTTTCTTCTATTAACTATTATGTCTAACATTCATATTTAAACTTAATTCAAGGGGAGTGTATCATTACACAAAAAAAGAGATAGGTATTTTGTTTGATATTTTTTGTGGCAATTAAGTTTTCCTAATATCATTTGTTTGCCAAAAGCTCACACACTATAACATTTTTTTTGTGGTGTCACCCTATCAGATATTAATTTCCCACCATCCAGAGATCTCTATTATTTTTTTGTGTGTTTTTCAGTTCCTGCAGGAATATTTTGCATTTTTTACCATGTGTATCCATGTGTTACGATATCTGCACTTGCTGTTTATAGATCTATATCCTTCCTTACAAATATAAAGTGAGTTTAATTTATTAAAAATACCTAGAATATTACTGAGATTGTACTGAATTCATATATTTAATTTGTGCATATCGACATCTTCATACCAGTAATTTGCTGTATTCGTGAACATATTATCCTTATTGGTATATAATTATTTATGTTATTTCATTTTTATTCTTCCCATACATATTGTGTCTACCTTGTTAAGCCAATTATTATGCATTTGAACACTTTTGTTGTTACTGTAAATTATATATTATGTCCTGATTTTTTGTGATCATAAAAAACCATGACTATTTTTTTTAAGGTATGCATGAATCTGGAAATCTTTTTAGATTATCATGTACTTGGAATAATTTTTGCTGTTTTTTATAGAATCCAATATTTTATGTTTATACTGAGAATTTTATATCTCCCTTTTTGTACGTCTCTCTCACTCTTTTCTTCTTGTGTTGTGATGGTGGAGGAGTGTCAGTAAACTATTAATGAGTTGATGATAACGGTCATCCTTGTCCCTACTCTTAAAGGAAACACAACTAAATTTGATACATTAAGTTTGATATCCGTTGTGTGCTTTTGGTGAAAAACCTTCATCAAGGTAGGAAAATACACAAATACAATTTGATTCTTATTTTCTAGGAAATTCAATCATTCATTCATTCATGTAAAGAGACTCTGGGTCTTGGCTAGGAGCGCCGACTGAAGGCAGACTGAGTTCAAATTGTGGGGTTATTATTGCCACGTGTGTGGCTTTTGTCTTCCTTGCTTTTCCCTTATAGAAACGTGGCTAATAATACTTTCGCCACAAAGATTTGTGAGTGTCAGATGAGTTAACATATGCGAAGTCCAACTAATTACCAAATACTATTTATTAAATTTGAAGACATCTTAGTTATAATTTATTCAAATATCGTCATATATTTATATGTACATATGTATGTATATTTTTCTTTCTGGGACTCAGTATGAGTATGTTCTTAGTTATTTATATGTAATCTCCGTATCTCTTAAGTTTTCTTATTATTTTTCATCACCTTCTGACTGCTCAATTAGGTCTCTCACCAAATTTTCTTGCTCACTAATTTACACTTCTTCTCTGTACTCTGGTCTTTTGTGTTTTTAATTTAAATTAAGGCTTATTCAGGCCCCAAAGTTTGACATTGTTTTTTTTTTTATGTTTGGAGTTTAATTTATATTTGGAAGTACAAGGATTATTAAATAACATTTTGAATTTACATATTTCCTTAATTCTTATTTTAACAGTAAAACTTGAAAAAACTTAAAATATACAAAAGGCTATAAGTTTTATAAAATGTATAAGGAATATATATAATAAATTATGACATGCCCTCCACCTAATGTACCTCTTCCACCTAATATAGAATGCAGAGAGGAACTGAATTTATTGAAGCTTATTTACACACTTCTGTGATATCATCTCTTATTCCAATGGTGAATTTTGTGCTTGCATTCTGTTGTTTGTTTGTTTTGGTGTGTTTTGTTTTTAATTTGTACAAGTTCTTACACAATATAGTTTCTTATTTTGAATACTTAACATACCTGGCTTATGTCTCCTAATATGACTTGCTTTTTCTGCTAAACATTCTATTTGTGAGATTTGTCCATGCTGATATATGTGGCTCAAGTTGATTTGGTTTCACAACTGTATAGTCTTTTATTGTAGCAATCCACCACAATTCATTTTATTCTTAGCTTAAGAGATAACAGAGCTTTTTCAGAAAAACAATTCGATTATAAACACACTTATGCGTGCCAGCTGGTACACATCGTTGCTACTGTCTTTGCAAACTCACTAACTCTGGATATTGTAGCTTTTTTCTTTTACTCTAGCATGGTAGGAATAAAACAGTTTCATTGTGATTTTAGTTTGAAAATCATTGAATTCTTATGAGATGGAGTTTTCCTACTGTGTTAGCAATTCCTTTTTCCTCTACTGTGAAATACCCATTTATAGCTTTTACCTGTACTTCAACTATTTTGTGATTTTATCCTAAAAATCTACAAATCATTTATATGTATTCTTGCTTCTTTTTAGTAATTTTATCCCAAATATATTGACGCAGATGACGACTTAGTTTTTAAACATTTTTTATTTATTTAAATTTTTTTTAATCTTTCTTTATTTTTGAGAGAGAGAGACAGAGCACAAGCGGGGAAGAGGCAGAGAAAGAGGGAGACACAGAATCCCAAGCAGGCTCCAGGCTCTGTCAACACAGAGCCGATGTGGGCTTGAACTCAGGAACTATGAGATCATGACCTTAGCAAAAGTTGGACGCTTAACAAACTGACCCACCCAAGTACCCCTCAACATTTTGAAACAATACATTTTGCTACATAGTTTTAAATTTTATTTGAATTAACCTAACATTTTTAATTTTGAGTTCATAAATACATGTTTCAAAATATACTAACATTAAAAAAAATAAGTTTATTGATTTATTTTGAGGTGGGGAGGGAGGGACAAAGAGAGAGTGAGAGAGAAAGAATCCCAAGCGCTGGTAGTGCAGAGCCTGATGTGGGGCTCAAACCCACAAACCATGAGATCATGACCTAAACGGAAATCAAGAGTCAGACACTCAACTGACTGAGCTCCCCAGGCGCTCCCCAAAATTCCTAACTTTTAAACCCAATTTATAATACCACTCTCTACAGTAATGTCAGTTAATTCACTTTTGACAGAATAAACTTAACAAAAGTTTTGTTTTGATTTTTTGAATAGGATTTTAAAATGAAGCCGTCATTGAAAGTAACCAACTTTCTCTTTAAAATATATAATGACACTGATATAAATATGGAAGAAATTAACTAGGTTTGAATCATTTATTCCCAATGGAGCCAATACCATAGTAGCTATTTTTTCACCTTTCATGTATAAACTTAAATTAAAAAGTGAATAAAATTAATGTCCACAGTTCTACATATATTTGGACACAGTCTTCTTATATCAACTGCTAACTTTTAAAATAGATGCCAGTTCTTCTTTAGAGATGCGTGTCTACGAGTTTCCACGTTAGCAGCAGAGTAAGTACCTTCCATGGTGAATGGTAAATGTCAACAAATACTTGTATAAGTTATACATTCATTTTCCACTGTCTTGAAAGTCTAGAATTAAATAGCTCAGTTTTCACTAATACCAGCGTTAACTTTTGAGCTCATTCCTCCTAACAGATTGACTCCAAACCCTCAAAAGCATTAACAAATAAGTTTAAAAAGTGGTTGTAGATGGTTTGTTTCATGAGTTCGAGCCCCGCATCTGGCTTTCTGCTGTCAGTGCAGACTCTGCTTCGGATCCTCTTTCTCCTTCTCTCTCTGCCCCTCCCTGACTCTCTCTCTCCCTCTCTCTATCTCGAAAATAAATAAACATTAAAAAGGTGGTTGTGGATGTTTGCTATACAATGCATGATAACACCTCTGCAGCAGAAGCATTCGAGATATTCTCTGTAGGCTCTGCAATACGACTGGTCAGGCTCCGTTTCACACTTGCATTCCACTTACATCCTACTTACAACTTCTCATGTTTCTTTTGACCCAAACGTCCAGTGCAGATGACTTTGTGCACCTCACAGGCCCCAGTCCAGGCCCCTGCATACCTGGCTGGTACATTCAATAGCCAACAGGAATGATCTAATACTACTCTCAGAGTTACTCAAGGCCTGAAGGAATGAGGTTGGCCTAGATTCTTCTTTCAGAGCATACTTGATTCATTAGTGAGAGCCCATCTTGATGCTCTGGAAATAGAGGTACTATTTTGCACTTGGAAGGGATTGACAAAGTAATGCGAATGGTTAGACTTCGGATTTAAGTGTGTGTTAAAATAATATTTTACTTCGCATGCGTTCACTATTAGTTGAGTCCATGGCAGAGGCTGGAAGTACAAGTTGAGGTCTACCAAACCCCTCTGGTTTATTTCAAACCAATAATTTAAAAATGTTTTGTTAAAACAATGAAATTCTAAGTGGGACATGAAAATGCATAAATCTGGATAACCTAAGTTGTCCAGGACATGGAGAGACATGGTTCATCCTATTTTTAAGAACCATTTTGAAGCTTTCAACGCATATCGTTTTGTTTGTGTACTAACCACACATACGCCATTATGTTGGGTACAGCTGTAAGTGGTATGGTATTATCTCCAACATCACGCTTCCTTTTTGTTTCTCTCAATTGACTCTGTGTCTAAGATTCACCCACGTAGTGAGATACCTTGTGGCTCAGTCAGTTGAGAGTCCTACTCTTGATTTTGGTTCAGGTCATGATCCCAGGGTCAGGGGACCGGGCTCTGCATAAGGTTCTGCACTGAGTGTGGAGCCTACTTGGAATTCTCTCTCTCTCCCTGCCCTTCTCCCCCACTTACATACTCACTCTCTCTCTCTAAAACTAAAATTAAAATTAAAAGAGAGAGAGATTCACCCATATTATTAGATGGGCATTTAATGCATTACTTTTACTGCTACTTAATGCTTATAAACAATATCTCAGAAAGCATCTTTAATTGAATCTCCCTGTGGACATATGTAAGAATTTATTTTACGAGTCGTTTTGTAGCATTATAAATATCTTTCCCCACTCCATGAACTTAATGACCTTGTTGTTTAATTGGACATATATCTTGGTGTGGATCTAATCAACTTATCCCATTTCCCACTTTATGCCTTATTTTTTGTCATTTTGACTTTTGTTTGAGAAACTCTTCCCCACCCATAGGTCACAAAATTATTTGTTAATAATTCATTAATGTTATACTTAAATTTTTATCCTTTCCAAATTCTCTCCTTCATTTTTTACTGAACAGGGACCGGATCAAGTTCTGTTTTGTTTTGTTTTTGTTTAGTTGTTTTTTTTCTTCATGTAATAGACCATATTTTCAACACCATCTATTAACAATTCTTTCTTTCCTCATCATTTGTAGAACTACTTTTATCATATAATTCCTATGTATACAAAGTCTGACTGTGAGATCTCTGTATCTTCTATTTATCTATTTAACTAATAATCTTCTAAAACTACAATAGTTTGCATTTATTTTTAATAACATTTAAAATATGTTAGTATCTGATAGGGCAAATCCCATTCATCAGTCTTTTTAAATGCATTTATTCAGTTATTTGTGGACTTTCTGCCAGTTTGGTTTATGACATATAGAAATTAAAGAAATCCCTTTCTAGGGTGCCTGGGTGGCTCAGTCAGTTGGGATCCTGTCATGGTCTCCCAGTTCATGAGTTTGAGCCCTGCATCGGACTCTGTGCTGACCACTCAGAGCCTGGAGCCTGCTTCGGATTCTGTGTCTCCCTCTCTCTCTCTCTGCCCCTCCCCTGCTCGTGCTCTCTCTCTCTCTCTCTCGCCCTGAAATAAACAAACATTAATTTTTTTAATGTTAAAAAAAAAGAAATCCCTTTCTAATACTGGTGTGCTAAGAGTTTAACTGTTATCAATGGTGGTTAAACTTTACCAAAGTATTTTTATTCATTGATTTTGAACATTAAGAACAAACTGAGGGGTGAGGGGGCTGTAAGAGGGCGTAGAGTGGGTGACGGGCACAGAGGAGGGCACTTGTTGGTATGGGCACTGGGTGTTGTATGGACACCAATTTGACAATAAATTATTTAAAAAAAAAGAAATTATGATCTTTATTTCTTAGTTAAATGTGATGAATTACACTGATAGTACTTCTGTTTGATACATAAGGATGTATCACTCTTTGCATATTTGATCATGGCACATGTTTGAATTTAAATAGTTAATATTTTACTTAGGATATTTGTCGTTTAGCCACTTAGTTGAGACATTAAGTGCGGTGCATGTGATTTTTATATCCCTTCAATCTCTTTAGGCACAGTCCCCATTTTGTCATGCTCAGCCTTGATGAAGGCACAGGGTCCATTGTTCTTACAGCAACCCATCTTTTGTTTTGTCTGGTGCTCTTTAGCTTGTTCACATAAATACAAAAAAACAAAAAAGTTAAATGGGAGTATTGTCGGTGGGTAAGCATGATTATTTCACCTTCATGCAAGGAATGGAATAGTGTTGCTTTTTTTTTTTTTTTTTTTTTTTTGTAACAAGTTATTTGTTAAAGAACTGAGGTAATTTCTTAAAAATCAAATATCCCCTGGCCCTGGAGGTTTTGGGGTGGAGAAGTCTTCAACAATTATTAACAATTTTTGATAATCATTTGTTTTTCAAGGTCTTTAGCTTTCTGAAGGTTTTTATATTTTCTATAAAATGTGAATTTTACCACTTTTTTAAAATGTGAATTTAACCACTTTTTCTAGATCCCAAAGCATACTAGTTATATTGTTCCATGATCCTTTTTTTAATTTTGTTTTAATTTTTTTAATGTCTATTTATTTTTGAGGGGCGGGGGAGAAGCAAAGAGAGGGAGACATAGAATCTGAAACAGGCTCTAGGCTCTGAGCTGTCTGCACAGGGCCAGATGCAGGGCTGGAACTCGGGAACGGTGAGATCATGACCTGAGCCGAAGTCAGACGCCTAACCAACTGAGCCCCCCAGGCGCCTCATTCAATGATACTTTTTAATGTTTGTTGTGTTTATAGTTATTACCCTTTTGAAATCTGTACATTACTTAGATGCACCTTCTTCCCTTTTTTCTTAATCAGTCATGTTAAAGGTGTGATGAAGTATGTTACAAGAACTTACTTTTATTTTGATACAACTTTTACAATGTTTAGTCTCTATTTTATTGACTGTACCTTTTTTTGCTGTGAAGGTGGTTTACTTTTGTTTCCTTTTGGGAAGGATCTAGCCCCAAGTCAAAATGTATTTGTAATCCTTTCTATTTCTTAATATATATGTTTAAACCTCTAAACACTGTGTAAAATCTCTATTGCCATTTAAATCTAAATGCCCCTTAATTATCCCTTTAAATGCATCTACAACCACATTTTATTTAACATGCATAATATAAATTTCTTATGTATGAAAATTTTAGCTACTCCTTCTTTCCTGATTCCAAACTTTTTGCAATATTCTCAGGACATATCATTTCTATGGGATTGATTCTTTAGTGTCCTTTGAGGCTTCCTGCATCACCTTAAACATATTCTAGTTTCCTTAATATTCTAAGTGTTCTTGAAAAGAATATTTCTGTATTTTGTGTATGCTATAGCCTGGGTTTATTAATGTTATTTTTCATATCTTCAATATTTCTGTTTATATCTATCTGCTTGATTGATTAAATCTGATGACTTATATGTTCCTTTCTGTATGATATATTGTAGAAGTTTATTATTAGTTGTATATCTGTTTATGCTGAATACATCTTCTTGTTCTGTTGTTTCGTTTACCATTATATATTACTGTTCTCTTTCCCATGTGATATAGTTTTGCCACAAATTTTATTTGAACAGATTTCAAGACTGGTATTTTACTGTTCTTTTGGTTCATATTTGCCTAGTATAACTCCCTCTATCATTTTATTTCAATGTTTTATTGTTTAAAATTTTTCTCTTATTTATTATAACTCCCCTGGAGACCAATTTGTGATATCTAAGATTAATGGAACACTAAGATAGTGAAAGATGGAATGAACTAAATATCCAACAGAAGGACAACACAGTTTCATATAAAGCAAAGTTACAAAAGGACTAAGTGAAATAACAGGACAAAAACTAAAAGAATAATTTTTACTGAAAGAATTGCATAGGAACATATATAATATGGTAAAATATATACATTGTATATTAATTTTATGTAATTTTTAAAATGCGTTTATGTAAACTTTATGCAAATTCTTTTTAAAAGTTTATTTATTTATTTTGAGATAGAGACATAGACACACACAGGGAGACGGGAGACGAGCACAGAAGGGGGAGGGGCAGAGAGAGAGAAGGAGACAGAGAATCCCAAGCAGGCTCTGCACCTTCAGCATGGAGTCAGAGACAGGGCTTGGTCTCAAGAACAATGAGATCATGAACTGAGCTGAAGTCAAGCCAGACACTTAATTGACTGAGCCACTCAGGTGGCCTTGTTTTATGTAAATTCTTAAATGTTCTTTTTAAAGTACTAAATATAGTGAGCATGTAAGTTCACTGGCTGAGGGCCAAAAATACCGAAATTTTTTGTACAGATAATAACTTTCTTTTAAAACTGTCTTAAAATAATGATGGTAAAATGTTAGCATGATTTTAACTATGTAGTGGTAATACGGATGTTTATTATGTTATTTCTTGTATCAATGTGTTATCAAAATTTTAAAAAATATGACAGCTCACAAAACTTAAGTGACAAAAACCCATCATAAATCATAGAGTGAGTCCCTTCAGGAAATCCTACAAAAAATAATTTTAAGTAGCTGATTGAAAATAAGGGTCTAAATTGGTAATATTGAATCCTAATATGTATTTAAGTAAACTTTAGACGAACAACTTATTACATACTAACTTTATTCATTCTATTGTTTGAACCTTGAGTTTCTAAAAGTAAAATAGAAATCCTGCAACTCCAAGCTTTCTTATTACTTTGTTTAGTTGTAAACTCCGTAAAGAATCTTTCTATTCAGTTTAAAATATTTGACTCAGAAATAGTAGACAAGTATACTTGGGTGGGTATAAAATAAGAAGTAACACTGTCAGGGAATTATATGCCAGGGTACTATTAGAGACACATTCCTCTGGCCCCCAAAATTTAGATATCCTAGCAGTCTTCTTATATATTAATAAATAGACAGGGAGCAATCCGTGGTTAAAAACGCAATTTATCCCTAAGTGAAAGATCCGTCGTAGTTGCAAATTTGAATTTAGCACCCACTAAGGACGAGATTCTCTAATGAACTAGTTTTATACAAGAAATTTATCACTAGTTCAACAATGAAATAAAAGATTGCCAGGCAAGTCTTCAAAACCACAGCACAGTTACTTAAATCACTTTTAAAATTAAACCTTTAGTGTCAATTTCATATTGTCTAATTGCATGGGTTAAAAACTAAAAACGGAAATTTGGTGCAACTGAAGTTAAGACTACAATTGCAACTTCAAATGGACCATTATATTTGGCAACAACGAAGCTGGTGTTCACCTTGCTGTGAGCAGTTTTAGTGGGGAGACAAAATTGTTCTGTGTAAAGACCAAATGGAAAGAAAGTGGAAATACTGGCTAAAGACAATTCTTACAATAACCTCTATGCACTAGAGAGACTCTAGATAGGTATTATTTGTTTGTTTAAGGATATTTTATTTATTTTTTAAACGCTTATTTGTTTTTTTGTTAATTATTTTTGAGAGAGAAAGAGAAAGAGCACTAAGGGGAGGGGCAGAGAGAGAGAGAGAGAGAGAGAGAGAGAATCCCAAGCAGGTTCCACGCTGTCAGTGCAGAGTCTGACACAGGGCTCGATCTCATGAAGCAAGAGATCTTGACCTGAAGATCCAACCAGGTGTCCCCGTTTAAGGATATTTTAGTCTGGAGAGTACGTTCTTTTAGGAAAGAGTAAAATTTAGGAAGCAATAGGGAAAGGAGATCCTTTTCATAGTCAATTCCTGGAGCTGACAAGAAAGAATGGGCTACGAATCTCAAATACAGATGATTTCTAATAGAAAAAAGAATAGTTTATCTATTGTGATAGAGAAAAAAAGCAAAATGTGCCAGGCTAGTTCATTTAGTGGCAGGGATATGAGATATTTTTCTTCTGCTGCTTCTGTTTTGCCAATAACGAAATAAATTGCTGAAATTTTGAGAAGGTGCTATAAAAGAAAATGTAAAATAATTGTCTCCATGATTGAGAGAGCCATTTGATCAGAAAATTTTAGTAGGATTGCTTGACATTGTTGAAGACCTATTTGAGATTTGTAGATATAATTTTAAAATGAGGGTTTTTTTTTTGTTACCCAAATATCTTCAGTTACTTGAGTGTGGCATAATATTGAGATTTCATTTCATCCAGTTTGGCATGTTGGCTGGAAAACATAGAGGGAGAAAGGGATAATAAAGTTCAGTATGGATACCAGGATGTCGAAAGGTCTGGAGCACAGAATAGGAACTAGTTCACACGTGGTATGTAGAATGCTCAGTTCAGGTTTCCACTTAGGTGTCAGATCTATCTCATACTCCAGGTTTAAGAGTGCACCATGTCAGATCAGGAACTCCAGAGTGGCCACAAGAAGTAGATCCATTGACTGCAATGAGTTCATAATATGCATGGACAATTATATCCAACATTTCACAAATTAATATAGTAAGAAAAAAGTTATTGGTAAAAATATTTAGAAAAGGTAATAACAAAAAAAGAAGCATTAGGACTTTATGATTCTTAATGTTGGCTTGCTTTATCTTTGTTCTTTGTGTGGAATGCATTTTTCACTATGTATCTTCCCAGACCGAACTGAAACAATTGAATATAATGAAGGTGACAGTATCAGTCCCAAGGAAGTGAATCCATCAAGTGTCTTCCATGATTTCATTTAGTGATTCATATACTAGGTTTGTACATATTATCTCTTAGTGGTGACTGTGTTCCTGATTTTAAGTTGCTAAGGGTAAATAAAATTTGAAGGGATATTGTCTTAATTTAGGACTGCTATAACAGGATACCAGAGACTAGGTAGCTAAAACAGACATCATTTCTCACAGTTCTGGAGGATGGAAAGTCTAAAATAAAGACTCCAGCAAATGTGCTGTCTGGCGAGAGCTCTCTTCCTGGTTTGCTGTGGTCACTGCCTTCTTGCTTCATCCTCACATGGAAAGGAGAAGTGATCTATCTCATGTCTCTTCTTATAAATGCACTAATTCCATTCACGAATGTTCCACCCCTATGACCTAATTGCCTCTCAAAGGCTGCACCTCCACATACTGTCACACTGGGAATTAGGGCTTCAACATGAATTTTGGAAATACAAACATTGAGTCCATAGCAGATATTTTAACAGAAACTATAGATCTGGGGAAGAAAGACAGTGTTGCAAACATCTTGTTTTAAAATTGGCATCTTCTACTAGCCCTAGAAATCCTATGTGATATTCTGTTAAGGAAATTCTTCATAGAAACATCTTCTTCAAAACAGTAAATCAGTATGTTCAAGTATGAAAACAACATTTCCTTGGGTAGCTAAGACTTACTCTCTTACTCTTTCTTACCTTACAATTTAACTAGGAGGTGTGTCTAAAATGTCTCTGAAATTACTGGAAAAGATTGTGGCATTACTTAACAACTGTAAAAGATTTTTCTCCTAAAAATCTGTCACAAATCTCCAAACAAATAGTGGTTATTATGAAAATTTTTGGATTTTTTTTACTGCATCATTAGTGGTATTTTTGAGTCACTTAGACACAGAAAGCGGTGGGAAAAAAATCCAACAACATGTAACTAGTCAGGAATAGCTTATGGACACAGAACTGGGTCCTCACACGAGCTCAGCGGAAAAATGTTCTTCAAAAGAGTTCTGTCAGCATAAAATTAATGCAATTTTAAGAGTCTGTCTTTCTTTACCACTAATTTGAGTTGAATGAATCCATCTGGCTGGGCCACTGCTGATGAAAAGATACAGTTGTGAAAGAATAATGGGTATGCGTGTCTGTGTGTCTGTGTGTATGTTGGATTGAACCATATGAAATTGCCATTTTTATACATTAAAAAACAAATGCTATTAATTTCATATTGTTCAAACTAATGAATATATGCATATATTCGATATATGCAAAATATAATATTTTGCTTGCTATTACACATGAATATTTTTGACAAAGACTATTTTGCATATATACAAAATATGATCTTTGACACATGTCCACTATTTTGTAACTTAAACTTCTTCACCTTTGCAAATTTCTTAGTTCTCCTACCCTATTCCCCTGATAACATTATGATAACAGTCTTGAAAAAGAAAATTAAAGCCAGTACTCAAACTATTCGTTTGAGCCAGAATGAAAAATATTGTGTTTTTGGAGATAAAATGATAGGAAGTTGGTAAATTTCCAGGATATTTTCCTACAGAAGAGCTCACTCCTTTAAAAGCATTCTTATGCTATGGACTCTAGTCCGTGCCAGGTTCTGTAGGGCTACGTTGGCATCAAGTCCTGACCATACGTACAGAACATCTGAAATAGAGGCATCAAGACAAGCCTTCAGCAAAATGTTAGCAGCTAAATTTGTCCTTTTATTTTTCCTTCTTCTCCTCACATAATGTTGTTTTGTGATGGGTAGGTACAGAAAAATTAGCCCCAAAGTGCATTCTGTGGAGGACTGTACTTAAATCTCTTCTCACTTTGCTATGTTTTGTCCACTACGTCTCCAATCTGGAGGACTTGACGCACAATCGAGCCAAAAGATTGAGTACATTTTTATAAGGTTTACTGTTGAAATCTAATAAGCTTTATAGTATGTTAACTTGTGTCATATATAATCAAACCCTTCGTCTTTATTGCCTATATATTAATTAGACATAAAGGTAAGTTATTCATGTAAGTGTCAAATAACATTTCTTTGTCATAGCCAGTCCACATAGGTCTTAATTTAATTTTGTTAGCTCTGCACTAGATGCCAATTCACCTAACGCCTTTTTGTGATGTCCTACTGTCTGTCAGGATAGTCGCAGATGTGGGTCAAGTACTTCAAATCAAGGCAGTTTATCTGTCTATATGTGATTTCTTCTTTAATCTCATCAGTGTCATGATAACATAGTATAAATGTACTCTCATCTATAAATCACTGGTTCTGGATCAAAAGCCCCCTTATATGGTCTTTGTTTGCGTCCACCTATTTTTCTGCCCAGCCTATCTAAATATACTAACATATAAGTATCTGAGGCAGAGTCTGCAAACTCATTTCTCTTGTTCCTAGGCACACAGCCAAATTATTTCCTGATCTCTTTTTCTGGGTAAGTGAGGATGTGTTACTGAGTTCTTGGCAATGGAAAGTGGATAAAAATGATGAATAACACTCAGAAAAACTGTTTTTGGTCTAGATACAGAGAAAATTATAAAGCATTAGAAGCTGATAAAGGAAATGATGAAAACTCCTGGGCTCTCAAATGACCTACTAGAATATTGTATCCCCCGCCCCTCCTCCCCTCCACACCCATCGTATTAGACTTGTGTCCTGAAGAAGAAACAAACGTTTTTATTCTTAAAACTTAAAAAGTTTTTTTTTTCTTAAGCTATTAAGATGTTGAGGTTGTCTGTGTTAGCTACCAGCCTACCCTGACAAAGACCTCTGTGGTGGAGGTTTCTGGCTTTGAACATACTTGCCCATTCTATGCTGACCTTCCACTCTTGGAGACAGTTAAAATCACAAAACAGAAGAAACATTTTAGAGTTTCTCATTGCATTGACTCCACAAGTAACAAAAAGAGAGAGTTTGAAGAAGATAGAGACATAGATTATCATTGCCTTAGAATCCTTGATCAACTAGAATCAAAATTCATTGCCAATGTAATTGATACAATCAAATCCTCTTCTATGGTAGAAAGAAGAGGAACTCAGAAATCAGGAAGATGTGGAATACACGAATTTGTGGTAGAGTGTGAGAGATCACTTAGATTAGAGGAGGAGAGGGAAGTAGAAAATAAAGGGACAAAATTGAAGGGAAGTTCAGATTTCATAGCTGTAACACACAATAAAAACTATTTATGAATTTTGGAAGAAGGCATTTATTTATTCTCTATCATTCCAGAAAGCACAGTGAAGACTCATGGATATGTTTTATGGAGGGAGAGTCCTGCTTAATATCGGAAGAAGCAATCACTAACTAGAGCTATCACAAACAATTCTCCATTAATGGAAATACCCAATAATTCTGGATGACCAACTCTCAAGTAGACCCCCTAGCTCTTAGATCATCTCTTAGCCTGGTTGCTGTACTTCCATTTCCACTGCTGGGACTATTATTTTGGTACTTTTGTTAAAGTCCCTCAAATCTTCTTGCTTAGGAGGGTATGCACTGTGCTCCAACATCTTATAGGTTGTTGACATCTGAACCCAATGCCATGGCCCCCATGCTTTATTCTGGACTTTCACTCTATATTATCTCAGTGTGACATTTGTCATTTTTCTTTGTGTAAATATAGTTACCTTTAGCTATAAACAACAAAAACATACCTTTATTTTAGAATTCCTTGTAACTATACTCACAAAACAGTTGAATAAATCATTTATTTCCTGACCTTGCAGATAGTGCAGATGGGATGCCTCAGGGACACTTACCGATTCTAAAGTTTCTTCATTCCAAGGTGAAAAATAAAAATTTAATCAAGATATTTTTATTGGGTGGTTGATAGGCTTGAGAGAATTTTCAGAGCATTCTATACTTCTTAGAGGCTGGAAAACTCAATAACATCTTTTAGGTTATCATTTTCTCCCCTAGCTTGAGGCATTTCTTCTCCTCTACTGCCACACCATGCTTAGTTTATTTTTCTCACCACCAGCTTTTATCTGAATTTTCTCGGCATATCAATGTTTCCTCCACGCTATCCTTTTCAATGTACTTCTAAAAATTATTATTTGCCTCCAAAAATGAACCGATTCTCTTTCTCATGCACATACATATATATATTTATTTATTTATATATATATATATATACACACACATACACATACACGCATGTGTATATATATATATATATATACTCCATATATATTTGTGTATATATATTTCTGTTTTATACTTCTAAAAATTATTATTTGCCTCCAAAAATGAACCGATTCTCTTTCTCATGCACATACATATATATTTATTTATATATATATATATATATATATACACACACATACACATACATGCATGTGTATATATATATATACTCCATATATATTTGTGCATATATATTTCTGTCTACATCATATTATGATATATATATGTATATAAATATTATTATATATGACTATATTGGACATATAGTTCAATGATGGCAGCAAATGATGCTTAAGAATATTTGTTGACTGGAGGCAGGCCATGTCCCTTCACTATTTATAATTTCACTAAAAGAAAACTATATCTCAGATCTGACTATTCCAAGACAAAATTTTGTGGGTATCTCATTTATCCACTTATATATTATGGCCCAGTTTAAGAGGTCAGTGGGTATCACCATATCCCTAGATGGTGTTGCAAAATTGGTCAAGAAGATCTCAACTTCCGGTTAATTCAGCCTTTGTGCCCTTTAACAGAGGGTTCATTCTAAACCTAAATGATGGTTATCCCCATTATTTCTGAATAAGTGCAGGAAAAGTCAAAATAGAGGTTCTTTCTTAAAAAGTGTCATTGAGTCCCATAAGATCGACACCTAATAAAACAGCTTACATATCATAACCAATCCCTATCACAATGAGTAATGAACCATACACAGCTCACTCATTACCTACTCAAATGAGGCTGCCAGTTGTAATTTCTGGTCTTTCACCTTGTAGCTCAAACTGGCATATAACACTATGACTCTCCTGGGCAAATAACATTGTTTAATTCATTAATCCCCCTCCCGAACACTATTGTTCATCCTCCAGCTGAACTCTGAGCAAATGACCTGGGACTGAAAGACCTTCCACAGAGCTCCTCTGCTCTTTCTCAGCCTGGCACATATAACAAAGGTTTATGGTGCACATATGAGACTGTTTATTGAGTGTTATAAGGAGAACATTTTCAATGTAACCTGATAGAGAGACTAATATGGTAGATATGTTTTGGCTTGATGTGGTTACCAAATCATGTGTGTTGTCAGGAAAATCATTCCATAACTTCCTTGTCAAGAATGAAAAGATACATATACTCTTCAGTTCTTTCTTAGGGAGTTTGTAAATTAGTACATGAAAATCCACATAACTTGTCAGTGTGTAGGTTAACATAACTCGGGAACTGGTCTATAAAACACACAGGGGTATTTAAATCATTTAAAACATTGTTTGGCAAACCGTTACATTGACTTGACAAATTAGGATTTCTTATTAGTTTCAGTGTTGCTTTTGGCTCCAGGCTCCTCGACCACCCCCTTTACTCTCAATTTCAAACTGGATAATACAACCTTGGACATACTAAAAAGGTCGTATGTGGTAGAAGTAGGGGGTGGGGTAAGATAAGCAAATTGTGATATATTAAAAGTTTGAAAGTATATTAAAAAAATCTCTTTGAATAGTATAGAGTATGCCTGATCTGAACTTCATTTAAATTTTCTGAAATTCTTGCAGACATGGAATTGGCTTACATAGTAAAAGAGCGTTGCTGAAAATGGAGTCTTACCTTTCTTAAAGGGTGGGATGGCCATTTACGAGCAAGTCATAAAGAAAGCCTCCAAATATGGCCCTACTCCGGAGGGCACTCAACCACAGGGATGGGATTTGGCAGTGACAGCATCCCACTATCAACCGAGCCAGGCTCTGACGTCAGCAAGTCAATTATGGTCAACCATAATTGGAGACTTTCTAGAGTACTGAAAGGAGAGAATTTTAGCACAGAGGAGGTCTTTAGAATTCATGGTGTCCAGATTTTTTTAAAAAGTATTTTGTAGATGTGGAAGTATAGGCTCAATGACATTAAGTAACTTGCCCAAAGCCAGAAAACTAGATGAAATGCATATAAGAGTCTTCCAAAAAATGTTAATTAAGTTTGAAGTAAGCTTTTCTGAGACGAGAATTCAGATCTCTTAATGGAAGTATACTAATTTTCCTTATATAACAGAGTTTCCAGAAATTAGAAGGCAAATGATTTCTGAGACATAGCACAGCCTGGCTTTCTATTATTTCCCCCCATATGCCCTATTTAAATATTCTCCTAAAATTAAACAACCAACTTAATATATGTCATAGTACTACTAATTGTACATTAGCCAACAAAAAAGTATAGAGGTAATCATATTCCTGGAATGTTAAAAATCTTGAGGAAAGATATAGATTTTTAATATTATAGGACAGAATTTCAAGAGATCAAATATATTAAATATACTCACTTATGAAGACATGGACATATTCTCAAAAGCAGCTGAACAGAAAATAGAAAATGGAGATGTACCTGGAAGAATTGGTAGAGAGAGTGAGTATGAAGTGATAGTCTGAAGAGAGCATAATATGCCCTTAACCTTTTAAACAGTTGACAGATAGAAGAAAGGAAAAATATGTGAACAGCTTATTTTAAGTGAGCCATTCAGAGTACAGTGGCACTTTAAGCATGGAAGAGAAACAGATGGATAGAGGAACTTAAAGCCTTTGAATAGCCATTCTTGTTTTTTTAGGTCAGACAGTTAGGGGAAGTGGTAAATTTGTATGAAGAGCTTATATGCTTGGAATGTTTAACATAGTGATTTTCAATGTTATTCCTAAATCAAAAGGTAATCAACAAAATAGTAGAGGCTGTGCAATCCATGTAAGTGTGTATGGAGTAGTTCAGGTATACAACCTCATGATATGTGATGGGCTCAGGCAATAGATTGAGTGCTATGTGTGTAGTAAAATTCAGCTTCCCAGGTGAGTCATGGAAGGAATATGCATGGCTGATTTCAGGGAGATGGTGGTGTTGGTGCATGTAAGGGATGTGGTTAGGAGAGCGATGGACAAAATGGCTAAACCATAAGTCTCTTTATCAACACCGTTTAAAAAAAGACTCAGAAGATGAGATTTCTGAATAAGGAGATTTCTGAAACAGCAATTTAAATGGTGAAGATTTTTTAAAACAACACTCAAAGTACAAATTGTCCAAATAGAGAAACATTCATTCAAGGAAATCTACTAATTCTTTGTAAGAATGGTGAAATAAATAATCTACTCTTTAATCTGCTCTGCGGCCAGCTCCATGTTACGGAAGATCTACCCAAGTCATGTGTAGCCAAAGTTCCAAGTTTAGGACTACAGTTTCATACCAGGAGGAGCATTGTTCTCCCACCTTCCTGCTGTGCCCAGCCCCCAAACATGGCTCCCCTTTTACTCATCTCCACTCATGGGGTGGACACTATTTCTGTAGCTGCAGGGCAATAACTCTTAGTCTCTGATCACCCATACCTCAGCTGTCTCTTACAGTGAAGATTCCAAGTGGTAAAGGCAGACATCCTTTTTTCTCAGCAGCCTTCAGGGGAATAAGGGAGTCAGTCTAGGAAAGGCAGGTTCTGGTTTGGTCCCCAGATCCAGGCAGGAGCCCAAGGATTTTGCCTAGGGTGGAAGCATGTCCTTAGGAACAAAAGACTCCAGGACTTTGCCTGAGGGGACTGATTTCATTAGAGTGGAGATTCCCATGTTTCAGGACATTGTTGGAAACTAGAGTTCTTTATGGAAAGCAATTAAAAAGAATCTGTTTGCTTCTCAATACCAACAAAATGGCAGAATAGCAGAAGTTTCATAGACAGAACCATGAAAGGAAACATCTAAGAAAAGCCCTCCTGGGATACTGGTTCACCCTGGGAGTCAGGAAGACTGCACTTTTGGTAAGCTGCACCTGTTCAAGAAGAGTCACAGCTGGACATGGGGCGTACTTGAAAGCATTACTCAGCTGCACACAGACACATAAAGACAGGGCAGAAGCTTCACAGACAAAAGGGGCTTAAATGCAACCTCTAACCAAACAGTGGCTCAGTAAACTACTGTGATTCACAGGTAAGTCCTAGAAAACCATGTTCTAAAATACAATTACACTCATCTAGAAAACTGTATTTGTGCCCAAGATGCAGCTTCTCGAGAGATATCAGAGGGGGAACACCCAACCTAAAAGTCCCTGGCTAAATGAGAGGCATAAACAAACACAGAAACTCACAGAAACTTAGCTTACAAGCCATGTATGTATTTATAGATGATGCTAATAGGTAAATACCACTTACGGTGGCTTAAGCACAACCTTTGATCACTAGGTAGATTACACCGGCACAGGGAACGGTGAGGTAGCTAAATTAAAAGATAAAAACAAAGGATAAAAATTCAAGCAGGAACATTTAGAGATTGCACAATTTCATGAGGAAAAGATTTCACAGAATTCATTTAGCCAAGTCACTAAACAAATAAACAAATGATCAAGCAAAGAGTAACAGTAACATCTGGTAGAAGTGGGGGGTCTACCTCCAGCGTTTCTTAGTATAATTTCTAATATGATCGATTTTCAACAAAAATTATGAGTCATTAAAAAAAAAAAAAAACAGAGAAGTATGACCCATCCACAGGGGAAAAGGCATTAGAAACTGCTCTGAAGGGAATGAGATGATAGAGTTAGCAGACAAAGACTTCAAGGCATTGTATAATACATATGTCCAAAGAACTAACAGAAATTATGCTTAAAGGATTAAAAGAAGGTATGAAAATAATGATATTGATAAAAAGAGTCGCTCTGTTCAGAAGACATAGGAATTATAAAATATAGTCACCTAAAAATAGGCCCAAAATACATGAAGCAAAAACTGACTGAATTGCTAGAGGAAACACACCATTTAATAACAGTTGGCAATGTCTCTATTCCACTTTTAGTAATGAATAGAACAGTTAGGTGAAAGATCAACAAAGAAATAGATCTGAACAACACTACTAATCAGATAGAATGGACAGCCATCTATAGGACACTCTATCCCTCTATCCCACTGCATAGAATACACACTTGGAACATTCTTCAAGATAAAACATATTCTAGGCTGTAAAACAAGTCTCAATAAACATAAAAGGGCTTATATCATACAGAATATGTTCTACTCAGGAATCAAAAGTAGAAATAAATAACATAAATTAGTGGAATCAAATTAGAAGCCAATAACATAAAGAAATGTTGGAAATTCTCAATTACATGGAAATTAAACAATACACTCATAAATGCTCAAGGGGTGAAGAATTCACCAGTAAAATTAGAAAATAATTTGACATGAAAGGAAGTTAAAACACACATACCAGGGGCGCCTGGGTGGCTCAGTCAGTTAAGTATCCAACTTCAGCTCAGATCATGAACCCCAAGGTTTGTGAGTTCAAGCCCCACATCAGCTCTGTGCTGACAGGTCAGATCCTGGAGTCTGCTTTGAATTCTGTTTCTCCCTCTCTCTCTGCTCCCCAACCCCCAGTCATGCTCTCTCTCTCTCTCTCTCTCTCTCTCTCTCTTCCTCTCTCTCTCTCTCTCAAAAATAAATAAGCATTTAAAAAATTAACAAAAACACACATACCAAAACTTATAGGATGCAGGAAATCAGTGCTCGGAAGGAAATTTTTGTTTATAAGCACCTACATTTAAAAAGAAGAGATTTAACAAATGAATATACTTCCACCTAGTTTATCAAAACTAGAAAAAGACAAGTAAACTAAACCTAAAGTAAACAGAAGTCGGGAAATATGAAAAGATTAGAGAGGAGATAAATAAAATAGGGAATGGAGAAAATCAATAAAATCACAATTATTTACTTGAAAAGGTTAACTAAATTAATGAACTATTAGTTTGACTGATGAAGGTAAAAAGAAGACTCAAATTAATAAAATCAGAAATGAAAGTGGAAACATTACTACTGATCCTCACAGAAATAAATGGATTATTAGGCAATACTATGAATAACTGTTGGCCAACAAAGTAGATGACTTAAACAAAATGGACAAATCTATAATAGAAAAACTACCAAAAATGACTCAAGAAAAAACAGAAAATCCACATAAACATAATAAGTACAAACATTAAATTTGTAAACAACAACAAAATTTCCCAAGAGAAAATCTCAGGGTAGGACTATTTCATTGGTGAATTTGTAAATTCTACCAAATACTTAAAGAATTAATACCAATTTTTCACAAACTGTTCCAAAAAATAGAAGAGAAAGAAACACTTCCCAATGCATTCTATGTGACCAATATTACTCTGATCCCAAAACCAGATAAAGGCACCACAAAAAAACTACAGGTTGCTGCTGCTTATAAATATAAACAAAAGAATCCTCACAAAATTCTAGAAAAATTAGATATTGTAATATATTAAAGATTATACACCATAACCAAGTAGAATTTATCCAAGGAAAATAAAACAAAAATAAATCAATGTAATATGTCATATTAATAAAGGGAAATATATATATATACATATATATATATGTATGTATAATTATCTCAATAGACACAGCAAAAACATTTGACAAACTCTAACATTCTTTTATGATAAAAACACCCAGCAAACTAGAAATAGACAGGAACTTCCACAACTTGATGAAACCTTTATTAAGATCATAATGGTGAAAGATTGGAAACTTTCTCCATAAGATCAGGAATGAGATAGAACATTCACTCTTGCAGCTTCTATATACAGGGCAATTAGGCAAGGAAATAAAATAAAAAGTTTCTAAATTGAGAGGGAAGAGGTACAGCTATATTTATTTCCAGAGGACATAATCTTATATATTAAAAAATTCCGATAAACACACGCACCAAAAACAAAACTACTAGAGCTAACGAAAAAATTCACTATGACTGCAGAATACAAGATTAATATACAAAAACCATGGGCGTACCTGGGTGGCTCAGTCGATTAAGTATCCAAATCGTGATTTCAGCTTAGATCATAATCTCATGGTTCACAAGATCAAGCCCCTCATCAGGCTCTGTGTTGACAGCATTGAGCCTCCTTAGGATTCTCTCTCTCTCTCTCCTCTCTCTCTCTCTCTCTCTCTCTCTTTCTCTGTACCTCCCCAACTTGTACTGGCTCTCTCTTTGTCTCAAAATAAATAAACAAACTTTAAAAAGAAAAAAGATCGCCTTCTTAGCGCAGTGGGCAGTGCGTCAGTCTCATAAAAAAGAAAAAAGAACAGTTGTATTTCCTAAAGTATCAAAGAACAACTTGAAAACATATTTATGAAAACATTACATTTAAAGTATCATCAAAAATAATAAAATACCTAGGAATAAAGTTTAACCAAATAAATGAAATGCATGTACATGGAGAAAAATAAAACATGTTGGGACACATTAAAGAAGACCTAAACAATGGAAACACATTCCATCTATATGGACTGGAGAAGACTAAATTCTGTTAAAATGGCAATGAGCTCCAAATTTATCTACAGGTTCAATGCAATTCCCATCTCAATGCCCACTGTCTCTTTTGCATAAATTATTAAGCTAATCCTAAAATTCATATGGAAAATCAAGAATCCAGAAGACAAAAAAATTCTTGAAAAAGTAAAACCAAATTTGGAGGACTTACATTTCCTCATTTCCAGTTTCAATACAAACCCGCAGTAGTCAGTATAGTGTCATACTGGCAAAAGGATAGATTTAGAGGTCGATGGAGTAAAATTGTGAGTACAGAAATTAACACTTAAATTTATGGTTACTTGATTGACCACATGAGCAAGTGTGGTGCTGGGACGACTGGATATCCATACTTGAAAGAATGAAGATGAACTGTACCTCACACCATCAACAATATTAACCCAAATAGATTATCCATCTAAAAGCAAGAAGTAAAATTATGAAACTTTTAGAGAAAAAAAAAAACTTCGGAGTAAATCTTCATGACTATGGGTTAGACAGTGGTTTCCTAAATGAGGCGAAAAAAGACAATCGAACAAAGAAAAAAATAGATAAACTGGATTCAATCGAAATATTAAACTTTTATGTTACAGATAATACTATTCTAAAAAATGACAAGGCAACCCACAGAACAGGATAAAATATTTTTAAATCATATATCTGATGAAGACTTTTCCAGAATATATAATGTACTCCTTTGATTCAGTAATAAAAAGACAACCCAATTTTTAAAAGAAGCTAAAGATAGTTATCCAAAGATACACAAATCAGTGACAGGCATACGAAAAGATACTCAACATTAGTCATGACAATCAAAACCATGATAAGATACCACTTCACAGGCATTACGATGGCTAAAATAAAAAAGAGAATAACAAGTTCGGTGAAGATGTGGAGAAACTGTAACTCTCGGATATTGCTAATGAGACTGTAAAGTGGTGCACCTGCTTTGGAAAATAGTTTAATGATTTCTCAAAATTTTCAACAAAAATTACATTAGGCCAAACAATTCCACTCCAAGAGAAAGGAAAACATGGTGACACCAAACTTTGTACATCAATGTTCATTGAAGCATTAGTCACAATAGTAAAAGTGGGAGCAACTCAGATGGCCATTAACTAACTGAAAGGATAAATAAAATATGATATATGGATACAATGAAATATTATTTGGAAGTAAAAATAAATGACTGACTGATATGCACTAGAACAAGAATGAACCTTAAAAACATGGGGCTAAATTGGGGCGCCTGGGTGGCTCAGTCGGTTAAGCGTCTGACTTTGGCTCAGGTTATGATCTCGCGGTTTGTGGGTTTGAGCCCTGCATCAGGCTCTGTGCTCAAAGCCTGGAGCCTGCTTCAGATTCTGTGTCTCCCTCTCTCTCTGCCACCTCATACTCATAGTCTGTCTCTGTCTCTGTCTCTCTCAAAATTAAGCAAACATTAATTTTTTTTTTTTAATGGTGATAGGTAAAAAAGAAGCCAGGTGCAAATGGCTACAGAGTACAAAATTCCACTTATATGAAATATCAGAATTACATCTCAATAAAGCTGTTAAAAGAAAAGAAGATGTTTGACTGGAGGAAGCTAAACAAGGAATTATCTAGTTAAATTCAGATGATGAATACAATTTATAAAACAACTTTTATATAGTTCCTATGCCTGCATCTATTTAAATATCATATCTACTGAACAAAATATAGCCAATTCATTGTAATTGAGGTTCCAGAACAGCACTAAATTTCTTTATCAAGTAGAGTGTTTAAAATATAGTGATAGTATAGTGTATAGTGTAGTGTAAAGTATAGCATATTTTTATATTTTTCTCTTCTCATGGTTCTAGCTTTCGGTCACTTATAACCTAGTCCAATTTTTGCCCCAACCACTATTTGAAACTGAATTGTGATTATTCTTCAACATGAAGCTAGTATAATCAGATAAAATTCAAAAGTGGGATGTTCTGCATGCTCTAAAGAGAAGTGTATAGCTATGGCTACTTGGGATTTATTTTGTCTCATGCCTAAAATGTTGCTATTCCAGTTTTAAAATTACAGAATATGTACTGGATGGTCGAGTTGAAAAGTCTTAGCTTGCTTTCTCTGTTTCGAAAAAAAAGATGAGTTGTCATTTTTATAAGAACACTGTAAAACCCCTTCTATTGAAAGTGCTTCTATTTAAATGCTATGACTCTTGAATTGGGAGTGAACGAAATGAATTGGCGATTGGATAGGACCAGACTAGCTGTGACTCAAATGTTGTTGAGATTGAGAGCAGGTACCTAGATGCTTATCATTCTATTTTATCTTTTGTCTGTGTGTGTTTTTATACAATATCACAAAAATATTTTTTAGTGTAAAAACAAAAATCTATAACCAAAAAAGTAATGAAGGACTCAGGTTGAATAGAAGTACATTGTAAGAAGGTGAATCTGTTGGCTAAATTAAAGTTAGAATTTAAAAGAGAAATAAGATTTTTACATTTAAGAGAAATGCTATTATGTAATCTAGTTCCAAATGATAAATATCTTATGTGAAATATAAGATGGTATAAAAGTCATAGTTTGTTTTAGTCATAGGATAATAGATGAGTTAATAGAATTACACACCACCAGAACATATGATAAATACAGATGAGATATAGATAGATGATAGTTGACAGATGATAGATAGATAGATATATGATAGATCAGATGGTGAGATATAGACAGATGATAGATGATAGATAAGATGATAGATATAGACAGATGATAGATGATAGATATATGATAGATAGATAGATAGATAGATGATAGATATAGATGATAGATAGAAGTTGGTAAGTAGATAGATAGATACATAGAAACATAGATAGGGGCGCCTGGGTGGCTCAGTCGGTTAAGTGGCCGACTTCAGCTCAGGTCATGATCTCATGGTCTGTGAGTTCAAGCCCCGTATCAGGCTCTATGCTGATGGCTCAGAGCCTGGAGCCTGCTTCAGATTCTGTGTCCTCCTCTCTCTCTGCCCTTCCCTTGCTCACAGTCTGTCTCTATGTCTCTCAAAAAATAAAAAAAAAAATAAAAAATAAAAAATAAAAAAAGATAGATACATAGATAGATACATAGATAGATACATAGATACAAAAATTTCTTCTACTCCCACCATGATTTTGCTTGTGTCCCTAAACCTCTTTTCTTCCTGTGTTAAGCTCCTGTTGCCATGAGGTTCCACTAACACGGATATTAACCCTTTTTAAAATATCTAAGATCCCAAGAAAATAAACATTGATATGCAACACCATCTAGAAGATAAATGCATTTATGGACAAACAGTAAGCATTCCTTACTTTTTTCACTTTCTTTTTCCTACTCGAATGTTGAGATGTGGGTTGCTGAGAAAGAACGAGATGGGGAGAGGAGCAACCAATGACTCGGGATCGACTAGTGGCAAAGTGGATTGTATTTGTCACAATCGAAGGCATGGGTTGAATTCTAAAGTGAGGAGGGTAAGATCCTTGGCTGAAACTTTTCATCAAAGAATTCTAGAATCATGCACCTTCCAATCTATTATCGAAGAACTTCTAAAAATTCCTTCGTTTTCTGTAAGCATTATACTACTTGAAAACAGGCAAAATAAGGGATCTTCATTATTTCGTATACCTCAACAAGCACTGATGTAATACATGAAAAAGTGATCTTCCAAAGAATGTCTAGAGCAGAGAAAACAAGAACAATTAGATAAGCAAGCAATATCTACCATAACTGGGTAACACACCAACCCAAAACTTGGTGATTTAAAACAATTATTCATTCTCATAGCCACAGGTTAGCTGAGATGGCTCTGCTTCAGGGGCTGTGGCCCTATGGCTCAGCTGGCTTTTGGCTGATCTAGGCTGGTTTTGATTAAATTTATCTTCAGATAGCGGGTTCAGGAAGGTTTTGTTCCATATCTCTCATTTTGCTGGAAACAAAATTACCTGGTCAAGTTAATCTTTTGGTGATAACGGAAGCAAAGATAGCTAGCACATGATGCTGCTTAAGTCTAGGCTCAAACTGACTTGTTGTCCCTTGGGCCCAGAATTCACTGATCGAAATGAGTCTCGTGGCAAAGACCCCAATTCACTGGGTGGAAAATACACTCTGCCACTAATCGTTAGATTGAAGTCTTGTGAGTGTTAAGTTAGTCTCCCACACATGGGCGGGGGGTCATATAACATTCTCTCCATAAATATTTATCTAAGTACATCCAGTCTGAAGTTTGCAATGTCTCATTATTTCTGCTGAGGACCATTTCCATTTGAAATGTCTCTCTTTCATTTGCCTGGTATTATAACAATCATAATAATAGATTAGGTCATATTTTCTGGAAATTTATGAAAAGGAAAAAGATTGAACAAATGGAAAATCATATTCCAAGCCTGTGTTTTTATTGGTTATATATTCAACATTATTTCTACGTATTGGAAACAAGCTAGTGGATTGTTTTTCGGCAAAGTATTAACTTCCTTCAATGCTCAGTTCAAGTTTCAAAATGTCTATTTACCTTGATTTCTAATAAGGACTCTTTTTTTAAATATAATCCTTTTTTTTTAAGTTTATTTTGAGAGAGAGAGAGAACCAGCAGGGGAGGGGCAGAGAGAGAGAGGTACAGAGGATCTGAAGTAGGCTCTGTACTGACAGCAGAGAGGCTGATGCAGGACTCGAACTCACAAACCAGGAGACGATGAGCTGAGCCAAGTTTGGACATCTAACCGACTGTCTTTAATAAGGACTCTTATCTATATTGCTTTTTAAATTTTTAAACATTTATTCATTTTTAATAGAGAGAGACAGAGTGTGAGCAGGGGAGGAGCAGAGAGAGAGGGAAACACAGAATCTGAAGCAGGCTCGGGGTTCTGAGCTGTCAACACAGAGCCCAATGTGGGGCTCGACCCACCAACCATGAGATCATGACCTGAGCTTGACCCACTGAGCCAGGCGCCCCTTATCTGCATTGCTTTTTAATAGTCAATACATACTGGTGTGTTGCACAGTAACTAACTGTCTGTTTCTTTAATGCAGTGTGATTACAATGAGAATCAGGTCATTTTTTGTTCATTGATAACATGGAGAACATATACAGCCTTCTTCTGCAACTTGAAAGGGCATCAAAAATTTCAACCTATGCTTTGCAAGTTCACAATAAAAGTACGACATTATCACATTAGAAATGAAGAAAACACAGCTTGGGTAGCAAAGCATGGATTATCTGTGTCCTCTATTTAAGGTATGTCTAGGCTAACATCTAAGGCTTGGGGTTACTGTGCAAGATCATTGGTTCTTCACAAAATTTCTATCATTGTAGCTATGTGTCTGAGGTCCCTATTTTGTTGTTGACTCTTAGCAGGGGCTGCTCTTGGGTTCTAGAGGCCTCCCTTAAGTCTTTCCTATGTGACCTCCTTTTCTCACAAAATCGCTCTTTACTTTCTTCCATGCCAGTTGGAGAGTGATAAAAACCTCCATGGATTAGTCTGCCACACTCAGAATAATTTCCCTTTTGATGAATTCAAAGTCAACTGGTTATATATGTGAATTCTGCTTGCCATATAACTTAATATAATCATGAGTGATATCTCGTCATGATTCCATACATGTGTGTATACATATATATTCCACATATATAACTATGTATTCACACATATGTGATATATATACACAATGAGATATATACACATATATGATATATACACATATATGATATATACATATATATATACATGTATATTTTATATATATCATCAGCTGTAATTATGCTGCTAAGTCCAACTAATAGATTCATTTCTTTGGCTTCATAAACTAACGAAATACTTCAAATGTAATCATGAGCCATAGGAGTGGTCAAGTGATTTCTAGCAACCAAAATATCAGACATTCGGCAGGAAAACAAATACTGAAAGGATCTTCAGTATATTTTTTTTTATTTTAAGATTTTATTTTTAAGGAATCTCTCTACCCTACATGCGGATCCAACTCACAACACAGGAGATCAAGAGTCGCATGCTCCACCAACTGAGACAGCCAGTCGCCCCTTCAGTATGTTTATATATCAACTAAAGATAAATTAGCTGGCATTCTCTTATTTACCAAAATCTTAAACATGTTAAAGAGTATTGTAAAAAGTGTTAGTATGTTAGAGATGTAATGGCTTTTCACATGTATTCATCGTCTTATGTTCTTTAATATAATGAATGTTTCCAAGCAATGGTAAGTACTTATATAACATTGGATTATAATTGTTTTTTTTTTTTTTTTTACCTCTCTCCCTATGCCTGACATATTTCCAATCTGGGCCTGTAAGTATTAACAATAAGTCACATGTTGTTTAAACAAATGGAAGTACTGTATCAACTTTACAATTCATTTTTATGTCATTGGGGGAAACTTGGGGGGCAGAAAAAAATAAGCAAGGGATACAAGAGATAAGACAGAAGGAAAAATAATGAGGAAAGGCCGAAACCCAACTTATAACTATTTAGAAATTGCTCACGTTTCAAGTCTCAAAACTCTTCAAAACTCTTTGCTCTTAGATGTGTGTCTCTACCGTGTTCTTCTCTAAAAAAAAGAAGTCCTGACTTCTTTTACATTTATTCTAAATTTCCTCGCTTAGAACTATTCGTCGGGGTATTGCCGACCTTTCCTAATCTACTACTGAAGATCAGCTTAGCCAAAATATCTGAATCATCCAAAGCTTGTTTTTTAATGCCAATTCATCTTTCACACTCAGTATCCTTCTCTCGTCTTTTCTGTCTCTGGCCCCAGATTCCCACTACACTGTAGTAGTCCCACTGCCACCAAATTTATAGACACCAGTGTTAATAAACACCAGATGTGTTTCAGGGTCTAGTTTCATTCTCAATGCAAATATGCCTGCCCTGTTGTATTTGTTGTACTTCGTGTTACCCTTGGGGTGATTAGTAAACCCCAGACAAATGAAGCACAGACCACTCAGGTCTTCAGATACTTTTTTTTAAACGTTTATTTATCTTTGAGAGACATAGAGACAGAGTATGAGCAGGGGAAGGGCAGAGAGAGAGGGAGACACAGAATCTGAAGCAGGCTCCAGGCTCTGAGTCGTCAGCACAGAGCCCGACGCGGGGCTCAAACTCACAGACCGGCTCATGACCTGAGCCGAAGTCGGCCGCTTAACCAACTGAGCCACCCAGGCGCCCCAACTTTTTGATGTAGCTTTAGCATCTCATGGCATGATCTGTATATATTTCAGAAGGTACAGACTGAGAAAACCCTTTCCACCGCCTCCCTCCCACTAGGAAGGTGGTCTTCTGTAATGTTCAGGACTAGGTGGTTTTGGAATTTTTATGGTTATTAAAATTTGAAGAAGAAATGTAAAGAAATAAATGTGTACAGATGTATGGATATAAAATATATATCCGTATATAAAATATTTATGAAATTTATATATACCCATATATAAAATATATTGTGTATAATATAATATATATCATATATTATATAATATGTATATTTCTCAATACATATAAACACCTGGATTTAATGATACAGTTTTTAAAAATGTATCTGTAATCTCTGCAAAAAATTAGGTGTAATTTAGCTGAGTGGTTGTTAGCAATACAAACCTAAAGTGTTTCCCTTTTGCTCAGGTGAAGTATCTGAACTCTTAGGGGGATAAACAATACCTTTATAAAAGGAGAAATAGTAGCTGGGTTTTGTTTTGTGTGTGGGTGGGTACTCCACCCATTTCTTGGGGTTTCAGCTTTCTCCTTCTCAACAGGTCATTGCAGGCCTAGAAAATGTTTTTATAAATGCACCAGGGGAGGAGCAAACCCTAGGCTTTAGGACAGCAAGGGTGACGCTTTAGACTCTGAGGCTGCGGACAGCTACAAGGTGAGGCGATGTCCCAAGATAACCAATAGGGAGACTCCACAGAACGAAGTACATTTGCATTCTCCTTCCAACTCTCTTCGTGTGCGGTGTGTTATCACCACACTTATCTGTGCACTCTAATATTTTCATGGCATACAGAATGCTCAATATACGCTGGCCAATTTTTTTTTTAATAATGTCAAAGTTAAAAAAAAAAGTTGAAGGAGCAGTGCAAATGATTTTCTTCATCCAGTTCTCTCAATTGTTAACAATTTACTACATAGACACTATATACTACATATGTGTGTGTGTATATATATATAGTATAAACTGTACATAAATATATAAAATATACTATATATACACAGATGTATATGCACGTATGTGTGTGTGTATATATAAAATGAAAGGTGTCAAGGCTTCTTTTCAGGAAATATATAATATTCTCCAGCATTAATGTAACTACTGAAGTTTCCTTGCCATGAATTTACTTCTCCTTTACTCCCTCAAGTTTTAAGAATAGAAAATAAAGTGCACTATGTGGCTTCAAGCTGTAATTTCCATTGAAATTATTGAAATCATAAATTGCAAGTGGGAACCAAAAGATAAAATTACAACTTTTCTAACACCCCAGCCAGGTACCCTTTATTTTTCTATAATGGATGTTTCTGCCAACTCCACCAACGCCAAATTTGCACACAATTGCCATTAAAAATAACTTTTTTCCCTTTATATAAAGGAAAAGACAAGATTAAGTACCAAGTTCAAAACTTTTGCCACTTTCAAAAAATCTTTTTAGGCACATATGATATTTTCAATGATTAAAGTTAAAAAAGTACAATAAAAATCAATACCAATAAATAAACAAACAAACAATAAGTAAATAAATATTCATTTACTACACATGAGATGGTCTAAGTAGATGTTGCTTCATTCTTTTTGCTTCAGGGGAATCCTTTCTAAAGGACAGGGTTATATGAAAAAGGAGATAGAAATGTAAATGGTTTGGAAGTATATTTTTAAAGAAACTATTTTTAACATTATACAATAGACTTTATGTAAGTATCATTTACTTGCTAAAGATGACAATGCTTTTAAAATCATGACTGCAGAAAGCCTTTAAAAAAGCACAATATAAATATTCTATCACCTGACATGTTTTAGTAAATATTCTAGCGAGTATCCCCCAAAACTGGATTACATAGGAATATGTAATGTAATATGGGAGGTTGAGTATGAAGAGACTTAAGTCACTCAAATAGAAATTATAATTACACTTTGGGAATGGATAACCTGACCAAAGGACACATTATATTAAAAATGACAGGGGCGCCTGGGTGGCTCAGTTGGTTGAGCGGCCGACTTCAGCTCAGGTTAAGATCCCAAGGTCTGTGGGTTCGAGCCCCACGTCGGGCTCTGTGCTGATGGCTCAGAGCCTGGAGCCTGCTTCGGATTCTGCGTCTGCCTCTCTGTCTCTGCCCTTCCCCTGCTCACGCTCTGTCTCTCAAAAATAAATAAATGTTAAAAAAAAAATGACAAGTAAAATACATTGGAAAACATCCATATTTAAAAGATTGGCATAGGTAGAGACAGACTCTGAGGTAATCATACGAAAATGCCATATAATACATGACACAGAAAAGGGAAGTCCCAAGTTGGGATTCATAGGTATCCATCCACCCAAGATAAATGAAACTCTATGTTCACAGAAAGATTTGGATGTGAGTCTTCACAGCAGCATTCATCTTAGTCAAAAACATGTGTAAACAACCCAAATGCCCATCAGTTAGTGAATGTATACACACAGTAGTGTATCCATACAACAGAATACTATTCAGGAATAAAAAGAAGAGAGTATGATGCAAGCTCCCACATGAAGACATCTCCCTATATATAACTGAAATAAATCAGTCATAAGAGATTACTTACTATATGAATCAACTTATGTAAAATGTTCAGAAAAGACAAATGTATATATACATAGATAGACAATTAGATAGATAGATAGATAGATAGATAGATAGATAGATAGATAGATAGATAGATGGAAAGTAGACTGGAGGTTACCCAGGGTTGGAGGTAGAAATAAGGAGTGGGTGCTAATGATTTCTTTCCGGAGTGATAAAAATGTTCTAAAGCTGGATTGTGGTGCTGCTTGGCAACTCTCTGAACCTATAAAAATCATTAAATTGCACACTTTGAATAAGTCAATATTGTGATATATATGTTATAATCGATAAAGTGGATATAAGTTTGGTTGCTATTCAAAAAAGAGAAATGTTGTTACAGGAAGACTTCATGGAAGAGAAGGTATTTCAGAGGTATTTTAAAGTTTGGTTATGATTTCATTTTATCTATTTGTCATAACTGTTTCCTTATGAAAGGAACAAAAATAATATAAGTAAAATTTATATTTGAATTCGAATTACATATCAATATAACATGAAGATAAGTATCTAATTATAAGGGATGAGACAAATAAAAAGATATCTAAGTTTTAAGTTTCAGCTGCAAACCTTTGCCTTGGATTACAGGATCCTAAGAACAATGTGAGACATCACGAGTATATAATTCTCATTGTCTAAGCAAGGCAGGACTTGGTTATGTAAACTTGTAGAAGGATTAGGAATGTCTTTTAAAAAGTGACACAATTCAGAATGGCATCCAACTTCTCAAGAATAAGACTGGAAGCCAAAAGATAGTAGATTGAATTCTTTTTAAATTCAGAAAGGAGACAATATACCTAGCCAAACTATGAATAGAACAAAATGTGTTAGAACAAAAACATTATCAGGTATACATTGTTTTTTAAATTTTACCCCATCATGTGTCTTTTTCTTTCCTTTTCTTTTCTTTTCTCTTCTTTTCTTTTCTTTCCTTTCCTTTCCTTTCCTTTCCTTTCCTTCCTTCCTTCCTTCCTTCCTTCCTTCCTTCCTTCCTTCCTTCCTTTCTTTCCTTCTTTCTTTCTTTCTTTCTTTCTTTCTTTCTTTCTTTCTTTCTTTCTTTCTTTCTTTCTTTCTTTCTTTCTTTCTTTCTTTCTTTCTTTCTTTTATTTTTAGTTTATCCGTGAGAGAGAGAAAGCATAAGCGGTGGAGGGGCAGAGAAGGAGGAGACAGAGAATACCAAGGAGGCTCCACCCTGTCAGTCCAGAGCCCAATTCAGGGCTCACTCAGGACCCACAAGATCATGACATGAGCAGAAGTCAAGAGTCAGACACTTAACCCACTGAGCCACTCAGTCGCCCTCCAATCATATGCCTTTTCTTAGAAAGCTAACAGAGTTTCTAATTTTGAAGTGTGAACTCAAACCAAGAAATAAGAAGATAAGTTATCTAAGGAATATAAGACAACTGACTGCTGATTGATATAACCAGATGAGCAATTATGCATTTCAACCAGTAGCTGGCAACTGAGCAGCTAGGCTAGACAGGAGCAGAATAGGATCCTAAAGGGGGAGATCCCCACCTAAAATGGGTGCAAGGGAGAGAGAAATTGCATAGATAGAAATGTTTGGAACTATGTTCAAGATTATAGAAAACAGATTGTTAGGTGATGTAATAATAATGTAAACACTGATTGTTGATTTAACACAGTAATGGAAACACAGACAATGAAAGAATATTGAGAGGGGAAACATTGCGTGTTGATAGAGCAAGTGTAAGAATGCTGAATTATCAACTACCAAAAAAGAAGTCAACAGATAATGTCCACACTTGACAAATCAAGAAATAGCAGTATAAATATTCACTTAACAATATAGAAGTGAGGATTAAAAAGCATATCTGAGAAAGTCATGTTTTGAGACCTGATTTTGGACAAAAGTGAGAATTAAGCAGCTGAACAAGGTCTTTTACTGTACGACTAAGAGTGCTATTTAATTATACTTGACAGCATGTATATAATTTTGTTTGATATATGTAAAAATTAATTACAAGGAACTAAAAATACGCTATGAGAAATCTCAGTTTTGTTGACTATATTGCAAGCAAAAGGTGCATTGACAATATGGGTTAGCTGTTTTCTCTCATATTTGTGTAAAACTCCCAAGTCAATATCAACAATAGGAAATCAAAGGGGAGATTAATTTAGTGCTGCAAGAATTAACATTGTTTCATTTCAGTAAGTGAGAAAATTCTGGATGAACAAGAATAAATGCCACTATATTTTAATGACACAGACAATTTCTCAATAATAATGTGACTTTAAAATTATATGAGGCTATATAGTTAAATAAACAACAAACATATATGTTTATATATAAGTTATTTGTATATGAAATAGATATAGACATAAAGAATTTCAGTAAGGGAGTTTCATTAAAACCCTATCAAGTGATTTGGGATAAGAATTTGGCAAGGTATCAACGAGGTCACAAAGATTCAACTTAAGAGAGGCTGAGGGTCCCTATTAAATGTAGCCAAGTGATTAGAATATAATCAACACTTACATCCAGGTTTTTCTACACTTATCAAGTTCATTGATCTTTTATTTTAATAGCAAGTTGGAAAAGTGAATTGTGCCCAAACTTTTTAAATGGTTAAATTACAAAAGATGTGGCATAATTTGCTCTGACATTTATTTTTTCCTCTGACGGTGTAGGAGATATCTGGTCTTCAGAGAAAGAGAATTAGTCTTTTATCACGTTGATGTGCAAACGTAAATACAAATACAGACATATTATATTACCAATTTTATATTGTTTATTATCACTACAAAGAATTATTTTGCATTTTGCTTAGGTCATACCGTCACATTTATAAATGTTGAAAATACAGAGAGAGAATGGTTTTCAAGAGGTATATAATAAATTGATTTTGTGTTTCTTTGGGAATAAAGAAATAGTGTTCACAGCTTTACAAAAAACTATAGGACAGTTCTTTACCTCTTTCCACGTTTCTCTTCTGAAATGATGACCACAAAAATTATCCACTATTGTGCATTTCACACACACACACACACACAGATACACACACAGACACAATGTTAATTATAGATTAAAGCAAGGGAAAAGATAAAAATCTCACTTCTTTTCCAGTCTTGGTAGTATAATATCCCAATGATGTTTCATATTTTTCTGTATGCTTGTCTTTGTCAAGAGGCTTAGCTGCAACATTTGTTATATAAACTTATTCCTGCAAATTAAACAATCCTATTAAATATTGGGATGATACATAATACATTTATTTAAGAAAAAATAAGTAATGGGTATGCCTAACATAAAAAAAGAAAACTTCACCATTGTCCTAAGGTATATCTATAAATATATATGTATATTTTAAATTTATATACAGAAATATGTAGGTGTATAATTATATAGTCTAGGTATATCTTAATTGAAAGATTAATTGTTTCTATAAATATACATGTATGTTTTAACTTATATACACATATGTATAGGTATATAATTATATAGCATATGTATATCTTAATTGAAAGGAAAATGTTAATTTTAGGAAATAGTACCTTAACATTCAACTCTGAATATTTTAAATGTTTCAAACACAATTAAGAATTTAGCTAATAGACAAATTTTAAAACATTAAGATTATTACCTGAAACTACTATAATATTAGTAAATACTAGTTTACTAATATTAGTTAGTTAATGACAATAACACAAAGAAAGATTTTCATTGAACACTTATTAAATGTCAAGTGTTATTTTAGTTCCTCAGATGCAACGATGCTTTAGAGACTTATGGGATTGTCACTATTTTTATCTGCCTTTCATAAATGAGACCTCGAGTATCACGCAGATGATAAATTCCAGAGTTAGAATGTGTATCTGCTACACAAAACACTCAAGTATCTAATCAACAGATGCATATACTAAGAGTACTTTTATTTTGCATACTAGAATTAAACATCAAATAAAGTCGTATTTCTAAGGTATATATTTCTTATCGGATCAAAACTTTCAAGGATGCCCACTGTCTTCTTGTCAGGATTTATACTGACAATATTTTTCTTGCTGGAACTTCCTTTCTCTGTTTTATATCAGGTACTTAAACATATTAAAATAAACATTAAAACAAAACATTTTTATTAAAGGCAAATTTGTGCACCTGGCCAAAAGATATTTTCATTCAAGTGGGAAATTGTTATTTTGTGCTATTTGTATTGTCTCAGAAAGCAAACACAAATATTGTTACCATAACAACATCTGGGCTTCTGATTTATTTATTATTAGCTTTTTAGTAAATACTGTGAAATGAGCACAGTAGTTGGATTTATATCTCCAAAGAGTAATAAGCAGGAGACAATTAGCTGGTAATTATTTCCACCTGCTAACTCTATTTTGAGGAGATTTGATTAATTAATAGCAAAGATCTGTCATCATTAGATCCAGAGCCTTTTATCTTTCTTTTTCAAAACACCAAAATACTGTTAACATTAGTTTGAAACAGAGTCTTCTGTCTATTTTCTGGGTCATTGCTCCTGAACTCATTACCCACCTGATTGGAAAATGTGGCTACCGTTAATCGATGTGAAAATGTGATTTTACTTTAAAAAGTTTATAGCAGTTTTCAAAAGTGGAAAAACATATTTGAAAAAAAAAAAAAAGAACAAGACAGTATTTGAGATAGTTACACCCAATACTTAACATGTTAGTCAAGGGCGGGGATACTTTCATTAAAGTCAAATCTATCTGTAGAAGGAAATTTAGCAATGTATTGAAATTCGCTTGTGTCCTGCATGGACTTTTAATATCGCTTCTTTTGTTACAAGAATGGTACCTGGCAGTATTTGAGGTCAGTTAGATCTGGAGTTCTTCCTAATTTAAGTGTGTAGAAAAGAATAACTGTGTTTTTTGGCTCGCCTTTCTTTCTTCCCAGATTCGTGCATTGCAAAACTGTATGAACTTCCTAATCAGAGCATACAACTGGGGGCTCTCCCATGTTTAATCTTCAGTATGTATGTTAGGCAATAAACAAAGGCCAGCATGAGTGTTGAAAAGTAGCAAAAATGCAGAGGATTGTGTTTTCTTAAAAATTCATGAACATGCTGGCACAGTAGCCCAACTGTGAGTGTTAGGAAATTTCAGAAATTTCATAAATCCAAATTGACAAGTTCAATCTCGCAAATGCTATGTGAATCAAGTCGAAGGAATTCATCATGCTTTCCATGTCATGTGGAGAAAAAAATATCATACTCCGAAAAAGTAGGAAATATACAGTAATGAGCATTTGCATTTCTGAAAGCTTAATTTCCTTACTTTCGGATTCAGAGCATAAAACTTGCCTTTTGTCATGATAAGTGCTGGCTGGAGGAGGAGGCTTAGATTTCTTCAATCCTGCTTATGATTTAGTTGCTATATTTTATCAGAATTCATACCCTGCTTGCTACAAGTATGCCATTTTGATATGTATTTAGCTAGCGTGCTGGGAGGGCAGTTTGGGAGATTGAGAAGGAATAACCCACAGCTCAGGCGTGTTTCAGGTATGATGCAATCTGGTCATTTCAAACATGCCTAAGACAAATTTTTCAAATATATTAAAAAATATATAAGCCCAGTTCATAGTAGATAAGTCGCTCCCTCCCTTAGTAATCTCTTTCCTGCAAAAGATATTCATCCACACCACTGCTGTTTATAATTTAAAAGTGTTAACTTGAAACCACCTCCAGATAATGTCATCTTGTTTTTCATTTTCTCCTAAACAAGGAATGTTCAGATCCAAACAAATACTGAGGTTTAATGTGGTCATCTCTCAGTGAAGCAGGCGATAGCATTGTCCGAATTTGGAATATGAGTAACAAACATTTAAAGCCACAGTTTAAAGAGAAACGGGCAAGTGATTATTTTAAATGTTCCTGGATCTCACAATGCTATGGTTGGCCACCTTTCCTGAAGCTTCCAGACGATTCCTGAGCCACAAATAATTAGTCGTGAATTTATTTTAGACATTGCCGTTCTCAACCTGATCCGGGCCCATCTGAAATTTTAGTTTTCCCGTCTTCCCTGCAGTTGCATGTGTTGGTTATCATTCTTTCTCCACAATGTTTACTTTTTTCAATGATACCATATTCAAGATTTTAATTTTAATTTATTTTCCATGAAGAAATAGGAGAAGAGGAGGGAGGAAGGGAAAGAGGGAGAGGGAAAGAAAAATTAAGGGAGGTCTATACGTATCTAAAGCAGTATGATCTTTAGGATTTAAAAGTATGGCATGTGGGATCTGACCGCTGGGGTTTAAATCCAGATGCTGCTGGGTTAGAGGTGCCTGACTTTTGGAAAATTACTTATCTCAGTCTGTGGTGCAGTTTCCCCATATGAAAAAGGAGTAAATTATCTACCCTTTGAGTTTTCTGTGAAAATTATTTGGATTAATTCCATGCCAATTTCTTATCACAGAGTCTGGCATATAATATACTCCGTAACGCTTAGATCTTAAGTAACAGTTATTCTGTGGTCCTTGCAACTAACCTTGATCGGGCTTAAATCTAAACCAAACCCAACTCAAAACTGCTTATTCCATAAGGAAACAAGCCGTCGGATATTAATGCAATTTGTTGTTCTGGAATTTGGGCTCAAGATAAAGCAATTTTAATTTTGGGAGTCATGTTCTGCACTCATAATTAAATTCAGTTCCCAAGGTGTCTTGATGACACATCTGGAAAAAATGGAATTCTTTGGCACAGAAACCACTTCACATACAGTCATGTCTGGTTTGTGATACTGCTGTTTGACCTCACGGTTGATGTTGTGATAGAACAATCCAGATGTGCAGCAAGCTCTACGTCCAATGTGGTCTTACTAATGCACGCGGTGATGGGGCCAGTCTGGTGATGTCGATAACCGGAACGGAAGAGAGAGACAAGGCAGATAGTGAGTCAGGTTGTGTGTCTGCAGAACGAACATGCCTGCGGACTGTGGATGCTTTGCTGTTATATTTAGGGCCTTTCCATAATATTTTAACAAAGTGGGAGTGGATAATCTAAGCAGAAGTGATCCAAATCTACCAGGTGCACCTACATCTGAGACTGGAAATTGAATCTGAACAAGGAAACATTTTCAGTGGGAAAGTGCAGAGCTTCGGGAGTGGGTTAAACAGCAGGTATCCCTGGAACTCCCTAACTCTTAAGGATTTTGATTTCTTACCTCAAAGTCTACTTACGGTATGACTTGGAAAACTTAAATTCTCCTTGTTTCCATCTTCTCATCCTTGAGAAAAGGATGATATTGTACTTATGAGAATGGAGGCATGGAGATCTTAGGAGAATTTAAGGAGTCCACCTATGTGAACCACTTAGAATAATGCCTGGCACATGAGCAACCCAAACCAATAACCAGAACAGATGCAAAATGAATACAAAGTATATAGAGATTAGGAAGAATGGAGAACTAACATCTACTTGGCATACCATATTATCTGACTGTTTCCCAGCCCCACCCTGCCAAGTTAGGGCTATGTTATGACTTCGATGGACCCCTTCTCCACAAATATTTAAAAATTATTTTTTATAATATTTATACGAAGGCAAGTATACTAACATGTATTAAAACATTTCTTCAACCTAAAAGTTCAGGTTCTTTTTTTTGCTCCTTACCTTAAAAGAAATTAAGACATGTTTGTTAGCCCCTGAAAGGACCGGGGGCCCTAGACATTGTGCCTAATGGAGAAGTCAGGCCTGCACCGAAAGCTGGCATTGCCATTTAAGGGTTGAAAATCAAAAGGGTTAAGAAGCTGAATGCAGATTTACATATTTAATATGTGACAGAACAGGGATTTAAACTCGAGTTTAATTCCAAAGTTCATGTTCTTCTTCCCTTCTCACTCGGTGCTTCTCAAGGGGAGGCACATCTGAAACAGTGTAAGATTGTCTTCGGCCACTGTCCCTCATTCCATTCACAGAGCCAGCTTCTTCCTGCTGACTTTCTTTTGCTGGCACCCCTCTTCTCTTCCTCCAATTTCTCATCTCTTTCTTCAACATCTCTCAAAAATGTCCTCCTTTTTCTGCTACCAAAACTTTTTATTCTCTCCTAGCCAGTAACCAGTTATTAAAATCATTGAAAATAATCCAGTAGACTACATTCCACAAAGATATTAATGACTCAATAATGGCACATGTTTCTCATTGAAGAACATTCTCATTTTAACTTGATTGCATCTGTAAAGGCCCTGTCTCCAAATAAAGACACATTCTAAGGCACTGGGGGTCAGGACATAAGAATGTAGTGTGGCCCCACTGAACACACAACAAAATATTACAGATTGAAATACCGTACAGGCAATCATGGAAAAAGTTTTGATTAGACGATATCTTCCGATACCATTCTATGAAAACGGTCCCCTCATTCCATTGGGCGGTGCGTTCATTCAGGCCCATACCTTCTTCTCTCAGACTCCTATTCAGACTCCTATGAAAGATACTCTATTGTCTTATTGTTTCACTATATCACCACCTTTTATAAATAGATAGACACATATTAATACTATCAGGCAATAGATAATTACGCACCTAAACCAGGATTTTACAACTTTGACAACATTGGCATTTGGGGCCAAAAATATTTCAATTGTGGGAGGTGTCCTGGGCATTGTAGTATATTTAACCACATTCTTGGTCTCCGTCCATTAGATGCCAGAAGCATCCCCTCCTCCACTCCCCTCCCCCAACATGCTGGCAACCAAAATTCTCTCCAGATATTACAAATGTCCCCTGAAGGAAGGAGGGGCAAAATTACCTCCAGGTGAGAACCACTGCCTTAAACAAATGTAATTGAAATGCTTAGGCCAACAAGGTATTAACAGCTACATTATAGAGAAATTTTCATAATTATTAGTGATAATCTTGAAAGAATTGTAAGATCTTTTAGATAAAAAGCTATAATCTTTTTTCCTTTAAGAGACAGTTGGAGCTAAAAGAGATCAATCATTAACACCTAGTAAAAAGGCAAGGATAGAGACTTTATGGTAATTAAACAAAAAACATGAGTGTAATTAATGATTGATAAAATGGGAATGGTCTCTTGGCCTTACTCTTCACATTGGGGGCTGAATTATTTGCCCCTTTGCATCTCAATAAACTTTCAGAAACTGTGCAAGCTTGTAGCATTGACAGACACAGTTTATTGTAGTATATTTGTATGAAGTGTCGAGGAAATTGTGCCATTTTGGAACCCAAAAGACCTTAGGTCTCTTACTTCTATCCCTAGTCCGACATTATTTATGATATACATTTATTTTGCTTGCATCCATTCATGTGTTGATTCATTCATTCACTCATTGATTCATTTGTCAAATTTGGTGAGTCCCTACTGCATCCCAGATGCTGCGCTAGGCATCATAGAAGCAAAGTCATTGTAGCTACAAGTACATTTGTTATGTGCTATTATTTAGGAAAACAAAGGATGTAGAGAGATCTGAGAACTCGTCTAGTAAAATCAATTATGCTGTAGTAGTTGGTCCAGAGAAGAAGGAAATGTAACCTCAGCTTATGTAATATGAGTGTAGGTCAAAATTTTTTTTGTCCGATGACTGAGAGAACACTTTTGTTCCTGGTGGACATGCATGAGGGTGCTGATAGCCGTGGTTGTCCCTGGGTACTGACTTACAACCACAGAGAGGATGTGTTTTGGTTAAGGAAATCAGAACTACGGAGCAGAGAGATGAAAGGAAGCTTGGTACTTGACAGCATCATTAAGTAACCAGACACACTTTTTTTTTTGAAAGCTTGAAATGCTGCTATTTTCTGATACTGCGTCAATTATCTCTCTTTTTAAAATTTTAAATAGAGCGTTTATAACTTGCTATTAAAAGCATCTATCCAATTCAATCCTCCTTAGACAAAGATAGTAACTTGGAGGTGGTAATGCCTTTTGTTGTTGTGGTTTAATTTCTTGAAGCTCTTTAAGTCAGTTAAACATATATCCTTGGTTGATGTAAAGAGTAGAAAGTTTATATGTGACCTTTAGCGTAGAAACCATATTGGTGTGCTGTGGATTGAGTTAATCCCTTTCTCGTCCCCTAAAAAAGCAGAATTCTGTGAGTCCTGTGCAGTTTTCTCTTATTTAGTGCAAAAGGAAGGGACAGCCTTGAACTTGCCTAACAGACTTTAACTGCACCACATTGATGGGCCGATCATTCTAATCAACACCTTGTCATTTCCATACCTTTTACATTGACACCTCAGCTCTCACACCTCAGAATGGCTTTGATTGTTGGTCTTCTTTGTGAGCTAAGGAATAGAAATATTCTTTAAAACTAAAATGCAGTTTTTGGCCTGGAAAATATTGTTTCTTACAGATTAAAATTCAGAGACTTCGAGTCTTTGAGGAAATTGTGATGCAAAAGGATTCCTGCTTTCCCTGCACGTATGGTCTGTTGTACAATAGCCATGGAATTGATCCTGACCCAAGCAGGACCCAGTGGGCCCTTTATGATGCTCAGATGTTTCCTCTTCGTCTGTGTTCTCATCTTTTCTTCAATTCATTTTAGGAGTCTGAAACCTTCCTCGTTCCCGTCTTTCAGGCAGTCTGATGAATGACTTTTCGACATTACCATATCATCCCCTCAGAATCAATTTTCAGATCAGCAGCTCTGCAAATGGTTTAATGTGATCAAATATATCAATGTAGAAGACTGTATTTGATAGAAGAAGGTGGCAATTGTAAATTCCTGAAAATTATCACATTTTTCATTGCTGGTGTTTGTTGACACAATGCAAATACATGTCAATAGAACCAGTCCCCAAGGTTTGTTTATCTTCACAGGGTTTCTATCTGTCTATCCATCTATCTATCCATCTATCGAGCTATCATCTTTCTATCATCTATCTATTGACTTATCTATCTAAATGTCTGAAAAAAAAGTCAGCTCTCAATCATCTCACTAGACCAGTAATAATTGAGCTATGCCTGCCACGTGCCTGGCGGCTGTGTCTTTGATGTGTTGATGAGCAAACCAAAGATATGAAGTATGTTTGTACCACAAGTAGCTTGGAGTCTGGCTCTATAGCAGATATTATAAGAGCAGATATAATAAGAGCAGATATAATCGTCTGTATGAAACATGATACTGATTCAACAACCCGCATCTGATGAGGGATAGGGCAGTCAGGAAAAGCCTTGCGAAGGAGGAGAAATTAGAGCAGAGTCAGAAATGAAATGACAATTTCAAATGGATAGGAAGAATTGCCAGAGAGTATTATTAGTCAGAGTGGGGAAGTGGGAACCAGACCAAAGGCAGAGCCATTAGAATAAGCATACAACAAATGTATACAAATAAGAGTAATAATTATAATGCAGATTTTTAAGCGGCTTCCCTTTCTTTACCAGGCATGTTGCATGTAAGGCAGGTTGTATTATCCATATATTTTCTATAATAAAAGAGGTAGTTTCTCTTAAATGTAAATGATAATATTCATTGTAAAAAAAAACTATGACTGTACATCAATACATAATATATATACATATGCAAATGCACATATAAGTGTGTGCGATAGATAGGTACATAGATAGAGAGATGATAGATAGATGATAGATAGATGATAGATAGATAGATAGATAGATAGATAGATAGATAGATAGATAGAATATAAAATCACCTGTTCTCATCCTTGAGGTAATTACTAAGCATTTCCACTCATGCATTCATGCATCTCATAAATTATAAACAAAGTATAAATGAGGTTCTACCAAATACTCTGGCATAGAGGTGTGTGCGTGTGTGTGTGTACCTTTTGCAAAAGCAATCTTTTTTAGCGACTGAGGAAGGACACAGCATGGTAAGAGTGGTTTAGCTTCCCTGTCCCACTCATACCCTTCCCCCTGCCCACATAATTTTTGCTAAAAGGTTTGATGGGTTACTTTCACATCTTTCTTCAGGTTGATATAAACACACACACACACAAACACCCCAATTCATAAACCTACATACATAAAGAAAATGAGAGAAGGTCATTTTATATTTTACTAAAAGTTGATCATATAAGCTTCACAATATCTGCTCTTTCCATGTAACATGTACACCTTGGAAATCTAACTTAACTTGTACATATCAATTTCATTTACTCATGACTACATTCAGTGGTGTGGATAGACCGCAATTTTTATAACCGTTATCCTACCAACAGATATCCAAACTGTTCCAATTTTTGTTGGTACAAACAATGCTATGAAAAAACATCCCTACAGTTGAATACTTTCATGTTGGTGATTTCTATTTAAATATCATTTGAATATTAAAGTATATACTGACAAATTACATTCCAATAATACATACTAGTTCACATTTTTACTACCAAGCAAAATTTTACAATTTTTTTTTAATTTAATTGAAGTGAATGTGTGTAAATAAATATGGCATGATTATGGGGAAATTACATTTCCCTGATTTTTAGGGCCGTTCAACATATGTTTTTTGTTTGTTTGTTTGTTTAATGGATATTTAAATGAATTTCAAATGACTTTTGTTTAATGAATATTTTTGTTTAATGAATATTTATTAATTTATTAATAAATACATTTATTTATTTGTTTACCACCATTCAAAATTTTCAACAGATAGTATATTTCCTGTATATTTCTGTTCTCTGAAAGATTTTTTCCAAGCATACAATGCAGCATTGTCAACTAGCCACCATGCCGAATACTAGATCCCAAGAACTTACTCATCTTGTCTAAATGAATCTTTTTACCCTTCGACCTGCATTTCCTCAATGCCCAGTACAGGGAAAGGTACAGCACCTGAGAGCAATATTGGCAGAGACCTTGGGCTTATGCCGCAGCCAAGTCTGCAAGGTGTCTGCAGTGACAGTGGTGGCCCAGGCTACTGTGTTCCTCGCTGGCAAAGTCTGTCGAGGCTCTCCTATTTATCCATGGGGAGAGGTTCTAGCTTGGGGCATCCCTCCTGGTGCCAGGTCTGTTGTACTGGCACTCAGAGCATCAGTGGAGCTGGAGTTCTGGGCTCAGGGTTGGTGGAGCTACCGGGATGCCTGGAACCTAGAACACAGGTATGCTAGCTGCAGTGGTGGTGCCTGTGTCGGGGTGTGGGGCACATGCAGATCACCCAAGAACTGTGTCTGGGTCTCAGGGGCTTCCCTTGTTTACTTGGCCCCAGAGAGAGTGAAATGCAGTGTCACCCTGTCCCCAAGGATGACAGGGTACAGTGGTCACCTCGGCCCAGGGATCATGGCACAGCAGCAGTGTGACCCTGGGAACGGCAGTTCAAAGTCCTGACTGAGGCTCCAGGGTACAGGGTGCAGGGCAACAGCAGTATAACACCGGTGACGGCAGGTTGTATCTGGACTCAGGACCCCGAGGACAGGGCAAAGCACCTACATGGCCCCAGCGATGGTGAGTCAAAGCTGTGACTTAGGACCTACGGGATGAGGCACGATGCCGTGGCAGCTCTGGTCTTGTAGATGGCTAGTCCTCATCCAGTGAGTGGGGCCAGCCGTAACGCAGGTCACTGGGGGCAGGTCTCACTGCAGCGAGACCTCCAGCCTGGGCACTCCAGGCAGTTTTATCAGCTGGGCTCAGCATCGGTGAAGTCCAGTGGGGTCCGTGGTAGCAAAGGATGTTCACAGTAGCCGTGAGGTTTTGTGGGGTGCTCCTGTTCCCCTTTACCCCAGAGGATGAAATCCCGCCAAGAGGATCCTTTTTGGCACCACACTGCCAAACTGCCAAATAAACCACAATGAAATGCTACCTCACACCTGTTAGTATGACTACTATCAAAAAGACAAGAGATAACAAATATCAATAAACTTGTGGGAAAAGAGAACCCTGGTCCACTGTTGGTGGGTATGTAAACTGGTGCAGCACTATGGTAAATGGCACTGAGGGTCGGTGATAGGTTTTCTGGGCTTTTCTATGGGGCCAACATGGGTTTTTGTGCTCCCGAAGGCTTCTACTGTTTCTTCATTGTAATCTAGAGCTTTCCCTAAGCTAGTAGCATCACTTTGTAGTTGTTTATTCGTTGTTTTTGTCGTTTGTGGGGAGAAGACAAGTTTTGGCACCTCCTAGTCTGTCATCTTGCTGATGTCACCCAAAATCTTCTTTTCAAAGTGATCTTTCTCTTTAGTAGAGAATCCAGCATATTTTCATTTATGTAAAATATAATGTGCTTATACTTTCATCTTATGTTGTATTTGTTCACACCTCTTATTTTTTAAATTAAAATGTTATTAATGTTTATTTATTTTTGAGAGAGAGAGACAGTGTGAGCAGGAGAGGGGCAGAGAGAGAGGGAGATACAGAATCCGAAGCAGGCTCCAAGGCTCTGAGCTGTCAGCACAGAGCCTGATGCGGGGCTCAAACCCACGAACTGTGAGATCATAACCTGAGCTGAAGTCGGCTGCTTAACCAACTGAGCCACCCAGGCGCCCCTGTTCACACTTCCTTTACTCTGTTTTTCCCCTTTTCTGTTGTTCATTTCTGTTGATTCAAACAAGTTATTTTGTAATCTGATTTTTCCCTCATCAATTTAGTTGTTCTGTTGCACACAAACTATTAAGCACATCTCTTTTAAGCTTGTGATCACTCACTCAAACATATTTATGAATTACCGTATGAAGAAAGTGCCACCTATTTTCCCTTCCAGTTCACTAAATCTCCTCATGATCCTGCATTTAACTCAGTAAGATAAAGCCATTAGAATTGTTTTATTTTATTACTGTGTTAACAACAGATGCAACTTTTGGAGCATTATACTCATATTCATAAAATTAAAAAAAATACTTTTATCACTCAGTAAGGAGGAACCCAGTGATAAATCAGAAAGTATCTTATACGCACTAATAAGAAAGGACTCACAGAGGTACAAAAGAGGAGGTGAAAAAAAAAAAAAAACAAACAGAAGTGGTTATGATCAAATGTGCAAATTTATTTTTAAAAATAGAACATCTATTTGGGAATATAGTTAAAAAGTAATTCTTTCAAGTCATCAAAATCTAAATAACACAGATGAAACAAGCGACTATTATTTGTACAAATAAAAATGTGGCTTTAAATACACAAGTAAGTCTATGTCAAATTGGACCCTTTCACTTTTTGAGTGTTCCTTGATTATTCTACTCCACTGGCCAGAAGTGCAAATATAAGTCACAATCACTTATGTTTCTAATTAGGGTCCGAGTTCTAACCACCTAACCTATTAAATAATTCAGAGTCTCCGTGTCAAGGCTTCGTCCCACTGACGTGGCCTCAGCCCATCTCATCATTCACATCCACGTTTATGAAGAGCTCGGAAAGCTTACTCTGACCTCGTTCCCAATTCCAGGGGGTAGACAAATGGAGAGTCTGATAAATTCACTATTGCTTTCCTTTCTTCTCTTACTCCTCCGGTTTTACTGTTGAAAAATAGTCATGACATTCAGGAAGAACACCCGTCTCCTAGGGGAAGGGGGCTCTGCTCGTTCTGATTCCCGTGGATAGGCTTCAGAGATGATCAGCCCTAGATCTTGTTTATGCATCTGTTACTTCCTGCTGATGCGGTCAACAACGGTGTCGAACACACCGTCACTATCTTAAGTGGTCAAATTGAAGAGAATTCTACTCTTCTCTACATGAGCTGGAACCTGTTCTGTGATGGACCCTAAGTGCGCGCGCGCGCGCACACACACACACACACACACACACACACACACACACACCTTCTCACGGTCCACTAACACCTGTTACCCTGTTCTCACTCTCTACTTTCCCTTCTTAGAGCCCCGCACCGCCCCAAACTTTTCACAGCCAAACTGCACTTCCTATCACAAGTTCAGATATCATTCCCTGAGCAAAATTTCTCCATTTTCCTTTTAGAAAATCTCAGGAACAATCATCGTGTTTTATAAGAAAGGTTCTAGTAATACTGAACCTCAAAAGGACGAAAATCAGAAAAATCATCCCTTGCCTCCCAAGAGGTAACTGAACTTCATACAAATACACTGGTGTTCTCCCCAGGGATCAGTTCTACTCTCAAGTGTCCTTGGAGAGTGACTTTCATTAGATCATGACGCGTCTGCAACAGGAAGTCTATTCACCCTACCTTTACATACTCTTGAAGAGCTATTTGGGTATTCTAGAAAGAGTAAAGGAACTTATAGCTAGGCATCTTCTGAGTTTTGAAGAACTAGATAATGTGTTCTCTTCTCAAGCTGTGGGATTTTAAATTGTGTCCCGCAGGCAAGGGGATGACTACCTCGGACTGGTTGTCCTCGGAATTCTCACAGGGGTTGCCATTCATGGAAGCATGCCGATGGACCTTTCCTAAACAGAGGGGAGGACTAGAAGAGCTTTTAGATGATCTGTGATTTCAGACACGCAGTTAAGGAAAACCAGAAGTAATTTATAATCTGTTATATGAGATTGGTTGCAACTAATGTTATTTTGTGAATTTCGACGATACGAGTTTTTCATAAAAGAAAAATTTGTAAACGTTTCGTTCCCCAAGTCGGTCCTGAATAAGGGACCTGAATTAGCCAAGAACTAATTTTGGGATACATTCCGAGAGTCGTTTGTGCTTGTACTTGTTGCTCAGAAGGGAATTAGTTTCTAGAAGCTATTTAAACACCAGGGTTTGAATATATCTGTAGTGATCAGGAATAGGATTTATCTATGTATGTCTTCATGATTGTCAGGAAAAGTAATTTTTAGAGATTTGGTTGGGGGACCATTCTTCTCTACTTAGAAGAATATATTTAGATATCTGGGGGGATATAAGGGAATACTCAGGTGGTACTTATGATCAGACTGGACATTCTTTAGGGAGACATGGAATAAAACTTGTAAACACTATTTTGCCTTATTGATGGCCTATGAGGTCATGAGTTCTTGGAAATAAGGACTAATGTTTTGGTCCCTAGCTGACATGAATCTGTTTTTCTTTTTAACATGAGGCATCTTTTTACTTTTTTTAATGTTTTATTATTTTGTAACGTTTATTTATTTTCGAGAGACAGAGAGAAAGAGCCCAGGTTGGGTAGGAACAGAGAGAGAGGGAGACACAGAACCTGAAGAAGGCTTCAGCCTCTGAGCTGTCAGCACAGAGCCCAATGCAGGGCTTGAACTCACGAACCATGAGATGATGACCTGAGCCAAAGTCAGACACTTAACCAACTGAGCCACCAGATTGCCCCGAGGCATCTTTTTCTAAATAATGTAAGACAATTGAGAGAAAAGAACATGGGTTTCTTGAGATAATTCTGGATTCAAAAGCTGTGAAATCCATTTTATATCTCTAAGCCTTGATTTTCTCTTAAGAAAAACATAAGGATTATAATCCTGTTTACCATGTGATTGCGAAGGTAAAACTATACCAATTATGTGCACACATCTAACATAATCCCTGTCATGTAGGTGACATTTGATAAAATTTTTCCCCCAACATCTTTCTTGCCATGTAATTATCTGATTTAAAAAAATCTTAAGAGTCCAATTAGCTGTCTCATATTTTTCACTTTAAATGTACACAGAGTCCCCTGAAAATAAAACAAAACTTAGTTTACTTGGTTACTGTCCTTCCAAGAATCAGAGACAGCAAGGAAAAGAAACGGATTCAAAATAGTTTTCTTTCTTTTTTTTTTTTTTTTTTTTTTTTCTTTAAAGGACACAGGGGACAGAGGATGTGGTCAGGCCTGGGAAGGGCCGGTCACAGCCCGGGACATGCCAAGGGATAAAAAGGTAACATTGTTTATCCTTTTAGACCAGCGCTCTTTGTTCACTTCTGGCTTGACCTGGCTGCCCTGGTTAGTTTCATTTCTCAATGCCCCAAATTAAGTGGACACGCTGACCCAAAGACCACAGCTAATTTATCTAGCTGCTTCTGGTACAATTTGTCTGCCTGAATTCAGACATTCTGGGTGAAAAGTCCAACCTTCTGATTTCATTTTCCCTGGGGGATTTGGGCAAAATGACCGGGAGGGACAGGAAGGAGGTAGCACAAGTTTGCATAGCACAGGAACCCCCTCTCTAAGACAGTGAGTTGGACGAGTTCTCTATGGAAAGAATTTGAGACAAGGAGAAAATGTTGACTATTGCACATACAATCACATTATGGGAAGGCAGACATACACAAGAAGGCTGCCAACCACTAACTCACCTTCTTGAAGTAGATAGTATGGTTACTGCTTTATACGACAGATCACTAAGCTTGTGTCTCAGGGTAGATGATACCCAGAAAATGATCAGAAATCCCTGGAGGTTGTGGCCAAGACCCCGTCTTACTCATTTTTCACCTTTTTTTCCCCACTATTTCTTTTAACCCAGCTTTTTAAACTTCAAAACCAATTTATCTATTTCTTCTTTCAATAATTAGAAGATGCCAAATATAAATGGCAAGGTCAGTAAAAGTATCCACCTGACCTATTTGGAAAATGACTCAGGAAATACAGAACCACTCCTATAATAATAAACCCCTTTCCTCCTTCTAAGAAATAAATTTAAATATCTCATCTCTATTTATATTTAAATAGGATATATTAAAATGCAGTGCGAGGTGGGATCACCAGGGCATCCTGGATTGTACAAATCAGACATTTTCTAAGTCATTTCAAGTATATTAATTCAAAATCTAACAAAAGAATTTTTTTCCCCTTGCACCTCAGTGAGGAGCTAATCTATGAAAAAAAGAGTGCAACATCTGCTAGAGTTATAAAACAAATGAAAAATTAATTAGGTATTTGAAGGTCTCCTTTTGAGACAACGGAGTTTAGTCATGTCTTAAATCCTCTTACAGCTTAAACGGTGTGTTCAGTCTGGAAAAGATCTTTCCTTGCTTCCTGATCATTGTGTTTTCACATCACTTTCTGCTTCTTGGCTGGCCTAGGAGTTTTGGTTGGAGGAGCCGCAGTGTCCTTCATTAAGTTACAAATGCTTCGGCAGCATCCAGAGAGCCAGCTAAGACTATCTCCGGGTCTTTAACTTTCTTTTTTTTTTAAATCCTGCAGCACCAAGATAGTTAGTGAAAAAAACATACATCTATCGTTAGTGTCTGGTGAATATCTATTTTGTACCTTGTTAATGTCTGCTTTTCAAACTTCCTTCTGTCCTCCTGTTGATTCTCTTAATTCTCATGCATCACATTTCCAGGTACTTCCTCATAAAATACATAGAGTAAATATTTTTTTAATGTTTATTTATTTACTTTTGAGAGAGAGAGAGAGAGAGAGAGCACAAGCAGGGATGGGACAGACAGAGAGAGAGAGAGAGAGGGAGACACAGAATCCTAAGCAGGCTCCCAGCTCTGAGCTGTCAGCGCAGAGCCCGACGTGGGGCTGGAACTCAGGAACTGTGAGATCATGACCTGAGCCGAAGTCGGACACTTAACTGACTGAGCCACACAGGGCACCCCCCTATAGTAAATATTTTAAGCACCCAGTAATCTGCTAGGTGCCAGAGTTATATAAATAAATTTAAAGAACAGTTTCTGCCTTCTAGGAAGTTTCCATGATAGAACTTAATATAAAACACTGTGGTTGAAACAGTTCGATGAAAGTTTGTTGCAGTGTGTGGAGGCTTTTCTCGTCAGGGTCGTTAACTCATTTGTGGATGTAGCGAAGGTTTCGAAGAGGAAAAACTCCCAATATGTGTTTGGAAGAATAAGAAGTTAATTTATCAAAGCGGGTAAGAGATGCTCCAGGTAGTAAAAGAGGATGGACAAACACCTGTGTCCTGAATGTCGGGAGACATTTTGAACATCAAAGTACTTGATACATTTGAAGTATAAACAGTGGCTGTGATAGTTCTCTCCCTGTCTCTTTCTCTCTCTCTGTCTCTCTCTCACACACACATACACACACACACAGAGGAAGTGCAGTGAAGAAAAAATAAAGACGTCTTAACTTTATCCTGACAGAATCTCTCAACATATATTTGTGGGCTTGGAAAGAGAAGATTAACTTTCTGGACAAAGTCCTAAGAGGAAAACCCATTTTTCATTCAGGACTTTGAGGATGTGTTCCTCAAACCCTATGGCACTTCCTTCCTGCCACCACTGTAAGCACGGTTGAGGACACCTCAGTGGCAGCTTCCCCAAACACCACTGGGCTTTGCTACGCCTGGAACCATCTTCAAACAGAGAAATGCGTAAGCCTTAACTCTGGGCAAATAAGACAAAACAGACGAACAAACAAAAAAAACAAATTAATTAAATTTCATGAGCTCATCTCCTAAGGCTGGCCATCACAGAAGGGTGTCTGGCCAAAGCACTAAAAGATGGTCCCAAAATTCACTTTGTTCCCTTCTTTTCCTACATCTGGTAACCCCAAAATATTTATCCTCGGGTTAGTCCTATAATCCCTTCCTTCCTATATTATAGCAGAAGGGGGATATTGGAAATAACTGAGTTGGCAGGTAGTAATTTTCTGTGAGGCTGAGCTCATGAGATTTAGAGATCCTGTGTTTCAAGTACTCTTTCTTGAATGAAATGCCCTGCCCTTACGGAGGACCTATCTTGCCAAACCCAGAAAGTGTTCAAGATTTGGGCTTTGTACATTTGATTTTTGAAAATTATTCTTTTATGTAACATATGTCACATAATCATATGTTCTCGTTATAGAAAATTTAGGAATTATAGAAAATTACATAGAAGTAAACACAAATCAGGCATAATCGTTCGACCCCCTGGTGGCTAACCACTCTGATTCTTTTGATCCATATTTCTAATATTTTACCTAGATCTTAGTTTGCTAGACTGTTGTAATGAAGTACGACAATTAGGTGCCCCAAACAACAGAAATGTATTTTCTCACAGTTCTGGAGGCCAAAAGTTCAAGATCTTGGCAGAATTGGCCCCTTCTAAGGACTGTGAGAGAAAGGCCTATCCCTGGTCCTTTCTCGTGGACTTGTAGATTGCCGTCGTCCCTGCATCTCCTCATCTTCCTTCGTGAGTGTCTCTGCGTCCAAATTTCCTCCTTCCATAAGGACACCAGTCATACTGGAGGGGGGCCCATTCTGATGACCTCATTTTAACTTGATTACCTCTGTAAAGACCCTATCTCCAAATAAGTCTCGCTCTGAGGTAATGGGGGTTAGGACTTCAATATATAAATTGGAAGGGGACACAATTCAACCCATAACAACCTGATTGAGATCAAAAGGGAGTTTGACAATCCTGTGCTTATTTTTTATCGAATATTAGATTGAGAACATTTTTCCATATTATTAACAGACCTCCAAAAGAAGAGATTTAGAAAAAAAAGGTAAAAGAAAAAAAAGGTTTGTGGTGAATTAAGAAAGCTTTAGAATAAGATTATGCCAGTTGAAAATAAGTTTACAAATATATTTGTATGTGCATATATGTATACATATAATATCATCTCTTTTTAAATATGTGTGTGTGTCTGTGTGTATGTATGTGTGTGTGGGTCTGTGTATGTCTATCTGTGTGTTTGTGCGGGAGCGTGTCTGTGTGTGTGTGTTTGCATGTATGTGTGTGTATCTGTGGTTGTATGTCTGTGTGTTGATGTGTGGATGTATATGTGTGTGTGTCTGCATGTCTGTGTGTCTATGTGTCTGCATGCAGGTGTATACACGTGTGTGTCTCTGTGTGTATGTCTATGTGTTTCTGTGCAGGTGTATAAGTGTGTGTGTCTATCTGTCTGTGTGTCTGTGTGTTTGTGTGTGTGCATATATGCAGGTGTATATGTGTATGTGTGTCTGTGCGTTTATCTGTGTGTGACTGTGTATGTGCGTGTGTCTGTGGGTGTGTATGTCTGTATGTCTGTGTGCATGTGTTTACGCATCTGTCTGTGTGTCTGTCTGTGTGTGTCTGTCTGCATGTCTATGTGTGTGTCTGTGGGTATATTTGTGTGTGCGTGTTTGTGTGTTTGCCTTTGTGTCTGTCTGTGTGGATGTGTGTCCATCTGTGTGTCTGTCTGTGTGTGTTTCTGTGCCTGTCTGCATGTCTGTCTGTGTAGAACAAGGTAGAACAAGCTTGGATGGAGCAGCAGAAGGACATGGGTGTGACTCTAGCACTGGGTGGGTTAGAGCAAAGGTCCCACAAGTTAAGAGAGAACGTGCATTCTTCTGGCTTGCTTAGTCCCCACACCCAATTGGAAAACAAAGCGGAATGGAAGGGGGCGAATGAGGAGTCGAAGGGTTCTCTTCTTACTTTCTCTGAAATTGTCTGTGCTGTCTTGTGCAGAGACGCTGAGGGGTGACCAACATCAAGAGTTTGTTCTCAATCTGTTTTCAATCCTGACGAACTCTATTAGAGAAATTCACCCCCGTCTTCAACACGGTGTCTTTAACCAAAGTTTAATATCTAGGCCTTTTATACCATAAGTTCCAGTTTTTATTTTACTGGGTGTATTACTCAGCTTTCTCCAGGTTATGTTGCAAGGAAAACAACCCCAGGCTTGGGTGATGTACAGTATAAAACTTTATGTATCGGTGCTGTTATATGTTCTTTATGCTCCTGTGACTTTAATCCATATTGTCTTCACTCAGAGATGCAGGCTGAGGAAGAAGTCCCTCCGAGAACATATGTCCTTGCCTGAATATGCCACTCCTATGAAAGATAGACCAGAGAGAGGGAGAGAGAAGGAAAGAGAGTGGGCACAAACAGACCCTTGCGATCTTAAACTCTGCTGAGGCATGTTACCTATCACTTGCATTCCTACTGCACTAACCAAAGCTTATGGCTAAGGCTTCTGCACATGGTCAGGAATATAATCATTTTACAAAGAGATCCTGCAATTCACATGGGATTAGGTGAGGGTATGTTAATTAACGTCTCACAGGGATGATAGAAATTGGAAAGAAGAAGAAGAGGATGAAAAAGAAGGAGGAGGAGGAGGAATAAGGGGAGAAGAAGAATAGAATCTACCGCAATCCACCTTTTTTTGTTATAGAGATTCCTTCCCTCTTGGACATAAAATATACGCATTTATTCCTGAAGGAAAACATCACGAAGATCTCATTGAGTCACAGCATTAAGCTCAAAGTCCAGAGACGTGTGATACTTTATACATAAGATGCAGATAAGTCTCTTGTTGATGCAGAAATTGATGAACTGTAACCATAGGTCATCTCTTCCCTCCTCACGAGCGCACTCAATGTAGCATGGTGGATAAAAGGCAGAGTAAGCACAAGTAACATTCCTACTCAGAGAGGGGAATAATGGGAGGCATAAGGCAGCCTCTGGGACAAGCAATTCTGAAACCCTGATGTGCAGATGTTGGAAGGACTTTCAGCCCTGGGAGCAGAGAATGCTGGTTAGTTAGGTTCTGACTCTCCTCCCTAGAAATAGCAACTTAGTCCTTTTTAACCCATGGTTACTGTGTCAAAGGAAAATGGAGAGAAATGGTAGAACCATGATTTGGCTCTTAAAGTTTCAGGTGTATGTCACTTTGTGTTCATTGAATCATCCAAAGCAAGTCATATGGACAAACTTGGCATCAATGGGATGGACAGACTTTTCTTCTCATAAGGAAGTGTGCACATCACATAGCAGTACTTTAGGTAGAAGAGCCTCTGAGAGGGTGGGGGTAAAGAGGGAAAAAAAAGAGAATGTTGATGCCAGTTAGCTATTCCAAGTTTGATGATACTAAGTGAAAATTTATGCAACTTGATTTTATATGATTTAAACAGTAGCTAATAATAAAATATAGTTTGAGAAAAAAGGAAAAAAAGGATGTTTCCAAACATTGTGGATCCTCCCATCTTGCACGAGGGTCAACTCCTGTGCTCCTGTAATAAGAAGTTATTTTATTAGTCGTGCCCCCAGAAGATTATAGTTATTTCTTCCCCTATCCAATTTTGCCTCCAAAATCTAAGAAGAAAAAATCAGAAGGTTTTTCTGTTTGTGTCTTCAAAACCTATGGCCCTGCATTCAATTTTATTTTCTTGTTATTCTGAAAGATGGGGATGGGTCAATAAAGAACTGGAGAAAACTGAATTTCCTGGAACTCTCTGTGGCAAGGACACAAAGCTGTGCTGACTCACAGTATACTAGTTTTAAAACTATAGAGACTGCTGCTGGTCAGCAATAAAACTCACAGGAAGTTGGGGTCAGAAGGAAAGACACAGCAAAGAAACTCTATTATCTGACAGTAATAAAACATAATCCCTCAAAAGCCAGCATTGGTATAAGCCATCGGATAAAACCTGTCGTGTTCTGAAAGGAGAGAAATCACCTTTCCTTCAGAGTTTGCTAGCCTTTGAGCAGGTGTCTGTCTATGCAGTAGACAATACAGAACCACTGTAAATACAGAACCACTTTCTCATATATATTGCTGCTTCTCTAAAGTGAACTTTTAGCATTCATGAGGGCTTCACCCTCATGACTTAAGCAGGGGCCCCCAAAGGCTCCATCTCTTAATATCAGTGTCCTTTAGTGGAAGGATTTAGACCTATGAATTTTGGAGGACACAAACATTCAGACCATCGCAAGTGGCACAAGAAAATGTAGTAAATATAATGGAATATTATTCGGTCTTTAAAAAAGGAAATCCCACCATATGTGACAGCATGGATGAATCCTGAGGACATTTTGATAAATGAAGCCAGTCACAGGAAGACAAATGGTGCATGATCCCACGTACATGAGGTACTTAAAATAGGCTCATAAATCAAAGAGCAAACTGGTGGTGACTGGGGCCTGGAGGGAAGAGGGAAGTGGGGAATTGTTTTCAATGGGTATAGTTTCAGTTACACAAAATGTATAAGTTCTAGAGGTATGCTATACAACCCAGTGCCTATAGTTACCAATACTGTATTGCACACTTAAAAATTTTGCTAAAAGAGTCGATCTCATATTATGCGTTTTTATTACCAAAACAAAAACAAAATAAGACAAAGAGGCGGAAGGACACTTTTGAGAGTGACGGTTATGTTTGTTATCTTGATCATGGTGGGTCATTTCATGAGTATTTGCATATGTCAAAACTCACCCAAATGTACACATTAAATATGTGTAGTCTTTTATATACCAATTTTACTTTAATAAAGCAGTAAAAAATAAAATAAAATAAAATAAATAAAATAAAATAATAACTGTTAACAGAAATTTCAAGATGAAGACTTTTGAAAGAACCAGGGCCAGAGTAAAGCCGTGTCTCACTTACAAAGGTGTATCTAACAATTAATTAGAAACATGGCATAACAATACATTCTTAAATTCACTTTTATCGTAAAGCCTATATGAGAAGAATGGATAAAAGCAAAGAAACATTTGATGTTACAGATGTCTTCACTGATGTTTACAATGTGCTATCCTCATCTTCAAAAATTTTAAATTTGAGATGTAATTCATACACCATAAAGTTCACCCGAGTAAAGTGTAGGGCGTGTGGGTTTTAGTTTGTTCCTAGACTTGTGCCACCATCACTACAAGCTAATTTTAGAATATTTTCATCATCTCCAGGAAGGAAATATACCATGAGCAGTCACTAGCCCCACCCCTAGCCCTAGTCAACTACAAACCTACTTTCTGTCTCTATTTAACCTTCTTGGACACTTCATTAAAATGGAATCATACAAGAGTATGTATTATTGGCATCTGCCACTTAGTATTACTTTTTCACGGTCATGTGTTGTAGCATGTGTCAGTATTTTTTTTTTTTTTTTATTGAAGAATAACAGCCCATTGAATGGGGATGTTGCATTTTGTTTATTGTTTCCTCACCTGATGAACACTTGGTTTAGTTCTACTTTCTTATGAACCACTATTTTTGTGTGGACATGTTTTGTTTTGTTTTTTAATTTCTCCTGTGTCTATACCTAGAAGTAGAGCTACTGGGTCATATAGAAACATAGAAACTATGTTTAATCTTTTGAGGTATTGTCAAATGATTTTCCAAAATGACTGAAGCATTTTGTGTTCCTGCTATCTGTATTTTTGCATCTACATTTTAAACCCCTCATTTTCATAATCCTTATTCATAACAAGTGTGCTGGAATGCCAATGGACTATTTCTAAAGAAGGGTCAAATGCTGGTTGATGATTTAATAAAGTGAAGGTCAAATTAAATTAGCCCTGAAATCCCATAAGCCTCTTTTGAAGGTGTCAGTAAATAGTCTTCACAATCGCCATCATAACAATAAACTGTGTAATTATAAGTTTATGTCCAAAGAGATTCTGGCTCTCATTAATACTTATAAAACCCCTGGGATTCAGGGAAGGAGACTTCACACTTTTAATTACGGCAGGGTAATAATGTAGGTGCTGTTAGTTGCTATCGTCCTGAGTCTATCACTGGGGAAGAAGAGATTCCCAGAGCAATGACATATTGTACCTAATGGGTGAAAATGCTTTCCTTATCACATTGCAAAAGGGAAAGTCTTTTCTTTGAAGAATTTGATAGCATCACGATAGGAAGGGAGTCTCCTGTTCTGGTGCTAACTTAGGATCCAATATAAATGAGTGTTAATTCACTTTTGGAGATGGATCTAAATTTAGAGACACCGATTTATCCCACTGAGGAATCCCTTAAGGGGAGATTAATTGGCATTATTAAATTACTGAAACAAGTTCTAGAAATATTAGCCTTTTAAATATAACAGTTGTCTTTAAAAATCAAATGGCAAAAAAAAAAATCGAATAACGTTAGGAAGGATCCCATTTAGTTGTATATATTATTTGCCTAGATGCTCTTTATCAACGGGAATATTAGGAGATGGGAAAGGCAGAAGTTTGGAGGATCCACATTCCCTTGTGCTTTTTCAATAGCTCTTTTTACAGCTATGAACAATTGACAATCCCACTATGCACTGTAAAGAATATATATACTCCATTGGCCACATGGAAATTTTGGAATTGGCCCCAATGACTTAGAGTCACAACTTTTACAAAAGCTCTTGTTTTTGTTGTTGTTTTGCTTGTTTTGTTGTTGTTTTGCTTTATTTTGATTATTTTGTTTCTTATTATTTGTTTGATCTGTATTTTTATTCTCATCTCATCCCATTGGATTTCCTCCTCCCATTTACACGGAGTGCTCTTAATGCATGATTTACTCAGCATTACCTTCTGCGTGGCTCCCCAGAAATGAAATGGCTACACTTAGTACAGGTGAGCCAAAGACTGGCTGCTTGTTTGTGTGTCCACGACTGCCCATCTTTAATCAAGCTCTTTCTACCCTTCTATTTTTCTCCATATGTCACATTCCTTAAGGTGTAGATCTCATCTTGCCCATTCTTAGAAGACCTAGTAAAAGCAAGTGTTGTCTTTTGGAAATAGTCATTAAAACTGTATGGGTTTTATTCTCCTGGCAATTATCACTTTTTTCTCATATCTAAACTGAATCGAAGTACATGTTTTCTCTACTGGATGGCCAGAGCTGGAAGAGGTGGTGGAAGAGGACACCCTTCCATACAGTATGCTCTTGGGATTATCAGCAGGAACTCAAAAATGTTGAATGAATGACTGAATTTCAATTGCATGTATTTATTTATAACCATGACATCATCCAGGAAAAAAATGGAAGTAATAATAAAATAATTGATGCTGTTTGAAAACAGAATATGATAGACAGTGGCTCTCTCTCTCTCCCTCTCTCTCTCACTCTCTTTATCAAATAAATAAACTTACAAACAAACAAACACATGGAATTCTCCTGAATGACTGTGAGGGCTCTAAACCAGAGGCTAATTTTCATAGAACGAAATGCCTCTTGCATTCTTGGGCTCCTTGTAAGTCTCTGAGAAGGACCATAGCATTGTAGTCACGTCTTTGTGTAAAATCTGCAAAAGTAAGCTGTGTGATCTATAACCTGCTTCAAACACTGTCTCTTTCTCCTTCAACTCCTCCATCACACTTCTAAGTTGCTTCATTTGATTTGTATGGGCATGACGATTAACATTAAATACAGAAATTAATGAAGATAACACAAAACATAAAATAGGCCAGGATAACAGAGACATCAAGGACCAACAGATTAATGAGTCACAATAATTTATATAGCATTTAACTTCAGACACTGCACAAGAACACTTGAAATGCTAGGAAATCTGAGAACTTTTATATGAAAGGAATTTGATAGAGATTTCATCAAATTTTACATCCAGCCTAAAATATTTTTATGGCACTACTGATAATGAGTTACTAGGCTTAAAGTAACTTTTATGAGTCATCAATTTAAAAAGAAACAAATCAAATTTTAATCATGCTAGGTGAAAGACTAAAGTATTTTTTTTTTCTGTTCTCTGTAGAGAAACATCACATGAAATGTCATTCAAAGAAAATATAGTCAGACGGAAGGAAAAAAGTATTACAGAGGAGTATAAGTTAATTTCTGTAAATAGTATGTTACTTTTTATACATTTTATGATATGTGTGTGTAATATGTCAATTAAAATTGTAATTTGTTGTAATTTCATTTCAGATTTGAATAATTTACAAATGGACATGAATTTTCAACTTTTTAAAAGTGGTACCCCTCCTTATTTAAATATCAGGCCCTACACAAATCAGAGGCACCATTGACACTCTTGGGCTCTGATTTCTCTTCCCATACTCACTGCTTTCATTACATTCTCTGTGTTCCACCGACGATCTCTATAAAATGTAATGCTCTCTTGCTACATGTACATGGTACATATTGTGGAGAGTTCAGGAAATATATTTGTAATGACGGAATGAATGACTTAAGTAAGCAAACTATACATTCTCTGAACATAGACTTTTCTCCCTCCCCTATTAGACCGATTGCCTATTAAGGAGTTATGCAACAAAACATACATTATATATAGTAGGTCCTCGATAAACATTGATAGATTAGTGAATTGATCAATAGATTAATAAATCTATACATTATGGATTTATTTCTGTGTGATGGTTACTTCATTTGTAATTTTGCTTACGTACATATAGTTTTTCTATCTAGGAAACTTGTAGACATTTTCCCCCTCACTATTACTGTTTTTACTCTTAATGAAATTAATAATTTTAGATGCCTAATTTTAAAATGTTCCTAGTTAAACAAAAGACAGAATTAAAGTAAAGAGCTATTTACCTTGTATTTTTTTTTCATTGTAACAAAGAAAGTGTATTCATCTTTCCTTCCCTATACTAGTGACAACTTTTTTCACATACAAGAAAGAATACAATTATGTAAGCCCTGAAAGGTATCTGTCTCCTTGAGGTAAGAAAGGTAAAAATGAGTTTAAAACTATTGCTCAGTCTGTTTCTTGGTACAGGAGAATAAGGCAGGGGACAGCCAGTGATGATGACATAGCTGATTCCAGATTGTTGAAAGGTTCTGATGTCAGTAGGTAGATTTAATAACTATTGTATGTTGAAAGAATAAAAAGAAATTGAATTCTGTTTTTAGAAAAGTTTGTTTCTCAGGATGGCTTTTCTTTCATGAAATCACTAGTAGGCACAATATGGTGCCTACGGTCAAAGAAGAAAAAGAATAATAGCAATGATAAAAATGAGGAACTCTAGACTCACATGCATTTCCTTGGCCCTGGCTGGACTTTCTCTTTCCAAAAAATCTAACAAAGGAACAAGGATATAGGTAGAATAAATAGAATAAACCTTTTCTGGAGGAGAGCTCTTTTCAGAATATTTCCTTGGGTATATTCACATAGTTAAATTCAGCTGTTTATTTCTCTTAAAAAATAATGTTTATTTTTGAGAGAGAGAGAGAGACAGAGCATGAGTGGGGGAGGGGCAGAGAGAGAGAGGGAGACACAGAATCTGAAGGAGGCTCCGGGCTCTGAGCTGTCAGCACAAAGCCTGGGAATAACAAGATCATGATCTAGGCTGAAGTTGGACGCTCACCTAGCTGAGCCACCCAGACGCCCCTGTTTATCTCTCTTATAAGACTTTTCTCTTATTAAATGTTTTAGAAATGAGTGGCCTAAGTAGACTGGCTTTTCAGGTTTCACTCCAGTGAATTGTGCCTCCAGCACATATTCATATACAACACGAGCCCATTTGCGTGTCAGGTTGTTGACGTAATAAAAAGAAGGAAAATGCTGAGAGCCTGGGGGAAAATAGCTCAAAATGGAAACTCCACTGGCACCATCCAATAAACAAAACACTGAGTGCTTTGGAGAATAGAAGAGAGTCCATGTATTTTTCTTGGATATATGAATTAATAACTTCCAGGATTATTTCCCTTCCTCTTCCTCCATCCTCCTTCTCACTTTTCATATGCCAGCTCTTTTCATACTTTGAGAGATCTATCGGGTAATTTTAGAAAATTCTAAGGAGTCCAATGCCATTTTTATTACCTACAAAGACTGAGCTTAGAGATGAGGCTGAATATTTCACTTCTCAAAAGTGCTTTCGATATTAGACAAAGAGCATATTAGAAAGATCTGAAATTAGGAACTGCCAAGATTATTACTCTTCTACAGTCAGTTTATTTGAATGGAAAAGCTTGTTATCTTTAAGAGTTTTACAACTAAAATGATGTATGTGAAGATAAGCTAATTAAAGTCTAGAAATATGCAAACGTATTACTGCCAACCAGTTCAAGTCTTACAAAAATAATGTGAGAAAGCATTATCATTATTCCCATCTTGCCCATGAAAAGAAATTACCAGTTCACTCTTCCTAAGCTATTACATTATGAAACTAGAATTGGAATTCAAAGCCTCTTTCTCCTATGCCAACACATATCAGTTACTAGCTGGCAACAAATTCAAAGACAGACATTTTCCATGAAAATGACATCAATATACTAATAGAGCATTTCCTGTGTTTTCTTCTTCTAAGAGATGACCTTTCCAATTGCACCATCATCTTACTTTTTTGTTGTTGCTTTGCCTTATTTTACTATAGTAATGTATATATTTTTAATTCATCCCTGGTTGGGAATATTTCTTTCAAAGGAGAGGTCATTGATTTTTTTTCCTGTGGGAGTAAAGTCTTTCATTTTGTCATTCTTTCTTCTCTTAATAACAATAACCTGGGGAGTTGATAAAACAGTGAAAAATGTTTTATTTTGTCTTCTTTCCTCTTTCCAATCTTTGTAATACATACTTGACAAATAGCTGCCTTCTGTTTGGTTAAAAAAAGAGAGAGAAGGAAAAAAAAGAAAGGGACAATTTGAGTACATGGTTCACCTTTTAGTTTTTGCCATTTGACAATGGGGGCTATGAAACAGGTCCTGGTTTCCTTGAAAGTGCCTTCCTGTTGTTGTTGTGACAGTGTGCTTCTTACAGTGAGCTAAAAAGTCCACTGGAGTTTGGGAAGGTAGAACAAGGGACAATTCGAGTTTTTGATAGACAAAATTGTCTTGCACTCTTCCCTTTTTCTTACAGACGTTATTTTATACATGAGATATTAGCAAACTCCTTTGGCATCAAACCTAACCTTACCCAGCAGTGGAGTCTCCCAAACTCGCTCTGAGACAGATGAAACCCTGATAGAAACAGCTGTGGGACAAAAATGGCCCCAACAAGAGCACAATCCTGTAATTTGAATTAAAAAGTAATAATAAAAGTTAGAAGACATAGAAAAAACATTTGACTTCCAGATTCTGTATATGTGTGGGTAATAGTAGTGGGGCAGGCTGCCTGGGAGACTAACTGTGTTTCAGTCCCTTAAATTGATGGAGAAAAAAAATTTAAGTGTGTTTTGAGGAGTAGGTATCCTCAAATCTCTTCATCTCTCCCATGCACTTGCACAGTATTGATAATAAAAGTAGTATGGCTATGTATATTGATAAAACAAATAGTTTCTAATTTATACAAATGGTCCATACACATTTGTACACCATAACTATTCAGAACTGACAATAATGCAAATATCTCTAAGATTTTCATATGCTTATGCAAAAAGAGACTTCTCAGGAAGAATCATATTGCAGATGACTCTTAATGCAGCCTATGTAATGCAATAATACATTGCCATATCGTAAAGTGAGCATCATGGGGTTTTTTAACTCAAATGAAGTAGCAAAAAGAAAGCAAAATAGATTAAATATTTGTTCCCAAAAAGGAAACCTCTACTGCACTTTTTTCTCAATTTTCAACTACTACTGAAAAGTTAGTGATTCTTAAAAAATGACAAAAGGAGTGATGGGTGGTACTAGGAAATAGGTTTTCTCTGTTTCCTGAACTGTGAATCAGAATAACAAATCATCGAAAGAAAAAATATATCAATCGTTTCATCTCCTCCATTCCATACACACTAATTTTTTGCAAGTCAAATGGTAGGTGAAAGGAAAGAAAGAAAGAAAAAGAAAGAAAGAAAGAAAGAAAGAAAGAAAGAAAGAAAGAAAGAAAGAAAGAAAGAAAGAAAGAAGGAAAGAAAGAAAGGGAGGAAGGAAGGAAGGAAGGAAAGAAGGAAGGAAGGAAGGAAGGAAGGAAGGAAGGAAGGAAGGAAGGAAGGAAGGAAGGAAGGGAAAGAAAGAAGGAAGGAAGGAAGGAGAGAAGGAAGGAAGGAAGAAGGAAGGAAGGAAGGAAGAAAAGTGGTGCTTTCATAGAAGAATATCGTTTACATGATGCACTGAGTGAGAAAGAACTAGGTTGGTTGACCTTTGAAGATAGTGAGAAAGCTAGCTTTCAATTACTTAAAACCAACTCAATCTTTAAGAAAACTTCATACATTATTAGATTGTAATACTAAATACTTTCCAGCCTGTTTCATAAAAGGATAGGTATATTAACTCAAATACTACTTGTCAATACTGCTTGCCTGTCACCCTGAAGTTGTATAAATCATGGATGGAAGAATTGAGACCTTTCTCTTTTTAAATGCAGGTATTAACTGAGTACCTACTATATGCCACATATTGTAACTGTGAATAAAACATCCAATGATGCCAAAAGCATCGGATTTCCACTCTAGTTATTTATTCTGAGACCATTTCCTTTCTGGTTTATATTTTTTCACTCTTTTTCAGGCGTTTTTAACAGCATAGGTATCAAGAACATTTAATTCAAACTCCCCTTGAATTGAGTTAATCAGGCTATGAATATAAATTAGGATTTGATAGAAGTAAGCGATGTTAGATCTCTCTAAGAACAAACCCCATAACTTCAATAAAATAACACAAAGTTGCGTATTTTTGCTCACACCATTGTCAATTTTAGCTTTGGTGGTAGTGTCCATCTTATAGCTCTACAATCTGGAATATATGGCTTCTAAAAATTGCTTCAGAAGGGCAAAGAAGGACGATTAGATCATAACTAATGTTTTTTTTTTTTAACGTTTATTTATTTTCAAGAGACATAGAGACAGAGTGTGAACAGGGTGGGGGGGCAGAGAGAGAGGGACACAGAATCAGAAGCAGGCTCCAGGCTCTGAGCTGTCAGCACAGAGCCCGACGCGGGGCTTGAACTCAGGAACCCTGAGATCATGACATGAGCCGAAGTCAGACGCTTAACCGACGAGCCACCCAGGCGCCCCTAGATCATAACTAATGTTTTTAACAACGAGCTCTGGAAGTGGCTTGCAGCACTTCCATGTACATGCCTCTGTTAAAACCTGTGTCCTGGTCCCCACCATATAGCACTGGAGACCACCAAAAGATTTTTGGTGAAATCTCAACAGGCTCTGTCATGGTGTGTTCTTCTGGTCATTGAGTTTCCTTTTGCTCCTTACCTCCTTTGCCCAAAGTTCCATCCAGTCACTGCATCCAGCTCAAAGTCAAGTCTCTCTGGGTGAAACACAGTCTTCTCTGTTGAATTTGGATGTGACTTTTCTTGATGTAACAACTGTTCTTATAAAAACCAATAAGTTATCTCTAGTTTCTACACACACACACACACACATCACATCACGTCACATCACAAAAACACAGGGGGGTGGAGTAGGAACAGGATATCTATAACAAAATCTCAAACTCAGAAATAGAAATAGAGAGAGACATATAAAAGGCATTGGATCATGGTTATGTGAAAATCATGTAGGGCAGGGATAAGAATGCTTTTCTTCTAGAGCAGTGGGGAAAGCTTGATGGTTTGATGCTTGATATTTTTCCCTAATCTGCTATATGGACATATACTGAATGACTGTACTTCATAGTTAGTGCAAATTAGGATAGCTTCCAAATAGTAGGGTACATCTTGTTTTCTTACAACCTCTTATTTTAATAATGTAAGGACATGAGTACTAACTCTCACAATTATCACCTGACCACCATCCTAATAAAGGGTCACAGAACCATCCTATTGACAACACATTAACCTCAGGGAAAAGTCTCTACCAGAACTCTCTCCAACACAGGTTGTGACTCCCTGCCTCCACTCTTTGGGAGTTTTATTCCTAGTGGCCTATATTCCTTTGCTTACATCTCCCCCTCAGTGTGGTACACCACAATGGGGAACTTGAACTGAATTGTTGTAGTAACCACAAGAATGTCACAGAGATTTTGTACTGGGTAGAGTGCAGTGGCCCTGTATTATATAGTGGGTGTCTAAAGTCAGTGCCAGGGCAATCATCAGATATTGGTGAAATTACTCGTGGAAATTCTCTTAGCAAATCAAATTAGTGACTCCAACTGAGCAATTTTCCTTTAGGTTTGGATTCGACCATTGTTTCATTGGTGTATCATCAGATGTGTTAGGTGGATTAAGATTAGGGTATGTGTTGAAAACAGAGTATGTGTCTTTATACACTAGAACCCTATTTATCCAGTTAAGATTCTCTCCCTGTAAGAGTGGTGAGGAAGCTCAAGCTCACTTGGAGAGAGGGACAGCAGACAGAATGGCTTGCACAGTTTAAATTTTTATTTATTTTTTCTCAGTGTTTCTTTACAAAGCATGTATAGTTGATTTTATGTAAGTTAAGTGCACACAGAATGAGACTTCATACAGATTAGGCTGCCTGGTTCAGAACGATTGCTGTTTAGAGACAATTTTGAGGCATACCATCTTCCTGTGGATGCAAATACCTTTCCACATCTCAAGTTGTCTTGCAATTGCATTCAGACCCACTGCAAAATTTCAGGAAATACATTATATAAAGAATCAAGAAAAACTTACACACATATATATATATATATATATATATATATATATATATATATATATATTTAACGCGCACACATATATTGCTTGCTATATTTAACCATAAGCACAATTGAATTGGAGAATGAGGATATAATGGTTCTATGGAAGAAAAGTGCTATATAAATCAGAGGCTATAAATGCACTACATATAAAAAGTCCTAGTGCAATTTTAAAATTTAATAACTTTGGATGAACCTATGACAGAAGCAAACGGCAATATCATGTGAAAGCATATTTCATGGACTCTAATGCGAATATTTAATGCCCTTTTATTTGGTGCTTACTGGGCTCTCAGAAAGTAATGCATTATTGGCCCATTAGTTTTCCTAAAAGCAATGGTCAACATTAAACTTACCTTCCTGTAGTTTTGTAGCTTTGCATTTTTCCTGATCGTTGATGGTGACAGTTTCTACCAGTGCCTTCTTCCAGCGTAATGTTGGTTTTGCTGTTCTGCTGTGAATGCTCGACAACTGTGGGCAATCTCGCTTTCAGATCAATTTACATGTTGACCCATCTCTTGCCATCTTGCTCGCTTATTCCCAAAGCAATGCATCTATTTGAACTTTAGTAAAATTTCACTTTGCTCAACAGAGGACATTATTTAGCATGTGTTGAGTACCCTCGGTGACTGAAAACTATACTAGATGATGAAACTGATTTTTACTTGTGCTACCCCTTCTAAATTTTCATGAGGTTATTCTTGTCCTTGAAATTTAAGCAGAAATGATTATCTTCTCAATTAACCCCTAACTTTCTGGTAATTCATCTGTTTTGGTCCTTTCGGTTTTCATGCACCGTAATTCTACACTAATCAATCTAATTCCTATGACCAGGAAAAATCCCCACTGTATACTCCTTGTAGCCTTATGTGTAAGGGTAAAGATTAAAATGTACTAGTAAGAGGACACAGCAGAAAATTTTTTCTTTCGTTTTCCCATACAACAAGAAATAGAAACATTAATGAAAGCCTACTTTACAGGGGTGTGGGTGGCATTAAGAGAACAAACAAAAGATGGTAGACACCAAGGGATCAGTGACAGAGGGAAGTAATCCCCACCCCAAAGCTGAAGAGATAATGAAAGGAAATAGAATTACCAGAGTCCAATGAGAATAGGGCGCTGTAAGCTATAGTCATGTAAGGCTATAGCTACTGCCAAAAATGTAATTTTGATGTAGAAAGGGAACAAGGAAGGCATAATCCTCTTTTGTCTGGCCTGCCACTCCTGTGTCTTACTGGTATTTTTCATGGGATGAATCCCCAAAGAAACTTGCAAGCAAGGGTACCTTGGGAATGCAACCTGCAGGCTTCATCCTCCTCGATATTGAACAGGCAGAGAAGTGTGGAGGAGACTCCAGTAGGACAAAAGGGAGGATTACCTAGCAGTTACAGGGACCTCAGGGGTTACCTCTTCACTGACAGCCTCACATGGCCTGTCTCCTTTAGGACACTTCCCCATAGTTTGCAATCACCTGGTGCTCCTAGAATCTCAGCAACACAATGTCTTCTCCAACTCACCCAGTTGCCAAGTGAGGGCCATGAAAGTGTCCCATTTGCCAGTCCTGTTCAAATAAGAACATCCAAAGTGCTTTGCATAAATGGCATTTTGTCAGGGAGCACTCTGCTCATTATCTTTTCCAGAAAAATATTTATAAAGGGGAACATTCCAGCCATTTCCTTGGTAGGAGTCTACCTCCTCCTGGGTAACCTCGGTGAGGTCGTCAATTATAACTATGTACTGCTACCTTGAGGATTCTAGTCCCTTCAGGTTTCAAGGTCCTTGCATTTTAAGAGGCTAGTTCCCATGACCAGTCACTGATGAGTCATACCAATCCTTAAAGAAGACTGACTATGCCACCCCAAGCAAATACCTCCCACCTCCAGGATGAGCCATTGATCTTTGACCTTTTGACTCATATCTGGAAAGCCATGGTAGTTGCTGGACCAAGTAACTAATTCATCATACCAGTAGTCAAGCAAATGAAAATACATGACCAACAGTGCACACACGAGACTTCTGGAACAGACTTTATTGGGGGTGCTGCTTATAGACAAGCGGTCAGGTTTTCCACTGAAACCTGAGACGCCGCTTACAGGGATCTAGGAAGGCCAGACATCTGATTCTAGTACTGGAAACTACCTAGCATTGTACACTTAAGATGCATGATGAAAGGAAATATCTGCTTCTCCCCTAGAGGGACTGCCACACGTCAAAACCTGGATTGCATTTCTATCTTATTCCAGTTACGGCTGATAGAGTATCAGCCTTTACCTGGCATTATCAGAGGCCAGATACAACTGAAGGACATATGAACTGCCATATCCACCACCTCACACTTTGTCAAGATGAGCTGAACTCAGATAGAGCCACTTTCCAAAGAAGCATTCCAAGAAGCCACACTCAAAGAAGTCAGTCTTTGAAAAAGTAGCCCTTAAGTCTTGTTTCTCTATATGCTATTTCTTTTTTTTTTCCTTTTTCTCTCTCTATTTTTTTTGGAGGGGGAAGGATATTTATGTTTAAAAGTTTAAATTCCAACATTAATAAAAATTTTGAAAAGAGGGGGTGCATCTGGGTGCCTCAGGCAGTTAAGCATCTGACTTCGGTTTAGGTCATGATCTCACAGTTGGTGAGTTTGGGACCCACATCAAGCTCTGTTAGCACAGAACCTGGAGTCTTCTTCAAGTTCTGTATTTCCCTCTCTCTCTGCTCCTCCCCCACTCACACTCTGTCTGTCTGTCTGTCTTTCTCTCTCAAAAATAAACAAACATTTAAAAAATTAAAAGTTTAAATTCCTTTTTTAAAAAATCTGTAACATTCATATTTAAACTGGTATTAATATTTTACTAATGTTTATATCATAAATATACAAAACTATGCTGTTATAAAAACATTAACTACTATATAATACTAAAGTAATTTTATAAGCTTACAATAATCACATGAGCCTACTTATGTATCCCACAAAGATTCATATCTAAAGGATGGATTTTAGCTAATGGCTGAAACCCACATGTACTAATTAAAAGCCTAATTCAGTCAGCTAAGTCAATATTCTGTTGTTATTTACTTATGATCATCATTTCTTGTCATTAAGGCTATGGTTGAATCTCACCACTGTGTATGCTTTATAGTTGTCTTCCATATTTTTATAATTTTCAGCCAGTCAAAAGACTAAGCATAATGTAAGCAATTACCCTTTATAATAGGATCAGAGATAGGACTTAGGTGTATGGATCTAATAATAGTTTTACCTATTTAGAGATACCTCTTACATGAACTTAGTGATGTTTGGGGAAATGCCTGTACTTATCCCTTCTATCATTCCATGTGGTTATATTCATTCATTTCAGGATGACTTCGTGATCCATAAAATTTTAGGTTAAACCCTATAGATTTAAGATTTAAAGGTAGGGCACTTGCTCAGAGCTTTGTTCTCATTCTTCCATTTGACAAATTTTTACTGAGCTAGTATAAACAACTGTGTCAGTTTGCCTGGAACTCAGAAGATTCCTGGGATATTCATCTTTTAGTTGTAAACAAGTCCTAAGCAAATAGGGAGGAATTGGTCATCTTATGAAACTATTTTGTTCTAACCATAATAAAAGTCCTATTCCAGGGGCACCTGGGTGGCTCGTCGTTTAAGCGTCCAACTTCGGCTCAGGTCATGATCTCAGGGTTCCTGAGTTCAAGCCCCGCGTCGGACTCTGTGCTGACAGCTCAGAGCCTGGAGCCTGCTTTGGATTCTGTGTCTCCCTGTCTCTCTGCCCCTCCCCTGTTCACACTCTGTCTCTATGTCTCTCGAAAATAAATAAACGTTAAAAAAATTAAAAAAAGAAAAGTCCTATTCCTTGGGCAGAAGACATGAAGAGACACTTTTCCAAAGAAGACATCCAGATGGCTAACAGACAAATTAAAAGATGCTCAACCTCACTCTTCATCAGAGAAATACAAATCAAAACCACAATGAGATATCACCTCACACCTGTCAAAATGGCTAAAATGAACAACTCAGGAAACAACAGATGTTGTTGAGAAAGGGAAACATTTTTGTACTGTTGGTGGGAGTGTAAACTGGTGCAGCCACTCTGAAAAACAGTATGGAGATTCCTAAAAAGATTAAAAATAGAACTACCCTACAACCCAGGAATTGCACTATTAGATATTTATTCAAAGGATACAAAAATGCTGATTTGAAGTAACACATGCACTCCAATTTTTATAGCAGCATTATCAATAATAGCTGAATTATGGAAAGAGGCCAAATGTCTATAGACTGATAAATGGATAAAGTAAAGAAGATGTGGTATGTGCATGTATGTATAATAGAATACTACTCAGCAATCAAAAACAATAAAATCTTGCCGTTTGCAACAACATGGTTGGAACTAGAGTGTCGTATGCTAAGCAAAATAAGTCAGTCAGGGAAATACAAATAGAAATGAGAGATTTCACTCATATGTGGAATTTAAGAAACAAACAGATGAACATAAAGTAAAAGAAGGAAAACTAAGATAAAAATAGAAAGGGAGGCAAACCGTAAGAGGCCGTTAAATATACAGAACAAACTGAGGGTTGCTGGAGGGGAGGGGAGTGGGAAATGGGCTAAACGGGTGACAGACATTAAGGACGGCACTTGTTGGGACAAGCAATGGGTATGATATGTAAGTCATGAATCACTGGGTTCTACTCCTGAAACCAATACTACGCTGTATGTTAACTAACTTGAATTTAAATTAAATTTTTTTAAAAAGAAAGTCCTGTTTTTATGCAGCCATGTGCTAGTGGATAAAGACAATAATATGTTAGGTTATGATAAACCCTAACTAACAAAATAATAGATCCAAAAAGGCTTCTAGTTTTGGTTAGGGTGGCCAGAAGATTCATTGAGAAGGGGGAGTTTAAGTAAAAGCATTAAGGAAGTGAGGTGGCATACATGCGACCATTTGGGGAAGAGATAAGAAGTCAAAGAAACCAGGAGTTACAGTCTCTGAGATGAAGGTGTGCCTGCAGTGTTCTGGCAACATGAAAGAAGGTAATCTGGATTGACTTGAGTGACTGAGGAGATATCACCCAGAAGTGAGGTGAGAAAAGTAATGGGACCAGAAAGCATTTAAGCAAATGGACCATTGTAAGGACTTGGACTTTGGAAACTTTTGAGCAGAGAGAGAATATGCTTTTGCTTACACTTAAGAATCATTGTGCTGCTCTGGGGCATCTGGGTGCCTCAGTCGGTTAAGCAGGTCATGATCTCCCGGTTCTTGAGTTCAAGCCCTGCATTGGGATCTGTGCTAATAGCTCCGAGCTGGAGCCTGCTTCAGATTCTGTGTTCCAGCTCTCTCTGCCCCTACCCCACTTTCACTCTGTCTCTCTCTCTCTCTCTCTCTCTCTCTCTCAAAAATAAACATTAAAAAAATAAATAAAAGAATCATTGTGCTGCTCTATTGACAACAGATCATGGAAAACAGGCAAGAATTAAGAATGGAAATCAGTTTGGAGACTACTATAATAATCCACATGAAAGATAATAATGACTTAAACCAGGGAAGTAAATATAGAATTAATGAGAACTGCTCAGATTCTGGACATATTCTGAAGGTAGAGTAACCGCATTTCCTAAGCGATTGGACAAGACAGACATATGGAGGTAATAGAAGAATCAAAGATGAGTCTAATATTTGACCTAAGCAACTAAAATAATTGAGTTGTTTGTTATGGAAATGGGAAAACTGGGAAGAGTAGGACTACGAGGAGTGGGGAACATCAGAAGTTCAGTTTGGTGCATATTATATTTGAAATTAGTCCTCCAAGAGGACTTGTTGAATAGGTAGGTGGCTATGCAAGTCTAGAGTTCAAGGGAAACGGATGAGCTTGTTAGTGTTTAAAACCATGAGGCCAAGTGAGTGAAGATATAAAAGAAAAGAGATACAAGGACTGATCCCTGGGCCGCTCCAAAATTTAGAGGTCTAGAAGGAAAAGAAGAACAGCAGAGAAGAAGGAGGAAAATAGAAGCATATGCTGTCAGCAGGTGAAAGAAGAATTTCAGGGAAGAGAGAGTCATCAGGTTCATTGCAAGCTGCAAGTAGGTGGAGCACGGGAGGGACACAGCTTAACAATGAGGAGACTTAACAATGAGGTCAGGTCAGTGGTGCAGAGGTCAAGAGCAGTTTCAATGAAAAAACCTGATTGAAGTGGGTTCAGGAGGGAATGGCAGGAGATATATTGGAAAGCATGAGTATATATGACACTCCTAGGAGTCTCGCTGAAAATGGAGAGAGATAATGGAGGCAGAAACGACACAGAAGCAGGGTGAAGACAAGCTTTAAGGGAGTTTTTAAGATTGGGAGAAAAAAAATAGCCCATGTGTATGCTGTCGAGAAAGATTCAAAAAAGAGGAGAAAGGTTGATGGAGAGGCAGAGAGAAGGAAGAAGTCCTTAAGTGAAGTCCTTAAGTAGAAGAGAGAGCACAGGAAGTGGAGCAACGTGACACTCGATGTTCTTAGAAGCAAATAATAGAACCTACTTAGTTTCTGAGAAAAGGATTTACAAGAGATATAAAGCCCTCATAAGAATCTCTAAACGGGAGTACCCCGTTAGAGACCCGCCTTCTGCTCTCACCCCTGCACCAGCACCTGGACGCGATGGCCAGCACAGTGGCTGCTGTGACCCAGACAAAGCTGTCTGCTTCTGCCACCGCTTTTGGAGAGAGGAGTCTGCAATACCTGCTTCACTGCCTGAAGCACGGTCTGGCCAGACGAGCTCAAGTCCCATGCAGGTCCGAGAAAGAGCCGGAAAGGAGGTGGCAACCGAGTGTCCGGCTTCTAATTTGGAGAGGTGTGGATTACATGCATGTGAGAAGTTTTTCAAAATGAGGAAGGATGCTCAAAGATTTCAAGTGGTCAAAAAGTCATGACAAATGTCTCTGCTAGTGTGGTTCTCATATTGCAAGTTTGAAATTTTCTTGAATTTTTGAAGAAGACAAAAAGAATTCAAAATGTATTCCTACAGACGTGCCTGGGTGTCTCAGTCAGTTAAGCATCCGACTCTTGATTTCTGCTCAGGTCAAGATCTCTTGGTTGATGAGATCAAGCCCTATGTGGGGCTTCGCACTGAGCTTGGAGCCCGCTTGGGAATCTCTGTCTCCCTTTTTCTCTGTCCTTCCCCAACTCATGCTCACTCTTTCTTTCTCTCTCTCTCAAAGAAAATAATAAACATTAAAAAAATAAAATGTATTCCTACATAATATATATTCATAAAAAATGTATTGACCAATGTTAGAGATCTTCATTTCTTTGGTCACCGATTTGTCATGTATGTATTATATGCATGTATAGAGATTTTATATCTATTTATATCTCTGTATTTACATATATGCATGCATGAACACACACACAAATTTTCTTATCTTCATAAGGCTTGAAATGGAGTCAGCACTCACATACGAATAAAAGAGAACTTAGCAAAGTTTATTCCGTCATTCTACATTAACGGACTTAGGCAATTTTGGTTTAAAGTAAGCACATTATGTCAAACACATTTTCAGGTTCAATGTTTGTGCTTGTTTGCTTACTTTAGCTCTGAATGATGATTCTTATTTCTAAAGCAATTGGAGGAATTTGTAGTCATAGGGCATGGTTTGCACAAATATATATTAAAGAGATCTTTTTAAACCTATATGCAACCTAAGCAATACCAAATAGCTCATTATTTTGCTCAGTAATCCCTTAACATAAAATTCCTTATTTAAACTTATTTCTATTTAAAGTCTCTATACCAGCAACTGAATTAATATATTTGCATAATAGGATGTCTCTCTTTGGGATAATAAAACCTTATGTTTTATGCATTCAAACTTTTAAGGAGTCATATCTTATTTTTTTTCCTCCTAACCTAAAATAAAACTTTAATTAGAATAAAAGTATACTTTTTGGTAGAATATTTAGTATAATCTAAGCAGAGAATTTATTGGATTCTCAAATAGAACTTTGAAGAATCAATATAACATTCTGGGTTCCAACTTTATGGTTAACGACTTTCCTTTTGTCGACAAATTCAACTCGGCGGTTCCTCTTAACTCCAATATTTCTGTGCAGAAACACTTTGGTAAGGTATGGTCGACGGAGTCACATTAGCTCTGTAAACCCCCAGGCTCATTCCATGCACACATTTTGGAGAGCAACTTGGACAGGCATTAGCTACTCTGGTAACTAGTCATCACCGAGGAAATTTCTGTGCCCAAAGACAAACCAACATCCACTCTGCCCCTAACATCCAGAGTCTTTTGTATCTATGGTTACACCCTAAGCACGACTCTGAGATAAAGCCTAGAGTACCAGAGACTAATTATTACTTCCAAAATTAACTACAAGAGATGAATCTTAGTAGACCAAGCACCTAGGTGAAAATTGGCCTAGACTGGATAAATGAATGAAAAAATATAGTGATTGAAGTATGATAAGTTAACTAGTGTCAGTTGATGGGCAAAGGAAATTAGAGATGATTAAGAGGGCCAGTGACCACTCAGAACTCTGAAAATTTTGGAATCTACAAAACTATGGAGATATGTTTGCCAGAAATTTCTGTTTCATTATTAGAGGGATTTGAAGGGTCTTACTACCTCCAGGTTTTTCTAACTCCAAGTTACACAAGCACACACATGTGAGCATAGACACCCTCCACAGATTCATCCATTGATATTTGGTTTTGGTTAGATATTTTTAAATTACGAATGTTTTCAAAGGTATTTAAGGGACCTGAGCATCCAGTGGTTAAGGTTGGAGACTTGGTGTAAGTAGTAGATTATTCTTAACAGTTTGCTCTTGGTTGTTCATTTTTGCCACATTTTTTTCATAATAAAGTTCAAATAACTGTTGGGAATTTTGCAGAGTCTCAGGAATGCCAAAATGAAAACAAACAAACAAAATTGAAGCCTGTAAATTTAGAAGTTTCAGGTATGAATCTTGACTCTGCCAGTTCTTATTTGTGCAAAATAGGTAATCTTTCCGTGTCTGAGAGTCCTCATCTGAAGCATTAGGAATAATGATCCCTCACCCAGAGAGTGGACGGAAGATGAAATCCAGTCATGCATGTAAGTAAGATAGCTGGAATGTAATAGGGCAAAATCAAAAGTTAATTACCTTTCATCTGATCTGTCCCCTGGGTGTGAAAATTGTGAGGAGGATATGGGACATGTAAAGAAAGCATTTAATTAAAGTATGACAATTTCTAATATAGAAGTATGATATGGAAGAGGGAAACAAAAGGTGCACAAAATTTAGAATGATCATTTTCCCTGGGTGGAATCTATTTATCTGATTTTTGAGATATAACAAACGTTCATTTAGAAGATGAGGCTTAGCTGGGATTTTTCATCCTTAGGGATAACAGCATGTTTGCTTTCCTGAGGGTTCTGAAGTGCAGATGGGGAAGGATAGTGACATGGAACTTCTGCCAAGTATCTTGGGGTGAGGTGGAGTGGGATTGGGAGGAGGCCTTCTATAAATAGACATCAAGACTAAGAACATCTTTGCCGATTCACTCTTTCAGTAATTGGGCATCTCTCATGCCCCTATAAATATGTAAGAAGCCGGGGTTTTAGAAGAACGGAGAACACTAAGGATTAACTTAACGAATCCATGCCTATTTAATGGCCAATCGCCTGCACCCTAAACCTCGGAATCTTGCAGGTGAGCAATGGTTTGCGTATATAACACCCATCTGTCCTCCTCCACATATACATATGCATTTTTTGAATTAGGAAGAGGATCAAGGTATCAAGTATAAGATATCAAGTACTGAGCTTTCATTATTTCTCTCTGCATATAGGTTTAAGAACATTAGAAGACGTTGTGGCATCTGGGTGGTTCATTTGGTTAAGTGAACAACTGGCTCAGGTCACGATCTCATGATTTGTGGGTTCAGGCCCCCATCGGGCTCTCTGCTGTCAGCAAAGAGCCAACGTGGGATCCTCTGTCCCTTTTTCTGTCTTATCCTCCCCCACTCATGCTCCCTTTCTCTCTCTCAAAAATAAACATCAAAAAAAGAGATGTCAATTCTTAAGAGAAGGTATATAATATAATATAATAAAACATAATATAATATAATATAATAAATATAATAAATATAGAATACTATCATTGCAGATGGAGAAAGGAAGCAGTCAAGGAATTAGGAAATGATCCTAGAATAGAAAAATACTACTGAGTTTGCCCATCTATGAAGAATAAAAAGCGCGTACTAGCATTAAATCAACACACTAATTTCTTCATCAGGATAGTAGTGCTACTAAAAAAGAAAGAAAGGAAACAATCAGCTAAACAGTTGATTCGCATCCTGGCACAAGCCAGATGTCTCAGGGTGGACCGGTAGCAAAGACTTTGAAGACCTACTGTCCACTGCTGGCTCCATTTTCAGTAGCAAGAAAAGAGAGAATTTTAAAAGGGGTAGAGAGTGGTTAGCCATGTAAACTGTTGCATAATTTAGGCACGATAAAGGCTTTAAAAAAATCTCACCTTATTTGTTAGATGATGCCTGGCAATCTTTGAAAGGATAGTTTGGGGATAGAAGCAATGTTAACAAGTTGGTTACTGAAAAGAATATACATGTGAGTCCTTCAGAATTGTACTTCCAACATCTTGCATGATACCTGATGGCTGATAAGCATGAAGTGGGAAAGTGAGAAGAACGGAATGAGATAATTATGAGGTCATTCTTATTCTGCATCTGTCATTTACTAAGCTGTTCAAAGGAGGTTAAGGAGAGTTAGCCAACCATGATTCTGCATTCCCAAAATATTATCAGACTGTTTTGAAATACAATAATAGGTCAATTGTAATCATCATAATTTTACAGGTCACAGGAAGAACCACAACCACTGTATCCTTCACTGACATGCACACACCTGCACACAAATCTACACTGATATCTAGAGTTGGTAGTGGGTCCAGAATAATGTGTTCAAAATACAACCTCGATTGAATAGAGCAAAGGGAAAGGACAGACTTTGGGCTCCAGAGGGTTTATTTGCTCCACACAGAGCATAATGAACATACAAGTGAATAGTTAGAATTCCCTGTTAGCTTCTGAGTAATTAGTGCATCTTACATTCATGAATGAACACCAAGAGTACCCTTATCTTAATGAGCACTGAGTAATATATGGAACTCTAGAATCCCTATAGTGTAGAACCGAAACTAACATAACATTGTATGTTATCTACCTTAGAATTAAACATTTTTAAATAAATAAATGGGGCACATGGATGGCTCAGCTGGTTGAGCATCCAACTTCGGCTCAGGTCATGAACTCACAGGTTCCTGAGGTTGAGCCCCACATTGGACTCACTGCTGTCAGTGCAGAGCCCACTTCGGATCCATTGTCCCTTTCTCTCTCTGCCCCCTCCCTGCTCATACTCTCTCAAAAATAAAAAAAAAAAATGAACGTTTAAAAGTAAATAAATAAAAAGAATATACACCATAACTGAATCCAGGTATATTTGAATGATGCTGTCTTGGCTCAGTCAAACCTCCAAAATTCTATCCTGAAATAAGATGAGAAGAAAAATATAGTAGTTTAAGAACACAAAGAAGTTGATTCTGCATGAAAACCTGTACCAATAGCTCACATTGCTAGCTTTCAGATCGTGGGTTTTTTTTAGTTACACCACAATGAGAATGTGGCAATTTTATTTGAAACAGCATCTTCTTCTCGTGATGGCATTAATATAGAAGCACTGAAGGGCTACAGGGTACATAAGTGAATCCATAAGTGACAGTGTAATCTCTTCAATAAAAGAAACCATTGTAAGAATAGAAGGTGATTATTAACTTAGGAAATAGGGTCAAGAGCTGCTTTAGAAAAAGTGTTACACAGTTAGTCATGGATTTCCAGAGTCTTTTTGAAGTAAATAAAAAAAGGTAGTCGACTTCAAATAAGAAACATTTCTGAATATGTCAGTCTGTTTCCAAGACCTAGGTTGTCCAACAGACTTTACTACAATGGTGGCTATGTTCAATATCTATGCTATCCAATACCATAGGCCACTAACCATATGTAACTATTGAACACTTCACATGTGGTTAGTGTGTTGGAGGAACTGAATTTTAATTTTATTTAATTTTAATTGACTTAAATGTAAATAGCTACATGTGGCTGGCAGCTACCATACAGGACAGCACAATCCAAGACCTTAAAAAGAGCTGAGCAAAGTTTGGGCTTAATCATTTTGAATGTAATCCTGCCAGTCCTGTCTTCTCACTGAGAAGTGAGAAACCACCGATAAAAAAAGATCTGTTGCATTTAGGAACACAGTCCTATAGCAGATCTATTGCTGCCTCATGAGTCATAAGGACCTAGATCTCAATATTTTTTGACCAAATGGAGAAATCACTATCTCTTGGAATTAAATGGTCCCGAATTAAAGATAATCATCTCAAGTTTATATATTTTGGCTTTTTTTATGGAGAAAATTTAGATACAGAGTTCAGCCATAGTTAGAGAATCCAGAACTGGCGGGAAAGAGGTTAAATATAAAGGGAACGCTAAGTGCTATGTGGTGATAATTATTCGTCAGTCTCCTATTTATCTAGGGGTTTGTAGCTTTTATCCTTACTTCTGACTTTCTAATGAATCTCATAATTTGAATTTTAACAAACAACATATGGCCAACATGCTGCAATATACTCCACCAGCAATGAATGGTCATTTTCTTTGCCTCTTTAAGCAGATAATATCCACATGGAGATTCCATGGGGTTCTTCTCCATGCTGTTTAGCTTGTGGCTTTATTGCTATTTTCATTATTACAAATGATAAACTTGTACATTTAATTTTATTTTTTTCATCGAACCATACTGTAGCCACATTCACCCTGTTTCCTTTTTAAAAAATATTTTCGTATTTTTTGTCAACTATCATATAAATGGAGCTTTAATTAAATCAGGTAGTATTGGTAAAAATTAAAGAAAAAAATAAAAACTAAAAATATCTAAAATGTAAGCTGCCAACTTATATATAGTTAACATTTTCCCTAATGCATATATTTTGAATGAAGCTGATTTTTCTTTTTGGTGCATCTTATTTCAACATGTTCTTTAAAAGCTTTGGAAGGAAGCTGTTTCTACCTATTTATTCAGTGGCCTAGGAAGTAGGGTAGAGAGAAGCATGCTGATATTCAATAGAATATCTCAGCAGGCCCAGAGGATACCCATACATTTTCGTATGGCTCTACCCCCCAAGGTTGAATGGCATTAAGTTCAGGAGTTGGTGCAGTCCATTCAACCTGAAACTCTTCTTGATCATTGCCTGTTCAGAAATATTCCGCTCTTCCTTTCAATCACTTCCAATCTGCATAGAAACAGAGATCAGGAATGACGTCCCATGCATTCTCTGAAGAAAAAAGTGCTGGAGAAACATATGAGTCAGCATGCACCAAACACCACACAGACCCACAGTCGGTCCCTGGTTGATTCATGGAAGGACTCTGTCTGTGTAATACAAAGGGGAGTCTGGGTTACTCAGAAGTCATGTCAGGTTAATATAAACTGCTCTTTTGAGAGCCTGCTGACCAGCCCTGGACCATTAATCACCAGCAAATAAATATTCTGAAAAGGTGCCTAGGACTAGTGAATGCAGTTACTTCAAGTAAAATGCCCAGGAGTCACACGCAGGCGGTGATCCCAGTAGCAGCAGCAAATTTCCATACAGCATACTGTCCCTAGAGAGTAGGACAGTCACACCAGGGTGTGTTTAATGGGGACAGTGGGTTAAGTTGCCAACAGAAGCTCCTCCTAGTTTCTCTTTAGGTTTATAATAAATACCATCATTGTTCCTTTCATGGATGTACCGATCCACTGGGAGTTCAGGATTGATGCCACCTAAATGGGTTCTTATAAGAGGAATTTGAAAATAGTCTTCTATATTTCAAAAGATCCAAAATTTGTGAAGATTTTCCTCTAAGTTATAATAGGAACTGAAGCAATGTCATAGAGACTAATCTCTTAGAATTCTGGAAGACCTGATGCATTTGCTTTAAAAAGTCAATGGAGTCTGATATTGAAAGATAAGGATCACAATAATGAAGTTAAATTCTCAAGATGCTAGCAATAACTAGATTTATAAAACTAGATATTTTGGCATCCAGTCTTCATGTTTCCAAATGAAATTAATAAGGAAAATGGAGTTGGGAAATTAAACCCTTATTTGGCATTTCCATTATATTATAGGAAGGCAATGAAGTATTGCGATTAATAGCACTCTAGAGCCAGACTACACAGTTTCAACCTGGAAGCTTAGCCGTGTACTAACCTTATTGGACCCTGAGCATGATTTAGTTTATAGAAGCCTTATAAAGAAAAACCTACTTCATAGGATTAATGAAATTATTAAATGATTTAATACATGTAAACACTTAAAAAGCAAGTGGCAACATATAAACATTTAACAAAATATTTATTAGTAATATTATAAACATATAGCTATATGAAGTCAAACTAATCCTAATTAGCACTGGTTCCAGAACCTAATAAAGATGTGTAGAAAAAAAAGCATGATTAACCAATTCCTTGATCACTCCGAATGCTTTTGAATTCTTCATTTATATAAGTCATTTATACCTTCTTGAAACCATTTCAGAAAAGGGGCATATTCCTTTTATCTTGTCTCCCATTTGATTCTCCGAAGATCTTAAAATTTATGGAGTTTTCATTAAGAATTAGTCTTATTGTAGCTAGGTAGCCTCATTTAATAACCTAGATTTCATATTATCTTTGTGTAGAACAAAGAACTAAGTATTGGAATGCTATGTATTGAATTCACGTGTCCTTTATGTTTGTTTGATTTGCTTTTCTCCCCAGCAATTATACAAAAATGGACATATGTTCCCTAAATTGATTTATTAAAGTTTTTAAGGAGACTTTCAAAGATGAACACAGGCATGTGTTCTTTTCATAGCCCTCAGAAAACACGAGACTAGGAAAATACCGGTGGTGAGGCAGGAGGCATCATAGAAGTAGTCAACGAATACCCCATACAGTTTCAGCTTAGAAAAGCTATTTTAAAGACTTCGTAGAAGCAAACTCATTTGCAAAAAAAAAAAAAATCAAGAAAATTTCATAGCTTTTATTTTGTATTCTGTCATTGGAATACAGATGAGATCAATGTTAGTATTCTTGCCTGAACTGGAAAACTTAAAATCAAACATTGCAACAATTTGCAGTCTTAGAGTGATGACTGAGTAAGCCTTACAGGCTAAGTAACTCGTGATCACAGAGCTTTCCTGGGAAGAGGACTCTGGAAAAGAGAAAAAGCCAATCCGTTTGTGGAACTTTAAAATATTAATTAGTACTTTAAAATCACTGAGACACGGCCGCGTTTCACAAATGAAGAAAGCAGAGAAATGAAGCATTATATGATTTGCCTCAAGCTCAAAACTATTTATCAATAGAAGTAGAACTAAATCATTCTGACTCTTCTACGTGAATACCTGTGTGTATGGTTTCCCTTTAGTTTTTGTCTTCCAAAATTCTGGAGATGCATCTTCCTCATCTAAAGAGCTAAATTTGTAAATTCATCATCATCTGTAGTTCCCTGCTTCACACATTTGTTGCTTTTGATCATTCCGAATATGATTTCTTTGTAAGTATTATGTTTTTACTGACTGGATGCTTGAAAGATTAATTTTTTTAATTTCCCTTAAAATTCAAAATATTCTCCAGGCCATAGATTGATGACGTTTTTTGTTGCATTAAGTTTGATGATGTTCTGTGAGCATTTTAATCTGCCCGTGGAAGCTTCATACCAGCTCAGGAATAAAGGTGTTTTCAATATATTTTTGAATGATGCTTCTCTTCCAAATGTTTGATTGATGTATCATTATTTTTATGACTATTTAATCCTTGTTTTTTTTTTCTCACTTTCTGGGGGAGTCCCAAGTTTTCCTTTACTATGATGGTAACTGTTTCTTCACTTTTACTTCTGTCTTTTGCTCTTGCGAGTGAAGATAACATGTCTGTCACTCTATTTTAATTTCCCTTTTACCTTTTTTTTTTAAATTTCTGCAAAATATATTAGGCAATTTCAACTCCTTGTTTTCTTCTTATAGTTTCTCCAATTTATGTGATTATATTCCATCCCATCCTTTTTTCCTTTTTTCAGAATATCAGGCATATCAATCTTCTCAAAGGTTCATCAGATCCATGTAGCAAACCACTTACAGTGATATGCTCTTCAGAGAGCCATTCTTTGGTGGAAACATCTGGAGAATGCTTGTTTTCTATTCTCGTTCGCTATGATTTCAACGATCTGATGCAGCTCTTGTTCTGTATATTCATCTTTGAATGGCATAAGATCTATTCAGCATTTGATAGTATATGAGCTGATGGAATGTCCTTACTTCTCTTTGCTGTTTATGTGAAAATGAGAAGCTTCTCTTCCTAAGCTTCATCTCCTAAGATAAGGCTGTTATGCCTACTAATCACTAGTTCACATTGGTCATCCTTTGGACCTTCTCCAGTTTGAATTTTCCAGTTCTCCGACACAGCCTTTTAGGCAGGTGTAAGTGTTCACTACCCAATATGACCTCCTCCTGGCAGTCCCATCTCCACTCCCAATTATAATGCTTTCATTAGCATCGTAGGAGAGTGTGCCTACCTCCTTTGCATTCTAATTTTTAATTTGTGTTGCATATAAAAAGCTATAATCTGGAGGAATGAGGAAAAGGTAAACTTACATTTTGCATCATCTCTATTGATTTAGTCATTTGTAGCAGTGTGGTCTCATTAGGCATATTTTATAATTGGGTTACATTACGGTGCTACATTATTTCCTTTGTTGCTCAGATTATTCTAGATTTGTCCATTGGGAGCGCTTTCCATCAGATTTATATGTGCCTGTAATATGTCCCCAGTCTTTTGTTTACTTGAATAGTTCCTTACTTTCTGGCACTACAAGATTCCTGAGGCTCATTTCGTATATCTCCAGTCTGAGCCCTGGAATCAGCCATTTCCCTAGAGACCCCTGGTTCCTTTTATCGGAAAATTAGAAATCAAGATACAGGTGCTAAGTATGATTTTTCTTTAAAACCAACAAACAAATGAACAAACCCTGCAATAATGAGCTGATGTTTACTTTCACGAATACCTGAAATTAAAGTCAGTTTATACGCATAGTTTGATTTGCTTTTTGGCAAAACTAGTCAATATTATACCTCACAGAATAAAAATGATGAGACATATAGCTTCTAGTTTAATGTTTTTCAATAGAATATGATATTTTACTACTCCATCTAATTCAGTTGTTAGCTTTTCATATTGTGAGAATTTATTTGAACAAAATAAGAAATTTAACATGTTCATACAAACTGAAATTAAAGAGAGTCTGCATTTTCACTTTAGGGGAGCCTGGGTGGCTCAGTCAATTAAGTGTCTAACTTCATCTTAGGTCATGATCTCACAGTTCATGAGTTTGAGCCTTGCTTTGGGCTCTGTGCTGACAGCTCAGAGCCTGGGGCCTGCTTCGGATTCTGTGTCTCCCTCTCCCTCTGCCACTCCCCTGCTCGTGCTCTGTCTCTCTCTCTCTCTGTCTCTCTCTCAAAAATAAATAAACATTAAAAAAATAATTAAAAATAAAATTTCAAACCAACAGATGATATAATTTTATTTATGAAATACATGTCTTTAAAATATCTTTCTTTCTTAGCTTTTAAATAAAGGATCAGAAACAGAAGCTTTGAACTGCACGAAAAAGGCTTCTTTTGTTATTGTTTGTTGTTGTTCTTTTTAATTTGGGCCCTTATAGACTGACAACTATATCAGAAAATAATATAACTCAGTGTATTTGGTATCTCTTATAAAGCCAATAACAAAATAGATAATGCAATTAGACAATAAGCCGTAGTTTCTGGAGAAGACAATTGAAGTGGAATCAGTAGAGGAATAAATACTTTCACATGAACTTTAAAAGAAGACACGAAACGAAATTCTAAGGAAAACCATACTGTGTTTGGAACTTGGAAATATGGGTTGAATTCTGAACCCCCAGGCAGCTGTCTATGTAACCTTGGGCTAGTTAACAGATCTGACCTACAGTTTTCTTACTGAAAACTGAAGGGTATTTCCCACTGAGCTTATTTTCCAGCATTCTTGAGAGATCAAATAACATAATGCACATGAGGGCTATTTTTAAATTGCAAAATGCTATGTAAATTACTTTTGTTAGTCTTAATGAATATGCATCATGACATTGTAAATAGGAGCTGGGATTCTTGGACTGAAAGGAAAAGCGTAGATAATGAAGTGATTTTAATGGGCTGCCCGATGAAACTCAAAGCTCATCTTTGTAATCGTAACAGCTAGCATGTACAGCATCGATCCCAGTTAGTAAATGCTTGAATTAAAGTGAAGAACATCAAAATCTCTGACTCTTCTCTCTCTGTTTCTACTGCCAGTGGTCTGGTTCAGCATCACCAACTTTGATGCCCTTTGGATCATCCAGCTTCTCTTTGTATTCTAACCAATTAGCCTAAATAGTACTGCAGGAGTTTTCCTTCTAAAGCCCAGTATTGTCATGCCATTCCACTGATCTGCAATAACCAATGGCTTCTCATCGCTATAGAAAAAAGTATACATTTTTTGATATAATATTAAAACAGCCAGCTTACCTTTCAATGCCTATTTCCACTATTCCACCACACAAAAGTTATGTCTCAACTAAAATTGAGTACTTTTTTGATAAGTATACCCTACTTTTTCCTACTTCTATTTAAGAAGGATAGGTGGTATTGATCACAAGCAACTGACAAGGGTATATTTACTTCTTGCTAAGTAGTATTACATTGACAACCATACATCAAGGAAAAGGAAAGGAAGTTTGAGTAAATACAGTCAAATTACTAACACTTGTGTTCAGCAGATGAGAACTACTCAGAAGGAAGAAAAGACCATGGGTAATCATAGATAAATTATCGGTTTAGATTATGAGGCTTATTGGAATTTAAAAAAAGGATCATCAAATAGTGAGAGGAAGTTTTAAAGAATAAGCAGGATTTGAGATGGCTCTTGACTGATGACAGGAATATGTCTCTATGCTGTCTGCACACAAGGGAACATCCTCTTTCAGGAGAAAAATTGGAAACTACCTAATGAGAGGAAATATTGTGATGATGCATATCCCATAGTCTTTCATTGAATTACCTTTTTATTTATTCATTAATTGAAAAAATATTTCTTAAGTACCTACTATGTGCCAGACACTTTTCTATCCACTAGAGATAAAACAGTGAACAAACAAGCCCCAGGTCTCCAAGAACTTCTATTTTAGTGGGAGCAAACTGACCAAAACAAAGAAATAAATGGATGTACTATGTCAGGTAGCAATAATGAAGAAAAATAAGGCTGAGGGTGGTGATGGACAATGATGGCGTAGGATGGTAGCTGTTTTATATGGGGAGGTCAGAAAAGACTGTTGAGTGTGTGTCTGGGCAGACCTGTGTACTCGAGGGCGTGAGTCATGCGCACACCCAGGAAAAGTTCGATCGAGAGGACAGGTGGTGCCAAAGCACTAAGGAGGAACATGCTTAAAGAGTTCTGGAATAGGGGCGCCTGGGTGGCTCAGTCGGTTGAGCGTCCGACTTCGGCTCAGGTCATGATCTCGCGGTCTGTGAGTTCGAGCCCCGCGTCCGGCTCTGTGCTGACAGCTCAGAGCCTGGAGCCTGCTTCCGATTCTGTGTCTCCCTCTCTCTCTGCTCCTCCCCCACTCATGCTCTCTGTCTCAAAAATAAATAAACATTAAAAAAAAAAAGAGTTCTGGAATAATCACAGGCCTTTGTAACAGCAATAGAGAGAGCCAGGGGAAAGAAGGTTAGGAGACGAGGTTAGAGAGGTAGCTGTGAACACAACCATCAGGGGCCTTAAGGTCAGCAGATGGACTTTGGATGCTATTCTGGGAAAGACAGGATGTTAGTAATTGTCTCTGGGCAGACAAGTAACTAGATCTTACCTGAGTCTAAATCAATCCTTCTGGCGGCTGCTGAGAATAAACCTTGAGAGGAATCAGAAGGAAAGTGGGAGGGTGAGGAGGCTAGAGTCACATTTAGGTGAGGGAACCCAGGGCTGACCCGGGGCAGCACAGCAGACTTGCCGAGACTTGCCCCCCTCCACCTTGGTTTCCTGCTGCCTTTGGAAGAACTTACCTCCTTGACTTGTCCTCAAGGCCAGTGTGGTGTTGCTCTCTCCTTGGGTCACCAACCGCATATGCCTCCTTTTTGCCTTCTTTCCACTATTTTTGGCTGCAGCTTTTCTGCCCGGTCTTTCAACGCAGAATCTTCGTACAGATGATTCCTCTGCTGTAAATATTTTGCCTATCCTTGTTCACCTAGTTGACTAGTCTCACCTTTTGCATTTTACTTCTTCAGAGAACTTCTGTCCAGACTCAGAGTGTCAAATTCTCTCAACAGAGGCTCTCACCATGTGCGGTATTTACACAACAAAGCTGTGGCTGTGATTGTGATTTTACACCCATCCATGTGACTTTTCGGTTATGATCTGTCTATCCCATCCAAGTGTGGGTGCAGCGAGGGAAGAAATATCATGTGGTTTTCTTTGCTTGCTGTGACCCATATCAGAGCCTAATACAGCGGTTTTTATTTGTTGAGAAAGAAGAAATGAATTTCATGTAGATAGCTGAACAAAGTTTACACAAAGAGATCTGTATTTGGCATGAGAACCCATGGGTTAATATCAGTTTTTAATGTCAAAACTGAAGGGCTTTTGTTTCTCCATATATAAAATTCAGAGTTTTGGGGTCACTGGGATAATAGCCTTTAAGTTTACTTCAGGCTTTAAAATTTAACACAAATAAGTATTCTTACTGACATTAATTTGCTCTTCTGAGTATAGCATTTATGGTATTTGCATAATGCTAAGAAATTGAGTAATTGCAATTATATTTTTGTTTTTAGATTAAGAAGAATACGTCTGAAAAACTATAGGTATGCACAATAGTAGGAGAGGTTACCTGTTAAAATGGACATGAACTATAGAGCAAATGAAGATAGGAAAGCTTGCGAAAGGAGTCTCACGGACGTTTCCATAGCTCTACAAACAGGCAGAGGGGACTGGTGCCTCCGTGTGGTGACTTGAGGTATGTGTGCTCAGAACCAGGATTTAGTGGCCCAAAAACAGTTGTTAGTGGATGGAGCCTGCAGAATGTCCATGAGTTAAACAGGTTTCTCAATAGCCCTGAGACAGGAGACTAGAGCACTCTCTCATGGCTCATTTGGGAAGAGGTCAGCTTAGGGGCTTAACATCTGTCCATTTCCAAAGCAAAGGAAGTATCCACCTAGTTGCCATTAAACATAGAGAAGCACCCCCAAAATGTTTGAGAGAAGGAAAACAAGGGGAAGACATATACACTGTAGATAATTGTCAGATTAACACACTTGAACCTACATATTGTGTTTCTGTATATTTGGGAGGGACTGAACAAGGAGCAAACCAGTATTTTCTCTGAACCAAATTTTGACAAGTGTCAGGGCAATGAGGGTACTAAAAAGAAAAGTGTTTGAGAGGACACACGAGTTGATTCTTTTTTCTTTCTTTCCGAGTAAGGAAATTAAAATTTTGATTGACACATTAATTTATACTCTAGCAACATTAGGTAGAAACAAAACATCCCCTCTCTCATATGGACATAAAAAGTCCTGCCTCATCCACGTCGACTCCTCCCCAGAGGAGACAAGAACTCACTGGAAACACCTGTAATATGACATCATGTTCTCTCATTTTGAGAAATAATCAATGAAGGTGTCTGGAGATAGACAAGGAAATGGCATCAGGATAATTAAAGATACACACGCGTCATGTGTCACACTTGAGAAGTAAGCTGCCTATAGAATATGGGGGTATAATATCTAGAAGTGCTACGTTAAAAATGTGATAGGTTTATGAGTAGTACTGAGTCTGGCCTGAAAGTAAGAAAATCTATCTATGCCTCAATGGCGGCAAACTATCTATTTAATTAAAAGCCTATAAAACAAAACCAATAACTACCTGTTTAGTTCATCAGCTAGCCGTCCTGAGGAGACCGATCACAGTTTTAGCTCGGATTCTGTCATTAGTAGCAACAGCTTTTAAAGAAAATCATCCACTCACATGGCTTGAGTCGGATTTCATTTTTCTATTTGTTCCAATACCCAGCCTTCATGACTAGTCACTGTTGGAAATTTGGGAGCATAAACCCCAGAATCAATATCAGTGACATTATTTATATCCAGAGAATAAGAACGCTTTTCGAATAATGGACATTCTTATGAACTGCCTTCCATTTCTTTTTTTCCTGTATCTTTCAAATGACAGAATTATTTCAATTCTACCAAATTTCCTGGGAAACAAAAATTCAATGAAATTCTCCATCTGGCAGGATAACATTTTGAACCATTAAGCAACAAACCATTTTTAGTTTCCAAGCATGTACCGTTTATTCTTGTCATTGATACTTTGCTATTGATAATGATAGCATTAGCCGCATGAAACTTAATATCATCCAGTACAATAAGGCGTAGTTAGGGAAGGAAATGACTTTAGCTAGAGGCCAAGAAGGGCTTCCTGTGTTTCTTCACAAGCCAGAATGAAGCACATAGCACACACAGTATTGACTCTAGTTCAGAAGGCATTTACTGTTTTTAGGAATGTATTTTTTTTTAACGGTAGAGCAGTTTGGGGTTTGTAGAAAGTTGAAGAGGATGTACAGTGATTTCCCATATACGTTCTGCCCCCATGCATGCAGAGCCTCCCCATTACCGACTGTTCTGACCAGAGTGGTATATGTTTTACAATTGATGAACCTACACTGATACATCATAATTAGTCAAAGTCCAGAGTTTACCATAGGGTTCACTCTAGGTGTTGCACATTCTAAGTGTTTGGACAAAGGCAAAATGACACATTTCCATCACTATGATACTTTGACATGATCTTCTCACTGCTCTAAAAATATTCTGTGTTCCACCTGTTCATTCCCCCACCTCCACGTCTGGCAACTACTGATCTTTCTAAAGTCTGCATAGTTTTGCCTTTTCCAGAATGCCATAGAGTTGAAATCATACTATATGATGCCTTTCTAGACAGGCATCTTTCACTTACTAATATGCATTTAAGCTTCCTCCATGTCTTTTCATAGCTCAATAGCTCATTTCTTCTTACATTGTTAACATTTCATTGTCTGGATATACAACAGTTTAATTTATTCCCTAGCCTACTGAAAGACATCTTGGTAGCTACCAAGCTTTGGCAGTTACGAATAAAACTGCTATAAACATCCACATGCAGGTTTTTGTGTGGATATACATTTTGTGTGGATATACATTCAACTTCATTGTGTTTGGACAAATGTATAACATATATATTTATACTTGTGTAAATATTGAGAAGTACAACTACTGGGTCCTATGGTAAGTACGTGTTAAGCTTTGTAAGAAATTGGCAAACTGTTTTCCGAAGTGCCTGTAGCACTTTGCCTTCCCACCAGCAATGAAAGAGAGTTCCTCCTAGCTCTGCATCTTTGTTAGCGTTGGGCATTGTCAGCATTTCAGATCTGGACCATTCTAAAACATGTATAGTAGTATATCTTTGTTTTAATTTGCATTTCCCTGATGAAATATGGTGGTGACCATATTTTCATGAGTATTTGCCCATCTGTATATCCTCTATGATAAGGCATCCATTGAAGTCCTTGTCCTATATTTTGATGAGGTTGTTTGTTTTCTTGTTGTTAAGTTTTTTTGTTGTTGTCATTGTTGTTGTTGTTTTGGTATATTTTGTGTATTATTAGATGTGTCTTTTGCAGATATTTTCGTCCAGTCTGTGGATTGTCTTCTCATTCCTTTTATATTGTATATAGGAAAGCAACTCCGCTTGAAGGAGTGTTAACATAAATAGTAATGTGTTTTTAACTTCATATTCTACTTGTTTATTGCTGGTATATAGAAAAACAATTCACTTTTGTGCATTAACTTTGTATCTTACAATCTTGATATAACTGCTTATGAGTTCCAGGAGGGTTTTTTTTTTTTTTTAAATTTTTGTTAACGTTTATTTATTTTTGAGAGACATAGAGACAGAGTGTGAGCAACGGAAGGGCAGAGAGAGGGAGACACACAGAATTTGAAGCAGGCTCCAGGCTCTGAGCCGTCAGCACAGAGCCCGACGCGGGGCTCGAACTCACAAACTGTGAGATCATGACCTGAGCCCAAGTCGGCCGCTTAACCGACTGAGCCACCCAGGCACCCCCAGGAGGGTTTTTTTTTTTTTATTGGTAGTTCTTTTAGATTTTCTATATAGATACTCAAGTCATCTGTAAACGAAAAAACAAAGGAACTTTTATTTCTTACTTCCCAATCTGCATGTTTTTTGTTGCATTTTCGTGTCTTATTGTATTGGAAGTTAGAACTTCCAGTACAATGTTGAAGATAAGAGGTGAGAGGGGACATTTCTGCCTTGTACCTGATCTCACTGGGAAAGCATCTCGTTTCTCACTACTAAGTTTAATTGTAACTGGGATTTTTGTAGATATTCTTTGTCAAGTTGAAGAAGTTCCTCTTTATTCCTAGATTACTGAGAGTTTTTATCATGAGTGAGTGTTAGATTTTGTCAAATGCTTTTTTTGGGTATTTATTCATATGATCATATGATTTTTCATTGCTAATTGATGCAATGAATTATATTAATTTGTTGTTGGATGTAAACTAGCCTTACATACCTGGAATAAATTCCGCTTGGTCTTGGTATACAATGCTTTTTATACATTGCTGGATTCACTTTATTGATATTTTGTTGAAGATTTTTACACCTATGTTCATGAGAATATCAGTCTGTAGCTTTCTTTTTTTGTAATGCTTTTGTTTGGTTTGGTCTTAGTTTAATGCTGGCTCCATAGAATTTTGAGTTAGGAAGTATTCTCTCTGCTTCTATCTTCTGAAAAAGAGCGTAGAGAATTGGCATAGTTTCTTCCTTAAACTTGTGGTAGTAGTCAATAGTGAACCCATCTACTACTGGTTGGCGCTTCCTGTTTCAATCAATATTATTGATTCAATTTAATATATATAGGCCAATTCAAATTGTCTATTTCTTCTTGTGTGCGTTTTGGCAAATTGTGTCTTTTAAGGAATTGTTTGTTTCATCTAGCTTATCAAATTTGTGGGCATGGAGTTGTTGATTTTATTCCCTAATTAGCCTTAATGTTTATAGGATTTATTGTGATGTCTCTTTTTATTTCTGATATTAGTAATTTGTGTCCTCTCTCTTTTTTCTTAGTTAACCTGGCCAAAGGCTTACCAATTTTATTGATCTTTTCATATAACAAGATTCTGTGCTTATTGATTTTCTCTTTTTTTTAGATTTTTTTTTATGTTTTATTTTTTATATGAGAGAGAGAGGGAGAGAGAGAGTGCGAGCAGGCATAGGGGCAGAGAGATGGAGACAGAATCTGAAGCAGGCTCCAGGCTCCAAGTTGTTAGCCCAGAGCCCAACACGGGGCTTGAACTCACAAGCAGTGAGATAATGACCTAAACTGAAGTCGGATGCCTAACTGACTGAGCCACCCAGCTGCCCTGATTTTCTCTTTTGATTTCCTGTTTTAAACTTTATTGATTTCTGTTTTAATGATTATTCTCCTTCCTCTCCTGTTTACTTTGGATTTAACTTGCTGCTTTTTTCCTAGTTATCCAAGGTGAAAACTTAGATTTTTTTCTTATTTTAGATCCTACTTCTGTTGTAATATAACAATAAAATAAGATTTTTTCTTATTTCAGATCCTACTTCCGTCGTAATATAAACAGAATACAAATTCCGCATGCAATGCTATAAATTTCCCTCTAAGCACTGTTTTTGCTATATTGCACAGATTTTGCTAAGTTGTGCTTTCATTTTTATTTATTTAAAATAATTTGATATTTCTTGTGAGATTTCTTCTCTGCCCCATGCATTATTTGGAAGTACATTAACTAATCTCCAGATATTTTGGGATTTTCCAGCTATCTTTGTGACATGATTTCTTTCCATTGTAGTCTGAGGGTACACATCATATGATTTCTTTCTCACTTTTCTTTTTCTTTTTATTATAATTTTTAGCTTGTTAAGATGTGTTTTATGCTCAGAATGCAGGTCTGTCTTGGTGAAAGTTCCCTGTGTCCTTGAAAAGAATGTGTATTCTGCTGTTGTTGAATGAAACATCTATAGATGTTCATTATTGTTTTTTAATGTTTATTTATTTATGTCGAGAGAGAGAGTGCATGTGCATGGGAGTGAGGGAGGGGAAAAAAGAGGGGAGAGAGAGAATCCCAAGCAGGCTCTGCACTGTCAGCACAGAGCCCAACATAGGGCTCAAACCCACAAATCATGAGATCATGACCTGAGCTGAAACTAAGACTCAGACACTTAACCTACTGAGCCACCTAGGTGACCCTTTGGATGTGCATTATATTCAGTTGATTGTGGGTATGGTTAAGTTCAACTACGTCCTTACTGGTTTCCTCTCTGTTGGATTTATCTACTCTCTATAATTGGAGAGTTTTGAATTTTTCATAGTTTATGTATTGTTTATGGTTCCTTCGCACTACAATGGCAGAATTGAATAGTTTTAGCAGGAATACTATGAAGTCTAAAATATTTAATACTGGTCTTTTGCATAAAGAGTTTTCAGACATTTATGCTATATTTCTTGTTTTTTATAGACTGGATCGACACCATTATTTTCTTGTGTTAAATACCAAACTCATTAATTTTAAGCATTTTTTCTAAAGCATATTTTATAGCTAGAAATGTCCCAGTGAGTATTATTTAGCTGTGGCTAAATATGTAATGTTTTTATTCTCATATCCTATTATGCACACTTGGTAACTTTCATAACTATTTCTTCTTTGATGTAGAAACTACTAACAAATTTTCTCTCATTTATCAGCTTATTAGAGAATTGGTAATATTTCTATTAATGATTTCCAAATTTACTACTTCCTAACTAGAGATTATGACCTATAGGATATCGATTCACTGGCATTTGTTGAAATTGTTTTGTGGCCTTTTTCATGATTGACTTATACATATTTCATGAGTTCCTGAAAGAACAATACATTCCTTTAATATTGAACATCAGATTCTGTACACATTCACTCAATGAAGCTTTTTTTCCCTAGGTGTTATCAATTTTTGAGAAAATTGTTTTAAAAAAATAGCCCTATCACTGTGTATTTAGAAACTTATTCTTGTAATTTCAATTTTTGTCTAATTTACACTTTCACCTATATTTTATGTAAAAACATATTTAGAATTTTGTATTTTATGTTGAATTATTTCTTTCTCCTTAAGTAATGAACTCCTTTACCGTAGTGATTATCTTTCCTCAAGATCTATTTTGTCAAAAATGATATAATACAACAGCTCTGTTATTATTCTATAAATATTCAATAATTTCCTAACTTTTCTTTAATCTTTCTCTTTCATTATGTTTAGATGGATCTTTCATTATTAACAGAACTGGTTTTTGTTATTTTCTTGAATTTGAGAAGTTTTGTCTTTGAAATGACATGTTTATTGACAGTGTGCTTATTGGCAGTTTATTTATTTTTCTACCATTTTATTTCATGTTTTATGTTTTCCAAGCTTTTTCTTTGACTCCTGTATATGTGACTATATATGTTCATATGTTCAAATATTCATTTATCTGTTAAGTATATGTGTATATGTATATGCATATATATTTCCTAACTTAATTACATGAATTAAATTCTCAAGTTTTATTTATACTTCCACTAGATACTATGTGTAAATAATTCATATTTTATTTGTTGTGTTTAAATTTTTAACAAAGACTATATTTATTTAACATCTCTTGCCCCATGTAAACAAGAATTGTAGATTGATTTAATCTATTCGCCTCTGACTCATCTTCCTTAATGATTAATGTGTTTAGAATTTGGGTTACCAAATTTGACTTTTCAGTTTAAATATTATTATTAGTGTCTTCATCAATGATTACTTAGAATTACCTAAATATTTGCCAATATTTTTCTCAAAATTGCTGTTTTCGTGACAAGCCTTCCAGGCTTGGTTCTTTTAATATATGTGGCAATTTCAGAAGTATTTTTTCTAATTTGTTTTTATTTTGTATTCACAATGGGAATTTAACTGGACACAAAAGCATCAGTTAATAGACATTCTCTCTCAGCACTTAAAAAACCATTCTATTATTTTCTGGTCTCTGTTATGTTTGTTGACTCATTCCCTTTCATCCAAATTCATGTGGTATTTGTTTGCTTTTAACAGATAAATTTTCATTTTTAGATTATTTAACTATTTTTAGTTATTTTGTATTCTACATTTCCTTATGGTTTTGTAAAAATGCACTATTACTATTTACCTTGCTTTGTAGTGGGTGTGACTCCTTAATCTTTTTTTAATATAATTTATTGTCAAATTGGTTTACACACAACACCCAGTGCTCATCCCAACAAGTGTCCTCCTCAGTGCCCATCACCCATTTTCCCTCTGTCCCTCCCCCCATCTACCCTCAGTTTGTTCTCTGTGTTTATGAGTCTCTTGTGGTTTGCTTCCCTCTCTCTGTGTTTGTAACTATTTTTCCCCTTCCATTCCCCCATGGTCTTCTGTCTGTTAAGTTTCTCAAGTTCCACCTATGAGTGAAAACATATCTGTCCTTCTCTGACTGACTTATTTCACTTCACTTGTCACTTGAAGTGACAAGCATAATACCTTCCAGTTTCATCCACGTTGCTACAAATGGCATGGTTTTATTCTTTCTCATTGCCAAGTACTATTCCATCGTATACATAAGCCACATCTTCTTTATCCATTCATCAGTTGATGGACATTTAGGCTTTTTACATTATTTGGCTATTGTTGAAACGCTGCTATAAACATTGGGGTACATGTGCCACTATGAATCAGCTCTCCTGTATCCCTTAAATAAATTCTTAGTAGTGCTATTGCTGGGTCATAGGGTAGTTCTATTTTTAATTTTTTTGAGGAACCTACATACTGTTTTCCAGAGTGGCTGCACCAGTTTGCATTCCCACCAGCAATGCAGAAGGGTTCCCCTTTCTCCACATCCTCACCATATCTGTTGCTCCCTGAGTTGTTAATTTTAGCCACTCTGACTGGTGTGAGGTGGTATCTCAGTGTGGCTTTGATTTGCATTTCTCTGATAATGATCCTTAGTCTGAATACTCATGTCTTTTATGACAGCTGGAATATTTTTATTAGTTAAAAATTATTCTTTAAATTTTACACTTGCCTATTTTATTGAGTTCCTCTGATTTAAGTTTGGGGATACTTAATCACTCTTTTAAGTGTGTTTTCCATGTCTTTTAATGTAGTCTATATTTAACAAAATATTTTGTAAATGTGTACTCCCACATGGGTAATTTCTTCATTTAACTTTCAATTAATCAATAGCGTGGTCAGCTATGTCTAATCTTTTTTTTTTTTTTTAAGTTTATTTATTTATTTTGAGAGAAAGAGAGACTGTGAGCAGGGGAGAGGCATAGGAAGAGGGAGAGAGAGTGTGAGCAGCAGAAGGGCAGAGAGAGAGGGGGAGAGAGAGAATCCCAAGCAGGGTCTGCACTGTCACTGCAGAGCCTGATGCAGGGCAGGACTCTTTCCCACAAACCGTGAGATCATGACCTGAGCTGAAACCCAGAGTAGGATGTTCAACCAAGTGAGCCATGCAGGTGCCCCCAGCTATGTCTAATCTTTTTTTTAATTCATCTATTGATTTCATGATATCAAAGACTATATATTTTTTCTAAATATTCTCATATATTTTAAACAACTTCCCCCTTTTTTTCCACTTTGTTCCATCTTTTGTTTTTAACTCTTGAAATCATTTTAGTTATCTTCCAGATTTCCTATAATATCAATTTATTTTGTACTAGACTTTGCATTATATCTATTGACTTACCTTCAGGTACACTATTTCTTCATGTTTTTGTTCTTTGATTCTGAGCTCACTTTTTCTTCTTGAGTTGTTGTTGTTGTTTTTTCCCTAGGACTTTCTCATGAACCATGAGTTGTAGATGTATCCCTATGTAGTAGTTTTGTGCATTTTTCCAATATAATGGCATTTTTACTTGAGTTTCTTAGCTTGGAATTTCCAATCTCCTAGAATAACATAAATTTAAAATCAACACATATATGTGCTAACTTAGATTATTTTGTTCTCATGAGATTTTTTTTCCTTTTCCATCCAGAACTGAAAGCAAAATTTTATAGATTCAATGGCTGAAGAGCAGAATTTTTCTCATATTTTTCAATGGAGGGGACGGTAATTCCAAAAAGCTTAGTTAAACAGGGATATTGTATAATTTTGAGGGTTCAAACACATAGGTCATATTTCTAATTGAGATTTTATATTCAGAGAAACATACCCCTTGTTCATCATAGTATTGGTTCTTGAGTTTATTTCTTTGAATTCTGTTCTTTTTTTTTTTTTCTGTTATATCTCCTTTGAGATCTCTTCTTTTGTTCCCTGGATGGCTATATATATATATATATATTAAACATATATATATGTTTGTTTTCTTTCTCTTATTTTATCAAGCATATCTGTGTTTATAGCAGAAAAAGATGTCTACACTTGTTTGGCCCACATTTTGCAGAGATAAGAATTTCAACTAGAACTTCACCTTGGCAAAGTTATTTAATTCCATTTGGCAATATTTTTTTCTTTTTTTACAAGAAAAGTTTTGAATTAGATGTGGCTTAGGAGCCTTTCTGCAAATATACTATAAAGTTATAATTATCTCATGTATTAACTAACTGCTAGAATAAGGAATATATGCCTGAGTAGAAACAAAATTATAAAGTATATTAGCAATTGGGAGTACACTTTAATGGCTCTTGCCCTTGGAATATTATAATAGTGTTTTACAGGCATATATACCTGTTTTTAACAGGTAGTTTTAATGAAAAAAGTTATCTGAAGAAAGGCATGGAAACAGAGAGAGAATTTTGCAGGAAATTCAAATGTATATATATACATATTACATATTATGGGTTTTCCCTCTCCCAACCTCCACGTAGTGCCTTGTACATTCTTGTTCTTTTCAGCAAAAGTTGATGAAATTAATGCCTGGCGAGGTTAAGTTGGAAACACAATTGTAACAGTTGGCATTGCATTTAATAAGGTATAAAACCAGTAAAATTTTTAATTGGCTTCTGCACTTTTTTTTCCTAGTCATTTTCTTCACATTGGATATAAATGACCCAATTGTATTCTGGCCCAGAGAAAGGGAGCCAGTCTCAATTTGACAGATATTAAGTCCATTATTTAAAAATAATTAAATTTATACAAGGAATAAATAAGCAATAAGGCAGGTTAGTTAAGTCCACCATTTGGAGCAGGTTAAAGGTTAATGTGAAGGAGTGGAAATTTGTTCAGCAAGCAGTGCAAATCCATTGAAGATTTGTTGTACAAATGAGCAACATGAATTCTGCTTTATAAAATTTAATCTAAAACCAAATGCAGTGCATATAAGAAATTTAAGTTCCACATTATCCATATTGACATAAAACTAAATATATCAATTAAAATTATTGGTTCAGTTAATAAAAATCCCTCTTATAACTTATGCTGTAGGACTCAGATGGCTGAGTCAATGGTGAATCCAGTGGTTTTGAGTACGTAGGTATAGCTCACATTTGATTTAAATGTAAACCTATTGTTATTCTTGTTTCTGTTCCAAATGTAGAATTCTAATTTTTCACCTCTTTTGTTTGTTTTGAAACTTGGTTAGTATTCTTATTATATATAATTGAAGTGTAAATGTCACAGTATTTCTTTAAAAGAAAAGGTCAATTAAAGAAAGAGATGTTGGCAACAGGCACAAACTCACTTCATTTATTACAACATGTTCTGACCTTTTCATTATTTTGGTGGTAATTATTCTATGGTTTTGCAACCAACAAAAACTCAGCTGGATTTTTTGATACAATTATTTTATTTGATTCAGAGTTCACACTTTTCCTTTTTCTCCTACAGATTACTGGTGAATTTCTTACCTATATTCGAAGAACTAGAACTAGTCAGTATATTGTATCATTAAAGCAGAAAGACTCAACAAACAAACAAATAAACATAGAACAACTCCTACCTATTAGTTCATGACTTCTGCATGCACTATTGGGGAAAGGTGATACAGAGATACTCACCTCTAATCCAGACCGAAAGCCGATATTGCCAGGAGCATCCAATATGAATAGCAAATTCCTAAAGAAAAAAAAAAAGAATTAAATCCAGAAAGAAGGAAGGAGACACAGATGATTATAGATGAGAAGTAGATATAACAAGTAGTGTGTGTGTGTGTGTGTGTGTGTGTGTGTGTGTGCACATGCACGCGTGTATGTGTGTGTATTTCTGGTAATGTGTGTATCCAGAAATAAAAACCATATATAAATGACTAAAGTTTTTCTAATGACTATAACTTAACAGAAGCTGTGAGTAATGAATTGGCAGGTGCTTGTCCAATGACAGTTAGGGGGTAAATAACTCATTTGGCTAGAGAAAAAGTACAACGGCTGAGAAATGGCATCCAAGAAGGAAACCTTGGCACACGTGTGGAAAATGCAACTCCATTCAGAGCTTAAGAGGAGAAACGTGAGATTGCTAACCAGTAAATGACAGCTTTCTTAGACTGATTGGGGAAAAACCTTGAATTACTATATTCAAAGATGTGTTTAGAAGCACGGATGTGACCTGAGAGGACCCAGATTCCCATTTAAGTCTGTAACCATCTGTGGCAACAAGCATTGTACCTGACGGGGTCTCGGGCTTCCTTTGGTGCTCCACCCTTCATTTCTTCACGTTACATGGGGAGGCACCTCAATACAAGGTAGAGGCCCGTAATCTTTAAAATAATGGGGATTTTTATTTCATTATTCTTTCAGTCTGACTGGGGCAAATCTCACAGCTCATCAAAGGTAGAAATAAAGATCTACAGAGATCCCAGTTGAGCATATAAACTCAGACACTGAATTTTGTACTTTGCAGCTTTATATCAACCTACTCTGAAGAAATGAATGAGCAAATGAAGGAGGTTTCAGTGATTCAGATTTGTCACCAACATCTTGGGTCAGTTCATGAACATTCTGACATAAGTCATCTCATCTTCAACAGACTATGCTTTCCTCTTTAAGCTCCAACTTAAAAGGAAATTAATCCTCATGGTGATTATGCCACTACTTTATTTTGAAGTAGGCAAAATTGAAAAATGAAGCCAACTGTTTGCATGATTTAATGCAATCTAATATTTTACTATATATTTCTAATTTTTGACCTAAAAGTTCTAACGATTTGACACATAAGAGCACATATCTCAAAACAGGAGCTGGCAAACTTTTTCTGTAAAGACACAAAGAGTAAATATTTTTGGCTTTGTAGGAATATGATTTCCATAGCAACTACTCAACTCCACTGTTTTAGGAAGAAATTAGCTATAGGCAAAATGCAAATAAATCAGAAGGGTTGTTTTCCAATAGAGTGTTATTTACAGAAACAGGTAGTGAGTTGGATTTGGCCCAAGGGCCATGGTTTGCCAACCTTGCCTTAAATACTTACTAAAATAAGTCATTCCCATTCACAGTCTTGAAATCTTTTCTATTTCTAGGGAATCACCTTCTACTGCACTGTTTTCTCCAAGGCCATGACTACCAGTCTACCATGACTACCAATGCTTATTCTCCCAGAATGAGTTTAAGGATGAGCATTTAGGCTGTCTACTCCATATCATGTGTGTCTCCACAATTTCCCCGTGAGAAGTAGGATGTAGAGGAAATTCCATGCTGAATAAAAGAAGGGAATAAGGAAGGAGGGGGGCATTAGTATCCCAAGGCATGCCTCCACTTCTAATGAAGCCACGTGATTTAAGTAAAGATAATTTCTTTTTTTAATTTTTTTATGTTTATTTATTTTTGAGAGACATAGAGACAGAGCATGAGCAGGGGAATGGCAGAGAGAGAGGGAGACACAGACTCTGAAGCAGGCTCCAGGCTCTGAGCCGTCAGCACAGAGCCCGACATGGGGCTCGAACTCACAGACCATGAGATCATGACCTGAGCTGAAGTCAGCTGCCTAACTGACTGAGCCACCCAGGTGCCCTAAGTAAAGATAATTTCATTCACTAGTCATAAATCCTAGCACAAATTACTATTAAATTTTCCATCTCATTGTTATAATATGTTCTGTAACATAGATGTGTCAATTAATAAATAATCTCACTTAAATAAATAATGCTTATACAATGGATCATTTTATTAAAAATAAATTAGACCATCATTAACATTTGATTGTGTTCACTCACAGAAGCATGCTTCATAAAGAGATCTTAAGATGTATAATTGTGTTTAGTATTTAGACAGGTACTCTTTCTTCTAAGTGTTAAGGTGTATAAAGTCTGAACCACATGAAATTGAGGTTTTTAAGTCAAAAACAATAGAATATCAGCAATTTCATGAACCTAAAAAAGCAGTGAAGAAGATTGTAATCTTGGCTGCAGATTTTTCCCATTTGGCACTTTGAATATATCATGCCACCCCTGGTTTTCAAGTCTCTGTCAAGAAATCTGCAGCTAGCCGTATGGGTCTTCCCTTTTAATTTAAGGACTTCTTTTGTCTTTCTGCTTTTAAGATTTTTTTTTATCATTATATTTTGCAAATTTAATTATAATATGTCTTGGTGTTGGCCTGCTTTTGTGAATTGTGATGGGAGTTCTCTGTGCCTCCTGGATCTGGATGTCTGTTTCCTTCCCCAGATTAGGGAAGTTTTCAGCTATTATTTCCTCAAATGAACCTATGCCCCCCTTTCTCTCTTCTTGTTCTGGGACTCCTATAATACAAATGTTATTGCATTCAATGGAGTCAGTGAGTTCCCTAAGTCTATTCTTGTGCTCCATAATCCTTCCTCTCTCTTGTTCAGCTTTACTCTTGTCCATTATTTTGTCTTCTATATCACTCATTCATTCCTCTGGTTCTTCCAGCATTGCCTTCATTGCATCAGTGAGGAAGGTTGTAATAGACCCTTTCCCCAGGGAGTATATAATCTATCTTTGGACAGTTCGTCACAGGTGTAATTAATGTTACCAACGGGGAAACGTAGGGTGCAATAGGAGCTTAGAATGACAAGATTTAACTAGTGGAGGATATCAAAGAAGGGTAGGGGGCATTTAGATGGAGACCCACCGAATAAATAGGATTTAGAAAAGTGAAGTTGGAGATGGGAAAAAGGGCAGGAAGGGCTACAAAGAATGTCTCAAACATTGAGAGTCAATGAAAGGCAGAAAAGGGTATGGATGTATTTGGTAATGAATGACATGGTTTCAATAAATTATGTTTCATATGTATGCATTATCTTGCATTGCCGAGGTCCAGCTCTGGCGAGTCCAGGGGTCCCCAAAAGATGGACAGTCAGGTGAAAGGAATGAGAGAGCCACAAAATAGATGTAGTCTGATCACCAAGCAGGCAGTTCTGGAAATTCTGGCATCTCCATCCTGCTGGTCTCAGTGTCTTTATTTTTAAAGGTAGTAAGTGACATTACATCAATGAGTGACATTCCATAGTTTGATATCTTTAACAATAATACATTTTTACCAGCAAGGCAGCAACTTCCTCAATCCTGTATGTTGGTTTCAGGTTAATTAACATATAAATTTAGGGTGGGAGCAGAAAACAGGCTGTTACCTTGAGGCCTATACTTTCAACTGCAATGGGGGGGGGGGCGGTGTGCAACCCATCTGGCAAGGGTGGAATTCTCAATGTTTGTCCTTTTTCTTATGAATAAGTACATTTACATAGTCTCCTTCAGATGTTATCCATCAATGCATCACATTCCAAGTTCACTTTTTTACGTGAATGTCATAAAACAAAAGAGTATTACCTACCTTGAGGTCAATGAGGTCAATGAGGGCTGCTCAAGGAATCCAGGCCTGAAAGATTATTTGAAGGAAGTGGTATTGGGGTGCATTTTTGGCCACCAGGAGCTTTGCTTTGACTGTCTTTCCACACAGGGAGGTGTCTCAACCTGTGAGCCCAAGATGGCTCCTACCATTGCATATATATATATGCATATATATATATGTATACATTTTTCCCAAAAATATTTTAGCGTTGTTAAATTCAGAATCAAAAAGTTGTGTTAAATCTTCAGTGCTAAGAAAAGCAAGAACTCACAGCCTATGTCGTTCACTCTCAAAACATCTAACATAGAAATACATAGATAAATCTTCAAGTGAATGCACCTCCAAGGTAATCCTTCAAAATCTTTGACTTATGGTCAAGGGTTCTATCTCTTCTATCCTCATCTATCAATTACAATATAATTACAACCTCTTTTTTATGATATTCCGCCAACACTGTTTTCATGACAGCACCCATTTACATTTGTGTACTTCTTTGCTTGGGTATTAGAAGTATATTTATGTGTTGCAACTTGCAAGGTTGCCTGACAATGAAAGTGCGTTCAAGACATGTCTTTATGTGGAACCCACACGTTGTGTGTGAGTCCTTGTGTCCATCTTTGTGGAGATCTAATGAGCACTGCAGCGTGGGATATGTTTGTTCTTTCCAGGTGCAGAGGCTTTCTCTAGTCTGCAGAAAGGCTCTTATGAACTCTTTTCATTGCATATGTTTACTAATAATTTTGAGAATATATATCAATTATTCTTAATAATTACATTATTATAATTATTATATATCATTTTATAATTAAACATTTATATGCATGATGCGAGACTTACTTGCACCATAACCTGATAATGACATTGTGGGAGATGTAGGTAATCCTCTCTCCCGCCAAATTTCGGGCAGTTAACCATTTACCAAAAGTAACCTAAGAAGTGTGCACAAGCAAACTGAGTTGAGGACAATTTGGAATCTGTGATTACAGTGTTCTGTATACCAAATAACTCATGCCTTTTATTTGGAGAAACAGAAGTTTGTGCAAAAAAAAAAATGTCATTACCTCTGGAATCCTTTGAAAATGAAACATAAATTATTTTTAAAGCATATTCACTTTGGAGGAATGAATGGTAACAACTTCTAACTTTCAGTTTCCCTATTTGCACGTATTCCTTTCCTACAAGCCTTTTCACATGTATCCCTCCATTTGTACCTTTCAAGGAATATGTGGCATTCACATAATCTCTGCATTTGCCTAAGGGGGAGCCATATACAGAGATATAGTGATTTGTTTGTTGCTACCTCACTTCTTTCCTTGACTCCTACTCCTATTTACTCCCCCAGAATTTCCGTAGGAATAAAGGCTTGATTAGAGACGCCTCATTCTTGGAAATAGTACCTTCTGAAGAGTTGCCTTGGGTTAACAAAAAGTCCGGGGGGCGACAGGACAGGAAATCTATTGTCACCTTGCTCACTGATGAAGGGAAGTGATATCTGCTCTAAGGTTAAATCAAGGGCAGCCAATGCCTATTTGTTTTCAAGAAGTTTAAGCATTGAGGGAGTCGTTAACATCCTATTCTATTTGAATCAAACACCTGCATTTACTTGCCTTGGATAATGAGGAAAAATGGGGTCTCTTAAATATAGCCCTTTGCTATAAATAGACCATCCATCTTAAATTTAATTATTGTCATTGTCAAAGCATAGACTCGGAGAGGCAGAGTGGTGTCGCAGAAATGTTCCTTGACTGGAGGTGGGCACCTGGTTTCAATCGCAGCTCTGGTACTCATTAAGTGTGTGTTCCAGGCTGATTAATTTCACATCTTTAGGCCCCTCTGTCCTCTGGAGTATCCATTTTCTCGCCTTAATGGTTTTCAGTGCATCTTGACTTTCCACTCTTACCGAGGCTGCCTTGACTCAGGACCTCATCTTTTCTTGCTGGGTTTATTACAAGAAGCTCCTCTCTGGTTGCTATTTTTCTAGTCTCACCTCTCTATACACTCCAACCTCTGCCAAATTTATCTTTTATATTGCTATCAGCAGCAGCTTATGACACGTAGCATCTTCCTATTGTTCTCCGAGTTAAAGACTTCCAAGGGTTTCCTGTAATTTTCACATGAAGGTCCAACTCTTTAGCGTGTCATGGAGGAAACTACAGGAATGGGGGACGCCTGTCTATTGTCCTTTCTCAAGAAGTTTCCTGCAGCCTGGTTATCCAAAACGATATTTTCCTGAATGTGCTCATTCTATTTAGCTCTGGATCTTATAATTGTGTCTTGCATTCTTCTCTGCCCTCCTTCTACATATTCACTTGGCTCACATCTTATAACTCTCCAACAGGCTCAGACTTTGCTTCCTTCTGGAAGCTTTCCCTGAATGGATCCAGATCTGTCCATTTGCAGATGTTACACACTGAGAGACAACCTAGTATGAAGCTTCATAGTGGACACTGATGGTGATTACTGCCCCTTTCTGCCTCTAGCCACTCCTAATAAAGGGTGAATTTTTAAATTTGAAGGCCTGTGCTTTCATCTAATTCTTCTGCAAGCAATTTGATAAATACCTGGTGTGCAATAAATGAAAACAAGATGGAAAGATAAGAAGACTGGACTCTAATAGTCCATCCATTTATGACATTCTGTGAATGTGTACTCACTCGAAATAATTTTGCATTCTAGAAATTCACTGTTTTATCCTCCCTTCTGATCCAAAAAATAGAAATGTGAATTAAGTAAGTCTTTGCAGAATACAAAGGAATGCTAAAATCTAAATTTGCTCCTGATATCAAGTGGCAGCCAACACTGCAGGCTCCACCCCCACCCGCCACCTTCTGCTCCATGTCAGTTAGAGTCAACATCCAGAAGAGTCATATTGCACAAGGATGTAGGTTAATAGAAGCCAATTGCAGTTCGGTGAAGATAAAGAGTGGAGTAATAAGCTTGAGAGCAAAGAGGAAAATGAGAAACTGACAAATGAAAGTACTTGGGGTTGACCAAAAATTAAATTCACGAAATACTCATTAAGAAATTTTTCTCAAAGCCAATATCAACAAACAGAATTTTTTAAAGACAGGAAGCATTAAGGAGGCTCCCAAATTGTAATATGATATTTGAGAAACAAGGGATACTAGAATATAATTTGCAATTAAGAAATTAACCACACAGTGGTGAAGAGGAGAGTTAATGGTTTGGAAGTGAAGCAATGTGGAATTTTCCTAGGTCTACTGGTAAAGACTGTGTGACTCTGGGTTGGTTCCATAATGTCTCTGGGCTTTTTTTTTTTTTTTTTTTGGTTGTGGACTAAAGGGACTGACTTATATAATTCTGATTTCCTGCCACTTTATCATTCTATGAACCTGCAAAACACCATGCAAGAATAAACAATGAATTTATGCACCTAATCAGAGAATGACTGGTTCTCTCTTCTCAAAAGAAATGGAACAATCAGAAGAAAATCAATTACCCCAGAGGTGTTTAGAAAACAATGAGAATAAAAGCCATTGTTATTTGGGGATGCAGACAAACTTTTTATGAAGGAAATCTATCCAGTTTCAAAACCGGAATGGGCTAGGAATTAAAAAACAAAGCCAAGACCTGGGGTGCCTGGTGCCTCAGTCGGTTAACTGGTTTAGGTCAAGATCTCTCAGTGTTTGTGGGTTCGAGCCCCATGGCGGGCTCTCTGCGGACAGCTCAGGGCCTGGAGCCTGCTTCAGATTCTGTGCCTCCCTTTCTTTGTGTCCCTCCCCTACTCGCATTCTGTATGTCTCTCTCTCTCAAAAAATAAAAATAAATATTAAAAAAACTTTAAATGAGAATAAATAAATAATAGTAACCACCCAAAACCATTTTTTTTTCATGTTCTAAGCACCTAACTGGAAGAAACAGGGTTGGTGATATGGTGTACATTTACCTTAAAGTAATAGGTAAGTTGAAAATAATATGGCAAATTGAAGTCTACAAGGAAACAAACGAAATGCAGATTAAAAGGTACAGGAAATAACAAGTAAAAAGTAAATAAGAGATTAACATAAATGTGAAAAACCCAAATAATTTGTTGTTTTTGTAATATTTATTTATTTTTAAGACAGAGACTGAGTGTGGGCGGGGGAGGGGCAGAGAGAGAAGGAAACACAGAATCCAAAGCAGGCTCCAGGCTCTGAGCTGTCAGCACAGAGCCCAACACATGGCTCAAACTCACAGACTGGGAGATCATGACCTGAGACAAAGTCGGATGCTTAACTAACTTAGGCGCCCCATGCATAATTTGGTTTTATTGGACTGTGTTCACTTCTTGAATTAGTCTCATTTGGTAGACTCTTCCCTCAGCTACAACGTGCTTAGGTCAGCATTTTTTATTCTATTTCCCATGTGTGCAAAAGGAAAATGAAGTTATTTTATTTCTCCAGTTTCTTAGTTATATTTGATTCCATCTGTTTGTAACTCCGTAGCACTCTTTAGTTTGATACTTACACCACCCATAAAACTAGGAGAAGTGATTTGTAATTAAGGACTTAAATATTTTAACAGGCTACCCCAAAATGCTTCTTAACAAGTACTATTGTAGTGGGGCTGTCATGTAGCAGGCTTTTTATTTTTTATTTGTTAAATAAATTAGCATACATTATTTTATGTTATATTGTTAAAGAAGACAGTATAACTATTGAAATTAGATCCTGCAAAGTTGGGATGGTTTTAAGTGTTATTTTAAAATTAACTTTATAGCACGTTTTACTAGAATTTTGACAGAATTTACTTTTAGCTGACTCTGAATTATTTTTATAATAAAAAATCCTATTTAATTACAAGGCACAAGTTAATTTAAACTTTTCATTGGAAGAAAGAAGTCGTGGCTGCTACAATAATACTGCGATTACAGAGAATTTGCTAAGAAAGACAGTAATGTTGAGATTTCACATGCTCTGTGATCATCAAGAAACTTCATTCTCTGGACATCTGTACTAAAAATGATCTGACAATTTAGATTGGGCCCACAGGAAATTTATATTTTCATTCCGTTGGGGTTGCTAAATGAATTAATGACATGATAATGTTGCAAGGGGAACAGTAGAGCTAGTTAAGGGATCAAGGTTGAGGAATATAATTAATATATATGAGCAGTTCCAAATCCTTTTTAAAGAAACCATTGCACATTTTGTAGCTACTTATTTGTTTCTGTATGCAGTTGAAAGTAAACACTGAATACCTATTATATGCTAGAGAGATTTATGAGAATTTTAATGAAAAAGTGCAGCAATGTCTAAGTTTAAATATTGGTTTTGCCATTTTCAAGTTGTACTATCCCTGACAAGTTACTTAATACCTCTGTGTTTCAGTTACCAGTTGTAAAAGGAAGTCAAAACAGCTTCCTTGCAAGACTTAAGAATTAAAGTTAATAGAGGCTCAGTTGGTTAAGGGTCCAACTCTTGATCTCAGCTCAGGTCGTAAGTTCAAGCCATGTTGGGCTCTGCACTGGGCATGAAGCCTGCCTAGAAAACAAACAAACAAACAAACAAACAAATAAAAGAATTAAAGTTAGTAAATACAAGTACATAGAATAGTGCTTGACAGGGAGTTAATATTTAATAAGTCCTGTTTCTTTAACCATAATTCCTCTCATTCCTTACTCAGTGTGTCTAAATTACCTTGATTTACATGCATCATATTTTCTGTACTGAATTGCATTATTCAGGGGACAGCATGTAGTAATGATTTACATTTTTATATTACATTCAATTTACAAATAATTTTCACAAATGTTCATGTGAACAATATTATACGTTATCACTTACCATTGATGATTTTGATAAAACAAATTTTATATCAAAAACATAGAAGAATCCAAGCTTTTTTTCTAATTTTCCCATATTAAGTCAAAATTATTATCAATGTAATCTATCATTTTTATTTTATTGAGAAAAAATTACTTGTTTAAAAAATACTCATTATTATTTTCTTCTTCAGTGTAGGAAAGCTTTGACCTGGGCATTGAAATGTATGGATTTCCCAAAGAAATTGCTCTCTCAGAACTTTACTTTTAAAATCTGGTATGTAGATAAATATCCAGGGTCTGTCACATTATAGACATTTAATCATTTTTAAAAAGGAATTTTAAAATTAATTCCATATAGTATAGTGGATAATTATTGTGTCGGGGTGCCTGGGGGTTCAGTCCACTGGTTAGGCTTCTGACTCTTGATTTCCGCTTGGGTCGTGATCTCACAATTAATGAGATGGATCCCTGTGATGGGCTCTACACTAACAGGGCAGGGCCTGCTTGGGATTCTCTCTCCTTCTCCCTCTGCCCCTCCCCAGCGCCCACGCGTGCTCTCTCGCTCTCTCTCTCTCTGTCTCAATACAAATCAATAAACATTAAAAAGAGATAATTATTGTATCTATACAAAACTTCTCTCTTTTTTTTTTATTTCAATAGTTCCCAAGTATTTTTAATTCTTACATCCTTAAATGAAGCCCTTCGTGTTGTCAATGGGCATAGCAGGAAATTTAATTTTATGCTATTCCTTCATAGGTGGTTTATTTCATTTTCAATATATCCACCAAACCCACCCCACCAGGAACTAATTTTGATCCTAACCTTAGTACACACAAGCATTTGCATGCATCTCCTGTCTTTACTCTGTGACTATCAAGTTCACCATCGATGCATTTCATATCACAATCGAGGGACTATAGATTGTCAAACATCTTCAAAGATGGAAACATTGACTTAACATCAACTCCACTTCAATCAAGCTTCTGTCTTCTTCAAATCCTGATGTTCTTCCCCCTCCAGCCTGGACTTCCAGGCTTTTATTATCAAGATACTTGAAGCAGAGATCATTTTACAGTGCTTTTCAAAGCATTGCTTCTAACTACCTAAATCAGAGTTGTCTGTAACACTTAATAACCATACACATTTCTTGGTCACACCACCATAACCATACCTAAATTAGAATCTTGAAGGTTGTTTAAATTTACATATTTGGTTGCACCTGGGTGGCTCAGTCAGTTAAGCATCTGACTTCAGCTCAGGCCATGATCTCTCACTCCGTGAGTTCGACCCCCACGTTGCGCTCTGTGCTGACAGCTCAGAGCCTGGAGCCTGCTTCAGATTCTGTGTCTCCCTCTCTCTCTGCCCCTCCCATACTCACGCTCTCTCTCTTTCTCTCTCTCTCAAAAAAAAAAAAATGAACATTAAAAAATTACAAATTTGATGAACTCAAGTGCTTTCATTATGTACAAACCACTGAGACGAGGGAGCTGAAGTCGGCCGCTTAACCGACTGAGCCACCCAGGCACCCCTGAACAACCCATTTAAGCTACTATTTTTATGAATTTGTAGGTATCCATTATAACCACTTGTATATGTTCTCTGTATTTTTCATGAGTATTATTAAAGAATTATATAGTAAGCACTTACAATATGCAGGCACACTGCTCTTAGCATTTTACATGCATTATCACATTTGATTCTCCCAATGAATTGTTGGGAGAATCAATAATTATTCCCAGCTTTGCATATGGGAAACTGAGGCATAGAAAAATCCAGTAAATCATAGTTAATGCATGGTAGAACTGAGATTCTAACTCAAGTCTGTATGCTTCCACATGTCATGTTTTATGTTTTATGCATTCAGTTACTATTTGCACTTCCCATGGCAAGTTTCTAAAAGATTTGTCTTCCATAGCTGCATATTCTCTTTACATTTTTAATGTTAACACGCAACACAATAGTAAAGTCAAGAAAGCCAATATTTTCCAGTTCTATTCAACATATCCCTCCCCAACTCCTACCTCATAAATGTAATCAGATGACAGTTTCAGGCAGTGTTGTTTGGGTCAGTAATTTTAGCCTATGTGAATAATGATTATCAGCCTCATCTCTTTTTCCAAAATAAATAATCCAGTAATAGTAGTGACAGTAAGTTAAAGGCTGATACACTCAACCCACAAACTAACATTCCTGTTTAATTGAAATATCAAGATAAATGTTCATAATAAAGTGAAACCTAAGTCAATGGATTCAAAATTATTTAATTCGTTGTTTGCTTAATGCTCCAAATCCCACATGTTTTCTCTCATTTAATTTCTCTGTTAATATTACATCTGGAACCACATTGCTTCAGTAGATAATTGATTAAAGTAACTAAGTGATTGGAAATTTAGTATCAGGAGTCAGATGCAAACAAAAGTGAGTTAAATCCACCTCGATTGTAACTGATGTGCATTTAGTGAAATTTGCCTAAAAGCAAAGCTTTGTTATATTAATTCAGAGTTGGAAAGGAATACCAAAGTCAAAAAATACAGCCCTAAGTCCTCAAATCACTGTCCAAGAGATTTATCAGTCCTAGTGTTAAAGATGATTATTTGATTCATTCAAGAAAATAGACAAATGCTTTAGTACATTTGTCTATTAACATTATTGTTAACTCTAGGTACTGTGCTGCGCCACAGACCCACCCATTGGACAATATCTCCTCCTCCATCCCCTGATAATCACCGTTACATTATCTATTTCTATACCTGTAACTATTTCAGATACCCTACATAAGAAGAATCATGAAGTACTTGTCCTTCTTTGACCGACTTATTTCACTCAGGTTAGTGTCTCCTAGGGCCATCCAGGTTGTCATAAATGATAGGATTTCCTTCCTTTTTAAGGCTGAATAATATTTCACTGTGTGAGTATACCACATTTTCCTCCTCCATTAATTCGTCAGTGGAAATTTGGGTTGTTTTTATATCTTGGCTATTGTGAAAACTACAGCAGTGAACTTGGGAATTCTTCAACACCCTTATTTCAGTTCCTTTGGATATATACTCAGAAACGGGATTGCTGGATTATTATAGTATTTCCGTTTTTGTTTTTTTTTGAGGAACCTCCATGCTATCTTTCATTGCTGTACCACTTTACATTCCCACAGGCTTTCAAGTCCTCCACAACGTTGCTGACACTTGGGTTGTTGTTGGTAATAGCCATCTTAATAAGTGTGAAGTGATATATTTCGTTGTGGTTTTGATTTGCATTTCCTCGATGAGCGATGTTGAGCCTCTTTTTGTGTATTTACTGGTCATTTATATGTCTTTGGGAAAAGGTCTATCAAGTCTTTTGTCTATTGTTTAATTGGGTTATTATTAGTAGTAGTAGTATTGTTATTGAGTTACTTATATATTGGAAATTAACCCCTTTCCGATATATTGCTTGAAAGTAGGTCACCTTTGTTGTGCACAAGCTTTTTTGTCTGTTGTAGTCGCTCTTACGTATTTTTGCTTTTTTGCCTGTACTTTTCATGTGTCATATCCGAGAAATCATTTATTAGGAGGAGAGTGCTAAGTCTTAAGTTTTTTACCACACACACACACAAAAAAAACCCACAAATAGCAAAAACAATACCAACACCAACAACAAAAACCACAAAGAAACACAGGAAAAAATCTTAGTGCTGATGAGTCAGTTTTATTGCCTGGGCTGCAGTGATGGTGACAGGAGTGTGTACATTTGTCTAGGCTCACCAAATTGCATACGCTGGTCATGTGTGGGTTTTCTATGTCAATTATATCTTCATAAAGAAGCTGGAAAGAAACTTAGAAAATAGCCATTAGAAAATAGTCACAGGTACCTGAAAGTGCTCCTAGGGTTTCTCTACTCAGATGTTATCTAACCTACCGAGGTGACTTAGGGTTCAAACTGCTCAAGCTGGTTCTATGGGCAGTAATAAGAATAACAATAGGTTGCTGGTCAGCATTAAATTGTTTATAAATACCATCAGAATTTAGCCGATATAATACACACTTTTATTAACCCCTCAGATATTTGACATCGTCTTGTCCAGTGATTGCATTGATGGCTCCTATTAATGACCTCCCTATAGGGGCACCTGGGTGGCTCAGTCGTTAAGTGTCTGACTCAGGATTTTGGCTCAGGTCGCGATCTCAGTTTGTGAATTCGATCCCCACTTTGAGATTCTCTCTCCCTCTCCCTGCCTCTCCCTCACTCGTGCTCTCTCTCTCTCTCTCTCTCTCTCTCTAACTTAAATAAATACACTTAAAAAAATGACCTCCCCATACCCACACCCTTTGCCTCGTAATTTTTGCCCTGTAGTCCTCTCTCTCTCTGACTCTGGCTCCACTCTGTTACTTGCTTTGGCCAATAGAGTATTAGCAGGCTTGACATAAACCAAGGTTTGAAAAATCTCTTGCACATTTACACTTCATTTTCTTGTTTCTCTGCAATAATTGTCAGAACAGATTTGAGCTAGCCTGGGGACAAGGCTGAGGTAGCCTGCTGGAGAATGAAAGAACATATGGAACACAGGCAAAAAAAAAAAAAATTAGCCAAAGCTTCAGACACGTGTGAGAACACAAACATCATCAGCAAAACCATGCAACCAACCTTCAGTTGATTGCAGACAACAGTTCAATTCATCTAGCCCCTAGGATCGTGAGAAGTAATAGACAGCTCCTTGTTTAAACTAGTAAGTTTTGGAGACTTAGCAGTAATAGCTAACTGATATCCATGGAAGAATGTTTTATGAAAGATATTTGAACAGTACCAGTTATATAATCTCTGTCTTATTTGGAAGTGCAGATACGGAGAGGAGCACTGGAGTGCATATACTTTAGTATAAACTTGAAATTGTCAGTGCACCTAAGGGGTTGTCAAGGGTTTTAAGGTTTTATATCAGAAAAACCAGGCTAACCAAATTGTTGAGATGCATCATCCCCTGTAGCAGTCCTAGATACATAAGGGTTGGACTTACAGGTCAAGTCAGAAAACAATTTCATCATCAAATCTGTTCTTAATGAAACAATAACAGCATCAGAATAGACTCTTGTATTACAATTAGCAATACAAAATAATTTATGTTCATACTTTGCAGATAAGTGATTTTGCATAATTCTTTCCACCTTAGCAACAACAACAAAAAATTGTTCTTTTTTTGAATCTCCTTGTCCCCTGCCTTCTACTAAAAACAGTTGTTGGGTTTGTTTGTTTTTTTTTTTAATTTCTGGTTTTAACCCAACTTGAAAATAGGTATTTAATTATGCCTCTACAGTTTCTATGTCCTGTGGCCAAATGCAAACGTGGCATCAGATTTCTTACGAGGGATTTTAACCACACCTGGAAAATTCTGTTTTGCTTCAGTTACTTGTCTTGATTACAAATTTATGGAAGAAGGCAAGTGCAGAAACCTGGTTGCAAGCCTTGATGAAGTCAGTGATGAGTTGCACGACCTTGGGCAATTAACTTCATATCTGCTTGACTCTGTTTACTCATGAGGGAGATGAGAGAGCAAGAACCAATCATCTGTCAGCTCAGTGCCTTTAGGAAGCAGATTGGAAATTTAAGAATATGGGACTTAGAAACAAGCAGAGTTTCTTCAGATCCCAGTTAACCATTTACAATGTGGCATTGAGTATTTTAATCCTCGTGTTTCTGCTTTCTCATTTGTAAAATAAGAATAAGAGATGTTTTAAAGGCTGTTGAATGGATTCAGTGGATTAAGACACTTTGGTCCTCGGTGTTGCAAACCTCAGGTCTTCAAAGGGGCCCTCGATGAATAGCATCTCTACTGTCTTCTAGGTTCTGAACTTTTTGAGAAATAAGACAAGGAGTAAATGTGGAGACCAAAATATCCTTAATGCCAGTGGGAATAAGGTGGCTTTGAGGGAGAGCCAAATGAGTTTCCTAAGTAAATTCCAGAGTTGGACAAATTTTACCCAGCAGTCATACACAGAGGTGCAACCAAGCACCAGTTAACAACAGGGGTCTAGGGAACATTCAGCACAGGAAGGAGCGTAAGGGAACTCACACTTTTCAGGAGTAATCTTGCTCCCAAGCCAAATAAAGGGCAGAGCTGAGCCAAACATCCACTTCACAAATCACTGATCAGGTAAGTCACTTTATCAGCCCTTGTTCAGGACGAGGGAAACAGCAGAGACCAGTGATCATGAATGAATTCTCTCTTCAGGAAGAAAGCTTTAGAATAGGTTAGAAGTATGGCCAGCCAATAATAAGCAACCAATATCCGGTATTTACTGTAATTACTTTTTTTAAATGTCACATTAGCTTTCTTAGATCACTAGGATTTTATTTAGATTGCTTTGATGTTCAGTTACTTTCACTTATATACAAGAATGGTCAGATGAGATGTAAGGAATTAATTCCTATCATGCTGAATTATTTCTTTCTAGACATACTTCTTTCCGGAATACTTGGTAAAATCCTGTCCGAAGTACTAAATCTTGCCTCATGTTACTCCTACACTTCCAATTTTATTAGAAAGACAGTCATTATGGAGCTACTGTGATAGGCATTATGTGTTAGTATATCTCAAAACAGCTATAACAAAACTAGAGTGAATGGTGCGTGAATGGTGCTTGGTTGGGATGGTAATGAAATGTGGTCAAGATCAAAGTCACACAGCTTAAAAAATTATCAAAATTTAATGTATCTGTTATCCTTGTATAGGAGAGCAAGACTTACCTGGCTTCTAAATTTTCTGAGTTGCATAAGAAATCTCAAAGCAAGAGCTTACATTCATAAAAATAGCATTTAAGGTTGGCATTAGTGGTTTGCCCAAAAGGAATCCTGAGTTTTCTGCATAATTTCTAAGCAGAGAATTCTCCCTGAAGTTGTATAGCTTTATTTGTTATTTTAGAAGAAACCTCACACCACTGAGCCCCTGACTTAAGCTCCTAGTTTCATTTCCTGGGAAGTTAGGTAACATCTTCTTTTTCTACTACAATGATATATCATGAGTCTACCATAAGACACCAAATAGGAAAGTGTTTTAAATAGCACCTGTACTAAGTAACTCTCGAAATTACTTTTGGATGTGTTTTTAGTCTTTTTCTGAATATGAGTCCCAAGTTTCTGGTGTCCTTCATTGCCTTTTCCCTTCTGTCACTACTTGAGGAAGATGAGGTAAAGACAACCTCACACATTTTCACAAAGTTTGCTACAAAAATTAATGGTGCCTACTGAGGGGGAAGCTACATGAAATTGATTAGGAAAGAGGGTGCGTATAAGAGAGCATTGTTGCCTTGGGTGCAGGGCGTGTGTGTGTGTGTGTGTGTGTGTGTGTGTGTGTGTGTGTGTGCAGGTTTGATGGAGTGGGAAGGAAAGCTCTGCTACAATGTCTCAAACTTCCTGCAACACGAAATACACTGACGACTGTAGAGAGAAAATAAGTTCATTATCCTGAAATGCCCAGGTGAGCTTCCTTCAAGTGAGATCCTATCAGGAAGGTGGAGAATGTGGTTCCGCCGTCTCTGTACACAATTAATTTGTCCTTAAATCCTAAAAAGACTGTCCTAAGAAGAAAGTGAATATCCAAGTGAAAAGAGAATTGAGTCGTACCAACAAGAATGATTTAGCAAGAAGAGCCCAGGGCATCTAGTCCCACAGAGCTACAATAGCCCCAGGTAGAGGAGGGGAGAGGGAAATAAAGCTCTCCCCCCACCCTATTCTGCATTAAAGCTACCAAGATGCCTTCTGATAGGAGGACATGCTGTAATTTTGTTTTAATGTCTTTAGTAGAATGGTGCCATTTAGTTCAGCTTTTAATGCGGCCTTAAATTGCTATTTTATTACCCTTGTTGACATTCTGGAAGCATGAAATTAGCAAATCACATTAAAGAAGCAAACAAAAAAAGCAAGAAACCTCAGCCTAGTTAAACAATGCCAGTATAATCCACCTATTTGAATAATGTTCTTACCTTAAAACACCAAGCATATATTTATTTCAAGGTTTCTTTTTCCACCGCCAATGAATTAGTTTTATGAATAATTGCATATCCCATTACATTGCAAACGCATGCACTCATAGTGACCTTGAAAGATGCTTTGTGTTGTGTGGGAGAAAGATAGTTTGTAACTCTTCTGCTTCCTTCTGAGAAATGACTCCTTTGAACTCCACTTGATGAAGGCATCCTGTTCTTAAAACAATACTTGTCAATATCTTAGCTGTTCCACCCAGTAGGCACTTCCTCCTGTTATAACAGTTATCTCTTTCAAAGATAAGCAATTTTACAGTTACAGAGTGAAACCGTTTCAATCAAGATATCTTTATTCTGTTATATGGGTCTACTTTAACTTGCGGTGCAGTTAAACCCTAATAAATCCATCTTCAATAGGAAGTATCTTAAGTCAAAAACGTATTCAGTACGCCTACCACACGCATATTTAGCCTACTTAAATGTGCACAGAACACTTACACTAGCCTATGGTTGGGCAAAACCATCGAATGCAAAGACTATATAATAATAAAGTGTTGAATAGCCATGTAATTTATTGACAGCTGCACTAAAAGTGAAACCAGAATGGTCATGTGGGTACAGAATGGTAGTAAGTGGGTTTTTCAACGTCGTGATGGCGTGGCTGACTGGGAGCCCCAGCTTGCAACCCCTGCCTGGCAGCATGAGAGAGGACCCTCACGCATATCCCGCACCTGGGGCAAGATCTAAATTCAAAATACAACATACAGTTTTCACTGAATGACTCTCACTTTCACACTATTGTAAAGTTGAAAAACTGAGAGTCAAACCTTCGTGAGTGGAGGATTGTCTGTAATTTAAATGTGGCTAATTATGCATTTTTTTCTCATCAAACTAAAAGTGGTAACGTAAAATAAATTAGTATTTTTACCTACTCTAGTCCTATTAGATAAAGGAGGCAACCTCAAGTATTCATTTCAGCAGAGTGTGATGAAGGCAGGCTTTTTATAGCACACCTTCTTATTTCTGGCTCATAGATATCCATTTCCCCTTTCTAACAGTGCCTTAATTTCATTATGAGAAATTAGCCCTTCCTCATTGGAATTGAGCTGGTGAGACTGTAATTAGAGTTTCTTCCTCTGCTGGCCAGAGAGTGGAAAGAAAACTCAAACTAGGCTAATCCGATGACCTTGTCATTAGATTTGAATTTCGAGAAGATCAAAGGGACTGAAAATTCTTAGAGTTCTCTTATAACAAGTGACATCCTGATGCCACTTGAATCCTGACTATCACTTTATAGGTGTGTGATATTAATCAGGTAGCTTAACTACTCCGCCTTTCTTTGCTCAGTTATAACTGGGGAGAATGATGACACCAAACTCAAAAGTTTGTGATGAGGACCAGTGAGCTAACAGATGTGAACACACAATAGTGGATGCAAGCTGGCTATTAGTATTACTCTCGTGCCTTGGACCAAAAAGGAGCAAAAGTGCTACCTTGACCATTTTGCCTATCTACAGTAGTATTTTTTGTGGCTCCTGTTTCCTGTTTCCCAGCCTCCAGATCTGCCATTTCCAAGTTGGTTCTCCATTCTCCTGTTGCTTCAGAGCCCCTGGTGACCTTACAATAAATTATTTTAGGTTTAATTTGTTCAGAGTCATTTTCTTATAGTCACAACCAGAGAATCTTTTAGGATGCACACTCATGCCGACATGCCGTAGTTTCTAGACAAATTCAGAACAGATTACAAGGTTTTAATTTTAAAAAGCTAAGCTATAGAAATTGGCCGATAGAGATTATTCAACCCCTCACACTAAGATGTGTAAGAAGTCCAAATATTAAAAGTTAGAAGGTATTCCTTTGGTTAAGTTGTCCACAAAATGATTCAATACATTATCAACTATGATCAGCAATGTAACGTATTTCTTTTGAAACAAGTAAATATGAATCCATGAGATGTATACATATGTTACCAGAAACTCTCTTGGGAATAGCAGTGCAATTAAGGTTGTAAAGTGTTTTTATCTTTGAGGTTCTATACTTAAAGCATGAAATTAGGACTTTAATGAGGGCCCAGAGGAGAAGAGAAAAAATTATTAAAAGAATGAGGAAAATACTATATATGAAAAGATTAGAAGAGCTGAGAATTTTCAGAACAGAAAAATAAGTCCCTGGAAAGTGCTGGCTTTCTATACATACTGCAGATTATTGTAGGAATGGTGACATATGTCTCTTTCAGATATATACTAAGTAGTTTTGCTTGCAAATTAGACGCTAGACTGTACAAAGACTTTATAGACTCTACATTTTATGAGAAATAAAAAAGAATTGGGGTGCCTGGGTGAATCAGTCAGTTAAGCGTCCTACTTCAGCTCTGGTCATGATCTCATGGTTTGTGAGTTCAAGCCCCACTTCGGGTTCTGTGCTGACAGCTCAGAGCCTGGAGCCTGCTTCAGATCCTGTGTCTCCTCTCTCTGCCTCGCTGCTCACGCTCTCTCTCTCTCTCAAAAACACATAAAAAATTTTGAAAAATAAAGAAAAAATTAAAAAAACGTTCAGAAAATTTGGAATACAGTTCTTTCAGAATTTCTTAGGGGGAAGAGGATATGACAGGGTTTGGCCCAGAGTAACCCAGGGTCCGTACTTGCTCAAAATAATTCACAGATGTGCCAGACTAGATCTGGCTCCACCTGCCTCCGCACCAAAATTTTATTATTTAAATATCTCTACCAAAAATTTGAGGAGTCTTTCCTCACCAACGCCTAGTTCAGGCCAGGAAAGAGAAAGTTGAAAGAGCTTTAAGTACTCATTCACCTCATCATGAATTGGTGCAGCCAGTGGGCGGGGCGACATTCCAGCGGAAGGTGCACCCAGCAGGCAGTGCGGTGATGCTCTGTGAGGAGGTAAATCGCGGCCCATGGACACCCTACGCAGCGAGCTTTCCTGTGTGCGAGACAATTTCAGTTGGTTTTAATTTAGAATGTCTTTAAATTATCTTTTCTCTTCATTGCTATCTTCCCATTCCCAAACCAAATTGCTCATTTTTATTTTTAAAGGAAATAGAAAAACTTGACAGACTTGCAAGTACAGACTGATAGAAAATGGAGGAAAAGTGCTTGTGATCACATTCTACTGTTAAAGGGCTCTTAGGATTTGGGGAAAGGTCTCAAGTGTCTGCTTCAGCGGTACCTTCTAGAAAATGAGGAGAGTAATGAAAGTCTTCATCCCTATCACCTTCTTCAGAGAGTTACTGTGAAGAACCAGAGTACAGAGGTGCCCAAATCTTCTAGTCTCATTTTATACAAAACTCCAAATATAAGATTAAAAAAAAAACAATTCACAGATATGTTTCAGACTAGAATCTTTATATCTGCCAATAAAATAAAAATTTTAAGTCTGGAATAAAAAGAGGGTTTTGTAACTTTGTTCTGTTCTGTTTTGTTTTGTTTCTTTTTACAAATGCTTGTATAGTATTTCTAGCCAACTTGAAATACTTAATTTACTCATCATAGCAATGTGTGTCAGGTCTTCTCGTTATCATCTGCATTTTACAAATGAGAAATTTGGGCCACGGAATGGTTGAGTAACGTGTCCACTTGTTACTCAGCTGTAATGAGTTGGAGTCAAATTTAACTTCAGGAATGCTGGCTACAAACTCCGTGCTCATAACTACCACATATTCTGCTTATTGGAACATCCTTATGTGTAAGTCCCAAACAAGGGATGTAGTAAAGAGATGCATCCCAGAGATGTAGTAAAGTTTTGACCTAGTGCACATCTTTCTAGAGAACTTCTTAAAATTTCCTCCAGTGTGATGCTCTCCACTTGACAGAGGAGACGCTGAAAATACTGTAACGGGTGCCTGATGTGAGCAAATCATGTCCATAAAGTTCTTTGAGGGCTTTTTCCTCCAGGTGCTCATAGTGCTACTTGTACTTCTATCTCCTGAAAAATAACAAAGTCAAGATGGTCTGGTATTTGCAGCTGAGTATTTGAATTGTCAAGTTGAAAGTGACAAAAATGTTCGTTCATGAAGTCCGTGACAGCTATTGACATTTAAGCCACAAACCCAGGTCGCTGTCAAAGCTTATATCAGAGATTTATTAGATCCAACAGTTATGCAATGGGGATGCAGAAAGCAACCAAAGAAGCACAAAGAAGGAAGACAAGTCTAGTGGAATATTTCTATTTCTAATGCTAGAGTATGGACAAAGACCTTAGGGGAAAATAATGGGATTGAATAAAATCCAACTATGCATGTGGTTGGGTTACATCAAAAAGCACTCTTAAGATATCCTCCAATCATTAACTAATACTCTGGAAAAAAAATGTATACACAGTCCCACTTTATAAAAGTATTTTGTACCACTTTGCTGAGAAGGGCTAAGAAAAGTAAAACTATGTTATCGATATAGACTCCTTAGAAACTTTCCATCTCAGAAGAATGGGCATCATTGAAAACTGGTAAGATTGGTTGTGCAAAGACATCTAGACCACACTAAAAACAAAATATTATTTGGTATTATACCTTTCACTTGGGAATTCAGGGGAACCAGCGCTTGAGATGTTTGATTCCATTTTCTGCCTATACTCTCTCATGCTTTGAAAACCCTTATGTATATAGATGATATTCAGGACACACAGCAACCATTTATTCTTACATTCAACACATATTGACTAAATATTCTATGTTAGATATTGTGCTAAAAGATGGGATTTATCAGGAAGCACACAGCAACTTTGTGGAATCTAACGAGAGAAGAGGGATGTGTATTTATTTATTTTGAGAGAGAGAGAGCATAAGCAGGGGAAAGGCAGAGAGAGAAGGAGAGAGAGAATCCCAAGCAGGCTCTGTGCTCACGGTTTGTGAGATGGTGACCTAAGTCAAAACCAAGAGTCAGGCACTCAACCGACTGAGTCACACAGGTGTCCTGGGCAGAGGGATATTTAATAAAATTAAAATTAATTGAAAATTTTGAAAATATTATTATAATAAAGTGGAGTTTTACTTTGAGAGCAATGGGGTAGAAGGGCAGTAATGGAGGACAAAGAAGGCCGCTAGGAACAAACAGCAGGTTTCTGCTCTTGAATATTTCCTAGCTAGACACACTCTACCAAGTAATTAAGCAATTCGACTTAATTGAGGAAACACAGGCATTAAAATTAAACAGCCAGGAGTTAAAAACACACTAAACAGGTTTATCCACATTGCCTCCTTGATCATCAGTTTTCTTGTCAGTAAAATGGAATCATTACTACCTTGAAGGGTTGTTTGGAGAAGTATAATTAGGTCAAGTATCTAGTACATAGTAGGAACTCAATGAATCATAGAATTATATTGTTGCCCTTTTTGTTTTTGTAAAGAGAGAAAGAGTGAATGGGGGAGAGTGGCACAGAGAAAGAGAGCGTTTTAAGCAAACTCCACATTCAGTGCAGTGCCTGAAGCAGGGCCACAACACCAGGACCATGACTTGAGCTAAAATTAAGAGTTGGATGTTCAACCAGCTGAGCCGCCCAAGCACCCCTACCTGTTGTCATATTTATTACTGTCAATTATAGCAATAAAAACTCATTTGTTAAGTCTCGTGCTACCTACCTCTTTAAGGAGAGAAGCATGAAAATCTTTAAGCTAATGTATAAATTTGTACTAGTAAAACTGTATTCCCTTCCAACTACTGTAGGGGATACACAAATATGGAAACGGCCATTGATGTAGGCCGTTCATTGTAGAATATGAAAAAAGTCAGGAAGACTGACAGTTTCATTGGAAAGTTGGAAGACAAAGGAAGTTAGTCTGATTTCAATACTTTGTTAGGCTCTGTGTTAATTGTCTGTGAAAGTGTGGACATGAAAGATAATGTGGTTGTCGTCACATAAGTCCCCATGTGATTTCATGAACAATTTCATTGAAATAAAACATTTCAATCAAGCTTCATTCATTGATCCTTGCACAAAAGAATCCAATGCAGCTCTTCTCTTCCCGAAAATTTCCATCAGAAAAACATATTCTTGCAACTTCCCTGGTAAGCATAATTCAAAGATGTAAATTCACTTGTTTTTTTTTTTTTAAGCATCCAGCACTTTTTTAAAAATGTTTATTTACTTTTGACAGAGAGGGAGAGAGAGAGTACGAGCAGGGAGGGGCACAGAGTGAGGGGGATGGAGGATCCAAAGTGGGTTCTGTACTAATAGCAGAGAGCCCAAGGTAGGACTCGAACTCACGAACTATGAGATCATGACCTGAGTCGAAGTCGGATGCTTAACTGGCTGACCCACCCAGGTGCTGCCAAACACCCAGCATTTTTAAGAAGGAATCTGCAGATTGCTCCAGTCAAATGTTGACCTTTAGGTTTAGAAATTAATTTAGGAGGATTCTGAGCAGGAATTTCAAGAGTTTTAACTTAGGCCAAAATATGAACTACTAAATGTTTAATCCCCTTTCTTGGATGGGACAGACGACCAAGGCTCTGGTCAATTGATCTGGAAATTTGGGCTAGTCATGAAGTGAAAGACTTGTCTGGAGCCAATCTTGTAAATAACTGGAGTTAAGGAGCAATTACCAGGGGATGAGTTCAGAGAATATGGACTTCTCACAAGAAATTGAATGGGAATTTGTTAAAGTGCGACCCAGGGTAACCTGCTCCAAAATGACTTAAGGACTTTCTGAAAAGTTCCAGAGTCCCACCAGAAAACAATGGGATTAGACTCACTCGGGTTAAATTCCAGGGATCTGCTTTGTAATGACAAGTTTTCTAGGTCGTCTGTGTGCACTCAAAGTGTGGGTGGTACTTAGGTAGACAATTTGGGCCTGGATGACCAAATCCATCCTATAATATTGTATCACCCAGGGATCATAGGGAGCAGATATGTGATGGTGTTTGGAGCGAGTCTTAGAAAGAAGAAACTCAGGAGATTTCTGTGACCTCAAAAGCAAACAGCTTCCTTCTAAACTTACACTGCTCTGTACTCATGTTGCACACCGGGTGGTTCAGTGTCCAGACCTAGAAAGGCAGCAGTAAACTATGAATGAGTTCCACCTACATGTCTTTCCCTGTCTTGCACATGCATTAAATTCTACCCAAGTAGGATGCTAATAGAGTGGAGGATTTCAACATTTTCTTGCTGGTAGACAAATATATATATTTTATTAAATTCTATATTTACTAACCTGATTTTTTTTAATTGCAGATATAGTAGTGTACCAGATGATGAGGAAGACTTCATTCAAAAGGATTGCAATAAGTCTCAAGATTGTTGCAATACGGGAGAGACTGAGCTCCTCTTGGCTGCAACAAAAGGCAACCTTTTTAAACACTTGGTGGTGCTAATGAAAAAGTCCTGGATGACTTGAGCAGGGAAGTGGCTGAAAGCAATCCGGGTGATCTGTACTTGCTAGTTGTTTCTTATGGAAGTCAGGCTTCTAACCTCCCACAGAAAATGGGAGACAGTTCTGACAATAGACACTTCTCACAGGAAGTCCAATGAGAATTTGTTAAAGTGTGGTCATTGATAACCCACTCAAAAATTACTCATGAAGTAAGATGGGGGCCCTATCTTTCCTGGTTATAAGATTTCAAAGGAATGTTTCCTATCCCTTTTTCTTTGAGAAAGACATTTCTGCACGAAAGAAGATTATACATTGCAAAGGAGCAGAGAAAGAATTTATAACCGCAAGTTTTCTAAAGTAAATGTGCTAAAGAGAGAGAGAGAGAGAGAGAGAGGTCAGGGGCTTACAGTCAGGAAGAAGCTTATCTAAAAGTTTAATCAAGATGAGGGGAGAGTTAAGCCAATCTTGGTCCCAGGGTGTAGACTAGGAAACTAGTTTCCTTAAAGGTATCTTCCATGAAAGACATTCTGTTCAGATTTCCCGGGGGGGTGTCCTGGCATCAAACAACATCACCGACTTTTCCCTTTGTCAGAAGACGGACCCCAATTCTATGATCACCACTATATAACAGTGACCTATAGGAATATTTTACTGCATTTGGCTCTTCTGTCTTTTTGCATCTAAAATTGTTAAACAATGAGATCATATCGAAGTTCTCAAGCATCTTGATGTTCACATAAAACGCATAGTTAGCTTTGCAAGACCAACGACAGAGGTTTTCCATTTTCATCTGAAACTTTGGTAAGATGTGTACATAATGGATCCCTCTTTGGAATTTGCGGACAATGATCTATTCACGTGGATTCTTGGTATTCGATGATTTTCAGATCCCGTAATCACTGACACGCTATGGGTGTCGCGTTGGCTTCAGAGAGTCTAGCTCTGAGTGTGGGGAGGAGATTGACATTTAGAATTAATAAGAGGTGTGTTTTAAATAAAAGCCCGTCATACTTCACTAACATTAAAACTGTGAGTCCCGACTGTGCATTTTTTTTCTCATATTTTCTGATAGTGCGTTTTTCACCCCTGCCCCTCACGCATGCCGTTATGCTCTACTCTTTTTTCAAGTGTTTGCATGTAATAACACCCTTGGCACTTAATGTGAAGTGCTGTCAATCCTACAAGGGGCTCTATGCCTGCTCCAACCTTCCACAACATCCTGCAGAAATCAATACAAAGCCGCCAGTTTGTTAATAAATCTGCAATTAAGATGTAATGAATTTTGAATGAGAAATGATTTCTTTTAAGTGTGACTAAGAAGCATGCAATCACGGTGAAATGAGAGAAGGGCAACTTGACTTCAAGCATCTCTGACTCTGTGGCTTTGTCTTATAATTTCCATGATCCTGGAATTTACAGCTATCAGTCCAGGACATTTCTTCCCACCCTGGGTTCATCTACACAAGAAATACCTAGTGGATTAAATACAGCCTGACCTGGAGGAGATTTTTAAAGGTCAAAAAGTAAACTTAATTATTAAAAAAAAAATGTCTTGGGATACTTTGTAAATGTGAGGGCTAGTTTATCTCCTTCCAAGACAAGTCTTAATTAAGGTAATTTTATTCTTGTGTTCCTCTACTAATTTTTCTAGGAACAAAAATCCCAGCCCAGTCTTTAATTAAGGCATCAAATGTTACTGATTATTTTCACAGCTTAGTGAACAGTGCTTAACATTTATATCCTTCTATAAAAAATACAGGAGAGGATTTTCACATCTCTGGAGCATAATGTCACTTTATGGGTCCTCGAGTAAGTGCTGTCCTCCTCAGCCACCCCAAGAAGAGCTACAGTGCATCTCATCGAAGGGCCCAGGGCTATATTCCCAATTCTTCCACTTCCTCTCCCACACCAAAGCCGTCATTAAAGTCATTCAATTCTGTTATATGAACACATCTAGCTGCCATCTCCTGTACTCCCTCGGTTCCTCCTTGTGTTTTGTGATTCCTAAAATATTACCAGAATATCCTCATTAAGCCTTCTCACATTTTATTCCACCCAACTCCCAGCTCACCATGCCATTCGTCTTCTTGGAGTGCCTTTCATTCATTCTTCCTGTTCAAAACATTCAGTAGCTTCTCTTAATCCAACAGATAAAGTTTGGGGATCAAATCTCTCTTCACTTGGCCCCAGCCCACTATTCCAACAATTTTACCTGCTGCTGTCTTCAATTAAACCTCTAAATAAAAAGCTGTTCGCTGCCATTGCCTCCTGTGGCATCTTTCAGTGTCATTTTGTGCAGGTCTAAACCACAGCTGTTCTTTAACTTCTCCGAGAAGTAGCCTCTGACACCTTCCCTGATGCCTCCGCCATGCTATTCCAAGCCCAGCTAGAAGCCTTGTCTCCCTCCGTGAATCCCTGTAGAATTTTAGCTGTCATTTCCCTGATGATGCTAGCATTTTGTACTGTTGTTAGGAATGTTTTCTTTATCTTCACAGTGTGTAAACTCTTTAAAGAAAGGACCACGTCAGATTCAGTTTTCTTTTTGGTATTCCACGAAGTGTTGCACTCGGCGTCTTTGACCTAGGAGGACTTCAATAAATTTGAGCAATTCTCCAGTGAATTACTGATGTGCAATAAGGCAAATGTAAGAAATGTTGGCGTACCCATTACAAGCTAATCTTCCTCCAATCACTGATGTTACTTACTTGTTAACTCTAACTTATAATTCTTCATTTTCATGAGCATTGCTTTTATAATAAAGTTCACTTTAGTATTAAATCCAATACGTGACATGACCTTAAGGCATTAAGAATTCTTCCTAGTCCTGTCACTCTCAAACCACAAATTCTCAGTGTCCTGAACAATTTTCAAACTTAAGTTAAATTTCCAGCGAAAACCACCAAAGGTAGTATCACATCTCAAGAATGGCGGCACGTAATCCTAAAATATTCCAGTAACGTTCTATCTGATAGCAGCCCCAGTTATATCTACGTATGAGGACGATGGAAGCACTATCATATCCAGAGTGTAGTTCTACTCACATAACTCAAAGCATTGATTTCCAGCGTTCAAAATGTTCACTAATATACAAATAATGAAAGCTACATTTAAGAAGAACTAAAGCTGTTAGGCAGGGATCTTCGAGATCCCTGTCATTTAAAAGAAAATGTCAGTTTCTCGCGGCTGTGATAGAATGGGTAGATACAAAGGAGGTGATTTATACTGTTGATTGCACGACCATATTGAATCATTTCTAAAATACAATAAACTGTAGTTAAGTGCAAGGCTCCAGTTGCTGACCTCTTTATTACCTGATTCATTGTGCTAGACACACTTGGGAGGGAAAATGAGCTCATCAATCAAATGATAATGTTTACCAGCCCAGAGCTTTCTTCTGAGCTTATGACATTCAGTAGCAAAAATACATGAATAGTTTTGTAAGCTTCTCTGGGAGAAAGACTGCCATTTCTATATGATTAGGAGGCAAACTGTCTTTCATTCTAAACACCTAACATTTCTGCTAATCCAATCTGACCAATCACAAATGCAGAAGGACTTGAATAATTCAAGGTCTCCAAATGTATTTGAAGTCAAAAGCTCTTGTTGAGAAATTTGCCCGGTTCTATTGGTGCAGCAGGCTATACTGAGCTGTGTAATAACTTCCTTTCAGAAGAGCGTTCCTTTTGAATTAAAGTAGGAGCATGCCTTTGATTTGGAGTGTTACCATTTTGTTATATCCGAAAAAGAAAATGTTTCTTATGAAAAGAGAAGTTCTGAAGATATATCCAAGCGTTGTCTGCCCTCAATACAGAAAAGGTCCCAATTAGAATGCAACTATTCGGTAAGAATCTGTTGTAGCCCTCCTGGTCCATCCCATGCTTCATCTGGCTTGCCAGCGCTTCTCTACAAAACAAATAGCTCCGAGATTAGCATTTCTATTACATTATTTTTAATGTGTGTCTTCATTTCTTACCCTTGTTTAAAAACCTGTTAATAATTTCCCTTGTTTAAAAAGCGATATCCATATTACATATCTTGGCCTTCTATATCTCCTTAAAACCTTTCCTAACTTCATACTGCAAGAATCCGAACCTCTTTCCAAGCTAATTTTCCAAAATAATTTACATCAATTTGCACCTACCACTGTTCTCTCAAACGGGCACTTAACCTTTCTTTTATCCCTGTTATGTCTGCCTTCTTTGTACATGCAAGGCCTGCATCTAGATTTAGCTGTAATCAAGTCTTACCCACCTTGGAACCTCATCTGGAAGCTGAGGGAAGCCCTTAATGAATATTCAAGGTCATGATGGTAGAGTTGTAAGGTCAATTCTTCTTCCAGAAAATGCAAGGGGACATAATCATCTGATATATCATTTTATTTTTGACCCTAATGTGTATGGGCGGGCGGGGGTGGGGAGTGTCACTGGGAAGGTGAGAGGGACGTAGTTTTCAACCCAACTGAAAATGTGTAAGTCAACCGTTTAGCACAAAACCTAGAACTTCATAGGAATTTGGTATTTGTTGCAACAAACAATGCAGGTTGACACCATTGTTCTGTTGCTGCCTTCCAAAAGAGTTGGAAAACAGGACACTTTGCAGACCATATAGTTTTGGAAAAGTTTTCTGGGGTGTCTGGAAAACTGACTTTCTCTCTCTTCCTGCCTTGAACTTAAGAGGAAGCAGAGCTGAGAAATCTAGTCTGTGATCCTCTTCAGACAGGCCAAGAGACACAGAGAAGGGCCTCACTGCCAGCATGTATTTAACATATCATTGGTGGTATTTTGTCTCATTTGCCATGGAAAGAATATCTTTCGGACGCAAAACATAGCTATTATTATTATTAGCTATCCTTCTAGCAGCAATTCTTGGCCTGTGTCATGACTACGTACAGACCAAAGAATAGTTAACACGTTGATGTTTCATGAACACATTATCCACATGAGATTCTGCCTTGAGCACATATATCTATTGTAAGTGAAAATATTTTGTGTTTCAGAAATTTGTTTCAATACCATACAAATGGAATCTTTAAGTATTTTAGTGTGGGAAAATGAATTATCAAGTTGGAAGACATGATTTTGGAAGGATTTAGCTTCAATATATCAGTAGCTGGTGTCATTCAGCATTAACCTTGTACTAGGTCAGCAATAAACCAGATAGCTTTGACCATCGCCATATTTCTTTCAGTTACACCACGTAGTCAGTAGTACAAACTTCTATACCAAAGAGGAGAGTACTTAGAAAAGTAATTGGTTCAAGGTCAAACAGCTGAATAGTTGCAGAGGTGAGAATTAAACTTGCGTTTGTTCACTTCTAAATCTGTAATCTTAAATATTTATGTATTCTCTCACAACATAGTCTAATCCAGAGAATTGAAATATATAAAAATCATATTTATAACTTGAAATCTGTTTTGTTTGGTATTGTTAGCTACAAAATAAACTGTTTCAAAGGTGTCTTTCATTCTTTCAAATCAATATGTATTTTGTGATTACTCCATGCATATGCTAGGGCCCCGGGAATGCAACATTGGACAATACAGTCATAATTTCTGTCCTTAACAAACATACAATTTACTAGGAAGTGTAGATGTTAAGATAATAACTATTAACATAGGTCTTATGTGTGAAATTTTAATGTCATTAGAAATTCTCCCCAGAGTTGTCTAAGCTGAGCTGTGAAGGATGAATCCTTAGGGGCAGGCATCCCAAAGAAAAAGTTAAGATTATTCCTGGTAGGGTATAACTTTGATATTTAAATGAAAGAGTGGATATAGAAAAGACTTAGGAGTTAAATCCTAGTAGGACATGAGAGCTTTAATAAAGAATTATTTATTTGTGTGCTTTTTTGAACTAAAAAAAAAATAGAAGTTATTGAAGTAAGCTTTAAGTGTCAGAATAATATGATCAGATTTGCATTTTGGAAAGGTCACTCTGACTCACAGTGTGGCAAATAAATTAGAGGCAGTCGCCTGAAATCAGCGAGAGCTCCCGTTCATTCGAATACCTTTCTCGGATTGGCAGTTCAGAGGCATTTGCAATCTCGCATGTAAGAAATGTGGCAAAGTCTTGACTTGGATGTGGGCAAAAACAGTCTGGAAATACTAGTGTCCATGGATACCCCTCTGTAGTTCCCGGATCTCTGGTTGGCAGAATTTGGGAGATGAAACAGCCTTTCTCCCTTCCTGTGGCAGGAGAAGTGATACTTTAAGGGAAGTTTCCATGAGAGGAGGTGGTGAAACGTTTGAGGATGTCAGGGTGCTTTTTAATCATAAAATCTGAGTTTGGTTGTGTAAGACTGAGGGCGGGGCAAAAGAGAAAAGAGAAAGGCCAAAGGAGGGTGGATCAAATTTAAGCAAACTGCAGTGTTTTGGAGATGAGGGTGCGGGAGAGTACTGACAAGATAGGGGGTTTAGGATTTTTGCCAGCGAGCTCTGGAATGAGAGAACTTCCTGATGAACGGATTTAGGTTCATTTGAGGTTGGAGGACAACATCTGAAGAGTCCCTTCTTGGATGAAAGACACGTTAAGTCCTCCAGGGATTCACTGTGACTTCCTCAGCTGGCCCCCAGTGACGGCTGTGCCAGCGCTGGACATCCTCATGTTCCTTGAGCTGGTCAGCCCTTGCAATGTTGGCAGGACTGAGGGGTCCCGGGAAGGAAAGGAAAAACATAGAGAGGAGTTATTAGCACAGTACTGACCTTCAGGAATTTCATGCGATTCTAAAGGCGGGGGACTCTATTTTTCTAAATGATTACCTGTTGCCTTTAAAAGGTGTTATGATCCGTTTTCTTCTCGTATTTCATATTGCTGATTACCTGGATATTGTTATTTTTTCTTTTTAAGTCATGGCCTTGGACCACTTACAGAATGTTCTGAAGTGAGCCCGACGTCTTGCTGTGTCCGAGGATGCAGCAGAGGCCGAGAGGTTTCGATCCTTACATCACTGAGAACCCCACAGCTTTGGAAATGAAAACCGGGAACAGGGTCTGGAAGAAAGGGCCTAATTCACAATAAACGGCAAAATATCACAACCCAGAAGCCCGCATACCTGTGATACGTGGAGCACGGGTTGAGATGCTCTAGGCCGATGCTGTCTGGTAGAAATAGAATGTGAGTCAGACACACATCTCACGTGTCATCTTACATTCACTAGTAGCCACATTTTTAAAAAGTAAAAAGAAATACTTTTGAATATGATTATAATACATCTTATTTAACAGAGCACATTCAAAATGCTATCCTTTCAATGGATAAATAATATAAAACAATTATTAAGAAACATTTACATTATATTTTATTTCATACCAGGTCTTTGGAATCTATTGGGTATTTTATTATTTTACTTTATGTTATTTTATTTTATTTATTTTCTTTATTTTTTGGAATCCAATGAGTGTTTAAGATATCTCAATTCAGACTAGCCACATTTCAAATGCCCCAAAACTAAACCTCCCTAGAGCCTACCATATCAGATAATTCTTGTTTGTGCGAGTTGCCAGAATACTAAATCCAGAAAATGTTTTATTGGTTTTTGAATGTTTTAAAAAGATTTACAAGTATACATATGTTGTTTCATTAATAAGGGAGATAAACTAAAATATATTAATTTCCTTCTCTAGATTTATTTAGGTAGAACAATTCTCATTAATTTCTATAGACAGGGAGGAATTGGTAGGCATTCAATGAGGATACCCTTAGGATTTTGTAATTTAATTAGGAAAATAGAAATGAAAGCATGATAAGTGCTGTATTAGAGCACCAGATTGATAAGGGCACAAGGGGTGAAACAAATCCAGGCTTGTGTGATCACAGGAAAATTTTAAAAGCAATATTGTCAATATTGGACTGTAGTCCATATAAGTCGGATCATGTTACTTACTTCCTTTTTTTAAAAAATTAAGGTTTATTTTTGAGAGAGAGAGAGAGAGAAACAGAGTATGAGCAGGGGGAGGGGCAGAGAGACTGAAAGACACAGAATCCAAAGTAGGTTCCAGGCTCTGAGCTGTTAGCACAGAGCCTGACACGGGGCTCGAACTGACAAACTGTGAGATCATGACCTGAGCCCATCGGATGCTTAACTGACTGAGACTTCCAGGTGCCCCTATGTTGCTTACTTCTTATTCAGCACCTAAAATTCAAAATTCTTAGAGTGGCCAATAAGGCCAGAAACAATTCACCCTCCTGTAGCTCTCCAACTTTCTCCCTTTCCTCCCTCCATCCCTACCCCACCCATTGAGTTTGCCCTCAGTAGCCAGGCTGGTCCCTCACTTGGACTTCATTTACAACAAATATATTCCCACCTCAGGGTCTTTGCATGGACTCTTTCCTCTGCCTACAACATCATCCACCTGGATAGCTGAAAGGCTTCTTCCTGCGAGTCTCTGCTCAAAGGCAATGTTATTAAAGAGGCTTCCCATAACCACCCTGCCGCTACGCTTTCCCCTTCTATCCTACTTCATTTTCCCCCATACCACTTAATACCAATGTAATGATGAATGTTATGTGTCAACTTGGTTGGGCCATAACGCCCAGATGTTTGATCAAACACTACCCTGTATGTTTCCAGAAAGAGTCTTTTAGAAAGAAATTAATATTTAAACCCGGGGACCTTCAGTAAAGCAGATCATGCTCCTCAGTGTAGGCAGGCCTTGTTTAATCAGTTGAAGAACTGTTTAGCCTGAAGAGTGACCTCCACCAAACAACAGGGAATTCTGTCAGAATACAGCCTTTGGACCCAGACTGAACTCCTCTCTGGGTCTCCAGACTGGTGGCTGGGCACATTTGAGTTTATGAAGCCTCCACAATAGCGAGAGCCAATTTCTGTGGAGAACCCTGCCTGACTAATACAACCACCTAAACTAGTAGATTTTTTTTAAAGAAATTATTTACTTGCTGTATGCATTCCCCTACTAAAATATAAATCCAAGGAGTGGTACATTGTTTTCTTCACTACTCTCCTTCCAGCATGAAGGAGCTGAAGGAGCTCAATATATATTTGTTGAGTTACTCAATACATTAAGGAATAATTCTGTTCATGTTGACCGAAATGAGTGGAATAATTCTGAGCAGGCAGCAATGGATAGGACCAGCTACACTGTAATAATAGATTTTACAGAACCTTAGTATCTTCCCTTATCTAAGACTCATAAAAGAAAGAACATGTTTCTTTAAATGTGGTCAATTAACATAATTGCTAATCTTTTAAATCAGTGCTAATGGTCATTATAGACCGTGCTCCAAAGAAATGATCCCAGAAACACATGTTCACCCTCAATGACCATATCTTTCTGAGTCTCAAATAGGATGTAGCAGTTAAGCATATGTCCAATAAACATTAGCAACAATCCATAAACTGTGAGGCTAAGTAAAAAAATAATAATAAAACAGCAAGATATCAAAGCTTCAAATGACCATGACCCCAACATCGCTGACTTCATCTCCAAGAAATACAATAAGAACTTGACTCATGATATGTCTGTATGTCTTGTGCTCAGGTATAGGAATACATTCACTTAGTTATTAATGTTATTATTATTTTTTTCTTTTCTCCCTATCACTGGAACTCAGTTATTATATCTCTCATCTACTTCAGAAGCTAATGACTTCATCCTACATTTTTTTCCTCTCAAATATAGGCTACATTTACACATATGTGACACGGCAAATAGACACATTTGCAAATACGCACACGCAAAGTGTGACGCATACGGCTTTTATGGAAGTGTTATTGCACAAGCCATTTGCATATGGGATGGGAGCGGGAAATGGTAAAAACAAAGTCAAACAAAGACATTGCAAAAAATTAACATTCTCATCTTAGTTTTCTAAGTTAGAATTAAGGGGGTAAAACTTGTGGAAGGGAACAGAACATTAGCATCTAGAGAAGGGGACTCGGGTTCTAACGCTGCCAATGACTGAGACCTGACCCCAGGGTCATCCTAACTGCTGTGGACTTCTGTTTTGTCCAACTCGAAGGGAGAGGGTGCCTTCTCGCTCTAAGATGCTCTTTGATTTCATGAAATAAATAATCTAAATACCCGGTATTGAGAAAATGCTACTTTTTGAAGAGCGTCCTTAATATCAAAGTCACAATGGGCTAGATATAAGAAAAAAAAAATAATCAGGAACAACTTTATCTGAACCTTTCCTTTGGGCAATGAAGAATTTCAAGAATAGGAGTATTTAGCAGGTGTGTGAAAGCACTAATTAGCTTCCCAGAGCCCTTGGTTTGTAAGCCAGAACTCCTTACACATATACTCTGCTTTCTAGAAATAAATCTGTATCTATTTATTTCATTCTTTCATAAACTTTTTTGAATGGTGAAAGCTTTATTTCAAGACCTTCAAATCTTTTTAAACAATTTATATTATGGGGAGCCCTGCTATTTTAAACCCTGGGTTGCCAGACTATGACAAACTGAAATGGAAAGTCGTGAAGAGTAACTTGTAAAATTGTCAAATTGAATCGAGGCACAGACAAAGCTATCAATTCCTATTTGCATATAAGCCTGAATCTTAGAAATAGTCTTTTCAGGAGATAATGCTTCATGATGAAACTTCTCCTTCTGTGCTATTATCAATTTTAAAATCTATTTAGTTAGTCATTAGTTCCATACTTATTTTAAAATATAAATACATTTTAAAGGAGTGATTCTCAGGTTTAACCTAGCTAGTTCAGATACAGGGGAACACTTGAGAGGTTATTTTGGCCAATTGGATAAGAAGAAATACAATGTTGATTTCATCTTTTATGTCCTTTAGTATAATAAGACCTCGTAAGCTTTCCACTGTTGATTTATGATAGAATTTTATAGCCAAAGAAATATTTTAGTATATTTGACATAAGCCATCCATCTGTCTACCTAACTAGTTGGCCATGACTTGTTGCCTGTGATTTTGAATAATTGAAGGCATCTATATAAGAGCTTATGCATTCTAAGATACTGCTGCCCAACAGAACATGAAAGCTATAGCTACATCAATGTACACATCTAATCATCTGCATACTTTTCCCAATAGGCCTTCGTGAAACAGTGACCCAAGGTTGATAACTGGAAAGAAAATCTATAAAATCACTGTGTAGAAACTTAAGTGTGAAAAAGATGATGAAAGATACAGATACATATACCCAGAGGCAAAACTTTGTGGAAAGACTGAAAAGAGAGCTAGAAATAATACATTCATTCATTGATCAGATAGGTATTCAGTAATTACTACAGGACGGGTACCACACAACAATGGGAACCCACAAGAAGGTAGGATGGATGTGTAAGATTGGGGCTTTGTAGAAGAAAGCTGTAGAGGTCTCCACAGCTTTCACAAAAGAAATGATATGTGGACTCTTGACAAATGAGATGTAGACTTGAGGTTTTAGCATTTTAAAAAACTTATAGTAGAATTAAACAGGAAGGTGACTTGTTTGGGTGGTGTGTTCCATTTGTTTAAGAATCAATGCCAAGCATTGTGTCAGAAAGCGAAGGGGGTCCAGGTCCTAAGCAGTAGAGTGTCCACAATAGCTGTAGAGCATACAAGTGACACAATCAGATTTATTTATTTTTTTAATAATTGAAGACCAGGTATGGGACAGACAACCAACATAGAGACTAGATAACAGGGTTTTGCAGTAGTCTAGGAAAAAGTTGTCGATGATGTCAATAAAGGTATTGGTGGTGAGCATAGTGAGGAGACTACGCTACTTTCAGTGTACCACTTGTATACCACATGATGCACGTGTGTCGTGACAGAACATTAGACATGACTAACCCTTCCCTGAGCCAGCATGTTGCTCCTCATTAAAGACCCCTCAGGACAGGTGGCCGACATCAGTGTAAAACATTCCCCAACATCCCTCTCGCCCATGCTGCGTTCTTCTTAGTCTTGTTTATTCCTCCCTATAAAAGAAATTTTCTTCCTGCCTGACATTTGCAGATCTCATGGTCAGAGTGTTCTTCTTGTTACCCTAGTCTCCAAAAATCCTTTCCCATAAAGTCACTACTTTATTTCCTTTCGATGGTTTAGTGATTCTTATTTGTTCAGGTTTCAAACTGCTCCCTTTTCCCCTCCTAGTTTCTTTGTGTGCTATGTATTATGCCTCCAGAATGTGGATGGACTTTAATGAAAATATTCCCTTCAGTATCTATTTAAAATATCAATATTTTCAAATGGCGTATCTGTGTCGAAGCAGAAGTTGCAAGGTGTAAATGAGATGCTATACGTAAAGAAGTCAGTACAGAGCCTGGCACAGAGGAAACCCCCAACAAGTGTTGGCTGATTGATGTTATTGTGATTTTTGTAAATGCTATTACAGAATGCAAATCTTAGCTCATCATTTTCCATGGAAAAATTCTACCTTTTGCTCCTAACATGGAAGATAAAACCCAAGCCCCTTAATATAACTCACATGGTCTTTTATGATGAGGACCCTACCTACAGATTAGCCCCAGGGTAGAATGAATGCTTCATTCGCTTTATTGAGTTTCCAGGTCCTGAAAATAGGGCTTCCTATTCTTACATTTGGTATTTCAACTGCCTCGCATACCCCACCCTCTCATTTCCCAATTAATATGGAAAATAATTTTTGCATATTTTAAACTATCATGAAGTGTCAAGAACAAGACTAAAATGACCCTTCTAAGAGATCATTTTTTTCTCTTTTTTTTTTTTTTTTGTTTTTTTGTTTTAGCGTCTCTGTAGTTGGGATCATTTTATCTCATTTTATTATAAATAAAATACTATTGAATAAGCATTTCTATGTAATTACAGCATTTTATAAACATACTTATCAGTGGTTGCATGACAGGTCATTTTATGTATAATCTATAATTTATGTGACTGATTTAATAGAGTTTCACTTTTTTATGTTTTATCTATTTTCTGGCTATTTTGAATAAGATTATGGTGAGTTTAGTACATATCCATTTATCAACATATTTGGTAATTACCCATAGTTTCAACATGTTCCAAGAATCATTTGCCGGAACCAGATCCCTAGATCAAAGTATATAAATATTTTAAAAGTTTAAACTCCCAGCAGTGCCTGAGAAAGTTCTGTGAGCACTGCGCACTCAACTACATTGCACTGGATTCTTTCTTTTTCTTTTTTTAAGTCTTTGGCTGATTTATTATAATTCTGTATCCTACTAAAAACAATAACAGTAATGATTTTTTGAACACCAGCCACATGTCCGACTTAGTAGGAGACAGATTTTTTTAATTATTTATGTCATTTTCAATGTGATGTTTTAAATCATTATATAATTCTCACATTGACTCTCTGTTTGGAAATCTCAGTTCATATCCTTACATCATTCATCTAGTTGCGTCTTAATATTTCCTTTTTTATCATTTTGTATGTGATTTTTATCATTTTGTACTCCTATTTTCATTTTGTATGTGAGCCGTATATAGGAAAATACAAATCTTTTGCTTCTCGTTCTATTATTGGCATTTTAATTTATTTAGCAGTATTTGAATGTTTTATTTATGTTTATAATTAAAGAAATTTAGGCTTTTTTTAGAAAGTTTGTAACAAATACAATGTTATTAAATAGACAATTAAAACTATCTGTAGGCCCATATTTTTTTTCACTTTAATTACTTAACATTTAGAAAATAATATTTTATCACCTTTCTATATATTTTCTAGATTTTCTTAGGTATAACATACACATCATATGAGAATAAATAAATAAAAATTATTTTTCTTTTTTTAGCCAAATGCCTATATCTTAATTTTCCTTTGAAGAGCTATTTGAATGAACTTCATTTTTATATTTAACAATTACCTTATTAGTAAACACTTGTGTGAATCCATTTGTTTGATGCATTTTTAAATGTTGTGATAAATATCCTTGCATACAAACATTTGTGTTATTTTCTGATTATATCTTTAGGTGAAATTTGGGGAGGCTGAATTATGAATTCATATGAAGGGATTTGCTACAGAGATCTGGCCTTGGGCAATTGTTAGCGCTGGCTTAGCAGTCTCTGTGAGCCTGTTGTCTGCATGTCTGATCCCAGAGCTTGGAGTTTGCAAGGCAGGGAGTTAGCAAGTGAAAATGGACACAAAGAAGTGGGGGAGTCCAAGCTAACCAGGATAATAAATACCCAGTGAGTCTACTTCTCTGATTAAAACCGGACTAACATTCAAAGAAAACAGAAATGCAAGAAATATTATGACGATAATGATATCTAGCTCTTACACAGCATTTACTATACCCAGGCCCTGTAGTAAGTGTTTAATATATAATAAAACTTCTACTCTCCATAGTAATAGCCTTACAGGTCATTACCACTATTCTCCTTTTATCCATGAGAAAAATTAAGTCACTACGAAAGGATACTTAGAAATACTCTTGAATCTTAGAACATTTTGAAAACAAAACAGAACAAAATAGTGATACCGTCTCTATTATTATATTTTTGTTTTGTTTGTATTCCTTCTTGGTCCCCTCTGTACCCCCACACCCCCTTCCCTGTTGTCAAAATTTGATTACAGGTGAAGATTGGCTGCGAGGCAATCTGAAGCAGGGTCAGAAGCCAGAGGCTGGAAAGGTTTATGGTCATTCTGAATTTGCAGTTTCTAATGTGACCTCCAGGAACCCAACTGGCTTGAGTTTTGTTTTCCTTATTGTACCCTGAGTGATTTAACAGATCGGCGCCACGGTGTATTTATTGTGTATGTGTTGTTGTCTTTAAACCTTTGAGTTTAATCTCAGATTCTGAAAGTTGTTTTCAAGATGAAGAAAGCTGCATGGTTAAGTTGTAAAACTTGAAAGAATGAGGGTAAGAGGGGAGAAGGAAGTCTCTTTTTCACAGGCATGAAAGTAGTCATTAAGCTGTAGTAGATATATTTGAACCTGCTTTATCTCAAAAAAGACAATCTATAGAAAGAGGGTTAAAACAATCAAAAACAATTTACTGTTACTTAACACAGAATAATAAATTAATTTGTCTTGAATGCAGACAAGCAGCTAGACTGAAAAGAACAATAAGAGTGTAAAGAAATCTGAGGTGATGCCTAGAGACTCTAATTCAATGGATTGGGGTGAGGGTCAGGAAATCTATTATTTTCGAAATGCCCAGATACATCCAAAGTGCAGCTGATTTGGGAGCTAACGCCAGGTTCTGAAGTTTTTAATCAAGGACGTAAAGGATGAGATTTATATTTCAGAATAACCTCTTTTTGGCATATTGGAGAATGGATTTGTGTGGAAAACAGAAGCAAATCTGAACAACCTCACAAATGAAAGATTTATAATATTTCCCAAGGAAATGAAACAGAGCAGTGTTATCCAAATTTTCAAAAAGAAATGAAATTAACATGTGAAAGTTAAATCCGGTAGAGTTGATTCTCAAAATCGTGCAAAGTATGTCTTTACATTAATCTCACCTGACAAATGAAGAGGTGTAGGCTTTGTGTCTCTGAGACTGACCATCCCATGGAAGACTTGGGACTTCGTCATTAGTGGGAATGTTGTAGCCAGAAAACCCAAATTTGTGCATGCTACCATGACACTGAGTTTGGTGTTCCAAGGAAAGGCACTTACGCCTCAAGCCTTCGGTTTCTAATTTTATGAAAAAGAGTTGGTAAAATAATATCTTTTAGATTACATAGAAAGACTACTAGGAAATTAGTTCAGCAGGGTTTTGATACAGGTTAAAAAGATGGTCGCAAAAAAACAACAAACGCAATTTTTAAAGACTTTATTTTTTACATCGGTTTTACATTTGCAGCCAAATAGAGAGGATGGTACAGAGACATCCCAGATACTCTCTGTGCCCATCCATCCCCCCTCCTCCTCCTCCTCCAGAATCAACATCCATTGTAGTCCCTCTGGCCCCTCGAAAGTGCATTAACACATTGTAACCCAGAATTTACCTTGGGGCCCACTCTCTGTGTTGTACATTCCCTGGGTTTGGACAAATGAATAATGATGTATTCATCATTATAATGTCATGTGGAGTATTTTCAGTGCCATAAAAATATCTGTGTGTACCTATCAGTGCCCTTTTTCCTTCAACCCATAGCGACCCATGGCAAACATTGATCCTTTTTATTGTCTTCATAATTTCACCTTTCCAGAATGCCGTATAGTTGGAATCGTCCAGTCTGTGGTCTTTTCAGATTGGTTTCTCTCACTTAGTAATATGTACTCGAGTTTTCTCCAGGTTTTTTCATAGCTTGATGGCTCATTTCTTCTCGGTGCTAAATAATATTCCAACGTTTGGTTGTACCACCATTTACCCATTAACTGACTGAAGAACACCTTAGTTGCTTCCAAGTTTTGGCAATTACAGATAAGGCTGCTCTACACATCCGTGTGCTGGTTTTTGTACGGACATAAATTTTAACTCCTTTGTGTAAATACCAAGGAGCACATTGCTGGATCATATAGCAAGAATATGGTTAAGGAATATTGCAGGTTGGTGTCAAAAAAGACCACCAGATGCCAAATAGACTCAAGGCAAGATTTATTTAGGGCTGGGTCAAACCTGAACTCCTGATCTTAAGGAGCAATTGCAGAGAATGGCCCCAAACAAAGGCAGCAGTGCGCTTATATACATCACAGCAAGTTAGAATGTGTCATCATTTAGTTTACCAATTACAGTTTATGCACAGACGTTAGTTTTGGTGCGAACCTATCACTGTAAAGTTCTTTGTTCTAAGATGACCAATCATAGTGAGACACCTAAGATATCGCAAGACAGTGAGTTCGGGACTTAGGCCGGATCTTGGTAGAAAGGGAGGGGAAGCGTTCTGCAACCTAACTTATCTGTCCAGCAAATGGGCAGAGTTACAGAAGTAAGTAAACTAAACAAGTTACTGAGATATCACGGAGACCTTATAATGAAATACTGTGAGACTTTATAACATTCCCTACTTATATTGCGAGACCTTATAACAGGATTGCCAGACGGACTTCCAAAGCATCTGTGCCATTCCACATTCCCGCCAGCAACGGCTGAGAGCCCCCGTTGCTCCACGTCCTCACCAGCATTTGGTGTTTCAGTGTTTTACACTTTGGCAATAGAATGTACACACAGAATGTACAACACCAGGCGTGGAGCCGAATGTAAACTATGGCATTTGGGTCATAATCATGTATCAATGTGAATTCATCAACCGGAACTAATGTATCACTCTGGTGGAGGATGTTGATAATGGAGAAAATTGTGTGTGTTTAGCTGCAGGGAATATCTAGTAAATTTCTGTGTTTCTGCTCAATTTTGCTGAGCAGAATGATTACTCTAAAAATAAAATATATTAAAAAATAAGAGCAAAAGCAGGAGACCTAATGACAGGGTCAGAGATGTGGAGCTAAGAAAAAATTTTGTGACAATAGATGAGTGTTGGGGAGCCTGGGTGGCTCAGTTGGTTGAGCGCCTGACTTGACTTCAGCTCAGGCCAGGATCTCACAATTTGGGAGTTCAACCCCTACATTGGGCTCTGTGCTGACAGCGAGGAACCTGCTTGGGATTCTCTCTCTGTTCCTCTCTGTCTACTCCTTCCCCACTCATGATGTCTCCCTTCCTCTCTCTCAAAATAAATAAATAAACTAAAAAAAAAGAAAGAAAATAGGTGAGTGCAATAGCATATGCATGTGTCTATGCTAGTATTGGGCACGTATACACATAATATAATATATGTACACACATGTATATATATATATGTATATATACATATATGTGAATAAATTCCCATAATATGTAAAAAATTATACAAATATCACTCATTTTGAAGTGGTCACTCTCTCCCTTTGACAGAGTTTCTGCCAGCAGGTCAGCCAGCTCTATTTTGATCTGTTCTGGCACTGGAAATGAAATAGAGACAGTTTTCATTCTTGTAATCTTTTCATTGTAAGAAATTCTTGATTAGTGTAATATCTTAGAGCTGCTAATGGCTGATCCGGCTCAACTGTGGTATGATTCAAGAAGAAAAAATACGTCAAGAAAGGCGAAGGAGTAAGAAGAGGAAAGAAATGGGGAGTCAAGAGGGAAGAGTAAAGGAGTAACATGGAAGTGAGTACAGACTAAAGGTGATGTAGTTCACCCGAAGGAGTGAACCAGGAACAAGGTAACTTTGTTTCCAGTATGTCCATGGCCCACAATGGCTGTTAACCAACACAGTCCACATGGCGATCGGCATTGTATTACAGAGATGTTGGTATTACAGATATGTTGTATCACAGAGATACAGAGATGTTGGTGCCATTTACTTTTGAATAACAGACTTGTATTTTTTAGAAAATAATAGACGAGCATTAAACTGAAAGTGAGAAAAACTCAACATCACACAGGATATCACATAAGACATGATTTACAAATATGCATGCTATACACAATCGAATTAGTAACATGAACATTGGAGCACATGCTTACTCCAAAGTTCATCTTGGACCTTGACAATGTTGACCTTTAATCAGAGCCATGTTCCTAGAAAGCAGGACAGATCTAGAAACCTCTCTAGTGTTTTTTTGTTGCTAACTACAAAGGTTGGCTCTGCTGTCCCATATTCGGTTATCACACTGTTCTTCCTCAATGACTCCTATAAAACTCACAGATGAGGCCCACCTCTACCCTTCCTCGTGACTCCCATAAAACTTATTGATGACCTTTTTGTTTATTTGCCTTTATAAAACCCAAAGTCTTATTCCTTTTTTCCGAGATGGTCCTCACTAATGAAATCCTCCCTATTGCAATTACCTGAACACAATCATCCCCCTAATGTGGAGATAAATTTTGTCTTCCACACTTTCTCATCTATCTCTTTAGCTTAGCGTTTCTGGAGCTCCTTACAGTGTCCTATTGCACCACTTACAGCTTCGTAGCCACTACTTTCTTCAGGGGCGGTGTGTGCTGTTTATTGTGTTTTAGCATTTACTTCATTGCACTATTATGCACTGTTACATGTTTGTTTGTTTTTTTTCCTCCAACAGTTTCTGAACTTGTTATTTCAGGAACCAATGCTACTTTGTATCTTTGAAAACAATCACAGAACCAAAAACCGAGGTGTTTTATAAATGAATGAATGCACTAGGGCAATGAATGCAGTTAGACAGTCTATGTAATTGTCACGAAACATCTGCCTAGGAGACATGGGGTGCCTATAGGTTTTCTCAAGTCTCCTTTGGGAGTTTCGGTTAACTGCAGAAGAACTTGTTATCCCAAACAGATTTCTTATTGATGAATTTTAATTAAAGGCATTTTTATGTTCTTTGTCGTTACTTTAGATAGTAATTATAGTTGCCTTCCCAACTCCTAACTAAATTGGTAGGAAGTCGTAGAAGACAGCCTGAAACCAAACTCCGGTTTTTATATATCAGTTATATATTGCTGCATAAAGAACTAAGGCAAAATTTAAAGGCTTAAAATAATCATATTTATTCAGCTCAGGCATCTATGAATCTGTTGAGCACTTCTTTTTATCATGTATAAACTCTGTCACAAATCTGGTCCGTTAGTCATTTCAGCATCTCTGCTGACATTGGCGGGGCTTGGCTGGGCAGTTCCAGCTTCCGCCAGGGCTCATTCACATGTGTGGTGATTGGCTGGCTGCCATCCCAGCATGTCTGGCAAATAGGCGTCCTGTCTCACATCTTCCAGGAGGCTAGTTTTGTCTTGTATTCATCACATGGCAGGAATATAAGAAGGAGACCAGAAGCACATAGATTTCCTGAGACCTAGACTTAGAAATGGTATGCAACTCTATGCTATAAAGTCGTGAGGCCAGCCTAGAGTCAAGGGTGGGAAAAAAAGAATGATCTTTCAATGGAAAGAGCTACAAAGTCACATTCAACAGGGTGTGCATCCGGGGAGGAGTGAAGCACTGGAAATACTTCTGCAGTCAGCCTGTAACGCATTATTTGTATGGATCTGAACTATTTTACTTGGAAAACTGTCCCTTAGGAAAGCAAATAAAAAGCCAATCCTACAGAAGTAGTTCAATGCAAAAGGTATTTAAGACCACAAGGGAGACACTGAAAATGGGGAAGAAAATCAACACTAACATCTTGCTGGCCTGTACGTATCAGGTACAGTGTGTGCTCTCCACTTTTCATGTAGTAGTCATACAATTCTCACTATAAAGTTCTCTCCCCCAAAGAAAATGTCCCCATTGTTTTTCCAATAAAGAAAGTGGGAGAGTTTTAACTAAATTCCTCAATGTCGCATACAAAGAAGTGGCTGAACCATGGTACCAATTCCATTGCCAAATTTGTGTTCTTTACCTGGTCACCACTGTTGCTGAAGCGCGGTTCTTCCACCTGTGTTTTCCTTGTTTTTTTAACTCCCCCAAAATACAATAAGCCTCCGAAGACAGAAAATTTGCCTCCTTTTTCATCCTTTAGTTCTAGTAGAAAGAAGTTGTTGGTTTACAAGTATGACTATGTTCCAATGTCTTATTATTAAAAGAAACTCAATTAATTGGACTCTGAATAGAAAGAAGAAAATTCTGTGAAAAATGGTACTAAAAAATAATAATGGAATATTCTTGGAATCAACAGGACACAATGAGAATTTTTTTTCTTCATGTTTATAGTTTCAAAGCTCATTAACTCTCCTGCAATTTCTATGAATAAAAAGCAAAGACAGTAACAGGGAGGGGGGAGAGGATCCAGGCTTCCCAGTTAGTCCCATGCTGAATAATTCTGTAATAAGATAGTGAATTAAAAAATATGTTCCCAACAAGTAATCCTATCCACAAAAGACAGATCTTCTCAATGTGGTCCCCAGGAGGATGAGGTAGCTGTAGGGAATCTCAGCTACTTCAGCTTTCCCCCCCTTCTGTTCAGGAGGCAGAAATGAACCTTCCCAAAATGAACCCTTTAAATATGAAACGATCACCAGAGGCTAATTGAAACAACAGACAATTGAAACAAATTATGCATTCTTCCTTGAGATAAGAGACTTAAATTATAAATCCTTCAAGTCTAGAAAGTGTGAAATAAATTGAAACGCAATTAAATGTCACCATTAATGACATCTCCAAGTTATTTCTTATAGGATCTCCAGAAACGCTTTGAGGTTTCGGGAACTCTGTACTTATTATCTTAATCAAGCTTATCTCAAGGGTTGTTAAAAAAAAAGTGGGGCGTTAAGATCAGCCCTTCAGTCTCTACCTAAAAAATATAGAGCTCTTTTTTTTTTTTTTTTTGGCTTTGTTTTGCCTCCACCCACCCCACTCTTCCTTCCTTTACTAGCGTTTGATTGAGTTGTGGGCAGTATGACTTGTTTCCAATCATCAAATTAGTTCTATCTTCCTTATTTATTATTATGTGAAGTTTATGAAACAGATGATTATATTGAGTTATAGAGTTTCATGCTGGAAACTGTACAAAATTGATAATTTTATGAGCACAGTCACCTCCATGAGTTGAGGACCTGCTGCTGTGGATGAATTCAGTTTGAAAGGATATCAACATGATTTGTTGAGTGGCTCTTTGTTTTTCTGGATAAGCCTATGATTGGCTAAAATGACCTAGTTAAACCAAGGGCAGAGGTCTGGGTTAAGACCTAGGGAGGTATGCTGTGGATATGTCCCCAACGTCCTATTCAAGCATGGGACCAATTGTTCCCTAACATATACACGTACTGGTTAAATAAACTGATTTCTCTACTTACAAAAGCCTCAGGGCTAATGAATGACAAAGTACCAATATCATCCTAAACAAATCAAACTTTATGTTACTTTCATGAAATTTTGTTCGGAAGGTTCTTATGTCAAGACAAAAGAAACTTAATTATGCAGACGTCAAAAGCTCTGTGGAACAAAATAAATAATTATAAAAGAAATAAATATCATTTATGTTTAGAATCTAAAAATCATTGTCGTGACTAATGACAATGTTTAAAAAAAACTCTAATTTATAAAAAATGAGAGAAATAGAATAGTTGTCTCCCCAGATTTATGGGAAATTACATGAACTCTCTTCTTGAGAAAGTAGGAGATATACCATGTGGTTTGTTTTTGCTTATTGCAAATTAAAGAGCTCTGATCCCAATGTTACTTCATAGGAATCTAATTATCCAAAAACACTAGAAAGAGATAAAAAAAACAAGCCATATAAAAAGGAAAGAGTTTAATCTAGGCTGGAAGCAAAGAATGTAGACTTCAGGGTCTAGACTCAAGGGAATTGCTGTATTTCCATTCAAACATTAGGCAAGAGTTCTTTGGAGATAAAAGCTTTGACTTTTTATGAACTAATGTCATGTCACTCTATGTGTAAATCCACCAAATTAATGTCATAATAAAGCTGTACAGCCTCAAAGGAATTAAATAAACAACATCACTCAGAAATGCACTTCCTTACACATTAGTCAAGATCAAGTCCTGTGGTTGGAAAAAAATCAGATATTTTCCATGTTATAAAAACTTGAAATACATTTTTCCCTAAATCACACTATTAGGAAATGTCTGAGTGGGTCCGTCTGGCTGGTTGATCGCATACTAAGCCATCTTGACTGCCTTGTGTGCATTGTCTAGACTAGATTATAAATTCTAAAAGAGCAGGGACAGTATATCATTGTAATTTGAAATTATAGGCCCTTCTGCAAAAATTGAAAGAAAAAAGTATTTCTTAATTACAAAGTAAGCAAACATCTCATTGGTATATCTCATTTCATGTCCTCCCCTTCCCCAGTGTCCCCTTCCCCTGTACTGCCATCACATAGTCTCATGTAGGGAATGACTGAACAATTTCTGTGACTCATGTCTGTCTTATTCTTTAAGAAGTCATTCTTATTATTACAGAAAAGGAAAAGGAAAAGGACAGAACTGAAGCTTTTATATTATGACTTCGTCTAACACTTACCAAAACTGTATGATGACTCCCTGTAAGATCTGTTGATATCCAAGTAAGGTATACAGTTTAGTTAAGAACCTTTACTGTTTTCAAGTCCTAGTTTTGATAATGCAAATTTTGTATTTGGAGAAATTTGGGTGGAAGGTACAGGAGAACCCTGTGCTCAATTTCTTGTGAGTCTTAAATTACTTCAAAAAACCTAAAAAAATAAATAAATAAAAACACCCTGGTTATGTGTTAGACTTGGTGTTTAGTGTTCATATAGAATTAAGTTGTGTAATTAGGTTCAGGAAAAATGAAGTGAAATTATATTATATTTCTGTGTTCAGACAAATTGGTTTTATGTGTGTATTGGGGTGTCATACTTGAACATCTAAATATCCTAAACAATAAATGAAGTGAAAGAATCTAAGGATCTACATCCATTCTGACAACACATCTAGTATATTCCAACATAGTATCATCAATCTAAAATGAGACAAAGTATTTCCATTCAAATCCATCTCATCCTACACAAAGCATCAAAGTTCTGTTCTCATCGGTTATCAATTCCTCTTGATTTCGACAGTTAAGATTTTTCATACCCATCCATTTCTTCACCTTCTCTTCAGTTACCTCCCCCCTTACTCTATGTTGCCATTAACTTTGCCCAGAAGTGGCCTTTGAACTGAGCTGTATGCTCTCCATCTTTCCCCACTTTATAATTGCCCCATTCTTCACTACATGGTAAACTCCGCAGGATAGGAATGATGATTATGTATTTATTTTAGACTGGACTCCCTCAAAAAGAGGCCTTGAGACAAGAATTTGAGTTTAAGGTGCTTCCCAGAGCCATAGGTAGGAGAGTGGGAAAGCGAGGTTGGCAAGGATGGATGTTGATAAAGTGTACATACTTCAATCTCTCTGTGGAGGGAACAGTGCAGTATACACTTCAGAGCTCCCCATGGGAAAAGAAAACCAGAGTGTTTAATTTTTACCGTGCATCCAACATTTTCTGAGGGCTATTCCTGGGGAGAGAGAGAGTGACTCCTGGCACCCATAGACTGTTGCTCGGCAGGCAGGATGGAGGAAGGCCATCATGCTACATCAAGTTTGTACAGCATATTGCTGTAGCAAATACTTGGCAGATGAGGGCGGGGGGAAAGGTGTATCAACAACAGCGTCTGCTTTCATATTACTTTTGATCATTATTGTCTATACAACATCATGCCTAACACAATGCATGACAGAGTGGGCAGGAAAAAGAAGTACTTAAATAATTATCACAAATAGTAATCCTTCTATAAATATAGCTTAGAACACAGTGGAAAAAATAATCCCATTGAATGACCAAGATAAAAATAGACTTATTACATTGGCCCTGATCATTAGTAGATACATTTCTGGTCTCTGAAATAGCTAATGTTCATAAATTTCTCTCTTATTAAAAAGATAAACATTTGCCAAGATGGGAGAGTTTGAGCTTTTTTTTTTTTAAGTATGGAGTTTGAAAAGAATATAAATAATATTTTACTTAATATCTCTCTTTTCAACCTCAAGTATTATTGCTTTTAATCATCCTTATTTTTGCCTCCAGTTTTATATTGAAAGGCAATTGTTGATGAAGAGCTATAATGATATATTATACCTTTCTAACAGGTAAAGATTGCATCTTGTTCCTTTAAATCTTCAGTGTCTTAAATGTACTGGGTGTTCAAATAAATGTGCATCAAACTAAGTAGTTGTTAGATGTAGTTAACTCTGTATTTTTAACTTAAATTGCCTTCAATTAAATAGAAAGTAGCTATATCAATCAAACACACAGAAAAAAAATAATAGTAGAAAACACCTGTATTTCTTTTTTCAATCTTATTACTATAGGACAAACAAACCACTTTTTCCCCCCAGATACCTAAAGAGCCTTGCTTCTGAAATGTAGGTCTCTATCCTAAGCTTTTCATCTCTTCACAAAACCTTCTTCTATTCCTGACAGAAGAAGAGAGGAGATGCTGGGAGAATTGGCAAGTGATGTGCAACATGAAAAGGAAGTTCTGAGTCATCCCGGTATCTGGTCAGTGTGACTAAGCCAATCCAACCCAGTTCCCAGGGAGACTTTGACTTTGTTGCCTCTTGTCAGAGATCAGCTCATATGATAGCACATTAAGAACAGTGAGGCAGTGCCACTTAATTCTTGCGAGACAGTTACCTAGTAATCCCTAAGTGTCCCTATGTGTCAACTTCTTATCTTTGTTTTTTATTTAAGTTTATATATTTTGAGAGAGAGAGAGAGAGAGAGAGAGAGAGAGATATCAGGGAAGGGGCAGAAAGAGGAAAGAATCCCAAGCAGGCTCTGCACTGTCAGCACAGATCTCCCTCAGGGTTCCATCTCACCACCCATGAGATCACGACCTGAGCAAAAATCAAAGAGTCGATGCTTAACCAACTGAACCACCCAGATGCCCCCTTGCCTTTAAAACAGGCATTTTAATATCCATCTTGCATCGCTGTTCTGAGGAAACATGGGAACATGCATGGACACTCCCTAAGCTCCAGCATCATGCCTGGCTCACGAGAGATACCTGATGCATGTGGTCATTTCCCTTCCAACCTCTCAAGATTGGGGCAGCGAACTTCTCAATAAGCATCCACCTATTCCCGTATCCTATTCCTCTTCACTTTCCCCTCAATTTCACCTCAAACCTTCGCAAGTGGTCTTTTCATGTGTGACAACATTTACCCTCATCTCAGCTCTTTAGCATAGGTCTTCAATGTCGGTGCCTGTTTGCGCTTCCAGGAACCTGCTCTCTAGAGAAAGTCACCCTCCTCCTCCCTTCTGCACATCTGGCTGGGCTAGGCATCATGGATCCAGCCGCCACTTGGGAGGGGACTCCTCTTGAATCACTGCACTTTTGATTCCAAGGTTTCTTTGGTTGGATAAGGAGCTTACACAGCTGCCACACAAGTCCATTTTGCTTTCATGGACTCTGTATCTGTGTGACCGCCAGTTCAGCTGCAGGTGGTGCTTTATTTTGTTTTTTAAGTACCTCGCCAATATCACCCATTTCTGAGGGAAATGTTCTTCAGATTGGGTCTAATGAGGATTTCTGACTATCAGTGAAGACTTGATCTCTCGTGTCTCTTATACCAATTAGCGGTCCTCTTTCTGTTAGTGTAAAATCAGAAATCAACCTCTTTCTGTGAATTCTCAGTGCAGTAACTCCCTACTCAAGGCACCTTTGTGTCTCACAGACTCCGATCGGGATCTAGGGTATTTGAGGGACTATATATTACCATTGGACGTTCTTCCTTCTCCCTCTAAATATTTTGCACCTTATAATTTGCTACCTTGAGGGTTCCCTGGGAAACACAATTCTCAGATCTTATTATGAAAATTAGTTCAGCTTTGCACCATCCACGGCCTGGGGCCTCCCTTTGCATGTTGGTGAGTCATTAAGGAGCCCTAAAACACTACGAATTGCTTTCTCCAACTTAAGACATAAATGCAGGTTTTATGGAACTTAAATTAATTTTATCAGTCCTTTCTTAAGAAAAAATAATTTAAGAAATACTATTTTTGCATTTTTTCAAAAACAGGAAGATATGCAAACACTATTACAAGTCCTAAAGCTTACATTTACTTAATTTCATAATAACTATTCTCGATCCAAGAGCACCCACTATCTAGTTAAATAGAAAAACTGGTAGAGGATTTAAAATTTTCACCTGGCCCTTATTCTCCTTTGGCAATAAGGAGAAGTTGGTAGTATATTTATCTCACCTTTGATGCAAATTGTCATATATACTTTGGAAAAAAGAAATAACTATTGTCAATATTATTTCTAAATTATTATCATGCTTAATTTCCTTATTTATCCTTTCAGTGACTTCAGTATCCTCAAGTATGTCAGGACAATTCAAAATCTTTCCTATTTCTGGGCCAGCACCATGGAAACTCCCATGAGTCCCCTTTGATCTTTAAGTCCATGTACATACTTGTTATGGCACAGACTGTAACTGGTACCATTTTGTCAGTGCTCTTCTGTGGGCAAAGGAATGCCTGAGGATCTGATCTTGTCATTCCAGCAGACTCCACCTTGCTCTTGCGATCCCCAATTCCTTTCCTTTGTGTTCCAGAATTCTTGGATAAAATAAAGTCTCCTGATGGGCAGGGATTACACAGACCCCCCTGACCTGTGGATGAGCTATCTTAAAAATGTAGCTGAGATACTCTAGGGGCATTATCCTTTTAGGGAAGAGTTAATAGTCAATCACTGAGCTCCTGGTTAAATGCCTGTGATTTCACGTTCTCCATTTTTCTGCCACTACATTGGTTTACCTAGGTCCCTAAAATTAAAGCAGATATTCCTTTCTGTCCTTAACTGTCCCAGGGCTCATTAGGGAGCCTGTCGTAATATAACTAACACTGCACCCAGAGTCAGACACCTCTTGGCTCACTACTCTCTTCCTATGAGACTTTGGGCTTCTCCATTTTTTAATTAGGTCAAATATAAAAAGTAATATTGACTCTATAGGCCTTGAAGAATTACTGTGGGAATCAAAGTAGACAATTTGTAAGGGTAATTTTAAATATCAGTGATCTAACCTCACATGCAGATTCAATTTTTCTTTTCCTTTTTTCTCATTGGTTTATTTTTGAATAATTGATACCAGTGTTCATTAAAAATTGAAAATAAATAAAAGTATATATAGCGTATAATATATATCAAATATGTATATTTAATATAACATATAAATATTCATATTAAAATATATCTATTAAAAAGTAAGTACTTGGCTCTACTTGTTCTCTTCAGATCTATGTTCTCCAGACACATTATAGAATATATAATATATATAATTATATATTTATAACAATATATATGATATATATGATATAATTATTATATTATTATATATTAACATAATATATAATATATGCCTATATATTTCATATATACATATTTTACTCAGTATGTAATGAAACCATTCTATAGAATCTTACTATTTCATCATACAGATGGACTAATTTTTTAACTACTCCTTATTGAAGGACATTTAGTTTGTATTCACTTTTTGACTCTTACAAACTATGCTGCAATGAATATCTTTGTATATATTAAGCTCACGGCAAAGAAAATCTATAAGTTATATTCTGAAAAATGGAATCCTGAAACAGGTGCACATTTTAAATTTGACAGATATGGCAAAATTGACCTCCCTAAAGGCTGTAACCATTTACATTTAGCGTGCTTGTTTTTTTCCTACATTTGCCAATACAGTAAGTATATTATCAGACCTCTTTATCTTTTCCAAACCATCGGGTTAAGATGCAAGGTTTGATCATAGTTTAAATCTGCTGTTCTTATGAATGAAGGCAAATATCTTTTCATGTGTTTGAAAGACATCTGCTTTTCCTTTACCAGAACATTTCCTGGTTTTTTGCCCATTTGTTGACTTGCTGATAATTTTCTCATTAATTGGACAGAAGAAATCAACATATTACGATACAATTTCAAATATTCTCCAATGTGTCAATGTCTTACTTTTTTGCCGTCTGTTTTGAAATTCTATGCAATTTTTATGCGTTTGAATTTTTAATAATTTCTTTCATGTTTTCCGCATCTTTCATTACACTTTGAATGATTTTTGAATGTTTTCTTTTAGAGTTTTGTTGATTTGTTTTTTAAAGTTAAAGCTTTGATCTGACCAAAATTTATTTGGGAGTAAGCAATGGAGTCGCAATTTGTCCAATTTGTCTTCCACCAGAGACGACTGCATAGCTGTCGTGCATTTGCTGACTTCTCTGTCACATCGTTACCAATGTGCAATGCCAAAAATATCATATTATTATTCTTTCAATGCCTATATTTTTTGAGAGACAGAGAGAGAGAAAAAGACTGTGGGAGAGGTACAGAGAGAGAGGGAGAGAGAGAATCCCAAGCAGGCTCCACACTGTCAGCACAGGTCCTACACGGGGCTTGATCTCTTGCATAGTAAGATCATGACCTGAGCCAAAATCAAGAGCCAGAGGATTGACCGATGGAGCCACCAAGGCCCCTCTCGTGCTATTTTTGATTCTCCATTCTGTTTCGTAGTGTTTCTATCACACAGATGTTTTGTTGGTTTTTGTTTTTGTTTTACCTTTCTCTTTTAATGACTTCTCTGCTCCAACTCTAAGAAAAGTACCCAGAAATTAACTACGAAAAAGCTCTAAGAGCCAAGGCAAGCCAGCCCGAGATTAGCAGGCTCCCTCCCACAGGGGCTGAAGTCTGGGTGCTGGGGTCTCCTCCACTCAGCCTGGTAGTGAAAACTGGTGCAGGCTAAGGTGGTTCCAGAGGTTAGAGGTAACTCAGTTCAGAGGGCTTTTCTGCAATGGTGCACCCTTAACAGGGCCAGGCCGTGTCAGAAGTAATGTTTGTTGGTCTTGCCCAAGGGCTCTTTCCTGTAGGCAACTGGAAACTGGGTGCCAGGCACGTCACAGGAGGCCAAGTGTAAAGCCCCAGCTCAGGAAAAGGCAGCCCTGGTCACACCACGGCAGTGGGTGGTCTCTACCACGTGGTTTTAATTGCTAGAGTTATGCAATACATTTTGGCATCCTGTAGGACTAAACTCCACATATTTTAAATTTTTTTCAGTGTTCCAGAAAAATATATATTTAATTTCCAATGTTTATTTAATTTTTGCTAAATATTTTAAAATAATAACATATATATCAAGTATCTATTCTGATTCTTGGAATCGATCCCAATAGAAAAAACTGTTTAGATTTAGAATAAATCAACGATTAATTATCAACAGCTATAGAGTGTTTTGAAACTCGCCTCATCTTTCTTTCAAAAGCATACTGAGTCATGTACTCTCTGCTGTGCAAGCTATAGATTTTGATTTTTTTTTAAAGTCTGTTTACTCTGAGAAAGACAGGGGGAGGGGCATAGAGAGAAGGAGAGTGAGAATCCCAAGTAGGCTTTGTGCTGTCAGCACAGAGCCTTACACAGAGCTTGGACCTCAATCCCAAGACCCTGGGATCATGCATGACCTGAAGCGAAATCAAGAGTCTGACGCTTAATCGACTGAGCCACCCAGGCTTCCCTAGGTTTTGTTTGGAAATCTGTTTTCTTTTCATAGAGAAATAACTATTTAATAAGCTTTAAAAACTAAGACCAAGTTAGAATTTGTTTTCACAGGCTTTGCATCAAACTTTACTAAGATATTAACAGTTTTCAATGGTGGTTGTGAGGGAAATTCATGTGGCAAAGTCAAACAATTATTTAGTCATCCCATTTGCTTGCACAAACTATAACAGGTCTTCAGAGTATAATATGCAACTAACAGATCTGCCAATCATGCAAGCAAAGGCGTCTGATAAAAGCTAAAGCATCAAATAGAATCTTAAGTTTATTTTTAACATAGATAGTAACTTAAAGAATTTGCATTCCCCCCAAACAATATGTTTTAGAAGTTTTTTTGTTGTTTTTTTGTTTTTTTCATAAAACATTCAGCTATGTAATATATTATTCTCAAATAGCTTGGGATTTTTTTTCCAGACTATCCCTAACAAAGTAAGAATTATCTGTATCCCTTTTAAAATTAAAAAAAAAATGGATGTTTTATCTGAAACCTACCTGATCAGACATTTTAGGGGAGTGTGTGTATATATATATATATATTTTAATAGGCTTCACACCCAGCATGGAGCCCAATGAGGGGCTTGAGCTCAGGACCCTGAGATCAAGACCTGAGCTGAGATTAAGTGTTAGATGCTTAACTAACTGAGCCACCCAGGAGTCCCTGGAATCTAAAACATTTATTCATTTTTTCAAGAGACAGCATAACATGGGGAGGGACAAAGAGAGAGAGGGGGAGACACAGAATCCCAAGAGGCTCCATGGCCCGAGCTATCAGCACAGAGCCCGAGGTGGGGCTTGAACTCACAAGTATCTAACTGATATTTGTGACAAAAGTTTGGAAAATAATGCTCTAGATATGTCTCCTCAATAATGCTAGATATTTGGTAAATTATTTGATTGGCTATCACTTAAGCAGTTGCCTTATTGAAATGAAAAATCAACTAGTTGTTTGTGGTTGGTTATCCATGGTTTCCACTTCTTAACCTTCAGGCACTAATGGACTTAGGTTTCAGTTTGGTCAGCAGGCGTTAGAACCACCTCAGACTACTGGGTTCCTTGTTTAATTAATTTAACATAAGTAGGAGAATCTGTTGGGATTTGAACTAAGGTGGTTGAACTCCCAAAACCGACATTCTTAACCATGAACTGCCATGTATTAAATCCAACTCCAGTGAGATACCAGCTAGGGACATATGAGGGTTGTAGGTTTCCTTTCAGTTGATATCGACTCTCTACTTTTTGTTGTTGTCCTTGTGTGCAAGCCTAAGAAAGTGATAACAATGACAATAAATGTATCTGTATGTATAATTATAATATAATTATTATACTATTTATATTTATAATATTATAATATAGTATTATATATTATATTTATATAAATATTATATAAAAATATAATAATAAATGTATAATTATACAGATACTTAAGGAGAACACACAGAAAGATCTTTATGTTAGATTATCCAACCATTTATGTTTGTCCAACCATTTATATTCATATGGCTTCTAGCAGAGACAGTTACTCAGAGAGAAATATATATCACATATATATATGAAAAGATGGTAAAATCTTTCAAGTCTGAAACAGCAACCAGAAATCTCTCCTCTCGCTTTTGTTTTGTTAAACTAATTAACTCATATGTTTTCAACTTGTGGGCTGAGAAGGAATTGTGCGGATGAAAGGTTTGAGCTTTTCTTTGTGAGTATACCAGCTACAGTAGAGTTTCCTCTCTTGGGGACTATAAATAAGAGGGTAACATGAGGGCACACACGTTTCCAAAATCGGTCACTGATTTCACTGAAAATGCAGTGAGTTTACTCCATTTTCATCAGAGAGATATTACTATTTTAGCGGTCCTTTTTAAGTTTAAAAATATGCAAATAATTTCTAGGCAACAACACTTATATATACTTTACATAAAATTGGAACATCTCCTTTGTTCCTCTGCTTATTAAATACTTGTCAGAAGTAAGTGGTTACTGTAAAGGCAAGGGATCTTACCTGCAGTAGACAGAGAGTATAGAATAGATTATGTGGTTCCTCACAAATGCCCCATGCTGCCTGCATCATAGTCAAAAACCTTTCGTTTTATTTGTTTTATTTATTTATTTTTAGTAGGCTCCACACCCAGCATGGAGCCCAACATGGGGCCTGAACTCATGACCATGAGATTAGACCTGAGCTGAGATCCAGAGACGGACACTCGACTGACTGGGCCACCGAGGAGCCCCAGAAACATTTCGTTTTAGCTTTATATAAATATCCTAATCAGCCAGTACTTGATTTTTTTAAGGAGTCCATTGATTCTTGAATAACAGCTGTGCGAACTGTAAATTAAGTAAATTAATCTTTTGAGCTCTTGGTAAAAGTTCAAGATCTTACAGTCCGCGTGGAGTCTGTGTGATTCTGCTCACTCCTGTCAGATCCAGTCTGCTCCGTTCCATGTGAAGTAAGGCTGAAAATGTGGTTATGGCCCAGATTGGCTTTGCGTCTTTTTCCTTTCAGCATCCATGTAAAATGAGCCCCTTATTTAGCAGATATCTTCTTGTATTCTGTGTTTCGGCTCAAGAAAAATAAAGGGCTTATCTATCATTAGAACTTTGGGGTATTGAGGGTAGATGAAAGACCAACTGGCTCCAATTTTACCGCATGCATCATTAAAATATTTGCCAACTGCAGAGACTTTCCCAGCAATTGCCTACTACTGGTTCACTTGCTGATCTGATACGTTGGAGACATTCACCACTGGGACTGCCAAAGCCTCCCACAGATGTATGCAATGTACACCAAGGATTACATCACCCTCCACCAAAGGGCAGACACCTCCCTGATGAGACACAGACAACCGTGCTTTTAATGGGGCATAGCCAGAGTGCGGAACAGGTATGGTTTTCAGGAAACTAACTCAAAAGTAAAATAAAGTTAAGCAAAAAATGGAATTTTTAGGATTCTAGGAGAAATAGATTTATATACTGTTTTCTTTCATTTTGTTTTGTTTCTGCTTTTTTTCCCCTAAGTCTTAATAGGAACTATTCTTTAAAAAAAAAAAAATCAATGTCTATCAGTTTAAGAATGAGAAAAGCATTCCAACTTCCACATAAGAACCGATGCAGGGAGTAAAGAGAGAAGGAAAGAAGAAGAAAGGAGGCCAGGGATTTTGATCTCATATGTTAGTTTATTTCAACAACTCTTGTTGATAACCCCCTCGGACACTGTAACATTTCCTGGCACCACCGAGAGGCAAAGATCAGTGCTATCCAGATAAGCGATCGGGAAGTTGAGAATGAATTCAGGTAGTGAACATATGAACCTGAGTTTACTAATCACAAATAACTCTTCTTTGAAGCCCTTTTCCACTTTACTAGTGAATCACTTCGGCTTTTAATTTTTTTTAATGTTTATGTATTTTTGAGAAAGAGACCGAGACAGAGACACAGCATGAGCAGGGGAAGGGCAGAGAGAGAGGGAGACACAGAATCCGAAGCAGGCTCCAAGCTCTGAGCTGTCAGCACAGAACCCAACACAGGGCTCAAACTCACGAACCCCAAGAACATGACCTGAGCCAAAGTCGGATGCTTAACTGACTAAGCCTCCCAGGTGCCCCTCACTTCCTTCAGCTTTTCAACAAGTGGATGATAGGTGTCCACTTTCCCCTCAAAATTTAGTGCTTAAGTATCAGAAGTCACAGAGGAGGTTTATGTTTCCTGAAATAGGGATACTTTTTTTAAAACAATGTGAATTTGTGGGCCATCTAGGTGGCTCAGTTGGTTAAACGTCTGACTCTTGGTTTTGGCTCAGGTAATGATCTCATGGTTCGTGAGTTCGAGCCCCATATCGGGCTCTGTGCTGACAGTGCTAAGCCTGCTTAGGATTCTCTTTCTCTCCCTCTCTCTGTGCCTCTCTCCACCTCTCTCTCTCTCTCTCTCTCTCTCTCTCTCTCTCTCAAAAATAAATAAATAAACTTAAAAGAGAAAACAATGTGAATTTGCAATTTTAAGTCAGCAGCATTGCCTGCCTTCAGCCTGGCTTCAAGATTCATCACCATTCTGCAGAGAAAAGTAGATTTGCATTTCAGCTTTGAGTCAATTTTTTCTTACCTCTTTCAATCTCATGTTTGTCATTTGCAAAGTAAAGAAAAAAGAAAACTTCTCTGCAAGACTCTCCTAAGAATGATAGATAATGGGCATAAGGTAGGAAGCACAACTTGATGCAGGTGGGGGAGGGGTCTCTCATTAAGGGACGCCTTACCCTCAGTATCAGGACTTGGCCTAATCTCCATCCCTGTTTACTTTCAGTGACCTTTAGCCACAATATGGTGATTAATGTATGGGATGACTTCTTAATTTTCTCAAAATATCCTGAGATGACCAGTTGATTAGATAACAGCCATCAAATGACATTTTTGTCTGAGGTAAATTTTCCCGATTTTCTGAGTGGTTGGCATGACAACAAGAGGTACAAGTATTCTACAATATGGTCAGTGGAAGGGTATGTTTTGGGATACATAGCTATGCAGTAGTATTTTGCATGTTTAAGAGTCATTTCTCAAAGACTTTTGACATTTTACAGTTGGAGATAAATTCCGACATCCAAAAGAAGCCCAGTGTTCAATTTCCACCTCGTTCCCCAGGTTGTCTGCTACGGGCATGTTCCCCAGGTTTCCCCGGGGGGAAATGAAGGGTTAACCAATAGATCATGCACTAAAGAGAATGAGTAATGAGTCTTAATAACAGAATTTTACCAAACTCACAAGCACGATGATACATCTTACAAGTGCAAAAGATCATTGAGCTTAAATGGTATTTTTCTGAGAGGTATAACTTCCTTTGTCTCCTCAGTTTTTGAAAGTATGGATTCCTTAAAGATTGGCATTGTAATGACTAAGAAACAGATAAATCTCAAATGCGAAAGCTACTTTTTCTTGATCTCATCAGTTTCTCTGTGTCTCGAAGACTGTTTTCTTGTTTAACATCATGGTTTTCCTACTTATCTTTTAAAATTATTTTCTAATTGCCTACCAAATAATATATTTTGGGTTCTTACAACAACAGTGACTTTTAACTTTCATGAACTCTTCCAGCTGTGACATCTTCGCAACACTCTTTATCATTTATTCCTTTCATCGTAACAAGCGAAATCCACTTAATCCCATAATTCCCATATTTACTAAATTAATCCCATAATTACTAAAATTATTTACTCTTCTGTTTTTCCTGTTGTATCCTCTAATGAAAATGAGTCTATTCAAGTTTCATTCCTTTGTAGGTCATCCCAACTCCTATAACTTTCACCTCAGGACATGAGTTCATTTTTTATCTCAAATGCAAAAATAAATAAATAAAGTTATCTTGGCTATTGGTTAAGACTGGATCGAGACAGAAGAGAATTCAAATATGCGACATCTTGGTACAGGAAATAGTCAATTGCTCTGCCCATCATTCCTGTCTTTACTATTCTGTGCCTCAGAGGCCCAACAATTAATTTTGAAGAGATGGTGAAATTTCACGTAATTGTGGTTTCATTGGCCATCAGTCTTTCCTTTCTTTCCGTCCGGGACCATTGCGCATTCTCCCTTTCATCGTCCTCTGCAGCGACCCGGGACCAAATGACTGATTATATTTTAGTGAGCTGGTCCCTGCATTTCTGGAGCTACTAAATACTCCATTTAAATGGCAGACCCTTGCCCCATTTTTTATCTTCATTGTGCTGATGTGGGATCCCTCTACGTGTATCTCAGAATACTTCAGCATCCTCAGGAGTGAGCCGAATTTCTGTAATGCTTCATATGTCATCCGCTCCTTTGTCACACACATGGCTCCAATTTTAGTACTTTATTTCTAGTTGGCCCAACAATTTCGTTTATTTTTCCCTGATTGTATCAATTTATTTTAAGTCTCCTATTTCTGTGTTTGGATTTCTACCCCTGTCATTCCCACACCCTTTGGTTTGTAATTTTGTTTTTCTATCAAAATATTTGATCTGATTTCTCCCTGTTCTTTTCATCTTCATCTGGATTTCATCTTAATATTTCTTCTTCTTCTTTTTTTTTTTTATTCCTACAAAGTATTTTCAATGCCTCATAAATATCAACTGGCTCTTTTTGAACTAGCCATTTTGAGACAGACTTTCAGGTTTTCACATCACAGTAACTCCTTGTAAAAATTCATAGTCCTTGTAACATAGGCTTGGACTGGGGAGGAGGACTCTGGTCAGTCCAAATTAGAGTTAGCCTTCAGCAGTGGTCGTTCTTATATTCTGATATTCTAAAGAGAAATCTTCTCTATGTGGACATTGGTCTCAGGATGCTCACACAACAGAAAAGGGAGCAAAATCTGGCAAGAGGGAGAAGATAGAGACCAAGAACAGCGTGGTCTCTGTGTAATACTTTTGGACTTGGTCTTTCAGAATCTTGATCCAGGGTGTCTTTGACCCAGAGAAGATTTTACAAAAGCGTTATCTTCCATTCTGGTGTCAAATATAATTCAGTTTAAATTACAGACCGAATGGAATACTGATGTTCCATTTGCTTGAATATAATAAATAAGAATAATAGTGTTCTTTAGCTGCTGCTGATAATGATCTTATTTTTTTCTTTTCAGATGCGGGCTTTCAGAAGCTGTCGACATATGAACAGAAAGAGATCAAATTGGAATTATTTATTGTCTATCACTCTTAACTATATAACTAATTCCCCTCACTTAGAGCTTTTATGGATATAAACTATTTCCCTATGTTTTTAAAGCACTCTGATATTCTTATCAGAATATGATATTTTTATGTTAAATATATTTAGCAAATGTCTTTCTTGTTGTATGTACCATTAACTCTTAATTTTAAGTAATTTGACTTTTTTCCATTTTGGAACACACATAGGTAAAATAGATTTAAATGTAGCTCAGATTAGAAAAAAAATGTGTAGTCTCTCTTTCTCTTTCTTTCACACACACACACACACACACACACACACACACACACACACAAATAAATTTGCTCTTCAGCTACAAGCAAAGTCAAAAGTTCTGAGGCAGAGTATTTTCTCATTTAACCTCACTACAAAAAGGATACAACATGTGTTCGGTGCTTAGTATCAGATTCTGTGCTATATGTTGGTAAAGCCCCAAACAATAAAACAACCGGTCCTTGCCAGTAATGAACTTTCAGTCTGACTAGGGAGGTATCCTGGTACATTAAAATCATCTAAACACTATAGTATTGGAAATTTTCAAGTGTCCAGAGAGAAGAGAGTACAGAATGATCCATTCATTCTCTTTGAGAGAGTCACATAAAGAACCAAGATGTACAATTCTCTAAATAACTTAGGCACAGAATCAAATTGACCTAGGTTTTGGTCCGATCTTTTCAATCCAACATTTTCATGACCTTGAACAAAATATCTCAATCTCTACCTTAATGTTCTCATCTGAAAAATACAATAGTAACTGCCTCCAAAATTAGAGTTGCTTTGGAGTTGAAGTGATATGATGTAGAGAACGCTTCTCTGAAAGTTTTTAAATGTAGTCTTTGTCTTCCCTTCTCCCTTTCTCTGTCTTCCTCTCTTTCTTTCCTCTCCCCGTCTTCCTTTTTATCCTGTAAAAAGGTGAGCATGTGGGAAAGCACCTGGTTAGGACACACTGTTCCACTCCTGGCTAGAACAGAAGGGACCAAGCCTGCCGGCACCTGCACACAATGATGACAGGCTGCACAAGGCTAGATTACCCAATTCTCACCTGTCACATTAGAGATTCTGGATTTAGGAACTGAAACCATCCACAACTACTCAGGTTATGATTTCCTACATAGGCATGACTTTACTGTTTCAGTATATTCATTCCTGGAAAGATGAAGTTGCGGGTAACTTTGCAATTTGCTCAGGAACTTCCTAAAACTCCATTTATCTGAACAACGTGCATCCATCAGGGTAAGCGGCACCTTCTCAAAGTACTCGACTCGTAGGACAACAGTTTGCACACTTGAAACTCACTTTAAAATTCATCTCCAAAAGACACAGAGAGGGAGGGAGATAAAACATAAGAGACTCTCAAAGACTAAGAACAAACTGAGGGTGAGGGGGGTGAGGGAGGGGGGAGAGGGGGTGACGGGCATTAAAGAGGGCACGTGTTGGGATGAACACTGGGTGTTATATGTAAACCAATTTGAAAATAAACTATTAAAAAAAAAAGAAAAGAAAAGAAAATTCATCTCCAAAATATCTTCCTGTCCTAAAGTGTGGTATTATGAACTTTGTTCAATCCAGTCAGACCTCTGATTTAGATTATCTGCCTTAAACTCTTCCCAAGTTCAAAAATACTGTGCCTTGACCTCCTACTTTAGAGAAGCTACAAAGATACTCAAAAATAGTGACCTTGCTTACTGCAGTAAGCAAGAAACTTGGCTTGCCTTAGCAAGAAATTAATTTGGTAATTTTTTTCTAGGAATTGGCAGTTGATAGGTTTTATCTTTAATTGCTTTTAATATTGTCGTTTTGTTTTAAATTCGCATGGTTTCATGAAACTTGAACATTAAGAGTATAAGTTCGGCAGCAGGGGAGTAATAAGCTAAAATAAAGAAGAAAGGCAAAACAATCAGATAAAACCTATTGAAAGCCTGTAGTCACAAGACAATAAATTAGTCTGGAGCAGTGGTAATGAAGGGGGAAAAGGTGACCAAGTTAGAACACCATGAATGACAGGAGATCAGTAGGACTTTGGAAGGGATAAGGTTCACAAGTAAAGAGGAAGTAGGATTACGTGACTCCAAGGTTTTGAAACTCTGAGATTTTGCAGGAATCAGTTTCTATCATTAAATAGAATTCTAATAAAAAATAAAGATTTTTTTATTTTTAAAAAAAATAAAAAATTTAGTCATGAGGTGGGGTGGGCTGGGTGATGGGATTGGTGTTTAATTGCTGAATTTGAAAAATTTGTAACAGTGGCTCTCCACTGGGAGCACTTTCCACTCCCAACAGCCCCAGTCCCAGCAGGAGCATTTGGTCATGTCTGGAAACATTTTTGGTAGTTACGATTCAGGACGTAGTGGTAACCAGGAGATCAAAACCGGAAATGCTGCTAAACATTCTACAATGTACAGGAGAGTGCCCCTCCCCACAACAAAGGACTTTCCTGTCTAAAATGCCAATAATGCCATGGCTGAGAAACCCTGGTTTGTAAAGAAAACATAGACAGCAAACTATTTGTTAAAATACTTACTGAACAACTTACCTCTATACCTGATGGTAAATTCAAGACAATTCATTATAAGTAATACATAAACGATGTCAGGGCAGCTGGGTGGCTCAGTTGGTTGTGTTTCTGACTCTTGAGTTCAGCTCAGATCATGTTCTCAGTGTTGGTGGGATTGAGCCCCACTGTGGGCTCTGAGCTGACAGCATGGAGCTTGCTTTGGATTTTCTGTCTCCTTCTCTCTCTGCCCTCCGCTGCACATACTCTCTCTCTCTCAATATAAATAAATAAACTTTAAAAAAAATGGTGTCAAGGAAGAGCACAGTTTTTCAGGAAAAAAGAGCATATAATTTGTTCTCTCTAAACCTATTCAGCTCCTCCTCAAACTAACCCTTGCCTAATTGCTTCTGTTGCACAGATGACCTCTTTATTTAAATACTACCTGCTGAAATCCTACCACCTTCCAAGATCCACATCAAGGTCATGCTATTTACTTAAGAGTTCTGTTCACATATGGCAGCTCTGCCCCATGTGAAGTAGTAGTTCCGATAGTGCTTTATTTAAGTTCCTGGTTCAAATCTTCTTTCGGAGTATAATTAAGAGCACTCCAATCTCTAGTCTACTCTATCCCTGTTTCTTAGATGGAGCACATTTATACCTCACCGAGTTGTCCTGTCCCATTCTAGCAAGGAGCTGACTAGATGTACAACACACACATGCGGGATCGAACTCCTCTTCCTCAGTTTGATAACTGGCAAAGCTGCATTATTCATCCACTGTCTGCATAGTTTATGGTTTATTTTTCAAAAACAGGTAAAATTATGACTTTCACATAGATCTGAAAAGAACCTGAGTTGAAGATTTTTATTTAACTAATTAATTAAATGAGAGAACCAGGCCCATAGCATAACTGTTTTAAAAAAGAAGTCTGGGTGGCTCAGTGGGTTAAGCATCCGACTTTGGCTCAGGTCGAGATCTTGCAGTTCCTGGATTCGAGCACCCGTGTCAGGCTCTGTGCTGACAGGGCAGAGCCTGAATCCTGCTTCAGAGTCTGTCTCTCTCTCTCTCTCTCTCTGCCCCTCCCCCACTTGCACTCTTGTCTCTGTCTCTCAAAAATGAATAAATGTTAAAAAATTTTTTTTAAAGTAAAAGAAGTATAAATTCATAGGGAGAAAAGACTATTAAAATAAATTTACAAATAGATGAACACTAGCTCTCCCAAAGAAGAGGAAGGGGAAGGAAAACCAACTGAGCCTCCCCTGGGCAGAATGTATTTGCATGTCTATAGACAAAACTGAGCTTGAATTGCTTTCTGTCAGCCACAATATACAGAGTCATAAAATAGCTCCCAGAGAATCTAGTCTGAATACCCTGAAGAGTTTGCTCTAGACAATGCATGGTTTTCCTTTAAAATATACTTTTTTCCCTTGTAGTTTTAATAATGTACCCCCATAAACATCTAAACCTTTTAAATTAAAAAAAAAAAAAAAGTTTCCAGAAGAGACTGGACAATTAGATCTATTCTAATGTCTCCTGTGGTTTTCATCTGACTCTCCCTTTTGATTCCATTGCAATCTTGGGCAACAGAACGACTCAAAAACCCATAAAATGCCACTTCAGGGTTTGATGTTTGTACAATAGATTATGTAAGCTTGTGGCGTTTAAAAAATGTCCCTATTAAACGAAGTGATTTCCCTTTATTTGACAAATTATCTTTCGGTGCATGAAAAGTAGGTTGCTACTCATTTCTTCAGAGAATATTTTCTCAGAAAATATAAAAAAGCATAGTCCAATACTTTCTTTTTTCATATCTAATGCTTATATATATATGTATATATACACATACATATATATCTATCTATATCTATATCTATATCTATCTATCTATCTATCTATCTATCTATCTATCTATCTATCGGTATCTGTACCACTATCGAGCCATATCCATACTTCCCATTATAGAAATCATTTTAATTTTTTTTAACATTTATTTATTTTTGAGACATAGAGACAGAGCGTGAGCAGGAGAAGGGCAGAGAGAGAGGGAGACACAGAATCCGAAGCAGGCTCCAGGCTCTGAGCTGTCAGCACATAGCCCGATGTGGGGCTCGAACTCACAGACCACGAGATCATGACCTGGGCGAAGTCGGCCGCTTAACCAATTGAGCCACCCAGGCTCCCCTAGAAATCATTTTAAAGTCAGTTAAAAAAATTTAGTGGATGAAATTTCAAAATTATTTACAGTGAAAAGTATATTCTCCTTAGTTTCTTAAAACACTTTAAGTTCTGCATAAGCTTCAACAGATTTCCCTTCTCAATGTTCCCAATTAGTTTTTGGCCTGACAGTTTCATCCATTGCCTACATTAATTTCTAATTTCCCAGACTGTGTCAGACAGAGCTCAGATCCTACTGTTTACTCCAATGGTAATTTCCTCCAGATTTTCTGTTTTAAGCCAGGGACCACACAAAGCTTTATTTAAGATCTCTCTTTTTTTTTTTTTTCCAAAGCTTCTGGCACTTGCAAATTTTAGTTTTAAAAATTCTTTTCCAAGGTTGGTATTATATCTCTCTGCACAGTAATCCTTCTTTTCCCTTCCTACTTTATGCTTTTCTTTTTGAGGATAAACCAAAACACTGGGAAGATTATATTTAGGCTCTAAAGGATGCCTTTCTTTTATTTCAGGAGGTGCCAAACCCTTTTAGGTGATTATAGTAGTTTACGATCAAAGCTCCTAGTATAAGTAAGTTTAAAAATAAAGAAAAGGAAAAGCTTTGAAAGAGACTGTGAGTGAAACCAAATTACCTAAAATTCCCCGATGGATAAAAAAAAGATTTCACAAAGATGATGAGCATCATCATGACGATAATAAAAGTGGAATTTATTGGGCATCTCTTACATACCAGAAACTGTTCTAAGTGCTTCACATACATGACCTCATGAAAACTTCATGTGATGGGAAATATTTTAAAAATATTAACCTCTGCTTCTTTTTTTTTTAAACGTTTCTTTTTTATTATTGAGAGACAGAGAGAGACAGAGCATGAGCATGGGAAGGGCAGAGAGAGGGGGGACACAGATTCTGATGGAGGCTCCAGGCTCTGAGCTGTCAGCACAGAGCCCAGTGTGGGGCTCGAACTCACAAACCGCAAGATCATGACCTGAGCCTAAGTTGGACACTTAACCGACTGAGCCACCCAGGGACCCCTTAACCTCTGCTTCTTTTTAGCCTTTATTCATTCTTTTACTCATTGGGGCAGCATTTGATATTTTATTCCCTCTGGATGGGGTTGTAACAACAGACATGCAAGAAAGGAGACTCGGGGCTTTATTTTTGAATTTCAAAGAGACAATTCTTGGCACAGTTTGTATGAAAGAAAGGATTTTAGAGTCATTTTTTTTTCTTTTTCTTTCTTTTTTTTTTTGTTTTATTTTGTTTTGTTTTGTTCTTTAGAAGCAGAATTCAGAGCCTGCAACAACAGAAGGCATAAAATTTATGTCATAGACCAACAATAGACATCTGAGAACGCATGATCCGTAGTAGCCAGTCTTCTGACATACTCAGCAAAAAAGACGAAATGTACTAGGCAGTTAAGGAGATTATTTTATTCAGGCCATTGCAATAGAGAAGTTCATTAATGAGGAACACCTTAAAGAAAGAGGAGGCTTGGGGTTTTTTAGAGGCAGATAAACAAAGGAGTCATGGGGAAAGGTGGAGACCCCTCTTATCTGATACTATGTGAGAGTATGGAGGTCTTATGCTTTTTGACTTTTCTGAAAAAGAAAAGAATAGAAAATTTCTTAACCTCAACTGCCTCCCAGAAATGCAAAGTTTAGCATCATCACCACAGTGGAAAAATTTCCCATGGGCTAGAACTAAGTAAGGTAAAATCAGAGAGGTGAACAGAAGAGTTAACTGCTGTTGTGGTCTTTATGAAGGCACCTTGTGTCTTGACCCCACACCGATCCCTCAGGTAGCATTTGGTCCAAATTCTAATTTGAAACCTGGGAAGGATAGTACCGAGGCTGGTGTGAGGATCTGAGAACAGAGGAGCGTATATGTTCCTGGGTGTAACCTGGGAAAGCATCGGGTCTCAGATCCAGCCCTTACCCTACTTATTCTCTTCTTCTCCATTCAGCACCTCCCCCCCCCCACCCCCTGCCCCACTCCAATTCCTGCTGGGCATCAGTAGAAAAAGCACGAGAACACGCAGCATAGGGTATCTGCCTGCAAAGTCAGACACAACCTCAGCAGCTTCGCCGCATTTCCCTGGAGGTGCCGAAGGGCATGCTGTTTCTTGGCAAATGCTAGATGGGAGTCTGGTCTCAGATCAGTAATTCACACAGGACATCTTCAATCTTTCTGTGGCAGCTCAGAGGGAGTTTCTGGGCTATAGCTACCTCTAACCTCTTAAAAAACACAAGAACAGCATTCATCTTTATATGTCAATATATCATTAATATTCAATATATATTTTAATACAAAACTCAAAAAACCTCTGATAATGTCCCTGATTCACTTAGGTCATGCTTTCTCAATCTCAGCATCATTGATGTTTGGGTAGGACATTTCTTTGCTGTCGGGGACCTAATTCCTGTCCATATGCTGCAAGATGTTTTCCAACGTCTTTGACTTCTACTCACTAGATGCCAGCAACGCTTCCTCCCTCCTCCTGAGTTGTAAGTTGTGACAATCAAACATAACTTCTCCAACTATTGCTAAATGTCCACTGAGGACAAAATTAATCCTGATTGAGTGAGAGCTACTGGTTTAAGCTACGGGTTGCCTTTTAAAGTGATTGGCATAGAAGCAGTAGGCATGCGACGCTGTCCTGGCCAATGAGAAAAAAGGAGAGTCATCTAGAGGCACTTCCCTCTGTCTTCATTTTCTCAGGCTGTTATAACAAAATACTATAGTCTGGGTGGCTTTAACAACAGAAATTTACTTTCTCATAGTTTTGGAAGCTGGAAAGTCCAAGATCAAGGTGCCTGCTGATCTGGTTCCTCGTGAGAGCTGTCTTCTTGGCTTTCAGATGGCTGCTTTCTCCTTGTATCCTCACATGGGAGTGGGAAAAAGAGACAGAGAAAGAAAGAAAGAAATTGATGACTGATGGTCTCTCTTTTTTCCTCATTTTATAAGGCTCCAGTCCTATCAGATTAAGGTTCCACCTCCAACCTCATTTAACCTTAATTATCTCCTAAAGACCCTATCATCAGATAGAGCTCCAGTGGGTGTTAGGACCTCAACATATGAGTTTTGGGAGAACACAATTCAGTCCATTATACCTTCTGAGAAGGTGTTTTTCTTTTCTTGTTTTCAACAACAAAGTGAACTGTTCCCATTTTCTGCCTTTCAGCTGGCCATTTGAGGAGTTGTTCATGGGTCTGCTTACTAATGCTACCTTGAGAAGAACAACTAACCCACTGATGATGATGACGACTGAGGAGTAGAAACAATTTTTAATTTCTCTGCTCAGATAGATTTATTCCATCACTACCACTTATACATTTCTCAGGCTTCACTGGTAACCTGCTTTGGCTTTCTCATCAGTAATTAAGTCCACCAGCTCCCAGTGTACCTCACTGGACAAAAGATTAAGCCATTACAGCAGAGTCTGGGTATCCTCCAAATACTTGGCTCTAAATTTGTCTGTAAGAAATCCATGGTTTATTCTGTTTGGCTGCAGAAAGAAGTCTATAGTCTATCATCATCCAGTAGTAAAGAGAAGAGGGAAACTTCATTAGGAAGGGAAGAAAGGTATCCTTTGTGTTGCAAGGACAGATGCAGAATAGATGACCTTTTTCAAGGGTCAACATGCCTTATTGTGTCATAAAAGAGACACAATGATAGAAAATCCATAGGAGGGCGTGGAGGCACTTTAAAAGTGCCAGATTTTCTATATAGGAAGAGTTTAGGGGAGATGATTTGCTGAGGAGGATTTAGGAAAGAGCGGAGTATGGAATTCTTGAAGCTGCACTTTATTTGGTCCCACAACTGAGAGTCCTAGATGCCTAGGGAAAGACCATCATAAGCAACCCTACACGTGGGTCCAGAAGTAAAGCTGGACAAAAATTCCAAGTTTAGCAAAGTAATTTAAGAATGGTTCTGCTGACCCAGTTATTTGGCAAGGGGGTCTCACTGCATAGGATCCAAGACCTTGCAGACTCACTTGTCCTCTCAACACAGAAGATTATGTCCAGCCTCTCCTAGGATGATTGTGAGGTCAGGAGACCACTGTAAATCTAGAAGGATACACATATTTACTTGTGTCGTGTTGGTGTAGATTTGTAAATTATTAAAGATGGACTAAGCAGCATTTTTTTTTCTCAAGAGATTATGACCTCCTGACAGAAAGAATTCTCTATCTCTTATTTTTGGGTCCCCCATACTTAGCAGAGCAAATGAAGAATTAAGTATTTCTGTAAGTAAATAAGGAACTATCCAAATGTATACTAGTCACTCTCAGTCAGGTTTCAGACAGAAGCACCAAACTCAAGCCAAAGGAGAAACTAAATATTTGGAAGAATAAGGATGTAGGGGCGCCTGGGTGGCTCAGTCGGTTAAGTGGCCGACTTTAGCTCAGGTCATGATCCCACGGTCTGTGAGTTCAAGCCCCACATCAGGCTCTGTGCTGACGGCTCATCAGAGCCTGGAGCCTGCTTCAGATTCTGTGTTTCCCTCTCTCTCTGCCCTTCCCCTGCTCACGCTCTGTCTCTATGTCTGTCAAAATTAAATAAACGTTAAAAAAAATTTAAAAAAAAGAATAAGGATGTAAATTCCATACAAGACCATAACTATCTTGGTCATGACTGTGTCTCTGCTGGTGTGACCAGTGCCTGGCTGATATACAGCTTCATTCAATAAATATTTGTTAAATGAATTAAAAATAAGTGGATTTACCTTTGTCCTTTCATCAATGGCCCCTAAATATGGGATGTTTTTATTTTTAACTTTTTAAAAATAGTTTCAAAGTTGTTTATTTTTTTCATTAGACTTGCCCATGGATTTAACATTTTTTCTCATTCTCCTTATTTGCCAATCAACAAAGGCACCTGAAATCTTCTGTAACAAAAACTTCATGCATTCAGAAGCAAGGAAGGCAAAGCCCTTAAGGGATCTGGATTCTGGATCAAAGGCAAATTTAAAAGAAAGCATAGATGCCTGGTCCAAAACTGAACCCCAAGGTAAAGCATATAACTCTCTGCCTGCTTTAATTGGCAAAGTGAGCAGATAGTCAATATGGGAGATTGTGGAGAGCAGGACATTCATTTCAGAGCTGATCAGTACCAGACCTGCCTCAGGGGAGAGAGATCCCACTAAAGCTGTGCCACCTGCTCCTAAAACCACTTCAAAAGGAAAGGAGGAGGGAAATTTTCTTCACACAGTACAAAGTCGATTTCTGAGAAGGTAAATATATATAAATTGAAACGAAAAAGACAGATGAATATTTCCTCCTAAGAATCCTAACAGATGACACTCACCACATTTTATCTAGAGGTTTTCTAGAAACTACATGCGTGAAAAAGAAAATAGAAAATATGATCTTCGATTTAATTTGTAAAATTAGAAAAGTTATTTAGGCTTCTTAGAACTGTGAAAATGACCAAATACAGTCATAGCATAAGTTGAATACAATAATAGCATATAAACCCATAATAGTGTTCAGCCTTTTGCCATGCATTATCATCATTTGATTCTTGGGAGTTTTGTCAAGCAGATTTGCTGATGGATCAGACAATTGATATTCCCATTTGATGGGTAAGGGAAATAAAACTCAGAAGTAAAGTGATTTCAAAAAGGTTGCAGTGATAAAATTTTAGAGGTGGGACAGAAAAGTAAAGTTTTATGCCTGTATTAGTTAAGAAAAAAAGCTTCAACTCAGAGATGGCACCTTCAACCAAAAAAACAAAAACAAAAACAAAAACAAAACAAAACAAAAACCCCAAAACTTGGAAAGATAAAAGCAAATGAAGTACAAAGTATATGATAGGAAATAATATAGATCAGAGCAGAAATCAATGAAATAGGAGATGGAAACAACATAGAAAATCCATGTAAAGAAAAAACGAACTCTGAGAAGATCAATAAAATTGATAAGTCTCTAGTCAAATTTATCAGGAAAAAAGAGAAAACACAAGTTACTGAAATCAAGAGTGAAAGAGGTGGCATCACTACAGACTCTACAGATAATAAAAGGGTATTATTTATTCCTCTGAACAATGTTGTATCAATAAAGTCGACAAGTTACATTAAATGGGAAAATTATTTGAAAGACGAAAATTACTAAAGCTTATTCAATAAAAACTAGATAATCTAAAATGCTCTCTTTATTAAAATAATTACATTTGTAGTTTAAAACCCTTTCCACAAAGAAAATTCCAAGGGCAGATAGTTTCACTGGTAAATTCCATCAAACATGTAACAGATAAATATTATCAATTGTACAAAAACTCTTCCAAAATAATTAAGATGAAGGAAAGCTTCTGAATTTATTCTATGAGACTATTATCACTCTAATACCAAAATCAGACCAAAACATTATAAGTAAACTATTGACAAATAACACTTATAAATATAGATGCAAAATTTAATTAAGATATTAGCATATAAATTTCAAACACATACATACATATGTATATGTGTATGCATGTGTGTATACATATGTGTATGTGTATACATATATGTGTGCATATGTATATATCATGACCGAGTGGGGTTTATGCAAGAAATGCAAGGTTGATTTAAAGTTTGCAATAATCAATGTAATTCATGTTAACAACTAAAGATGAAAAAGGAAGTGATAACTTCAATAATTAACATAAAAGCATTTGACAAGAGCCAAAATCCACTCATTGAAAAATATCTCAGCAAACAAGTAACAGAAGAGAACTTCGGTGTGATAGAATATATCTACCGAAACCTATAACAAGTATCCTACTTAATGGTAAGAAACTGAATACTTTTCCCCTATGCTCAAGAACAAAAATAGAACGTCCACTTTCACTACTTCTATTCAACACTGTACTATAAGTTCTTGACAATGAAATCAGGCAGGAAATAGAAATAAAAACACCACATTTTAAAGGAATAAGTTAAGTGAATTTACCCCCACAGAACATCATTATCTCTACAGAAAATCTGATGGAACCAAGAAAGAAAAATTAAAACAAACAAACAAACAAACAAACAACCCTACTAAGTGAATTTGACAAGGTGGCAAGATGTGGAGAAACAGAATCGGGCACAATAAGTCTGTCCCAACAGAATACTTGGCCAAGTTGTTAGCATGGGCCAGGATGGTAACTGCAGGGACTCCAGCTACCCTTACTTCGTTCTTTCCAGTAAGTTCCACATGAGGTGATTGTCCCTTTCATCTTTCCCTTTTGAATTATTCCAAGTGCACATTTTCAGCCGAAATGGAACAAGGTGAAAGTTTTGGGGGGCACCTGAGTGGCTCAGTCAGTTGAACGTCAGACTTCAGCTCAGGTCATGATCACACGGTTTGTGGGTTCGAGCCCCACATCAGGCTCTGTGCGGATGGCTCAGAGTCTGGACCCTGCTTCGAATTCTGTGTCTCCCTCTCTCTCTGCCCCTACCCCGCTTGTTCTTTCTCTCTCTCAACCTCTCTCTCTCGAGAATAAATAAATAAAAATTGAAAAAATAAAAAAGAAAGATTTTATCATTATATAATTGATAAAACTGAGGTACAGAAAACTAAAGAACTTTCTCAATGTTGCATGATTAGTAAGAGGTTGAGCTGCAATTTAACCCCAAGTTTTGGGACTCCAGAGTTCATGTTTTCCTACCTTATATAATATATACCCTATTACACCATATATAACATATCACACTAAAAACCACATCTATATTGTATTATATTATATTTAGATATTTAAATATCATATTCCTGTGATCATACCTCTGAAATGATTGATCTGAGGACCTTTCAAATCTAAGCTCTTCTGTGCCAGGATTCTATATGTAGTATATCTATTTCCCCCATTTATAGCCTTAACCCCTCCTATAATGATATAATGAGCACAATGCTTACGTAGTAAATTCACATTTTCACATATTTTTGTCAATGCGAAATGTATATTTAGGGAAAGTGCAATTTTCTGTGCAATAAGCAGGGGAAATGTGCAATTTCACAGTTACATACCAACCTCCAGCTGTCTGCATCAGTGAAGAATATGTTTACGCTCCAATTGTTAAAATTAATTATTTGTTTATATAAGACATTCTGCCTTCATTAATGCACATGATTAAATAGAAATGCTTCAGAACACAGTAATCATTAACCTCACTTCAGCAAAAGAAGTCTCATAGTCAGTCGAGAGTCTTATAAGTACAACTGCAATAAAGGCAAAGGATCTTTTTTTAAGCTATTCAAGGTTTGCCTGAAAAAGAAAAGTGTAAATTTTGTCGATGTACTTGCTCATTGGTTTTCATTTGCAAAGACTTCAATCAGTGTACTATCTTCAATTATAAAAGTGTATATACGCACATACATACTCACATATACCCATAAATGCATATGAAAACCAAAGCAAGATCAGGTATTAATTTAAAGTAGATTAAGAGTCTTACCTTTGGGCCTGAGGCTATAAGCCCGCTATAACCATTCCTTGCAGAGAAAAGGTCAACTAATTGAATAACAATGCAAATGTGGTTTTGTCCAACAATATTGACCAATTAATCCTCACCTGAAATGCTACACGTCATTAAGACCTTATTGAACTAATCACTTTTAAAGAAAATGTCTCAATCTTCCTACTTGGTTGATACGCATGTAATTAAATTCGATTTGGTGTTTCAATTGCAAAATATTCACATAAACATAACAATGCACAACAAGGAAAGTAGACATAGCAATAAATTTCTTTCCAATGTGCAGAAGGCTTGAAACAGTGTTATTGAGAACATGGGAAGAGTTGAGCCCAGGATTTATATTAACTTGAGAGAATGAACAGATCTCTGTATTGTGTTACCCAAAAAATTATGATGAAGCTATAGAAAAGTTTTTTTTTCTATTTTACTCTAAGTGATGATAATGTTATTATGCTCATCTGAGAATGCAGTTATATATGTATCTAAAATATTAAGTACTCAACTTATCATCACCTGAAGAACTTAACATAGCAAAAAATGAGGAGACAGTTGCCAATCACGAATTAAGATAGTGCAATTGTTCCCAGTGTATGATAATTGGTCTATTGTTAAGTCATGACAAGTCTTTTTTTTTTTTTCTTTTTAAATGTTTATTTATTTTTGAGAGACAGGGAGAGACAGAACACAAGCAGAGGAGAGAGAAAGAGAGAGGGAGACACAGAATCCAAAGGAGGCTCCAGGCTCTGAGCTGACAGCTCAGATACAAGATTCAAACCCACAAACTATGAGATCATGACCTGAGCTGAAGTCAGGTGCTCAACTGACTGAGCCACCCAGGTGCCCCATGACAAGCCTTTTGATGGACTGGAAAACTAAAACAAAAATATTTGTCCCTTTTTACTATTCTTACTGATCTATGACAATCAATTCCACAGACTTTATTTTTTTATAAACAGGAACTACTTTATAATGGACAAAGCGAATTATGAAACATTATTAAGATTTTGAATTCACAGGTTAAAAGAATTATATTGAGGACAAAAAACATTTTGGTAAACAGTCTGGCTGGTGTATAAAGATGAGAAATGCTGCAAATTACCACTCTAGGTTTAGGCACAGAAGGCTTTCTAGAAACATCAGTGTCATCCTGAGTTGTAGGCTTTTAGTTGCTCTGCTCTTCTTCCTTCTCAGTAATTACTGCAAGTATATATTTTATTTTGCTATGGAGTCTACAGTGAGGACTGATGCATTTTTCTGTAGCTTGTATTTTTATTTGGTGCTTTTCTAAAAACCAAGTATTAATATGTGTGGATAGATGTGTATTACATATGAAATCATCAAAACTCTGTCAGTTTGTACATAAAATACCTCTTAAAATGTGCTCCTTCAGAGATGCTTCAGTGGGAAGTGGTGATGTAGATGAGCCATGGATTAAATCGTCCTCCAAGTAAATGTTTCTGTTAAAAAAAAAAAAACAAACAAATTGAGAGGCACAGGGATTAAGATTGCAAAGCAACGTATGTAGTCTGAATTTAATTTAGTTTTACACTGTGTTCTTTCTGTATATACTTTCCGTAGGTATTTTCTGTATATCTTTCTCTTTATACTCTATGGGTGGTGTCTCTCTCTAAGATAGAGAAAGAGAGACAGAGAGAGAGTCCAATGGACAGACTATAGAATAATCATATCACTTCAATTCCTAGCTATGTGTTCATCTATCTGCAAAATATTAGCAGAATGATGACAATAGTTATCTCTAGATATGAGAATTATGAGTAATATTAACTTTTATATTTTGTAAAAAATTCTTCCTTTCATATTTATTATTTTTAAAAAGAAAAATTCAATATGAATAACTTTTCTTTGATGAAGTGTGCTCAAATTCCTGCTCTGGGGACCAGAAAGTTGGGAGTAGAGAAGGCAGGGAGCACTGTCAGTATATGGATATCAACAGCTGGGCACTTCCTGGGTGGGGTTTCAATGAGACACATGACTATCAACTAAACATGACTGGACCCCCATTTTAAAATGGACATTATCTATATTCTACTCCTTACATAAAGTGCAGCTATGTCCCATGCAGTGGGATTCAGATATTAACTTTTGTTTACTCCTGATAATGTATGCAGTTATTTTTATCTGTGTTGAGAATGGGCTCTTCTTTCCCGAGGCCCTTCTCATCATCTTCTGTATTTCCTATGCATCTTGTACATACGGACTGGTTGTTGCTTCTCTATGCATCCTTATTACACTTGCTGAACTCACTGTCTTTGCATCAAAAGCTTCTGTCAATCATATGCCTATCCTCAATAGCTCTGTAAAACTCGGCCTTTACAGATACCTCACTTCTCTCTGGCTCACTATCAGAATTACTGGGTGTTTGTTTGTATGTTCCTTCTCAGTGGCTTCTCCTTCATGACCATTGTATGCACAGTGGTATAGTAAGTGGTATAGTAATCTTTTCAAAGCAGGGAGAATCACCTCCTTGCATGGTATCTGAGCTAAAAGGAGATTATTTATTAGGCATGCCGGTGACATTTGCCTTGTAGCACCATTAAATGGTCTACCATAGCAAATTACTAAGAATAGCTCAGGGAAATTAGTGTTTACCTACCTCAAGTCCAAATTTTTTTTTAATAATTTTTTTAACATTTATTTATTTTTGAGAGACATAGAGACAGAGTATGAGCAGAAGAAGGGCAGAGAGAGAGGGAGATACAGAATCTGAAGCAGGCTCCAGTCTTTGAGCCGTCAGCACAGAGCCTGACACGGGGCTCGAACTCACAGACCATGAGATCATGACCTGAGCGAAGTTGGCCGCTTAACCAACTGAGCCACCCAGGCGCCCCTCAAATCCAATTTTGATGTAGCTAAATGAAGTCCTGGATTCTGTACTTTTCATAGGGCTCTATAACTTTTTTTAATGTTTTTATTTTATTTTTGAGAGAGAGAGAGACAGAACGTGAGCAGAGGAAGAGCCGAGAGAGAGGGAGACACAGAATCCAAAGCAGGCTCCAGCCTCTGAACTCGAACCCATGAACCATGAGATCACGACCGGAGCCGAAGTCCGACGCTTAACTGACTGACGGCTCTATAACTTTCTATTTGCGATATGTTTACAATTCCTATTGTTGAAGAATTGACTATTGTACAAATGTTAGATGTTTGGGGGGCACTTCCCAACTGGTGTGAACACCCTAAGCACCTACCTCAGAACACACACCATCACTCAGAGTGAGTAAAAGATGAGTAGTGATCCTGGAGTTTACAGGAACCAACTTCACATAAATGGAATAGATGCTGGAGTTCATTTAAATACCCACTTTTTAACTGTAGACCTTTTAGAGTGTTCTTTTAAAAACAGTAATATGATGATGTCATCACGATGCCTGAAACCCTTCAACAATTTTCCAGCATTTTTGGAATAAAGACCAAAATCATCATGACTTTCTCTAGACCCGTATCATCTAGCCCTGGCCTCTAATAGCATCATCTCATGTGATTTTCCCCCTCACTGTCTCTCTTCAAATCACACCAGGTTTCTCTCAATTTCATGAAACATACATTCTGTTTCTTACCTCAGGAGCCTTGTGCATTCTGTTCCTTGTACCTAGAATAATCTTACTTCATCACCTTTTTCTAGCCAATTCCTACTCATTTCTCAGAGTTGGCCATAAATTTCAAATTGATGACTTACTCAATGATTTTCTAGTATAAATTCAGGATCACCTCTGCTTTCTCAAATTATTCTGTACTTTATTGTGTTTTAAAAAATAACAATTAGTAAAAAATAAATAGTTGGAATAAAGTAATGGACTTCGATTATAAGAATATATCAATATTGATTGGTTTACAGTAACATATATGCTGTACTAGCCTCTTATGTACTAAACCATAAGAGGCTAGTAACAGTGGAAACTGGCTGGCTAAAGAGGAATAATCTGTACCACCTTTGCAATTTTTCTGGTCATACAACGCTGTTCTAAACATAAAGTTAATTTAAAAATAAATGGTAGTTGCATAAATAGTTGCTGAAGGTCTCTCTGCCACCGTTCTGCAAGTTTCATGAATGAAGTTGTCTGTCTTGTTGTCCACTGTATGTCCCGTGCCTACACAATGTCTTGCACATAGAAAGCATTTTATATATATTTTTACATGAATAAATAAAAAATAATAAACATACTGAAGCCCATCAGACTGTCAGGTAACCACAACACTTCCGACAACTCATTTAGTATCATCATTTTTCAAATATCCATTATCAGTCCCCTCGCTCACTTTGGATTTCTCTAAGTCATGAACCAAACCGATTTGTCGGTATATCTCCAGAATTTAATCAGCTCCTGGCACACACAAGACCCTCAAAAACAGCTTGTTCGTAATAAAGAATATGATGGTGTATATGCCATATGGTATTTATATGGGAAGCTGTACAAATAACACTAAATTTGTTCTATTGGGGGTAATTTTGTTCCTCTGCATTCAACCTCACTTTGAGGTTTACCTTTAAAAAAAAGACATATGAGTTTAATTTGTGGGAGAGAATTTTTGGAGGATATTTATTGATTACCACTGAGTTCTCCACAATGTTTGTAACAATGATCATGAAAAACTGTATTTCTCCACATGCAGTAAACTTTTCTTCTTTTATAGAAAACAAACAGCTTATTCATTTATTAAATATATTCACTTCAGTGAGAGCAATATATAGATATTCCATTCCTTGGAAGACAGGCTTACTTTTCAAGTTTTTGAAGTTTTGCTTACCCTTGAATATGTTTCCATATCTGTTTTGTATATGGATACCAATTTTTAAATGAGGAATTTGCAGTATAATATCCATGAAAGAATTAAGAACAAATGATGTTTTTAATTTATCACAGATTTTAAAAATAAACAACATCTCTGATTCTCCCTATACCACATTAACACAAATTAAATGCATTACAAAATAATATTTAAATGTACTCAAGAAACTCCAGGAAAGGAATTTTTATAAATTAGTTTTAATAACTGATAAAATCATGAAATCTTAGAAGATAAATTTATGCATAAAAGTTGCTGCTTAAAATAAAATATGAAAAGTTCAAGGGAACTTCTTGCTAAGTTTCACTGACAAAATTTACCAATCCCATGTAAATTATTAAAAAGTAACCAAATATATAGAATCATCAGAATGTGGTATTGATATCAATTCCTGCTTGACTATTTTCTTTACTAATAACCCATCTAATAAATTAGGACATTAAAAATGCTTACATATTTTATACCCATTTTTCATCCTTCTCCAGGCTGAGTGGGCATTGCTCAGTTAAGCATGGAGATTCCATTGACCTCTGAAGGACTCTGGGCTTTGGTCATGTCCCCAGGGTGTACTGCAAAATGAGAAATTATGCCTCTTGGCATTAAGGTCATAAGAGAGAACAAAATTCTTTAGCAAACCAGTGGGAAATGATCTCCCTACTGTCAAAAAGCAACAACAGAGTTAGACATATTTCTAATTGTTTTTGAACTTGGTGGGAAAAATGTTGGGGAGAGTAAAAGAAATCCAGTAACAGAATTCTTCCTGATGTCTCATTATTGAATGTTTATCTTGCCTATAAAGCAATCTCCAGAAATATTACATGTTGAATTGCTAAGTTTTAGTCTGGGAAGAAATAACCGAAAAGGGATTTTTAATCTTAATTTTTAATCTTTAACATAATGTACAATAGTAGCTTTGTCATCTTTATACCATCACTTTGGAAGAGAAGCTGGCATCAGGGGCACTACGAAACAAACTTGGAGAAACTGGGGCATCGTATGCATTTTCCTATAAAACATGTCATCACATTATGCTGTTGATTGTTACCAGTTCCCACATACTACCTTGAACTTACCTTCTTCATGTCTGAATCTACTACCAGGCTGACAATTTCTTGAAGGCTATCATTGAACACTGTTCTTCATATTCCTGGCTCTTGGCTTAAGGCATGTAGATTGAATAAAGTCTTGCTAAATAAACCATAAATGAGTGGTTCTCCTCCCTCTACAGAAAGGGAAGTGGTTATGTCTACTTTCAATATCCATCTGAAGCTACCGATTGCACTGGAATTAGGGTGACCTGAATCTAGAGGCTCAGAGAAGGAACCCTGAGAAGCACAATGAAGGCCTCTAAGGAACAGGAGTCATTTTTACAGCTGTCACCTCTGACAAGATAAGATGAGTTGGGATCTGCCTTGGGCAGGAAGTGCTTGGAGCCTGAGCCACTGGTATGGCTGTCATGTTGTGTTCTCCTGGGACAATACTCCCAGGAACAAGCAAGCCCGAAAAGGGAAAATTTGTTTTTTGTTCTTCTTCCTTGCCTTCCATTCCCTCCAACAACTCCGCTGGGTAGAGTAAACCAGAAAGCCAGGTGGCAAAAAGAAATTTATTCTGTGAAGTCCTAATTTCAGCATCACAAAGCAGCAAATAGAAGAGTGAGTGTGAAGCTGAGGGGAAATACCTTAATAACCAGCACATGAGGCTGTATTAGATTACAAACTCAATTACAAACTTTTTGAATGCTACAGCTTTCTCTGGTGTCTGTGAAAATGAGCGAAAAATTAAAGGTGCTTGAAACCCTTTGTTGAATTGACATAATTTATTCATTTTTAAGTTAATTTTGCAAACATTTATTGAAAACATATATTTATTACAGGCAATGCTGGATACTTCAGATAAAAACATGATTAAGACACCATCTCTCCTCTCAGATAATTTACAGCCTAATGAGGGAAATAGATTGTAAATAAAAAGCAACCGTAAGTAGTCAGTGTGGGGTTTGTACCATGGGGACTGAGATACCGGGAAGGAAGGAGAAAAAGATCCAGCTACAAAAAGATGGATAGTTACTCCATTTAGCCAACAACGAACATCATTCCAAGTATTACTCTAGACTTGGGGGGGTACAGTGGGAACCCTGATGAACATAATCTCTGCCTTCCCTGTGCTTACAGACTAGTAAGGAAGAACTTAACCTCATTGACCAGAGGACTGGTTTAGCGAGTAGTTAATGTTCGGTGCCCTTCTGTCCTGTGTGAAGGAGAAGACATCCTCAGACACCATCCATGCTTTCAATCTGGCTGTAGGTGTAGATAGTATAAAGCCTCATTGACGCTGCAATGGCCCCAAGGGACAGCAAAATTAGATCACTTGAAAGAATAAAACCCTATACCTCAATGGATCCTTCAGTGATGTCGCCAGTCCCGACCTGGCAAGGGAACCAGAGAGCTCCTGCACAGATGGGTCACAGAGCACAGCACTGTTCAAACCACAGCAATTCTAGTGTTACCATGGTGGGGAGAACAGGTCTGCGCTCTGGATTTAGAAAGATCCAGATCAGAATTGTGAATCTCCAATATACTACAGGCAAGTTATTTAAATTGTCTAAGCCTCACTTTTGTGATCAGAAGCCTGAGTAATGTATAGCACCCACTTTGTGTGCTTATTTTTGGAATAAATGGATACTTTTGCAGCGCCTAATGTTTCGCCTGGCAAAGACGATAGTCCCCTGCCATCTGGTGCCTTCTACTCTTAGGATTGTTTTAAAGTTGAATTTCACTCTCAGCACAACTCCAAGAGTTACATGTGCATGGATTAGTTACTAATCCCACCCTACAGTTAAAGAAAAAAAATAGCAAATGCTTTTCCCCCTCCTTTTTCTTGCTAATATCTTATTACAGATAGGTGGCAGAAGGTAGTCTACAAACCTGGCATCCTGATTACCAGTAGCGTTAATTATAAATGGAAAAGGGGAAAGACACACACATTTTAGAAAAAATGCGTGAACAGAGAAACAAATAAATAGACAAGTCAATAAATGAATGAATACATTAATAAGCTGGTGCGTGTTTGCTAGAGAAAGCTTAATCACTTTGATTAATAGTATGCGAAATTATAAAACCTTAAAAATAAAGCATATCAATAAGAGATCTCATGCAATTGCTACTAATCAATGCATGCCAACACCGTAGAGTCAGTGTATTCAGAATTTACAACAGCCACTCTTACTTTTTAGAGGTATCTGTAGAGACTAAAACGCACACCCACACTCACACACAAAAGGTGCGTACCTTCTAACACTAAAGCAACCATCATGCACATATTCTCAGAGAAACAAACCAGAGACCGAATCAAAAAGAATCGTGATGTCAGAGAAAGCTGCTCCTCCACCTCACGTTGCCTACAATTATAAATAGAAAGATCTGTGCCTCCAGGGGTTACTTGGTTTAACTTTTATTTTTTAAAGAAAGGAATAAAATGCAATAAACTCTAATGGAAACCATGTTTCTCTTCTGGTTCCAGAAGGGATTACAATATTATTCATATTTCTATATGCCTCACTCTATGAAAAGGGAATATGAGTAAGAGAACAAAAAAGGAAAACAACTATAGATTTGTTTTAACATTTCAGAGCAGAAAATGGTAACAAAGAAATCCCTATTTGAAAAGAAAAATGTATTTCTCTCCCAATGGCTAAGGAAAACCACATTATTGAACTTTACAGTCATAGAATGCAGTTGCAGAAGATTCATTTGGTGGAAACTTTTTAACCTGTAACTATGGGGTCTCGAAAAGTCCATGGAATAAGTAGGGGTCATGCTGTCTCAAAAAAGAAAGAATGATGGGGACATCTGATGGAGATTGGTACCCTTGAGTGAGAGCCATTATGTGACCTAGGGAGGAAAATTTACATACATGCAAAGTAGCTGAGCCTTGCAAAGGAATCAAAAACCTTTAATTATGTGAGACAAGGCTTGGTTTTTGAGAGGCTCACTGTAAATTGTGCAAGGCTACCTGTTAAAAATGATGAGAAATAGGATTATGCAGCTACATTCTGAGATGTCACCACCATATACTGTCCTCTTTTATTTGACAATGGCATAACCTACCTAACTAAAAGAAATACAAGCTGCACATCATTGTAGTCCTTACCAGTGGGACAATCCTCCCAAAAAATCTAAGACATTTGTTTTGGCTTTTGCGTTTTTCTTTCTGTTTCTCCAGACATGTAGACATGTAGAGGTTGTGGAAGGTCTATTGTGAACTAGATGTCTAATCACAGCATAGCCTGAAAGTCGAGTAAGCTTGGGCCCTCTTAAGATTGACTTAATGGAGTGGGGGAGGGCTGGGTGGCTCAGTCGGTTAAGCATCCAGCTCTTAATTTCAGCTCAGGTCATGATCTCAGGATTCCTGAGATCCAGCCCCACATCAGGCACTGTGTTAACCCTGAAGAGCCTGCTTGGGACTCTCTCTCTCTCAGCCCTTCCATCTCTCTCTCTCTAAAAATAAACAAATAAATAAACTTAAAAAAAAAAAAGATTGATTTCTTCTGAGACTAATGATGGATCCAGTGTGTCTTTTACTTTTAAATAAGCCTGCCTGTGTGGATATCATGCAGACATCTCAAAATTAACTTGTTAACTTGTTCAAAATTTTACCCAACCCTTTTGTCTTCTTACTTAGTCCTATTCCTTCTGTTCTTCCCATATCCATCAATGTGGCCAATCATCTACAAAACTGCCCAAATTAAAGTGGGTGTCACCATTTATTAATCTCTCTAAAAGGGCGCCTGGGTACCTTAGTCGGTTGAGTGTCTGACTTCAGCTCAAGTCACGATCTCACGGGTCATGGTTTCCAGCCCCACGTCGGGCTCTGTGCTGGTAGCTCAGGGCCTGGAATCTGCTTTAGATTCTGTGTCTCCCATTCTCCCTGCCCCTCCCCCCTCATGTTCTGCCTCTCTCTCTCAAAAATAAACATTAAATAAAATGAAATATTAATCTCTCTAAAACCACTCAGGTATCTACTTATAAATATTTTACCTCATAAATTTCTCTGAATGCATATCCTCACTCAATCCCTACTGCAGAGGCCCTTGTTCAGGCCACTGTCTTCCAGCGCCTGTTATTAAAACTGTCCTATCTGGTCTCCCCACCCACTATCCTACTCTCCTCTCTCTTGTTCCCACATTAATGCCATGAATTTCTAAGTGCCCATCTGATCATGTCAATTTCCTGCTTAAAACTCACTTATTGCTTTCTGCTAAATTTGGATAAATTCAAACTCTTTAATGTGGTTTGTAAGAGCTTCGTGTCTCAACATTACTTTTTCTTGGGCTCTGATAAAAACCTGTGTCCACACATATCATTCCTGGGTGGATTCTAGCTTGAATATCCACTCAAGAATTTCTGGATCTGACACAAAGACTGTGGTGAAGGGGAGGGAGGCCAGAAAAGAGAATAAAAATCTTAAAATTTCTATTAAAAGCCTATTATTCCTGGGTATTATGTTGAGTGTTTTTACCACATTATCCCTTTTAATCTCATAAACTTTCAGCCAAGATGGTCACTGTTTCTATTTCATAGTTGAGGAAAGTGAAGTTCTAGGAAAATGTCTAAAATAACCCACAGCTCATTATTGCCTTGACCAGGGTTTAAATTCAGGTTTGTCATCAACCAGTTGCCATGTTTTCTTAACCACTCCAGGTCACAGGGGGAGTGAGCCACAGCAATAGTTGGCATATATTTTTTTTCCACTTTGCTGATAGGACTCCTACCCTCTTTGTTGCTAGGTCCTTTTCCCTGCATCTTTCTATTTCCACGGAGGAGAATGAACTAAAGAGCTAGTAAGATAGATTCAATAATTATCTCACCTTGGAGACAGAAGAATGACTGATTTAATTATTTTTCCTCCTTTCTCTGGTAAGAAAGAGACTTAAGAACAGGAGTTGAGAACATTTCTAGGATAGACAGGGCTATAAATCTTAAAAAGAGGCTGTGCATTTAGAGTGGACTTCCGGGAGGATCTTCGGCCATGTTTTGGGTTAATGGAGTTTTGGAAATTGAAGAATTGTTGCTGACTTTTGAAGCTGCCCTATAGTCCAGGACAGATGGCCTGGCCACAGCCAAAGACAACACTTTCTGTGTGTTCTAGGCTCCATCCTCATGAGAATGTCCTCGGACATTCATGGAGAATGTCCACGGTGACCTTGGGGTGTCTTTGTACTAACCATATTTTCCACTTATTGGACATTGTCTTAGGTAACACTGCTATAACAAAATGGGTAGTTTAAACAACAGAAATGTATTCTCACAGTTCTGGAGGCTGAGAATTCCAAGATCAAGGTGTTTGCCAGTTTAGCTCTTGGTTAAAGACACCCTTTCTGACTTGCAGAATCTGTATCTTCACATGGTGGCTAGAAAGTGGTCTCCTTTCCACATCTTACATGAACATTAATCCCATATGGGAACCCTACTGTCATGAACTCATCTAAACCTAATTACCTACCAATGCCCCACCTTCAAATACCACCACATTGGAGGTCAGGGTTTCACCATATGAATCTTGGGGGGACATATTCATTTTATAATAGACACTCACCATATGCCAATCACTATAATATTAATGTCACGTATGTTACCTCATTGATACTCACAAAGCAGCCACTATGATTAAATATATAGAGATATCCAACTCTCCTTGGACCCAAACAGAACAATAATGATAAGTATGTTTTCTCCCAGTATGAGTCTGGTAGAAGGAATGATATTTTTAGTAAACTGATGCCCTAAAGCCTTTGAAATGTACTGTAGCTCTCATCAGAAATCCATTACCCTTCACTCCTCCATGGGAACAATTGCAGCCTCATCTACTCAGTTGCATTTGGCCTGCATTTCAGTCCTTCCTGAATAATATTGCTTGGTTGAGTGAATTCTCTAGTCCTGGCTTTCCCTGACTTTGCTCAGTTGTGTTATAGCTTTGACATATATCATTTTAGCATCCCTTCCTTCCATCTCAGAGCCTGCTATTTTATTTTTTTTTATAATGGGTATTTTTAGTGGTTCATATCTTTTTTTTTTACAGTTTACTTATTTATTTTGAGAGAGAGAGAGAGAGAAAACAAGCAGGAGAGGGGCAGAGGGAGAGAGAGAGAGAATTCCAAGCAAGCTCCACACTCAGAGCCTGATGTGGAGCTCAATCACATGACCATGAGATCACGATACGAGCAAATATCAAGAGTGGGCTGCTTAACCAACTGAGCGACCCAGGTACCCAGGTGGACCAGCCATTTTAAAAATTCCACTCCTTCCACTATTTTCTGGTATTTTTAAGTATTCTCATTCTTACTATCCTTAATTCCTCCCTTCTGCCTGTTACTGGTAGCCCCATCACAAATGCACTAGTTGTGGTAGACTGAATAATGATCACCAAGGATGCCCACATCCTGTTCCTTGAAAATGGTGAATATATAAACTTCCATGGTGAAGGAGGCTTTCCATATTTTACTAAGAATCTCGAGATGGGGAGATTATCCGGGATTCTCCAGACAGAAGCAATGCAATCTCAAGGGTCCTGATAAGAGGGAGGCAGGGGGATCAACATCAGTAGGAAATGTGATGATGGAAGCAAGTGGCTGCAGTGATGAAAGGAAGGAACCACACACCAGGAAACAAGGACAGCCTCTAGCAGCTGGAAAGACAAGGGAATGGCTTCTCTCCTTAGAGACTTCAAAGGGAGCCAGCTCTGCTGATACCTTGACTTTATATCAGTGACTCTGTTTTTGGGCTTCTGACTTTCAGAGTTTATAAGACAATCAATCTGTGTTGTTTTAAGCCACTAAGTTTCCTAGTTAGCAATTTGTTACAGCAGCAAGAAGAAACAAATATCCTTCTTCATAGACCATTCTTTAAATATCCTCCAATGAGTAAATCCCATGGAAGACTTACTTAACAACTCAACATGTTCTGAATGATTGAAAATATTAATTATTTAAATGTGAACCAGGGCTGGATTAAAAACTGCAGATGACCTTGAAAGGGAGATAACTTGATCATCTTTCATATCAATAAAACTTACATGTTGTTTTCATATGTGTTTGGTCAGATGAAACTGGTTCTCTTTTCTCACCGAAGACTCCCTGCTGCCTAGCATGCAATACCACACATGTAGTGCATAAGCAATATTGATTTATTGAATGACGGAATGTCATGTTTTTAAATAAAGAGCTTATTTACAGTCATGATTCTTAAATCTAGATGAGAAACTATGCCACCGATTCTTAGTAGTCAGTGCTAGGAAATACCTTATTTGGTTTCAGCACGATCAAATGCTGTGACTACCAATCTCAGAAAGCTATCAACTGGTTCTTTTAGGGTTGAGGTTATAAGCCTGTACCATTGAGCTTGCGTAGCACCCATCAAAAAATGTTCTCAAAACAGAGAAGTTGGCTCTGCAATATATATATAGATATAGATATAGCATCTATCTATCTATCTATCAATCTTTCTATCTATATAGTAGAACCAATATAGCCAATAGCAATATATATATATATATGCAATAGGTATAGCATATATAATAGAACCAATATAAACAATAGCAATATGTATATATATATAGTAGAACCAATATTTCATCAATTAGAAACCTACATCAATAGATATAGCTACATCTATTGCATATATACATATACATATATGGATATAGTAGAACCAATATTTCATCAATTAGTAAGTCCTGCAGGTGAACACCTCAGTTAACTGGAATTATGTTTATGATTTTCATCAGTGGTATTTCCTTCCACCTTATGTACTAGTATCAGTGGAATATGCAGCTACTTGCCCTTAATCTACCCAAATACTTCTAAATAAAAAAGAGACCAATTTTCGTGTCTGAGCTAGCAAAAGAAAGGCTTCATCAGGAAGCGCGTGGTGTTTTTTCACATACTGAAAGAATAAAATGACTCTTTTTAATCACGCAAAAATCTTCAACTCAAAATGTCCACGTTTATGCCAGTCTTTTTCCAGTCTCCAGGCGGCCATGAGGTTTTTTAAAATGTATATTACATGGAAGTAGACAAAATCTTTGTTCTGAGAGTGACAAAAAAAAGTTTCCTGATCTTGCTTTGGTGACTTGGTCACATGAGGCAAGATACAGAGAAAAGCACGAGGATGAGTGTCAACTTGTATGGGCGCTAGTCTCATCTTTGTCACCAAATTTCATTAACTCTACATAAAATCTTTATGGTTAAGAAAATTATAGTCTGATAGACATGAATTTAGTTCCAGGCTAACCTGCTTCCTACTAAAGTAAGCTTGAATACATTGTTGAACCTTATTAAGCCTCAGATTTTCATTTATATATTGAATAAAAGCAAATATAATAATGGAAAGTGTTTATTCATGCCTTGAAACATTGATTGAGTGCCTATTGTGTCTTATAAACACTGTGTTCGGCTTTCCAATTAGAAGGAGGGCTACTACTTGACCTCCTGGGATTATTGTACAAATTAATGAGATATTCTCAGGATGTTGCAGTAACTGGTACATAATAGGGCTTTAATAACTACTAACTATCAGTAGTAGTTCACCCAATAGTGGTAAAATAAGGGACATTTGTAAGAACGCCCCAATTCCCTGTTCAGTGACTTCCTCAGGACTAATGAATCATGTGATAGTGATCATTATGAAAACATTTTAGAAGCAGAAATGTTACGTAAAGGCAAGGTAATAATGTTCACAAAAGCTACGATTTGCCAATCCCAAATGGAGAGCTCAAAAACACTCAATCTCGATATCTACCATCTTTTTGGCAGCCAGTAAGAAGGCATATTTTCAATGTATTTGGCAGCTTACCTTTTACACCACACTGGCTCTAATGCATTCTAAAAGAGGAAAGCTCACTCTCCCTTTGGGATACGCATCTTGCCTCATGTGAAGATTCTGTTAGCTACCTGAAGCAACTGTTATTGCTTTGTGTGGATGCTAAAAAAAAAAAAAAAAGCCATGCATCTAGTAATGTGCTGGGTATTTTTGGAGAAACTAAACAGGATACTTCTTATGTGTTAGAGACTGAGCTAATATGAATCCAGCAAACAGGTGTAAGACAGTGTTCCTGCATGGGAACAAATGACTTGGTGAATGGGGATAGCCCGTTGGGGCAAATCTTGGTACTAGGACGTGTGTTGAATTTTGAGTGTATATCTGTCTGGAATCTGGATCAGGGAAAGAATTCACCATCACACTCCTTTGTGTGCCAGGGCATAGGCAGTGATCGTGTGTTGGTGGCTTGGAGTTGGAACTAAGGAGAGAAAATGTTTTAGCGAATCAGGGTGAATAAACAATCTATGTGCATAGCAACCCACTCTATTATTTTATGTTTTTTTCCCCATGTCTTACCTTTCTTCCTAAATCTGATCACAATATATATTACTTTAGATCTTTCTCTTGTCCCTGATCTCTTCTACATTACGAACTCAGATCTCTATTACAATTTTCTTTCCTGCTTCATGAATCCTCTGGTTGATTGCTACACTGGTAAATTTAGCTCCATTCTTTTCACATAAGGCGAGGTTAAGAATGCTATTAGGGGGATGCCTGGGTGGCTCAGTCAGTTGAGCAGCTGACTTCAGCTCAAGTCATGATCTCACGGTCTGTGAGTTCGAGCCCCACGTCGGGCTCTGTGCTGACAGCTCAGAGCCTGGAGCCTGCTTTGAATTCTGTGTCTCCCTCTCTCTCTGCCCTTCCCCTGCTCATGCTTGGTCTCTCTCTCTCATAAATAAATGTTAAAAAAAATTTTAAAAACAAAAAAGAATGCTATTAGGAAACTATTTAAGTGGTTTGGGCACCACTCAATGATATATTTTTATCTAGTTTCTAAATCTGCTTTTCTGATTTTCACTCACCATTGGGGGGAATTGATGTTACTTAATAGCAATACTATAAATATCAAGAAGAACTGTATTATGACTATGGACTTGGTTCTTTTCCTGAGCCTTGACCCAGTGCCTTCTGCCTTGGGGCTTAGGTCCAGTTCCTTTCTGCCCGATCTGTACTTTGTTTCCCTTCACCTTCGCTCAAGTCTCCTGACCTGAAATCATTCACAGTGAGGCCCTAAGCAGTTTTACAGAACAGACTCCATTTAATGCTTTGTCAATATTTGCCATCAGTATTGTTTTCTTTATGAAAGCATCCAAGAAAGGTGAAGTGAAAACTCCAATGCCAATCACCATTTGTTCACTGTAAGTGACATCATTCAGTAAAGTCTGACTTAAAATTTCTTGAGAAAATCTTGAAGCTTGAATTTCATAACTTTTTAATATTATTGAAAGAATTTTAAATTTGATTTCTTTAAGTTTATTCATTTTTGAGAGAGAGAAGACAGCACAAGCGGGAGAGAGGCAGAGAGAGAGAGAGAGAGAGGGAGACACAGAATCCAAAGCAAGCTCCAGGCTCTGAGCTGTCAGCACAGAATCCGATGCAGGGCTCGAACCCACAGACCGTGAGATCATGACCTGAGCTGAAGTCAGACGCCCAACCGACTGAGCCACCTAGGCGTCCCAAAAGAATTTAAATCTCATCCATCTGAAGAGACCCACTCTAAAATTTAACTTAATTCTTTGAGGTACTCTTCTGTTGCCTTTTAAGAAGATGCAGAGGGCAATAAGAAGAAATATTGGACCAACAGAAGAGTTTTGAAAGAATATAATCACTACCACAGAATAAATTAGATTATAATTATGCTATTGAACTGTAATAGAACATCCTTCCAAATAGAAATTAGCATACCACAAAAGTGCAATTAGTACCCAATAAATCACACTAAGAAGAGTGTCAATACAGTATGGTGTACCCAGTCATCACAATTAATGCCTGTGTCCCGTATTGGAGAAGGCAAGCTGTTTTCATGCTACAGTCATTAGGGCTGAGATGGTTTCTGCAGCTGAATTGTTACAAGCAGTTAAGTATCTAATAGAGAAGCTGCACTTTGAACAAGAGCTATTGCTTTTAAATCCTACAAACTACAGGAGTCGCTAAGCCTTTTACAGAAAATAATAATAATAGCTGCTATTTCATCGGAAACAGAGCAACTTTGCAAGAGGATTTAATTAAAACAAAAAATGTATGGTTTAGATAAGAATGGCTTTCTTTTCCTTCCTGTTGCTTAATTTCCCAGCCTGAGTCTGAGATACCAAAGCCAAATGTAAGCATTCGGCAAAAGACCTTTCAAAACAAACAGTTGCATGATTTGCAAATGAATTCCAAGGAAAACACAAACTGAGGAGGTACTGTTTGCCTTCCTTAGATCCTGGAATTTTCAACTGTGAACTAAAAGGTGGGTGGTTGTCCTCTGCTTGGTGTAGCTTTAGATGGGCATTTAAGTTACTTATTAGAATTCCTTCACTTCTGTGGGAGGAAGACAAAAGATAACAAGTACAACTTAGAGGCAGGAACAAATTTGTATTCTATTTTGACTGAAGTAAAAAAAGAACAAAAAGCAATAGAAGCCTTTTAAAAAGAAGGCAGAGGCGCCTGGGGAGCTTGGTTAAGTAGCTGACTTCTGCTCAGATCATGATCTCCAGATTCATGGGTTCAAGCCCCACACGGGTCTCTTGACTGTCAACATGGAGCTCGCTTCAGATCCTCTGTCCCCCTCTCTCACTGCCCCTTCCCTACTTGCACTCTCTGTCTCTCTCAAAATAAAAAAACATGAAAAATTAATAAAAAATAAAAACAAATAAAAAGAGGGCAAGGGCACCTGGGTGGCTCAGTCAGTTAAGCGCACGACTTTGGTTCAGGTCATGATCTCACAGTTTCTGAGTTCCAACACCACATCAGGCTCTATGCTGACAGTTCAGAGCCTGGAGCCTCCTTCAGATTCTGTGTCTCCTTCTCTGCTCTTCTCCCGCCTCATGCTCTGTCTGTCTGTCTCTCTCTCAAAAATAAATAAGCATTAAAAAAAATAATAAAAGAAAAAGAGGGAAAATGAGCTGATAAGTGTTTTAGAACTGTCACTTTTCCAGTTGGAGTATGGATTATGGATCATGGAACAATTAGGATCTTCAAGAGGATTAGAGGTAATGAATGGCTTGGTAGCAAAGGTCATTGCAGTAGAGACTGTAAGAAGAGTGTGGACTCGCATTGCATCTTGGAGATGACAACTTGGCTTAGTAAGAGACTGGAAGTTGGGATCTAAAGGCAAGAGTCAACAATTAACTATGACTCCCATTCATTGTGCGTGGGGATATTTGCTGGGATTAAAAACACTTAGGACAAGTGTTTTGGCCATATTAACAATTAGATGCTTGGTAGAAATTCAGCTAGCGGAAGTGAGTATATGGTTAAATATGAGTTTAGCACTCAGGGTATGATATCCAGACCAGAATTGGATATCTGAGGGTCATTAACAAACAGTTGACTTGAGGCAGGCTGAGATCATCTGAGGAGGAGTATCGAGAGAAGAAGGGCCAGAAAAGCAGAGCCCTGGAGTACTTAAAACCCTGTGAACGCTGTGAGGTGGCATATTAAAGATGTAGAATGGTGATACGGTGGTGGGGGGGGGCGGGGAGCAGTGAGCATAGAACAAAAGGAAGTTGGTATTTTGTTGTACCTTAATTTTCTGTGATTGGCAATAAGGCTTGTATATCAATGGGAATTATCTGATAGAGAAGGACAACTTGATGATTCAGGAAAGATAGAAGATAAATTTAAGAATTAAGTCCTTCAGAAGCAGTAAGAATAGAGTCCAAAGTGCAAAAGAAGGAACTGGTTTACTTGTTTGATAGACTTTCTGATTCCATGTAAAATAATTTTCTGATTGAATTTAAATTTTCTGTTAAGTGTGTGGCTAAATGATATGCAGAGAGTGAGGGAATAAAGAGATTTTGGAGGCCGAAATAAAGACAAGAAAGGATGAAATAGTTGTTACCTACTTTCTAAGGTAGGATGATGGACATTGGAGAAAGGTGTTGAGAAGACAAAGAGACTTCATACGTGTTGAAGTCACCCAAAATGATGGGAGAAGCAGTGAAGAGAAGGAGGGTAAGCCCCATGCTGGAGTCTTCAGTGGATACAGATTGCAGATGGAAGCAGGGATTGGAAGGTAAGGGAGGATGATGTACCCAACAATGGAGGTGACAATTTTGAAGAAGAGAATGAAGAATAAGGAACTCAACTATCATTCACCAGTCTCTAAGGTTCTCAGAGCAAGAAAGAGACAGTTTGTGATCTACAAGGCAAGTGAACCATCTCTTCAGAGTCATTACATATTTTTTTAATCAAATAACACTTTGTGGTTTAATGATTTTCCTCCTTCAACAAACTTGTCTCTAAATTATTTAGGAAATATCTTCAATAAAACATTGATATATCTGAGCATATTCAAAACAAATGTGCTGTGTGTCTCTAAAGGATATTCCAAATGAAGCTAATCTAAATTCTTTTCAACAGGAAATTTATTGGGATAAATGCAGACAAAGAGTTTTAAGATTCACATTTGGAATCTTAAAAAATGAAACAAACAAAAACCCCTGTGCATGTGTGTCTTATCAGTCATTTCTTACCTCCTTATCCTTGTGGAAATCACTAAATGGCTACGAGTCCTGGTGTGTCCACCTGGGAACGAGGGATGATGGTAGATTTTTGCAGAAGCCCTGTAAGGAATAACGTAGTTTGTTAAAATAATTTGCAGAGTGCACATCAAATATAGGTTTCTAAGTAAATAGCACTAAATGTATTCTGTTAAAGATGTGGCCTTTTATTATTATAAATAATAAATAAATAAATAAATATTTTAGGTTGTGTCTTATCATTTTTTATTTATATTATTTATGGTTATAATATCATAATGACACATAGCAAATGCATCTATTTTGTGTGATGCAAGTTAGCTCTGGCAAAATTGAAACTTAACTCTAATTTTTTTAAGACTCTTTTTTAAAGCAGGTTAAGATTCAGAGCAAAATTGAGAGGAAGACACAGAAATTTCTCATACACTCACTGCCCCCATGCATGCTTAGCTTCCCCCCCATTGTCAGTGTCCTGCACCAGACTGATACATTTGTTTCGACTGCTACACCTATGTTACACCTCATTATCACCCAAAGTCTGTATTTTACATTACAATTCAGTCTTGGTGCTGTATATTCTACAGGTATTGACAAATGTGTGGTGACATCTATCCACTATTATATTATCACAGAGTATTTGCATTGTCCTAAAAATAATTTGTGTTCCACCTGCATCATCCCTTTTTCCCATCCTCTTGGCAACCACTGATCCTTTTACTGCCTTGTAGTTTTGTCTATTCCAGAATGTCAAATAGTTGGAATCCTACAGTATGTAGCCTTTTCAGATTGGCTTCTTTCATTTAAGTCGTATGCATTTAAGACTTCTCCGTGTCTTTTCATGACTTGATAGTTCTTTTCTTCGTGGTGCAGAATTCTATTGTCTAGATGTACCCCTATTTATTGGTCCATTCTCCCACTGAAGAATATCTTCATGATTTCTGAAGTTGGGCAATAATAAACAAAGCTATTATAAACATCTGTGTGCAGGTTGTTGTGTGGATAGAAGTTTTCAACTCTTTTGGGTACATTCCAAAAAGAGTGGTTCCTGGATTGATAGAAGAGTATGTTTAATTTTGTCAGAAACTGTCACATTTTTTTCCAAAGTGTCTATACCATTTTTCATTCCCACCAGCAAGGAATGAGAGGTCCTGTTGTTTCCCCATCCTTGGAGGCCTTTGATGTTATCAGTGTTTTGGATTTTGGTCATTCTAAAAATGTATTCTGTTATTTCATTGTTGTTTTAATTTACAATTCCATTTTAACTTATGATGTGGAGGATCTTTTCGTGTGCTTACTTGGCATCTGCATATCTTCTTTGATTTGATATCTGTTTCAATCTCCGGCTCATTTTTTAATGAAGTTTTTGTTCTCATTTTCTTTTTTTTAATATTTATTTACTTTTGAGAGAGAGAGAGAGAGTGTGTGTGAGCCAGGGAAGTACAGTGAGAGAGGGAGACACAGAATTTGAATCAGGCTCCATGCTTTGAGCTGTCAACACAGAGCCTAAAGCAGGGATCAAATTCGTAAACTCTGAGATCACGACCTGAGCTGAAGTCAGATGCTTAACCCACTGAGCCACCCAGACACCCCTAGGTTGTTCGTTTTCCTAATATTGAGTTTTAAGGGTTCTTAGTATATTTTGGATAATAACCTTCTTGACATATGCCTCTTGCAAATATGTTCTTTCAGTCTGTAGCTGGCCCTCTCAAACTGTTGACAGTGGAGAGTAAGTTTAGGAATTAAGGGAATTAAGTTTAGGAATTAATTAAATATCTGTGGAGAATAAGTTTAGGAATTCCCTGAGCTTGCACCCATAGTTTAACAAGGTTTAGGACTAAAGCATCTGAGATTAGGTAAACAGGGTGAATGCACCCCCAGCATAGTACAAAAACAGATAGCTGCTTTCACAGGATGGAACCTTCCAGAAAAGGTGAACAGGTAAACAGGGGTGTAGAATGCTGCAGCTGGGTGAAAATACCAGGAGCTAATTAGCAGAAGAAAGGGGTCTTGTTGACCCTGAGGTAGCATGCTCTAACTGTCTTGTCTCCTAGGCTACCTAAGTAAGAGAAACAGATGTGGTGCCTCAAGCCTGCAGTAAACGACCATCTGCCAGGGGCCAGGATTTTGTTTAGTATTGACCTAAACCCCAAAAACCACATATCTTCAAAACCCCCATTCCCTCACACACATAAGTTAATGTTCATGGTTACATTGTCTCCTTCTCCACATCCATCACCTTTGTAAGCCTTCCGATCCTAACAAAAACAGAGCAAGGGCCTTTACTCAGGGCTCTTGTCTCCTTCCGGACCTTAGCCTCTCTCGCATCTAGTTCTGTGTCCGTTCTCTCGCTGGACAAGAGTGAACTCCAGACTCAAAGTCTCCAACAAGTATCTTTTGCAGAGTAGAAGTTTTCAATTTTAATAAAGTCTGTTTTATCAATTATTTCTTTCATAGATGGTGGCTTTGGTGTTGTGTCTAAAATGTCATCACCATTCCCAAGATCATCTAGGTTTTCTCCTATGTTATCTTCTAGGAGTTTTATGGTTTTGTGCTTTTCATTTTGGTCTGTGAACCATTTTGAAGTAATTTAATTGTTGTGAAGGGTATAAGGTCTGTGTCTAGATTAATTTTTTTTTTTTTTTTTTGCATGTGGATGTTCAGTTGTTCCAGTACTATTTGTTGAAGAAACTATCTTTGTTCCATTTTATTGGCTTTGTTCCTTGGTCAAAGCTCAATTAACCATATCTATGTGGGTCTACTCTTGGGATCTCTATTCTATTCTGTTTGTCCATTTGTCTTTTTTTTTTTTTTTAATCAATGCCACACTGTCTTGATTACTGTATCTTTATACTAAATCTTAAAGTTGGGTAATGTTTGTCCTCCAAGTTTGTTCTTCTCTTTCAATATTTTGTTGACTTCATATCAATTTTAGAATCAGCTTATTGATATTTACAAAATAACATGGTGCCATTTTGACTGGGATTTCACTGAAACTTTGGATCAAATTGGGATAATATTCAGTCCTCCTCTTGATGAACATGCTTTCATTAATTAGTCATTTTAATTTTTAAAATTAATTTGCATGTAATTTCAAAGTCACAAATCTAAACATATCTAAAAACAAATACTAAACATTCTATAACTTAAAAATAATAAATAATTCCTATAATAAGTCAAACATGGAGATTTAATTTAAGAAAACAACACACTTAAACACATCATTTCTTAGATATTATTAAAATATTCATTCCAAATTTCTGATATAAAGTTTTTTTTTCATTTCTTCTTAGAAAGCAATAAGCATGGAATATAAGGCACTGAGCTAAGTAAGATTAGAAACATTCACTTTCTATCAGAATCTACCAACCATCGGTAGCCAAATTGCAATGGAAGATATTTCTAAAATATATTAATTACCATTGATGCATCACAAATTACCTCAAAATCTATCAACCTAAAACAGCAAACATTTATTATCTCACATAACTTCTCAGGATTAAGAATCTGGGGACAGTTTAGATGTAAAGGTCTTTCAGGAGTTGAATAGTCAGGCAGGGTTAGAGTCACTTCAATGCTCAATTGAAGGCAACGAATCCACTTCCAAACACTCATTTACTGTTGGAAAGTTTTACTTTCTTCCCTGGCTATTAGCCACAGACCTCCATTTTTGGCCATGACTGCCAGGCACCCGACTTCTTCCAGGCTAATGACATGAGAGAGGGAGAAAGAGACAGAGTGCGTGTGGGTGGAAGAGGGCCAAGATGGAAGCCATAACTCTCATAACCTAATATTGTAAGTGACATGTCATCACTTTTGCTGTATATTATGTTGTGTATACAGTAATTTTAGTACAATTTCGGAGAAACTACACAAAGGTGTGAGGATCAGGCAATGGGGATCATGAGGAGCCATCTTGGAAGTTGACTAACAAAATCTAAAATAACAAAGATGGCTATTAGATTATATATAATATTATATACACATATCAAAAATCAGGAGCAACATTAAGGTTTTTCCACTTGCTTATCTTAACTTTGCAGTATACATGGGAGGGACCGCTTCCCTCAAACCAAAACCCAGTCCAATACAGCAGAATACGCAGTTGGCTAGTCTTGTTGGAATATTTAATCTGTTCTCTAAAGCTTTACGAGTTCTAGGGAGATGGCATTTTCTAAAACATTTAGAAAGTTTCATCTGGATTCTGGCATTAAAATTCAAGTCTCTCCCATTTAGTTGTGGCTTCTGGTGTGCAGGGAGAAGCTGAAATGACTCAAAAAGCACCTCAAAACTTATCTATTGTCTGAATATTGTTTCTAGTCTCTTGTTCTCCAGTATTTATTTTTTAGTTCTACCTCTTATCTTTTTCTTAAAATGATCCAAGGTTTTGTATGCACTGGAGCCAGAGTCTTGGGTGATAATATGCAATAGCCATCGATTCTTCGCAAGCAGTTCTATTTTAACTTCCAAACTGTTTGAAATATCATAGAAGAATTCATTAACTACCTAGAGAAGGATATAAGCTAGTGTTTGATGATGAAGAACAAAGTTTTTGTACAGGAGGTGTTCAAAGACATGAAATAAAACCACCCAAATGACTTTAAATTATGGAATATGCAATTTTCACAAAATATGTCTGTTTCAAAGTCCAAATTATTTTTTAAGGAAAAATTCTCTTTTGTGCAAATTTGCTGTTGTATTAAGAACAGAGACCACAAGTCAATAAGATTAAAATACCTGCTCATATATACAAACTTCAGTAACAGAGCTCCTAATAAAAATTAGATATTCTATCATCCTACATAAGTACCCTTGAGAATGTACAATAAATTCAACAGAACACTCCTTTATTTGATACTGCAACAAATGGAAACTCTATTGATTGGCATTTATTTTGGACCCATTTATGCTTACAATTGTATATGTAGTTTTAAGGAAAAATATCTTGAGCGCACAAAATTGAAAATGGAAATGAGACCTTTGGACTGAAATCCCTCAACTCCTTGCTTATTTTGTCAGCTGAAAATTACAAATACCTACAATATTATTGGGTTTTGTGCTGTTTCAATGGTAGGCTCTGAGAGCATCGAGTTTAATACTTTAGATTAAATGGGACTTTTCTTAAGCACAGGATGCCAAACATCATGGTTGCTGAATATGTATGTGGACTTATAAATGCATTTCTAAAAAGAAACATAAAACAATAACAAGTATAACTTAAATCTGAAAATTTTAGGGGGAATCTCTAAGTTAACCCCCAACTCCAGCACCACTTCGTGATTCTGCGACATCGATGGCAAGTTTTTAAAACCTGATTATTTAATATGTGAATAAATCCTGCATAGAGATGCCTGTGTGTACATCAAACGCGATGGCCTGATAACGTTGGCTAAGGTAGTATATATGTATAATATGTAAAGTATAATGCTGCCTATTACACATTATTATCATGTATACTACATATATATCACAGGAACCCAATTGTAAAAATGCATCTGCATGAAAATTAAATTAAACCACATGACATTGCTAATTTGTAGGTCAAAAACTCAAATATCGAAAATTCTGTATGGATGAACTTCATAGTAGTGGTGGCTATGGCTAGGTAAGTTGTAAGATGTTTTAATTTATTCTTATACTTTCCTGCTTTGACAAAACACCTTTGAGGAACACGTATTCTGTTCACTTTCAGCAACAAGTGAAAGATACCTGGATTTGAAAAGAAAGAGAAAGTCAAGGAAGTTACTTGTAAATACAATGTGCCTCCAGATTCACTATAAGGAAGAAGCCCCAGAGAAAGAAGCAGCAGAAATCAAAGAAGAGCACCACTTGTAAAAAGGAGCTCCCCTGTTGATGTGGAGTCAGAGTGGGCGATGATGATGAATAACAACAAAGCCTGCAGGAACCACCAGAGATCTCTCATTCATAACAGCAGGACAGACAATTCTTGCCTTAAGTATTGGTTCTCCTTTTCCCTAGACACCACACACATCTTGAATAAATTTTACTTGGAAGCTATTTCCCTTGGATGTAGAGAACCAACATAATTTGTTATCCTTACAACTGATAGTGGTACTTGCTAAGGGCTGTGGTGAAGATAAGAAAGGTTTTGGGTTGTGTGTAACTCCACTCTTTCTTCCTCACAAGAAAATAATACAAGTGAGTTGACATTGTTATATAGGTAAGTTTCAAAACTTTGCATTGGTTGAGAAACACACCAAAGGGTCCAAAGAAATTACATTGCTGGGACTCTCTAGCTGCAGTTTCCATGATACTACCAACTGGCTACATAGCTTCCAGGCTCAGCGCCTAAGCATCTGGCAGTATGTCCATGTAGACTTTTTCTGTCAGTCAGAGCCCCGTCATTACCTCAGAAGCCCCTGTTGGACAAAGAGCCTATGAAGATGGCCCCAAACCCGTTCTCTTCAACATGGTCTCTAGGACACATTCATCTTTGCCCTGATCTTAGCAGCAGTGCAAAGTTGGCCCCACTGCATGCTCCTTCTCTTTGTGTGGTTAATAGAAGTTAATAACCACAATCTCCTTCCTTTACAATCCACAGGTTGCAGCCTGTCGTGTCTAACAAACTTTGAGTAACCAGAGCCAGTTCTCCAAGTGGTCCTCGAAGCCCCCCTGCTAAGGCTTGGGATGAAGAGGAAGCACTCTCTTCCTCTCCACGAAGGTGAGGGGAGGCCCTAGTCATCCAACAACAGGCAACCACAAGGCATTTTTCCATCTTCCTGGTGAACCCTCACTTAGGGCAGCACCTCACTTAAGGATATGGGGCATTTAGGACAAATGTTTTATTTTTATTCTTGGAATTTCAGCCAAAGATACAAAAGCAAAGAACCTATTTTAACTTTCTATTAAGTACATGAGTTGATAAAAGAAAACTAAATGTTCCTTAGAGTTTAGTACTTTCTCTCTTGGCATATACACCACAGACAACTCTGATGCTTGACAAACCCCTAACCTAAAGATCAGAGTTGTGTGCTTGGAAAGATCTTTCCGGAGAGCGTGGGTTCTTTAAGGCAGGGGACTGCTGCAGACCTCTCTTCATCTACAAGTTCATACTGCAGTCCCTTGAAGTTAAGAGGCACCAAATTGCCAGCAGTTGACCGGTCACTGTGGTTTTGAAACCCTAATAAAATATTGGTTATTTGTTTAAAGAAAATCCTATCTTTTAAGCCCTATAATTTTATCTTGGGCGGATGCCTACATAGAAGTCTTTTAACAGTCATTATTTCCAAGCGTATTGGTTTTCTGGAGAAAAATATTCCTGCAAAGAGAAATATCCAACTTTGCTAATCTATAACTTCTGGGGCCTTTTAAACTAAAAAAGATTAAACAGCAGTGTCACTAAACACGCTAATTCAGAACAGATTAAAAATAAAAATACAAATGGTTGGAAATAAGGGCAATAATATTAGATAATACTATGATTATGATGATATCATTGCACAGATTTATGGTTGAATAAGCCCATCTAATTATTCTGACTTCATCTTCTCTTGGCACACACTAATTTCTGTCAATTTACAGAAAACCTGATAACTACATGATACGAAAGTAATGGTTGAGAAGGCTGAAATGAAGTAATGTCAGGCAGAAGTAATGTTAAGCACTGGTGCTTGAAGTTAAACCCTGTAACTATTTATTCTACACAATTTTGGCAACTCCTCTAAACTCACCAGTATATTCCAGTGCGAGTCAGTATGGTTCCTCACAATTATTGATGACCCTCTGGTGGGTCAGCCCCAAGGCAAGGGGGAAAGAGAGACTCTGCAAGACATAGCTTTAAAAAGAGCAGTTCTTTACTAAGCACCAACCATATGCAAGCTCTGGGGTCATATGTTAGGGAGATCGGGGTAGAGGGATGATACAAGATTTATTCCAACACTGATTGGGTGGAAACAGAAATGGACAAATGATCCATTTAGTAGTAGAAATTTTGCTATAGGACAGAGCATGGCTAACTCTGAGCTGGAAATCTTAAAAAAAAATTTTTTTAATCTTTATTTTTATATTTGAGAGAGAGAGAGGGAGAGAGAATGTGAGTGTGGGAGGTGTAGAGAGAGAAGAGGGGGCAGAGGATCTGAAGTGGGCTCTGTGCTGAAAGTAGAGAACCTGATGTGGGGGCAAAAGCTCACAAACTGTTAGATCATGACCTTGGCCAAAGTTGGATGCTTAACCGACTGAGCCACCCAGGAGCTCGGAGACTGGAAGTTTTAATCTCGGTAGGACTATTTACAGATTTTAAGGCCCCAACTCAGGGTCTCCGTGAAAATTAGATAGTCCCGGCTGCCAGTGAATGTTTGTAACAGTAATGAAACAACTCCAAGTAGGTCAATGTCTAAGTGTTGGAGCATACGAACGTTGCCCCCAGGGCAGGCAGCAATTCGTAATAGGCACTGTGACCTGGTCTATAAAACTGAGATGCAAAGACAAAAAGTATCCACTTGATTTGTTAATCCCAGGTCAAGAAACGATCTCATCAAATAAAAAATGGTCTGTTTGGCACAAAAATTCATTTAAGTAAAAAAATTTGTGTAAGTATACACATATGCACACACACATATATTATAGGAGAATGAAATGTATGTAATGTGCACATATGTTTGATCTTCAACAGATCTGACTAATGGATTTCATGTTTTGGGGCAGGCCAATTCACCTTTTCGTCTCAATGTATTTGCCATTAAATGAGAATTTATAGGACATTTTTTAAGCATCTAAAACAGTGCATTGCACACAGAAAGTACCTTGTACTTGATGCTCTAAAAGAAGATGGAATGGCAAATTTATATTTTATCCCAAATGTAATACAAATACCGATTTTAGTTATAATAAATATTCATCGAGTGCTATTATTGCTAAATACTATTTCAGATGTTGGAGAGTCAGAGATGATAAACCGACCCAGCTCTTAAGGGACTTATATTCTAGTTGGGGAAAACACAACAGTGACAAATAAACAAAAGCATGACATAAAAAGGAAGATGCAAAAACATTTCCCTGAATGAACATGACGTGAATATTAAATACAGCTGATTCTTGAAGAGCATGGGTTTGAACTGTGCAGGTCCACTTATGTGCTTAATTTTTTTTTTTGATAAATACAGTACATTACTGTTAATGTATTTTCTCTTCCTTATGATTTCCTTAATAATATTTTCCTTAGCTTACTTTATCGTTAAAAATGTAGAATAATACATAAAACTCATAAATATATATGTTAACTATTTATGTTACCAGTAAGTCTTCTATACAGCAGTAGTCTATTAGTAGTTAAGTTTTGTGGGATTAAAAAGTTTTATGCGGATTTTTGATTGCACATGGGATAGGTGCCCCTACCTCCGACATTGTTCAAGGGCCAACTGTAATCATGGATGCTATAACTATTTCTAAGTCTAGTATTAACTAGAAATTCCTCTTCATCAGAATATTAGGAAGTCCTAAATTGGGAGATGGGTGGGGATTGCAGGTTAAGTTACACATTTGCTGGCCAAGATTTCCTTCTTCTTTCATTGTTCCTGTTCTTGTTTTCCAGGACATGTTCCAATTTCGTGTTATATTCCAATGCTCATTTCCTATTATCAGAGCAGGAAGGATGATTATCTTGGTTTCTCTCTCTCTCTCTTTTTGAGGTTCAAACTTCAACATCAAAGAAATGTTGCCCACCTACGTGGACTCTTTTACTCTTCTCTCATTATTCATCTCTATATGTCCCCAAATCCTGTGATTAAAACTTGTGTAATGTGGTTGAACCTCTCCGGGAAAAATAAATTTTCTTCGAAACAGTTTTGGAAACGATGAGGGAGATTTTGCATATCATAAAACAAAACAAAATGCATGTTTCTAGTTGCGTATTAACCAGTATTAACCCACCACTGTTCAAAAGACTTTTATGCCCTTTGTTGCTTTAACCTCTACTCCAATAACTTTCAACCTCAGCTGCTGGGACCAATTTTAAAACTCTCATTTGAAAACAAAATAGTATCTGAGTGTGCATTTTCTATTTAAAATCACATATTCAGGATAGTAATATGAATGCATTTCTCTGTTATCTTATTCGGGTCCAGATGTCAGAACATTAATAAAAATCTATGGCACAAACAGACATAGGACTACTTGGCAACTTTTGTGAAAAAATGTTTTGTTAAAACTAGCACCCAGTAAGATGTGTCAGAAGGAGATTAAATATAGTCAATTAATTTTGTGATCTTTCTCCTTTTTTAAGTATTAATCACTACATAAGCAGAATTTTAAAGTGCGATCATCGTGTCAGTTTTCTTTCCATGATCTTGGTCAGTTTCCTTGCCTCCAATCTTACCCACCACTGGTATGTCCTCCACAAGGTAGCCGTCATCTTTCATTCTTTTTAATAATGTATAACTCTAAGAATTTCATATATTAGAGGAAGTTTCACACTGCAACGTATTTAAATTTTTAACACCTTTGGAAAGCACTGCTTCAGGTTAAGACAAAGTCACAGAAGTGGTTTTGCGACAGTTTCCGGTGATCAAGCCGTGTGATTTATGACATGCAATTTGTTTGATAGTGCAGTCAGTTGGGTTATTTGTTTCTACACTTGGAGAATAAAATGAGAACACATAAAGATAAAAAGAAAGGTGTTCACTGAATTCACAGTTGATGGCTAGAACATATTACAGAAATGTTGAAATAGAAAGGGAATGATAAGTTTGGGCAACCAAAAGGAAATTAAATGGCCTGTGCACAACATTGACTGGGCATTAGAGCCATAATCTTCTTCACCCACATTGAAGGTTCCTTCTACTCCAGAAGAATAATTGTCCCTACAGGTCACCAAGTGTTTGTATAGGATCTGTTGCTTGCCGAGTTGACAAATTTTGTCATAGTACATTTGAAATCACTGATTTTATTTTTAATTCGTTGATCAGCATTGCTGCCAGTGAATTCTCAGTGGCCTCAATTACCATGTTGCTCTGTTTATGAAGAAAACAGGTGTCCTTGGAAGCCTGGAAATTATCTGTTTTCCCTCCACCTCTGTTCCCTATTTTCTTTCTGAAAATTTAATTTGAATGATTTCAATCCTCATTTAAAAGCCCTTTAGCAGCTTCCTAAGTTGAAGCCCACAGGACACACAATGGACATTCGAGTTTCTCTAATTTCCAGTTTCATGAAAACATCATTTTTTTCTAGGTGTATAAATAATCCTTGCAAGCTCCGAGACGCCCAAGGACTCTGTGCACTATGTGTTCTCTGCTGACTCTCCTCTCTTTAGCACATTTTTCAGGATCTAGCTGTGTATCACCTGCTCTGGGTAAAGCCTCCCATATATGACCACTAGCTTTTCTGTACTCCTCTAATCCATGCCTGTATTATATGATATATAATGTTTTACATCTACTGGGGTCATTTGCCTTCAGATTCATTTCCCCACCATACTATGAGCCCTAGAAGACTTGACAAAGATGTCTTCTGCTCTGTCTGCCTCACACTTCATGAGGTGCCCGGTTTTCCCTGGTACTCTCTCTTTAAATCCCTCCTTAGTGCCAGATAAGTCTCCAAGTGTATAGCCCGGTCACACGGGTCTGTGACACACACACACACACACACACACACACACACACACACACACAGTAGTCCAAAGTTAATGTGGTTGGGAAAGAAAATATCAGAATCTTGGGGGAAAAGTTTTCAATCTTTGTCTCCATTATCGCTGGAATAAAGCCCAACTGTGTATTTGTTACCAAGATGTAATTCTAGGCTATGAATCAGGGAAAAGATTTTTAGAATGTGCATTTTCAAAACAAATTTAGTGATAATTCCATAAAAGGGTTTCGTTTTTGTAATGAATATTCTAAAGCGTTTAGTGGCTGTGCGTTTAGCGGCAACCCCGCCATTAATACACATATTCCAGGAAAAACGTTTGGCAGAATATGGTCCAGCAATAATAATAATTTGCACTTATAGCTCAAAACTAATAGCTCAAAGCACTTCACAATGCGCTGTTTAATTTCTGCTTGTTCCCATATGCTACTTATTTCATCTTCATTCATCCTGCAAGGTATGTGAGTATATGACTTTCATTAAAATAATAAAAATAAATGAAATGTTTAATATGAAAAAATGGAATAGTTTTTTACAACTGTCTAGAATAACTGGAGAGCTGGTGGCTGGGGAAAGAAACACGAGGAATATTTATTTGCTTTTGCTCTATGTTCTAGGATCACGTGGTGTGGGTGAGTGCAAAAAAGTTCTTGCGGACGACATATTAATTTGAGCAATTGACTTTACCTGGGGTTTTGAGAGTAAAGTTTCTTACAATAATTCAGGAGTTTTATTGCCTTTTTTTCCTACTTTTTCTCTGATATCCTCAGCAAACAGCACTCATGGAGGAGAGGAGCAGACAATTTACTTGTTATAGCAAGTGGCCTAAATATCTCCTCTGTAGGGTTGCAAGATTTATCACTAAATTTCAGTATTCTCTTTGGGGATCTCTGGGTTTCTTCAATCTTCGACTGGCTTATGACTATCTTCAGACTGAAAGCCATGATTTTTGCCACACTCACCTTATCTGGTTCTCTTCTCTCAGAATCATAGTCCTGTACAAGACTTTGTGAAGACATAATGAAGCTCTTAGTTATTGGCTAAGATCTGAAAATGAGTCAAATTCTTTTGTCCAGTTTTCTAGTTGCTTTACAATGAGATAGTATGTTAGTCCCTGTTATTCCCTGGCCATCTGTGGAAGTCAATTTATCTTAATAAATATATATTTATTAAAACGTTATGTCTTTTAGGCGTAGGTTTGGCAAACTACATTTTGCAAGGTTGTTTTTTAGTACAAATTTTCAATTTGATTTTTGTATCATTTTTCTTAATGTCTTCTCATTTCCCCCTTAATGTCTGCTGTATCTGTTGTGATTTCCCCTTTTTCATTCCTGATATTTATAACTTGTACCTTCTCTCTTATTCCTTCATCAGGAGGTTAGAGCACTATCAACTTCAGCTCTTAATCTGGTATGATGTAGTTTTCTTTTCCATTTCAGAAATACACTCTCTTTGGCTAAATCCAAAGTTAGTGAGGAGGGGAAGGTGAAAGGGAATGTGAATGAATGTTTGCAAAATAGTAAAATTCACAATTCTCACATCAAGTTATCTCTTGTTTGATGCCATGCTTAAACCAAATTCCATTTATCACCTACATAGACTCATATATGTTTAGCCCTTGACGGTACAATGGGCAATGCCTTGTTACTTCATATTTGGGATTCTAGAAGAAGAATACAACCAAAATTAGTGGAAGTAATAGATTAAGTTTGAGTATTTTATATCATTGTTCCAAGCACTCCCTCATGGGAAAGAGTTCTTGAGTATAAATACCAGTTTACCATCATTTCTGGACTCTTCTTTTCTTCTTCAACACTTTTTTCCACCCATCTCTACCCACCATCCAGTCTTCAATCTTTTCTTTATCCATTCATAGATGGGCATTTCAGCTGTTTTCATACTTGCTGCGGTCAGCGTGGCTCTGCAAAGTTGGGAAAAGCTTCAGAACCTGAAGATCCACTGACATTCTTATGCAAGAGAGTCTAGTTATCTACTTGTCTGTCCTTTGTAGTCTGTCTATAGAATTTATCAACCAAACAGTCCCATGAAGCCTCGTTGTTTCCTCAGAATAAAGGCAACCGGCCTCACAAATGTGTTCTACAAATTATTCCCAAATTGTTTTTATGTTATTCTACATAAATGAGTTTTTGTGCTGTCTCTAAATTTGCAATCTCTCTTTCTCATGCACGTATATAAACACATGCATAGGCACAGACACAAATATAAATCATTCTTATATAGCATATGCAATGATACATTGATGTACATATATCTATGCCAACATTTTTCAATAGAATAAACTTGGAAGGATATAAATGTCATTTAACAGTGATTTCTTAGACAGAATGAGAGTGTGGGAGGTGACGAGGGGGAAGGACTCTTATACACTTTTGTTTTCTTTAAAAATTTTTTCACTGAATTTATAATACTTTTTTGCTTAAAACAAATATATTAAAAACTCCATGCCCATTCTGTGTTATGTTGTTTTTAAATGTTTATTTATTTGAGAGAGGGAGAAGGAGAGTGCAAGCAGGGTGAGGGGCAGAGAGAGAGGAGAGAGAGAATCCCAAGACTGATAGGGCTCAATCTCATGAACTATGACCTGAGCTGAAATCAAGAATCAGTTGCTTAACTGACTGAGTCACTCAGGTGCCATTTCTGTATTCTGTTCTATATATATATATATAGATATAGATATAGATATATAAATACATATATATATATATAGATATAGATATAGATATATAAATATATAGATATAGATATAGATATATAAATATATATATATATATTTCACTATCATGAGCAAACACATTGATAGTTTAAGTTTTATATACTCCAATCCTGAAATTATTTTCTTGACCTGTGTTTTGTGGATTGTCTGGTTAAGATATAATTCATTTTGTCATTTTCTTAACTTAACACAGCCCCTCAAGCCCTCATAACTCCCCGTTGAGCTCAGGATGAAATGTGTGAAAATGGCCCTATTTACTTGCAGAAAGTTCAGAAATCTCCAAACAATCTCCTGTGTCCTCAACATTAATGTAAGCAAGTGTGAAATATCTTTCAATCAGTTTAGTCACTGAGCTGACAGTCTACATTTGGATACCTATATTTAGCAATCAAATTTCCTGGATTTTAATGAGCTTGATCAAATTTATGGTTTAAGACCATGAGTAAATAATTATTGTCTAAGTAATTTCACTTTGTTACCATAGTAATGGAAAGAGAAGAAGTTCACTTTATGTTCCGTGTGGAACCTTAAAATAAAAGACAGTTTTTGAAGTGTCTACTTAGAAGAAGGCCAACAGCAGCTCATTTTCTACTCTGTCTTTGGATTCCAATTATCATGACATTATTTGTGTTAGACAGCTATCTCTCAGCTTTAAAACCTTAGATATTAGACAACAGTATCTTGTAATAATAATTTTAAAATTTTCATATAGTTTTCCTTTGCTTTAAGTCTATCTCACCCCACTCTGGAAACTATAGGAAAGAAATATAAGATATGGGGCTGAAAATCAGGAAGATGACTGTCTTACTGGTGAGACACTTACATAATGATATGTATTCATACATGTAATTACAAAACACAACCCAATGTTCTACATAATGAAACTCTGACTTATGCGATGTAAATAAATGAGCCGGAAGGGAAGGGAGATTTGAGTAGTATGGAAGTACAATTTGAAAATATGAGGAGTTCTGTGAAAGGCTTGTGGATATTTAACTCACTAAAGACACATATTAGTGGCAGTTATGGTCTCTACATCTAGCATGTGCTTTAGGGGATACAAAGATGAATAAAATATGATCCGTATGTTTGGATACTTTATAGTTTAGTGGGACACGCAGATGTATAGCTAAGCCCAGAACTGATTGTGTGCTGACTACCACACTAGCAAGGGAACCAGGAGACCGGGGAAGTGAACTATTTAATTCCCTTAAAGGAAAAAATTTTTAGAGGAAGTGTATTTGAGTTAGCTTTTGAAATATTGATAGGAATCCAATAAGAAGAATTAAAGAAAGATGCTAAAGGGAGAAGAGAATGTGGTGTGTTTATTATATTCATGACCATAATTAAAATAGCCACTCTGATCCCATGCCTTTTGTCCTTTAACTTTTAATTCTTTTCTACTCTCACTCTGGACTCAGAAAATGACTTTCTTAGTCCAATGAGATGTTAGAAAATTTTGTGGAAGCAGAGGCTTGTAAAAAGCATGCAAGTCTCAAAACTATCGTGTGTCCAAATTTATTCCAATGTTGCCACTCAAATAAGATTCATAGAAAACCCACAACATTCTGTTAAGTGATGTGTATATGGTAAAGAGCCACCAGCCTAAACTAAACTCAAAAAAAGTAAAATTTTATGAACTCAAATTTTATTACAACCTCCAGGACCCAACTTTATAAAGTCAGGAAATAAGCTGAGAAAATTTCTCAAAAGACATATTTTCTAATACCCTTCTAAGAGTCGTTAAAGGAGACCGTGAAAAGGAAATAGTTCACAGTGTGGTCAAGGCTAAGACATCATAACGAGGCTAATAAAGAAACAATCTGACCCTTGGATCTGAAGCACCTGGCAACATGCACTTCATTATCTTCAGAGAGCTATCAAGAATTGACTGTCCCATGCTTCCTACTCTTTCCCTTTGTGATTGGCAGTGACTATAATGGATAGCTTGCCTGCATCTCCTCATCGAATTTGGGGTGAGTAGGAAAAAGGTAACCTGTCTTAGTTCATAATTCTCCACATCAAAAGGAGCCACATCTGAGAAATTCCATGAACTGAAGCTGATGTAAATCACAAGACCCTGAACTCTGATACTGATGTTGATTATGTTAGACCCATAGGTGTCCTATCAGTGGATGGGTGTATTTTACAAATTGAGAACCAGAGAGGGAATACTGCAAAAGATTGATTGCATTATTGACCCTAATTCATTTTTCTCCATCTATGTCCTTTATCCTATAACTTTACCTGTGATCTCGTCTACTCTGACCTATGGTTCAGCCACATGATGGTTTAGCCAATGGGATGTTAGTAATGTGAGACAATCTTCCACAGCTGTGACTCCCCACTCTTGCCCAGGATAACATGTTGGAGGATGAAAGATGGAAAATAAAAGTGAGTCATCTCAGTTAAGACCATCTCAGTTAAGACCATCTCAGTTAAGTCCAAAGACAGAAAATCTAAATGAGCAAGTAAACTCAGCTGAGATCAGACATCAGAAGAACTGCACATTGAAGTCTGGCCTATATCGCTAACCTGTAGGCGCAAGGACGATACTAAATGGCTGTTATTTTAAGCCACAAAGTTTTCAAAAACCATTTGTTATGTAGCATTATTGTGGCAACAGTAGCTGAGAGATTGTTCCAGGTAAAAGAAGAAGAGGGATGTGTTCCTGTGGTCTTTCAGAGAACATAATAATATATATTAAATAATGATTATTGAACAGTTATTCTATTATTCTCAGTTGCTTTCCATGTACTCAATCATTTTTATAATTCTTACAATGAACTTTAACTAAGTAAATGCTATTACAATGTTTATTTTGTAAATGAGGAAACTGAGGCATAAAAAGCTTCACTAATCTACTTGAATTCACATAGCTGCTAAGTAGCTGTTGTAGTAAGAACACTACAAGAGACCTAAGTGTGAAACAGGAGCATTGGTCTGTGACTCACATTGAATTTTGGAGTCAGCAAGATTGTCCAGTAGATCACAGGTTTAATTTAACAGTATAGAAAAGGTCAAGATTGTATATTGAATTGGCAGAGAGTAGTATAAAAGAAGGGTAAAGGAATAAGGCCCAGAGAGCATCAAGAATTGAGAGGCAGACAGAGGTGGAGATGGTAGAGGATAATAATAATAAAAATGGCCAGAGAAGAGGAAAGAAAGGTTGAGAAAAACGATGTGAGAGAAAAGAAATGAAAGGAAGAAGTAGACAATTGTGTTTCTTGCCCCCAGAGAAGCTATAATAACCTAAAGACTGATTAGTTTCTGTTGATTTCTACAGCTTTAAGACTGATAGAGGTCAAGCCATAGTAGATTCAGAAGGGATTGTGAATTTCAAATGTAAAATGTGTGATTGTGGTCTACTCTTTCCTACCTGAAAAGGGAAAAATGCAAAAGAAATAAAAGTTTTATCACTGAGAAGAAACAGGAAAAGAATTTAAGAGAAAAATAGATTTAAAAGAATGATGGTTAATGAGATGAAATCACGTCAAAGGTAGGAAGGAATGTGATCAAGAATTAAACTGAAAGAATTTGTCTTGAATAAGTAAGTAACAGCCTCTTTCATGGAGGAAAAGGTGGAAAGCAGAGATGATAGACATATGTGAGAGTGAGTATGTATATCAGTAGTTTGGAAGGTAAGAGATCTCATAACTGGTGGCCCATCTTTTCCTTAGTGAAATTGAACGTTTTCCCTCTACTGAAATAGGGAGCCATTGGGGGTGAATGGAGTATTTTAGGAAGATGGCTATGGCAAAGGAGTTTACATAAGTTAAGAAAAATAATTGCTAAGTGATGTTAAAGTCCCACCTGTGTTCTGAAAGTATGAATCTGTGTGGAAAGCAAAATGCTCCACTGTGTAGTGAGTGCCCAGGCATCAGATGAAGAAACAAAGATGATTGATCCAGCATGAAGGCTGGTTGGAAAGGAGGAACAGAAGGAGAAGAACTGAGGAAGTAGAAGTTAAAGACAAGACAGCAGAAATAGTCTATGTTGGGTCTAGCCTCAACTAGGGAAGAACCTGGAGGTGAGGACAGTTAGTAACAAACGCCCCCCACGCCCCTACACATGCACTAGCACTAGGCTCAGTTCACATTCACCTTTTCTCTGTTCCTTGAAAGCACTAGGTATATTCTCCATCGAGGCCTTGTTCCAATTATTTCTTCTGTCTGGAACAGCCTTCCCTGAGATCTTATTGATTTTTTCTTTTTTTAAAAAAATTTTTAACATTTATTTATGTTTGAGAGACAGAGACAGAGTACGAATAGGGGAGGGGCAGAGAGAGGGAGACACAGAATCTAAAGTGACCCCAGACTCTGAGCTGTCAGCACAGAGCCCAATGCAGGGCTTGAACACATGGACTGCGAGATCATGACCTGAACCAAAGTCAGACGCTCAACGGACTGAGCTACCCAGGCGCCCCTATTTTTTTCTTTTTATTCTGATTCCATCTCAAATGTCACCTGCTCATGGAGATTACCTCTGTGGGCCTTATCTAAGTTGCTGTCGCCTCAACCCTTCACACATTCAAGTAAAAGGTAATGCCTTTTGTATTATTTCTCAACATCTTTATTGCCTGCCCACTCACTAGAAGGTAAGCTATGCAAGAGCCTTTACTTGGTCTCCCTGCCAGCATATCTATTCTCTTCACATGCACCTGGCACCCTGGCGTGAATCCAGGAATACATGTGGCCTCATCAGGGTTGTGTTCAGAAAATAGAATACAGGAGATTTGATAGGTGGACTAATTCTGAATGAGGAGAATATGTAGACTATGGCTACAGAGAAGTTACTGGACTAGAGTATAAGTGAGATTACTGTCATGGAGGAGAATAAAGGAGAAGGTCTAGAGAGATCAATGGAGTCACTAAATGCTTTTTAAATCAACAAGATTTAGAATGCAGAGGAAGACTAAAAATGATGACTCTGGCTCTGTAGGAACTGCTAAGAGTTTCGAAGGAAGGCATGACAGACCAGAGAATGGCACTCATGCCCCCTGGCTTGAGGGACTCAGAATAATGAGCAGGATTCATTTTAAGACCTTAAAGGGAAGTGAGGCCCCCAGAGTTCTTAACTGTAGTGGGAATAGTCTCTGAAAAAGCTGAAGAAAGAGAAGGATGTATTTAAAATGAATTATTGGTTTCAGATACAGAGAGTGTTTTTTTTTTCTTTCCTTCTGAATCTCTTAATTTAGTTAAATCATGAACAAAATATAATATTTTGGGGTTTGAGTTAGAGATAATATGGCCATAATGGGAGCAGGGTGGGGACCAGCATATATTAACACTCAATAAACAATTGTTCAGTTACCAAATGGCTAATAACAAATTTCATCCAAATTTGGGATCCAGCACGTGTGGCCTTGATTTGATTTGGTTTTCTGTCTTGATGAAAATGTTGACATTGTCGTTATGCCCTAGGATGGTTCTATCCAGCATGGTAGCCCCTAATCACATGTGGCTATTTACAGCTCAAGTGAAATTAGTTGAGATGAAATAAAATTTAAAAGTCAGCATTTCCCTCCCATTAGTGATATTTCATAGACTCAGGAATCACTTGTGGGCCAAAGACTACAAGATTGGACAGTGTAGAGATAGAGTATTTCCTCCATCCCAGAGAATTCTACTGGAGAACACTGCCGTAAACCAAATGCAGTCATGGTTGCTTTTCCTAATTCATTCATCATTTTGCCTATGTTTTTTATATTTCAATCTATTCTATACTTGTTTCTCTAAGACACTGGAGAACTATATTAAGATACCCACTTTTTTTTCTCTTTTTATTGAAGTTATACTTAAATGTCCTGCAAACATGCTTGGACATCAGGTCACCTTTAGTTCAGGTTTCTTAGACCAGCCTATGCTGGCTTCTTTCAATTTCCTATGAATTCAAGTGGCTAAAGTACCAGTGTGCCTGAAGCCTGGATCTTTTTTTTTTTTTTTTTTTTTTTTTTTTTTTATGAGAGAGAGAGAGAGACAGACAGACAGAGTGTGAGCAGGGGAGGGGCACAGAGAGAGGGAGACGCAGAATCCGAAGCATGAAGCCTGGATCTTTAAGTTAAGATAGAGACTGAGGAACACCACAAGAGAAAACATGTTTTCTAATGTTGCATTTTAGAAGAAGATGTAGGGATGTCTGGATGGCTCAGTTGGTAAAGTGTCCAACTCTTGATTTCGGCTCAGGTCATTATTATGAGGTTTGTGGGTTGGAGCTCTGTGCGGGGCTTTGCGCTGACAGCACAAAACCTGCTTAGGATTCTGTCTCTCCCTCTTTCTCTCTGCTCCTCCCTTGCTTGTGCTCTCTAGAAATAAATAAATAAACATTGAAAACAAAATAAAACAAAAAAAAAATAAAAGAAGTTGTAGATAAAATTATATTCTCTGGTGGGGAAAGACGTGTGTGAAAGGTCCAAATGCAGTGAAGTACTTTATTCTACCTCCTGATGTTTTCGTTTGTTATTCTTGATTTTTAAAAAAGTTTTTAGAATTTTTTCTGCTTTGATCATTGATATTGTCACTCAATTGTGAGTTAAAGTTTTCCTCGCTGTCTTCCTCTTTAGCATTTGGGCATTTAGTGTGTCTTGCTCCTTTAAGACTGCAATCTCATCGGTGTGTATTTGTGTCATTAGAGATCATAATTCAAAGTTTCTCCTTCTCCAGAGTGTAGTCAGGCTTGTTTACTCATTGACCTTCTTCCAATTTGTTTGAAAAGTTCATTTTAATTATCCGAAATTCAAACATGCGTTCTACTATGCATATTGAAGGTAAATATTGCAGAAGGAATATACCTTTACTATGCTAGTGATGCATGCACGCTTAAGTTTGTAAGTGTGCAGTGTGCTAATAGTCTTGCAGTTCATCAGCCTGACTATGGAAAAAAAATATATATATAAACAAAATACAATAAATGTACAGTCTTTAAAAATCTTATTACCGTTCTTATGTTCTGGAAAGAAATGATGTTAAACCAGATGGCAGTAACGCTGTGTTTCTTAAGTTCCTGAAATGTGTGTCTGAAAATCAATTGATTTAGAATTTCAACCTTCAGTTTTTAGCAAATATTCACAATAGTGTTGAACAGTATACAATTTTAGAATCTTCTTATCAAAAATGCACGTGAGCCGTATTATAGAACTGCAGTAACATATAATGAAGGAAAACGGATTCTTCTTTCAGCCTGAAAGTCTGAGACCCTCGCTGTTTTCTTAGACTTGCTGTTTGCTAATCGTCAGATCTAGGTAGACTTCTGCAAAATTGATGGCTGCCTGCATAGAACTAGAGAGGGAGGCACATATTTCTTCGAATTAAATGGCCAATAAGAATGAAGCTGGAGCAAGATGAAAGGTCTTGCCTCTAGCCATTGGCTTTGCAGATGTTGCAAACTACTTTTTCCAATAATCTAGCTTTTTACAGACATGTTGTGCCTGGCCTTACATAGGTTACTTTTGAAGCGAGGTGGAGACATTTTCACTTTTTCATAAATGCTTCGGTATTGGAGAGATCCAACATCAGTGTGGTTCAGATTAACAGCAGTTTACTGAGTTTGTGTCTGTTCCAGCACTAAGCATCCATCCTGGTTAAGGCAGTGTTAGCCGGTCTACAACATGCACTCAGAATGCCTGGGGTATCTGTGACCTGGGCTAATGAATTGTGGAAAGATAATTTCCTCTGCCTATTTTTCCCTTTAAACAAATTGCAGCCTCATATTTCAACCAAATGACCTTTCTAAAACTCCACAGTGACTAATTATCAGAGAACGAGAGGGAATTTACTATTAACAGAAATGAGATTAAGTTTTGCTATAACCTTGGGAGGCAACATAGCCAATGATGTTTATAATCTGGGGTGATTAGAAGGGGGTCTCCTCCAAAGGCTGTTGCAGATTGCTCTTGGCGCCATGCTGCTGAGCTGAGTCTATTCAATGCCACGAAGTCAGCAGCTTAAATTCCCTGTCTGGTTTTTATGTTGCTAATAATCTTCAATTTTGTAGCATTGAAAGGGAGGAGGGAGCAAAGGGGAATAGAGAGGATGGGGGATAAAGTGACAATATGAGAAAATAGAAATAAGAAAAGGTAACGGAGAATAAATGAAGTATAACTATTTACCTGTTCCTTAAATATTAAGAACTTATTATTTATAAGGCACAAAGTTCTGGGTATTAAGAGGGCAGAGGGGAAGAGACATGCATAGTACCCAGCATGGTGGTGCATACAGTCAAGTTGGAGAGACAGACCAGATATAAGAAAGCAAGTGAAAAAAAATGTCATCACAATTTGTGAAGTAGTCTAAAGAAAATGAATAGAGTACAGAGATTGTTAATACTAAGAAATTCTCCAAGAATAAGAGTATGGATTTTAGATTTAAGCTGAAGGACAGGAAGGATCTGGACATTGCAACAACTTAGAAAAGAGGAAAAGGGAACAGTGTATGACGTCTAGGAATATGAAGAAGATAAGTTCATATGTTAATGGTACGTAGAGGCTAATAAGACAGAGAACGAAAGGACCAAGAGGAAACTGAAAGGAGGTGAAACTGAAGACACGTGTCAGACCCTCTACAGTTTTAGATGGCAGATCGATATGCTTGATTCCAAATGACGGGATTCCTTCAGGGTTTTGAGTATGTGACATGTCTGATTTATATGCATGGGGAGTGGATGGGTTGAACATGGACCAAATGGGCAGGGTAGAGTTGAGTAATACGATTGCATCACTGTGGAGGCAGGAGATGGCGATGGTGGTCGGGGCACAGAGCGAAGCAGACAGGGCGACGTATGCAAATACGTTACAAGCCAACAGTATTAAATTTACCGAGGGACTGAATGTGAGCTGTGGACCATTTCAAAACATTTTGCAGATTTCTGACTTGAGCAACTTTGTTGATGCATTTAAATATGTCAAGTAGGCTATTACAGGCTCTCAACCTTTGCAAAGGAATCAATGCTAGTAAATTAGTCATAGCTCCCCAGGGAAATAGAACCAATAGTATGGATGAAGGCATAGATAGAGACATGGATATATATTAAGATATAGATAGATAGATAGATAGATAGATAGATAGATAGATAGATAGATAGACAGATAGATAGATAGACAGACAGACAGACATTGAGAGAGAGAGGCAAGGAGGGAGAGAGGGAGACAGGTATTTGTTATAAGGAATTGACTCACATGATTATGGAGGATGACAATTCTCAAGATCTGCTCTCTGCAAGCTGGGGACCCATGCTTTAATACGGGTGTGTATTTTCAGTCCCAGCCAGAAGGGCCGAGAACAAGGAATACCCATGGTGTACTTTCAATTTGAAAACCAGCAGTCTCAATACCCAAAGAAGAACCAATGTTTCAGTTCAAGTTCAAAGGCAGGAAAAAACTGATGTCCCAGCTTGAAGGTGACTAGTCAGGCAGAAGGAATTATTCTCTCACTCAGCCTTTGTGTTCTATGCAGACCCTCAACTGGTTGGATGAGACAAACCCTCATGGGGAGTGCTGTTTTAAGTATTCTATCAATTCAAATGTCCACCGCAGCCAGAGACATCCTCAGAGGCAGACCTAGAATAATGTTTGATCAAATACCTGGGCACCCCCCTGGTCCAGTCAAATGGATACATAAATAAGCATCACAGCTAGAAATAGAATTTTGAGACCTACAAGAATAGAGGCAGTATTTAACCCATGGAGATGAATGAGCAAACACAGAAATAACATACAAATAGAAGAGTAGAGAGCCTAGGATTAGCCCTTAAAGAACTGCACATTTTAAAAGTTAGAAAGAGCAGGAGGATCCAGAAAAAGACACCAAGAAGGAATAGCCTGGTTCCAGGAAAACCTGATAAGCCAGGAGAACTGTCATTTGCTCCCCACTTCCTAGTCAATGAAATTTACCTTTAAGACTTTCTTTGTTTAAGGTAATCCGTGGACTTTCAGTGTTCTTCATTTTCCACTCTTGCTGGGTCCAGATAACCCTTTCTTTATTATGAGTACCCACCCAACTTTTACTCTACTTCTGTTATGAGCCACATAACTTTTTTTTTAATTATAATCCATAATACTTAAAAATTATGTGCAGGCTTCTTATCCTTACCAGAAGTTCAGTGTCTTGAGTATTCAGCTTGTTTGTTTATTTGTTTGTTTTAGGCTTTTGTTACATGACATAAATATACATTAGCATTTTAATATTCCCCATGGGACTTTCAGAGTATACCTTCTGTATATTGTAACTGCTGTGGTCAATGGTCATTGCTTTCTTGGAGATTTCTTGTGCTATGAGCTTGAGAAAACTAAAAATAACATTTCCCAGACACCTTCCAGATAGTTCCATATGTAAGTTAGATTTTTGCCAAACAGAAGCAATGGCTTGAGAATCGAGAAGTTGTAAGTGATTGTCTTCCTTCCCCCTCAGGCATGCCAGCCTGTAGACACTGGCTCTGTGCATGTGGCATGACAGGGGCAGCAATCAGGCTCCTTGACTCCAGAACGTGGCTGTGTGATCACAGTGCTGTATCCCTAACAATATTTTCGTGGTGTCCATCTGACTTCTCCCACCTTTCGACAGTTTTTCAAAACTATAATTCCCTATATTCAATAAGTTGATGCTCAAAGTATGCAGAGGCTTGAAGGAATAAATGAAATAAGAGAGCAATTATGACATTGCTGTGACATTAACTGCAGTGAATGCGGAGTGGCTCTCTTTGGTCAGGCTCAGGGATGTCCCACAATCCAGTGGTAAGAAGTGACACACAGGCAATGGTAGTGAGTCAAGACTGAGACAGAGACAAAGAGGAAAAGAAGAGCGGAACCTCAATGAGAGCTTATCTGTGGAGTTCATGTTGGATAGGACAACAAACATACCCAAACAGACTTTAAGGTTCTAGGTGGAAGTGCAGAGAGGTCGATAGTCCTAGGAAAAGTGGTTGAAGAAACTTATATCAAAAGTGGATTTTTTGGTATATTTTTAATATTCAAACAAAAGAGGCTGAAAATACCATAAGTATTAAATATTATAATGCTAATGTATATTTACATCACATAACAAGAGCCTAAATGTCTGACATCCCAGCTTTGGATTCTCACTACACATAGGGCCCTCCTGCTTTTGAAATACTGTTTAGCATTTTGCCATGATAGCTCTCTTCATGGTAGTAAGACAGCTCTGGCAGCTGGAAGCATTATGTCCTCAAATTGCAAAAATCAGAAGCAAGAAGACAGACTCAAACTTTCTTCATTCTGCTCTCTTTTTATTCCAAGAACAATCCTTTCCAGAGCTCACTGCCTACTCACCTATGCCAACCTCAAGAAGACTGAGGTAGCAAGTGTTTATTCTTGTAGGGGATAGAAATGAAATGTTTGAGACTGAATTACCAAATCTAAAACTTTTCACAGTGAAGTCCTCACCCCCACTCCACATTCTGAGAATGTGGTCTAATTTAGAAATGGCATTGTTACAGATACATTAGTAATTTAAGAGGAGTTCATCTTAAAGTATGGTAGGCTCCTCATCCAATATGGCTGGTGTCATCCTAAGGAGAGCATTCATGTGAAGGTTGAAGTTGGAGTAATGTTGTCCCAAGCTAAGAAACTTCCAGAATCTAGGAGGAGGCCTAGGACAGAGCCTTCCTTAGTGACTTCGGAGGGAGGATATAGGGCCCTGCTAACACCTAGATTTCAGACTTTCGACCTCCAGAACTATGACACCATGAAGTTCTGTTGTCCTAAGCCACTCAGTTTATGGTACTTTGTTACAACAGCTCCTGGGAAAAAATATCTTCAACATCTGTAAAAGTGAAATGGTTTCCCTTAAATGTGGTTAGTAACATTTCCCTTAACATAGATAATTAGCAGAGATATCATAAATCTCATAATATATAATGTATTTTTAAAGAATTCTGAAATATAGGGCAGAACCATCATAAACTTGGAAATATATTTCCCAGTATTCCTAAGGATTTCTTTTTATGGATTTTTAGTTCCAATTATAATTTTTATTTATGGAGATAATTCTGTTTTATGTAGTTATCCTGATAACTAGCATGTTAACTGTGCTAGAGAAGGAGACTTAGATTGTGCCCCATTCTCCCCGTTATCTTGGTACCATCAACACACATAGAGGGAAAACATGGTATTACATAGAAGAAATGGGAACATTCATGCAAGCCTTTTTGGAAAAGTGTCATATCGAAATTACGACTTCAATTATGTGATAAATCCTGATTTATACTTATTTAATGTTAGCATCACAACTTATTTTTTTCCTATTTCTAAAAGAAGAAATGAGAAGAGACACAAAACTGATGAAGTAAAAATCAGTTAATCAAGGCCATCCTACTATAGTTGCAAGATGTGTGTGTGTGATAAGACCTGGCAGCCTTCATGACCCTTTTTTTTTTTTTTTTTTTTTTTGGAAATCTTAGCCAGTATATTAGCTATACTTACTATGAGGAAAAAACCTAACTTCACTCAGCGAATTTATTGTGATGGAATGTTCATTGGCTTAAAAATAAATAACAGGTCCCTAAGATCCATCTAAGCAACAAAACTGATGTGAAGCTTTCACTCATAAGAAAATCCACAGAAAATGAGTGCGTATTGAAAATCTAGCACACCAGAATGGAGAAGTCATGGAAGACCACGGCCAAAACACCCTTGCTGCAGCAGGAAAGAAATTTCAGTAAGTCTCGGGTGTAATAAACGCCAAAAGCCAGGGTGAAAGGAATTTCAATAAAGACCTGCCATTGGCCTGCCTTCCTTTCCTTTAAATGAGAAGAATATTATTATGCTTCAGGCTATTGTACCTATTGAATTCACTCTCTTGTTTTGTTTGTTTGATTGTTTTTATTTGTTTTTTTGTTTGTTTGTTTTTAGGCTTCAACTCGTAAAAGTCACAGTCATGAAAGTAAAAGGAAACAAGACCAAATTTTCTTGGGGCTCATTTCAACTCAAAAGTTTTTCACCTTCTGCAAAGGTACATGGGCAGCTATAGTTGCTAACAGGCAAGCTTAAATGTCTAATTCACAACCATGGCCGTGCTGTTTCCCAGTAGAAAGATTCGTGGCTCCCCGGTGATTTCTGTTGCAAGTGACCTATGAAGGTCTTTTTCACCAGTGAAACTAACAAACTCTCTTCCCGTTCAGGTGTTGGATTCTGTGATACACAGCACCGATTTCAAATCAGGTTCTTTAAACACTTACTGGTTACCAGAATGTGGACAAGAGGCATTAGCCCCACTTAAAAGAGGTCTCTGAAAATAGACATTTTTTGTCTGTTCAAACCCCAATAGACCTGAGAAAAACAACAACAAAACAACAAAACAAAACGTGGTTTAACTGAATTTTTTTTTTCAAAATCTTGCTGAACCCTGGCCACTATCCATTTGTTTGCCTTTAACCTCTTTTTTTACAAAATGTATTTTTGCCTGTGTGGGGGTGAAAAAACTGACATATCAATAATAAAAAGGCAGTTTGGAGTGCCTGAGTGGCTCAGTCGGTTAAGCGTCCGACTTCGGCTCAGGTCATGATCTTGCAGTCTGTTAGAGCCCCACGTTGGGCTCTGTGCTGACAGCTCAGAGCCTTGAGGCTGCTTCTGATTCTGTGTGTGTGTGTCTCTCTCTCTGCCTCTCCCATGCTCATGCTCTGTCTCTCTCTCTCAAAAATAAACATAAAATAACAATACAAAAATTAGCAAGGTAGTTCAACATTTGTAACCAAATTACTGAGTAATAAAATCTTGGAAATCGAATGGAACCCCACAAATCTTCTAGGGTTTCCGCATGGATTCCTTAGAAACTCTCCTTGAAACACATTTTCTGTCTCTCCCTGAAAACTTCCAGTGAAGTGGAGCTCACCATCTTGAAAAACTGCCAACTGAATTTGGGGGCAACTTTGATTGTAAGAAATCTCTTTCAATATTCACTTGAAATGTTCACTTATATTTTTCTTCTGATGTACGTTCAAACTTGTGTCCACATAAATCTGATTCCTCATATAGACTACTGACTTCCCAATATGTGAATCATAGGGCATCAATTTCAAGGTCCTCCTTCTTCACTTTTTTCTGACCTTGTATCATACCTGGGTTTATCAACTTTCATAATCTCGCAGTAGCTTATGATAAAGAGTGAAGTCTACTTGGTTGTGGATATGGCTCTTTGATGAATGCATCCGAGGCCCATGTTGACTTCAGCAGTGGCTCAATCACCCTGCTGGCTCACATTAATCTTATGGCTGGCAAAAACACCTGTAACATTTTAACCCATGCTGCTGTTCAAGTTTGCCTCTCCTGACTCTCTTGGACCTTATGCTTTCTGACCCAGGCACAGAATATTGCATTTATCTTTATTAAATGTCACTTCTTAAACTCAACCCACCGCTTCACCCTGTCAAGATGCTTTTGAATCCTGATTCTGTCATCCCAAGTATTCGTTATCTCCCTCGGCTCCTTGTCAGCCACAGATTTGATAACAGGCCTTCTTTGTCCTTAGGAAAGTCAATGATAAAAATGCTAAGGAGGCCACGCCAAAGAAAGAGCAATGGAGCTGGCAGTCCTCCAAGCTGTGAGGACTGTGTGTACCTGAATTTCATTCAACCAGTTGAAAAAATCTACAATCGTGTTAAAATTCCATACATGACTCTATCTCGTATGTAAAGATACTTTGAATCTGGTCCCTGCCTCCTTCCTTGACATTATCTGATCCTTTATTTTCAGCTCTTGTTGCCTCCCAGCCAGAGCAGCACGTGTTCTGTCCTTTATGGGTACTGGGCTCCTTTCCCATCTCAGAGCTTTTGTAATTGTTGTCCCTTTACCTGAATTAGAAGAATTATTCTTCTTCTAGATATTTGTGTGACTGGCTCCTTATCACTGAAGTCTCAGCTGGAAAACTACCTTCTGGAGTAACGGTTCTTATCTCTATTTCTCAACTGTCGACATTTCGAGCTGGATAGTTCTGGCGGGGCACATTTTTTCCTGAGGAGTGTTTTGTGATTTTTAATGTGCAAGTCTTGCACGTCTTTAACAAAAATTTTCTGAAATGTGCAATTATTTTGATGTTCTTTAGAGTGGAACTGTTTCCTTTTAAATTTAATCTTAAACACATATCTTTTAAATATTTCCTTGTAAATATCAACCTTAGTGAACATTTTCAATATTGATCGTCAATCAAATAAAATTAGGTGCAGTTTCTGCTGGTGGCTGGTACAGCCACTCTGGCAAATGGTATGGAGCTTCCTCAAAAAATTATATATATATAATTTTGTATATAAATATATACACAATTGAAGTATATATCCATCCAATGTATGTGTGTGTGTATACATATATATATATATATATATATGTATACACACACACAATGGAACATTACTCGGCTGTCAAAATGAATGAAATCTTGCCATTTGCAATGACGTGGATGGAACTGGGGTATATGATGCTAAGTGAAATTAGAGAAACACAAATATCATGTGATGTCACTCATATGTGGAATTTAAGATACAAAACAGATGAACATAAGGGAAGGGAAGCAAAAATAACATAAAAACAGGAAGGGGGACAAAACATAAAAGACTCTTAAATATAGAGAAACAAACTGAGGGTTGCCGGAGGGGTTGTGGGGTGGGGGGATGGCTAAATGGGCAAGGGACATTCAGGAGAATACACGTTGGGATGAGCACTGGGTGTTATATGTAGGGGCTGAAACACTGGATTTTACTCTTGAAATCATTATTGGACTATATGCTAACTAACTTGGATGTAAATTAAAAAATACACACACACACACACACACACACACACACACACACACATTAGAATCCATGTGGCATACCTGCACATTTCTTCCCTAAATAATTCTCTCCACCTGATGTGACTGATAAGCCCATGAGCAGATACGCTCCTTCCTGACCCCTCTTACACAAATAAAGGTGAGAAATTATTTTTAAAAATCAGGTGCAGGTCTATTTTAAAGGCCTATTCTACAAAAGAAAATCTGCTAAGGTACTTTCTGTTGGATTTAAGGCTGTTCTAGGTATTTCCCCACCTGTGCTTTCCATTATATACAAATAAATGCTCTTGTTTTGTTAAATAAATTACTCTTCCCCTTCCATTCATATCTCTAAAATAGCCTATAAAATCACACTTTATGATTTTGTCCACTCCTCTCTCAATCGTACATGAGAAATCAAGTTAAAATGCCTGGCAGTTATTCCTACAAAACAAAGAGAATAGAAGAGCAATGGTAATTTTTCTGTCATCTGATCTGGAACTGGGTCTCGATGTAGAAAAATGTGCTGGTTTGATCGCATGTACGTGCCGCTCGCGTATGCGTTAGCCGAAGTGTCAACGTAAGTGATTTTCTCTCCCTTTCCACTAATTTGCTTCCTCCCTGCACCACTGACTAGCCTCCTTGTGACAGCAAAACAAGACTGCGGGGTTTTCCACGGCAGCCATAAAGACCCTTACCTGCCCTGCTTCCACTCCTGGAGACTTGGTGAGTATGGATCAAAAGCAAATTGAGGGCAGGGACCTTATCTGGTTCAATTTTACATACTGCGTGACTTTCATTTTAATTATGGATCAGTAAAAGATATAGAAAAGTGTGGCCTCTTTTGGTCTTCTTTCTTTATTTGAGCTCATAAACTATTAATGAGCTTCAGGTAACAGCAGGGGGAATATCCAAATATCAAAGTAACAGCAACTTCCTGCTTGAATCTTACGAGTGAGTAAAATAAGGCAAGAAGAAAAGCTTTATCTGACATGGGACAATCCGTGTAAACTATTGGTAATCACTCATTAGAATTTAGATTAAAATGTCATGATAACGGCTCCGATTCACAAAGAATCGTCCATAGGTATTACATTTCACGTTGACCCGTAGACATTAGTGTTCACCCACGAAAGATCGATTATCATTCCAAATTCACTGAAAGCCACACGGCCATCCAACTAAACAAACAAACTTTATCTTTCAGCTTAGAATTTGGACACTCGGTTTTATTTATGTGGAACCTAGTTTCCATGTCCCGCCACCGCACTCTCGTAAGCAGAACTGTATCGCAGCTAGTTTTATGCTCTGGGCTGTTTACATCATCTTGGAGCATAAGGACCTTGTTTAAAGAAATTGTAAATAAATAAGTATGTATGTGTGTGTGTACACGCTCATATATAATTAATGTTATTGATACACTTTGCCTCTTTTTGATACATAGGCAGAGTGTGCGTTAGCATGCAAAATTCTTAGAAGTTCTGCAATGAAAAGACCAGTCAAACCTGACTCGACTCATCATTTTACCATGCTTGACCGTGAGTAACTTTATTCAAGCAACGCGTATTAATTCCTGTGCTTCATCAATAACAACTTGAGAAACGTTAATGTGGGGCCATAGCGAAAAGTCAAAGAAGCAAGATATGGGACTTTCTATAAAGTTTAAAACATTTCCCACAACGGGGCACCTGGGTGGCTCTGTTGGTTGAGCGTTTGAATTCGGCTCAGGTCACCATCTACGGTTTGTGGGTTCGAGTCCCACATCAGTCTCTCTGTTGTCGGCACAGAGCCTGCTTAGGATCCTCTGTTCCTATCTCTTTCTGACCTCTGTCACTTATGCTCTCTCTCTCAAAACTGAATAAAATGTTAAAAAATTTCCCATAAGAAGAAAACTATCATTATACAGATTCCAAAATAGTTACCCTTAGATAGTGTTACTTTCTTATTACTGCTATTTAATATTTATGTATGTCTTATTTTAAACAAAAATGCTATAAGGAAAAAAGAGGCAAATTATGATCAAGAAAGAAAGATCTAGAATAAGCACACAGTGGTCCTTCCTTAGCCACAGTTTCACTTTCCAGGGTTCAGTTACCTGAAGTCAGCTGTGGTTGGGATGCAGAGGATTCCCCTTCGGACGTACCTTCAGAAGGTCTTTAGCAGCCTAATGCCGTGTCACAGTGCCTATGCCGTTCCCCTCACTTCATCTCGTCACGTGGGCATTGGATCATCCCCTACCATATCACAAGAAGAGCGAGTGCAGTACAAAGAAATATTTTTTAGCCTGCATTGACATAGCTTGTATTATAATATATTGTTATAATTGTTCTATTTCATTATTGTTGTTGGTCTCTTACTGTGCCTGATTTATACTTTATCATAGATATGTATGTATAGGAAAAGATATATATAGGATTTTGTAATATCTACAGTTTCAGACACCACTGGGGGGTGTTGGAATGCATCTCCTGCAGATGAAGGAGTACTATTACATACCATGTATATATTATATATATTATAATTTCCTTTAGAATATCAAGAATCACAGAGTGCCTGGGTGGCTCAGTCAGTTAAGCATGCAACTCTTGATTTCAGCTCAGATCATGACCTCACGGTTCGTGAGATTGAGCCCCGCATCAGACTATGCACTGACAGCACGGAGCATGCTCAGGATTCTCTCTCTCCTCTCTCTGCCCCTCCACTCCACCTCAATAATTAATAAATAAAATAAAAATAAAAGAATATCAAGAATCATAAGGACAGGATTTCATGTCCAATTTTTAATATATTGCCTTATTCTGAAAAGAGACTTTTTTTAATCCAGTATTCATCATTGAAGTTTTGTGACATGATAACAAATAATGATTCTGGCCTTCATCCCAAGGTTGTGTCACAAAGCTCCTAAAACCCCTGCTGTAGTGGCACCTTTTCTTATAATATTTTGTTTTGTTCTGAGTTCCAGGGTGATCAGGGTGAAGCGGGTATTTTGTTATTCGTAACAAGTCCCTTTCAACCACACTTCAGCTTATGTTAATGGGTTACTTTTGAAAAGCCCTTAAAAGTAGGTATGGTTTGTCAGAAGAATCAATCTTATCATCAGACTGTTGCAACGTTTCACCCACTCTCCATATCACTGGAAGGGAAGAGGGATGGAAACTAAGCCAATCGCCGATGGTCAATGATTTGCTCAGTCATGTCTACCTAGTGAAGCTTCCATAAATGTCAAAAAAGGATGGAGTCTGGAGAGCTTCTGGGTTGGTAACAAGAATGCATCCATGTGATATGAGGACGGTGGGTCCCAAACCCAAGGGGGAAAGGTCTCCTGTGCTCAGCGCTCCTCCAAACCCTGCTCTCTGCATCTTTTCATCTGGCTCTTTATTTGTACATTTTAATGTCCTTTGTAATACACAGGTAATCTAGTAAATTGTTTTCCTGAGTTCTGTGGGCCATTCTAGCAAAGCAATCAAGTCTAAGCAGGGGTCATGGGAACCGCCAGTCTATAGCCGATCGGTCAGAGACAGGTAACAACCTGGACTTGCAATTAGAGTCTGAAGTTAGAGGCATTCTCAGGGGACTGAGCCCTTAACCTGCGGAATCTGTTACTATCTCCAGATAGATCACGTCAGAATTAACTTGGATTGTAAAACACCCAGCTGGTGTCACAGAATTGCCTGGTGTGTAAAAAACCCACACACCTGCCGTCAGAAGTTGAAATGTAGTATTAAGAGGAAATAAACAGGAGTGTTTTTTTTTTCTTTAACAACAAATGGTGAAAATGATTATAAAAGTTTTTTTTTTTCAAATTTCTAACTAACTACATGCTTAGACTTCCCTGCTGTTTTTTTAAAGATTTTTTTAAATGTTTATTTAGTTTTGAAAGAGAGAGAGACAGAGAGACAGAGCACAAGTGGGGGAGGGGCAGAGACAGAGGGAGACATAGAATCTGAAGCAGGCTCCAGGCACTGAGCCGTCAGCACAGAGCCCAATGTGGGGCTTCAACTCACGAACTGCGAGATCATGACCTGAGCCGAAGTCAGCCACTCAACAAACGGAGCCACTCAGGTGCCCTGCTGCCAGTTTTAATTTAGCATGTTTTCTAATTTTTTTTTAACGTTTATTTATTCTTAAGAGACATAGAGACAGAGCGTGAACAGGAGAAGGGCAGAGAGAGAGGGAGATACAGAATCTGAAGCAGGCTCCAGGCTCTGTGCCGTCAGCACAGAGCTCGATGTGGGGCTCGAACTCACAGACCATAAGATCATGACCTGAGCTGAAGTCAGCCGCTTAACCGACTAAGCCACCCAGGTGCCCCTAGCATGTTTTCTAAACATAGCCTGAGGAAAACTCCCGTTATTTGTATGACCCTGTGTGTGTACCCACCATCTGAAGAATTCTTCCAGTCCTATAGCTGTTGACTTCCACTCCCCACAGTGTGGTGCTATGTCACAGGTGCCAGCTTTCACAAAATCTTCACGAGACGAGTGTGGGAAAGTCGTTGGCTCTAGCGTAGACGGGGTGAGTGCTGGTCGCAGGTCTGAGACTCATGAGCCATGTGATCTAGGCAGATCATTCAGTCTCGAGGTGGAACATTCTGGGAGCTTAGGTGACAGAAGTAACATGACTGCAGAGGACACTCTATGAGTGGGTAGCATTCTTAATGATGCATACTGAAGCCAGAAGACAGAGGCTTCAACAACACAGGATCTGGACACAAAGTGTTATATCGGTTAAGGAATGAGTTATAGGTGTGTTATGAAATAGATTTCCATCTCTAATCTGTTCAGTTGTATATTCAAATATACGTCTGACCAAATATTTTCTCAATAACATGTAAAGAAATGGGCTCCTAGTCCCAGGAGCCTTTATAGTATCATACTAAAGATTACTCGAGGCCTGGCTTGCCACATGGAGTGACCATGTGCTAAAGTTTCTTTCGCTTGTTTTATTTCATTTCTTGAGCTAAAACAGGTAACTCAATGTATGTTACTTGACTTATTACTAATTTGGAACAAATGAATCACCTTTAGTCGAGCACACAGAGGGGTTCTAGCAAAGGGAGCCTGGCTACCACAAAGTGCGACCAAGGTGAGAAATGACCAAATCGGCAAAGTCGTGCCATGGCAGAAAGACCATCAAATTATGAAACGATTACCCACAGATGAGGGAGACCAAAATCAGGTGAATAAAAGGCTAACACAGTTGTTTTTAAGATCAAAGTATTCTTTTCTTTATTTGTGATATGAGGGGGATAGAATCGTTGTAGATTTTAAAATACCACAATTATTTGAATTCTGAAAGAAAGGTAAACTTCACACTAGTAGTGAGAAACTGAGAATAACAGTATTAGCTACCAAAGTAGGAAATATGAAAAGATTCAAACTGAATTTAGGTAAGTATGGGGATCTCAATGTCATGAATTGACTGAGGTGGCCTGGGTGTGGCCAACATCTGAAGGTGAAGAGGGTATCATTTAATGTGGCATTTCATTGTTTAAGGGTGGGAGAAGGCAGAGGTGAGTAGGTGGCGGGGGATAGGTCTGTCCACAGCAGACAGGGTCCCCAGCCTGGAGGCAGGCTGGGAGTGCTGTACACCTTGAATTTTGCCTGGTACTTTGCACAGTACTTTTCATTACAATGTATTACACTCAAATAGCATGTATTCATATAGTAAAGGTCTAACTTGGTCTACAACTTTGCTTTAGTGATCTTCCAAGGACTTATAACCTGAAGCAGACTTGCATCAAGCAAGTCTACAGGCAATATTTTCCAGCAGTATTTGCTCACTTCTTGCCTCAATGTCATATTTTGGTAATTCTTGCATTATTTCAAGCTTCTCTACTATTATTATTATTGCATTTGTTATGGTGATCTGTGATTGGTGATCGTGACTCACTGAAAGCTCAGATGATGGTTGGTACTTTTTAGCAATAAAGTTTTTTTTTAAATTAAGGATTGCGCATTGTTATTTTAGACACGATACCACTGCACACTTAATAAACTATGACATTGTGTAAACATAACTTTTATGGGCAATGGAAACTAAAAAATATCATTTGATTTACTTTATTACAATATTTGCTTTATTGCGGTGATCTGGAACCAAACTTTCAGTATCTGTGAGGTATGCCTGTATTGATATTTCAATAAAGAGAGAAGTCACAACTATTGTTGTAAGATACCTAACGAGCTAACATACACACACACACACACACACACACGCACGCACGCATGCACAACTGACGTTGGATAATTCCATCTGCTTAGAGAGAAACTTGTACAAGAACTAAATCAAGTCGCATTTACTTCCGAGAAGGGATTTCTTTCCCCGTAAGCCAGACTGTGTCTAGTGAATTGAATACACCGGATGATTTTCATTCAGCTACAGGCACAATTGAGAAATTGCACAAAATACAGTCAAAGAAGTCATTTAGACATCTGCATCCAGATTTGAATACGTTTACTCTAAGTTTACACAACCGGTTTATTAGCTATTTTCTTAAGCAATGGGGATGATTCGAGAGATGGAGCTCGTCAGTCCAGGCGAGACCACTGGATGGCATATCTCGGTCTGAGAGGAAAGTTTTACTTAATTTTATTTCAAATTTAAGAGAGGTACATCATCTAGTAGTCCCTATTCTTTTACATGCGTTCTTTTTTTTTTTTTTTTCGCTTGTGTCTTCATATGCTAGACCTTTGTATATCACGTCTTTAAAAAACATTCTCCTTTTGGCTCGAGATGCTCATTGGCCATCTGGAACTGCCTCCCAAGCTTCACCCATTATGCAAATGAGATTTAGTATTCCTCATGTTTCATCTACTGATACTAATACACGAATGTTGGACGTTACAGCTTGAGCCCCTGAGAAGACATTGCCTTTTTATCAGTCATTGGCTCGAGCTCACACCTCATTACTTTTAATGGCTCCATGGCACTTAAGGTCACTGGGCTCCTCGCTGCTGCTGCCCAGGGTGTTACCAACATAAGCAATTTTCTCTATTTAAGTGATGCAGCTTCCTCGTTTCATTCTTTCCTTCCTGTTCTTTTGTTTTCTTTTAGCTTTTTCGTCACTGTGGAATTTTTATCACTTGGGAATGGATAGCACTGTTGGAGCAAATAGCAAGACAGCTGTCTTTCAGAAATACAGGTCAACAATACTATTTCTGAAAGGAGTTTAAAGAAGACCCTTTCATACATATGTATGAAAGGTTTCATGGCATTTTTTCAATTACCCCTCTTAAAAGTGTTCTTCCTTTTAACATCGTGTAGTGGTTAACACATAAAACACTCTAGAGACAGACAGCTTTGTTTTACTCCAGGCTCTTCTATTTTCTAGCTGTGTGAGTTTAGGTAAATTACTTAGTCTCTCTGTGCCTCATTTTTTTTTTTTTTTTTTGTTTTAGCTGGCAAATGGGAACAATAAGAGAATTATCTCAAAGGCTTGTAGAAAGAATTAAATGATTTAATATTAAGGGCTTAGGTGCTCTGGTACATGTGTTAAACAAATGGTTATTAAGTCAAATGGCATTGGTATCAATAATGTATAAATCTAGGGGTGCCTGGGAGGCTCAGTCGTTAAGTGGCTGACTTCAGCTCAGGTTATGATCTCTTGATTTGTGAGTTCAAGCTCCGTGTTGGTCTCTGTGCTGACAGCTTGGAGCCTGGAGCCTGCTTCAGATACTCCCTCTCTCGCTGCCCCTCCCCTGCTCACACTCTGTCTCTCAAAAATAAATAAATGTTAAGAATAAATTTAAAAAATGTATAGATATAGAAATAATTTAAAAAAAACTGTGAATAGGGGTGCCTGGGGAGCTCAGTCAGTTAAGTATCATCCAACTCTTGATTTTGGCTCAGGTCATGATCTCATGGTTCATGAGATCGAGCCTTGTGTGGGTACTCCCAACTGACAGCATGGAGCCTGCTTGGGATTCTCTCTTTGCCTCTCTCTCATCTCCTGCTTGCACACGCATGCACACTTTCTCTCTCTTAAAATAAATAAGTGAACTTAAGAAACTATGAATAAAATTTGAGCTATTATCTAAATTAAATTGTGAAAAATTAAATGAGAAAGGTAACTCTGCTTAAGGCTAATCAGCATAAATATTAATAAAATGTTTAATTTTCAAAGAAAATCTTAAAATATATACAAAATTCAGAGACCCCTATTTGACAGATAATTATGAAATAATTATATATACATATATACAGTGCCCTAAAAATGGTGCCAGATTTAGACAAGATTACAGACAATACCCTCCAAAAAATGAAGGAATAGAATTTTCTATTTCCAGGGCTCTGCAAACACTCCCAAACAAGGCCTCGGTGTATGTTTATTTGTACCTGTCTTAACTGAACATATTTGTAAAATTCCTAAAAAATTAACAAATTGCATCCAGCATATTAAGCTAATATCATGAGGACTTAGTATATATTCCAGAAATGGGAAACATTAGCATTTTTCGCTATCTCAGAAGTTAAAAGAGAAATAGTATTGAGACTCCCCCTCTAAGAGGCCCAGCTAAGCACATGAATTAACCTTCTCTCTCTCTCCAAATCCCATTGATACCGCAGAAAATGCACAAGAAAATGTACATTAATAATAGCTCTGGAAAAAAGCAGTAAGTATTAAAAACAGAACAGAAATTTGAAGGATGGTAAAACGCTTTCTAAACAAAGCCTCAAAGGTAGAAGTAAAGATAAATATTGATGTATTTGATTGCATACATATTCAAGAATTATTTAATGCCAGGAAAATATGAGCCATGTTAGAGGGCAAATAAGTAACTCAGAAAATTATTTACAACTTGTATGACAAATAATTAGTGTGCTGGGGCGCCTGGGTGGCTCAGTCGGTAAGCATTCCACTTTGGCTTAGGTTCGTGATCTCGCGATTTGTGCGTTCGAGCCTCGCATTGGTCTCTGTGCTGACACCTCAGAGCCTGGAGCCTGCTTCAGATTCTGTGTCTCCCTCTCTCTCTGACCCTCCCCTGCCTGCACTCTCTCTCTCTCAATAAAATAATAATAAAAAACAGTAAAAAAGAAAAAAAGAATTATTTTGCTATATGTGTAAAATCACTTACTAATCAATAAGCCAACCTAAAGCTCTCTAACACACACAGCTGGGTCTCATCAGGCAAGAACTGTGCAAGAACACACAAACACACATATACTAGACTCCTAATACTCACAGTGACTCACAAGGAACATGTACACAGATACATGTGCATACATACAAGCATGTACAACCTCAGTCTTTTCATACAGTGTTAAGTAATACAGTATTAAGTATTATCTATATGTATAATATTACAGTATTACATAAAATTAAAGATTTCAAAACAGAATCTGTAGTATCTGTGTTGTGTATACACTCAATTCTTATTATTCACAGAAACTATGTTCTATATAAAGTCACTGAAAATGCTGAATAATCAAATACAGAACTTCTCCTAGGAGAAACACGGAGGTAGGTTCCTGCAAGTCTCTGGCCACAAGATTTTCATTAACCTCTATATAGAACCTTATTTATGTATGTTTCAATTTAAGGATCGCTTCTTTAATATGTATTGTTCATTCATCAATAAAGGCAACAGTCACCTCACTGTGCTATAACTTATGCCTGAACAAAGTTTGTAGAACACACGTATTTTTCTCTATAAGGCATATCACAACCTTCTTGCACTTAGGAATGCTGGGTGGTACTTCAGCAAGATGCTTGCGGGTTATTTTAAATAAAGAAATCACCCACAAGAAGCACAAAAAAGTGAAAAAAATGACAATAAATAAACCATGAAAAGGACGCTTGTTTATGGCATGAGAGCTGAATCAAGAAGACAGAACATCACTTTGCTTGACTTCAGCTAGGAACACCCACATAAGATGAGAAATTTTTCTTGGTTCCTGCTTAGTCCACAAATGACCAGGTAAGTGCTATGAGTCACACCATGAGTATTGATTCCAGGGTCACAAATAAAATTCAGCAAGTAGACAAATTTGCAAATACAGACTCCATGATTCATGAAGACCAACCATATGTATTAGTAATGATCTTTTTGGACGGAAATGGAGCAATAGGCCAAAACAGATTGCATTACAAGGAATTTTACAGGATCATAAAACAGGTGAAGTCACAGTATGAAACTTGCCTCAGGTACGGTGGCCTCTGGGATAACCACGCCCTACTCTCCATTTTCCTGGGCCTCTTTTGTTCTGCATTTCCTTCACTGAAGTTGCAAGGTGCTGGTAGCTGTTGCAATCTCCCATTCAACTGGCTTAGTGACTGTACTTGAGACAGTGAGTCAATATCATCAATAAAAGTCATAGGCAGTCATCATGCAAGAGTGTTCCATCCCATGCTTGTCTCTGAAACAAGCAAGTGGAATTAGGTCTGCAATGGAGTGGGCCTGGGATTCAAGCCAATGAAAAGTACCCTCTCTTCCAACAGAGGGGGATAGTGAGAGCCAGATATGGCTACCCTGGAGGACTTGGATCCACTGTTCTTGAAGCAAATTCCAGACCATAAATGTCCCTGTTTAGCGATGCAGTCATTTTCCTTAACTTAACCCAGTTTAAATTGACATACCATGACTTCCATCTAAACGACTCTTTGCTAGAACCACAGACTGGTATCGCAAAAAGGAATATTCCCCATAAAGACAGGGATAATCCATTAACTTTTTCCCCAGATAATTTCAATGAGTAGATACACACCAGAAAAAAAAAAAAGAGTTTCTAGCTTTGGCTGGCTGGATTTTAAGGGACTTTTTTTTTTTTTTTTTTTTTTTGAATTTTCTTTTTTTTCTTTTTTTGGTCTATAATGAGCAATACATTACTTGTGTATTGGAAACATATCAGAACTAAAATAAACAAAAATATAAATGCGCATTAAAGTTGGCATGGGAAGAGTAGGACCTGGCTCGAAATCGTCAGTATTCATAGCACACGGGACTCTTGTTTGTATCTGGTCGGATGTGGGTAAGTAATCAGCCTCCCCTGAATTATTTAGCTCTCGTTTTGATAAGGCTCTCTGTCCTTGGTGTCTGCTTTATTTATCTCTTTCCCTTTGTTGGGGACCAGTAGTGTTGATTTTCAGAGGTGAGAAATTCAAATAATGTCACGTATGCATTGTAAACATAGTTCAATGCAAATACATGATGTGTTTTCAGCAAAACCTTGGTTTTATCCCATGTTGCTCAAAGGATGGCCCTGGAGCACCCACATCAGAGTTACTGTAGTGCTTGTTAAAAATTAAAGACTCAACATTGCATGTAGTAATCAGAATATTTGCTGTTGGGATACTGGAGTCAGCATTTCCCAAAATCTTATAAGGTGATGATCCTTATATCCTCCAAATTAAAAAGAAATGTTTATTTATTTATTTTTGAAATAGAGAGAGCGGGAGAAGGGCAGAAAGAGAAAGGGAGAGAATCCCAAGCATGCTACACACCTAGTGTGGACCCCAACTCCAGACTCCATCTCACAACCTGAGCCGAAACTGACTGAGCCATCCAGGTGCCCCACCTTCCAAATTTTATAAACCAATGGTCTAGTATGATAAAAACCTACAATGTGTTCTTAACAATATGTCCTGAACTCAAATTTATTTAAATTAATGTTCACAAGTAGACATTATCAGATAGTCATCAAAAGCAAATACCTTTATGTGATTTTCAGCTGAATACAAATACCATCTCATATCTAGATCAAGAAGAAACATTAAAAAGTAAAATGTGTGTTCCCCAAGGGTAGAACAAAGTTTTTATTTCCAGAGAGTCAGATCTCAGAGAAAATATACTGATAGGCTTCAGTATTCAAGGAAAATAATAGAGTAAAACAATGGCTTTCCTGCCTTCAAACAGAAGAAGAAAACATTATCTACGAACCGCAGGAGATTGAATTAGTGGTAAAACTAAAAGATTATGAGCCTGGGATCAATTTCCAGCAAATAAGAGAATCTGATGCTACTGAATGGAAAGCTAACTTTCATTACAATGTACTTTGATTATAATCCATGCCCTAGTTCATGTGTTATAAGAATTGTGTATCAATTTTCTGAGTCATTTTTAATCACTCCACAAAGCTGGATGTTGCATTTGAATGACTACAGAGGATTGGCACCACGGAGCTGTTTCTAAGAATCAATTCGGTAAGAAAATATACAGGAAGTCATTTTATAAACTTTTAGGTGCTTCTCAAATATTATACAATATTTGTTATTGCATTTGCTTAACAGTCACAGAGCAGATCTACATCTTTATATGATAATGGTGTGTTTTCAACACATTGAAACTAAGACACTTTTAAAATAAGTATTATTAAAATTTAGTACAGAAAACGTTGAAGAATGGAAAGACTGATAACATTCACTCATTCATTTAGCAAACGATGCTGAGTTCTTGCTATGAATGACACACAATTAGTGGTTTGAGAGGCAGTTTAACTGGGAGGCAAAAACAACAGGTAAAGAGATTGCAACATTTATGTGCTTTGACGGAGGCAAGCGTGGAACATTCGGGGCCATGTATTAAGGGTATAGACTTCAGACTTCCAGGGTCAAGGAAAATTGTCCACAAAAAGAAATATTGGTATGAAGCTGTAGAAGATGAGAGGTAGTTTGCCAAACTCATAATGGTGACTGGAGGCTCTGAATTAAGGACTGGTAGGCGTGGTATACTTGGGACATCAATTTAAATCAGGGAGTGTTGAGAGATGAGCTTGAAGACGGGTGTGATACTTCCATCCTGGGGACAATGGAAGACCACTGAAAGCATTTAAGCTGGAGAACTCTTGGATATTGGACAGGCATTAGCAAAATGGTTCTGTAAAAAGTAGATGGTAAATACTTTAGGCTTCTTGGACCATTTGCTTAACTTTCTTTGTAGCATAAAGGCAGCATAAGATATAAACAAATGCGCATGCTGTGTTGCAATGAAATCTTCTTTACCGAAACGAGTAACTGGCTGAATTTGGCTTATGGCCATAGTTTTCCAGCTGCTGATTTTAAAGTTTGCTATGGCGGAAGAATTAAAAATGGATGTAAGAGAGGCAAAGATGGAAGCAGAGAAAACTTAGAGGATACTGTTGCGAAACTGTAAGAGCAAGAGTCTTAACTGAGAAATTAGCAGTGACGTGATGGATAGAAGATGAATCCAGGAAATATTAGGAATGTAAAAGGTAGGATGTAGGAGCTGGTGATCATGAGGGATGCAAATGGATGCGTTAAGTGTAGGTTGAGGATGACTTGGGTCCTGGGAAGGTGATGGGACCATTTACTGAGATAGAAAACATAACCGTATTGTATACGGTTTCTGTCGTATACAATAGGGAATCTTAAAGCTGCGACAATCCAGATAAAGAGTGATGTGTCTAATAGGCCAGAAGCTCAGAGCAGATATCTGGGGTGCAGATGTAACTTGGCCGTTGCAACTCTGAAGTTCACTCATCCATAGGAATATTGAAGCAAAGAAATATCTAAGCACGAATTAATAAGAAAAAAAAAAGGAAAACTACAACAGCATCAAATGACAAAGCCAATATTCTGTGGTACATTAATGGGAGGGCGTCGGTAAAGGAGGCTTCCACTGGGACAATAATTGGACTATTGAATGATGTTGAGTAAAAAAAAAATCTTTTTGCATTATGTAGAATAGAGTACTTGAGGATAGGTTTTTTTTTTCCGTTTCTAAACTTTATAATGCTAAGATGATCTTGTAACGATTATAAACCTGACATAATAAATCGAGAATGTTAAAATGTAGTTATTTCCCATGGATTCAACCTGAAAATGTCAACCTGCTGGTTCTGTACTTAATGAAAGTAGTTCAGCTATTCACTGACAGGCAGCTTCAGATGTTGAGGTAAAGGTTTTTAAGCCAATGAGGAGAATAAAAGATGTTCTCTCTTTGATAATGGCATTGTCTGTTAAAGTGATCTCTATTGTGCATTAATATAATAAGACCAATATTGATTATTAAGTTGTGTATACTCTTCTTGATTTTTTAACTTCACAAAAAAATAGTGTTCCCTAAATATATTTTTTGTATGCTAGAATTTCATGATGATGTGTGTTGTGACCGCAGAGATTTGGGACACATCAGAACTCACAAAGCCCATTGAAACTTAATTACGTTTAGCACTACCTGGAATGTATGAGTTAAGCTTATTCCAGTAAAAATGTTTCACTTGTTAAAAAAAAAAATCACAGGTCCAAAATGGCCTTCCTTAGGCCAAGTCATTGGACAGGGGCTTATTACTTAACTAATTGCAGTTTTAACCTCCCCTAGAAATGTCTTAACTGATCAGTCAGGAATGTTTTGATTAGCACCGATGAGATAATCTGACGCATGGGCCCTCTCTGTTTCCCAAAGGAAGAGGAGACAGTCTGTAAAGTAAGACCCACGGCGCTTCCCCCTAAGGGAAGGTGACTTTGTCTGAAACAATAATTATTCTGTTTATAACTTTTTTGTCCCCCCATCCTTCCTACAAAAACCTTCCATTTTTGTGTAGCTCATTGGGGCTCCCCTCTACTTAGTAGACAAGTAGCTACCGATTCACAAGTCACATAGCAAAGCCAATTAGATCATTGAATTTACTCAGTTGGATTTTTGTTCTTTAGCACACCATATAGGTGTAGATTTTATTTTAGATTAGTAAAATAATAGCAATATCCAGGGGCATTTTCCCAAGTGCCTGCTGCTTAAATTACAGCTGTATTGCCATTGTATTAAAAGTGTCAATGTCATAATCCTAAACATTTTATCTGTATGGTGTTCTTCTTAACACTGTATGCTACTTGAAGATATACTTGTTCATAACCCAGGGTAAACATTTTATCACTCAGTGCAATTTCCATACATTTATATTAAGTGTATATAAACATCTAAGAGCAGATGTGAAGGGTCAAGGGAAACACGTCAGCGTTGATTAAAGAACAATAATTCTATATTCAGCCTCTGTGATCATTATTTCTATTCTCACGTATTCTGAGCTGAAAAGGTGGTATTTTCTTTTTTCACTTCACAGAAGAGAGTCAACTGGCTATTATTTTGTGTAAAAACTAAAGCTACATCTCATGACTTGAAATGAAAGTGTATGCATAAATAGAAGTCAGAAATTTTATTGTCAAATGCACGGTTTCTTAAATGAAAGTTAAGAAAATAATGAAAGTGAGTAATAACTATTGATGCATTTCACTGTGGCCCAACTCTGACGTTCGTTCATTGGGAATGGACTCACCGTGTTGAATTTTATACATGTATTATAAAGGCTTCTGCAATCAACTGAGGTATTCCAGATGGAATATTAGCATGTCTTGGTGAACATTTTATGACACTATTAAGTGCAAAGTCAATGAGCAGTACCAGAAGAAAGAACCTATGTATAAATCAAAGACAATTTGCAATGAATCATGAGAATACTTTACATGATAAATGCAGTTAAAATGTGCCATCCGGGATTTAATTACAACCAAGGTTCACGATTACATCTCTTTGTTTGGCTCCCCCAAGTATGCTTTTCAGTGATTCAGGAGACTTCAGCACCATGAAATTTATCATTCCCTGAGTGCGATACTTCATGTCCTGGATTTGTCATGAGAACAAAGCTTGAATGCATCAGTCTATGAGAAATATTTGAAAGTCATATGTCATAAAGTGATATCTTTCATAAAATCATATTAAGAATACCAAACTTGGTGCCATGTTTTTCCATTTATATTTTACCTAGTCAGGTAATCAAATTTTCAACCTTCCTCTAAGCCATCCAAAAAATATATAACCTAGGTAATCAGTGACAGTAATTTCAAAGTAGCCACTACGGCTTTCTCCAGTCAGCAATTGAAGCAAAAATCTTACCTCTGTTCAAATATGTAAGAGTGAATGTTGGTCTTCATGACTTCGTCACAGATTAGTTGAAAATTAATGTGGAAAATTGATGTGATCAAGATATGGACTCTTGGACAGTGTTATACGAATGGCTTTTCTCAACCGGTCTTCTTCAAACTATCTCCTTCTTAATTCTTTCCTTACTTAAATTTGACAGCATTCTTCATTTAGGAAAATATTTCTAACAGTACTGAGTGTGAATTCAGAATGAGAAACAAAAATCTTGAAGTTAATTTATGTCTTGTGAGGTTATTAACTATCTTCGACAACATGAAATGGATCGAATTTGCTACCAAACATTAACTGTTGACTGTACTTTTCCTTGTCTCCTCAATAGAATTCATCTGGCTCTTACTTGTAGAAGCGCATTTTGAAATAGGCATAGAAAATTACAGGCTTTAAAATTTTCTGCATTTACTACATAATATCAGAGCTAATTCAACTTTATTCATCCTCCTGAAATTGAGCTCAACTTTATATTAGCGCTTAAAATGAATTCCAACTTGGGAAATCAATAGGAAACTTGTAAATACTCTCTCTTACCCAAAGTTCTGAATGCCTTTTGGAATTCACAATGCATGCACAGGTTGTTTAATACCATTTGAGGGCTCTAAAGAGAAGTTTGATTTCATCTGGACTGAAGGCAAACTGTGTACAAAAGAATTCAGAATTAATCCATGTGCCTCAGAAGAGCAGTATGTGACCAGAGGCCGGGAATAAAAGAGAAAAGAAGGCAGATGTTTTAAAAAAGATAAAGATAGAGATTAAAGTTGTATAGTGATATCATCACTTAATCCTTCACCTGTGTGAGCTTGTACTAAAACCCATTTCAGTGTTTCCCAGCCCTTGGTGTATTCTTCATAGAAACCTAGATTATTGGGGCGCCTGGTAGCTCAGTTGGTTGAGCATCTGTCTTTGGCTCAGGGCATGATCTCATGGTTTGTGGGTTCAAACCCCGCATTGGGCTCTGTGCTGACAGCTCAGTGCCTGGAGCCTGCTTCAGATTCTATGTCTCTTGTCTCTTTCTTTTCCTCCCTGACTTGTGCTTACTCTCTCTCTCTTTCAAAAAAACAAAACAAAACAAAAACAAACAAAACAAAAAAAACACAGAAAAAACAAAACAACAACAAAAAAACAGTAAAAAAAGATTTTAGAATCCTAGATTTTTTACCCAAATTATGAAAAATACTACCCAATGCATAGTTAGGTATATGTTATACCCAGAAATCTTCAGCAGTTTATGGTTGACATGATTCCCAAGGCTTTGACAAACACTTGAGGCGTATAATAGTGCACACACACACACGCACACACACATTTATATGTATGTAGCTAGATAAATGTTATATAGAGAAAGGAATGAAATTCTTGTAGTTTTATTTGTTTCAGGGTTCAAAACTATGTCTATCTATTTTCATCTCATACTCCCTGTTTTCCAAAAAAGAAGTCATTCTAATTTGAGTATCAATTTGACCATTTCTAAAACCAAATCTACAATGGTCACCTAAATATACCCACAGTATTTATAAGAAATTGTTTATTTTTCAAAAGCACAAGTTAGGAGCAATTAAAATTATTTTACATAAGATTTAAGCATAAACAAATAATAAAATGAGCTAGATGAATTAAGAGCATCTTTAAATTATTTTTTAATCTTTTAGAGAGAGAGAGAATCTTAAGCAGGTTCACTCTCAATGCTGAGCCTGGCATGGGAGTTGATCCCATGACCCTGGGATCATGAATTGAGCCAAAATCAAGAGCTGGTTTCTCAACTGACTCATCCACCCAGTCGCCCTAAGATAATCTCGGAGAATTGATCGATTATAATGATGTTAAGTTTCAAGTATCCATACCTATATAATACTGTATATATGTTATTTACTTTTGAAAAATATAATAATAGTGCTTTAAAATCATTCTGTGTGATTGCATGGATTACCATTACATATGTAGTAATAATAATAATAATAATGATGATGATAATAATAACACAATAATAAGAATAGTTATTTTCTTCGTAAAAATTATTAATTAGGTTCACTGTGTTAATTCTACAAGGCACTGATTTTTTATATTCATTCAATAATTACCATTGAAGGAGATAGCCATTGCAATCAATTAATTTTTATAACCAAAAGGCTACCCTAGGGGTACCTAGTTATGCTTTAGTGTTGACCAGAAGGTGCCTTTTCATGAAAAATAAATCATCTCTGATTTTTTCTTCATCAATCTCCTTTCTTCCTGATAACCACCTCTCTCTTCCATTTGCATTGAGGACAAAGAAGGTTTTTTTTGTTTTTTTCCTTTGCCTTAACATTATTTTGTCACACCCTCCCTATCTGACTCTCAGGCACCTTGTACAATTTTACATAGCCAATTCATATTTAGGGACATTTTTCCCTATTTCAAATATGAGAGCACTGAAGTAACGCAGTTATTGACTTGTCCAAGGTTGTGTCAAGTATCAGAGATTTGAATCAAAACAGTTCTGTTGGATTCCTGACCTCACACATTCAGTGTGGGTTTGTGTGGTTTTTTTTTTTTTAATTTTTTAATGTTTATGTATTCTTGAGAGAGAAAGAGAGAAGAGCATGAGCTAGGAAGGGGCAGACAGAGAAGGAGACACAGAATCTAAAGCAGGCCCCAGGCTCTGAGCTGTCGGCACAGAGCCTGACATGGGGCTCAAACTTACGAACCCATGAGATCGTGACCTGAGCTGAAGTCGAACACTTAAATGACTGAGCCACCCAGGTGTCCCTTGACATTTATTGTTAATAAATGTCATTTCCCTTCTCTTTCTGTCTCCTCCTATGTCATAACTATTCAAAGAAAAACTCATGGGTTAATGGCTGACAGTTTCTTTTATAAACAGCATACAAATACCACAGTTTGCCCTGCGTTTTGTGGTGAACAGCCTTGGGTTGTTTATTTCTACGCTTTAGTGACTTTCTTCCTGACCCCCTTTGCCCAGCTTTAAGGTCGCTTTCTTTGGAACTCTGACTTTCCAACACTGGGTTATCCCCTGGGTGCGGCTGTCAGGCACAGTCTTCCTGGTGGCAGAGATCGATCCCTGAGCTGGCAGAGTGTCACTGAGCAACTTGGTCTTCCTCTTATCTTGCACTTTATGCTCGCAAAGGTGTTAGCAATGTCACTGCTAACCCATGCCCACCAGCCATGCCTGCTGTCAACTTTCTGACTGACACGTTGGCAAATTTTTCATCATGTCTCCAGAACGATATACCTCGGATGGTGATGTATCCACTGAATGCCATTGTAAGGGGCCAGAAGGACAACTTGGGGACTCGGTTTCCTTCTCAATTTTATTTTAGATGAAACTCTGTAAAATTCTATCACAAAAACATCTTTTTTTTTTTTCCAGCTCACAGCAGTCTCAAAATCATTTCCATTTCTTCCAATTTTATGGTCAAGGTTTCAATGCAACCTTGTCCTTGTATTTATTTTCTGCATCATGCATTTCTTCTATTATTTTTTTAAAATTTCTTCTATTATTTCTGTTATTAATCAAATAAAAAACAACAAATGATGTGGCACTTAAGAACTGGGTTAGGTTCAGAGTCACTTTTAATGTTATCAGAAATTTGAACAATTGTGTTGGGACATCTCTGTCCTTAGTTCCAAAGGCACGCTAATGTATTATTACCTACGTGACAGCACAGCAGCTCATCTCACTGTTGAGCAGGTCTCACTCGTCAGGTCTATTCTACCTGCTCATTTCACTGTTTCCCACTGACACTTGTCCGCCCGGCCCCCTGATACAGACTCTACCCCCAACAGATACCTCCTCCTGGATTTGTCTTTCTGAAATGGTTGATCATTTTATGACCCTAGCCTTGTATAAAACCTAACATCATTTTCCATTTCCTATAGGAAACAGGTTACAACCCTTCCCAATTTATCCCCAAGCATTTTCATGATAGGTACATTAGAAACATTTCAGCCCTTAACCTCACTACTTCCTTGTTATTCAAAACCTAAGTTAACCACTCTCTCCAGTTCAGTTTTTCCTGTATGGAGAGACTGTCCAACCAGTTCATCTGGCCCTGACACTTTCTTACCTATTGCATCTCCACCATTCCCACAGACAGAAGGATACCCCTGCAAGGGTTTGCGAGGAAATACTAGGGATTTCACTATCTTGTGTTGCTCATCTCCATCCAGCTTTTGCTCCTTTTCTTGCCATTGATACAAGCTGGACCAAATAAGGCTTCTCAAACTTGTTTACTCTCAGCTGTGGATCTTTGTCATACACACGCTGTGTTTTTGTTTTTAATTTGTTTAACATTTATTTATTTTCGAGAGACAGGGTAGGCAGGGAAAGGGCAGAGAAAGAGGGAGACAGAGGATCTGAAGCAGGCTCTGTGCTATGAACATGAAGCCTGGTGTGGAGCTTGAACCTACGAACTGTGGAATCATGACCTGAGCTGAAGTTGGATGCGCAACCAACTGAGCCACCCAGAGAGCCCTTTAAAAATATTTTTTGATGTTTATTTATTTTTGCATTCCCTGTGTTCTTCACATAAACATGCACACACACGCACACACAGACACACATCCATACACACCACTTTTGTTTGGAAGACATCCATTCAGCTCAGAGATAATATCCTCTGGTAAGCTTGGTGCTTATTGCTGTTCCTGAAATGTCTGTGTGCATCTTGTTTTCAGGAATCATCATACTGGATTATAATGCTCTGCACTTGCTTTTCCGTGAAACCATATACTTTTTTAAGACAAGGTTATATTGTAATTTTACAATTAGATCTTAGATCATGTCTACGATGATACCAGTTCCTGATAAATATTAGAGGCTCAAGTACTTAAATTAAGGAGTCGCCATGAAGGAAGGAAAGGAAACTATTCCCTGTTCCCAAATAGATGTACCTGCAACTTTTCTGTGTTTATGTACGTGCAGATCCCTTGTGGCCTCGTGAGCTCCCATGTGTCTTGAGCTGAAGAACTCCTACACATCCTGCATGTCTCAGCACAAGTGCCCCCATAATATTTCCCGTACGTTATAGCCTTTGGGTTTTATTTCACTGATTTATGTCTTTTCCTCCTTGCTCGGCTTTCAAGAATGATGTGTTCACCATAAAATACCCAATTCCTAATGCTGTGTCAGATGCATATTGAGGTTTCGATAAGTAATTGATCGATAGATGGGAACAAATCTCAGATAATTTCTGACTGGAGATCAAGATTCAAACCTTATAGGATGCTCTCTCTGTGTATCTAACTTTTCATATATGATGAGATTTCTTAATATAGGACATCTCAACTTAAATATTTAAAATCACCCACACTCATCTATAAAAACTCCGTAAATTCTAAAGAAGCTCCCTTTTATCCTGTAGGAATCAGTAGGGGGAAAAAAAACCTTAAAATATTATTCTGTATCAATTTTATTGATATACACACATGTTCCCATACTACTTGATTGAACACTGGCCTTTAATTCCTGACCACTGCCTTTGGATATTGGGCTACTTAAACTCTCTTTCCTCTCATTACCTTTTCTGGCACCCTAGAACCCAAGCACCCTATCTTGTTCATTAATTAACTTAATAAGTACATGCAGAAGGTATAGAAGTATAGTACTATGTGCCAAGTTCTATTCTAGGTGTTGGAGACAATACATTGTTCATTTGAAGGTGAAATATTATTGCATAAATAAAATTAGGGTAAGGAATAGCAGGAGAGCTGGGATGAGGTGATGGTTGGATTTTAAATAGAATGATCATTGAGGGCCTCCTGGAAGGTAACTTAGAACAATGACCGAAGAAGAGAGGTAGGAGCCATGCGGATTCTGTGAAGATTACAAAGAACAGAAAAACAGGTGTGAATGCTCTCAAACTGCAACACACTTGGGCTAGGAAATGCAAAGGGGGCCAGGACAGAACATGAGATGGAAGATTATTAGAAATAGGAAGCCATCAGAGATTTTGAACAGAAGGTTTGCATAACTGGGCTTAACGGAATCACTTGGGCTGATGATAGAGTATAGGAGGGCAGCCAGGAGAGCAAAAGGGGTGAAAGTCATAATCCAGCCAGAGAGAGTGGTTGCTGGGACCGTGATGGTTGTGCTGGAGGGGATGAGAAGTGGTGGGAATTTGGATATGCCTTGAAGGTAGAGCAAATTGAATTTGTTATGAATGCAACATGAAGTGTGAGAAAAAGAGGTGTCAAGGAGGGCTGTAAGTTGAGTTATCCTGAGCTATGAAGAAATGAAATTTTTGCAGGGTGCTGGGGTAGCTCAGTCGGTTAAGCATCTGACTTTTGATTTGTGCCCAGATCATGGTCTTATGGTCATGGGATGGAGCCCCGTGTCAGGCTCCATGCTGAGTGTGGAGTCTGCTTAAGATTCTCTCTCTATGCCCCCCTACCCCACTCACACACATGCACTTTCTCTCTTTCTCCAAAAACAAAACAAAACAAAAAAAATATATATATATATATAATATATTAAAATTAAAAAACACTTAAGAAATGAAATTCCTATTAAATTGAAGAGAAGTTTTTTTGGGAACAAGGGGATATAAAAAATTTAGTTTTGAACATAGTGAGTTTGAGATGTTCATTAGACGATTCAGTGGAAATGCCAAGTAGACAACTTTCTGTGTAGGAGGCTGGAGTTCAAAGAAGAGATATGAATGGAAATCAACTTGAGATACACAAGCAGTATTTAAAGCCATGAAATTGAATGAGAGGAGATCCAAGGACTCATTTCTGTTTTCTTCAAAGATGAGAGACATTTGAAGAGCCGGCATAGTAAACGATGAATCGGTAGTCATGAAGGAAGAAAACCAGGAGAGCATACAGTGTTACAAAGAGAAGGAAATGGAATATTGTCTCCAAATTAGAGCTCAGGTAAGATGAGGGGGGCAAAGTGACCATCCAAATTGGCAGTTAGGAGGTTATTGGTGACCCCGACAAAGCTAGTTAATAAAAAGTAAGTGTAAAGTCCAATTGTAGTTGCTTTCTGTGATTATTTCATTAACACCATGGGAAGTATTGAATCTTAGCAGTATTTTCTCATAGGTTTTTCACTGCTCCCCTAAGTGCTCTGTTCCCCTACGCGAAGTAACATACTGTGCATAAGAAACTCAATTGTTTTTGTTAAAAATAGTACTAACAGGGGCGCCCGAGTGGCTCAGAACAGCGTCCGACTTCGGCTCAGATCAGCGTCCGACTTCGGCTAGGATCATGTTCTCATGGTTCGCGAGTTCGAGCCCCACATCGGGCTCTGTGCGGGCAGCTCAGAGCCTGGAGCCTGCTTCAGATTCTGTGTCTCCCTCTCTCTCTGCCCCTCCCCCACTCACGCTCTGTCTCCCTCTCTTGAAAATGAATAAACATTTAAAAAAATAAAAATAAACAAGATAAAAATAGTACTAACAATAAAACGAAAGTAGAAAGTGGCTGGAGGTATTTTTGCAAAGAGAAAGAAGAAATAAGTAATTAAAGACTTTCTTCCATCATACTCGATAAGACTATTCTCTTGAGAAGGAAGACAGTGTACAGTTATGTAGGTTGTGCACTGCATAAATCCTACAGAAATCATTCATATCTCTGGGTACATGAACAGTGCCATCTAGGATTGTGTAGTTTAAATCTGGAATAACTGTTCATGATGACTCTCCTCTAAATTGGTATAGGCTGGGGGACATAAATCTACTGTTGCTTTAGTCTTAATTTCCATGTATTTTATGTTGGAGCATTTCATTGTAAAAAAAAATGAAATTTACTAGTTTAAACAAATGCACTTTTCAAATAATATGTAAATTTAATCCAGCTCCTTTTGGAATGCACGAAACCACATTTTCCATTTTACGACATGCATTTTAAATTCGTTAAGGATAATTGTTGATGCTGTCCCTTACGTGCTGGCCTTAGAATGTAAAATGAATGTTTCTATATCTCAAACCTCCTTATTGGCCAAACTCTAGTACTGAGATGGTTTACCCACACATTTCATCCAGTGACTTAACAAATGAGTAAAATCATCATGCTTACATGCATCTCTCCATGATTTAAGAATTTATTTCTTTATCTTCTATTTAAATACACACTTGAAAAGTCACTCCTAATCCCCCAACATGTACCAAACTGAATGCTAGAGATCCCAAGAAAATAGAGACATATTATCCACTGTTCATGCTGTTAGGTTACCAGTTATTAGAGAGCAAATTCTCCCCAAACTTAGTGATTTTTAAAGAACAACCGGGGCGCCTGGGTGGCTGGGTCGGTTGAGCATTCGACTTCGGCTCAGGTCATGATCTCGGGGTTCCTGAGTTCGAGTCCCAAATTGGACTCTGTGCGGATAGCTCAGAACCTGGAGCCTGCTTCAGATTCTATGTCTCCCTTGCTCTCTGCCCCTCTGTCTGTCGCTGTGTCTCTCAAAAATAAATAAACATTAAAAAATATATAAAAAGAACAACCATTTTACTATATACTATGAGTTAGTAGATCAGGAAGGCACAGCTGGCCGATTCTTTTCCATGGGTCAGAGTCTCACACTTGGTGGTACTCGACAGAGATCTGTGTTTGTCTGGAGGGTCCAAGACAGCTTTGCTCACAGTCCTAATGCCGTGGGCTGGGAGGATGGCTGGAAAGGCCGGCTTTAACTGAATCTCCTTCCCTCTCCGTAGTCGCAGACCCTTCCTATGTGTTGTCTCCAGAAAGGTAGAAAGACTTCTTATATCACAGTATATGAGTCCCAAAATCAATGGTTTAAGAAAAAGGAAATGGAAGAGAAGATTCTAAACCCCAGGCCTGGAGACGTCTCATCATTGCTACTGTACACTGTTAAAAAAAAAAACCCTGTGCCCTTCCCAGATTGAAGGGAACAGCACATGGACCACAGTGGGTGGTGTAGTGAAAGTTCTGTGGCCTTTTCTAATCTGCCCACATCCACTGATCTTTTAATGGAGAAAGTACATTTATTAACACAAGGCTTTGCTGCTTTGCTGTGACCGAAAGAAGAGTCGCTAACATTCTTGATAAGATCATTTTCTTCTGCCAAGTGTATCTGGAAAGCCTGCATTAGAGCTTAAGTGACAAAATATTTGCTTTGCCAATCCAAATATGGATAAAGACTTAGAAACCTGAGCTTTAAATTCTTTCCACTTAATGCTGTGCTCGTTAAAGGAAGTGTTTCTGAGAAGGCAAAGACCACCACCATAATCAACAAGAATGTGACACCTCATTTTCAAAATCTTCTCTGGCTCCAAATAACCCATCTCCCCATGCATCCCCTTAAACCTGGGTCTGTGCAACAGTGGAATGCCAAGATGGCCATCTGTAAATTCAAGTAAGCAAAATTCCCAGTGCGCGGTGACCCTGCCATGGAGTGAGCGTGGGATGGAGTCGCGAAGCCATTGTTCCCTTGGTTTCTTGTGGAAACGAGGAGTGATTTTGTAGCTATCAAATTCAAGATGGTTAAAATATTCTATTAGGCTCCCATTATCTTGCCCTGCTTACTGACCCAAAGTCCTGCTGTGGAGGAAAGACTGATTGGATGCAAATGTCAAAGATTAGTAAGGGTTCATACGAACTATCCAGGACTCCTCTGAAGCATTAAAAACCAGCCCGTACCTATAAAAGGATTACTCGAAGCATTATCATATAGCCCATACATAGCCAAAGGGGAGGCAACAGTCATTAGCCTGAGAATAGCCTGAGAGTAGAGGCTTTAGTATCTTAGGAGTAAAAGTACATTTGGAAGGCAAAAATGGGTACTCCAGAAACAGAGCAAGATTGTTTTCTGTCTTGAGGCTTCAGTGCCTGGATCTTCCTTTAAGTACTCACTGAAGGTTTTGTGTTTTCATGAGGAATTAAATGTGTGGTGAAGAAAAATTGATTTTTAGACCTCTTCTTGAATTTTCAGAAGTGACAGAAGAGAAGAAAAACATAAGAAATACCTCAACAGCAGCTCAGGCATTCTAAATGGAGTGAGGGTTTTGTTTTTTTTTTTAATGTATTCTGATCCTTATAATATTGGCTTTACCTTTTCTGTGTATGCTATTAGAAAAAGACAAAAAAGAAGAAGATATACCACAGTGGGAAAGAGTTTATTAACAGAAGGCAGCTATATAAATTCGCTTGTAAAAAAATAAATTATCTTAATGAGTGCTGAATTTTAAAAGGTTTCTTTCCCCAACATACACGGTCTTGTAAAAAATGATCTATTTTCTTACCAACATGATGATGTACAGAAAATATGTTTGCAGCAGTACAGAAATCACTTTTAACTAGCTCGTTTTCAAAATTAGAAGTTTGATTATGAATTATCACATTTATTTTAGTCTTTTTTTACACAACGGAACACGAATTAGAATTGTCCACTCTTCATAAAAACATGCTGAACTCTATCTTTAAAGCATTTGATTTCTGAACTATAGTTTTAGCAAATACCATTCTTTTTACTTTCATCAAGAGGCTATACACAATACCAAAAGGTGAATTTAAAGTATGCTCATAGTGCCACCAAACTATAGTATTTTATATTTATCCAGCAGCTTATATTTTCCAAAGTTTGGTCAATTCTTCGATTTCATTTACTCCTCAAAAATCTCTGCGAAGCAACTTACACTAAGTGTTTTGATGTGAGTTGTATTTTTCAGATAAAGACACTGAAACACAGTGAAACAATCAAATTAGCAAAGCCACTTTTGAACCAAAGTCTCTCCTCTGTTAGCAAAGGTTCTTACCTCTGTAGACTAGTGGACTGCTCAGCCTCTCTGGCTTTTGAGACAATCGGATGTTACACGAGTTGACAACTGGCCGTTCTACATGTTATCATCAGGTGTTCAGCATATGCCTAAACTCACTCTGAATTGCATTTATGAGACCCAGCTAGAGTCTGTGACTGTCTGCATGTGATTGGGACTGGGAGAAACCTTCAATCAAAATCAAATCCAGATTATGCTCTCGCTCAAATCCAGATACATGGCAGGCAAGTTTAGTACTCACCAAATAGGTAAGAATTCTACATTTTGCAATCTCCCTTGAAGTAACAGTGCAGTCATGTGATTATTAATAGTCAGAGAACTGGGAACCAAATTGATATGTGCTGTTTCTAGATCAACACAGTTAAGGGGGGAATGCATGTGTCTTCTGCATTACCCTGCTGCACGTCCCAGATCGTGCAGTTTCAAGATGGAAGAGGACAGCCTGACCTACGTCAGGCTGAGACATGAGCAAGAATAAACCAACAGGGTGTCGAGCCACTAAAATTTCAGGGTTTGTCTATTGCAGCAACTAGCTTCAAATGTTCTAGGGGATATAGTATAGTACTTTCAAGAGACAAAAGGGTTTCTGGATCTGGGGCAGTACCCATGGTTCCATGATGGTTATCATAAATTGGTTAACAGCTGCGTCTCAGCTACGGAGCATATTTCGAATCCCCAGAACTTCTGTACTGATGGGGCACTTAGAGGTCAGGCTCACCCCGGAAACCCTTGGTTCCCACTAACCTCCAGATCATAGAATAACACCTTCTCTGTTGTATGGCATGTGACACGTCATGAAATGTTTGGGGTACAGAAGAACTGAGAATCACAGCAGACTGGCCAACCAAGACAGAGGAATGATGAGTCACTGAAAAATATTTTGAGATATTGGACAGAGGAATGAGGCTTTACACATATGCAATTAGCAATAAAAATAATTAGAGATTTAAACATTATAGCAGAGAAATCTCTGAAATGACATTTTGCACTTCTATAAGTTAAAGACCAGAAGATGGATACAGGCGTCCAGTTATGGGATGAATATGTCATGGGGATGAAGCTTACATCATAGGGAATGCAGTCAAACATATCACAGTAGCAGCATGTGGTGACAGAGAGTAGTTACACTTGTGGTGAATATAATATAATGTATAGATTCATCAATCCCTGTGTTTTACACCTGAAACTGATGTAACACTGTATGTCAACTATACTTCAATAATAATTTTTAAAAGGTTGAAATACATATAAATCTACACTCTAATGAATTATTATAATTCATTATAATAAATTATAAATTTATTATAAAATTTATAAAATTCATTATAAATAATAATTACTTTTTTTTACTTTTTTGTTTACTTATTAATTTTGAGAGAGACTGAGACAGCACAAGTAGGGGAGGGGCAGAGAGAGGGAGAGAATGAGAATCCCAATCAGGCTCCACACTGCCAGAGCAGAGCCCGACGCAGGGTCCCACCCACGAAACTGCGAGATCATGACCTGAGCCTAAACCAAGAGTCGGACGCTCAACTGACTGAGCCAACCAGGTGCCCCTCTAATGAAATTTAAACCAGATCATAAGAAAAGTTACTAGCCTTCCTACCGCACACTCACTTGGGATATTGAAACATGGGATATGTAAAGGAGACACAAAGGAAAAGAGAGTTAAAAGAGACCATTTTTCTTTTTCATTCAAGGTTACCTGGATAACCATTTTGCCAAGTCCTAACCACAAGAAATAGGAGTTAATACTCCCACACACTTTGGGTATTCTCTTCTGGCGTCTCCTTGTAGATACAATAACTAATGTACTTTAAATATATCAGAACTCCAAGTGGTTGGGATCTTAGGCTTCCATTCAAATATTCATGAGGGCACATCTGATTTTTGATTGGATTGGACCAAGAATAAAAGCTCAGTCTGGTTCTAGATTAAAGTCATCTCCCTTAGACTTAGATGAAGATAGATTCTACGGCTGATTCTGAAGAGAATCAGGAGCTAAGCAGGGCTTGCTCTCAGTGTTTCCTTTGTAGCTGCCTGGATGCCTGGAATAGAAACTGTAATGCCATCCTTAAAGTAGCCCTCGAAGCCAGATTGAGGGGTGCTGATCAGTGGGCATGGGGGAGAAGCAACCCACAGTTTGTTCTTAATCGTGTGTTAGACGGAAAAGGGAAGGTTATCTTTGTTTAATGAGGCAGAGAGTTTCCAGTTGGAAACCAGCATACTACATAACTGGTCTCAATAACTTTTGTTATTTCTCGAATCCTTAAGATAGCAATAAAACAGGGACCCCTGCGTGGCTCAGTTGGTTGAGTGTCCGACTTCGGCTCAGGTCATGATCTCACAGTTTGTGGGTTCAAGCCGCACTTTGGGCTCTGTGCTGACAGCTCAGAGCCTGGAGCCTGCTTTGGATTCTGTGTCTCCCTCTCTCTCTGCCCCTCCCCTACTCATGTTCTTTCTCTCTCTCTCTTCAAAAATAAATAAATATTAAAAGATAGCCATAAAACAAAGGGAACTAAGAGATCCAAACAAAAATTATTTTTTTAGAGCATCGTTTGACATGACCCCAAGTATTTCTGTTCTTCTTTGAGATACTTCTGTTTTTTTGTTTTGTTTTTTTTATTTTAAAAATGTTTAATGTTTATTTTTGAGAGGGAGAGAAAAAGAGAGAGAGCGCGAGTGGTGGAGGAGCAGAGAAAGACAGGGGACAGAGGGTCCAACATGGGCTCTGTACTGACAGCAGATAACCCGATGTGGGGCTTGAACTCAGAAACCATGAGATCATGACCTGAGCTGAAATCAAAGTTGGACACTTAACTGACTGAGCCACCCAGGTGCCCCGAAACCATAAATTCTCTGAAATGCTTCTGAACACACCCGAGCAGATGTGTGCACTGGCTCCCACATGCTTGCTCACACACACGCACTCACATTCACACTCATACACTCACAGGGCTGAGGTAAGAGCAAAAGGCGTAAGAGGGGCTGCAGAACCTAAGTGTTCAGGTCCCCAGAAAATGCGTGGCTTATTTATCATTGAATTGTCTTTCTATATCTTTTGGAATGACACCCTGCCAATAAATAGCCCAGGCATGTTTCATTGTAGGTGTTTAAAGTTGTGTTGGATTTTTGTATGCCGGAGACTTCAAAATCCATAACGTACAAATAGCGTAAGCGACATTGAACAATGACTGGTGTCACATGTCAAATTGTATAACTGATTTATAGGTAATTATTCATCGGTGAGATCAAGCCAAGTGTGGGAAGCTTTCCTAGTATTGCAAACACATTTTTTTTGAATTTTCAATTTTATCTTCTCTTTCCTGTTTTTATTATCTGAGTTCTTGCCTTGTGTGTTTATTCCAACCCAGACTTTATCAGGGTTTCAACCTTGCACATTCCCTGGGAGCATTCATTGATTTCTTTTCAAAGTGGCATTTCCAATTTAATGAACGAGACACTTACTGTGTGACCTCAGGAAGAACACTTAACCTCTCTAGGCATTACCTACTCTGCGTGTAAATGCAAATGAGAGATCAGGGATCACTGCGTGATTTCCTTAAGTTGTGTTGCTGGGTAATGTTTTTATGCTGTTCCCAAAGCATGTGTTTATTTTTCCTAAAAATATTTAACACTGCACACTCATCCAGGGGAATAAAAAAAACTAATTCATTTCTAACATCTACCCCATAATCCCAGATTTGTTTTTAAAAGATACTTGCCTGGACTCTGCTTTCCAGATCTGTACTGCGTATCTTCTATTGGAGCTTCTTTTCTTTGGGAAAGGGAAATATTTGCATCGTAGAAACCACGGCCCCTACTAAAGCCTGTCAAGGACAAGAATATATCAAAAGAGAAGGAGCCTTTGTCCTATGTTGAGGTTAAATACTTACCACTCCTAGGGAAAGCTTACATTTCTTTTGTACTATGTGTCTGTGAATGTTTTATGAATCCAATTGAGCTTAAGAATCAAGTTTCTCCGACAGACACGGTTTATTCTAAAGAATAAAGATACAGCAGAAAGTTATTGATTTTTGAGGGATCTACGCCTTGTGAAAAATTAACCAGACATCCCTTCAAAATCAATACGATTACCCTTGCTGCTTCAGAACGGTTACACCGAGACTGACACAAAGGATGTCTCCATCGTCGAGGAGACATGGTTGGTTTTGTGGGTTTTTTAAAACCACGGGTAGGTGCTTTCCTCTATAATGAATCTTTCTTTCTTCCCACCATTTATAATTTTCCACCCCTTTCCACAAATGTATCTGTGAACACAGCTTGTATTTTCTCCATTTTCTGTGACTTTGCTGCCTTCTGTGGCAGCGGCATAGAAGCTTGGAGTGACCCACCGAATCCACTTCCAGCCTAGGTAATTAGTAAGACACTGATATTAAATGCTAAGTTGATTTCTGATTGAGGTCACCACTCTGCTCTCTGTGACTGATCAATTCTGATCACTTTTTTTTTTTTTGACAACTGAGAATGGACTGCCCTTCCCTATTTCTGCTCAGACACAAGAGTGTCTATTCTCTCTACTGTTGAATCAATATAAAGTCATACATTTATGCATTGCTATATTCCTATCCAGCTCATTGGCAAGTAACTGAAGTCCGTTTCCAATATGCATTCTCTGTAGGTCAAACACTGTGCTTGCTGCTGAAATACCCAGAGGAGCAAGATACAAACTCTGTTGTCAAGGAGCTTGCTGACTTAGAGCTTTTGTCCAAAGGGGTCCTCTTGGCATAGAGGCCAAGCAAATCCTTTATTGTACGGAATTGCCTTGTGCTCTTGCAGGACATTCCTCATCCCTAGCCCAAATACATTGCCAGGAACACCTCTCTGTTATTGTGACAATCAAAAACATCTCTCGTATTTATGAAACGAATTGGAGAAATAGCACTGACCCTATTTGGGCTCAGGTGGGCTAATTAATGTCTGGCTTGCTGCCGGGGTACCAGATACCTAACCTGAGTCTGAAAACAGACTCATGGGTTAAACTTTCTACTTTGATCTTGAGATCCCAAATTTTGCTCGCTAAAGTCCCTGGTCTCTATGGGAACTTTAGTTCCTGAATGCCAACATTGACTCTGGATCTCTTGCCTAACACATCCAGCTCTGCAGGTACTGTCTAACTCACTTGGCCTCCCCTTAATGGGCGACCAGTACAGTAGTGCTGTCGGTAATTTCCTTAGCAGAGTACTTGAGACACAGGGGTGCTCATTTCCAAGATTTTCCAAAACAATTAACAATGTAATATAACATATTTATCGGGGTAGTTTTACTAGGAAAAAACTATTTCTTTGGCATTTTCATTAAATCATTTATTTAACTGCTTAGAATTAACTGAGCTGCTACTAAGTACTAGGCATATGGCTGGTCTTTGGGAATACTGATTTAATTGCAAACAAATACAATCCCTTCCTTTCAAGATTTTTCATTCTATTGGCAAAAGACACTAATCAAATAATCACACAAATAAGTGAAAACCGAAATGATGTTATGTGTGAAAAAAAGATAAATTAGAACAAATATAATGGGGAAATTATCTTTGCCAAACAGCACTGGGGCAATTATCCAGATGAACCGAGATGAGGTCTAGACTTTAGATTCTAAACAAAGAAGGAATTAACTCAATGAAGATCAGAGGGAAGAATCCAATCAGAAGACCTAGCTTTCTTCAGTGAGTATAACAAGATTTATGCATATTTAAATCTATATCTATCTATCTATCTATCTATCTATCTATCTATCTATCTATTACATGAATGGATAAAAGCTTTCAATATTTGAAAGAAATTAGCTGAAGGTATGTCTGAGTGGCTCAGTTGGTTAAGCGTCTGACTTCGGTTCAGGTCATGATATCGCACAGTTCATGAGTTCAAGCCCCGCATCAGGCTCTGTGCTGACAGCTCAGAGCCTGGAGCCTGCTTCAGATTCTAGGTCTCCTTGTCTCTCTGCCCCTCCCTTGTCATGTTCTCCCTCTCTCTCTTTCTCTCTCTCTCTCTCTGACTCTCTCTCAAAAATAAATATTTAAAAAAAGAAAAAAATTAGCTGAATTCTCCCCCCAAGTCTGGCTTAAATATTCTTATTTAGATTAAATAAATTATTCAGTCTTTTTAGACCTAGTTTTCTCAAATGAAAAGTGAAACAATGAAATAAAACATTTTCATGGTCTGTCAAGTTCAGGCTTATAGATTTATTTAGTAAAAATAGAATGGGGTTTAAAGCCAAGCATGAGATCAAAGCTGGCTTCGTCATTTATTCAACTCCGTGAAGATGGGCAAAGTATTTAACTTGGCAAAACCATAGTGTCATTTGATCAAACAAAACAGTAGATCCACCAAGGTTCTCTGTATGTTTAACTTCTAGCCCAAATCAAATAATTAAGAAAAAGTAACTATCACTACTCTCTAAAGTACCAGAATTTGGAAATTCAGGTGAAGGAAATTCTAAGTTATTTTAAATATATATAAATTCAAAAAACGTGTTCTTTTTTTTTTTAACGACATTATACATTCTATTCAGGTTAATTATGATATTGTGGTAAGAGGATCTTTTAATGAAATTTTGATTTTCTAGAAATTATAAGAAATTTAATAGCCATAGTAAAATGTAAAGCAGAGTGAAAAATACAATATGCTGATATTTCTTCTCTTCTACTATTTTTTTAGCCACTAATTGGTCATTATGCACATGTATCTTTTGACAATACCTATGACTATTTCTGGATACGCCAATTCAAGAATGGTGCTATTTTTCAGTTTTCTTTTTCAGGCTTTGGCCCACGCTAAATGACTCTTTCACAAGGAGTCACGGCTACATATTTAGCCAGCTATCTGGTAGTAGGACAGATCGTATGTCATAGGCAGGTTAAGCTAGTTTGTGAATCAGTTGGTTAAATCCTAATAATCTCAATTAGATGCTCTTTCATTAGTTTAATTAGCTCTACTTTAAATTGATGGTTCGAATCTGTCTTCCACTCATAAAGCAAATCCTACCAGAAGGAGTGCTCTTGAGAATTACCATTACCAAAGCAGATTGAATTAAATGAGTGGATTCTAGCCTCCGCCAGCTCTGTTTTGTTCAGCAGTCATATCGCTTCCTGTGCCTTTCTCCTCATTTACCAAAGTCGTGAGAATACCAGGGACCATGTTCTTCTTAGGATCCCCAATATAATCCAACTATCCCGGGAGGTTCTTGTTTAGAGAGTGTGAGCAGGAAAGTGCGAGTCATGGGAAGATATGGGGAAAAGGTTTTGAGTCAACAGAAGAGCGAATCCATGACCCTGAAGTAGGAAAATTGATTGCATAAGGATTGGAAAGAAGAGAGGCACGGGCAGAGTAGAGGGAATCAGTAGGAGAGTGATAAGAAATAAGGTCAGAAAGAAGTTCACATCACACAGGGTCCTAGAGACCTTAGCCAGAATCCTGAATTTTATCATTTTTCCAATAGGAAACCATGGGAGAGTATTGGCCAGAAGAATGACACATTTGATTTTTAAAAAATCTCTTGCCTTCTGTGCGAATTGAGTTACAGAGTCAGAATGAAGCAAAGAGTGGTTTCAGAGGCAATCATAGACTTGTATATGAGAACGTTAAAAGAAGTGGATGGGTCGTGGTAAGTATTAAGAGGGTGGATAGATTCTGGAAATATTTTGGAGGCAGACTGACAGAACGTGGTAAGGGACATGATATGTATCGTTGAGCAGAGAGGGGCGTAGTTTAGCATGAAAACCTAAGTTGGGATGATGTCTTTTATGGATATGGAGAAGACCAGAAAAACTGCTTAGTGGGAGCTTGAGAAATCAAGAGATCTATTATAGATCTGTTAACTTTGAGATGCTTACGCAACATTCAAATGGATTTGAGGGGCGCCTGGGTGGCTCAGTCGGTTAAGTGGCCGACTTCGGCTCAGGTCATGATCTCGCAGTCTGTGAGTTTGAGCCCCGCGTCAGGCTCTGTGCTGAAAGCTCAGAGCCTGGAGCCTGTGTTCTGATTCTGTGTCTCCCTCTCTCTCTGCCCTTCTGCTCACGCTCTGTCTCTATGTCTCAAAAATAAATAAATAAATAAATAAATAAAATAAAATAAAATAATGCATTTGAAAACTGACCTGTGAGATATGACAACTCAGGCACTCGCGAGAATTGGAAGCATTTATACGGCCTTTAAAGTCATTGGACAATATGATCTCACTTAGAGCATAAGTACAGACAGATAAAACTTGAGCTGGAGACTGCGAGATTTTGAGACAGGAAGAGGAGGAAGAACCTTGCTGACTAAGTGTAAACAGACAGTGCCATGATCATGTTCAATGACTAATAACCCAGCAGCAAAGAGAGCTTGAGTTAGGAGAGGGAGGCCCCAGGAGTAGGGAGACAAATTAAGAGTCTTTAGCAATGACACAGGGGACAAATGGCAGTCTTAAATTTAAGGAGTAGTAATGAGAGGGGGAAGGGAATTAGGGTTTGTTTAGGGAGAAAAACAGGTTTTGGTGCCTGAAAGGATATGGAGTTACTGCCCAACATTTTCTTTAATTAATTAATAATTAATAAATTAATGTTTTCTGTATAAATTAGGTTTTTAAGATTTTGAGGTCTGAAAACCAAATCATTAGAAAATTATAGAAACCATCTAGAACGCAGTTCATATTAAAATGTTGGACTGGGGCACCTGGGTGGCTCAGTCGGTAAAGCGTCTGCCTCTTGATTTTGGCTCAGGTCATGATCTCACTGTTTGTGAGTTCAAGCTTTGAGCTTTGAGTGGAGAGGATTCTCTCTCTCCCTCTCTGTCTCTCCCTTGCTTGCACTCTCTGTCTCAGAATAAATAAGTAACCTGAGAAAAGAAAGAAAGAAATATTGGATTGAAAAAGCAGTGGCTGCTTTTATAACTCAGGACAAGACAAAAGTATTAAAATGCAGCTTCTTCAGCACAATTTGGGATGTCTTCAAGCATTGAGCTACACACAGGTATCTCCTATCATCATTTTTCTCACCTTTTTAAAAAGTCAACATTTTCTCAGTCTCATTATGTCTTTTTTCAGTAAGTCCTATTTTGGTTGCTCGTAGTCTTCTAAAAGACAAGTTCAAAATGACATCCGCGTTGGTAAGAGGAATGTGAGTGAGACCGATTTACTACAGCTTTATAATGTCACTCCTAGTATGACTTTGGGCACCTTGGAGAATACCTTGGCTTTACTTTGGTTAGATAAACTCCTGCTGCCCCCTAGTGGCAGGTGGCCAGGGAACAGACTATCTGGGTCACTTGTTTATTGTGTAGCAGAAGCCTGCGTTGTGACACCAACATAGCATATGGAGGACAACTCTAGAAACTGAGTCATTTTATAGACATCAAAACTCTATGTATTCATAATTGCATATAATAGAGACTTGGCCATTATCACTGCAGTCGATGAAGCTCTTAATTGTTCAGTGGTGGCACCACCATGTCATTTGTCAGTCAGAAGTCAGTCATTTCTTTTCTTTTTTTTTTTTTTTAGGTTTTTATGTGTTTATTTATTTTTGAGAAAGAGAAAGACAGAGGGCGAGCGGGGGAGGGGCAGAGAGAGGGTTACACAGAATCTGAAGCAGGTTCCGAGCTGTCAGCAGGGCTCGAACTCAGGAACCTTGTGATCATGACCTGAGCTGAAGTCAGATGCTTAACCGACTGAGCCAGCCAGTAGCCCCAGAAGTTAGTCATTTCTTGATAGGTCTAGAAATTTATTCTTTTTAATGACTGAAATTCTGAATCTTCTTACCCACAATGTAGGCATCATCACCATCATGTGAACATTTGGGCTTTACTGAACCTCAAATGGGCTCAATCGTAAGCATGTGTTTCTCTCGTCTTGTACTTTATTCTACTCCTCAATTTTCTTTCCTGACCCCCTGTCCATGTTTGAACTCTTGCCCAGTTTATTGACTATAAGAAATGCCATTTCCTTCAGGAGAAACGCAACTCCCACTCATACTATTAGGATATTACCCTCTGGACTGAAGACCTAATCACAAAAGAACATCCCACTTCAGTGTTCATTCACTCTTGGTCCTTCTCATGCCTGAAATAAAGAATATGTATTTATAATCATACCTACATTAGTATATTATCTATTTACTAATTAATTACAACATTATTTATTCATACTCACCATTTCCCCAAGATTCTTCCTGTACAGCTTCTCATTTACAAACAACTGCTCAAAAAAGGCCACATACAAATCTATGAGAACAATCCAAAATTTACAAAGATAAGACAGGTGTTCTAAATCAAACAGGAAGATGTAATATTTCTCCCCAAGGAGACATGAAAAAAATTGCATTTATTTTCTTTTGCTGGAAGACACATCCAGTCTGATTTACCAAACAGAACAATCCATTTGTAAACCTAAGATATCTGCATAAGATAAAGGATGGCTTAGGTGTTTGGGAGTGCAGCGGTGAGAAACTGGTTGGCACTCACGTAATATTTCTTTTTGTGGTGTTATAGCAAAACAAAGATACCCGTTGTTTTTGCAAGGGAGAAAGCTTTTCCCTCTTTTCCTTTTAGTTTTTTTTTGGCTGGTCTAATAATTCAATTGGCGTAAGGCAGATGAACAGGAGAAAAACCGTTTGGTTTCATTCTTACGGGAACCCCAAAGATATGCGACTCCCTGAAATCCAGGCAATTGAAACTTACATGGCATTCTGAGTCTAGGAAAAGTGGGTGGGAATTTGAGACTTCAAAAGGGAGGAAGACAATTCACAGGAAGATGGAAAGAGCAAATGTTTTGTAAATAGGTATTCACCCTGCCTTGTTTATAAGCCTTGTAAAAAGTTATCTCTGGTGATGGCTCTCTTCCCTATCTAATTTCTTTTAAGCAGTTAAAAGAGAGGTAAAAAGCCCTTCTTGAATCTGGCGACCGTTGGTCGTCTCCAGTTGGAAACAATCCACATACCAAAGCGGCACAATCTGGGGTGACCTGCCCTGAACCTCATCATTTTCTCCAGATAAGTTCACCACCAAGGAGACAGAAACTATTTTAACAGTGCGAAAATATTTGCTATTTTAATTACAAATTTTTAGTGCAAGTTTTCCCCCCTACATTCCATACCCTCTAAAATTAAAAAAAAAAATGTTTGAATGCATGTCAATCTTAAGTTATAGTCATAGGAAGTCAACATGATTTTGTGCCACCTTTTTGCCCTCCTCTTAGACCTGTAAACTTTTTTTCTTTTTGTTATGTGTATTTATTTTTGAGAGAGAGAGACACACACAGCACGAGCAAGGGATGGGGCAGAAAGAGACAGAGACAGAATCCAGAGCAGGCTCCAGGCTCCAAGCTCTCAGCACAGAGCCGGATGTGGAGCTCGAACTCATGAACCATGAGGTCATGACCTGAGTCAAAGTCAGATGCTTAATTGACTGAGCCACCCCGGTGACCCAGACCTGCTTCCTAAAGGCAGAAGATCTTTGACAAAAAAGACAAATCCATCTTTGTAATTCTAGCACTTAGACATAGTTTGGCTTATAGTAGATGATCAATGAAAATTTGTTGAACAGAACCAAGAAAAGAAGAATATAGGTGACATTAACAACAAGAGAAGGGGCACCTGGGTGGCTCAGTCAGTTAAGTCTCCGACTTCAGCTCAGGTCATGATCTTGCGGTTTGAGTTCAAGCCCCGCGACAGGCTCTGTGCTGACAACTCAGAGCCTGGAGCCTGCTTCGGATTCTGTGCCTTCCCCTTTCTCTGCCCCTCTCATGCTTATGCTCTGTCTCTCAATAATAAATAAATGTTTAAAAAAAAAACAAGAGAAAAAACGTAAGTGGTATCTGCTGAGAGACAAGATATCATTGAGCGGAAACCTATGAGATGATTTAATATTGATTGACAAGGAATAGGAATTCCTCAATTATACTTTGAGTTAAGGACTCCTGGTTGATTCATGGTAAGTCTTGAAATGTAAATTTATATTTCAAAATACTGAAAAGCCTGTAAACCTGAACCCATGGATGTGAGTTCCAGCTAAATTTGAGACTGGGTCTGGATACGATGGAGAAGTAGACGAAACTTGCTATTGGTATCTTTTGTCTCTCATTACAAAATACTTTATTTTCTACCGACATTGGCCAGGGTTATCCTGCCAAGAAAGGATGTTATCTAATATGTAATCTCCATTGTTGGAACAGAAATATCTTAAAAGAAGACTCCAGGGAAGAACCATACTATTTTGATGGAGGTATTTTAGGTACTGTAGGGACCACATTTTATGAAGGGCAGTTTGGGAAATAATGTCCCTCCATTATAAGATATAAACATCACTTCGATATCACTTAATGAGCCTATAGTTCAGCTAGTCATAATTGTTACACCTTATGGCACGTCCCTCTGGGCTCTTTAACTCAGAGCCTTGATAGTTTCTACCCGTGCATATTATAGAACCAGAAACTCAATACTATTTTTTTCAATAAGTTGTCTTGTGAATCTTATTTTCTATTGAAATCTTATGTTTGCATCAATTTCTAACATTCTGGAAACACGCTGCAACTTATAAATGAACAAAAACATTCAAGATTTATTTGTTGCTTTTCCAAAAGGCAGAGATGTCAAAAGATCATCTTTTAAACGGAGTGCTGAGAACCTCACGGTTTATTCAAATCTCAGTTTTCATTGTAATGATCATCAATAGCACATCTCCATTCATCCCGACAATTAATATAGATAATAATAGGAATCAATAGCTATTTTTCTGTGATTTTAAGCCCAAACCATTTGTTTCAAACTCTAGGATTGATTTCTCAGTCTGAAAGGAAATTAATTGCTTTAGTTTTCATTTTAACCGACTTTTAAACCCTCTTTCATAAGTAGTATTTTTGCTTCTCTTATTTGTTCCCCCGTAGAGATTTTTCTAAATGGCATTCCTGTTGGTGGTCATGATTGTAGAGGTGATTTCTCCAGATTTTATTTAGGTGGACTGCCTGTCCAAAATGATAATTCCTGCAGAATAAGGGTAGGATAAAGCAATACAAAAAGCACACATTTCAAGGTAGACCAAGCTAGACCAAAATCTCACCTCTGAAACTTACTTGATGCATGATTGGACAAGTCATTTCTGCTCTTTGATTTTTCTTCTTCACGTATAACATTGTGTACAGTATCTTCTTCCTTAAAGCTGTTTTGAAGATTAAATAAAATAATACCCAATGAGACCTGTTGAAAATAAATACCGAAGAAAGATTAGCTCCCACTATTTCCTATCCAGTTTTTCATTAGATATTTTATCCAAGCCTTACTAAGATGTTCTATTAGATGCCTAAAGAAAGTGAGCATTTGAAGCAATATAATTTATTTATTTAATGTGTGAAGAAAAAGTGTAATTAGATGCATCTGGAAAATACCTTAAGGGGACCAAAATGTGTATTCCACATTTATGTACTTGCTCACCAATAAAACTTGGTAAGAGATAAGAAAAATTTAAGGACTTCGGCAGAAAGCTGAGCTAGAACAGTCTGCCCGACCCTATATAATGCATTAACAGCAGTAAAGTAACGAGCAGAAATGAATGCAATTAGGTGCCTCTCTGTAAATAAGGTTTACTATGCAGTGCTAGCTGAGTAAGCTAATGAAAGAAAGGCATTTTAATTACCAGAAAATTATTTCTGTAATACCTTAGACAGAGTGTCTTAAACATGGCCTTAAATATACTGTGTATATCAGTTAATTGCTTAAACAGTGAGATTCTTTTTACTACTCTTTGGGACAAAGTTTTCCTATCTGTGAGATGAAGTTAACCAGGGGAAAGTAAGTGTAAACTGAGTGTTTAAAAGGTGGGCAGACGTAAAAGAATGCATTAACAAACTCTGCTGAGGTAATGTTTTAGAAATACCTCAGGTTGTGCTAAGCAAATAGGATACAATCAGTAATAAGTAAAAAAGTCTCATCAAGATTTGAAATTGGAAAGAATTTCCCTCGCTTATGGAGTTTTGATATATACACATCATGTGTTTTAGTGAGGTCGTAACACACAGACGAAACATGCAAGCATCTCTCTTTCCTTCCAGGAATTTAAAATAATAAATAGCTTCATCAGAATCCAAACACAGCTGGTTATTTTCTAATAATATTTGTAGAAGCTAACATCAAGCGACGTCATGTGCATGCTTCTCCAAATATAAACATGGCACCCAGAAAGTATCGTTTCATTTATTTGATAGAGCAAGGAGCTGGAAGGATAATGGCAGATGGTTCAATCATTTTATCATTGCCTTGCTCTGTAACTGTCTGTCAGTCAATAGGCTTTTGCTGCTTTCTGTTGCTGAAATGGTCAATGGTAATGAAGTTATCCTATTCTTCTTTGACTCAGTTATTACCAAGTGAATTGAAAAATAGCATTTATTAAATAGGTTTTGCCACGTACTTACTGCACTCACAGCACGTTCCAAAGCTGAGTAAGAGAAGGCTTGAAATGCTGTACAAACCAGTTCTCAAAGAGAATTACAAGACACCACATGGCAGAAAATGATAGGGGATAATTTTGCTTCGGGGATCACGAAATACATCGCTAATCTATTATCACCACAGGTCATACTATCGCCATCTTCTAAATCCAGTCTTTTAATTAGTACATGCTGCCCTGGAAACATTTGAGTAAAATAATCCCACGGTTGGAAGTGACTTGGAAGAAAACTTATTAAACTATGTCCATTATGCTTAGGTCACCTCTGGAATATCACCGACAAGTGGTCGTCAAATGCAAACTTGAACATTCACTTCTATGCAGACCACTGATTTCACCCCTGGAATGACTTTGGCAGGGAGAATGAAATTCTTTCTATTAATAACAAATTTGACTGCCTCCAGCATCTACTCTAATTGTGTTTTGTGAGGGGATAATAAGCGAGCTCGATTGCACTTTTTTTTGCACATTCAGGAAACAATTTAATGAAGAATTACGTGCTTGCTCTAAACCAGGCGTTGTTTTGGATATAGTAAATAATATAATGAATAAATGCCTCAGTCACGTGGAGTTAACTGCCTGCTGTGGGATGGTGAGGAAACAGGCACATACGTAGGTAAGTGCAGTATGGTAGGTAATACGGAGTGGGATAAGTGTTGGCCCAGAATATAGTGGAATAGCCTAGAAGTTAGTTAGATTACAGATGAGGCCTCAGTGAAGGACGGAAGTATAAAATATTGTTTCCTGCCAGTAAACAGTACACATTCCCAGCAAGTTTGTTAGCTAATCGTAAATGTCATACATGTCCAAGTCCACTCACATAACCGCCATGTGGCAGGCACTTAGTCATGTCCCTTCCCTAGACAGTACCACCTAACACTTGTAGATGTCGTATGAGACAGGTACTATTATTCTTTCCCTTTTACAGATGAAGGAACTAAAGTGCGAAGAGGTCAAGTCATTTGCTCAAGGTCACATGATGGGCAAGTAGCTAAGATTTGAACATTAACCCTTGGATAGCATCTCCCCAGGGTAGTGCTACAAGAATGAACTCCATGGCAAAACCAGTTTGTGAGGTAGATTCCTTTTTTGACCATCTGTTTCCTTTTAGGAGACACTCGATAATTTCTAGAACTTTAAGGGCAAGTTTTTGGTTCACAAATCAAATCCTGGTGACTCGGGACATTTCACAAGGTAACAATACAAGCTCTGGTATCACTTTGGATTCCCTTCAAAGCTCAGTTCTTCAGTGGCTTCTGTTTAGGCAACGTTCCTGGAGCCTTGCCTTTACTGCCTGCTTCAAGTTCCTCACCTCTAAATACCTTCCCGCTAGCTCAGGGGACTCCAGCCAACATCCCTCCCAAGACACCCCTCAAATACTCCTCAAAGCTTCCCCTTCTGGGCCTTTGCATTTGCTCTAGCCACCTCCTAAAACATTATTTCTCCACATTTTCCAATAACCCTTTAGCTCTTTATTGTCTCAGATCAAACACAAGTGGCCAGATTTGCTCCGTTGGGCTTCCATGGCTCTCCACACTCACAGCTGAAAGTTTTCTCTATCTTAGCCTACATTATCTTCTTGAGCGTACTCATTGTCTAATCATTCATGTGTATGTATCTGCTTAATTATTTAATTTAACACCCTCTACTGGAATAAAACAATAAGAGGTCAAGAGTTCTGAGCGGCTGTAGTCAGTGTGTGTCCCTGGCAATTAGGATAACACTAGGGATATCCTGAGAGTAGAAGAGATAAAAAGGGTGATGCATTCTTTCTTTCTGGGACTACTTGTCGAGAACCTCTTGTGTGTTGGACCCAAACGCAATAAAAAATGAAAACTTGCTCCTACCAAAATAATACCAATAAAATGCAATGTGAATTCATCTCATTTTTCCTATTTAAGGTGAGGAAACCGAGGCGGATAGGTTAAAAAATTGCATCAGAAGATTTCGTAGCTGATGGATGGATGGGCTAGAATAGAAATCAAACTCTAACTCCAAAGGATTTGCTCCTGCTCCTGTATTTCATAAAATAGAGTTGGTGCTACACTAAAAGTGTGACCCTGGAAAGAAATCATAGAGGATACAGAGCAACCAGTTCAACCTGAGAGAATCAGAGAGTTTTCTAAGAAGTGACTTGGTCACTGGGTTTGGAAATTTGAGGAAGATTTGACAGATGGAGAAGAACAACCAGGAGACATTGCTCACAGAAAGGAAGCACGGTGCATAACAGCACGGGTGTGCAAATAAACAAAGATCCATTTAACCCCTGCCTCCTTGAAAACAGACTCTGTCATGGCAGCAAGATTTTATAAATTGTTTGTAAGAATATCTACAAAACAAGATTCAGCCACTAGAATGCAAACCAAGACATTGATAGCCATCGTTCTGCCCAATGAAAGTGTCACAAACCAGCACCTGGTTCCATCCACCAAGTGCAGATGGATAAACTTAACACCACCGGGTGGACATCAAAACCTCGCTGCAGTGAAAGGGGGTAGTAAGTGAGCACCAGAGAGCATGGGCTTGCCCTCTTCATAAATTAGGTTCTCATAAGGGCTGCAGATTACAGTCTGTCCTTTTTGCATTCATGTTCCTTTGAGACCAGTGATCAAATCTACGAGGTTAACTGCCCATTGAATAGCAGCATGAAGTCGGTGAAAGAGAACGAGTATTGATTGGCATGCCGCGCAAGGTGAACTGGAGTCAGAAATTTCCTCCAAGACCAACACAGATACTTATATCCTGAAGTCATTGGAAAATTATGCCTGAGACAGATTTGTTATAATTCAAGTAATTGTCAAAAATATTAGTTATCCATGTAAATATTAGACAGTAAAGTTACCCATGTTTCCTTTCTGTGTATTAGCATTAAATCCCGACTCTTACAGAAACGACTCTCGTCTGTAAGGAGGAAATTTCCTGACAGGTTTCTGGTGGTGTGAATGAGCTAAGGCATCTCAAAACCAGAGTGCATTTTATTTCCCTGCCGGAATCACTGTCCTTAGCAACTTTGCCTACACCGGGGTTGAAATGAGTTAGGTTTGTTTAAAGAACTCTCTTTCAAATAATGTCTATCACGTGGAAGTAGGTTGTTTGGTACACATCTGTGTGTTTGCATGAGTGTGTCTGTATATCTGTGTGTCTTTTTCTAAGTATTTTATTTCACTTTATTTTTATAATTGAAATGAGAGCAAGCCTCAGTTATCAGATATCAAACAGTACAGAGGCCACTTTTCTGATGAATTCTTGTAGTGAATCCTTTTGTAGAGGTGTCTCCTTGAATTGCTTGCATTTTAAACATCTGTAATAAGTTATGTACCATTTCTAAATGTATTAGCATTGAATCATTGACTTTTCCAGGAAATAAAATCTTTTTCTTGGTTTTATCACTTTTTATTTCATGATCATGCACATGTAAATGTCTCAGGTATTTTTTTTACCCTCAGGGGCTTTGCATACCTATAAGAAATGACAATGAGAAGAGAGTTACCCAACCCATTAAATGTGTCTCCAACAGCCAGTAGGAATGCATTTGTGAGCTAAAAACGTGCTATAGTTTGATCTAGGGGAGCTGTTCAATGTACCTTTAGAACTCTACGTAGGATATAAAATTCTGGAGATATGGTTCTGTTTCTACTCCATCTCAACCAGCTTTAATTTCTACACAAAGGGAATATTAAATCTTGAAAAGACCTGGAAAAGGACAAAGAATATTTCTCTGTGAGCACATTAAATATACCAGGCTTCTACTCTGTCATAAAACGTGTATGAACAGATACAAGCAGAGGCAAGGAATAAGGGTCATTCCTTTTTCCAAGCTAAATTCACCAACAAATCATTTATAGATTCTATCAGAATATGAGCTAATGAATTATGGTACTGAATGTCCACAGGCAACACCATTTTTTCTATCTTTTTTTTTTTAATATCCTACGGAACCAATATTCTTAGATGCAAGGAGGGAAATAAATAAGATAGTTAGCAACAGGCTTATTAATATTTTCATAATAAAGTTGCAGAAACTCTCACTTTTTGTGGAAAATAATGGAACTAAGTATAAAAATGGTTATTGGAGGCAAAGACCTTAAGTGTTAAATATATACAAAAAAAAATCTCCTAGAAACATATGCAAAGTGATATTTGTAGAACTAAATTTGTGATTTGAGCTACTACCCCAGAATTCTTCATGTATAATACAGATGATTGCACGAACGTACCATAGAATACTTTTTTTTTTTTCTTCTGATGCAAGTTTTAGCAAAATGTAGATATATCATGAACAAAACCACTTGTTTCTGGGTCCTATTATTTTAGCTAGGCTCTCTAAGTTTGGACGAAACAGAAATGTGGATAATCTGATTAAGAACAGTATATAGCCACAGACTTGAAATCTATCCTTTTGTTAACATTATGCCACCAACGTGATTTCTCTATGGGCTACCTAGAAACCAAGAGTCAAATTCTTTCTTAAAATTAAAAAAAAAAAAAAATCTCCGATTTGGTTCCTATGTTGGACTTCACTCCCATGGTGCCTTGAAAATGTTTCATTTCCTATTGGTTCAGTGGTGAAATTTGAGCCAGTTAGGGTTTCCAGTTTGAAACAAGTGAGAGCCGTGGTGCCTGGGTGGCTCAGTCGGCTAAGCAACTGACTCTTGATTTCAGCTCAGGTCGTGATCTCTTGGTTCCTGGGGTGGCGGCCCTGTCAGGCTCTGCGTTGTCAGTGCTTGAGATTGTCTCCCCATCTTCCCCTATATAAATAAATAAATGAATAAATAAACGAATAAATAAATAAATACATAATAAATTTAAGAACAAACAAACAAACCAAAACAACAACAACAAAAACAACAACAAGTGAGAGCCTTGCCAACTCTACAAAGTCGGAGTTAACAGTAAGGATTCAAAAGTTTGAACCTCTACAATGACTCCCTTGAGAGTTACGCACAACTCTGTTTGGACTAAGGTAGCTCCCCCTCATCCGTGGTTTCACTTTCTGCAGTCAACTGCAGTCTGATCCTCTTCTGACATGTGGTCAGGGCGGTGATCGCCTAATGCCACCTCATAACGTCTACACCATTCACCTGGCTTCATCTTATCCTGCCGGCCTTTATTTTATCATCTCGCATCATACACAAGATGAAGAAGGGTGAGTACAGTCCAATAAGATATTTTGAGAAAGAGCATATTCACATGACTTTTACTACAGTATATTGTTATAACTTATATTTTATTATTAGTTATTGCTAATCTCTCCTTGTGCCTAGTTTGTTTATAAATTGAACTTTATCCCAGGTATGTATGAGTAGGGGGAGAAAAAAAAAACATACAGTGTATATAGGGTTCAGTACTATTCTGAGTTTCAGGCATCCACTCGGAGTCATGAAACATACCCTCACAGATAAGAGGGGGGTCACAATATAGAAATTGAATTTGAAACTTTAGCAAGGAATTGCTTTTCTTCCAATATAGATGGTGCTTTTGAGTTTGATCAAATCAGCACCATCTGAAGATACTTTTGTCCCTGGATTTCTCACTTCTTCCCCCAGAACCTTAAGAAAGCTGCCTACAAAGGCAGGACTGTATATGTCCAATCTATTGATGCCCTTCCCACTGGAAGACAGCACTTCTTGCCAGTGATTCATGTTCTAGAGGAACCGAGAGGAATCCTTTGTCTCCTTCCCTTCAGTTATTTATAGGACCACATAAAATCTACATTGCACAAAGCAAAAAAAAAGAGTTAAAGGAATCCCACTATTTTTACAAGCATAGAAACACAATTTCTTGCCATGCGGAGTGATGCATTGAAAAGAGCTAGTTCGAAGATAATGAAAATGATGACCTTATAATTTTGAAAGTCAATAAAGTGAGATTTCTTTTCAAGCTCTTTTTGTGGAAAAATTGTGATATTAGCTGTATTTGTTTTCCATCTTCATTCCTTCTTTACCAGCTCTAGAAAATAACTTTTTTTTTTAAGTTTTTCTTTTATTTTTGAGAGACATAGAGTGAGCAAGGGAAGGGCAGAGAGAGAGCGAGACACAGAATCTGAAGCAGGCTCCAGGCTCCGAGCCATCACCACAGAGCCCGATGTGGGGCTTGAACTCACAGACCGTGAGATCATGACCTGAGCTGAAGTCGGCTGCTTAACCGACTGAGCCACCCGGGCGCCCCAAGAAAATAACTTTTAAAAATAGCTGTGTGGTAATGCCAAGAATGGCAACCAATGGTTTTAGATCTTCTAATTTCTTTCCTTTCCTTTCCTTTCCTTTCCTTCCCTTCCCTTCCCTTCCCTTCCCTTCCCTTCCCTTCCCTTCTTCCTTTCCTTCCTTCCTTTCCTTCTTCCTTTCCTTTCCTTTCCTTTCCTTCCTTTCCTTTCCTTTCCTTTCCTTTCCTTTCCTTTCCTTTCCTTTCCTTTCCTTTCCTTTCCTTTCCTTTCCTTTCCTTTCCTTTCCTTTCCTTTCCTTTCCTTTCCTTTCCTTTCCTTTCCTTTCCTTTCCTTTCCTTTCCTTTCCTTTCCTTTCCTTTCCTCTTTCTTTTTAAGGTGCAGAGATGTACCTGAGGTGATATGGCCTTTCTTCTGCTTAGGAAGCTCTTTATCCTAAAAGTCTGGATGTAAAGGATGAGAAGAAAATAGAAAGATTTTATCACACCAGAATGTAATAGTTGAGGCATTAAAAACTTGTGTGCAATTGGGGCCAGATTTGGAAATTTAGTTATATGTACATAAAAAGTTTATAAAGCAATCACTCAAAATCTGTAATCTGTAATATATTTTCATCTTTGTTATCTTTGGGCCTGATCTTTTGTTTGGCAGTAAATGAAATTTTACCTTGGCAGAGGACTTGTCGTCAGGAGTTATTCAATGTTCTTCAAGCCTACACAAATCAAGTAGAGTATAGAAAGCTAAGGAGACTCCGGAAGGATTGAATGGAGGTATGTCATGGCTTGACACTGGTCCCCAATTCATATACACCATCATGATGAATCTGTTCCTTACTTTCTGGGTGATAATTGATAATTGATCTGCTAATGGTCCCAGCTCAATCTCAGGATCTTCATTTGTAAAAAAGAATAATATAATGTTTGCTTCACCACATCGGTGCAAGGCCTGGAGCTGGCCTGGTTTTTGAGTCACCCACCATACTGTGAGACAGACTTTAGACTCAACACATAACAGCTGGTTAGTTAGTACTACATTATTTCATTCTCTTTGTCACGTGAATATACGAGTGTGTTTAATGTCTCCCATATTAAAAGCAAAATACAACATTCTATAGTTTGACTTCTCATGTGCACACACGAGCCAACTTCCCTGTTGCTATGAAAGACGTAAAATTGAAGGAAATATGGTCACTTCCATATAATTACTCTCCATTCTCTTTAGCCCTAGTCCAGTCAAGGTACTGCCTACACTTTTCTCTCATACTGTCAAATCCCTGAAGTATTTCTGTACACTCATATTATTTGACAACATTCGACATAATCAGCCAGTTCCCATTTGTTAAAATATTTTCCTCCTGGCCTCCTGACATACCTATTTCCCAATTTTCTTTTGACATGCTGGCTTTCTATCTCAGCCTTTCCGTAAGGTTGTTACTTCTAAATAAAGCATATTTCTCAGTTTTGATTATGGATATTTTTCACCCTCTATTGTATGTCTGCCCTGTGATGTCACCCATTTGAATGGCTTTAAATATCACATGTAGCAAAACATGAGACCTGTATGCATATCTCCAAGTCAGAAATCTCTCCTGCATGGGAAGCTATCAAGTTTAAATCTTAGACTTCTCTTGTCCAAAATGATGCTTTTGATTCCATACTTCACCTCTCCCTCAACTCCTCAATTTCTCCCTCATTCCAAATGACTTTACCATTGCTTTGTTGTTCAAGGCAGAAAACTTAGATATCAGTAAGACACGATGACCAAGAACATGGTCTTTATGGTTCAGATGTTGCCCCTACCATATTGCAAGAGGTGATGGTCTAAATCATTCAGGCTGCTATGATAAAATACATTATGGCACAAACATCAGAAATTTATTTTTTATAGTTTTGAAGACTGGGAAAACCAAGACCAAGGTACATGAAGATTTGGTGTCTGGCTCATAGATGATCATCTTTTTGCTGCATCCTCACGGGGCAGAAGGGGAAAAGGAGCTTCCTGGAGCCTTTCCAATTCCATTCATGACAGCTCTATCACCATGACCGTATCACCTCCCAAAGGTGCCACTTCTAAACATCGCATTTGGGGTTTAGTGTCGATGTGCCAGTTTTGGGGGCCCACAAACATCTAGTGTACAATAATGACTTGGGGTAATTTTCTACACTTCTCTGAATCATAGTTTCCTCATCTGCGCTTTAGTCAGTTTGGGTTTCATTAACAAATTACCATAGAGTGTGGGAGTTCAACAACGGAAATTCATTGCACACAGTTCTAGTGACTAGGAAGCTCAAGATCTTGGTGTCATCATGGTGAAGTTCTAGTGAGGGTCTTTTTCCTGATTTCCCGATGACTGTCATCTTGCTGTGTCCTCAGGTGGCAGAGAGAGAGAAAGAGAGATCATTTCTCTTATGTTTCTTCTTATAGGAAACCCATTCATGTGGGTTCTACTCTCTGAGCAATTTCCGTCCTACGGGGCCCAGTCCTAAAGACCATCGTGTTGGGGAAAAAGGCTTCAACATATGCATTTTGAGAGAACACAAGCATTCAGTCCATAGCAACCTACAAAATGAAGATAATAATTAGTAGACCTATATGTGGAGGTTACTGTGAGGGCTAAATTAATGACATTATTAAAAACGTTTTGCTCAGTGCTTTACCTAGAGAAAATACACAGCGAAAGATACCTGTCCCCATCACCATCATGTCACTGTCACCTTCATCCGTACTGCTGCCTCATCATAAGCAGCAGTGATAGCAGCGGTAATGTTGTCATCATTTGTTTGTCTTTAACTATCACTCTCCACATCCAACCCACAAGAACTCTCTCCTTCTCAGCCACCATTCTAGTGCAAATCAATATTACTTCTTAATTGGGTTATGACAAAAGACTTCTTGTTGGACTTGCCAATTCTTTCCTTTTTGCCTTCTAATTTTTCACTTCGGAAAAAATGCTTTTCCAACATGTCAATAATTTGTCTTCTAGATACTTCACATTGTAATTTAGAATAAAATTAAAGCTCCTTACTGCGTCTTAAAAGTCTTACACGCCATGGCCGTATACCAACTCTACAACTTCATCTTCTTCCTTCTTCATGTTAGTTCATCAGGACAGTAATACAGGGCTATATTTAAAGTATATATAAATGTGATTAGCCACTTCTTGCCTCAAGGCTTTTTTATATCCTTTTCCCTTTCTGTCTTCTTCTGTTCATCAGAAGAACTTGTTTTTTATTTAATAGTTTTATATCTTTATAATGGAAATGGAACTATATGTATACACTAATTGGCAAATACAGATTACCCAAATCACTGCTGTAGTGTCCAAGATTAATAATTAGTTTATGTAGAAGCAGTATTCAAATACGAATTTTGTAAGTTTCCATAGTCACTCAAGTGGAAATATGAAACCCACCAAACTACCAAAGAAAGAGAAACAGAAAGATAAGTAGAAGGAAAAATAAAATGGAGGAAATGGATAAAACAAAACTCTACTAAAGACAATGATATCTGTCTTAAATGTTACTGCACAACAAATAAATTTGTTTATTTACACACACATATAATGATAGAAAACCTAACATTTAAAAGAAAGTACATGATGCTTCCTTCTATTTCCTGTAGATATATATCTACTGTTCTATATATAATACCTCATTCTCAATATCAAGGAGCAAGTTATAAAGTCAATTGTATTTTTAATGCAAAGGTATTTTCTTACATATTTGAGAATAATGCCATTTAAGTAATTTTCCATATAAGAAAATTATATAATAAGAATAATAACAAAGAATAAAAAATCACCACAGACCAAAACTCAAATCCATTTACTATTATCATTTAGACGCATTGGACTCCAGTTATACCTATTTTAACAAATGAACCTGCATAGATTTAGGAGCGGTTCCTGCCAAATATTAGGATATATGTAAGAAATTACCATGAACTCAGCATGCGGTAGTCTAGCCAGTGAAGAATTGGTTCTACATTTTGCATACATTGAAACAAAAACAAAAACAAAAAGACAATCGAATTCAATCATCTGCAACATGATACAAAAGTTTCAAGAGAAATATTTTTTGAAATTACATAGAATGAGATTGATCTCCTCTGTGAAGCACACTTTTCTTTCAGGAAATTTGCAGCCTACAGTGATATAAGCAGATAAATATTGAAAGAAAACCCAGCATTTCAAATAAAGTAAATGATGCCTCAGTCTATTTCTTGGATTTTTATAGTTTTGTTTTTGTTTTTTTTTTTTGTTGTTGTTGTTCTTTATAACACTTTGGTAGACAATATATGTAGTTTTGAGAGCTTGTACTGACACCTTTTATGTGTTTTCTCCTAATTTTTTTTCTTTAGCAGTAAAATTTTACCATCTTTTGATTAGATGAACAAACTCTGAAGCTAATTAGAAGCTGCAAACATTTAGTGCGGTTTGTGGAGTTCGCTGTGTTTGAAGCACACAACGTTGTTTCTTAAACAGAGCGTCCAGAAAGCTAGGCTACCAAATATGACTTCTCAGGTAGCTGCATAGCGTCCACACAATCTCAGACCCTGTCGAAACACGTGTTTATGACAGTGTTGGCACAAAATAATGCTTACCCAAATATTCCTGTTGATTTAAGAAAAAAGAACACAGAGGCAAACATAATGCATAAATGATGAATTCATACCGAAACAAGGCTAAGCAAAGATTAAGGCACACTAAGACACGACAAAAGTAGTGGGCTACTTTCAAATGAGAAATACGATAGAGAAGCTGAATCACCATGCCTTGCATAGAAATAACAGTGTATTAGATGAAGTAAAACAAATTGTATCTTAGCAGTCAGAACCATATTCACATTGTAACTGCTGATTTAGTGTCAACAAAGGAACATCATTTGTCACAGTAAACTAATGGTTTTAGTTTGGATTTTATTGTTTGTTTAGTTTTGTTAGCATTTAATTTATAAATTCTTTTGACTTTATAGCTTCAGAGAAGCTATAAGTAAATACATTTAGGTACTTTCTTTATGCTTATGCTGATTTAACTAACATTATAATAAAAATAATGCAAGTCAACAAGGAAAGCTAACGCATATACCATGAATTCTCAAAAAATACCATTAAAAACTGAAATATTTGTTACAATATTTTTGCGTATTATCTATATACATAAAAATCAGGTACAAGAGCAAGTAAGTAAGGAGACTTAATGCTTTCCACTTTATTCTTTTGTTCTTAAAATTTTTATTTTGAGATAGTTGTAGTTTTACCTGCGGTAATAAGAAATAATATATAGAGATTCAGTCTGCCCTTTACCCAATTCCCCTATGGTAAAATGCTACAAAATTATAGTACAATATATAAAGCAGAAAACTGACACTGATATAGTCAAAGTATTGAATATTTCATCACCAGGTTCTCTCCTGTGTTTCCCTTTTGTAGCCAAACCCACTTCCTTTCTATTTTTACCCCACGTCCCTTAATTCCTGATGACCAGTAATCTGTTCTCTAGTTGTTTTTTTTATAAGCTTGTAATTTCAAGAAAGCAGTGTAAATGAAATCATACAGGATCCTAGCCTATTAATGTGGTGTATTACTTTGATTATTGTTTTAAATATAATTTATTGTCAAGTTAGCTACCATACAGTGTATACAGTGTTGCTCTTGGCTTTAAGAGTAGATTCCCCATGATTCATTGTTTACGTACAACACCCAGTGCTCATCCCTTCTCAATGTCCATCACCCATTTTCCCCTCCCCCCACTCCCCACCCCATTAGCCCTCAGTTTTTTCTCTGCATTTAAGAGTCTCTTATGGTTTGCCTCCCTCTCTGTTTGAAGCTATATTTTCCCCTTCCCTTTTCCCCATGGTTTTCCGTTAAGTTTCTCAAATTCAATATATGAGTGAAAATGTATGATATCTGTCTTTCTCTGACTGATTTATTTCACTTAGCATAATACCCTCCAGTTCCATCCACATTGTTGCAAATGGCAAGATTTCATTATTTCTCATTGCCAAGTAGTATTCCATTGTGTATATGAACTACATCTTCTTTATCCATTCATCAGTTGATGGACATTTGGACTCTGTCCATAATTCAGCTATTGTTGATAGTGCTGCAATAACCATCGTGGTACATGTGCCCCTATGAATCAGCACTCTATCCTTTGCATAAATTCCTAGTAGTGCTATAGCCGAGTTATAGGGTAGTTCTATTTTTATTTTTTTGAGGAACCTCCACATTGTTTTCTAGAGTGCACCAGTTTGCATTCCCACCAATAGTGCATCACAATCCCAGCCTTTAGCCTCTACTACAAAACTGTAATCATCAAGACAGTATGGTATTGGCTCAAAACCAGACACATAGATGAATGGAATAGAATAGGGAAACCAGAGTTGGACCCAAAAATGTATGGCCAACTAATCTCTGACAAAGCAGGAAAGAGTATCCAATGGATAAAAGACAGTCTGTTTAGTGCTGGGAGAACCATACAGCAACATGTAGAATGAAACTGGACCTCTTTCTCATGCCATACACAAAAATAAACTCAAGATGGATGAAAGACCTAACTGTGAGACAGGAAACTATCAAAACCCTAGAGGAGAAAACAGGCAATAACCTCTTTGACTTCAGGCACAGCAACTTCTTACTCGACACGTCTCTGAAGGCAAGGGAAATAAAAGCAAAAATGAGCTATTGAGATCTCATCAAGATAAAAAGCCTCTGCACTGCAAAGGAAACAAGCAGCAAAACTAAAAGACAAACAACAAAATGGGAGAAGATATTTGCAAATGACATATCAGATAAAGGGTTAGTATCCAAAACCTAGAAGGAACTTACCAAACTCAACACCCAAAAAACAAATAATCCAGTGAAGAAATGGGAAGAATACATGAATAGACACTTTCCCAAAGAAGACATTCAGATGGCCAACAGACACATGAAGAGATGCTCAATATCACTCATCATCAGGGAAATACAAACCAAAACCACAAGGAGATACCACCTCACACCCATCACAGTGGCTAAAATTAACAATTCAGGAGACAGCAGATGTTGACAAGGATGTGGAGAAAATGATTTTTAAATATTAAGCCAAGCTTATTTCCCTGTAATTAATCCCACTTGGTTGTAGTATATATTATTGTTTATATTGCTGTATTATACTTACAAATATATTATTTAAAACATTTGTTGCTTTGTTCAATGGAGATATTTTCAACAGGTGTTTTTTTTGGGGGGTTAGGGTTTGGTTTTGTTTTTGTTTATTTGCTTATTTGTTTGTTTTGAGTGTCAGGGTAATGCTAACTTAATAAAATAAATTGTGAAGTGTTTTCCCCGTTTGATTTTCTGGAAGAGACTTCAACAATTTTTATCAATTCTACTTTAAGTATTTGGTGGAATTGCTCAATGAAACCATCTACACCTGGTGACTTCTTTGAGGGAGGGATTATTAAACTACGAATTCAGTTTCCTTATCAGTTTCAGGAATATCCAAATTATCTACCTGATAATCAGTAAGCCATCCAGTTTGTGTTTTTTGTGGAACTGGTTAATTTTATCTCAGTTGTGAAAATCATGTATGTAGAGTTGGTACTAGCATCCCCTTACTTTCCTTTCAGTGTGTGTACAATTAATAGAGATATTTCTTGTTTCATTCATGATACTGGTAGTTTGTGTTTTCTTTCTTTTCTTTGTCAAGTCTTGCTAGAAGTTTGCCAGTTTTGCTGTTCTTTTCAAAGAACCAACTCTTTGTACATTTTTTTTTCTGTTTTCAATTTTACTTTTTTATGCTTTTATCTCTACTTTTGTCCTTCTGCTTCTTGGCTTATTTTTCCTCCCCCCCCTCGGGTTATTAATATTGAATCTTACATTATTGGTTAAAAATTTTCCTCTTTTCTAATTTCTACATTTAGTGATACAAATTTCTTCTCAGCAGTGCTTAATTTATACCTCAGAAATTATTCTAAATTGTATTTTAGTTTCCGTTTAGTTCAACGCCTGCTTTTTTTCTCTTGAGACTTCTTTAGGAATGGATTTTATGAAACTGTGCCTCTTAGCTTTCAAACGTTTGGAGATTTTCCTTTTATATTCTGTTAGTCATTTCTAGTTTGATTCTATTATGGTTAGAGAACACACAATGTAGGGTTTAAATTATTTTAAATTAAAAAAATTTTCATGTTTATTTATTTTTGAGAGAGAGAGAGAGAGAGAGAGAGAGAGAGAGAGCACACCAGCAGAGGAGAAACAGAGAGAAAGGGAGACACAGAATCCGAAGCAGGCTCCAGGCTCCGAGCTGTCAGTACAGAGCCCAACATGGGGCTCAAACTCGTAAACTGTGAGATTGTGACCTGAGCCGAAGTCAAACGCTTAACCAGCTGAGCTATCCAGGCACCTTGGATTTAAATTATTTTAAATTTGTTGAGGTTTGCTTTATGGCCGAGTATATGGTCTCTTGTAGTTTATGTATCCTGTCAACTTGAAGAGCACGCAAACTCATTTTTGGATGGAGTTTTCTATAAATGTTGATTAGATCCTACTGGTTGTGGTATTAAGTTTGTCTGTGTCTTCACTGACTTTTTTCTCTAATTGCTCTATTAGTTTTCTAGAGGGACTGTTGAAATAGCCAAATCTAATTGTGAATTTGTCTATTTCTTCTTTTCGTTTTGCCAGATTTTGCTGCACATCATTTGTATTTTTTGTTGTTTGGTTAGGATGCTAAACATTTCAGTAGAGTGACTCTTTTATCATGATTAAATATTCCTCTCTTCCTCTTGTAATTTTCTTTCCTCTGAAGTCCACCCAATGATTATATATTTACACCTGCTTTCTTTTGCTTAATAAATTCATAATATCTATATTTTTGGTCTTTTACTTTCAACTTGATTATATTCTCATATTTGAAGTGAACTTCTTGTAGATAGCATGTAGTTGGGTCATGATTTTTAATCTGCTCTTGCAATATCTGTTTGTTAATTGATATATTTGGATCATTTATATTTAATGTAATTATTCATATTAGGGCTTAAGTCTGACTTTTTTGTATTTTATCTTCTGTTTTTTCACTATTTCTCTGTTTGCTTTTTCATATATTCCTGTGGATTGAACCTTGAACCTTTTAGGAATCAACTTTGTCTTTAGTGTTTTTGAGTGCATACCTCTGTATAGCTTTTTTGAGTGATTGTTGTAAAAACTACATTATATATACAGAGCTTATCCAATCAACTGCGATTCTCATTTTATCAGTTAGAGTGAAGTGTAGAAACTTTTTATCTTTGTACTTTTCTACCCTTCCTCATTTTCAGTATAACCTTTGATATTTATATACATTTATAGCCACTTCAGAAAGTGGGAGGATTTTTCTTTCCACCACAAAGAAATGTGAGAAAACTCAAGAGAAACAGGAAAGTCCACTGTATTTATCTCTATTTTTCTAACTGTGTTCTTTCGTCCTTTCTAGTGTTCCTAGATTACTTCTTGTATTATTTTCTGTATGTTTAGAAATTTCCTGTAGCCATTCTTTTAGGGTAAGTGTGCTAGTGACAAATCCTTCTTATTTTCCTTCATCTGAGTATGTCTGGATTTCTTTCTTCCTTAAAGAAACACTTTGGGGATGATATAGGGTTAGTAATTATTTTCTTCTAGTTCTTGAAAAATATTCTGTGAATTCCTTCTGACCTCTTGGGCTTCTGATGAGAAATCTATTATTAAATTGTTTTCCCACTATCGGCAATGCGTTATTTCTTTCTGTTTCTCAAATTTTGTCTTTGTCTTCTGCTATCAGGGATTTGACTATAAACACAGTGTGGATTTCTTTGAGTTTGTGTTATTTTAGGCGTACTAGGCTTCTTGAATCTATAAGTGTTTATTTTGCTAAATTTGGGAGGTTTTTGTCATTATTTTTAGTGTTTTTTCTTCTCAAACATTATTGTTCTCCTTTCCCCAACCAGAGATTTTGGTAATATGCACCTTAGTTCATTTTTTTAAATTGTATTTGAGTATAGTTGACACACGAAATTACATTAGTTTCAGGTGTGCAAGATAGTGATTCAACATCACTATACACTATGCTACGCCCACTCCAAGTGTAGCTGCCCTCTGTCACTGTACAACACTATTCCAATATCATTGGCTATGCCCCATGCTGTGCCTTTTATTCCAATGGCATTCATTCCATAACTGGAAGCCTGTAATCCCCAGTCCCTTCCACCTAGTTTGCCCAATTCACCCACACTGCTTCCCTCTGCCAAGCATCAGTTCGTTCTCTGTATTTATAGGTCTGATTTTGCTGTTTGTTTACTTATTCATTTGCTTTATTTAATTATTATTTATTTATTTATTTCATTTTTTAATTTATTATTTATTTGTTTTATTTTTTTTAGATTCCATATATGGGAGAAATCATATGGTATTTGCCTTTCTCAGTCTGACTTATTTCACTTAGCATAATATGCTAAATGTCCATCACTGTTGTTGTATAAATGGCAAAAATATCATCTTTTTTATGGCTGTGTAATATTCTCACACACGCGCGCACGCGCGTGCGCACACACACACACACACACACACACACCACATCCATTCATCAATCATTAGACACTTAGGTTACTTCTATATCTTGGCTTTTGTAAATAATACCACAATAAACATAAAGGTGCATATATCTTTTTTTGAATTTTTTTGAGGTGTGTTAAATACCTAGCAGTGTAATTGGATCATATAGTGTTTCTTTAAAAAAAATTTTAATGTTTATTCATTTTTGAGAGACAGAGAAAGACAGAGCACAAGGTGGGGGGGGGGGCACAGAAAGAAAGAGAGACACAGGGTCTGTCAGCACAGAGCCTGATGTGGGGCTCATGACCTGAGCCAAAGTCAGCTGCTTAACAGACTGAGCCATGCAGGCACCCCTGGTGTTTCTTTACGATAGTCCAACATATCCTTGGGACTCCTTTCACTTTTTTTTTTAAGTCTATTTTCTCTTTGTTGTTCAGAACAGTTGGACAATTTGTGTATTGTTATATCTTCCATTTCGCTGATATCTTCTTCTGTCTCCTCCACTGAGTATTTTTCCCTTATTATTTTGATTTCTTAATTCTAAAATTTCTATTAGTTCTTCTTTACATATTTTATTTCCTCACTGATGGTTTTATTTTTATTTTTTCATTTGTTTCAAGCATGTTTGTAATTATTCATTTAAACATTTTTATGATGGCTACTTTGAGACCCTTCTTAGATAATCCTAAAATCTGTCACCTCACATTTGCTATTTAATGTTTCTTTTTTCTTAATTCACCATCTCATCTATTTTTAAGTGTTAATTTGTTTTTGAGAGAGAGAGAGAGGCAGAGAATGAATGGGGGAGGGGCAGAAAGAGGGAGACACAGAATCCGAAGTAGGTTTCAGGCTCTGAGCTGTCAGCACAGAGCCCGACTCAGCGCTCGAACTCACAAGCCATGAGATCATGACCCGAGCTGAAGTCAGATGCTTCACAGACTGAACCACCCAGGCACCCCTGATTGTTTCTTCTTTTCAGTTTGAGCTGTTCTTGGTTCTTTATGTAACTAGGTATTTTATATTGAAATTTAGACACTTTCATATTATGTTTTGAGATGCTGGATCTTATTTAAAACTTCTGTTTTAGCAGATTCCTCTGACAGCACTCTGGCAATCAAAGGAGGCTTTGTCCCCTCACTATCCAATTCAGGTAGAAGAAGTCCAGTTTCCCCAGCACATTATGGCTATTGGGTAGGGCGTGAGTTCTGGCTTATACTAGACCTCCACTGATAACTCCCTTACTGGAAGCAATAAAAGTCTCATTACTGTTTCTAGGATAGCTTTCACTGACACCATAGGTAAGTGACTTGTTACTAGCGGCTGATGGTAAAAATCTCAGTTCTTCACTGGGCCTGCTCTGACACCACTCCAAGGAGGAGGACAGGAAAAATCTCTTCACTGTCAGGCAGGTGAAAATCTAGGCTCTCCGTGTGCTCTCCACTGACCCTGGAGAGGAGTGGCAGCCAGTGGGGATGAAGGTCATGGCTCCCAATTTGTCCTTTTCTGATACCACCTAGTCAAGGAAGTTGAAATACAGTGTTACAACTCATGAAGGTGGACATCTGGGTTTCTTATTCCATCTTTGCTGATGTGAGTGGTGAGGAGACTAGAGTTTTGTTGTTTTTGTTTGTTTTGTTTTGTTTTGTGCCATTTGGCTAGAGTTGAGTGGTTACCATCTAAGACATTTTTCTTGCGGAACTGCCCCTTTGCTGGTCCTTTGGCCAGAGAGAGCAGGCTGTGGGGAAACATGTTTGTCATTACTTGTAAGTCTTTCCAGGATGCCAGCTTTTTCAGCTCCAAATCTAGGAAATATGAGGCACAATGAACTCACATTATGCCCTTCCTTGCGTCCTAAGGCCCTTAGCTGATCTGTCTTCCTCTCTCTACCTTACAGAGTTTTCTTTTGTCTATTTTATTTTTATTTTTGAATATTTTGTTTATTTTTGAGAGAGAAAGCACAAGCAGGGGAAAAGCAAATAGAGAGGGGGACAGAGGATCCGAAGTGGGCTTCATGTTGACAGCAGTGAGCCTGATGTGGAGCTTGAACTCATGAGCCCTGAGATCATGACCTGAGTTGAAGTCAAATGCTCAACTGGCTGGGCCACCCATGAGCCCCTCTTATGTCCATTTTATACATAACTTCCAAAGGTTTTAGCTGAAGCCTTAGCAAGAAAAATAATTAATAGCATGTCTGCAACATCTTCGCAGAAGTGGAACCTTTCCCTTCTTTTAAACACAAAGTATAATATACTAACAGACTTGTCTTTTCTAGTATCTACACTTTCAACTCCAAGATCCACTAAATCTTTGCATCTATTTGACCTTCTTTTTTATGTTTTTCACCTCACTTCTTCCATCTGAAAGAGACTGGCATCTTCTTCCTCTTTTTCTAAATGTACTTAAAATTTGCTGTTATTTTGTCCAGCATAGCCATTAATTTTTTTTTTTAACCTGGGCTTATCCCCTTTACTACTTGATTATTTGCATTTGTTTGCTTTTGTTTACTTGTCTGATGCTTTTCTGCTATGTTTTGCCTTCCATTCCTGCTTTTGTATTGTATCTAATTGAGCCAAACCTTGCCTGACAGAACAAACTCTAATGCTGGGTGACAGGACCTCAGTCTTTAGTTGTGTTCACTATAAATCCCATAATCAGCTGTTGCTGAATTTTAAAACCTCATAGATACAAAGTAGCTCAAAGGGCGATTCCTCGTAGGACACAAGACAAAAGAGTTATGTTCTGTCATCAAACGCTGAACTAGATTTCTAAGACTCGACTAATTCTTGTACTTCCTGATCTCAGAGACTTAGCTCTTTCTTCTTGACTTCTGGGCCTTTGAGTTTTGTCCCTTGACCAGATTGGGTCATTCACTGAGTTAAATCAGCTTTTAATAAACACTGACATCTGCCTAACCTCGTCCTTGTTATGTTCTTTCCAGACATTTTCTCCCACAACGTGTCCATCCTCAGCCAGGCATTTAAATGGTTTTGTTTTGATTATTAAATCACAATTCTGGAAACCTTATATTCTGCTAATCCCTCTTTAAACTAGTTGTTTTATGAGGTATATGTGAATGTACTTAGAAAAGTTAGAAACATCTTTATTGAAATGTGGGGAATTATGATCGTTAGAAGTTTATTTTTAAGTAATTCCCTACCCAAATATGTTTATGTGATTCAGAACTCAAAAATGACTAACACTTCTGGGGGAAGAGGTATATATTCAGCCCTTTCAGGGTGAGATGGGGGTGAAGCATGTATTCCTTCAGTAGACTCTTTTATTCATGTAACACTCATTTATTATGTATGTGTATGCATGTGCATATGTTTAATATGCACTTACATGTACAAATGTATATTATAAATGATTATTTTCTCTGTAGCATGGTATAATTTAATAAAATTTTATAAATGGTGAATTTATGCTAAATAAATCCGTATTTTTTAGTTGTTTTGAAAAATCAAAAAAGTCGGTCAAAGAAAGCAAGGGGGAAAATATTTTGCACGTGGCCTAGATTATGATAAGCCATGGTATGTAAGTGCTATTGTGTTCCAAGTATAATCTGTGAATCTCTTATGTTTCATGAGAATGCTCTTTTTACACCAGTAGTAAAGGATGCCACGTAAGCAGAGTAGAACTCAAATGACTTACTTGTTTATCCCTGACTGTGTCTCTCTTCTATGGGGAAGAAGACAAAGCAGAATAGAAGACACGATGGAAAGCCATTGTTTCCTCTGTCCCAGCACCCATTTATTTTTCTCTACAGAATAGAACTCCTGTCTTCCTCTGGAAAACTTCCTCCTTGACTATCAATATTTTGCAAAGAAATCTACCCCATTCTCTGGTTCCCAGGATGGCCACTCAGCCTAGTTCTGGCTGATCGATGCACTCCAGCTGTCATCCTAACCAGAGTGTTAGCAATGTTCAGCAACGGCCAAGCGACTCAAAACAGGCAAGCAAGCTCCAGGTTCTTCATTGGAAATAATGAGAAAGCGATGGATAAAAATATAAGAAAGAAGCATAGACCAGTGGCTGAGACACACACTCTGGAAGCAGACTGTCTACCCCTAAAGCTTACGTCATCATGGGCAAGTTTCTTAACTTCTCTGTGCCTCAGCTTCCTAATCTGCAAAATGTGGGTAATAACAGTGATTACCTCGTAGATATTCTCAGGGTCGAATGAAGTACTGTGTCTAAAGTGCTTGGGATAGGTGTTTGTTTATTGTTATATTCTTACTGGCATTTTGTTAAATGGTAGGACATAAACAGTGAGGTTCTAACAGCCATTGGCCACAAATACTATTGAAAGAATAAATCCAACATAAAGTGAGTCTAGATAGCTAAGAGATGGAAGGAGAGAAGCCTTGATTTGCAAAGTTTATTAACTTCTTTTTAACCTCAATGTGTGTTAGCTGTCTGTCCCCTGCAAGCAAAGGGGTCTATTCCTTATAAGTGAAAGAGTTCTGAGGAATCAAGGAAAAGGAGATAAATTGTCTGGAATAGTCTGTCTATGACCAAACTGGAGTAGCAAAATAAAAATCTCTAACAGAGGACCTAGGTACCATATTCAGTCAACACATTTAAACAGTATTTATTGAGTGACTGCTATGTATCAGGAAGAAGGAATTGAAGTTACCAAAGAAAAAGAACTGCCCCCACATTAGAGGAGGTTACCATCTAATGGGGAGATAAGTGTATTAACTCAGGCTGCCATGACAGAGTACCAACATACCCAGTGGCTGAAAAAACATAAATTTATTTTCTCACAGTTTTGGAGGTTGGAAGTATAAGATTAAGGTGCCAGAATATTCAGTTTCTGATGAAACTGTCTTACAGGTGGGCTCCTTCTACTGTGTCTTCACATGATAGAAAGAGAGAGAGAGAGAGAGAGAGAGAATGAGAAAGGTCTGATATTTCTTCTTTTTGAAAGGACACAGGTCTAATGGATTAAGACATCACCATTACGGCATCATTTCACTTTAATTACCTCCCTAAGTACTTTGTCTCCAAATGTTGTTGCATTGTTGGTTAAAGCTCCAACATACAAATTTGGGAGGAACACAATTTAGTTCCTAACAACAATTAACAGTGCTGCCTGAGTTTAGGGAAGTGCATGGTTAAATAATGAATTATCGTGCATTTTTAAAAATTATTCATTCAGTGCAAAGCAATTTTTAAAGACAAATACAGTCAAAGGCAGCTTCTCGTAAGTAAATGCCTAATATAAAAATGTGCATTGAGAAGATAATTTTTAGCGAAAGTAATTCTGCTGTTTCAAAAGACATTTTATAGAAAAAAAATGTTTGTTTTGCAAGATAAATTGGAAAGCATGTTTATCATATGTTTATGGATTTGGCTATGAACACAGAGACCAAATTACCACAAAATAATCTATTAGATCATTCCTGAGTCTAGCTGCATGTGTTGACGTCCCCCGGTCACTATCTTGACCTAGGCAGTGAATGCAATGAGAAATAGAAAAAAAATAACTAAATCAGGAACCCGACATTCTCAACAATTAATATACATAAGCAAAAATCCTGTTCATTGATCTGACAACGGGTTGAGTTGACAAATGGCTGAATCAATTAATCGATTTAAGCCTTTGTAATCCCAAACACTAAAAAGGTAAAGCTTCCACGGTCAAGCTGGTGACAGAAATGCACGGGCTGCAGATAGAAGGTGCTGCTTGATGAGACGCATTTGGTAGCAGAATGCCAACAAAGAACAAACGACTCTCTAGGCACTTTCCGAGGGGAATTGCTTTTGATTTTCACTACAAATCTAAGTGGTGGGTCTTATTGGCACTACTTTATAGACTAGGAAACTGGGCAAGAGATTTTTGCTCTCCAGGCTTGGCTCAGCCACAGAAGTCACATCTTAGCCAGAATACATGAAACCGAATATAAGACCTCGTTCTTTCTCCTTCAACGTGGGCCGTGCCAGGGAGCCTCAAGCATGAGCCACAACTGCAGCTGCTGACGTGTGTGGTTAACAGTGAGGGAGAAAAGCCATGGCGGGTCCAAGATAAAAGAGTCGGGATCCCATGCTCGGGACCCCTATTTTGCTCTTGTTTTCACACTACACATGGAAGGATGTGGCCTTTATTTAATGGCTTAATGAGTTTTTGAATTTTGTCATGCCCTTGGTTTGAAAAAGCAAAATATCTAAGAAATCTTCACTGTGCAGAAATGAAAAAAAATACCAGTCATTTGTGTCATTTCTTGCCAGTCCTGTCTTACTCCCCAGTGGCAATGATTCTCTTCACTTTTACCTTGTTCTTCCGGTCTTCAACAAATCCCTGAATAATGTATTTAGGCTGTCATTTCTTTTTTTTTTTTTTTAATATTTAATTATTTATTTTGAGAGAGACAGAGCAGGGGAGAGGCAGAGAAAGAGAGAGAGAGAGAGAGAGAGAGAATCCCTAGCAGGATCTAAGCTATCAGCCCAGAGCCCAAGGTGGGGCTTGATTCCACAAACTGTGAGATCACAACCTGAGCCAAAGTCAAGAATTGGATGCTTAACCTACTGAGCCACCCAGGCGCCCCTCTTTTTTTTTTTAGTTTGTTTGTTTGTTTGTTTGTTTATTTATTTATTTACTTTGAGAGAGAGAACGTGCATGAGCAGGGGAGAAGCTGAGAGAAGAGAGAGGATTCAAAGTAGGGGATCAAACACACAAACCATGAGATCATGACATAAGCTGAAACCAAGAGTTGGACACTCAACCAACTGAGCCACCCAGGCGCCCCTAGGCTGTTATTTCTTTATTCGATTATTTCAAAATTCTTTATATACTTCCTGGGATGGGTATGTGAGGTGTCAGCTCTCCGTAAACTTCTGCCATCTTCCACATACTTTGCATATAATTAACAAATCTCTATTCCATATGATGATTATGTGATTATATTTTTTTCTTGAAGCAGGTGGTATGCAATTATCACATTGTCTTGTAATGTTTTTGTTTGGTTTTGCTTTGCTTCATTTTAACTTTTATATTATTTTCTTTAACTCTGCAGAAGTTAACCAGGCATTAGTGTCCCCAAATCTTGCTGGAGCTCTCCTGCTCCTGCAGGCAAGATTACATGTTCTGTAGGTCCTAGAACATCTCTGCCTCTCTCTTGGATCGGATGCCATGTTTTCTTGATTCATTTCCCTGAAGGAGAGGAGAAGTGCGTGAGTGTGAGAGATATGTGGTTTGAGGCCACGCAAGTCTGGAAAGCATCGCTACGATACTCGCATGCTTAATTGGTAATTTCCCAGTTTGGAAATTTCCAGATTGAAAAACATCTTTCTGAATTTTGGAAGCAAGATTCCGCTGTGTTCTTCCTTTCGGTGTCTCATTTGAAAAGTTTGTTGCCACTTGATTCCACAGTTTCTCATGTGAGATTTGGTATTTCTTCTAAATGGCAGAATAATTTAGGATTTTTGCTTCTGGCCTTTTAAAGTTATATGATTATGTCCTTAGAGTTATTTTTTAATTCATTGTGATAAGTACTTGATAGACCCTTTTAAAATAGAACCATATGTCTTGCTTGGGCAAATTTCTTTTTTTTTTTTTTCTTTTTACTGTATCATAACATTTTCCTTGTCTCTGTTGGCATTCTTCTCTGTTTCTGAAACTCCAGTGGATATACCTTCTTCATCAATTCTTTGTCTTATCTTTTCTACTCACACTATCCATCTATCGTAGTCTTTTGGTTTCAGGAAATCTTAGGTTTCACCTTCCAAATATTTTACTTTTTAGGAAGTTATCATGTTTTAATTTTATTTTCTGCTTTTAATAGTGTTTTCTGGTTATTTTCTGGTTTTAATAGCATTCCATTTTTGTATTATAAATGGAATACATTTTCTTATCTCTTAGAGAGTATTAATGGTGGTAAATTGAAGTTTTCTTCTGTTTTCTACATGGTCTCTGAGGTACTATTCTCTGTTTCTTTTTATTGATCTCTGATCTCTTGCTAGAGCTTTTCTGCAAAAATGCCATTATTTTTATTGTGCATTCATTTTTACAAGTGTGAAACACAAAATCTGATTGGGTTGAGACTTTTGACTGGTAGGGTGGTCAGGCAGTCTACTGGATTTTTGTTCAATATGCAAAATATTATATTGTTTCTTGGTCTGGACTGTTCAGTCTTTCACCCTCTTACCCAAGGGTTATAATTCTCCTTTTTCAACTTCCTCGTGTTTGGTGGTCCTGAGTGCAGAGGGTACAATATTAATTTCTCTAGTAAATATATCTGAAGGAGGAAGATTACCTGCCTAATAAAATAGGATGGGATTGGTACAGGAAAGTTTAATTGTTCTTTGCATTTGCCTTCAAAATTTTATCCTCTTTCAATTGTCTGGATCTGCCTTTTATTGGTGTTTAGTGCCTCCATTTCTAAGGGTTGCAGTTCATCCTCATATCCTTCCATGGGCACATAGTTCTTACTAGTCCTGCCATTGGACTCCCCACCCCTCCACGTATTATCCATCTTATACTATGGTATGGGTATTAGATATTTCTTGGTTTCATCAGTAATAACACTTTTGTGTCTATCTTTTGATTTTTAATTTTTTTTCAAAGAAACCTTTTAAGTAGGCTTCATTCCCAGTGCAGAACCCAAAGTGGGGCTTGAACTCACAACCCTGGAATCAAGACCTGAGCTGAGATTAAGAGTTGGACGCTTAACCAACTGATCCACCCAGGTGCCCCTCGAAGATTACTTTTAAGGAAGAAAAAATGCTTTGAGGTCTTAGGAGACATTTTTAATCCTTTCTTTCTTGAAACTAGAAGTAACTCATTTTATTTTATATGAGGATGTGACGTGTGGTTGACGAACATGCTTTGCCTTCAGTAGGAAATCAGAGAGAGGCAGCCTTTGTAGCAGATTGATAATCATGGGTCAAATGTTTGGAGCTACTTGTTATATAAGAATCATCGAGGAAATTTTCTGTGGATTTTAGACAAATCTAATAGCTATTGAGGGAAAGTTTTCTCCAAAAGGGTTTTAGTACTGTTTTCTATTGTTTTGTCACAAATTATCAAAAATGTAGGATTTGGTGTGGAATGAGTGTTCTCTGCTTAGGGTAGCGCAAAGTGAAAAGTAAGGTGTTATCCTGGCTGAATTTTTATCTAGAGTCTCTGGGAACAAACCTACTTCCAAACTCACTCTTGCTGTTCATAGAATTCGGTTCCTGGGGTTGTCAGACTGAGATGCCTGTTTCCTCACTGGCTGTAAACCAGGGGCTTCTTCAGCATCTGGAGGTTGTGTGTGATCCTTGACCCTTGTCCCTTCCATCCTCAAGCCAGCAACAGTGCATAAAATCCCTCTCTCCATTTTATATCTCTGGCTTGCTTTTGTGTAATGAATCACAAAAGCTTTCTGATTTACATAGGCTCATGTGATAAGGGCAGGCCCACCAGGTCATCCCTTTATTTGAAGGTCAACTGTACCAAATAACATAGCCTAACTATGGGAGTAAAATCTATTATATTTAAAAAGTTCCATGGATTGTGTAGGTCTTTATAAATCTGGGAGTGAGAAACCTTGGGGTCATTTAAGGATTCTCCCTATTGCAACTAATAACTCAAAATCCTGTCTTATTTATTTTTTATTAAACACGTATTTGAAGTTACTTTTAAACTTATGAAAATTTCCCAAAATATTCTATATTCCACGTCACTCATCAAACTTCCCTTAATGTTACCATCTTAGATAACTACAGCAGAATCATTAAAGCCAGGAAATTAAACTCAGTTATTGCCTTAGTCATCTCTTCATCCCACAGAAAACTGGCATTATAACCTCCATGCACCACCCTTCCTTCCTTTTAAAGTGATGACTCTCTTTCAGGTAGGAGCACAAAATCTGCACTCTTGGGGCCTCATTCTCTACCCCGATACTCTACACCTTTTTGCAAATGCTTATCCTATTTAGGCATTTCGGCAAATTGTTAAAAGTCAACATATCTGTTTCTTCCGTCTATAATGTGTATGTTTTCATCATCAATATATTAAGAAAATTCCTTAGTTCAACATTGCAAACAGCGAGACACTAACCCCCCCAAACCATAGGTATTTATCTTCTGCCTACCTCGCTCCCTATCTAGTGTAAACCCTAGATTTTAATGTGCTATTTTATTAATATTTGGTCGAATAAATGAGGTGTACAGTTAGAGTATTCACAAAAACTGTGATTAAAAGTTTTTTGGATCTCAAAATATACTGAAATGACATCATTATACATTAACATACACAATCTATATTTTTACAAACTTAGGTTTGAGGGTTATTTATTTTTCCTTCAGGTTACTACATTAGTGTGCCAATTTTATTTGTCTGCTATGGGTAATAAATAGCAATCTGTACAATTGTGTGCCTTTTTAGCCCATCCATGTTCTCCCAGACCCTTTGCCAAAATTTATGGAGCCTTTTTTTCTTTTTTATTTCGATATGCTAAAAATGAACCTCCTGATAATAATGCTTTTAAATTCATTGACTAGTCCCCTCAAAAGCCAAGGCTTGGCAGATATCTGGGTAGTAAAAGAAAATGCACAACCACGGGATGTAATTCCGTGACATTCCACTCGTCCATGCACAAATGAAATGATGGAATGACGCTGTCTGCCAAGGGCAGAGCAATGAAAGGGTGCCCTTTAGAGCTCCACCCCGTAGCGCAGGCTTGCTCATCAAGAAAGACCTCAGAGCAAAAGGGCACTTTCCCATGTAGCATATGGAGAATATCACATAGCCAGCAGGACAAATTAATGGCCCCATAATAAAATATGTTTTCACATGCTATTAAAGCTGTTGTCACACTTCATTGCATAGATGACTGGAAGCTCATGGTGATGGAAGGTGAGGTCAGCTTCCTAAGCCAGCTTGAGTTATGAGTGGGCAGTTCTTTCCCGTAAAGTCCCCTGGAGTTTGGGGAGTTCTCTGTGTTCAGTTTGGTCACTTTTGTTAAAAGGGAATAAGTAACGGCCCTTCCACACGTAGACTTGGAAAGAGAGGTGCAAAATGGCCCTTCCAGGTAGGCACTGCTAACTGGGGTTCCAGCTAGATGACAAAAACAGAAAGGTAACTAAATCTCCTTTAGGAAAAGGAGTTGCTTACTTACAGGGCATCTGGCTTATGGAAGACGGCTAATAGTTTCGGCGAAAGGGAGAATAGGTTGACACTTCTAGAAAATAATGGCTTCCAGTGTGCATTACATTAGTAGTCTGTGCAAAAGTAACCTACAGAAATTTGTTTGGACCTGCATTATGGGCCTCCAGAGCATTTTAGTGAAAATCATTTTGCCTTCACCCACTCGATGGTTATTTAGTGACTTAGACATCAGGAAAGCATGACATTTCCCACTATCTGATAATATTCGGTTGTAGAGATTACCCATTTTTGAAGACACCCAACCACCAAAACGAGATGGCGCCTTATTCAATTCTTTTGCCGCATAATAGTTGCTCAATAATATTTGATATTTTAATGTATGGGTGCCACAACAGCGTAAATTCTGGTAGGGTGGAAATGACACTGCGTTGGGAATGAGAAATGTTTGTGTCAGTATTGGGTCTGCATCTCCCTTTCTGCGTCATTCTGAACAGTCATGCCATCTTCAATATTTATATTTATCTCATATTTTAAAATAAGATAATAACCGGAGCTCCTGGGTGACTCAGTGGCTTAAGCATCTGACTCTTGGTTTCGGTTCAGGTCATGATCTCACAGTTCATGAGTTCGAGCCCCACATCCAGCTCCACAGCTGGCAGTGTGGAGGCAGCTTGGAATTCTTCCTCTCTCTCCCTCCCTCCCTCTCTCTCTCTCTCTCTCTCCCCCCTCTATCTACTCCTGCCGTATTCGTGCTGTCTCTGTCCCTATCAAAATAAATAAACTTAAAAGAAATAAAATAAGATGAAATGAAGTAAACTCCCCATTCTATCTTTCTCAAGAATTCCATGATTTTTCTAGATCATCAGTTAAGAGTAACTCCTGTAGTACAGAGGTTTCCATATGCTAAAAGTGCTATAAAGAATAAAGTGGTAATCATAAATACTGAACATCATCACTTCATAATTTGTCCTTTCTTTCACGACTTCTCACATGTACTGTTTCGTATAAACTGCAGACCATTCTGGTTCATCACAAGACTTTTCTGGTTCAAGAACCGAATGCTGTCTTGTCTTATATGGATCACAACCACTGCAGTTGACTTGGCACATAATTCGTCACCGCAAAAAGAGGTGGCGAACCCACAGGAACAAGAGATAAGCTCCCCTTACGCATTCTACGCATTAACAGCTTTTGGTTTTTGTGTCGCCTCTCAGACTTTAGGCCAGTTTTCCCTTTCATTCACCTAAGGCTCCATTTCCTGAACCTAATCTTATAGATGTCTGCATTCACCTGTGACGAGACTGTGTAAGTATCGCAAGGTCATGTTATCGGCGGTCAAAGCATTAGCCGACGGGCTGAAAAATCAAAGAGAGGGTTCGCAGACCAATGTATAGTTAATTGCACATTACTGTGAACTATACACAATCTTCCGACACAAGGCTGTAAATACCCAAGGAACAATGGGGAACAGTGTTTGCATTTTATTAGGCCGTTGTAATATTTTCTTAAACTACAACTGGAATGTACTATCTGCTTCTTCACACACAAATATGCATTTGGGGGCACAAGGTTAAGTTCCCCAGTCTAGGGATTAGAGAGTTCTATGGGTTCTCAAATACAATAAGCAAATCTTCTAGCTGATTTCTTATTTCAAAAATCTAATAGTGAGGGATATAAAATATATAAAATAAAGAATACAGATGGCCTAATAAGCATATATAATTTATCCCCACTAGTGCTTAAATACCTGCAAATAAGATGAAAATATCACTTTTTGGTTTTGGTCAAAAATAAGGCATTAAAATATTTAATGTTGAGGATATTGTAATATGGGCACATTTCTCTTACCCTAAATAGTAGTGGATTTGGACACATGTTGATTTTTTAAGTAGATTTATAAAATCACATATAGAAATGTTTACAATAAAAAGTATTTTAAAAAGTTATACAATTGATGATTTCTTAATGATATATAGTTAATTAGATAAACAAGATATAAAACAAAGCAACATATGCTCTTGAAATGTTCAAAAGTAGGAAAAATCAAATCATCGATATAAAAAGAGAAGTCAAAAACAACCCAAGAGAAGATTAAAATTATTATTAAAATTACTACTTTTAAAAAATGTTTATTTATTTTGAGAAGGAGAGAGAAAATCCCAAGCAGGCTCAGTCCAGGCTTGATCCCCCGAACCGTGAAATCATGACCTGAGCTGAAATCAAGAGTGAGAAGTTGAATGGACGGTGCCACTCAGGCGCCTCTAAAATTGCTATTATCTCAAATAAAATGTTCATTTTTTCTGTATACGTTCTGCCTTCTGTCCCTTGTCTTTGATGAAACTGGCTGGTATCTTCATTGTACTCTCTGTACCCTCAAACTTTATCCTAGCTCTAGAAATCATTCATTAGGCATATACTTGTAGGTCTATTTCTAAATTTAGTGGAGTCTTCCAAGGATTGGATCAAATCATATTTCTCTGTTTTCCAATACCTAGCAGAAATTACCACAACTTGTCTAGTAAAAGGAATCCTCTGAGTTGCTTATTAAAAATGCATATTTGAAGCTGATGCTGACTCTATCTGAACCTCTGTGAAGGAGTTTAGGGATCTGTGTTTTAGTAAGCATCCTATATAATTCTTATGTTCAGATTAACCGGAAAATAATACCTTTGTATCTAAGAGGTATACACATTTAGTGGAATAGTGTGAAATGTAAATTTGAGACAAATATGTCAATTTCAGGACAATGGATTCTTAAGTGACTTGGCCTGAGTTGACATGGCATCAAGATAGATCAGCTTTTAGGGGAATTATATTTTACCCTCCAGCCTTTGGGAGAAGTATTTTGGTGGGAGAGGGCTGACATTAAGTCTGCCTGAGGTAGTGTCTGGTGTCCATCATCTCCGGGAGTAGAGTGATGATACTCTTGGGCAACTTTTGGTGGACTTATTATCTCTGGGTTATATCCCACTCCTATTCACCAATCTTTGCCAAATGGAAGGAGTACAGAAGCTGACATCATCTCTGGCCCCCAGACTCTGGAGTAGCATTTGGGATGTAGCAGAAATGGTGCTGCAGTCTGATACAGTTTGGTCCCATTCAGCAGCCAGTAGTAGAAGAGATATCATACGTGTTAGTAATGGCAAGTTACATCTGACTATTTAGATGCATCCAAGGAGAGTTCCCGACTATGCTGGTTGAAAGGCATGGCTCCAAGCCTACCTATCCCATTTGCTATTGTCAAGCTATTAGATTTCCTAGGCTTTGCATACCTTTTGTGGTGCATTTCCTTTGCGAAAGAATTCTACAGCAAAGTATTTTTTAGTTTACAAGTTCTTATACACTTTATGATATTTCAAGTTAATCCAGCTCATTATCACGTTTTTTAAAAATTAGTTTAATGTTTATTTATTTTTGAGAGAGAGAGAGACAGAGTGTGAGCAGGGGAGGGGCAGAGAGAGAGGGAGACACAGAATCTGAAGCAGGCTCCAGGCTCTGAGTTGTCAGCATGGGGTTCGAACCCACGAACTGTGAGATCATGACCTGATCTACAGTCAGCTGCTTAACCAACTGAGTCACCCAGGTGCCTGTCATTATCACTTTTTTTGTAAATAAACAAACAAACAAAACCCAGACAATAAAAATAAAGTATAGCATCTGGCCCTTTGCTGAAATGGTCTGGACAACTGGAGAGGGACCAGAATATTTGTTCCGTGAGTTATTCTGGGATTAACTCCCCTGTATAATTCCCCATCTGTTATTAAGACTCTAGCAAATTAAAACTTGGAGATTTTTTAGCATAATCTTGATTAATTTCTTATTTGAGGGACTGGAAAATAGAGTTCGGGTTAAATAAGACCTATCGAAGGAAAATAATTAAATAATTTGATAAACGTTTAGGAAGATATTTAAAAAATTCATTCTTTAATGCATGATATGTAATAATCGTCTCTATGTCCTTTTGTTTGTTTGTTTCACACTCTTTCAGGTGACTTTATATTTCCTGCAAATCATACAAATATTTATTTTTAACTAATATGACTCTCTCCTGTTAAATCTTTAGAAGAAAAAAATGCTTTCTTCTGAAAACAATTTTTTCCTATCAGCTTTATTATTCAACATTTCAAGGATTATTGCGTTATTATTTTACTTGAATGATGAACATGATACGCCAGAGCCCAGCGACTAGGAAATTACATGTTTCAAGTGTTCTTTCTTACTAAAAATTCAATATTAGGTTAGTGCTTATGTAAGTGTATTTTAATTTGCCAATTGTTAATTGACTATCTCCAGTGCTTAAGATCGTGAATTCTGAGGTACATTCTTCACCGCAGAATTCTGTACAATTCCAGCCAACATTACCACAAGCGCATTAGGAAAAGAATGCCTTTCCCAAGTACATATTCCTGTAACTGTTGTCACTTCCACCCACTCGGCTCATCTCATGATTAAATCAAGTTCGGATTGTGCTTCTCAACCCTCTCAGATGCCATGCATCATTCCGTAGAAAAATATTTATAAAAGGAATTAAATCAAATACTTGCACACACCCCAGTCATTATGGGTGATTAATTTTCTTTTCTAGACTCCATTAAGGGCCTTCGCTGATATTCTTACCAGAGGCTGAGGTCTCTAATTTATTTCCCTCCCTCTCTCCTCGAACCCCCCTCCTTTTAATGGCCCAGGGTCGTGCTGGGATACTCATTAGTTTCCTGCTAGCTGTTCTGCCAAGCAGCCTCTGAGGCCTCAGCGTCACCTCAGAAATCGTTAACGTAACAGCCGCTGCAATCTCCACCTGCCAAGCCTAATCATTTAGAGAATGAAACCTGCTCCTCCATAAACGAGCATTCTAGGGGAGAGACAAGTTGGGAGGGGAAGCCCACGTGTGGCGGTCATTTTCTCCGAGCAAATGAAATCTCAATAACAGAGATGAGAAGCCAGATGTGTGCAAGCATCCCGGTCACGTCCGGGGAGCAGAAATGGTGTGGAGGTAGTGAGACTTACTTCTGGCTCAAGAAGTAGATACAATGATATATTGAAGGGAGAAGGATGTCCGATCACATTCGTGATTTTCTAGAGCTGCCTTTCGCTTCCACTGTGTTCATACATGGTGGTAGAATCTATTTGCAGATGCGTTCTGGGCTGTGATGCGGCTGTTCCCAGGGAGGATGAGGACAACGCATTCACCCTTCAATCAAAGAAGAGCGCTTACGCATGATTTATATGTGGTTTGTAGGGTTTTGGTTAAAGGCACGACTGCTGGCATTGTTCCTTATGTCATCATTCAGAATTATGTCTGATGGACTCAGGAGTGCACACTCCGCATTAGGATTACTGACCCTAAAATACAGTTCATCTAACAGGGAAGAAAGCAGGGAGTCAGTCAGCCAACACAGAGTTACTGCCTTGTTGGATGCATAGAAAATATAAATCTTGCCTGGAAAAAAATGCAGAGACTCTGCATACAAAGTTCTTATGGATAAGAGTACTGTCTTTTTTCTTCCCTGTAGACATCAGGAACATTTTACCTGCCCCATGTGTTTGCTTGCTACAGGGCCCGCTTTAGTTCTGCCTCGTAGTAGCATCGAGGAGCCTGGCACAGTGAGGCTAAGGAGGCACTGTATGCACCGGAAGCAGTAATGCATAGTTGTTGGAAATATGAACTATGAAGGGGCGCCTGGGTAGCTCAGTCTGTTAAGCATCTGACTCTTGGTTTTGGTTCAGGTCATGATTTTATGGTTTGCAGGATGGAGTCCCACATCAGGCCCTGTGCCAATAGCACCGAGCCTGCCTGGGATTCTCTCTCTTCCCCTCCCCTACACACACACACACACACACACACACACACACACACACACACATACTCTGTCTCTCTCTCTCTCTCACACACACACACACACTCACACGCACACAAAATAAATAAACCTTAAAAAAATATGTGGATTTTGGGATCTCCTAGACCAATGCTGAGGCTTTAGTCACTAGCTGTGTGATCGTAGGCGTGTTGCATTAAGCTCTTCAAACCTGGGTTTCTTTAGTCATAAAATTTGGTTAATAGCAGTGTCTCAGTAATAGTATAATGGCTGAATGCTGTGAATTCATGTAGAGTACTTAGCATATACTAAGCAACTGATGAATAGTAACCAAAGCTGGCTGCTTAATTTAGCCCAGCCCAGTGCAAAATAAAAATGTGGAGTCCCTTGCTCAAACATGTCATATTGTTTGTTATTTGCTGTTTAACATCATACTTACTCTTAAGCACAAAGATATTCGCCCAGTAAGTGCAAAACCTTATGGGTGCACGGGAGTGCTCCCCATGACCCAGAAGCAAAGCAAGCCTTGCTACCTCGCAGATTCCCATTTCTTGCCAGTTAACATGCTAAATTGTCTCTTCCCAGAAGTCTACTGCCCAATCCACAGCAGACCTGAGAACCTAAGGAGATTACAATTTCTGCATTGGGATGAGTATGGGATAAGGTGAAGGAGAAGGCAAGAAGCTTATTCCTGCCGAGTTGCCTACTGAATACAATATGGTGCCATCAGCCTGGACTGAGACATGGTGTGGGGTACATATCTTTCCTTGACCCTTCTTGAGAACACACCCACCCCCAGCTCCCTTCCAGGAGTGAAAGGCAGGAGCAGAAAGGTGGAAGCTAGCTGGTTCTTGGGGACCCATGGGATCTGTCCTCAGACATTTGATCCTGAAGAGGTGGAGTCAACAGGATGAAGAATCACATATGAGTGGAGCCTCCAAGCTCTAGCATATGCTCCAGTGTCCCCTAGGATTCACCTTCTTACAAAGCACTCTTCAAAGATAAAATTGTTAAAGATTCTAAGACATCAGTCACAGAACACTGAATCCTGAGTATGAGGTCCTGAGAGCTGGGCCTTGGGCACTGGTCACATACCTATGATACTAAGTATAACCACTTGGACCACCACTGCCACTACCCAGTTCTGATTCTGCTTTGCCAATAGAGGGTCAGATAAGTTTGGGCATTGCACTTACCTGTTCAGATTATTGGAGCCCCATAAATAAAATGAAGGGAGACATGGTTTCTAAGTTTTCATTGTTTTGAAGATTTTCTTTTTTTATTTTGTTAAATTATTTCACTTTTCCCAGCCTTACTGAGATATAATGGGCATGCAGTGTATAAATCTAAGGAGTAAACGTGATGATTTGATATGTATGTATCACAGAACGGTCCCCACAAGAAGGTTAGTTCACACATCCACATTCATTACCTCACACACTTGCCATTTTTATGTGTGTGGTCAGAACAAGTAAGATCTACTCTCTTTGCAAATTTCAAGTATGCAATATCATTTTATTAACTGTAGTCTCCATGCCGCACTTTCCACCCCTCGAATTTATTCATCTTATCATTGAAAGTTTGCATTTTCTGACTGGTATCTCTCTGTTTCCCCCCACTCCCCACTCATCTACTCTCTGTTTCCATGAGTTCAACTTTGGGAGATTCCACATATAAGGGAACTCTTGCCATCTTTCTGGGTCTGATTTACTTCACTTAGCGAAATGCCTCCAAGGAGGCAAATAAAAGGTACCCCTTCTTTTTTCTGCTTGATAATATGCCATTGTATCATATAACGTGCTTTCATTATCTCTTTGTCTGTCAATGAACACTTATGTTTGCTTGTCTTAGTCACTGAGAATAAATGCTGCAACGAACATGGGAATACAGAGGTCTTTTCAAGATAGCGTTTTACCTCCTTCAGATAAGTGCCCAGAAATAGGATTCTTGGGTCATGTGGTAGCTCTGTTTTAACTTTATTAGGGAATCTTCTTACTGTTTTCCACAGTGGCTGCACCCACATACATTCCCATCAACAGTGCACGAGGGTTCTCTTTTCTCCACACCCTCATCAGCATCTATTATCTCTTGTCTTTTCTTTTTGTGATTATTTTAGAGAGGGGAGACCAGAGGGGGAGAGAGAAAATCTTAAGCAGGCTCCATGCTCAGTGTGAATCCTGACACGGGGCTCAATCCCACCACCCTGGGATCCTGGCCTGAGCCGAAATCAAAAGTTGGATGCTCACGTCCACACCCCCCACCGCTGGTCTTTTTGATAATAAACATTGTAACAGAAGTGAGGTGATCGGGAAGTGGTGGTTTTGATTTTAAGAAGCCTTCTTTAAGGGCAGGGGCTATTTTGTGGTTATTTTTGTAAACCTCATAGTATATTATCCACAAAGGTATTCAGCAAATACATTCCGATTTATATTCGACATAGGCCCCATTTCTGTGACAAGACCACACATTCCTTGAGAAGAAGCCTTGTCTTAAATACCTCTTCAGGGAGGCAGCTTCATATAATAACATAAAAATTGACCCTGGAATTGACCGCTAGACTTTACATCCTGGCTCTATCATCTGCTAGCTGTGTTATTTGGAAACAAACACTCTGTGAGGTTCTGAGCTTCACATCTGTAAAACAGGCAAAAAATACCCATTATATAGAGCTGGTTAAGGCTTTAATATGATAATGCATAGTAAGTACTTTATGTCATCGAGTGAGTGCTTCATAAAGGGAAGATCTCTTAGTAAAACTTAGTCACCGTATGCAAATTGGCTTTATTTGAGTTTAAAACATAAGCCTTAACATTTTTGTGTCAGTTATTTTATTTGTATTAGTGGCCTACACACTGTTCCCTTGCAAATGACTTTATGAGACCTGATGAAAGAGACTTCATTACTAAACTCACCATGATGTCCTTCAAAACCATCTAGGGGTTAGCTCAGCATCAAGTCCTACAGCTATTGTAAGTCCCATTTGTGTCACATGGCAGGTAAGATGGAACCTTCGTGTTCAGGAAGGAGTGACAATGGTACAGTGAATGGTCAGCCACCTGTCTCTGCGTGCGTATTCATCTGACCTCCTACTTTCCACGCTCTTTGACACACTTTAAAGACTCTGTTTTGTGTGCGTGTTTTATTAATTTTAATTGTTTTTTTTATTATTTTTGAGAGACATAGAGACAGAGTATGAGCAGGGGAAGGGCAGAGAGAGAGGGAGACACAGAATCTGAATCAGGCTCCAGGCTCTGAGCCGTCAGCACAGAGCCCGACGCAGGGCTCGAACTCACAGACGGTGAGATCATAACCTGAGCTGAAGTTGGCCGCTTAACTGACTGAGCCACCCAGGGCCCCTTTAATTGTTTTTTAAACAAGGAAAGAGAGACACAGAGCAAAACATAAACTCTTATAGAGGATGCTCCTTCAAAAATCCTTTAAGAAAACTTCCCCTTGCAGGTCACAGAGTACTGTTCTGCTGGTACTCCGTGGAACTCTCTAGGTCGAGGAAGAACCACGCCAATAAGTGAAAAGCTACTTTCTCTGACTTGTTTTCTCTTCCTTTCATCTCTGATCAGATACTGGCTATTTAGCAAAACAGTTATTCCTGTAGTGACATACATGACAGAAACAAAATGAACTTGTCCAGTGATGATGGATGGTGAGGCAGGATCCTGATTCCCAAGTCTGCAGTCAATGATGCCTGTGGAGTTATTTTCTCGCTATTCAGGTGCGAAGGTGTTCGGGCCACTGGAGCAGTGTGAAGTACGTCTGAAGAGCTTTTTCTTAGCCCGATTCAGGCCTGTTCTTTATTGTCTGGCTTTGCTCACAAGAGAATTAGCTTGAGAGCATGTTTCTTTGCAATGGTATATTCATTTATCCGTCATTCTCATTAGACAGTAAGCTAATGGAAGCCATGCCTTACTTATATACTTATTTATTTTTAAGTTTTATTTATTTATTTTTGAGGGAAAGAGAGAGAGAGGGAGAGCACGAGCAGGGGAGGGGTTGAGTGAGAGGGAGAGAATGGATCCCAGCAGGCTCCATGCTGTCAGCATGGAGCCCGACATGGGGCTCAAACTCACAAACCACAAGATCATGACCTGAGCTGAAATCAAGAGTCCAACACTTAACTGGCTGAGACACCCAGGCATCCCCATATTTCTTAATTTATTACATTCTCATGGACTGATTGAGTCCCCGGCTCAGGATACTTAGGAAGGAAGGGGTAAAAGGAAGGAGGGAAGAATGGAAGAGAGTTTTATGAGGTTTTCACTAATTTTTAAGGAGACTCAACTGTCATTCATATGAAACAGTTGGACTTTACATAAACTTTGGAATAGGTTTGAATCCTTTCTTTATTTGGTATAATAAATGTGATTTCATGTACATGAAAAAATATTGTAAAAAAGTGACCATACGATGGTTCCAAATATCCTTTACAAGTTAATTATGACACAGCAGTATGTATATATATATGCTACATACACACACACACACACACACACACACACACACACACATATATATATATATATATACATATATATATATATATATACATAATACATCATTTTGTACATAATCCAGGTCAAAATTTCATGTTGAGGACATGTTAGATATATAAAAAACAGCTAAAGACCTCTAGAAATGTTAATTTGTTGCAGAGTACCTACCCGAGGAAAATTAACCATACCATAATTTTGCCCTATTTTTTCTTCTCCATGTAACTTGGTAGTTAGCAAACACATACTGAGCCGGCAGAGGTAAAAGAAATTAGAAAGCATTAAAGGAAGATGGAAAGCAATAAAAAGAAAGAAAATTGATTCTAAGGAGCTTTATAGACTATCAATAAATAATGTTCAATGAAATCATAAGCATTTTTTGTTACTAAAAACAGAGCAATGATATCTTGGATTCTTACCTCTCAGTTATCAATAAGTTTCTTTTGACCATGAATACATGATAATGTGGAATGTGTATGTGTGGGCATGTGAGTGTGTGTGTGCATGTGAGTGTGTGTGTGTGTGTGTGATAGAAGCTATACAACCCAACTGATAAACTTTAGCATTTACTGGGTTTTGGTATGGTCAAGTCACAAGTGACAGGAATCACTCTAAGCTGTGAATGAACATCTTTTAATATGAGGAGACTATACAATAGCAAGAAATATGATGTATTAAATGATGGAATGATTATCCTCTTAAATGTATTGCAGATGCTGCCAGCCTCTGTGGCAGCATCCATTGGATGGCTTTTGCATTTTGCTGAGTCTGCAGGCCGCCTGTGGCCGTGTGGTTACGCTCTTATTCAGCGGGCAATGACATGCCAGGTTGCCAGAGAGGTGAACATGGGTAATCACATCAAAACATTGAAACCACAAATTAAGTGCCTCATCTACACATTGTAAACACTGAAAAGAATAAGTATCTTCACCTGCTTGCTGCTTGCTATTTTTCTGAGGGTATTTTCTGCCGATTTTTATCCTCTTCTTGTCTGGGAGGGAAATAAATAGAGCTCCAAGAATTTGCCTCTCTTCTCCCTAGAGTAAAACAGTGGAGAGAGCTGATATTGTGTTGCTATTAAGGAGTTCCCACCATGGCTGGTAGAAAGACATTTCCACTTAGTAAACATTAAAACAGGAAGTGTTATGTAACTAAAATACATGCAGTAGAGTTGAAATGCTTTGGTAATACTGAACCTAGGAATATGGAATCTGAGATCTGAATATGAGACAGGAATATGAGATCTGAATATGAGACAGGAATATGAGATCTGAAAGTAAGGGGACATTAATACCTCTAAGGTGAGTTGTGCATAGGAAAATGCTAATAGTATAAAAACAAATCCTAAAACTTTCTGAAAGAAAATAGAAAAATAACTGCCTCGTTCAATTTGGAATAGGATAAGAAACAAACCTTCTTACATGCATTAGTAACTCTTCCTTCTTTCTTTCCTTTTTCCCTTTCTTGCTTCAGGCAATTCAACATCAAAAATTTATCTAACATCTATTATGCATCCGTCATTTTGTTAGGTCATTGGGACACAAATATTAATAAATCAATAATCGTCACACTGGAGAATCTCAGAGTCAATGTGCTAGATATCATGAAACCACACTCTGTTTCTTTATTCTCCAGTATTCTTAGCTTTATGACTGAAGTGTTCAAGAGCAAAGTTTTTTGTATGATTTTACTACTTTTTAATGCAATCAACATTGAGTTTGGGGAAGGATCTGAAAAACCTAGTTAGATTAGCCTGAGCTGAACATTAACAGTATGCTTGTCTAAGAAATCTACTACTAGCAGATGTGTTTTTGTCTAAATGAAAACATTCGATGTCCTCAGTCCTTGGTCACCTCTTTTGGTCATCAATCCATTTCCAACACAGGCAGAGTTACCATCGGACGGCCCTTCTAGAGAGACAGCTCTGGCATCCACCCGCAGAGGCACTTGGTTATCCATCCAAGAGCCAGCATATCTTCGTGTAGCTGCCACTTCACAGCCGTTTAGCTGCTATAAGCCTCAGTTTCACTGTGTGTAAATTGTTTGGGTAATATTAATATCTGCCTTGCAGATTTATTTTGAGGATGATGTGTGTTAAATAGTGTCCACCAGATAAGAGAAAATTCACCTTCCTTTATTTCAAGGAAGTTTTATTCTTCTCTGTTGGGTGTATTTTTTTCATTATGATATAACCAATTAATGAATCAAAAGAATAAATACCAACTTAACTATTGAAAGAAAAAAAAAACTTCACTAATGACTCTAGCTGTGTCACATGTAGGAAGACACTCCAGAGTTATAACATACCATCGACAAATACTCACAACAATATCAACATCCTAGTAGAATTGCCTGCATTTCATGAAGACTATCTCAATATATTTCTTAGAGGAAACTCTAAGATTCAAATTAAAAGACTGTAACATAAAGTGGATGGTTACAAGTGGTGTTCACACGTGAACTCCGGCTTCAGTTTTCCTGGTTTGAATAATAGTTGGAGGAGGACGAGGAGGAAATGATGCTTACGGAATATTAACATTATTTTATTTAAAAACTCTGTCTTTCCTCATTTACCTGGTCACTTGAAGCCTTTCCCCCCTCCAAATTACTCTTCTGAATCTAAATATAAATATTTCAAATAAATATTTGTACAACTAAGAATAGAAATAACTAAATAAGCACAAGCGACTCTTTTTTTTTTATCTGAAGAGAACAGTAGATACGGTAAGCATCATAGGATATTTTCTTGAAATCTTTATGTTGGGAGAAGGTAGGTTAATAGTATAATTGTAGGATAATAAATCTATCCATAATTTGTAAAAAATTCACTCGTAACAAATAACCCTACGGACCTGCAGTGAAATAAATCTAATTATTTATTGAAATGATAGAAAAATAATGAAGAAAGTCATCATTCAGAAAGAAGATAATGCAATCATGGAAAGGAGGCTGCATGAAACTAGAGCTCATAAATCATGTTTATCAACTTCATAATACTACCCAAATTAATAAGATAATAAATACAAAAATAACAGCGCTAATATTGGATGCAGTATTTCATTTAAGAAAGTACTTTGTATTTTAAGAAAATATTTGAGATTATTCAAGTGCAGTCTAATTTAACATATTATTTGGAGCAAGTAATCGGTTTCTATATCATTGCTGACTCTTTTGTGTGGCACATATATATGAAAGAATAAATATAATACATTCATTGATGAAAATAGTCACATTCTAATATGTTCACATGTCAACATGGACTCAGAACATGATTAAAGCAAGGAGTTTTTCTGCACCTAATTGGGCTAAGTGGTCTATAGTGATTGCATGTTAGATAAACAGTCTTACTTGAGGTGGAGTTTGAATCCACTAAGAGCATTAAGATACGGTCAACTCAATTCACCAATCATTCAATACTGTCTACTCGTGCTCTGGATTCTTCCGTCTTAAAATCTCTTTTGTTTCTCTTTTACTGTAAGTCACAGTATCAGCTGTTGTTCATTCCGATGAGTTTATCTTTAAACCTATTTTTTGTAAACTTTATTGTAATGTAATTCATACACCATAAAATCCACCCATTAAAGTATACACATCAGTGCTTTTTTTTATATTCACGGATGTCTACAACCATCACCATTTCCTAATTCTGAAACATTTTCACCACCCTAACGGAAACCCTGTGTTCATTAACAGTCATCCCCCATTACTGTCTGCCTTGAGTCCCCAGTAAACACTCTTCTTTTTTTATGGATTTGCCTATTATGGATAATCTATATGAAGGGAATCATATCATCGTGCCTTTCTAAATGGCTTCTTTCACTTAGCATGTTTTCAAGGTTCATCCATATTGTAGCGTGTATCTTTTATTTCTACTCATTATTGAATAATATTCCACTGAATGGATATATCATACCCGTTTACCCATTTGGCAAGCCGGTGCCCATTTGGGTTGTTTCCTCTTTTTGGCTATTAAGAATAATTCTTTTTTTTTTAATTTTTAATGTTTTTATTTACTTTTGAGAGAGAGAAGAGAGACAGAGAGACAGAGAGAGACAGAGAGTGAGAGGGAGAGACAGAGAATCTGGAAGCTCAGCACAGAGCCTGATGTGGGGCTCGAACCCATGAACAGTGTGATCATGACCTGAGCCAAAGTTAGATGTTTAACCGACTGAGCCACCCAAGTGCCCCTAAGGATAATTCTACTGTAAACATTAGTGCACACTTTTCTGGGGGAGGGGACATATGTTTTTATCCTCTTTGGCATGTACCTAGGAGTAAAATTTTTGGATCATATGGTAAATCCATGTTTAACAGTTTTAGGACCATCGAACAGTTTTTCCTTTTTAAATTTTTTTTTTAAAACTTAATGCATATTTATTTTTGAGAGAGACTGAGACAATATGTGAGTGGGTTAGGGGCAGAGAGAGAGGGAGACACAGAATCTGAAGCAGGCTCCAGGCTCCAAACTGTCAGCAAGAGCCCGAAGCGGGGCTCGAACTCAGGAAGAGATCAAGATCTTGTGAGATCAAGACCTGATCACTAAACAGACTGAGCCGCCCAGGTGCCCCCAAACTGTTTGCCATAGTTGCTGCAACATTTTTACAGTCTCACCTGCAACACTGTCTGAGCGTTCTAATTACTCCACATCCTCTTCTCCACTTGTTATTGTGTAGCCATCCATGGATGTGATGTGGTAACTCACTATGGTTTCCATTTGCACTTCCCTAATGACCAATGCCTTTGGGTATTTTTTCCTGCACTTATTGGCCATTTGATTATCTAACCTGGAGAAATATCTATTCAAATCCATTGTCTATTTTTGAACTAGACCATCTTCTTGTTGAGTCATAAGTCTACTTTATATGTTCTGGAATTAGTTTCCCGATAATACATATGATTTGCAAAAATTCTCTTTATATTTTTATGGGTTGTCATTTTCATTTTCTTGATGTCATCTTTTGTTGTTTGCACTTTCGGTGTCATAAAAACCATTGCCTAAAATAATATCACAAAGATTTATTCTTTTGTTCTAAGAGTTTTGTAGTTTTAGCCTTTATATTTGGAGTTTGACCCACTTTGAGTTAGTTTTCATATATAGTTTTAAGTAGGGAGTCCAACTTCATTCTATTACATTCTATTACAGTTGCTCTAGCAACACTTGTTGAAAGTCTATTCTTTCCCTCATTGAATTATCTCAGCACCTTTGTCAAAAATCAACTAACCACAAATGCAGTGTCTGCATATGCATTGTCAATTATAATCCAATGATTTTTTTGCTTATTTTTATGCCAGTACCACACTGTATTGATAACTGGAGAATTGTAATAGGTTTCAAAATCAGGAAGTTTGAATCACACAACTTTGTTCTTTTTTCCCAAGATCATTTTGGCTATTATGTTTGAATTTTAGGGTCATTTCTTTTTGAATTTAAGGATCAGTTAGTAAATCTTTGCAAAAAAAAAAAAAAAAGCAACTGAGATTTTGATAAGGTTGTATTGTATCTGTTGACCAATTTTGGGAGTGTTGCCATTTCAAGATATTAAATCTTCCAATCCATGAACAGAGGGTATCAATCCCTTTTGTTTCTTTAATCACTTTCAACAATATTCTATGCTTTTCAGTATACAAATTCTATGCTTTTGTTGTTAAATTTATTCCTAAATATTTTAATATTTTGATGTTATAAATGGAATTGTTTTCTTGATTACATTTTCTGATTGTTAAATTAATCTGAGCCCTGTCCTCAGTCCTAAAAATTGATGAAGTAATTATAAACGTATTATTCACAATATTCCTTGATTTAAGTATAATAACTAACACTTATGTATTATTTATTACACAGTTGGCATTATTCTAAATATGTTACATATATTCATTAATGTAATCTTTATGCCACACTATGAGATACCTTCTTACAAATGAGACATAAAGAGATTAAGGGATCCTTTCTGGTTAAAACAACGAAACAACACCCACAATTTCCCTTATATGTTTTAGATCACTTATAGTTTCACTGAATTTTTCTTCTGCTCCCTGCTTCCTCTATATTCCTCATTATATCACTTCTTCATGTTAGTTTGTGTTGAATTTTGTCTTTCCTCTCTTATGAAGCTTGACTGTGACTGGAACTCGTTGTCCATGTTTAGGACTTATTAAATGGGCCTCAGTGTAAAGAGACCCTTGCTTTTCACAGGGAAACCCCATTACCCCTACACAAAGATGACTATGGTGTTTATTTGTTGGCTCTTCGGCCTTTCCGAGAATGGATCGGCTCTTCTCCTGTTGAAAGGTATGTGCTAATATAGTACTAGGAGAAAGAGATCTAAGCTGCCACTGTGTCCTGGTTGGTAGATTTTCACTGAATCCTCACTTTTTAGTGTGAAGTCTCACCTTCACTTCCTCTTTTACTGGTGTCCCTGACTTAAAAGCTCTGGTGTTTTTGTTTGTTTGTTTGTGTGTTTGTTCTTAATGGATAAATGTATCCCCAGGGGACAATGGCTGGCTGGAAAGGAAGAGAGACAAAATGAGAACTACCTTGTAGAGCATCTATTTCTAATAGATTTTTTAAAGTTTTTTAATGTTTATTTATTTTTGAGAGAGAGAGAGAGAGAGAGAGAGAGAGACAGACAGACAGAGCACGTGCAGGGGAGGGGCAGAAAGAGAGGGAGATGCAGAATCCAAAGCAGGCTCCAGGCTCTGAGCTGTCAGCACAGAGCCCGATGTGGGGCTCAAACTCACCAACTGTGAGATCATGACCTGAGCTGAAGTTGGAAGACTAACTGACTGAGCCACCCAGGCGCCCCTCTGATAGATTTTATCTTGTCCTCTGTTGTCCTGATGTGTCATCCTCGTCTTCTAAAGTACTTGTATTCTTCTAATTCCAATTCTTCTGATCTCATGACAGAAGTCAAAAAATTATGATGTGGACCCACTCCATTCAGGAGCTTATGTTTCAGCCCTTTCAGGTGTATTATCAGTTATCATATCTTCAGAACATAAATTCACATTTCTCATTCACTGTATTTCCCTTTCCATTTTTAACATCCTAGTGGGTTTATCTATTTTACTATAATTTGTTCTTGGTTTAGTAGTGTTGGAAGAGATCTTAGAGATCAGTGCACACAATCCGTCTACCACAATCAACTACAAGTATCTCAGACACTTCTTTTTCCCTTGTAACAATGACAATGTTTGATACATAGTAGGTAATTAATAAATTAATGGTGAAACCAGTTGAATTGAATGGAACATAGCTTGAAAATTAATCTATAACGGCTATAATTAAACATTATACTTCGGTAAAATTACTATGGAATAACTTGTGAAAAAAAAACATTTTTTTGTTGTTGAATTATATAAATTAACTGCTAATATAGCCAAAATATTTGGAGTAAGAAAGCCCCTGGAAATAAAGACACTTGGTCAATAAAATCTAGAACCCTGTGGCAGATGGATAGGTATTCACTGACTATTCATGTTGCTTTCCTTTGGAAAGTTTGTTGCTTGAAAGCCACAGGCCAGTTTTCCAATGGATTCAGGGTCCAGTTGAGACACTGTGACTCCATTCTAAATAATGTGATATAGAGTGAACAATATATGGTGCAAATCTTGCTCCTCCTTCAAAAATTCACCCTTCCTTTTGAATGGATATCCATATCCAGAAAGAATACATGTTAAAAATTATGGCGTCTATGTCAGACTTGGTTTCTGATGACACCACAAAAGAGAGATCTCTCATATCTGACTTTTACATTAATTAAACATAATAGAAATAAGAAGTTACACTATGTTATTGTATAACATTAGGACTTGAAAGTTTATTACTAGAACTACCCTAATAATAAAAATAATGAATATAATGCCAATGATATGTTATTAATAGGAAATAAATATGAAATCGGTTTGAGAATAGGTTAGTATATAGTATAATGGACACTATACACTACACAGTTTACTTTGTCTGGACAGTTTACAAAGCCCATCTGCCTTCCTCAGTAATTACTTCTACTAAGAAATCCTGAAGGCAAAGCATTTTGATTAAATATTTAAAAACACATATTTCTGTTTATTCTGCTGTGTGTGTGTTGTTTTCATCATTTTCTTTTCCTACCTAAAAAGACAAGGACATTAGTCTGTGATTAAGTCTTTCCTTGAGATGAAGGTCACACACTATTGGCCCCAAATCCAGATATAGACTCTAATTATTGTTTAATTGACTAAAATTGAAAAACATTGCAAAACTCCACATCAAAATCTGGAATTTTCAGTTTCTGTTGACACTGAGATAAGACAAGGGTGCTTCATTTCAACATGGCTGCAGTCAGCAGGAGCTGACTGGCTTCTCCTTTGTAGAGAGTCTGTTTTCACTTCTCCTGAGGTGCAGCCATTCTCTCAATGTATACATGCGTCCTGACACCTGGCCTCGTTCATCTTACCTGCCTGATCCCAATAGAAATTTGGATCAAAACTACTTTTGCAGTGAAAAAAAACAAAAAGAAAGAAAGAAAGGAAAGGAAAGGAAAAAAGAAAAGAAAAACCAATCCTGGAACATTTAGTCATAAAAAAAATATATTTAATTAGTTTTCTGGCACTTGAATTTTATAATTGTTACACAGATTTTTTATCATCACATAGAGTTTGCATCTGTCATTGTCTTAGCTGAGTGTCAGAAAGTGGATTGCTATTATTATCTTCTGCATATTAGTTCATATTTTTAAAATATCTGTTAGTTACATTTTGTCTCATCTACTTATTTGCTGGGGGAAACATGAAGCAATGGTTGTGTTTCATCTTGAAATAGAGAGTATATTTAAAAATATATGAACTATTATCCATATGTGAGCCTACTTAAGCCTCATAGGAAGAATATGTATATTATACATCAGACTTCCAAAGGTATTTAGAAGAAGTTGTCATCAGCTCACACATGTGCTCAAATTTCCAAATATTCTTAATAACATTTTCAGATGTGAACTTGGGGAAATCAGTGTTCTTTTAATTTTGCTTAGTGTTTAAAATAGAAATGAATTTTATTTATTTGATTTTTTCTGTTTGGCTGCCAGGGCCTGGGGAATTCTTAATTGTACCAGTTAGAATGTGTTTAGTTTCAAGTAATAGGAAACTTGAGTTCAAAGGCCTAAACAAATAGGGGTTTATTTTTCTTATATTGCAAGAAATCTGTATCTTATTTTTGCTGGCATTGATTCAGTGGCTCTGTATTATCAGTGTTTGCATCTGTAATTTTCCTATCCTTGCTACAGTCAAAGTTGATTGCTATGACTCCAGGCCTCATGCCTACTATCAAAGCAGGGCAAGAGGGTGGGGAGGGAGATGACATCAGTTGAAACTATGTTTATTACCAAGAAAAGCAAAGACATCCCCAGAAATCCATCTATATAATTCTACATATGTCTCATTGGCTAGAAAGATTTCAGATGGCCACTTCTAACTCAAAAAGAAGCCTGGGCTAAAAATATTTAGAAGAGACAGTCAAGGGAAAAGAGACAGGAATGAGTTTTCAGTTAGCCAACGATTTGTAAATGCCCATAAACCATATGGGTTATGGTAGGGAAGTGTGTACTATTTCCTATTAGGGTAGAATTAAAAAGCATCAGTTACTGACTTACCCAGTCACTCTTGTTAAGTAGGTGTTCCCACTGCAGGCTTCTGATTGGATGTTTGCTAAGGAGCAGAGATAGTCAAGCAGGAACACTTAAATTCTAGGACCAGTAACGTCAATAATGCAGTAGCAATTTCTAGAGGCAGTAAAGCAATAAAATCAGTGCGAACGATGGCAGCCAGTAATCAGTATCGATACTAGAGGGCATGATTTGGGGCATGGTGTTGCTGTGGTCCTGGTTAATACCCAGCTTACCTGTATTCCTGTCCATTCCCATATCTGATTCTGTAGACGTCCTGGATATTCTTTGAATTACCAGTACTTCTGGGTTAAACCCCTTATTTGTTCCATGCATCCGAGAAGGTAACATAGAAGTTGGAACAGGAGTTGTTATAAGCCAAAGACATTCACAGAAATAAGGAGAATCTGGGATTTGTTACTTGGAATTCGTTCTGACTAAAGGCTGTTTTTTAAAATCTAATAAGCATTGAGAGATGGGTGTCTGGAAACCCATGACGTGAAATAGGAAATGAAAAAAAATTATGTTATTATCGGTGGTCACCTGGAAGAAGTGTCAATTGAAGACAATGTTTAGAAAGTCATTGAGCATAAGAAATAAAATTCAAGACTGCGTGGTGGAGTCATTTACTCAGTGGGACTGGAAACAAACAAACAGAAAAAATAGATTGGTAAATTCAAATTCTTTTGTTGTTGTTGTTGTTGTTGTTGTTGTTGTTGTTGTTGTTTCAAATGCAGACAGAAGACCAGAAAATCCCTATGCTTCTCTGAAAGAATTGTCTATATAGTAGAGCCACTAAACCAAGAGCTAAGCCCCAGACACAAAGTTTGGCTCTATGGATTGTCAAATTATAGTAATTGGATTCACAGTGTCTCAGAAAATGTAGGGCACTGACAAGGAAAGAGTGGGCCTATAATCTTTAGCAAAGGGGCATACGTGAGGAATCGGAGGATCATGAGTCCCAAAGCTCAATCCACTCTTAGACTTCTGTAGCAACGGAAGTGACCACTCTTTCCAAGTCCCTGAAGCTGTCCCCTGCTTTGCTGAAAGATCTTGAAAGGTTTGAGATGCAGATGTTTAGTGATTCCTGGATTGGAAAGGATTGCCAAGGATTTACAAGGAAGTTGGGTGGACGGTTGATGGTGTGAAATGTCGAAAAGAATTATGCACGTGGAGCTCTCAGAACTGACTTGGGGTAGGAGAATTTGTGTACTATGGTTTTCTTTCTTTGCAAAAATGTCCCCACTTTAATGAAGATTCTTAATAACCAAGGCAGACAACATGACTGTTATAACAATATCAGGTAGTATTTTTTCAATTCACCCTAGAAATTCCTAAATTAGTTCATAAACAAATAAACAAATTAACCATGGTGGTAAAGATGTATAAAGTATATTGCAAAGGTTCACGTAACTAATGCTATTGATGACTGTTGTACTTTCCAGAAGGAATACCCAAACTGAGATCCAGTATGGCAATGTACACCAAAGAGACCAAGTAACCACCTGCTGCATTTGGCCTCCTTCTACCAAGGTGAAGGCAATACTTTACCCTTCTACAAGAGTCATATTCTGGATTTGGTTTTGCTTTTTCTAGCTTAGAGGCAAAGATACTTTAAAACAATACTAACATCTAACATATATTAGTATGTTTGGGCTGTCATAACAATATACCATGGAAAGGGTGGCTTAAACCACAGTTATTTATTTTCTCACAGTTCTGAGGCCTGGGAAGCCTGAGAACAAGGTTCAGCAGAGTTCAGTTTCTGTTAAGAATAGTCCTGCCAACTTGAAGATAGCTACCTTATTGCTATGTCTTCACATGACTGAGAGACAGAGAAGTTCTGGTCTCTCTACTTTTTATAGTGACACAAGTCCTATCAGATTAAGACCACAGCCTTACCATCTCATTTAACTTTAAAGATCCTATCTCTAAATGCAGTCATATTAGGGGTTCATGCTTCAATACATAAATTTGGGGGCCCAAAATTCAGTCTACATCATAATGCATACTAGTGTTGAGCTAGAATTCTCTTTACCAATAAACAAAAAAATGCATCAACATATAAGCAAGAGAATGAATATATAAAGGCAATGGATTAACGCACATTAATATTGTAGGCCTTTTCATGTACCCATAATTCAGAAACAGCTGACCATACAGAATGATAGGATGTCTTTTAATGTCTTTGTTATGGCATGATTGTCAGAAGCCACCTCATGATGTGTTTGGAACCACAACTGATTTATGGTGGTGTTTTTCTTGTAGCCAGTACTCATAGACACAGGAGCTAAGGGGGAAAAGTAGGAGTGTCAACTTTTCCTATTATATATATTAATCTACTCACAAATCCTTTTCTCATGACTCTGAATTTTTGTAGTTCAGAGGTTTTATTGCACAAGGGAGAAAAACATCCCTCAGTGGACTTAGCAGGATCCAGTTCTATTACACTGAAAGCTAAATTACCACTGTCATTTGGGGATTTCCCTGCCAACAGATGAACAGGACAGAAAGGAATTAATAGCCTGATATGATTGATCCTGACCATGAAAGTGAGGAAGGGTTGCTGCTATACAGTGGATGCAGGAAGGAACATACATACATCTAAGGGCTTACTGTATAATATTCAAGAGCTATCTTGTTTGGTGCTAAAAGCTGATGAAATTCTACAGCAACTCTGTATAGATGGGGCCAACAAGAAATCTAAAACAAAGATTTGGATCACCTCGATAAAGAGCAGCAACGAGCTAAGGTCCTGATTGAAAGAAATGAAAATAAATATACACTACTTAGTTGAGAAGGTAAGTTGTAAGTTTTAAATATGGGCTATGAACCACTTTGAAAATGAGAGACATAATGCATATCTTTCTCCGTGCGTGAGTGTGCGTGCATGCGTGCGTGCATGTGTGTGTGTACGTGTTGGACTGTTTGATTTAAATCATCCTGAAACTGAAATCACAATGCACTACCGTATAATATAATCAATCCAAACCCCCCTCCAATGTTAGGATTTATAACATCACTTCATTCCAAAATGCAGAGTTTATAAAAAAAGAAAAGCATGATGCTATTGGGGCACCTGGGTGACTCACTCAGTTAAGTGTTCGACTCCGGCTCAGCTCATGATCTCAGGGTTTGCAAGTTCAAGCTCTGCCTCGGGCTGTATGCTGACAGTTCGGAGCCTGCCTGAAGTCCCTCTAGATTTCCCTCTTTCTCTCCATCTGTCCTGCTCACACACTCTCTCTCTCAAAAATAAATAAACCTCAAAACAAAACAAAACAAAATATGATGCTATTGAAAAGCTGTAAGTGGGGCATGTACCCTGAGATGTTGTTTCAAGTGGGTCAAAACTGAGTCCTCAGCATTTTCATACCTAATTCCATTATAGCCAACAGCATTAACATATGAGTTGAGAAAAGATTCTGAGGAATTTACAGGGCTATTCAGAAACAAACCATTGTTCTAGAGAAATGAACCCAGTTTGTTGGCTTCTGGAAGATTAGACTCTAACCAATTGGAATAACTAACCATAGATAATTAAATGCCTCTAATACTAATGTGTTAATGTCTTATAATTTTCTGATGTGTGGATTACTTTGTTGGCTCTTCCAAGAAGATATACATACACATGAACTTATTTGTTCCACTAATAGTGAAACAAAGCCAAGGGGATTGCAATCAAATCTCAAAGTTGTTAAAAGGAGAAGCTTGAGCTAGAATATGTCGTTCAGAATCAAGATCAATTTTTTTACCATGTGACATGGATGGAGTTTATAGATATACTAAAAAACAATACAATTGACCCTTGTAAATAAACTCATGCAACATTGATAGATTTGTTGCATGAATATTTTCCAAAGGTGTCCTTGAAGCTAAGCATTAGATATTCATGATTTGTGAAATAGCAATGATTAAACACAATTTTTGGTCATTTGTTTTATGTTCCCTCTCTCCTCCTGGATGAGACTATGATGACAGCCTGGAAAGGTTTATATTTTGGGCATAAGGAAAGATGTTGCTTTAACTTTACTCCTTTATAATGACACTACAATTTATTTAATCCTTTCCTAATTCAAAATAATTCATGTCATCCTGTTTTAGAAGTTATTTTAAAACACATCTAGCAATTAATGTTTTGGGGAAACTATCCTTGGAGTTGTCACTTACATATATCGCGGGTCCACCATGATATTTTCCTAAAAGAAACTTTGTATGGTTATTAAGCACCCAGTTTAGTTCAAACTTGTGGATACAAGAAGCTTCTGCTGGTCTCTCCTGCTTGTTTTCTTTTTGTATGAAAATTTGTGAAAGGAAAGAAACCCTGTCCTTACCTACAATTTTTGGAGGAGACATTGCATTAAGCTCTGAGATCAGAGAAGAGTATCTAGGTAGATATTGACAAAACAGTGGAACTGCAAGAAACATATATTTGCACTATGGCATCTTGTAATACGTAAAATGGCGAAGCTAACAACATATTAATAAAGAACAAGCAAAGAAAAAATTCATAAGCAACAACGTCTCATCCTTCTTTGTAGGAACAGTTCATTTTCCATTTCAGTTGACACAAATATAAAATGCTTTCCTTTAGCTGAGTATCCATATTGATTTTGCTTTATGATCCGTGCATCTTCTTCGTGACTTCATTCCCCTACTAAGACCCCACATAAGTCAAAATCCATCCATTCTCTAGGGTAGTCTCAATTTTCATGATAGATCAACACAGTTTTTGACCAGACTACCAACAGTAATTCTCTTCTTTGTCTCTTTTGACAAGTAATTGTATCAGTTCTGTGTAAAAAAAAAAAAAAAAAAAAAAAAAAACCCTCATTAATCCACATTGTTCTTTACAAAATCAGAGGCTTCAGATTTTATGTTAGATGTTGACTGACCATGCATCTCAAACACCCTTTTATTATATTGAAAAGGTTCAGAGGATGTTACTCATAAATGAACTCCTCACCTTGGAAAACAATGTGGTTAAAAAGATAGCAGAGATGCCTGGGTGAGACCTGAATGAACTAGACATTTTCAGAGTGCTGAACATCTACATTTTCAGCACATCTAATTAACCTTGTGGGTATTACATTCCAGTCGATAGAAACTCATACACATGCATGAAAAAATCATTGCCACAATGAAACGGTGAGTGTTTCACACTTCTACCCCTACAGGCAGTTTTCTTTATTTGAGAATTAAATACACAAAAGCTGCATATTGGAGTCCACTTGAAACTTTTCCAATACTTGTTCCTCTTTCTTCATGCCTTTTCACTCTTAGCTCCTAGTGTGATGGAAAGTGGAGAGTGTGAAGAACCATGGAAGAAAAATCATGACCATATTCTCAACCGGAAACATAAAGAAAATAGTGTTCAAACTTCATGAGACTTTGTTTTAATCAAATTCAATCCCTTAGAAATGTATTCCTCCACTTCCAATTTAGGCGGAAATATCGACTTATTCACCTTAATGAGTGAAATTAGTGAAAACTTTAGTCGACAGATTATTTCCAACACAGAGGACAAATGACATCACTACATGCTAATAGGAAGCCCTGTTCATAATCTGGCACTTCCTAAATCTACTCTTGAAAACATAAATAACCATTTGCACAATTTCTCTCATGGGCGCTGTATACATTTTAAAGTCAAAGTGGGAGTTCAAAATCAGACTTAATAATATGATACTCATGGTTTCTTATATCATGAATTCCTGATCACAAAGAAAGAATATATTCTAAAACTATATTTAAAACTATTAGTTCGGCATGGACATCCTCAAAATAAATCCATTTCAAGTTAAAAAAATTGGTTTCTTCAAGCAAAAACAATAGATCAAGAAGTCACTTTGATGCTTTCGACAGTTTTGAATTCACTAATAAGAACAGCTGCATGCTGAATTGTGTTGGCTGTATAAAAATTTGTCATTCAGATGGGCAAAAAACTCAGTCACAAAATGCACCATTTATGGGGATAAACAGCCTCTGTCCACATTGACCAAATAGAATATAAAGCAATTTGTCCGTGAAGAAAATACAGAATTTGCACATACATGCAAGTAGAGGAGATGACTTTTTCAAGACAGTTATTGGTCCTAATGTTAGTTTGTTTATCAAGGTTTTGGTATTGCTATTTTATCTTGCTTCTGTTCTGTTGCTTTTGTTTTGTTTTTTAACTGTCAGTAGGGACTAAAGGCCACTTAGATTACTTATATTTTAGTCCAGAAGTTAACATCACTTTGTCCTCTTGTTTTCTTCTATCGTCCCTTAAAGATCCCCAGGATTAAACTTATTATACTAACATTTCTCAGAAACAGTGACTCACACAACTACTTTCAAATGAAAACATAAAAATAGAAGGAAAAAAAGAGAGAAGAGACTATGTAAAACTGAAAGCAACCAAGACTTTCTCCCAATCATAATGTGGAAAAATACTTTACCTCTTTAAATTTTAGACAAAAAGAAATTTCTAAGAAGGAAACTATGTCGGTTTAATCTCTTTGGCAACTGTTTTCCTTTTCTTCTTTCCTTGCTGTTTTCCTAGGATAGATCTAATGTGCACATCAGAGAGGTAAACACTATATTCTGCAGATACCATATTACACACACAGCAATTTGTATGATAATTTTTTTTCTTGATTGCAATTTACTTTTTAAATATGCAAATTGTATAATTGCTGCCAAAAAAAAAATGTCTTCCGTGTGTAACAACAAAAAAAGATGCATAAAAATGCTATAAATTTCACAGAATAATGGGTTTACAGATGAAAAAGGAATAAACTATATTAGAAAACTCCATTATGGAAGGAAAACGCACTAGGTTGAAAATCCTTGCTTATAAATGTTTAGGTCATTGTTGATACCTGTCCAGAGCTCCACCCCAATTCTTCCAAAAACTTCATAGAAGGTAAAATGTTTTTTCTCCTCTGATAGATTGTCCGAACAATGTCAACTAGATCAAAGGTAATGTCATGAAATCTAAAACTAGTTATTTAAACCTGTAGTTATCAGAAATAGGGGAATACAGCAATATAAAAATTAGATCTGTGCTCATAATCAATTGTACAAATAGTTAAAACAGGGACTTTGGTAAACGTATACACATACTTAGTATATACATTATCTATATATTTTTCCTTGATAGTGTTTTATGACCAAATAGAAGAACAGTGCATTTCTCTAAAGCAGAATGTTACCATAAGCACCAAAGTTAGTAATATTAGAGCTGAACTTTGCTGAGCACCCGTTATTTGCCAAGCTCTGTGCTCGGTGAGTTATAAACATTAGATTCTTCACAGTTCCCAATCGGTAGGCATGAATGGCATCCCAAAATACAGTTAAGAACTGGAGACACAAAGATAGTGATTAAGAGGTAAGTTACAAAGCCCAGATTTAACTGGAAGCTGTACCCATAATGTTCTACCCAATTCTTCCCCCAGGAAATTGCCAGACTCAGTTGCCAGTTGGCTCAACTGGGCAAATGGGCAAGTTAAGTCACTCACATGTGATAAATGAAAAGCTAATTAACTTGCTTGCCTAATTCACAAAGAGGCTGTGTAACATTATATGAATGAGCTTTGAAAATTGATGCTTTATGTAAATGTAAACTACAGAAACTTTTACAAATGATTATGATGCATGGAGTTTAAAAGAGTAAACAGTGTGTATAATGAAAAATATCTTCAAAATCAAACACATATATCACATCCTGAATTTATCCTTTAATAGCTAGGAAATCACATAAAGAATCCTTAAACCTGATGAGACTGATTTTTTTTTCCTCTGTAAAATGGGAATACTGAGTTTTACAGGATTTTTGGTAGAACTGAAATAACACATGGAAAACAATTTGACATGTATTAGATGTGAAACAAATCATATCTATTATTATTTTATAAATCAGGAAAAATGTCTGAGCACCAAATCAGTACCTGAAAGCTTGTATGCATTCCCTATTTGCATATTGTTTCTTAAGGTAAAATCATATGCTAACTGAGTGAAAGAGAGTCTTAAAGTTTTACTTAGAAAGTAAATAAATGTAATCCTTTCCCACTCCTACTATCAGATATAACTGGATTAACCATTTAACCATAGTAGAGAAAGTACTTCTGGCTAAGGCATATTTGCAACACATCATCTTGAATCAAATTTATGTTGCATGTATAATTACATGTTAAAAACATGACTTACTTGATGCCAGTTTTATGTGAAGGATCACAGGAGTAGGAGGTACCCTGATGTGTATTGCCAGTCCACCTGCGCTGGACTTGCTAAAGAGTTGGGAACAAATCAGTTCTGTGATGCTTTGATGACCATCGCGCCTAGCCTATAAGTCATCAGAGAGTTTGAAAAAGTAGCAGGAGATTAAAAAGAAAATTCTTTGGCAAGAGATCGACTGTGGGTGCCACCCCTCTTTTGTGGCAGAGAGGTGGGCAACGTTGCTCCTACTTTATGTCTAATGAGAAAGGCAAAGAAGTTGATGTATGTCCTCTACAGGTGTGGGCACAGAAAACTGGTGTTTGGCAGACACCTAACAAAAAGAAAATCCAGAAGTTTGCAGAATGACATACACATCTGGAGTCTGTCAGGTCAAAGCATGCATGAGGGCTCTCCGTGGGCCAGATGGGGGGCATGTGTGTGAGAACCAGTGTGGGCATGTCTTGGATTCTGTTCAAGAAAGTCACCTTATGATTAAAGGAAAACTCATAGAGTACCTGCAACCATCTTCTTCCTGGTTTGAGAACAAAGCCACAGACAAAGTCTCTGCAGAAGCATAGAGCCAAGAGAATGAGCAAAGAGTGATGCTAAGAAGGTGTCACGCACTTCCGACGCCTGTTTAACCTCTAGCCTTCTAGATAGAAGTTTTCCGGTATTATTACTTACACCAATTTTGGTCAAAGATTTTGTTTCTTATAGCCAAATCATCATAACCACTATAATATCTAATCTACAGGATTAGTGTGAGAATTAGTCAAAGTTTATGAAATATCATTAGTAAGATATCTTTAAACATAGTTGACAGGCACTGGATAAATAGTATTTTTCCTTAAGGTTTTTGATAGAAAGGAGGGAGAGAAGAAATGAAAAACATGTAAATATATTGAAATACATCAAGGAAGACAAGATATGTATGCAGAAGTACATAATACACAAAACTGTGAGTTTTCAGAAGAGCGAGACATTATTTCCAGCTAAGGACATATACAAAGACATTAATTGAGAGAGTGGTTGCTCTCTGGCTTCTTCCAGACAAGTTTCTGCTCACAGACATGTTTGCCCATGTATGAATCAGGCTTCAATCAGAGAAGCAGGGCTCTATGAGCTACATAGAGGAAGTTGTTATGGAGATTAGATCTTTTATAGTCATGGGAAAGATGAATGGCGGGGAGATCTATGCAAAGCTGTTGGCTCTGGCTCTAGTGTTGGAGCTGAAGTTGCTATAGATCAGTCAGGAGAGCATTTGGAGAGGAAAGCTGGACATGAAGTGTGCTAAAATAAGGAAAATCTGGCATCTTTGTTGATAAACAGAAATACACAAGGACAAACAAACCTATGTCTGACGCTTTTCCCTACTCTTGTTGATACAGGTAGTCTTCCACTGTAGCAACACCTTTGACAACAGATCAGCACATAAACCTGGACCTAGACTTAAAGAAACTTTAGAAGCTCTACTGTAAATTGGAGGCACCACCAGAGGTCTGGACACTGCCCCACACCAACAGCATGAACTCATAATCAGAGGTATCATGCCATACCTGCTAATTCCAAACATAAGGCATTCTAGAAAATGCAAAACTAAGGAGATGACATAAAGATCAGTGATAGCTAGGGGGTTGTGGGCTGGGGAGAGGTCAATAGGCAGAGATCAGAGGATTTTTAGGATAGTGAAAATACTCCCTATGACACCATTTACTTTCAGACAATCAAAATGGCTGCTGCTTCACCTGCAACTTCTAAATCTCCAATTTCCCAAATTGTCTTGAGCAACTCCGACCCAAAACGACACATTCTGACAAATAAATTCATAGCCTAGCAAAACCAACAATTTTTTATTAGAATGATTAGATAGCATTTAAATATTAAGAGATTTCACATAAATGACCAAATATTTGAGATTCTCTTAACAGAAAATGATCTCTACATATTGACAAACAGATTCTAAATTTATATGAAGAGGCAGAAGCCTCAGAAAAGCCAACATCATATGGAAGGAGAACAAAGCTGGAAAGCCGACACTACCTGACTTTACGATTTACTGTAAAAGCAGGACGGTATGGAATTGGTGAAAGAATAGACAAGTAGACCAATGAAGTAGAATAGAGATCCAAACCAAAATATAGTCAACTGAACTTGGACAAGAGAGCAAAGACAGTGCAATAAAACAAAGATAGTGCTTTCAACAAAGGATGTTGGAACAACTGGATATCCACATGCAAAAAAATGAACTTAGACCTAGACTTCACACTCTTCATAAAAATTAAGTTGAAATAGATCACAGACCTACATGTAAAACACAGAACTAAAAAATTGCTAGACGATATGTAGAGAAAGCAAAAGTGACCTTGGGTATGGGGATGACTGTTTAGACACAATGCCAAAAGCACAATCCATACACACACACACACACATGGGCACACATAAATGATAAACCAGATTTCATTAAAATTAAAAATGCTGACTCTGGAACACCTGGGTGGCTCAGTTTGTTGAGTGGCTGACTTTGGCTCAGGACATGATCTCGTAGTTCGTGAGCTCGAGCCCCACATTGGGCTCTGTGCTGAAAGTTCAGAGCCTGGAACCTGCTTTGGATTCTGTGTCTCCCTCTTTTTCTCTGCTTCTCCCCTGCTTGTGTGTGCGCTCTCTCTCTCTCTCTCTCTCTCTCTCTCTCTCTCTCTCTCTCTCTCTCTCTTTCTCTCAAAAATGAATAAATAAACTTAAAAAAATAAAAATGCTGGTCTGTGAAAGACAAAGCCACAGATTGAAAGAAAATTTTTGCAGACACATCTGATAAAGGACTGTTATCTAAATTATAGAAAAAAGACTCTAAACTCAACAATATGAAACAAACGACCCAATTAAAAAATGGGGGAAAGGGACGCCTGGGTGGCTCAGTTGGTTAAGCGTCCGACTTCAGCTCAGGTCATGATCTCACGGTCTGTGAGTTCGAGCCCCGCGTCGGGCTCTGCGCTTATGTCTCAGAGCCTGGAGCCTGCTTCGGATTCTGTGTCTCCCTCTCTCTCTGCCCCTCCCCTGCTCACACTCTGTCTCTATGTCTTTCAAAAATAAATAAATGTTAAAAAAATTAAAAAAAAATGGGGAAAGACCTTAACAGACACCCCACCAAAGAAGTTATACAAATGACAAATAAGCATATGAAAAAAAATGCTCTTCTTGCTATGTCACCAGGGAAATACAAATTAAAACAGCGGTGAGATAGCACTACGAACTAATTGGAACGGCCCAAATTTGGAACTGATAACACAAAATATTGATGAGGTTGTGGAGCAAGAGGAACTTTCATCCACTGCTGGTAGACATATAAAATTGTATAACCAAAATGACACTTTGGCTATTTTTTACAGAACTAAGTATATTCTGAACACATAATCCAGCAATCACACTCCTTAGTATTTACCTAAATGAGTTGAAATCTTACGTCTGCACAAAATCCTGCTATAAAACAGATGTTTATAGTAGCTTTATTCATACTTGCCAACACTTCGAAGAAACTAAGATATCCTTCAGTACATGAATGGATAAATGAACTGTGATACATCCAGACAGTGGAATATTATTCAGTGCTAAAAAGAAATGAGCTATCAAGCTATAAAAAGGCACGGGGGAAAATTTTGCATATTACTAAGTTAAAGAAACAAATTTGCAGAGGCTACATACTGTAAAACTCCAAACATAAGGCATTCTAGGAAATGCAAAACTATGGAGATGGTATAAAGATCAGTGGTAGCTAGGGGTTGTGGGTTGCGGAGGGTTCAATAGGCAGAACTCAGAGGATTTTTAGGGTAGTTAAAATATGCTGTATGACACTAAAATGATGGATACATATCATTATACATTTATTCAAACTTAGAGAATGCCCAGTACCAAGAGTGAATCATAATATAAGCTATGGACTTTGGGTGATAATGATCAATGGAGGATCATCAATTGTCCCAAATGAATAACTGGTGAAGGATGTTGATAATGGGGAAGACTATGCATGAGTGAGGAGGGGACTTACAGGAAATCTCTGTATCTTCCTCCCAATTTTTCTGTGAACCCAAAACTGCTCTAAAAATTAAATTTTAATAAAAAAACAGCTGGGCTGGCATTCATACATGACAGCAGTTGACAAGAACTTGGGAAGAGGAACCTCCTTAGATGAGTCCTGTGCTTTCTTGTTTGCTATTATCTCCATCATTTCCTATCAATCTCCATCACCAAAACCTTGTTGGTTACCATTTGACTAGTGACTGGATGTTTGTGCCCTCCACCCCAGCCCATATGTTGAAACCCTAATCCCCAATGTGATGGTAGAGATGGAGTCTTTGGGAGGTAACAAGATTTAGATGAGATCATGACGGTGGAACCCCCATAATGGGATCAGTGGTATTAGAAAAGAAGGCAGAGAACAGAAGTCTCTCTCTGACATATGAGGACACAGCAAGGAAACAACTCTTTGAAGGAAGAAGATCTCCCCCAAGCCTGACCATGCTGGCAGTCTGCTCTTGAACGTCTAGCTCCTAGAACTGTAAAAAATAAGTTTCTGTTGGTTAAGCCACCCAGTCTGTTGTATTTATTGTAGCAACTCAAGCTAATTAAGATAAACTTCTTGCTGTTTTTTTCTTTTTTCTTTGTACCCATGAAAACTGGATTCTGAAGGGTTTTATATTTGGGACTCCGTATTCTGAAAGAGGCTTCGGGTTGAGTCTCAGAAGAGTTTGTGGTTGACATTGGAAGTCATAAGTATTTCAGAAAGTGTTATTGAAATGAATATGTTTGAACTAGTGAACAGTGTTTTGGTTTGGTGATGTTTGAAATGTGAAAGAAAGTTTGGTGAAATATGGTAGTTTGAAAGTAGTTTGGGGCCAGCTGGCAAAGGGTCTGGATTGCTGGTTTTATTTGGTAAACATTGGGAAACGATTGAACCACTTTACAGAGATGAGGGAAATGCCTACAGCTATGGTATAGGAAAATCAACCTAGAAGTTGTGTAACTGAATTAGGTGGGAGCAGAGATACATACGGGAACTATCTGTTGTGATGCACCAAATTTTACTTTATTATCAGTCTTTGTACAAAAACACAATCTGGTTACTCTTGTTGCCACTGAGCCATTGTCCTTGTCCCATTTAAATACGTCACGGAATTTGAGGCTCTAAATTTATTTATCACTGTGGTTGATGGATAGAACTCCAAGTTTTCTTCTGTTTAAGGCAAACACATTCAAGCTGGTAATCAAGTTCATATACAAGCTTCCCAGACGCTTTGGTTGCCAAGACTGTTCTGGAAATCTTGCAAGCACTGCTCTGTGGCATTTTAGCACTGCTGCTTTCAATCTTGGTTGGAAACCATAAAAATAAAATTTCATTCTTATGCTGTAGAAGAGGCCCTTACAGCTTCATACTGGAAAAAAAGGAGTATTATGGACAGTATCACATTCCTATGCAAAGTGAGGGCAACAGATTGATAAACAGTTAAATTAGGACTTAGGAGATATCAGATAAATGATGCCATTACACTATTACCAAAAAGTTATGAGGTCTTAGATACATCCTCTGAGCGACAGACTGAGAGAGAATTTATTCAAACTAGTGAGCCTGGGAAGACACTTTAGTTCCTTCTTGAGCAAACTCATGCTTACTCCAAATTATAAATAGAGATGGTGTCTTTCCACAGAAACACCCAAATGACAATGAACCAAGGAGATATTACCCCATTGACTGCATCTCAGAAAATAGAATCCGGGGACTCAAAAGCAACATTAGTGAATATCTCCAAAATTTCAAATGAATTCAAAATGACCAACTGCTAAAAATTGAGATTAAGAAGTAAATAAGTAGAAATATTTGATGTGCATTAAATATTACCAATGTCTTCTGTTCTTTTGGGTAGGAGAGCTTGAACAATGATTGACCAAAACCACCAGTGTCATCAGTGTGTCTTCTTTTCTGGTATAAGCATCATGTTATCCTTCTGCACACATATCTGGCTTGATTTTACTTAGAGAACTTTGGGATTATGTACAGAGATACAGCTAAAAGGTCAATATGTGTGATTAAAATGAGAATATATTGATGCTTAATAAAATAAAAGAAGTGCTCATGTTAGGGTAAGCTGTCTCTCTAGAAGTCCTGTGCACTAAAGTTCACTGTTGCTGTCTTTGGCACTTCGAAGCCCTTGTTACATTTTGGGAAATAGTATCTGCTAGACTTTATCTCCCTCCAGAAGGAAAGCAATTTCAAGGCAGGACAAGACCTTATCCTGCAACCAATGGCCAATTTCCTTTCTTTTTCACTTTCGTGTAAGCCAATCTACTAATATAAGAGTCTCTTCTACAGTTTTCTGGTTCTAAGTCAATTTTTTTTTCTATCATCACATCTGGTTTGAACCACAAATCCTGGCCAATTAGTGGCTTGTAATCAGAAAGCATGAATCGGCTCAGGCTGCCATAATAAAATACCCCAGGTTGTATGACTTTAACAACAGAAATCTGTTTCCTCACAGTTCTGGAGACTGGAAAGTCCGATATCAAGGTGCCAGCCCATCAATTTGGTTCCTGGTGAGAACGTTGTCACTGGTTTGCAGATGGCCACCTCCTCATTGTCCTCACGTGGCAAAGAGACAGACAGAGACAGGGAGATGACAGATCTTCTTCTCATAAATCTACCAATCTTACTGGATTAAGGCCATGCCCTTATGACCTGCCTCCTTTAACCTTAATTACCTCCCAAAAGCTCTGTCTCTAAATAAAGTTACATTGAGGGTTAGGACTTCCACATATGTGTTTTGTTGGCCCCCAATTCAGTGCATAGCACATAGGAAATGTTGTGCCTCAATGTCCTCATGTTGAGCACGGGAGTAATACCTGCTTCAAGTGGTTGTTGTCCTGAACAAATGAGACATAGCATTTTAACAGTGGAACAGTTGCACAGTAAATCTAAGCTTTCCCCTACATTAAGCCACCTGGTTAGGTATCCATACTATTCCCAGACCTGCACTTTGTCCACAACCCTTCCCCCACCCTCCTGCTGGGCTTCCATCTTTACCTGGTGTTTCCAGGCCCATAACAGCCAGAATTGGACCTCTGAACACCTACGCAAGTCCCCTGCTTGTGTCTAGAAACGTTTACTGGTTTTTATATACAGCCTCAAAAATCCCAGCAGGGATGAAATATGTACATACAGATATGAGCTATTTAGATATTGATAAATGGATGAAATCCTTGGTTTCACTTAGGTCAAGTTTGTACATTTCCATGCCTCTCCGGAGCCTCTTCAGCCGGGTCGTGGCATCAGATTCCAGAAGGGCTAACCGATAATATTTTCAAAGAGCGATTAAAAAGATTTAATACTGGTACTCTTTCTACTTGTCTGGCCCTATCTTGCTTTTTATTTTCATCCTATTACCTGCTGCTTTCACCAGACCTCTAGATCAATGGTTCTCTACTGACAACATAAGGAAAAATGGCAACAATTGTTCTAAGGATGCTTTTGAGCAATTTCAAATATAATGCTTTATTTGTAAAGAAACCAAGCTCAGCGTATAAACATAAAACTACTTTATGTTTCCAAAAATTGCTATACACCGTGCACTGTTGATCCTTTCATGTTTCCTACTGAGACGCTTGTGATGCCAGATATAGCAACTGCTTTCCTGCTTCTAAGGCACGTATGGTCTCGTCTCATCCTCATAAAAACCCCATACGGGCAAATGAAGCGCAGAAAGATAGGTGACTTGCCCAAGGTCATCCAGCTAGAGAGTGGGGGAGCCAGAATTCGGACTCAAGGAGTCTGTCTTCTTAGGCTACTCTTACCATGGTGCAATATCACCTTGAGTTAGAGAGAAGTGGAATCAGACAGTATCCATGGGATTGTCCATAACCTTGGCTGTCTTTCCCTGGGATGGCATGCCACTTGTCACATGCCTTGTCAGCCCCTGAAGAATGACTGGTTAATGCAGCTCTTTTATATTCTCCTTGGAAAGAAGATCACATCTCAGAGAAGAGGACTCTGAGTGTACGGTCATGTTTCTGCTTAATGAATTAAATCTGACCAGACGCAGCAGATTACAAAATCCTCTCCCCGAGTTCGGCACCTTTCTGCTATTTTAAAATATAATTTGTGGGGGCACCTGGTGGCTCTTGATTTTGGCTCAGGTCATGATCTCACGATCTGTGAGTTCGAGCCCCAGATAGGGCTTTGTGCTGATAGCCTAGAGCCTCCTTGGGATTCTCTGTTTCCCTCTATCTCTGCCCTTCCCCCCTCAAAATAAATAAATGCACTTAAAATATAAAATAAAATATAATTTGTGTCTAAGAAAATAGTACCAGAATGATGCCTCCAAGCTGGAAATATTCATAATATAAACTTACATTTTGTATAAACAAAATACAATGTTAGCCTATTATTTTTGCATTCATAGAGAACTATAAGCAATTTTCTTCCTCTGAGATCTTGGACAGACTGGCCACTAAAAAGGGCTTAGATCCATCAGTGATTTAACCAATCTATTTGGCAATTAAGCCCTAGCATGCTGAGAATGAGAAAAATGCTGTTTTGAAGAACTGCAAGAAGACCAGGAAAGGGGAAAGGAGAGACAAGACACAGAAGGCATCTCGATTCAGCTTTTTCAGATCTATATTATTCACCCAGCATTCCTCAGCGATTTGATATTTGCCTTCTTATTGAAAGGAATGCAGGCAACCGTAAAAGGAAAAGACTGCCTTTAGATAATATTTAGGTGGAAAAAAAAACAGCATTAGAGATTTGAAGTCAACTTTAAGCACCCAGAAGGCATTTGAGTCGTTAATATAATGTAAATGCCCACCGCTATATGAAAAGTAAAGAAAAGCAGCACAACATGGTAGACACAGGGGTGCTGGAATGTGAGTGCTCTAATTTCTGAAATAGGGATTCATCTCATGGGGTTCTTATGAAAAGCAATGAAATATCTCCAAATCATAGCGGAGGTTGTGAAAAAGGGCTTGGGAGCTGGATGTTTTTCAAATCTCACCTTGCTCTCGGTTACTGGCTCTGTGAGGTCAGGAAAGTTACTTGACCACCGTGCGCTTATAAAGTGGAGTTGATTTGAAGAGTGCCTACACATTGGATTATTATGAGGATTTAATAAGTAACTAATTGCGAAGTGATTGGAACAGTGCCCAGAGCAGATTAACCACTATGTAAAATTTTGAAAAATAAATGGTATGTTGGCTGTTAATTGTCTGACATTTACTTCCTCTAGTTCCCGAACCAGCGTCCTATTTTGGCTTTGGGGAATGTCCTCACCCCTGTCTTAAATACAGTCTTAGTGACGCAGTCAAGCTAGGTGCTACAACCAAAACTGGCTGGAAGTGGGGGTGACCCGAGCTAAGCTAGTCACTCTCTCCTTGCAATTTGACTCATAAGCAGAAACCACACAGACTGTGTGGTAATGTATTCTTCCTGACTACCTCACCCTACAGGAACCCTCCATGAATTTCTTACTTCGAGATTTCCAAGTTTGCCTAGGGTCTCCCACCTCTGGGACCTTATCCATCAATTGTATGAGGCAACCTCTTTCAATAAATGAGCCCCTAAAAAATAAAATAAATTCATACAAACAAATAAGCCTCTGTTTCTTTGTTGTTGTTGTTGTTGTTTTACTCTATTTCTATGACTTTTACTCAAATATTCCCAGGTGTCCATAGTGGGTACACAGTACATTTTATTCATTATTAGAATCAGAGTGATCATTCTAAATTGTTTGATATTGAAATGAACTTATTAGTTGCATAAGAAATTAGTTAATGTCAGTGTGACCCCGCAGCCCCAAATCAGTATCTGTCTATGTTCACTGAAACGCTGATGAAATTCTTTAGTTCCATACAATCGTGGTGTCCATCCGTACCAAGCAGAAAGGTTATATATAATTGTAATCTGGCAAGGGTTGGCAGTGCGACTGGGGAGCGATGCCTCCTCAGTTACCAATTGTAGCTGTGGGATCTAATAGACTTCTAGCCTGGCCAATGAAAGGCCCAGGGTTGGCTCTTCGTTTGCTGAAAGTCTCAGATATACATAGTACTAAATAAAAATTAAGAAATGGGAAAGGAGTCAAGACATTGATAACTCATGAGTTCTTGGTGTTGCTACTATACCCCGCCTCGCATTGCCAAAATATAGAAAGAAATATAGAAGAAAACAAAATAAAATATGTCTGAATAATTTGAGAATGGGTAATTGGACTTTGAAAAATATTCATATACTACAAAATAAATTTCTAATTGCTAACATTCCAGACCCTAATACAAAATAAGTAACTTCATACTGAGATGCTAGAGATGATGTGCTGAGCAATTTGGAGAAAAAAAAAAAAGACTTTGTTTTCTGGACTAGTTAAATCATTTATCAAAAATTACAAGAAAATCTATAGAGACAGAAAGCACATTAGTGGTTGCCTAGGGCTGGGAGATGGTGGGAAGTGATTGCTAATGGGTACAAAGCTGTTTTGGGGGGATGATGAAAATGTTCTAAAATTAGATTATGAGGATGGCTGTAAAAAGGTAATATACTAACGATCTGTGAATTCCACATTTTAAACAGGTAAACTTTATAGTGTGCAAGTTAAACCTCAATGCATTGTTTAAAAATAATTGAATCCCCATCTTTGGAGTTATTGTAAAGCTCTAGCTAACCTGAATGAAAGCAGACTTGGATTAGGGGCATTCAGAACAGGGTAGGAAGCCTAAAATTCAATAACATGCACCCAAATCCACATTCGGATCCCTCGGGTGAGTACCAGACAGTCAACGGAAAACAGAGTCTGTATCGCAAATGAGAAATGGGGCTCTGTTCGGAAGGAGGGCATTGGACTGAGCAGGAGTAATTTCAATTCAACTTGTTACCCTTATCAATTGGACATCATGATCTAGTGAGCATTTCTCAATGAAAGATAATCCATCTATATCTTCTACCTGCCTGGGGTAGAGCCAAGTAGCACCTTGCAGGTAGAGTACACAGTATACTTTAAGGCACCCTTCACATTTTTCTTCTTTCCTCATCTCAATCTTACTAAGTACTCTCAGGCTGTTGCCACATGCTAACACACTGTCTTAGACAGTGTGGCTACCAAGCCCACACACCTAGCTGGCCCTATGGGGTTGCATATTTTTGGCTAGTCATGTATGAGGCTAACTGGTAAGGGACTTCTTTCTTTCTTTATGTTACTAAGTGTGCATGGATAGCAGCTCTCACCGTGAATCAGCCCTGCTGATTACTTACAAAGCATATATTCATTGCATACTGAAAGGAGCCTAAAGACATAAAAATAATGAGAATTTTAAAAGGTGATATTCAAGAAGAAAATAGTTGAAATCAGAATGTTCAACTTTCCTACATGGGTTGTAAATTCTTCTTCCACTCACTAGGGTTGTTTGTTTGTTTGTTTGTTTGCTTTCGGAGTGTAAGGGAGTTTCAAACATAGTCTGCTGCAGAAGTTCTTGGCCATTTTTTTTTAACTTTTTTAAATGTTTCATTTATTTTTGAGAGAGACAGAGTACAAATGGGGGAGGGGCAGAGAGGAAGGGAGACACAGAATCGGAAGAAGGCTTCAGACTCTGAGCTGTCAGCATAGAGCCTGACGCAGGGCTCGAACCCACAAACTGCCAGATCATGACCTGAGGTGAAGTCAGATGCTCAACCAACTGGGCCACCCAGGTGCCTCTTGGCCATTCTTTTTCTGTTAGTACACTTGGGATCAATGACACTTAACACAGCTCACATTTTATTAGACAAGGACAGGTATGCTGTAGGGTTTTGGCAATCTCCAACTTTTCCTTTCAGGGAAGCATGCTGGTCGACAGGACAATGAGAATAATATTGTAGAAATTACTCCAAGCAAACATATGGTGAACTCATTGACATGAGTTACCTCCTGTTAGTAATAGTTATTTTGAAATTTGCCTCATAACTAATTGTTCAACACACATCACTTCAGAGAACCTCCAAAATGGTTCCTTCTCATAGCTTTATATATGAGAATAAAGAAGATTCAGGGATTTGGGACATTTTGTTCAAGTATTATCAATGTAAATCAAAGTTGACTCTATAAGATTAAGGATGTCTCCCCTTAAAAGTCTCCACCCCTTTTAGACCAATGTGTCTCCACAATGAATATGCATGTGAAATACTGATCAGGGGCACTTGGGTGGCTCAGTCAGTTAAGTGTCTGGCTCTTAATTTTGGCTCAAGTCATGAGATAGAGCCCTGCATCAGGCTTCACGCTGAGCATGGAATCTACTTAAGATTCTCTCTCTCTTCCTTTCTCTCCAGCCCCCACCTCTCTCTCTCTCTCTCTCTCTCTCTCTCTCTCTCTCTCTCTCTCTCTAAAGAAAAAAAAAAAAAAAAAAAGACTGGTCAAGTAGGCAATCTTGTCAAGATCCAGAATCTCACTTTGAGGGGACCCTTGGTCGCTTTGTTGGTTAAGCATCCCATTCTTGGTTTTGGCTCAGGTCGTGATTTCACGGTTTTCATGTGATGAAGTCGTGAGTCTGCACTGTCGGCGCAGAGCCTGCTTGGTATTCTCTTTCTCCCTCTGTCTCTGCCCCTTCCCCGCTTATATGTGCTCATTCTCTCTCTCTCTTTCTCTCTCTCTCTCTCAAAATAAACATAAAAAAAAAAAGAATCTCACTTTGAGTTGTAAGGTTCTACATCTCTATGAAAACACCAGTGTAGTTTACAAAGCACTCTACATAGGGCTTGTAGGATTTGTTACTATGACACCTATGACAACAGATTATAATTGCACTTTTATAAATGGGGATGTAATATGCTTTGCATCATGCACTAAGTGATAGATCAAGAATTCACACTGGATTTGCGACTCTAAATCTTACTTTAGATTTTCTCCCAATCCCATTTCTCCTCGATAGAAACACACGTTCTGTGAATGTATCTTTCTGAATCGTAAAAGGGGAATGTAACTTTTCCAAATGTCCTCTTATTTCATTTATTTATTTTTTCATTCTGTCTGTCACAGATTTTTCTTGACATGTTTTCTATGTTTAAATATGACCCCGTATGATAGTAACTTATACTATCAATCTCCACCATAAACTCTTTCAAGGTGAAGTTGCATTTCTTCCTCTAGGTTATTTACATATTTTTCCACTGGTTTCAAATCTCTTCTATAGTCAGTCTGTTAGCCATGGTACATTAAACACGTTGTATTCCCATATTTTATTTCTATCTACAATTTGTCAATTTTTTTACAAATTTTTTTACAAATTTTTTTATAATTTTTTAATTATATTTGCTGTTTGCTAGAACTTTCCTGAACCTCTTAGCCCTGTTTTTGTGCCAGAGTAATTAAAAGGAACACAAGTTCTCACAGTCCCAAGTTTCCTACTTTTGAATCTCTAAGGCAAATCATTTCTTTGCTCTTCTCAAGGACTTTTATGAAAATAGATATCAAAGGGTTCCGAATTAAATCTTTTGGTTACTTTTTCATTTTGAATTAAAGAGGAGGAAGTCACAGGAGGAAAAGAGAGAGAGAACCCATTTGGAAGGGTGCTTTACTGGAATTATAACCTGCAATATTTAACTGTGCATTATTCCATTGGAATTGTGGAAATATATAAAAGATACAGTACTGCTGATTTTTCTATGTAGAGTTCTCAAAATGTATAGCATCTATATTAGTTAAAAAGACTTTCTTATTATTTGTAATAAAAATATTTTGCCATGCTGTTAGAATAAAACATGACTTTTTATTCTGAATGTTATTTTATTTTTATATTATATGGGTAAAAGACCAGTGGGTGGAATAATCATTCAAGAAAACCCAGGGACGTATAACAACGTTTCTAATTTGGGAAACATGTTTTATTTCTGCTTAAATTTTCTGAAGTGATTTGAAACAAAATCGGCGCCATCTCTTCTGGTCTTGCCTGGCTAGCTTATTCGGTCCTTGATTTCTCCATTTGCAGAAGGAAGGAAGAAAACCTGAAAGAGAGAAATACGAAGACAGCAGAGAGATGACCCATTCTGTATGTATCCAGTAGGTTATACTTCCATCTTATTGTGTTTAAATAGTCACCATATTGGAGGCCAGCTCTAACTGTCCCACCATATGTACAGCTGATAGAATCAAGGCACGTGAGCCTCTTTTTTTGAGACAGTTTGTATTAAATGCTGATGAAAGATCAGATGGACTGCAATGTAGAGAGACTCAAGGTAGTTTCAGAAAGCTATATCTTTGTTTCACATGTCTACTCTTACAACTGGGATATTATGCTAAGGTCACTTACGGCTGCTAAGGATTTCTCCCAAGATCTGGGTGTGTGTCTGCAAGAGAATTTACATTCCTTCTAGTCTTAGATTCCTTTACTTTCCTGGAGGTGTTAGAAGCACCCTAACACTTACCCCACAAGGACAAATCCCCTTACTAAGGGAGAATCTGGGTCCTAGGACAGTGATCCCCAACCTAGGCTCATATTAAAATAGATCGACCTTTTTTTAATTTTTTTATGTTTATATATTTGAGAGAAAGAGAAAGAGAGAGCAGGGGAGAGGCAGAGAGAGAGGGAGAGATAGAGAATCCCAAGCAGGATCCACACTGTCAGCACAGAGCCCAATGCAGGGTTCAATGCCATGAACCATGAGATCATGACTTGAGCCAAAATCAAGAGTTGATGCTCAACAAACTGAGCCACCCAGGTGCCCAATGAAGAAATTTTTTAAAACTTCAAATGTCCATATCCCAGTCCTGGACCAGTTAAAACAATGAACTCTCAAGCTTTAAAGCTTCTCAAAAGATGGGGCACCCAGGTGGCTCAGATGGTTAAGCGTCCAACTTCAGCTCAGGTCATGATTTCACAGCTTCTAAGTTCAAACCCCACGTCGGGCTCTGTGCTGACAGCTCAGAGCCTGGAGCCTACTTTGGGTTCTGTGTCTCCCTCTCTCTCTGCCTTTCCCCTGCTCACGCTCTATCTCTCAAAAATAAATAAATAAATAAATAAATAAATAAATAATTAAATAAATAAATAAATCATAAAAAATAAATAAAATTAAAAATAAATCCAAAAGGAATTGGCAACAGATTTAGGATTACTCCTTTCTAATCAAGAGCTCTTTGTACTGCCGTGGGAATTATTGCAAATACATTATAAGGAGGATACACATTGAATGACTATTTAGTCAATTGCAACTGAAGAAGACTCGAGTATAACTTGCCGTAAGGTAGGGCAATAGAAATCAAATTTAAAACTCCAGGGGGAGGAAATCACCAGGGTCACTGCGAGCTTGTAGCGGGAGAGATTATGTCACATATTTACATTATTATTTAATTGTATGTTAAACAGGATTTGTAAAATGAACTACAAATCCAAATACCCCCACAGAGGCAGAGTGCTAAACACTTTCATCTCAGGTTGACGCGGATTAGAGATTTGAAAGCCCACTTCTCCTTTTACCGTGTCAAATTATAAAAGGAAAAATAAAATGCGGATTCGCGTCTCTAATGAAAGGTAACTGTGCAGTTATTGGAAACATACTTTCACTGCAAAAGCGGATCTTATTACGGCACAGAGCTGGGCCTGCGTCTTCCTACCTTAAGGTTTTGATGGTGAGATTGCTGTTTACTTTCATCTGGTTTTCATTTGAAAAATCCCATCTGCGCTAAGCCTGAAAGAATTGTAAAAATACTAAAGTTACAAGCATTTAAGTAAGGTGAACAGAATTTCCTGGGTTTACTTTGCTAAAATGATGTTTAAAGAAGATTTTGGTGATGTCGGCTGTGAGACCACTATAATATACCTGCTATAACTAATTATGTGTCTGAGACAGGAGGCAAAGCAGGACTTCAGTCCCCGAGGGGTGGGGGAATATGCTGGCAGCCTCATGCACTTACACTAAGTATGGACATTTTCAAAAGTGAATGTATTATACTTAAACTAATTATGCAAAACTTCAGATAATAGCATATTTATCTGCCATCATATATTACAATCTAAACACATATTGCTGTACACATCAAAGATGGAAATAATGGAGTGGAGGAAAGAATGTTTCCATATTTCAAAGGAACTAAGAATCAAATCAAAACAAACAAGCTAGAATGTTCCCCTTTTATATACAAGTCATAAAGGCTCAGGTTTACTATGAGAAAACACTGTGTAGCCTAGTTACTCTGGCATCAGTGGATGAAGTATGTCTCAAGGAAAATAGGAGAAATGAGAGAAGTGGGAATGTCAATAAGTTAAATGCGAATGCTTTAAAAGGTATCTTGGCATCAGACTCTATAGAAATAAAAGGGAGCATTTGGGTCAACATGGCGTCTGGGCAAGTAGGGACACTAACCCCCACCCCTACCCCAGGTACACCATTTATATTAATGGTAATAATTCAGGCCAGATATTCGAAAAGATGACTTAGATATTTCTAAGGTGCTCATTTCACAGTTGAAAAGAGACATTAAACAACCATCTGGCCTTTACCCAACTTCGGATGCTCATTCACTGAGTATTTCGATGACGTTCAAATCAACCGCTGGTCCAAGAAACAGTATCTGTTTAGGTGATTTTAATCCAGCGGTTCGAAACCCTTTGCAAGCTCTGCACCTATGACTGGTTTCCCCCAGATGTGTTTGTAGAAGTGCGAGTCCAGTTCAAACTTCTGAAAGAGACAAAACTCAACCTCTAATCCTTGCCTGGGTGTAAAGTGTAGAATTTACAAAAGGTCCTCAGCCTGAGGACCCCTGAAAGAAAACGGGTCCTTCATTGCTTCCTTGAAGGATTATTCTGGAAATTTAAACACAGACACACACACGCGCACACACACACACACACACACACACACACACTGCAGGAAAAGAATATACTGAGCCAAATAAGGAAGGAGCCTCTGCTAGCAGGGGTGTTCCAGTCAAGATGGGGATGAGTATATACACTTACCATTCAGGAGTGAGGTAACGGTTGGAATTTCCTTTCTATGGCTGTTTCCTCTTACTAGTCACAAGTCAGCTGTATCACAACCTCTAATTAATATTCCTTGATACCTGATTCTAGTAGATTCTGATAGATTCTGTATGCATATTCCCCATTACATTTTCATAATGACATTTACATTTAAAATAAAATTCGTGACACTTTCTGATTATTTAATGGTCAATTTCTCCCCCAATACTCTAAGGTCCCAGAAGGCGGACATAATATCTTATTTGATTCTCTCCAAGTAGACATAAATAAATAATTTGAGAATAAATCAGGATATGAGTGAATATTTAAATTGCTTAAATTAAGTAGATATATAATGCATTATATCTATTTGCAAGAGTTTTGAGATCCTGAGATATCCAGCATCATGTTTACAACTGTCGTTCTTTCTATTATCTTATATAAATTATTTTATATTAGTCTTAATAATTTTTTAAAATAGACTATTTTGAGACAACAGAGAAGCATATAATGACACCTCATTATCACACAAAGTGGGTAGTTTACATGAAAATTTATTCGTGGTGCTGTACATTTTACAGGTTTTGAAAATTATACAATGACCTAGATCCATCATTAGAGTATCAGACAGAATAGTTTCAGTGCCCTAAAAAGTCCCCATTCTCCATATCCAACCCCTTTCTCCCATGATTCTTGGCAAACACTAATCTCCTTACTGTCTCCATAGTTTTGCTCTTTCCAGAATGCAGGATACCTGGAATTATAGAATATGTAGCCTCTGCAGAGTGATGTCTTTCCCTTAGTAATATGCATTGATGGTTCCTCCACGTCTTTTCATGGCTTACCAGCTCTTTTCTTTTTCCTGCTGAGTAATATTCCATTGTCTGGATATACCACAGTTTGTTCATTCATCTCCCGAAGGGCATTTTGGTTGTTTCCAAGTTTTGGCAACTATAATAAAACTGCTATAAACATCTGTTTGTAGCAGGTTTTTGTGCAGACATAACTTTTCAACTCATTTGGGTAAAATACCAGAAGGCACAATCCGCGGATCGTGTAGTAAGAGTATTTTCAGCTTTGTAGGAAATTGCTAAACTGCCTTCCAGAGTGGTTGCATCATTTTACATCCCCAGTAGCAGTGAATGAGATTTCCTCTTGCTCTGCCTTCTTAGCAGTGTTTTATGTTGCCAGGTGTGGGCATTTGGGCCATTCTAAGAATGGTGTAGTGCTATCTTGTTATTTGGATTTGCATTTCCCGACTGACATATGCTGTTAAGCCTACTTTCGTAGGCTCATTTGTTACCTACATATCTTCTTTGTTGAGGTATCCAGGTCTTTTGACCACTTTTTAATCAAATTTTCCAGTTTCTTCTGGTTAAATTATTATTTTTTTAATTTGGAACATTTATCTGAATTGCTTTTCAAAATTTTTACCAAATTTTTAGTCAATAAACTGCTCACACAGTTCTCAGAGAGACTGATAGGTGGCTCTCATGTTTAATTTAACAGGTACAATTTGTACCTATTATTTTATCTAAACTCACTTTTTGTTGCCAAACATTGTTTGAACAGCAAACTGAATAGAGATTCTAACAAAGAGCACCTGTACTTTGAAACACTGACAAAAGCAAGATTTTCAGAAAATGAATAAATAGAGCAACAAAAATACTATAGAGGACTTTAAATTTCACTTTTCTGAAAATTAACTAAATAGTAGTATGGATTTAATTCTAAAAACATGTCATAAAATCGAATGCCACAGAGGCCAAATTTTTCCCAGCTTTTATGCCCAGCATTATAATTCCCCAAGAAATATCCAGAAAGAGAATATTCTGACAATATTTGATACCAGTACTTAGTCATTCTCTAAGGTTTATAAATGTTATTTCAGGTGATTTTAATGAAGGGGAGAGAGAGAAAGAGAGAGAGAGAGGGAGAAAATAAGAGAAGAGAACGTTTCTCACATCTGGTCACTTCACATCTTTAGTCTTTTAGATTTCCAAATACTGTCCCCGAAGCACAAGCAAAGCATTCTTGCCATGACTCACTTTCTGTACAACAGCTTGTTAGAGAACGAAAATGGAATTCCCAATTAGAAATATATACATAATGTTCAAGTTATGTCCAGCTCTGCAAATGGAAGGGGCAGAAAATAGCAAATGTATCCATTTACATAAAACAAACACACTTTGCTCTATAGGAGACATCTATTAAAGCAGGATTCTGCCCAACCAATTTGAGCTTCATGCAATTCCAAATAGGCTGAGAAACAAATCTCTGGTACCCAGTCCTGGCTTTCACAATATGGGAATTTACTTTTTTAAGACAAGAAAAAAAAAAAAACCATCAAATTATATTGCTAATAAGAATTGCTCGTATGACACCTGCATGGCTCAGTTAAATGAGTGTCTGCATCTTGATCTCAGCTCAGGTCATGATCTCACAGTTCATGAGTCTGAGCCTGGCATTGGGCTCTGCGCTGACAGTGCAGAGCCCGCTTGGGATTCTCTCTCTCTCTCCCTCTCTCTCTCTCTCTGCTTCCGTTTCCCTCTCCTTTCTCTCCTTCCCCCGCTTGCACTCTCTCTCTCTCTCTCTCTCTCTCTCTCTCTCTCTCTCTCTCGGAATAAATAAACTTAAAAACAACTTAAAAAACAAAGAATTGCTTGTACTACCTGAAGCTTAGGAAATTCTTTGGATACTAAAACAAATTTCGTTAGCAGATACTGGGAATGTTAGTACATTCAGGGAAGAGTTTATAAGATATTGATCATCCTATCACAAATTGTGTATTCTTGCGAATTGGCAGCCATCGTTTCCTTTCCAGGGCACATAAAATCAACAGCGAATACTAATCTCGGTGAAGGGAACAATTGCGTCCTGTGACTAAGACTTCAGTTCAACAGCTCTGTGCTGAGATTGCTCAGGCAAGCTCTGTCTCCTGAACTATCTATACGTCCAGTTGATTTATTCCGTAATCGCTTTGGAAGCAGATGTTTGCCTTGCCTGCCAATCAATGATTATTTTATTGAGTGCTCAGTATGTTTGGTGGAGTATGTGGTACTTGTCCTCAAGGGGCTTATAACTGCTGATTGGATGTCTTGATTAATTTAACAGCTAGACAGTTTGTGTGCCAGTCTCTACATGAGCAGCTCTTAATCTCCTCTATATTCCTATGTGATGGGCGATTTTATTGCCATTTTACAGATGGGGAAATAAAAGCTCAGAGCTCAGGCTCTCATAGTAATGTTGGAATTCAAGCCCCAAACGCTAGGCTCTGAAAGCCATTGTGATTAATTTTACATATTTTCCTATGTTGGCTTCTCTTAAATTTCTGAAAAAGGCTTCCTCCTCACCTTTGCTCTTTTTATGACATAAAAGAGCTTTATTTGCATTTAACACCCTTTACACTGCTGACAGTACTCTCGGTGTATTTTTAGGCCGTCATGACTTTAGAGGGAAGCAGGAAAAAATGAGGAGAATTACCAAATATTGAAAAATGCTCACCATGTAGACAGGGGAAATTTTTGCTTGGTCAGTATGTCGAGAACCTTAATTTCTCCAATGGAAATTCACTCTCGGGTGAATAAGTGCCCTTAACAGTAACAACGGCAGTAACAAGATTTATTTACAGCTTCTCTCCCCTACAAACAGAGTTCTCAATGAAGTGATATAGTAAAATGATGTTTTGGTCTGGGAGGATTAAAAATAAAGTCTTTATGGAAATAGCAGTATTACATTTTGGTAGATTAGGCTTAATCAAATCACTGAATATACGAAGGACAACTAGCTGAGTAGAAATGTGTGGGATAAATAAAGATACAGAGTAAGCATTCTGTGGGGTAGCGATCATGACGTGGGCTCTTCGATAACTCCCACCCCCTCAGACACCCAGAGGGGCCTGTGCCTGCGCATGCCTGTCAATTAGTTATGCTTTATTAAAGAAAGTACCAATAGGGATGCCTGGGTGGCTCAGTTCATTAAGCGCCCAATTCTTGATTTTGACTCAGGTCATCATCTCACAGTTGTGAGATCGAGTCCCACGTTGGGTTCAGCATAGAGCCTGCTTGGGATTTTCTCTCTGCCCCTCCTCCTCTCATGCTCTCTCTCTCTCTCGAAATAAATAAACAAACTTAAAAAGAAAGACCGATAAAATGTATTGGCATAGCATTATTTATTTTAATCACTCATTTGTTATTTACTAACTTATGATGATGATGATGATGATTAATATTTCACCACTTACTTTTTCCTCACTTTTAAATAGTATTTATCTAAAAAGTAAATAATTTAGCAGTTCGGGAAACATTTACTCAACATTATTTAATGATTTGACACACACTTTCATAGCACTTAACAATGTGCTGAGTATTGTTCTAAGTTCGTCATAGATAAGAATTATTTATTCCTCTTAACTTCTTGAGCCTTCTTAGCAATAGGCACATGATTATTCCATTTTACAATTGAAGAAACTGAGGCAGAAGAAAGCTAGAAAACTTAACTGTGGTCAAGTAGCAGATGCCTGGCTCTGGGCTCCACGCTATTAACTGTTACACCTTTGTGCCTCTCACTTTCTAAGGAAATTGTCTTGATTATTTACCCCTGAAGAAGTCGTGTGGTGAGGAGACAAATTTTGGTTATGGTACAATAAAAGAAAAAATAGTTCCTAGCAGCATTTAAGAAAATTTTCAAGAAAAATAATTTATCGGGCCATATATAAAATATATATGTTCTTAAAAATTTAATGAGCTAAGAGTTGGACCTAATTGGTCAGGTAAGTGAATGTGAGAAAATCTGCACGGCCTCTTAACCACAGGAATGTTAATACGCAGACATGTTCAGGGGAAAAAATGAACTTGAAGACTGAATCTAATTTTATTTTTTTATTTTGACGTGAAAATGTGTGCATTTGCAGAATTCATCATCCACGTGCCACCCGCTTCTGCCCAGTATTTATCACTGCAAATTTCAGCAGATGGAAGCCTTGGTTGGTTGAACTAACTAGAATTGTCTGTGTTCACCATTTTTCCGGTAGCCATTTTAGTTGGGCTGGCAACTGTAGTGAAGGCTGACTTGCAGAAGACATTTTGGCTGACACTGTGTGCCATTTCCTGCCCGCCCTCATATTGAACACGGGGGTACAGTTAGTGGAAATTGCTTTAGGAATCAGAGGAGGAATGCATGGAACAGGGGAACCAATCATCGTTTCCATATTATACCAGAAGGCCATGACAGTGATGTCAAGTCAGATGTGCCTTGTGGAGAGTTTCGTCATGCTTGACTAAAACCCTACGTCTATTTTGAGACTCTTGAAGATGAAAACTCCAGCTTTATTTGTGTTATCAAATTAGTCAGAATTCTTGATCTTCACAGCTTTCCAGTGGAATCTGTCTACATAGATCATGTAATTCGCACACAAACCAGATCAGTTACCATTAGCCCATTCTTCTCTTTGGAACTCCCAAATCTGTGGTTAATTTCCTCAGCTATAAAGAGAAGTCAGTTTCCGAGAATGGCATCTTGTTTTATTTACACAAATAGGCATGTTCCTTACAAGAATTTCCATAACACTTGAAAAGGGAAATGACTACTTTCTCACCCAATATTACTGTCAAAAATTATATTGAGAGGACTAGGTTTCTAGGACGAGGGTTTTGAATAATATATAGCACATGTGCATACCATAAACAAAAATATATTTGAAGTACATGAATAACATGTTAGCGTTTTTTTTTTATTGTTTTCTTTCTTTTTGAAGAGGGAACAAGTAAAATAAGCCATGTTTCAATCTGAGAGAATTAAATGTCTCTTATTTGCAGAAAGCAAGCAATTTGGCTGATCATGTTTAATCAAATTATTCATGTGTGAGGGCTGGCATATTTTCTTTGTGGGAGCAACAAGCTGAGGAGGAATGCACCGTCATCATAACGTCTCTGTGTGTGAACATACTCTGTGTGGTCATTTTATTGTCTCCTATTCGCTGACTGGGGAAGACAACCAGACATGTTTTGAGTACTGGTCGCCGACTAATTGCAGACCTGCCCTTATTATTCTCCTCTCCTGCTTTCCTCTCCTCACTTGATAGCGACAGAGGACAGGCCAGACTTTTTATGTGAAAGTGAAGCAAAAATGTGTTCTTGAGTATACCCTTTAAAGACATTCCAGTGGTAAGCGTATTCATACTGTGGTAAAAATTCTCTTTCTTGACAGTTTCTAATTTATTTAATAGCAATTGGCATGTTCACTTTCTCTTTCCTTCTATCCCTCCACCTCGCCCCTGGTGTCCTGATTCTTTTTCAAACTGGTTTGCCACAGGGAGGGATACAAGACTCTTGGACTCCAGTAACAAGGGAGGAAGATGGTGGAGACTGTTCAGCTGTGAAATCTCTGAATGTTGTAATAGAGATCAGATGAGCAAGTGACATCACTATGCTTCAGTCCCTGCTTTGGCAAAAATCTGTTCTCAATTTTTGAGTTGCCTAGAAGCAAACATAATATTTTAGCGAAATGGGTTATAAACTCAGTGTGTTGGCTGATACCGTGTAAGTCAGTCATTTTATCATTTTAAATATCTAAAAACACTCATGTACATTAATGAGGCATGGGAATTTAGAGCAGGGAACAGGACATTGGGACAGCAAAATAAATAGAGAGGAGTTAATGTCCCCACGACTCGTGTTTTGAGGGGTCATAGCTATAGCTCGCTCCTCATATAGCATAATAGCAGTTTACTATTTGCCTTGAAAATGGGGTTGAGGGAGAGGAACATGGGACCCCTTTTCTTGTTCCTAACCACTATCGCTAATGAGTTACAAGGAATTTCCCTTCTCTCTCCCTTCCCTCTCTCTCTCTATTCTATTTCTTGGGCCACTCTTAACAGTTTTCTTTTCTTTATTTTATTTTATTTTATTTTATTTTATTTTATTTTATTTTATTTTATTTTATTTTATTTTTGAGAGACATAGAGACAGAGAGTGAGCAAGGGAAGAGCAGAGAGAGAGGGAGATACAGAATCTGAAGCAGGCTCCAGGCTCTGAGCCGTCACCACAGAGCCCGACGCGGGGCTCGAACTCACAGACCATGAGATCATGACCTGAGCTGAACCGACTGAGCCACCCAGGCGCCCCTTAACAGTTTTCTTACATGGTTAAGCTACTCAAAGTCTACTCTAGTTGAGTTCAATACTCACATCTCCAGCCTGGCCGTTTGTGCATAATGCCAGCTCTGTCTGGCAGCCCGAGAATGAGCGAGCTTAAGCAAGCTTCTGGCTGAGGCTTTTTATGAGTCTGACTCCACCCAGCCCTCAGTTCCTGCCATTCACTGGGATCACTCACAGCCTCTTGGTAATGTGGTCTGCCCACCAGCAGGCCAGCCCTGTGAGCGAGTCGGCAGCCAGAGAGTGGATGCGAAGCTATCTGCTATAGTGTCCATGGCACGCCACAGGGTACCCAGCCATCTGTGCTGAAATGAAAGGTGCAAGTATTGTCAGCCTCACTGCCACCCCCTCTCTGTGCTCAGGTCTCTCTCTCTAGATGTGTTTCCTTTACATCAGGTAAGTGCAGAAAGAATGAGCAAGGGTACTACCTAAACTGGTGTGCACTGTGGAAAAGAGATAACATTCTTTTTGCAGAAATCCTCCTACTTATAAGTGATTTTCTTGATGACACCCTCACGAGATGTGGGGCGGTTAACGCCCCCTTGTAAGGATCTGAAAGAAAGCCCTGACTCTCCGCAGTTCAATGCCTCCCAAATATGAAGATCCCTCATATTCTTAACTTTATACAGTCGGAAAGGGCAGAGGCTGGACTGGAGGTAAGACACAGAGCTTCTTCTTATCGAGCCCCAAGACAGGTGTCTGGCCCTCACTTTGGGCATGTTCCTCTTTAGAATATTGGCTACTTTGTGTCTGCCTATCCAGGGCTTTGAGGTTTAGTCCTCCATTCCAGGATAAGGAGAAAGGTATTTCTAATTATTATGTGATGCTACAAAGTTCCTCTACAAGAGGAATAGTTTTCAGTAATGGGACCAACTAAAGGTACTGTTAGGTTTTGCATTTTGAATCGTGAACAAATGCCAGCTTCTTCCTCACTTTATTATTCCTACCACCCTTCCTGAGTCCCTTCCTGTCCTAGGTACACTCTATGTTAAAGAGAAGAATAATTCATGTCATCATCTGGGTGAAGTATTCCTCATCCACGCTGAGAACCCAGGACAGTTCAAACATAAAATCTCACTTCAGCCATGTGACACCTGGTGTTCTGGACATTCAGTGCCTGTTTATCAAATATTCCTGCTGTAGAAGTAATCAGAGAACAGAAGAACTCACACATATCAGTTCTTGATCTCTTGCTTAGTGTGGTCGAGAGGACAATAGTAACAAGTAATATATATGAATGAAAATAGAGGTCTCTTCCTCCAAAGAGTTAAAGTCTTCCTAAAAGTTCTTATGTTTATTATGGAACATTTTATTTGAGATAAGTACTATTCATCTTCAGATCTCATGGATTTGAACTTTGACAAGTGGACGCACACGGTGGCTTAGTCCAGTGCTCATAACGTGAGTGGTTGAGGCAGCCAAACCCAAGATAATGGATTTGTAGAATTTCACGTCATTTTTTTAAAAGGTTTATTTCCTAACTTTCGACACAGGAGGAGAGAGAGTGTGAGCAGGGGAAGGGCAGAGAGAAAGAGAGAGAGAATCCCAAGCAGGCTCCATGCTGCCAGCACAAAGCCCGACATGGGGCTTGAACTCACAATCTTTGAGATCATGACCTGAGCCAAGATCAAAAGTCAAACGTTTATTCGACTGAGCCACCCAGGAGCCCCAGGTTTTTAGAATTTCAAGCTAGAGAGGCTGGGCTGCATGAACTCTGCTTAAAGGAGTCATCTTGCTAACCTTCTGTATTCATTCCTGCTTGAGATCAAATCCCTTTACCCCAGAGAGACCTGGCACATTCAAGAACTTCAAATTGCAGGAAATAATTGAGGATGGCTTATTGCGATCCTAAGTATCATATGCAAACCTTATGAGGTCGGCGAGCTATGTGGAATAACACTGCTGTGTCCCAGCCACGAAAATTATCCATATGAATGGTTAGCTGACTGTGTCACTCCAAACCTCAAATATGTACAATGCTACTTTCATTCAAGTCATATGTGTTCAGAGCTCTTCAATGTAGCATAAAGTTACTGTGAAAGCAAAAGCTGTGCATACATTCCACACTCCACCCAATGTCTTACTGAGTATTCTCTACCTGTAGATGCAGATTCTCCTGAAGATAGCATCTAGGGCTTTCCCTGGACTGTTCGTAAGAAGCCATATTGAGAGGAACCATGTCTCAAAACGCATAAGTAAGTTCTGACAGGACACACGGTTCTCATCTGCCAGGAGTATTTAGAAGATTTTTTTTTAAATTTGGCTTCTGAAAAAGAGCAGTTGGATTATAACATGTAATAGAGCTGTAATGATTTTGCAACAAGGGGGGAGACTGCCTTTAAAGGCATGAAACTATGTTCACATATGCACATGTGTCTATACAGACACATTCATGCATATGCTGATAAACGTGATTTTTTTTTTCCTTTCTTTTCAGTGCTGAAGAGAATTGGGCCAATACTTTAAAAACATTATTTTCCTTGCCTCCAAACTTTTTTTTTTTTGTTTCAAATCACGGACTGCCTAATGCTATCTGGTAAGGATAAATTGGAATGCCACTTACTTCTAGACCTCATATGTTTCTAAATTCCCCATATTCCACCTCCAACTTAGTACAAATAAATGGGTTCTACATTTTTGCATTTATATCAGATGTCGCACTGTGACAAGCATCTCGCTGCACTGGACAGAGAACTGTGTCCATTTTTTTTGTATTAGTTCCCGATCTGGTAACTGAAATCCTAAGGAAGAAGTCACTCTGCACTGATGAAGCCAGTGTTCTCTCCGGAGTCGGAACAAATTGTCTTTCTTGCTGGTGCCGATTCCTTCAACACTCTCTGGAACTTGTCAAGGACGAGTAGGGTCAAGAATAGCTTTCCCATTTTAAGCTACATGACAAAACAGCATAAAGTGTCCCATTTCAGCAAGACTGCATGAAGTTTATTCCTGTCATTGGTGCAATCAAATCAAATCTGTTCACCAGAAGTCAAATGTATTAGCTCCACTCTTTTTTATAATTCAGGAATTAGAGAGCCACCTACTGGCCTAATCTTCCTAAGTGGTTTTCCAAACAGCTAGGGTGCTATCATGAAGAGTGGAATCACAGGCCAAAACTTTAAGCCAAAGAAAAAGTACTTATCTTTCCCTTTATATGGGGAGGGCGGGGGGAGAAGTAAATGCTTTCTTCTGAGACTAGAGAAGGAAACAGAAATGCAATTTCTATTGGAAAAATTAGATAAAATGGAGTGCATATTACATAAGTAAAATGAAATGATAATGAATATTAGCTAACTAGGTAATCAGCAAGTAGTTAGGAAAAATATGTTCAGGTGTTTTTTTTTTTTTCTAGAATATTTATGAGGCATGCTAACTGTTGTCAGAGAATTTTTATTCTAATTTGAAATGAGAAGAAAGCAAAAATAGGACACTGAGTGCATGAGACAACATTCTGACAACACAGCAAATGTACCGGACTTACAGGTAGAGCGCCTGTGTCTAAACGTTGCACACCCCACTTACGAACCTGATACTTCAGAGCAGCTCATTTAGCCCTAGCTGCCGGTTCTGAAAATTGAGGAAGATAATATATGCCTCATAACTTACTATAATAATATGCTCGAATTAAAAGCATGTTGTATACATACAGGGTATAAATGCTGGCATCATGAAGGCTGAATGTATGAAATCCTGAGATCTAAACACTGCACGCAGGTTTATCCCATATTTCCCCCACTTAAGGCCCGAGTACTTACGGGTGCTATTATAAGGAGGGCTTGAATAATGCTGAAAGTGACTTAATACTTTTATAAAGTATTTAAGTCATCTGAACATAGAACAAATTCCCATCAGTCCGAAGGGAAAATTAAAAAAAAAATGCTAACACATGATTTCCCCATGGTTGGTAGTAGTTTAATTTATATCGACACATTTGAAGGATGGGAGGGAGAATGGACTAAGCTGAAATTTAATCTCTAGCTTCCTGAACATAGGTTTTAAACAATCAGTGAGAGAGAGAATAAAAAAATCAAGTATGGAGTAAAGGGAAGAAGGGGAAGATGATAGAGATTTCCAGAGTATTAAGCTGAAGAGGGAGACTTCATAAAATTTAAGTGAAAACGTCGAAAGAGTCAAATTAGCTTGGGAAGCAGGACGTAAAAATAATAATGTTAATGAGCAAAATCTCTGGGATATCTAGAGGTTTGTGGAAGCGCTCCGACTGTGAGCGAGTGTGCTCGTTGTCGACACAGGACAGTCTTCCGTCACCGCTGAGGAAGGCGACGGCCCCTGGAAGAACACTGCTGCCTTCATTCAGAGTCCGCTGAAAATCAGGAACGTGGAGTCCACCCGGGCAAAAGGTCTGAGATTTGGAAGCTTCTTTGTAAGGAGAATTCTAAAGCCTACCTTTGCTTCAAGTATAAACGCAGATATAAATGTTTCTTCTTTGTGTGGCCTCATTCAAAAGAACTTACCGTTTCTTTAGAATGTAATAAAAAAAGCCTTACATTGTCCTTTATCTTTTTCAGTTTGCGTGATGACAGTGAGTAATATAGCCATTGTAAATTTTTAGACAATGAAAGTAAATTAATACTGGGCCGCCTTATATATTTTCCAAAGCCTTCCATATTTCTAATATCGATGAAAGGGTGTGTCTGCCACCACCACTCACCATCAGGGAAATACAAACCAAAACCATGGTGAGATAGCACCCCACACCTGTCAAGATGTAAAATTAGAGGCGCCTGGGTGGCTCAGTCGGGTTGAGTGTCCGACTTCGGCTCAGGTCATGATCTTGCAGTCTGTGAGTTCGACCCCGCGTCGGGCTCTGTGCTGAAAGCTCAGAGCCTGGAGCCTGTGTTCTGATTCAGTGTCTCCCTCTCTCTCTCTGCCCTTCTCCTGCTCATGCTCTGTCTCTGTGTCTCAAAAATAAATAAACGTTAAAAAAAATTTTTAAAAAAAGATGTAAAATTAACAACTCAGGAAATAACGAGTATTGGTGAGGATGTGGAGAGAGGGAAACCCTCTTACACTGCTGGTGGGAATGCAGACTGGTGCAGCCTCTCTGGAGAACAGTATGAAGGTTCCTCAGAAAGTTAAAAACAGAACTACCCTACCACCCAGCAATTGCACTACTAGGTATTTATCCAAAGGATACAAAAACAGTGACTCAAAGGGACACATATACAACCCCAAAGGGTTGTAGCAGAACTACCAACAATGGACAAGTTATCCCAAGTGACTGATGAATGCATAAGAAGATGTGGTATATGTATGCGATGGAATACTCCTCAGCCCTCAAAAAGAATGAAATCCGCCATCTGGAATGACATGGATGGAAGTAGAGCGTATTATGCCAAGCAAAATAAGTCATTCAGAGTAAGAAAAACACCATGTGATTTTACCCATATGTCAAATTTAAGAAACAAAACAGATGAACGTAGGGGAAGCGAAAGAAAAATAAGATAAAAACAGAGAGGGAGGCAAACCATACGGGGTTCTTAACTATAGAGAACAAAGTGAGGGTTGTTGGAGGAGAGGTGGGCAGGGAGATGGGCTAAATGGGTGATGGGTATTAAGGAGGGCACTTGTGATGAGCTCTGGGAGTTATATGTAAGTGATGAATCACTAAATTCTACTTCTGAAACCAATACTGCACCATATGCTATGTGTTAACTAACTTGAATTCAAATAAAATCTTGGGAGAAAAAAAAACAGACAAAAAAGCATATTTGCCCCTTCACTATTTATAATAATAAAAAAAAAAACCTCATTAAACCTGATGTATCTCAACATTAATAGATTTAGTGGAAAATGCTTAGGATGTTTAAATTCTTTTTTTGAAATGTTTATTCATTTTTTGAGACAGAGAGACAGAGCACAAGTGGGGGAGGGGCAGAGAGAGAGGGAGACACAAAATCTGAAGCAGGCTCCAGGCTCTGAGCTGTCAGCGCAGAGCCTGACATGGGGCTTGAACCCAGAAACTATGAGGTTATGACCCGAGTCGAAGTCGAACGCTTAACCGACTTTGCCACCTAGACGCCCCAAATATATTCTGTTTTCTGGATAAAAGATTTAACCATCCACAGTCTGTATTTGTAATACAGAATTCAAAGGTAAGCTCCCTTTTTATCCCCACACCTCCCATCTTTAAAGATCCAACATACAGGATACCTCTTTCCTGAAGCAAATTAATTCATGGTGCTGGAAAAGTCTGAAGGTGAAACTCACAAGTTCTTAAAGCACAGCCTGGTTATTTAATCATCGCCACCTACAATGAACCAAGAGAGTACACGTCTCTTATTTTGCTTCCATTCCTTTCTTAACTGCACTGCAAAATATATCTTTTACACATGAACATTTATTTCCTCTCTAAAATGAAAATCCCACAGTCTTCCCTCTGAAGCCCCAGAGGTTTCAAGAGACTCCTCGCTTGTGGTATTTATATTTCCCGTGCATTTTAATTAGTGTTGCCCTTAATAGATTATAGCATAAAATGTTGCTTAAAATAGATGCCATGCCCCTGGAGGGCTCAAGGGATTGATGGATCCCCCTCCACCCACAACACAAACCATGAGCACACACTCACTTGTGTCTTAGCTGGCATCACGACGGAACAAGAACGAGATCAGGCACGTCACCCCTGGGAGTCCTGCTATTTTGATTTACTCTACGGATGGAGGGACCGTACCTGATTAATGGATCTAAGAGGTTGTTCAAACTAGCGAGACATCAAAATTACCAGGAAGATTTTTCTTTTTCTTAAAAAGAGCTTACCTGACCTTATCATAAAAATTCTGAATGACACTCCCCCCAGGATGGAATCCTAAAAGTTGTGAATTAAAAACAGCTTCATGATTCTTCTGCAGTCAACCTGCAATTCACATCTGGAACCAGTGGCTAATCCAAGAATACATGAAATTAGTTAAGTCTTTGAGATACACATTTAAATTAGTTTGAGGTCCTTCTGCCTTCTACCTTCTAACCCAGCCAACTAGAATTCCTCTTAAGGGTTTAGGGCTCAGGTCCAATTCAACGCCTTCCTTTGCCTGGTTTTGCGTGTTTCTAACTCAAAGTCTCTTCAGGATAGAATAGATTTTTGCAAGCGGAATTCTGGATACTGTGTTAGAACTCAAGATATCCTGATGTAATCTAAATTCCCCACTGTCACCCAGATTTCTGATACTTCTAACATAATTTTATACTAGTTAAGTTTAGAATTCCAGGGGTAGCCATCAAATCATGAAGGCATTTTTTAAATAGAGATAAATTGAGTACAAAACCATCATCTGAGCTATATTTTATAGCCTTGGAAATCTTTAGAAAGCTGTGGCTCATTGTGTGGATTTTCACATCGAACTGTTGAAGTTCAAAGCACGTCTTCCATTTGTTTGCAATTATGCTGAAGTTGTTTCATCTTTCTCTTTCTTTTTTTTTGTTTATTTATTTATATATTTAGAGAGAGAGAGAGAGAGGCAGAAGGAGGGAGAGAAAGAGGATCCCAAGCTAGCTCCACACTGTCGGCACAGAGTCGGAAGTGGGGCTCGATCTCACAAACCCGTGAGAACATGACCTGCGCCTAAACCAAGAGTCAGATGCTTACCCTGCTGAGCCACCCAGGTGCTCCTGTTTCATCTTTCTAAGACTTAGTTTTTACATCTGTCAAGTGGTGATAATTACATTCTTTATATCCTATGGTTGTCATGAGGACCACATGGCATAAGCCATGTAATGCACTTAGCCCAGTTTCCAGAAAATAAGTACTAACACCTCCTACTTAACACTACTTTTATATATTATTATCAACCTACTGAAAATTTAATAGAGGCAACCTTCAGAGACATTGCAAGTTCGGTTCCAGACTTCCATAATAAAGTGAATATTGTACTAAAAGAGGTCGGTGAGTTTTTGGATTCCTGGTGCACATACTGAGAATGTTTACACTACACTCCATAGACAAGTGTGTAATAGGATGTCTAAGAAAATGTACATACTTTAATTAAAAATAAAATTTTACTCCTAAACATTGCTCACCATCATCTGAGTTTTCAGCAAATCATAATCACTAGTCACAGATAACCATAACAAATATAATAATAATGAAAAAAGAGTTTGAAATATTGCAAGAATTACCAAAATGGGACACAGAGACCCAAAGAGAGCAAATGCTGTTGGAACCATGGTGCTGACAGAGTTGCTCAATGCAGAGTTGCCACAAACCTTCAATTTGTGAAAAATAAACAAAAAAAAACCCAAAAAAAAAAAAAAAACGAAAAAACAAAAACAAAAAACAAAAAACCAAAACAAAACAAAACAAAAATGCATTATCTGTAAATCACAATAAACTGAAGCACAGCAAAGTGAGGTGTACCTATAACAGATACTCTGAAACAGCTGGAGAATTCAAGCTGATTTTCTTGGTTTTGGTCATTCCTTCCTAGTACCCTTGGCCAGATAATCTCAGTACTATAAAGCCTGAGATGGAATTCGCCACAAGTAGGTGCACTTAGTAGTTGGACTATGGCCTCTTACAGTGAACTGAACTCTTGAGCATGTGTCCTTCTTTTGTTTCCATTTATTTCTCAACCACACCACAAACTATCTCTTGCACGTGAAATTCGCAAATACAAAATTGCTGTAAGAAGCCTGGGGAAGTTTTGATTGTAACACCAGAATCTCTCCATAGGATCTTGGAAGGTTATTTATTTAATCTCCCTCCTTCTGATTCCATCTTGAAAATAGAGGACGGGGCGGGGGGCGAGGGGGGTGAGGGGAGGGACTGTCCAAAACTTCAGCATTCCTACAGAAAAATATCTGTGAGGAATTCAGTAATTACAAATACTAAATGAGAAGCCACTTGGAGATAAATTGATGAAAAACAAAACCTTCAAGAAAAAAAAAAAAAAAAAAGATTATGCATGTAATGACCCAGACTTCTGCCTCTACCATTTGGCTAGTTTTAGTTGTGGGCGTGTTCATTGCAGTTGATTGAATAAATTGATCTCTTAACTGTGACAGGTAGCTTCAGACAATACCTGGTCTCTGTGTATTTCATGGTTGCTGTAACATGCTGTGGGGTTTTATCTGTCCATATTTATGCCTTTGAAAATGATCTCAGCATGAGCTGTTAAATGTTATTGGATTTGGTCAATATTCCAAGTGAAGTGGTAAGTACTGTTCAGCTAAGTCACCTGACAAGTCCCTGCAGTTAAGGATTTAATTTATAACACCTTCCAGAGCAAAGGAATAAAACTAAAGCACCACTTAAACCCACATTATATAATATGTCTACGTATCTCAGTGCTTCCAGAGAATTGAGCTGAACCAGCTGGACAATGAAGAGAGTCTTACATTTTCATAAATGGAGGGTCCTACAAATTTCCTTCCTCATACAGGTGCCACAAGGAGTCTTTATTCCTATTTAACCGAAGCACTACTCGAAACAGATATTTCTGCATTTACCACTGTCGTGAAATTTCAATTGTACGTGCACTTTTTAGTCTAAAAATATAAAAGCGCTTTATTCAGAGATGAAGTAGACCTCTCAGGATTGAGGAGTAAACATTTTTAGATACAGGCGGTTGACACAAATGGCGGTTCTGTTCCGTGGTCTGCCCAGGACAATCAACAGATATAAGTGAAATAAAAGCAGGGATTCTGGAAGGTAGTATTTTAGTATGCCTTTAGGATATGTCTGATGAGACTGAAGGAGAGTTTTTTCTAACGTTCATTTATTTATTTTGAGAAAGAGAAATAAAGAAGGAGAGAGCAACAGAGAGAGAGAGAGAGACAAAGAGAGAGAGGCGGGGCGGGGAGGGACACAGAGAGGGAGACAAAGAATCCCAAGCTGACTCCGAGCTGTTGGCCCAGAGCCCAGGGCAGGGTTCAAACCCACAAACCTTGAGATCATGACCAGGGTGGAAATCAAGAGTCTGACAACGAACTGAGCCACTCAGGTGCCCCTGAAGGAGATTTTTGACATCGTTCGTCTTGGAGAAGATTGTTTTGATTGAGCTAACAGGATGATCTATTTGCTTCATGAACTAAGAGGCCAACGTTCCCCAAGTTTGGTAAGTTCTCTGCTATGAGTCCGCAAAATAAACTTTCTGTCTCTCTCTCTCCTTCTGGAACTCCAATGATTGTTGATAATATTCCATAAACTGTCGCCTTTATTTGTGCTTTTTCTTTCTGTTTTCTGTATTCTCCTCTGATCGCGTTGTTTTCAAAGTTCCGATTGTCTACACTCGCCGAATCTGTATTCCGTCTGGCTGTTCTGCCATTGATACTTGCTATCGTATGTTTTATATCACTCAGTGAACTCTTCAGTTCCAGAATGTCCACGTGTTTCTTTTTTATGATTTCTATCTCTTTGTTACATTTCTCATTTCGTTCCCCTATTGTTTTCCTAATTATATTGAATTGTCTTTCTGTGTTATCTTGTAGATCTTTGCGTTTCTTCACAATAGATATTTTGAATTCTTTATCTGGTGATCACAGATCTCCGCGCCTTCAGGTTTGGTTATTGGAGGATTTCTGTGTTCTGGTGTCGTGATGTTTCCTTGATTCTTCACATTCCTTGAGTTTTGCACAGCTGTGGTTGCATTCAAAGTAGTGGTCACCTCCTCTAGTGTTTACTAGTGACCTTCAGGTGACACATTTATTTGTGGACAGATGCTGAATTTTAAATGTTAAAGGGAGGAAACAATGACGTGTGTCTTATGTACCAAGATGTGGACATCACTCCAGACTATATCTTTATTAAACATGCTTATATTTTATTCATCATGGATTTTTGCATTAATTTTGAGTTGTTAAAAAATAATACATTAAAATATCATTTACCTTAGTGGTTGAGTTTTTTGATCCTCTTTTAAATTGTGTGTTCTAGAGGAGGGTCTTATTTCCCTCGCCCTAGGCTTGGCCCTGATTTCCTGATTACTCACCATGCAAATAGAAGTAGTCACCCTCTCCCTTTCATTTGTATAAAATTATAATATTACACACATCGCACCAAATTATCTCATTACACAGATCACACAATAACGTTTCCACATCTCTAAGCATTGCCTACACACATTTCATCCTCAAAAATTTGAAGGTCGGTAATACTGTTTTTCCCATTCCACAGATGTGAACACTGATATTTGGAGATGATACGTAATTACCCAAAGCTACATGCTACTGAGTGATGGACGAGGAATGTGAAATCTAGTTTAAGTATGCATCCTTCACTTAAAAAAAAAATAATAATGCTTATTTATTTTTGAGAGAGAGAGAGAGAGAGTGAGTGGGGAACGGGTAGAGAGAGAGACACGCACACGGAATCTGAAGCAGGCTCCAGGCTCTGAGCTGTCAGCACAGAGCCCCACGCAGGACTGGAACCCACAAACCGCGAGATCATGACCTGAGCTGAAGTTGGACACTTAACTGACTGAGCCACCCAGGTGCCCCACACATCCTTCACCTTTAAACAAAAGACCGGATTGAATATATCTGTAGTTTGTGTCTGCTCCCTGAAGAAGATGATCTAGACTGACTGATTCCACTGCAATTGGGAAGGAAGACTCTGACTGTTGTATGCCCTCTGCCAGCCAATGGAAAATGAGTGATTTCACCTGAAGAATTAAGAGTTCTTACTGAGAGACTGAAGGCCAGCTGCCTGAAGCTAATCTTCTTCCCAAGGTTGTGGCCACAGTTTGGGGCTCTATATTCCATACTCCCTAGAATTGCTGTTTTCTCTTAGGTACTCAACACACATGTAATAGCAATCAAAATGCACTTTCAACTGTCACTGACAGGGGAAGGTGGATCCTTGTCTCCCAAGATGTTAGAGTAACTTGCTTCTGTAGAACTATGAGGTCTGTGTGACTTGTTGGCCCACCAGACTTCAAGTAAGGTTATTTCAATAGATAATGAAAGTCTTCCAAGCTCACAAGACAAGGGAAACTTTAATTAAAATCAATGAAGAAAAAAAAAAGTCTGTAAAACAATTAAGCACTGAAGTTGACTTCTTTTAATTTGGGGTCTGAAGGTCTTCTTGGGAAATTACTGAATCACTGGGATGATTTAATTTGGCTGCCTAGAATGAAGTTTTGGTGGATTAGAAATAGTCTCTCAGATATTGTGTAATGTATAATCTTGAGAAGCATTATTGGAACGGTAAAAATCCAAAGCAAAAAAATAAAACATTTAAGGAGTCAATTAGACTGAATTGGCTGTATTCTGGAATAGATTCCTTCTGTTGAAATATTTTACGGCCTGTTTGTTCCAGAAAAAAAAAATAGCTGGAACCATTTTCTCTGAGAAGTAAATAGAAGTTTAAATATAAATTTTACTCAAGAGTCTCAGACTTTTTCTAGAATTCAGTATATTGAAATAAATTAGTCAGTAAACAAAACAGAATCATAATTGCATAACTTCTTTATAAACTCTTATATAAAGTAGGCAAAGTCAGGAATATTAATAAGAATAATTGTCTCGTTACTCATTTAAATAGGTGTCTGTTGTTTCTATGGCCCGGTATTAGTTGATTTTCCTTTGGGAGAATACCCATTACCTTCTCTCTTTCTAGATGGTTTTTGTGGGGCTAATTCATCCCCAGCTCCACTGAATACACGCGATTCAGGTCAAAGCCAATTTGCTATTCCATTTGCCAAGATTCAGGATGGCCAGTGTGATTCAATTCAGTCCAAAAATTAACAAAAACAAAAACAAAAATGAGCCTAAGACTTTGTGTTCAAATGATTAAAGTAGAATTTTTTTTTTCTCTCCCTCTCCCTCTTTTTATGGACTTGAACCAAGAATATTTGTGCCTAAATCTGCTAGAGTCACTGTGTGAAGAAAGAATAAAGGAATGGAGAGAAGCCAAAGCCTAGTGATATCATTTGGACTCCTGGATCAAACCTATTCTGATGCTTCCATCTAAGTTTTTTACGACTATTACTCTTTCTGTGTAAAACAATTTGGCTTTGGTTTTCTCTTATTTGGAAATAGCAAAGTAAATATCTCTGAGGAAACTTATTATCTCTCACCTGACTTTGAGTCAGATGATACCATTTCATGAATGAAATGCATACATTTACTCAGGTTACATTAACAGGAAATAACTAATTCTCATTCTCTGAGAAAATGGCCATATAATATATATATGGAATATATGTTTCTGGAATATGTATATATGTACATTTTGTATAAAATTTTGTACATATATATATTCCATAAAAAAGATACTTGACCTATTCAGAGATTTTTTTCATTCACCATAAATTTGCATATGTGCAACCACTGAATAGGTCTTTAAAAAATTCAGCCTTTAAATTTTATGAGGGCCTTTCTCTTCTGAAAGTATGACTTAAACCAATAAGGCACCATAAAACAAGATAATAATCTGAAATTTCACAATTTATTATATAGGACTGATCTTACTATGGTCAATTGACAGTAGTAATAGGCAGACACAGAAGGAATAGAGAAAGTTACAGTTACAAAGTGAATTCAGGGTAGCAATGGTTGACTAATGATTGAAGAGCATTACATGGAAACAAAGAAAGTTCAAATAATTGGAAGTATTATTATTTAAATCAATCTGACCCACCTTCTTTAATTTCTTGTGTCTATGAACTGTTGCCCAGTAACTTACTATTGTACCATCATCAGAATGGATTGTTTCTGATAATCAAATCCCTTCCTAAAATGTTTATGTAGGGGTAAAAAAGAGAGACAGCCAAACTAATGATATCCAGTTGTATGAATTTTCACTTCCTTGGTTGAGTCAGTCTTGCACGGACACAGTCTTTAGGAAATCCATGCCCAAATACTTTGGTTAATGATGAACTTACTCTGCAATTGTTTAACCCCCTTTGGCTTTTCTTTCCCATCTGTAATGGGTGACACATCCCCCACTGAGTCACTTTTGACTTTAAATTGTGAAATGATGCCAAAGCTCTTTGCAAAAATAAAGTGTTCTGTATGTGATTCATAATCAAAATAATGATGTTAACCTCTACAGAGTCTCCTAAAAATAATTATGCTTCATAGACTCCAAATCGGTACAGCTGGCTTGAGTTTCATTTTTAAACCCACGTTAAATTAGGAGCATTTGATCAAGTAAACCTTGCTTAAAAGCAATAGACAAGCTAGGGAGGAGATGGAGTATCTAGTTAAGAAGAAACTAAGTGGAAAGAGTCAGAATGTGGTTTTTGGCAATTTGTATACGTAAACACATGTCTATTCCCAAAAGCAGGGAAGTAATTCCTTGTTTAAAACAAAACAAAAGAAACACAATAACAAAGAGAGGGTTGATAAAGTCAGAATGAGTCAATACCTCTTGTAAAAACAGTGGTCACAGTTGTCATTTCTTGAGGGTGTTGTCTCACCAGAAACTAGCTAAGCTACATATGTGTATTTTCCAAATTATTTTGTGTAACAACTTTAGAAACTGTATTATTAAATCCCACATTTTACAGAAAAAGAAACTGAAATTTCAAGAGGTTAACTAGCAGTACCAGAAATACAAATTAGTTAATGACAAAGAGGTATTCACATAAAGCTTGGGTAGTTGCCAGAAACTACAAGTTACAACAAGAAGGATCTTATACCCCATGTATTATTAGGTCATGTGTACCTAAAAATAACAATTTTGCTTACACTTAAGCAACATAAGCTAGAACTTCAATTTTGAAGCAGTTCAAAAGTTTCCCCTTTCTTTCGCTTTCTCCCTTCCTTCCTTCCTTCTCTCTTTTTCTCTTTCTTTCTTTCTTTCTTTCTTTCTTTCTTTCTTTCTCTCCCTTTTTGATTCCTTCCTTCTTTCCCTCCCTCTTTCCCCTTCTCTTTGTTTTTGTCATTCCAATAACCAGTCTCAACTGTGACAGAAAGAAATGACAATCACAGAAGAAGATTTCTTTTCACAAATCCTTCTTATTACACCAAATGTGGTCGAAGATAGCAGTAGGGTTCCAAGGAAACCCCAAAATGCTCAGTGGGTATTTCAAACTATCAGTGATAGAACTTCAATGTAATTAGCTGAAGTAATGAAAAATGCTGAGTGGATTTACTGGATGATATAGCTGATAAGTCCAAGGGCAGATATAGCTTCAAGCACAGCTGGAACCCAGAACTAATGTTCATAAAGTCTTCCACTCTCTTCTCTACCACACCCACCAGTCTCTCAGTAGGGCGTCTCAGTGTGGGTTTCATTTTGGTGGGGTCAAGACTGTAAATAGCTTTAGGACCACAGATGAAATTTAACAGGTATAGCAGAATGAGGCTGGTCTTTCTTTCCAACTGTGGATCAGTTTCAGGTAAGGAGTCTGAGTGACTTGCCTGGATCACTTGTTCAAATTAGAGACCCATCAATGCCATCAGATACAGGGAGCTGGAGAGGTACAGGCCCACAAATAACTGTTCCCTACTCTAACTCTCATTGTGAAGAAGGCACACTGGGAAGACAAAGAGGGACAGATATTCATTATACAGGCTGCTGCATTTGTGTGCACCGTATATAATATTGTTGCAGGACTTATTACCTCAATACCCAGGGTTCATTGTCTCGCCATTCCAAAGAAGGAAGAGGTGGACACAAAATGAGCAGCAGGCAAAAGTTAGAGTATAAGATCAGAAAGGGAGAATAGTAGGAAAGCTCTCTTTACAGAAAGAGGGCATTCCAAAGTGAATGCTCACGATAATAGGCAAGGATCTTGGTTTTAGAAGGTTCTGATCAGCCCTCCCTTGCCTTCCTCCTTGTTCCTTCTCAGGCCTTACCCTTATTGGCTGGACAACTCTAGGTGTTGGGTTGCCCATTCCTGATTGGTTCAATTCCATTGTACGAAGGGTGGTCTATGGCCATATCATTCCTTGTGGGTCATACATTTTATGATCTACTACTTATTTTAGTTAGGTCTCTTGTCAAATTCCCAAGGGGAATCTGGTCAAGAGTAGGTGGTGTCTGTTACATTCTTAAGAGGGACCTAATGCCCAAGGGGGGTTTGCGATGGTCAGAGGCTCCCAAAATTATTCCAAAATATGCAATTTTCCCCACCCAGGGACCTCAGGTTCTAACCTCTGCATACTGAAATCTATCTTTTCCTAACATAAGATCTTATTTAGTTTTCATAAGATAACTCCAATAAGATGGCATTATTATTATTTTAGAAAGGTTGAAGTTCAAAGTGCTTAGGTATTTGGTTCATTATAACACAGTAAGTGTTATCTTCAACACATGATTGTGCCTCAAGCCCTAATGCTATGCCTATAGGAAAGACTAATGTCACTTATCTGTCAAAGATGAAAACATATTTTTTTTCTTCCTGTCTGCCCAAACTCTGAAGATACAATGCTGGAAACCTAGAAATTGAGAAAAGCCTCTATTTCCTTTCAATTTGACCTAGGGTTTCCAAAACTTTCTGCACAGCCAGACTTATCCATAAAGAAATGGGATCTGACTCTGCCTAGAACTTTACAAACTATAATGAAAAATCTCCTTGCTACTGTATTATCACTGAGAGGAAGCACAGACCGGTCAGCGTTCTGATTCCTGCTTTCCCCACCAACCTGATTGAGGCCAATCAAATCAGACACACTGGCATTCAAGCTGTTAAAAAAGGGAACTCACTTATAGGAAGGCAGAGGTTAAAGTAAGAGAAGTAGTGGAGGCTCTTCTTCAATCTCTTTCTACCCCTCTTGGACCCAGGCAGGGGTAAAGGCTGAGCTCTGATATAGATTTGCAACAAAATACAGAACCATCGGAAGTAGACATAATGAATGTAATGGAATGAGCCCCCTGGCTATGAGCGGTTCTTCGATTGTTCAACAGTCGTTCAATTGTTCTTCAATAGGAAAGCAGAGAATGAAATAAACAAGTTTCTGTCCCTTCAGAAGACATTTTCATAGCCCCAGGCCATTTGACCCAGAACTGAATAAGTGGTACCTCACTTGCCCACAGGGAAGACAGTGATATTATTGGCCACTTCTAAATCTAACATTTTTGCTCTGTTGTAAATGACCTCCATTTAAATGATTTTGTTCTAAGTTTTCTTTAAGAATGCTCCTTTGGACTCTAATACCCTCTTTGGCTGATATGCAAAAGTTGGACATAATTATTAGTACAAGATATGTGCAGACATATATTAACCTGGTCTCAATAACACTTCCCAAAAGAAGCTAATATGGAAGTTCATATAACCAAAGTCAACAGTGTAGTAAGTACATAATGCCACTGCGAAGTTACGCCGGGGGCTGGGGGGGAGGGGACAGATAATGTCCCTGATTTCTAAAGTTATTTTAGCTCAAAACATTTAGTCAATTCAACCCAATCGCATTCATTAAACACTAACTGAAAACTGAGTGGTATTTTTAGAAATCTGTGGACCGTTTTTGAAAGGTAGGTGATGGTCCAACTGCTGGCAAGGCCATCATGCATTCTATGCCAGCTATAGCCTTGGAGCGGTGAATGGTCACATTCTTAACTGTGTGTCTAGACCCTAAATTCCTCAAGGGCATTTCTAAAACCCCAAATTAAGCTGTAATATGTAAAAGCACCACCACATCTTAATTTTGCCAAAGAATTATTTTCCAGAGAAAGTCCAAGTATGGCGATTCTAGGAGACCTCAGGATAGGGTATTTATGTCTCAATGTAGATCATTGTGGTAGGTGGTAACACACACATAGAAGATGAAATTCTAATCATGCCTTGAAATGATAGAGTATCTCATCGTCCAATGTTGGATTTGGTTTCCATCACTCCTGAGTGTTATGAATCCTTAAAGTATTGTAGCCAGTACCTGCTGATACTTATTTATATTAGACTAAGGACCACTAGCTGGCAATGAAGATGCTGAGAAGTCCTTTTGACTAATCCCCAGATATCAAGTATTAATTATAAAGGGATGTCATCTTTTTCTTTTTCCTTTTATAGTTAATCTCAGTGCTAAGGATACTATGTGAAAAAAATAAGATTAAATTGCCCAAATGAGGATTACACAAGGATTAGATGAGTATTAACATTTTCAGCTCCTGTTCTCACCAAAATCTTAGTAAGGCCTCTCACTATTCACCATTGAAAGATCCCTTGCACTTAAATAAATTGTTGGTTTTGACAAGGACATTAGCCTAGTCAAAAAGTTATTAACACATAGTAACTTTATGCCAACAGAAAAATAAATAAAAATAAATCTCCAAATTTAATGGCACATAAAAAAATTAAGAAACAGTGTTTGCTTAAGAAGTCAGTATCACTTTCTTCTTGGAACAAGTTTAGAATATGACTTAGAAAACATACAAATATACTTGAAAAATAGTTTACTCTTATTTTTCTTGTAAGGTGTTATTTTTGAGTGTATCTTTTCATTTTATTATTACCCATTTTGGTTTCAAGTCCTGCCAGATTAAAGTACGATTAAGATATTGAACCAAGTGGAGTAAAATTTGGCCCTCAGTTGAGAAAAAATAATTGAAGATGGTATTCAGGAAAATGTGAATATTATTATAACTATCTGCTGAATTAACTTTCAAAAAATCTAAGCAAAACTTAGGATCATATTGATGCTTCTCTCTCTCTCCATCTCTCTCTCTCTCTCTATTTTCTGTCTATAATCTATCTATCTATCTATCTATCTATCTATCTATCTATCTATCTATCATCTATCATCTAATCCATCTACCATCTATCTGTATCAATCTATTTCTGTCTATAATCTCTCATCTACTTATATCTATTATCTATCTATCTCTATCTATGATCATCATCTTCTATATATATCTTAGAAACATCTAAGTTTGCTTTAGTTCCTATTGCCAGTTTGGAATAGCATTGATCCTCTTTTTCTGAAAAATGCTACAGATACCAAAATAGGTAAGGTAACAGGGAAATGCAGTGGAAATTATCTGAGGTTTTGTGAGCAATATAAAGCCTTCTGCTAAAATCTTTGCCTGGAGACAGTCCCAGCTCTAGTTCCCATACTTCAGGGGAAGTTAAGCCTACTTCAACCACAACAGGCAACAAAGCCTTATTATGGAAAAGAGACTGAAAGAAGTCAGCTTATTCTCCCTGAATAAGAAAAGACTCCATAATGATCTAACCTCAGTTTATAAAGTTGCATCTGAATTGAACATTCAAGGAAACATTTCATACATAAAGTAATAGAACCACACAAAAGAGAAATTAAGACTAAATCAGTCACTGTAAAGAAAAAGAAGTAGTAAATGCTCCATTCCAAACCTTCTGAATGATAAAGGGAGAGATTTTGAGATGAGAGCTAATAACATAGGACTTACAAAGTGAAGAGAGAGTAAGGGAAGAATAATTTTTGGAAACTGTCACAGTATTGGGGACAACTTTTTGGTTAGTCACTGGAGATTAAGACTGGTATGCATCTGTTTATACCACCTGCCCAATTGGCTAATTACCTCTACTGAGCACAGCTTATAACACATTACTGAAATGTCCCCTTACCCCCTCAACTTCTGTGTGGTCTTTTGTATCCAGAAGATGCTCTTGAGTATATATTTATTGTGAATAGACCTAGCTTTAAATTTGTCAGTAGGCAATATTTGCATTCAAATTTGAGTGTAATTTCTATTCTTTTTTCTTTAATGTTTATTTATTTTTTAGAGAGAGAGAGAGACAGAGCGCTAGCAGGGGAGGGTCAGAGAGAGAGAGGGAGACACAGAATCTGAGCTGTCAGCACAGAGCCCGAATCGGTGCTCGAACTCATGAACCGTGAGATCATGACCTGAGCCGAGGTGGAACGCGTAACAGACTGAGCCACCCAGGCGCCCCTTGAGTGTAATTTCTAATGATACTTGGATTAAGATGCTTCATGAGTATCATTCTAATAGAAATAGTAGGTTAACAGTGTACTTCAGGGTTGATAGAGTTTTCTCCTATGTTGTTTCATTTGAATGCCCCACCAACTTGTAAGATAGGGAAGGTACATATGTTTTATTCCCTTACACAGTAGAAGAAATGTGAGCTTTTAGGTCTTAAATAAGTGTCCCAATTTATATAGCTGGTAAAGGGTTTATAAGTGACTTTGCCGTGGAAAAGGAAACAGAATAGTGCACTTTGACAATAAGTCTCTAAGTAGTGGCTTTGGTGATAAAAATCTACAGTTTGGCCAGTCCCTGTAGCAACCAATGGAGAAAGCTCTGACAGAGCCAGTTTTGTTTTGTTTCATTTTGTTTTTTATAATTTATTGTCAAATTGGCTAATATACAGTGTGTAAAGTGTGCTCTTGGTTTTTTGGGGTAGATTCCCATGGTTTATCGCTTACATACAACACCCAGTGCTCATCCCAACAAGCGTCCTCCTCAATGCCCATCACCCATTTTCCCCACTTCCCCTCCATCCACCCCCAGTTTGTTCTCTGTATTTCAGAGTCTCTTGTGGTTTGCCTCCCTCCCTCTCTGTTTGTAACTACTTCTTTCCCTCCCCTTCCCCTATGGTCTTCTGTTAACTTTCTCAAGATCCACATATGAGTGAAAACATATATCTGTCCTTCTCTGACTGATTTGTTTCACTCAACATAATGCCTTCTAGTTCCATCTAGGTTGCAACAAATGGCAGAATTTTGTTCTTTCTCATTGCCAACTAGTATTCCATGGTATATATAAACCACATCTTCTTTATCCATCTGTCCGTCAGTTGATGGACATTTAGGCTCTGGAAAACAGTGTGGAGGTTCCTCAAAAAATTAAAAATACAACTACTCCATGACCCAGCAATAGCACTACTAGGAGTTTATCCAAGGGACACAGGAGTGCTGATTCATAGAAACACCTGTACCCCAATGTTTCTAACAGCGCTTTCAACAAAAGCCAGTTTTATTATACAGATAAATTATGCAATTTTGGGATTTTATCATCATTTGTTCACTCACTCTTTCATTTATTTTCATCGCTATAGTAAATTATTGTGGAACTATCATCCAGTCTCCAAATGAGAGTATTTTAAATAACTTAATGTTCTTTTCTCCGATCTCATGCCTTTATGTCCTCATCTTCCCTAGAAGTTACCACACTACTGAATTTTGTTTTTATCATATATAATATCTCTATATACACTTAAACACAAGTATACCATAGCTCTACCTGCCGATATACCATATATATGAGTATATATGCTCGAATATATATTTACCACACACGCATGCATACACACATGCACATATGCCTAAAACAAATAACATCATGTAAAACTAATAAAATTTATTTATTTTACTTTAATTTGCCTTTTAAATTTCAGATTATTCCCAATTTTGTTACCAAGATTCATCTTTGTTTGTTTAATCGTAGGCCACTTATTTTCAATGTTGTATAATATTCCATTGTGAGGCTATGCCACACAGTTAAAAGCCATTTTCCTATGGAAACTCACTTAATTATTTATTATCTATTATGAATGGAAACATTCTGGACCTTCTCAGAAGTATCTCCTATACACATAAATTAAAACGTATGTTTGCTATGTACATAGCTCTCTAGACTGGTGAGGCATGGTTCATGTGAATGTCCAAGTTTACCAGACAATGTTACATTGTTTTCTGAAGTGACAGTACTTATTTACAACAATGTATAAGACAGCACTGTGACAGTACCGTCAGAACTTTCAGCTTTTTCTCATCCAATGATTGTAGAATGTTTCTCATTGTGTCCTTAATTTGCATTTTCCTAGTTACCAGTGAAATTGATGTTTATTCATACAGCTAGTAATTATATGCTCAAGTCCACTGCTATCGACCTTTCCTTTTTGACATGTAAATGTGCTGATTAAACGTGCTGCAAATATTTTCTCCTGGTTTTCAAGTTACCTTTTCACATTTTTTAAGGTGTCTTTTGAGGAACCAAACTATCTGATTTTATTCAACTCAAAGCTTTTAGTCTTTGTGGTTAGGCTACGGACTTTCTGTGTTTGCTTAAGAAATCCTTCCATGTCCTCAGGTGAGAAAGGTGTTCATCTATTCCTCTTAGAAGTTTCAAAATTTTTCTTTTGGTATTTAAATGCTTAATCCATCTGGCGCTTGGTTTTGTGCATGCTGTTAGCTACAGATCTGATTTTTAACATAGGCATAATAAATTTCTTATCTACATTTGTCGAACGACTCATTTCTTTCTCAGTAATATGCTATGCTATCTCTTTCATGTAATTTTCATTATGTGAGTCTGCTTCTGAGCTCTCTATTCTATTCAGTTGGTCAATGTTTTCTTCCCTGAATAAACATCACATTGTCCTAATTACTGGTACTTTGTCATGTCTTTGTATCTGACCCTCCTAAACCTGGTTTTTCAAAAATATCTTGGCTCTTCTTCCCAATTTGCAGGTCTATACACATTTTTCTAAAACGTTATTTTGCTGCGAAATAAAATTACAGAAAAGTGTATAAAACATACATGTGTAGTTGCGTAAGATATTATAATGCCCACACAAAGAAATAGAACATCTCTTTCTTTCCAGAAGCCTCCAAATCCCTCTTCTCCCTGAATGAAACCAATGTACAATTTTAGTGGTAATTACTCACCTGTTGTGCTTTATACTTTTGTCATCTAAGAATGGTTGTGCATCTTAGCAATATACTTTAATTTTGACTGCTTTGAAATATTGTATGCGTGTATAAATATAGTAAGTATTACATTCTGCTTGGCTTCTCTGGAAATAAATTATGTTTTTAAGATTCATTCATATCGTGACCTATAGGTGTAGTGCATTCATTTTTATTTCTCTTTAGTATTCCACTGTATGAATAGGTACCACAATTAAAGTATATTTTGGAAATTTGTGTTTTTTCCAGTTTGGAGCTATTATGACTAGCATCTCCAGGATCTCTAGGTGGCTCAGTCGGTTGAGCATCTGTCTGACTCTTGATTTAGGCTCAGGTCATGAACCCAGGGTCATGGGATCGAGCTCCACACTAAGCATGGAGCCCGCTTAGGATTCTCTCTCTCTTTCCCTCTGCCTTTCTCACTCCCTCTCTCTTAAAAAAAAAAAAAGCATCTCCATTAATTGTTATAAATTTCTTGTAAATATTTTCTTAGATGCATGCACACACATTTCTCTAGAGTAATGCTGACACTGAAATGAATAGTCATAAGGGATGCATAAATTAAAGCTTGACAGATTAATGCTGAACTAGACAGACCAATTTGTATGCCCATAAGAAGTATATAAAAGTTCTGGTTATTGTATATTTTCACCGCTATTAGTGAAGTGTTTTGTTTTCTTTTGCAAGTTTTTTAGCTACTCTAATGAACAGGTCTTGCTACATCATGGTTTAAATTTGCATTTTTCTGATACAAATAATGAGCTGATAATGAGCCAACTTCCATATAAATATCGGTCCTATATATTATTTTTGTTGTACATATCCATTTTTTTCTACTTGGTCTCTTTTTCATAATGAGTTTGGAATTTTCAAAAATTTTGTAGGAAACTATTTGTTGGCTAAATTTGTAGTAAATATCTTTCTGAACTATATGGTTTTCCTTTTTTCCCCTTACTCTCTAAAAGGTGGTCTTTCTCTCCCTCATTTCATGAACAGAAATTTTAATATAAATATAGCCAAATTCATTGATTTTTCCCTTTGTCTTTGGTGCATTTTGTGTATCTTGATGAAATCTTTTTCTCTCTCAAAGCATGAAGGGATTTTTCTGAAATATATCCTGAGGTTGAATATGTTTTTACATGACAAAATACCAGTAAAGATGCTCCTTTATAATAAGATTCATGTTCATAGGGAATTGATAAGTTGGGGTATGGTGTAAGGTAGGGGTGAATGTTCCTTGACCCCTCCCTGACTCTGAATATCAAGTTACTCTCAAAAGTTTACTGAAAAGATTTCTTTTTCCCCATTATTATGAAATGTCACCTTTCATTAAATGTCGGTGTAGGATACATTTGTGCGTATGTGTTTATCCTTGCTCCAATACTATACTCGTTTAATTATAATAACTTTTGGTATAAATTATGTCTTTTTACTGTTTTCATCTTCCAGAGCATTTCGGCTCCTCTTAGTTCTTTGCATTTCCATACTATCTTTTAAATGATTTCTCAGTTGAGACACACACATATATGCACACATGACTAATGCACGTTAGTTACAATTGCATCAAAACAATGAACAATCCGTGGGAAGTCTGTATCTCTTTCTCGTTCATTCTTCCAATCTAATAGGATCGTTTGTGTATATTCCTACTCCACCGTGTTTGATAATTTTCTGGGAAGTGACCTTTAAATCTTGATATGAAGATGTAGTTTTATATGAAAATATTTTAAAGATTTATTCTAGATATTGTTATTTGAGATGCTATTATAAATAACATTTTCGCATTTTATTTTTGATTCACATCAAAAATTGAGAATTAAAATATGTTCTTGTTGTAATGAATTCTTATCCCTCGATAGATAAATTAATAAATAAAAAATCTTTTGTTACTATTTTATTAGGATTATATTAAATCTTCATAACAAAGTGGTGGGAACATCTATCTTTATAGTATTGTCTTTTTATCCATGAACATGGGTTATATTATTTATCAAGTCATTCAATGACTTCTGAGAAATTTTATAATTTTATACATATATAATTTTATACATTTTGCACAATTAGCATAGGGTTTTTTTCCAAAAAAAATTATGCTTAAATTGTTAAAATTGATCTCTTTTTACATATGTGAAGTTTATATCTATGCATATTTATAGATGTTTCAATATTGAAACATCCTTGTGTTACTAAGATAGGTCAAATGGTTTTAATTTTAAACTGACTTCAGACTGCTTATATTTTTAGGATTTTTTTTTCATTCAAACTTAAATACGGGGAAGTGGGAACTTAAAATTTCCTTTCTTATTCTATTCCTCACTAGTTTGGTATCAAAATTATACTACTCACATGGAATGAGCTGGAAAACATTCAATTTTTTCTCTTCCCTAAAATAATTTTTTATGTTTATTTATCTCGACTCATTTATTAAGCTATCTAGGCTAAACGAGATCATTTTTAAATGACTCTTCAATTTCCGAGATCGTTTGTGATTTCTATTTCTTTATAAAGTTGGTTTTAGGAAGATACAAGCTTTAAATTTTATTGGCAGTAAATTTCACAGAATTCTCTCTTGATTCTAAAAATATTTGTTTTATCTACTGTGATAGTACTTTTCATTTATAATACAATAGTCAAGTCCCTTTTCCTTGGTTTTGCTTTCTGTGTTTTCAGTTACTTGTGGTCCACCGCATTCTGGAAGCAGGTACTCTTCCTTCTGACATATCATCAGAAGGTTGATATTAGCCTCACGTTACATCACAATGCCGCCTCACGTCACTTCATCTCATTGCAGGTTTATTTTATCTTCCCCGAAGAAGGGTGAGTACGGGACTGAAGATATCTTAAACGAGATCACATTCACATAACTAATTATGTTGTATTGTTGTGATTGTTCTATTTTATTATTAGTTATTGTTAATCTCTTAAAGTACCTAATTTATAAAATAAACTTTATCATAGCTATACATGTATAAGAAAAAACAGAGTATATATAAGGTTCGACATAATCTATGATTTCAGGCATCCACTGGGAATCTTGAAACATATACCCTGCAGATTAGAAGGAAGACTACTGTACTTGATTTTTTTTTCTGTCTTCATTTTTTGTTTATACAGTTTGCTCAATGATGCCAGAGATTTGTCTGCTTTACCAGGCATTTAAAGGAACCAACTTTTGTGATTATGAATACTTTTTATTTCTTAATTGATTTTCGCTTTTATCTCTGTTTTCTTCTTTGTGCTCTGATTATTCTGTTGTTCTTTTTCTAATTTCTTAAACTAAAAAATTAGTTTATTTATTTTACACTCTCTTATTTTCTGATATAAATATTCAGGACAGAAAATTATCCTCAGGTTACTGCTTTTGCTGCGACCCTCTGGTTTTGATATGTAATATTATATTGTCATGAAGTTCTGCATATTTTTAGAAAGCTTCCATTGATTTTTTTTTCTGGACCCACGCATTATTTATTAGTGCCATTTCCAAGTTTCAAATTTATGAAGATTTTAAAAATGATCTAAATTAATTACATTGAAGTTAGAGAAAATTATCTGTATGCAAAATTGGTTGAGAATCACTTTATATCTCACGACAAGGTTAACATAAGTAAATGTTCGATGGACTTTTATCAGTCAGCTTTTCTAAAATAACAAATGTTCCCTGTTGTCTATGGCTTGCAACAATAACAACAACAATGACATCATTTTTACTTAATTCACATTAAGAGCTAATCATCAGCTTCAGTTGTGTTCAATGCTTCCGGGCTCAGCTGAGCTCTAAGGCGTCTTCTCATTCTAGAAATTATGATAAAAGAGTGAGCAATACCTGTCTGGGACATACCAATCTTATGGCAAAGAGCGGAAGCCCCTGAGCCTAACCGACACCATACTAGCAAATTATCATTTCTTCTTAGCTGTGTTATGACTGGAGTGCCCACATCTCTTACACAAAGCAAGTTATTAACCAATCCTGACTTTGGGATAGGAACATACATACTCGCTCTTCCTGAAGACATGACACCATTAAAAATAATAATGCTCTTACAAGTGAGGGATCCTATATTGGAAACAGTAGTACAATCTACCATAACGGTTGAAAAGGATGTCTATCCTGTTGTGTTTTTTTTTTTCCAGAATTGGCATATGCTTATTAGACCATACTGATTATTGCTCAAATTTTTGTATCTTGTTTATCTGTCTGCTTGACACAACAGTAACCAACAGAAGTTCACCAGGAGGATAAAATGCATTTCCTTGATAAAGTAGACTCATATGTATGAAACAAAAATTACTAGACCTATTGACGAATTGAATAAATCCATCATCATAATGGGATATTTTGAAACACTTCGTGGTCTGACTAAAAAAGAAACAAAATCTTATCTGCTCAATTGCCTATGTGAGCAGTTTAATTTTGTGTAAATTTCTGCAAGTAGGTTTTTTTTTTTTATTTTCTTAAAACAGAGACAGGAAGAGGGGGAAGAGAGGGAAGAAAGAGAATATTTAATTTCTGAATCTATTTTGTATGGTTTAACTGTCCCAGACTATTTTCAGTGTAGTGGTCTGAACTAGGAAAGGCAAGGGATGCCTGGGTGGCTCAGTTGATTAAGTCAACTCTTGATTTTGGCTCAGGTCATGATCCCACAGTCTTGGGATCAAGCCCTCATTGGGCCCTGCACTGAGCATGGAGTCTGCTTATGATTCTCTCTCCCTCCCTCTATCTCTCCCCTGCCCACTTCTCTCTCTCTCTCAGAAAAAAATATAATAAAATTTTTAAAAATCATGATTTTGAACTAAGAAAGGCAAGTTATTTAAGTTCAAAAAAAGATTCAATTTTTACATGTGGAAGAGATTAATAATTCTTAAATTATTGCTAACACAGATTTTATTTTAAGTTTTTATTTTGTCACGTGTAGCAAAATCACATCTAAAGACATAGCTTCTCTCCCAAAGGCCAAGATTCAAGTATGTCTATGAGCCACACGAATATAAGGAAGATAGGAAAGATTTAGGTTTGGCCTATGATAAGACTCAGAATTGTGAAATTCAGGTTAGATGAATCATAAGTCCAAGTGCAAAATAACAGATGACCAATTATCGACATAAAAGATAGTTAATTGGATGGATTGGTATATCCTTGTATAGACAGCTTCTACCTGATGGAAGCAGTGATATTGTTAGCAGCTGTTGAAATTTACAGAGCAATGCAATGCCATCCTAAAAGGAAAAATTAAAAATTAAAATTCTGTGTGCATGTTTAAATTTGTGCATGTTAATAGTTTTGCTGCACCAATTTAGAAAAGCTATCCTGTTGTTCAATTATAATTTTATCATTAATATTCATCGGAATTTTTCAGCTGAATTCCCCCAAATGTTTTAGTTCTGACAGATTTTGTTAAAATGTGCAGTTGCAGGATCTGGAAGAGGGCAAGTCAGGCAGAGATAAGACGGTCTGTCCCCAATGAACTTTACAGTTTCTCTGTGGCTGTGGTTCATGTTGGAGTGAAAAAGAAGTCATTTCTCTGAGTACTTTACAAAACTCTGGAATACTGGCTTCAACTACATGGGAAAACAGAAGTTTCAATTTACAGAAAATTTTAGACCACGCCTCCCTGGGCACGAACACAGGGGCTTTCCTAAATCCATCTGAATTCTTTGTACTCAGCATATCCTGAACTATGTAAAGCAAATGACTCAAAACACGTCCACTGCACTGCTCTTTAATTCATTCTGGCTATTTCCTAGATATTGTCTTCACACAAGTTATCTATTGACAATGCAACAATTCTCGGCCTCCCAACTTCTTCTATGTAACTAAGAATATATTTGTTCCTTCTAATGAAGGATGATTCATTCTAATCCATTCATTCATTCTAATTCATTCTAATTCATTCATTCATTCATCAACAAACTGGGATGTAGTACGGAAAAGTTCGAGAAATAGGAGATCTCTGACCAAAGGTTATTTAACATGATGGTTCTACCACTGTATCCTTTGCATTCTGTCCTCAGCACTCAACAGACCTTGTACAAGTCAGCCAGTCATTGGTCCTATCCCAATCCACCTTTCACAGGCCTCTGGTAAAGGGACCATGACCTTATTCCTCACATAAAGAAACTATAGTACTGAGGCACCTGGATGGCTCAGTGAGTCGAGCATCCAACATCAGCTTCAAGTCATGATCTCGTGGTTCATGGGTTCGAGCCTCGTGTTGAATCTCTGTTCCGCCCTCCTCTCTGTACCTCCCCTGCTCATGATCTGTCTGGCAAAAATAAGTTTAAAATTTAAATTAAAAAAAATGAAAATAAGTTAAAAAAAAAAGAAGAAGAAACTACAGCCAACCCCTCTCCCATCATTGTTCACCTTAAATTTAAAAGCCTTCCCCCGTCCTTCCCCAGCTTCTTCTAATCAGGCAGTTTGTCACTCAGCAATGTCATCCCTTTGCCCAGACAGACAAAACTCTCCTCATGCTCGTTTGTCATTCCATGATCTTTTCACTTTCTATGAGCTCGCTCCAATTTCAATAGAGCAGCCTCCTTTCTGTTTTCCTTACCTGACCAAAATGCACCCCCCAAAAAGTGTACAATGCAAAAAAACCCCTTTGTGATCTAAGGACGACATGGGGTTGTTTCTTCAGACTGTTCCATCCTTAAAGTCCCAACTGTTTTCCCCTGAAGGGAGATTCCATTTCAGAATGTATTTGAGTCAGAGTAGCCCATCTCATTTTGAAATTGAGACTTATCTGGGAGTTAGGTATGAATGGTAGACCCTGGTTAAAAGGCAAAGGTTTTCATAAGCGCTGGATCAATAGAAAATGCATTTATGAAGGTTTGGATTTGTTTTCAGAAGATGAGAAAGGTGAAAGCTCTGATTTATGAGCTAGGGATTAAGCATGAGTTATAGGCAGTAGGAAAGACAATGTTAGGCACTATTTTTTTTTTTTTTTTAAGATGAGTCATCTCTAAAACCAGAGCAAACGGAAGCCTGATGTTTGGATCAAAATGAAGAGGTGTACTTAAGTTAAAAGATTGAGGTTATCTCATGCCCTTACTAATTGTATCACATAATATTTTGATTTTTAAAGTGAGATTAGAACCAGGTATAATGTGAATTTCAGTGCTCCAGAGTGATACATAAATTACAGTCAGTTTCATTAAAATTGAAAGAAACTCTTCTGTGATACAAGACAGAATTTTACAAATAGAGATATCATTAACAAAACCTTAAGAAAATCAATTAAGGAAAAAATTTCTCTGTAGAAGTGGAAGTAGCATTTAATAATAATAGAAATCCTTGTTTGGTAGAGTTTTCAAAGTCTTAACATGCACGGATAAAGCAATTATTATGCCAAAAATGCCCTCTACTATATCAATTAATTGTAAGCTTACTCTGTGTTTTCAGACACGCACTTGCTGTGAAAATTTTAAGGACATATATTCAGCAAAACCAACTACAAATGATCACTTTCTGGGTTTCTAAATACAAAATGGAAAAGATAAGTTCTCTCGATACTCAGGATTTTAGGATCTGATTATGCCAAGAAAAAGATAGAATTAAGGAAATTCTTTCCAAATTCTGTTTTCTGGCAATAATTTCATTGGACCGGTTTGAAGGAAAAAGATGAGATTTCTCATTATGTGAGGAAAAAGCAAATAAAACTCATTTCAAGGTACAATTACCTAGTCTACAGGAAACTTCTATGAAGCCGCCATCTAATCAGTAGAAGTATCTATATACTGTATAATCAATATTTATGCAAAACGAATGCTAAATTGTGGTTAAAGGAAACCACCGTCTGCTTGGTTTTGGTGTAGTTCCTAACAAAGCTATCAGGTGAACCCCCCAACTCAGGCCTCCCCTCTTTTACTACCAGTTTCATGTGAACTTATCCATAAATATTATATCCTGTTATTGTGCTGCTTTACAAAGTATCTTAATATTCATACAAGGGAGACCATGTTTTCCCCAGATTACAGGTGGAATATATGAAGATACTCTGTACTTGCTGGGGTTATTAATATTTTTTATGATTATGGTTTATAGAGAAGAGTCCCAAAGTATTTGTCACCACTGTTCAGAGTGATTCAATATGACTCATGTTAGAGGAGAAAGAACACAAGCTGAGGCTCTCGGACACCAGTTAGCCACTTGGCGTAGAGATAGAAAGCAGGATTTGGAGGGGCTGGATCTGGCTTGAACTGATTATGTGATCTCCGGAGATGGGCACTTCTTAGACCTGTTTTCTCCTCCTTACAGTGAGGAGGATGAGAAGCGTCGCCCTTTTAATTCTTGAGAGTTCCTGTGAGGATATAAGGATATAATCCGTAGATACACCATGCATTTCCATTTGATAGAGGAACACAAAAAGGAAATGTTTGATGTGACTATTGTCCCCACATTACCTCCAAGCAAACTCTGAATTGCATGCATGATGGCTGCCTGCCTTCTCCTCAGACATTGGTTATTCTCCTTGTGGTCTCTAATTCACAGAGCTGCCCTTATTTTCTCTCTGCTTTTACTACTCACTTCTCTCTCCTTGCTCTTCTTGCTGGTCTCTGTCTGCTTGGTTTAGTCCTATTGTTTTCTATTTAACAAAACCCCCCTATACGACATAGCAACATAATTGAAACACTGAAGAGGGTTGAAGACAGTACATTGGCCTCACATAGGATTATTTATCCTAGCTCAAAATTTAGAGTCCTCATTCCCCTTCCTTGGTCCTCAGAGCCCCTTTCTTTGCAAAATGATTTCTCTGTCCTCTAGGAACTGAATTCTTGACTAGTGTTCAGCTGTTGAATTACAACAGCGATGCAATGTTTCTCCAACCGAGCGTTCTTCTGTAGGAGTTAAGTGACATCTGTTTGGTGTCTCTTTCAATCTGTTTTGGTGGAGGTAACTATCTTCCCTGATTATATTTAAGGAAATGAAAGAGGAGAGCGAAACGAGCTAAAAAAAAACATAGAGTTTAATTCTGTGTCTACACTAACTGCACACATGTAATATCAGTCTCTTTGGCTCAAAGAACGACTGCAGGACCAAAGTGATCTACCTCATGTGGAAATGAAAATATGCTCAAAAGCAAGAGTCATCCACAGAATATCTCTTGTTTGACCTGTCAAGCTCCTAATTTACAAGAGTAAGTCTATTTGAACCCCCTTCTTTTATTAAAACTGTCTACTGTTTTCAGTATACACCTTGTTTTCTATAACACAGTCTTTCAAAGCTCAGAGTCCTGGTAAAAATACTCCAAAGAATCCAAGGTCAATATTGATGTGTCCAAAGGGTGAGTGTCACTCTTCCAAAACGAATAAGATCTGGGGCTTTGGGATTATCATAAGGTTGTATAAAAACTGTAAGGTGTGTATATACAACCTATGACCAACATCAGATTTTGTACACTCAACATAAAGCTCAAATTAAATAAATGTGCCAAGTGTTATATTACATTGAATATTAAGAATGATCCTCGTAATGCACTATTGGTTTCAAGGTTTATTTTTCTTAAAACAAGTATTTCAGATCACAGTTACGTAAGCAGAGGCAGCAAACACTCTTATTGGCTGATCAGCCAGCCCCCTGGATGGTGTTAATCAGTCTTTAAAAATCTGTGCTGAAACATACGCATGCATAAATCACAGTTGATCAAGCATAGCAATTAGTACCGAGCCACATAGCTAAACACTCAGAAGGTATGAACGATAAAATTTGGGCGACCAGGTCAAGAGAAATTGAATACTCTTACACTTATAAATCTTTTTTTTTCTTAAATGTATTATTTATTGCTAGTAGTGGAACCTACTTCAGAGTACAATTAAAAATAACAGAAGAAACATTTCTTTACTCTTTGCACAGTATTTTGTATATGGTTGTTTAGCAATATTCGAAAATAGCTTTAAGAGCAGAATCTTGCTCTAAGCACAGAAGGCCAGTCTATTTTACAACTGATACAAGCTGGAAGTGTGATGGTGGAGAAAAGCCAGTTGAGATAAAGACATGAACACCTCACACATATCTTCCAGAGACTTGAAGAGGCCTCTGGGACCCCTCCATTTGGGGAATCATCAGAACTCTCTCCAGAGTAATTTTCAGACCACTCCATTTGAACTTTTTGTTCTTAAAACCTACCCCCCTCCCCACCAAGAGTAAGTGTTCCTATCTCAGAGAAGGCTGAGAAAGCTCCTTGAATAACAAAGAAATCTGCCCAAGTTGTCCTGCCAGCAAAACAGAGTTTTCCAAATCCCAAGCACTTGCCCTTTTTTATGAAGCCCCCTGTGTCCATGGGAGAAAATAGTAGCTGCGCGCCTACAAAACAGAGATCGTGTTAGAAGAGAGAAGAGTATAGGCAATGGTTGAATGGTCAAACATAATTCATTTGGTGTAATGATTATAAAATATCTATGAATGCTTTTGGTCCTGGGAAATACTGCCAATCAAGATCTTACAGACAACCCTGTAAAATAACAGCCTTCTCTGGATCATTCGGGGCGCCTGGGTGGCTCAGTCAGTTAAGCAGCCGACTTCGGCTCAGGTCATGATCTCAGGGTCTGTGAGTTCGAGCCCCGCTGTTGGGCTCTGTGCTGACAGCTCAGAGCCTGGAGCCTGCTTTGGATTCTGTGTCTCCCTCTCTCTCTGCCCTTTCCCTGCTCATACTCTGTCTCTATGTCTCTCAAAAATAAATAAAACATTAAAAAAATAAAATAAAATAACAGCATTCTCTGGATCATTGAAAGTGGGGAAAGGTGATTTTTCTAAGTTGAAAGCTGTCAGAGTATGAATAAATATAAAAATTCTCTAACTTAAGAATGGTCTCAAATGCAATTCTGCTCAATTCCGGTGGTTTTATGCTAACTGTGAACTTTTCTGCTTGTCCCTGGTGAGTCTACCCTTTATAGACTAGCTATACACCCATGTAACTTCCAGTTAATGAGCATTTTAAAGGCATAAATTTGTGGGAAGAAAAAATCAGTATCTTTAATCATTCACACTTCTATGGAAAATTCAATATGAGGGGAGGGCTTAAAAAACTTTATTTTTGGTGTCCTTTTATTTTTTTTATACCAGTGTAGTATTTTGGTTGAAAGAGGTTAAAAAATAATCAGTCTTCTTGGGAGGTAGATAAATATCATAAAGATTTCATTATTGGCATGACTTAGGGACGCTAACATCTTGTGTCAAAGAAAAGGAAAAGCGAATCTAGAAGTCCCGACCTTTCAGGTTTTTGTCTCACAAATGTTTTATAACAATACTCACGTGTGATGTTGGGAGTGAAACTATTCAGAATGTTGAAGATTATTTCAGCTCTTTGGTTGTAAAGTACTCATGAAGCAGTGAACAATTATATTTAGGTTTCTTTTTTTAGCAAAATTAAGTTAGTAAAAATGTCTTTTGTAAGTTAGAATAAATTAAATTCCGTAACACATATTAATAAAACCCAGCGGCACACCAGGCACTGTGCCAGTAGCTTGGGGAGCAAGAAGAACTTGTTCCCCAAGGTCCTCGGCCTAGTGGGTAGGGACAGACACCCCAAAACAATGAAAATTTGACTAAATTAAAAATAATAATTGTGTATCATTTCCTGTATTTTCCTTTGTTTTTTTTTTTGTTGGTTTGTTTGTTTTTTGTTTTTTTTTCCAAGCAGAGGAAACATGTGATTTCTGGAGCCTTGGAAGGGAACCAAATCTCCCTAATAACCAGGCTCTCAGGAAGTGCCCCAGGTAGCCATAGTAATGGCTGTGTGTCATATGTGGAGATTGGGCCCTAATTTCCTCCACATTCCTCCATGCCCTTCACAAAGTGCTAAAGAAGAGGCAGGGACAAATAAGACTGGGAAGAGGGGTATCACATGACATGAGGAATCTTCCTAACATTCCTGTGTGACATATTGTCCCAGGAAATTTCTAGAGCTTCTGGGATAGTAAACCTCCAAAGTGCCTGTACTTGAACTCCCATTGTCCTAGAAGAATGAATATTTAAGGTCAGAATTAAATTGATATGAAGGAAAACAAATGCAATATATCCTTAATACTTGAAAATGAAATGCATATCTATAAAATGGAAAATTGTTTTTACTGGAAGCTTTGTGATATATATATATATGTCTATATATACATATATATATATATATATAGAGAGAGAGAGAGACAGAGACAGAGACAGAGAGAGAGACAGAGACAGAGAGAGAGAGACAGAGAGAGACAGAGAGAGAGAGAGAGAGAAAGTCTCCTCTGTGGAGGGGATGGTTAACCAGAGAATCAGGTGCAAAAAGAGTTGTATAGGGAACACCATTTAGCCAAATATGGGATCTGTGGGGCTATCTATCCAGCTCCACGTTGTCAGCATGGGTATGATTGGATTACTTGCCCATGTGCACCCATTTCTGTAAGATAAAAGCTGTACTTCTGTGCCAGATGTACAGGGCCCTTGAGGACTCACCCTCTCCTTCCTCTCCATTTTCATGGATGGATATTCCTCACTCACACTCTACATCCATCTAAACTGAGGTGTTGTCAGGTCCCAATCACACCACACTCTTCCCTTTTCCATGCCTCTTCAAGGTAAGGATCTCTCTACCTCAAATGCCTCATCAAATTCCTACTCATTCCATAAGATTAAAGAAAATATCTACACCCTTTAAATAGTGCCTTGAGCTTACCCAAGGTAAACTGAGCACTGCAACACGGTGGTGACATGGTCTCCATCTCTTACCCATCTGTTGTGTCACATTGACGTTGGATGGCTGCATTCTCCAAGAGCCCATAAAGAGTGAGGACAATATGGTATTGGTAGAATTGAATGCAGAGCCTACCATTTTTCTGAAAATGATTAAATTTAATTGAATCTGTTCTTGCAAAAGCCAGAGGCAATGTTTACCATCTACAAATTACCTAGACTCTGCCCAACTTCTTATAAATTGCCCACCCTTTGCATGAGTACAAGCCTAGCCCTGATCCCAGGGTGAATAGACAGCTTCCTCATGGTCTTAAAAATAGGAGATGCTCTCTGCTCTCCCAGTTTCTAGAGTGATGCACCTCCTGTTTGACATAATCATTGCAAGGGCACCTGCATGCTCTTTTTCTTCCCCCTCCATGTGATATAACCAAACCATCTCACAGTATGCATCAGGCTGGCTCACATCAGCTCCCCTCAGCTATCTGTGACCCCTTGTCCCAAATCCACACTCACTGACTCCATATTAGTAGCTTGAAGACTATCATGTGGAATTAATTCACTATGGAAATTGGCAAATACTACTAATCACACAGAAGCTGAGATACAGACAGAGACAGAAACAGAGATAGAGATGATAGACAGCAAGAGAGAGAAGGAGAATGGGAGAAAGAGTTTTAAACTGAGGCTCAAAGAGATTGGGAAACTTTCTCAAGGTCGTCATATGACAGAGCTGGAATTTAACCTCGAGTGTGTCTATTACCTTAACATCATGCATTCTTTCTCTCATTTCATAGCTAGGTGCCCTTTTCAAGTCTTCTTTCCCAGCCCCCTCATCATCCAGTTGACAAGCTGCTCCAAATTCAAATAACGCTAATTCACCAAAAGTATGTTTGGAGTCAGGGCTAAGGCTCAAATTGTTTACTAAACAGAAGGTAGAAGAGATTGCCAAGAAAGACTGCTTTGGCAATCCTTTGCCCATGGTGGGCCATCACTTGATTATAATCTGATATAGCCCCCAGCCAGTACTAAAGCCATGTGTCTTTCCTCTGTGGAGCTGAACGACTTTCAATGGCTGGTGGTGCCCCACCCCGCAAAAAAAACAGGTCAGAGTTCCTTACCTCTAGACCCAGAATTTGCCAACTAAGATTGATACTTGGGACATATAGTTGTGTCAAAGCAGAAAGCGTTCTAGAATATAACCTGAATCTCATTTTTATGTACCTTTTGACAATAGAGAGCGCATGTACTTGACTGATTGTATTCTACAATTCATTTATCTTGAAAATTGACCTAAAACAGTCCCACTCTGGATGTACCCTAAAGCCCCCATGGCATTCATCACCACAGAGTGGCAGAGGAACCTGAATGCACGAAAACCTAAAGTTTGTCGTAGCTTCACTTTTAAGGCCTACTAAATTGTGTTTTTCTAAATCAAGTCTTAACACAAGGACTTAAGGCAGGTGTCAGGGAAATGCTTTGCACTTTTAAAGATAAGAAGGCACAGATGCTGAGTGAAGTGAACTACTGCTGCCTTCATGAGTCAGTAAAATTAGCCAAGAAAACAAAAGGATTTCCTCTGCTAACCCTAGAGGAGACCTCTTTCTACCATAGGGAATGAGGATTTTATCACAGCCATCAAGAGGGATGGATTTGCAAGAGCAGGACCGAGATGCCATCTTCTAAGTTTCTAGTACTTTCTCAAAGCCCAAATGTGAAAGTCTCCAGGAGATACTCAAAGGAGAAATAAAGATAAATCTTTTCATTTGGGGAAGTTAAATGGGAATCATAATGCTAAAATATTAGTATAGTGATTTTTCTCCAAGATGAACATGATTTAGGGAGGTGCTTCCTTAATCGAGAGATAGTTGGAGAATGTCAGTCTGCTTCAGAAATTGAGAGCCAGACTCTACTTCCCCACAGGGACTTAGAAACTTATCTCCATGTATTTTAAATGAGAAAAAATACAAATACTCAGTGGGCAAATCCTTTCTCATTTCTTGTCAATATCCACCCCTCCCATCATCCTGTGTTGACAGGACCTATTTGCAGAAGGAGGGTTTAACATTACAAACACCCTTTCATCAGCTTAAAATTGAGGCGAGTCAATATTTACATCATGTTGCTGATCTTTAAAGTGCATACCCTGTTTTCTGTCGTAATAAATAGCTGTCACTCTTGCCTCCATCAGAGTTTAGCTGAGAGTGGGTTGGCATGCTTCGTGGTCCCTGCATTCCGGGAACGATCTAATATTTCAGGTCTCTCATGTGGCAGCGGTCGATTTCTTTCTCTCGCTCCTTCATATTGGTTTCCAATGACAGACCTTATAAAACCATTTAGGTCTGCTTAAAGAAAAAAATCCATAAGCATACTAGGTTTATCTTTCTCCAGAAATGTGTGAAATCTAATACTTAATGAGAGAATATAGGCAGGATATTTGTTATCTATTTTGCTATGCAACTTTCAGGAATTATGCTTAGACTAAAACACCAGATGAACTTACTCTGTTCCTAGCGCCTACCAGTGAAGGGAATAACATCAAGCTGGGACAAAAGAACATCTTTATTCTTTACCAAGAAAGTTCATAACTATAGCACAATGGTTTGTACCCTCCTTCAGTCCAGGAGCACTGTAACTGGCTCTGGATAAGTTTAATTGGGGTTTACTCAGGGCACAATTAGCCCAGGGGACCCACACTGATCACAGAGGAATCTCAAAATTTCCTTATTTGTTTTTTCCTTCGTTGGTATGGTTGGTTTGTACCTTCCAATATCACCGGCATGGTTCTGGAACACAGAGGAGCCTAGAACAGAAAGGAGTCCTCTTTTCTTTTCCTCATTTGCTTCTCAGACTGCAGAAAGCCAACCTCGGGAGAGCTTTATTGAGTATCATTCTTAAAAATGAAGCAAAAGGGACATAAAGAGAGATGGTTTGAGAAAATATAGACGTCTTGAAACACTTGAAGGAATATGCATTTTACAGATGTGAGTTAAGAACTCTGCGATTAAGAGCAAATGCGGGTAGGAACTCTGTGCTCCAGTTCACACAGACTTTCTGGAGACAAAATAAGAAAGTGTGATATCAAAGCAGATGTTCCTTTGCTACATTTCCCTGCCTCCCTCAGGGCATGCAATGAAGATGAGACCTTTGTGCACACAATGGAGGTGATCCAGCAGAGGGGGGGCAGAGAATCCAGCCACCATGCTGTAGATATAGATGTGACCCTTACTTCCATTCTGTGTGTGTGGGGGGGAGTGGGGGAGAGAAGCAGGGAGAACCAGACAGAATTCCACCTTAATTTCTTCAGTTTCAAAAATCTGATGATGTCTTGCTATTCTAAGAAATCACCTTAATTCACCGACAAACCACAATGATATGTTCCCCTGGGCTATTTGGCTAAAAGATGCTTAAACCTCAATTTGTGATTATTTAGACCATATAAGTGCAAGGCCTTCAGAATCTACAGGTTCACAGAAAATAGAGCTAACGAGAGAATGAGTAACGACCAGCCCTTGATGTCCTCTGAAGTCCATCTCTGAGCTCAGTACCCCAAGCCGAAGTACGGACAATGATCATTTCCATGTAGCCGATGACTCAGCTCTAGCTCTGGCTATGGATTTGATGTCAGCAGGTAGTTTTGAGTTACAAATGACATGTAAGTCACTTCTTATGCCTCATCAATAGCAGTGCACAAATAACCAAGATGAAAAAAAAAATCCTACTAATGGCTTTGCAGAAGTTAAAAATCCTCAGATGTAACTGGGAAATGTCTGAACCATCAATGTTAAAGGACGTCGGTAATTATGTAGATACATAGTCAATAATTAATTAGGCTATGGATTGATCAGCAACCAGGTCAATTTCAGTCCTTGACCCCATATATTTCTAGGTAATTTCTCTTGCCAAAGAGGGAGCTTTTTTATTGTTCCCTGCAGACCCCAGGGAAATGGTGAGAAAATTTTTAAAGGTCTTTCCACTGTTAATGGCTGCTTTGTTTTCTTTTAGCTTGGCACAGTATATTAGCCATTATGTGATGAGTTTTTATTATTATAGTTTCTAAAGTATGAGAGGAAATGAGGTAAATGATAAATGGCAGAGTAACTTAAAGCAAGATGGCATTCTAGAAGCCATTGAAAAATAGATGGGAAATGCAGCCTCCTGGATGGAATTTGATCCAGCTCCAAGGGTAACAGTCTTATCAAAGGTGCCACAGGGTTTTTATTCATGATCCCAAGAAATGGGGCTCTCAGCATTCAATCTTGGTGACTGTACTATACCTTGGAGCCCCGGGAAGCTTTTCTTGGCCCTGGCGTGTGATCCATCCTGTCTCAGAGGGAAGCCCTTTTCGCTCCAGGGCTAGCAGCATTTTTATACATCAAGTCCTCTTTATTTTGACTTTCTAAAGTTGGAGCTCAGTTCTTTTCTGCTTTGGAGATGGTCTCAGAGACCTGCTGTATGTGTTCAAATGAGATGGTTTTGTTCTGCTTTTCAAGGCTGCAACAGGAAGAGTCTGATGGATTGGTAATGGCTATGGGACCAGGAGATTTCAATTCTCGTTCTGTCCTGGGCAGACTCGCAGCATAAACATAGGTGATTTCTCCATTTAAAGTGCAGCCCACCCTGCCCTCAGGAAGTTATTGTGTTGTTATGAAGATCAGTTGGCAAGTGGGTAGGATTGATCCCAGATGAAAGAGAGGTCTTAGCACATGAGATAATAGAGATCCTAGAATAATGCCCCACATTCTTAAACATATGACATTTAAAACTGCTGCGTTCTTGCATGAGTTTACTGTTAAGAGAACAGGTAAACACCGCGACCTTCCCCACACCAGCTCAAACAGAGGCATTATATGCATTCCTCCAGGGCTCTCTGGTTCCATTCTGACCGCATAACAATAATGAATACCATCATGTTTAATGAGACTTCTAATAATTAGGAGGAAAATTGCTCGATGTCCCATACACACACATTTCCTTGAATCCCCACAAGGACAACGTGAGGTAGATTTTATTATGGCCGTCACTTTTACAAATGCCCGAACTGAAATCCCAGTGTAGTGCCTCATCAAGTTTCTCGCCTGTGGCTTGAATCCCACATTTTGTTTGATGTCATATTGCTTTTAAGAAAAGGTTGTTGTTTTTTTTTTTTAGGGGGGGGGCGGGTTCTCACTATGAATACATTTCTGAAAGCCTCAGGAGTTCCTTCAGCGTAGACTTCCCAAAACAGCTCAAAGAATTTTCAGGAACTGAGCTGTCGATTCTCTTACCTCAGCTGCCGCCAGTAGGATCCCTCGCAGAGGAAAAGCTGAAGATGGAAGAGTGTTTTTGTGCTCTGCCCTTCCCGCCCACCTCCACTCCACCCCACGTCCTCCATGCCGATCCCTGGGTAGCAAAACAAATGGGATCAAGCCAGATGTCCTTTCCTAGGAGAAATTCTTCAGGCCAGAGAGAAAGATAATATAGATTAAACGTGTACTGTAGAGGCAAGTTCAATAGAGACAGAGATTAAGTAAGAGCCTAACGAGAAAATAAACACCATGTTTGCCAAGCAGCACACACACACAGGTGAAAAAGGTGACATAGCAAGAAACAAGGGAGAGCCTAACATCTCCAGAATTAAACCAGAATGTTCGAATCATCGCTATGATAAAAGATTATATTTTCTATTAGCTTTTCTCAGTCTTACATACTTTTAAAGGTAATCTTTGCAGCGCCAAATCTATTCTTTTTGTATAAAACGTCGGTGTATATCTTTTCATAGCCTGAACTCTGGTCGGTTGATGGGCAGTTTATCCAATATCGCCTTTTAGTCTCACTTCACGGCATGTTGCCTGAACTTCTCATGAGGGAAAACTCCAGTTCCAAATCAGATGCCCTCTAGAGAAAGGCTGACTAGACTTAGTTGTGTACGTGCACCAAATGACTTGTGTACGTGCACCAAATGACTTATTTTTTTCAATAAAGCCTTCGGTGTGGCTTGGTAGCTATACATTACCTTCCCTCTAAAGAGCCCAAAGGGCCACAGAGATCATTTTCAAAGTGAGCCATCGAGAATTGCAGTGTGGTGCAGTGAGGAAGCAGGACTCGGATGGCAGGGGAAGAAGGTTTACAAGAGACTGGGGAGAGAAGAGGAGGCCAGCAGACAGCCATCACTCTGTATCCCTTAAGGACACACTGTCTGGCCTTGAGTGTGAATGCACCACAGAAAGGAAATTCAACACTGGAGGGAGGATCTGTAACTGCTCTCGCTTACTGCTTCCTGCATGTTTATAGAACTAGGTTACTGTACAGGTTGTTAAACTGATACCTTAATTACATGCATTGTGGCCAAGTTATAGCTGTCATGAGAGGCATAAATCCGGTCTTTTTTGACAAGCTCTCGACCAGAGTGTTTTGTTAGGGTAGCCTTGAATACAATGTTGACGTTGAAAAGAAGATGCACAATGCAAAACTTTACTTTGTCAGTTTAAAGTGCAACTGTTCTCTACCTTCTTGCTGGTGGATGTGTTTTGTAAAAGGAGCGAAGTATGATCTAATGTCAGATTCTGAAGGAAACACAGTATGTTGCAGAATTTTTAGATGAAGACCTTTCTTTCACATAATTTAATAGCTAGCTCATATTTACAATCAGTATAGTGAAGATAGATTCAATTAGAACTTTGGAAAAAGTTTATGAAATTACATGTAAATAAACACCATGTATATGTAAATACACATACATATACTTATGCATATCCATGTCCATATCTATATATAGATAGATTCCTATGGGTTCTCCAGAGAAGGAAAATCCTCTCTTACATAAAGAAGATATGTCTACCTTCTCCAGCTTCATAACATAATGTCAGTCTTACCTTGATTACTACCCAGCACCTATGAGGAAGGAAAGAATATCAATGTTTTTGAAAAAAAATTTCTAAAAGACATACTATCTACTCAGAACTCTGTATCTAAATAAATAAGTATCAAGAAAAGTGGAGAGTCTGAGATTTTACCCTGTTTTCAAGGTAACAAGGTAATCTGTCACAGTTACATGGATGCTGGCAGAAGACACGAGATTCCAGAGTCAGAGACAAAGGACTTAGTTACTCAAAGTGATAGCAGTAGATATCCACATCTTTCTCCCACCCCACTGGTTCCCTGAGCCTCAATTCCCACAGGAAAACAAGAAAAGACACAGGTGGAACTCACAGTGAGTTGCATTACCAGAGAGGAACCCAGAGCTCAGGGAAGCTGATCTTTTACCGGCATGAGCATGACTTCTCTTTGTTCAAAGAGAGAAACTATATCCTCGAACACTCCTTACTTGCCAGAAAGAAGGGTTTCTGTGTCTCTGCTCACAAGAGTGCTAAAATGGAGATAGTCAAGGATAATTATCTCTCAATAATAAACAAGTAAGTAAATAAATAGCTATATGCACACATATATATTATGCATTTAATATTACCATTTTGTTAACTCAAAATAACAGAAAGCTACATAGACAGCCCCACCACAATGGCCTGATCACCTTTCTGAAATATATTTAGCAGGATATATTATGATGTTATTTATTTTTACTGATGATCCAAGCCTTAACCATGTAAAGATCACCTTTGCTCACTCTGTAAAGCTGGTTTAACAATAATGTTAATTTTCTGTTGTATGCATCTTGTATAAGGACCAATTATTCTACTTTGTTTTTATTTTTTATTTATATATTTTTTTAATTTTTAATATTATTTATATTTGAGAGAGAGAGAGAGAGAACAGCAGAGGGACAGAGACAGATGGAGACACAGAATCTGAAGCAGGCTCCAGGCTCTGAGCTGTCAGCACAGAGCCCAATGCAGGGCTCAAACTCATGAGCCATGAAATTATGACTTGAACTGAAGTCAGATGTTCAACTGACTGAGCTATCCAGGCGCCCTAGATTTTGTTTTTAAATATGGCATCGAGGGAAAGTTTCTCTCTTGGATGACTGTAATGCTTTCTTTAGCAAAAGATACTCTTGAAGATAGCCTTATACCTCTACTACCATAAAGTGTATCCCTTTGTCTGGCATGATCACAAGTAGGATCTCATTATAATGGATTTCAAATAATTCTTAAATTACTGTCCCTGAGGGCAGGAAAGACAAACCCACAACTGCAATGTAGCTCTTCATTAAGAACAAACCTCTGTTAAAAACAAACAAACAAAAAAACCTCCTGACCTTTCCAGTATGGAAGTCAGAATGTAGTCAACTTGACAGTAAGTGGTTAGTCGGTCTCCTCAAAATGGTGCCATACCAGTGGCTATGGAGTTGGACATTCAGAACCTGAAACAACTGAATGAGTCTTCTTAAGTTGGAATTCCATGCTGCTGGGCTTCCATCTCTTCTATAACAGAGAAGTATGTTCTTGTGTTCATTGTTTCAGAGACTGAAGACAGAGGCTAGTTGACATCAGTAGGCCAGTTATATTTTATACTTGGTTGTTTCATGTATGTCTCATAGTTTATGGTCTCTGGTAACCATCAACATGTGATAAAAAGATATGCACACTATTTTTCCACGAGTACTCCTTCCAACATCATAACATCTGCCAGATTGTATGGTCTAAGTGTAAGCATAACCTATGCCTCAAGTAGCTCTGTCCTATTCCAGGCCCATATAGAATCTATGTCACATAGTAGATGTACTAGACCACTATCCTAAGTTGTAGAATGCTACCTCCAGAATTCTCCGGGTGCTTTTGCCTTCTCTTCATTGTAGGATGTGCAAAATACAAAGGTAGTTTTGTGTTTGTTTGGTTGGTTTTGTTTTTTGTTTTTTTTAATTTCTCAATTTGTCCTAGCCTGTCTCTGGCCACAGGAGCCCCTACATTTTTTACTATTGTGGCAGCCCTCTGTATCTTCTTCCCACAGAACCTGAAAAGTCAAAATCTTTGGGTGTATCCATGCAGATGTCAGGGTACCAAGTTTTTTGATTTTTGTTTTCAAACAGGAATCTAATCTTGACATACCACATAGGTCTTATTTGGGCACTTATGTCTGACGTTCGGCCCCTCTGATGAATAAAAAGACTTGTTCCTTGACTTCCTACACTCCTGCAAGAGGAAATGTGGATCTTGTTGTATGCATCCAAAGAGATTCTCGGTTATGCACCTGACTTTCAATTCTGTGTTATTCCCGGAGGTTCATTTATGTTTATGTAGAACAATAATGGTTCTTAACAATAACCATCTGATGTCTTATTCCTATAGCTACTCTTTCTTTATACTTCTCAATTGCCTGTACTTCATTCCTTTCCATCAAATACCCTCTCAACCTACCACAGGTCAACATTTTATCAATTGGAAGGCCACCTGGTGAAGAGGCTGTCTTTTTCACCTACCAACAATAATGAGTTCCGCATCACCAGCTGAGCTGTGAGTGATCTGGGTCAAAACCCCATTTGCCTCTTGCTAACTTGGAGTACCTTCATAACCTATGCTGGAGGTAGAGTCCTCCAGGAGCAGATGATGAGGGGGAGTCTAAGATATAAGATATTGATTAAGGATCAACACCTGGGAAAGGAACAAGGCTGAAGAAGGATGGGGCAGAGGAAAAAGTCGAACTGCCAAAGCCTAGAGAAACCTCAGCCAGTCTGGTAGCCAACTCTAGAAAATGAATTGTAATTCTGCCTGACTCAACTACAGACAGTCACTATTCCAGGAGGATGTGAGCTTAGGCCAGGAAGCTCTCAGAGCTGAGTGAGGCAGCCCCTGAAGCTTCTGAGAATTGGAAGATATCTGTTGACCACACGCTCTACAGCTGGGTAGCAAGTCCTTCCTTGAAGGAGACGCTGGGAGGATACCTCTACACCTGCTGTAGCAAGCACTCATCTAGAACACACACACACACACGCACGCACACACGGAATAAACCTCAAGAACTGACAACTTAATTCATAATGAGCTCAGAATGTTTGACTTGCCCCCACAGTCTCCCTTTGAGCTCTGGTATGTCGATTTTCAAAGTTTGAGGTTTTAAATGACTGTCATTCACTACCTGTTAGACTGAGGAAGAATCAGCAAAGTGATTAGGTTTTTGGCTGGAGACATGAATAAAGTTGTCCATGTGGATCGATGTCACCCTGCCACTATTAGCCAACATGACAGTGATAGCTAACTGCCTCTAGGGCACCTGCTCAATTGCTGCTATTACCATAGGAACAAACCCGGCCAGCACACTTCTCATGCCCTCCTCCAGTAGGCACAAAATGCCCCCTGATTTTTATTATAATAAGCAGATTGCTTCTAACAGCACAGACTAGCCAGCATATTAATAGCCACACATTTGTAGGAATTCAGAAGGGGTAATTCAAGTTTCCATCAAAATTCAGAATCACATATATTGATATCTCTGAGCCCCAGAAAACAATTTTTGTGCTGGAAAGAAACTGGGAATGAGTAATAGGATAATTTTACTCTTCACTGCATGCAGATAAGAGGGTTAAGACTCAGTTAAAAATAAAGATTTTGTGACTTTTGCTTCTCCGGTCTGCTAAAAAGAGTTACAATATTATGCTACAATTTCTTAAATGCATTCTGCCAAGTACTTAATATACTTTATATATTTTGATCTTAAAAATAATACTACAAAGCGTGTATGGACATTGAGGCTGAGACCCCGATGAGGGAGTTGCCCAGCATCTCGTGAGAGGAACATGCTGTCAGAGGGAAGGAATCTGTGAGACAGCTGGCCAGATAAAACTTTTACATTTAGAGCACAAAGTGAAACACATTAAGATGAAATAGTATGTTCTCATTCATTTTGAAATGTTAATCCTTATGATGATTCTTTACTTACATGGGGGAAAGCATCCCATCCCCTTCATATAGGTGAGGAATTTAAACTTCAAAGGATTGAGGCACCTGGGGGCTTAGTTGGTTAAGCGTCTGACTTCAGCTCATGATCTCACAGTTCGTGGGTTGGAGCCCCACATCAGGCTCTGTGCTGACAGTTCAGAGCCCGGATTCTGCTTCTGATTCTGTGTCTCCCTCTCTCTCTGCCTCTTCCCCACTCATGCTTCCTCTCTCTCTCTCTCCTTCGAAAGTAAATAAACTTAAAAAAATTTTAAAGTTCACAGGATCAAAAAGATTCACAAAAGATAATGTGGTTAGTCATCTGAAGATACGGAAATTGAATCCAAATGTATGCGTTGCACTCTTTTTCTTTCTTTTCTTTTTTTCACCCCAAAGAGGCAGTCACAAATGATGCATAGGAAAATATTATATGTAAGCTTTTAATAAAAACTGTAAGCCCAAGTTGCATATTGCCAAACTATCCAAACAATCTTCCACAAATAATGAACTTTGTTTGAGGAAATTAAAACATGGTTTATTGGAAAGGGCATTCAGTGGAGCGTTAATGCCTGTTTTTCAAGCACAGTTTCTCTCCCAAATTCCAGGATAGTGGACCAGCTTCACCGCTGCTGCAAACCTCAGGCACTGCTTACAAAGCCCCCTGCCCAGGGCACCAGGTGCTGGGCCCCACACCTCACACGCAGCGTCATATACTCATTATTGCACCAGCAGGTGGGTGTTATCAGTCATTTTCTAGATAATAAAATAGAATCTTAGAGAAGTTAGTTGCTCAAAGCCAAAGAAAGTAGCTCATAAGTAAGAGTGCATGCTTTGAAATTACCCCATATATTTGCATACTAGCTCAGGCATCTATCAGCTTCATGAATGTGAAAAAGTTACTTTCCAGGTCTCAGTTTTAAATTATAGAATTTGGACGAGCTAGTCTCTAAGGGTCTGAGAATCTCTATTTTTAGGCTTTTGTATTTTTGTTTGTTCATTTGTGTGTGTGTTTGTTTTTATTTCGGTTTGGTTTTTGTTCTAAATTAGTGGAGACCTCTGTCCTGCCAGGTTCCTGTGGAATCTCCAACAATTTAATTTCCACTCACAGTATCAGGGTGTGGCCTTAAAAATTCATCTCAATACTTGTAAATTCCATGCTCCAAAATGGAACCCCTGCTCTCAAAATCTTCCATACTGAGCCTGATGCAACTGGAATTAGCCTAAGTATCAAGGAGTAAAGGGTGGTGATAGCGGTGGTAAGATTTTCTGGGTGGAGGACATGAAGCTAGAATGTTACTAACTCTCACAAATATTTGGTCATTCTCTCTCAAACTCCATTTGCCACTTGTATCCATTCTTATATTTCCATGAGCCCAACAATGTTTTATTGGCTTTAAGCTTAGTTTTCCATTAAATAGATTGCAGGCAGTCCTGAAAGGGGGCTGAGAAACCAAAGGAACCCCCCTCCCCGATTATTTGAGATCATTGATCACTGCATGAATTATTTCCTTTGTGCTTTTGATAAGACTCATAAAATCATTTAGAAATTACAAGGCTTAAGTAATCATTCAATGTAATGTCTGATTTTTAAACAGAAAGCACCTTGAGTTTGGTGAACTTTGCTAAAATGGGTTTTGATCCATTGTAATCTCTCATAATGAGAAGGAATTACACACATATTTCAGAAACAAACTAAAAGATAAGAACATCTTTCAAGAATGTATTACATTCTAAAATTTTAAAGCAATCTCCAAACAAATTCTTGGTATACTAAGAGGGTTGAGGGTTTCATATCGGAGTTAGGTTTGAATCCCAGCTCTAACACTCATTGGTGTGTGACCTTGGGTGAGTTACTCAAACTCTCTGAGCCTCTGCAGTGACATAATAATAATATTTACATTAAAAGGTTTTCATGAGGATTAAATGGGATAACATTTATAAAGTGTCTCATACAGACTATGACAAAATGAGGCCTCAAATAATTGCTGATTTCCTTCATTAAAGAGACAAGTAAAATCTAATTTCTGGTGCCTCATTTCCTACTGAATGAGAACCGAAGGGTAATATTTATGTTGGAGAGGATAATACTCTTGGGTGACCTTGAGGAAAAAGGGAGCTTTGCTTCCCTTCCATTTAGAATTGCTGTGCCAGGAATTACTGGACAGATTCATTTGAAATAAGAACTTTCATACCTGAGCCACTGCCCAGAAATTATGGCACCACTTCTGGGAAGTTTTGAAATCACTTTGAACTTAACTTTGTGGAGTTGCTTTGCATTCCATACTGCTGGGCCCCTCTGCACATCCATGACTTGGCTGGAACTCATGCCGGCTGTGCCAGCATATTTTCAACCTGATCAAGGCATAGAGGTCTGAAAATTTCATGAGATTCTGTTTTTTGTGAGATTTCCAGATTTATACCAAGCTTTACAGATCCCAAAGGGATGTATAATTCAGAAAAAAAAATAGAGAAAGAATCTACCTACTCTAAGATACAACAATTGACATACTTAATTCAGGTTGAATTAAGGCTGGTTAGGAGTGTGACTTTTTATTTCATTGTTAATGGGGGGGAAAAGTATTGTTTTACAGGATTGTTTTTCAAATTTAACAATAGTCAAAAGTTCCTAGAAACTGGAAGAGAATAATGTCTGGCAACACTTATAAAGAATTAGAATCACTTCCTTGACTGAATCGAAGTAGGTATGTGCTCTCTGGATTAATCATAAATTTACTTCCTTTCATGCCTTCTTAATGGAGTATAATCCAAGCAATGTAGACTCAGTAGTTCCTTAGCAATTATCAGATATCTGTTAAATGAGGCACCGTTCCTTATTTTCCTTAATTGTCTATTCTTTTAATGCAGTTGTATACAACTTATTCAACTGCTAATAATAACACAGTTTACTGTTTCCTTTCATCAGTCACTTCTGGAAAAAACGTGCCTATTCAACTACATTGATTGTGAAACAGCTAATTTATTTTCTCCTTTTTAATCAGACATACAAATATCAATTGGAGCTTCTACACAGCATGAGGCGTCCAACATGGTACATTGATCTGATCCAATTCCAGGCAAAAGGAACAAAACACGGTGATTTACTTAACCTAGAGCAACATATTGTGGGAAAACGTTCTGTTCCTGTCAGATTTCTAAACATGTTGAAAACAAAAACTCACTTAACTCTTTTTTATAGTAAGGATTTCCAGGCTAAGAATCATTATTATATTCATTCATCCATCCATGCACTCACCCAACAATTTTTAAGGATGTACCATGTACTGGGTGCCAGGTAGAGATACAACATACCTTTTGTTTGATGTCTGTGTCAATATATATTCACATAGAACTACTGAAGGACGATCTTAAAATAAATATTCAAATATATGGGTCCAATTCTTATTGAAGTATTCTTCTTTGATATATATCTAGGCAAAAGGAAAGAAACATGTTGAAATTATATATATATATATATATATATATATATTTTTTTTTTTGGTCACTGATTTTTCCAAGTCTCATATTCTTATTTAATGTGGGAAGAAAAAAAGAAAGATTTTTTGCCAGTGTTTCTTTAAAACAAAAATTTGAAACGATCTGAATATGGGTAAGGAAGATTGGTATGAGTTAGGTTCATCTCACATAAAACCTGAAACAGGCAGATAACTACAGATAACTACGTGATGTAAGAGATACCTCTGTTGTTGTACTTGTGTTTCTCATGGTCACTTTATTCATTTCTCATACGTTGTCCTCTAAAATTCTTCTCATTAGATTAAATAACAAAGACATGTAAACATGTCTTTTATTAAACATGTAAAATGGCCAATGAATCTAGAAAGTTAAAACAAACATAGTTGTTTGTCTAGTGGATGGTAGGAAGATGGTGGTCCTCTTCTACTGGTGTTGACTGGTTGATTCCATCCAGATTTGAAGATCTGGAATACAAGTCTTCAGCTTTCACAATTAATAGAATGATCTACAGGAATAAGGCCAGAATTTGAGGACAACTGACTTGAATTTGGGCTGCAACTTCATCAATTATTAGCTTCGTGACTTTGGGCAAAGTCATTTAATCTCTTTAAGGCTCAAGACCCTGTCCCTTATCTGTAAAATGGAGATGATACAAATATCTGACCTATCAGTTTTAGATTCAGAGCATCAAAGTGAGTGACATCGGGTGCCAACACGGGTAAATCCTGAAAGTTTACCACAGTATAATTCTATGGCACATTCTTGGCACAACGCAAAGTGAACTACAGATTGGGAGGAATGGAGGATTTTTTTTCCCCAAGTAATACTGTTGGCTCTTGGGACCATGGAGTCTGGTGATATATTTTCTGCATTTGGCTAGCTAGAGGGTGAAAAGAGAAAGTGAATAACAACTACAACAACAACAACAACAACAAATTGATGATTATCCTCTAATGTTGATAAACTAATGATTATCATCTAATAGATAATCGTTCAGAAACACCGACTTAGGAGGTTGATACCTGAGTAGTTAATCATCACATTTAGAGCTCAATTTCTTAGCCTCAACAGGTGCTAACACAAAAGGTGTCAAATATCCAATATTCACTTGCTAATGGCCAAGCTGTCATTGTTTTAGCTTCTCTGTTGTAAGCGAATTTCGCTCATGGCCTTTCTTTGGTCAGTGCTTCTTTGCACTAAGAACATTTCCTGCACAGCACACCTGTTTCTGCCAGGAGATAGGTGGTTTCAAAAGTAAATGGGTCTAGTTCCTATGACATTTTGTTAAACAATGAATAATGCAAACAAAATCCTTTATGGCTCGTGAAGTCTTGCTAATAAGGCAGATGTCCTCTGTGCAGTTCCTTGGGGCCTAAAATGCAAATATTGATGTGCTGATAATCACCGAACCCTAGTTTCAGTAATTGTTTTTATCTTCATTATCCTCTCATATTCCCCATAAGAAATCCATTCTCAGCTAAGAAATGCGATGCACAGAATATAACTGATATCAAAGGTTTAATGGCCTTGCCATCAATAAATTGAATTAAATCTCTTTTTAACACTAATGATTTCTTGAGATAGGGCATCACATAATAAGACCATGGCAATAGAATATTCCGTGATGATTCTCCTACACTGAAACTTAACATCATGGCTAATTGGTCATTGCTACCTATTCTTTTAGGCATATTGGTTATGTCTCCTCATAAATATCTCAATTCTAGCTCACTTGCTTCAAGAGAAAGTCTTTATTGGCAGTATGACACATCATTAAGCTATACAATAGGGCACCATCTTTCAGCTTAGACAATGCTAAAGAACATATTGTGCCAAATGGTCTAATAAAAAAAGTAGCCAAGTTCCCACTTGGTGACGTTAAACCCAAAAAACAAAGTTCTAACCATGAAAAATCACATTCTTGCCTTTTGCCAATCTTAATTATGAGGATTTTTCTTTTCTTTTTTTTTTTAATTTTGCTTTTGTTTTCCCTTAATTTTCCAGTGGTTTCTTAAGTTATGTTCCAGTAAAACTATGACTGCCTCCTCAGTCTATTGTTTAATAATTTAATAACTTGTTTGTATAATGAAAAAAAAAAAAACTAGCAGGAAAGAGTAACTGGAAGTAAAAATTGAAAGGTTAGACTCTAGAAATGATGTGTAAGTTTGCTGCCATCTATAGGTTGGCAGTAACTAATGTTCATGGCCAAACTGAATCTGGAAGACTAGGCTCCCTTGCACTGTTAATATAGGTTGATATAGGATCAGGTGTTTCCTGACAATTAAGAATCCTGTGAGTTTTTTTTTTTTAAGTTGATTTATGGTAAGAGAGAGAAAGTGTGCAAGTGGGGAAGGGTTAGAGAGAGAGGGAGAGAGAGAGAATCGCAAGCAGTTTCTAGAAGCTCTCTCAGCACACTCCCCAACAAAGGGCTCAAACTCATGAACCAGGAGATTGACCTGAGCCAAAATCAAGAGTGGGATGCTAACCTGCTTAACTGGCTGAGCCATCCAGGCACCCTGAGAACCCTGGGAGTTTTAGGAGAATGTCTGATCAATATCACTTTGATTAATTTTCCCTATATAATAGTTGAGATTTTTACTTGATATGAAGACATTGGAGTCGAAAGTGAAATAGATACAAGGCAAAATTACAAGTTTAAAGTGATATTAGGATAAATAATCTTTTAACAAAATGTGTGTTTTCAGTTAGTCGACTGTCAGTAATTTCTTTTTTAAAAAAAAAAGCAAGAATGGAAATTTAATATTAGGATAGATTTATGTCATTCACTTGAGATAAATTTGGAAGTCATTTATAATTTACCCTTTGCCACTCTATATTCCCTAACCAGTAATAAAATTATCTTCTTTACTTTTGTATACCATCTTTTCTTCCCTACGAATATGAGTCATTCTTAGTATTTACCAAGAGATGGATTTTCAAAATATTCCTTTGAAATAGCGTGCATGCATTTATTCACAGTTTTTCTTTTTGCCATAAATATCTAAGCCTCTGTGAATTCGGATTTTGACAAAATCTCTGACCTAAACAGGTTTTTTGCAAAATATTCTTCATCTCTCTTTTGCCTCTGGACTAAAGAACCAGCGTGGGACCCTGTGCGGAGACCCCCCAGGGGCAATGCCTGGAGGAAAGAAGGCCAACTTGGCCATGGCCCAGATAGCATTTCTTCAAATATGCAGAATGCAACGTACCTGGACAAGGCAGTGCTCCAGGCTCTGCTAGAGGCTTGCTGGGGGGACCAGCAGCAGTTGCTACCGCAGGTGGCATCCCAGAGGAAAAACACAAATCAGTTGTTAATCATTCTATTTCACTCCTGCTGTTAACATATGTTGTCTGAAAGTCTCTCCCCACACTGTCTCACTGCCTCGGATTCGAAATGCATGTGTTTAAGGCTTATCTCCTTAGCTAGGCCGTCAACCACTACTTAAGGATGGTGGCTTTGTGTCCCTCACGGTCAGGGTTATAATGCCTTGAGTTTATTAAAAACATTAAAGGGCTACTAAATAGATACAAAAACAGAGACCCAGAAATGGATTCTCTCCATCCATCTCTCTCAGCCTGCACAAAAGTAGAAAATATTCCATCCTTGCCAGTTATGAGGCTGTATCTACCCAATCCTTATTTTTATTTCTATGCATCTTCTTTATCTTCCCCAGGCATTTAGAACTTGCCTTATACCTACAGAATGATAGTAATAAAATTACTAATATTAATGCTTTTTTTTTTTTTACATTCCTAGGAGTGTGACTCGTTCTAAAAACACTAGGATGGATATCTGGAAGCACAGTTGACTTCTTCTGATTCACTCTACGTAATTTCACTGTATGAGCGTTGTGGAATCCCATGGTCAAGTTGTACCTTTGATTCCTGTGCTTGATGCTATCCTGTATGATGCTGTCCTAGAAAGACCACAGTCCAGAAGTCAGAAGTCAGAAGGCCCATTTCTAGCACCGGTTCTACTTAATAAATATGGAAAGATTAAATTATTTACTTTCATTAAGGCTGTTTCCCAGCGTATATAAAGGAGCTAATACTTTTTTCACGTGCTTTACAATGTGTTCATGTACGTGAAGGCAATATGCAAACCATAAATTCCCACGGAAGCACACGTGGGTCAGTAGTTATCATTGCTACCAAATGAACACGGGAGTGCGAGTGTCACTCACTCTTCCAGGGCCAGCAAAGTACCCCCGTTCCAAGAGTCTTCCTGGACTGCTTTAGCCTAAGTCAGTACTTGCCACACTGGAACTCATTTATAGTCATTTTTGTTCCCTGATTTGTTTCAACTATACTAGTTTTTTTCTGACTTGTTTGTTGAGGTCAAGGAATTTTTTCTAAGAAAGCACTTCTACTCTGTCATGTCCATGTATACCATACTTTATGGGAAACCTGGTAGAAATTAAGGGTAAATATATGTGATAAACCTTACAAGGAATCCGCTGTCTGCATGGCATCCTTCTCCTGTGCCACTGCAAAATCATGTGACTCCACCTTTTCCTCCAACTATGACGACAGGAACCATTTTCTCACAGGCTGCCAATGACCTCTCTACAGGAAGGAATGAACTTTGCCTGAGCCAGTTAAATGGCTCTCACTCACCTCCCTAGGGCTTCTCTTACATCTTGACAGCTAAAATGTGTTTGTATGCTGTTTGCGCACTCAAGCATTTGGGAGTGGAAGCCAATGTTCGTGCGTCCATTTTCTTAAAGTTTTCTTTTTTTTTTTTAATTTTTATTTATTTTTGAGAGACAGAGAGAGACAGAGCATGAGTGGGGAAGGGGTAGAGAGAGAGGGGAACACAGAATCCGAAGCAGCCTCCAGGCTCTGAACTGTCATCACAGAGCCTGATGGGGGCTTGGACACGTGAACCGCGAGATAATGATCTGAGCCAAAGTCAGAAGCTTAACTGACTGATCACCCGGGTGCCCCTTCATGGGGCCATTTTTAACCAATGTAGCGACAGCAAGCAGATAAGTGTTTCTCCCTTTCATTCTTGGAGGAATGTTCTGAACTGCATTTCCCAAGGCTTCTCAGAAGAATCAGGCAGCTTTAGGCCCCAGTAGCCCATGGGAGTGGCCTGAAGGTGGATAACACCTTCCTTTGTCCTTTGCTCTTTCTGTGTCTTACTCCCACTACTCAGTACTTCTGTATTAGCTTCTGTTTCTGGCTTTGTTTTTAGGGAATCCTGGTTAAGAGACCATCTCTAAAATTTCGGCAAGAATTTGGCATCAGAACATCTAGGACATTAGTGAAGTATACTGACCCTTCTTATTTTCTGTTTCATGCCTTTACATTTTAATGCCAAGTCTGTGTCATATAGACATATAGACATAGAGCGAATGCACGCACGATTGTCAGGGAAATTAAGACCAGGTTTAGAAACATATAGACAGGTTAGGTACACTCCTCAGCTTAAATTGGGCTAAACCATAGGCCTGGCCCTAAAAATTCAGATTTGGGACAGACAGCCTAAATTTAAGACACTTATAAAAATGCCACCTGGCCCTCTGAGCTCTGCTCACTGACATAACGTGAACTGATGGCATATATCTCATTCCATTGTAGGGACACAACGTTTTGCCTGTAGCGTTTACAGGAATCAAACAGTGGTCTGTTGAAAGAAAAAACAAAGGCTCAGTAAAACTTTGAAATATTCGAATGTTTATGCACCTCCATCCTCACCACACCCTCTCCCACAAAATAAAGACAATCTGGGCCTATCAAGGGACTAGCTCCATGAGGACTGTGGCAGAACGAATCAGTTCAGGTTACACATTGGGGCACCCTGTCAGTGTGGCTTCCTGAGTGTTCCCAATGTTTACTGCAGCCTAAGAGCTATTTTTCAGGGGCTGGTGGCTTCCTCAATATGATTTGTAATAATAACAATGATAATGACATTGATAACCAGAATTTGTCAGGTGTCAGGAACTTACATTTTACAAAATTAGGAAAACATCAATCCAAAAAGGTTGCCTAATGTACAATCCCCCTGTAAGACACTATGGAAAAGGCAAAAGCTTGAAGACAGTAAAAAGATCAGGGCAGTGAAACTACTCTGTATGATACTGTAATGATGGACACTTGTCATTATACATTTGTCCAAACTCATAGAACATACAAGACAAAGAGGAAACCCACAGAGGGTAAACTGTGGACTTTGGATGATGAAGTGTCGTTGTAGGGTCCTCAGTTATAACACGGGTACCACTCTGATGGGGGATGTTGTTAATAAAGGAGAGGTTGTGCATGTGTGCAGGCAGGGGGTATATGGGAAATATCTATACTTTCCTCTCAGTTTTGCTGTGAACTTAACACTGCCTTAAGAAAATTAAGTCTTTTTGTTTTAATGTTTATTTATTTTTTTTGAGAAAGAGGCAAAGCATGAGGTGGGGGAGGGGCAGAGAGAGAGGGAGATACAGAATCAGAAGTAGGCTCCAGGCTCTGAGCTGTTAGCACAGAGCCTGATGGGGGGCTCAAACCCACGAACTGTGAGATCATGACTTGAGCCAAAGTCAGATGCCACCTAGGTGCCCCCAAAATTAAGTTTATAAAAAGTTTTTAAAAAGAAAAAAAAGAAGAACATTGAAGCCAGCTATCATTCACTCCCTCCCCCTTTGCCACCACTACCACCAATGAGAGAATAAAGCACTGCCTCATCCATGAACTGCAACCCCAGAGTCATCAAAATGGGAATTGCCAAATTAGGATTTGAACCCAGATTTTTTTTTAATATTACTAACACCCTGTAGGTAGGGAATGAAAAGATTTCTTCCATCTCTAATACTCTTCTCTCCATCTACCCCTAGACCCTTGAGAAGGGAACAAGAGACCAGCCTAAAGGTGCCTCTTACACAGCCGGTCAGTCTTCCAAACAATCAGATACCATTCTTGTTTCAACCCACCTTAAGCTCCTCAAGTCCGGGACATCAAGAATTGATCAAGTACTGCTTGATATTGAATAGTTGGTAGAGGTAGTGGTGAGTGGGGTTATGATTTCCCTTCTGTCACTCTTCCTCCCCTTGCATGGTGATATTGTTTGCCAAAAAATTTGTCACCTCTGGAGTGGAGCTCTGCTAGGACTTGATCCGATTTGTTAACAGACCAGGCAGTCTCTCTGGATCTCACCCAAAGGAGGCTCCACTTGGAACTTAGCTATCCTCTGAGCCCAGTTGGCAGGTGCCTCTGGGTTACCATAGCAACAGCACACAGGCCATGGCCTCTTTCCCAAGAAGCTGTCAATCAGAATGGGAGAGGAGATTAAGTGACAGTGTGTGGTCATTCACCCATATTTAGATACGAGTTAAATAACTCAGTAGCCAAAAAATACATGAATTTCCACTCTTTTCCATCCTTTGCTCAGACTGGGAAGAAACAGTTCATGGTTTATACCAGTCATTTTCCACCTTTAAATACTATACATAAGAATCACCATTGATGTTTATTTAAAATGAAGTTTCCCCAGTCATATCCTAAATGATTTTTACTCATAGCATCTAGAATGAAGTCCTAGAAATTTGCATATTAAAATGTGATTCTGATACAGATGATTTGAAAACTATCTTTGGGAAACACTGATTTACAGAAGTGTTACTGAAGACCCTAAGTCTTCAGATACTTGTTATGAACTGAACTGTGTCTCCCAGAATTCATATGCTGATTCCTAAACCCCCCAGTGCACGTCAGAATGTGACTTGATTTGGAGATAGAGCCTTTAAATAGGTGATTAAGTTAAAATGAGGCCCTTAAATCCAATCTGACTGGTGTCCTTAGAATAAAATGAGATTAGGGCACACAAAGAGGTAGCAGGGATGTGTGTGTTGTTGGGGTTGGGGAGGGGAGAAGCTTATGTGTGAGGACAGCCAGAAGGTGGCCACCTGCACACCTAGGAGAAAGTCCCAGGAAGAAACCAAACTACTGACACCTTGACCTTAGAATGCTAGCCTCCAGAGCTGTGACGAAATAAATCTTGGTTTCTTGAGGCATCCAGTCTGTGGTATTTTGTTATGGCAGTCCTAGCAAAACACAGCATTATGTACACAAAGGAATCCCCCAAAACAGCCAAATATGGCAAAATATTTCTTACCAGAGGCTAGCATAATGTGTGGCAATTTTGTTTTTTATCCTTTTTTTAAAGAATAGACTATTTTTTATTCTTTGTTTTTTGTTTGTTTGTTTTTGTTTTTGAGAGAAAGAAAGAGAGAGAATGGGGGGTTGGGTCAGAGGGAGAGAGAGAATGTTAAGCAGGCTCCATACCCAGTGTAGAGTCGGACCTCACAACCCAGAGATCATGACCTGTGCCGAAATCAAAAGTTGGACGCTTAACCAATGGAGCCACCTGGGCACCCTTCTTACACAGCCAGTACAGTGCTGTTGACCTAGAAGTCTAAGAATGACTTCAGAAAAGTGTGGGCTGAGTTATACAATCTTGCAACATAAAACAAAAGAGGTTGGATGCCAGAGAAACTATGTTTTTATGATGAATTAGATGGCACGTGTCATTAGGGAGAGATGAGAAGAGATCCATGACTTCTCTGGAATCTTCCAGGAAGGGCGCAGAGGATGGTGAGCTTCAGGTAAAATTCCAGATGGAGACAGATGGGGCTTCCCAGTAGTTAGAGAAAAGTGTAGAACTGGTGGGTCAAGTTTGTGGCGATGTCTTGTATCATACCACATACTTATTTTCCCAGCCCTTTTATGGCCTATTCAACACTTCGTTCAGTGACTCAGGAAGGACTCAGATAAGGCGAGCTGATCAGTAAGACAGATGTTCGTTACACAGTAGTCAGAATTCAAAAAAGACTGAAAATGGGCTGAGTTTCAAATGAATGTAAATTCTTGCCAGGGGCCAAAACAATTTTACTGGAAAATTACTCACTTTCTAAGTTATTTCTCTTTCTAAGAAATGTTAGCCAATAATCCTTGTGTCCTTTAACAATACTAAGCATACAGTATGTAAAATGTGTGAAGCTTGCTCTGAGACCAAAACTAATTAACTTGGTTAATTTGGTACCAAAACTAAAACCATTAGATCCAAAACTGTGAGTCTGAGAAGAGCACAACCTAAAAATGGCTGAGGAGGACCATAGTCATTCATCGGTCTTGCCCACCCACCATGTGCAGTGAAACTTGTTCATTGGTTTGGTTTCCATTAGAAAAATGTATGCCACAATGACTGATATTTTTTAGTGCATATAATGATTTTGTAGACCAATTGAACGTGAGATATCAGATGATAGGTAGGGTTACAGATGCCTGCTATTAAAAAACTGAATCAAAAATTTTAGTGGCTTGATTCCATAGATGTTTATTTCTCTGCCATGTAGTCCACCCTTGCAGGTATTCTTGGTCAGTGGGGCTGTGCTCCAGATGATGCTTTGATAAAGTCGGTTCTTTTCATTCTGTGACTTCCTCTTAGGCCCCTGGAGCTCCAGTGTTCTTTGCACCCCCCTAAGGGAAGGACATGCAATTTGGAGGAAGTGTATCTAGCTCATAAATATTTTGGCACGGAAATGAAACACATCACCCCCTCTCATATTCCACAGATAAGAACTAAGCACTTGGCCTCATGTCAATGCAAGGCAGCCTGGGAAACACTCCTGATAATGTGGCCACTTTCCAGCAAAAACTATGAAAACGGGAGCACAAATTTTGATGTACAACCGTCTTTGTCACGAATCTCAAGTTAATCCTTCAGCCAGGATAGTGAATTTTGATCGCAGTGATTCATATACCATAAGATTAAAAAAACAACCAAGAAGAAAATATGAGAAATGCAAATTGTAATCATTTTTGGACTGGAAAGCTATTTTCATCTTGGGAAAATCATTTCAATTTACATAGAGGGTCTTGTCCTTTTCGATGGCAGGCAATGTTTTTTTTTACCTTCTGAAACATGATTTCTCTTGAATAATAAATACAGACCAGGGGTTAATAGTTGTACGAGAGCAGAGGACCTGGAAAAGTTGTTGCCATGACAATGTAATTCACGTTATTAATAACTTCTATTTATTTCTTCTCTTTCCAAACAGGTGAAATGTAAGAAAAGCCTAAAATAACCTCTAAAATGCCAGAAAACTAGGAGATTTTCATTCGGATCATAAATAGTCATATTTCCACCACATGCAAGTGATTAGAAATAAAGGAAATACAATTTCCGTGTGGCCAGCTTAGATGCACACTAAGGGTGCATTTTAGCCAAAATACCCTGTTTTTAACCTTGAGCAATGTGCCCATACATGTGTGTGGAATAGTAGTTCATATTTAGGTCACTCCCTGTATATCAAGTATAGTGTGTGCATATTGTAGGTGTCATTTTAAATGAGGAAGAGTAAAGTAAAATAAAATAGCAATCATGACAGTGTTCAGAGCCCTGAAAGTGGGTACAATTTAACCCAGAACATTGGAAGAGGTGTTAATTTCAGGCGAGATAGCTTAATAAAACATTCCTATCTCTCCACGGTCCCTGTGTACAAAACTCTAGTACTCTTATTCCAACAGGTGGCTCCAGAATGCTAAGGGGATTGCAATTCTCACCACTTACCTCAAGAAAAGAAAAAAAAAAAAGTTCAATCCCTTGACAGCATAGTAACGCTCTCAGACCATAAAATTTCATTTTGCTGCCTACCATCCCTCTCAATAGTTCATCTCCAGCTTCCTTCTTCACAGGATATGAAAATATGATAATTTTCAAAATTATAATTCAGAGGAGTTGGATGAGAAAAAGGACGACACTCCTCACTCAGGTCTCTCATTTTCAGTTTTGGTTTCTTTTATTATTTAAAAAAATTTTTTTAAGTTTATTTAAGAGAGAGAGAGAGAGAGAGCATGGGAGGGGCAGACAGAGAGAGAGAGGAGAGACGAAGGATCCCAAGCAGCCTCCACGCTGTCACCGCAGAGCCCAATATGGGGCTCAAACTCAAAAACCGCGAGATCATGACCTGAGCCAAAAGCGAGCTGGACACTTAACCTACTGAGTCACCAAGGCACCCCTAGTTTTTCTCTCTCTACTGTGTAGGGTTGTGGGAGAAAACTTATGTGACAGAATGACATTTTCTGAACTTTGTGGAATACTAGTCCCTTACAATGTTAATAAATAGCATATGAAAAATTTCTTCTTTCCAATGTTTAGGGTTTAGTACTTTAAGCAAAGTTATTTTGTGCTTCTCTTTGTTTGATTTCCTAGCACCAAGACTTCCCACAGCTTGCAATGACTACTTTGGCTTCTGACCCTCCGAGAGAAGTCATGGAATATGTGGGGGTTTCCCAAACTTATTTTTAGTGGAACCCTTCTTTCCAGAGGTCTGGCAAGATTAATGCTCCATTGAACGTTTTCTGAGAAATGCTAAATCAAACTCTCACACAGACTCCCAGGGACTTCTTTAATAGATATAATCCTTAGCAACCCATAAATTCTTTTCTCTGTTATTGCCCTATTTTTACCCCGAGCTCTATGTTTTAATTATTAAGCTGTTTTGTGTTTTTTTTTTTTTTTTTTGCCCAATTCTTGTTATCTATGACTCTAGTATTTTATGTCGGTGACTTTTTTCATAAACGCTAGTTGACTAAAACACACTTTGCCCCATATAAAAAGAACCTTTGCTAACATAGAAGAGCAGAGAACTTGACCTACTCAGTTTCTGGTATCATCATGACTCCTTTGTTTCAATGGTGCTGTGTTTGAAAGGCAAGACATTATCCTTCCAAATGCATTTGCACAGAATTAAGACCAAGAGTTTTCTGATATTCAGTCCAAAAATAGGGAAGAAAGAACATTACATGACATAATATAGAAAACGGTCCTTCTCAGAAATCCTTTATTTTAATAGTTAAATTTTTAGGTCACTTTAGACTTACAGGAGAGTTTCAAAAATAGTATAGAGAATTTCATGTACTCCACACTCAGTTTTTCTTTTGTTAATATTTTACAAAACCACAGAATTGTATCAAAACTAAGAAATTGACGTAGGACAATACCATCAACGAATGAACAGAACTTATTTGGATTCCACCAGTTTTTCCACTAATACACTCTTTTTGTTTCAGGATCCAATCCAACATCCAACATTGTGTTGACTTGTCACATGCCCTGTAACCTGTGATAAATCCTTGGTGTTTCCTTGTCTTTTATGACTTTGACACTTCTGAAGAAGAGTGATCAGTTATTTTGTGGAATGTGCCTCAATCTGGGCTTATCTGATGTTTTCTCACTATTTCGTTGAGGTTAAACATTACTTAAAAGGATACTACAGAGGCGATGTGCCCTTCTCAGCACATTATACAAAGAATTGACAATGTTGATTGTGGTTGCAATGATGCTTTTGGTTACTTGATTAAGATGGTGTGTGCTGGGATTCTCTATTGTAAACTTACTAATTTTCCTTTGTAATTACTAAGTATTTTGGAGGATATACTTGGAGACTATGCAAATATTCTATTTTCTGCCTACTCATTTCAGTGCCCATTGGTGATTCTTGAGGAAATTATTACTATGCCATTCTAATGATGATGTTTTAATTTCTTCAAACTTTCCATAGTTATTCATTGAAATTCTCCTGTGAGGAAGAGTGTTGTTTCTCCTTCATTTATTTCTCCATTTATTAATTTATATCAATATGAACTCATGGATATTTAATTCTTTGGGTTATAATTCAATACCATAGTATTTATTGTTTTGTTCACGTTGTTCCAAGCAGAAGCTTTTAATAAGCACTAATTAAAAACAATTATGTCATCTTTTATAGAGTGTTTTAGAGCTCAGCATGTGTAATGGATCAAATCTGGTGAGGTGGGTGGTAGAGATAGAAATTATTTGTTCTGGAAGCCCTTCCTCTGATTTGGTTGAATTGTGTGCATACTGCAGAGACAATTACTGCATGTTGGCATGGCCTTCTGTGCTGTCCTAACCCTATTGATCTATGGAGCCAGATGAGCTGACCCCTCTTGAAAGTCATTATCAACACTTGCTGCTCTATGTGCATATGAGCACTTGGCTTAGACCTTGGTCATTGTTGAACGCTGGCCATTAGCAAACCCATGAAAAGGTTCTCTTGTCTGAATGCAACCATTGTCCTTCTTCCTGCAGTTGTATGCTTTATCTGGCCCACTAAATGGACATGGTTACAAGGACAAATAGCCTTTACTTGCTCACCTCAAATGCCTTCTCCTACCCATCAAAGAGAAGTAGAGTCCCATTTACACCAGGAAGACTTTTCCTTAAGCAACAAGTAACTGAGTATCCCCAAACATGCATTTTTATTTACTATTAGAGCTGGAATCATCAATGCATAAATCAGAAATTTAGCAAACTCCAGTGAAGCAGACTTTTGTGTATTGCTTTAAGTCCAGGTAATGAGAACCAGGTTCCTTTCTTCTTTGTTTTTCTTTTTATTATGTATAGGTTTCAGATAATTGTTCATCCCTTTAGATAAGAGAAATTCTGAAGTCACTTTATCAAAAAACAGGCTCGACCATTGGTGCCTTGCCCTGCTGGAAGAAGAACAATCATCTATGCAGGACAATCCTCTCACCACTTTACCTGCATTAGTTCATATAATCCTCTAACAACTCATGATACACAGGTTATTGTCATACTCACTTTACAGATGAGTAAATAGAGATCGAAAAGTTAAGCAAATTGCCCATGGTCACTCAGCTATGGGGAGTGGGAGGACATAGTTTTGAGCTCAGGGGTCTGGCTCCAGAGACTATGTCTTCACCACTGAGTACATAACAAATCTCAGCTCTAAATTTTAACAGCTGTGCAATTTTGGACGAATTTCTTCTCTGAAATCTGATTTGAGAAATGAGCACAGTAATGTCTATTTTTCAGAGTCCTACCAAAGATTGTATAATGTAGGTGGAAGGTTCAGTCTCATAACTACCAGACTGTAAACACTCCATAAATGTGTATCTTTTAGATTCTGTACTCTTAATCACTAACATACTTTTTAATCATCAATATATGGCCTTTCTTGTATTTTTTTCTGATTATTCTGTCTTGCATTTCCTTGGCCTCTCCCTCCTCCCACTAACGCTGCCACTTTTTACAATTAGTAATAACTATTATTTTATTAAGAAATGAAAGGGGGAAGAGGAAAAGAAAAAATTCATTTTCTTTTCTTTATGTATCACTTGACAAATGTCTGTTCTCAATGAATATAGAGAGAGATACATTTTCACTCATTTCATCTTTATAAAATTCCTAAGAGTTAGATATCATTGTTATTCTCAATTTACAAAAAAAAAAAAAAAAAAAGAAAAAGAAAAAAGAAAAAGAAAAAGAAAGAAAAGTAACTAACACACTAGCTGGTAAGTAACAGAACTAGACTTTAAACTAAGGGAATCTGGTTCTAAAGCCTGTACTACAAATCACAAAGATTTGGACACCTTAGCCTTTACTTGGTATATCCAAGTCGCTCAGTGACAAGAACTACCTCTGTGACCATTATGGGCTATAGGCTAGAAGAGCATCTTCATCAATGAGGCTCTTTTTTGTCAACTTAGAGTCCGGTAGGTTTACTCGTTCATTCTTCCATTTAACATTTACTGAGAATTTACTGTGTCAGGTCCCGCACCAAATGCTGAGGAAGGAAAGGACTGGGGAGAGAATAGAAGAAAATGAGTAAGACAAGATTCTGGTCTTTAAAGAGGGAGCCTAACAATTTTTAAAAACTGTTCCCACTGCTGCTATCGAAGATTCTTTGAGGTGTAGGTCGAGAATGCTGTGAGGAGGTAACCTACCATGAAGCAGGAAGTAGGTAAGCCATCATGGAGGAGGTCAGGTATCATCTGAGTATTGCAGGCTGAATGGAGAAGAATCAGCCTGTGTGGAGATGGGGGCGGACAGTCACTCAAAGCACAGAATTTTCTGGCATATTAAGGGAACTGTGTGAAGTCAGAAGTGGCTGGAGTTAAAAGTACTTGGTAAAAGAAGGTAATGGTAGGGGGAAGCTGGGAGAAGGGAAAATAACGCTAGAGAAGCAGACAGGGTTCAGCAGCTCTTGAAGAGCCATGTACTAGAATTTGGATTTTGTTGCCCTCAGTGAACAGGAGTTATTGCTGGTCCAAGAAGAAATACCCAACAGAAACAGGCCTGGACTGGCTTTGTGCCTGGCTTAGCAATGAGCCAGCCGTGTGACGTTGGGTGGAGCAGTATTCCTTTCTGGACTTCAGTTACCCATCCGCAAAGTGAAGACCGAGGAGGCTTGTATCCTTTCCAGAATGCCTTCCAGCCTTAAAACAGTATCTCTTTCCATAATTATCCTACTTGTGGTCTTTTGTATGGGAAGTGGAGGAAATAAAAAGCGCCACTGATGCCAAGCAAGGATGCCAGGAATTTTCCGAGGTAATTGGTAGCATCCGTCACAGAGCATCAGCACTACTGTTGCGGTTCCAGGGATGGGTTCTGACGCTGCTGCTGCCCAGGCCTGAACACCTCGGCTCTGCCCAAGATTTATCCCTTGCATGTCTGCAAATTGTTATCCTAATGCCTATGGGGTTTCGCTTTCATAACTGCAAGCCGCGCTATCACAGGGCTTTTTGGCCCATGCTACCCTAATTCTTGAGCGAGATTTTTATTTCACCCTCAAGGTTCCCCCAGGAAGAGGGAAAGACAGAGTTGCCTGTGTTTGGATGCCTAAAACAGTTGTTAAAACTGGAGAAGAAAAAAAAAAAAACCGCCACACTTTGTGTATGTGTTCATTTAGCAGCTATACCCATTTCTTCTCTGAATTACCCTCATGCAATATATATGACCTCCAAAGATTTGTTTTTCAGCCAGAAAATAGATAATAAACCATTTTAGAGAATAACCACAATTAACGCGGGCGCACACACACACGGGTTTGAGGCTAGATCTAAAACTTCCTCTTTCCCAGGGAAAAGAAGGTAACTGAAATGTATCCCCTCTCTGCAGCTCCCGTGCTGGATACGGTTTTCTCCCAGGTCACGGCGAAGGAGGCATCCGCGAACCAAAATGCACGTGACATTTCCGCTGCTCTTTCCACTGTCGGTTCTTCGGGTGGAAAAACCCGCCAGAAAGTGAGAAAATATTAGAGAATGCCAAGAAAAATGTCTTTCTGTTCAGTTCCCGTGAATTTGAGAGCAGTCATTAGGAAGGCCTGCCTCCTTGGGATACCAGATTCACAGAGCAGAGGCCGGAGGTGAGCCCACGTGTGCGGTCAGTTCCAAGTATCCAGGCCCCAGCATCCTGGCCAGCCCGGCTTAGCTGTTCTAATCACCTCTTTGGGGAAAGCACAAGGGCCCTGATATCGCCTCTCTTGTTTCGCTCACTAAGCACGTTGGAGTGCTTTTCTGGTTATTCTACTGTTTTCATAACTGTGCGTCATTTTTTTTTTTAATGTCCGAGTTTCCCCTTAAGTCCTCTGTGTGACTTGCTGCCCTGTCAGTGACGGAGACCCCCACCCACAAAGTTCTTCAGCTCATCGCTATGCACTGTCTCATTTCCTTCGGATTCTGTTGTGAGTCCCTCCCATTGGTCCTTTTTTTTTTTTTTTTCAGCCCTCTCTTCCCTTCTGGAGCTCTCTTTCGGGTGAGGAGGGCTCCATAAATCCATTACCAAAGTTCCAGATGTTTGAGGTTGTCTGGCTGGAAGGCTAATGTGAACCCAAGCTTCCTTTCTGCAGGTTATTGCCTAAAGGAAAGCCAACTTTTAGGTTCTTTTGCTTCATCTCCATCTTGCCCTTCTCTGGTAAGGGCTGGTAGAGGGAAGCTATAATGATAAAATGTCAAATTCTCAAAAATCATTCTTGCATGAATGGCAGAAACATATTGCCTGAACTATGTCCTTGCTTGAATATTTATTTTTCTTCCTAAATGGCATGGACCATCTAGTGAATGTCTATCTGTATTTCACGTCCAAGTTAAAGCCTTCCCCTTCTCTGGCATCTCCAGAGGGCTGTGCTCCCCTCTCCTCTGTATGCACCACAGTGACTGCTTGTCCATACCCCATGCTCATTAGGCATTTCCCTGTCCTCTTCCCAGACTGAACTATGACTTCCTCCAGGGCAGGGGCTGTGCTTTATGCATGTTATTTGACATCCAGAAAGCACTCGAAAGACTCTGACTGGCTCCATGAATAAATGCATGAGGGGATAGATGGATCAATTATCAATACTAAACAATTTGAATTTTCCCAGTTCAAGAAGAGGAAGCTGGGTTATATTCAATTTGATTACTTGTGCCTATACTTCACTCCTCTTCTGGAAAGGGGCTGAGATGAGCTGCCAAAGCATGTATTTTTCTTTTTCTCCAAGCAGAGAAAGGCCCCTGACATGAGTCCCTGTATAACCATTAAAGCCTCCCTGCCTTCCAAATGCTGATTCATAGGGAATTTGATCACTCATTCCATTTTGTTTTTGTTTCTGTGGCATGTGCTGGCACATCTAAATCGGGCCTTTCCTCCAAGATAACTTTAGAAGACAAAGGGAATGTATCTTGCTCAGATCTAACTCTTTCTGTTAGAAACCCATTCTCGGCAGACATGAGTCTTTGCATGTGGTCAAAGCACACACAGCTATTCCTGACAACTAGATCTATGGACACACAGGAAGGGAAGAGCAGCCAAAGTTCTGCCTGCGAAGAAAGGGCCTGGGACCATCTGTCTTACCCCTCTTTCCCTTCACACACCTGCCCAGACCGTGACCATGGTCTCCTGCTGGCATTTCTCCATGTCGGTGTCTACGAATCTCCCCAGAGTTTCCTAGCAAGGCAAATGGCAGGCGCTTCTCTCAGACGGATATCTACATTTTAAAGAAACTTTCAACTCATTCTCTTGCAGGTAGTCTTCATTTCTACTTTAACAGTGCTGTTCAGTAAGGCAGCAGAAATAAAGTCACCCACTTTCTTTGGCCTCCATATCTTCATTCAATCCTTCCACCACTCTGCTCAGGGACAAACCTCTTCAGAACCCATTGGTCTTTCCTTCAAAGCCCTTTTGCTTCCGATTCTCCATTTCCCAGACCCCTCACATCTATTCTTTCTGGTCCCAGATTCTGGAAGGAATCACATAACTCCTCAGGTCATTATAACTTCCATGGCATCTCAGTGCTTTCTTGACTTATTTCTTTCTCATTCTTCCCCAGGGAGGTTCTTCCAGATATTCACAACCTTCCTCCCCTCTCATAGAACTGACCTGTAACCCCATTATTTCGAAGAACATAGGGGAATGCAGTTCATTGAATTTGAATCTCCTCACTCTCCTTTTTTTCCTCCTATAACACAATTCAAATACCTTGGAGAAACATTTGGTCATTACCTCATCATCTCAGATAGTCACTTAGATGAGGTTTTTGCAGAGATGAAATATCTCAGAAAAAAAGGAAACTTGCCTTTTTCCTTTAAAAGCTGGTTCCTCTAACTAGAGGTTAAATAGCATCACCTTAGAAACTCACTCCACAAATCATATCCGTTTCTTCTGCATTTGGACCTTTCTATCTCCACTCTATCTTTTCTCTCACTCTTATAAAAATGCTTATCCCACCCTTAAAAACAAAACAATTTTTCTCCACTGATTCATCAGAGCTATACCCCCACTGATTTCCCTGCATTTGATATCAATTTTTTTAAACGATGCCTGCTTTATCCACTTCTCTCATTCATTCCTTAATCCCCTGACCCTTTCTCTCAGCCACTATAATAAAACCTTCTTATTGGAGTCACCAGTAGTAACTGAAATATTAAATGCAGAAGCCTCATTGAAGAACTTACACTATTTGAATGTAATAGAATGAACCTTGAAACTCACCTCTCTTTGGCTCCCATGACAAGCCTGGCTCTCCTCCTTCCTCTCGGACTGTTCTTTCCTGGCAGATAAGGCTAAAACTTTGTAATGTTCAAGTATGTCTTTTCTTCCTGGGAGCGTGTAGGCCACAGTTGTCACCCTCCCTGCAATCACATGTGGTCTTGAGACTGAGTTCGGGTGCTAGAAGATAAACAGAAGTTATGGGAGCCACTTCTAGAACTGATCAATAAAATTCCCGTATGCAGTCCTAACTCTCTTCTCTATGGAGAGTCAAATGGAAAGGTCTCTGATCAGGTAAAGGGAAGCGGCACAAAAAGAAGGGAGAACAATCAGAGTGAATTGTGTCAGAGTCGCTTTGCTGCCCTGCAAATAATCATAATCATGACATGATTATGTCATGAGCACAATTTAACACATATTGTGTTAAGTCACCAATAGTTTCTAATGGCACTCAGCCTAACCGGATTGTTGTAATTCTTTATATTCTTATCTATTCTGTAAACTTGGGCTTTCCTATGGCCCTGTTTCCAACTGTCTTAGTATTTTTGTATATCATCCTTGTGAACTTTCCTGTTTTCCTATCGTTGCAGTCTTCTGGTATCTACCTTTATCTCATCTTACCTCTTTCGTACCTACACTTCCCTCTGGCCACTGAATTTCAACATCTGTGTATTCTATAAAGCACCTCAAATTGAACATGATCAAACAGTAATGCATTATCATCTATGCTCACCTTACTCCCCACAAAAAAGAAAAAAAAAAAAAGCAAATTAGTGGTTTGGTAATGTAGGTGATATGGGTTTTGACATTTTTGTGTATTTTTTGAAAAGACTAATTTCAAATATTTGAAAATCTTCATAATAAAATATTAAAAATATAAATAATTTGAAAAATAAAAGGAAATCATTTCTCTTTAATTTTCACGGGAAATTGATCGTCTATGGTGACCAAACAATGTCACGTGCAAAGTGACCCACCAGGGTCATTACGTGGCGGATCAGACTCTGTGCCCTTTGTTATAGCTCTTTCTTAAAATGTGCCCCAGGGAATCACTAACTTCCCTGGTGCTACATAAGGCTTAGGAACCAAACAGGTTTTTGGAACATCGTAGACTTTCCTTTCCTTCATCCTTGTCTTCATCTCTATCTGGTCATGCACGCCCGCATGTCTGTCATCAAGCCTTTAGGCCCTAGCTTTGTGACTCCAGGACACTCATTTAAACTTTCTTAGCTTTCCATCCTCATCCCTGAAAATAGCAACAATATCTGCCCGACTGGGTGATAGTGAAATTAATACTATTCTTCAAAATGGGGTTTGTGAGTTCGAGCCCGTGTCGGGCTCTGTGCTGATGGCTCAGAGCCTGGAGCCTGCTTCAAATTCTGGGTTTCCCTGCCTCACTGCTCCTCCCCCACTCACGCTCTGTCTCTCTCTCAAAAATAAATAAACATTAAAAAAATGGCAAACACATAGTCAACAATAAATAGACTTCCATTTGCTTTTATTTCCAGGCAGTAGTGTAGTGGAGTCTAAATGAGGTTAACAAAGCCTACAGCAACTGTCCAATTCACTAAACACTTTTAAACTGCACTTCCTTGTTGGTGGTATGTTTTTCTATATGAAAATGTACCTATAGTCATATACCTGCAACCTCAGTCTAAACAAATCATAAAAGTTCAAAGAGTAAAGCCGTTCAATTAGTGCACATTTTTCTCCTAGTATAATACAAATCATTCAACATGGCTTTGTAATGTGACAGGAGGATTACAAATGTGCTGCAATACAGTTGCTTTCATGACCTGGAGGGCCTTATAACCAGGCTAGTGGATTGAGCCACCTGCAGCCTCTTTTATTTGCTCCAAGGTGGTTTTGCTGTTTCATTTTATGTGTAAACTTGGCTGAGCTATAGGGTGCTCAGATACTTGGTAAAATATTATTCTGGGTATGTTGGTGAGGGTGCTTTTGGAAGAGATTAACATTTAAATTAGTGGACTTTGAGGAACCTGGGTGGCTCAGTTGGTTGAGTGTACAACTTTGGCTCAGATCATGATCTCGTGGCCAATGAGTTCAAGCCCACATGGGATCCCTCTGTCTCCCCCCTCTCTACCCTTCCCTCAAGCATGCTCTCTCTCTCCCTCTCAAAAATAAATAAACATTTAAAAAATAAATAAATAAATGAGTGGACTTCAGGTAAAGCAGATTACTTTCCACAATTTGGGTGGACCTCATTTAATCAGTTGGAGGCTTGATTAGACTAAAAAAACTGGCATCTTCCAACAAGAAAGAATTCTCCAGAAAACTGCCTTTAGACTTCATGACAGGATCGGTTCTTCCTGGTTCTGTAGAAGACAGTCTTCTGACTCAAGTGAGAACATTGGTTCTCTTGGGACTCCTGAAGAGAAATTGCAAATTTTGTTTTTACCAGTCTTCAAAATCGCATGCGCCAATATCTCATAATAATCTATCTATCTATCTATCTATCTATCTATCTATCTATCTACCTATCTATCTACCTATATCTATCTACCTACCTACCTACCTACCTATATATATTCTGTTTCTTTGAAGAACCTTGATTAATCCAATTGCACTCAAATGCTATCATTTTCTATGGGTTCCATTAAGTGAAAAACTTTGGGAAGCACTGTCAGTTCTTGTCCTCAAATTCACTGTGGCATACTTTCCTCCAGGCTTTGAGTTTTTTATTCCCTCTTTCTGAAAATAGCTTTTCTTTTCCCAGTTCCCTCATAGCTGCCTAACCTCCACTCATCCACCAGCACTCGTCTTTGACACTGTCTCTTCTGAGAGGCCTTCCCAGGTGCCCTGTGCACAACCCCACAAAACTGTGTTAGGTGCCTCTTTCATCAGCTCTCTAACGTTCTATAATCACCCTGTTAGTGATCTACCTCTCCACGAGATCCCAAGAGACTTGAGTGAGCAAGTTGCCTGATCTGCTTCATGTCATATCTCTAACACTTAGCCCAGTACCTGCCTTATGACAGGTCTTCAAACAGTATTTGTTAAATGAACCAGTAAATGGAAAGTATATCCACAGTTTCGAAAAGAAAAAAAAGACTTATAACAGAGCAATCCAGAAAAAAGGCAACCTAAGAAAAATCAAGTAAAACAGGTTCCCTGACATAAGCAGCAGCAAGATTCCTTGTTTCTCAGCAAAGCAATATAATTAAAATGGAACAGGTTGCTTTTCCTTATTTTAGCACCTGGAAGAAGGACCATTCTCATGGATGTACTTTCCATATATTTCACATAGTAATCGGCTTGGGAGTTCTTTTAAACCAGAGCTCACTATGGGCACCTGGGTGGTTCAGTTGGTTAAGTGCCTGATTTTTTATTTTGGCTCAGGTCATGATATCACAGTTCATGAATTCGAGTCCTGCACTGTCAGCACAGAGCCTGCTTGCGATTTTCTCTCTCTGCCTCTCTCTCTACCCCTCCCCCTCTCAGACATGCTCTCACTCTCTCTCTCAAAATAAATAAGTAAACGTGTGTGCGTATATATACATATATATACGCACACACGTTTACTTATTATATATATAATTACTTATATTTATATATATGTAATCAGAGCTCACTATAGGACTAGATGGTATCTATTTTAGGCCATTTTGTCTTTTCTGTAACTGCTCAATCCTGCCATTGTAGCAAAAAAGAGTCCATAGACGAATGTGTGTGTGTTCCAATAAAACTTTATTAAAAATTACTGGTGATGGGTCAGAATTGGCTCCGAGACTATAATTTGCTTACCCCTGTTCCAGATGAAAGGATCTCAGTCTCTGAATGGGGAGGCCTGCTTATATTGTTTCTCCATAGGCCATTATCATCAAGCCCCAAACAGTTATTATAATCACTATTTTCAGGGGACCCGAAAAACTAATTGATATTACTCTCCATTGTCACACGAGAGCACGGTACAAGCAGTAAATGTCATTTGGATGATTCCTCCTTACACACAGGGCCAAACTGTTCACTGCACACTTAGTAATTCTTAGAGGAAGCAAACTGGGGAACGGGCCAACTCTGTGATAGTACCACAGCTGGGATCTTAGACTTGGACCTTCCATCTGTTTGCCCTGAGACACAGGATGAAGCAGACCCACCATGCCTGAACCCCTCAGAGTGATAAAAGATAGAAAAAGGATCTGACAGTTGGGAAAGAGATTTCTTTGGCGAGAACAACTGGCATGTTGTGACTATTTCTTTTGCAACAAAGGGGAGATTTGCTACTTTCTAACCTCAAGCCCAAGGTTTGCATTTGTGTATACCACTGTGTGTGTGTGGCGGGGGAGGCTTGGGGGTGGGTGGGGAAGAAAGATTTCAAAAGAAATACTCAGAAAGCTCCAAAACATATTTCCCGTTGAGACACAGAAGTCACAGTGCAGATCTTATGAGAAAACTATACCACTCCATGGTTTTGACACCTGTTTGAAACTCAATGGTACCCAGATTCATGAATTGGGAGGCCACCTCAGGAGAGTGTTGAGGTCCTGGGGTTTCTGTCCCCTGGGAGTCTGTTGAAGAGGAACAGAACATAACACTCCAAAATATGCCACTTTGGATATTTATTATTTTGAGCTGAAGGCAATTGAGAAATAGCAGATCTGGAAGGTTCTCTGCCTTCCTCCTTTCCACCTTAAAGCAGGGCATAAATTTTCCCTGAGACATGTGCCTTCTCTGTACCAAAAAAAGAAGAACATTCTTATTACCAGAGATGGTAAGTAGTTGCAGAAATGAGTCTTTGCAAACAAACCTTGCCAAAATAACCAACAACTTCCATTATTTTCCCCATATACTTCTGAGTCACGTTTCCATAATTTTCCATACCAACCCAAGTCCCTTCTTCCTTGGTTTTATCACATATTCATAACCTATCACACTTTATACATAACCACTTCCTTGGGGTTTTTACTTTTTCCTATGAAGTCCCTCATACCGCACACAAATATCAACATCAAATAACACATGTATGTCTTTTCTCCTTCCAATCTGTCTCTGTCAGTTCAATTCAGAGACCCTAGTCATAGAAACTAAGAAGGTAGAGTAAAAGTCTTTCCTCCCCTACACTGTCAAGGCAGAAATGTCAAAGTGTTTCTTGCTCACTTGAAGTCAGTTAGAAGCCCCTCTTCTGAGGGCACCAGTATGGAATCGTCTTTAGATCTTGCCCATAGAACTCTTGAGAAGGAGAAGGAGAGACAGCAGAAAGCAACCGGAGGTGTACCATACCATAGAAGTTCAAGACTAAGAAAGGAGAGCTACAGTAGAGAAGGGCCTTACAGGGAGCTACCAAAGATCTCATGCAGGTGCTATGAGAGAAAGGGGCAGCCAGCCTTACTCATATCCATGAGCCAGAGATGATGAAGCATGGCCAGGTAAGCTGAACACCTTTCCCTCTCCCCTCAACACAGACAGACACACACTTAGAGAGAGTGTGGTAGGGACAAAGGGCAACTGGCAAGGAAGGCTGAAGGTGAGCAGGAAAAAGAAGGACCCCACCTGTGGTCTCTGATTAGGACTGAATCGGCTCTGAGGTGGGGAAGAAAATATTTAACCCTATGTCAAGTTCAAGCTTTAATTCTTATCCTTGATGGAATAGTCTAACTACTGCTTTGAGACTCTATGACTTAAAATGTTGACAAGACCCGAGAAAAATGAGACAAGGTCATGAGATCTGTTGGAGCTTTTTATTCTGGAGTAGAGAAAAGTTGCTGCCACCAAATGCCTGAATAAAGATGCAGAGAAATTGGAAGACATATAACAGACTGGCTTTTGATCACAATCTCCATCTTATTACTACACTATTACACATTTCTTTGAAGAGAATTGTCAAATAGAGTAATATCTTTAATACCATGCTAATTAACAGGAGTCGAATTGATTCTTTGCCAATAGTGTATTGGGAGAGTATTAAAGATTTTGTATTAATCCTACCATCAACAACTTCAAGACATGGCAGAGATGACTAGATATTTAAGGAAAAAGTATCATAAGAAATGGTCCTTTCTCTTTAGTCTTTCAGGGACTTTTTGAGGGTCAAAAACTGTGTTTCTCCAACTCCAACTAGGACATCAACTAGGAGTCCTTAACAGGCAGTCAAGGAATATTTGAAGAATGAATAAATGTTATATCATACAAGAGATTTTAAGATTGTTTAATATACAAGGCGATAGAAACCCTGGAGTTTTACAGTGCAGTTCCCTAAAAACAGATGTTTGGTTTCAATGACATGTGATTTTTATTTCTAACTTGTAGATAATGGACCAAAGAAACCTTGGGATTTTACATGATAAAAGCTCATATTAACAGGCATTTACACAAAATTGGCCTTTTAACAAAGAGATTTAAAAAACAGTTCTAAAATATTATCTCTCTTGTTTTGCTTTTTAAAGAAAAAGGGGTAATTATGAAGTGCTTTTCATTAAGGAATTACCATTTATCTTATCACAATATTTACTCTCTTTTCATATGTTTTATATATCCTCATTGCTGAAGAAAGAGCTCAGGAACTCAACTCTATGAAAATAACTGTTGACTCTTACATTCAAATGACTGTATATTTCCTCTCTAGTTCTGATGGTTTTCCTAACTTGATATTAGAAAAAATGTGAGTTGTCAAGGGTCTTGGTGAAGTTCACGGTTTTCATTCTATTATTCACTAGGCAAGGCCTCACTGAAATTCAGCCCTGGGTACCTTGTCCCTCCTTTACAAGCACATGACTACAGCTTCTAAAATTTAACTCAATTTGTTACCTTAGAAGAGACCTTGGGAAGAGATCTCATCATTAAAAAAAAAAAAAAAAAGGCAGAGTGAAAACAATCCTCCCCCAAACAGCTCTTTGCATGACAGGGTGAAAATGTGAGCTCTGGCCTGACTGCTACTCTGAGAAAAGGGGGAAAGGTCTGAAGATAAACACACGCACGCACTCCCATTTAGATGCAGCTGGAAAAACGAAGTCAAGTTTAGAAGGCCTGACTCCAAAGAAAATAGGTTTTTAAAACTTCTCTGGGGAATCTCTCATCTATACTCAACAGTGAGCTACGTATCTCAGGCATCTGCCTCTCTCTCAATTAACGGATGCCGGGCACAGGGCAACAGGGGAGAACGCCCACTTCTGTCTCCTGAGAACCCAACATGGGGGGCTTCAGATCCTGGCTGCCTGAGGCCATGACCACCAGTTGATTTCCTAGTAAAAGAACGAATTTATCCGATGGTGCAGGGCTCTCTCATTAGGCAGGAATGCATTCTCAACTGGCCATACTTCCCTGTCGATGACAGATTTAGGGGCACATTCATATACGACAGCAATTCTAAGATGCAATTATGCTTTATAAATGTATTTTTTGTTTATGAAAGATGCACATACATAATAATACTAAGACTTATTTTGGACTTAGTCCCTTATCTGGGACAGTTCTAAGTACTTTTCATTAGCTTCTTCAGTTTTTGCAACAACACTATGAAATAGAGAATATTATGTTTTCACATTTTTTAGGTGAGGGAAGAGACGGGGGATTTAATACACAGGCAAGGTCATAAAGGTAATAAGTGGTAAAACCTACATTTAAACCCAGGTTTTGGCTTCAGAATCCATCTTTTTGTTCTCTACATTGAATATGATCCATCGCAAAATTAATACCAGGTTGTTACATTGCATGGCAATGAGGTTTCAAGACATAAAGGTCTACAACTTAATTAGCATGTACCACTTATTGGTCCGGAGTATGAATTAAATTACATATCTTTTCTTTGCCAACTGACATAACTCGATACTCCTATCAGGACATGGCAAGGATATCCTTTGCTCCTCCAAGTCAATTTCATTCCCCAAGACGCATATTTATACAATTCATTCTTTTTTTTATAATAGTTTATTTTCAAATTGGTTTACATATAACACCCAGTGTTCATCCCAACACGTGTCCTCTTTAATGACCGTCACCCCCTCTCCCCTCCCTCCCTCACCCCCCTCACTGTCAGTTTGTTCTTAGTCTTTGAGAGTCTCTTATGTTTTATCTCCCGCCCTCTCTGTGTCTTTTTTCCTTTCCCCTGTTCATAGCAGCACTTTCAACAATAGCCAAGTCATGGAAACAGACCAAGCGCCCATCAACTGACGAATGGATAAAGAAGTTATGGTACATATATACAATGGACTACTACATGGCAATGAGAAAAAATGAAATCTGGCCATGTGTAGCAAGATGGATGGAACTGGAGGGTATTATGTTAAGTGAAATAAGTCAGTCAGAAAAAGACAGATACCATATGTTTCCACGAATAGGTGGACTTTGTGAGACTACAATTCATTCTTGATCATGATCCCCCTTTGAGCAGCGATCGGGAGCTCTACCTGAAGACGTGGTGCCACTGAAAGTCCCACCGAGTTTGTGATTTCTTCACATAAAGGTTCTCAACTTGCCCTATGACCAATGTGGAAGAACCTATGTGTCAAAGAACTTTGGACAATGAGGAGGAATTCCTTATGGAGGAACCAAGTGAGAACCAACTGGGACCAACTGGGGGTAGAAGTGGAATGTTCTCTGCCATCACCATGAGCCTCATTAATGAAGCAGTCTGGACTCTGGTGCATGACTGTTATGCTCATGCTTCTGTTGGAGTCACTGTGTTTCCCAGGCAGGAGGGTGGTAACAAGGAGAAGGCTCTGTCCCTTAGTTATACCATGCAGACTTCTTCCCATGTTTCTGCTCCTTTTACTATGACACCTTATTTAAAATTTATATTCACTGACAGTAATGACAAAGTATATCCATAATATCAAATGGCTGGGTTAAAAGAATCAGAAATTCCTCATGATTATCAGGCCCGGATGTAGGGCTTGGGTCAACAATTCAAGCAACTCAATCATTTGCTATTAGGTTCTCTTATGAGAAAGTGCCGTGAAGATCAGTGTCTTTTATTGCTCACCAAATTCACTTAAAGCTATGTCAATCTTGAGATAGATTCTATTAATCATAAGCCTCAAAACGGAAAGGAATGATGGTTTGGAGCCCTTCTGTCTTAAGAAGTTCCCTGAGTACCATGGAATTGGGCCTGTTTTTCCTAGAGTTTTTGGACTTTTGGATACCAAGGCATTAGAGGGGAAGGACTGTCAAACAATACGTGCTCTATTTTAATACCAGTCTTCTCTAGGACCACAAATAATTACCTTCAGGTACTCTGATCAAATGTTTTAGGAAATAGGGTGGGTTTTGAGGTTTTGTCTTAAGAAGCAAATAATGAATATCAACTATTGCTAATGGGGTAAAATATTTTAGGTACAGGGTTGGATGAAAAAAGATCCAGGCAGCTCTACTGGCAAACTGGGATTAGACATAGTAAATAGTAAACCTTAATAATTAATGCCTTGGATTTACTTGGTTTTCCTAATGAGTATAATATTTCAAAATATACATTTTTCTACACAGATCACCTCAAGCCACACTCTGTCCTTCCTACCCTTCTCGAGTTATACATTTTTGTTTCGTTGTTAGAGATCAGTACTTGGAATCTTAGAATGGAAAAGAACTTAAGACATTGCCTGCTCTTTCCCTGGTGTGAAATTCAAGACCCAAATGAGTTGTGTGACCTGGTGTTCAGTGCCCAGATGGTAAGTGAATCCAGGTCTTTAGAATCAGCATGCAAGGCTCTCCCATACAGAACCATTGCTCATTCAGTTGCACTGAATTTAATTTTTGCCAATGATGTCACTCTAAAGGACTATAAGGAAACCTCCAGTTGTAAGCTATGAATATAAAGAATCCTCCATATTTTTTCTCTAGCTGGGCTATGGCTTTGGAAGAGTGGTGCTGCCAAGAAGTCAGATATCTAGTTTGATGGCTCAGGGAAAACTGTCACATGATGTACATATGACCTATTCATGGACTATTTGAGCCTTACATCTATGTCATTAAATATTGAGCTATAACCTTGGGAAGTAATGAGATTTATCTTGATTTCTTTAGTAGACACAAGAGACAAGTCTTTTTTGCTCATGGTGTAATATGGTAATTCCCATTTGGATGCGGTGATTTGATTTCAAATCTAGTTTTACCTCTTGAACAAGTTATGCAACTTACTAGACCTCAAGTTCTAAAACTGGAATAACAGATAATAAAATGCCATTGGTTTGTTTTAAGGATTGTATCTGCCACACAGTACAAGTAGGTTACTATTATTATCATATCTCCATTTCAGACCTCTGGTCCAACATGTAGATCTTAGAAGTCATTAACCTTGTCCTCACAACAAAGAAGCTGAACAAACTGAAAACCAACAACTTTTCTTTAACCCGTCAGAGAAATGAGGTTATAGGGCAAACTGAAAACTGGAGAGACAGGCAAGAAAGATGCAGAAAACCACATCTTATGAGAAAAAGCCCATAGCTCTAGCCAATATTCTTAGGAATAGTTTAAACCTTAATCAAAGAATTGTTAGATACTCAGGATAGACTACAGTGAGAATTAAAAACTCCAAGGGGAAGGGTGCCTGGGTGGCTCAATGTGTTTAGTATTTGACTCTTAATCTTGGCTCAGGTCATGATCTCACAAGCCGAGGGTCCGAACTCCATGTCTGCTGACAGCACAGAGCCTGCTTGGGATTCTGTCTCCCTCTCTCTCTGCCCATCTTTCCCAAAGATCAATAAATAAACATTAAAAAATAAAAACAAAAACCAAGGGGACCCATCACCACAGCAGGATGGAGGGCAGACACACTTGTGAGTTTTACATCTAGGAACCCTACCATACCAAATTATTATTGTGGAGAAAACTCTAATGCTTTTAGCATAAGGAAAAAGAACCATTTTGAAATATACCCAGTGCTCTCTGTTTTCTTCAACGAAACCGGCCCTCAAGAGAAACCCTTTATCAGAATGTAACCAACTGGGATTTTACCAAAGCCTAACAAACCTTGAAGAAAAAAGATATTTGACTCCAGCCCCCTGAGCAATCCATAGAAGCGAAGGGAAAGACCTAACTCCAGGCCCTTCTGGCCTTCAACATGGAAGAAGAGAATTATCCAAGTCACGCTCACTGAAAGATGGAAAATGAGTCATAGGACTATAGAATGTTTCTGCTTCCCTAAAATCTTACCACATCAACAGAGGTCCTGTATGATAACAGGAAATTATAGCTACAAGAGCTGCAAGTTTCAGAGCCTATTTAAGGAATCTCTAGGAAAATCTAAAAACAAAAAGGGAGACAAAAATGAAGACACCAGCAAAAATTTTAGCCTATGACACCACAGCCACAACAAATAGTAAAGATAGGAAATTCTTATCCAAATAAACATAAAACTTCACACTAATAGAATGTCTAACTGCTCTCTATTTCAGGCTTAAATTTAGATGCCCTGTCCTGATATTCATCTGTAGTGGCTTGAATACAGATGATACCCATCTGTACTTGGGTTCTGTCTACCCAGAACTTCAAAATGTGACCTTATTTGGAAATACAGTACTCACTGATATAATTAGTTAAAATATAGTCATACTTTAGGGTGAGACCTAAACCCAATGACTGGTGTTTTTATAAAGATGAAAGAGACATTCAGATAGAAACACACAGGAAAGAAAGCCATGTAAAAATGAAGGCTGAGATTGGAGTCTGTAAAGCCAAGAAATACCAGGGGTTATGGGAGCCACCAGAAGTTGGGAAGAGGAGGGGTACCTGGGTGGCTCTGTCAGTTAAACATCTGACTTCGCCTCAGGTCATGATCTCACGGTTCATGAGTTTGGGCCCTATGTCTGGCTCTGTGCTGACAGCTCAGAACCTGGAGCCTGCTTTTATAAAATACAGAAGGGGTTACTGGGTGGCTCAGTTGTTTGAGCGTCTGGCTTCGGCTCACCCACTTCATGGTACTTTGTTACGACTTCCCCAGGAAACTAATACACCTTCAAGTAAAAATGGCACTATAATCATACTCCTCAACCTCAGAAATGGGGATTCAAGATGAGGGAAATGGGGATTCAAGAGATGCCTGGGAAAACCTTGGGAATCTTCATTCACGTTTATTACTTACTCATTTTTATTGACTGTTGTAGGGAAAACTTCTTAAAGTTTTGCTTGTGTTTTCCTCAATTTAGAAGATAAGGTGGAATTAGAGAAAATTGTAAGCTTTGGAAGATTTTTCACAGAATATTTGTAGAATTATTTCCTTCCCATTTGAGGTCAGCAGAGGTGGAGTGATAAAGAAAGAGCAAAAATCACAGGGACTAGGTTTCAGCTCACCTCTTGACCTTGACTTGATTAAAAGCATGTGATAAACCAACGAAAAAAATTAGTGCCAACTGGGATGACCTAATTTGAAGAATGTTTGGATCACAATGTGTTAAAAATCCAAACTCCTAAACAACATGAAGGAATTGAGCCAATTCCTTTCAATTCAACTCCAATTGAGTTTTAGGAGGAAATATACCAATTAAAAATGAGCTCTATCTTTTTGATAGCTTTGGAAGAGATCATCTGCTGAATGGATATGGGAAGTAGAAAGCATAAGCAATTATTTCCTATCAAATGTTGGGGTAACATGTTGCTCATCTGGCTTGTTAAAAATGAAACATGGATGCCCAGTGAGACCCTGATAACTCCCTCTCTAAGAGCAAGGCAAGTTACTAGAAATGGGTGCTCGTGGCAGCTAAACTGTGGTCTGAGAGATATCATTATAAGTGTGTCTATTACCAGACACACCCATTAAAAGTGAGAAGGTCCTAATTGGGAGCATACCCTTCATTCCTAGATATACAAGACTCTGCAATCAAATTGTACTAATTTTATTTTTGTCTTGACCATGACACTTTTTCTTTTGTGTTTACTCGATTTGATCAAATCAAGAAATATTGAGAGATTTGGAAGTCAGTCAATTTTCAAGCCAGTACAGAAACAATTCTGTAAGTAGATATCTACAGGGCACCAGGAACACCACAAGTGTAGGCAATAGGATTCAGAGGAGAAGCACACACACACAGCATAATAGAATGACTTTCTGTGAAGAGATGTTTCACTTTATTTACACCAGAATACCCCTAAGGCAGACTATAGGGGCAAGGCATGGTGGGGGCATAGGCAGAATGGCCTCATGTAGATTCATAGTGCCCAGGAAGAAAAACACTAGGATTCTTTCCACTGTCTCCAGGAACCTCTTTTCTCCACTAGTGTTCATGAGGATCCACTGTTCGTTCATTATGCTGCTCTGTGCTCTCCACAATCTATAACAATGGAAAGGATAGTGTCTTTTGAGTTAGGCAGACCCAGGCTATGCTGAATATAGCACAATAGACCCATGGTTAAAATTGGGGTCTGGACTTGACTCACTGAATTTAAATTCTCACTGTGTCACTGCCAGCTTTGAAATCTTGGGCAAGTTACTGCTTTTACCAGACATTCATTTCCTCATTAGAAAATAAGAAGAATAAACAGTGCCTTTCTCAGAGCTATTGGAAGATGAAAAGCATCTACATATAAAAGACACTTAAGACAGTGCTTGGCTCATAGTAAGTACTCAATAAAGGTAAATTATCATGAGAAGGAGGAGGATGATAGTTCCTTATAAACTGAATCATTAAGACAAGTAATTAAACTCTTTAGGAATCCCCTCTTTTAGCTGTAAAATTGGAGATAACACCATTTCCTCCAAAAGATTGTCTTTAGGACACCATGTACCACAAAATGCAAAAGTTTTATAAAATACAGATGGGGAGACCTGAGTGGCTTTGTTGGTTGAATGTCTGAGTTTGGCTCAGGTCATGATCTCACAGTTCATGGGTTCGAGCCCCACATCGGGCTCTGTGCTGACAGCTCAGAGCCTGGAGCCTGCTTCGCATTCTGTGTCTCCCTTTCTCTCTGCCCTTTCCCCACACATGCTGTCTGTCTTTCTGTCGAAAATAAATAAACATTTTAAAAAATTAAAAATTTAAAAAAATAAAAAAAATAAAATACAGAAGATATTCAAAAGAAAAAAATGTTATTTTATCATGTTTATTCTTCCCCCTTGGGTTGTGAACCTCTTTGAGAATCTGGAGCCTGTAACCATCTTTGAAGGTAGAAAGCAGTTATTCATCTACAGCAGAATGCTGAAGATTACCAAGTCTGCTGATTTTTCAAGAGAAAAGGGAAATAAATATTTTTGCACAACCTCCCACACCTCCATCCCCCAGTTTTAAATATTGGTAACCAAATCAAATTGAGGAACAAACAAAACAAAGTGTTGCTACTGTCAACAGCCCATGGATTTCTGATTACTACCTCTGGTTAATATAAGTTGGTGCCAGGCCCATAATCAGATATTTAGCAGGCATTTGACTTTTGTATCATATGTGAAGAAGGTATGAATAGACGGCAGATGTAAGGTTACTAGTTTCTGGGCCAAGTGGCACATGGGATGCTACTTTGCATACCTGGGGCCAATTCATATAATCCCTGGTACATAATAGTCACCAAAAATACATTGATTAAAGGTATCATTCAATTCAATCTGCACACTACAATGTCAGAAATATCCAAATTAGAAAATACCTATTGAGAACACATTAGGGCCTAGGAATAACTAAAATATTCTAGGGGCGCCTGGGTGGCTCAGTCAGTTCAACATTCAACTCTTGATTTCAGCTCAAGTCATGATCTCAGGGACTCGAGATCAAGCCCTGCATCAGGCTCTGTGCTGGGTGTGGAGCTTGCTTAACATTCTCTCTCTCTTTCTCTCTCCCTCTCCCTCTACCCTTTCCCACTCATTTCCCATTCATGCATCTCTCTCTCTCTCTCTCTCTCTCTCTCTCAATACATAAATACATAAATAGTAAAAGTCATTTAAAAAAATAAAATAAAATATTCTAAAGTTTTCCTGACCTACCTTTGTTTTTTTGTTCATTCATTCACTCAGAAGAACATTCACTAGCTGTTTGCTCTGTGTCAGATGATACACTAAACAATATTTCACTAAGTTGTGTTCAGCATGTACAAGGACCAGCAAAGAGGCCAGTGTGATGGAAAAGGAAGTAGCTGGGACAGATCAGACCATGCAGGGCCTGGAAAACAGCTAAAAGAATTTCCTTGTTTTCTCTGGACAATATGGGAAGCCACTGGGGAGTTTTGAGCAATAGAGGGTCCTGATTAGCTAGGTTCTGAGAGAGTCACATTGGCTCTCTTGTTGAGAACAGACCAAGGGTGAAAGTGGAGCACCCCAGGTAAGTTGGTTGTGCAGTGATGCATGCAAGGGGCCATAGATGCTTGAACCAAAGCGATAGCAACAGAGGTGGTGAGATGCTGATGGGTTTTGAATTTACCCTTAAAGTACGACCAGCAAGATTTGTTGGTAAATTATATGTGGGGGTGAAATAAGGGAAAGAGTCAAGGAAGCCGGGATTTTTTATCTGAGTAGTCAGAGAGCTAGAGTTCCTGTTGACTGAGATGGAAAGGACTTAGAAAAAAGCAAGTTTAAGGGGGTGAAATCAGTTTCAACATGTTACATTTGATATGGCTGTTAGTTATCCAAGTGGTGATGTCAAGTAGGCAGTTGAATATATGAGTCTGGAGTTCAAGGAAAAGGTCTAGGCTAGTGATATTAATTTGAGAGTTGTCATCATATAGATGCCACTTAAAGCCATGGAGCTGGATGAAATCATTGGGCAGCGAGTAGGGATTTGAAGAGAAGTTCAAGCACCAGCCCTGTCTCCCCGTACCCCAAGTTCTTTCATGTTCATTCTTGTGCTACAGGATAATAGCAATAAATAAGCATTTTACACTTCACAGTCTTTTGCGAGCCCAAAGAGAATATTTTAATGTTTTAAGATGTAAGCAATTTGGCAAAACAGCATTCTTTAGTCTAAAACAAATGGTATAAGACTAAGGCATATGGAGAAAAGATGAAAGTAAGTTTGCTTATTTTAGAATAAATTTATTTTCCTGTCTCCCTTGACACACAAATGGAGAACTGGGAGTTATATTTTTCCAACCATTCTTAATCTCTGAAACTATAAGCCATTAGCATTGCACTTGAATATAAAGTGGATGCTTTCTGAGTTACAGTGGTCTTTAAAGGACTAAGGAGAAAATTATGGCACTTTTCCATGTCTTTAATTTTCCTGTCACGAAGGTATATTAGACCTGTATCCTGAATATGATAGCTCTCACACAGAAAAATTAAATCTTACCATCAGTTAGGTAAGAGCCAGGTCCCTGTTTTGTATTAATTTTAATCAAATTATTAGCACAATAGCAAAGTTGTCTGAATGAACTTTATCCCATCTAGTTTCATCTCTCTGAATGACTATAAAGAAAATAATTAAATGTCTTATGGATATTAGCAATTTTCCATAGCATACAAAGGAGTAGAGTATTGCCTTCTAGTCTGTATATCAGCACACTTGGCATTATGCTTAGCCCTTTTCTAATTTTTATTTGTATTAAGAATGAACAATTCTAATCAATATGCACAAAACAGGAAATATAAAGAATATGAAATAAAAATACACAAAGCAAACCAAACTATAAAAACTGTTCTTAGCACACTAAAAATTAAAAGCAGTCCTGAATTCTCAAATTTAACATGGAAGATTTTAGGTGATTTGATCAAAACTAACTCAGCACTATCTCATTACTATATAATTCCTGGAACAGGGCATAAGGAAGAGAAAAAAATCTATGGCCCTATCCACTCCCCTTCCATTACTTTTGTGGAGTAAATGTGATTCCCAATCTACTTGACAAAACTCTCCAGACAGAAAATGGTGTTGATCAGAAGTGTTCCCTAAATCACGTACGGAGTGAAAATATACTACGGGAAGGTAATGAGAGAGGAGATGAAGAGCTAATGAGATGAGGTTTTTATAGGTACTACAACGTGGATCCTTTAAATACAGTGACTAAGTCTATTTTAAAGTTAGAAATACATTAACTGCTGGCCTAAGGAACACGCGGGAACCAGTGTGTTTACATTGGGTGTACACACCATCCCTCATTTCCTTCTTGTGCCAGCTGCTGCAGAGGTGGGGGAGGAGGTTGGTGCATCAACAAAGCCATCTTTTCATTTCTTGAGACTTTCGGTGAGGAGGGAGGAGCCTTGAGGTGGGATTTGGGCTTGTCAGGCCCACCTCTCCATCCCCAAACAGAAGAAAAATAGTTACTTTGTTTATATGTCATTAGAGTCATATCCCTTTTACTCACACTTAATAGAGGTCCTTTATGGATTCAGGGATGGAGAAGAGCTTAAAAGTTGCCCATCTCCTGTGCGATATGCTCTGAATCCTGAGTTAACACGGCCTTTGATTTATGTGAACAATTTTAAGTCAACACTGGTGTGTTGGGGGCCTCCTGGCTCTCCTATTGACCAGTACTCTGATTTACAACTTTTAACTATTTCTTTTGCATCAGGAACTTCTTTTAGCATTTTCTTTTCAAAGATAGGCATTTTTAAATCCATATTTCACTAAGAATGTCATTCAAACCTTCTTCTGTGACTTCTCTCATGAAAGAATTTTATTGTTTCTTACCTATGTGACTCCAAAGTAAATCATCATCACCATCATAACCATCATCATCATTATCATCATCATCATCATCATCATCATCATCATCATCAACCTTTTCTTAGGGCCACCCATCTGTGGATCTCTAGAAGTTCCCTTGCAATGGTCAGGCTAACATTGCTTCATTTCCTTACCATGGTGATAAAAGCACAAGTTTGAGGTTGCACAAATCTGGGTTCAAATCCCACCATGCCAACATTCTTACTTGGTCTGTTATTTCAATGTCCTGGGCCTCAGGGTCTTCATTATAAAATAGGAAAAGAGAAACCTATTGAGGAGAGTGTCAGTGAGAGCTAGATTAGATGACATGTATAAAGCAAGCTTGCACAAGTGTTGGCACATAATAGGTTCTTTCTTCTAGAATCATGGTCTAATTTCCTAAAATCACTTTTCATTGATTATGGCATATACCTCAGGCCCATGAACAAATGCTTAAGGGAGAAAGCATTAGGTGAGTAATAGACTTAACTATGTTAAGGACTACACTAAAGATTTGAAGTTTTTTTTATTACTAATAAATCCCTCCAAGAATATATAAGCAGCCTCAATTTCAGAACAAAAAAATGAAGCTAAGAACATTTAATTAGTTATCAAATACTTAAAGCTGGCCAAATGCGTATCATAGTAGGTATGTCTTTGAGGACCTTATAATTGAATGCAGAATCACTGTGAGATCTGCTCACAGCTGAGTTGATACCCAGTTATAGCACCAGAGGCCTTGCATTTGGGAGGGATTTAATTCTAGTCTTCACTGATCTGAAACCCAACACCAATCCCATTGTGCTTAACTTCTATTCATTTGAACAGTCTCTATAATGAAGGTGCAGTTGGACAATGAATGTATAAAAATTGAGTATTCGGTGATTCCCAACTCCAGTTTCAAGACAGACTTCTGTTATATTAGGTTTCCAGGTGTGACTAAATTTATAATCCCTAATACTTACAAAAATTCTGTTTGGTGACATTCGTCTGTAAAAAATTAATAACGGATGTTAGCAAAATCTCACTCTGTGTGTTCCCATATGCATTCTCGGGTGGAATAAGAATAGGGAGATTAAGCTCGTCTACTTCCTTTGGAACCTCAGTCCTCCTGGGCAATAGTTGTAACGCTGACCCCATGGACAACATCTGCCTTCATTTTGATCCCGAAGAAAACAAGTTTGAGAATACTGATTTGTAGTGTAAACTGACAGGAGGAGTTTTCTCATTCTTCTGTTGATCCCCTCTAAAGTTTACTGAGATGCTAATGCTTCTTGAAAGAAATCTAAGATCATCTTAAAAATAAGGTGTGATAGAATTCCTTCTAAAGCTCCTATGATGGTTATTTTGATATGTCAACTGGAATTTCTACCACTAGCTTTATTGGATCTGTAGCTTGCAGATTGCAAGTCATGAGCCTTCTTCACCTCCATGACTGTATGAGGCAATTCCTTATACGTAGTAAATCACATTATATATAGGATATTCTTTATATATTATTTTAAGGAATTGGACCATGATTTGATACATAGCATATAACTCATTTTGATTCTGTTTCTTTGGAGAACTGTGACTCATGCACTCTCAATACATTATAATAAAACTGAGAAGGCACTGAAAGAAAAGAAACAAACAGATATGCTGATACTTTTCTATTTCCATTATTTTTTCAAAGTCCATTTCATTTTTTTTTCTCTATTTATATTGAGGCAGAGGAAGGGGTGGAGAAATAGGCAGAGAGAGAGAATCCCAAGCAGGCTCCGCGATGTCAGCACACAGCTCCACACGGAGTTCAGTCATGAACCATGAGATAATGACCTCAGCTAAAATCAAGAGTTGAACACTTAACTGACTGAGCCACCCAGGCACCCTTATCAATATCCACTTCCTGTCCCCTGACCCCTACCAAAATTCCTGGTTTTCTGTGTAAGAATAAATGAAATATCTATCCAAAGATGGCCAACTGGAGTGCACTTCCCACTGTGAATGTCTTTGGAAGGCTTCAAGGAGTGGACAGTATGCCCTAAATTGGGTTCTTTTCTTCTCTAAACACATACCCTGGGCAGCTCCTAGAGCAAAACCTTTTACACCATCCCCAAACACGTGGCTTTCCCTTTTCATTGTACTGGCTAGCTCATTCTCGACCCTTGCTCATGAGGCCTACTGCAGAGATCAAACATGGAGCCTCAGGGCATAGGTCAAGGTCTATACATTTCTGGTTGGCTTTTATGATTTTTTAAAAAAAAAATATCATCACCAATTTTTTAAGTTTACTTTATTTTTTTAAACAATTTATTGTCAAATTGGTTTCCATACAACACCCAATGCTCATCCCAACACGTGCCCTCTTCAATGCCCATCACCCACTTACCCCTCTCCCATACCCCCCATCAACCCTCAGTTTGTTCTTAGTATTTAAGAGTCTTTTATGTTTTGTCTCCCTCCCTCTCTGTGGCTTTTTTTTCTTTTCTTTTCCCTCTTCCCCTCTCCCACGGTTTTATGTTAAGTCTCTCAAAATCCACCTATGCATTATTACCAAATTTTCAATAATAACATTTAAAATATGATTTCTAATCTTAGGATGATTTAAGAAGCATGCATATAAGCATTCAGATCTAGTATAAAGTTAAAACTGCAAGTCACTAAATGAATAAAATCATGTCTGCCCCTCCACCCCAACCTCCTTTTAACAGTTACAATTTCTAAAGGTCCTTCTCTACAGAGGTCAAGTGACCAAAATCGAGAAGAGAAGACACATAATCACATTGATGATTTTAATGAGGAAAATCATCAACTGGAGAATGACATAGGGAACCCTTAGCAAGATCAGACTTTTCTCAACATTCTGCAGCCTTTCCTAAATAAAATTATTATGCCACATCCAATTCATCTCTCATTCTTCACAGTTTTAAATACTGAAGACAGGATCACATTATTATCATCCTGCCAAATCAACTTTTGGACCTATCTGTTCCAATTCGCATTCAGATTCATCTGATTTTAAGTCAGACAATGGCCTCAGGTCCCTTGTGCCACACTGATGCCTCATCCAACCGCTAAATTTCACTCATGCTTTATGATCTTTCTAGATATCTTGCTCTTCAAATGCAAAAGCATCAGCCCCTTGAAATTCTTCCAAATAATATCATGGACACAGGGTGCCCTGGTCTTTTCTCAGTGGATGTAGAGAAAAATTATTCCAAAACACAGAGACTGTAGAACCAAGTTTTGGCCACATCCTATGGAATGATAATTAACATTTAAGCCTTGTGGTTGGAAAGACAATCTCTAGAGCAGCTTGCCTCTGGATTTTCTAAAGAGTTGCCTGCAGAGAGTGGACCAGACTCACTCTACACTAATGGTAGTTCCAAGGATCAAACTAAGCACTCTTTGAAGTTTCTGGGTAACAGTTTCTGTAGTTGGAAAACTTACAATACACATATATTTGGAAAACAAACAAACAAACAGTTAAGCACAATGTATCATTGGAAGAAATTACTATCCTTAGGTCAAACAAATGCTCTACTTTTTTGTGTCAGAAATTTTAAATTGAGACAAAAATTCCTAATTTTTTCCATGAATGGTGTGTTCCCAGGAGATGTTCACTTTGTGTTTATAATATATCATCTATTAGAGTCATAAAAGACACCTCAAAAGACCATCCGGAAGAAAATAGACCTCAATTTTGAGTTACTAGTCACTCTGCATTATACTTAATTCTTAATGCCGTCTTCACTCTCTTCTTTCATGTATCCCCTTTTCTCATTTTTCTCCCTCTCCTATTCCATTAATGTTTAATCTCCCTAGCATGATAACATCCTGAGGGACTCAGGGAAAAGAAAAACAGATAAAATGTTAACGATCCCTTCATATCTATAAATAGGGTGTCTGCTTTACTTCCTCCTCCCTCCTTTATCTGTTCTTCCTCCTTCTTTTATTTTGTTGAAAAATGGGAACAGGTAAAAGTTCAGAAATTGAGGGGAAGACTTATAAAATGGTTGTCTATGACTTTCTATAATTTTCTTATCCACCAACTATACAGTAGCAAAGGGAAATGAAGAAAGAAGCAACCAAACTGTGGCTTAAGAATCAGACTAACTTCAAAATTCAAATTGATGGGGTGCCTGGGTGACTCAGTCGTTTAAGCATCCAACTCTTAATTTCTGCTCAGGTCATGATGATTGAGCCCTGTGTCTGGCTCTGTGCTGTCACACAGCTGTCAGCACAGAGCCTGCTTGGGATTCTCTCTCTCCTTTTTTTCTGCCTCTTCCCTGCTTACTCTCTATGTTAAAATAAAGGAATAAACATTAAAAAAGAAGAATTCAAATTGATATTCAAATTCTATCCCTCTGGCCGACTGGGTAAATCATAATCTCTTTCAGCCTCAGTTTACAAAATTTACAAAATTTAAAAACACAGACATTTCTTGAATGCTTTTTAAGCTATTTATTTATTTTGAGAATTAGAGAGAGTATGCACATGTGGGCAAAGGGGGGTGAGGAGCAGAGAGAGAGGGAAGGAGAGAGAGAATCCCAAGCAGGCTCCACACTGTCAGTGCAGAACCTGATGCGGGGTTCAAACTCACAAACTGCGAGATCATGACCTCAGCCAAAGTCAGGCACTTAACCCACTGAGCCACCCAGGTGCCTCTCCTTGAATGTTTTTTTATGGAGATTTAAATAAGATAATGGATGCAAAATTTCTGGCAAAGTATAAAATAAGGTATACTCATTACAATTTTTCTGAGTATTGAAAGTTGCAGGTATGTGATAATGAATTATTATCATCCATTAATTTAGAAATAACTCCTTCCCATAAACACATATATGCATATATATAAACTTTTCATCATACTATTTAAAAAACTAAAATTATATACCAGTTTCTAACTCTCAAAACTCTCAACTTCAATATAAACTCTCTGAAATAAATCTAGATCTCTGGCTTGGGCGGGGGGGGGGGGAGACTAGAGTATGGCACATTTAAATTCTAGCAATATCCTGTCTACAACTCTAAGTGAAAATTCAGATTGGCTTAATGATAATAGGGACATATACCACTGAGTATATTTTAATCACTAAAAAGTCTAATTGTTTTCTATAGCATCTTCTTGGCTCTATTACATTGTCCCGATGTTAGGCACAAATTGCACCTGCTTCTATAAAAAGTAATTCAATACTCTAGAATTAAAATACAAGCATATGTTCCAATTATTCATTAATGCGCTACTCTAAAAATAAGCCATATTCTGGGCGCAAGTACAGTGAGTGAATTAATCTATCTCCAATAAAAATAAAGAGCCAGAATCTTGCTTTAAGGAGGTGAAAATTTTATCAAAAAAGTTGGGCACCATACCAACTCTGGGCGGAGTGGCAAAATTCAATGTTAAGTTACATTTGCTGCACAACTGAACTTTTTCTATAAGGGAAGAGGTAGTTCTGCACACACTTAACAAAGAAGCAGCAAAGGTAATTGGTGGTAAGCATCCCTTAGTTACATTACACTCTGCTAACAGAGCTCCTTCCATGTCACTGCTACAAAATATTTGAGCTAAGATGATTGTTATAGTTCCTTATTTTTGTCTAAAATTATCAGCAGATCACTGTCCAAAAAGTTCTATCAGAATGGAAATGGTTCGCTTAACATCAACATTAAATTTGTCTCACATTCAATGCAGTTGAAGATTGACTCACCCTCTCAGAGTTTTGCATATATGGAATATATGTCAAATGAAAGACAGATGCTAAGAAAACTTAGTGTTAATTAATTAATTCATTAATAAAATATTAAATAAATAAATAAATAAACGTCAGTTTCTACTAGATGCTAGAAACTTTTCAAAGTTTGGGAATCTACAAATGGAGACAACTCAATTTCTGCCTTCCGGAGGTTCAAGGAACACATCATTAGGGTTTTGCATAATTCTAGCACATGCATAATTACATGCATACATATATAATTAGGACACATACATAAGTTTGTTACTGTGGTATGTCCTACAATGTCAGAAGAAAGAACTATACTGGTATAGAAGTATGAGTGTTTGACCACTTAGAAAACTCATGGAATGATTTCTGTGGCATATGCCAAGGGGAAATGCGTTATCATGTTCTCTTTAAGGAATATTATTTCTCTTCTGCTACTACAGCTATCACTACATTGTAAGTGCGATTTCTACTATCTTTAATTAATCAATTAATTTATTACTTATTAATATTATTTTTATGTATTTCAATTATGTAATTATCATTAATAGTAGTTACCTATAATTGCTGTTTATAATTAGCCAGGCACTGCTAATTTCTTTCCAGATACTGTCTTGTTTAACTCTTTAGCCGTCAACAAGATGTGACCAGAGTTCTAGCTTATAGGCAAGGGCATTCAGATTCAGGGCCTCTCTTTACTGGCTACATTCTGGTGTCCAGTCCCCATCCTGAAGCTATCCAGGAGCCCATTAAGAGTTGCCTTACTAGAACAAAAGACACTCCTATCACCTAAGCAATTTCAAGGGATTTCAAAGTTCTGTACCAGGAATGGGGAACAAAGGTAAAATATTTGGTATGCATTATATCATAGTACCACAGTGCAAAAGCAAGAAAAAGTTTAGAAAGGCTGGTTTACATGTAAAGTGTATGCTATAAACAGAGAACCTTTAATAATGGGGGGACTCATACTCACCTGTTCTGTACTTCCTAACCCAGGGATGATTCCAGCAGTCTCGTCCTGTTTGCTCGTATGTAAAATGGGTGTCATCATTTCTGCCCTGCCAGACTCACAGCGCTGCTATAAAACAAGGGAGGTCACTTCTGTTGCAGAGCTTGGAAACAACAATAAATGACATTAAAAGTCAAGTTACCAGTAGTTTCTTGCAGTAACTTCCTATTTGTTCAACTTTAAAAGGCAGTATCTTTATATCTGAACTGTCCTTGAAATTTCTTAATACCATGATCAATCAATTTAAATCTTGCAATGCCAAGGCTTCGTCTTTCTCTGCCTCTAGCATCCTCCTCCCTCCCTGTGCCCTGTACTGAATCAAAGCCTAAATGTCCACACCGCTTCTCATGAGTCTCCATTCCTATCCATTTTCCTGACAGTTCGGCCAGAATTAAATCTTCTGAATATTTCATTTATGTTATATCTGCACAAGCTTGGTTTTAAAAAATGAAAAATAACAGTAATAATAACAAAAGAGTTGTTTCTCCAACTCACCTCTGGAAATCCACTGCTTGCTTTCTAAAAATAATCCCTTTCAATTCCTTTCTGACATTTTGGTATCTACCTCCATATATCTTAATAACATTGTTATAGTGCAGCCTCTGGGTTGTTGTTTCAGGCATCATGTATTGACTTACACTACAGAACATGAAATTTTGATATTTTCCCAATACCTCATGGCCCTCCCCACCCATACCACACATGCGTTCAATCTTATACCACCAGACTGCCAATAAGCTTCACTATAACATGCTTGAAGGAATATTACTGTTATTACTATATAATATGTAGTATATTATATATAGTAAAATATATATAATATACAGTATATTATAGTAATATATAATAAAGTTCTGTACCAGGAATGGGGAACAAAGATAAAATATTTGGTATGTATTATATCATAGTACCACAATACAATATTAATATTGCATTAATAATATTGTGTTATTCATAATAATGCAATAATAATATTATTATTATATAAATGTTACTCAAAGTGAAGAAAGGCAGTTAATAAGGTTGCTTTCCTTCCCTATGCTTTTGTTTATTCTGGAGCTAGGTAATGTTTTCTATTATAATATGGCTAGTTTTCCATGTACTTAGCATCAAAGTCTCCTCTATTTGTGTGATTCTTCTCTCAATACGTACTAGCACATCAAGAATTCTACTAGATCTTCTGGAAGAAGATTGGTCTAGAGTTTTCTGACTTCCTTCAATGAGAACAAGTAACAAACCAAGGTCACGGGCTCACCCTTTGTACTGCCTTGAGATTCTTTCCAGATCTATGTCTCTCTCGTATTCTTTCTACTTGTTCCTGTGTCTCATACCTTTCTCTTTTTTAATTTACTTTCTTGTTTTGGTGGGCAGGTTCCTTGTGTAGCTTCTCAAGAAAAGATACATGGAAGTGATTGTGAAGCCAGGAATAATGAAAATTGTTTTAATTCGTGTACATTGCCTTGCTTGTTTAGCTGGGGTTGAAATTCCAGATAGGAAATCAATATTCCCCTGAGCTATGAACATATTCCTTCATTGTCTTCTAGACAGCAGAATTGCTGTGAAAAGTTCAATTGGAATGTAATTCGTGATTTCTTATATATGACATTTTTCTTTTTCTTCCTTTATTTTCTCTTTGGAAGCATGTAACATTTCATTACTGAATTTTTAACAAATATGTGACTTGGTGTGAGTCTTGTCCTGCATAACCAAGTGGATTCTCTTAAAGTTTTTTTTTAAGTTTATTTATTTTGAGAGAGAGAGAGAGAGAGAGAGAGAGAGAGAGTGTGTGTGTGTGTGTGTGTGTGTGTGTGAAATCAGGGAAAGGGCAGAGAGAGAGGGAGAGAGAGAATCCCAAGCAGGCGCCGCACTGTCAGCACAGAGCACGATGTAGGGCTCTGTCCCACGAACCGTGAGATCATGACCTGAACTGAAATCAAGAGCCAGCAGCTTAACTGACTGAGCCACCCAGGTGACCCCAAGTAGGTTCTTTTCATCTTAAAACACTTGTGCTTCAGTTCTAAATTTTAATTTATGCGATCATTTTCTCCTGTTTTTTTCTCTCTTCTCTCATTCCAGAATTCCTGTTACAGTTGGCTCATGAATAAAACAGGTTTGAATTGTGCAGTTTCATTTATTTGTAGACTTTTTTATAAATACAATATAGTGCTGTAAATATATTTTCTCTTCCATATGATATTCTTGTAATATTTTCTTTTTTCTAGCTTTCTTTATTGTAAAACTACAGTATACTGCATATAACATACAAGATATGTGTTAATCATCTTATTGGTAAGGCTTCCAGTCAATAGTAGGCTATTAGTAAAGTTTTTGGTAGTCAAAAGTTACACGTGGATTTTTGATGCACAGGATTCAGTGCCCCTAACTCCTGTGATGTTCCAGGGTCAACTGTATTTGCATATTGGACTTCCTATATTGATCTCATTTTATTTCTTCAATTATTTTCAGTCTTGGGTCACCTTACCATATACTCTATGAAAGATTCCTTCAGTTTTATTTTCCGAATCTACTAATCTTTATGGGTAAGCAGGGCTAGTTTTAAAAATCTTGCAATTCATTATTTCAATTTTTATGTGTTTGATTTCTAATAGCTTTTCCAGTTCTTTGAATATTTCTTACTTCAATATAATTCCTCATTTGTTTGTGGGTATTGCAGGTATCTTTTTTCTCCAAATTTTACAGACTACTCTTTTCTGAGTTTTTTTCTTTCTCTCTATTTGGGCATATTTGAGGTTGTGTTAGCTAAGATACAGGACCAGATGCTAAAACACAAAAATCCTCAAATACTGTGGCTTAAAGAATATAGAATACAAAGAAATAGTATTGAAGTGATAAATCTAGCTTGATGGCATGGCTTTGTTCCAAGGAGTTACTGAGGGACCTCAGTTCCTTCCATTATTTCGTTCTATTGTCACCTAGAATCTTGTCCTTGCCTGCATACTCGAAGCTGAGTCATACGCACCAGAGAAGTGTGAGTTCTATCCTGCAGACAGAGGATGTGAGAGGAATTTCAGGGCTACAATTTCCTTTGAAGCAAATGAGGCAGATGTTACATGTGTCACTTTTATGTTCCTTTCACTTAGTCGATCATTACCTCGAGCTCCCAGGGAGGTCGTCTATGAATCTAAGTTCTATTTCTGGTGAAGAAGGAAAGAGCAAAATTGGAAGACAACCACGCTTTTCTAAAATGCCTGCAGATCTCTGACTGCCTACTCAAAGTTGAGTTGGCCAGTATGCAGCTGTTGGAAGCTCTGTGCATTTTTCTGTTGCTGTCTTGGCTTTAGCGTGAACAGACTACTGGACTGTCGGGTTCTCTTTGTTTGTTTGTTTTGTGTTTTGTGTGATTGGGACTTTTAGGTCTTTCCCTTAAGTAATACAATCGTTTTTCCATTTTCTTGACTGTATGCTATAAATCTTGTTGAATGTGCTCTACATACCTAGTGTGGGAGACTTTAAGTCACCGAGTCTGTATGAGGTTTTCACTTAAATCTCCTTTACTTAGTATTGGGTCCCACCCACAACTGTATTTGATGTACCCCAGGAAATAGGCTGGACATTTTATCCTCTCCATGGAATAAAAGCCCCACTTTCTGAAAAAATGGGGCAGGCATTGGGAAAGAGTCCAAGATTGTAATGCTTTCCTGATCAAAGATTTGAACAATTCTTCTGTTTTTGTCCTAACTTTATTCTCAATTCTGGTGTTGTGGGGAGGGTTGTGTTGTAAATCATAGAGCCCATTGCTTTCCCACTGATGAGCAAATGGTCAGATAAGTCTCCTTCGCTGGGTCAGTTGCTACTGGCACATCTACTTTCCAGTACCCCAAATATTGTTACCGATGCTCCTCTACTACCCTTGTTGACCTGGCATACTTATTCTTTTTCAAAGAGATTTTTGTTTTATTATTTTAGTGGGGTTTCAGGATAGAAGCTAAGCACGTGTTTTCAACCCACCCTATTCAGTTGGAAGTGACCAGAAATATATGTCTTGTTCATGCCATTCCATCACTTAACGCATCCCAGGGAAACGCATTGCAGGCACTGAAAAATGAAACCCACACTCCTTAGTGATGCTCGCAAGGTTCTTCAACTCAGGATTCAGTCTCCCTCTCTGACTCATTCTCTTCAGTAAAGCTGACTTCCAGACACGGTGAATGCAATGAATCTTCTGCCATCCTTGATTCCAGTTGTTAACTTTCCTCTTCTTTTTCTGTTATCCCTTAAGATAGCATCTGTAGTACTAATTTGTGTGTATTCTTTATGATTGCTTGATATCATGCTGTATTAAAATTAGCTACAAATTGGTCTCTCACCATCTCTTTTGCATCCTGTCTCTTATTCTTTGCAGTGGTACCGGCAGTTAGGTTCTTTGCCTTTTAATTTTGATGTAACTTTCACCTGGAATAGTGGCCAGTGCAGAGTGTGTGCTCCCTGAGTACCCGTGTAATAAACTATAGTATCCTGCAGGTGTAGATTGTACAGAGAGGTGGGCATATATTTGAGTCTGAGCAGTGTATTATATATATTCTATAGTTGCATATTTTCATTGTATATTATATATTATTATACATTATTTTATTATATACTATAATGTAGTTTAATTATTAATTATATATTAATTGTATCATTAAACATATTTACTGATGGCCTACTATGTACAGTGTCAAACCCCCAATATAGGCTTACCTCCTGTTGTCTTTCTTTTCTTAAAAAGAGTAAAAACGACAGCCAATATTCCAAGTACCATAAAGAATGACTTACTGGCTTCTCACATTATTCAAAAAGCAGATGAGCTTTCAGAATCTTTCTCTCTCACACACACACACACACACACACACACACACACACACACACGGTGCATTGGTGCTCTATAATTCCCAGTCAGCATGGGATCCGATGGAAACAGTGAGAACTTAACTTGAAGCCAAACAAACCAGGGTTAGAATCCTGGTTCTGTCACTGACTAGTTCACCATAACCAATTGTCCATGTGTGCAAAACAGTAATAATAATACTACCAACTTTGTTATTAGGTGGTCCTGAGGATTAAATAAGTTAAGTTTTGGTCTGATGGTGTGCCTCTCTGCTATAAATTTCACAACGTTAAGCATTAAGTCCATGGTCTTCACTTCTATTTTCCTCATTTCTAGGAACTCTTAATAAATATCCAGGGCATGAATAAGTAAGCAGATGAATCAATTAGCACATTATATGTGTGACTTAATGCCAAGTGTGGTGAAGAGGCAGAATAAATAATTATGCATTTCTTCTCTCAGTTTTTTGTAGCTTTTCTTCCTCTGCAAACTTTTTCATCACGTCTATCAAAATGCTTTCCTTCTTCCCCCTTCTCTTCCTCATCATGTCTTCTTTCTCTTTTCTGTTCTCCTTCCTCCCCCCTCTTCATTCTTCCCTCTCTTCCTTTCTTCCTTCATTATGTCCTATACAAAAGTTTCCCTCCTCCAATGACTCCCACTATATTCTACTGTAAACTAATTAAATTGTTTGTAAAAGGCAAAATCATGAATCCTTACACTATCCTAGTAGGGAAAACAGAAGAAGAAATGCTGGCCACAAAACTTATTTTTGCCATCGGTATCCTCCATGCAAGCCTAATTTTGATTGTTACTTCTGGATTTAGACATCATGCCTCTATATCTTGTGGGAAATCTTATCCCATTGCAACTGCGCTGTCCAATTATATTTTCAATCAATAGAATATATCCTAATTTTTTAAGATAGAAAAGAAATGCTCTTGAAAAATATGATCAATAACATAATTTCTGCCTTTTCTAGGGTTCTTCTTGTACATACGGCCTTTCCTGCACATCCATTCCAGGCCAATGCATTGTATTTATAAACTCATCTGTTCCGTACAGCCATCCACAAGCTAGATATAATTCTACCTGTGAACGAATGACAAAAATGAGGTTCAGGAAGCTTAACAGCTCTTTGAACAACATCTCAGAACAGTTAAGTGGTGGAATCAGTATGCAAATTCAGCATTTTCTACAAAGCTCACGATCTCTCCGCCACGCCACCCTCTCTGTCTTGACAGACTCTCTTGACAAAAAGCAATCTGGTTTCCTCGACTGAACTCATCTACTCTTGCTTTGGCATAATTATGCTCGGAGTTTCTCAAACACCTGGCCAGAAATGTGTTGCCAAGTAACGTAAAAAAATTACATCCCCCATAATTTTCATAATACAGCAATGTTGAAGTGGCCAGCAGCTGCGGCTTTATATGGGGCATGCAGAATAAAGCCAAGAGGGGGTAAGTGGGGCCAAGTGTGGCCAGCTCTCTAAGATTTTCAAGACCTTTATGAATCAATGTCAGAGAGGTCTCCAAACCCAAGCTCCTCTCTCAACATATTGTGCCACATTGGATGACCACAGATAGAGATTTTTGAGAAGGAGCATTTCCTTAGGAGAAAAGTCTTAAGAACATGTGGTCCATCTTTTTGTCTAAATCCTGCCTTTTGATTTCATTTCTGTTGATTCTTATTCACTTGTATCTCATATCCCCCTTGCCACTGTCACTGTTAAGTTCCGACCACTCGTAGTTCTAATTTTTTAATTAAAACAATCTACAGCTCATTTTCCCATTTCTAGTCTCATTGTCTTCTGAACGAATTGCCAATTGCTGCTGCAACAAATTACTTCAAAAGGAATGGTTTAAAACAACAGAGATGTACCACCTTGCAGGTCTGGAGGCTCAAAGTCAGAAAAGGGTCTCACTGGGTGAAAACCAAAGGGTCGACAGGGCTAGGTTCCGAGAGCCTCCTGAGAGAGAATCTTTTTTTTTTTTTTTTTTTTGCCTTTTCCAGCTTCTGGAGGCCACCTACATTCCTTCCCATGTGGCCTCATCTTTAAAACCAGTAACAAAGAGACGAGTCTTTCTCACGCTTCCATCTCTTTGGTTCATTCTTGTCTGTCTCTTTCTTCTATTTATAAGGACTCGTTGATGGGGCACCTGGGTGGCTCAGTCGTTTAAATGTCCCACATCGGCTCAGGTCACGATATCATGGTTTGTGAGTTAGAGCCTCTCATTGGGCTCTGTGCTGACAGCTCGGAGCCTGGAGCCTGCTTCGGATTCTGTGTCTCCCTCTCTCTCTGCCCCTGCCCTGCTCATGCTCTGTCTCTCTCTCAAAAATAAATAAACATTAAAATTAAAAAAATAAATAAATAAATAAGGACTCTTTGATTATATCAGGCCCATCTGGATAAACTCCCTATCTCAAAATTCTTAACTTAATCACATCTGCAAGGTCCCTTTCACCATATAAGTTAACATTCATGGGTTCTGGGCATTAGGACACAGACAATTTTTGTGGAGAGGATGAGGGTCATTTTACCATCTATGATGTGTTCAAAGTCATTTGACAAAACATCACAGCAATGATCTCTCCAAAGCGGTGATGAAGATGTATCACCCTTCCTGCTACTCATGGTTATTCCTTACTTTGTCTCCAGTGATGTGCCTGCTGACCTAAAGGCAAATATCTCTATACCCCTACCCAAGAGTGGATGAACCAGAGCAAATGACAAATTGTCTCTCTGCCTCAGATTCCTCATCTATAAACTAAGGATGTGAGTTGTTGCTGTTGTGGTTTTACAAGGTTGCTATAAGAAATATATAACTCCATTCAGTGCCCTGACAGAACTTTCTACTCCATATTGATGTAGGTTTTACTCTCTGATTTATATCTCTGAACTTTGCTGTCTCATAAGGTAGCCATAGGTCACATGTCATTATTTAAATTTCAATTAATTAAACTAAAATAGAATTCAAAATTCAGCCCCTCCATTACCTTTCAGGGCTGGTCAGCGGCTGTCACATTGAGCGGTGAAGATATAGAACACTTCCAGTGCTATAGAACGTCGGTAGACTTTCCTTTTAAAACATTAGCACATAACGTTAGGTTGGACTACATAAAATTGTTCTTTAAGTTCAAACCCATCAAAGATGAGCAATACCATCTAACTTCAACCCTCTTAGAGATCAGTAGCCATTTCAAACTCAAGTTTTTCAAGAGGAATTTCCTCATATTCTCCCTCCCTTGAAGAAAACAGGCAGCTAAGAATTAAAATAAACCCAAATCTGGCTTAGGCCTTTACTTCACTTTATACACAGAAATACTATGAGACATTTTCAAATCAGGTTTATAGATTGATCTTTAAAAAACCCTACAGATTATTTTTTATATAACAATAAATGTGTATTGAAGCTGAACATTGCTTTTAACAAACTGGCCTGCATTTTGGATGTTTGCACCTGGAGTTCTCTGTTTTTTGATTTAATACACGTATTTAGCTCTTATAAAGAGTTCTTGGCAAACACAAGCTTGGCTCTTCTGGTTTAAAAGTTATGGATGTGGTGGCCACGATACGGGGAAAAAAAGACAATCTTTAGCAATTTAATAAGACGTTGAAGACTCTAAATTTCACATTTTGGGATCTCTATAAAACTTCATTATGCTTCATATTAAATTACCCTCAAATAACTTAAATGTACTGCCAGAACTGAGATCCTCGTTCCTAGTTCCATATTTACTTATTAAATAGTCTGTCAAATAGTTGACACAGCTGCAGACCAAGCGGAAAACACTGGAATGAACTGCCACAAGTATAAAGATATTTGTTGTTTTGATTGCTGAATCCCTAGACTCTAGTACAATGTCTCACATATAATAGATGCTTAATAAACATTCATGAATGACTGACATTAATAATGTATCTAATATTAAGTAATAAAATGATGATTACATATGGTGATGATGTATACAAACACGTAGGAGCTGTTAATAGAAAGCATAAAAACCTGCACATTCATATTTGTACATCTTAGAATGACATATCTGGGATCTTACCTTATATGACACAACCAGCTCATTTTAGCGTTGAAGTGACAAATTCTGGAAACTAACATGACCTTCTCATTTAGTCATTTGCTGTAAATGCAGCAGCAAGAAAACCATTGGTCAAAATTAATTACAGTAAACATTACTATTTGTATAGGACTGACCAAGTACTTATTTCAGAAACGTTAATGATTTTAATCCTCACAGCAACCCCTTGAAATGGATGTTTTTACTCTACTCATTTGGCAGATGAGAAAATTGGGTACAAAGACATGAAATGACTCCCTCGAGATTGCCCAGTGGCAGCAAAGCCAGAAGTCAAAGCCACGAAGTGTGGTTCCAGAAACTTCATCCTTAACCACTGGGCATACTGACTAAATAAAAAATGAACAACAGTGCATAACACTTTTAGGGAGAGGCATAACTTGTCTTAGATATACCTGGCTTCTTTTGGTTTTGGGAACCCAGCCAAACAGGCTATTTGCACATGCCCAAGCAAGCCAGGCATCTGAGTTGGATATTGGGAGAGAAATTACTCTTTACAGTGAGTACTAGAATTTTGGAGAAGCCCCTCCTGACTCCAGACGGCTGGGTTTGCAGCTGCTTTCATTTTGTCATTTTTCCCCCCACTCCCCGATCTAGCCCCGATCATAGGCTAGAACAGCGGCATCATTCCTGGGGTCTGACTTGGAGTCACCCTCCCTGCCTTGCATCGGTAATTTGATTCTCTCAGGCATGTCTGTGCACCTGTGGGAGGAAAAAGGAATCATCTTTTCTCGAGTATAGTTTCATTTGACTGTAAAGCAGGGAGGGACGGCACAGACGTCAGCCTGTCTGAACTGAGATCTCCTTGAAGAATGAAACTAGAGTCCCTTTAAAACACAGAAAATTCTCAACTTCAAAGGCCTACAGTTAGCACAGGATCAGACGCTTTCAAGGCAAAGCCCTGGAGATTGTTTAAAAAAAAAAAAAAAAAAGGTCTTTCTTTTGGGCTGGGCAAACATCTCTGCTTAAGTGGTCTCACAGAAACTAGAGGGATGACTCTTCCGGTGAGGAAGAAAATTGCCAATTAATTCAAGAAATTACCTTTCAGCCAAATAAAAAGATGACTTTTGTTTCTGTTTCATTCAAATTTCCATCCTCACTCCCTTCTACAAAGTGGAGTGGTTGCTCTCCTTTTTAACCTACCAGGAAATAAGCACAACATAAGATTTCTATATAAAACTGAAATTTCATATTTAAGAGTAATCTTACTGAGATTTCAAAAATGGCACTTGAACAAAAATGAATCCAATTATAAAACTAATTGAAAGCCTTCCTTAACTACAGAAACACCTCTTAGTGTGCAGTTTCTTTGACACTTATAGTTTGAAAATGATTGGATTTTTTTCCTTTTCATATTTTAACCTAAGACTTACCTTCCTACTTGGTTAGTAACAATGTGTGGGCAATATCCTTTACATTTTGTTCCAGACACCAAAATGTTCAAAACATACTTAATAATTAATTAGCTTCCAAAGATATGATGGCTTTTCATACAGACTCATGACATTAGGGGTCCTTTTATCCTCATCTCTGAGCATGAGACTGTTCCCTAGAAGACAGAGGATGTCACAAGTGTGTTATCTAGATAAATAAATTATTATCCTGTGTTCAATTAGGCCAGAGATACTCATGAAACATAGAGTGAACCCAGAAGCTATAACAACAACAAAAATGTTTCCTATTTAAGGTTTACAAAGTCCCAATGTTGTTCGGGACACTGTATTCCAACATATTTTAGTATTAAATGGCATGAACAAACCTCATAGCTCAGGTGTCAGGTACCTATTACCAAAATATCATTGTGTGATGACCAACCACAAACCTGTGTGGTCTAGAACAATATGTCTTTATTTCCATGTATCTGAGTGGCCCTCTAGGAGGTTCTGATGATCTTGGCTGGGCTCGCTTAAAGGAAGAGGGAGGGCTGGCAGTTGAATGATCCAGGTTGGTCTTGGTTGGGAAGGCATAGCTAACTCAACCCACTCTATATGTCATTCATCCTCCAGAAGGCCAGCCTAGGCATAGTTTCATGACCGAAATGTAAGAGAGCAGACAAGCCCAATCGCACGTTATTCAAGCCTCCTCTTGTGTCATATCGACTAATATCCCTTTGGCCAAAGACAGTCACATGGTAGAGCCCAGAGCCGAAGGAACAGGCATATTGTCCTACCCAAAGTGGGAAACTATTGCAAAGATTCATGGTTCAATCATGTGTCTAAGAAGGAGTGATGAATTGGAGTCAACTTTAAAATCTACTACATCCATCATTTGAAGGGAAAAGAGTAAGATTCTAGCTCTAATCACTAGTGAAACTAAAGAATCTCTGGAAAAGGTCAAAGACTATGTTTGAGTACTAGCCTAATGGACTAAACAAAAAATAATCAATGCAATGTGAACTATAGTTTGCAATTTGAACCCTTTTGAAAGTATTAAGCTACAACTAGATATTGGGGAAGATGTTTGAGCCAAAATGGGCAGAGTATATAAGGATCAAAAAGAACAATACCCATGAAGGGGAATACCACAGAAAATCTGCTTCCATCAAAAGCATTATTATTTAAATTGGTTTTATATTGGCAGAATTTCATTGAATGAACATCCTTCTGGTCTCCGCGTGTTTCTTGAGTACCCTAAGAAGGTCCCCACTTCAAGTCTTAGGGACTCTCTATTACCTCAGTTTCCATTATACTTCCTTTCCCTCACGTTCACACATCCTGTCATTTAAGTGAGACCTCTGCTTGAATATGACCTCCCTAGAGAGGCCTTCTCTATGGAACCTACTCAAAGGAGACTTCCCTGCCCCGCAATCTCCAGTCGCTCATCCAGCTCAACTTACTTTGGTGCCGAATGAACCAGATGACAGACTGTGTTGCTTATTACGTATATCCTTCTGCCATCCCAACTCACCCCATGTAGTGCAAGGTGTCTGAGAGCAGCAATGATTTCCCATTACTCCTTGCTATTCTCCAGTGTTTGGCACCTCCTTGGGTTGCTTATACAGGTGCTCCTCCCAGCTTTTCATAATGAATTAACTGACAGGCTGACTGAACTAACAGAAAATGACCTCTCTACCCTACTCTTTTTTAGGTGGTCATGTGGGTTGTTGGAAATACGACTTCGCTTTTTTTTTTTTTTTCCTGTGAAAAATAATCACCTTTTGGTTCTACTTTTTCTCGGTTATCCTTGACTCTTCAGACTTGTTTTGTAATTGTTTCTTCCTTTCCATTCATGAATGATGGAATAGTTTTCTCCTAGTCCTGGAACTTAGTACTAAAATGTCATTACATTACTCTGTGTCTGTGACATACAATAGTTTGGTAAGGTGGCTCTACCAAAATGTGGCAATAGTGAATAGTGGGTAATGGAAACTTGGTAAAATAACTGCCTGCCGAATAAATTGTTATAGTGACCTATATGCGAGAAGCGACTATTTATCCAGCATATTTTATCTGCAGACATTCAAAGTTACAAAATGCAAGATGATGCTGTGTTTTACTTTAAATGCACAATTTTATAAAATTGCATGTTTGCATGGAAAAGAAAATTTTATGTTTCAAGATAAATCACACCTGAAGATCTAGGTCTATTTAACCATCTTGGAGATTTAGAACATTAGTATATTAAAAGATCTGAGAAGTTCTTCACTTAAGGAACACATCACTAAACCCAGAAGTTTCTGAACTAACTTGACCCCAAAACTTTTGATTGATTCATTTGCTTGCTTGCTTGATTTGGTGCTTTCTTATGTGTTTGCACTTTACACAGCATTTTACATTCGGTCAAATATATTTTGGGAAAGAGTGTTCAAACCATATATGCCATCACTTGCTTGTAACACTGAAGCTTTGTTAAATTTAAGATATTTTTCTCGAAAGAGTTCAAGCCCTCATCATCCATTCTTCTTTAGGGGATTCATAGAATATTAGACACTAGAGTGAGCAACATGGTTTAATGTTAGAGTCCTCCATAGAGGACTTCAAGGTTGGGGGCAGCTAATGGAGTGCATAGAAAAAGTGCAGGTGAGGCTTGAGAGGTTAAACAATGCATTGAGTTGTCCATCCTTGTAGGTCAACTCTCCACCTTTCTCTGCCCTGTTCTGTTCTGGGAGGAGGATCTATATGGGCTTTATCAAAGGCTCTCCTTATGCTCCGGCTTCTGACTGGATTCCCAATGGGAGACACTGATGGGACAGGGAAGGTAGGAAATGGAGTGGGGAGGAGACTAAAGTCCTGATAGGACAGAGCGTTGTTGGAGCTTTTGCTAGAAGTACTTTCAGACCCCTACCTCCTGCCCCCAAGATCCAATAACTGCTTCTTCCTTTGCTTCTTCAACTGAGACCTGAAACAGTCCCAGGTGCCTCAACCCCTCCTGTTCACTATCTATCCTTGGCTTACCCTAAACCTGACTATACACTGAAAAGTATCTTTATCAAAATGTCCACAATCCTTACAGTGTGTGGACTGTCTCCTACCTGTTGGGACTCAGAAACAAGTGACTAGCATCAGTTCCCATCGCTAGAGAGGGAAGGAGCCAGAATTTAAGCCCAAGTCTGTCAGATCAAAACTCTCAATTTCATCCAAGCTGAGGATTTTAGTGTATTGGTAAATTCTGAGATTCTTTCTTTTTTTTTTCTTTTCTTTCTTTACCAAAATAAGGTTAACAATCACAAATAGCTACAACAATGAGTCTATTGAGTGCTTGCTAAATACCAAACATTGTTCTAAGTCTTTTATAAAAATTAACTGCTTTAAACCTCACCATGAGCCTGTGAGGAAGATGCTATTATTAACTCTCTTTCGTAAGTGAGGGAAATAAAGCAAAGTTGAATTGCTGCTCAGTCATACCACCAGTGAAGGGGCTACGAACTCAGGCAGTTCAAAACAAGAGAATGAATCACTTTATTTTTCAATGTTTATTTTTCTTGAGAGAGAGAGAGAGAGAGAGAGAGAGAGAGAGAAACACAAGCAGGGGAGGGGCAGAGAGAGGAAGAGAGAGAATCCCCAAGCAGGCTCTGGGCTGAGCACAGAGCCCAATACAGGACTTGAACTCACAAACCTGAGAAATCACAACCTGAGCTGAAATCAAGAGTTGGACACTTAACCAACTGAGCCACTCAGGTGCCCCTAAGAGACTGAGTTTCTAATTGCTGCAATATACTGCTCTTAGCACAATGGTAATCCACAGCAATGTCAGGTTATTAGTAAGCACGCTTTGCACTATGATACCCACTTTCTTCTTCCTTCAAGGTCCACTGTGTGCCTCGAGTAATCAACATTTTTAATCAGCACCATGTATGTACCTTTCACTGTGAGAAGCAAATAAAGAACACATTACAGTTTCCCTAGTCCATTAGGAAGCACCAATCGCTTGAGGAGAAATGATGACTACACAGAAAAGCTGGAGCACGAAAGAAAATATATCCAGGTTATTTTAAATTTTCATAAAATGCTTTGAACAGAATTTTAGCCCTGATCCTGGGTAAAGATGTCAAAAAGCACTCATTAGCAAATGACATTTAGGCACTTGAATATTTTTGCCACCTGTCATCTCACTTCCTCTCACCTGTATAAATGGCGTTATCTCTGTTGACATCCTGATTATAATGTTATCACTGCTTTTCAGTTATTTCTACTAACCCATGACAGCTTTCTTTATTGGCATGCCATCCGTTTGACATTCATTTGCTTTCCTTAATTTGTGTTTAAATATGAATTCCTAAAATCTGCCTTGATTATATGTCGTTGCTTAGCTGATATCACTCATTACCTTTGAGAGTGGTCTCGATAGAAAGTAGCTAGTGACACAACCATCCATGCTTTTAATAGTTTTTAATGGAAATTTCAACAATAGCTAATGTCCTGGACAGTGGTTTTCAAATTTGAAGTTTGATGGTATCAGGATCAGTAGCTAAACTCTTTTTCCCTCCAAATACATGTGGATCATCATAATAACTGGACTTCTGGAATTTTGACATGTGGGAGAAGTGAGGTATCGGGTGTATCTTTTGACAAAAGCATTCCTGTAGGATCGTTTTCATGGTAGGGAAACATGGCGGGTAGACAAAGAATAAAGGAGAAGGGAGAACAAAGCAATGACAGAAGCAAGACTGAAATTGAAAGTGCAATTACTGTAGGGAAGGATGCCAAGCCTGGACCTGGATAGAACCTGATCCCAAACTGGTAAGTTCACAGGTGTCCCCTTGAATAGGTTCAAAGAATTGTCATAAAGAACACATAAGAAAATGTGCTGAGCACGTGTATCTGACACAGAGCATACGCCTTATGAATCCAGTTAGTATCACTATTAAAATTCTTCAATTGCAGTGTAAACTCTAGAAAATACCCTTAAAAATGTGAGTTTGAACCATATGAAATTGCCATTCTTTAAGTGAAAAATGACAAAATATATACAGTTCCATGTGGCTCCACCTAGTGGTACTCGATATAATTAAATGTAGAATGCTGGTGGTCAGGCTAAGGACAGTAACTATAAGAGTGAAAACTCTCCCTTATTAATGAGAAGTGATAAGTTCTTTCCTGAGTATTTGGTTCCCCTCGCTATAATATTCAGCCTTACAAAAAATTAGCAAACCTATAGTTGATTAGAGCAAAGAGAAGATGTTACTGATGTTCATTGCTGGAGGAAATGTGAATACCTATCATCTTTTTGGAAAGCACCCTAGCAACATGTATTAAAATTTTTAATGTAAATATACCTCATCCTAGAAATCTATTCATAGAATAAAGGTACAAATACATATAAGTATATGTGTAGAAGGAAGTTTATCATACCATTGTTGATAGTGACCAAATAAAATCTGGGAACAAAAATACATGCTCTTTACTAGGGGAACGGATCAATAAGTTATGGTGCGTTCATGCCATAGAATATTTTTTTTTGAGAGAGAGAGAGGGAGATAGAGGCAGAGCGAGAAGGAAAGAGAGAATATTAATAACCTCCTCCCAAAAAATCCTCTCATAGAATCTTAAGCAGGCTTCACGTCCAGTATGGAGGCCAACGCGGGGCCCATTTTCACGACTGCTAGATCATGACCTGAGCTGAAATTAGGAGTCAGACATTCAACTTATTAAGCCACCCAGGCACCCTGCCTTAGTGTATTTTCATACACCCATTAAAATAAAAGAATTAAAAATATGCATTTTAAATTGAAGGGATTTCTGTAAAAATTAAAGTAAGAAAGGTAAAATATAGTAAGTTTACTGTATCGTGACTTTTTATAAAATAATGACATGACCTTCATATGTATGTTTAATGTTATTATCAGAATCAGGAGAAAAATGCACAGGGAGACACTCAGCAATGTTACATGATGGAAATATAATGTGGCTAAAGGAGAAGTCGAGGAAAAGAGTAAACCAAGTAATTAAAGGGAAAAATATTCTTTTAATGTTTCAAATTTATATTTAATTTCTAGTTATTTATCATAGTGTAACATTCGTTTCAGGAGAGAATTTTTAGAGACTGCATCAAAACTTAGCAAAATGTATATATGACCCCAATTAAATACTTGTATAAAATTAGAGGTAAAGTCATTTTTTTAAGTTTAAAAATATAAGCTTTAAGTTCTAAAAATGTATCATCTCTGATGAACTGGAGTCTAAGATTCATGCTTTCATATTAGAGAATCATCCTGTTTCTCCAGTGTTGAATTACTGTCCATTCCAGTGACACCAGAGAACTATCTTGAAAAAGAACTTATATCCATTCACAATCCATTTTAATGTTATAATCCTTTGTGAATGTCCATTCTAGTGGCATTGTCCATTCTACTGATACAAGGGAACTACCCGGAAAAGAACTTATACCCATTCACAACCGACCACAGTGCTGGTTAAATACATTATTCATAGTGAGTTTTTTTTTTAATTTTTTTTAATGTTTATTCATTTTTGAGAGAGAGAGAGACAGAGTAGAGCGTTAGCAGGGAAAGGGCAGAGAGAGAGGGAGACATAGAATCTGAAGCAGGCTCCAGGTTCTGAGCTGTCAGCACAGAGGCCGATGCGGGGCTCGAACCCACGAACTGCGAGATCATGACCTGAGCCGAAGTCGGACGCTTAACCTACTGAGCCACCCGGGCGCCTCATAGTGAGTTTTTATAGACAAAAAGTTTTCCCCCAAATTAGATTCTAAAGACTCGTTGAATACTGGAGAAAGTAAACTCACATAGAAGGTATTAAATTCATTGTGGCTCTTCCAAATTAGCCACTCTGTATTTTGTCTACCCAATAGTTTCTGTTTTTAAAAATAGGCTCAACTTTGTCTGAAAATGCAGCCTTTAGTGAATTTTGTATTATGAAACAGGATTCCAGCTTTTAATAAAGATATTTAACAATGTGAAATGTATCAATTAAAGATGTTTGAGGTTTTGCTATTAATCAAAGAAAAACAGCCTTCCCAGACACATGTGACAGATGCAACATGTATTTAAAGAGGGGAAAAAAAGCCTATCAAAGGTAATTAGCAGAATCTTTTGGTACTGTGCTTGTCTGAAGATTTCCTTACATTGTAAAATTTTAGCGTGATTGCAAAACTCCCACCTCTGCCCACATATTATGTGTTATTATAGCATTTAATAGATTCCTAAAATGTCATATTCATACGTGTAGTATTTTATTCAAAAATCCATCAGATTTATGATTGTGCTTTTTCCGAGTGAATGTTAGAAAATCGAGAAGTCTTATCTCAAAGAAATTGCAGTAGTTGGTGGATGGACATGAGTACGTATGTTTCGATCATCCTGGTTGTTCAAGTTATACTCATTTTGTGATGCAGTAGCTCATTTCAAGTCTAATTAATGACTGGTTTCTATAAATAGAAGTGTCCCTGCCCAAAGAGAAAGAGCTGCTAAATGGCTTTCAGCCTGTGAACTTATGTGCTAACAATTTACAACGTGCCACGTATCACAATAAACAAAATGACTTTTTATCGGATTCTTCGCATCGTGGATTTAGATACTGATCATTGAGGGACAATTCTCCATGTGGCTGTCACATTTTGGGTCTCTGCCTTGTGAGCCAAGGCACCCACTGCTTTTTGTTCTGCACTATCTATTCCTGAACATTTCTTTGGCGAGGCAGAGATAGAGTCTCCCCCTGAACAAATAATAGGCATGCTTACATCCAATATAATGATGATAATGGATTGCACGAGAACATGGGAAGCATGCTTTCTGTTATTATAAAAGATGAAATTTCCCTAAACTGAAGGCTCCTTTCCTGAAACGCAACCCTCTGCATGTGCGGGTATCATCTGCTCCCTCTTCACATTACCTGGTGGAATGGGGTTTGAGAAACCAATACAGAAATACTTGTGCTCAGACACCTGAGGGGCTCAGTTGGTTGAGCGTCTGGCTTCAGCTCAGGTCATGATCTCACAGTTCGTGAGATGGAGCCTTGCCTCAAGCTTGCTGCTGTCAGTGCAGTGTCTGCTTCGGATCCTCTCTCTCCCTCTCTCTCTCTGTCCCTCCTCTGCTCCTGCTCTCTCTCTCTCTCTCAAAAATAAATATTTTAAAAAATACTCATGGTCTAACTACTGCTACTGTTAAGTAATCAACTGTCTTCGACACAACCATGAAACTGTGGGAGGCTAACTTGTTTGCTTGCAAATAGGGTAAAATCCCGGGCACTTCGCAGTTACTGACATGGATGTTGCTTTTCAGACTATAAAAAACATGCCTGCATCACTTGGGTGTAAACTCCATCTGGATATATCTGGCGAATTTAGAGTCTAAACCGCTGCAACCTTATTGATAGTAATTGATACATATTTCTATATTCTCTAATTCATTCCTTTCCAAACTTTAGATATTATTACTTTTGCCGTTATCACAACTTACCAAAAATATTACTAACCTGATTTTTAAAAACCAATTCACATTTTTTAGGGCATCTGGGTGGCTCAGTTGGTTAAATTGTTCATCTTTTGGTTTCAGCTCAGGTCATGATTTCATGTTTTGGGAGTCCAAGCCCCACATTGGGGTGTGCACTTACAGGGTGGATCTTGCTTGGGATTCTCTTTCTCCCTCTCTCTCTGCCTCTCCCCTGCTCTCTCTCTGGCTCTCTCTCTCTCAATAAGTAAGTAAACATTTAAAACAAGCAATTCATATTTTAAAATTAAAATATATTTATTTTAAAATAGTGTAGGGATGTCTAGGTGGCTGAGTTGGTTGAGCATCTGACTTCAGCTCAGGTCACGATCTCAGTTTGCGAGTTTGAGCCCCGCATCGGGCTCTGTACTGACAGCTCAGAGCCTGGAGCCTGCTTGAGATTCTGTGTCTCCCTCTCTCTCTGCCTCTCTCCTGCTCGCGCTCTGTTTCTCTCTTTCCCTCAAAAAATAAACAAGCATTAAAAAATGTAAAAATAAAATAAATAGTATATTGAAGGAAAATATCATGACTAAGTTTAAAAGCCAGTGTTATTAGCATACATAAACAAGAAGCCTGAACGTGGTGGATTGTGACTCCAGGCATATTGAGGATGGGAGGCTTCAGAGAAATAAGGAGTACCTCCTGCACCCCCCAGGGGTCTTCCCAAATAGAAGATCCCCTTCTGGGGTGGGGAAAGCAAAGTTGCTTCCTTTACAAACATCTGATATGGAGTTAGTAGGAACAGCAAGTTTTGCCTAAGGCAGCCTCATGTAAAGCAACATGAACTGTCAGAGTCCAGCTCTGGCACGTCCAGGAGTCCCCGAAGAATGAACCGTGTCCACACAATGAAAGACTTGAGAGAACTGCATGGTTTCTGGAACCATGCAGGCACGCGTGTGTCTGCCCTACTGATCCCAGTATTTTATTTAAAAGTAGTAGGTAAGTAAGCATAATTTGAACAACAATATGTTTTTACCAGCAATGCGGCAATTTCCTCAACCTTGCAAGTTGTTTTACATCATTCTTTTTTAGACCATAAAGGAAACAATTCTTATCTTAGCTATTTTGTGATTCTGCTCCTATGTTAATTAACATATGCTGTCTTTGAAGTAGGATTAGGTAAATTTGTGGCAGGGAGAGAGAACAGGATGTTTAGGAAGCAAACCCAGTTGTTTATGATTACCTCAGTAAACAGAGGGCACATACATTATCACCTTAATACCTATGTTAATCGTCTATAGAAAGGTTAAGAGTTCCTTCTAGCTTCCTAAACTACAATGAGGGAGGTGTAACTCTCCTGGTAAAGACGTAATTCCTAAGTCTTGTCTAAGTTCCTTTGCTTATGAATGAGTGAACTTACATAATAGGGTCCTAATGTTTACATAAGTTACACTAATATTTAGCCAGCCCATAACTGCTATCAGTTTGTGTAACCTATCCCCAAGAGGCGAATTCGTGGCTGCTTCTGGCCAGGCTACTCTCATTCAGATGTAATCCATCAAAGCATAGTGTGCCAGGTCCTTCTTTTTATTTAAATGTCATAAAACAAAAGAGCATTACATCCCTTAAGGCCAAGGACGGCAATTCAAGAAATCCAAGCCTGAAAGGTTAGTATTAGAATGAGATGGTATTGGGTGCCAATTTGGTGGCAGGAGCCTTGCAACATCTGCCTTTTCACACAGGGAGGGTGTCAACCTATGTGCCCAAGATGGCTTCCAACAATGAACCTCTTAGAGAAGGAGGGACTTTTTTATTTCTAGCCCCTAATGTTGAGCACCAGGAAGTAGGAGCTGAATAAGTACAAATTTAACAGATGAATAAGTTGAATGAAACAACCAAGTCACCAAAACTATGTACAAGACACACAGGAGGAAAAATGATGGGGTTGCTCCTCTCACTGATAAATGGGACTGTTGGAGCCAAACAGAGGCTGGCTGTCATGACGCTGGGATGTAACATGGAGCAGGGGGTGTAACATGGAGCGGGGGTGTAACACGGAGTGAGGGGCACAGAAAGAGCAGGTGCAGCCAGGAGCAAGGTGATGGTAGCCAGTGGTGAGTTGGTTCTCCTTCCACTCCCCATCCCTCTCCAGGGGCAGACACACCACTTCACACCATTTCTGCCTCTCAGGAAGTCACTTAACTCTTAGCCTCTGTGACAGTACATCTGCTCGGTTCTCCTACTTTTCTGTCTTCTTCTTGTATCCTTTTTGGGTTGGCTTCTTTTCCTTTCACTATCTAAATGCTGGAAAATCAAAGGTCCTCAGTTCCCCTCACATACTCTTCTCTCTAACCCTTCCCTCTTGAGAGCTCATCCATACCCTTGACATGCACACTGTACCGAAAAGAATGCCCAAGCTCCCTGTGGACATGTCCTTCTATTTTCTAGGTATTCTTTACAGAAATCTTTGGATAACATCTCAAATGCAGCTTGTTCATGATTGAACTTTTCTTATCACCAGCCCATCCATCCCTCTAAATTACTCCTGTTTCCCTAATTCTACAATGAAAATTTTATACTCCACGCACCAGATTCAATACCATTCTTGATAAACCCGCCTCATTTTCTCTTAGTGGCTAGTGAGGCTTAGCCAATCTGACTTTATTCTATCTGCATGTATCCATTCCTCACAACTGATGCTCATCTAGACCCTTACTGTCCAATACCATTGCCACATGGGACTGCCGAACGTGGGAACTGTAGAATGTGGTGAGTTAGGGCGTGGAACTGATTTTTTTTTATTTTATTTAATTGCAATTAATTTAAATATAAACAGAAACAAAAATATTTCATTAATTTTATACTGATCACTTATTAAATGATACCATTGTAGATTTCTGTGTTAAGATACATTATTAAGATTAATTTTCGCTGTTTCTTTTAAAAGTGGCTATGAGAAAATATACAATTATATGTGTGGTTTCTATGATATTTCTTTTAGGTGGCATCGGCTTAGCAGAGTGGGGTTCACTGATTCCAAATACCTCATGTGTGCCAGACTGCATGATAGACATTCTATAATTTTGACCGCACAGATTAAAATCATTTCTAACAAATAAGTAATAATGTCCCCCAATTTTACAATGAAAAACAGGACAAGGAGAGCGAGGGTGTTGCACAAGGTCATAAGGATGATAAGCATAGAGCAAGAATTTGAATTCAGATCTACTGACATGGGATCTGGTGCGTTTCTACTGTACCTCACTGTATGTAACTGAAAGAGCTTTGGTAAGTGCAAAGGATTGTGCAAGCTCTAGGGGAGGCTGTCACCAATAACTGCGTCTCGGTGGAGTTTCGCAGTTGTGCGATGTGGTTTGTTGCATCAGCCAGCAGCAGCTGCTTTGGCATCTACGTTCATGATGCATCCCATGATACTCCCCATCCGTGTGATGCATCCATGCCTGTGTGATCTGACCCAGCTGTACAAACCCAGAGCTGTCTACCACCTGGGCGAGGGGAAGTGACTCACTACTGGATCACGGATGCATGCCCAGAGCTCTGGCTGAGACTGCCTTTGCTGAGTGCTCCTCGATGCAGTTAGGCACGGCAGCTTTCCGGCTTCATCCATCTTCCACCTTGGCAGAAACAGATTGGGGGTGGGGAGGGGGGCGGGTGATAGCATTCTCCTGACATACACAGGGCCCGCTACCTTTGTGCTTCCAGTGAAGAATAAGGTCAAGTGAAATCCCTTTATGACCCACCCCGAGGAGAATGCAGTCTGTTTGTGCTTGGAGCACATAAGTCAAGGCCAGTCTGACAGGTCGATAACCCTCTACGTAACATGTTTGTGGAGTTTTGCAGAAGGACTGCCTTTTGGAAACAGCTCCTCCTCAGACTCTCATAAGTTATGCCAAATTCTTCCATTTAAGATGCATGCTTTCTGGACTTTTCCATCTGATAGTACAAATTAAAATTCAAGGAGACTCGGTAATGGTTTTCAGCCTAACGCTCTAACAAGATTGCTGTGAAAGTAAAGTCTAATAGAAGTGTGACATTGGTTAGTCCGTTGTGATAATAAATAACAAAATAAACACATTGATAATGACCAGCATTGTCATTTCATTTTCATTTCTTATGACCACTTATAAAGGGCTTTACACTATGCATTTCCTTCGATCTGCACAATTATGCATATACATTATATATATGATTATTATCCATTTTAAAGAGGACAAAACTATGTCATTAAGCAATTTGCTCCAAGTCATACTTTTCAAATGGCATAGCCAGAACCCAAACCATCACAATTTCCATTGCCTTTTATATACCATGATAAAATTAGTAGGTATACGTTATTTTCATGGATCATCTGAAAATATTGGCAAATATTTTGCAAATGCAGATCCATTTTTTGGTTTGGTGCCTTACCAGTTAATCATTTTGCTTTTGATGTCTTTTCTTTTCCTAATTCAAGGGGGGGGAAACCTTACTTTTTACTTTATTCATTTACTTGTGAATGTATTAAGCAAATTTAGTGAGAATATTTTCTTTGTAAAATACTCTGCAGTAAAAATTAAAAGGAAGAGTGAAAACACGATTTCTACCTCCAGAGCATTTCAGTCCAGTTCTGCAGAGGAAATGAAACATGTAGCAGGTACAGTTAGAGAACACACACCTGAGAGCTTTATGTCTCGAAGTTCCATGGCGTTCCATATAATCTCTATACCAATGACTCCAAATGCATACATCCAGCACTGACCTCTTTTATCAAAGACCAGACAGATATATGCAAGCTCCTGATATCTCTATTTGCATATCCAGAAAGTATCAGCAAACTTAACATGGTCAAAACAGAACTCTGCACATCATACATGATTTGCCCTGCATCCCCACTCTATGACATTCTTGCTTTCCTAGTCTTCATGGTCTCCAGGAAGACCAGAGCCATCTACCCAGTGGCCTTCACCAAATCACAAAAGCATCATTGGATGCTCATTATCTCTTACCCCTTGTAACCAAACCCATCGGCAACTCCTGCCTGCTTCACCATAAAGCTGCGTCCTTGCCTGGTCTACTCCCCAGCTACCATCCTCACGTCCTCCTCAAACTACCATCATCTCTTCTTGTCTAGATGATGGAACTATCCTTCTAACTCTTCCAGCTTTCATTCACATCTACACATAGGCCTTTGAAATTGAGATCAAATTGGGGCACCTGGGTGGCTCAGTCGGTTAAGTGTCCCTCTTGATTTCGGGTCGGGTCATGATCTCCCAGTTTATGGGTTAAACTCCTGCGTTGGGCTCTGTGCTGACAGTGCAAAGCATGCTTGGGATTTTTTCTCTCCTTCTCTCTCTACTCCTGCCCTGCTCACACTCTCTCTTTCTCTAAAATAAGTAAATACACTTAAAAAATTTGAGGTCAAATTTATATGCAGTAGAAATGAACAAATTTCAAGTATACAATAGGAAGGCTTCCCATAAATGTTTACTCTCATCCTAATCAAGATATCAACTATTTTTATTATACCCTTCATCACCACTTCTAGACAATCTCTGGCCGTCTCATTAGACTACTGCTATTTTGGTCATTCTCAATATAGATTCATTTGCTGCCTCTTAAGCACATAAAGCATACAGTATTTATGTACTCTTTCATGTCAATGTATAGATTTCTTTCACTTGATGTCATGTTTACGATATTCACTCATGTTTTATGTGTATTGAAAGCTGATTCCTTTTTATTGCTCAGCAGAATTTCATTGTGTAAATAAGGAATTTGTATATTCATTCTCCTACTCATGAGCATTAGGTTATTTCCAGTTTTGTGCTATTTTGAATAAAGGTACAGTGGAAATCTAGTTAAAAGTCTAAGTATAGATATATGTTTTTATTTTTCTTGGGTGAATATCTAGAACTAGAAATGCTAGATCATCTAGTAAGCAGGTATTTAACTCTATAAGAAATCGCCAAACTTTTTTCTGAAGCAGTTGTACCTCACCAACAAGTTGCAAGAATTCAATTGCTCCAAATCCTCTATGAAAACTGTGTCACAAATATTTAATCTTAGCTGTTCTAAAGGCTAACGAAGTGGTAAGTGGAGTGGTATTTCATTGTGATACACACACACATGCACACATACACACACTATTGGTTTTACCTGAAAAACTCTAAGTAATACACCTTTCCAGAGTTAGAATTCCGTCTCATTCCACATCAGCCAATGTAACTTATTACGTGACTTGTTTTATTATTTTATTGTCTTTTCTTCACAGCACTTCTTACAATCAGAAACTACCTTATACCTTTATGTTTTTACTTATATATTGCCTGCTACTCCCAACACCCATTATAATGGATTCTTCATGAAAGAAAAGGCTTTTTCAATTGTGTTATCTGCTGTGCCAACAACATCTAGCACTTACATGCACTTGCTGAGTAAGTTATAAACTGTGTGAACTAATGAAAGAAACAGTGACTGGTAATACTTACTATGGAAGGAAAACCCAACAAGTATAATGTAGATTTTATTCTTTCTTTTTAAAATTTTTTTAATGTTTATTCATTTTTTGAGAGAGAGAAACAGAGCGGGATTGGGGCAGGGGCAGAGAGAGAGGGAGACACAGAATTCGAAGCAGGCTCCAGGCTCTGAGCTCTCAGCACAGAGCCCGATGTGGGCCTCAAACTCATGAGCCACGAGATCATGACCTGGCCAAAGTCAGATGCTTAACTCACTGAGCCACCCAGGCTCTCCACAGAGATTTATCCTTAAAACAAATATCCAGGTCATAACAAGGCATCATTTTTTACAGAAGCCTCTTTAAGGATCCTTGTCCTGTTTTCCTCTTGTGTACGTACATAAAGCAACCAAGGTCCTGAAATTGACTGAAATTGTTGTCACTTAGTATTGTGTCTCAATACTAGTTTGGCAGCCAGGAATAGCCACTCTATCTCATTTAAGGTAAATAACTCAATTTGGATCAGCATTATGTCACTCTTTCCACTGGATCTCTCGGAAAGGCTATCTATGTATTTCTTTAATCATCAATTCACAAAACTTACCCTTCTCCGAGGAAACTGTTGTGGAGATCACATCAAAGACTACTTCACAGTGCCTGACTCGGGAAATCAGGTGTCAAAACTCAGAGATGAAGGTAAAAAGTTCAATCTTCAGTGTGTGGAAACATCAAATGCACTCCTCAAAGACCTTGTTCTACCTTCATAAATGAAATGAAGAGCAGTGTTTATATTCTAATCAACAATTACATCTTCAAACTGCAAGAAAGTTCTTTGTTACATCGATGCAAAGATTACTTCTCTGCAATGTGCATCGATGGGTGCTGGCTCTACTACCGGAAACAGCACACACGGCATCTCTCCGTGTACATTACCACTTCTCAGTGATACGAAGCCAACAAACCTCCCTCCTCGTAGTCTACCATCCCCCCATCACAACTTTGCCAAGATCCTCCAAGAGATCCAAAGACCACATGGATCCTGATCTCTTTACCCTCCTGGCTGCTCTCTTTCTAGATGCTTTCTATGGGATGATTGACACTTAAAATATGACCCTGTGACATCTGATCACAAAACAGAACATATTCACTCCAATTAATCACTGAAGCTATGACCACCTTTATACAGAGAGAAAGGCAGGCTTCTTGTACCTTAAACATAAGGAAGAATCAAGAGCCACATAGATGGCTTGCTTAACTCATGATCTCTGACCGTGCCTTACAAGCCGACTTATTTTTTTGTTTTGTTTTGTTTTATAACCTTCAGAAAGCAAATATTCCCAAACAGTATGCAAACAACTCAAGAAAAACATCTCTGTGATTGCACTGGTACCCTGATGTTTAATGATGCATAGTTAAAGTAGAGAATACAAATAAAGCAACCAAGATTCTGAAACTGACGAGCAGCATAGACAGGAAAAATGTAGCTACCCCTTAAAGGTCTTTTAATACGTATTTATTTTATTTTTTTAATGGGGACTTGGGGGACAAATCGATGTTTCCATCAGAGAGAAAGTGCCTTTTAAGTGCAAAGCATTTTTCAGGAGCCCCTTCCAACACCAGCATAGATGACATGACCAGAAGAGGGATTGTTTAACTATCAGGGATCATTATCTGTTGTTGGGATTTCTTTTCAGTGAACAAGCAATTAGTCTGTCAAAGATGGAACTGAGTTCCTAAAATGAATGTCTAAAAGATACCTACAACTCCTCTCCATGTTCCTGACAAATAGAAAGATCGGTTTTCACGCAGAAGTAAGATTTTGGCTGTTCTTCTCCATGAGAAAAAATAACTAGTCTTCAGAAAGTTTTTCATATCTCCCAGATTTGTCTCCAGGCTCATTTTGCATATTTTAAACCAATTCTGTGCACGCTTACTTCTCCTGTGATCTGCATGTTTTTCTTCCAGGATTGCAATGGTTTTGCCATTATTCATCTTTGTCCAAGAAGCACTGGTGAGCAGTGAAATAAATATCATATAAGAGGATATGACCTATTCTACAGCAGAGGCTCTGGCCATTCTTGCCATTCGTTTTAAGATGAATTGCATTCAAGTGATTAAATTTGCCCCTGAACCTATAAAGAATGATTGAAAGGAGATATGTATAAAAACAGCGAAACAGTTCCTCCTAGTCAGTTAGCAGCAAAGGCTGTCTCCGCTAAATTGAATATACCTCTGGATAAAACTAATCAGATTTTTCTGAGATTAGCAGTTCATTGGGTAAACAGACAAAAGGTTACTTTTAAGATAAATGTTCTTAATATCGAATCCAGAACATGGTAAACCTGACTGCTGTGCTCATCCTCGCTAACGGCATCACGAATCACCTATGGATTTTTTTAAAAAGAAAAACGAGGAGTTACAAGTTTATTACCCAAGAACTAAAATTTTAAATGAGTTTTGGGAAACACTTTGGATTAATTTTTCACAATACTGACGTATCTATTGAAAAACGGTCTTCTAATGTTATACATAGGTTTAGTGAGTATTTGTTTGCCGGACACAATAAAATTCTATTCAAACCAAAAAGTTGTTTTCTTAAACTTTTGACTAAAAACATAAAGCTCCTATTGGCAAATTCACAGGTTTATTTTCCCTCCCTTGACATTTTTAAAATCAAATTTTATTTTTACATGTAAATTTAAATTAGCTTCTGTTCTTTTTGTCTTCCCTAATTGTTTCTTCTCTCTGATCTGGTAAACACAAATCTAATTTGACATGTATCCTTTCATATATGTTTATATTACATATATGTGCATACATCCATAGATACACACTGTATCCAGTATTGTTTAGTCTGATTTTAAAACTGGACAAAGAAGCAACACATTATAGATACCTTCTTAGTCTGCTATGACAGAATGCCACAGAATGAATGGCTTCTAAAACACAGACATTTCTTTCTCACAGGCCTAGAGTCTGTGGCTTCCAAGATCAAAGCACTTACAGATTTACCATCTAATGAGAGCCCAAGGGTCCACTTCCTGGTTCACAGATAGTCATCTTCTTGCTGTGTTGTTACAAGATGGAAGGGTCCGGAAACAATCTCGGGATCTCTTTTATTTTACTAATATTATTATATAATATATATAATAATATTTAATAATTAATAATATATAGCACATAATTAAATATAATTAGTAATATTTTACTAATATTATTCATGAGGATTCCGCCCTCATTGGCTAATCACCTCCCAAAGGCCTCAGTTCCTAATATCCTTAGCATTGGGGATGGGATCTGAAGATAGGAATTTTGAGGGAGGGACACAAACATTCAGCCCATAATTAATACCCTTTTACAAGTTACTTGTTTAAATTTTTTATTATGCTTTTGAAACTTCAAAATTCACTGTAAGCATTTTCAAGGACTGCATAGAATTATATTGAAAGACACCAGAATTTATTTATCCATTCTGATAATCACGAACATTTTAGTTTTTTCTGTTTCCCAAATTTCCCATCTGAAAAAAAAAATTCCAATAATATGTTTAAGAAAACATGTCTCCTGATTCACAGGTGATATGTAAGTTTTTCTCCAAGTCACTGGATATCAAAGGGTCTGATACTGGGGACCCTAAGCATTTTTTATCTTTTTCCTTTCATACTTTAGGAGTAACTGAGTTTTCCAAAGGCTATTGACATGTAGTGGCATCATTATTCTCATGGCTAGTAGAAAATGTGTGTGGGTTTTCTTGCGTTTTCAAATTTTCTCACTTTTGATTTTTTACTATGGTAAATAGCACTTTATAAAACCTACATAAGCAAAAGGGGTTTGGTACGCTCAATAATTTTTAAGAGTTTAAAGTGGTCCTGGGACCAAAATTTTTGAGAACTACTGAGAGAAGCTGCATCTACTAGATGAATAGATGAATATTCTAGAATATCTAGAAGTAAAAAGTGTATGATATTGAAAAAGTACTCTACAAAGTATTTGTACTATCTTTACATTCCCATAATGAATACTCCTTACCTCCCCTCTTTATTGTAAAACTGATTAATTTCTGAACAGAAATGATTAGAGAAAATAACTTCCCAAAGTTGGGCTGTCTGGTATTTTTTGCTTTATTTTTTAACTTAAATATTTCAGGAAAAAAAACCAGAAAATCATATAATATTTGTATCCTCACTGCCCATATTTAATGAATGCAGCGGTTTGTTACATTTACTTTACTTTGCTAAGAAATTTAAGGACTTTTAAGGGGAATAAAATGCTTTCCTGGAAAAGATGTCCTACCTTCCTAACTTTTCTTTGAAATGTTTAAAAAAAAATTAATGTTTATTTACTTTTGAGAGACAGAGACAGAGCACGAGCAGGAGAGGGAGACACAGATTCTGAAGCAATCTCCAGGCTTTGAGCTGTCAGCACAGAGCCGGACACAGGGTTTGACCTCACAAACTGCTAGATCATGACCTGAGCTGAAGTCAGACACTTAACTGACTGAGCTACCCGGCGCCCCTTTTTTGAAAAGTTTTAATAAATAATGTACATTGCCTTAGTTTTTGTGCATTTTTACATTTACATCAATGACATTATTTTGTATATAACGTTCAGCAACCTTTTTCCCACTCATTGTTTTTATGATGAATTCACGTATTCACATTCATTCATTATCATAGAAGCGGATGCTAACTCTTCTGACACTGACTACAAAAGATTCTGTAGAGAAAGTAAATAGATGTCTGTATTTTTATTTTTATTTTTCTATTGATGGCCATGTTCATGATTTCCACACTTTTCAATGTCCTACAAACAAAGGCAACCCTCTCTACTTTAAAACAGACTAGTGATGTAAGCATAGATACAATGTAATGAGCCACTCTGTGTCCTCTGTGCAGAGAATAGACTGGAGCAGAGCATGAATGGATGCAAGGAGGTTACTACAGTAATCCCCCGAACTATGTTAAATTAATCCCCATGAACTATGTGAAATTAATCCCCATGAACTATGTGAAGTAATCCCCATGAGCTATGTTAAGTTGTTTGATCTAGGGTTGTAGCAGTAGAGACCAGAACAGAAAGGTAGATGAGACCTAGAGATATATAGGAGAAAAGAATAAACACAATTCGACATAAGAATTTAGGTGGTTGGGAATATATTTATAAATAAATATAATTTAGTATGTACTGATTGTATGTTTAATAAAAGAAATATAGAAAAAAGCATCTGCAGGATAGAACCACAGATTCAGAAAATCCCTCAAAACCTCCTATTTTCCAGTCAGTCATATTCAGTAGGGCTTCCTACTGTCTTCCAATTTCTTATCATACAAAACAGTAACACGTCTCTCCTCCTTCCTAAGCTCATCCCCAAATCCAAGCTACAGCATTTTACTTATTTTTCTGGTCCTTGTTTTGCTTTTCACTTGGCCAGGATATGTTGGCTAGTGTAAGTAGGTCTCTCTCCCTTCAAGGTCCAGTATGAAAGTCACTTTTGACTGATCCTTCCACAAAATGAGTTGCATTCATATCTATGCTCATACAGCACTCTATGACAGAGCTTACATTTTATTCTTTGTGTCTTTCATCTCTTTGTTTTTTGTTTGTCAGATGGAAAATTTTTATTGATCTATCTCCAACTGTATTAACATTGTAGGTACTTCATGAACGTTGCCTACTATCATGGTAAGGACCCGCTTTGCACAAGCCTCTGGTGGAGGCACCAGAGTTACAGAATAACTGGATATATCTGCACTGCTTCTGGATTCGGGATCCTTCCTGACTTCCGCTGTTCTGTCTCTCCCCTCTCTGTCATTTCTGTCTTTGTTTTTCAGGGGTTATTGTTGTCTTGAACTCTGTCTTTGATTCCGGAAGCCCAAAATATAGTAGGTTTTCTACAGAAGATGTAGCGAGGTCCGCACTCAGGGTAGAAACCATGAAACCTGAAACTCATCGGGGCCAACCTCTTCTTTTTTGTTCAGTCCTCTTGTTAGTCTCCTCTTTGGAGCGTTTGACATTTTGGATTTGCTTTTTAATGTTTCTGAGAATTTCTATGTGTCTGTAGAAGAATCAGTACAATAACAATTATTTAGTTCTTAGCCTGAATTGTGCTTTCTTTTTTTGCTCGTCTGTGAAATAATAGAAAATATATCATTGGTTTCTGCCCCCAATTCCTGCACAAGTTTCCTGAAACTCTTGTAATGTCCTAGATAAGGCCACCAGGAGTATCATCTGTTTTAATATTTGGTCATTAACTCTAGTTCCTGATCAGAAGGCTCCTAAATCACTTTCCTGGGTGATACATGTGGGGTTTTTTTTGTTATTCTAATGAAGTGACTCTGGGTGAGTTCTTGGGTGGTTTCTGGATGGGAGTTGGAATTTTCAGCCTGCCCTCCATTCTCTAAAGAGAGAAGAAGGGCTGGAAGTGGAGTTACTAATTGATGATGTCTTTGTGAGGAAGCCTCCATAAACTCCCAATAGTAAGAAGTTTGGGGAGCTTCCAGGTTGGTGAATACACCCACATACCCAGAGGGTGATGCACCCCAACTCAATGGGGATAGAGGGTACTCGGTATCCTCCAAAACTCACTCTAAACTATCTCTGTGGTTTGTCTGTATCTTCTATCATTCCTCCAACACACTGATAAACTTGTGTCCTGGAGTTCCATGAGCTATTCCGTGTCAGTGATCTGACACTATCTCTATTTTACAGTGTGTTTTAAATTGAGTTAAATTATAGGACACTCTGCTGATATTGCATAACTGTTTGGCATGAGGGGAAAAACCCACATACCATTTCTATCCTAAATTGCAATCCTTTAAGAAAAATATACTGGCATTATTTATCTTTGTTTCCTCTAATAGCATCTGAAAAACAAATGATCAACAGTAGAAGATTCTTTATGGAATGAGATTGACACGATAATGCTTAATATCCTTTAAATTCCTCGAGGTGGAGAATGTTATAGTGCTATATTTTTGCACTCTTTAAAAACATGAATCCTATATCAATATCATATACTTGACACCCTCCACTAACCATTTGAAAAATATGACGTTAGATTATTTCCAGTAGCTTTTAAACTAAAATATTGGCAATTAAACACTCAGGGAATTTTTTTTAATGTAAAAACACATACACAATGGCAGCCCACAAAATACAGAATCATCTCTGGAAAAAAATATTGCCGCAAAGCAGGCACAGTAAAGATGCTACATTAAACATTCATATGGAAGTGTTGAGAGTTAGGAAAAAGTTTGAGATCAAATAAGAATTGGCTTCCAGGAGTCTCCCATTATTAGGGCCAAATTGACTGTCCTCTGAATCTGGAACTGTTCCCAAAAAGCCCCATGCTGTCCATATTTGAATTAAGTGTAGACAAGGTGAATTCCTCAGAATGTCTCCTTTCACATAAATTCTTAATGGATAAACATGGAATTTTTAATTCCCATACGATTTCTTCAAAAGATTTCCTTGAAAAGACTCCAGATGTAGGCAGGAAGAGGATTTATCTACAGCCAACAACAGGCAGTTGGATATCGAGGCATTTATCTCAAGAATACCATGCATAATCAATGTTGTTTAATGAAATTACATGCTATAAAGAGTACATTTCCTACACTTTTCAAGACTTTGAAATCTGCTATTTCTACTACAAATTAAAGCATAATAATGGTACCCTAGAAGATGAGATTTAGGATTATTAAAAATCCATTTATAAAGATTAAAAATCAGAGGTGAATCAAAAAGGTATCGTCTATTTCACTTGCATTTATTGGGCACCAATCACGGTTCAGCAAAAACGGGGAGCAGTTGCATTATCACACATCCATAATTCAAGTGTAGCTGAGAAGTTATAAACACAGCCTGAAAGGACATACGCTAGTCCATCCTCTTCACGATCTTACGAATTCTCTTTTTCCAAACACACCAAAAACACTTTCTTCTAACTCATTATTCTTACCTGCCATTTGGGCATTATCTCACCCCTCTCACCACTAAACCTGCTTTGGAGTCATTTCTCTACCCCTTTCCCAAAATGTGTGGAAAACTTCTTATTGGTGATATTATTTTCTTCCCTAGGTCTTTCTCTTCCTTCTTCATTCCCTTTGTGCTAATCCCTACTTGTTGTCGCATTCTTTTTTTTTTTTTTCCCAAGTAGCCAATTTTTCTAAATCCTATCTTGCACTTCTGTCTCTGAGGCCCAAAAACAAGTGTATGCAGAAAGAATTAGATAGTGCTGGAACTCCATCAGATTAACTTCTGTCTTCATTCTTTTGCCAGGGACTTAGTCTACATGACAAAAATTAAATTCATAAGATAGAACTCTACAGTGTAAATTCTAGCAGGATGAAATGGTCTTACTTAATGCAAAATAAACTATGTAATCACATTCCTATAAATGGTGGGATAAATTCCTCTTGATCACATCCTATCCCCCCCACTTTTTTCAGAGAGAAAATATAAATCAAAATGATTTAATTCAGGCCAGAGCCATTTCCTGGGTAAAAGAGAGAGAAGGCATTAAAAACTATGTAGCAGGATAATTTATAGAAGTACTAATTTCTATCCTGTTCTCACTGTTATGAGGAACTTAATGAAATTAAAAAAAGAAAAAAACTTGTCTTTCCCTCTTTCCCTAGTCAGAAGAAAAGCCAACCCTTTGTGTTTAAAGATCAGGTTTCTTCATATCAGCTTCTCCTTCAGGGAATTAGGCTGCAATACCCTTCTGAGGTCAGAAATGTGACTTCTGCTCATTGAGCGACCCAGTAGAAAGAAAGATGGCTTCCCAAACACAGGAAAGGTGATAATTTAGGGGGAGAGATTCTTCCACTAATGCAGATCTCTGTACTAAGTAGTCCCCAGGAAGTTGAATTTTTAGTCCTATGACATAGGAGACTTGATCAAAATCTTTGTGTGCAAAGTTGGCAACAACAAAAAGAAAATAAAGCCAAATTATTTTAAGGAACAATGACCGCTATGGATCAGGAGGAGTATGAAAGCAGCCAGTGGGTATTAGAAAACCAAAAACCCTTTGGACTAATATTTGGACTGCCCTAAACTAAAGATGGTACCTAAATCAAATGAATTTGATTTAGTTCTGCTTGTTTGTTAACATAATGTTTCCTTTACCGGCATAACATAGAGAACAAGTGGAGTGTGATGGTACCAGCTGCAAAGTGAAAAAGAAAAGAGCAAAAGGAACCCATAATTCTAATGGAAAACTATTATTTTTAATGGCATGTCTAAAGCCTTGCTCTTTGAGTGACTATATTTTTCTCAAAATGAGTTTAGACCATAGACGTTATGATTAGTGGTTAGCTATTGATCATTTATATCTTCTACACAAGTTCTTCCAAAACCTCTGATTCTCATTTGATGATTCACCTTGACCAAGGTAGTTCTCTCAGCTTGAAGAAACTTTTGCCAGATTCCTTCCTGACTCTCTTTATCTTGGAGATTTTATCTTAAAAAAACTTTTGATTTTATATTCTTTCTCTGCCCTTTTTAAGATGTAAATCTTTTGCCTATCTCCTGCCCATTTTACAATCCAAGAATGATTTTCTCAGGGACCTGAGAACCATCTTTTTTGAAATATAAATATAATTATTTCAATCATCAAGAAAGATAAGAGTCCTGTCTCACAATCTTTCTGAGAGGGTAGGATCCTAATTTCTGCAAGTACCAATCAGCAAACACAAGTGGCCTAATCACATTGACCAACCCTTTATTCCCTAGTACTTTTCTCTATCTCACTCCAGTGCTTAAGAACCCTTCTGCCTTTTGTCTCAGTGGGGTTGAGTTCAATCTCTCCTATTGCAGTGGTCTTTCTTGCTTGCTTAACTCCATTTAGTACTGCTTTTCTTTGATGACTTTCAGTTCACATGGCATTGGGTGAACCAATTCGCAGGGGGCTAAGAAAAAGAGGGAGAAATTGCAGGTCTTATTGATATTACCGAAGCCCTTCCATCAAGCCATGCTGAAGCGAAAGTTACTCCTGAACTTTTCATGAGTGAAAGCCAATCCATTTTCTTTTTGCTGAATCCAGTTAGGAATGAGAGGATTTGTGTTTGGCTTTGTTTTGTTTTGTTTCTTTTACATTTGCAGCAGAAGATGTCCAAATTGTCATCGCTGGTCAACTAGTAAAGGAACCAGCAGAGCTGCGGTTCTTACTTGTAGGGAGATGAAGAATAAAACCTTGCACCAAAGAGTCAACGTGGATCCTAGTTTATGGATGGCAGCCTGCCCTCCACTATCATCCCACCTAATCCTCTCTAGTTCCTGTAAAATAAGGCAGAAGACACATTACTTCCATCTGGTTGATGGTCAGGGAATTTCTCAAGAGTGGATGACCCTAGAGGAAACCAGAGTGAAATCTCTTCCTGAGGTAAGGGAAGGAGTCTTCCCACAAGGGAGAACTCAGATTCAGCACATGAAGAATGGGATGCTTGAGAAGCAAGCATGCTAATTAGAGGGTAGGAGGATCCTTCAAATTGTCCTTCTCATAGAGCCCTCAGATTCCAGGTGTCTATTCATGTATATTCAGAAGGAAAGGACATGCTCTCTTTTTCATAAGTTCCTTGTATGATTGCCCTAAATCTTTGGTTAGGAAATGTATGCAGCTTCTGTAGTTTACACAGTCTGACTTGCTCATTTCTAGAATGCAGGGGAAAGTAGGTGACTATTTTTCTCATTGTTCCCAGGTGGAAAGTGTGAGGGATGATAGACCATGAAGGAGTCTAAGGCTCATGGTCTCCAATAATAAAATTGTTCATGGTGATCATCCCATAGAAATTTGGAGGACATCAAAAGATTCACGACCTTATAGGTTGTGTCCTGGAGAGGCCATAGACACACATGAGCATTAAATCAAGCCTTATGGTTTCCTCTTAGGGGTTAGCAAATAGGGGGGTTGGAGACGGGCTTAAGACCAGGCCTGAGTTACACATATAGGACAGTTTGAAGGAGATCAGAGGAAAACCAAAAACAAAACCAAACAAACAAAAAAATCCAACACAGGAAAAAAGCTATCTTGCTATTTATAATCTTCTTGAAGAGGTGGATAATTTTGTTCTATATTGCCTACAAGTAATTAACAGATATCTTCAAAACATAAGAAAAATGCAGAATTCAATTAGTCATCTGATTTTGCCTGATATTTTCTAATATGTTAGTTAAATTGTAATTTATAAGGCAAGCAATAACCTACTTTCATGAATCCTATATAAATAAATTTAACACCCTCTAATCTAATTTCCCCTATTTCTGGCGATGTTCTATAGGTCTTTAAATACAATGTAGTGCTGCTATTTTTTTTCTTAAAGATTAAAAAACAAAAACAAAAAACTGGTCTATGAAAAAAGAAAAACCCTGTCCCGCCATGGCCCTTCAAAAAAAATACACCGTCTACAGTTCTTTTAAAGATAGCTTTAAATTAGCAAACAGCAAAACATGTCACTGAAGTTTAAAGTAAAATTGAAAAAAGCAGGCCTAAGAATGCTCATATTTAATTATGGCTGCACATAATTAAGTGTGGCAATCTGGTGATAAAACCTTTAAGTAATGACTCATAAAGAGATAAAAATGGAGCATGTGTTTAATCAGTTCGCAGCCTTCCACAGAAGCTGGCATCGCTCAGGTGCTAATGAGACACCTGTTGCTGGGGACACGGGAGAGAGCAGGCAAATCAGCAGGGACAGAAAGACGAGGATTCTATTGCTGAAGGTGGGTGGCTTTGCCAAGATGACTGTCAGAAGGCTTAAGCCTGAGAAGATATTTAAATAAAAGCATACAACCAATTCTGTATATTTTTTAATAAAAGAGAGCGAGAGAAAGGAAGAAAGAGAAACATTTCTTCCTTCATTTCAATGATAAATTGTGAAACAATCTTTACATTTTAAAGTCATAATGCATTTAAGTCTTCAGTGGCTCATCTATATAAAACTCCCTTCCTTTGTGGTATTTCAAGCAACTGGGGTATCTGTAGGCATTTAAGAAACATTATGCTGTGTACTCATGTTTCACTTCTTTCTGCAATTTTAAGCCGTTATTTTCTTTATCTTCAAAGAGGAACAGGGAGTTATTTGTACATGGTACGGTAATAGAAAATTAAAGTCGCATTCTGATCTTCGTGCGTGGGTTGGGCTCTTTTTCGGACTCAGTTGTCTGTCATCCCACATACTAAGAGATATGACTCTATGTTTTTCCCATCCCAGCAAGGAGAAATAAGGCGTTAATGCCTGGGTTCCTATGGAACCTTAACGATGTATTAGAATTTGACAAGGCTAATGGCCCAAAGATGAGAAATGAAGACAAGACTCTTACTCCTGAAAGGTGAAGGGTACAATTGCTAGCACTCTCTTCCCTAGAGGGCTTTAGACTTGTCACAAAACCACCTTTTTCACTCTTAGAATTATTCTCCATGGCCTATTCAACCTTTGGCTCTAAGCAGAACCCACCACCAAGGAGCTATTTGGCACTGAATTTAAATAAACACATGCTAAATTAAAGCGGGTTTTAACAACATCTCGGAAGGATGCCTTGCTATTTCTGGAAATGGAAATTGCTTGTAAGCTTCGGGAGCATCAGAAGTTTTGGAAGTGTGAAATCAGAGTAAAATAAATGGGCTTTTATTAAACACATTCAAAGGAAAAAAAAAAAAAAAAAGAAAACAACCCAAAAAGGTAATTAACAACCTTTTTGAGGTGAGACAAATATAAGGAAATATTTGGAAGAAGAACAGTGATCGAAAGATTACACAGGCTGGATGTGACCCGGGGCAGTGACAATACCAGTAATAATTCCATGCTGAACATGTGCCACACGAATTTGGCTAGTGCACACTGGCATGTGTAAGATCCCGGCATGAGGAGCTCAGGCAACGTCAGTAAAGAATGTTTGCTCTAAGGACAGTGCCTCTGTCGCCAAAATAAATGGGACAGTGCTCAAATGTCACATGTGAGGCTCCCAGCCCCCAACCCCCAGAAAACAAGGAGACATTATTCACCTTGGAAAATGAGTTCTTATCTGATAGATTATCTATGATCAATTCACCAATTGTTCAACCTCCTATTTAATTTTCATTCGCTACTATGAATTGCATTACGAAAATATTTTCAATATCCACACTACAAAAAAGCAAATGAAGGTCTTAGTGCCCGCTTAAAACTTGGAAGAGTCTTAACTTCAGAAAATATTAACTTTATACTTTTTAAGTAATTTGCTATAATACTCCATGTAAAAGACGGCTCAGGTTTACATAATATTTACATAATGTTGTAAAAATGTACATTAAACGGTAACATAAAATTTTTCCGAAAAAACATTAGTTGTGTAATGTAACATCAACTTGGATAGAAATCTTAAATGTTAGATATTTATATTCTATGTTAAGCTTTATGTCTTTTAGGTTTACATTCATTTTCTATTTTACACTAATTGTATTTTTATGTTAATAGATTTTATTTCTACAAGAGAATTCCATGAGTTGCTCTTAGCAACTGATTGCTTTCTGCAGATGACATCTTTAAAATTTTTTTTAATGTTTATGTATTTTTGAGAGAGAGAGAGCACAAGTGGTATAGGGACAGAGAGAGAGGGAGACACAGAATCCAAAGCAGCTCCAGGCTCTGAGCTGTCAGCACAGAGCCTGACACTGGGCTCGAACTCATGAACCCTGAGATCATGACCTGAGATGAAGATGGACACTTTAACCAACTGAGCCACCCAGGAGTCACCCTAGTTTTTTTCGTGTTTTTTTTTTTATTTTAATGTTTACATTTTTATTTTGAGAGAGAGGGAGTGAGACAGCGGGGAAGGGGAAGAGAGAGGAGAGAGAGATAGAATTCCAAGCCAGCTTTCCACTATCAGCGCAATGGGGCTCAAACTCACAAAACAATGAGTTCATGACCTGAGCCTAGATCAGGACTTGGACTCTTAATCAACTGAGCCACCCAGGCGCCCCTGCAGATGACATCTGAAGTGACACAGCAGCCTGTATGTAATACAGCAATATCTGGACTGGGAGTGGCAGACCTTCCTCGTGGAAAGGCCTAGGGAAGGGGGTAAAAAAAAAAAAAAAAAGTATGGAGGGTAGAGGAAGCAGTTAGTTTATAAACAAATTCTGACTCTTTTCAGGAAGTTTGCTGCAGATTTTAATTCTTGGCATTTCACAGAACTGAGAAATCTGGAATTAGGAAAGGAATATACTCAATAATTTGATTTAGAAAGTACAGGTATATTTGAGAGGGACTGTCAAATCTGAGTAACCTCACCAGGGACTTTTCAGTCTCCAGCCTTGTTTTGATTATTGAGTATTGACCTGGCTTCGCTGGGAAGTAGGTCTGTACCAGGGAGAAGCCTCCAGGCATGCGCCAAGTCCACTCATTGCAAATGTGTTCCCGGATTTACCAGTTTCTGTGCAAAGGTCACCTGCAGAAAGAAGGGTTTCCTTGAGATGGAATGCCCCCTGGGCTGTGTTGGGAGCAGAGGAATGTAGTTGTTGAAAGGATCGCTGTTTCTACTGTATTTCTTTTTTCACTGCATCTAAGGTTTTCACATTACAAGGTGTGATTTGTGCCTTTTCAGAGCCTGGTTGCGTAATCTCTCGCCTTTTTGTTGTTGTTGTTGTTGTTTTACTTGCAGATTCTTCCTCAGGCACTCTCTTTCAATAGGTAAAGTGTATATCTTTTATTTTTTTTTTAAGTTTCTTAATGTTTATTTTTAAGAGAGAGAGAGAGACAGAGCACAAGCAGCGGAAGGGCAGAGAGAGAGGGAGACACAGAATACGAAGCAGGCTCCAGACTCTGAGCTGTCAGTACAGAGCCAGATGTGGGGCTTGAACCCATGAACATGAGATCATGACCCGAGCCGAAGTTGGACACTTAACTGACTGAGCCACCAAGGCACTCCAAGTAAAGTGTATATCTTAACTGTTCTTTAGGCTACACTTAAAAAGTTAGGAGTTGTCCCTTGTGACTAAAATGTACGCATTTTTACTTTAGCATTTTTACTTTACTGTTACATTCTCCTTACATTAGTTGTGTTGTGTATTCGTAGCATAGCTCATAACGGTTCTAAACACAACTATTGTTTCTATTAGAGACAATTGTGAAATAGTTTCCATTTTTCTATTTCTTTGCAGGAAAATTATTCTTGTTTCCTCCTCAATCGCTCATGATTTATACAAATAAAATAAGAAATTTCTTTTCAAAACCAACATAAAAAATTGTCAATGTAATTGCGCTGAAGATACTATGATAAACGTCCAGAAACCTGTTTCTAAAATTTTGGGAAAAGCTTCCAATCTTGTTTCTGATATAATATTCCTACAAGACAAAAATACCATGTATCAGGATCTATTATTTTATTTTTTTAAAAAAATAAGTAACTGGGGATGGTGCTTGGGTGGCTCAGTGGACTAAGTGACTGGCTCTTGATTTCAGCTCAGGTCATTGTCCCAGAGTCGAAAGTTCGAGCCTCGAATCAGGCTCTGTGATGACAGCACGGAGCCTACATCCAATCCTCTGTCTCTTTCTCTCTGACCCTCCCCTGCTCACATTTGCTCTTTCTCTTTGTCTCTCTCTCTCCGTCTTGTAAAAATAAATACACATTAACACGACAGGGGTGTCCACTCTCGCCACTGCTATTTAACATAGTGCTGGAAGTCTTAGCATCAGCAATCAGACAACAAAACAAAATAAAAGGCATCAAGATTGGCAAGGAGGAAGTCAAACTTTCACTTTTTGCAGATGACATGATACTTTACATGGAAAACCCGACAGAATCCACCAAAAGCCTACTAGAACTGATTCAGGATTTCAGCAAAGTTGCAGGGTACAAAATCAATGTACAGAAATCGGTGGCATTTCTATACACCAACAATGAAGCAGCAGAAAGAGAAATAAAGAAGCTAATCCCTTTCACAATTGCACCAAAAACCATAAAATACTTAGGAATAAACCTAACCAAAGATGTGAAAGACCTCTACACTGAAAACTATAAAAAACTTATGAAGGAAATTGAGGAAGACACAAGGAAATGGAAAAACATCCCATGCTCATGGATTGGAAGAATAAATATCGTCAAAATGGCAATACTACCCAAAGCAATCTACACATTCAATGCAATCCCAATCAAAATTGCACCAGCATTCTTCTCAAAGCTAGAGCAAACAATCCTAAAATTTGTATGGAACCACAAAAGACCTCGAATAGCCAAAATAATACTGAAGAATAAAACCAAGGCGGGAGGCATCACAATCCCAGACTTTAACCTCTACTACAAAGCGGTGGTCATCAAGACTGTATGGTATTGGCACAAAAACAGACGCATAGACCAATGGAATAGAATAGAAAACTCAGAAATGGACCCGCAAGTATATGGCCAACTAATCTTTGACAAAGCGGGAAAATGTATCCAATGGAAAAAAGACAGCCTTTTTAACAAATGGTGCTGGGAGAATTGGACAGCAACATGCAAAAGAATGAAACTAGACCACTTTCTTACACCACTCACAAAAATAAATTCTAAATGGATAAAAGATCTGAATGTGAGACAGGAAACCGTCAAAATCCTAGAGGAGAAAACAGGAAAAAGCCTCTTTGACCTAAGACGCACCAATTTCTTACTCGACACGTCTCCAAAGGCAAGAGAATTAAAAGCAAAGATGAACTATTGGGACCTCATCAAGATAAAAAGCTTCTGCACAGCAAAAGAAACAACCAACAAAACGAATAGGCAACCAACGGAATGGGAAAAGATCATCGCAAATGACATATCGGATAAAGGACTAATATCTAAAATTTATAAAGAACTTACCAAACTCCAAACCCGAAAAACAAACAACCCAGTGAAGAAATGGGCGGAAGATATGAATAGACACTTCTCCAAAGGGGACATTCAGATGGCCAACAGACACATGAAACGATGCTCAATGTCACTCATCATCAGGGAAATACAAATCAAAACTACACTGAGATACCACCTCACACCAGTCAGAGTGGCTAAAATGAACAAATCAGGAAACTATAGATGCTGGCGAGGATGTGGAGAAGTAGGCACCCTCCTACACTGTTGGTGGGAATGCAAACTGGTGCAGCCACTCTGGAAAACGGTGTGGAGGTTCCTCAAAAAAATGAAAATAGAGCTACCCTATGACCCAGCAATAGCCCTGCTAGGAATCTACCCAAGAGACACAGGAATGCTGATGCATAGGAGCACGTGTACCCCGATGTTCATAGCAGCACTTTCGACAATAGCCAAATCATGGAAAGAGACCAAGTGCCCATCAACTGACGAATGGATAAAGAAGTTATGGTACTTATATACAATGGACTACTACGTGGCAATGAGAAAAAATGAAATCTGGCCATGTGTAGCAACATGGATGGAACTGGAGGGTATTATGTTAAGTGAAATAAGTCAGTCAGAAAAAGACAGATACCATATGTTTCCACGAATAGGTGGACTTTGTGAAACTAAGCAAAAACCAGGGGGAGGGGAAGAGGGGAAAGAAAAAAAAGACACAGAGAGGGAGGGAGATAAAACATAAGAGACTCTCAAAGACTAAGAAAAAACTGAGGGTAAGGGGGATGAGGGAGGGGGGAGAGGGGTGATGGGTATTAAAAAGGGCACATGTTGGGATGAACACTGGGTGTTATATGTAAACCAATTTGAAAATAAACTATTATAATAAAAAAAAATAAAAAATAAAAAAAAATAAAAAATAACTGATTTATAAACTGTGGATTTCTTCCAACCAATTAATTCCCAGTTAATCTAGTATTATATATGGACTGTGTGCTAAACTATTTATAATTCATAAGTACTTAATTCCTAATCTATTTATTCTTAATTTTTAATCTATTTCAATTGATGTGTATAATTAAACAGTAACTTTTACTTGGATCCTCTAGTTATTATTTTGGTGTCACCCATAAATAGCTGTTGCCTACTCAGATCTTAGGACTATTCACGAGTTCTTGGGGAGATGGAACCACGGAAGTGAACACATCATTATATTTATTATTCAAATCCATTGAGTTTCTCTCTCTCCTTTGTCTTCATTTTATTGAAGACAAAAATATAAACATTATCATTGATCAACTATATGATTGAGAAATGCTTCCTGAACGTTATATAATTCTTTTATAATTCAAGACATTTTTTATTCATGTTTCTTCTTTGACTAGCTTTGGCTTTTTTTGTTAGAAGCTATAAATGAAAATCATTGTTTAGTAGTGTAGCTCTGATATCATTAAGTTTCTTTTCAAGAATGCTGCTTCCCAGAATTAACTGCTTAATCAACTAATGTTTTGACTACTTTACATTTAAACAGCAAACTGAAGAATTGATTTAGAATTTCATTTGGCACTTCAATGGATTTTTTTTTTCTCTGAACAGTGAGAGACAATACTCCTCAGGGATCATTACTCTCAGTCTGGCAACTAAGCTTCCACTCCTAGTCAACCTACCATGTGGGGAGATTTATTAGTGAGAGCATTCGATTAACCATATTGATGCATTATAGTTAGTTAGCGTGCTTTAGTCATTTAAAACCCTTTCAAGGGGCGCCTGGGTGGCTCAGTGGGTTAAGCGTATGACTTGGGCTCAGGTCATGATCTCCCAGTTGGTGAGTTCAAACTCACATCGGGCTCTGTGCTGACAGCTCAGAGCCTGGAGCCTGCTTCAGATTCTGTGTCTCCCTCTCTCTCTGCCCTGCCCCCGCTTGTACACTGTCTCTGTCTCTCTCAAAAATGAAAAAACAAAAAAAATTTTTAAATACTAAAAAAATAAAACCCCTTCTGGTCTTGCAATTAGTTATTCCACTGAAAAGGCTGTCTTTTCTTTAATTATAACAATCTATATAATAATCTTTAAATTCTATACATATTTAAAGCATACGACAAATAAAGATGCATGCAGAGAATCTTATGTGTGTGTATACATACATATGTCTGAATTTTATGTGTAGATTAAACCGAATTTTGAAACTGGAAGATTGCTAATTCACTTTTACTAATGAAGTAACCTAAAATATTGTGAATTTCCTGGGAACACAACTGCTCACTAACTAAGAAAGCATTGAAATCCTTTCTGTGTGACTCTAGATAATGATTGTTTAAACCACAAAGATTTGTTATACTCGGTATATGTGTGAGGTGGGGAGAGAATTTCGACTTGTGTGCGTGTGCCTGTGTGTGTGTTTTGTAGGTGTGTGCCTTATTTGTGGCTTTGTGTGTAACACAGAGAAAAATGAAAGGATTAAGAACATGATTACAGACCAGGAATTCTTGCTTATGACTTCATATTATACTTAAAATTATTTTCATCCACTTTTCAAAATAATTTTGAGAAGTGGCAAATTGAATATTTGTTCTCAAATAGCATGAGTATCACTGTATCTAGAATCCTTAACACATAAAATGTGCAAAATGTAGTAAGTCACTGTTTAATACCTCAATGAGATCACTGTTTAATACCTCAATGAGAACCCTTCAGGGTAGGGTTAGGGTTAGGGTTCGGTGGAGGCCTAGGGCTAGGGTTAGGGGCCAGGCCCAGGAGACTCCAGGGGCTGAACCCCTGGCAATGCCACGGTCTCCCTGGAGGGCTGAGTTCAGGGCGCATGGAAGGGTGCCGCTCAGGCTTAGTCTCTGCTTGAGAAAACACGATGGTGCGGAAGAGTTGGTGTTCTGGGGACCAGTGAGTAACTGCCCACCACTGACATGCAGAACAGGAGCAGCCCTGAAGGGACATGAAGCTGGACTAGCAGCTAGAGTTAGTCCAGATCCCGGAGCACCTCTTAGTCCCATGCTAGGTGGTTGTGCCTTGTTTCCGTACTCAGTATCACTGACAGTGAAAATGGGCACTTTCACACCTTAGAAAATAAACCCTTTTGCACACAGCGGTTGTCAAAGTAAGAGAGAAAACCCTTAATTATTCTTGGGAATGTTTTCCTCCCTTATTTTAATCTCCTGCCCTCCCTTTGTCTCCCTTTCTTTATTTTCTTTCATTTTACCCTCCTTCTTACCGATTAAAATTTTAAAAATCACTCCTATTTGTACCGTTTGGAATCCTTGATCTAAGCAGTCCAGTGTTTGTATAAGCCTGTGTCTGAGGACCTGAAGGATCGGACGGAAAGTACTCTGGTCAAATTTATCATTCCAGCACGTTCTCTTACATCTCCTCCTCTCCCCGCCAGCCCTCTCACTGTCCTCCTTCCACCAGGCTCTCTCCTTCTCCATCACATCCATCCCAGCTCACTCCCTCCAACCTCAGCTGAAAAACATTTTCTCTGCCCTCCTTCTCCCAGCCCACTCCTCCCGAGGCCAACTTCACCTGTATCTTGCTAAGCCCTCAACTTCCCTTCTGGTGACTCTGCTCCTCCATCGACCCATTCTCCATTTCTCCATCATAAAAGTCCAGAAACTTCTCTGGCAAGGATAAGACTGCCCTTACGGGTTCAGAAATGAAGAAGAAAGAATATTCTCCAGGCCTGGGCTTTGGGAGGAGAATGGAGAACTTTTATACGTGAATTAGGTTTGATAGTATGGTGGTTCAGATTTTTTTTTTTTTAATCTCCTGTTTTCCCACAAGACTTATTTCTGCCCTCATGGCCCTTCTTTTTCTGCTTGAAATAATATGGGTCTGGCAAGATACTGATATTTGCCTTTTGCCGAGACACTGAGGGATTAGGATAGAATAAAAAAGAAAGAAAAGAGTAAGAAAAACAACCATTCAGTGAGTTACAAAACTCTTTCTCCCATTGTTCTCTCTGTTATGTTTCATGTGTGGAGGGATTCTTGGTGACTATTTAGGAAAACAGAATTACTCGAACTGGTGTTAATATGAGGATCTGTGTCTGCGATTTTGATATTCCTCATAAGCTGCGAAAAGTTGGGCCTTATGAGTAATTGAATGAGCGTCTAGAGACTTACAGAGACGATGACTCTATAAAGAGGTTTGGATGATGACTCAGGTGGAATGCCGCCTCCAATTTCAGGCCCATTATGGCTCAGGGCAATGATAATGTGCACATAAAAGCCACAGATTGGTCCAGAATGGGTACTATAAAGAGAGCCTTTTCCTAATCATGTCACCATTTTGTGTCTGCTGGCTTGGATTAGAGCCTAGATGTTCAAAGGCAAGACTATAAATGGAAAATATTGAAAAGTATGTCATCATAAGCCAGAGTGATCTTTAAAAAATGGCAATCGGATCGCTCTCATTCCCTAACGTAAAAACCCTCAATGGTTTCCAAGTCATTTAAGAAAATATCCTCCGACCTGGATTAAAAGGCCCCGTGTGACTTCGCTCCTGTCTCCACCTTCAGGATCATTTCCTCCAGGCCTCGCCCTTCACCTACCAGAGCCCCACAGCCTTCTGTCTGGTCCTTCTAACTGCCAGCTCACTCCTACTTTTATGAGTCTGTACTGTGTTCTCTCTGCCCGGAATGCTCCTCAAATGGTCGTCCCCTGGGGCGTTGCTTTTGTCATTAGGGTCTCAGTTACTTTTATCAACTTCTCAGCACTGAATATTGTCAAACAGTCTCTTATTCATCGGTTTCTCTCCCTCTCCCTCTCTCTAGCTCTCTCTCTCTCTCTCTCTCTCTCTCTCTCTCTCTTCTCTCTCTCTCTGTCCCATCCATGGATCTACCTCTTCTCCCATCCCCAAATCTATCTTACACAGGATCTAAAATTAGAAACGGTCTTCCAGGAACCCGTGCCCTTTCCTTCATTTCTGACTGACTCTGGGAGTGTAAGAACTGATCAAACACGACATTTTAATATATCTTAATGTGTTTTAAACTCTAAATAGGACTTCTGAGCCACATAGTGTTATCTTGTTCTCCCTGAAGCACTGCAAGGAAGCTCGGCCAACACATGAATTCCCTGGACCCACCCTGACATTTCTTTCTAAACCTCTGTTTTCTCAAGGCGTCAAGTGTACACTGTACAGACGCCCCGACCTAAGAGAGCCAGAGCCAGGGCCTGATGCCACTTGGGGGTTTCATCCAGAGAGGGTTTCATCCTTGTCTGCTCCTGCTGCTGTTTTGTTAGGTGATTCTTCTCCTCTCCGTGATAGCTACGACAGCTCATTTCCCCCCACAGAGGGAGCATCTGGCTATTTGTCTAGGAGAAGATGCTGAGGAAATTAGCATCTGGTCTCATTTTAAACCTTCCTTCATGTGAACGTGCCGGGAGGGCATGCCTATGTGCAGAGTGAAGCAGAGTTAGGGGTCAATCTCTGGATGAAAATCATGAGCCTAGCAGGGTCAGACAGCTTAAATATTATGATTGGTTTCCATCCTGTTCTTTGAACAGATCTGTGTTCTTTACAGTGTAATAAACATAGTAGAAGATGCAATACACACACACACACACACACATCCATATACGAATATGTATAAAACTATGATTGATAGAATCACTATCCCAAAAATTTAGGGAAAAAAAAGATAAAAAAGATCATTCATAATTTTCCTCCATAATCCGTCCATTTTTAGCATTTTGGTAATATTTTTCCACCAGTATTTTTAATACAACAACTTTTAAAAAGAAATTAGCCTCATATTCCAATTCTCTGTTAGTATTTTGCTGTTTTTATTTAACATTAGATATGTTTCATTTTTTCATTTTTGTAAGAGAGATTTGCTGTCATTTTTGCTAACTTTAATATTTCATCAAGTAAGTTAGTTTATTCAGTCATTCCCCTAGTGATGCTATTGCTTTATATCTAACTTGTTTTCGTTTCCTTTCTTTAATTTTTTTAATGCTTATTTACATTTGAGAGAGAGAGTGTGTGCATGCGAGAGGTGGAGGGGCAGAGAGAGGAGATACAGAATCCAAAGCAGGCGGTAGGCTCTGAACTATCAGCACAGAGCCCCACGCGGGGTTCGAACCCACGAACATGAGATCATGACCTGAGTCGAAGCTGGACACTTAATCGACCACCCAGGCACCCTGCTTTATATCTAACTTGTTTTCAGTGTTTTCTTGGTTAGTTTCTCTTCCAAACTTCATGATTACCAATTAAATTTAAGTGTATAGGAAATCTTTATGAGGACATATTCATATATAGACCTTAATTTATTTTTATTTTATTTTGTTTCAAATTCTGGAAAAAGCAGTAGTCCTTGAAATTTGAGTAGTGACTTCTTAATTTGCTATCATCAAACCATATATTAAAATGATCTGATCTCAAAAATGCCATTTTATAGAACTATATGTACAGAGAGGAAGGACAGTTTTGAAAGAAAGATTACTGCCCCCACTCTTTCAGAAATATAAAAAGATTCGCTTTACAAATCTCTCCTTATGTTTAAGAAATCTTGAGAAATCTGAATAACTGTGCTTTCAAATACATGTTTGGCTAAGGAAGATAAAATGACCAATGGGTCCCAGTATTGCTAATGCTTCCCTAGCCCCAAGAAAAAAAAGTCACTGTAACTTTTAGCTAACGGTGCTTTCAGTTTCTTAATTGAATTCATCATGAACATTTTGTGAGAGTAAAATCTGGAGTTTCAGAGTTTCTAGAAGTACTAGAATCTGAAGCAATATGAGATGTGTGTTTTTCCTCGGGAATAACCTACTGGAGCTTTGAAGAGGCAGCCTCCTAGAAACCTGTTTGCCAAGGTGGCCACTTTCATGTATTTGTTTTATGTTCTCCATGGAGTTCAAGACCTCTGATAACCTCCGCGGTCCTACTTTTACAAAGGAAGAAATCAAGGCACAGAGAAGTTCGTGACTTGACTAGTCGAACAGTTAGCCACTGGCAGAGCCAATGCATTTCAAATTCAAAACTCTCTCAAGTTAAATATTTATTGACTTCAACTTGAATTACTCATGACTCCAGCTCATTATTTCAAATGCGCACATGTTGGACATCTACTATGCGTCAGACCTGTTCTAGGTGTTACTGGGACAATGACAAACAAGACAGGAATTGCTGCTCTCACAGAGTTTATGTTTTAGGGTCTAATGGATGGATATCGAAGAGGAAATAAATGCGCACAAAGTCATTTTGAAGAGGGTAAGTCAGTACTTACAGGGGAGAAAACAACACCTCTCTCATCCCATGAAAAGTTAGCCAAGTGTGGTAGAAAGGAGGGTGGAGCAAGTCAAGGAGGTGATACTGACAGGAAGGTGGTATTTTGATGAAAGATTTCTCTCAGGCTGGTTTGGTTCAGGGAAAAGAAGTAGTTTAAGTTAGTGTCAAAGAGCAAAGAAGATTGGAGAGAGGTGCCTAGAAGCCTTGCCGGTGAGACAGGTTTGCATAGTTTCTTTGTTTGCCTTTTGTTGCCCTGATTGGCGATGGGCCATATGATTGCGCATTTCCTTCCCAATTTGCAATCTCTAAAGGCATGGGTTCTTTCAGAGGTTGGCCAGTCACAGTGTGCTATTAGAAACGGTTTGTCAACAATTCAAGGTTGCTACTAGAAGTGACACTTCCGTCATCTAATGAAATGCTCAAATAGGATTCTAAAATAGGAGCCTACACCCAAATAGCTTGCTCTGATGAAATGAAAAACAACCCCAAACCAAGCAATTATAGCGAAAAATATCTACTATCAGAAAATAAAATATCTGCTGTCAGAAATAAAGATAGTTGGTACCCTCACCTTGGGGGTAGGCAGTGGCTGGAAAAGAGCATGAGGTGGTTTCTGGGTACTGGTAATGTTTTGTTCTTTGATGGGGGTGTTATTTACATAAGTATATTTGGTTTGCCAAAAATCCCTCAAGGTATACATGGAAGGTACTGGGGTGTGTGTGTGTGTGTGTATGTGTGTGTGTGTGAGAGATATTCTTCAATAAACATTTTTTAAAATAAATGAAATAAAAACTAGCAAACAAGTAACGTAGGCAGAATTCAAATGAAAATTTGCAGGAAAAAGGAAGTTTTTCAATAATTTTATGGAGGCCTTAAAAGAATAGGTAGACCTCACAGATGGAGACGGAGAAAAAGGGCATGCAGAGGGAGGGAACAGCATGACCACAGAGGAAAAGTACAGAACACATAAACTGGATCGAGGGTCAGTATCAGCTGGTCACCGTGGGTTCTTAGAGCACGGAGCCTGCAAAGATACCTTATCTGGGATTCACCTGGCAGATGACTTGCAACAAAACCCAAATCTCAGTCATAGCTGACTTTTCATTTTGCTCGTTGCCTGTTTTTGTTGTTTTTTTTAAATCCTATACATACTAGTGCCCTTTAACAATGGTTCTCAAGCTCAAGCATGCCTTCGAATTGCCAGGAGAACTTGTTAAATGGTAGATTGCTGGGCCCTACACAATTTCTGAGTTAGTTTGTCTGAGTTGAGGTCTGAGACTTTACATTTCTATGAAATTCCAGGTGGTGTTGAGCCTACAGGTTTAGGGACCACATATTGAGAACCACTACCTAAAAATATATTCTTGGCCTTTACTAATTTATCCAGCTGTGCCTTTTCTTTGTGACTCAAAAGAAAATCAATGAATTTCCAGAATGCAAGAGACTTTAAGGACCAGTTACTTCTGCCCCCTCCAAGTCTTGGTCTGCTGTCTACAATGACATCGCTCCCTTCTCCTGTTTTCTGTTTATTTAATTCTTATTAATCCCTCAAAACCTATTTAAAATTGCATAAGGTTCAACAATTGGAGAAGACTTATTGATCTTCCTCCTCTGAATGTCTGAAGCACTTATCATAAATGCACAGATAACACTGAACACCTGACCTTTATTTATATGTATTCTCCTTTCTCCAACTATATTATAATCCAAGTCACACACCCACCAGAAACACAAACAAACCCAAACTCCAACACACTCCCACACAATTAAGTTCAACTGATCTTTACTTGTGTGTCTACTGGGGACACTCACATAGTTAGGCACATAGCTTATGATAGTTTAATTTTTCACAGTAGCCTTTAGTAACATTTTAGCTTTATATCACCCCCACTGCTGGGTAAATTGACTTACATAGTCAATATTGAATGCCAGCAGGCAGAAGGCAAAGACCATGTCCTGTCTATGTTGAATTCTCCAGGACCTAGCACAGTGCCCTCCATGGGCATAAAACCTATTTATAGAATGAATGAATGATACAGACCCATTTTTGTCATACAGATACTGAATATATATAATATACCTCTAAACATAAAATCTGTTGGTTCGTTTGGAGACTAGTGCTAATGTAAAGTTAGATGTCTTTTTCTATTCAAATCAAGCCACATAACCCCGAGAGTACACCTACGTGTTCACCAAATATCATCCTTTCAATTTTCCAAAATCCAGCCACCACTTTATGTTAAAGACCAGATTCAATTCTTATGTAAGATTCTGGTTTGAATCGCATAATTCTCCCACCTATCCTCCTCCAGACATTTTATCGTTTAGATGTATTTTTGAGTGCTTTACAGGAGAAAAAAAAATCAAAAGCAACTCTCTCGCCTTGGTGCATAAATGCCTCACTTCCAATGGATGTGGCAGCAGCTTGTTGACAGTATGAAAATAGAAGTGGTAAGAACAGATTCCAGATGCTACTTATGATAAAATAACATCCAAGGCAACTGGGTGGCCTTTACTTTTAGTTTGTGTCCTGAGAGTTATTCTCTTATGTTTTCGTTTTCTTTTCTTTATCGGTAATACCTGTTCCGTGATCCAGTGCTAATATCTGAGAACCCAGCTAACCGACTACTTAAAGAGATTAACATTAATTCATTTGATGAACAAAATACTTGCTGGATGTCTAATATGCACCAGCCACTCTTCTCTTACTGGGGACACAGTATTGAAAGTGATGGAAAAATTCTTGCCATTATGAATTTTATTTATGTTCTAGGGAAGGAGCAGACAGATAATTAAATACACATATAAATAAATACATAAATAAAACTCCAAGTGATGACACGTGCTATAGTGAAAAAAAGAGAAAAAAGGAGAGAATATTAGGATGAGCTACGTTAGACTGTGTGAAGAGGGATGGTTGCTCTGTAAAGGTAACATTTGATCTGAGAAGTAAGTGTCAAGAAAGACTACACCAGGCAAGATACAAGGCAGAAGAAAAGCACAAATGCAAAACCAGTGAAATTCATGAGAGTTTATGAGATGTTCTACTCTAATATTATTGTTGAATTTCTAAAAAACTGCTTAATCACAAATCGACATTTTAAATAATTCCGGGTCTCCTGGGTGGCTCCGTCAATTAAGTGTACAACTTCTTTTTTTAATGTTTATTTTATTTTTTAGAGAGAGAGAAAGAGAGAGCACTAGAAGGGGAGGGGCAGGGAGAGAAAATCCCAAGCAGGCTCCGCACTGTCAGTGCAGAGCCTGATGCGAGGCTTGAACTCACAAACCATGAGATCATGACCTAAGCCAAGATCGAGAGTTAGATTTTTAACTGACTGAGCCACTCAAGCACCCCAAGCGTTTGACTCTTGATTTCAGCTCAGGTATGATCCAAGGTTCATGAGTTTGAGCCCTGCATGGGGCTGGCTCTGTGCTGACAGTGTGGAGCCTGCTTGGGATTCTTTCTCTCCCTCTCTCTCTCTCTCTCTGCCCTTTTCTCCCAGCTTGCTCTCTCTGTCTCTGTCTCAAAACAAATAAATAAACATTAAAAAAATATTTTAAAAAATTCCTTCAATGAAGAGAAAATGAAGGAAGGATCTAAACATTTCAAACCTGCAACAACAGTTGTTTTTCTTAAAAGAATTCCAATAATGAAGGTGAAAATTTATACAACCTCTAAGCAGGCATGGCATTCAAAATACTTAATAGTCCGTTGGAATGAACATGAGCAGAGATGCTGTTTGGAAGTCAGCTCTAAGAGCATTGCTTTGAACTATAAACATCAGAAGTAAATACAGCACCGGCTAGGAATAGCTTTGCCACAGAATAATTTTCTTTTTTATCCTGTAACATCAGAGCTATACTGTCAGCATCTATGATTTTCATAAATCTTTGTCACTCATTGCTATAAAGCACAAAACCATCCAAGAAAGAGCCCAATCCAAAGATTGCCTGTCTCCATCTCAATGGTAGTTCCAGATGGAAATTCCAGTAGTAGCCTGGATATTGTAAACGGTATTCCCTAGGTAATCAATGATATTACTCCCAATTTCATCATCAAATCTCATTATTTATTCATTCTATAAATATTTATGGAGTCCCTGCTATGTGCCAGGCCTTGCTCTGGGAACGGGGGTCGTGGTAGCAAACAAAGCAGACTAAAAGTCCTGCTCTTATGAAGTTTATATTATAATGAAAAAGACCAACAACAAACAAGATATTGAGTAAAATGCAAAGCATTTTATGCAGTGATAAGAAAAATAAGGAGGTGCCTGGGGGCTCAGCAGTTGAGCTTCTGACTCTTGGTTTTGGCTCAGGTTGTGATCCAGGGTCATGAGATGGAACCCTGTGCTCCGGCTCCACTCAGTGTGGAGCCCCCTTGGGATTCTCTCTCTCTCTTCCTCTGCTCCTCTGTCCCAATTCCTCTCTCTCTCTCTCTCTCTCTCTCTCTCTCTGTTTAAGAAAAAAGAAAAAGAAAGAAAGAAATAAAGAAAAGAAAAATAAGTAAATCAGGGGATAACACCTTGAAATGTTAATGGGAGATTAAAATTGTAGGTAGGGCTGCCTTACTGAGAGGGTGAGTTTGGGATCAAGACCTACAAAGAGTAAGGAATTTAGTTGTACATTTGTTGTGAAGAAAACATTCCAAGAAGAGTCAATGGCAAGTGCCATGGAACAGAGCAAGGAGACAAGCATGCCAGCCTAACAAGAGAGCTAGTGAAGACAAAGCAGATTACTCAATGGAGAGATAGATAGAAGAACATTCCAAGAAGCAAGAGGAAAATAAATCATCCATGCCTTTTGCTCTGAGTAGAACAAGAAACCAGAGAGGTTCTGAGTACAAAAGTGATGTGGTAAGTTTTATGCCACAACAGAGAGACGATGGATGCTATTTGTGTGTGATGGAACCACGAGTATGTCTCTCTCCCTGCTTTCCTTTTCAAGAATGTATATCATCATAAAGAAATTGATATATCTTATGAGTCTTTCCATCCTCTATAAACATAATATCGGGAAAGCTCTGGGCTTCAAGGCTGTACTCTAAAAGATACCATTTGAATAAAGAATGCCACATATCCATTTTCATTTCCTTCTGGAGTTGAACATTTCTTATGGACATCATTGTAGACATTTAAGAGAATGCCTGACCCAAGAAATCTGAGTAAAACTAAAATTGTAGTTAAGAATTCTAATGCCCATTATTTTCAAGTTCTCTTCATGATGCAGAACGTAGAGAAATGTGAAAATCTCCAAAACTAAAAGAGTTGCACTTCATCCATCATATGCATTGACAAATTTCTTCCCGGGTCAAGGTGGACAAGCTGTGTTGGCAGGAAGCACAGAGGACAGATCTGTAACCACTACTCCAATACAAGATTGATCTCCTTGGAAGTAGCCTGTGGAAACCTGACCAAGCAGGACTCCCACAGAAATATAGCAGAATACACAAACCAGAAACAATATGAAAAATAGAAGGACACTCAACTAAACAATAACAATTCAGCAATCATAATTCTACGGGAAAAAAATAGAAGTGTGGGGTTGACCAGCAAAACTGAAATTCCAAAAGATAAATTTCAAAGATAAAACAATTCAAAACACATTCAATCAAGAAGAATTGCTTTTATGTAGGTAAAATCATGCTCCAGCTTCAAACTTCTTTTCCATCCTACATGATAGGAGACACTAGCAAAGAGCTTTGTGAAATAAAAAGTAACCAGTAGGGGCACTTGGGTGGCTCAGTCAGTTGAGCGTCAGACTTGGGCTCAGGTCATGATCTCTCAGGTTCTTGAGTTTGAGTCCCACATTGGGCTCTCTGCTGTCAGCCTGTCAGTGCAAAGCCCGCTTCTGATTTCCATCCCCCTCTCTGTGCCCCTTCCCCATTTGTGCTCGCTCAAAAATAAATAATTTATGAAAAATGTAACCAGCAAAATCAATCTTATAACCAGTGAATGATTATTTCAAATAAGGGAGATGACAGAAAGGAAACCTTCTGTGTAGCATTCTGGCCAGGGGAGCTAAAGGAGGCTTTGGATAAGAAATGGATAGAACAACTACTAGGCAAGTGTTGGTATAAAATAACCCGTGGTAATAGAAGAAGTTAACCATAGAATTTAGAAAAAATCTGGTTATAAAACTCAATACAATGTTAAGAATACATAATGTGGAAAACATCTCATTTCTGCTTTCAAATCTCACATACGCCTGATATCTATACCTAATAAGTAGGTCACAAAAATAAAGCTACAGAAATTTCTCACTTTTGAATTTAGATGTGAATTCTAAATGAAATATTAGCAAATCAAATTCAGTATATTAAAAATAATACATTGCAAAAAAGATAATACCACACTGCAAACAAGTAGTGTTTATTACAAGAATGTTAGAGTTGTTTAATATTGGAAAATCTAATAATATAAGTCTTACACCATTCGATCAAATAGCAAAATATATATATAAATGAATATTTCAAGAGATCCCGAATGTTTAGCAAAACTCAGTATCCAAGCCTGAGCAAACTTTAAGCAATGGTGGAATACAATGAAATTCTTTTTTTAAGTTTATTTATTTTGTAAAACAGAGACATGACAAGTGGGGAAGGACAGAAAGAGAGAGAGACAGAATCCGAAGCAGGCTCCACCCCGTGAGCGTGGAGCCTGATGTGGGGCTCAAACCCACAAAACTCCGAGATCATGACCTGAGGGGAAACCTAGAGTCTGATGCTTAACCAACTGAGCCACCCAGGCACCCCTGAAATTCTTTAACACAATAAAGCTTAGCTGTCTCAAGCCACCAACCAACACTATTCTCAATAACTCAACAATTTAAATTCAATAGATACTTACTAAGCTCTACTTAGATTGTGAGTATATAAGATTGAGTCCAGGCAGACAGTCCCTGTCTTTTGTGGAGTTTACAGTGTAATAGAGGGTAAGTTTTTAATGAAGACCCACATGAAGGTGAAGAATCTAGCTATATATTTGTTTGTGGGAAGAACATCCCAGCCACAGGACTAAGGGCAGTGAGATGGAATTGACAATTGAATAGAACACCTGCCATTTCCAATAGAGTCAGAAGCAAGGCTTCTACCACTGTTTATCATTACTAACTGTCGATCACTGGAAGTTCTAGTAACTTCCATAGAAGAAGAAAGAAAAGGAGGGGAGGAGGATGAGGGTAGGGAGGAGGATGAGGGTGAGGAGGGGAAGCAGAAGAAAGCGGAGGAAAAAAATAACATAGAAGAGAAGGAAGAAGAACAGAGTAAGAAGAAATGTAGTAATAAAATTCAAAAAGAGGGAACAATTATAACTAATTGTAGATTTCTAATTCTATAATTAGATTTAAAAACTAATAAAATGTGTTGGAGTGTTTGGATAAATAGCAATAAACATTATTAAAAGTTAATATATTCTTCAAAGCAGCAATTTAAACAGAAAGTTTAATGGAAAACAAATCCAAATGCCAATGCTAACCATATTACAAAATACTTAGGAATAAACTTATAAAGGAAATTTAGAAAATTTACAGAATATTACTAAGAAATATAGCAAAAACCTTAATACACACAATATGAAGAACCCCTCAAGGAATAACTCCCATTGAGAATCTGATGTAATTTAAGATAAAAAAAATCGAGCAAAAAAATCAATGGTGCTAAATTTTGGGGGCACCATTTTCTAAGTCTCAGTTTGGTGACTTTGGGGCATAGCATAAGTGACTCCAAGTCAGACCTATTGGTCTCTCTTTTTTTTTTTTTTTTTTAAGTTTATTTATTTATTCCAGAGAGACAGAGACAGCTTGAGTGGGCAAAGGGCAGAGAGAGAAAAAGAACGAATCCCAAATAGGTTCCATGCTGTTAGCACAGAACCCAACACGGGGCCTGAACTCACAAAACCATGAGATCATGACCTGAGCCGAAACCAAGAGTCGAATGCTTAACTGACTGAGCCACCAGGTGCCCCTTGTCTCTCTCGTAACAGTGACCACATGAATTCCCTGGCTTTCTAGTGGGAAGTAACATGGCATAGGGAAAAGATGATGAGTTTTTACCTTTAAAAACCTGAATTCACATCTTGACTATAACACTTGGTATACGTGTAATCTTGGAAAAATTAACATATAATACCTTCAACTTCCTCCTTAATAGAATGTTGTTGATATACTTACTTCAGAGTCTATCAGACAGAACATTCACTTAAAAACTAGCAAATTTGCAAACTTCAGTTTACCCTCAGTGCCTTGCATTTTCTGATCTAAATGTTACCTTTCGACTCAGTTTAAGTGTTTTACTTATTATTTGATGTCATGTGCCTGATATTCTCGGGGCACTATCGCTGCTTTTTTTGTTATTCCCTACATTGTGGTGACTAAAATCCTCAAAATTCTATAGCAGATTTTTTTGCAGACAGCTCTATCTAAATTCCAACAAAGAGAGGAATCCCATGAACTTTTAAAGATGACAAAAAAGAAACCATTTCCCCTTCTGCACCACTAGGTAGACACGGGAGCAAAGACAAACATGAGGTTTGCCATGACTTCCAGTTGAGACACCTTCAGCATTACAGGCAGCGGAGTATAAACGGAAGTAGCTTCCTGTGGTTCCAAGAATTCCTATTTTGTTTAAACTAGAAGCAATTTTCTATGACCTTCACCTCCCTGGACTTTGAAAGCATCTAATTAAACTATAATGTATCATCAATTTTAAGATACTTTGAGATTTCAGGGACAATAAAGGTGGACATATGTGTCTTCCAGAAATGATGAAATATGATACCAAGAGGAATTCCTGTTTCTGTATGGAATGACTGATACTGTATCCTACATTATTATGTCTATTCCAGAGTTTCAAGCTGAGTCTTTTTCTTCTTTGTGTCCTTAGCATAGGGTCTCATTCAGAGTTATTGTCTATGCAATGTTTACTGAGTGAATACATAAATGAATTCTCTCCCTCACATCACACAAAAACCCTCCCTGACATGTACACACATGAAGAGAATTACAGAAATTCCATAATTATTCATCTGATTACCTTATCTAATGTGTTTCTATTGTTAGTTATTTTGGAATATTATATAAGAAAAGTAAAGTAAGTAACTGGACATCTTGGAAAGAAAAGAAAATTAAGAGTGTCTCATCATATTTAATTACCCAGCATGACCTACTTGTTGATGAATTAACAACCTACTTAGTGAGTACAGTATTTTGTTTGGTTAAGTTCCTGGCAGTGTAACTTCTGTTCCATTAAAACTCTATCTTCAGAATGCCTGGGTGGCTCTGAAGCACCTGACTTCACCACCTGGGTGGTTAAGCATCTGACTCTTGATTTTGGCTCAGAACATGATCTCATGGCTTATGGGATCAAGCCCTACATCGGGCTCTATGCTGACAGCATGGAGCCTGCTTGGGATTCTCCCCCACTCATGGATTCTCACTCTCTCTCAAAATAAATAAACATTTTTTTTAAAAACTCTCTGTTTTCAATTATATAAATGTTGATTTTTTAAAAACTGCTATTTTTCAAATGTACTAGCCCGGATCAGTCTATCATATTTCACTTCTCTATGTTTGATGATGGCAATTCTAGGCTTCCTTGAACCTGCTCCTCTTTTAATTTCCCCAGAGCCATGACACTGAACTTCTTCCAGCTTCTCTGCTTGTAACTTCCCCGTGATCTCCCTAAGTTTCTTTTTCTTCTTCTTTTTTGAAAGGTATCATACACATTTCAACTCCCTCAGTCTCCTACTGAAAGAGGAATAGTACCCGACTTGAATCACTGCCAACTCTAGTGAAGTCTCCCAGCTTGCTGATTTTAAGCAATTAAAGAGAGATGTAAATACCCACAGCTGCCAATCAATTGATTTTTCTACATTCTGGTATATTTTGCAGATTTGATGGGTACGGTTTTCCTCTCCCCACAGACTGCAGCTGCAAATTTGCAACTTTTGAATTTCTGCTCATTTACCATTTGAAAATTTTGTTTGGAAAAATTAAAACTTTTTTCGTGCTGAAAAAAAAAATCAGTCAGCATTCTCTGTAAGCACCATATAAGGCAAGGATGTGGCAAGAGAAAGATCAGTGATCTGGTTGTTAAGCATGGACTCCAAAGGACTCTAAAACATATCCCATCCAAACACCAGATACCTCTGATACTTGCAGGAATAGGTTTGGTCATAAAACTGGAAGTGTCCCAAAGGAATATAACCTTAGTAACATATAGAAACCGTTCTTTAAGCTTCTATAGTCCCTAATGCTTAATAATATATTGCAACTTTATACCCATGCCTGCATATGACTATATCTATCTCTGAATATTTTGCAAGTAATCGAGTTTTCTTTCTGTGATCTAAAAAACAAACTTCTATGGATTCTTGCTTGGATCAGGTCAATTACAAACCTTTTTTCCAGTGAACAATACTGAGAAGGTATTGTTCCATTAAATAGTTTTTTGATCCGCACATCCAATGTGCCAGTGTCTAGAGCAAGATGCAGTACCTGACTCACTCAAATTGCTTATATTTCAAACTGTAATTCATTTATCTCACAAATGTTTTCTTTACTCACCTTTATGTGTTTCAGAATCACCATTTTCTACCTTCAAAGAACATGTTTGGTGGTTACTATAATATTCTTGGAGATGAATAGTCTTGAAGTCGGAGAAGGGAGTTACAGGATCTTTGATAAGAGTTCTTTAACATTCTTCAGGCAGAAATGAAGCCTAAAGAGAAGTCGTCCCAGGAAGAAGAGAGAAAAAGGCAAGGCTGTTAGCAAAGTTCGAGTAATCCAAATACTGTTGAACAGCTAAGGAATGCTGCTATCGAAGAGATTTCGAGCTGTAAAACATGTCAAAAATCAGTAATTAGATCCAACCCGCTGGCAGAAACTCATACAACAAACTCTGCATCTAATCCTAAAAACGGCCACTGTCTTCCTATTCCATTCAATCATAATTCCCTATGGCGTAAAATACCGTTCCACTGGAGAAAGCTATAACTATCAGTAGATGAAGCAATGTAGTTAATGTCCCTTTCAATACCTCCTCTACGTGTACAAGGAAGGGATGATGCCTTGGGATTCGTTACAGATGCAGCCTCTTTCGTCTGCTTCTAGGTTTATAATCAAAGCCCTGTGGGAACCAGGTGCCCATGTCTAGACCTTTGCATAGAGAACCAAGGGACTCCAGGGGAGAGATAAGGGGGCAGATCAGCAAAACAACCACAAAGCCATAATCCTGACAGAGCGAGTGGCAATAATCAGGTAAAACAACACGTTTTCAAGAAACAGAAGATGACGATGGAATAACGAACATCAGGAGGGAAAACGAGGCCAGCCCCTGGTAACACCCCCCAGAGTGGAAGCAATCACAGAGGGCGGGGAAACTGCCCTTAACCCCGATGACTGCGGAGAGAAAGTGATCCGTATGGAAGTGTGGACACAGAGCTAGACCTCTGAGCCACAGGAAGAATAAATTTTTTTCCAACACAGGATTGCCTGTTTGATTTGTTTTTGTAGCCTGCAAATAAAACATTCCATATGTTTCTGATTGGGAGTGAAATGGAGGGGAAAATAAAACATCCTAGTTTCAAAGCGGGATCCAAATGTTCTCAAATGTCTCCTTCCGTGGATGGGGTTTCTACTATGGTCTCCAGAAATATTGTGACGGACAGGGCATACAATTCCTTCAGAATTTGTACAGGTGTCTGAGCATTATGCTTCTTTTTCTGAAGCCTGTTTAAATTCTTCTGTTTCTTTTATGGGGAAGCATGATTTTTTAAAAAATATTATTTGGACATGATTGATTGCATCTAATGTTAACTTTAAGAACTGTGATGACTAAAACTTCTAATTATCAGGTAAAAAAGCATATTTCAGATAATACCCGCAAGCTTACGCTTAGGCCACGAGATAAGCTGAAAAATACAGGGAAATAGAGAGACATCAGAAAAAGGCCCAGTTTAGTCATTTCCTTCAGAAAATTTGTTTCGCTTATTTAAAAAGTAACATTCATTACAGATGATTTGGGAGAGATTTATTGTATTTCAATATATGTACGTTTTTTATTTATATTTTAGCTAAAGATATGGTACATGTCATTTTTATGAAAAATTGCCTAATTACCAAACCATGATCTGTTTTCATTTTTTTGGATTGCGATCTCATATTTAAATAACTCAACTGAAAAAGACTTTAGTACATGCTGTGTGGGGAGACCTTAACTCATTTTTTTCCAGTTAGTAAAATTTCACCATAGAATCAAATGAAAAATCTATCCCCTTCACTAAAGGTTTCCTTCCAGTGGTTCTATGATGACATTAGATGTTGGTTAATACGTTTCAGGGAATGTTTCCAGGCTGCTGGGGCTACATGAATCTGGCTGTTGATTCTTGGGTCCTCATTATATTTTCTATTTACAGTCATTTTATAATGCTTTTAAATAGCTCATTGGGGAAGCCTTACTACATTGTCCTCTTTTTTTTTTTTTTTAGTAGTTATTTATTTTCGAGAGAGAGATCGAGCATGAGCTGGGGATGGGAAGAGAGAGGGAGACGCAGAATCTGAGGCAGGCTCCAGGCTCTGAGCCGTCAACACAGAGCCCGATGTGGTGCTCGAACTCATGAGCCATGAGATCATGACTTGAGCCAAAGTCGGATGCTTAACCAACTGAGCCACCCAGGTGCCGCACAATATCGTCCTTTTAATTTTACTTCTTAGATATTCCTTCAGAGGTATGTAGAAATATTTTGTCCAATTTAAAAACATCACATTGGAATAGGGTTAAATTAAAATATATAAATTTCTCCGTGGGGGTGTGTGAAAGCTTCACATTTAACTACGCCCACCTGCAAGTCAACAGCTTTCCACTGCCTCTAAGGCTCCTACAGTCATTGAGGGCTCATGCTGGAAATGACTATACTCAGTGAAGAATAGATGGTTCCCTCAGATTGCTTCCACGAGCCTGTCATGAATTTTGAACAATAATCTAATGTTTATGAAGCAACTACCAGGGGTCAGACATTGTGGGAATATCCTATAAATGAGATCTTTTAATCCTCACAGCAATCTTGCCAGGTATGTTGTATTAGCTCCCATATTAGTAGATGGAAAAAATCATGGAGTTGAACTAAGTCATCTAAGGGGACATAACCAGCATGGAGCAGACCCAAGGTCTGGACATAATCAAACACTTCAAGGCCAGATATTCTCTTTCTCCCTCCCTCTCTCTCTCCCTCTCTCTTCTTCTCTGTTGCTCTGTCTCTCTCCCTCTCTCTCTCTTCCTTTCTCCCTCCCTCCCTCTCTCCTTTCCTGTCCCTCTCCTTCTTTCCCCCCTTCTTCTGTCTCCCCCTGTCTCTCTCTCCCTCTCCCTCTCCGTCCCTTTCCCTCCCTCTCTCTTTCTCTCTTTGTCTCTCTCTCACCCCCTCTTCCCTGTGAAGATACTGTGTTTCTACCCACAACTAGCTAAACTGCAAAATTAAAGTCACAGCTACCAAGACTGCCCTCACTTTTGACACCAGCTTCAAGTTCAGACAGTTCCCAAAATGACCTCTAGTGTTTATAACTTACTAGGAAGACTCACAGAACACACTAAAAGCTGTTATAGACAGTTATGTTTTTTTTACAGGGAAAGGACATAGATTAAAATCAACCAAAGGAAGGCATGCACAGGACAGAGTCTGGGAGGATACCAAACACAAATGTTCAGGAGGTATTGTCCTACCAGCATTGACGTGTGACAGCACTCAGAGTATTTCTAGTCAGGGAATTTCACTGAGTCTTTAATGTCCAGAGTTTTTCTCGGGGCTTCATTACAAAGGTATGGATTAGTTGTCTGCATGGTTGAACTCAGTCTCAAGGTCAATTGATACTGTGTGACCTAAATCACACGATCGCACTTTTCTGTTGCGGGCTGTTCCTGCCCCCAAGACTATCTATCAGGCACAACTGGCTGCACCGTAAGGTCCGGTGAAAGTCACTGTCTTCAACAAATGCACTCCTGTTAGATATGACATACTTTACCTCCTAGAATCTGAGGACAATAGCCAGAACTCTGTGTTTGGGCAAGGCCAGATTCTTTAGTACCCAGCACCTGAATCAGCCATGAAGCCTTCAACATCTCCTTCTGAAGACAAGATGGCCCAAGACGGTGGCCAGGGTGCTTTGACAAGTTACACAAACAAACATAAACTTGTGGACCCAGGCTAGTCACTGTAACAGACCAGAGACAGGCTGACACACACACAGACCAGATCCGCTCATCACATCAGCTGTTTCCCCAAGTGCTATGCTCCATCTCTCGAAGCTTGTTATAGGCTTGGCAGGTTTTTACAGTACTAAGTTGAGAAAAAGCTCAGACGACAGTGAAAGTAAAACATCAGGACTGTAAACTGCTAATTGCTAATTCCATGTGTTCGCAAGGCAAACAGCAGTGAGAAATATCAGTGTTGAGAAATTCTTTAAGTTTGTACTTACATAGCTAATAGAAAAATGGAATTATGTGAAATCATATCTCTCACTAATTGTGTCCTCATCTCCAAATCAAGAATCCTTAATGTAAAGATTAAGGATTGCTGAGTTTAAATCCCAGCTCTCCAGAGCGTTTGCTCTATATTTTTATGCAATCTACTTAATCTTCTCCTCTATGTTTTGGGGAGATAGGACCTATGAGCAATGTGATACCAAGCATTATAAAAATGATTAGCTCACACTCTGAATTCAGATTGCCCAAGTTCAAATCCAACTTATGATCTCCAGCAGCCAAGTGCTTCTCGGTGGATTTCTCAGTCTTTCTGGACTTCAGTTCCCTCATCTATAAAATGCTTAATCCATTAAGGTCGTTGTCATAGAAAAAAATGCTCAATGTGTGTTATCTATTATTATTTTTATTACAGAAGCATTGAGATGAGGTGAAAAACAGCTAGTTACAATGTTCTTGCTGTTAAATATGCACAATCCAAAATGGTTTGGTGTTAACGGAATTTAAGGTCAGCTAGGCTACTAATACAGATCTTTGGGGAACAAAACGTTCCTGATTAAAGCTCAGAGCATCACCAGTTGTTAGTATAATAAACCAGGAGGATAGAAGACACTGGGCAGCTTGGTGTGGCTCTTGCTAAATAAATGAATGTTGATTTTGAAAAGGGTAATCACTATAGAAATGCAAAATAATGGTTAATAGTATTGTCCCTTTTTTAACACCCCCAATGATCTCCATGGGGGGAGGGGGTTCTCTGCTGAGAAAAAAGGAAAAATATTATGTTTCTATCCTTTTATCAATAACTAAAAAGAGAACCATTAGGATTGGTTTTCAATCCACTAAGAAGACAGAATGGAGAATAGAATGCAGTTAAAGAAGGGTGACTTGCAGGTAACCTCCTGAGGGAGCCCTTTTCTTTTCTTTCGTTTACATTCAGAGGTTGATATTTATTATTCACTGAGTTTTTAAATCTACTCTGGTCTTTACTCCTCTTTTTGGTAAAGATTTGTTACTATGACCACTTTGCCAATTGCTCTACAGTTTAAAATAAGACCAGAAATAGTTTTTGGCAAAATTACATGGTTAAATGTGTCCATTCATAAATACAAATAATGATAATTTCAATTATACATCACAGCACATATTATACATAGGTTATATAATTTATACCTCTACAGACTGTATATTTATAAGTAAGCATTGTTATATAATAGGTATTATAACTTCTGTTATTACTGAATATTTTTATGTGATCTATAATATACTTGGTTCTACTATTATCCCTAAATAATATACCATTGTCTTCAATTTTTAGATGAAAGCACAGAGATTCTGGGAAGATATGTGAGTTTTCTGGACTCACACACAATAATTGCAGAACTGGTATATGAATCCTGATCTCTGGCAAAAGGGTTCATGACCTTGCCAATATTCCATAGCGCTGATGAGAAAGAAAAGCCAATTAAGAAAAATATCCACCATATCCTGAATGCTTAACATTTACCCCAAATCTTCATATGTATCCTAAACACTATACTAAATGTTTTACTTTCATTACCTGAGGAAATAGTTTCAGACGAATCAAATATTTGATCAAGTGTGTAGTTAGACACTTTCCAAAATATCTCATCCTCTAAAACTGTTCTTTGATTTCATGGTGTCTCTTATTTTCAGGACATTTTGAACATCCCTGGCATATTCACTCATATGAGAGCTGTCAAAACTCCAGCCACCGTGAAAGATCAGGGTCCAAAAATTAAAAAAAAAAAAAAAAAAAAAAAGGATCTAAAGTCTATAATTAACAAGCCATGATCTTACTGTCAATCTGTCATACTATGAGACTCTTTGAGGTCCGAGTCAAGTCCTTTGTTCCTTTATCTTTGAATGTGTTGTCAGTAAAGAAGTAAATTCAGCATATCTGTAAATGACATTAAATATATTACAACGTAGAGAAGTTTAGGCACACTCGTGCGATAGCCGCTATTATTGCTCAGCTGCCTTGCTTTCAAAAAAGGTATCATCACGCAGTTGAATGAAAGCAAGATATTATCGAAGAGGAAACAGAGAGAGCCAGAACCTAAAATCTACCTTGATCTCATTTCTTATAAAATCTCATTTGTTCTCATGTGAGTGTGCAATTCGTACCTCTGCAAAGGCCTATTAACATTGATTTCTTATCGACTCGTCGTATGTCAATGTTCGCTTGTGATGTACTTGACATTTGGCTATCATAAAAAATGGGGATTGGCAGATTTGTGTCAACTTAACTTTTAACCAAACGCTATGCAATTGAACGGAAGAGTAATGTTAACATTATGCATTTGATTCAAGTTCATGTGTTCGGTGGGCTCACATTTTAGAGTGCCCATCCTTAAGATTCTAATGCATGCCAAATCAGCATGTAAATACCAGGGATTCCGGGGAGATTTGCAATGTGAGCCCTATGCATTATGAGCACCTTCCCAGGGAACTGGAGGTTTTCCTTTCCCTCTGAAATGCGACTTGAGAAAGCTATTGGAAAGCAGATTGACTTATGAAGTTGTTTGGATCCTCTCAACTGTTAACAGATAGAAAGTGCTTAGATCAGGGCCTAGAATTGTAAACCAGTGATAATAAATAGTAAATGAATATTAACTCCTATTACTGCCACTTACCTATATCCAATGGTAACAAAACAACATTAAACAAAATCGAATCCCCAAAAACAAAACCCAGATACAGAGTTGACTAAGAGAAATTTAAAATATACCCAGTTTACATTTGATGCAGAAAAAGTGTTCTTCTTCAGCCTATTTTGGAAACTCGCAAGTTTAGAGATGAAGACGTCCTTCTCATCAGGTATTTCAAAAGCGTGACTTGATGTCTGTCCTTAACTTTTATTTGTGAAGAGGGAAGGGTACGGCGGGATCTCTGATTACAGTACCATTTAAAGTTTGCTTTCTTGGGGCGCCCAGGTGGCTCAGTTGGTTAAGCGGTTAAGTCAGCTAAGCTTCTGACTTTGGCTCAGTTCGAGAACTCACGGGTTCCTGAGTCGGAGCCCCCAGGTCAGGCTTTGCTCTGACAACTCACAGAACCTACTTAGAATTATCTCTCCTCTCTCTCTGCCCCTATCCCCTGCTTGCACTCACTTGTGCACTCTCTCTCTCTCTCTCTCAAAATAAATAAACTAAAAAAATTTTAAATAAATAATAAAAATAAATAATGTTGCTTTCTTATTCATTGTCCTGGTTTCATAACAGAAGGACTCACTGCTACTCCTAATAAAATATTGGAGAGACAATGTGGGATAACAGAAAGATCCATCCAGGTCTACCCAATTCTAAAATGCCGTAACCCCAATACTGTTATTTATTTACTATGTAAAGTTTCTTAAGCTCTATAAAAGGGAATAAGACATAAAGGTTATTGCAAGAAATAAATGTAACATACTTGAGCAAATATAAAATACTATGTAGTGGGGTACCTGGGTGGTTTGGAGGGTTAAGCCTCCAACTCTTGATTTTGGCTCAGGTCATTATCTCATGGTAGTGAGATGGAACCCTGCATCAAAGCCTGAGTCAAGCTCCCGAGCTGAGCTGAGGTTGAGCCTGCTTTGATTCTCTCCCTCTCTCTCTGCCCCTCCACTGCTCATTCTCTCTCTCTGTCTCTTTATCCCTCTCTCTTTCTCTTTCATAAGTAAGTAAATAAGTAAATATTTAAAAAAATAAAGCAGGGTGTGGCTGTAAGTAACACTATTGACAGTATCATGTACTTGTCCTTTGTCACAGAATAAACAACGCCATGCCTCCAAAGTCTGAAAGATATCTTCCGTCAGTGTAAGCGTTCTGGAAAGGGGGGTCCTCCACATTTAAATTACTTTTTAAAAGCAGCCTATTCAAGTGCCTTTGAAAAGTTTACACTGCCGTTTCCCCCCTGCATGTATGGATCTTTTCCTCTTGTAAAATCCTGGGGCATTTCAAATAAGGAAAGGTCATTTAGCTCATCTGGTCGATTATAGCTGTGATCCATTTCCCCCAACGAGAAGCAAGGGAAGTGTTTCTCAATGTGTATCAGGGAAAAAAACTCTTAGACCATTAAGACTAAAACATTGCATATGCCACAAGCAGTAGGCACCTAATTTCATCACAGACGATTGATGGTTCTGCCATCCGGGCGGAATCAGATCCGGGACGCTGGGGCTCCGTGCTTCAGGAGGGAGGCAGGTTCACTGCGGCCTCCATCCAGTTTAAAAAATATTTTATTGACACATAGAGCATTCAGAGTCATAAAAATATATCATGTTTATCACTGCTTTTATGGCATGCATAGATATGACACAGGGGCATTGAGCCGTACAGTATTAGACAAGCGTTTATTTCACTCCTAAGCTGCTACGAATAATGCGGAGCTCAGCTTCTATCCTCTGAGCAGACAGGACAGATTTCATCAGAAATAAACACTGAAGAAAAAAAACAGAAAAATCAATGCGGATGCATATATTAGGGAAATGTCCTGATTGGGTTTTGTACACGCTAAACAAGCCTGTTAGTGATCCTCCAGGGCACGTCTCTGCCAAAGGCATCAGGTTTTGAAAAATGATCGTGTTTCATGGATGTGGGAATACGGCCAGGAATTTACCTGTAAGCACTTTGACTAACACCCATAGTTTATGATTACATTATCACCCAGACTCTGATACACATTTTTATGGAGAGCTGTTTCCTGAAGAATTATGATCTGAGACATTTGGTTTTTGAGTTACTGAGTGGACAAATAGTTAAGAATGGTTCGAGATTTAAACACATTTCTCCATTCCTAAACACATTTCTCCATTCCCTACAGTCAGTTTAGGGCAGAGCCCTAGGGGGGGAGGTGTTACAATGGGACCTGAGAGAAGGCTAACATTTGCATATAAATGGCAAGTGTAAGTAAGTGGAAAGGAAGCATTAAGAAATTTGCATCTGATTTAAGCCTTGTCCTTATTCAGCAGAAGGCACGAGTCACAACTTGTCGGGCTGTGTTAGAATGGGAGCCGGGGGCAAAGACGATGTTGCAAAAGATGATGGGAAATGAAGCCTTTCTAAACATGGATAGCATATCTGCCAAGTCCTCAGAGAAAATTCTAGACCTTCCCATGGAGTGATACATCTCCGCCCTGACTAAATATTTAGCTCACCTGCAGGCATAGAAAATCTTCCCTTACTCAATGCCCTCTTCCCATAGCCTCCCTAAAGGTTATTTTTCTTCTGAGACGCCATCAGACTTTCTTTTGTGTTGAAGCGCATGGGTATGCGGTTTTTGCGGCTTAAACTTTTTCAAGGTAGGAACCATCTCATTAATGGACACATGTCCCATAATGCCCACTATCTATGACAGTGCGATAAATGGCATATATTAGGCCCTAAAGAAAAAAATGGCCAATAAGCGAATAAAGAAAGAAAAGCCGGAGCGGAGAATGGCATCATTAAAATACTCTGCTTAGAGTGTTGCTTCATCATGAGCAGAGACGCAGCATCATCAATACGAACTCTTCAAAATAGAAAATTTAGAGAAGACTTGGTCTTGTTAAGAAAACGAAAATTGCGGTGCCTGGGTGGCTCTGTCGGTTGATGGTCTGACTTCGGCTCAGGTCATGATAAAGTGGTTCATGGCTTCAAACCCCTCATCGGGGCTCTGTGCTGACAGCTCAGAGCCAGGAGCCTGCTTCAGAATCTGTGTCTCCTCTCTCTGCCCCTCCCCCACTTGTACTCTGTCTTTCTCTCTCTCTCTCTCTCTCAAAAATGAATAAACATTAAAAAAAATTAGGGGCATCTGGGTGGCTCAGTCAGTTAAGTGTCTGACTTTGGCTCAGATCATGATTTCACGGTTCATGGTTTGTGGGTTCCAGCCCCCGGTCGGGGTCTGTGCTGACAGCTCAGAGCAGGGAGCCTGCTTCAGACTCTGTGTCTCCCTCTCTCTCTGCTCTTCCCTGTTCGTGCTCTGTCTCTCTCCAAAATAAATAAGCATTAAAAAAATTTTTTTTAACGAAAGAAAACGAAAAATAAAATAAATACTGCCTTTGCTGCAGAAATACTTATTTCTTGTTCCAAGTGTTTCAAATTTAGGGCTTGATTTTCTTTGGGTCCCAGAGAAGCCTACATGAGCAGATATGGTCTCAAAATCAGAGGACAAGCAGTGGCAGACATACCTACGGCTTCATGTCAAAGAATAAAGCAAGAAAAACTTTTCTCGTCACTAAAAGTAAAGGTATACATTATTTTGTTTTATTGTGTTTAAAACCCATTGTCAGCTGCTCTGTAATGAGCTAGGCAACAGCAGGTTTCTTTTGTAATAACCTGGTAAGACATACTGAATTCTCTTCTGTATTCTAGAATGTGAGTCGTCGCACGCAGGGAGTGGTTGGGCTCCTTTGCACTGTGGAGTCATTTACCGGTTCAGGATGGGTTGCTGGAGGATTGCAAAGAATCGCAGGCAGGCACTTTTCCCTTGGTGGAACAATTGCTCATACAGAGTGTGACTTGTCTCTGGCTTCCGAGATACTTTCTGAAGTGTGCTTTTCAGAGAAGGGGAAAAAAGTTGTTTTCAACTGTGAAGTACAAAGAAAGGCAGGGAGAAAATGATATATGTTTCATCCACTTCTTATCTTCAAGCAGCAGTGTTTAAAGAGGTGTACCCCGCTGCCCACTGCGTATAGTATCATTTTAGGTGATGGAGTGCAAAGTTGTATCTGGTAGCAGCTCTATGAATCACCTGCTGTGTAACCTTGGGTAAATTACTTAACTTCTCTGTGTCTCCTTTTTTTCTTATTTTTTCCCCCATAAAACAGGGGACAATAAAATACTTATTTCTAAGGTATAAGTGAGTAGACACATTTAAAGCACTTAGAACAGTGCCTGACACAGAGTAAGTGTGCTGTGTCCAATACTATTTGGGAGTTCGAAACGGTTATTTGGACAAAATTTGCTTTTCTTGCTTCTTTTGTGAGGTGGAAATGTTGGGGTTCGGAGACCAAGGCCAAGAAAGAATTCTTGAGATGTCTTTGGTGCAAAAAGGTGGCTTTATTAAAGCACAGGACAGGACCCACGTGTAGAAACAGCTGCCCTGGGATTGTGAGGAGTGACTGATTATATACTTGGGAGCTGGGGGAGGTAGAGACAAGGGGAAGCTTCCAAAAGGATTTTCATTTGCTGAAGAAGACTCAGGATCCTGAAGTATTGTCCAGCTAAGGTTGTTTTTGCCCCTAGTAAAGCACGAATGTTAAGACACTTGGGAGTTCCTGGAGGAATGTCAGACTTCTCCCGCCTCAAGTATTTGTCAATGGGATGCAGGTTACAAGGAAATTTAATTTTGTCTACAGTTCCTTTGACCTTTGTTTCCCTCATCATTTTGCGTCCCAGTTCACAGCCTGACAAACTGGCTTCCCATGTTGAACTCTTCTTTTCCACATGGCCACTGTCTCCTAATTCCCAATTCCTTCCTTCTCAGTTTTTAACAGCAATCAAGTTCCTGTTAAAACTGTAAGTGTTAAACATTGACCTAAACATTTGCCATCCACTGAGAAAATGCAGCGAGATTTCATTGTCCCCTGAATGAAGTTTCAACTCCTGAGGCTACCGTTCTAGTGTTCCGTCCTCTTGGTAAGATGGTGCTTACCTTCTCCATCCTCTATCTCCGACTGCACCGTCCACTTCCCTTAAGCTCCCCCCAATGCGGACAACTTATCATTCTTCAAACATTTGTGACCACATTAGCCTCTTCCTTCTACCTGGAATGACTTTTGCCTCCAAACTTGCCTTTTCTTTCAGATGAAACTTCTATGCTATTTCCTATGAAAGATTGTCCCTGATTCACCCAGGCAGAAAAAAACCTTTCCCCTCCAGATTTTGATATCATTTTCCCAAGCCTTCCAAATGGAAGTGTTACTCTAAGCCTCACTTATTTGTGTGTGTCTCTTACTTCCACCAATAAACCATTTGTCTCCCGAACACTGAAACTGAAGCAACTGGCACCCTCCTTGACAAACACTTGAAAAACAACAGTCTCATGAATCAACAAATCTGCCCACCTCACACACAAACACATGGGTTTGACAGAAAGCCTAAATTCATAATGCAGGAAGTATAGGCATCTCCTCATAATCATTCAGGGAATAGGTATTGAGAAGCAAATATTGCCAGGATTTGAGCCTGGTGCCAGATATATAAAAGTGAACTCTTTGACCTTGAGAGCCTTGAGATATTTGCAACCTTTTCTTGAAGACTCTATTTAAGTAGATAAATTACAGCTTGATAAGCTATAGCGTGTGCTGTAGACATAAATAACCATGCCTGAGGGACATCCAGGCAGGCTTCACACGAGAGGCAGCATTTGGATTGAATCCTGGAGGAGTTTTCCAGGTGAGATGATTAAAAATGGCAACCATGTAAAGGGAAAGGGACCAAGTTAGGAAAGAAACTAAGTAACAATTAGAAAAATTGGCATTTATTAAGATGCATTATGTGCCAAGCACTATGCTAAGCTCCTTAATTATCATTATAAATTTAGGAGTTAAGTACGATGATTATTTCCATTTTACCAAAGAAGAAGAAGAAAAAAAAACTGTGGTATATTAGGGTTCTCTAGAAAAACAGAACTAATAAGATCCTCCTCTCTCTCTTTCTATGTATCTATATGATTGTCAAGGATGGCAAGCCCAAGATTTGCAGGCAAGCTAGAGACCCAGGGAAGAGTTACCAGTTTGAGTCTGAAGGCAGTTGGCTGGCAAAATTCCGTCTTTGGGGAGAGAGGGTCAATCTTTTCTCTTAAAACCTTCAACTGACTGAATGGGGTTCGCTCATATCATGAAGGATAATCTGCTTTATTCAAATTCTACTGATCAAAATGTTAATCTCATCCAAAAAAATACTTTGACAAAAATATAATGTCTGTAATAGCATTTGATCAAATATCGAGGTACAATGGTCTAGCCGAGTTGACACATAAAATTAACAATCACATATGGCCTATAGAGTGAAGGCTATTCAGTGCAGTTCCTATAGAAAATGTGTGATACAACTGGGGATTCGAGCTACTTTATATTACCTTGTTCACAGACTCAGGAAAAAAAAAAAAAGTTAAATTTCTGAAAAGATCTAGGTCATATTCAAGCCAGAACCTTTAATGCAAAGGCTGAGAGTCATAAATGGAAAAACTAGTTACAGCTGCCAAATCTAAGTGGTCAGGCCAATTGCTGAAAGCCAAGCAGAAGCAGAATCAACGTGGGAACAAGTGTTGAACAGGAAGAGGGTTTACAATGTCCAATCACCTCCTTGGGCAGTTGACTACACAGATGCATTAGCATATTAGTCTGCATTATAGGAAAAGTGGGCTTGAAGGCAAGCTGACTGGAATCTGGACAACCAACAGAAATACTTGTGAAAACCCAGGCCCAAAATGATGGGAGTCCAAGCTGAGACTAATAACAAAATATCTGGTACAGATGTGAAACAAGAACAAGCCAGGCACATGGGTGTCCCCTGAGTATCTGAGATGGGAAGATGTCAATTCATTAACATTTTCTTTTATATGTATATATACATTTATAAAGCTCTGTTGAAGACTTCAGAGAATGTTAAGAAACATTAAAGTGAGCTGCCTTCCTGACATTAGTTTTACAGATAAAACATTTCATGAATGATTCTAGAACCTATAACATATCTTCCATCCATGTACACTATATAAAACCTGGCATAATCCAAGGCTTATCCTCCGACTAGTGGAGAAATTGAGGCTATCCTAAGAATGCTCTCTCACTCTGCTCTCATTATTTTCTCTCATAGATGGTTCATCAGCAAAAGCCTAACTGGATGTCCCTCTGGTCCTAGGCCAGGGTCCCCCATGTGGGGGCTGCAAATGGCAGTATTGTATTTGATGAGTTATCACTGTCCTTCTAGCTCCTGATGAACTAGGCGTGATCAGAGAGCAACTTCCCATTGTATTCTAGTGAATCAAAGCACACAATATAAGGCTACTATGGCATTCATATCCAAAATCAGCTTTAAAAGCTCAAGCAAACAGGTCAATAAATTTAAGGAAATTGCAGTTGTCCATAAATTATAAATTCTTCAGCTGTCTGTATATTTTTCCATCGGCATATAAACAACATACTGAAAACAATAAAACCAATTATTTTATAAGCTGTAACATGGTAATACAGTTGAGGAAAGTTCAAAAAGCATTTAAATGTCCAAGTTAACTGAAAGGGAACTATTACTGAAAATCATCATATAACCGCTACTCTCAAAACATTTATGTAAAGACTTAACATTGCTTTCTATTAAAAAAAAAAAAAAAAAAAAGAAAGCTCTTAATTTTCATGTGTGCATTGACTGATTCGGTCATAAATATTAGGCTACCTATAGGATATCAGTGAAGTAAAAGAATCTTCCTCTATTTGAATTTTCAGGAAAGTAATAGAAAAATACATGTGGTATTTACATAATTACAGGCCCAAAGACCAGCATCTAAAACATCATTCAATAAATACTTTTGGAGTGCCCGTTATGTGCTACCTAAGAATCCTTCGATAAAAGACCAGTTGAATAAACTGGTATATTTACATACTGGAGCACTATGTAGCTGTAAAAAAAGAATGAGAAATAATTTTATAAAATACTGTGAAGATTGGCAGGATACAGAAATAAGCAGGGGGAAAAGCAAAATGAAAAGAAAATAGATAGCGAGCTACATTTATTCTATGAGCGAGTTTAGAAAATACAGAAAATATATCTATATTTGCCTTTATTTTAAAAAATGAAAGGATAAACAGGAACAAAAAATGTAATAACCTGGTAAAGAGTTTGAAGGAGACAGAAATAGAAACTAGACTCTTCTGAATATAACTTTTTTAAACCTGATTCTAGAACTCTGTGATATCTTTTATTTACTTAAAAAATCAAATTAATAAATTAACAACAAACAATAAATTATAAATCAAATTTGGATGAAAAATGAAATGAAAGAAACTAACTATATATAAAGGTAGTTACCATAACCCCACAAAATGGAATTATTCCCAAATGACTTTAAAACGATAATTTGACTAGACACCCTAATGACATTTACCCAAACATTAAAAGAAGCGCAGAATCAACCCAACCAACCAAACAAAACCCTCACACTTTTTAACATAATCATCTAATTGTTGTGTTGGTGGTGGAGCAAATATTGTCACTCTGGCCTATGATGGGTGTGTTGAGGGATAAAGTAAATGAATATTGGTGTCTTTGACAACTGTGTTTTTGGGCTTGAGAGAAGGAGCATATGGAAAGACTGACTTGATTGAGTAAAAACCATATTGAATTGGAAGTGTTTGCATGAAATTACTATAAATATGCACTTTGTCGAACTGCCCACATGAAGGAGACTAATGGCAGTCAGTAGCCCAGAAGCAAGAAGTATTTTTCTTATCTATATTATAATTTCTAAAGAGCACATCTCATTAAAATGACTCCAGGATCTTTGGAGAAATTCCTAAATCCAGATCTGAAATTTAAAAAGTGCAAACTTTTATGAGAGCAAAGAAGCTATTCAAGATGATGAGAATCCTAACCAATGACTCAGACAGAAATAGAAACCAGACTCTTCTGAATATAACTTTTTTAAACCTGATTCTAGAACTCTGTGATATCTTTTATTTACTTAAAAAAATCAAATTAATAAATTAACAACAAACAAAAAACCAACTCAAAGAAATTTCCCTCCGACCACATATGGGATAACTCGAATAGCAGTAAAGATAATTGTGGTGGATTGAAGCACATCAGATAATCTTATCTGTTAAATCTGTGGGTCCATAATTTTACAAAACAAAAGAAAACTTACTGCTTATCTTTAAAAATGAATCCTCATTGTTAACTTTAAGAAAATTATAGGGCACAAACTCATCATTTGAAGACTACAAAATAAAAGGAAGTATTCAAACATTTATAAATATTGAGGCATTTACGTTGCCTTTCTTTGCAATATCTACCTGTGTTGCCAAGTAATTGACAACTGGTAATTTCTCTATTTAAGATAGTCCAGATAATAAATAAAGGACTGGTACAATTAGAACTTATTTGAATGTATTCATAAGTAAAATGATTCAAGAGGATTATTCTCTTAATACTATATTGTATACTCTAGTTCTCTTTTCCTGATTTATCAATTCCTGCAGGTCATTACTACTTAGATTTCATTCTTATTTCTCATTTACAAGATACCTAAACCAAACCCATGTTTTCTCCCTACATGTTTCCTGACTTTCTGTTTTATTTTGAGAGGCCACCATTTCCAAGGTCTAAAAACCTTGTTACCTTTGACGCATTCTCCTTTTCGTGAGCTCCTATATTAAAACAGCTACCAAGTCGTCTCAATTTCACCAGTGCAGTGTCTTAAAACCACATCATCTCTTCTCTATTCCCTTTCTCAGCTCTACCTTTAGACTAGGTAATCAGGGCCCCTGTCTCGGGTCCCACACAGCAGGAGGTTCTACTCTGGCCTTCCTCTGAACACAAACTTTGCAAAAGATGGAAAGTTACAAAGACCAAGAATATTTTCCCACATGTAGCTTGCATATCCCATTCCAGATCATGAGGAAGGTACCGAGAACCCTAGACTACCTTGCCCAAGTGACCCCAAGCCTACTTTCCTGGTTTGTCCTCCCAGGACTGCATACTTGACATGGCTTGTTGGAAGAGGGGATGCATGTGGAACATGACCTTGGATGTCCATATGCTCAAGAGACCCTTCACGGAAGGGATGGATCCTGGGGTTGGGAGAAAAGAGGAGTGTGCAAAAGGCTGGGTGTCTCCCCTGGAATTCTAACCATGACTCTGTGAACAACAGAACCAAGCCTGCCAACCACTCTAGTGAGATGCCACCATCTTTCACAACTACTGTAGTAATCTTAAGACCGCTTGTCCATTTCCTAGAAATTTGGTTCAATCTTAAAAAGTCTGGACTTTATGAACTAGCAGAATAAGAATGGCTTGAGAATAGTTTTATGTACCGATTGCTCATTTCTGAAGTAGCAGCTCTGAGGTGCAGTTGGGAATCTGCTTGTGCCCAAGCAGTAATTCTGCGTGTTGAAGTTTGTGATAAGGCACTTCCTCTCTCCAGTGCATTCTATACACTTTTGCCAGATTAACATCAGTAAGGCTCATTTCTAGTCATATCATCAGCTTCTCAATATCTTACAATGGTTTCCCATTGATTTAAACACTAAAGGCAGTCTTCTCAACTCTTACTATGCATATACAATTTTCCCAGGTGAATCACATGCTATTTCCAAATTTGCCCTATAGTTCAGTGGTTGGTAAACTTTATCTGTAAAGGGCTAGAGAGTAAGTATTTTAGGATTTGCAGGCATTCAAAAGTTTAGTCACAACTACTCAAATAAAAAAAAAAAAAATAGTCATGGCATTACGTAAACGAGTGAGCACGGCTATGTTCCAATAAAAATCTGTTTACAAAAACAAGACTTGTCCGAAGGCCATAGTTGAACTGACTTGCTCTTCCATGAATACCCTCCATTTGTTCACGCTATTCCTCTATTTTTGCATGTCCATGTCCTACTCAGAGTCTACTCCAAAAGCTGTGTCCTTTAAAAATTTTCCCTGAGCATACTAGTAAAGAATTCCTTTAATGCCTCTAACATGGTGCTGGATGGCTATTACCAGCTTGTATTTTAGTTATGTACTGGATTGTTTCTCTAAAGCTAAAGATGCCTCTTTTTGCCCTGTGGTATCTGTCTTACTGGATGTATTTGTTTGTTCATTAAATATTTTGGTATCGATGTAAACAGCAGCTGTATTGGACATCTATTGCTTATGCCCTATTCACTATTCCACAGAAGGACCAATACTTCCGTCACTCTAGCTCTATGCTACGCATAGAATTGAGTCCGCTCAGGAATCTAGAGTATGCCGGTGACTCAGTGGTGGACAACCAGAGCACTTCCTTCTACCTAGCTACAGTGATTGATTCAAAGATGAGCACGTGGTCAGTCAGAGCCAATGAGACAGATTCCTGCTGGGACCGCTAGTGGGCTGCCATTTCTTCACTTCCACCTCACTGGGAAATAGCATACTGGCCTAGAGCTCACAGGAGTTATTCTACCAGCACAAAATCCCTGTTTGGAAATGTAGGTTATCAGAGACTTCAGAGGAATAAGTGAAACAGTGGCCGTTACAAGGTATAGTGTCTAAAAATTAACAAACTCTCCTATATTCAGATATCAACAACAACAGCAACAAAAAACAGAATGTAATATATAATCCACTTTTCAACATTTATTTCAAATCACTCCAAAATCTTAGGAACTTGGAGAAATGGGAGAAAAAGAAGAAATGGCATTTTATAGCTTTTTTCAGAGGCCAACAATAGGTGTGATATTTATCTTCCATAACAAGGTATCTTGGGTGAAAAATCATTAGGCAGTAGTCTTGAAGTTCTCTCCTGGTGGCTGTGACACTTGTTTTAAGCTTGAAAAAAAAATCAGAGAAGAGAGGAAAGGCAGCCAAATCTTCAGTGAATAGAACCCAGGCAGTGACAAAACGCTGGTAAACAGAGGAGAGCAGCTGTCTCTAGTTAAGTCTCTGAGCCACATATTACACGGAACAAAGCTGCTTTTTAAAATGTTGTTTTCAGCTGGATGAAAAATGACGTTTGCTCTCTTTCATTTTGGGATTTTTTTCATATCTATAAAATGGACTTGCCATAAAAATCAGTGTCGAAATGGAACAGCTAATATCAGCCTGACCATGAGACAATGGGCCTAGTTAAAAAGTTATTTATCAACATAAATGATCTTGCATATCTGACACGTTTTTATGCGGAAAAGAATGGCATAATAGACCCATGCGTTTATAATGCAATGCCCTGTAACTAATGATTTCTTGAAAAATAATTTTGCATTCCTAACAGTTTGATAAGGAAGCTAATGACTTCAAATGATGAATAATTAGTCAAAAAAAAAAAAAAAGACTGACTTTGTGTGGTTAATGATTTCTCATAATTAATGAGAGAATTCCACTCCTACAATTTTAGGGAGTGCTGCCCTCTGAGTGGTAATTGGTCCTAAAGACTCTTACACCTTTACCCAGTGATTTGTATGTGACTCTTCGAAGATGGGCTTCCATCCATATTGCATAACTTTGTTGCATATGCATATATTGGATTATGACCTCTTTAAACATTAAGAATACTGAAAGAAGAATATCCAAATGGATTATTTTGTTGTTGTTGAATTGGCACTAATAATCTCTTAACTTCTTCTTCTTTGTTCTTTAAATTTTTTTTAATGTTTATTTATTTTTGAGACAGAGAGAGACAGAGCATGAGTAGGGGAGGGGCAGAGAGAGAGGGAAACACAGAATGTGAAGCAGGCTCCAGGCTCTGAGCTGTCAGCACAGAGCCTGATGCGGGGCTCGAACTCAGAGACTGCGAGATCATGACCTGAGCCGAAGTCGGACGCTCAACTGACTGAGCCACCCAGGCGCCCCTTCTTCGTTCTTTTAATATCGTAAAACTCATTGAACATAACTTTAAAGCAGAAAATATCGCAATTGAAACAAACAGTACTGTTTTTTCAAGAGCCATTCTTCTTAAGTAGGGGCCAATTCCCCAATCACACTCCTTGGCAATGTCTGGAGATCTTTGTGGTTGTCACGGTTGATGAGGGGGGGTACTACTGACATCTAGTGAGTAGAGGCCAGGGATGCCACCAAATATCCTGCCATACACAGCGCAGCCCCACAACAGTTAACTACCTACTCTAAAATGTAGAGAGCCAACCAAGTGCTCCCAAAAGGAGAATTTAAACACTCAACTAGTGAAAACAGGTTACTTTTCTTTTTCACTTATATCCAGCCCAATTCTTAATTCTTCATGAAACGTTAGCAATCCTGGTAATGCGTGGCAGACTGTGCACCCTTCCGCCAACTGCCAGGGGATTTTTCTTTGCCCCTCCACTAGTGCGCTGCTCTCTTTCTAGCTTCTGGTTATCTCTACAATTGAAACCATGTTACTGAAGAGGTTGCTAGCCGTGTTCATGCCATCGCCTGCAGATAAGCTATTTCAGCATCTGGACAGTCGCTCGGCATTTGGTTAATGTGGGAGAAGCAGGAGAATGTTTAATGAGGTTCCTTCTTATCTACCTAAGGTACTGAGAAGACGAATTCGTGAATTTGAACACAGAATGAGAAATGAAAAAGAGCACAATTTAGAATTGACTTCATGGCTTTAAACTAGTATTCTGCAGTGTAATGGTGATTACATGGGAAAATGAGAAGTAGTTTCCAGCTTGTTTCTAAAGTATATTGGTTCTATCTGAATAGAGGAAAGACTATTTTATGAATCTAATAACAAAATGGCAGTCATTTTAAGACCTAAAATATGATTTCAGCACATGGCTCAAAGAGTTGGTAAATGTGCCATTTTACGTTGGCTGACACCTCTGTGCAGAGTTCCAGAACAGTACCATTCGGTCACAGCTTTGGCAGACTGCTATCACCCAGAGACCTTTTTATAAGACCAAAATCAAGCAGTGCACTGTGAAATCCACCACATTATTGGATCACGTAGGTGTACCCAGTGGTCTGGAGCTTTATGAGGTAAAATCCACTTCCAAGTTTAAGTAGCTGCCACCCTGAGATAAATGGAAAAACACCAACTAGCTTCTTCCAAGCTTAGAATGACCCATTATATTGAGCAAGAAATTGCATATAAAGAATTGCCCCATTCTGAGACTAGGCTACTCAAAAGGGAGTTGTCTGTATAACAAATTAAGGAAACAAATTACTCTAATATCACTAGCAGTGTGAATATTCATGGATATTCTCCTTCCGGAAGACTAGACTTGGACTGCAAGAGTTAACGGATGAGAGGGGAAGTCAATGGATAAGATACCCTATCATTTGGAAGAGACAATTTTTGGTTTATTGTAAAGATTCTGGGAGCTTAGATTATATATACTGCCACTGGAATAAATATTTAATTTTTTTTTTCTCTGAGGTGACTTAAGTAGCTGGTCTGAGTCAGTACGTTATTAAAAATACTATGGCTCCTTTTTAGGAGCATTGAACATTTTTTTCCAATATCCTGTTTTGCATGGTCTAGGTTCGTTCTGAGGAAGAGTTCCCCATGAAATATAAGCCCATTTTCTGCTGAGAATATAATTTAAACTCTTAATAAAAATGCAAAGAGACATAAAAAGTATTTGAAAGAAATAGAATATTAACATGAGGGATCAAACTGAAAATCACTTTATATTGAACCATGTTATGCTATTTTATTCCTGAAACTTCTCTAAACATAATTTCCATCATTCAATGACTCAGGTAAAACAGAAATGTCATTCCATTCTGGTCTCCTTCTTGTTATAAAATATGATGCTAGTATTGGACAGTACTACATGCTACAAAGTCTTTCAAATCACTTCTAGAAAATTAAGAGAACCTCTTACTTAACTGTAGATATTTCTAAGATGAATGATGATTCTTGGAAATTACATGTCTTACTAAAACCTATATTTTGCCTCCACTTCTTCTGAAAACTTAATATTCGAATTGCCATCATTTAAATTTTCCATCTTCACTTACTAAAATCTTGGATGGAGCGCTGCTTAAATGCAAGACCCTCTACCTAACATATTCAGATTTTGGCATCTCCTGGAACTCTTCTTAGCTCGAGATTATAACAACTGATGGAGAAGAAATTTAAAGGGAGGACAAAAGTGGAAGAAAGATAATAAGGTGCATTAAGGAGTCTATTTTATGCTGGTATCAGCAAATTATCTTGAGTTCTTGCAGTGTAAAATCCTGTAAACAAATGAAAGTAAAATGAAACAATTTCATTTGTGTATTTCTGCTAAAATGTTATTAGTGTTTGAAATATTAAAATAATGAAATGCATATGGCAAGTAATTTTATGTAGTAGCAACCACAAATGTTTGAAATGCATAGTTAGTTTTAACCCACTGAAACATTAGAAATAGGTCATATTTCCTCATAGAAGTTAAAATATATGAATGAAATAAAAGGATAAAACTAAAAGATAAAATAATATATGAAAGAGTCAAAAGCAAGATAGAAAAGTCACAATGCCAGGAATGAAACAGCAATTTACATTTTGTTATCTGAATTATAAGAATATTATTTTTATTTAAAAAAATTTTGTTGCATATTTTCTATCAATCTCAAGACCTCAATTTACCTGAAAAATCAAGGAATTAAATATCTTTAGAACTGGAAGAGTCTTAAGTACAATCTTTATTCTAATTTCTTGTTATTTCATATAAAGAAATTGGAATTTGGTTCACTCCCTTTTTCCAAGTAACTCAACTGAATTCAGAAATGGACTTTCTTTTTCCCAAATGAGTTTGAGAGTTAGGATTCACATGGGGAAAGTAAGGCAATAAAGAATCAAGTAATCGACTGATACACGGGCAAAGTAGTGATAAAGAATGTGATGAATTGGGCATCTGAGAATATTTCTTGCATTTTAATTACAAGTTGACATTAATATGAATCGTAAAGGATGGGATTTTTGTCTGCATGCATGTATTTATAAATGCCCTAGGCACTGGTATCCTAACTTGAATAATTATTGAATATTTTCCTGGGGTTGGGAGTTTGATGTGGTTGAATGGAAATTCACTGAAATGAAACTAGATTACAATGATCATCAGGGGAGGCCCCCTTTGCCATTACATAGATGAGCCAAACACTAGAAAATAGCTCCAGTACATCTGCTTATAATGATGTTTGGCATTTGAAACAAGATTATTTGGATCATCTGTGATATCTTAACAATGATCCAGTTCCCAGCTTGCTAATAATTCATGCATTTCAGTATATAAAAAAATACAACTTGTTGTTTATGCAGAAATAAATAACATGTAAGCTTTATTTTACTCTGAAATGAACACTGTAAATAATTTTAAGTGAGTTTTTTTTTTCCCTCCTGATAATATACTCTGAATTTCCTGGGTACATTAAGTAGAAGGACTTTACCAGGCTGCAGGCTTTGCTGCAAAGTCAACATTTTGTGTATGGCTATAAAACACATGATCAGAGATTTAGATGAAGGTATGTGTACCGTTGACTGATCAAAGAGTTAACACTATCTACACAAAAACAACTCAGAAGCTCAGCTTTCCAAAGGAAAATTATGACAGTTAGTTTGTAACTAATCCAGGTATAAATCTGGCCTTTGATTACAATATTAGGCAAGCACTCTTGACTCATAACTGAATCCACATCAGGGGTCCTCACTTTGGTTCATCATGAGACACCCTGGGGCCCACCCAGATATACTAGAAAAGGCTCTCTGGGGAAGAGGTCCTGAATGACTCAGGTAAAGCCCAAATATCCCATTCTGGTCTCTTTTTTGTTATAAAATATGATGAGAGTATCGGATGGTACTACATGGTATAAACTCAAATCACTTCTAAGAAATGAAGAGAATCTCTTCCTTAGCTGTTAATATTTCTTTTTTTTTAAATGTTTATTTATTTTCAAAGAGAGAGAGAGAGTAAGCAGAGGAGGGGCAGAGAAATAAGGGGACAGAGGATCCAAAGTGGGCTCTGTGCTGACAGCAGAGAGCCCAATGCAGGGCTCAAACTTACCAACTGTGAGATCATAACCTGAGCTGAAGTTGGATATTTAAGCAATTGAGCCACTCAGCTGCCCTACTGTAGATAACTCTATAATATCTGTATTTTTAAAAAAGCTCTCCATCTGCTTTTGATGATCCACCAGACTTGGGAACCACTAGTCTGGATGAAATTGACTTTTTAACCAAAATCAAATTTAGAAGAGCTGAGACTCAAATCTATGTTTTTTGTTTTGTTTTGTTTTTGTTGTTTTTTTTTAATGAAACAAAATTATTTCAAATATGATGGAAGCTCAGCACATAAAGGAATCTCAGTAGAAAATGGTAAATTACTTAATAATTCATGAGAGGATTCTCATGAAACATATTGGGTTGATAAGGCTTGGGGTTTGTATAGGGTAACATCTTTTCTTAAAATAGATACTATTTGAAACAAACCAGAAATAGACCCATAAATAGAACAAACTGATGGTTGCTAGAGGGAAGGTAGGTGGGGAAATGGGCAAAATGGTGGAAGGGGAGTAAGATATACAGGTTCCCAGTTAGGGAAATAATAAATCATGGGGACAAAAGTCACAGCATAGGTAATACAGTCAATGATACTATAATAGTGTTGTATGATGACAGATGGTAACTACACTTGTGGTGAGCATAGCATATTGTATAGACTTGTTGAATCACTATGTTGTAAACTTGAAACTAATTTAACATTGTGTGTCAACTATGCTTTAATTGAAAAAGAAATAAAAAGAGAGACAGAAAGAGAGAGAGAGAGAGAGCCTATTTGCACCAGATTGTAATACCTAGTGAATGAATGACTCACATCTCAGTGAAGAAGAATTATATTAAATAAAATTAAATTTTAATTCAAGTTCTATAATTCCTCTAATTTTTGGCCTTGCAAGGTGACTTGGTTTGTGTTTGCTTTGGTGTTTCAAAGCTTTGACCAAAAATAAGGTAATAAATCTTTTATCTCTGTTTTATGCCTGACTTGTTTGTATCCAGGAATTCAACAATCCAATGATTTCATTCCTGATTCAAGGAGACTTTGAAATGAATTCATTCAATAAACATTTACTAAGAGAGTATTTTGTGCCAGGTTCTGATTTGTCTGACAAAGTAAAATTCTTTTATTATTTCAGTATCCATTAAAAGCATTACAAATCATTTATTGATTTTTTATACACATATGAGAAGTAGCAGGTACCAAAATATGTAAGAAATGGGAGTGATTCCATTATTAAGTATGAAATACCAGTAACCCATGCCTGGCTCTTCACTCTTACTTCTGTTTAGTTCAGTCATTTATTGTACTTTTGTGATGGTCAAGGCACTGGTTAGGAGTTAGAGGTACAAATATTGATGCCTTGTTCTAGGAGCTCACAATTTAAAGTAAAAAAATCAGTAGTCTAAGGAGCTGGTATTGGGGTGCCTGAGTGGTTCAGTCAATTAAGCGTCCAACTCTTGGTTTCTGCTCAGGTCATGATCTCACGATTTGTGAGTTTAAGACCCGCATTAGTCTCCATGCTAACAATGTGGAGCCCGCTTGGGATTCTCTCTCTCTGCCCCACCCCCCTTGGCAAAATAAATAAATAAACTTGAAAAAAAAGAATTTAACTTGCACATTTACATATATATTGAGGTCAGAGCTTCTAGTATATTTGCATCCTATTGACAAAACTAGCTTTTAATAATGATCTGTATTACTTCGATAAGTAATTACACTTGATCGAAATTCAATTTGACTAAACCCACTTTTATCATACAGCTATTGTGCTATAGTAAGATTCAAGTATTGATGGATTTGTTTTATAATTTCTTATTATGTTTTACCCAGATTGAATTCTTTTACGATTTCAAATCTCAACTGAAGAAAAAAAGTATGGTATACATGCTTAATTTCTCAAACTGGTTTCACTTGTTTTTCTAGTTTACAAAGTCCCGTTCCTAATACCACTGTCAATCTTGCTATGGCCAAATTTGCAAGAAACATCCACGTGGCAGCTGGGGGATCCCCTGTCTATCTAGCTGCATGGCCAGCAGAAATCCAGACCCCTCCCCAATGATCGATGTCTATGCTCAAGGCATTATGGTTCAACACCCTCATCTGCCACTCCCATAGCCCCTGTCTTCACATATATGATTTGTCTGTACTGTGCCATGTTGCTCTAGATATGAGGTGCAATGTCATTTCATTGCAAAAACAACAATAAATATGCACATATCACAATGTGAATTATTGGTGAGTATGGAAAATATTCTCAAAAATGTAAAGAGGAAGAGAAACAGAAATGTGTTACCTTCATTTTAATTTCTTAATTTCTCACCATAAGACTCCCTCTCCTTCAGTCTTACCCAGGGGTGTCCACCCTCCCTAAAGTAGCAGGATCTCATGCTCCTGGCTGCAGTGGTTGGTGGACAGACCTATGCCTAATCAGGCTTCATAAAACTAATGGAGATTTTGACTGGGAAGACTCTTTGTTTCTGAATTTCACTCTTAGAACTCCCAGAACCATCATGTGACCACAGGGAAATGAAAACAACACAAGAAAAAGAATTAAAAAATGTACCTTGCTTACCTAGTTCAAGCCTTGAGCCAACCAACCTGTCTTCTGACTTGCAATTAAGGGAGGCAGTGACTTTTTATTTGTTCCTTAGCCATTTTTTGCCACTTGCCCTAATTGATAGACTGAAGACACTGTCAGCTATGGGACCCACTGTCTCATATAAAATTAACAAGAAAACATCTTTGAAGAATTCACAGATAAGGAGAAATTCTTCCTTCATGTCGATCTTATTCTTCCTTAGCTAAGGTAACATAATTAGATAATATAGCATATTACAATTAAAAACTTTAATTTAATTAAATTATTTTTTACCATAATTAAAGCCATAATTTAATTTTGTGGCCCACTTGCAATGAACATCTTTGCCTAGGTTGGAGTATAGTCATCTTTCCACAGTTTTAGCTATTTCCTCACTATATTTTGTCTTTAATTTAATATTCCCTTTGTGTCAATGTCTTTCACTAAAACCATTTTAATGGCAAATTCTTAATTGTTCAGAATAAAATGGAATAAATCTTCTATATTTCTCTATTACTAGTTAAAAAATCCTCCTTTAGAAGTGTCTTTTTGCAATAATATCAAAACTTTGCATTGAATAATGAACATTTTGAATTAACAAAATAACTCTGGTGTAATTTAACAGATAAATCAGATTGTTAAAACTTTTTCCAGGACATTACTCAGAATTATAGGAAATGGGACAGACAGGGCTGCAATCCAAATCAGTCTGGAAGGAGAAAGATACTAAGGGCTGACTCAAGGAATAAAAAGAGATAAAGCCATCAACTCAAGTAAAATAATCTAAGAGAATGTTTTATATATGTTTTCCAAAGGCGGATCATAAATTATAGTTTATGAAAGTGTTTATTGTTACTTCAAAGGGGGAGAATAAGTCGATTTCACCCCCAACACACACACATTTCTCAGACAGGGGAACAAAAAACTAAAATCCCTTTGAAACATTCAAGCCTAGAAAAAATTCACTTTCTTTGACCCAGTTGATGATACCAATTTTAATGCTGTTTTCCATTTGTGTAAATTCTGAAGCCTTTACCTTTATCTATATAGTGTACAAGGTGGTGGTGTTGCCTGTGTGCTCTGCTAGTCCAGATGTTTCCTTCTATCCTGAGTTGCACATAGGTATGTATTTAAGATATGTATTTTTTTAATGATTATTTGTATTAATGAGGTGTAAGTGCCTTATACAAGGTTCTTCTTTAAGAATGAATGTCCTTCCTGACATGCTTTTGGAATCTGAAGTCTAGAAAATTTAAGTTGTATTTATTTTTCTTTTTAATTTTTTAATGTTGGTTTATTTTTGAGAGAGAGAGAGAGAGAGAGAGAGAGAGAGAGCATGAGCAGGGGAGGGGCAGAGAGAGAGGGAGACACAGAATTTGAAGCAGGCTCCAGGCTTTGAGCACTCAGTACAGAGCCCAACATGGGGCTCGAACTTGCGAACCATGAGATCATGACCTGATCTGAAGTTGGACCTTTAACCCAGGTGTCCCTAAGTTACATTTATACAAAAAGGCATTACATCTTGATATCTTATCTTAATCATTAAATAAGAGCAGTTTTAATACATTTTTCTGTGGAATACATGAGTTCTATTGCCTTAATTTGTGATTTATCACTGGCATTAGTATATCCATAAAGTTGTACAACCATCACTACTAATGTACTAATTTGGGTGTACATTTCCATCACCCCAAAAACGAACTCTAAATCCATTAAGAGTTACTCTCCCTCCACTCCCTCCACCTCCATCAAGCCTCTGGCAAACACTAATATACTTTCTGGCTCTATTAAATTTGCCTTTTCTGGACCTTTCAGAATGGTCCAAATCACAAATGGAATCATACAAATGGAAGATGTGTAACCTTCTGGCCTAGCTCATTTAAAGTTTGTTTATGTCGTGTCATAGATTGGTAATTCATTCATTTTTATGTCTGAATAATATTCTGTTGCATGGCTATATTACATTCTGTTCGTCCATGCATCAATTGATGGACACTTCGTTTGTTTCCACGTTTCAGCTCTTATGAATAATGGCACAGTGAATATCTCCCCACCAGTTCTTGTATGGACATACACTCTGGGTATGTGCCTAGAAATGGAAATGGTGGATCATATGCTAACTCTATATAACTTTTTGAAAAATTTCCAAGCCATTTTGCAAAGCATCTGTACCATTTTACATCCCTACCAGCAGTGTATAAAGGATCTAGAGAGTCAGCATCCTCTCCGACACTTGTCATTGCCTGGATACAAAAGAATATCTCATTGAGGTTTTAATTTGAATTTCCTAATGACTAATGATGGTGAGCATTTTTTGTATGTTTGTTTGCCCATTGGTATATCTTCTCTGGAGAAATATTGACTCAAATCCTTTTGTCATATTTTAATTGTATTTTTCTTTTTTTGTTAATAAGCAAACTGTATTCTCTATATATCGAGTGCAAATACCTTACCAGATATATGGTTTGTAAATTCTTTCTTTTAGTCTGGGTTGTGTTTTCACTTTCTTAATGGTATTCTTTGAAGCACAAAAGTTTTTAATTTTGATAAATCTCAATTTTGTATTTCTTTTTTCTTTCTTTCTTTATTTTTTTAAATGTTTATTAATTTTTGAGAGAGTTAGAGAGAGCATGTTTGAAAGAAGGACAGACAGAGAGAGAGATAAAGAGAGAGAGAGAAAGAGAGAGAATCCAAAGCAGGTGTCAGGCTCAAAGCTGTCAGCACAGAGCCTGACATGGGGCTCAAACTCACAGACCACGTAATCATGACTTGAGCAGAAGTTGGAGGCTGAACCGACTGAGCCACCCAAGCACCCCTTCCTTTTCTTTCTTTCTTTTTGGTTTTTGTTTTTGTTTTTGTTTTTGTTTTCGTGTCAATCCCCAAGAAATTATTGCCTAATCTAGTGTTAGGAATATTTACACCTATGTTTTCTTTTAAGAGTTTTACAGTTTTAGCTTTCACATTTAGGCCTTCAAATTATTTTTAAATTAATTTTCTGTATATGGTGTGAGATTGAATTTCAAATTCACTCTTTTATAAGCAAATATCCAGTTAACAGACACTATCCAATAGTTTATTCTTTCCCCTTTGAATTATTCTGGCACTTTCACCAAAAATCAGTTCATTCTTAATTTTAGTGATTTTAGTCTTCTATTTTTCTCATGATCAGTCTACCCAAAAGTTTGTCAATTAAGTTTATTTTCTTCAAAGAACCAATTTTGCTTTTATTGATTTTCTCCATTTTTTTTTATTTTCTGTTACATCAATTTCTGCTCTAATCTTTATCATAATTTCCTTCATTTGCTTGCTTTGAGCTTAGTTTGCTTATTGTTTTCTAGTTTCTTAAGGTGGAGGGTTAAGTTTTGATTTGAGTCTTTGTTTCTTTCTTTTTTTTAATATAGGCATTTTATAGCTATAAGTTTCTAGTGCTTTAGCTGCGTTCTGTAAGTTCTGAGAGCTTTTTTTTTTCCTTCTCATTTACCTCCAAGTATTTTCTAATGTCCCTTGTGACTTCATTTTCCCTCAATTGATTGTGTCTTATGATGCTGAAAAGTATTTAAATTTTAGGTAGCCCCGTTGGTCTATCTATACGTTTGTTGCCTGTGCTTTTGATATATTACTCAAAAAATCATCGCCAAGTCTGATATAATGTGTTTTTTCCTAATTCTTTTATCGTAATTTTCAACTCCAGAATTTCTATTTGGTTCTTTTTCCTATAATTTCTTTTTACTGATGCTCTGTATATGATGAGACATCACCCTCATGCTTTCTTTCCATCCTTAGACAAGGTTTGTTTGTTTGTTTTCAATTGTTAGAACATATTTAAAATAGTTGATTTAGAATGTGTCTAGCTAAGTCTAATGTGGACTTGCTCAGGGACAGTTTCTACTTACCACATTTTCCCTGTGTATGGGCCATATTCTTTGTTTGTTTATGAATGTCCCATGTTTTTTATTAAAAAAATACTTTAGTAATAAAATGTAGCAAATATGGAAATCAGGTCATCCCTCAGGAGTTTTTTGTGTTGCTGTTTATTGTTGTTAGTGGTGGTGGTATTTGTTTCGTGACTGTCCTGAACTAATCCTGTAAAATCTGTATTCTTTGCCATATGTGATTACTGACATTTCTGCTCAGTTTGCCATTGATCAGTTAATCATTGGTCAGGGATTTCCTTTAATGTCTTCAACCTATAAATTTCCCAATCTGCTAACGGGCTCTGTGGGCATGTTTGGGCATGCCTTCAAAGCTCAGGCAGGCAAATTACAACTTTGCCTTTGTTTTTTGGGTCCAGCATGTACAGAGCCATAAGGTCAGCCAGTGGGGAAAGATTAGGGCCTTTTGAGATCTTTGCTGAGCACATACACATCCTTAAACATATGTGATACGTTCTAGATTCCCAGAAATATGGTGGAGCTCTTCAAAGACCCCTATAGACATCTCCTTCCCCAGTTCTTCCTTTTATATTTTTTGATCAGCTTCTTGATTACCCCGAGAGTTATCATTGCCTCCGGCAATGTCAATATTAAATAATTGTTGCAGATTTCTTTCTACAAGGATAGACACAGGATTAAAAGGTATTCATAGTAAATGAACTCTGAGTCAGGTTACATAAAGATGAGTCCTGTAAGTGGGTGTTTCTATGGATCTGCTAGAAATGACGGATTGCGGCAGTTCCTGCCTGCTCCTCCAGGGGCTGCGAGGCTGCTGGTTTACAAGAAAACTTTCGTTTTCAAGATGACTTCGAAACTAGAGAGAATGGGATGGGAGTATATTTAAATGCCACTAAACTATCTGTGCTTACTGAGATCCACCCATTTTTCTTGAATAAATATTCCTCGAATTTTTGCAGGCATTGGGTTAATTCCCAGAGTTGTAAAAAAGTTGATTTGGACAATTTTGCCAGTCAGTATCCTCACTGTTTTTATGGTAAAGTAGTAGATTGTTGGAGGATTTTACTCTATCATTCCCTCACTCCCACATATTTATACAGGGTTAATAATGCCTTATTAAATCATTTAATGTTCTTTATTGAGCTTCAATAATGAATATGCGGGGATTCTGCCCAATGTTCTCTAAGATGGACTATACATGCACAACTATATCACTTAGAGGATTCCTTCCTTCTTTGAAGAGTAATAGCAACCTTTCAAGTCTGGTTCACTTTCTAAAGGAACTTTAGTGTTGGTGGTTTGAGAGTTTTCAATTAGGGGTATCATACTCATATTGATTGTGCTCGTAGCCATTTTATATGATATAACTTTAATAGTTTTTGTTATAAATAATAAATCTACGTATACTCTGGGAAGGGGCAAGACACTCTGAAAATGTCTTTGGAAAATTTTCATGAGATGAGCTTAAACAGATTTTCGATAGCCATTGTTATTGATTTTATTTAAATTACAAGTGTGTCGAATTCCCTCTCAGATGCAATTGTCATAAACCATAGATAGATATTCTTTTTTTTCTATAACCTGAAATGAGGGAAATCATGCACAATTACATAATCAGGGGTTTAAAATCAAATAAATTCTTAAATACAAATTGTCTGTCACTTTATGCATAATCAGGGGTTTAAAATCAAATAAATTCTTAAATATGAATTGTCTGTCATTTTATGCATATTATCTAAATAATTAGAATTCACTAAGGCAAAAAAATAAAATAAAATAAAATAAAATAAAGCAAAAAACCACACACACTAGAAATCCTCCTGTGTATAGAATGGTCTATACCCATTCACTAAATTTAAAATGCTAATTTTCTTTGGATGTTCTTCGAAAATGATGTACATTGAACATAATACTCATTATTTAAGCATATTTCAATGAATGTTGGGAAAAAGGAGGAAGTAAAGATTTTGTGCCATTAAATGAGCTTTCAATTTGACTTTCCAAAGAGCTGTTTATTTACAAATAAAACATTTTATTGCTTATCTTGTAAACACACATCCAAAGTGGATGTAAAGCTCTCAGAAGAATTGCTAATGTTACTAATGTTAAAACACACTCATCAGGGTTCATAAAGTAGTTTCTACCACTATAGAAAATGACTCTCTATAATATTAACATCATAAAGAAAAGTTTATTTTAAGGAAACTTCAGAGAAATAGCAATTTATAGGATTCTGGATTTGACTGACATCCAGACTCTTAAGAAGACTCTAAGAACACTGGCCGTTCTCAATATTGAAGGTTCTATAAGTACTAACAGCTCCTTAAATATTCTTCTGTTTCAATGTGTTTTTTTTTTTTATTGTTCATGAACTTTTTACAAAAAAATACAGTGTTAAAGCCTACACTATGCAATAACCACATGCTTCTGTGCATTCTAGAAATGGATCCACTACTGAAGATTCCACAACAAATAGAAAGTAAAGCGAATTCCATTCTTGCTAGAGAAAGATATGTATGATATTCTATGTTTTAAGTAACTGGTATGTTAAAAGAAAAAAGAGGTCATGATATGAGAGTAAGAGTTTATAGACATCAGCCTAGCAGCACAAGAATCTCGAAGCCCTGGATTCTGCCCTTACCCGAAATGATGACTTGGGCAAATTGCTCAATCTTCTGTATATAATTTTCCCATCTATAAAATGATAATGTTAACATCCACATTTCAAGGTGCTAGCAAAATAGGTCAGTATGTAATAGTTGATTCTTTTTTAAAAAAATTTTTAATGTTTCATTCTTTTTATTTTATTTTAATTTTTAATGTGTATTTATTTTTGAGAGAGAGAGAGAGAGAGCATGAGCAGGGGAGGGGCAGAGAGAGGGAGACACAGAACCCGAAGCAGGCTCCAGGCTCTGAGCTGTCAGCACAGAGTCTGACGTGAGGCTCAAACCCACCAGCCGTGAGATCATGACCTGAGCCAAAGCTGGACGCCCAACTGACTGAGCCACTTAGGCACCCCTCATTTATTTTTGAGAGAGAGAGAGAGAGAGACAGAGCTCAAGTGAGACTGGGGCAGAGGAAGAGGGAGACACAGGTTTAGAAGAAGGTTCCAGTCTCTAAGCTGTCAGCACAGAGCCAGACGTGGGGCTCTAACTCACGAACCATGAGATCATGAACTGAGATGAAGTTGGATGCTTAACTGACTGAGCCACCCAGGCACCCCTGATTCTTTTTATAAAGGCAGAAACATTTATTATGGAGTAGAAGACTGAATTACCTGGGACTATCTAAGGTGAATGTTAACTCTTTGGCTTCAGATGTCCAATAGGAAGCCAGAGATTTTTTTTTTTTTTCCAGGAGAGATGAGTGGAAAATTCAAGAAGTGCTTTGAAAATTGTGTTTAGAATGGTTAACTTCTTCCTGTCCATTCAAGGCACAACCTTCAGGGGATCTGTCCTGACATACATGTCACCCACAAGTGGAATGAGTCTTTTGTATAACTAAAGAACATAGGGTTACATCATAGTTAAGATCCCTGGCTCAGTTAGAATTTCTGATTCCCCACTTACTAGCTATATGATTTTGGCTGAGACTCAGTTTTCTTACATATAAAATAGAATATCTGCAATCAATCTAAGAGGATTATTGTGAGCCTTCAATGATATTGTATATAGAAATTACTTAGTACAGTGACAGCTACATTATAAATACTTACTAAATATTGATATAGTAATAAACTATTATTGATAAAGATTATTACCTGTATCAGGATTGTAAATAATATATGTGCAGGAAATACATCATCTAAAATATATCATAAAAATTTGGTAAGATATTTGAAGAGGGAGTCCAATTATTTATCTGCTTTAAATGTGTCTGATTCTTCAAGGTTTCTGGTTGTAACCCATGAGTCCTTGCAAACTCTTATATAAAGTATGTAAGGTGCAAAGTTCTTGAAATGGAAATTTCTAAACCATGTACAATAGGTAACATTTAGGAAGAACCTGAAATTTGAACCCAAATAGCACCTTTAAAAAAGCATGAATACAATCATGACTTATTGCAAGTGGGGTGTCCACAGTCACAGTCCTGCTCAAAGAAGCTACTGCAGTACAAGGGAAATTAAGAAACAGAGTGGCTGAGAATTATTTTGGAGAGGTCAGGCTTTTAGTGAGTGATAGACAAAGTTGGTTTCAGGAGATTATCCTAGTGTTGGTTTTATCATCAGAGTAATATCTTCTCCAATTAAGATTAGTCTGGGTGAGGGGATCCTGGGTGGCTCAGTCCATTAAGGATCCGACTTCAGCTCAGGTCATGGTCTCACCATTTGTAAGTTTAAGCCCAGCATTGGGCTCTGTGCTGACAGCTCAGAGCCTGGAGCCTGCTTCGGATTCTGTGTCTCTCTTTATCTCTACCCACCAACCACCACTGTGTTTCTCTTTCAAAAATAAACAAACATTTTTTTAAAAATTAAAAAAAAAAAGAAATAGGCTGGGTGATATTCAACATTCGTGTTAGTACATTATAGTTCTGATGTTCTTTTGTTGAAATGTTTTGGCGAAGGTTTGAAAGAAAGACCCCAAATAAGGGACATTTGAATAAATTAATCATGAAGTGACAAAGATGTCTGAAAACTACAAGTTATTCAATTATAACTAACATAAGACAAATCTGTAGTAGGGATATTTCTTTAAAATGCATTCTTGGGGCACCTGGGTGGCTCAGTCAGTTAAGCAATGGACTCTTCTTTTTATTTTAATGTTTTATTTATCTTTGAGAAAGAGACAGAGTACTAGAAGAGGAGGGGTAGAAAGAGAGAGGAAGACACAGAATCTGAAGCAGGCTCCAGGCTTCGAGCTGTCAGCACAGAGTCCATTGGGCTTGAACTCACAAGATCATGACCTGAGCCAAAGTCCCATGCTTAACCAACTGAAACACCCAGACACCCCAAGCAATGGACTCTTGATTTTGGCTCAGGTCATGATCTCATGGTTGGTGAGTGCAGAGCCTGATATCAGTGCAAAGCCTGCTTGGGATTCTCTCTCACCCTCTCTCTCTCTGTCCCTTCTCTGCTTGCATGCATCCGCACACTCTCTCTCTGTCTCTCTGGACAGATATTAAAAATAATCCAGTTTTTAGACATATATATACACACACACATACATATATAATGTCTTTGTGCCTCAGATTTCTTACCTGTGAAATTTTGTCTCAGGTCATGATCTCATGGTTGGTGAGTGCAGAGCCTGCTGTCAGTGCAAAGCCTGCTTGGGATTCTCTCTCACCCTCTCTCTCTCTCTGTCCCTTCTCTGCTTGCATGCATCCGCACACTCTCTCTCTGTCTCTCAAATAAATATATAAACTTTAATAAAATAAAATAAAATAAAATATGCTCTTCAATATGCTTAAGGCAACTGGTGTTGAGCAGTGATATTAAGAGATTCTCAGGATTAATGAATCGAGATTTATCACGTTTTTCAAAGACAGTAGAAGGAACATAGAGTGTATTAGGGATTGATCAGGGCTTTTATTTGGTAAGCGTATCTGGAATAATCCAGTTTTTAGACATATATATACACACACACATACATATATAATGTCCTTGTGCTTCAGATTTCTTACCTATGAAATGAGGATGGGATTTCCAGATAAAATTGAGGATGCCCGGTTAAATTTGAATTTCTGATAAACAATGAATAATTTTATTCATAAGTTCCATTCAATATTTGGAACATACTTATAATAAAATTTATTCCGTGCTTATCTGCAATTCAAATTTAACTGGGAACACTTTATTTTTATTTGCTAAATCTGCCAACCAAAATTTGGATAATAATGAGTTGTGAAGATTCAAAGAATTAATACATATTAACCACTTAGAACCGTGTCCAACACAAAGGAAGTGCTCAATTAATGTTAGCTTTTGATAAAATGACTACTATTATCACCCTCATGTGAATATAAAAGACTTTTTTTGTGAATTGAAAGCTGCTATCATTTCCCATGTACAAATATTTGGCTATTCATATATCCAAAAGTCATAATCACTCCATGCAATTAATTTTTTAACCTGAATCCATTCTATTTGGGCCTTCTGTTCTTGCATGGATAGCACCATGATGTTTATCTTGCTTATAGTTTTCAGTTTGCCAAATCAATCGTTTAGGAATTGATTGTTCCTAGTTAGATTATCTATTTCCCAATTTGGTTTTCTGTCCATTAGTGAAAAATAGGAGAATATCTGGCTTTGTATGAATGTCAGTTGGCTGGTCTCTTTCCAGGTACTGATGGATGAAATAAAACTACCTCAATTCAAGATATATTTCATGTATTTTCTAATAAGAGAAATGGAAAAGGCTAATAATTTGAACTATTTGTCCATGCATATCATACTTCATGTCCCCAATTTCTCTTAACTCAGTCATAATTTCTGTTCTCTTTTAGTCTAAGAGACATGAGGCCTTGATTTTCTCTAGGGAAATCTTATTCAAGAAAAATTATCACGACTACCAAATTCTTGTGTTTACTTGGGCCACATTCAAGAATAAGCACGATATAAAGAATACATCATCTAATTCTATCACCAGCACTCAAACTGGAAAAGATATTTTAAGCTAAAAGAAAGCAAGAAAGAAAGCAAGAAAGCAAGCAAGATAGATAGATAGATAGATAGATAGATAGATAGATAGATAGATGATAGATTTAGAGGGGAATCAAGAGTATTAGCTTTTGGTGAAGGTACAGTCAGTCCCCTTTACTAGGAGGAGGAATAGAACCCTAGAGAATTTAGGTACTAAGAATGTATGACTATGATCCCTTCCTGTCTGATTGACTTGGAAATTGCAAGTTCGTCTCAGAGTTCTTTAGCCCACCATGGCATTGACGTGTGGAATATAGATGGCAGCATGGTGATCCTAGGAACGTGGCTCGGGATAGCCTAAAGCCAAGTTCTCATACATGTTGTAGGGGGATAAATTGTCACCCATGTCATCTCATGTAGTCAGATTGTTCCAGACAGCACCCAAAGAGTCAGCAGAGTCAGAGGGATCTTTCCTAGTGGCTAGAATAAAGGCCATATAACCAGAGACCAAATGACAAAGTAAATACTTCTGCAAGTACTGTCATAAAATAGTTCAAGACAATGATCAGATGCAAACTCTGAGGACAGGAAGCTATATGAATCCTTCCCAACTTCCAGTTTAATGCTCCTCTAATAAGAAATGATGGAGGAGAGTAGCCTACATGGCTTGAGTTTTCTTCCTAAATCAAGAGAAAACACTGAGGTGTTTTTACCAGGTGGCTGTTTTCACCCTGGATGCGGGGGTGGGGTGGTGGTAAGAATTTAAGATGGAGAGGATATCTACTTATTATAGACAAATAAAGTTGCACTTCTCATTCTTCATCCAAAGCGCCCATGGTGTCTGAGGCTCGAAGATTTATATTTGCCTTTAATAATTATCAAACCAGTCTAACTAAATGCAGCTTATACTGAACATGTACATAACAAATTTATGAGACGGTTTAAATGAATACCCATTAGGGGTGCCTGGGTGGCTCAGTCGGTTGGGCGGCCGACTTCGGCTCAGGTCATGATCTCACACTCTGTGAGTTCGAGCCCCGCGTCGGGCTCTGTGCTGCTGCCTCAGAGCCTGGAGCCTGCTTTGGATTCTGTATCTCCCTCTCTCTCTCTGCCCTTCCTCTGCTCACGCTCTGTCTCTATGTCTCTCAAAAACAAATAAATGTTAAAAAAAATAAAAAAATAAAAAAAATACCCATTAGATATATGGAAACATTCATACGGGCGTTAAAAACAGCAATGTGCCAGGCAGAGTACTAGGTGCTGCATAAATGTATTTATTTTGCTCTTGACCATAATCTTAAGAGATTTGCAACTTAATAATATTAAACCTGGGGCTCAAAGAGATGGAGTGAGTTTTCCAAGTCCCATACAGCTCATAAGTGTCAAAGATTGAGTTTGAATGAGAGCCATTTACTTCAAATAGAAACTTTTGGGGATATCAGAACATAGTGCCTCCCTACTAAACATCATTTGTTATCAGTCACTGCTCAACTTAATCTGGGACAGCCTGCCTGAAACTTATAGGGATTTTCTCTCTTTCATTTATATTTTTAGAAAACAAAGGCCTTGGCCAAAGCCAAGTTTCTACAGAGGTACGTTGTGCCCACTTCAGTGGCTTTGGAACTAGAAAACTTTGCCTCAGCAATTCTCAACTGCAAATTAAACACGTTGAGTGTAGAAATATATATTTTATTCCTTCCTGATGAAAGAAGAAAAATCTACTGGATTTTTGACAAAACCCTGGGTTAGTAAAAACATCAGTAGCAGAATTCCTCAGAATATGTGTCATTTTAACTCTTGAACACGTATGTTTCTCTCCAAAAAAGTACAGATACCGAAAGTACATTTGAAATTGGACTTAGGGCTGACCATAGAGTTCTCTTAATGTCAAGTTCAGGAGATGCCATTTGGAGTATTCTTGTTTTAACTGAGTCTGGATCAAATGGTGTTCCTTCAGGTAGTATTCATAGTTCTCATAAGTCTTGTCTCTTAATCATGGGCCATTGCCCTACACCAGCAGAAAAGTGCAATGGTTTCTGGCATATACTAAGTTATTCTCACTACTTGTGTGTACTGAGGATCCCCCCCACCCCCATATTTTACATGATTTCATGGACAGAGTAAATAGAAAACTTTGAAGTGAGTGTCTCTGGCACTTTAGTTCACTCCATCATTTTTTTCTGGAAGTTTCTCAGTAATTAATACATGATCTATGTTGCTTGTTTTGCTGCAAATGCATTTCCTTAGTTAGCTTATGAAAATAGACGTTTATTTTTTTTTTTAAATGACTACCTGGAGAACATTATTTCAGACTCACCACTACCCAGAAAAATAAAAAAGCTGTCTACAGAATTAAGAGAAAAGAATCTCCAGGGCTATTACTTCGATGTTGAGCACAGTTTGACAAAACAGATTAAATTGTTCATATTATATTAGAAGCTTCTTTCCTGCTATTGGGGCTAAAGAATGGACTGGTCTAAATATCTTGATGAAATATCCACAAAATGTCTATTTTATTGTGGAGAAAAATTACTTGTCATAAATTGAAAATAATACTGTAATCGATGATTTACGCATTGTCTTTAAGACATTTTAAAAAATAATTTCTTTTGATGCCCTACCATACTGACCCAAGAAGTCCGGTAACATGTTCTTGTATGCATCTGTGGAGAAGGGACTCTTCGAGCAACCGTAGAAATGTCTGGTCTTGTCAATTCAGAGGCTCCATGGTAATGTCCTTAAATACAAGAAATTTGCTTTTCTTTTGGCTGTTTCTTTCTTTTTCTTTTTTTTTTTTTTAATTTTTTAGTGTATAATTTTGAGAGAGAGAGAGAGACGAGTGCAAGCAGGGAAGGGGCAGAGAGACAGGGAGACACAGAATCCAAAGCAGGCTCTCTGCTCCGAGCTGTCAGCACAGAGCCCAACTGGGGGCTTAACGTCACAAACTGTGAGGTCATGACCTGAGCCAAAGTCGGAAGCCCAACCCGACTGAGCCCCCCAGGCGCTCCTCTTCTTGGTTGTTTCTAATGGCAGGAGTCACATTCATGTTAGCCATTCCTGAATGGCTACTCCATTCTTCTAGAGGTGTTTCATCTGTTTCCCTGAAGAGATTAATTTAAAATATCACTGATCTTTCCTTTGTTCATATTCACATGAGTACGTTAAGAATTCTTGGGGAATTTAAAATTTTACCCAAAACAACAGAGTGTGCCAAAAATCTCATATGGTATTTAATTATGTAATAATACAACTTTCATAACCGGGATATTATTCCTGGGGGTAAACGTAGTATGTGACGATTTAAACAATTTAATTTCACTCCTTCCTAACCATAGCCTTGACATTCTGATTCAATAAAAAAAAAGATAATTTCTGTCAATAAACTTATGGTCGTTACATTTCACTTAAAATCAGACTTTGTTGTTGTTTTTTGTCTTTTTATCAGAAGCTTAGACAAAAATTTTAACATCTCTAAGAAAAGTTTTTTCTAAGAAACCATTTATCTTAAGTCCAGGATGGAAACACAGGAGAGTTTTGACATTTTGAATCTGGTTCAAGGAACTGGCAATGTGAAAACACATGAAAAAAGCAAAGAACAGTTTAAAGAAAAGGTTACTATAGTCTTTTGCAGTAATCCTAAAGATATATAGTTCATATTGTGCCAGATTTAGATAAAATTACTTTGGGGGAAAATGTTCTTACTCTACTGAAACTAGCTTTCCTCTCCTCATCAATTAGATAACATATTAAGCACTAGTGATAGAAAGACATTTGAAAGCACTGTCATTTTAGCATAATCTTGATTAATGTCTGTAAAGTTCTGTAGGCTGCATTAGGGAAAAACTCCATATTAAGGGAAAAACTTAGCTTCGTGTGACTAGAACAGGGAAAAATATGCTCAAAACACTGACCCAGGGTCTCTCGATGATGCCACCCGGTGCCTTCTAAATCATCAAGGAATATTTAAGAACTGTAATCTGTAGTTTTACCAGTAAGCTCATAGTGCATTATTCTATTGCTAATTAGTAGTTTATGGATGGCCTATATTAAAACATTATTGGAATGGTATCTTTTATTTTGTATTAACAGACCAGTCATTATATTGTACTACAAGTTCAGAAGTTGGAGTATAAACATAAAGGTAGTATTTGACATTCTGGACTTTCCTCTTGTGGAATCAGAAACCATGAATGGAGAAAATTACTATGAGGACAGAACTTGATGGAAAGTGTAGAGAATTAAATATTAGGTTTCTAGAACATCTGAGTGTCTTTAAGTTTTTTTTTTTAAGTTTATTTATTTTTGAGAGACAGAGAGAGAGAGAAAAAGTGTGAGTGAGCACCAGCGGGGGAGGAGCAGAGAAAGAGGGAGACACAGAATCCGAAGCAGGCTCCAGGCTCTGAGCTGTCAGCACAGAGCCCAATGCGGGGCTGGAACTCACAAGTGGTGAGATCATGACCTGAGCTGAAGTCAGATACTTAACTGACTGAGTCCCCCAGGTGTCTCTAAGTTTTTTAACCAGGTGTTAACATCTCTAGGATGTTCCAGAAATGTTCAATAACATCTAAGATGGCTTGACTAGCTCTCTTGTGGTTACTGGGGCAGTAAGATCTTGAATGAATGTTCATATGATATAGCAGCAGGCAAAGCATAAGCTATTTCAAGACAGCAAAAGCTGTGACTCCAACTTGAACTTCCCAGGCTAAGTTACTTTGAAATATACCTATGACAAAGAGAAATTATTAGGGATTTAATGAAGAGGTGGGGCATACCTCATCTTTTAGTGGTGTCCTCCCTCAGAGGCTCACAATTTTAAGATAAAAAAAAAAAATTATAATTGTTGGGAGAAAAAAAATGTTCCCTTTTATACATGTAATTAATTTTGACAAATACAAATTGTTTACATTTATTGCTTAAGAAGCTGTAATCGTTCAGTCTCTTGGGTCACACTTCTACATGAGGATATACATTTCAGCAGGTACTTCCTTGAAAGGAGGACAACTCTTTATCAAGAGAGCAAATAAAGAGCACAAATCCAATTACTCCACGTGGGTTATTAAAATACAAATTTTACTCACGCTAACTGAAGATTTGTAATTTGATCCACATAAGTGTGTATAGTAGCAGCAGTAGTAGTAGACCTACTATATGCAGGCCATTGTCCTTGATACTTGAAGCATGTAGACATGTTTATAAAAAAAAAATCATTTCCCACAAAGACCTTAATCTAGACTGTTGTGTTAGTCAACTTGGACTACCACAACAAAGTACCATAGCACGGGTAACTTAAAAGACATTTATTTATTTTCTCATTGCTCTGGAGTCTAGATCAGGTTGCCAGTATGGTCAGGTTCAGGTAAAAGTCCTCTTCCTGGCTTACAGATAGACATCTTGTCTCTCCACATTGTGGAGACAGTGTGCTTTCTGGTATTCTTCTTAAAAAGACATTAATCCTATAGGCTCAGGGCTCTACCCTTAAGATTTCATTTAATTGTAACTATTTGCAAATATAGTCATTTTGGGGTTTGAGCTTCAACGTAAGAATTTGGGGAGAACACAAACATTCAGTTCACAAAAACTATAGTACTTTCTCCCTATAACAAACTGGAAAAAAAAAAAAGAGATAAGGATAAAAGATGAAAAACAAAAGAATACAAAAAAGTATGAGGAAAAATTAATAAATTTCTATGGATGCTTAGTTAAAGATTGCTTCTAAAAAGTAGTCCATGGGGTGCCTGAGTGGCTCAGTTGGTTAAGTGCCCAACTTCAGCTCAGGTTATGATCTCACAGTTGGTGAGTTCGAGCCCTGCATCGGCTCTGTGCTGACAGCTTGGAGCCTAGAGCCTGTTTCGGAGTCTGTGTCTCCCTTTCTCTCTGCCCTCCATTCATACTCTGTCTCTCTCTCACAAATATAATAAAACACTAAAAAAAATTTTTTTAAGTAGTCCATGGAGAACACAGTGTGATATATAGATGATGCATACAGTGACCATGAGATTTATTTTTCAAGTTGGGTCCCTTTCAGATTTTAGAGGGGCTCTACCACCCATTGCAGAATTGGTGAAGCCCAAGGGCAGCCGGCTCACGGTACGGGTCTACCAGTTGCATGGATTCACGTAGTCTTATTGAAGAGCAGTGAGTGAAAGAAGAACAAGGCAGGGAGGATTTCTTTACACGGAAAGAAATCAGTCGAGGTTTAGACTCAGATTGCAAGTCAATGGAAGCCATGCAAGCTTTTGGAGGCAGGAGTGCCATGATCCGAGCTGGGCTTCCATCATGACCAGTGGGGAAGCTGAGCGGACTGTATGGGTAGACGTTAATAACAGTGGTGACTGTGGAAGCAGAACTTAGGGAGATATGCAGGTACAGGTGACCGAGCACAGGGAGGAAGCCCAGCGCCGAGGGCCACTATTCTCTCCTTACACATTCTTTTTTTCTGTTTTTAACTTAAAAATCTTTTAATGTTTATTCATTTTTGAGAGAAAGAGAGAGAAAGCATGATCAGGGAAGGGGAAGAGAGAGAGGGAGACAGAGGATCCAAAGCAGGCTAGGCACTGACAGCAGCCAGCCCCCGGTGGGGCTCGAACTCACAAACCGTGAGATGGTGACCTGAGCCAAAGTCAGAGGCTCAACCGACTGAACCACCCAGGTGCCTCTCTTTACACAATTTTTGTTCTCTACTCCATTCTTTGGGCTTGGCACTAAATATTCAAAACCTGCTTTTTACCGTGTGGAAGCAGGTCGTAAGTTCCAAACATCATGAAATGCTGCTTCTCAGTTGAAAAGTTCTGTGGGCGAGTAGTCAGCTCAGGTGACCTCTCAAAGGTAATATTTTCTTATGCCACTAAAGCAGGCCTCGTGTGCAAAAGAAGTAATATATTAAACACTGTTCTGCTTGAGGGATCTTCCAAAAGTCTCCAGGCACCTCCTAGCTGAGATCTCTTCATCCTTCAAAATAAAAGTAAAAGGCAATGCAGTCTGGGAATTTAAACGTTTCCAAGATTTCTTACATTGCCCTTTCAGAGTACAGTTTGGTAGGTTTTAGATAAGGAAAATGGAAAAGATATTATGTTATAAACCTTACGCTGCATATTAAAAATATCCTTAATGTGAAGACAAAAACAAGCAAGTTACTATTCTCTGCACCTCTACCTCTACTCCTCCTCTGAGCCACTGGGGGAAGATCTCTTTTAGAACTACTCCGTTTACCTGAACAATATTTAGATGTTTGTCTAAATAGTTAGAAGGACAGGAAAACCGTGTCATAGATCATTTTTGTTCATTCGTCGGATCAAAGCATGATCATTTTATTGTTTATGGGCAACTTCGAAGCATTAGTCTTCAGATTTCTGTTGCTTTTCACGGACAAGGATACAGGAGATTTTTTTTTCCTTGCCACATGCCAAAGAGGGCGCTTAGAAATTATTTTCTGAGAAGTTAAGTTTATCCACAGACCTGCAGGCAGAAATCTCTTCTTCAAGTAAAAACTGCTATACCAGGCCTCATATAGATTTTACAAAGACTTAGTATTCAGTTGTTTGAGTCACACGCCTCCGAGCAACTTGTGGAAACATCAATTTAATTATAACAATTTATGACAGCCATTTACTTCTGAATCTTTTGCTAGGCACGGGTCATACTCAGGAGTAATTAATTCTCAGCCTGATGAGGGAAATGAGTACGGAATAAGTATGTCTCTTTGTTCCGGGAAATGAATACAGTTTTCAGGTAATGCAAATGGGAAACACAGGGAGGGAAAATAACACCATCCTACGTAAAGAAATCACAAAGACCTTGAAATAAGTAACTGAGCATTTGAGAAAATCCCAGATCTTGCAGTGAGATGAAATGCGTACATTTAGAATATTCTGGGGAGTTCTGAAACTATTTTGACTTTAATCATAAAGCCATTGATTCCTTTGAAGAATGGGCTCAGGGCAAGCAAGATACTGGAAAGCCAGAGGAATTAGAAAGTGATACAGTGGAACAAAAGCAAAGCTGAAAAACACAAGATTGGTATGTGGCCCAAATATAATTTCAAAATATGGTTTTAGAGAAACTCATATTAAAGAAGCTTAAAATAATTACAATTTGTAGGGATGTGGATTTCGCAAAATATAGGCTACCGTCTACAGGATGCTGACAACTAATAAGAAAAATAAGAGGCTGCAGAATGGTGACATATGATCCATCAAGCCAAAGTTAGGAGGTCAAGACCAAGTTAGATGGGTCCAGTGACGGTAAGAGCGTTAGGGATACTTTCCTTCGAGGGAATAAGAGATTTCATTCCTAGTGTCAAACTTGAGTTTGGTACCTCGAGAGAGAAAGGAAATGATGACAAGAGGAAGGTCATAGAAAAATAATATATCCTCCATTTCCTGAGCTCCTGAGGCAGGGCACCATCATAAGGAATGTGATTATTTGACGGTGGAGGAAGACCCACCAAATGAGTCTGAGGAAAGAGAACTGGTTTAGTGACACAGCTGTAGGAGTGTGAAGTTAAATTTAAAGAAAATGATAAGGGAGTCTTTTCCAGCAATCATGAAGACCTACCACTCATGTTATACTTGCTTCATAAAGACTTACTTGGGGGTGGGAAGTAGGGTGAGTTCTTATTTTACCAGTGTCCCCACCCATTTCCATGTTATGATATACACATTTGAAAAACAAAACAGTTGTTTTCACTGTGGTCAAGAAAAAGAGTGATTTGTGAGTAGGACGTTGGAGAGCAAGAATGACACCACTGGATCCCGTTGGGCCTGGCCATATGGATTGCAAGGGACAGTCAGCAAAGGAGGGGGGCTTGAAGTAATACTGCACAGGCTAAGCCGAGGGTCTTCCAACCAACATCCTAGTGGACGAGCGCCACCTGCCGTGTTCGCCCTGGTGCGGATTCCCAGGATCCGCCTCCTGAGAAGCTGCTGCAAGAGAAAGGGGTAAGCCTGGCTTGAATCTGCTGTTTTCCCAAGTACCTACTTTTTGGCTGATGTGGTTATTTCCCCAGTCCAATTTTGAAAAATTCGGAAACATAAGTGAGAGGTGAAGCAGCAGAAAGAACACACAAAACCCTTTGGAAATAAGAAAGCATTCAGAGTCAATTCCTAAATGCAACCTGTGGGGTTATAACACAGTCCCAGAATGTTAGTCTTCTCTCAGAAAGAGTGATGATTTACTGAAAGGCTCAAGATAGTTAGATTCACATTTAAAAAAATACATCTCCAGAAATGAAAGTTATCTATAGTTCATTTCAAACACTGGGATTGTCAAGAGGCTTTCTTGCTTCCTAATGCAAAAGTAATGCTTAAGTAGACCATTACATGTTAAAACAGAAGCTGAGAAGCAACACTGAGAAAAGGGCCATTTACTTGGGTTGTATATAATGGAAAACACTCTGTTCCAATACTATATGATTGATACTGGTAATGAATTATACAAGGAAGGAGCATGAAATTCTTTTTCAACTGATTTCAATTATTTTACATTTACCAATTAAACTAAATTAAAGTAAGTCAAGAGATACTCAACTGTAATATATTTTTTCCCAACAAAATTGCTTCCTTATTCATGTTTGGGATCTTCAGGTTTTAAGTCATGGACAACATGCATTAAAATCATTTAAGGGGTTTGTTCAAAGTCCAGATTCCTGCACCCTACCTCACATCAACTGAACTGGAATCTTAAGGGCTGGACTATGAATATCTCCCTTTTAAACAAGCATCTTAGGACATTAGGATCCACCTAATGTTTGGATATGCTTCCTTTTGAAAAGTCCCAACTCTTCTTTTGATAATATGCCAGAAAGAACAAAGCTGGTTAAACTCGCAAATAAAATATTGACATACCCCGATAGTAATGTCAGTAAATAGCAAATAACAGCTTCTTTGACCCCTTGTGTGTTTAGTCTGTGGACCAGCATCATCAGCATCTGTCTGGGAGCTTGTTAAAAATGTGGAATGCCAGGGGCACCTGGGTGGCTCAGTCGGTTGAGCGTCCCACTTCGGCTCAGGTCATGATCTCACGGTCCTTGAGTTTGAGCCCCGCATCGGGCTCTGTGCTGAGAGCTCAGAACCTGGAGCCTGCTTCAGATTCTGTGTCTCCCTCTCTCTCTCTGCCCTTCCCCTGCTAACGCTCTGCTCTGTCTCTCTCTCTCAAAAATGAATAAACATTAAAAAAAAATGCGGAATGTCAGGCTCCACCTGAGAATGGCCAAAGCGGAACCTATATTCTAAACAACAACAACAACAACAACAACAAACAAAGGCCAGCTGATTTTTGTGTCCATTAAAATTTGAAAAGAACTTGCACTACTATTCTCTACAAATTCCTTGAACTAGGTCAACGATGCCCAAGTGAGAATTTTATTGTAGGCCAAAAAAGAAGCAAGAGTTGAGGAAAAGATTAACCTATGGCATGATGGGGAAGAAAAGAAAGAAAGCTTGCAATGGCCTCCAGGGGAGCAATATATTTTAGGAGCAATCATTTTCCCTGAGATGGACCCTGATCCCAGAAGGGACTGTTGGATGCAGTGTTATTTTGATTTTACTGGGTTCAGGCTGATGGACATCACGCTCTCTATTCCGGTTTAAGCCTAGAAGCCCTGAGGTTAAGAAGCTTCTGTTATCATCATTCCACTCTAGGTGTTTTGTGCCTGTCTTATATTCTATCGTACATCATTTGCTTGTTTATTTATGAAGCATTACTAGAAGCGATCAACTTATAATAAGTTCTCTCTCTTTCTCTCTCCTCTCTCTCTCTTTCTCTTTCCCTTTGCTTTCATCAACACAAGTTACTAAAAAGCCATGAAAAGCCCTTTTCTTGTTCCAGAAAGAGGCCTGAACTTGGAGGCAGAAAACTTAAGTCACAAAGTCTACTTTTTCCATTTTGTGTTAATAACCACAATGCATTGAACTCTTAAATCGTGCCGGGAACTACAAATCAGTCCTGAAAGAAAACATTCATTTCAACTTAAGAATAAGGGAATTTAGCCCCCAAGAGTTTCGAATTAAAAAAAATTTCTAAAATCATACTGCTAGTAAATGTCAGGCTGAAATTTAGAACCATACCTGTTTAAACCCAAATGTCACTGATTATGCTAATATTCTGGGGGGACGTGGATAAATTATTTAGGTTCTTCGAATGTTATTTTTCTCACCTATAAACTGATGAGGCAGGGCTTGCAATGGTACATTAAAAGATTTTCAGCTTGTGTGGAATCCTCAATTCTGCTATCTATATTTATAGCTTCCAAAATCTAATGATATATATATTTCAATATTGTTTCCAATATGAAATTACCCATGATGATTTTGATCTGTAATAAATAATACAATTTTGTCTCTTCTATAATTAAAATTTTCAAAAGTATAAAACCTTTTGTCACCCTTCAGGACAGGTGATTTTCGGATCCCACTTCAGAAAACACGTCTGTGCCCACACAGACCCCTTCTTGCACATCCTGGAGTTCTAAAGCACACACTGAAAACAGCCAACTTGGAAAAAGAAGAACTAAGTTGGAGAACTTACTCCGCCTGACTCTGAGTCTTACTCTAAAGCTGCAGTGACAAGGACATTGTGATACCAACATAGGGACTATAGAGAAGTAGAACAATGTGGCAGAAATGGAGTCCAGAAATTAACGTAACGCCAATGTAGTCAATTGATTTTGACAAATATATGAAGAAAATTTAGTAGAAAAGAATGATTTTTCAAAATATGGTGCTTGAAACAATCAGAGAACCTCATGCAAAAAAGAAGAAAAAGAAAGAGGAAAAAAATAAAGGAAAAAATTTGATCTGTAAATCATACCATATATGAAAATTAACTTTAAATTTATCATAGACCTACATTCAATTCCTAAATACATAAAATTTATAAAAATAAACATGAAGGAAAATATTTTTAACGTTACTTTGAGAAAGTTTTACTTTTTTTCTTTTTTGGGGGGGCAGGGGGGAGATTTCTTAAATACAACACCGAAAGCACAATCAATTAAAAAAAATAAATTACATTCCTTCAAAACTAAGAACTTCTGTTTTTGAAAGATACTGATTGGAGAATGAAAAGACAAGACACAAACCAGAAGAAAGTATGTGCAGATCACATATCTGATTAAAGACTCTCATTCAAATGTATTTTAAAAAAGCAACCCTCAAAACTCAAAAATAAGAAACTAACCAACCCAACTTTAAAAATGGGCAAAATTTAAAAAAATGGGCAAAAAAATTGAACAGACCTTTCTTCAGAGAAAATATATGAACGACAAATTAGCACATGAAAATGTTCTCTGCACTATGGGAAATGCAAATTAAAACCACAATGAGTTACGGCCTGGTGACTACAGATATTGATACTGTATTGTATACTTGAAATTTGCTAAGAGAGGAGATCCTAACTGTTCTCACAACACAAAAAATTGGTAACTACATGAGGTGATGTGTTCATTCACTTGATTGTAGTAATTATGTCACGATATACACATATGTTAAATCATCACATTGTACACCTTAAAAAAAAGAAGTGTGTCAGGGGCATAAGTAATAAAATATTATACAAACTTCTGGAGAAAAAGCACAATGGGTCTGTTAGAATGACTACAACTGAGATGTCTGACCACACCACGTGTTGACTTTGCTGTTGACCAAGGATGTTGATAAGGATGCAGAGAAACTGGAACACTCATCCACTGTTGGTGAGAATGTAAAATGGTCTTACGATTCTAGAAAATAGTTTGAGAGTTCCTTACATGTTAAACAAGCTTATTCCTCCCCCATTCAGTCTTAAGTATTTACCCAAGGGAAAGGAAAGCAAAAGCTCATAAAAGTCGTTTTTTCATGGCAGCTTTATCTGTAATAGCCCAAAACTGGACACAACCCTGATGTTCACCCACAGGATGGACAAATGAATTATGGTATATTTATTCAATGAAATACAATTCAGCAAAATAAAAAAATGAACTATTGATACAACACCATGGAGGCCTCTGAAAATAATTATGCCGTGGAAAAGAAAACAAACAAAAATGAATATGCATTATATGCTTTCATGTATATAACATTTTAGAAGATGCAAACTAATCTCCAATGCCAGACATAAGATCAGTGGCTACATAGGGATGGGAGGAGTGGCAGGGAAGCTGGATTACAGAGGAGTACAAGAATGCGTTTGGGAGTGACGATTAACTTGTTTGTGGTCAGGGTTTCATGGCACATATATGCATATGCATCATATGTTGATACATATGCATGATATATACATATAAAAACTACCAAATTGCATACTTAAAATACATGCAGTTTGTTGTATATCTGTTATATTTTAGTAAAGCTATATTTTAAAAAAGAGCAAAACGTATTGGAGTTCTCTCGTCCTCAAAGTTTGGTGGAATCCACTTATGAAATCACCTGTTGTAGTGTTTTGTTTTGTTTTTTTAATAGGAGTAATTAGTTTCTTGAATAAATTAGTAAATTGCTTATTAGTTTATTTCACTTAGTTTTAAAAACTAACCATTGATCTGTTAGTTCTATCATTTTCCTACAATTCTAGCATTAATTTCCTTTGACCCAAGTTAAGAAACAATTGAATATGGTTGGTGTATAAGATTAGCAAAACAGGAATGACAATGGAAAAACTTTCAGTATTTTAAAAAAAATTTGAATTGTTTTTTTTTTTTCCCTTGGCATATTTTGTATCCCCCCCTTAATTTTTCAGGGAGAATTCATGTAATATTTCTAGTTGTGGTAAATCTTTGACAAATATTGTTCTTAAAACTATGTTTTAAAACATATATATGTCTGTACCCCAATGTTTATAGTAGCGCTATTGACAATAGTCAAAGTATGGAAAGAGCCCAAATATCTATCAACCAATGAATGGGTAAAGAAGATGTTGTGTGTGTATATATATATACATATATATACACAATGGAATAATACTTGACAATCAGAAAGAATCAGATTTTGCCATTTGCAACAACATGGGTGGAACTAGAGTGTATTATGCTAAGTGAAATTAGTCAGTCAGAGCAAGATCATATGACTTAACTCATATGTGGAAATTAAGATACAAAAGAGATGAACATAGGGGAAGGAAAGCAAAAACAATATAAAAGCAGGGAGGTGGACAACCCATAAGAGACTCTTAAATACAGAGAATACTCGCTAAATGGGCAAGGGACATTAAGGAGGACATTTGTTAGGATGAGCATTGAGTGTTATACGTAGGAGATGAATCACTGGATTTTACTCCTGAAATCATTATTGCACTATATGCTAACTTGGATGTAAATTGAAAAAAAAAAATTGCCCAGAAGATTCCTAGAGCAAGTAGTAAGTATTATTTTAATATTTATTTATATGATTGACTTAATTATCTCCAGCCAGGAAGGGTATTTGTCTCTTATTAGCAACCATTCCAACCATTCCAACATGTCAAACTAAACCATTGTGATCTCTTTGCCAGTCTAATTAATGGCCTACAGCAACAAAGGAAAGAAGTAGATATAATATAGGAGCCTTGATTTTTCTCTACATATTTCGATATTAAAATGATCCAAATTCTTAACACAGTATAAAATCCTACAACTATAATCAGTTATTTCTCCATCATCCATTTCAATCACCCAGAACACCTGTTGTTTCTCTACACATCACCTGCTGGGCTAGACATCATGTTAAGTGCCTTACAAACGCTAATTTATCTAACATTTAGAGCACCTCTCTATGATAAATTCTGTTTTAATCCCTCTTTTACAGATGGAGAAACCGAGAAACAGTAAGGTAAAGTAGCTTTCCCAAGATACCTGTCTATTAATGGCAGAGTCCGACACTACTCAGGCCATCTGGCTATAGAGGGTGTGCTCTGAACCCACTCCATGCTGCTTCTTGGGTTTCCTACTTTTCCTTTTTCTTCTTTGCTCTGCATTTGAAAACATCAAATTCATTTATGAACAAATGAAAAATTCTATGTCAGAGGCTGGGAAAAAAATAGTGGAGGTGGGGGACACAAGATTGAAAGTCTCCAATAGAGACAGGCATGCATGTGAGGACTCTCATCATTGAATGCTAAAGAATAAAATCCCACTTGGGGTACTTTCAACCACAATAAACAAACAAACAAACAAACAAACAAATGAATAAATAAACAAACCAACCAACAAACAAACATATATGTGTCTTATAATAGTAAAAACCATAATAACATAATATTTTTCAAGAATTGGGATTATTTTCTAACTGAATATTAATGTTCACTAATTAAATGCACTATATGTTGCTGTTCAAATTAAACTGAATAGCTTCCAATAAATATTTTAAAATTATGTGTGATGATTATATTTTCAAATAATTAAATTACAAGTGATAGTTTATAAAAGTGGATTGACGCTTAGAATGCTGTAGATCATAATGATTGACACAATCCCTTTGCATTATCTCAGTAAAAATTCTGGTCATGTCTCTGACAGAAGTACTGAGTTGAGTTTCTAGCATAGCTTTAATCCCTATGCAGCTTGCCTTCTGTTTTTATACATTATGAACCGGCTGTCAGGTAAGGTTGGAAAGAATGGATGGACGACATTGGGTCATAATGGTATGCTTGTTTGTATTTGTTATTTTAAGAAACGTAAAGCAAATGTGCACAACTGAATAGAAATACGTCATGTATGTGCACGAATCACAAATGGTCCTTCCTGGAGCTCTGTTGCTCCAATCAGTGCTCACATATGACTGAGAGTGATCATTTACCTGCCTCCCAGCTTTTTCTGTGCTGTGGGGGGAACGGAAGCTAATTCTTTTCGTTAGAAGTTGCAGCCATTATGTCTAGAGAGAACTGTGCTCTTTACAGCAGTTGCCAAAAATATAAGAATGAAAATAAAGTGCATATCTCATTGAGAAAAGGAGTATAATTGTGTCTTAACTAAAATTGCTTCTTTGGAGCAGTAGGTAAAAAAAAAGATAGTAAACAGCATAGTTAAGTCATAGAAGATTCGGAGGGTAGTGATGTTTATTCGCTTTGATTTAATATACTTGCAAATAATGAGTTTGAAAGAAGCATTAAAATGTGTAAAATTTTACAAAGTTGGTTCAACATTTACGGCTTTATTCATAAGATGAAGAACTTGCTTGCTGAAACAGAAAAAAAGTTTTATATCAGTTGTATAGAAAGGGATAAAACTAGAATTTGGTTTACTTTCTGTTAAAATAGTTTTTTGTTTTTTAAAAAAGTCTGTGTCTTCTGTATAGTTTGCCCGAATTATGGACATTCCTTATATCATGGGAGCCTGTTAAATTTTGGTGACTTTTTTTCGCATGTTTTTGAATAATTTTTTAAGAAGTCACTTCTGAAAATGCTACAGACCCTAAAATTCTTTGTTCTTTGGCACAAAGTAACAAAGTATTTATCTTAAGTAAAGTGTGTTTATCTTAAATATTACCTCAAACTTTGTCTCTATACACCTATGACTTATGTTCATGTCTTTTCTGCTTTGCCAATTATTTTTAATATTGCCTTTCTTCATATTCAAGGCCCCAAATCACAGTAATAAAATATCTTTTACACTAACCTATCTTGGGGCTTCCCAAGCTGCCTTTAGGCAACGCCGACATTAGCCCTCTCACTTTGCAAAATGAGAAGGCTAGAAATAAGTAGGTATGTTTAGCATTTTTCATGTTTTTAATTTACTTCGCATTATTGTGAGAGCAGTCCTATTCATCAAACCCACAATGTGAGAAGAGCTAGGAAAAATCAAAAGAGAAGCTCAACCCATACAGGTTAATTATATACAAGTAAAATGATATCAATATGAATGCATTTACACAAATGCGTACTTTACATGTTGGACAGAAATAAAATCATGTTCGTGCACAAAAGCTCGTGGAGTAACTTTCAACAAATTGATTTTTAAATATGTTTTGTATCTAAGTTTAAATAGATTTTTTATTTATGAGTATTCTTTTGCAATTTTTCCTACAATGGGAGTCATCCGGTTAGAAAAGATGGTACAGAATCTGTTCTTAATTTTATATGAAGTCATCAGTGAAACCACCCCAGTCCTGAAAGGCATTCAGATCAGCTTCATCTCACTGGCCAAGGTTGCTATGGAGGACAGAATGGGCCTAGACTTCCTCTCCGCTCAAGGTGTATAGTCTTTGTAATTGTTAATATATTCTACTCTACCTTGATTAATGCCTTGCACTAAGTGGAAAAGTCAATACAAAAATTTAAAGAAAATGTCATCTGACTTTATAAGGTAGACTGATGAGTTTGGGGATTTTTTTTTTTTTTTTTTTGGCTGCCTGGGTCAGTCCCTGGCCCCAGGTGGCATGGTGGAAGTGAATACTGCAGATTGGCCTCATCCTCCTGCTTGGAACCCTGTTGATGGTAGCCTTAATTAAACACTGTATGAGACAAATTGAATGGATTTGTTGCCAACTTCTGCTGGCAAGGTTATAATTAGAGAGGCTGACAGTAGTATACTCATGAAAGGGTTTGCTGGATGCAAAAACAGTCAAGAAAAGAGGTGTGGATACGTTGGGGAGACAAATTGCCACGTGTTTCTTACAGTTCTGTACATTTTTCAGACAAATCTCAAACAGGTCTTTGTAGAGGATGATCTTTTTAAGGACGTCTGTATTGATAACAACCTTGGAAAATAGTGTCTCACTCAAGATTAAGGGAGAGTATTCATTTACCGTCCAATATAATAAATAGGTTTGCTTGCATTCCATTTAAAAAGAATTGGGTTTCCTAACTGAGATTCTCCATTGCCACACAAACCGTTTGCTGACCACCATTCATCAGTGTTCCTCTATGTTGTCCCATTAGACTGGGGACACCAACATGAAGCTCGTGCTGCTTGCTGTGCTGTGAGTCATAAAGTCCTTTGTCTCTGACCCAGAAATCTTGTGTCTTCTCTCTGCGCCAATGAAACTGTGGCATTAGCTGGCTAGCTTATAGGTTAAAGGACATTTTACGAAATAGCTAAAACCTGGAAAGAGCCCAAATGTCCATCAGCACTATATTTAATAAAAGATACAAAGAAATTCTATAAAGCAATGAAAGGAAACTACTGTCTCATACAAGAGCATTGATAAATCTCACACTAACCTATACTAACTATTTATGAGCAAAAACAAAACAATATAACATGTATTATGTACAGTTCCAGTTTATATATAGTTCAAAAGCAGGTAAATATAGTATATAGTGTTAGAATTTAGGATGATAATGACTTTTAGGGAAGACAGAGGAGTGGAGGAGTCAATGGTTAGGTAGAGACATGAAGGACCTCTTAGATACTGATAACATTCTAGCCCTGGATGGGGATGGTGGTTAGACAGATTTTTTTTACCTTGTGATAATCCACTATTCTGCTCATGACTTGTTTGATATTCTAGTTGTGTATGATACTTAAGTGAAAAAATTAAATACATACTACATATACATACCTGCATGCCAGCCCAAATTCCAGCTCTTTTCTCCATCAATTTCAGACAACAAACGCTTTGTAAAAAGAAATGACCGAGGTTGCCAGCCTTATTTCTGGCAGAACCTCCAAACCAGAGTACTATAATATTTACAATAATGATTAAAATCATTAACATGTGCTATTAATATCTTGAAAATAACTAATATTTAGTATTTCTTATATATTAGTATTATAGCAACTCTTTTGCTTGGATTATCTCAATTGATCCCCTCATTCTAATTATATAATGTGAGTATCATAATGATTTTCCTCATTTTCAGGTAGAGAAAATGAGTCCTAGTTCAGATAATTTACTAGTTCATGTTCATCAGTCTAACAGAAGGTGGAGCTACACCTGAAACATAGCCTGTTTTACTCTGTACCCCTCCAGTTCATCCATGATTCTATACTGATTTCTACTAAAACCTTTCAGATGTGGAAATCTGTGATCCACTGAAAGGGAAAAATTGGAGAAGCCAATGCATGGTACTACCCAAAAGCAAAAATAAACTGAGCACTGAGAACCAATTGCTAAGCAAAGGGGTGTTAGTAATAACATTTTCTTTTTTACAGAAGTGAAGAGGCTGCATCTAGTCAGAGCAGGTCATTAAGCTCAAGCAAAAGTTCACTGAAGCAAAGGCATCTATTGTTTATCTCAGAAAATAACTGGAGGGTTTTCCAGAAAGAGTGGAGCAAAAGGTAAATTACCGACTAGAAATGTCAGCAGGAAGGGACTGCACACTAGGATCTTTTTCATGTACAATTGACAACAGCTAAAAATAAATCGAACATGGCAATGGCTCCCTATGTTTCTGTAGCCCCAGGATGCTACTTTCATTTTAATAAATGATTGAACAAAGTGTTTAACTTCTTTCTGTTTTCAGGCTGATATTCAAAGGCACAGGAAATGCATTATTGAATATTTTGCTATGCCCTAGCTTTGGGGAAAGGGCTGTTCTTAATAACTAGCACTAAGAAATTGTGTGGATCCCCATTAATAGTAAAGGAAATTAAAGTTGTTTTCTCATGAGAACGGACGACATGTCCTCTGCCACCCATGTTCCTTCCACTTCCCAGTGAAGACATAAAGTTAAGACTTCTGGCGAAGAGAAAGGCACACCATCTGTGATCACAAAATAAAATGAAATTAAAAGACGTCTATGAGAAGAGACTTTGTGATGATGCTAAGTAGAAAATCAGATTTGGGATTTGTTAACACCAAAGCCTACACAGTAGATTCTCTGCTTGTGAGTGGTTCTCAGAGACATGAGTATATAATGACCATGTATTCGGATCCTTGGAGGGCAACAATGGCTAAGAATGGTGGCCTCAGAAGAGAAGTTACAAAGGAAACAGAGGAGAGGTATAAAAGCAAGAACTAGGATACAGAAATTAGGGGAAAAAGCTTTTAAAAGTAACAGAATGTGTAAAGAAAATTAACTTGAATTAGAAGTATGGGATCTTAGCCCAGCTACTAGTTGTATGTCTGGACTAACCACCTTGCTTTCCTGAGCTCTATTTTCTATGAGTATTAGAGTATATCATTTCTTAGACTTCTTCCAACTCTTCTGTATGTGATATTCTATGATCCTAAAGGCGGAGTGGTCAATAGCACTCAATGTGTGCTAAAGGAGGAAAGAAGAATGTGGCATACTCAATTTACTAAGAAAGAAATCCCTTGTGATCTTTTAAAAAACTACGTGGTTGCCAGGGCACCTGGGTGGCTCAGTTAGCTAAGCGTTCAACTTCAGCTCAGGTCATGACCTCATGGTTCGTGGGTTCAAGCCCTACATTGGGCTCTGTACTGACAGCTCAGAGCCTGGAGCCCACTTCAGATTCTGTGTCTCCCTTTCTCTCTGCCCCCCGCCCCCACTTGTGTGTGCACGCATGCTCTCTCTCTCTCAAAAATAAATAAATAAACAACAACAACAAAAAAAAACCCTACGAGGTTGTGAAGGTTAAAATGGAATGAGTAGTAAGCCATCATATCCTAATTGTAAGCAATTGGGACAATCTCACCTAAAGAATACTATAGAGAGGGCAAGGTGAGATTACTCTGGCCAAGACAGGAAGCCAGTCAGTCCACCAGCCCAAGGATAAATATGACCACAATCTAAAGAAGCTGTGGCTAAAGGAGGCCAAAGAGATAGATACCTGAGATAGAAGGAAATAAGGTAGGGACAAAGATAAGCACTTGGGAGAGATTAGCATAAAGGAGATTGCACGCTTGCACAGGTAGAATTGCAAGATGGACAGCTGTAACCTAATACAAACTACTGGCTTAAACGGCAGATCTCCAAGGCATGCTCTATTCAACTTTTTAAAAAAAGAGATTTCCTTATACACAGAGTCTGCCACATGGACAGGATTTCAGAAATATTGGATAATTTATCCCCATTACTCAAGCTCCAGTGGGTCCAAGAATCTACCCTATGGGTATAGCCAGGCTTAAGATCATGTTTTGGAGAATCTCATGGTAGGTTCAATTATGTCCCATGAACTATTTTAAAAGGTAGAAGAAAGACTAATAAAATTAAGAAAAATCAACTTTTTGGAAAATGCTAATTATTTTAAAGTCTCATAACAAGGTAGTGACCTTTAGCTATCTGCAAAATCAAATTGTGCAGAACACATCATTGTGGAGAAATAAGATGCTACACAAATGACATCTTCCATGGCATCAAATGATGGTTTCCATAAAATATCAGAAGAAGCTGACAAATTCATCTGGATTTTTTCACCCACAAATGAATATGTTGTTGAAAGCTTACCTTGTGCCTATTTGTGTGTTTTCTAATTGGTATGCAGCTCTTTCTCTGCGTCCTGTGATAGTTATTCACAGGCTGTTGCATACTGACTTTCATATGCTTTCTTCCTGCCTCGGACCAATGAAGCAATAAATAAGGAGGGAAAAAAAAGATAGGTCTCTCTAAACAGCACCGGAGCAGTAGTGCAGGAAATAGAAAGCAACTCCCCGAAGAAGCAAATGCATTCATAGCAAATTCCACCAGCAAACGAGTAGTGTCATCCAGCTAATTATATGTAATTGTCCCCTATATTGAAACAATAAATAAGGTGGGAGTCCAGCGCTGCATGTTGGAGATTACAACTCTATATAATAGAAGGAAAATAAATGAGGGAAAACTGAAAATAGGTGGTATGCACTAAAATTATTGTCACAGGCATTTTACAGCACTGCCCACTGGCATAATTTTTTCTATATCCATCCACTGAATACTACACGTAGGCATACCAAAGTTAGAATGGAAGTTGTAGATTTTCCAAATTCTAGGGTGACTCTGAGCATTCCACATAGTATGATTAAGCACTCAAAACCATTGTTCATATTTTGGTCTTATTAACATGGCCACTTGTCCAGGAATAACAAAATACCAGAATTTCTTAGGCCTTTGGAAAGATGAGCATGTCTTAAAACATGGCATAAAAATCATTAAATCTGATCACTGTCGTTGGTGTGACCAGGACATTCCTTGGTAGCCATTCTCCTGTAATACAGACACTCTTACGCGTTGAAGGAATCTTTGTGACTTAGGACAAAAATTCCAAAAAACAGCCACGAAGCTACTAGTTCAATGGTATGGCAGCAAATACTGATTATAAAGCCCCCAACTACTTCCTATAATTCACTCTCAGCTGCACAAGATCATGTCTCTCTGCATAGAAAGAACAGCTCCTACCCTATCCCACAACTTCAATTTATGCACGGACATGTCCTTCTCTCTTCATATTACAACTAGCCTATCATTCTTTTGCTTAAGGCAAAAGCCCAAGTCCTTCCTACTCTTCTTTAATTCCCACAGACCAAGGCCAATGTTATAACCACTTATTTATAGAGATACAGCCCAACATCAATGGTCTTTATTCAAGGCAGAGAGCAGAGAGGACCAAGATCCAAATTTGGCATTGCAGGGTCCTAGAAGGCTATACCCTCTACCATAATCATATTTTTGTTACTTCTTTGATAATTTGAAATAGACATATTTTAGACATATTTGTTCATCTATATGTATATACATCCATCTAGGTTTTTGGTTTTTATTTTTTAATTTTCCCTTCCATTCAAAGAATATGTGTCGAGTGCCTAATACATATTAGGCTCGTGATAAGGCCTAAGAGATACAAAGATGAATAAAACATAACATCTCCCCTTAAGGAGCTCTTAGATGGGAGAAAATAAACTGAAATGCATTTTCCCCCTTATTAGCAATTCAGACCAGTTCTTAATAACTTAGAAGTTGGAGGTGGGGAGAGAAGAAGGAATCAAAATATACATAAACCAAATTCAGTGCATTAGGTCAGCTTGTAGTTTTATTGATAAAATAAGACAGCAAAAGAAAATACAGCAGTGTATGATAAAATGCTCAATTAAATAAAATCAATATGAAAATGCCTAGTATAGACTTATATTTTTCTATTATCAGAAAACCTTTTATCTTATTTCTGGTCCACCTGCAATAGCTGTGGACAATGGGAGAGGGGATGAGGTTGCAAGAGTAGCTTCAATGACACTTGTAAGCTCCGAGATGGAAACTTGTGTTACCTGGTCTTTTAAGTCCTCTGTTTGACAGTTTTAGACCATGTTGACAAAGTATCAAAATTCCATATTCTGTCAGGCAGACAAGCCTCCTGAAAGCCTGCCTACGTGAGATCATCCCACCAAATCATATCGATATTTTGTAGGCAAATACTCCAAAGCTATGAGTTCAAAATCTGACCTCCCCCTTGTCTTTCACTTCAGTTTTCTTTTGTGCTATCAAATCAACATGAAATAGCAAGGCTTCTTTATTTCCAGATATAATTTCTTTTTGGAACTGTCCTCATAATGTCTTGTTTCTTCCCACAATTCTTACGTAGGAAATATGCATTTAAAGGAGATTGTGTTTGCTTGCTTGTTTTGTGGGGTTGGAAAATCTGTTGACAGGAAGATAAGTCTATCAGTATATTTTCTTTTAATTAAATGGAAGTTTAAAAAATTGTGTAAGTTACTGTATCCTTGACAAATGTTGAATGAGTGCCAACTTTGAAAAAAAAAAAGTTTGTGCAAGTCATTGAGGAGGACAATGGATAAGAAGAGAAGTATAAAAGTCAAACATGAGTGACAACAGTGAAATCTATTAATTGTATGAAGAGTTATAAATCTGTTGTCATAAATTCCTGCTGGGTCCCTTTGCAAAAATTATATTCTCCCATATGAACGAGGCCAATACATGACAGTTTATCATTAAAAGATTATTCCTTTTAACAAATATTTAGTCATCTGATATAAGTGAGGACCTTCATTGTGAAGCAACTGATTTTGAAGCCAGTAGTCTTTGCTTCAATTTTTATCTAGCCAAAACCCTATTCTTTTTTTTTTTTTTTTAAATTTTTTTAACGTTTATTTATTTTTGAGAGACATAGAGATAGAGCGTGAGCAGGGGAAGGGCAGAGAGAGAGGGAGACACAGAGACACAGAGTCTGAAGCAGGCTCCAGGCTCTGATGAGCCATCAGCACAGAGCCTGATGTGGGCCTCGAACTCACAGACCGTGAGATCATGACCTGAGCTGAAGTCGGCCGCTTAACCGACTGAGCCACCCAGGCGCCCCCAAAACCCTATTCTTGAAAGCTCACATAATAGTAAAGGCCAAATGGATAAAGAATCCAGAATTAGGAGTGGCAGGATAGGCAAAGTAAATATAACAACAACAATGGGTGAAAACACACACAAACACACACACACACACACACACACACACACACAATAAATAGATACAAAGATCCCAAATACTTACATGTAAGGAACACACAATGGCATAGGTAGTAGAAGTTTCTTTAGGAAGTATTTCCATAGAAGATGGATTTAGAGTTTATTTTAAAAGCCTGGGGAAACACAAAATGGTGGAAGGCAAAGCACGGGCTATGCTCCGTGGTGTTTTCCTTTGACAGGAACACCTTTAAAAACAGCCTGATAGACCACAAGCCCCAGGGACTAGCTGTTCATAGCTAAATATCCAAAGACTTGAATACCCCAACTGTGCAAAGTCAGTTCAACTTTGCCTCGTACACCCTGAAGCTACTTTAGTTAAACCTCAGTCATGTTGTTTCTAATGATGGAGCAAAACAAAATAAAAATTGCAAACCCAATTCAATATAAGTGAATAAAACTGTAAGAAGTAAAGGCACACAGCAGCCAATAATTAAGAATACTAACACTATCGTTTCTCTAGGAGCCCAAATTCAAAAAGATTTTTTTATATTTGATTCAAAAATAAAACTTGTCTGACTGGGACTCAAGCTTACAGCTTAATCAAATTGATGTCACTCTACTCACAAAGAAAACGTGTCATAGAAAACAAATTAAGTATCCATTAAAACATATTTTGGGGCACCTGGGTGGCTCAGTTGGTTGAGTGTCTGACTTTGGCTCAGATCTTGGTCTCACAGTTCATGAGTTTGAGCCCTGCATCAGGCACTGTGCTGACAGCTCAGAGCCCAGACCCTGCTTCAGATTCTGTGTCTCCCTCTCATTCTGCCCCTCGCCAACTCATACTGTCTCTCTCTCCCTAAAAAATAAATTAAAAAACAGTACAAAAAATAAAAAAAAAATTTTTTTTCAATGAATTTATTTTCATAGAAAGACATAGGAAAAATGCCTACAGTACTCCAGGAAGTGAATAATAAGGAAGTAGAAACACTGACTTTTCCTTAGCAAGGCTAATTTGGCTACTGACTGTAGTGAATGCCTATCTTGACCACAACAGACACCAATTACTGAGGCCTCCCTGATGGTACCATTCCTCATGTGTGGTAAACCAGCCCCCTAATAATAAACTGATTGTTGGACCCTCTCATCATGGAGGCAGAAACGACTTCTCTTCTTTACTAGAATAGACATGTATTCCAGGTATCCATTGCCTTCCTTGCCCACCATCTTTCTGCCAACCTATAGACTCGTAGCACATTTTACTCATCATCATGAAACCTCCTACAATATTACTTTTGACAAAGGAACTCAAATCAATAAAGAAGCATGCCAATGAGCTCATGCTCACAGAATTTACTCACATTACCATGAATGTACCTCATCGCCCAGAAGCAACCAACCTGACACAGTGGTGAAATAACCTATTGAAGACACAAATACAAAACAAATGGATTCAAATAATAGATCTTGAAATGTTTGCTTTATATTTTAGAGGATGAGTTATGGTCTAAATAAGCTATCAGTGTAATGGTGCTGTAAGGGCTAAACGGGACTATCTCCATTTTGTTTAAGGGCAAACTGAGACTGACTCCATTTTGAGTCCCCAGTGCCTGCGCAGAAGCTTAAAACCTGCAACTTTCCGGTTCCAAAAGAACCACGCCCAGTGACCTATGTAACAGGACTCTGACCCTTCCTCAGCCAATTGGCTAGGGTCATGGCCATCACCCCTCCCACTACCTTAGATCCCTTTAAAACTCTTGGGCTTTTGGAACACTCTTTCTCTCTCTCGACCCACCTCTGCATCAGTACAGGTATGAGATTGAGCTGAGCTAGCTCGAATAAAGGCTCTTTGTTCTTGCATCGGGCTTGGCTCCCTGGTGGTTCTTGGGGTTCCTGAATTCTGGGCATAACAGTGCTATTTTGCTCATAGCCAGAGTATGCAAGTATGGGAGGGAACCAAGTGGTAGAAGTTGGAGTTGCTTCTCTCTCTTACGCTCAATAATTGTGATATTGTGATTTGTAATAAGAAATATATATTTGGTCTTTGTCCCTATTCCTGGCGCAGAGCTCCTAGAATCTTTGGAAATTCTTAAGTGATAAAAGCTATAAAGATGTCTTGATATGCGTTAAAAATCCTTTCAACCACACCTGGGTTTATGTAAATGAGATGACTTTGGGAAACATTTAAGGATGGGGCTAGTTTCCAGGGGAGCCAATCAGGTGATTAGAAGGTTGGAATTTTCAGTTCCACCCTCGACCTCCAGGAATGGGAGATGTGCTGGAGGCTGTATCATTTGCCAATGGCCAAATGGTTTAATCATTATGTCTATATGAAGCCTCCTTAAACACCCGAAAGAGAGGATTTGGAGTGCTTTTGGGTGGTTGTGTGGCAGGATTTTTTACCTCAATATCTGGGATTCCTTGTCTCATCTCTTTGAAAAATGAAGAGGTGGACACAGAATAAAATGAGAAGCAGACAAAAGTTTATTAGAATATGAGATTGGATGTTTTATAAGGTTGTGGTCATCCCCTTTTTCCTTCCCCTTCATTCCTTCTCAGGTTCTACCGCTATTTGGCTTGGTAACTCAAGGTGCTGGGTTGTCCATTCCTGATTGGTTCCTTTCTAATGTGTGAGGGGTGGTCTGTGGCTGTATCATTCCTTACGGGTCCTACATTTTATGATCTACTACTTGTTTCAGTCAAGTCTGTTCTCAAATTCCTGAGGGGAACCTCAGGGGGAATGGGTGGTGTCTGTTACATTCTTAAGAACCACTTTATGCCTGAGGGGGTTTACTGAGATCAGGCACTCCCAACATTGTTCCAAAATATGAGTTTTTCCCCACCCAGGGACCTCAGGTCCTAATCTTTCCCTCTCCACCTACTGAATCCTATCTTTTCCTATGGTAGCTGGACATGAAGAAATGCAGTGCAAAGGGCACATTTAGAGAGGACACAGAGGCTTCTTGCCCCTTCCACATGCATCTTTGTCCTCTGCATCTCTCCCATGTGGCTGTTCCTAAATGATATCTTTTTATAAAAATCATTAGTAACCAGTAATCCAGTAAATAAAAGTGTTTCGGAGTTCTGTGAGCTGCTCTATCAAATTAATTCAAACTCAACAACTTGGACTTTTAACTTGTGTCTGAAGTTGGGAAGTGGCCATCTTGTAGGACTTTCTTTAAAGAAAAAAAAAAAAGGAAATTATAGTCTCATGATTAGCTACAGAAATGAGACAAATATTATGATATTAAATATATACATATACTCACTGTAATTGCCATAATTATGGCAATTACAATGTAATTATGGAGGATACCTCTTATCGATTAATATGAATAATATACGAATTCTCCCTTTTTTAGCTTTTTTTGCTTATCACGGCACATACGATTAGTTGGTCAGTGATAGTTATCTATCTAATTTAATATTCAGGTTAAAGATCATTTGAGTGATTTTGTAACTAAATTAAAAGAGAAATGTGGGGCACCTGGGTGGTTCAGTTGTTGAACATCCAACTCTTAAGCTCAGGTCATGATCTCACAGTTCGTGGGTTCAAGTCCCACATTGGGCTCTGTACTGACAGTGCCTGCTTGGGATTCTCTCTCTCTCTTCCTTTCCCTTTGCCTCTCCCCCACTTGCATGTAACCTCTCTCTCTCAAAATAGATAAACATTAAAAAAAAAAATAGTGAGGGGCACCCACGTGGCTCAGTCGGTTAGGCATCTGACTTCGGCTCAGGTTATGACCTTGCAGTTTGTGGATTTGAGTCCCACATCAGGCTCTATGCTGACAGCTCAGAGCCTGGAGTCTGCTTCGGATACTGTGTCTCCCTCTTTCTGCTCCTCCGCCATTCATGCTTTGTCTCCATCTCTCAGAAATGAATAGACACTAAAAAACATTTTTAAAAACAAGGTAGAGAAACATACTTTGCTTTGTGATTTTGTTCCTGCCTTATCGAGAGAGAAGGCAAGAGCATCTTCATTTGTCCAAAGAGAGTTGCAGCTTATTTGGCAGAACAAATAATTTTTATTTTGTCATAAGAAGAGTCAATACATGTAAGAGGATATGGAGGTTTGTTGAGAACAGCCAAAGCAGTAGATGGAGCTGGTTTACTTACCTGTCATTTTCTTTCATGTCCAAATTCACCTTTCTTGACTTTCCTTTGTAAAACTAAGACTAGATTTCCTTAAACTGTGTATACCAGACATCCTCGTTAACTGACTGACTTTTACATTCTGCCAGAGGGAAAATGAAAGATAGGAGAAAGAGGAAAAATGGGATTCTCTTCTTTCATTTCTTTGTTTCTTTGTTTACTGTGTCTATCATTGTTGTGCCATCAGTGGCTGTTGGCTCTAATCACCTGTTTCTTTTGGTGCCATAAACAGCTTTGCTGTCTCTCTCAGTCATACCAGAGAAAGCCAGATAGTGCTTCGCATGCCCCTCGACCCCTGACCACATGCTTTGTAGCTCCCGAAATGTCATTTGGAGATAAGCACACTCTCTGTCTAGAGGTCTGAGCACCATTCCAAGAAATTCTAGTCTAAACACTTACATAGGTCATAGAAACCCCCAGATGGGGCGCCTGGGTGGCTCAGTCGGTTGAGCTTCCGACTTCGGCTCAGGTCATGATCTCTCGGTCTGTGATTTCAAGCCCCGCATCGGGCTCTGTGCTGACAGCTCAGAGCCTGGAGCCTGCTTCAGATTCTGTGTCTCCCTCTCTCTCTGTCCCTCCCCCGCTTGTGCTCTGTCTCTCCCTGTCTCAAAAAAAATAAAGAAACATTAAAAAAAAATTTAAAGAAACCCCCAGCTGACTGGAGCATGTACCTAGTTGAGACAATCGACTGTTAAAGGAAGCTACTTAAATCACTCTTGAGATGTATCAGTTAATTGCCATTGCAAAATTATCCATCTCTCATCCCTTGTATTCCTAGCATTTGCTTATATTGCCAGGTTGTGGGTTCCGGGCCAAAGTGGAAGGAACTAGTTTGGGGCCAATTCCATTGCAAGTCCTGAATACATAATCCAGGTTACCTTATGTTAGGATATAGGTTTATCTTGCACCAACGACTTTTGTTCTTGACTATTAGAGTCTTTGCTAAAATTCTAACACAGCGGGAAAAGTTGCATCTAACATCTTATCATATATATTGCCCTTGAGGGAAGAATGGCTATGTACGATAGGCAGCTATATTTGAGCTCTATAATAGGGTAAAGGATTTTTAAGAATGAAAGCCAACCAAATATGGTGTGGGCTTCCTCATGAGGTGATGAGTCTCCTGTAACTTGTGACGTTTAAGTAGAGACAAGATGACCATTTATTTGAATGTCATTTGAAGTTCATTGAATGAACTGACTCCATTTCTACATTTTATGATTTTTGGAGTTAGATGGCACTTTCAAATGCATAGAACCAACATTGTTTTATTTTTTTTTTTAGTTTTTACTGATTCAGAAACAAAAGCCACTAACATGTACTGTTCATTCAATCACTCACTCAATGAATATCCTTTGAGGGTCTAATAAGTACTAGGCACTATGTGAGGCACTGAGAAAATTAAGAACAAAGATACTGTCCCTGTGATCATAGAGCTGATAGTGGCCGAATGCAGAAAACAACCAAACCTCCCTTGGGTATTTCTACTCCACAACGCTATCTTGTCTACTTAAAGTTCCTCATTTGAAATGGATCATAAACCAATATAATTTTTTCATAGATAATTTAAAATGACAAATCACCGGCAATTTAATGTAAATCAAGTTAGTATCAGTAATTAATTCACACGTGTCACGTTTTATATGCTAGAATGTAATTCACTTATTACACATTGTCACATTTCAAAAGGCTGCCTTGCCTGCACACGCCGGGATTTCCTGAACCGCATCCCGTCTCTACGGAAGCGTTCTTTTTCCAGTCCTGGGGAAAACAGAAGGCACAGCAACACAAATTTAGCCTGAACTGCTCAGGACGCAGCATGCCTCAACCCTATGCACTTTCCATTTGCAAAGTATTCAAATTCCTTTACTCAGAAAGGCAGCGAGGAAGGAAGGACTGCCTGCAGAATTAAGAGCGAGCGTGCGGGCAGTGCATTTTTCTTTCAGTTGGTTAACTGAAAATCAATTTCCTATTTTAAAAGCAGACCCATCAAAGGCAAGTGTCCAATTTTAAGCTAAGGTCTACAATATGCTTTTCAATAAAATGTCTTTCCCTTGTCTCGTTTCAATGTCCTGTTACATATTTCCGAAAGCTCAGCTTTCAAACTTGGTGTGTGCTATGATTGTGCGGAATGAAAAGCTCTGAGCGGCCACAAAGAAAAGTATCACTTGCCTCAATCTCTGAGGAGAGGGCCCTTTGAATTAAGACTGATTCCACCTGCGCAGCCCGAATGAGCCTGAATTGATAATGCCCGCGTGTTGTGGGTTTTCTTGCTTTATTTCCCCTTGCGTTCTTTTTCAATTCAGGATGTATTGTGGGCCATTATCCGATTTTCATAGCAGCATGAGTGATTACTAAAATGCCGTGAAAGAGAAACTAAATCCTTAAAAAGAGGTATTCATTGAAGGCTCCTAGGAATCACACGCCAATATTCTTTTGCCCATTATTGGGATTCAAAGCTGAATGTTGGAAACATCCAAAGGAATTTAACTTTACCTCACAAATCTTTTTTTTTTTTCTTTTTCTTTTTTTCTTTTTCTTTCCTTAAACACTTGGAACTCTTGAGACTGAGGGCTTTCCATTTATTTTTATGTCGTTACTGTTATTGTTCTTTACATAGATCCATAAGGTAGTCGAGCGAAAGGAATGACAAAGATAGGTAATTTTTCTGGTCAGATAACTGCTCTTGCTCCAAAGCCCATATCTAGACCTCAACTCTGCAAAGTCCATTGCCCTTTGCCCTGAGGAAATGGAAAAGGAGGTTTTGAACAAACCAAGACTGCAATAGCCTGACAGTCCTTAAGTACAGCATTAAAAAAAAAAAAAAAATAGGAAAGTGGCTAGAAAAAGTCAATGCTGGAGATGGGAATGCTGCCTGTTTAGAGAGCAGATGGACTGTAATTACTGATGCTCTAGCAGAATTAGCAGGACGGGTCATGGAAACAATACACAATGGCAACTCATGCTTGCTGAACACCTACGATTTGCCAGATACAGGGACAGGCTGTGGGCATAGAAAAGTGAATCAGATACACTTCTTTCCTTGTTCACGACCATATTAGGTCACAAAGCAGCAGGTACAAAATATTACAAGAAGATATAGATATTCAAGTATTATGTGAGCAACCTAAATGCCCCTCATCCTTTAAATAGACAAAATGTGGAATATCCACCCAGTGGGATAATATTCGATGATAAAAAGGAACAAAGTACTGATATGCACCACCGCATGGATGAACCTTAAAAACATTGCAGTAGGTGAAAGAAGCCAGGCACCAAAGACCACATACTGTATGATCGCCTGTTTATAAAATGTCCAGAAAAGGAAAGACCATGGGGAAGAAAGTAGATTAACGGTTGTGTGGAGCTGAGGCCGGGAATTAGGATTATCTGAACATAGTCCTGAAGGATCATGTTAGGGTAGCAATTAAAACTGGTTTGGGGCGCCTGGGTGGCTCAGTTGGTTAAGCTGCCGACTTCAGCTCAGGTCATGATCTCACGGTCTGTGAGTTCGAGCCCCGCATCAGGCTCTGTGCTAACAGCTCAGAGCCTGGAGCCTGCTTCAGACTCTGTGCCTCCCTCTCTCTCTGCCCTTCCCCTGCTCATACTCTGTCTCTGTCTCTCAAAAATAAATAAACGTTAAAAACATTATTAAAAAAAATAAAATAAAATAAAACTGGTTTATTATGAGAGCTGCATAATTTGGTAAATTTACCAGAAGACTTTGATCATACACTTAAATACTTAATTTAATGGTATATAAATTGCAAGTTGGTAAAGCATTTGTAAAATAAATTGCACGTGACATAAGAGGAAGATGAAGAAGCCAAATGAAGGAAGAGCTTTTGAGAGGAGGCCTTCATTATATTCCTATTGCTGCTATGAAGAATTAGCATGTATCCGGTATCTTAAAACAACACAAATTGGGGCCCCTGGGTGGCTCAGTCAATTGAGCATCCGAACTCGGCTCAGGTCATGATCATGATCTCGCTCATGGGTTCGGGTCCCACGTCAGGCTCTGTGCTGACAGCTCAGAGCCTGGAGCCTGCTTCAGATTCTGTGTGTGTGTCTCTCTCCCTCTGTCCTTCCCCTGCTCATGCTCTCTCTCTCTCTCTCAAAATAAATAAATGCCAAAAAAATTAAAAAACAAAAACAAAAACAACACAAATCTATTCTTTTACAGTTCCAGTGCTCAGAAATCTGAAGTCCATTTCACCGCCTACAGTCCAGATATTGGCAGGCCTGATTCCTTCTGGAGACTCTGAAGGGGGACTCTTTTTCCTTGCCTTTTAGCTTCTAGAGGCTGCCTATATTCTTTGGTGTGTAGCCCCTTTATCACTCTTCAAATCACATGACTCCAATCTCCATTTCCATCACTATATCTCTATGATTCCTCCTGCATCTCTCTTAGCAGAGTCATTGTGATTATGACAGTCCCACTTGAATAATTTTCCCATCTCAAGATTTTTAATTTAAGAATCAAGGTGTGATCCTAATTCAATCACTTCTATCAAATTCCTTTTCCCTTATAAGGAGACATTTCTGGAGATTAAGTTCTGAAGATTAAGATGTAAACCTATTTGGGGAGACATACTCAACCTCATGTAAGGTTTATTTTTTTCAGAAGAGAGGAATTTTGAGTTGGATCTTGGAGAACAGATGCTTTTTCAGGTTAAAAAGAGAGGAAGTTCATTCCAAGTACAAGAAATATTGTCAAGAAAGGAGTAGAGAGAGAAGCCGGCATATAGTCTGTGGAGTCAGAAAGCAGCAGTTCAATTTGATTGAGGAAAAGCAAAAAACATTGCTAACTGATCTCACTTTATATTTATGGCTGGATTTTTCTCCAGCAGGTGCACTTTGCTGTACTTTATCCTCACCTGTTCTAATCTTAACCGGTCTCTTATGTTTTGGATTCAAATATGCTACAATAGTCTTCTACCTTTAAATATGCTTCCCTGTTGTTTATCCATCACCCTTCAGCTACTGTACCAGTGCTTTGCTTCCTTATTATTTTCACAAAATTTCCTTTTCCCATTCCTTTCTTACCAATCTCTCTGAAAGACACATCAGTTTGGATTTTGTCTTCACTGGAACTGCTGTGCAAGGTCGGCAGTCATCTCCCCGTTGCCAAATCTGGTGGTCAATTCTCATTCCCATCTTAGACGACCCATCAGCTGCAAATGACTTATCCGACCATCCTGTTTCTAGGGAATATAACTTCTCTTGACTTCCAAGACATTACTGTCCCTGGATAATCTTCTACATCACTTCCTTCTCTTCTTTCTTATCTCCAAATATAGGTATTTCCAAGAGTTCAGTTATTTAACCTTTGTCTTTTCTCTCTCTCTAATCATCGTCTAGATTATTTCATTCATCTCATGTTCTTATATACCATATTTACTATGATGACCATGTTTATAATCTTAGGAATCCTGTCATTTTTGCCCTTATGACTCCCATTTTTATGTCTATAGCCCCAACCTCTTTCCTGAAAACTGAACTTGTAAATTCAACAAACTGTCCTGCTTACTCGGATATTTAATGGGCATGTTAAACTTAATGTATTTCAACCAGAATTTTTGATTCCTCCTCCTGTTCCAAATTGGTCCCTCTACCAGTCTTTTTCTTCTTAATAAATGTTGCCACCATCTATTCAATATCTCCGGCCAGATTCTGGCATTGTCTTTAATTCCTCTACTTCTCTTACACTTCACATCTAATCCATCAGCAAATCCTTCAGGTTATACCTTCAAAATATACATAAAGCTTGGTGAGTTACTAATATCATCATTTCTATAACCCTTGTTCAAGCAACAACTTATTATATATTTGCTCAATATTGATAGTCTTGTACCTGATCTATATGTTTCCAATTTGGGTCTCCATTTTATTTTTCAAAACACATCCAGAAGGATCCTTTAAGAAATAAGTCCCATCATGCTATATTCTTGCTTAAACTTCTTCCTTTGCAGTCCCCACAATGGTCCTCAACACCTTCACACACTGGTCTTCACACCTTTGAATGGTTCCTTCCCACTTTGCATCAGTTTCTGGTCTATGTGACCAATAGAATATAGTTGATGGTATGCCACTTCTAAAATAAGGTTATAGAAGACTATGGCTTCTGTCTTTTTCTCTCTCTTCCTTTCTCTCTCTCTCTCACCTTTCTCTCCTCTTTGCTCTCACATTACTCATCTGGAGGAAGCCATTTCATGAGAATGGAGAGGCTATGGAGAGGTCCACATGTCAAGGAACCAAAGCTTTCTGTTAACAGCTATATAAGTGAGCTCAGAAATGGATCCTGGACACCTAGTTAAGTCTCAGATGGCTAACACCTTGGCTGACACCTTGATTGCTGCCCTAGGAGAGACCCTGAGCCAAAACTACCTCCCTAGATTCCCTCTTTCCTGACTCACAGAAACTGACACTTTTTAAAAATTTGATGTAAGTTTCTTAAGCTGTGCATTTGCAATGATATGTTATGCATCAGTAGATAACTAATTTCTATAATAAACTTAAAAATAATACCTTTATATTGTCTATTTAGAAAATAAAATTAAAGATGAGGTGTACATGTCATCTGGTGTTTAATCTCTGATGGCTTTTTGTTAATTTTGGAGGATTAGAATTCACTTTTGAATTAATGGCTGAAATAATCAACATTTAGGAGGCTCCTCTCAAGACTATTTAAAAAGTAGTCATGGAAGAATTGTCTACTCATTTAGTTTAATGGCCAGATTCTGATACGCAAAGTATATGGTTGAGAAGCTTAAGGCCAAACAGAAAAATGTGAGAGGCCACTTTGTAATTAGCAGCCCGGCAAGAAGAATGACATTCTGTGGCCATTCATTTCTTCATTTATTCCTCCCTTCCATTAACAAATGTGTGTGATGCAGCTTTTCAGGGACAGACCCTGAGGGTCTAGTAGTTAACAAAGCACAATCCATACCCTCAAGGTAGAGTGATATAGAAAGACAGGCAATTGCAAAACACAATAAACACAGCAACAATGAATTACTCAATAAAAGGACCAGTTTTCATAAAGTCATAGCAATAGAGGCACATGATTTTTTTCTAATTGTGTAGCTGATGTTTCAACATAAGCAGCTTATAGTCATACTGGGAAAAATCAACACTCTGTTAGATTTCCATACACCTATCTTATGATTCAGTATCATTTTCATCTTGTGAATTACACATAATAGCTGTGGGTGGATGTAGACTTTGTAGTGCCTGGGGTTTTTAAGATCCAAATCCGGCAATAAATACATGATAAGAATAAGCACAAGTTGCATGGGACCATGTAGGAGACATGTGTCGTCATTCTTAACAGGCCACCTTTATGAGGCGAACAAAAATGGTGTTGTTCTAAGAAACAGAGAGGAACCTAGTCAGGAAGGGCATTCTGGGAGGGACAGCACCGGCAAGGAAGAAACACAGAAGTCAGAAGCTTATAATATCTGGGAGTAATAAAACAGTAATATTGACAAGTGAGTCCTGAGAATGCACCACTCACTTGTGCATCACAAGCGGATAAACATCAGAGATGGAGGGTACACTTTGAGGAACTTGCATTTTATCCTCAGGCTAATGAGGAACCTTCTCAGTAAGAGCAACATGATTAGGTTTGTGTTTGGGGGAGATGACACCTGTTAAACTGTTTGAGGAAGTTATTTAGGGGACAGAAGATGATGGAGAGCTGTTATGCTGCAGTGATCTGAGGGACTAAATATGATGGTTATCCTGTCTAGAGGAGTAACACTGAGGGTGGAGAAACACAGATAGATTCAACGGATATTAAGTAGCTCTAAATGAGAGGAGTTGATGATTTAATAAAGTTGGGGAGGGCGGGACCAGAGTCATGAATGGTATCCGCGTTTCTCACTCAGCGATTTGGAAGATGTTTACACTCTCCCCTGGGATACGAAACACAGAAGGCATGGATGACAGCTATCATCACACCCGTGCTTTCTGAAGTGTGATGCCCAGATTAGTAGAACTGCCATAACAATCTATACTGGGAAGGGAGCCGGAAAGAATGGAAAGACACAACCAGGACGCCATTGCATCCCTCATAAGGTGTCCGCTTCAGTGTCCTCCAAAAAATGTATACATTTATTTGTCAGTATTAAGGTACAGTGACAAACTGAACACCATTGAAACAACCTGTAGGACTAAAATGTTACCAACTTCCTTCCTTCCTAAAATGTTACCAGCTACCTATGTGCTACTTCCATATCCCATCTCTTTTTTAACTTCCTGAGAGGTGAAGACTATCCAGAATCTGTCATTCACTTGTTTTGTATTCATAGTATTTCCATGTGCATCCTATGACAAGCTTGTTTTGAGACTTATAAAACTAGTATCAGGTTAAATGCAATCTTTCAAAAATCTATGAAGTTGTATATACCCATCATTCATTCATTTTCTCTCTCTATTGTGTTAATATATTGAACTTTATTTCTCCATTCCTTAGGAATTGTCTCCATTGTTCGGCTTTCATGAACATTCCTTCTATGTACAATCTTTGACATAATTGTCAATGCTTAAGAACAAGTGTTTTTATACTTACACACAGGGTCAAGGGTCATACAAATGGATATACAAATGTTCCACCTTGCAAAATAGCGAAAAATCATTTTCCAAAGTAGTTACACCATATCTTAATCCCTCCATCATTGTGTGAGTTTCCATCCTTAACAGACCATAGTACTTTGGGATATCTTTGCATCCATGTGCAAACACCACCTCGCCCTGTGGAGCCTGGGTGCCAGCCACTTTATCAGGCAGGCTGGGATGGCTGTTGGCTTGCACTTGCTTGCTATTGCACCCCCAACTGTGACTTAGGCTGTGGTTGTTGTGGAATCTGGAGTCCCCAGAAGCTGCCTAGAAGAACCGGGTAACACAACCAATATGTGCAGAGCATTAATGTTGCTTGGAGCAATCTTTGACCACTGTGAGGCAGAACGTGGGAAAGGGCCTGCAGAAAAAAAATCTTCTTTCTTTGGAACCCCAAGAATTGTTCTAGAATCTACTGTTTTTAGTCAACCCACTGCATTCATTCAGCCTCTGTAGATTCACTCCAATTACCAAATATTATTGTGTGTTTCGTTATTATTATTATTACTATTTTATTTTCTTGTATGTACCTCGCTCCTTCCCTGCCCACACTGCCATTTTCTCCTCAGGCTTGCTTCTCTGGGATTAGATCCAGAATGCAGCATCAGTACATCGGTTCTCCAGAGAACTCAAGCTAAGCAACGGGTGATCTTATTCTTCTTTACAATGTCCTGCCTATTCCTGGGGTTTGCTGTTTTATATAACTTTTACAGTCAGCTTGTCCTCAAGACCTATGGTTGGATTAACACTGGAACTGCAAAGCATCCAAGGGAGACATGGCAATTACAATCTCGTCAACCATGTTTATGCATGACCATGAAATATCTCCCATTTGTGTATGTCGCCTTTAAGCTTTTCCTGTTAATTTTCTGCAAAGAAACATCTTTTGTTAGCAGTTTCCTTAGACACTTTAATTGTTTTTGTTACGATGTGCACTATTCTTCATGGAGTTTCTAAGTATTTGTTGCTGGTGTCTAGAAATACATTTTAGTTTTGCCTATTGACCTAGTATTCAGCCATCATTCCAAACTATGTTTTTGTTTCTCATATTTTAGAGCATTTTTCTCTGTAAACAATATTATCTATAAATGGTGGCCTCAAAATTCATTGCTCAAAGCTCATCTGGACATGGTGTTTTCTTCAGAGACAGGATTTGACTATTGATCAGTATTTTTGAATTAAAAAAAAATATTCAGACACTTACATTTTTGTAATTCAATGTTCACGTTATGTTTTTCTAAGGATTTGAAAGTTTAATTTAAGTTTTCTAATTTATTAGTTTACGCAGAGACATATCCAGATTTCTAGACAATCTTATGCTAAGTTAAAGGGAAAAAACTTGGAAAATATGCTGAGCATTCCAGCAGCACTTCAACATAATCCTCTGCAATTTATTTTTTTAAAATTTTTAAAGATTATTTAAACTTTAAAAGAGCACAAGCAGGGTGGGGACAGAGAGAGAGACAGAATCTCAAGCAGGCTCTGAGCCATCAGCACAGAGCCCAGTGCAGGACTTGAACTCACAAATCATGATATCATGACCTGAGCTGAGATCAAGAGTCAGATGCTTGACCAGCTGCGCCACCCATGTGCCCTTCCTCTATAATTTCTAATCGTATTAATTCATAAGCAGTCATTAATGTATTCAGCCAACAACGTATGCTAATCACTGTACATATGTATTTTATGTATTACAATAGGATACAGCCATAGCCCCAACGTTAAAGAGATCACAGTTCAGTCAAAAAAAGATAAGAAATGAAACTAAAATAACTAATACCCAAGAGGAGGTCCTCCATGATCCCCGAGTGGCATAGAGATAGCAATGTGGTCATTGAGAGGAAAGATGGATTACTGTCAGATGAGGGAATTGAGAAGACATCAAGAAATCCTTGGATATGGATTTCCTGCCCTAGTCACACAGCCCAGGTCTGACGGTTCCATTAGTATCACTTCTAGGCGATGATGAATATTCAGGGACAGGGCAGTGACACTGATGCCATAGAAGTGTAGCTCCCTGTCCCCTGTGGGCTGGTGTGGTGTGCAGAGATGGTCCGGCAGCAGGTGCAGCCAACAAACTCCCAAAAAACGAGCTGGCTCCAGCCAAATGTGGGAAGGGTTGATTGAAACATTTTAAAGAAGTAACTCAAGGATTTTTAAAAAATTTACCTAAGATAGCAATTTGATGCTTAGGGAGTAATTGTTTTGAGTGAAGGCATAGAAACTGACCAATAATAACAAAACAAGATATTTCTCAGAAATATTTATTAACTATCGATTTATTGCTATGTTACAGGTGCCTGCTATATATTTTATAAATAGCATTTTATTTATATAGAAAGGAGGCAGATACTATCATCTCATTTTTCTATGCAGATGTCTCAATCATGGTTGTCAGTTGCCAGCACAGGAAGCCTACTCTGGTTAACTTAACCAGCAAAGTAATTGGCAAAAAAGCTGGAGAAGTTCCCCAGAAAATGGGCAGAAGTCAAGAGAGCATAGACAGAGGACCCATAGCAAAGGCTACTCCACAGAACAGGGTGTACTCCTCTGCTCGACACTTTCTCAACACTTGTGCCCCTTGGCTCTGGACAACCACCCCAGCTGCTCTTGGACACTATGCAATGAACTAATCATTAACTGTTCCTTCATCTTGGTGGCACTCACTGAAGGCTCAAAGTCATAGATGAGAGTGTCTGACAACCCATGTGCTGGCTGCCGGAAGGAAGGAAGGAGGAAAAATGGATTTGCTCTTCTTCAGTTCTCCAATAGAAAGAAGTTTCATGGCTCTCTCATGGACTCTCAGGACTGTGTATTCTCTCTAGTGTAGAAAGGATTGCAGATGCCCATGGGCATGCAAACAGATGCCTCTCTCAAAACGACCTAGCTAATGAGCAGAGCTGATGTTTTTCAGTCCACTCTAACTGAACCAAAACCCCATGATCTTTACTCTACATGGAATTGATTCAGGGGCAAGAATTCTGCAGAAAAGTTTGGTTTTAAAAAATGCATGATTTTTATATCAGTACGGTGAAGCTAGGTCTCCCATCGAGCATCTACTCTATATAAGAGCATGCTGCACAAGATGAGTGGGGGCTGTATAGTCTTATATTCTTAGCATTTATGGTCTAATTAGGGATCATGTTTTTAAATGTCTATTCACTACCAGGTGAATGTCATTTCTGAAAAGAGCATGGGGCATTCAAGGTTGAGAGATAACACTGAGGCTGTGGACGTTCCAGAAAACTTTACAGGAGAGGTGGCTGGAATTTCAATATGCAGGGGATGATGTTTCAGGCAAGGGAGGATTTGCTTATGTAACCAACTAAACAGGCAAAAATCTATCAAACTGTAATGCAGAACGTTCTGGATTAAGTTCATGATGTCGTTAAGGAAACAAAAGAGTTGCTGGTTACTGCCACTGGAGCGAAACTATAAACCAAATTCCAGTCATCAGAATAATGGGCAGGATTGTGGGATGTCAGGAAGTAACTGCCAATTCTCTCAGTTTGAAGGAATCCATTTTCTGTGGAAAAGGGCAAGGACTGAACACCGAGCCTGCAGTGATTAGCAAGTACAGGCACGGAACAAATGGGAAAAGAGCGGTCCATCCAGCTCAGATGCGTTCACCGGGAGGTTAGAGACCCAGCGAGCCAATTGCTGGCTAATAAAGAGCAGGGATGGTTTTGGGCAAAAGTCAGTTGTGAGATGCCTGAAATACAAACAAATGCAAACTCTGTGTTTCGTTGCTTCAGGATGGAGTTCCATTACAGTGGCTTTGACCTTATGAGAATGTTGTCAGTGGCCTTGGAGCAAAAAGAGTAATGCTTTCTTCTGAAGCGAAGCCAAGAATGCTGCTTCCATAAAGAATTCTAGAGCAAGCTTTAAACCAGGGCTGCATCCTACAGATCTACCACTCAGTCCTACGTACAGCAGGTGCCCTGGAAAAGGAAGTCTCTACCTGGACCAATGGTACTGACAGGAGTATGGAAGCCGGGATATCATTGCCCAAAAAGCTTTCATCTCTTTGTAATTCACATAAATATCCTTACTTATTGGAAGTTGCACAATCACAAACAAATGTGAGCATGTTGCAAGAGTGATGAATAGCAATACATTTCAGAGCTCATTAATTTTCCATTCAGGCTCCACACCTGCTCTTCACTCTTACTGTATCTTGCATCTACTCCCTGCCCCTGCCCTGCACCCCTACATGTTCACGATTTACATCCCTTCCCTTATACATGCTCCCTCAGCACGCCTTCACAGTGCCAGCTTCTTCCTATGTTTAAAGGTTAAGTTTAAATTTCACCTCCTGAGAGGGGCCTTCCCTGACCTGTCTAGCTAATGGGAGGTTATCTCTTCTCTATCATACCATCTTATTTCTCCAGAATGCTTATCTCCTTGCTTATGTTCCATCTGTCTTTCTAGGCTGTTAACTTTATTTAAATTTTTTTTAATGTTTATTTATTTTGAGAGAGAGAGAGAGAGCATGAGCTGGGGAGGGGCAGAGAAGAGAGAGAAATCCCAAGCAGGCTCTGTGCTGCTAGTGCACTCAAACCCAGGAACAGTGAGCTCATGACCTAAGCCGAAATCGAGAGTGGGACACTTAACCAACTGAGCCACCCAGGTGCCCCAAGTCTGTTAACTTTAAAAGTCCAGTGATCAGATCCTTTATTTGCTGACACATATTCAGTGTCCAGCAGAGTGCCTGACCCTTAGAAAACACTCAAAAGTTATTTGGTGAATAAACGAATGGATGAGGAATCAAAACATTTCCTGAAGTTTGCTTCCAGATCACTAGCTAGCCATCAAACAGGTGTTAGCAGTCTCATGCATGCAAGGAGAAGAAGGAAAAGTAGATCCAAAGGGACCCTAGAAATTTGACTTTGCGCTACTTAATCTGGCTTTGTTCTGCTTTTGGAGAAAATAGAATCTCATTACAAATTCAAATGAATATCAAAAAGTTATTGCTATTTATGTAACAGTGAGCGCTGCCGTTTGAGGAACAGCACCATTCTTCAGTATTACTCCGCAGACTGCTTTAGACATAGTGAGTGACCGGCATTACTTTTTCTATAGATTTTTGAATGATGAGACGATCACATGAATGAATGCAGAATTAACAGTGATATAGTAATGCACAGAATCAGGAGATTTTCCTTGGACTATGAATCAAATAACCGAACTACAAACACAGAGATGATTCTTGCTTTGAATCTGGCAGGCTCCAATTAATATTTATTAGGTAAGGAGTAGCGTCTCCGCCTGGGAATTTAAATTAAGAAGCAGATGGTTTCTCTAATGTCGCAAGTGTAGGTTGGAATTTTTTAGCCCAGTTAGCATCCCATCACTCAGTTCCATGGCTCCGTACTCTACTTGCGTTGTGCACATGAAATTGTGGTATTTTGGCTATAAGTAGTACTTGGCGAGGCAGATGGTTCAGGACAAAGTTAGGCTGTTTCTGGGAAACACAGCTCAAAATGCTTGCTTACAGCCTGGGGACAGTTCTCTGTTGCTACACTGACATGCAGGAAATCAACGCTATAAAAATGAATTTAAGGGCATCACTATTTTATTCTGTATAATAAAATAATCGTGGTAGGTTAAAAAAGCTTCAGTATGTTTCAGTGAATTCATGAAAGTCTGTTAACAAACGTAATGTCTTTTACTTCATTCTCAGTCTAGAAAAAAAAGGCAATTATTTCTAAGGTTTTTAAAGGGCAGAATAAACTGTACCTCTATTTTGATTGTATTATGTATGTAAAACGCCTTGTATACGATGCGTGGAATGCAGTAAGCTCTCAATAAATGTTAATTTCTTTCCTTTCCATAACAGTTGAAAATTGCAATTTGCTCATGAATTTTTAATAGTTATTTATGAAGCACTCAGTATACTACAGACATTGTGTGAGTGCTTTGCAGGCATTATCTTGGTTAATCCTGATTCTCTCTACTGTGAGGAAGAGCCTACGAACATTCCCATTTTCCAGGTTAGAGAGGTAAGTCACTCGACCAAGTCAATCACAACTAACAATTCAGGTCTGTCTTATCTCAAAATCCATGCTAGTAGATATTCTACCATTTAATTAAATATGTTTACCGCTTAAAATGAACCGGCACATTTAAAGCCTTACTTAAAAGAACTCTATTGTGATTTATAGATGTTTGTGTAAAATACTTTATGTATAGACATTAATATGTGGTAACAATATTATATAATTATTTATAATACAAATTATACAATAATATAATAATAGAATATATAATAGGATATAATATTAGTAATATTATATAAATCTATATTATGTAGGCTCCATGCTCAGCAAGGAGCTCAAAGCAGGGCTTGAACTCAGGACCTGAGCTGAGATCAAGTGTCGGATGATTAACTGAGCCCCCCAGGTGTCCTGCTTTATATTTTTAATTAGTGATGAACTCCATAAGAATGAGAATTGTTTTATTCTTATTTCCTCATGTCTTCCACAATGCCTGAGATACAGTCCATGCTTGATAGATGTTTGGCAAGTTAGTGAGTGAATGATTCCAGGAAAATACACGTAACACGAACACTGCACTACTAGAAGGGCTCAGGCTGAAGTTATCATGGGTGTTTAGAAAGAATTACTAAATTGTGGGAGAAATTGTCCTGGAGGATCATGTAAAGAATCTGTGCAAATTAATGATCTTCAACTTGTTTTTATAAGTGTCAAGGAGTCCAGAATCTTCTTTATGTTATCCTTAAGTAAGTTTTTCTTGCCCTAAAATGCACAAATTAGAATCTAGAAGAGGAAAAAAAAAAAAGAAAGATCCATGCTATTCCTCCATCACTACCCTCCAACTTCAGAAAATCTTTTATTGTTCCAAAAGCCTCGCTCCAATAATGTATCATTCCTTCCCCTGCTTAGTCCATTTGAGCTGCTATAACAAAACACCATGGGCAGACTGGGGGGCTTATAAACAACAGAAAGTTACTTCTTACGGTTACAAAGACCAGAAGGCCGAAAGCAGAATGCCAGAAAGGTCAGGTTTTCATTGCAGATTCCCGGCTTCTCTCTGTACACACATGGTGTAAATGATAGGGAGCATGGTGGGGACTCTTTCACAAGACACTAATCCCATTCATGAAGTCCCCATCCTCATGACCAAATGACCTCCAAAGTTCCTGTCTCCTAATACATCACTTTGGGGATTAAGATTTCAACATATGAAATTTGGGAAGATACAAACATCCAGACCACTTCTCTTAAGAAGCAGTACTACCATGGCCACTGTTTCTAACTCAATGGTATGGAACAAGTGCACTGGAAAAATCTCAGCATGTTTGGTAGAGAAAGCCCCATTGAAACAGAATCTCTGATTGTAGGGCCCAGGAAATCACTTTTTATTCTGTTTCAATGTGGTTGGAATGATCGCACTATAGTCTGAAAATTGCTGTACTTAGACTATCCAGAGATTGAGAACAAAACCTCAGGCCACATACTCGCCCCCGCTTACACCCCTCCACACAGTCATCTACTATTGTCTATCCTCCCCCAGTGTTCCAGTCAGGATTCTCCAGAGAAACAGAACCAATAGGATGTAAGTATATAGAAAGAGAAAGACAGAAGCAGACAGAGAGATAATGTGTTTTAAAAAAAATTGGCTCACGCGATTGTGAAGTCTGGCAAGTCTGAAATCTGCAGGGCAGGCCAGCAGGCTAGAGAGCCAGAAAAAGCTGACACTGCAGATTGAATCCAAAGGCCATCTGTAGACAGAATTCTCTTTTTCTCAGGAAAAGTCGGTTTTTTTCCTTAGGGCCTTCAACTGGTTAGATGAGGTCCACCCACATATGAAAGAGAATCTGCTTTGCTCAAAGTCTACTGATGTAAACATTAATCTCATCCAAAAAAATACCTTCACAGTGACATTTAGACTGTGACCAAATATCTAAGCATTGTGGCCTCGCCAAGCTGACACATAAAATTCACCATCATTCAGAGCAAGAACATATGAAAATGCTCATAGGATTGTACTAGGGCCCACAAAGAATAAATGATTCTGTACAGAGAGCTCACACACTCATGGTTTGATAGTGGCCCTTGAGCACATGACTTTCTGTGGCTTCATTTATCTCCATTGGAAAACAACCAGATGAAACTAAAGGAAAAAACCCAATGGTGACTTTTACTATGGTTTTTGATATTATAAACACACACACCAACACACATGCACACAAATAGATTTGGACATTTAAAAGTCGAGTCACTAAACTCAAGGTTTGAAATCTTTTTTTTTAATCCCCAACCAAAAATGGATGGGAAAAAAGAAATGGGCAGCAATAATAAGAGGTAACCTAGTTCTCTAGTCCAGGCTGAACTCAGGAGGAGCTGAAGTTATCCCATGGCTCATTTGACCACAGAGTGAGGTTTCTTTCCCTCCTGATCCTGATTCAAAGTTACTGACATGTTGGAATTCCTTGAGAAGCAGAAATATTCCAGGTAAATGTTTCCCTCCTGATGTTAGAGCCAGAGAGCTCATTTCTCTGATTCACTAAAGGCCCTGATTCAGCCCCTCCTCCAATGGGCCCTCAAGTTACCATTTTAGTAATCAGACAGATCTGCCTGCTAGCAAGCATCATTTGAAAAATCAACATCCCTGAAATGCCTCCTTTTCTACACAATCCATGTTTCTTCAGAACTTTTATTCTGGTATTGATTGGGTGGACTGAAGTAAGCAATGTTAAGATTCTAAATACTTCAGTACATGAAATTCTTACTGGGACTTTAGTCAAAGGGCCCAAATTGGTTTCCCTTTATTTGTTTAATGGTAGAATGAGAATTTTTAAGTTATATACATGAGATTCCTCAGTAATAATTTGCCTCTAAGTTGGCAAAGGCAATAACGTCATTCATTGTCATAATTTTGCCCGACTAATCTGCAGGAATTTTCATGTCTGGGGATTATTTCATGAGACATAATTTTACCCAGAGTATTCTCATGGGATGCTTTTTAGAACGGAGCCTAGAACACATCCCTTTCAACCTCATGGGATTCATCTTTGGGCTTCTTTTCTGCTGGTTTTACCATGTAGCTCTCATAGGAACTCATGTATGTCACTGAGGCTTTTATTTTCCCCCAACTTTCCCCTGGGCTAGAAAAGGCTGAATGCAGAATCTCAGAAGTGAGGACTCTGCATTTGTAAGTGAAAAAATTACAAATGTTTGCTCTTGGGGACACCTCATAGGCTGTAGCCTTTATATGTTATTTCTTTCTTGAACTTTTTTCTTTCAATCATTAAACTTAGAATATTAGTAAACTCAGATAGATAGATGATAGATAGCCATACAGATGGATGACATATGATAGATAGATAGATAGATAGATAGATAGATAGATAGATAGATAGATAGATATAGATGATAGATAGATAATAGATATAGATGATAGATAGATACATAGATAGATATATAGATATAGATGGATGATATATGATAGATAGATAGATAAATATAGATGATAGATATATAGATAATAGATAGATATAGATGATAGAAGATAGATAGATAGATAGATAGATGATAGATAGATAGCAAGGGAGAGACACAGAGACAGAGCATTTCTAAGATAATTTTTCCAAAAATAGGAATATTTTTGGAAATTCGTTGCACTGATTTGGGGTCCATTTTCTACCCAAAGCCATTGCTTCACATAATCCATTGTCTTACTATTTTCCAAATTATCAGTGTCATTCCATTCTCTCTGCTTTTGTGAAAGCTGTTTATAGCTTTTCTTGTGATGTCCTCCATCAGATCGTCTTGACACACCAAATCCTACTCATCCTTCTAAACTTTAATAAAGAGATTTACAATTCCTTGGAGGAACTACATTATTCTTCCCACACCTCTGATTGCACGTTCATGTACTGGTAGTACTATGCACTTCGTACTTTAAACATACTATATTTTCTCTTACTTTTACTGCTTTTATTAGTTTTTACTTCTTTTTTTATTTTTGTTTTAACATTTATTTTTGAGAGACAGAGAGAGACAGAGCATGAGTGGGGGAGGAGCAGAGAGAGTGGGAGACACAGAATCTGAAGCAGGTTCCAGGCTCCGAGCTGTCAACACAGAGCCCGACGTGGGGCTCGAACTCACGAACTGTGAGATCATGACCTGGGCCGAAGTCGGACACTTAACCAATTGAGCCACCTAGGTGCCCCTTATTAGTTTTTACTTCTTCTTAATGGCTGCACTAGTGCCTTTTCAAGATGCTTTTCACCTCCTACAGGACCCAGTGTCATACAAGGTATTCCACTTACGAGCGGGTTGAAAAGAAAATCTTAATTAAATGGACTCTCAAGTTATGGCCACGTGACTGTGGGTGGAAGTGGCACATCATTGGCCTACATGTGGCAATGATAGGGTCTTGTTTTCTCTCTTGAAATGGTATGAGCTCTGGTAACTCTACTAAAGATAAATCCATTACTTCTGTTTCATAATCAGTCCCCAACCTCCCTCCACTCTTCCCTGGCCATATGCAATCCCCTGTCTCTCCACTATGGAAAAACAATATAGTTACATTAGAGGTAAATTATTCACTAATCATGTGATTTGGTGTTGCAACCATTATCAGTGAGAAGTTCCCAGGAGTAAACCTTGCATTTGTCTAACTTACCGCCTGACTTTGGAGAATCTTGGCAGGGACTCAGCATCTGTTTTGCTGGTCATCTTTTTCTGTTTTATGTACAAACATAGCATTGGAATGAGTCAGCAAATGCTGACTTTGGTAGTAGTGGGGGGAACACAGAAAACTATCAGAAATGTTCTAGAACTCTCATAGTTCATGAATTAGATTCGTGGTTATGAAAATTTAGGAATATGTCATATGAAATGATTTTAGTATGTGCCACGGTTGAGAAAAATGTTGAAACATTTAAAAGTGGTTTATCCACTTGTAAATACAACAAATGCCCATTTATTCATTTTTTTTATTCACTTGATTGTTTTTGTTTTTTATGATTTTGAATGGTCTTCCCCAAATTTAGAATGAAGCTGTGGAGACCTGCAGAAGTATCCATGAGGTGGCATCTGTTCTCACATTGGAAGGGGGATGGCATAACCAGTATCTCCTAGTATGCCGTGGGAATCACAAGTCAAATGAGTCATCCATCTCATGGATGGATAAGCATCCATCTCATGCTTATGCCTTGTTGGTCAGCCATACCTGCTGAACCAAACAGACATTACAAATTAAACATCATAGACCTTGATGTGTGACTTAATACAAACATTTCCCTTGGGAGGGGCACTGGAGTGTCTCAGTCAGTTAAGCATCCGACTCTTGATCTCAGCTCAGGTTGTGATCTCATGCTGTGGGTTCGAGCCCCATGCCAGTCTCCAAGCACTTACAGTGTGGAGCTGGTTGGGTCTTCTCCCTCCTTTTCTCTCTCTGCCCCACCCCTGCTCATGTTCTTTCTCTCTTAAAATGAATAAACTTTAAAAAAAAATTTCCCTTGGGAGTATTTGTTTGTTTGTTTGTTTTCTTAGCAATTCCTTTTGACATAGGATTCCCATTATGAACAAGGAAAATTTAAGCAACAGAAATTATTTTCCTTCCTTTAATGTACAAATTCTGGGAGCTGTTCCTCTACAGTCATATATTTCCTTTTACTTTCCATGTTTGGCTCCTGGTTTCTCCACCATATTAAAAGCACGTGCCATCTAGGGTGCCTGGGTGGCTTAGTTGGTCAAGTGTCCAACTCTTGGTTTTGGCTCAGGTCATGATCTTACAGTTCGTGAATTTGAGCCCCACAACGGGCTCTGTGTTGGCAGTGAGGAGCCTACTTGGGATTCCCTATCTCTCTCTCTCTCTCTCTCTCTCTCTCTCTGCCTTTCCCCTGCTTGCTTTCTCTCTCTCTCTCAAAATAAGTAAAAAAAAACTTAATTAAAAATAAAACAAACATGTGCTATCTTATGAAAGAGTTGGGGCATTCCTACAAGGAGTAAACAATAATTAGTGCCCCTCATCTTAAAAAGAATTTGGCCAAAGCAACAGAATTAAAAATGAAGGCCAACTTTTCAATACAGAATTTTTGCATTTTTTTCTGTTTATAATTGCAATGATTATGCCTCGGAAAATCTTGAGAAAATCTATTCTTCAATGATTTAGATTGTTTATAAGAGCCCCACGGTTTCAACTGTGAACATACATCTGGCCGACAAAGATTTGGTCATATTTTTAGATACCTTTACTCAAAGTGGGTCAATAAGCTATTTGCAGAAAACTTTTCTTCTGTGGCTTACTATAAATTGCAAGAGATTTTCCCAGAAAATGCAATGACAGGCACACAGGATGATTTTTCTTTTCTCAACAAACATCATTGATGCCTAAGTGTTGGTGACTGGAAAGCATGGTGCTCTTTTGCTGTACCCGGTTTTGAGCTGGGCAGTGAGTTAGTCTCTGGAATGAGGCCACACAATCCCAAATGTTGAGATCATAAACTATACAGGAAGGCAAGGTAATACTTGAAAACAAAGCTATTTCAGGAAAGTTAGATTTTGTCCAACAAGCAGTATGAGGGATTGAAGTAATTATCTCAAGGACAAAACTCAAATGGTGAACCTTTTCTTTTCCTTGTCTCTGTTTCCACATGTCAGAATTTGTAGAAACAGAAATAAATTTAACAATATAAAATTTGAAATGTTTGGTTGATTTATATCAAAAAAGGATGTGCATTTTTGACCTTATCTGAAAGGTTCTTAATTAAAAAGAAAAAGAGAGAGAGAGATTTTTAAATTTGAATAATAAATTACATTGCAAACTCTATAATACCAGAAAACTGGTTGGATTCCAAAATATGCTACGATAAGTTACAGGTTGGAGATACGATTTAAAACAATCAATATAAACAGTGACAATATAAATCATGTTCTATCCCAAAATGTTACCCAAATACACATGAATTTAATCTCATGCAAAAGAATCCTAATCTTAAATTTATTAAGTAAAAAATAAGCATTTAATTGCAGAATTTTTTGGAAGGATTGGCGATGAGGCCTATTGGAACAAATGCATAGGGAGTGATGATCTATTTTATAGGCAGAGGACAAAACAATGTGAATTATTTACAACTAGTGTACCTTTCTACCTCCCACATAAAGAATAAACAGGTTGAAGATTTTCTTTTTTTTTAATTTTTTTTTTAGTCTTTTCTTTTGAGAGAGAGAGAATGCGAGCTGGGGAGAGGGGCAAAGGGAGAGAGACAGAGAATCTTAAGTAGACTCCATGCTCAGTGCAGAGCTGGGGCTCCATATCACGACCCTGGAATCTTAGCTGAGCTGAAATCAAGAGCCAGATGCTCAACCCACTGAGCCACCCAGGTGCCTCATCAGGAGGAAGATTTTCATGTAACAATGTTGTATTTTTAAAATCTCTACCATAATCAAATTATAATTCACATGACTTTTAAAAACAGCCTTCTAACTGGTATTCCTGTTTTGACTTTTCTTTCCCTTCAACCTATCCTCTTTGGTGTGGCCAGAGTTATCTGACCAAAAACCAAAGCTTGCCATGTTTGTGTACTTCAATACCTTCAATGGATGACTGCTTCTCAGAGGACGAAGCTCAAAACTTTCGGCATACAGGGCACCTGGGTGGCTCAGTCGGTTAAGCATCCAACTTTGGTTCAGGTCATGGTCTTGTGGTCTGTGGGTTCCAGCCCCACGTCAGGTTACGTGTTGACAGCTAAGAGCCTGGAGCCTGCTTTGGATTCTGTGTTTCCCCCCTCTTAGCCTCTCCCCCACCTGTGCTCCATCTCTCTTTCGTTCAAAAATAAATAAAAGCATTAAAAAATAAAAAGAATAAAAAAAACTTTTGACTTATAAAAGAGGCCCATGGTATGACCTTTCCCACCTTTCTAACCTTATCCTTTACAACAACATGCACTTACACAATTTAAGTCATATCTTTCAAATTAATGTGTTCACTGCTCATTCATAAGTTCTTCCATGGTAAATTGACTCTGCATTTTTCTAGACTTTTCTCGTACCCTTCTATTCTTTGGTCTTGACACTCAAGCCATAGCAAACACTTGTTTGTTTTCCACTCATCATGCTATTTCCTTCCTCTGGGCCTTTGTTCGTGTTCTCCCTGTGTGTGCTCAACCCATCCCATTCTCCACCTGGCTACCTCATAATCATGCTGTCCCCCAGGAACTTCTCCCATGCTCCTCTCCCATTTGATGTACTTTCCATTCCTGCACTTCCACAACATCCAGTCCCAACTGACGAGAAAAAGCTTACTTCATTATATCAAGCATATCCTTTAAAGTCTATTTCCATTATTAGAACAAAAGCTAAATGAGGGCAGGGATTGACTCATCTATCTTTGTATTCCTAGCTTCCAACAAAATGCCTGGCATATAATGAGATGTCAATACTATATTTTTGAAATGAACGTTATCTTTTACAAGGAGGAAAATCATTCGGGACCATACCCTGAACACACGATATTTTTAGAAAAAAAAATAATAATAATAACCCAGCAGAGCTTCATAATGGTTTGTATTGCCCGTAACTTTTATTTCTATACAAAGATATAAATTTTGGCCACAGCTTCTGCAAATTGCCAAACATTAAAATTATCTAAGCATGGGAAATTCTATTGCCTTGTCAAACAAATAGCATTATAAATCACCTGGAAACTTGGATTTGCATTTGAAATATTATAAAAATGTTGGGTAAAGCTGGTGTCCTACCATAGGTTCAAGACTGAAGTTAGAGGTAGAGGGAAGAGGAACATGATTCTTGAACCAAATCTACTCGCAGAAATTTAAAGGGAGATAGTTGACTGGCATTTGGATTAGGAAGAAAACACCAATGTCTCTTAGAGAGAAACACATCCATCTCTATCTGTCACCCTCCAGCTCCAAGAACAACTCAGCTGAAAAAAGAGAAGGAGAGTGGGACAAAACTGGCTATGCAGTGTGGACGTGCCACCCTGGTGGTCTGGGGCTGAGCTCCTGGACACGACAACAACAGAGTGGCCAAGAGAACACATCCATATGTAGCAGGAATAGGACGGAGTGTTCTAGCCCTGCAAGTAGATGGCTCTCTGAGAGTCCATTCGTTCCACAAATATCTTTGTATGCAGAACATTTTTGGTCACTGTATCAGGCATGGGCCAACCTTTAGGCATAAGGGTATGAAGACAGAGAGATCCTTCTCTCTTATAGAACTTACTGTGGAATGCAAAGAAATGGGAGCAAGTACTGATCACAAATGACCTTCAGCGGAAATTGTACTATTTTCCTCTTCACCATAATGACCAGGTAATACTGACTTATGAAAGCCTTATAACACGAATTGTACATTAGTTTTCCCATAACTATGTGATGTCTCTTTGGGTCCCTAAGTGTGGGAAATAATCTAGAAAAAGAGGCTTGAGACAAAGCTAATAAGTAAACACTTAATTGAGAAGTGCAAACTCAAGGTAGCCAGGATTGGGGGAAAGGAGAGTAAGGTGAGATCAGGAGAGAGGAAAGGCAAGGACAGGTGGTACATTATCAAACTGGCCCCAGCCCTTCCAATACAAAACATATATGACTGGTGATTGGTTCTATAAGCCAGAACTGAGAGGCCACTCAGAACTTCCTCTGTGTATCTGGTGACTTTTCTTTTCTTTCTTCTTTCTTTCCTCCCATCCTTCTTCACTCTCTCTCTCCCTTCCCCCATCTCTCTCTCTCTCTCTCACTCTCTCTCTCTATCTCTCTGTCCCTCCCTCCCTCTTTCTTTCTTGTCAGCTGCCTCTCAATGTTCCAAGTCTTCCTCACGGGGTGTTAGCTCTGAGAGTCCTTGGTGGTGTGGCCCACACCCTCACTGGGTAGGCATTGGGAAGGTGGAACTACTCCAGCTCCAGCTAGCTCAGCGTTCAGCCTCAGATGAGGTTTCTGCCATTGATAGGCTCTGAAAATCAGTCAGGAGGAGTCAGGGACTCACCACCACAGGTGTAGACATTGGTTGGTGCATAAACTGAGCCCAACACATGTGAGATATTAAATGTGTTAATATCAACCACTGTTAAAAAGGTGGTACTTTGTGGTACATGGACAAGTAATTAGGCAACATGGAACATAGCACATTTTCCCTTCATCATCCTTCTCACTATATTAGGAAGACAGTCCCAACAGGTGCTACTCTAAAACACTTCTCCAACACTTACTCTCTTTAAACAGCAAGAACACTTACATTCGATATTATTGCAATAGGGGAAAGAGATTGAACTCACAGTCAAATATAGCTGAGGCAGCTGGGGATTTATAGCCATTGGCAGGGTGAAGGACAGGATAGAAAATTACTAAGAGGAACTTGGTTATTGGGGGGAAAGAGACACTTGACTGGCTACCAAGATCAGAGGGATTGTCTCTAAACTGGCTTAGCAGGATTCTTGCTAAAATTGGACTCAGCACTCATCTTTCATAAGTAAAAGGAGAGGAAGTGAATACAATCTAGGTAGAATTTAATTACATAGTTTTATTTTTGTAATATTTCTAGTATATTTTGTATGTTAATGTATGTATTTTACCTACTACAGCTCTTTGCACTCATGGAAAGTGGCATTGGTATATATTTAATATCATGAAGAAAGATTTCCTTTCAAAATGAATTTTTTTGAATAAAAAAAATCTACCAGATTGAAAAAAAAATTCCAAATTTTTCATGTTGATGTACGATGGTGATATACAGATAAGAAAAAAAATCCAAAGGGAAGAATATAGATGAGAAAAGGTTAAGAAATACTACCTTAGTGTGTTTGGACCTGACATATGCCTGAGTAGACATATAATAACTTCGTTACAATGAATTTTCTAATTTATTTTCTTGTTCTTAAATTAAATCTGTGTTTAAAAATATCAGGACTTACAGGCCTGCAAATGGATCTAACTTTATAAAACAACTAGCATGCTTCCAAGCACATAGTTGGCATTCTATAAATACTTTTGTCACTTCACTTTTACTAGCAATAGAAGTGTCCTTAATTTAGGAAATAAAGAAGAAAAAGATGAGCAAAGGGGAACAATGGGCACTTTACTTCCCGGTTCAAGTGGAAGGTCTCAACAGAGCGAATCCTTCGGAAGCATTAAATGGTATTTGTCATCCCATCTTCTCCGAATACTTTATTCTCTCACATTCTAGGGCACCATCGTTTTCTGGTTCCTCTCATTCTCTGGCCACAAGTTATTTGTCTATTTTATTACTCTCTCTTTTTCCTCCTTATCTTGAGGTTTGTTTGGGGATATTTTTCTGATCTTATTCTTAAGGATTTGGGGACTTCAACTATATATAATGGGAATAATATTTTTTTTTAAATTCTTGGTGATCCATTTTCCATCTTATGATCTAACTATCATCTATCCATTATCTATATTTATCTATCTACCATCTATTCCATATCTCACATCTATCTATTATCTATCACTTTCTTTTGCTTTTGTTTTATTTCATGCAGGCATTGGTGTCATTATTATGAAACTACAAGTTTAGTAAAAAGTTAGTAACATGAGGAAGGGGAGGGTTGTGTCACCCAGAACAAAGCCAGCCTGGGAAGAAGGAAGTTAACTGCAATGCAATGGTTCTCACGCTTCAGGAAGAGAAAGTGGAAGGCTTTCTGGTGGGGGTGGAGTCCAGAGTCTTGAGGAAAGATAATAGTTTCAAGATGTTGTAAGGGTTTCTCTGGGCTCCAGGTCCCTCATCTCTTTGGGCCTTGCTCTGGAAGGGATGTGGTTGGAAGATGGTTTGTACACACATGAGTGAAGAATGGGGGAGATCTTCAGGAAGATTAAAAACCTCAGGTAAGTTGAGAGGAAATGCAAATGATGAGGGGTGTTCCCCAGTTATATCTCTGGGAAGTTCACAACATTGTTTTATAAGAACTGGTTGAAGAAGAAGAACACATGGGTGATGCAGAGAGAAGCTTCCGGAGTCTTGCTTCAGAGAAAGCAGCTAAGATTCCCCAGGCCTCCACAAAGATCCTAAAAGAACAAGTAACTGAGTAGATGGGGAGTCATGACTGCAATATCCAGGAACCTCCCAAAGTGAAAAATAAGGTGGCAGCCAAAGAGTTCATCAGTGACCAAAGAGATACTACAAATGATAATATTTTACCAATAGCACCTGAGTGGGCCAAGTGCAGAACAACTAGAACTCAAACCTGAAGAGCCCCATGATACTAGAGGCCGGAAGGAGCCCCAAGAAATGCATATAAAGTAGGGATACCTCCTACTGTCCATGTAATGAGGAATGGAAACTTTTTTTTTTTTAAACATATATTCATTTTCGAGAGACAGAGCGTGAGCAGGGGAGGAGCAGAGAGAGAGGGAGACGCAGAAACCGAAGCAGGCCCCAGGCTCTGAGTTGTCAGCAGAGAGCCTGATGCGGGGGCCCAAACTCACGAACTGTGAGATCATGACCTGAGCCGAAGTCAGACGCTTAACTGACTGAGCCACCCAGGTGCCCCTGGAAACTTCTTTCTGAACACAAATATAAGTCTAAAGAAACCTTAATAGAAAATGTGATCTTCAAACTGCTTGTATATTCAACCAAATTATTCTTTTAACTCAAAAGTAACAGAAAACAGAAATGTTACTATTGTCCTCAATTGGTGACTTACTTCCCTTCTCCTCTCCCATAACCATTGGCGATCTTTGCCAATTGGTGGGAATCTAGGTTGTAGAAGCAGGTAATACTGAAAATCCGTCTCTTTAGAGTATTGTGCACATTTAAGTACCACTATTCATATAATATTCAACATCTAAGGACAAATTTTAAAGCTGTAAATGTAGCATGATGGCAATTCAGAGGAGTAAACCCACAAACATGTTCTACAACCCTTGGGCTAGACCCCAGTGGGTCTTCTTTCATGGATGTTCCGCAGACAGCTGACCCTCAAAATGTCCAATACTAAACTTATTTCTATCCCTTCTTTATTTTCTTTCTTATGATAATGACATTCAAAATCAAGATAGAATCCTCATACTGATGTTTCTTTTTTTTTTTAATAGTTTATTTTCAAATTGGTTTACATATAACACCCAGTGTTCATCCCAACACGTGCCCTCTTTAATGTCCGTCACCCCCTCTCCCCCCTCCCCCCTCCCTCACCTTCCTCACCTCCCTCACCCTCAGATTGTTCTTAGTCTTTGAGAGTCTCTTATGTTTTTAATGCTGGATCAAGATCAAAACTTGGTGCTGCTTCAACCACTGCCAACATACCATTATTGAAGTTCAAATGGCCCAGGTCTAAAGCAGGGTGATGTTGGGAAAGTTTCAAGAAGACTCAGCTTCTTCGTATATGTAAAGTGAAGCAAATAAGAACAACAATTACAGAGATGATATGAGAAAGAAATAGTGTTGTGTAGTTAGAAGTTTCCTAGCATTTAAATAATTTTTGAAAATCGTTTTAGAGAAAGCCTGTTTAACGATTCAAGACAATGTTCTTCCAACTAATTTGTCCAATTTATCTTTTATTTATATGAATTCAATTTAACCAAGATAAAAGGAGAATTGGAGGTAGCAAATATAGGGATGATTCAGCTCATCAATTTATATAATTAGCCAAATATTGCTGAGACTTTATAAAATGCCATCACTAAGCTTTTAAAATAAATGTGCTTGAGACATTGTTATTTAAATTGGCAAAAATTTGATACACCCTCACACAGTTATCCAAATAAATTCCAAATGGCTCAGAGATTTAAATTGAGAAAGAAGAAAAAAAATCCATGCAAACATTAAAATAAAATGTGAGTAAGTTTCTTTATATCCTAGGAAGAGGTAATATTTCCTATGACTCCAGTTCCAGAAGAAATAAAGAAATAGATGTTTTTTAACTATATTTTTTAAATGCATGATGTAAGGTAAGTGACAAAGTAAGTAAAAATTATGTGTAACTCACATTAGATCAGAGGAATAATACCTTCATATATACAAAGTTCTAAAAATAAAGAAGAAAAAGATAACAAACCAATAGAAAAAATGGGCCAAGGATACAATGGTAGGGAGGAAAGCCCCTTATTTTGAAATGTGGTAAATTTAAAAGTATCAAACATTTATCTTGCCTATCCTATTTGGGAAAAGAACAGCAGCGTACTGCATGGTTGATGAGAGGAAGTGGCTTTTATAGAAAGGTTCCAATTAATAAATAAAGAATAAATGAAAGAATCAGAATATTGCTATTTTGTACACCCAGCGAATCTAGGCACCTAACATCAGGGAAAATTAACATGACAGAAAAAGAAACAACCAGACACCATATGTCTCCAAATAGAGGATAACAATGCTACCATGAAACATTATCATCAAAACAAAAACAAAACAAACAAACAAAAACCCCTCTGCCAAACTCTGCCAAGAGGTTTGCCAGTCTTATGCCCCTGTTGCTTGTGTGGAGGACCTGCAACAGCTTGAACAGAGACCACATCTCCCTGGCCGGCAACCCTCAGATCTCCACCATCCAGGATGTTCAAACTGGGATCCTGTTCTCCAGGCATCACTAGCTCCTTCCTTCCTCAAAGCTGTTACGTGACGATGTGGGAATCCAAAATCTCTGGCAGTGTCACAAGTAGAAGCCTTACCTTCTGGAAGTTTCTCTGGATATAATACTTAGGATGAATAATGAGGCTACATTATTTAAATGTATCTTCAGCAGGTATTTAAAAGGAATTTTGAGAAGTCTTGTCTATATCTTTCCTTTGGAGTGTTGACTGTTTGACTTTAAAGTCATTTTAGACCACCTAGATCTCTTTAATTTATGTATCCTTTTTGACAGAGTCTAGATTTTTGTTACATCCGCTGGAGATTGTGGTGGTACAGCTGAGTCCCTTCCTCTAGCTTCATTTCGTTGTAATAAGTCAAACAAAACCATAATGTTCTCTTTTCTCCTCAATAATTCCGGTTCCTATCATTTTCAAATACATTTCTATACACTTTTAATCATCCTCGATCTCTCTAAGTCTATTGATCTATTCTATTTGCTGCCTTTTAAAAGTTTTTCAAAACCATTTCTCTTCCAACCTTCTATAAATCACTCTGAAAAGGTGCATGCAGGAAAAACCAAATGAAAAAATGTGGATGATTCTTAGGTTCTAACTTGAGCTTGAATTTCTACTTCTGTAACTTACCACAGGGTATGTTTCTAACAAAATGTTCACACTCTTTTGCTCCATTTCTTAATACGTTTATACCAATGAATCATTGTCTCATGGAAGATCTTAAACTATTGTGCTCCATTAGAGTGTTCTTTTTTTGTTAATTTTTTTAATGTTTATTTACTTTTGAGAGAGAGAGAGAGAGAGAAAGACAGAGACAGAGACACAGACACAGAGAGAGACAGAGTATGAGCAGGGGAGGGGCAGAGAGAGGGAGACATAGAATCCGAAGCAGGCTCCAGGCTCTGAGCTGTCCACACAGCCCGATGCAAGGCTTGAACTCATGAACCATGACCAGAGTTAAAGTCAGACACTTAACAGACTGAGCCACCCAGGCGCCCCTAAAGTGTTCCTTACCGGCATCATTACCACTACTCATAATCATGATGGTCCTGATTCCCTGGGCATATTGAGGTGCCAGGTACTTCCTCGGAGCTCTATGTGCATTAGCTCTATCAAGTTTCATCACTACTCTCCAAGCATAACTATAATGGCCCACACCGCATAGTTGAAGACACCCGGACTTGGAAAGTTTATGTAGCAGAATTCCTTCATGGCTAGTGAATGAAAAACTCAAAATCAAATGCAAGTCCATCTGAAACTAAAGCCTGTGCTTTTAAGGACTGTATTTTTAATTGCTTCTAACGTTTATCTTAAAAACTGTGGATTTTTTATATTCTTTCAGATCACTAGCTCAATTAGAGTATTGAGCATGATTTAAGAAAATTGTATGAAGAACATCTGAAAATATTGGGACCCATTAAGCCACACAGAGGAGAAAGCAAAGATCCTAAGGAGGGCATGAAGCATGCATTGCCAAGGACTAGAAAAGTTATCAACTAAGGGCCCTTTTTGTATCACTTCAGAGAAGAGGTTTGGTACAGGACATCCCTGTGGGATTAAATAAAACTCCTCTGGCTAATATTCCAGTTTCTCTATGTAACATTACTAACCTAATCAAAAACCTGATAATATAATTTACTGAGACTTACTGTGCCCTAGGGGTTCTAAGTGCTTTACATGTTTTCTCCCTTTGGTTCTTCCTTATCATTATCCATACTTTTCACATGGAAGACATGGAGAGTTCAATCAAATTATCTCAGGTGACATCACTTGTAAGAAATTTGATCCCACAATCCTCCTAACTGTAGAAACTATGCACACAGAATCTGAAGGAAGACTCTGAATCTGAAGCTGACTTCAGACTCTGAGCTGTCAGCACAGAACCCCACACGACACTCGAACTCACAAACCATGAGATCATGACCTGAGCTGAAGTCGGACACTTAGCTGACTGAGCCACCCAGGTGCTCCTGACTTGCATTCTTATTACTGCTTCTGGCCCCCAAAGTTTCATCTTTACTTAGAGTAGCTAAAGCTTTAGTGGGATTACTTTATAACTTGTTGACAAGTATCAAGCAGAAAGAGTCTAAAAAGAAGCCAGAAGATGGGAAAATCTGAGGTATATTGAAAACGGAGAATCCTTCAATGAGAATCCTTCTGAGGAATTCAGAAAATAGTAACTTTGTCTGTAACTAAAGTTTAAATTTTAACTTTGGGGAAAATAAGGTCATTGACTATGGCTCAGAAAATAAGCCAGAGAAAAGTAGCCACTATGACTGTCTTATTCTTACTTCGAATTGCCTTACCCAACGCTTACCTCTGTTCTACCTCTGGCTCTGTAGAAATAAAGTTCATTTTGGTGGGCACAGGCTATAGAGTTCACATTTTGCCCACAGTATGGTCTTAGGAGTTTCATTTTGCTTTCCAAAGCAACCAAAACCCTCCTCACCCATGTCAACCTTTCTCAGGAACTGAGACCTGCTTTTTGGTACTTGGGAAAGCGGGTCAGATGATGAATACTTTGACTACCTCAAGAAAACACACGGAGACCAAAACACAGCATGCAGATCCTTGAGGACAAAGCAAACTACTTGATATGCAAACACAAGCACTTCTCAGATCCAGAAGTGGGAAGTGGTGTCTCCTGCCTCAAAGTCACTCCTCAGAAGGAAAACAGTTGGAAGAAAAGAGAAGCCAACACATGGCAGGTGTGACCAGCAGAGATGTGAGTGTTGCCAACCCAAAAGTCCAAAATAGAGTGTCCTTGCTTCTTCCCATCTCTTAAAATATTTTCACATGTAAATCACCCATAACTGTGTAAGATCCCAAGACACTTAGAATTATATTTAATTATATTTAGGTATAATCATTATGAACAGTATTTAGAAAGATGTGTCAGCATGAAATACATTTTATCCACAACCACATGTCTTGTCAAAGGACAGAGCTCTTGAGAGCAACCAAAGTAAGTAGAAAAATAGGTTTTTTACTAGAGAATAAGTTTTTAACTCGGAACTGAGTTCTATTACAAGCAAAATACGATGCTGGAAAACTATAGTTCAGAAGAAAATGCAGAAACTTAACTTAACTGTCAAACAAGATATCCTATGCATTGTTCTTTAATAACTAATAGAAATGAAGCAGAGGGCTGGGGCTCCTGGGTGGCTCGGTCAGTTAAGCGTCTGACTTCGGCTCAGGTCATGATCTAGTGGCCAGTGAGTTCAAGCCCCACATTTGGCTCTGTGCTGACAGCTCAGAGCCTGGAGCCTGCTTTAGATTCTGTGTACCCCCTCTCTCTGCCCCTCCCCCACTTGTGCTCTGTCTCACTCTGTCTCTCAAAAATAAATAAATGTTAAAAAAAAAAAGTAAACAAACGAAGCAGAGGGAAGCAGATGTGGATAACAAACAGTACTCAATTAGCATCAAGATTCACATTTCTTATATACAGGAACTATGTATGTGGCATTTGCTACATTCCAGGTCCAGAGTAGGGGCTGGAAATTGAAAATAACTAGAGGTTCAGTCTTGGGGCACATGGCTGGCTCAGTCAGTTAAGCATCTGACTTCGGCTCTGACTTCGGCTCAGATCATGATCTCGTGGTCCGTGGATTCGAGCCCTGCATTGGGCTCTTTGCTGACAACTCAGAGCCTGGACCCTGCTTCAGATTCTGTGTCTCTGTCTCTCTACCCCTCCCCCTGTTCATGCTCTGTCTCTCTTGCTCTTCAGCTGATCATTGCCTGTTTTGCAATAGTGTTGTTTTTCTTCTTATTTTTGTAAGAAGGAGAGTATTACATCAAAAGCATGAAAACTGCTAAAAACATGAGTTGTGGGGTTTGCTTTCGAAGTATCCAAATAAATCTGTGGTCATAACAACTTTGTGCTAACAACCATTTGTTGAAGACCACGCAGAACTTTAAATGTGTTGCCACACTCATTCCCTCTGCAACTTTACAGCGTAGATACATGATAAAAATAAATCAGTAATAGAGCTTCATGAGAATTAAGTAGCCAGTCCAAGATGAAGAGCTACTAAGTAAGGGAAGTTGGATTTCAAACCCAGCTCAGTCTGACACCAAATGCCAGGTTCTTAATCACCATGTCGTAGAATCACCCTTCTTCAACTGGGCTGCCCCAGCATGCTGCTCTGTATATCACATTGTCCACACTTAAGAAAAAAAAACCCACATCTCGGATCTTCCAGCACTATTCACAACACTCACTGAGGGCATTTGTTAGGTCACAGCCCAGGTCCTGAATTTACCACCCTTATAATATTCAACTTCTTTGGTTCTTTCCAGTAGCAAGTATGCCATTTGGGCCTTTGCAAGGATAATTCGGTTTCCCATATGAGTTTCTGTCTATTCTACCTAGATGAATCGGCTCCATTTACTAGTACTGCCAGGGAAAGCTAAGCAATGTGAGCCAATGAAGGCTTCCCAACATGGTAAATGCTGTACAGTGACACTTTAGGGCTCATCACACTTCTTGATTTCTGTTGGATGGGAAAAAAAAAAAACCCTATATTTTAAGGATTTATTTTCAGGCACTCAAATGACCCTCATTCTTCGATTCCAATGCCCTTGGTGGGTGACAAATAGCCAAATCATAGTAAAAGAAATTAAAATCCAGGGGAAATAAATAATCCCTGTTGGAAGATATCATCTGATATGCCAGACCACTAAAATACAAAGGTACCAATTAGTAGCCCTTCATGTTTTTTACCTTTCAAGTTACATTTTTCCTTGCTTATTATATAGTTACTTCATATATTATAAGGAAATTGACAAATTAGAGGAAAAAAAAGAATAGAAAGACTAAAAGGTTACCTAATGAGAACACAGTTTTGAAAAGAACTTAATTATAGAATTTATAAAATACAGCTTTGGAGGAGGCAACATGGCGGAGGAGTAGGGGGCTCCAGTATTTCGCTTGCCCTTTAAAGGGGGACGACTGAAACCATTGTCTCTCTCTCAACTACAAAAATCGGGGGGAAAAGGTGCTAGAGCTGACAAGAAACTAAGGCGAACACAGACACGGCCCAACTGAACTGTGAGTTTAATCTGGGTCGGATAAAACGAACTCGAACTCGGGAAGTTGAGCTGAGGGGAGGGTGAGCGTCTTCGGAGATAGCTGGGAAAGTGCCGACCGAACAACATCTGAACGAGAGGGCCAGAGCGGGTGCGACCACTACCATCCAGGCCCTAAATGCAGGGCTTTTGAAGAGAAGTTCAGTGGCAAACAGCAGCAATCCCCGCGCGCTGCTGGGACCGCACCAACCTCGTCCTGAGCCACTGGGACGCGCGCGGGAGGGACTGGCAGCAGGGACGCAGGCGGCGCCGCCTGCGGAGCACCTCTAACCCCGGCACAATTATAACGAAATCGGGGGGTGGCAGACGGCCGCACCACCGCGCCACCCTCGCCCAGCGCCTCCGGGGCGCGCGCGCTGCCGGGACAGGCAGGGGGGACTCAGGCGGCGGCTCCTGCGGAGCACCTCTAACCCCCGCACAGTTATAGCCAAATCGGGGGGTAGCAGAGGGCCGCGCCACCGCGCCACCCTCGCCCAGCGCCTCCAGGCACGCACTCTGCCGGGATAGGCAGCAGGCACCCAGGCAGCCCCAGGCGCGGCTCCAGTAAACCACACTAGGCTGGCGTGGGCGGTGGAGAGAGAACAGAAATAAAGGAGCGAATAAAGCCTCCAGGACTGGGGGCGGGGGTCTGGAGAGACGCCATTGTTGTCTCACAAGCCAGGAAGTCACCCCAGAAGCCATCCCTGCAGCAGTGGAGGCCGGACCCGCCTACACTAAACCACGCCCCTCCCAAACTATCAGCAGGAGCGACTGATCCAAGTGGAGATTGCTGCCTGGAGTAACGCCAGTCATTTCTTCTTTTTAAATTTATCCCTCCCTTTCTCATTCCTACCGATCCCCATCCCTGAGCTGGTCATCCAGGGTACTGACTGGCTTAATCATTTTTTTCGTTCTTTTTGTTTTTTGTTTTTTTGTTTTTTGTTTGTTTGTTTGTTTTGTTTGGGTTTTTTTGGTTTTGTTTTTTGTTTTTTGTTTTTTGTTTTTGTTTTGTTTTTTAACCCACTCTTTGAGGACATGTCCTACAACCTCTTCTTTACTTCCCTAGCCCTTTTTCTGGAATAACCAGGCCGTATAAGTTCATCTAGACGACATCGATCTTTATTCCTTTTCCCTCGCACCTGTCCTTATTCTGATTTCTATCAGTCTGGATTAAACCCTTTAGTCGCTCTACCTGGGCAAAGTCCATTTCCTTCTTCTCCCTGCACCAGTCATTATTCTGTCTATATATGCTCTGCCACCAGCACACTACATACCCTGTCCTTAACGTGTAGCTGTTACTTCAGGACATTGCCCTCAGAGAGTCACTTGTTATTTTTTTCTGTTGTGAACTGCTTGTCTGGACCATTTGTCGGTACGTTTGAGTATTTCTGTGTTCTGTGTGTCTGTCAGTTTTCCTTTCCAGGGCAACTTCAAGAAACAACACATAACACATCCAGCCAAAATGACGAGACGGAAGAATTCTCCTCAAAAGAGTCTACAAGAAGCAGTGACAGCTCAAGAATTAATGAAAAGAGATATAAGCAACATAACAGAACTTGAATATAGAATGTTAATCATAAAACTAATTGCTGGCCTTGAAAAAAGCTTAGATGAATGCAAGGGGTCCTACGAGGCAAAGTTCAAAGACCTTAAAAACGGTCAGGAAGAATTAAAGAAGACATTGGAAGAAATACAGGGGAAACTGGAAGCAACCACAGCACGGATTGAAGAGGTAGAGGAAAGAGTTAGTGCATTAGAAGACAAAATCATTGAAAAAGAGGAAGCAGATAAAAAGAGAGAGAAGCTGATCCAGGAACAGGAAAGGAGAATTCGAGAGCTGAGCGATGCAGTCAAAAGAAACAATATCCGTATCATAGGAGTTCCAGAGGAAGAAGAGAGAGAGAAAGGAGTCGAAGGGGTTCTGGAACAAATCATTGCTGAGAACTTCCTCAACATGAGAAAGGAAACGGGCATGGAAATCCAAGAGGCACAGAGAACTCCCCTCAGACGTAACTTGAATAGACCTTCTGCACGGCACATCATAGTGAAGCTGGCAAAATACAAAGATAGGGAGAGAATCCTGAAAGCAGCTAGGGACAAAAGAACCCTAACATACAAAGGGAGACCTATAAGGGTAGTAGCAGACTTATCTACGGAAACTTGGCAAGCCAGAAAGGAATGGCAGGACATCTTCAATGTGATGAGCAAGAAGGACATGCAACCAAGAATTCTGTATCCGGCTAGCCTGTCATTCAGAATAGAAGGAGAGATCAAGGTTTTTCCCAACAAACAAAAACTGAAAGAATTTATCAAAAATAAGCCAGCACTGCAAGAGATCCTGAGGGGCATTCTATGAAAACAAGGAGGCAAAGAATACAAACTACCAGACACAGCCTTACAAACATGAAACTTACAGATAATACAGTGACTGTAAGCCCATATTTTTCAATATTAACACTGAATGTAAATGGACTAAATGCGCCAATCAAAAGACAAAGGATAACAGAATGGATTAAAAAACAAGACCCATCTATTTGCTGTCTTCAAGAAACTCATCTTAAACCTGAAGACACCTTCAGATTGAAAGTGAGGGGATGGAGAACTATCTACCATGCTACTGGAAGTCAGAAGAAAGCCGGAGTAGCCACACTTATATCAGACAAATTAGACTTTAAAATGAACGATGTAATAAGAGATGAGGAAGGACATTATATAATAGTCTCAGGGACCATCCAGCAGGAAGAGCTAACAATTGTAAATATCTACGCACCGAATTCAGGGGCACCCAAATTTGTAAAACAACTAATTACAAACATTAGCAACCTCATCGATAAAAATGTCCTAATAGTAGGGGATCTCAACACTCCACTCTCAGCATTGGATAGATCAACAAAACAGAAAATCTCCGCAGAAACAATAGCCCTGAATGACACATTAGGACAGATGGGCCTCACAGACATCTTTAGGGTCCTTCATCCAGAAGCAAAGGAATTTACATTCTTCTCATCTGCACACGGTACATTTTCCAAGATAGACCACATTCTGGGGCACAGGGAAGCTCTGAATAAATATAAAAGAATTGAGATCATACCGTGTACAGTGTCAGACCACAATGCTTTGAAACTTGAAATCAACCACAGGAGAAAGCCTGGAAAATATCCAAGAACATGGCGGCTAAGAAATAACCTACTAAAAGATGACTGGGTCAACCAAGCCATCAGAGAAGAATTTAAAAAATACATGGAAACAAATGAAAATGAAAATACAACAATCCAAACGCTCTGGGATGCAGCAAAGGCAGTCCTGAGAGGGAAATATATTGCAATCCAGGCCCATCTCAAGAAACAAGAAAAATCAATAACACAAATTCTAACAGCACGCCTAAAGGAACTAGAAGCAGATCAACTAAAACAACCCAAGCCCAGCAGAAAGAGAGAAATAACAAAGATCAGAGCTCAAATTAACCATATGGAGACAGAAAAGGTAGTGGAACAGATCAATGAAACCAAAAGCTGGTTCTTTGAAAAAATAAACAAAATAGACAAACCTCTAGCCAGGCTTCTCAAAAAGAAAAGAGAGAGAACTCAAATAAATAAAATCGTGAATGAAAAGGGAGAAATTACAACCAATCCCTCAGAGATACAAGCAATCATCAGAGAATACTATGAAAAATTATATGCCACCAAACTTGGCAATCTGGAAGAAATGGACAGCTTCCTAAATAGCCACACGCTACCAAAACTCAAACGGGAAGAAATAGAAAATTTGAACAGACCCATAACTAGTGAAGAAATAGAATCCGTTATTAAAAACCTCCCAGCAAATAAAAGCCCTGGACCAGATGGCTTTCCTGCGGAATTTTACCAGACATTTAAAACAGAGTTAATTCCTATCCTCCTCAAGCTGTTCCAAAAAATTGAAACGGAAGGAAAACTCCCGGACTCATTCTATGAAGCCAGCATCACTTTGATTCCCAAACCAGATAGAGACCCAGCAAAGAAAGAAAATTACAGGCCAATATCCCTGATGAATATGGATGCAAAAATTCTCAACAAGATACTAGCAAATCGAATCCAACAGCATATAAAGAGAATTATCCACCATGATCAAGTAGGATTCATCCCTGGGTTGCAGGGCTGGTTCAATATTCGCAAATCAATCAACGTGATACATCACATCAACAAAAGAAAAGATAAGAACCATATGATCCTGTCAATAGATGCAGAAAAAGCATTTGACAAAATACAGCATCCTTTCTTAATAAAAACTCTCGAGAAAGTCGGGATAGAAGGAACATACTTAAACATCATTAAAGCCATATATGAAAAACCCACAGCTAATATCATCCTCAATGGGGAAAAATTGAAAGCCTTCCCCCTGAGATCAGGAACACGACAGGGGTGTCCACTCTCGCCACTGCTATTTAACATAGTGCTGGAAGTCTTAGCATCAGCAATCAGACAACAAAACAAAATAAAAGGCATCAAGATTGGCAAGGAGGAAGTCAAACTTTCACTTTTTGCAGATGATATGATACTTTACATGGAAAACCCGACAGAATCCACCAAAAGCCTACTAGAACTGATTCATGATTTCAGCAAAGTTGCAGGATACAAAATCAATGTACAGAAATCGGTGGCATTTCTATACACCAACAATGAAGCAGCAGAAAGAGAAATAAAGAAGCTAATCCCTTTCACAATTGCACCAAAAACCATAAAATACTTAGGAATAAACCTAACCAAAGATGTGAAAGACCTCTACACTGAAAACTATAAAAAACTTATGAAGGAAATTGAGGAAGACACAAGGAAATGGAAAAACATCCCATGCTCATGGATTGGAAGAATAAATATCGTCAAAATGGCAATACTACCCAAAGCAATCTACACATTCAATGCAATCCCAATCAAAATTGCACCAGCATTCTTCTCAAAGCTAGAGCAAACAATCCTAAAATTTGTATGGAACCACAAAAGACCTCGAATAGCCAAAATAATACTGAAGAATAAAACCAAGGCGGGAGGCATCACAATCCCAGACTTTAACCTCTACTACAAAGCGGTGGTCATCAAGACTGTATGGTATTGGCACAAAAACAGACGCATAGACCAATGGAATAGAATAGAAAACTCAGAAATGGACCCGCAAGTATATGGCCAACTAATCTTTGACAAAGCGGGAAAATGTATCCAATGGAAAAAAGACAGCCTTTTTAACAAATGGTGCTGGGAGAATTGGACAGCAACATGCAAAAGAATGAAACTAGACCACTTTCTTACACCACTCACAAAAATAAATTCTAAATGGATAAAAGATCTGAATGTGAGGCAGGAAACCGTCAAAATCCTAGAGGAGAAAACAGGAAAAAGCCTCTTTGACCTAAGACGCACCAATTTCTTACTCGACACGTCTCCAAAGGCAAGAGAATTAAAAGCAAAGATGAACTATTGGGACCTCATCAAGATAAAAAGCTTCTGCACGGCAAAAGAAACAACCAACAAAACGAATAGGCAACCAACGGAATGGGAAAAGATCATCGCAAATGACATATCGGATAAAGGACTAATATCTAAAATTTATAAAGAACTTACCAAACTCCAAACCCGAAAAACAAACAACCCAGTGAAGAAATGGGCGGAAGATATGAATAGACACTTCTCCAAAGGGGACATTCAGATGGCCAACAGACACATGAAACGATGCTCAATGTCACTCAGCATCAGGGAAATACAAATCAAAACTACACTGAGATACCACCTCACACCAGTCAGAGTGGCTAAAATGAACAAATCAGGAAACTATAGATGCTGGCGAGGATGTGGAGAAGTAGGCACCCTCCTACACTGTTGGTGGGAATGCAAACTGGTGCAGCCACTCTGGAAAACGGTGTGGAGGTTCCTCAAAAAAATGAAAATAGAGCTACCCTATGACCCAGCAATAGCCCTGCTAGGAATCTACCCAAGAGACACAGGAATGCTGATGCATAGGAGCACGTGTACCCCAATGTTCATAGCAGCACTTTCGACAATAGCCAAATCATAGAAAGAGACCAAGTGCCCATCAACTGACGAATGGATAAAGAAGTTATGGTACTTATATACAATGGACTACTACGTGGCAATGAGAAAAAATGAAATCTGGCCATGTGTAGCAAGATGGATGGAACTGGAGGGTATTATGTTAAGTGAAATAAGTCAGTCAGAAAAAGACAGATACCATATGTTTCCACGAATAGGTGGACTTTGTGAAACTAAGCAAAAACCAGGGGGAGGGGAAGAGGGGAAAGAAAAAAAAAAAGACACAGAGAGGGAGGGAGATAAAACATAAGAGACTCTCAAAGACTAAGAAAAAACTGAGGGTAAGGGGGATGAGGGAGGGGGGAGAGGGGGTGATGGGCATTAAAAAGGGCACATGTTGGGATGAACACTGGGTGTTATATGTAAACCAATTTGAAAATAAACTATTATAACAAAAAAAAAAAATACAGCTTTATTAGTTTATGCTACTTTAGGAGAAAAAAATAATCTTACTTAAAGTTAATGATCAAAAAGATAAAAAATATATTTGTTTGAATGAGAACAGGTAATATTCTCCTATCTCAAAATACCTCCTCTTCTGTACTGATACATGGCCTAACGGTTTACACTGTGTAATTCTGTAGGTCACAGTCTGGAATGCGTCACTTAAAATGTAATGGTGACCAATTAGACCATGTATCAGACTCTTCTTAGGCACCAACCACTACAAATATTGTCCCTCCTGTCCATTTGTGGTTCCGGCTTCTGTTGGGTGCCCTGTTCTACATGAGGTCCAACTGTTGTCAGGGAGGTGCGACTCAACCTCATATCACCTTCTGCTCAGGCTGCATAAAGAGCCCGCACCCTCCTAACTTCCCTGATGGGGCCAAAGGGTGAGGAGCAACAAATACTCAACCCAGAAGTGTTAGGGACTCTGCCCAGTGGGATGAAACTTTGACCGGTGGAAGATGGGAAGAGGAGACGATCTCTTCCCTTACCTATTCCACTAAACTGAGAAGTGACTTTTTAGACAATGGTCCTCAAGATCCAGCACTCAGCCACATCCTCTAATTGCCCCCTTTCTCTTCCCTCGCCTTGCTCCTTTTGTCTCTCACTTTGCTCTCTAAGGCTGTGCTCCCTAGTCAAGCAGTAGAACATAACACTTGCCTAAGGCTCTGCTTTCTGGAGAATCTAGACTAAAACAGACATTTCCATGAATACCTTAGTACAGTTATCTCTAGTTCTGTACTACTCTATGGTTCACCAAAGTGCTTTCAGGAAAATATTTCACTGAAACTTTAATTTTTTAATTTAAAATATTTATTTATTTATTTTGAGAAAGAGAGAGAGACGGAGACAGAAAATCCCAAGCAGGCTCTGCCCTGTCAGTACACAGTCAGATGCGGGGCTTGATCTCACAAATCTCTGTGGGACCATGATCTGAGCCCAAATCAATAGTTGGATGCTTAACCAACTGAGCCATTCAGGTGCCCCTCACTGAAACTTTTAATAAGAGCTTTTGGAAACAAAGAAAATGAGAACTAATTCATTCTCTCAATAAAATATAAACCAATTTTGCAAAACAGATAGCTTCAAACTTTTCAAAGCTATATGTCTCTAATTCAGACAGCTCTCACTGGGCTTTAACCACTAAGACTTTCGTTTTTAGAGATTTAGTTGAGATCTCACAACACTTGTGATTAAACAAGGATTTCTGCCCATTTCTCATCCTGCTGTTCTCATATGTTTTCTTTTCTGTTTACTCCTTTTCGTGCACTTGTTTCGAGGAGCCTGACATTACCTTATTTTATATGCAATATCTTAGATTTATTCTTATCTTAAGAGCATATATGGTGGTTATGGCCACAGGCACGAAGACAGACTCCCTGAGTTCATAATTCCAGCTCTGTGGCTTGTGAACCTTGTGGCCCTGTGCAAGTTACTTAATTTCCCTGGAATTTTGCTCATCTGTGAAATTAAGATAAAGATAGTACCTACATCATCAGATTATATAAAGGATTAAATGAATAAATTTAATTAGAGCAATCATATGCCTAACAATTTTGACTTCTTTCTCTTTTGCTACAATAATTCTTCGGAAAGAAGGAAGAATCACAAAGCCGAAATCAGAAGGACTTGAGGGGCACTTGGGTGGCTCAGTCAGTTGGATGTCCGAATTCGGCTCAGGTCACTATCTCACGGTTCGTGAGTTTGAGCCCTGGGTTAGGCTCTATGCCGACGGCTCAGAGCCTGGAGCCTGCTTCAGATTCTGTGTCTCCCTCTCTCCTGCACCTCTTGTGCTCACCCTCTGTCTCTGTCTCTTTCTCTCAAAAATAAATAAAATTTATTTTTTATTTAAATTAAAAAAAAATTTAAATCAGAAGGACTTGGATTTAAACCTTGGGTTCAGGTGTGGCTTGGGTGACTCAGTCAGTTGAACATCTGATTTTGGCATAGGCCATGATCTCACGGTTCTTGAGTTCAAGCCCTGCGTCCAGCTCTGTGCTGACAGTTCAGAGCCTGGAGCCTGCTTCAGATTCTGTGTCTCACTCTCTCTCTGCCCCTTCCCTGCTGGCTCTCTCTCTCTCTCTCTCTGTCTCAAAAATAAATAAACATTAAAAAATTTAAACCTTGGGTTCACAATTGAAGATTGCTTGGCCTCATCAAGTCACTTAACTAACTCTACAAGTCTACTTAATGTTGTGGTCCTTTTGTGAACTTCCTCATGTCCATATCCCTTATCTGAAACCCATGGAGTTAGGATATGTTTGGAAACTTAAAATTTGTCATACTTTAGAAATGCATAAGGTATCTACAGTGTATTTTAATAACACCCCCAGTTGAGGATTGATTGGTACAGCACTAGTAACCAAACACATTAATATTTTTACTGAAAAACTTAGAAAAACTTATAGAAGATGAAATAAGCCTAAAAATCAAAAGAAACAGTGGAATCAGATCAGGTTTTATCACTAAACAAACTTGCCTTATGTTTACAATCTCTTTGTTTTTCCAAATTGCAGAAAAATGAACTGCGGAACTGAGTTTCCAATGACCTCCAAGACACAAGCCCCTTACTGTCACCTGCCTGACCTTGAAGGACATGATTTTCTTCCAAAGCCCTTTCTTTCCTTCCTGTATGTCCCATGATGTTTGTGGGGCAGGGTCCTGGCCCTGGATTTGCACGCATGACTGCTCTGCCAGGAAATTCCCCCTTTCTTTACTCATATTCTTCACCTAGTCCATATATAAACATTTATAAAGTACCTATACCAGGTAGATGCTAACCAAAAGAAGAACATAATTTCGTGAGACATAATTTGTTACCTAGGAAACAGAAACAAATAAAAATGTTGAAAGAGTTAGAATATTCTATAGAGATCCTCTGAAAGAAATAGGTGGGTGTTTTACATGTCTCCCTTTCCCCAATGTATACTTAGACTAAGCCATTTGAGAAATGGGATGGCCTTACTCATAAACAGGCACTCAATAATTGTTCCAGACCTGCAGACAGTTCCTTCTTTTAAAATGCTATAAATATTCAAGCAAGGTTCCTTTTAAGATGTCTCTAGGGTTCTACATTTTAACAAATAAAAAATATTACCTACTAAATTACTTGCTAAAACTTACATTTCAATTGGCATGGAAATCTAATGTTTCTCTAGGCGGGAATCTGAAGTTAGATTTTGTTGACAATGGAAAACCCTTTATATTTTTGTCCCCTCTGAAAGGACAAAATATTCTTTATCATTTGGACCTATTCATAGTCAAATTTCTCTCCAGGATATTTTTTCGTTATCTCATTATATGACATATTTCATGAATGTTCTTAAAGACAAACCCAAAACTCCATTTAACTCAAAAACGGATTAGTCAAATCCGTTACTTGGCATCTGTTAGAGGTGATGACCACTCTGTAAAGCTATATAATATTCAGTCTCTAGCTCTCCACTCAGTTTTCTGTAGTGCTAAAATCTATCCTTTGAATTTGATTTTTTTTTTTTTTGCATCAATAAACATTTACCTCTGTGCGTGGCTCTTACCTCGGAGGTGTTCAAATATTTGTTCCATCATCGTTGCCTTTAGTCATTATTTATTGAGCACACCACCCTGTTCCCACGGTGTCCCCCAGTGCCAGACATGCCTCACAGCTGGTCAACGCCTCTCTCAGTGCGATCCTGTTTCCCTCTTGCAATACTCATACATAAGACAACACAAATAATCTTTGAAATCCCAGGTTAGTGTCACTTTTGAAATAGAAAAGATGGACAGCTTTTCAATATTCTTTTTTTTCTTTCAGTTTCTTCTCCACTTCATGTGAACCAATTCAACACCAGTTAAGTTCGTTAAGTAGAGTAAATAGAAACAGAATAGTCATATATGAGAAGCAACTCAATTCCTTATATTTTTTCAAATGGAAAAGTCAACCCTGTGATTGTAGCATTTATTTCCAGCCTTTCCTTCTGAAACACCATGGGGAAAAAAAAAACCAGAATGCATAGACACATATTGCACATTTATCTTGTTTTAGACCTTTAACGTCAAGGTGATGCCTGGAGCAAATATTTAGCCAGGCAAATGGTAATCTTATCAAAAGAAGGATTTATAAGAGAAATACTAGCATGAAGCTCCCTGTAATGGATGAATGGCACTGAGTAATCATCTCTATTCTTTGCACTGATATTTGACAACATCCTCTCAGCGACAGCTGCTTTATCACTGCCTTTAATGACCATAAACCAGAAAATCTTGCATAATTCAGTGAGAGTATTCTGAAGGCCTTCCGTCTGCCTGACGATGTCTGCTTTGCTGAACAGTTTCTTTCTCAGGGATTTCTTGACTAACAGGTGCATCATTATACACACCAACAACTGGCAGAGTGAGGAGTGTCATAATTCAGTGCGCATTGCCTTATGATAACTACATAAAGAAATGCACTTCCTTAAGGAAGAAAAAAATGGAGAACCATTTAACTTGTCCGAATGTATTTAGACTGATGTTTTCAGGAAGACAATTTGGATTCCGAACGAGTATTTGTGGCTCAATCTTAATCTTCTTTCCACACAGCTCTCGGTTTTGCTCAAAAACAGAACTACTTTGGGCAACATTATTTTTCCCTTTGTAGGCTCACACTATTTCTGAGTTAATACAGACTGGGAGTGCTTAAAATACTGATTATGTTAAAATTGGGTTTTAAAACTCCATCCAGCCAAAAGGAAGATTAAACAAAAGTTTCACTTATGGAGAAGTCACCACAGCTACAATAAGGACGAATTCAAACCTTGATTTAAACTCGAGTTAAGTGCCCAGTCCATGACCTTTGAAATGCATCTTCATGTCTCTGAACTTGTACTACTGAAACTGAAAGCCGGAATTGCCAAAGACTTCGTTAGATACGTGCCTTGGAAAATTTGGGGAAGGATAACAGGAATTAGGCATTAAGGCTTTTAACAGTACACAGAATGTGTAATGGTACACAGCTCACAGATTGTTACGACACACACAAAACGTGAGATGTTAGGTTGTGAAACCTCGTTATGATCAGGAAGTCTAGAGTTCTGACACACAATAGAACTCATCCTCTGGATTCAATGACAATGATACTAGCTATCCTTTCCATGAGTTATCACAAAGTTTGTAAGAATCAAATGGAATAATACAGAGTATCGTTTAGGAAAGAATAATGTGCTATGCAATTATGGAGTTAAAGTCATTACTGATGAAGTTCATATTAATATATTATTGAGAAGAAAATCTGTCACGATGGTTAAACGTCTCTCAAATAAAGTTCTTTAAGTGGACAGCCACCGCCAGTATTTGACCTCATCATCCTTTGTGCTGACTCTTGCAACAGTTCCTTCTGGGTTCTCTCTCTTCTAATATTTTAAGTCCCTCTAAGCTCCACCCAGTGGCAATTATGATCTCATCACTCTTTTTCTTAAAACACTTCTGAAGACTCCCCATTGCCAGTTCTGACTGCTTAGCTTAGAACTACAGTAACAGAGAACATGAATGCTTTGTCAACCAATACTACATGACATGCCCACATATCAGGAACTAATCACTGGGCACCAGACGAACCTACCAAAGCCTTCATTTGCTTCTCCATCTTGTACCCATTGTTCCCCCTCAGACACCTGCAGCTTCTGGCCCCTTAAAGGTCTGCTCTCTCCTTAACCTGCCAACTCATCATCCTCAAGCACCGCTAGCCATTGTTTCCTTTATTTCTCCAGCCGGCAGTACATCTCCATCTCAGCACTTGAATTTTAATTCATTATTTCTAAGACTGCCCTCCATGCAAAGTCACAAAGCAAAATGTATGTCTTTTCCCCTTCAGCAGTGCGATTAGTTAGAACAGGACTGGCACAAAATAATTAGTGTTTGTTGAATGAATGGACCTGCCATCCAGGCCTCCTCCGGCAGAGGAGTTACTATAGATACAGATGATACCTTAATTCTAGTCCTGCCCTTTTCTCATTGAATCTTTCAAAATCCAAGTAGGACTCAAGCTGGTCTTTTTATAACTTCATATCATAGACTTTCCATGATTTCATATGAAATTAATGAACAAAAAAGGGCCGTAAAGCACTGCTACTTTTTCTTCCCCAATTTAATTTAATTTCTAACAAAAGCTCATTCTGGCCCTGGCCCTGGCCCTGGCCTTAATTTCAAAATATTTTTATGATTTCATAACATTTTAAAACTTTTCAAAGTGTATTAATTCTGTTAACAATAATCCAGCCTTTTCCTTGTCTTGTATTGTAGCTCATTCTCTTGCCTAGATGTTCTGCTTCAGCATTAACCTTGCAACCTGCTCTGGGTGATAGGACATGAGTTCACAGTATATCTAGATCTCTTTGTTGGGCAATTTTACAGCATGAGATGTTGGAGAAGATATTGACCTTGCTGTTAGAAGACCTGGTTTTGTTCCTCTTCACAGGACTGGCTACATGATTTTCAGGACCCAGCGCAAAATAAAAATGAAAATGTTTTCATCCTTTGATCAAGCCACAGGGTAAAAAAAAAGCTTTCTTCTTTCTTCTGTGGTCTCTCTGTTGGGCCTGTCAAGGTCTTTTTCATTCTCTAATAGACTAGATAGGGTCCACCTATTTAGCGCTGCACTACCTCAGGTGTGAGGCCACTCCCAGAGTGACTGCAGAATCTTACAGATATCTAGACTCCACAGTCAGCACTAATGACACACACACCCAACCCTGGCCCTCCCCGGTTCCTACGTCAGGATCTCTGCTACAGGCCAAGACTCCAGTGGCTTTGAGGATGGGGACAAGGAAGCAGAAAGCTGAGAGCCAATCCTGGACGAGTGAGGAAGAGGTAGGATGGGGGATCACACATGAACAGAGGCTTCAAGCCCATCAGACTTCCTTTACAAAATACAACTTCAAGTATAAAATTATTAAGGGCTTCAAGATGGCAACTACAGGGCAGAAGTTCCTATAGGACTGCCATATTGTACACAAGATAGCCTTGCCTCTTCATTTTCAATACCATCTACTCTCAGGGAAAAAATAATCCCTGACCCTCCATCTATAAGATCTCCCTCACAATGTTCTTATAGGGTTAAATCAAATAATGTTTGCAACTTGCTGTATCTGTTGTGGGCTATCATCTGTAATAAATGTTTAATGTGCCAATGGTTTGGAGCACAGCCTGACTTCCTGAGTTCAAATTCCACCTTCATTTCTTGCTTGCGAGGGAAACTTGGGACCATGATACTTGCCATTTACTTTAGAATACTTTAGAATAGAGCGTGTGCATGTGTTACTCAGCAAATGCCCAGGTGCTATCCAAAAAAAGTGCACTTGAGAAACAATCAGTCAACGCATGAATGCACAGTCCGGGAGGCAGCTTGCTTTCTTTCAGAAAAGACACATTCCTCCTACTGCTACACACATCCCTATTCCTGATTCTATGCTGACTACTGTACTGATTGTCAACTATGGCTTCTTAAAATCATTAAAAACAATGACATGTTAATCAGCATGATAAATATTAGAAATGGCCTCTCCTTGGTGGAATTAAATGCATTTAGGAAAGCTGAACCATCTAAAAATCATTTAGAAATACTCCTCACTTTTGATGATCAGGATATACAAGTCTAGTGCAACCTACACACTTGAAATAGCGCATTAGGCTAAATCCCTCCACCATCTGGTGTCCAGCAATAAACTCTGGCATTGGGAGATACATGTGTGTACTCTTGGCATCTCCTTCCAGAAACTTTCCCTGCAAAGTAATAGTTGGACCATGTAAAGGGACAGAGAGTTAGGACATCCTTCAGTCAACAGAACAGCTCATATGAATTGACTTTTTTTCATGCATGTGAATAAATGTTGAGTTAACGTGTGACATCTATATTAAAATTTGATCTAAGACTTGTGCCTTAGTTTGCCAGGGTTGCCATAACAAAGTACCACAGACTGGGTGGCTTAAAGAAATGTATTTTCTTACAGTTCTGGCATCCAGAAGTCTGAGATTAAGGTAATGGCAGGTTTGGTTTCTTCTAAGGCTTCACTGTTTGGCTCGTAGTCTCTTGTCTTCTATAGTGTTCTCACATCATCTTCCTTTTATAGATGTTTGTGTCCAAATTTCCTATTCTTATAAGAATGCCGGTCAAATTGGATTAGGGTCTTACTCTAATGACCCCATTTTAACTAAATTGCTTCTTTATTTTTTTTAAATTTTTAAATGTGTATTTATTTTTGAGAGAGAAAAAGAGAGAGCATGAGTGGTGGAGAGACAGAGAAAGAGGGAGACACAGAATCTAAAGCAGGCTCCAGGTTCTGACCTGTCTGCACAGACCTGATGTGGGACTCAAACTCATGAACTGTGAGATTGTGACCTGAGCTGAAGTCAGAGGCTTAACCGACTGAGCCACCCAGGTGCTCCTAAATTGCCTCTTTAAAGTTCCTATCTCAAAATACCATCATATAAGAGGTCAATGTAAAAGTTCTGAGGAACACAACTCAGCCTGTAATGGTTTGTTTTCATTACAAGGTGCCTGGTAGGCTTGGAGAGTAAATAATTCTCAGGACCTCAAGCTTTTTGGCCACTACTATTATTTATCAAGAACAACCTAAAGAGACATGCATGTCTAAACTGGCCTGGGTCAGTTCATAGTCCTTGGAAAAGCCACTTACTGTCTCTGTGCTTTAGTATCCTCTTGGGATAATAAAAGCATGTATTTCACGAGATTGTTTTAATGATTAAGTATGTTAAGGAATATAAGATGTTTAAAACAAATGCCTGGTGAATAGTGTTTCCCTTTATTAATATTATCATGAATTATTGAATCAATGATGAAAATAATGAATGGGAGAAAAATGAATGACTCAATCAGTAAGATTCATTTTACTCTTGCATTTACAGAAGAGTAAATTAAAAGCAAGCAAGGTTCAATAACATTCTCATTGTCACCCAGCTTTTCAGAGATACAACTTGTGTAAGAACTTTGATGCCCTAACTCAAAATCCAATTTTCTTTCCCTTCAGTGTTTCACATGACTCCTTTTAAGGGTCAACCTCACAAATGCCCACTGAAGCATGATTTCCACCTGGTCATACCGAAAGGATACGGAAAATGTCTCTGACATTTTCTGAACTGAAAAATGAGCTGACATGACTCTATCTCAACTATTGAGATCTGTGTATATTTGTATATGACTGATTTTAATTTAGTTTGAACTATTATTGAATTTAATTAAGTATTTAATAAATACTAACTGGGCCAAGCATGCTGATGAAAAAAAGTCACATAACTGTCGCTGAAAAAAACTTATCATGAGCTACTTTAAGCCAGTTTGATCACACCCATCTATTAGGCACCATCGGGTGGATCTTAGTAACTGCCAATAATTACAGGTTAGCTACTCCTCCACATAACCAATACCTATCTCTTTTGTAAACTCAGTGAAGTTCCAGGCCTCTTTTCTCTTTACTGTCCCAAATTTGCATAAAAGAGTCACCACACAAGAGGAAGCTAAACCGCTCTCAGAGTCAGGCAACTAAGATCCTTCCACACCTTTGGCAAGACTCTTCAGGGGTCAAGGCCAGGCGCCAATTTTAAGGACCAAGAGTAAAGGGTCTCCTAGATACTGTGCCTGCCCTGTTCATGCAAAGCAGGAAGTTCTCTAAGGTATGTTGACTATCAACGTATTTTTAATGCGATTAATTTCAGTTATGTGGTCTCTTTCAACATTCATTGTACTGATTATTAAATCCTCTGGGGATAAACTGAGTGAAAGAATTCAAGAAATTCCATCAGATTAGCTGCTTCTAAGTGTGTCTGTTCTGATTAACAGGAGAAGGCCATTAGTGGGTTATTCATGCTGCATAAGGATAACCGACTAACCTCAGGGTGCAGATTGAAACTAGCACACACATTTTATCACACTTTCCATGTTGAATTGTTTAAAATAAACTACAGACATAATAACTACCATGCTATTAGCTGGTCTATATGAGAGCATAGAGATAGTCTTTCCAGAGAAAGCAGAAAATGCAGCCATGCTGATTCTCCTACAGAACATGCTCACTAATAAATTTGTCCCATGCAGAGAAAGTGAAAACATGTATTTCAAGATACAAAATTTCCCCCAATGATGATATATATACATTTACACACACAAACACACATATATGTATATGCATACATATACGATATGTGTCCATGAGCATCCTCTGTGATTTTCTTGATAGAAATGAGTATTGTTTATTGCAACTAATATTTTTTTCAGCTTTATTGGTTTGTAGAATGCTAGGCTTCAAGTTATGTATGCCCTTCACACAAAATATATTTAGAAATCTAGAAAGATAGTTACTCCTAAAGATCTAAGTGCAGAATTTATTAACTAAATGTACAATTTTAGATCTATTATAAGCTAGATATGACATATTGTGTAGTATATTATTTAAATGTTTATAGATACTTAGATACTGAACAAGGGATTAAAAAAGTATTTGACTTGTGATTTAAAAAAATAGTGGATTTAACAAAGAAAACTTGCATAATTCCTTCAGTTATATAATAAGCACATCAAAGCCTCCCACTCTTGTAGGAGGAATGCATTATGGATATATTCTAAGAACACTGTTCTTAGGCACTGTTAATGCATGGCTCTATGATACCTCCTTGAAATATCACAAGAACATTGTTATTATTACAAATAAGGGATGGAGATGACTCAAATTCTACCAGAATGCAGCTCTTTGAGACTGGGAACATTTTAGATTGATGCGTATATAACCAAAAGGGTCCAGCACAATGCCTCCCACATAAGAATTATGGATTCTTGTTCGATGACTTGATGATGACAGCATTAAATTCTAATCTCAGCCCACAACGTTTCTGAATAGGTATGAAAAACCCAAAGAGAAGAATATATGTGTGACTCTGTAGAATGAAGCTAGGCACTATAGGGAACTCATATTACATCATAGCTATGCTGCTATTTTCCTTGTTCCCAGGATGGATGTGGATTTTCGAATATTAAAATAGAGGAGTATTTAAAGTTGTCTAGACAAATGTTTTACTGCTTGTCTTGCATTGTTTCACTTTTTGGCCATGAAAAAAGTGAAAACTCCACAATTGTATTTAAATACTTAAATCGTTAATCTGGTGGTTCTTTGGGGATTGATTGGAAAGGGAGATTGGAGGAAGACACCACACTTAAGAGCTATGATGAGAACCATAACTCGAGCAGTGAGAATGAAGAAAAGAGTGTGAATTCAAGAGATATTTAGAACTTATAAATAAGTTATAAGGTTAACTAAATAAGTTACAAGGCTTATAACTTATTGGGGATAAAAGAAAGAAAGATAACCGAGTTTGAATTACAGGCTTCCAACATGGATACTTGGGGGCGATACCGATGCGGATTTCTACAAAAAGGAAATCCATTTGGAAGAAGAGAACTTGGGTGGAAGATCATGTATTAGATCCACTTGTGTTGATTGTGAGAAATGTAACGACAGCAAATGAGGGCAACCTCAGTCTTCACACATGCATCTTTTGTTCTGACTTCACCTCATGCTCAGTCTCTTATTATGAGAAATTTTCAGTTGGAAAAATTAAGAACCTGAATAGGTGGTTCCTCTCCACTAACTCTACTGACTACTGCAATCTGGTTTCTAAACTTCTATAGCTGTATGATCCCAGGAAGTTCTGGGTCATGACTGATTGACACATATGCCTCTTTGATGAGTGTGTGTGTGTCCAAAATCTTTTTCACTTTTTTGTTTCCATTAATAAGTCTTAATAAGTAATAAGATTTCCATTAATAAGGTTTTTACATATTTCCTGGGATCATCTGAGGTATACTCTGTATCTAACAATAAACTCCTTCCATTCACTAATAGCTGGAGAACCAACCCTAGCTAACACACCCATCCTGACCCATGTCCAACCCATGTTGAATTACTGAGACGTCACTCCCTGACTCTGGTTTAAGCAGGCATAATCTTTTGTAAATAATTATTTTGTGTTCCTTTATTTACATGGAAGGTGATTAGAATTATAACTTTGGTCAATTTTTATCACTCATGATCTGGAAAATACTATCTACATCTGTCCGAAGAAAAAGAAATTGGTCAGATATCCAGGCTGAGTCATAAGCACATCACAGTATAACAAGATTCAAGAAAAATAGGTATGGGGAGCAGAATCTGTGCTTTTCTTAACGATTTTTTAAACGGTCACAGAGAAAGCCTGGTATGTGGAAGACAGAGAGAGATAAAAGTCTGAAACTCCGGAACAGTCTTGGCTTACAACTATGTAGATTGTTCTCTTCAAGATAAAAATAGTTGTAAAATTAAAGGGAAGGGCAAGATCAACCAGAGATACAAGGTAAGGTCTGGAGAGAAGAAAGTCCAAGATAAAACCTTGGATAACGCCACCATATAAAGTGTTGTGCAGGTCACTGGGTGACTCAGTCAGTTAAGTGTCTGACTCTAGGTTTGGGCTCAGGTCATGATCTCATGGTTTGTTGGGATCAAGCTCTGCATCTGACAATTCCGTGTTGACATCACGGAAGCTACTTGGGATTCTCTCTCTCTCTCTCTCTCTCTCTCTCTCTCTCTCTCAAAATAAATAAATAAACTTTAAAAAGTAAATAAAAATAAATAAAGTGTGGCAGAAGACCATCAGAAGAAGGAAACCAGGAAGAAGTGGCAAGAGGTAAAAGTGAACCAAAGAAGAATAGCATTATGGAAACCAAAGGGGAAAGAGTTTCAAGATCTAGAGAAGAGTAAACAAAATCGAAGTTTGTGTAGAAGTCATATAAGTTGAAAACTAAGAACTGTTTCTTGAATTTGTCATTTTGAGAGTCACTACTTGACTTTGTGAAGTTTTAATGAAGTGGTAGAGCCACAACCATGATTGCAAAGCATTATAGACCAATAACGATTAGGTAAGTGGGGACACCAAGTGTAATATGTCAGACAAACATTTGATCAAGAAGGGGAGAAGAGGATAGTGTGATAGCTAGGGAAGGGTACAAAGTTAAGAAGAAAGTCTTGTTTTGCACGGACATGTTTGTGCACAATGATTTTATTTTTAGGGTAAAGTAAAAGACCAAATGTATAAGGTGGAGAGAATCATAAGTGGACAGGAAAACAGAATAGTCAGAAATGAGAGAAGGGTAATTGATTGTATTAGTTTGCTAGGGCTGCTATAATAAAAACAAACAAAGAAATAAATAAACCCATATATTGAGTGTCTTAAACAATCGAGATTTATTTTACCACAGTTCTAGAGGCTAGAAGTCTAGGATCAAGGTGTCAGAAGGCTTAGGTTCTTCTGAGACCTTTCTCCTTGGCTTGCAGATGTCAACTTCTTGCTGAGTCCTCATACAGCTTTTCTATGAACATGTCTCTCAGGTGTCTCTTTGTGTATCCAAATTTTCTCATCTTATGAAGACATAAGTTTACATTGGACTAGTATCCACTCTAAAACTTCATTTTAATTTAATCTCCTTTAAAGGCCCTATCTCTAAATATAATCTAAATGTATATATAAATATATACATGTTGAGGTACTGGAGGTTAAGTTTCAACACATGAATTTGGAGTGGGGGGGAGACACAACAGAGAATGCTGGGGTGGAATTGTGGGGAAAAGAGGGCATTGTTAAAATTGTTACAATAGTTGGTGGCTGGTAACAACGTTAGAAACAATCATTTGGACCTCCTGCCATTCCAGCGGAACATATTCCGTCTTATACTTCAAACATATATATTTAGACTTTGTTTCCATTTTGTAACATTTTCCAAAGTCCCTTTCACCTCTATACTATGATTCTATTCAGATTATTCTCTACTTCAGTCAACAAATATTTGTTAAAAGCCTATCTTGGTGCCAATCACCATACTTTTTGTAAATATAGAATCTCAACTTATTTTTTAATATCAAAAGCATGTCATTGAACTAAACTTGCTGGCTCTAATTGATTTAACCTTTAGTTTGCTCTGTTGTTCTATTGCCATCATATTGAAACCTACAGATTGTTGTGAAAATATTGAGATAAATGAATAGTAAAGTATATATTACAATAGAATGAAAATAGGAATCAATAACAGAAAGAAAACTGGAAAATCTTTAAATACATGGATATTAAATAACACACTTCTAAATAACACATGAGAAAAAAAACAATAACCATTTATTATAAAAACTGATAATGGATGAGACCTCCCTCAACCTGATAACAAATATCTACCAAATAATCCTACAGCTAACATTATACTTACTGGAGAAAAACTCAAAGCTTTCTCGTTGAGATCAGGTATGTCGCCTTTTTTCAACATCATATTGGAAATTCTACGTAATGTAATAAGACAGGAAAAGGAAATTAAAGATATACAGATTGGAAAGGAAGAAATAAAATCGTCTTCCTTCACAGATGACATGATTGTCTGCATAGAAAATCCAAAAGAATTACAAAAAACTCCTAGAACTAATAAGCAATTAGAGCAAGATTACAGGATACACAGTTAATATCCAAAATCAATCACTTTTCTATTACATCAATGATGAACCAGTGGAATTTAAAATTAAAACCAGAATATCATTTACATTAGCACCCAAAATGATGAAATACTTAGGTATAAATCCAACAAAATATATACAACAAAATATATGAAGAAAATTATAAAATTGATTTAAAAAAAGAACTAAATAAATGAGAAAGAGTCCATGTTTGTGGATAAGAACATTCAATATTGTCAAGATTTCGATTCTTCCTAACTTGATCTATAGATTCAATGCAGTCGCAATCAAATCCCAGAAAGTTATTTTGTTTTTATTTTTAAAAATTTTTTTAATGTTTATTCATTTTTGAGAAAGAGAGAGAGACAGAGACAGAGCACAAGCAGGGAAGGGGTAGAGAAGAAGGGAGACACAGAATCTGAAGTAGGCTCCAGGCTCTGAGCTGTCGGCATAGAGCCTGACACAGGGCTCAAACCCATGAACTGCAAGATCGTAACCTGAACTGAAGTCAGACGGCTTAACCGACAGAGCCATCCAGGCATTGCGCAGAAAGTTATTTTGTAAATATCAATAAAATAATTCCAAAATTTATATGAGGAGGCAAAAGAGCACGTTAACTTAAACAATATTGAAGGAGAATAAGGTTTGAGGACTGGAAGTACTTGATTTAATGACTTACACTGAGCACAGTAACCATGACAATGTGGAGGAGGCAAAAGGACAGGCTAATAATCAACGGAATAGAATGGAAAGCCCAGAAACTAGATCCATACAAATATGATCACTTATCTTCGACAAAGGAGCAAAGGCAATTCGACCAACAGTGACAATCTTTTCCACAGATGTTGCCAGAACAACTGAACATCCACATGCAAACGAAGTTAACCTAGACACAGACTTTACACTTTTCACAAAATTTAACTCAAAATGGACGATGACCTAAGTGTAAAATGCAAAACTATAAAAATCGCAGAAAATAAAATGGGACAAAACCTAATCGACCTTGGGTATAGTGATGACTATTAGATACAATATCAAAGTTACAGTCTATGACAGAAATCACTGATAAGCTGTAAAAATTAAAAAAATATTTCATTCTGTGACAGAGAATGACCAAAAATGAAGACAAATCATAGATTGAGTGAAGATATTTGCAAAAGACACATCTGATAAAGAACAGTTACACAATATATAAAAGAATTGCTTAAAGCTCAAGAATAAGAAAATGATGGGACACCTGGGTGGCTGTCGGTTAAGTGTCCGACTTCGGCTCAGGTCATGATCTCACAGTCTGTGAGTTCAAGCCCCACGTCGGGCTCTGTGCTGACAGCTCAGAGCCTGGAGCCTGCTTCAGATTCTATGTCTCCCTCTCTCGCTCTGACCCTCCCCCACTCATGCCTTGTCTCTCCTGCTCACAAAAATAAATAAAAACATTTAAAAAAAAGAATAAGAAAATGAACACAATTTAAAAATGGGCCAAAGACCTTAACAGACACTTCACCAAGAAAATGTATAGATGGGAGAATGCCTGCGTTGTGCAATCGGCTGGGCGTCTGAGTCTTGATCTCAGCGCGGGTCATGTGTTCAAGCCTCGCATCGGGCTCTGCATTGATGGTGAGAAGCCTGCTTGGGATTCTGTCTCTCCTTCTCTCTGCCCCTCCTCACTTGTTCTCTCTCTCTTTCTCTCTCAAAATAAATAAATAAACATAATTTGTTTTTTTAAAAAAGAAGATATATAGATGGCAAATAAGCATATGAAAAAATCTTCTACACCAAGTGTCATCAGGGAAATGCAAATTAAAACAACAATGAGTCACCATTACACATCTAGAATGGCCAAAATCCAGGATGTAGACAACACTAAATGCCTGCAAGTGTCTGGAGCAATAGGAACTATCATACGTTGCTGGTGGAAATACACCATTTTTATACACCAGTGCAGTGGTTTTTGTAAAGTTAAACATACTCTTGCAAATCACCCTCCAATAGTGCCCTTAGTACTTAGTCAAAGAAGTTGAAAACTTCTGAAGTTTTCATGAACTTCATGAAACTTTCATGAAGTTTTTATCTTCACACAAAAACCTGTGCACAGGTGTTTATAGTAGCTTTATTCATAAGGTTATGTAATCATATCAAATGTATAACCTTAATGAAAATGTTCTAAATATTTATATAATTGAGTTTTAATCAGTTAGATTTTAGAGAATTTTTCAATGTAGTCGGCTTGATTTCCAAGCCTGAACATTAGTAACATTAAAATATACTTGAAATATTTTAACAAGATGAAAATCTGAGATTACTAACTTTATTCTCTACCATGAATCTTATGTACTTTGTGAATAAAAAACACAGAAATCAGGTCTCCTCGGTAACCAAGAGTCATTAATTCTTTGTTAATGCAACACACTTTTGCTCTTTTGGCATTATTATAATGAAGAACAGTATTTTACAAAAGCAAGTCAAGCAAATACATTAAATCATGACCTCTTTACTTTGCACTACTCTAGTTTAAGTGCCCCGAAATGAACTTTTTAGTTAATTAGCATTCTTCTGTTTGTCACTTTAAGTAATTACTCTTCTCAATTTAATTGAAGTGTTATATGTGAGGCACTAAGAGCTTGGAAGCAGACCCACCTGATGAATTAAGTTCACTTAGGAACAAAGCAGATAGTTGTGTTCAGGAGTCAAAGGAGCAGCCTGTTGGGAGGCTGGGAGCAAAGTAATGGGAATAATTAACATCTCTTGCTCCAGTAATTGTATTGGAAGGATGGATTTCAAATATCCATTAATTTAAGTGGTCTTTATTCCATCATTAAGCAAACTGCAGATCTGGCTCTGACTTTTGCATACACTTAGCACAAATAGACCATGTTGTGCATATATGCCCTTGGGAGTGATTGTCAGAAGAAGCTTCAGAGGCTCTTCATGTCTGTACCTCTTGTGCCTGATGCTGTAGGCAGGGATGCGCCGATAACTGCACAAGGTCTTAAGGGCGCCGCTACTTCTCTGGAGAGCAGAAATTAAGTTTTTCACCTCAGAGATAAAACCTCAAGGTCTGTTTGTTCAAGGATAATTTGTCCCTGAGAAAATTGCTTTGTAGCCTCTAAGCTCATAGAAGGCTTAAAATTTCAACTTAATAATTCATAAATAAAAATGCCATACTTGTTTGTGTTGAACCAGCATGGTTCTTTTATGTTTTAATAATTCTGAAATTGGAACACTCTTTACAGTTTCCTTTTCTATCCCTTCCAAATATGTGTGTAAAAAGCTAGGGAATTAAATAGAGTTCTTGTCCTTACAAGCACTATTACATGCCTACTGACATAGCACACACTTTCATGTCTAATCTCACATGGTCTTCCACACAAATGAATCGTTAGGTACTATTATCCTCACTTGGCTGAATACCACAGAGCTGGGGAATGTTACAGTATGAATTCATTCATTCATTCGTTCACTCATTATTCACCTATTAATGTAGTCAGTCAGTACCTATCTTGAGCACCCTGCTATATAAATAACAAGAATAATGGCAATGATGAAACCTAAATGTACTGAGTACTCATTCCAGGTCAACCTAATATTAGCTACCATGAAGAGAATGGTCAACAACAAGGGTCACGGATTCACTTTATATTCAACTGACTCAAACTGTGGGCTCAGAAGCCATGCTACCTTTTGAAAGCAACATAAAGTGAGGATATATAGCTGCTCTGGCTAGATATTCACCAATGAAACAATTAGCAGGATAATATCTGCTGCTTTGATCTGGTATGCAAAAATTCTCCGATGAGAATTCTGAAGACAATTTTTGAGTCCTAGTTTTGCCTTTTTCGACTACCAAACTTTGGGTTCATCAATGTACCCTTCTAAGAGTGTATCCACTTCTATAAAATACTCCCATGGCCATGTGTTACAGTTAGGGTCACCTGTGTTTGAGAAGACCATATAAGCTCTGTTTTCCTTTTGAGAATGCCACAGCACCATAGAAATATCCTCACTCTACATTTTTGTTTTTGTTTTGCTAGAAAACAACTTTTGGACACTCAATAGTTATCTGGACTACCTCAACTTCTGGACACTCAATAATTACCAAAAGCTCATTATAAGCAGTAGTATTGATGTGCATTGTCTGAAACATAAGCTGTCTATTTAATAAAGACAATAAATTTTCACATTCGATAAGACAGATTTAAAGAGCTACATGAGTGGACTCAGTCTTGTATATCGAATGCTGCTTGGTTATTACACTTTTAAATTATAGGAAAGAATTTAGATAGGTAGATGATAGATAGATAGATAGATAGATAGATAGATAGATAGATAGATGATAGAAAGAAAGAAATATGTTAAAATGTGGACCACTACATCACATTATCCTCTAAAGGGACCAATATAAGAAATTTTGGCAGGGAAGCGCTAGAACAAAACTTATGAACAAAAACGAGTCTCCCAACGCATCATATTTCCTTTTCTGTGCTTTGGCTCCAAAGAAGCTTAAAGCTAATTTGCAATCTCTCTCTAGTGATGGCACAGTACGTTCTGGTTGGCATTTTCTGCACATTTGCTTTGCCTCTGCTTCTTCTTACTTCCTTGTCCTCATTTTCTCATTCCACCTACTCGTCTTGCCTACTTTTGTTCCATTGAACCACACATATTTATATAAGTGTACCTCAGTTTATTTGAGGAATTTTTAAGATTAAACACTGAAAATTAATGTCTAAGTAATTTTATAATGGATAAATATGACAAGGGCTAGCTTAGCCAGGTGATTAAGGTGACATCATCAGTGATAAATCCTGTTCCCTCGATATGACGTGATGAGAATGACATTACGCTGTGGTTTTCTTTCCACAAACTCATAATCCCAGTCTAAATCATGAAAAAACAATCAGAAAAATCCCAGTGAGGGACTTTCTATAAAGTACCTGACCACTGCCTCTCAAAACTGTTAAAGACATCAGAAACAGATAGTCTGAAAACCTGTCAGAGCCAAGAGGAGCCTAAAGAGACTCAACAACTAAGTATGATGTGGTGTTGTGGATAGGGTTCTGGAAAAGATAAAGGATCATAAGTAAAAACTAGGAAAGTAAAAATAAAATATGGACTTTGGTTAACAAAAGTCAATAGTAGTTTGTTAATTATGACAAATAGTTTAATAAGTGTTCTCGGTCAAGGTGTTAACGATATGGAAATGAGTCTAGGGTGTATGGTAACTACACAAAATTTCTATAAATCTAAAACTGTTCTAAAATGTAAAAGTTAAAAAAATTAATGACTAAAGATATGTAATGACTGAGTGAGATGCTGTGTATGATATGTTTTTGCACACTATCAAGAATGAGAAAAAGATACTTTCTGTGTATCTGTGTGGCTGTGTGATGGTGCATGTAGGTGACAGGTGATAGTTCCTGAAAAAGATTACATATTCTATGACTAAGTTGGTTCAGAAAGTTGTTGTGGAGACGCCATGGAATCAAAGCTAAGTGCAGGGTTTATCGTAGAGCCTACAGGTCCAGTATACCTGATATAAAAGCCGTCTTTAAATTAGATAAACAACTCAGGAGAAGAAGAAAATAAAAATTAATGAACAATATCTTTCCCCAAAACTCTCTTTCTCCATAGTCCTCTTCCTTAACATGGGTAGAACTCCCACAGAACCACAGCATCCTATGGATAAAGGGTCCTATTGTCAATATGGGGGTGTCTTTATGAATCTATAAGTATCTCCCCAAAGTGGGAAACCTGCCCACTGTACTGACATTTGACCACAGTGTCTTCACACAGGCACAGTTTTGACAGCTCTCAGGCACACCCCCGAATTTGATAAACGGTCTGAATGTGCTTCTTTACCAAAGGAATTCAAGTCAGCCATCTGATCTTGATTCTGTTTGGCCAACCCTCTGGTCTTCAGGTTCATATTTTGTTGCCCCAGGGACAAAAATCTTAGATAGATGCTAAATTATATAGAATTGGGTTTGGTTACATTTGAGACTCCAACATAATGGCAGTGTAAATGTGATGGAAGTTTATTTATTTATTTTTTCTCATAGAGAAGTTTAGAAGTGGGAAGTCTGGGTCTGGTGTACTGTCTCACCAGTTGTCTGGGACTCAGGATGGTTAAAACTTTGTCCTTTAACCATCCCTAAAGTGTGACCTTCAAGGGCCTGACCCAAGATGGAGCTACCATCATCACATTCCTCTTTCAGAAGAAAGACAGGGAAATGAGGAACAAGTGGTGAATGTCAGGTACACTACAAGGAAGGCTCTCAGAAGCTAATTGATCACAGCTGAAGAGAGGCAGGGAGATATTCTAGAAGGTCATGTGCTTTGGCGAAAGAAGTTCTCTCTTTAAGAGAAAAAAAGAGGGAGACACCTATAATAGCAGTCCTTCTCTTAGCACTTAATCTCATTTATTTCCAGCATCACAAAATTGTCCTGGGAAGATCTAAGCTCTGTTCTCAGCTCTATGATGTACTTAATGAATATATGACCTTGGTTAAATCACTTAACCTCTTGGAGATGTAGTTTTTGCATTTCTAAAATGAGGCTAATATTTTCTCCTCTTTCATTCTCAAAAGATTTAATTAGATAAATGTAAGTAAAAGGACCCCCATGAACTATCAATGACCACCCCCTAACAAATACGGGATGATGTTACCATCATCATCTTTCTAGTTGTCTCTGCAATAATAGTATATACCCTACCCATGCATCTTCCTTTCAACATGCACATATAAATCTATGAATGACACGTTTTTCCAAGTATATATTTCCTTAACCCCAAGTACTATCATATTAACAATAGATTTTCAGAAATCATAAAAAAGGAAGTAGTAAGAGCATTAAATGTCCACATCACTTCTTAAACTTAACCTGATTTAAGAAATCATGATGTGGTTAATAGGCATCAGTGTTTTATAAATCAGAGATACCTGATAGGAGTCAGGGGCAGGTTTACTGACTAAAAACAAACAAATAAATGAGAGCTGATATGCAGTAGTCAGAACATATTGTATTGACAGAGCTTTGGAATTACATAGGCATGGGTTCCAATCTCAGCTCCTCCATGAGTTATCTGTGAAAGCTTGACCAATTTTGTAGACCTAGACTGAACTTTCTCATTTTTATTAGTGTATCATGCTAAGTATTCTTATAAAAATCAAGCGATGTAACTACTAACACAGTTATCTTGCACATACTAGGCACCGAAAAATGAGTCTAACCGGTATCTTCCTTTGTTCCCATTAGTAGAAGCAAAGAGCATATCGTGGTGATCTGAAATTCGTGAGACAATAGTTTACAGTGTTTGAGCCTTTACTATGTATTTCACTGTATTCAACCAATGGGGTGAGTTACTTCATTGACCCACACAACTTTACGTAAGGAGACTTTCATCATTTTTATTTTATGGATGTGAAGATTGAAGGTCAGGAAGGTTTACTTGCTAAGGTTATTCAACTGGCAAGTGGTAAAGAGAGAACAGAACCCAGAAGTCAATGTCAAATTTAAATTCTTGGATCTTCATCAATGCATCAAAACCTAATTCACTGAAAGCCAATTTGGCAAATATGAACTCAATGTATGATCAACTGGCCAACAACTCTCAAACAAAGGAAATATATATTTAGGGCTAGTTCAGAGACACAGCTTTTGGGCAGGGTGTAAATCTGCAAGAGAGTGGACAGCCTTTAAGAGTTAGCTCATCCATTCCCAAGTAAAATGATGGGCATTGTGAAAGGCAACCAGGCTAGTCTGAAAAAAGCCTTGGCAGCAGCAAAACTCCAGTGAAATCAAACATTAGAGAACATCTCTCATCTGGTTAATTGGTCACTTTATAAGCTGATCATTTCCTGAATTAAATTTTAGTTAACTGGCCAGTATCCCAATCTGTCAACCATCCTGCTCTACTGCCAGGTTAATTTCTCTTTAAATGGTGACTGGCAGTCTAATTTCCCCCAACTCAAATACTTGTGTATCTCTCGTTAATGTTCTAAGCATATTTTTTACCCAGAACACCTATCATGGCAAAGGAGTAGAATCTAGAATTGATTAGCTGACAGCCAAGGACCAACACAGGTAATGGGATATACTGACACAGGGTCAGGATTTGGACTAAATAATCGAGTAGCCAGAGAAATAGAGGAAATGCGCAGAATAAAGGAATTAACAAGTCATGCCTTTCTTCACTGTACAGGAAATAACACCTGTTCGATCCTCACAACAAAATTCTTATAAGGGCATTTTTGTTCCCATTTTATAGTTGATAAAAACCAAAGCACACATGATTTGACCTTCTTTTCTTCCATGTGATTATCTGGTTTCCTAGGTAAACTGCTCTAGCTTCTACCTTTATAAATAGGCAATTCCTATTTATATAAATACTTAAGTTACTCAAAGGTAGTAACAACAATAATCATGTCCACCATTGCTCAATATTCCATAGCTGGGTGAGCTGGGATTTATGCCCCACATGCTAACTTCACAGGTCATGCTCATTACTGATCAAGCCACACTTTCTGTGGGAAAAATGGATTCTTTAGCTGGCCACAGTATGCTCGCTAATGAGACAACGGCATTCCCTAGCTGTTTTTATTGAAATATTTTTACATCAGTTTCTTGTCTTCATAAGCCTGAACCTATATTCAAAGTTCTTACTCATGACTCAGAATGACTGTTTATTAACACATATTTTTTTATGTTTTAATGTGATGACAAACCATGACAATTTTGACATATGCAGGTCTACTTTACAAAGTCTGTAGTTTACCTTTTAGATTTCTCTTTGTTTTCCCTCTTTTTGAGAGGGAAGTCACAATTTTCACTTCTCCTTGTTGATAATATACTGAATGATTCTAATTTTGCCCGTTTGCTAAACAAAAGTGTCTTTATAAATGGCCTCTTACACCCACCAAAGTGCATGGACACTTCTTGATAAAGTTCATGGTCTTTCCAATAATTCTATCCCACACTGTTGAATTTGTTTTAATTCATTTTTTTTCAGGTTCTAGGTTAGCTTTGAGGGTTTGAGAAAGAGGAAGTCATAAAGGCAAATTATGGGAAGAGTTGAGTTTTAAAAAGCCAACTTTCCTTTTTCATCATCTTCTTGAACAGAATCTTTTTTAGTAGTTTTAAAAAACAAAAGCTTAGTGTTAGTAATTGTCAGCCACCACCCTGTGCCCCCCTCCCAAATCAGCTAATATTCTCTCTTACGCTTTGTCCCCAATTCAAGTGAAGTAAGCTGACATCTTTGCTAGGCACATAGGCAGTCATAGTGTCCATGTCAGAAATGCATATTTTACACTTGTGTTCTCCAGCTCGACTTCAGAGGACCAACTTTCCATGTCAAGCATAATCACCACATTAGTAGGATCAAGGCCAGGTATATTCAACAAGGTCACTACCAGCTCCAGTGGCTCCCCCAGGACAAGGCTGGCATTAGTGATTAGAGAACAGATGGATCCCCAGTGGGAATAAGGGGAATTGGACCAGCTGCTGTAGGAGGCCTTTTTGCAATGGGCAGGCTGATCTTGTGAGTAGAGTCTTGTCACCGGTTTGCAGGCACCCGCCCTTGGGGGAAAGCTGTCAGAATGTCGCATAGACTCAGGAGAGCATAGTGATTCTGTAAAGAGCCCTGGGTGGCATTATATGGCTTTCTTTCCGAAGTGTTCTTCAGCAAGTGCTCTTGGCGTGTTTGCACTTATTAAACCTACTAACAATAATTCAGGCTGAAAATCAAATTCAGCTCCTGTCTTATCTTTGCCAATTTCCTCTGCTCCTGAGTCCTTAATGGGCCAGGTACAAATATGTAAATATCATGCCTTGTGTTGGTAATTAATTTCCTTAAGGTCAAGACTGAGTGATAAGAATGCTACCTTCACTTTATGAATAATTCATTTCTGCAGAAGATCTTTATTCATTCAGACTTCATGGAAGTATAGTTTTAAGTACATATATCTGTGACTGCATCCCAGTTTGTCCCTATAAGTTAAAAGACTGGATAATTTATTTAATCTTTCTGAGTTTCTTCTATGTCTATCTGATGGGCCTAATAATGTATGTCTCACAAGCTCATAGCTTGTTAGGAGTTTAAATAAATAAATACATATAAAATACTTACAAAAGGTAGGTGTCCAATTCATGTCATTTCTTTCCTCCTTTCCAGCCTTGAGCATGATAAAAAGCTCAGTTAAACCAGGATGTTTCAATCTAATTAGGATGTTGCTTTAAAAAAGTGATGGGGAACTCAAATAACGTTGACGTGTAAATGAAATAAGCAAGTGAGCAAAACCAACAGAACACATAATGATATGTTTAAGATTTTAGGAATTTGGCATTGATCGTGTACTTAACACAGTAATAAATGCTTTATGTGCATTATCTTGCCTGAGCCTTATAACACTCCAATAAAGTAGACTGATACTTCTATTATCTCCATTTGACAGTTGGGAAAACTTTCTAGCTTAAATTGCTTGACCAAAATCATCCAGGTCATAAGTGTCAAGGGCAGGTGCATTTACCATGAAGCCAATAAAATTTAGGATCCCCTTCCTCCAGCAGACTCCCATAAAGTTGGCTGAGGCACCAGTAAAGTGTTCTCATGGAGATACATTACCATAAAATTTGCAAAAGTATTATATAAACTTTAGGCAACATAAAATATGTGTCTCCTTCTAATCAAATACCTTCTCAGATTCGTCCCCAAGCTTCCCTAAAATCTCAACCTACCTGTCCTTTAATTTCTCCTTAGTGCTTAACCCAATCTATTATATAATTTATTCATTTATCTTGCTAAATCCTTCATTGAAATGGTAAATATATAGGGCATTTTTTTGTCTTTTTTTTTTTTCTATTACATACCAGTACCAAGAACAGTGCATAGAATATAGTAGCAACTCAATAAATATTTGTTAAATAAATGAATAAATGAATAAATTGGAATTTCTTTGACTCCTTTACCATAGCATTGTACTGCCTCTCTGAGAAGACCCTTCATCATAAACAACTCCCTTCCCCCAGGACTATGTGAACAAAAATCCAACTTGTAGGGCTTTAAATTGCCTCTGAGATAATGATGAATTGGTTACCATTTAATCAGTATCCAAGAATTATGGGACAACATTTGAGACCTGACAGGTATATAGCCATAGACAAAGCCCAATTAAAAGGAAACAAGTTTGTGAAAAAGAGACTAGTAATGGTAAAGTAAAAAATAGAAGTAACACAGTTCTGCAGGCTGAGTGTGCTCCCCAAACTCTTGAGAAATTAACTATGTGCAAGAATCTATCGCAGACAAGCACTCGCTTTGATCTTTGCTTCCCTTTATACCGTTCCTTCCATGAGAGACGTATAGGTCATTTAACATAGAAGACCCTTCCTGTAAGTGACTTCACTGGTTTGCATTTTCAATAAATGTATATCTAACAATACCAAAAGGTAAGAACAATCACTTTTGTGAAGATTAGCCATCTCATGCCTGAAGTCCTATTCGGTATGGATGTATTATGTTAAGTCACAGGAAGATCTATTTCTGTCTACGCATCAAAATCTGTCCAATGGTGCATAACAGCAATGTAATTACTCTAAAAATTAATAATTTTAATTAATTAACTGAATCAGAATATTCTGATGAACTGAATATTCCATTACATAATTCTTTCCAGAGCAAAAGAAACAGCTGTATTCATACCATTTTTAACTGTTCTGAATGCTTTAGTGCTTTTTATCTGCCTTACTACATATCGAAGTTGTGAAAACATCTCATTAATAATGAGCTGGAAGATATTCAGGATTAAAGACAAATGTCTAATCTTGCAGAGATTTGAATGGATATTGCCCCCAGATCCACCCTGGGACTTGTGTTTTGTGGGGGATAAATTCAAAACTCAAAGTGTTTCACTGTTGGGGTGTGCAATCATACAGACTTAGACTTGAATCATTCTGAGATGACTCTGGGACACAGAGAGAGTAATTACTTTTCTCAACATCCCACAGGCAGTTCAGGGCTGAAATAAACCTTCAAACTCTGCTTATGTCAAATACAAACCATGCACACCTCCTCAGAGCCCCTTGACTCCGGCCACCTTCTGGACTTACTCAGCCACTTCTCTGCCTGGATGAGTCTTCTAGCCTTACCATGAGAGTACCATAGCCTCCTATTGGCTTGTGTTGTATGGCCAAGACTCAGTCAACACCATATATTTGGTCCCTTCCCGTCACCTCTAGACCTAAAAGACAGCTTTATTATAGAATATAGGTCTGGTGTTTTCTTAGAGCAGCTACTGAGGGAGCCAGATGGCAGTGCGGGGCATTGATTTCCCATGGGGCATACTTTGATCCATGAGAAAAAGGAGATAGGACAGATCTGGGCAAACACATTCCCTCCTTTTCTCTCTCCCATAGACTGTGCCATGGTTTGTGCATGCAGTCTTGTTGGAGAAGTTCCATCTGTCCAGCAAGCATACCTGCTGAAAGATCTGCTGTATATCTGTTCAGGGCTTGTCATGAACTGGTAGACAACTTGATAACACATTACTTTGCATCACTTGACCTTTTTGTTTTGCTCCCTTCCTTTCCTTTTAAACCTCACTGCCCTGATTTTGTATTTCCCTAAAAAGGCATTATCCTATTAATTATTGCTTCATGTTCTGTTTTCTAGATAATTCCTGTTAAAGTCACTGCTAATTATACAGCAAGATATATTTTGAGTAATTGCTTAAATCTAGAGGTTTTTCAAAAGATGAATGTCATTACATCCTTGATCATTTCAGGCAACCTGCTATGAACCTGTTAATAAGGAGATCAATGAGATTCTTTCTATATAGAATACAAATATTCTGGGAATGGTTGGCCCCAGTTATCTGATGGGCCGGTTGGTTCTCTGTCAGCATCACCAGAACATAGAGGGTGAGGTCAAGCTAAGAATGTCATTCTGGGATTGCCAGAATGTAGGACATATTTAGTAAGAAGGTATAGCGTGTTTTTTATCTTTAAAAACACACGCATAACTGGCACGAACCTAAAATAATTTATTGAACTATATTGGGAACCGGATGTCTTAATTCTGCTACTAACAAGTTAATTGAAACCGGCAAAGGTATTTAATATTCCTGGTTTCATTTATGTCATTAAACTCCGTTTTCCTTAAGAGACCCATTTGAGAATATACATTTTCAGAACTGTATCTTTTCTATAAGAATATGGACCCAAAGTCTTATTTTAAAAATGCAATAAATTACAAGGATTTTTCTGACTTTTTACAACCTACTCACTCATTCCAAGTTACAAACGTCTCATCTAGGTGATAATGATTATAAATTGGTACCAAAAAGGCAGAAAAATGTTACTCAGAAAGGCTCAGACTGAGATAACACACACAAGCTTTGAACAGTTTCAGCCCCCACTTGATTGAAATGGTGCTTTTGGCAAGGAGATGGAAAGGAAGTTAAGTTTTTTAAGGCAACGAATAAACCAGCTACACAAAAGGAGTCTCATAAAGAGAGCAACTTTAATGCTAAGGATGATTTCTCAGGGCTGGATCTGGTGCTTATTTTCACAAGGTTGTGATTGCTTCCTCCCTTCTGCAGGGGTTTACCTCTTGTTGATAAGAAAATTAGAAATCAACTGAAGGGAAGATATAAAGGGGCCTTATATGCTTCAATATTTAGTGGTCAACTGTTGAGTTATTCTTTGTTGTTGTTGTTGTTGTTGTTGTTCTGGTTTTTTGCCATGAACCCTCCACTTTCCTGGTCTGACTTCTATTACAGAGTATTCTAATACAGAGTACCCATCATATATAAGCATGGGAGAGGACAATTCCAGGTGCAGAAGCTGACAAGTTTTGAATCATTCACTCCTCTTCTAGTACTGGTTGGAAGTGGAAATGTGACCTAATCTTGGCTAATAAGCAGGCAGTCTTCTGAGGGCATCTGAATCCTCATTTCCTGATGCAAGGCCCAATGTTCAGAGTCATTCACAGGGCCGGCAGAGGCTGTGGCACCGACCAGGATATTTTAGCTACAAGATGTTGCAGTGCTTCCTGATTCCCAGTTCTTTATGTTTTGAGAGTCACTGGATGCTTTCTATCCCCAAGTCTGGCCTGTGAGTTCCATGAACACTCAATAACCTTTCAGTACATAGCCTTGTTATCTAAGATAGAGCTGGTGTGTAAGTGCAACCAAGAACCCTTAGTAACACACCTTTATTTATGAAGTGTGAGGATGCTTATGTCCCAAGGATTTAAGTTTTCTCAAGAAAGTAGAGTTTTAATATAGATGGAGAAGACCAAAGCAAGACTCAGATTTTCAGCCTATTAAACGCACACATAACAAACAGTGAAGGACCCAATAATAATTCCTCTCACTCCATCTCTATACAGATAAATATAGACAATTTCTTCCCAACCGCTCCATGGGTGGCTTCAAGGATAGGATACAATGAGACTTCAGATGTATGTTCTACAGTTTGTGATCTCTTTAGAGAACTAGGAAATAATATGATCTTTTAGTTGAGTAAAGGGTAGAGATTTTCAAAGAGTGACATACCTGAGTGTGTATTTGGTGGTATTTCTAGATGAAGCAATTATTACCACTAACACTACTAACTGTGATATGTAGGTGAGAAAGTTTCCAGATAAAATGCAGGATACCCAGTTAAATGTGAATTTCAAATAAATAACAAATACATTTTTAAAATATGTCACAAATAATGCAGGGAAGATACACTAAACAATTATTCATTGTTAACCTGCAATTCAAATTCAGCTAAGCATCCTCTATTTTTATTTTCTAAATCTGTCAACTGTAATTTGAGAGTCCATGAGTCCAAGGAAGAAAGTGCAATCAAGTTAGTAGGAAACTACTTTATTGCCTCAGGTAGACAAAAGGGCTTGAAGGGATCTTTAATTTTGCAAAATTCCTGAGTAATCAGTAAGGTTTCCCTTCTTTGATAAAGATGGAAAGAGTTATATTGTAATTGGTTCACTATTAAGCTCAATTGTTTCATTTACAGGAATTATAGAGAGACACAGGGGGGACCATAATCAAAGAGATAATTAAATAGCATGGTTTCGAAGGAGAATAGAGATAATTGAGTCAGACAAACGTATACATTTTGTTATCATAAAAATAAATTAATATATACTCATGAATATTATTTTTAAATATTCTCTCTTTTTTTAAATCTTTTAACATTTATTTATTTTGAGAGACAGATCATGACCAGGAGAGGGACAGAGAGAGAGGAAGAAACAGAATCTGAAGCAGGCTCCAGGCTCTGAGCTGTCAGCAGAGAGCCCATGTGGGGCTTGAACCGATGAACCATGAGCCAAAGTCAGACACTTAACCAACTGAGTCACCCAGGTACTCCTTAAAAGAGATATTCTTAAAGGTAAGATTGTTGGATGAAATAGCTTACATTTTTTAATTCTAATAGAGATTAGTACATTGCCCTTCTAAACATATATATTTGTCCACACTCTAAAGGAATGCTTTTATTTTGCCAAAGAATATATGAAAAAAGTCATATTTATTCTACCTTTAATTTGCATTTAGAATATCAGAAATGTGGAAAAGTGAGTACTTTTGTGCTTGGTCTGATGTCTTGAAAAAGGTAGTCAGAACTCAAGTCTCTATGGACCAGCATGTAATCCTCAGTGGTTTCCCCTACTCTGTGCTTCGTGTTTCCCAGGTGGTAGACGTTAATAATCAAAACACTCAGCATTTGTTATGAAGACTAAATAAGGACATATTTTAAAGCACGACATAAATTTTGTGTTTGAAACACAAAATGTCTTGTATTAATATATCTTTCTTTCTCCTCTTCTTCCTTTTACTTCTTCTCTGTTCTGCTTATGATATACTTCCAGAAGTATCTTTTTTTGGTAGTTACTTTACAGACAAGTAGGTGTTACATTTTTATTTATAAGCATTTTCATTAACATGAATATCATATTCTTGTAAGATAATATTAATAGTAGTCATCATCATCATCATTATTTTAAAGAAGAAAAATAGGGGCACTGTGTGGCTCAGTCAGTTAGGTGTCCAACTTCAGCACAGGTCATGATCTCACACATTGTGAGTTCAAACTCAACGTCAGGCTCTGTGCTGAGAGCTCAGAGCCTGGAGCCTGCTTCGGATTCTGTATCTCCCTCTTTCTCTGTCTCTCCCTCACTCATGCTCTGTCTCTCTCTCCCTCGAAGTAAATAAATATTATTTTTTAATAAAGATGAAAAATAGAGGCCAGGAGGATTTTGAGTATAGAAATCCAAAAAGGTACACCTCACATCAAGAATAATAATTTATAGGAAATAGAACCTTCTTCATTGCTTAGTGGTTAGACAATCATTCTCTAGTAACAACTTCTAACGTAAGTTAAGTAGGACGGAGAATGGAGGCAAGGTAATTTTTAACCATGTATTAAGATTTTCTCAAATTAATCAGTAGGGATCTGGGGATCTAATCATAAAACTTTTGAGAAATCACTTTTAGTCTTTTACCAATAATTCCAAGAGAAATTATTTTCAAGAGAAAGCGACCAGAATCATTACAGCTTGGAAAAATAATGTCTTAAATAAAAATTTAAAAAATAAGCAAGCCCTAAATATAGTGTTTATAGTAAATAAGAATAACAATGACATTAGTAATTATCACAAATGAAACACTTGATAAATGCTAGAATTCTACACCAAGCACTTTACATGGATTATTTATTGCATGTAACCCTCACAATACCCTGGCAAGGGAAAGATTCTTATTATTCCATTTTTTTTTTTTTTTGGACAAAGAAGGTCCCGTGCCTAAGGTTACATAGGTAAGAACCATAAGAGCTAAAATTTAACATAGCTCTGTCTGTATACTATCTACATAGAGAAGCATCAAGATGAAATAATTATTTCTTGGAGTATTTCCAGAAACATGAATGAACACATAAACATTTACGGGATGCTTATTGGATGTCAAGTTGTTGCCATAACACCAACACTATGAACTTAAGACTGTGATTCTTTTTCCCTTGATTTTCCCTGGGAAGAAACTGATGTTCACTGGCATTTCCAAAAATCACCCAAGTAGCATGGGGCCAACCCAAATGCAGATTTCCACTCTGGTTCTGGTATTTTCACTTGCCCCATCTGAACACAATTCACATGAATTCACTCAGTGCTCCCAGTTCCAATGGAAGCCCAAGGCAAAAAACTACCAAGAAACATTTACATGAAAGCAGCAATATTCTCAAACTGTGTTTTGATACTCTCATTTCATGAACCTGATAAGAAGACTGTGTTGTTTTTGTTTTTGTTTTAATATGGAAAGAACATGATATTTGTAAGGACGGTGGAAGGGAAAAGTCTTTAATCAATGAGAGTGCGATGGAGGAAGACTTGACTTGTAAACTCAGCACTTTTTAGAGTTGCATTCAAAGAAGATTCTAAAAATGAGCATGAACCCCAGCACTGAACTGATTATACAGGCTGCAAGCAATATCATTTACTTCATCTGTGTTGATCATTTGGGCTTTCTTTCTGTCTCTGACTCTAAGTGTGGAACCTTAGTCTGGTCACTTCACCTAATGAGGTATCAATTCTTTCATCACATGAGAGAAAGTTCTATGCCACTTCTTTAGGGCTCCTTTCTATTTGCAAGGAAAATATTCTTCTGCTATGATTTTTGTGGATATTCTACATCATGCCTTAATTTATTCCTCAAACTTATCTGTCTTTTTTTGTGGAAAAATTAGAAAATTCAAACAAGAAAGGAATTTGGCTATAATCCCACCACACAGTATCCTTCTCAAAATATGACCTGTTATAGTCAGCCAACTGAGAAATAAAACAGAAATAATTTGAAAATAGAGACCACTTGGCTTTTAAGAAATGACCATGAACAGTAAAACCAGTAAAACTGGGAATTAATCTCTAGACTAGACTTCTTTTTAAAGGGGCAATATGCACGTGTTATGGGGATGAATTGTGTCCCTCGAGGAAGATATGCTGAAGTCCTAACCGCCAGTGCCTCAGAATGGAGCCTTATTGAGAATAATGTTTTTTAGGAAAGTAATCGAGTGGAAATGAGATCCTTAGAGTGGACCCTAATCTAACCTGATTGCTGTTGTTATAAAAAGGCAAGTTGGGACAGAGAGACAGTCAGAGTGGAAAGGCAACGGGAAGAAAATATGAAGATGCACAGGGCGTAGATGGCCATGTGGCTACAGTGATGCAAGTACAAACCAAGGAATACTACGGATTGCCAGCAAATGCCCAAAGCTGGAAGAGGTATGCAACGCTGATCTCTTAGTAGCTGTGCTGCTTTGTTACAGCAGCAACAGCAAACTAACACAGCAAATACGCCCCAGTATCACAACTGCACTACAGATTGACAGTCTCCGACTTCTCATGGTCAAGTGTATTCATGCTTTCACACACACACACACACACACACACACACACACACACACACACACACTTTTATTAAATACAAGCAAATTGAGTGATGATGTTAAATGAACCAGTCTCCTGCTTTATTCCATTCCCCTTGAAATGACTTCTTGTAGGCTCTACTCTCTTCTATGTATTCATCTGTTTGTTGTACAGAAATAACAGCCATAAGGTCCACTAAGGATTTCTATAAAACAGGTAATAAAAGCTTCAACTTAAATTCATTCCAGAAAATTGAACACACATAATGCATCATATCAGGGAAATGGAAGGCACGTTACTGCACATTTAAAGTTGTATTGTTTGTGCAGACTTTGATATAGAAATATGTTGAAGGGCTGATGGAGATGATATGGAGGAAAGAGCATCATTAAAAGAGGAGAGCTGGCTCTAGGGCCTGAGGTCCCTCCTTGATGACCCTCCCAACCTGCTGTCTTGATCACTCCTTGATGACACTCCCGTTCTGTGTCTCTGGTGGTCTTGCTCTCCCCTTTTGGCTTCACAGAGCATCTAAACTTCCTTGTTGTCAATATCATGGCTCTGAAAAGAGCACTGTCTACTGAAGGCAGAATATTCTACGCACCACCCACCAACAGATACAGGGAACTAATGGAAGAAGAGTGAAGGCACTGGTAACCACAATACACAAATATACTCACCAATAAAATATCTGGGTGTTCTGGTGATTGACAACATGTAATATGAGATATTAAACTTACCTATGAACACATACTTTTTGAATGACCCACACATTGTTCCTGTCCTTGGTCTTTCTTTCCCTTGACTTCCCAGCTTTCCTATCCTATCTGGGTGAAATCCCTTGGACAGCCTGCCTAATTCTGCACACTATACTGGCAAAAATCAGTGGAATTTTTTTACAGATGACTATTTAATATTTTTCAGCTCAGTGTTTATTCCCCTTTATTAATTTATACACACTTTGAGGGCAGAGACTATGTATTGTCCATATTTATATAACTCCACCCACTTATCCCAGAACATACCAAATTTTATGCTTCAGTGTCCAGTAAGTGTTTATGATATGAACCTAGAGGGGAAAAAAATAGGACAAATCTGGTTCATCTCTGCTCTTTGTATTTAGTTGGAGGGTGGATGGAGAACTCATGTCTTGACTATGAAATCATTTCAGCCCACATTGTCTATCAAGTTACTTCTGATATTTTTTTCTACTGGAAAAATGGTAGGAACACTGAGAGAATGAAACATTTCTAATAACCATCTCGGTGCTGGGCACATAGATTTCCTCATAAATGTTTGCTTATTAAGTAATCGGTCTTCATTATAAAAGAAGGGTCTGTGTTGTTTTTCTCCTAAGATCAAGTGGGAAAACGTTCCCTCCACCTCCTAATGATTTTTATTTTTATTTTTTTAGTTGACACATGATGTTACATTAGTCTCAGGTGTACACTTAGTGATTCAACAAGTTTATAGGTTATGCTGTGCTCCCCACAAGTATAGCTACCATTTGTCACCATACAACACTATGACAATGTCTTTGACTATACTCCTCATGCTGTACCTTTCATCACTGTGACTTATTCATTTCATAGCTGGATGCCTTATCTCCTGCTCCCTCTTCATCCTTTCCTCACTAATTATTAACTTTAAAAGAGAATTTCAGTATTCAAACATTATCCTCAGTAGATACGGCCTGTGTCTGCTTTTTTCTTTAACACTTTAGTGACAAAAATGATTATATATTTCGGTCTCTGAACTTTAATTCTTTCACCATTTTAAAATTGGAGCACCCTAATTTGAGGGACAATTAATGCAAATTGTCAGTTGGTTCCAAATACCACAACGGGGTTAAACATTTGGAAGCCATGACAGATCCTTGACAGGTGGACATTAGATGGATGGGAAGATGGAAACTGCACACAAAACCATCATTAATAATGAACATATGCAGGAAGGATCTCTCACAGCACATTGTGTTGGGATGATAAATGTGGAATATTAATTTAGGAAATAGCAATGTAGGGTCATTTTTAAACTGAAAACCAAGGTTAGAATCAACCATGTCACACCTCTGAAAAGTAAAGTTGAAAAGGAAGGGGAGAGACTTTGGATGCTCTAGTCATGTGCTAACCAGATCACCTGGCTATAGTCTTACCTAAAGCCACCCTCTGCCCAAACACAGTGATGGTATGCAGATGTCAATACATTGGTAATCTTTCTAATCCAAAGAGGGTCAGAAGTTAAGTAATTAGTCATACACCCTGCTGCTGTCTCTATTACTGAATTCAATGCATGGAGACAAATGGGTCTAAACAGGTGTTAGACAAGAGCGTGGTTTATGGATAGCTCCCTTGAAGGGAAGAAGGAAGTAAATCACATATGTGTATAGCTGGTTCCTTGCTCCTTGACTAAAAGTGTTAAAGAAGGAACCCTTACTTAAGATTTATCGATCATCATTTTTTGGGTCAAAATATTTCAGACTTCCTAGTTAGTTATAGAAATGTAAAATAATAGTCTTTCTCAATAATCACATATTTTAATTAATCTCTTTTTTTAGTAGTTAAATTTATTTTTCTATTCTTATAAAAAACAAAGCATTACTTTAAATTGGTAGAGTTTTAAGTTGTTCTGTTACTTACATGGGTATATAAATATCCAACACAATAGCTGGTTTTACAAACAAAAATATATTTTTTTTCTGTTAAGAAATGACTTATATAAAGACCTCAAAGCTGTTGATTAATCAAAAGTAAGTTTACAGATTTGTTGCAATAAGGAAAAACACCAACCTGATAAGGTCAAAGGAGGAAAGTATGAGATGATTTTATAAAAGGCCCAGAATGGATGATTTTAAGGCAAAGAAGAATTTATGACAATAGTTTTGGATTGGTGGAAACAGGAATGTGAGTTTTGGAAGCAAGTTTTGATAAGCCTCATAAGCAAGGTGTTTTAGTTGGTTGGTAGTATTATCTTCCAAGAGCGAGTATCTCCCAGAAATGGAGTTATTCTTGCTTGCTGTCAGTACTCAATAATATTAAGAACCAAAAAAAAAATATATATATGTCCCATCACAATGTTATCTTGCATAGGAAAAGGAAATTATATTTGAGTCCTTTTTTGTCTTTCCTTCTTTCCTTCCTATTTTCTTTTCCTCCTTACTTCCTTCTTCCTCCTCGTCTTTCTTTCCTTCTTCCCTCTCTCTTTCTTTCCTTCTTCCCTCTCTCTTTCTTTCCTTCTTTCTTCCTTTCTTTCTTTCTTTCTTTCTTTCTTTCTTTCTTTCTTTCTTTCTTTCTTTCTTTCTTTCTTTTTCTTTTATACATTCTCCTTTCCGTTCTTTTCTTCTTTCTTTGCTCATTTACTTTCAAAAACAGATCAAGACAGCCTACAGTAAAAGTTGCCATAACAAAACTAAACACCATCTAGTGAAATATAAAAGTCACGAAGTAAAAAGAGAAAAGAGGAATTCTATTAAGATAGCCATGGCTGAGAAAGGCTATAGGAATCAGTGTCAGATCTATCCATGAGCATCCAAGCAAAGAGATAAATAAGATATCGACAGAGCAAAAACTATCTATCTATAGAAAGACACATATCTTTTTCATTAATAGAAAGAAACAACTTCCTCATCTCTAGCTTTGTGAAGCAAAACATGCCGGAGAGAAATAAGGAGTTTAAATAAATGCATGCATGTGGAAGGCCTCAGCATGCACGGATATCATGAAATGTCAGGTAGCCCTGATGACTCAACTAAAAACAGAAAGTGGAAAGGGTGTAAATGTATTATAATAAGACTTTTTGTATGACAATAGGGTAAACCCTTAAGCGGTGATCTAATTCCTTACCCTACTCTCTCCACTGGCCTAAAACTTTATAGAAAACTATGGATCTCTGGTTTGGAGCTTTTTTGACCAGGCAGTTTGCTCATGCTACTGGTCTGCAGAACCTACCAAGGCAGGTACGCCTCTGTAACAGACTGAATTATTGGTCCCAGGCTTTCACTTACCTGTTTATCCATCCTTTTATAATTCATTCATATCTTTACTGTGACAGAGCGTGTTTTCCTTGGCTACGGACCTTGGATTGGCCATGTGAACTGTTTTAGATAATGAGATGTCAGTAAAACCGAAATGGATAGAGGTTTGAAATGTATGTGCCAGATTGGGTGTATTTTCTTGCCCTTCTGCTTTTGCCATGGGAGAAACTTCCCGTGTCACAAATTAGTCACTAAAAACCAAGAGAAGCTGACCCTAATCTGCAGCCTGGAGACCAAGCTCAGTGGAATGTAGGCCAGACAGGCCAAACCCCAGCTGACTGATTTGGAGATGCAGGAGTCAAAACTAAATTTTGCTATTTTAAGCTACTCGGTTAGAGAGTTTGGTGAGGAGTAGCCACACAGCAGGCCACATAGCTAACATTTCCTGAGACTTTTTAGAGCTCATTCCCTCACCTGTGTCTCATGACGGTTCTCTTGTCTTCTGGTTTGGTGATAAACGAGTCAGAGTTGTCACTTATAACAATCTGAAGACATGGTTCACTCTTGTGATCTGGTCTGGGTCAATGAGTTAGTTGTCTCTCTCCTAACTCATATAGTATTCTTGAATATATTTGCCAGAGACCCATCAAACTTCCACTGAAGTCTACAGCATAGGAAAATGCAAGGTGAGAAATTGCCCAAACCTAGCCCTGGAGTTTAGAAATATCTGTGTATAGTCAACACAACACCCCGCCCCCCCCACACACACACATTTTAGCACAATTTTCTTCTGCCTTCAATAACACTGCTTCAGGATCTGCTTATCTACCCCTCCACTGGGGTGGAAACAGCTAAATGCCTCACATACAATACACAGTCAAAGTGGAGGAGAGGAAGAGAGGAGGAAGATTCAATATGCGGCTGTTTGGGCAGTCACTGAGGGAGGCAGCCTCCAAGAGAGAAGATACTTTGCTTTATTTGCCACTTCTGGGTGAAAAAGGAGGCACCCTTTTTCAGGAAGTACATATCCATCTGTCCCAAACAGCATGAATGAGAGTGAATTAAGATTGCCCCTCCCTTTCCATAATCACCATCAGGAGTCATGTCTGGTTTTACCATCATCACCAGCCCCTGAAAGTGATGCTTATTTAAATCAAATCCTCCCTAAAATAAAAAGAATCGCCAGGGAGAAGGTAGTCAGTCAAGTGTCTTCCAGGAGATGTGTTGTGGGGTTCTGTCCTCCTCCAGAGAGACATCCTAGGCAGTATTGTCTTACCCTTGTGCCAAATTGAGTACGCAATGAAGCAATCAGCTTCTCTTCCACCTCTGGCAACATTTATTCTAGTTTATTTATCTGGATAAGCTTGACTTTAATTCATTACTAATAGTCTTGGTTTGTATTTTGATTAATGCTTAAGCTCCTTCAAATCCCTTTGGAAAAAGCTGAGAGCTGAAACTTGAATAAACAATGGGATATTCTCAGACTTCAAAGAAGCATTACCTTAAGGGGGCTAGCCAGGCTATGCAATGCTGGGCTTCTTTCTGCCTGGTCCTAATTAGCTTTGGGGTCTGGCAAACCTGCGCGATCCAAATGCATTCAGCAGAGGCCCCTGGCATGCTTTCTCAACTACCCTCACATCTGGGCTCACCACATCCTTGGATCATCATCTGAAGAAAATATTTCCTTCTGTTCGCGTTCCGCCTGTGGAATATCAGTCTTTCTCCCCCTCCTCCCTACTTCTCCTTTGAGTTGTGACAAAAATCAGTTAGCCAGCTAAATCTCTTCTGACCCAAGCAGAGGGCCTTGAGGCTAATGATTGTGACCTTTAAGGGAAGTAAAAGAGAAACAACACCATCAAAACATTGGGGAATAGAGAGCTCTGGTTTCAATTCTCTCCACTGGCAGTTCCTCTACAGACCTTCAGCAGGGAAAACTATTCCCAATTCAAAAGAAAGGCATAGAAAATGACTCTGCAGTGCCTCCCCTTGGGCACCACAAGACCTACAGTACTGAAACTGATCTCCCCACAGTTGGAGAAAAGCAAGTCCACAAAGGAAATAGTCTTTCCTCTTCCTCACCAAGTCTTCACTTCCGCTCTGCCAGGGATATCAGCCATTCCAACCTTTGGTGCATGGCTGAGGCTGTGGTGCATGGGTTCAGTGAACCACAACCCAGGGGCTGAATCCAACCCACAGCGTGTTTTTGTAAATGAAGATTACTGGAACACAGCCATGCCCATTTGTTTATGTATCATCTATGGCTGTTGTCAAACCCAGTTGGCAGAGTTCAGTACTTGAAACAACTTGGATAGTCTGCAAAGACTAAAATACTTATTATCTGGATCCTTACAGGAAAACTTTGCCAATAGAGGAAAGAAAAAGACAAAAGAAAACCAAAGATAAATGTGGTGTCAAAATGCGATACAATTTCAGCTCCCATTCATCTGGCCAGAATCAATTTTTTCCCATGTTTTCAGACATGGAGGAAAATACTCTCAAGAATTATACTCAGAAATCAACAAGGGTCCAACTAATGATAGATAACGCAAACAGGACATGCATTTTCTAAGAAAATTTCTCCACAGAAATTATTTTGCAACATACAGAAGGAGGGTCAAGATACATCATCATGTCCATCATGGTTAAACCAATATTGTTTTGTTCTTTTTGTTATTTATGCAGGTTTCCAGACTAAAATGAAATCTTCAGCTTCTTAACTGCAAAGGACTCCCCAAAACATCCTTCATGAGATTGTGGTCAAGGATGCGGGGATTCTTCTAAAGCCTTGCAGAGAAAACACAACTACAAAATGGCCTTGGCAAGTAAAGAAGAGTGAAATCGATTCAGATCCCCCTATGAGATCTGTGTTCTTCAGAGAGAATTAAAAACCTGTTGGGTTGCTTGTCCTTACTGCCTGCTTGTAAAGCATATTCAATTATTCATTTTATTCACCTCACTGACCACCTAAAAACTATGTAGTCAGTGCTTCAGCAATAATTTCATTTCTAAGTGTTCCACCTGGTTATTTTTCTGTGTGTGCACACTATTAATTAATGACTATGGAGAAGTCCATAAATTTCAGCATTCTGTGGCAGTGGTACCTGAATCTATTACCCATGAAAGCCAGCGTCTACAGTCACTGAGTAGGCACAAAGAGATAAGTATTGATTTTATTTTTGAGTTTTAATTTTTTCTCATTGAGTCTGGAGGAGCAGATTGCACTTGAACAACCCTCACAAAGGAGGGAAGTGCTGCATGAGAGGCACACGGCCGTCTCCTGGCGGGGTGGGCTCAGCCTAACAGCTCACGTTTTAGAGGCTTTATGTGTGTCACTGATGGGGAATCAATGAGAAAACATTTGGGACTCTTAAAAAATGCAGCCAAATCCTATCTGAGCCTTGGTGTCTTATTAAATTGGGACAAGGGTATTAAAGACCTCCTGGGTTTAAAACTTTTGATGTGGTTGCATTTGGTTGACTCAGACTCACAGCGTGTCATGAGGCTGGCATTAATGTGACAGCAGAAAGTCTCCAACTGGTGAGCGGGGACTTCCAGGTGCTAGCGTGGCCTTGGTTTGATTGATGCAATGTGATGGGAGGAGGGGAGTATTTGTTGTGCCCTTGTGATCCGTCTGTTTAATGGAGATGAGAAACACCAGGTCACACACCTGCCTGGACCAAGATCCATATAGAGAAGTAGAGAACATTCCTACCCCTTTTGAGAAAAACTGAAGACCTTAGCTACTAACTCCACACCCTTTGTCAGATACAGAGAAAAGGTTTTTAAGTGAGATGCACAGAAAGTGGACTTGTGTTATGACAGTTGAGGCTTAAGCGATCTGGAATCTATTCATTTAACAAATATTCCTGTAGTACTTATAAAATGTTGAGTATTGCTATATTTTATAAAGAATTAACCCTCATAACTATAATCAGATCTAGGTACTATTATTGCCAGCAGTATTACGGATGAGGAAGTGGGGCCACAGGCTTTTGAGCACCCAAAGCCACTCAGATGACTCCTAGCTCTCTGCATCGAGCCCTCCAACCCTAATGCAGGGCTGTTTCTTGCTCCTTGAGCTGCCTCTCATGGAACAGAGTCCAGAGCACTGTTTCCTACTGGAGGACCCCAGCGTAAGGCCCAGTGGGAAAGTGCTGGTTCTGGTCACAATTTTTAAACTCATCAGCTATGTTGTGGAGGGAATATGGTTCCCCACATGGGAACATGCAGAATTATCTGGAGAGTTGTTTTGGTTTGGTTTTGTGTATTTTCAAAACAGATTCCATGACACCACCCCAGACCCACTAATTCAAAGTCTCTAGGAGTGAAACGCGTGGAAATGTGCATTTTTCAAGCTCCCTTGGAGATTCTGAGGCACCCAGAGGAGTGTCCAGCAGTCCCTGAAGTGTGGCTCCCCCAGACAGTGGCTGCATATCTGGTTCTCATCTTCAGATGAGTCAGGTTACTGTTGCTCACTCCCAACCATGGCCTCAGATCCTCATCTGTAAAATGAGGGTCTTCTAGCTGTTTAAAACCTTGACTTTGTCATCTCTAATGCGAGAGGATATTGTCACCCTGGGTTTTGCCCTGAGTGTGGGTTTTAAGGAATGGGTCAATAGTGTGGTGACAAGGCACAGAGGGGAGACCGCTCTGACGATTCATTCTCTTGCTCCCAAAACTGAACTGTTAAAAATAAATCAATCTGTGCATCTGTGCCACTCACACTTACGGGCAGGAATGAGCCTAGTGGGGGCTCCATTCTGTCAGCCAGCTTGTTTAACTGATTTGTTCACCGAGGGAACCAGAAGGTTGACAGAAAATATCAGTGGGGGTCCATTTTGCCTGTACTGTTATCCACGAAAATAACTGAAAGAGTTCTTTGAGACAAAACTTTCTAAAAGCAATGAAATGTTTGCTGCAGTATGGTTAGATTTATTACAAGTAAAACACCACTGATACAATTGAGGCTGTAATGGATGTACAGGCAAGACCATTGGATAGAAAGAATGAAGGTTTTGGGGTCTCCTACTCAGGAAGACTAGCTGGCATCTCTGACCCTTTGTTTTCCTTGTCTGCAGACTACCTTAAAACAATAGGAAGAGGTGAATAGGTATCCTTGCCTGTTTTATTTTGGGAACAGAACAGAAGCCTTCTAACTCATGACCATGGTCTTCCACATTCTACATCCCATCCCTGCCTGCTGTAATGGCATTTCTTGTAAAAATGTGCTCATTTCTTCATGTTAGATGTATTTTTTTAGCCCAAATAATTGTCCAAGTTTCCAATTGACATTTGCTTATAATGTCCTTTATATGCTGAAAAAATTATATCAACAAAGAGGCCATGTGTGACTTTATCTATTGCTTCTTGGGGTATCTTTGATTCCCCAATCAGATAAAATGTTTATCTGTGTCCTTCTATTGTTCGGTGCTTTAGTTTTCTTTGTTAACACATTGATTCATCAAATCAATGTGGCAGAGAGAGGAAGGGAGAGAGAGTATCCCAAGCAGGCTCATTGCTGACAGCACCATGTAGGGCTTGAACTCACAAACCTCGAGATCATGATCTGAACCAAAATCAAAAGTCAGATACTTAACCAATGGAGCCACGCAGGTGTTGCAAAAATTTTTTAAATTTTTTTAAGATGCTATTTAAACACATGGTTAGGTGTATGCTCTAACCAGAGATTGAGCAGTGCCATACAAAGAGACAATAAAATCAAGCTTTTCACTGCAAACACTAATATAACTTATATTCTGATTAAATTGTGCTGGAAATGCATTGTTTGCATTTTAGAACAGTCTTTATTTCTTCTAGACATTTCTCTTGCATTTTCCTTGGCTTGGACTACCCTTTAGTAGTATTTTCAGTTATCACATTTAAAATAATTAGGACATGGTGCTATAAACACTACTAGTGCATTTGGAATAATAGTGGGCGAACCTCTTCAGTTTTTCTTCCTTTGAAAATATGTCAAAACCTACATCCTGAGATATAGCGGCTTGATTTCCATAAGATAACATGTGTTGTTGGCGCGTGGACTAAAGCATATATATCTTTGTACTGATTATGTTGCTAACCCTCTCCCTTTCCTATGGGAGAATGCAGAGGAGGAGTACGATAGACTCGTGAATACTTGCAAGCATAGGGCCTACTAGAAGGGACATGAAAAAGCCAGAGGAGCCAAGTGGGGCAAGGACGAATTTGAGTAAGTGTCTAGGATAATGAGACATAACCTATCTGGTGTAGACTGAAGGTCTCATGAATGTTTAGAACTGAGGACTAAAGTGCAACATTTCAGGAACAGCTTAAGATGTGAAAATCACCAAGCTGGTGTTAGTATCAAATGGGACAGTGGCCATAAGAACGTTTTGAACACTGTGAGGCATGGTTCACATGCAGCTTCTTATGCCCTAGGACACAAGGAATCAGAAGACCTCCATTCAAGGCCTGTCTCTGTCTTTTTCCCACCGCACAACCTTATATGAGTCGTATTTCTTCTGAAGATCTGTTTCCTTTCCTGCAAAATTGGCGTATTACCACTACTAATTAAAACTCATTGAAAAACCAATGTACATCGTATTCTTTTTTAGTTGTGAAAAAAGAACCTGTTATAGATTGGGAGAATTATGTGAAAAACGGGATAAATAAAATACATTAGAGTCTTTCATGAAAGGGAAAGTACTCCTTATCTGTAAAGTGGAAATTGACTTCGTTTTTTTTTCTGTTCTTTTCTTTTGATCTTTCTTCCTACTTTCCTTCTTTTTCTTTCTTCCTTTTTTTCCTTCCTTTCCTTCCTTTCTTTCTTCCTCCCTTTCTTCCTCCCTTTCTTTCTTCTCTTCCTCCTCCTTCTTCTTTGTTCTTTCATTTGCCAAAATGCTACATAAGAAAAATGTTACTGCTTTTGAACTTTCCACTGGCCTTTATTAATTGAGCACACGGCTGCTTAAGGGCTGGGAAATTAGAAGATGCACTCATTGTGCAACTCTGAGTTTTACTGTGATGGTCATTTGAGACAGTCTGAAGATCACCTGAGTATTCCCTTAATAAGCATGTATCTCCAATCAGAGCCGAAGCACAAGCCAGAATTAAGAAACGGAAATAATTTAGGCTCGAAATGGGCACTCTTGTATTCACACATCTCTCCCAGAACCACTCAGTGTGAACGCATTTCCGTCTGAGAGTCAGGCTGCCTTCGATATCTCAGTCCACTCTCCCATGCCACTCTAAATGAGAAATTGAAATAAACACTATGCCACTGTCACAATTCCGGAAATAGTAGCATTTGGGCAGCAAGTTTCATGTCATTTTCCTATTAATGCCAATTTCCAAGGTAAACCAACCTATAATATTTTTGACAGGTCAGTGGTTAGAGTAATAGAGAAATTTCAATGTATCAGTTTTCATTTCCTATTTGGGGGGAGAAAACGCTGAATGTCATTCCAGCAATTCTAATTTTCTAACAAAATCCACTGATACGTGAAACTCTCATATATTGTGTCTCCTTTCTCAGGGAGAAAAATACATTTTAATGTTTTAATTCTATTTATTTATAATTATAATTTTATGTCCTGAGGAATTCTGTTCAATGAACTTAAAAATACTTTTCTCCTTATTTTATATAACAGGTTTTCAGTTATAGGCTAAGTAGTACTGTGCAGGTGTTAAGACAACCACTTAATTGCAGAGACTCACAGAGTTGAATTTACATATATTCTTCTCATCAAAGTGAGGGACATCTTGGTATAAGAAATTCACCAAAAGTCTGGGACAAGCCTTTTTCCAGTTCCTCAGACTAAAACAAACTTGGACTTACAAACTTGGTTTCCCTTGCTTGAAAATAAAATGCAAATGATTGATACAGCATGACCCCAGAAATCAAACTGAGCAAAAGGAAAAGAAATTTCATAGTAATTAAATGCAAGTTATACCTTTCCTCTCGAGTTCTCTTGAAAAATTATTTTTGGAAAGATGGAGAGAAACAAATAGCAGGAAGGAGATGAAAGATCTTTGGAAGTATTTCTCATACAGAAGAAAGTGAAAAACAAATAACAAAGGAACAAACAAAAACCATTCCTAAATGATTCCTAAATGAACCTAAAAGATTAAGCTACTTTGTATAAAGCAATGTTTCAATATCTGGGCTTGGAGACAAAGGGGGAAAAAAGTCAAATTCCAATTCTGCTGCTTACAAGTAACTTGGACATAATTCTTAATCCCACTAACTTCAGGTTCCTAAATTCCAAAATAAGCATAATAATAGCCACAGGAGTGATATCACTCTAGCGTATGATATTCTGGAGACTTAGTGCAATAATACAGATACGGAGTATATCACAGATCTCGACTCCAGTTAGCACTTGAGAAGTTGTTTTTCTGTCAGATACACTGTTGCCATTCCCCTTGCTGGTAACACCACCTGTCTTCTTTTAGGGGCACTGTGTGTCCTCAGTAACGCAGCGGGTCAGCTAAGGATGACATCACCTCCCAGGCTTCGTGATTGGAACCTTGAAGCAAGCCCAGCCCATGAGGCGATTCCTAAGTCTATTGTTTGAATAACCAGTAAAGAGGCCCTCTCTCCTTCTGGATCCCAAAGGCCATTCCGCCTGACCTTTACATAGGCTACTTTGCTACATCATGGAGAGCGCCTCCCAGTCCACCCTCCCTGAGCAAAGAAGAGCAAAGCGGCGCCCCGAGGAAGCCAGTGAGCTGCGGATCCGGCTTCACTGGAAGCCAGCCCCACGTTTTGAGCTTCCTGGGCACTTGAAACCATAAATTTCCTATTTGGTTCAAGCTAGCCTGCAAGAGGTCTTTTGTCACTAGTGGTCTATACTCAGTCCTTACCATTTTTTACTAGCAGCCTCATAGCAAGAAATTCACGTCAGTAGGGATTTCAGAATGGAAATAAGGAGTCTGATCTCTAAGTTACCACTCATGTATGATAGCAGCCTGGGAGGAGCCAGGTTGGAAGGTCACTGGATCCAGACACTGGAAATCCTACACTGAAAATGGCTCCTTCACGTGCGGCAATCCAGGAAGGGATTTTGTTTAAGAAGGAAATTCGGCAAGTAGAAAGATAGATATAGTTAGAGTAGCTCTAGCCTGTGTCCTTATGATCCGAGACTTGAACTCTCCAAAGTGAGACCTAACAAGTCATGCCTCATTTTAATTCTCTATTTGCCCCTTATAGAACAGTAACAACATAGATGCCTTGTCTAGGAGACTTGTGATTTTTTCTTCCTTTTTTAAACTTTATATTATTTTTCGAGAATTCTCGATGAATTATCAATTTTCTCTAAAGGCTCTAAAGTCGGAAGATTCTCCCTATATCTGACAAACTTGGACCAGTTATATATTTTTCACAGAATAGAACATTTTTTCTTTCCATTCTCATTTAGTTCTTTGCAGAATTTTGTGTTCCTGGTTTAACTGCATCACAAGGTCCCAAGGGTTACTTAATCATGAAAGGAGGTTTTCCTCATGTTCTTAAACTAGATGATTGTGTTTATCAAAGTAACCTTTAAAAAGTATTGAAAGTTAGGGGTGCCCAGGTGGCTCAGTTGGGTAAGTGTCCCATATCGGCCCAGGTCATGATCTCCCGTTCGTGGATTCGAGTGCCGCGTAGGGCTCTGTGCTGACAGCTAGGAGCCTGGAATCCGCTTCGGATTCTGTGTCTCCATCTCTCTCTGCCCCTCCCCTGTTCAAGCTCTGTCTGTCTCTCTATCTCTCAAAAATACAATAAACATTTAAAAAAGTATTAAAAGTTATAAGTCCTTGAAAATCGACCTTTTTAAGAACAATGTATTATTTCTATACCATAATGCTTAATTTTTTATGTAGGCTAACAAACGGGTCAAATACGACCACACATGGGGGTGAGCAAACTGTTTTTGCCTCAAAATGAATAAAGAACAGTCAGGTGTTGGAATATAAAAGAAGTGACACATGCAACATACTGCAATTTGTGAAATAACTAGTGACAAAACACTTTGTTGGAGTCGTTTGAATTTGACATTTACTAATTCTTTACTCTGAAACTGCGGTAGTTAGGGTGGGGAACTCTAACCGCTGTGAAAAACCACCTCAAGTCTCCCTGATTTAACTTCAAGAGAGAGAGAGAGAGGAATTTTCTCAGAAAGGAAGGCTAAGTTTAACCTACAGCCATTAGTTATCATTTCTTCCAAATCTTTACAAATGATAAAATTTTGTTAAAAAGAGACTGTAGGCCTGAAATGGAGTCACGTAACGTCAAGGCCCCACATGAGCAAACCAAGACTTAATACCTAACCTAACTTCAGTTTCAACCACCATCCCCCCACCTCCCCCTCCTCACCTTCCCCCCCACAAGGAATGTAATCTTTAACCAGTCAACTGCACTTTCTGGTCAGTACTAGGAAATTTACTGATACACCCCTTCCATGCCCCTTGGAAAGGTGACCTAGCCTACAACAATGCATTCTCTGCTGGTAACTTTTATTTTTCACTCTCTCTCTGCCTGTAAACCCCTTTCCTTTTCTCCAGCTCAATGCAGCTCCTCTCTGTTTGCTAGATGGGATCCTGCCAGATTCGTGAATCATTTCATAAAGCCAATTAGAACTTAAATTTACTCTGTTGACTTTTTGTCACTTAACTCTCCCTAGCACCAACTATTAGATTGGTGTCTAATTGTTACAATCGGTATTTCCAAAACACAAAATTAAAATGGGAGGTTTCCTATGACTTCTTTTATATTTCAGGGGTGGTGGTGAGGGAATAATGACAATATTTTGTTTGCACTCTGCCTTTTCAATGGTCATGATTTTTATAACAATAACAAACTCTGAAATGTGAACACTTTCAAAACCCAAGGGCTCTTCAAGAGACAATGAGCTCAGTTTTGAAGGTTGATGACCCGACATGGAACAGACAATATCTGAAACATTGTATAATCTGTTCCAAGTAGGAACGGAGTTATTTCTGTCTTTGCATGCTATACATATTAAAGACAGGGATTTTGAGATTGGATAGGATTTGTCATTCAATGCATATCTGCTGTTTTTGAAACGGGGTTGAGGGAATGTTTGAAGCTTAGGGAATTGCCCGTTTTAGTTTAACCTAGGTTTACCACCAAGGATGGAGTTGCAGACGGCACGGTGGGTGAAAGATACAATGTCTAATTAACTGCCCAATACCTTTCTTGCCCAGATAAGCTAATTTTCATCAGTATTGTTAGGCAAGGGCATGGGTGCTGGAGGAAGGAGTGGAAATAAAGTCCACTTTTGCTACTTGCTAGTTATGTGATGCTGGCAAAAGAGTGAAATTTGTAGTTTCCTTGTCAGTTACAGGAGAATGTTAAAGTCACGTGAGGCAATTATTAGGGGATTGCATAAGGAAGTACATAAAATGGGTAGAAAAAACAATTGAGGATGACTGTTGTTAACATTACCCACTTTGTGCGGTCCCTTCCCGTTGGTAAAATAGGCCTATATGGCCCGTCTGTCTGACTTCTGGAAATCTGCTTTGGGGGTTTGCTTATCCTGCTAGTACCAGCGAAAGCCACGCCCACATTTGGTATGTTTCATTTTCATGCCTTGTTTGTCTCACATGTAACTGTAACTGTAAGTAACCTTCCTGAAGTTCTACCTCCCTCTCCACTCCTTTTTTTCCACATTGACAGAAAGGACCCCAAACTGCCCTCTGTGAGACAGGTCGAAATCAACAAAGTAACGAACAAACAAACGAAACCGTGTTTCAGATTTCCAAGATAATAGTAACCACAAACGGCCTTTGGCAAAAAGTTCTAAGCAGAAACAAACAGCTAAGATCCATAGAGACAATTCGATGTCATTCTATTGTGCAGCTTAGAATAGTACTACCGTATAAGTTTAGGAGTATAGGAGGTTTTTTTTTTTAATTAACTTTTAGCATTTGTAAAGATTTGGGAGAAATGATAATAGCTTTAGGTTAAACTTAGTCTTCCTTTCTGAGAAAATCTCCCCCTCTTTTTTTTTTTGGGTGGGGGAGTTAATTCACTGAGATTTGAGATTGTTTATCACAGCAGTTAGAGTTCCCCACCCTCACTATGGCAGTTTCAGAGTAAAGAATTAGTAAATGTCAAACTGAAATGACTCCAACAAAATGTTTTGCCACTAGTTAACTCAAGCCTGGCTTTATGAACAATCAAGTCGCTGGTTTATAGGACACCTTCAGATTGCATAGTGTATGCTAGTGAGTTATATAGAGTGAGCTGTATTCAAGTTAAGGGAACAGTTGGAGAACAGACACCTCCCCCTCCCACAACCCCAGTCACTCAGCATGAGATAGTTTATTTCTGCTGCGACAGGCAAACACTCATTGTCGCAGGGGCGAGGCTGCAGTTGTGGACCTGAAATGTGCAAAGACCCAGGCTGAAGAAGATGCTATCATCTCAAACACATGGCTTCCCAGAACATCCTGGTGTCTGCAACTCATCAACTGACTCCTTGTTACTTTCCTCAGCCCAGAAGGGACACACATCACTTTCACTCGCCTTTCCCCGGCACGAACCAGTCATATGGGCCCTACCTTGACCGAACAGGGGGCTGAAAAATATAGTGTCTGTCTGGCAACAACTCTACAGTGTGTAAGGGAGCATAAATTTTTATTAGATAGCTAGCTTTTCTTGCCACAGACTGGTAATGCGTTTGGAATGTAAAGGAAAGTAAGTTTCCAGTGATCGTGCAATTCGCCTGCTTTCATTCTACTGTCAGGTAAAGAGGGAGCAGCTAGGCAGGTGTAAGCCTTTTCCATTTCTGTAGTCAGTGGGATCTGCTGTTCTCCAGGTGACCGCCAGGTGGTGCATCACAGACCAGTTTATTGTGGGGTTTATTCCACAGCGGTGGGTTTACTGTAACTCATAAAAAGGGCCTAGGGACAATGATTGGGGAACAAGACCTCTAACCAGAGGTTTACACAGCAGTGAACAGGCCGTGAACAGAATCTCCAGGACGACTACAAACAAAAACTATTATTTCCAGAAACTCTTTTCCAGAAACTATAAGAGAAAGTGGTGATGTTTCATATCTCTTAGGGATACTCACAGTCATGTGGGATTGCTTAACCCTTAGTTCTTCCTAGAAAAATGCTAGAACTGACCATTAAGGCTCTCTCTGCTTCGCTTCCCTTCCTAGATAGCGTCATATTATTTTGTTATATTTTAAATTGTTAATTATTCTTTTGGATAGGGCAACTCAAAACGTAACCTGTTAGTGGGAAAATAATTGATCTTAATTAAGCCCATGTGTTTATAAATCCATTCATTATAAGTTCATTACGCCAGGTACTGAGCCAAAGCAGATGGAAACACCACCCTTATCACAAACTTCCAGACCTGAAGAGGAAGACGGGAAAAACCATGTCATGTGAATTGTGCACTAGCTTGGAAAGCTTCTGCATGGAAGTGGCACGTCAAATCTCGTTCGTTTCATTTGCTGTGTCAAGTCATATGGCCCTGCCCGAGTTCTGCAGGCTGAGCAAGTTTAATTTTCCCAGCAGAAGAGAAAGCCCAATATTGGGCAGATAGTAACACAGCTTTTCACAACTGGTATCTTCCAGCAATTACAGCAAGGTAGAAACCAACTATGTATCTCTTCTTCCAGAACCTGACTACCAGGTGGTTTATTATAATAAGAACACATTCTCAACCAAATTCTGCCAAATAACATTTACTAGAGAACAGGGCCCCCAGCTGTCAAAATACTTTTCATTGTAAGTTTGAGAAATTCCCATTCTCTGTCTTCTAACATACTGATAAGCAAATGCCTGGAATGAAAATTTCACTCCAAGACAGATGCTATGATGTGTCTACTAGAAAAAATAGTCAATAGACCCTCCGTTGTTGGGCCAGGCTATACGGGAGGCCACTGGAACTATGGTGACCTGTGCTGCTCTGAAGGGATGTTGCATCTGGGCCACTTGAATACCTGTATTTCATTTTCGTGCAGGGACGGTGAACTGCAACAACTATTCTAGTCAAAGCCATGTCTTTCCCATCTTTTATCCTTCATGGATAAAAATATTTTTAAGAACCCATTAGTTAAATATAAGCTTCCTTCTGTAGATTTCTAGAACAATATTTGTGGACCGCACAGAAAAGAAGCTTCAGGGTTAGGATTCTTTAAATGCTAACTGACCACCTCCAAGAAGGAGCATCAAGTTAACTGAAACACCCACATACATTCCACCCTTTTACAGAAGTAGAAAGTGCTGTGCAGAAATATTTCACCTTTAAATGTTTATACGTATTTCAGATAAGACGATATCTTCTTATAGAGCAAAAAGATAGTCTCCTTGCATAATTAATAATTCCTCAATGTATTTCAATACGCAATCAATAGTCAGATTTTTCTAATTGTCCCAGGAATGTCTTTTGTCTCTATTTTGGGCAAATTAAGATACGAATCAAAATTCTATGTTATATGTCATGTTTCTTCCAATGTTCAACAGTCCCAGCTTTTGTTGTAAATGTGAGGCTCTCTGGGGGCACCTGGGTGGCTCAGTCGGTTGGGCGGCCGACTTCAGCTCAGGTCATGATCTCGCAGTCTGTGAGTTCGAGCCCCGCGTCGGGCTCTGTGCTGACGGCTCGGAGCCTGGAGCCTGCTTCGGATTCTGTGTCTCCCTCTCTCTCTGCCCTTCCCCTGTTCACGCTGTGCCTCTATGTCTCTCAAAAATAAATAAACATTAAAAAAAAAAAATTTAAAAAAATGTGAGGCTCTCTGTTAGCACTGAGTTGTTAAAAATGCCATCCAGATCCTAAAACTGGGGTTAACCTGTTTTTCCCGACACCAGGCGAGTGTTTGGGGGTGATTTCATTGTTTGTCCTTCCTTTCCACTGAATCATCAACTCACTGAGAATTCTAAAAGGGAATCTTTTTAAGTACTTTTTTCTGAATAAAAATTTTTTTGTAGTTAATGTATATGTACCAAGAAAGCTCTAACTTAGGGTTTGGTTGCATTTCTGGTTTTGTTCTTTTATTTATTTTTGTTTTTTGTTTTCTTTTTTAGTTTTGTATTTTTCTGGAATGATTTGTTAATTTTTCTAATTTTACCAAAGTTTGCAGCTTTTACCTCAATAGAACAGGAATATTTTAAATCCCATAACTGCAGACAAATTGGAGCAGTATCGTTTTAAAAAGTCTTTCTTTTTTCCTTATTATTAAGTTGTTAATGTATTCGGAAGAAACAACAAAGTCCTATGTGGGCTTTTTCTAAGAAGTTCAATATTCTTTGTCCAAATTTTAGATTCCTGGAATAAATGCCTTTTACAGATGCAACAAAACAAAACAAAACAAAACAAAAAATCACTCTGCTTTGATGAAGAATGCATGATAATTGTTTTGTATGTTTTGGATAAAGCCTCACCTTCCGAATTGGCCTAACTGCTTCCTCATGGCGTTACTTGGTGTATGTGATAGTTATCCATTGCTGCATAACAAATTATCCCAAAACTTAGTATCTGAAACAAGAAACATCTATTACCTCATAGTTTGTTTTTTGTTGTCTGTTGTTGTTGTTGTTGTTGTTGTTGTTTTTGCTTGTGATTCAGAGTTATCAGAGTAATCAATCAAATTATCACCTGAGACTTGAATCATGTCAAGGCTTGCCTGGCGGAAGATCCTCTTCCAAGTTCACTCCCATGTTGGGTTCAGGTCCTGGGTGACTAACTATTGGCAAGAGATACCCCTCATTTCCTTGTGTAGGCTTCTTTCCAGGACAACTCACCGCAAGGCAGCTATTTCCATCGGAGCGCAAGGTGAAAGAGCAAACAACAGAAGGCAAGCAATGTGGAAGCTAGATTTCTTTTTGTAGCCTAGACAACCCATCATGTTTGTTGATTTCTATTCATTAGAAGTGACTCACTAAGTCCAGGCCACACTCAAGGGGAGATGAAACAAGATATAAATACCAAGGAGGTGGCAATATTGGGATCTTGCTTCTCTATCCTCTGTAATTTCTATAAATGATAGAAAAATATAGAAACTTACTTAGATTGGTGATAAATATCTTTAATACAAACACATGAGCGGTTATGTTTTCTATTTTACGTTGTATGACACCTGGGATACATATATAATCATCCCACTAGTACCAAAGCTAAGGCTGCTTGCTAGATAAAGGTAATGGCAGCCTGACTCTTCTATGGTAAAATTATGCTTCCTCCCTTCAACCAGAATGTGATCGGTGGATTTTATCTTGGTACCACATAACTGTCCAGTCACAAAATAGTTTTAGGATTGTATGTTGGTAATCGCAAAGCATACTTTTGTTTGTTTGTTTGTTTGTTTGCTTGTTAATTCTTTCATCATTCTGTGTTTCTATCTGGACTTCCATACAGTAGAACCTTCCCTCTTGACAAAGGCTATTCAGTTACCCTGAAACATAGCACCTATAAGAAAGGCAAGAAAATTGTCCAGTTCATTTTTTAAAAATTAACTCCAAACTTAGTTTTCAGTAGTCAGTTTACCGAAGTCTGACTGCACGTGTCCAATCAACTCTGTCTCATTTAAATCCTCCCTGGGTCTGTTTTGTGATAACTCTCTGAGAAAACAATTATGCTTAATCCCTTCTCTTATTCATCTCATGTTGTTACTGAAATTCCAGTAACAATTCTCAAGTTGTTACTGGGGAATAATATCTGTATCTCCAGTCACTTTTCTTACCAAATCCCACACTGACCAGTGTAAGAATGTACTCAGCTTATCTAATGCCACTTTTCTGTCATGGTCTCTCCAAGCTGTGTCTTCAACCTTTCACTTATATCATTTATTGGATGTTGGATTCATTCTCACATATTTATAACAGTCTAATCCTAGTATTCATTTTCAACTTGGTCTATCACCCACAGTGTCTCTCCTGAACATCTGGACTGACCAACTCATGCTCTTCTGTATGGCCTCAAAAATAATTTAGACACAAATATTCATTAAAGTATGAGTACCAGCGAGACAGCATACCTGCCAAGAAATCATCCCCATAAAACAGCAGGAAGATCTGTTATAAAATAGCCCCCAAATTGGCAATTTCTCTGTTTGTTTTATGAGCTCTTGTCATTTCGTGGTTGTTGAAAACCTAAATTATACGATACCCTCTCTTAAACCAACATAACACTTGAAACAAACTGTGGTAGACAGGCAGGATCAGAGTATAAGAAAATTGTTACGGGTTCTCTCCACATTGGTGAATCTCTGTTCTTGGTGCCCTGGATAATGAGGATGGAACTTCAGAGAAGGCCTGGGATTTCTGGGGATCCCTACCCCATCACAGTCCGCTCCCCTGTGCACTTATTACGATGCCATTAAACAACATATCTAAAATGGGGATTAGATGTCTCATTAAGTCTTTGATTGTTGGGAGACCCAGAGACCTGTAAATAAAATGAAAGAGCCAATACCTTGTTCCTGCACTAAAATTCTGTAACTCTGTGAATCTTAGCTGAAGCCCTCCTATCCACGTACGTGTTTTAATGCAGAATGTGACCATTAATCTTAGTCAGTCCTGAAGGTCATATATTCTTGACATAGTCCAGTAAAATTTTGTCTGGTGAAAAAACAAGTATGCCTATGGTTTAACACTTCCTTCTACTTTCCAGAATGGCTTTCATATCCACGTTGAGTGGATACCACCTAAATGGTAGTGCTTTACATTTGTCTTAATTTTTCCTCATTACAGGTGGCACCGTCAAAGTGGGAAGTGAGGTTATGAGAGACTATTGTCTTTCAGTGATTCTAACCCACTGATTGTCAGCTAGCCAAACTGCCATCACAGGCTTCACCTTCAGTACTCCCTGGAAGAATTTGACACTTCTTCTGATCAAATCCCTATGGTTCATTCACTGGTTAGGAGTATCTAGGTGACACTAGATTTCTCCATCTGATTCTGACACTTAAAACAACAGCAACAACAACAATAACAACTTTCTCTTCTTCATATCCTTGCTCAATTTTCTCCTCAAGGAGGCCTTTTGGGACCACTACATCTCAAATTTCTACCCCCAACCCATCATCTCTAGCACTTAACACTTGAGGACCACGCCTTTCACAATGACTCTATGTATGGGTATTGTCTGTCCCTCCTACTTAGTAGAAAGTAACTTTCATGAAGTCTGGGACTCTTGTCTTCCTCTGCCCCTGCATTGTGCCCGACTAGTTCAGCAGGGATTGTTTGTTAGGCAAATAAAACATGATTGAATGAGTAAACATGAGTATATAAAATTACATTTTTACCAAAACTGGCTGGGGTTTTAACAATCTGCTTTCAAAATTTCATTAATACAAACATAGAGTGGTTTCCATTTTATTTCCTTTAGCATTTCCTTTAGCATTTTCTTTTTTTTATGTTTTTTTAATTTTTATTTATTTTTGAGAGAGAGAGAGAGACGGAGTATGAGCAGAGGAAAGGCAGAGAGAGGGAGACACAGAGTCTGAAGCAGGCTCCAGGCTCTGAGCTGTCAGCACAGAGCCCGATGCAGGGCTAGAACACGCAGACCTTGAGAACATGACCTGAGCTGAATTTGGATGTTTAACCTACTGAGCCACCCAGATGCCTGGGTTATTTTTACTTTTGATTTGTTAATGGTCCTGGCCATTTCATTTATAAAACAAAAGTGACCTCTTGATTATTTGATTGTCTTGAAGCAGGGCTAACATGCCAAACAGAGCAAGCCTTATGATTACAAAATGTATGAAATTTAACTGCCAAATTAATATCAGGAGCAAATGGTGTTTTGCTCCCTGACTGAAAAGTACCAAATGATTACTTTGGTTTATGGGATGAGACTTGTTTTTCATAAGGAACTAATTGGTAGCATGTCTGACACCCTGCAGAGTACAGCCTCTTTGGTTGTTCTCTAACATATAGGGGTTTTTTGTCTCGGATAAAAAGACAACAAAACTTGCTTTCATGCTTGTACAAACACCTGGGTACTGTGTGGTTTGTCTGTGATGTAGGTGGAAGGATTTAGGAGACCAATGTCACTAACGCGGATCTGGGTCACTACAGCACCCAGGAGATGCTTATGCACACAACTTTACCGCCTGCTCCATAAGCAGTCACAGGAAAAGCAACCAGCCTTAAGTGCCCACAAACACAGGAATAGGTCCCACACATGTTTTGCTTAGACTCATTCATCACAAATAAAGATGAATTTCCCAATGGGTCACAAAGTTTGTCAATAAGTGCTATTGATATCACAACCCTCTAAGTCAGTAATATCCAAATTATTCCAAAAAGACAATGTCAATTTCGTCCATTCAATAATAACATCCATTTATCCTTGGCTTGTGTATCTTTGCCATGTGAAAGTGCCTAGTCTCAGTTGTACATGTTATCCCTGCTTCTGCCTCCGACCACTAGCTCAGTTTTGTGCTTGTGTGTCTGTATGAATTTGCACGCCATGTGCCAACAGAGTTAGAGAGTTCCTCTGGTTGTTCTTGCTCTAATGGACAGTATTTAAGATAACAAAAATCACCTTCCTACCTTCCTGGGCCAGTTAATTGTATTGTTAGAAGGTTAATTCTTCAAAATACCTTCTCTGGAGCTGGGAAAAATTCCATTGGCATACGCTGGATGGAGACAAAATCACTTCTTTTGGCAACTTTATAGGTCTTTTGGCCATTAGTGAAATTTTCATTCTATACATGTCTGGTTAGCGTTCTTCTGACCCACTGGTATGGGTCTCATTATTCACAGCAGCATATGGTATCCCTTGATGGCTTCTTATTTGCGTCTCTAACACAGAATTGAAGCACGTTGGCCATTTCCTGTTAAATTCTGGACCCAGGTGTTTTTGTAACTCTCTTTTAACAGTCTAGTCTACCTTTCCAACATCAGAGCTACTCTACATGGGACGTGAAAAACCCACTAACTATCCCTGTTACTCAACCATTCCAGTCTAATTTTTGTCCTATGGTTAAGTTCCCAGGCTGAATTTCAATGTCAGATGTTCCATATCTTGGACAATTTTTCCAACTGTTCTGATTTGTATTTTGATCCACCACACTTGAGGAATAAGCACAGCCCCCTTCTCTCATTAGGAGTCAGTGACAGTGAGAAAACAAAGTTTGCTGCTTTTGATAGAAGTGCTGTATAATCCACCCTCCCCTATTTCTCAAGAATCAAGTGTCTAGAACTCGGCCTTCGGATTTATTCAATTGTTACACTGGACTCTTCATAATTGCAACTTTAAAATTTCATGGGGTTCTGAGTGGCTCAGTCAGTTAAGCAGCTGACTTCAGCTCAGGTCATGATCTCACGGTTCATGGGTTTGATTCCCGCATTGGGCTCAGTGCTGACAGCTCAGAGCCTAGAGCCTGCTTCAGATTCTGTGTCTCCCTCTTTTTCTGTCCCTCCCCCAATCTCTCTCTCTCTCAAAAATAAACATTAAAAACCTAAAATAATAATAATAACGATAATAATAACAGTACCTGAGAGACTAGATGTATTCCATCTCCTTCTTCACACATTTGTGAAAGTGTCTTATGATGCACTATCTCCAATTACCCCAGGCAATTTTAAATAGGTTTTAGATGCCTGCAGCAAGTGTACCCTCTCCATTTGTTCTTTTTGAAGTTCTACTTCACACTTATGATAGACCACATGTTCAAACTGGTACTGAAGAATTACTTAGTGCCTCCGTTCTTTCTCCAAAACTGTTTTCCTATTACTTCAGAACTTTTTATGAATACTTGACTATATAGACTACGGCATTCTGTAAGCCAGAGTTTTTGGTGTTCTCTTTGTAAATTATCTCAGGGGTGGTTGAATTAATTAGAAGCTTTCTTCAAAGCTTTACTTTATGGTATAAAGTACACTTCTTAAATAGGAGAAGGCCCTATGGTTTATTGGTTGTCTCTTAGTACACGTTGGCATTTGCTTAGTTTGACTCCTTCTTGGAGGTACGATTCTTTCAATTGATTGAGCAAAGTCTGAGAAATCTCTTTAAATAGTCCAGAGTTTTAACAATCCCATATTGCTATTGGAAGTTCTAATCACATGGTCATAGGTATATATTCTATTAGGTCTTGATTTCAGTGATGCCCAATTATTTGGGAAACAATTGTTACACAGTAGTGTTTAGTTGGCTTGTTTCACCTGGAATTTGTATCTCAATCCCATGGATGGCCATTCTTAATCATGTAGAGACCACCGATAAACCCAAATGCAAAGTCTCTAATGACTAATACCTCTACACTGAATTCAAGATCTGACGAAACTGAAAACCAAAGGCATGATCTATTGTATCGTTATTTTTTTTTAGTTGGACTCACTTGCCTGCCTAAATAAAATACTTGCTATTTTTTTTATATTATCTTGTAAATTGGTGCAAGTGATATTTCCAAACAGGGAATATGTTTCTTCCCATAGCTGACTATTTCTGACTGCAATCATTTTGGTTTTCTTTCTCCTCCTCTTATTCTTCTTTATGTTCCTTTTTCTCCTTCTCACATCAAAACTTAGTGGCTAAAAACAATAGTCATTTATTCTCTCTCTCACTTTCTGTGCATTAGGAACTCAGGAATGGCTTGACTGGGCAGTTTGGCTTGCTGCCACTCATCACATGTTGGCTGCACTCATTTGAAGACTTTACTGGGACTGGAGGACTCACTTCCAAAGTGCTCACTCACGTGGCTGGAATGTTGATATGAGCAAGTCAGTTCCATTTTTTTATATACCCCTTCCTCAGTACCCCCTGAGTGTCTTCATAATGTGGCAGCTGGCTTCCCTCAGAGCAAACAATCCCAGAGATCAATGCCTTTATGACCTATCCTTGGACGTCACACCACTGTTCTCATATTGCATTGTATTGGTCGCAACAGGCAAGAACCAATTCAATATGGAAGGGAACCAGACAGGAGCCTAAACATAAGGAGATCATCAACGGTCATTTTGGAGGCTAGCTATCACACCTTTTTGTAGCTTTTCACTTAAAACAGAGTGGCGTCAATATAAAAGGCTTCATAAACATCCTGGAAGATCACAATGAGCCTTACATTTCATCAGCATAATCGGACTGTGGATGTAACCCGGAGTACTCAGGCAAAGTGTATTGTGTTTCTTGCCAAGTGCAAGCAGAGTATCTTCTAAATTTCTTATCAGTATTCTGGTGGAAAACATTATGAAGATGGAATTCTTCTTCTGGAAATAGTTGATTATGTAAACTTGACTGACCCATCTAATGAGAACAAGTAGAAAACTTGGAAATAAAGAAAAATAAAATATAAAACCAATAAATATGTAAAGACATATGCTATAGAAGTACACACACATTTATACACTCATATATATCAAGCCTCAAATTATATCATAACATTTTATATAAAATATTTTATAGTCAATCAAAAATAGCTGGACATAATTTGTATGGAACCACAAAAGACCCCGAATAGCCAAAGTAATTCTGAAGAATAAAACCAAAGCGGGAGGCATCACAATCCCAGATTTTAACCTACTACAAAGCGGTAGTCATCAAGACAGCATGGTATTGGCACAAGAACAGACACATAGACCAATGGAATAGAATAGAGAACCCAGAGATGGACCCACAAGCATATGGCCATCTAATCTTTGACAAAGCAGGAAAGAGTATCCAATGGAAAAAAGACAGCCTCTTTAACAAATGGTGCTGGGAGAACTGGACAGCAACATGCAGAAGAATGAAACTAGACCACTTCCTTACACCACTCACAAAAATAAACTCTAAATGGATGAAGGATCTGAATGTGAGACAGGAAACCATCAAAATCCTAGAGGAGAAAGCAGGAAAAAACCTCTTTGACCTGAGCCGCAGCAATTTCCTATGCGACACATCTCCAAAGGCGAGGGAATTGAAAGCAAAAATGAACTATTGGGACCTCATCAAGATAAAAAGCTTCTGCACGGCAAATGAAACAACCAACAAAACTAACAGACAACCGACGGAATGGAAAAGGATAATCGCAAATGACATATCAGATAAAGGACTAGTATCTAAAATCTATAAAGAACTTACCAAACTCCACACCCGAAAAACAAATAATCCAGTGAAAAAGTGGGCGGAAGATATGAATAGACACTTCTCCAAAGAGGACATTCAGATGGCCAACAGACACATGAAACGATGCTCAAAGTCACTCATCATCAGGGAAACACAAATCAAAACCACACTGAGATACCACCTTACACCGGTTCAAGTGGCTAAAATGAATAAATCAGGAAACTATAGATGCTGGTGGGGATGTGGAGAAGCAGGCACCCTCCTACACTGTTGGTGGGAATGCAAACTGGTGCAGCAACTCTGGAAAATGGTGTGGAGGTTCCTCAAAAAAATGAAAATAGAGCTACCCTATGACCCAGCAATAGCACTGCTAGGAATCTACCCAAGAGACACAGGAATGCTGATGCATAGGGGCATGTGTACCCCAATGTTCATAGCAGCACTTTCGACAATAGCCAAATCATGGAAAGAGACCAAGTGCCCATCAACTGACGAATGGATAAAGAAGTTGTGGCACATATATACAATGGACTACTACATGGCAATGAGAAAAAATGAAATCTGGCCATGTGTAGCAACATGGATGGAACTGGAGGGTATTATGCTGAGTGAAATAAGTCAGTCAGAAAAAGACAGATACCATATGTTTCCACGAATAGGTGGACTTTGTGAGACTAAGCAAAAACCAGGGGAGAGGGGAAGAGGGGAAAGGAAAAAAAGACACAGAGAGGGAGGGAGATAAAATATAAGAGACTCTCAAAGACTAAGAACAATCTGAGGGTGAGGGAGGTGAGGGAGGTGAGGGAGGGGGGAGAGGGGGTGACGGACATTAAAGAGGGCACGTGTTGGGATGAACACTGGGTGTTATATGTAAACCAATTTGAAAATAAACTATTATAAAAAAAATAGCTGGACATAAAAGGAGAACAAAGAATGTAATCAAAAGAACAACGACAAAAGAAACAGCAGAAAATAGAAACAGAAGTACCGATAAAAAAGATAATGATGTTTCAGTCATTAACCTTATTTTCACATCGATTGATTTTTGTACTGAATATTTAAGTTGCTAATTTGTATCATTCTACATAAATAATCTTTTCAAAGTAATATTACAACGATTATTACTAACACAATGATTATTGAAGATATATTAAGGTTTCTTTTCAGCTCTGTTTTCCTTACACCATATCCCACCAGGTATATACAGTCCTCTATAAAGCCACTTACATAAGTTTTCTCTCTCTGCCATACCTACTGTGAGAATAAAAACAATTCTTAAACAAGTCTAAATGGACATACAGTTATTGTGACGGTCCCTGGAACCTGTGGAGAGAATTCAATCACTCGATGGAGAGCTAAGTCGCTTTGGAAATAAAAAGCTGAAACTCTAGGTTGACAAATGTTAAGAGAAATACAAAGAACCATCTACAGTTTTCATGATCTGTAGTCATGTACAAAATGTGGTCAAGGATATTATACTGGGCTTCTATTACAAGATGAGATAGGTGTGCTATCAGTTTCCCATAAATGTCACTGTTCTGGAAAGAAAGAAACTCTTTAAAAGCCAAAGTACCTTATGTGGAATATATATCTACAGAGTTCAGACAAAGCCAGGTGTTGCTTTTTCAGTATCTCAATCTCAGAAAAATTAGTTAGTTCTTAAAGGACACGACAACAAATGTGTATCAAATTCATCTTCCTTGATTCAGCGAGACATGACAAAAATCCACTTATGACTCTTTAAAACCTCTTCAAAAATGTTCCAGCTGCTAAAACAGCAAGATGCTGGATGATACTCAATACCAATTTGTGATATTTTAAAAATTAGAATAAACCGCATCTGTTCATGGAAAGAATTCTCTGTTTCTGGTTGAACAACCAATTCTATACATAATTAGATTCACTTATTTTACTTTGCATTCAAGTTTTAGAGGAAGATTTTTCTTCAACCTGGGTTTTATTTATTTTACAATTATATGAAACATTTATATTGTACTAGTTGACCTAGTCTTTCCCTTACTTACGGCTTTTCAATCTTATAGCTAAAAGTGTGGCTCTCCCAATTAACTTCCTTATTGGTGGTAAGGACACTGCCTTCTGTAAGCCAGAATTTATGTGTTCCCTTTGCAAATATACTCACACATATTCACACATGCACATACTGATAAATACGTTCATAAACACACACATACAATCTTCATAACCCTCCGTACCTTTTGGCAACTCAATTTTTTTAGTTAATGTCGTATATCTGAAAATGTTTTCATATCATAAATCGAGATCATCATCATTCTTTTTTTTTTCCTTTTCAAGTCGAATTTATTGGGGCATAGTTTTTTTTTTTAAGATAAAATACTTAGGAATAAATTTAATAACAAGTCTAAGACTGTGCATCTAAAACTATAAACCATTGCTAAAATAATTAAGATCTAAATAAATGGAAAGACATCTCAGACTCATAAATTGGAAGACTTAATATCGTTAAAATGGCAACACTCTCCAAACTGATCTACACATTCAACCCGGCCTCTGTAAAACCAACTGGGCCATAGTTTACATAGAGTACAATGCACCCGTCTTAAGTGCACAGCTTGATGAAATTTGGCAATTAAACCCCACCACAATTCAAACTTAAAACATTTTCATCAACTCCAAAAGTTGCCTTGCTTCCCTTTGCAGTTAATTCATATGCTCCCACTCATCTAACTGGTGATAATAAAGATTAGTTTTATCTGTCTTTAGATTTCCTATAAATGGCATCGAACAGTGTGAACAGTGTTATTTTTCGCTTACCCATATGTTTTTCAGGTTCATCCATTCTGTTGCTGTGTCAGTAGTGCATTTCCAGTTTAGCTGTGATTAGCATTCCACTGTATGGATATATCTAATTTGTTTATCCATTCACCTGCTGATGGACACTCAGATCACTTGTAGTTTGGGGATAGTTTATATGCTATAGAAATTCATGCGCATGTATTCATGTAATTGTACACTTTCATTTTTCTTATGTAAATACTTGGAAATGGAATTGCTGAATTATATGAAAGGTGTGTGCTTAAATTTGTTAGAAACTTCCAACATGTTCTCCAAAGAGGTTGTATTATTTTACATTCCCACCAGCAATGATGTTCCAATTGCTCCACACATCCCTGGCAACACTCGGGATTGTCTGTCCTTTTAATTTTGGCCCTGATAACTTGTTTTTAATTTTTATTTCCTTGATGATTGATAATGTCAAATATATTTTCATGTGCTTGTTGGGAATTCTTATATCTCCTTTTACACAGTGTTTACTCAAATATTTTGCCCATTTCTAAAATTGTTGCTTTAAGATAAATCTTCGAGTTTGGTAGGATAAGCTATTGAATTTCGTAGATCTTTAAAAAAATTATCTTGCTGATGTAGGTTCTTTGCATCTCTACATACTCCACATAAAATAATGAATCAATTTGTAAATCTCTACTAGAAAGAAAAAAAAAAAGCTTGCTGGAGTTTTGACTTAGTTATGGATCAGTTGGAGAAAAATTGACATCTTAACCATATTTAGTCTTCCAGTTCACACATGTGGTATACATCTCTGTTTATTCAGATCTATAATTTCTCACAGCAAAGTTGTATAGTTTGCAGTGTACAAATTTTGTACCCTCTTTCTTAAACTTATTATTTCTCTTCCTGTATGCTTTTGGAGATTTCCACTTCTCTATATATAAGCTGCAGGATGTTAGTTACAGGCTTTTTTTTTTTTTTTAATTTTTTTTAACATTTATTTATTTATGAGAGACATAGAGACAGAGTGTGAGTGGGGAAAGGGCAGAGAGAGAGGGAAACACAGAATCCGAAGCAGGCTCCAGGCTCTGAGCCGTCAGCACAGAGCCCGACGTGGGACTCGAACTCACAGACCGTGAGATCATGACCTGAGCCGAAGTCGGCTGCTCAACCGACTGAGCCACCCAGGCGCCCCTAGTTACAGGCTTTAAAGAAAACAGTAAACAACCTCTTTTAGCCTCTTGCAAAATCTACACATAGCAATTTGTTTTTATCCAACTCAAAAAGTAGTTTTTTTCCCAAAAATATTCACTTGAGTATGCATTCGGGTTATGGGAAGCCACTTCAAGTTCTCTAACGAACTACCTAGCTCTTTCCAACTTAATCTTAGTCCTCCCTGTATTTAATTTTGACTCTTTATATTACTGTTTTACCCCAATATATAATTTTATTTTTCCACATCGTTATACAACTTTAAAGAACTTTGTATTTACCAAAAAAAAAAAAAAACCACCCCATGAGTCCCAATATCAATAAATGCTATTTCTGACTGCCAATATTTTGAATCTCAGTGCATCATTCGGATTTTATATGGGCAATTTTCTGAGTATGTCCTGACTAGTTTGAAGGGCTTCAGCTCTCTAAGTAAAATTCAGTAAATTAGTACATTCCAGGAGCTTGATTGTATCCTGGGGTATCTTGTGCTAATGGTGGCTCTGTTTCTCTGACTTGACGTGAGGGTGGGGATTAATGGGGTCATTTAATAATACTGTTATCTTCTGAGGTGTCTCGTTCAAGAAATTTTCTCCCTGAATCTAGGATTACTTTCTGTCCTTCATGTATTTTTCAATACCCTGTTATCCACTAATTCTTCATGACTTTTCCTTTTTTATTTTTTTATGTTTATTTATTTTTGAGAGAGAGAGAGCGTGAGTTGAGGAGGGGCAGGGAGAGAGAGGGACACAGAATCTGAAGCAGGCTCCAGGCTCTAAGCAGTCAGCACAGAGCCTGACGTAGGGCTCAAACCCACGAACCATGAGATCATGACCTGAGCCGAAGTCAGACACTTTACCCACTGAGCCACCCAGGCGTCCCGCTTCCTGACTTTTCCTGAGTCAACGTACACCCCTATGTCTTTTGTCGGATGATTCAGGCTCACCTGGTTTCCCCAAGCAATCTAATTACATGGCTTCTATTGCAATCTGGATTGTATCTGTACCCTTGACTGTATTCATTAGGGCCTCATTTCAAACTGAGACACTGCTGAAACAATGCGGGTTTAATTCCACCCCCACAAGAGTGATTTTTCCCAAATGTTCTCCCATTATTCAGATTCTAAGAAGAGTTTCTTCCTCTTTGACCGGCTCCTGCAATCTGGCTTGCCTCTTTAGCATTTCCCTGACTTTTGCAAGATTTCTCCACCCCGTGGCTATTGAAGCACTGGTTTAACCTTGGGAAAGCCCTTTTGGTCTGGTCTGCAAGTATCCACTTATTAGTAGGGTTTCTAGTTTGTGAGTGAGCTCCATAAATAGCTTGTCTGCTCTCATCCTTCTCTCTCATCTGGAGACTAGATAATGTGTTAATTTGCCATCATCTTTACTGTAGTCCTGAGCAAGGAATGCTTTTCTTTTCCTTTATTTCCCCAGACTATATTCTTGCCCCGTGGAACTCAAGTCTGGTCTGAGACTTTTCTTCCTCACTCTGGAGTGTCACTTCTGTGTATCATGTGGTATCTCCTGACTAATTTCTGTATTCTCGGCGGGCAGTGTTCTCTGGGACGGTCGACACAGTCAAAAACTCTGGGGATTAAAAGGATATTATCTTTCTAGCTGCTTATCACCGGCATTTTTAGAGAAGATATTTTCTCCTCGTATCTTTTTTCCTCCCTTTCTATGTTTGAAAACATGGCAGGCACTTTTTTTTCCCCTATCCTTTTTGTCTCACAGTTAAGCAAAGGTGTGCCCCCTAAATGTCGGACCAGCTCGCCGCTTCCCACTATTCTTTAGCTTGTCTACGTTGAAGTTCGGCGGATCTGGTTTTGCACAGCCCAGCATTTCCTCTTACACAGCACACGCAGTCAGGCAAAGATGTCATGAGTCGCACAGTATCCCAACCTCCATATCCAGTCCTTCCTCCCCAGAGACTCAGAGTTAACTATTCTGGAAGACACCTAACCATTTGTATGTTTAAAACGTCCCATACATAGGTAGGGTCACGTAGGTAGGGACGCTCAGTAGGTTGAGCGTCCAACTCTTGATTTCGGCTCAGGACATGATCCCAGAGTTGTGAGATCAAGTCCTATGTCTGGCTCCACACTGAGCACGTAGCCTGCTTAAGATTCTCTCTCTCTCTCTCTCTCTCTCTCTCTCTCTGTCTCCCCCTCAAAACAAAAACAAAAACAAAAACAAAACCCACAAAGGTAGTTCTACCTGGAAGTCTTAATGGAGAAGTTTGAAGTCTTCAGAGTTCAGTGAATGGCAGGCCGTGCATGGTCGCATACCTCTGCCATGAGCCCGGCACTATTTCTAGCCAACTACAAATGTACATACTTCTCATCTCTCATAATTCATATACTGATATACAAACACTTTGGTGTAGATTTTGAGGACAATATTTAAACAGTTTAATTATTCTTGGTAGCACGGACTTTTGTTTAGTGTTCTCCAAACACTAATGACTTAAAGCCTATGGTATCTATGTCGTATATTCATGACACTACTTCTCCCCAAGTGATTTTATTTAATTATTATGTTTATTTATTTATTTTTGAGAAAGAGAGAGCGTGAGTGGGGGAGGGGGACACAGAGAGAATCCCAGGCAGGCTCTGCACTATCAGCACGGAGCCTGACGCAGGGCTGCACCTCACGAACTGTGAGATCATGACCTGAGCTGGAATCAGGAATCCAGTCCTTCACTGACTGAGCCACCTAGGCACCCCGTCCAAGTATTCTTAAAGTAAAGGACTCCGCATATGATATGACAAGAGAAAGATGGTGGAGAACACCACCACTCCATCCTGGGGAAAAACAAAGAAGGTACCTACAATATTCTTGTAATTGTTTATCTTTCATACGTAATGACAGAGAATAGGGGGCTTCTGTGTTTAGTCTCTGCTGCAATCTATTTCTGTTATAACTTTCATGTACTACAGAACCGCATAGCTGATTGAACATAATTTTTGTCAAGGCTGCTCTTTTCACGAACCTTTATCTCCGCTTTCATACTAATGTACTGTTTTTAAATATTTGTACCTGTGTCCTTTCTTTAAAATACATTTCTATAATTGAATTTAATATACACACATCAGAGATTTCTAGTCTGCAAAAGCTTTTACTGAGAGGTCACTTCAGGTGACAGAATTTTTAAAGGAAAAAAACCACAGGTTCCAGAAATAATGTATAACTTCATACAAAATGTCATTTAAAATGGTAACCTCTGCCCTTTATCCAACGCGATACATTTAAAAATACATTTAACTTCCAGGATAAGTTTAAAAATAGTTTAATATTTTATACTTCTGATCTAGGGGTAGAGTGACACTTAAATTATATCTAGTAGAAAACTAGGGTGATTCTTTATAATTCTTTAAAAGAATAACGTGCCTTCAAATGTGTTGTAATTGTACATAAATTTCAAAGATTTTTAAAGAATGGCAACCCTCTATGCCCTGTAGAAACCACTGACTCAGATCTCTCACTAATTATAAGATATTTTAAGGAAAAAGGAAAACCTAGGGCAATTGAAATCCTGAGATCTAGTATCAGATTGATATAAGCAAGACACCTGTTAGTGGTCACACCCACCAGCCTGGGTCACACAAAGCTGACTTTATTACTTGTTGGAACAAGGGAGTCCAAATAATCAGGGAAACCATGGGGTATGCCACTAGAAATAAGAGGGGTTGGTTGTAGAATTTTGAACCAACCTAGAATGGTCTAGGTAGCTTTGGGTGAGGGTGAGGAGGTTCAAGGAAGAAGTGTTTGGCTCAGTTTGGGTCAGATGTAGAAGTTTAGTAGAACATGTGGTAGGCTGACCAACGCCCTCTCCCCGAAGACATCTAGGTACTAATCCCTGGAACCTGTGAATGCACCCATGTATTTAAAAATAAATGAACAAAGGTCTTTGCAGATGCGATTAAGTTAAGGATCTTGAGATGGAAATATACTGCATTATCCAGCTGGAGCCCAATGTGAGCACAAGCGTACCAGGAAGAGTGAAGTGGAAGGAGACTGGACCGCAAATGTGAGAAAAGAAGGCAGTGTGAATATGGAGGCAGAGACTAGAGTGATTCAGCCACTAGCCAGGCAATGCCCACAGTACCTTGAAGCTAGAAGAGACAACGAAGTGTTCTTTAGGGCCTCCGGAAATAACCATGGCGCTACCAACACCTTGATTTCAAATTTCTGGCCTTGAGAAATATGAGAGAATAAACTTCTGTTGTTTTTCAGCCACCCAATTTGTGGTGCTTTGTTACCACAGTCATAGGATTCTCATGATACAGGTGTCTTGATCATTAACATCTAGGATACGGGAGGAGTTCGACTGAAGCTGCAATGTTAAGCACAGCAGTGACAAGTGCTAGCTGGGAGAGGAGGTGTTCGGACACTTCTGTGCTTTGCATACAGTTTAGGTTTTGTCTGTGCTCAGACATGATTATGGAGGGGTTTGAGTTTTGTCCCTTTCTACCGTGGTCTCCACAGCAGCCTTGTCTAACGTGAGTTCTGTGAAATTGTTTATATTCAACAGAACACCAAGACACAGCAGCTTATGCGGATCAGTTCCTGCTGACAGCTGTCAACGCTACGTTTCTCATGCTCATTATTAATTTGATGAGTGATGTTGGTTTATGCTATTTAGCGCCTCTGGACAGTGCTAGTCACTTCAATCATTCATTCAGCAATGAATTATTGAACCTATGTACCAGGAAGTCTTCAAATTCTAGGATAAATCTATAAGCCAACATGATGAAAATCCTAACCCTCACTGACGTTGCAAAGAGGCCAGCAAATAAATAAAATATGTAACATGTTAACGGGTGATAAGTGTTAGAGAAAAAAGTAAAGTCATAAAGGGGTAAGAATGTATTGGAAGGATTACTATTTTAACTATGGCAGGAGAGAAAGGCTCATTGATAAGGTGATATTTGAAAAGGAAGCCAAAATAACTGTTGGAGGAGACTGGGGGAAAGTGTTCCAGATAGGAGGAACACAAAGGCATTGGGAGATGCTTATTATCTTCCAGCAAGAAGACTGGAGTAGAGAGAGGGCAAGGCATAGGTAGCAGGAGAAGAAATCATGAAACTGGTTGTGGGGGCTGGAGGATGGGGTAGAGTGCTGGCACCCCCTGAGAGAAAGTCACCGGGGGACAGGTTGAACAGAACGGTGACATCATTTACCTCGCCTTTGGAAAAGATCTTTCTGCCGTACAGGAGAAGGAGATAGTATTTGAGAAAGAATAATAGAACTTCACCATTTTATAACCCCTAATAAAACAATTCATCGGTGCATGCAAACTCCCTAGGGGAAAGGGTGACGTGGAGCTGGATATACGTGTGGTGTCAACGTGTCATTGCTTCCTCATCAGGAACGGACAAACTCAGTTTTGCCATGGATGGATCTCGCTGCCACCACCGTAACCCAGGGACCAAGAGCCATGCTGCTCACCATGGGAAAACCAGGCATGTGCCTACCAATACGAAGTGATGAGGTGTAAGAACCACCAAATTTGAGGGTTTCTTGCCTGAAGTGTTGGTAAACCATCCTAGATGCTAGTTTATAGAAAATTCAGGGAAACAATGTAAATGATATCATAAACAATGAATTGGACACATTTAAAGGGATAAGGGATAAGGGATAAGACAACTGTTGTGTAAGATAACTATTCTGATCATTTCAATAGATCAATGCCATTTATAAAACATAGCAACTATTGTAAATTACCAAGGACTTGAGACATTAAAAAAAGCACAAAGGGTTCCTCTGGCTGTGGGTGTAAGGTTTAGAATAGTGGTTCTCCTATTTTATTTTATTTATTTATTTTTTAATGTTTTATTTATTTTTGAGAGACAGAGCATGAGCAGGGGAAGAGCAGAGAGAGAGAGAGGCAGACGCAGAATCCGAAGCAGGCTTCAGGCTCTGAGCTGTCAGCACAGAGCCCCACGCGGGGCTTGAACTCACAGACCGTGAGATCATGACCTGAGCCGAAGTTGGCCGCTTAACCGACTGAGCCATCCAGGCGCCCCTGGTTCTCCTATTTTAATGCATATCAGAATCACTGAGGGGATTTGTTAAAAATATGAAGTTTCAAGCTGTAATCATAGATACTCTGATTTAGTAACAACCAATAGAGTTGCGTGTGAAAGAGTGTGCCTTTGGCTTCTACTGTGAGAAACACTGGAAGGCATATTTAATTTAAAACTAGTGCTCTTCTACTATCTATTACATGGCAGACTCTCAGGGCCATGTAAGAGATTTGGTGGGAATCTGGTGTTTATAGTAAAGACAAGGACACCATCAGTGGAAGACCTGCCCTCTACCAGCCTGTACATTCACCACAGTCCTTCTCCCACTAGAACCATCCATGGGACATTCAAAAGACATTGATATATGGGCTCTTCTCCACACCAGTGAGACCTGAGTCTCTGGGAAGGACAATTGGGCATTAGTGTTTAAAGAAAAAATCTTCAGTGATCCTAATATGTGGTTAAGGTTGAGGACCAGCTCATATGCAGGGTTATGGGGACACCTGAGTGGCTCAGCCTGTTAGGCGTCTGACTCTGGATTTCGGCTCAAGTCATTATCTCACAGTTTGTGGGTTTGAGCCCCCAGTTAGATTCCACAGTGACAGCACAGAGCCTTCTTGGGATTCTCTCTCTCTCTTTCTCTGTCCCTTCCCTTTTGTCTCCCTCTTTCTCAAAATAAATAAATAAACATTTTTAAAAAGTAAAAATAATAAAATGCAGGGTTGTGTTGTATATATTTACATAAGAGCAGACCCTGAATTTTAATGAGAATTCATGGAGTTACACTAGTTATACCATTTCAACAAGCACACCTCATGTTTAAAACTGAATGTGCTATTGCTTTTTAAAGAAACACCAAGAAAGACCTTTTTTTTTTAATTAGAGAGAGAGAGAGAGAGAGAATGAGTGGGGAATGGGAAGAGGGAGACGCAGAGAGAAAAATCCCAAGCAGGCTCCACATTCAGCACAGAGCCCGTCCGTCGGGGGGCATCAGATCGGGACCTGAGTCAAAATCAAGAGTCGGTCACTTAACCAACTAAGCCACCCAGAGGCCCCAAGAAAAACTTTTTTAAAAGCTGTTACTAGAAATGCGAGGAAAGACAGGAAAGGATTAAAAGTTAATTTGATTTTGCCATACTGCTGAACAGAAGTAACTAGTACTAAGGGTATCTCTTCTTTTCACAAAAGAAAATGGTGTAGATTGTCCCAACCCCCGCAGAGAATGGACATGTGTGCTCCGTAGTGGGGACAATACAAAGTCGGAGTCACTCTGTGATCCTTTCCAGAATTAGCTAAGTTTAGAGGATTAGGATGTCTGTAACAAGCCTTTTATATGAACAATTGTAGGATGGTGGGTAGGGAAGTTATTAAAAGCTAAGACGTGAAGGGGGAAATCTGAGCGAAGTGTGACAACCTGAAGCATGGGGTAGGTTGGAGGATGGGGTCGACAGAGAAACACGGTCCAAGAAAAGAAAGGGAAACTGGCATCTGCCATCAAGGACAGTGACAACCAACCAGGTTGATCTCGAAATGACTCTACAACACTACACACTGGAACAATAGACAGTCCTCCTTCCAATAAAATTCGAATGGAGAAGACACAACATGCATTTCCTGATAAGCCACAGCTTGTGTGGTCTTCTCTAGGGAATTGCTGGCAGCACAGATTTGATTATAACTCAGGCTGTTTTCATTTTTGGAGAGACGATGTGGCGTAGAGAAGAGTCCTGATTTAGACGGCCTGCATCCAAGCCCTGGCTTTGCTACCGACTCTCCGGGGACCCTGAACATGTCACTTAATTTTCACTTTTTTTTTTAACTTGCCAGATGAAATTAATAAAGTCTATAGAAAATTTTTCTATGGGGATTAAATGGAAGAGCGTGATTAAAGGGGTTTTGTTGTAAAATTTTAATAGCGATTATTATGGCTACCTACGAGGATATTTCTCCATTTCCTGGAATTCCAGCAACTGCAGAGATGAACAGTACAGCACAGGTGCTTAATAAATATTTACTGAATGTGCAAAGTGAGAATGATTAAAATATTCAGAAGAAAGGAGTAGGAAGGGAGGGAGGGTGGAAGGAAAGAAATATGGGGGGAAGGAAGGAAAAAAAAACAGAGAAAGTATTTACAACAATTTAAATCTTTTGTTTGAGCAAAGACTCATCCATCAAAAGTTATTGAGCCTTTCTCTTTGCTGTACACAGATCTTGGTGCTATGATTGAGAAAGATGAAAGAGAGGGATCGAAAGAACCACAGATACCACCCAGTGAAATCTCAGTTTTATAAAGAGGGTATTTAGTAATTTCGTTTTCTGTTGACATACTATGAGATTATAGGGTCATTTCAATATTCTTCCACAAGCATAGTGGCATTAGTGTATGCAGAGAAGGGACAGTGATGCCAGTGCCTTGAGCCCTCACCGTTTCCAAAATAAATCACCCTTAGAAAGGCGGAAATCCACTCCCCTTTCCCACTCGGATTCTCTATCGTTATCCATCTCAAAAGGCTCAAAATAAGTGGTCAGACATTATACACCATGAATTTCTAAAACACCTGATTAAAAAAAAGTCTTCAATCTCAGGACAAAGATGAAATACATAAAACACCCTTTTCTCCAGAAGAACGACAAATATATTATTCCTTCTGGAAAGAAAATATTTGGGCAAGTCTCAAGGATAAAATGCACAACAAACGATTTAGCAAATCTGGCAGCACAATCCACTGAGGTATAATGGCCTCTCTTTTCATGTAACTTGGGGCATTTTCTCTCTCCTGGAGCCCTTTCTCCCTGAGGTCCCTCATGGTCTATGCTATTAGATGATTTCCCAAGCACACTATTCTTTAACAAGGTCCTGTATGAGTATCCAGACCCCTTGGATGAGGTGCAAAGATGACCCAAGATACATTCACCTCAATTCTATAAGAAATAATAGGATCATGCATTCGGGTTATGGAATACTTAAACTGATTGATGGACTCAAAACTCTTGCTTTAGCCTAGCAGGCAGGGTTTTAATATTGGAAAGAACACAGGATATGAGGCCAGAAAGCCCAAACTTAGGTGGTTGTGTCTTCTGATTAACGATCTAATTGGTCTAAGCAATGACCTCTTTGGTATCTCAACTTTCTCACCTGTCAGTCAATACCTTTGACAACTCTCTACTCACATTACAGAGTTACTGTAATGCTAAAGAAGAAAAAATACAGCTAACAGATCTTAAATTATTATAAGCATTGTGGATTCCTTATTACTGTATTTATTATAGGTTTTACATATTATTTTCTTTATCAGCTTCCATTAGTCCTCTTGGTTTCTCAGTTTCTTGGAGACAACAAGAGAATTGGTCCCGGTGCTTCGGGAATCTCGATGAGCTGGCACTGATTCTGGTGGTCTCACTTCTACCTGTCACTGGGTTAGGGCCACCAAGGAGAGTTATGCCATGTGGTATTTGTAGATTGCATTTCAATTGTCAAAGGACTTCTATTTAACTTCACTTTTCTGAAGACGATTTCATACATCTTGGATTTCCTTATCCAACTGATATGCTACACCCACTTTTTCTATTTGCTACATTGTAATGGCCTGTCCCGATTTCAGGAACTCTTTCTCTCTTGGCTCCTGTTGTCACCTCTCAACCGAACATTTTACATAGAATTCTCAAAATACAAAAGGAAGGACATGTTCAATCACGAATTGAGTGGCTTTAAATTGTCAGACACTTGATGGAATTTACTGGGATTAACTCTGGCTTCCATAAAGACATGGGTACTTTCAACTACTCCTTCTCAGTTTTCCCTTTAGAAGAGGCAGAAAATGATAATGGAAAGATATTTGAGCTACATTTATAAAATAACAAAACTTTATTTTGAAAGGACAGAGGAACACATTGCAGAAGCCTATAGGACACTGATTACACACACACACACACACACACACACACACACACACACACACACACATCCTTTGATCAACAGCAATGCAGATCCTAAGCCAACCTTGAAAATACTTTGGGGAAAAGTCATTAGTAAGTCTTTGCAATATTTTTTTAGCTCAGAAAATTGGCATTCCAATTACAATATCTTTTAGTAGCAAGTACACAAACACATTTTCACAGAATACCAATAATACTCACCCCTTCCATGTCTTGACAGTGCGAGTGGAATTATAAATTGGTGAAGTCTTTTAAGAGCAAATTTGGCAGTATATATCAAAATTACGATAGTTAGCTTATGACCCAGCAATGCTACTTTACATGGGCCCAAAGATATGTATATAGAAAGGTTCTTTGTATCATTTGTGGAAGTAGCAAAAGGACCAGGGAAAATAGATACCAGTGAATAAGTTATCACACAAACATTTTATGGCACACTGCAGAGGCCTAAGTATATTGACAGGAAAAGATTTTCAAGATACACTGTCATCAAAGTGAGTCCCTTAATGATTGTATAAAATGATCTTAATTAAGCTGTATATCCATGTGCACACACACACACACACACACACAGGAAAATTAACAGTATACAGAATCATTGACAATGATAGAGGTGGAAGATGGGAAAAGATAAGGGGAATTTTTATGTTTTGTTTGCTTCTCTGTATTTTGAGACATGTACAATGAGAACGGAATATGATAAGGAAATAAAAATAAATACTAAAAATATTTTAAGTTCCCTTAGTGATTCCAAGAATTTTGGATTTGGAGATTGTGAATGAACTTTGTAAGGATTTAAACTTCTTAGTAAGCTGGTAGACACTTGGAAGTACAAATATTTAGGTTTTATCCAGTCATTTATTTATTTGGACATTCACTTCAAAAAAAATTATTGAATGAAACAAATATGAAAATCCCTGAGACATTTGCATTACAATTCTAAGTACGACCAGAATTATACTTTCTGTATTATATATTCACAAATTAAATAAACCAAAATGCATATAATGGAATCAGATAATGTGGAATCAGATGGTTTCTAATATCTATTGAGCCCTTCCATAGGCCCATCCCTGTGCTCCTGCTTTAAATGCATCCTATCATTAATGCCCATAACAACCTACTGAGGCAGGTATCGTCAGTGGTACCATTTTACTGTTGAAAAAAAGAGTCATGTTCTGATTAAACAAATAGGTGCGGTAGTCTGACACCAGAACCTGCACCCTCAACCACACTTCCATACATCTTAAGAAGGCTTTCAGCGGAAATGGAAGAACATAAATGAGAATTGATTTTGCACTTTGAAGTTTTTAAGAACAAAGCCATCAAATCACACAAGATGGCATATAATGGCTTCTTTGTGTTGTCCCAACATTTGTGAACCAATTGTACTTCACTTGCAGAAAAGTATGTCCACATGCCTTCTTTAAATACTAAGAGGCTATTAACTGTTCTTTTCAGGAAAAAAAAAAAAAAAAAAGATAGGTAGAACAGAAAGAGGAGCAAACAGAAAATGCATGTTAAAAGTCTACCCTGAGGCTGGAATAGTTAGGGGATGACTCTCGATGCCCCTGAGAAAATAATAGGAAAGGAAATAAATGTAGTCTTAGCTGAGTGAAAGAGCTGAATCTCAGAAGCTTGCTAAATATAAGCAGTGTGCTGTCTTCTACCAGATCTTGGTGAGAGTTTGATTACGCAGCTTGTAAAGCATCATTAATGCTAACGAGGGGGTAACCCGCTAACTGAGAAACACCCCAGCAGCTCACGTCCTCCACAGATCTCAGATTTTTTTTTCATTTTTTCTTTATCAAGTTGGGACTATAATGGAACCTTCCCAGGCACTCATCTCTTAGTAACTCTTTGAACTTACAACACCGGAGAGAAATGGCCTTGACTAAACTTGCACAATGGCTGACTCTAGCACCAATTAATCCGGTCCCTCGAAAAGAAAATTGGAACAGGTAGAGCTGGAGACTGGCTTCCAGAGGCAGGAGCTGGAATCATTATTCTGAAGTAGTCTCCTGCAGTTATAAACCAGTAAAGACTTTTTTTTTTTTCTCTTCACCAAACAGAATGTTAAGATAATAATCCTTATTTATCTATTTAATGGGGATGTTGAAAGGTTTATTTAGTTGCTGTTTGTAAAGTGTTTGGGAGACGAAAACCACTGTATAAGTGCTAAATATGATTATTAACACTTTTATGTGAATATTCTGTTCTGGTTTCTTCCTCTAAGAAGTCTATTTCAGGGCAGCTTTACACCTCCACACAGAGCTTTCAGAAAGGTTTCCATGCTGAGTGTGTTGTGAAGCCAAAAGTCCCTGATCACTCCAGACGAAAATTAAGCCCCAGATATAAATCACAGACAGTTGAAGGCATCCTCAAAATGCTTCATAATTCATAACAGAGGTCTCATTAATCTGAAAAGTACAGTGTAAAATCAATGGAAAAGTCAAACAGAAAAATGACTAATGTCATGACTTTGTCAGAAGAATCACACAATCCCACATTAGCTGTGCCATCTAACACTGGAGGAAGGTCCCTCCCAGGAAGGAACATGAAAAATTAAAGTCATTTGGGCATGAAACTGTCCACCTAGAAGTCTCCACTCCACAGTTGCTAAAAGGCTTCAAAACAGTCCCGATTTTTCTGACTCAATCCTTATTTCAAACTTTGAGCGAGTCACATAATCATCTCAGTGGCTGGCAGACATTTTTGTTTGGAAAAGTGCAATTAAAGAGAATCTCCTTTGTTTGGAAATCCTTCATGTTGGCTATGCAACCTGTCCCACATATATTAACGTTTCATCTTTTGAACTGTGTAACCTGCAACATGTATCTGTGGGAACAACATGAGACCATTGAAGAGCACGCCAATCGGCACCCTCCACTCTACTCTCTTTAAGTTAGTTAGAAAGTCGGAGAAAAACCACCATTGCTGCCATTGCAATCAGCATCGGCTGCTGTGCAATCAAGCCCAAACGTCTTTGCAGGTGTTTTAGGGACGGTACCAGGGAAGTTTTGACATATCTGTGTAACGTGTCAAACTAGGTCAGGAATCAAAGGAGATAAAAATGAAAGAGAGAGTAAACCCCTAGCAATTGGCTAATATCGCATCCAATTAAACCAATGACAGATGTTCAGTAGAAAAGCCACCGCGGGGGGAGGAGGTGGAAAGACACACACATATGAAAGAAAATAAAAATAACCATCGTAATTAAAAAAAAACTTGTTTTTAGTTGGTTTGTGTGGGCGGATGTGCATGTGTGCTGGTGTATGAGCGGGTGTGAGGAATAACAAGGTTTCTCACAAGACCCTTCCAAGTTGTTTTTGAAGAAAATATTCCATGCCATCTGTATTAAAAGTATCTGTGTTTATGGCAGTTGCTTTATTTTCTGCAACTAAATGCACTTGGGCCAGTTTTATTACATGGGAGTAATCAACATTCTAGGGTGGAATTTAAGTTGGTACAAAATTTCCAGAGGGGGGTTAATTAGAAACAGCCACAATGGCAAAGGGGAACTGGAAGCCAAGGTTATTCATTCTGGCCATCATCCAATTGCTCTCTAGAGTTCTTGCTATAGAAAGATAAGATATTATTGCAGATGAAATTATTCCCACTCCCAGGTCTTCGTCCAATTTTGTATGGTGTACACCAAAAATGTCCACTTTCTTAATATGAACTGTGAAGAATGAGCAAAATATTAAATCCATAGCAACCCAAATTCCAATTCCCAACAATCAAAAGATATCAGTCTGTCCTAGAAACATTCGGCTCTTACTTACTTCCTGCTAGTTGTTCAGCATCAAGAAAAATTATCCAAAACTTGGAAATACACTAAAGGATGGTTGCTTGATTCTTAATAACACACGCTGGAATATGCTTTACCAGCACACCCACGATTATTTATGTCTCTAAGGGATTTGCTTTTCTGTTTGTTATTTACTATTGATTAGGTCCTGGAGTCTGAAGTTGCGTGCTATCTTATTGATTTTTATCTACAGAGATGCAAATAATTTGGTCAGGCAGAGAAGACAATCCTAAATGATATAGTTTTATTGCCCTGCAGGACATTAACCAGTTTTGCCTTTAATTTAGCAAACACCTTCAGTCCACTTTTCCTGAGAGACTTTCATATACCCTGATTCTCAAAGGTTTCTTGAATCAATTTTTCTATTCTGTTGAGTCACTCAATAATAACTCAAATAAATACATTTTGGCACATTTTTACTCAATATTTACATGAAATTCATGTTTTTCGTTTTTTGAAAATTATACATTGGCAGTTTTGGAGGACGTTCCACTGACTCAACTACCAATTAAAACACATTTTCTGAGAAGTGTGCCTCATGGGCTCTTCCAACCTGGGGAGATATTTTCCCAGCTGCAGAAGTGAATCCCGGTCCTAACCTCTTATAGATGCTATGTAACAGAAGCTGTGTGCTTCCGTGGGTCTGTGTGTCTGTCATGGAGACGATTCCGTACCTCTCCATGTGTAGATGCAAAATATTTTCTAATCTCCGAAGGGTGTTGGTGAATTAAATTATAAATTCCCTCAAGATAAAGGAGGTCTACTCTGGGAAAGTGCTCGCCTGAATCTAATACTCCCAGATTCCAAGAAAATAAGGATTCTGAAGTTAGAATACCTTAATGTGTCAGACTTTTAAGAAAAAGTCTTCTTATAGAAAATTAAAGCTCAGAGCATTTTTGGTAAGAATTTAAGTTCACCTAATTAAGATGAATCCTTGGGTTCATTTGTAATATCAGTTTAAAAGCAACTATAAGTGCTACCCCTTATCAGCATGGTATATAATATGAGCATGCATTTTGACTTTTTATAATTTTTTTAAAACTATGTAAGATTGGGTTTATTTTCCCATCAAGAGACTACAAATATGAATGTCTCTGAGTTCTCATATTTACTTGTTGCTCACATAAAAGTATTTCCATTAAATACTTAAAACTAAGAAATATAAAATTATGTGTTTAAATCATAATCTTGACAAATAGTTTCACATTAACAGTACTTATATTTAATTTTTTTAAGTTTATTTATTTATCTTGAGAGAGAGAGAGAGGGCACGCGTGTAGGGGAGGGGCAGAGAGAGAGGGAGAGAGTGGGAACCCAAGCAGGCTCCCTGCGGTCGGCACAGAGCCTCACGTGGGACTTGAATCCACGAACCATGAACCATGAGATCATGACCTGACCTGAAATCAAGAGCCAGATGCTCAACCAGTTGAGTCACCCAGGAACCCCTTTTGTTTGTTTTTAAATTTAGGGACCAGTGTGTGCAACATTCCATTTACAAGTTAAGGACTAGAGACATATTCAAAAGAAGAGAAAGAGCTTCTTTTACCCAGAAGAAAAAAGAACACAAAACCAATATCAAAATATTCTAAAACAAATAACTACGATTAGATCTCCCTTACCCACTCATTTTATACCATGTGAATTCAGTTTTGATCTTTTGGATTTGGGGTCAGCAGTTGGCTTCCATGAATGACAGAGGCTTCTGGAAATTCCGAATCAATTTAGAATTAACTCAGACAATCTCAGGGTTATCTAAGTGATTCCAGCTCAATCTTCAAAGCCTGTTCCCAGGAGTTGGATTCTTGAAATACCAAAAGTTAAAAGCACCTGATAGAGTCCTTTTTAACAGAGGCACTGGGACTATCCTTCTTTGTTAAAAGCCCAATTTCCAGCCCGTAACTTGTAACAAAACTTTCAAGTATCTGCTGATGAAAAGCCCAATGGCCATGATTAATTTACTGCAGTAACCAATAATATGAGAACAGAAGAGAGTAAAATTCTCCATTGGGTTATAAGAATCTGATCCACGTCTCTTTTGAAGATAAAACATGCCAAGGGTGGCAAGGGGATTTACAAATCTATGAAATTATGACCTCTGAAATACTGATAATTATTGTATGTTACCTCCATAATTCTTTGATTTGAAAAGCTCTTCCTATGAAATTCTTAGGATAATTGTTGGAGTAATAAAAATATGAATACATCAACCAATCAAGTTACTTTTAGCATCTCTCTTTATACGGAGTGAAAGAAGAAATCTACGCACTTACCTACTGCAATCTAGCTTAACACGTAAAAGATATTAATGTACACAGTTATTAAATATAGAGTCTGATTTTGAGGAGGCAAAATCAATGGAGTTATCAAAAAATATCTGGCCTTTTGACTAAGCGAGGATCATGGGTCCTGAGAATATTAGGTTGATTTCCAGCTCATCAAAGTGACAGTGCAACATTTTAAATAAACATAGATTATAAAACAATTAGAAGGAAACTTAACTCTTTCAGGAGCAAAGAACTTTTGTTCTTCCCCCTTTTCTTTTTTCAGCTTACAGACATGAAAGTTTGCCATAGCACAGAAAGTAAGACAGAGAATCTGTTAGCTGGGTCAATTACGCAGAAGGTAAATCTTGATTATTCACTGTGTCTTTGAGATTACTAAATACTGCAAGATCGTTTGGCATTTTAACATAGAGAAAATAATTCTAGTTTGCATTAATATAATATTTGGCAGTAAAAGATTAACAAGCTACAAATAAACCCATCAAAATGAGTCAACTCTGCAAAATTTTGACATATTTCATTCCTTTTTCCATGATCATTTGCAATTATTAGAAACGAAAACAGATAAGATTCACTGCCTTCAAACTTCTTGCAACTTGCCATCAATGTTCATTTTGTCCTTTATGATAATTTTGTATTGGTACAATCTGATACATCAAGAAAAAACTACTCTCCTAATCCTTAAAAACAAAAACACATCCACATCTTGTATACACAGTTGTAATATCGGCAGCATTTCAGTATTGTATCTTGTTTAAACGTTACCCAGATATTCAAAGATTATACATTAATTAATCCAATTTAACACTGGATTAACGGTTTAAGTTAACTAACGATCTTAGGGATAATGTTTAATCAGATATGAATCAAAATATAAGAACTGTTGGGGTGCCTGTGGGGTTCAGATGGGTTGTGGGATCCCAGGGTTGTGGGATCGAGCCCCAGCACATGTGCTGGGCATGGAGGCTGCTTAGTGTCATCCCTCTCTCTCTCTCTCTCTCTCTAAAACAAAAGGAAAACAAACACACACACAAGTACTATTCTAAATCTCATTACTTTCCTTGGCAATGCAGTTATTTGCCAAAACTTGACCTCCATTTTTAACCAGGGTATAATCAGACAAATTGATTCAATAATTAAGGTTATATAGGCAGTAACATAGTTGGGAATAAATCTCATTATAATGGCATATGACAAATCCATCATTGAGGCACAGGAATTGTACTTCATACATAGAACTGATGGCCACAAAGTTCTCCCAAGAATCTGGGACACCTGCTCTGTGTCTTATAGCGTCTGATATAGACAGGCAGAACCTAATCAGACATGGCCAACTTTGATCCAGGAGTAATTCTTCTAAATTTATAGGAACTGCAGTACAAACTGTGGATGTGAATATTTTAGGTTTGTATTTGCTTTCTTTGTCACATTATACAAGGACCAGTAGGAACAATTAAAAGAAAGAAAAACAAGCTTCAAGAATAATAGATGTTATTGAAAATGAAATCTGAGACTCCTTATGAATTTTCCAGTCAGAAGTTAAATCTCTGCCCTTAGTTTTTGTTCAGCCCTATGAGCCTCTGAATTAGGTGATTGACAAGGAGGCTTACTTATAATAGTCCTCAGTAAATTGATCCACCAAAACTAGAATGAAGTCAGATTTTTTGTAATCGAAAATATTCTTTCAAAATTATTTATGATCACCAGAGGGACTATTAAAAAATTATCCCAAATTTGAAAATAGGCAAAAAAAAAAATGACTGCATATTCTTTTAATGTCATATTGCACTTCCAAGGAGGATTTAATTTTCTAGTGGATTTTACCTTTATTTAATTTGCAGTTTACTGTTGATTAGGAATCCAGACCCCATGAGGTTGCATGTTAACTTACAGTTTTTATCTTGTGCAAACCCAGGTAATGTCAGTCCTGTATAGAAGGTAACTCCATACATCATGGCCTCCAAGACTTAATCAGTTGTGTCTCTAACTTGGCCAACTATTTCCACATACCTTTCATGACCCACTATATAAATCTCTACTCCTCAAATGCTCTCCAAGTTTGCCATTTTTTTGGTTCTCTCATTAATGAATTAAATTTTTCACATGTGTTCATTCTAAATGAAGTTCATAAGCATAATTTTATATGACTCATTGTATATAGACATGGTCCGTGATTTTTAACTTTTTGAAAATTATGCTTGACATAAGTCAATCTCTATTAACTAACAAGCTAATTTTCTCAAATAATTCATTTGAACTTCTCACTTCCTGAAACATCCACAGGCTTTTGGTTCTGGTTTAGCTAAAATAAAAAAAATAATAATAACAGTAATACTCTTACAAATAACTCATAAAATAATTTTAAATCATGATTTATCTCCAATGTGTTGGTTATGTTCTTTAATTCACTAAAATATGTGCATGGTTGTTGATTCTGTGTAAAAATGATAAGGAAAATAATAAAGAAATGAGAGCGAATAATTGTCTTAGATGTTATATCAATGTAATTATTATAGAATTATTAGTGGGTTTTGAGATTTACTCAATAAAATTGATTATTCAGCCCAATACTCTTGCCAAGATATAATGTCAAGTTCCTGTCACCTCACACGAGAAGCAATAATAACTTAAATGGCCAAAATGAGACAAATCCTTCATTTGTCACATTTATAGAAAAGGAACCCCAGTTGATATACGTAAGGACTATGTTGATCAGATCAGGTTTAAAAGAAAGCATTCTTCTAACAACAAGAAAACCAGAACAAAGAGCAAATCTATTCTATTCCACTGCAGGGAATAATGCCATTCAGCAGGAGGTATAAATATAGTGGAATGGCTTGGTTAGTTTACATTGGGCTTACTAGCAGCCTTTTAGAATATTCACATATAAATGTGATTGAAGGAGAATCCTGACTTAGAACCAGATGTTGTACTAGGTGTAGGCTCAGTGATGGATCTACAATTTTTACATATTTACCTTTATATGTCCAGCTTTTGAAGACAACAAAAGCAACAGGAGATGGAAAAGGGCTCCAGCGAGAGAAGACTATGAGTGGTGGTGGGTACGGGGGCCTTTGGAGGCACCTGCCAGTCGCCCCAGATTTAGCAAAGTGGCCTCCTTAGGTTATCAATTGTCTACCTCATTTTAGATTCAAAGACAAAACAATCATTAACTATCTGTGCATTATATTGGACTCTCACTCACCTCTTCGTGATGCCTGACCTTGGACTGGAGAGCTTAACTTCCGGATTAGTAAAGGAAAACTATGATTTAGAGCCAAGTGACCATGCGGGTCAATAAGATGTCCCATTTAGCCAATGTGCAATAGAGCATTTATTGCAGAAGGAAGACTGTACCACAATGTAGAAAATAATTTACATCTCTCTGGAGATTAACAGGTATAGAACAATGTATGCATCACCACACTTAATATAATACAATAAAATTACTTTACTTTTGCTGCTATTGTATTGTTCTTAGCTATGTCTACTATTACTAGAACTGCTCTTGCTACTACTAATCCTATTTCCACAATTATGACTCCAATTACAGAAAGTCCTCTATTCTCATAGAGAAGAGCCCTCAGACATGTCAGATCATGGAAATGGTGACAAATTTACTCAAATGCATGATGAACCTGCAGCCATTGCTCACTTTGTAGATATAACCATTGATGCTATTTTCCACCACTTATATACAGTCTTTAACTCTCAGTTTCCCTCAAATTTAACTCACATCCACTCACGTGAAGTCTGGCATGTGTCCAATTGAAGTTAACAAGTTACCATTGCAGGCCACCTAATATTTTCACCTGCATCGCAGTTATATTATGTTTGAGACCAATTCCTACTTTCACTTTCTTATTTCAAAAACAGAATTGTTAAAAAAATGTCAAATCAAAACACAATAACATGTTCGCATAATTTTACAAATTGCTACTGTATAAAAAGATGACAAAGTGTCCCAATTGACACCTGAATGGCAGGCAGTGTCACTGTGGAATAGCTTGAAATAATTGGTTGGTTTTCTGGTATAAGAGAGTCTGATTTGGGTTTTGAGGAGTTTTGAGGTACCCATATATTATCTATAAAAGTGAAAATTATTTGAAAGTCAAATATATGAAAATCAGAAAGACTACCTCATTTGCAGAAAGGAAATCATTTAAAAAAGTTTCTAATCGTGTGATTTCCAGACTGTGATTGATTGTTAGGACCATTTTTATGAAAATGTGGGAAAGGAATTGGATTGCCAACTTTTTATTTTGCCAAAAAAAAAGTAAATATCAAACACACACACACACACACACACACACACACACATACGCACACACACAAATACTTACTGTTATTTCAGAAAAGAAAGGACATTTTAACCCCACAACTATTAGAAATAGTAACCATTCCAGGAAAAATGTAACCCATAAGTAAGAACACATTTACAATAAGCCGAATTGTGTCTCAAAAAGATATGTTCAAATCCTAAACCGAGAACCTCAGAAAGTGACCTCATTTGGAATAAGGGTCATTTCAAATGTAATTAAGGTAAGAATCTGGAGACGTAGTCCTGGATTCAAATAGACTCTAAATGCAAGTGACTAAAAAGGAGGAACAACAGGGGGAAAAGGCCACACGAAGATGAGGCAGAGATTGGAGTGATGAAGTCAGAAGATAAGGAATGCCAAGGATTGTGGGGAACCACCAGCAGCTTCTAGAAAGAGGCAGCAAGGATTCTCCTCTCAGGCTCTTGGAGGGAGCAGGGCCCTGCCCACACTCTGACTTCCAACTCCTCACTTCCAGAACTCTGAGACAATAAATTTTTGTTGCTTTAAGCCACGAAATTTGTGGCAATTTGTTGTGGTAGCCGCAAGAAACGAATACAACATCTAACTGTAAAACAGGCAAAGATACATACACTGACTATTGTCCTTTTTTTTTTTTTTTTAATTGTAACCATCATCCACCTCGTGAGGCGTTGAGAATCAAGAAACACTGTTCCAATCTGGATTTGTTGGTGCCAAGCCCTGTGACCTTCCATATTCCCCACTTCAGCACCGAGTCCAGAAAACGAGGCAGAAAGGGTTCACAAGTTACATTTTCCAGCTAAAAAATGGATCGTAGATAAAGGGGAAATCTTGGAAACTCCCCTTGCACGATGCTTGGGGAGGGCAAGCAGCTGATGAGAGCATGAATCCATTCTCCTCAGGAGCAAAGGGGGAAGAAGAGCCTTTGTTTGTTCCAGAGATGAGCTTGCTCTGTAACTGTTGTGAGTAACTTTGTGACTGTCCTAGAACCTCTTGAGGTTGTACAATTTAGGATGAAGTAAACTTGCCTTATGTAACTTCAAGCCTTTTAACAGCAAGCATTTGAATCAGGAAGCAGCCCTGAATCTGGTCTTGTTCCTCTTAGGGGAGCTGAGGGACTATTTGATGTAGATTAAGGATAACAAAAAGACTGGGTGTCAAAGGGAGATCAAACTGGGATTAACAGAGGTGGCTGGCAGCTGCGGAAGTCTCTTCTAATTGGAAAAAGACAACCCCTTGGAGGTTTCATGCTAGCACATACACAAGTTTATTTTGAGTGCTCTCTCTCTCACTCACTTACTTTCCACCCTCCACTTCCCCGCCCCCATCCATTTCTCCTCTGTCCTTCAGATTTCTTTTTGGTTACTTTGTTATTAGAAAGATTTAGGAAGTTTTATTTCTGATGATAACACAGAGAAGACAAGCAACATTTGCTTTCTAATTAATTTCTAAATGAATGGAAGTATTGTGTAGTCCAGGCAAAGGCTTTAGCCAAATGTTGGCCAGAGATTCTGAGTCTAGAAGGTATCAATTCTAAAGCAAAATACTCAGAGGAAACGGGACATATTGGCCAAGACAGCAGGCTCTGGACCTAACTTGCCTGGATTCCAACCCTGACTCTTCGTGTCCAGCTGTGTGACCTTTGGCAAGTGGCAAAACTCTCTGGGCCTCATCTGTGAACTAAGCACAGTAATGGTAGCCACCTCTAAAGCCGATATGAGCATTAAATCGGTTATATCAAGTAATGTGCTTAAAATGGTGCCGGGCACATAGTAAGTGCTCAATAAACGTCAGCTCCTTCCTAGATCTGAACAGAGCCTTGGGTCTTGGTTCAGCGTTGATTATTAATAGTTTAGATTTAGAAAATAAAACTTCCAATGGAACCAGGAGATTTATATTTTAAAAACCAGGCAGAATTGGCTACACTCTTTCATGTGGTTAGTAGGATTTTTTTTTTTTTAATGTTTATATACTTTTGACAGAGACACAGAGTATGAGCAGGGGAGGGGCAGAGAGAGAGGGAGACACAGAAACAGGAGCAGGCTCCAGATCCGAGCTGTCAGCACAGAGCCCAACACGGTGCCGAATTCACAAACAGTGAGATCATGACCTGAGTCGAAGTCAGTGCTTAACCGACTGAGCCACCCAGGCACCCAGGATTTATTAACCCTTATGTTTGTTTTTAAAATAATTAATTATATAAATAAAAATTGTGTAACAAAAAGAAAGCATAGTGTTTAGCCACTCCTTTTCTTATCTTTCTTGTTTTTTAAAAAAAAATTTTTTAGTGTTTATTCGTTTTTGAGAGAGAGACAGAGACAGGATGTGAGTCAGAGAGGGGCAGAGAGAAAGGGAGACACAGAATCTGAAGCAGGCTCCAGGCTCCGAGCTATCAGCTAGGAGCCTGACATGGGGCTTGAACTCACGAACCACGAGATCATGAACAGAGCTGAAGTCAGATGCTTACCTGACTGAGCCACCCAGACACCCCTCTTATCTTTCCTGTTAACCCACTCCAATGGAAATCCAACTTCAGATCATAAAATATGACTAAAATGCTAGTGTAGAATGGGCATCTCAAAGAAAATAAGTCATTTTTTTAGGCATCAGAGAACCCAAAACATGATGGGAAAAGTTTTAACAATAGAATGTGATTTGCCTGTGTGGCTAAGTAAAAAGTTTAGGTTGAATCGATAATGCTTCCCATGCCAAGCATAAAGACCATTTCTGCCCATCACCCCAAGAGCCTATAACTATTTGTAATCTAGCTTCCTTGGCTTGAAGTTAGATTAAAACCCTGATTCCAGAGGCCTGCCAGCCTGATCTGTGGAATACGGAGGGCCTTCCCCATGCACGGTCGTGCGGGGACATCTGGCACAATTTCAAAGTTCAAAGATCCTCTTGGGTCACAGTCATCTTTGTCACAGTTCTGTTATTTTTGCCAAAATCTCTCCTTTTGTGCTTGCATTTATCTCGTTCGGCTTCCCTTAGACAGCAGGCTTTCTATGGAGATGTGACCTTATTCTAGTTGGTACAATTTGTTACAATATAAACAGAGCTCCAGTTGGTGACTGGGGGATTCTCTAGAACTTCCTTATAAGTGACCTTTGCCTGTGATTTGACATTCAATAAGGGTGCTGGGTGGCAGTGATGAAATCATGTGCAAGTTGAAATAGATATTGATGGTGTTTGTGTGGCCTCTACAAAAGGTATCGCGTGAGCCCAGCTGACTTTGTAGTACTTGTAGTCTGACTAGGAACTTCGTGTAACTTTTACAAACTTTGACAAGTTCTGTCTAAACACATTTCTTCTAATGGAGCCCTGTTAAAGTTCAGATTCTGGAAAAGAATTAGAATACAATGTGATTTCTATCTAGTATCTGCTCTTATCTCTTACAAGACATTGCAGAGTTACTTCCTGGGGATTTTTATTTTGGCAATCACTGGCCAATGGGCTCTAGGCTGTTCATGTAACAAAAGTTAGTGCTAGTTTTAAAGGCTGAGGAACTTAACAGTGCTATCTCTGCAAATGTTGGTCTAGGATTCCGCTTGTCATCAGACCTGTTAGCAGCCAATGGCTGTGGTCAGTCAGCACACCAGAGATTAGGGGCCAAATCCAGCCTGCTGCTTTCCTTGGTAAGGAAGATTTTCTGAAGTACAGCCTTGCCTATTCATTTACATATAGTCTCTGGACGCTTTCGCATTACAATGGCAGGGTTGAGTTGTTTGAACAGAAAGCTTTGACCCACAAAACCTAATATATATACTACCTGACCCTTTACAGGAAAAGCTTCCCCAATTCCTGGTCCCCAGCAAAATGATTCAAAATGCAGTAGCAAAGGATCTTCGAAGTTTTCAGAAAATTGCTTTTCCAAAATCTCACAGACTTTCCTAAAGGCTCTCTTGAGAAAGCCTCAGAGTTCACGCGAGCCCTTCCAGCGAAGGAACCAAGGAGGGAGAAAAGGAAGGCAGGAAGGAAGGGAAGAAGGGAGGGAAGAAGAGAGGAAGGGAGAGAAGGAGGAAGGCAGAGGGAGGAAGGAAGAAGAAAGAAAGGGAAACAAAAAAAGCATCACTTTTCCCCAAAAAGCACAAAGTGAAAGCTTTAGTAGTGAATCAAGACATCACAAAATTCCTCCAGCTTTTTCTGGCCTATAGCATTACTGTTAGAGGCAAAACTTCTTTTCACATGGGCGTTTTGGATTCAGAATATTCTGAACTAAGTTAAACGGATAGTAAAATAAGATTGTGGGAGTAATGACATTATTTATTTCACAGCTCAAATTCTCTTCCCACCAGAAACAAAAACAAAACAGAACCCACCAAAACCTCTATTGTAAAATAATGCCTCTCTCTTGAGAGAAACCCCTTGAGAACAAAGCACAAATCATTGATGGGAAATATTGAGCTTTAAAATAAATATTTTCAGTTATTTAAGCATAAACAGATGTGGATTTACCTTAAAACTACTGAAGCTTAAGCTTCAAGGATCCTCGCTGGCAGGGGGCCCTTGCGAGGCCCTGGAAATGTGTTCACAGAGTCATGCGTTTCTGTAAAAATTATTAAATTAATCTGGTAAAATCATTTACCGTGTCTATACAAACTTGCCTTCGATGGGCTGTGACCATTTTTAGGATCTGTCCAAGGACAGTTGGGCTGGGGCTGGGTTCCGTTCAGCATTAGGGGGAAGTATTTATGTGGTTTGCAACCACATCCGTACACAGTTACATTTTTGCCAGCAGTCTGGTGGTGGAATGGCTTCTGAGAAATCTTTGCCTATCCTCTGCATGGGTTCATCTGTCATCGTGGTGTACATGTAAGATCATGATGTGAACTGGCCCTCAAGGTCATGGAAGTACGTGGATGGAACTATACAGAGCCAACTTGGTCTAAGGAAAACTCTTCCAGTCATCAGACTTGAAAGGTTAGAAATAAGAGTCAGTTTTTATCCATGAATGGTTACTATGCAAGTTCTCACTTTTCAAGAAAATTCAGCATCAAATAATCGAAACTATAAGGCTTTGTTTTCCTTTTTTTAATTTTTTAATGTTTATTTATTATTGAGAGAGAGAAAGAGAGAAAGAGAGACCACTGGCGGGGCAAGGGCAGAGAGAGAGGGAGACAGAGAATCTGAAGCAGGCTCCAGGCTCTGAGCTGTCGGCACAGAAGCCAACACGCGGCACGAACTCAAGACCGCAAGATCATGACCTGAGCCAAAGTCTGATGCTTAACCGACTGAGCCACCCAGGCGCCCCTTATTTCTTTTTAATAAGGGTCTGAGAAATAAAATTTATCAGGAAACCTGCATTTATTAATCCCATCCTTAAAACAGGACTCCAATAAGCACATGTGTCTGTAAGTAAACTCACATACTTTATACATCCCAATTATGGTGTGAAAAAATTAAATTTGGACCTATGACAGTAAAGACTGAATTATCTTTCTATTTTCTTTATAGAGAAATTACCATATTTTTTTTCAATGAAGAAGTCATCAAAGAGTTTACAGACAATTTAGAAAAAGTAATTATAGAGGTATGACAGGAAGTTAATTAAGAAACATACCATGATGCGTATCTGGGTTTTGTGATTTTTGTGCTTTATGTTAGCTTTTTAAGGTTTGTGATTTGTTAGGACTTGTTTTCTCAGGCTAAATACTTTCACGCTCACTCTCAATGATAGCTATATTTGTTGTATCATTTTTCTTTCAAAAACCACCCATAAAGTTTGCACAAACTTTAGGATTTTACGATACATGGATCTACCCTAAACATAAGCAATTCTTTCAGCGACTTTAGTCTTCATCACTAGGACTTGCCATTAGCTGTAAAGAAGATTTCCTTCAAACAGCCAGAGTAATGGAAGTGTATAAAGCTAAAGATTTTAAATGTAACCAGAATGCTCTGAAGGACTGACTGGAGACTATTTTTAAATACTGAATATAAAATCAGTAGGTAAAAAATTACCATTATTTTGTTCATATTTCCTCTGCATTGTTAAAATAGGTAAAACGTATTTTATCAGTTGTATTATAAAATGTTTATTCCAAATACAGTCCACTTTTATTTAATTTTATACAATGTTTAATATATATTTACTTCCCTACAAAAAGTAAAATTATACGCAAACTTTCAGACCAATCAATGTTTAGCATCATATAACTTCTATTAAATACATATTTATCAACATGTTCTTTAAAATTTATATTCTTATTTTTATATTTAAATTATATATTTAATCATTTTCTGAAGCTAAATATAAGAATTCAATACATGAACGCACAGAGTAACGAAAAATAAACCTTTTTCCTACTTGTTCATTCCTAAATAATCTCCTTTGATTATACACTTTATTGTATTATTATTATTATTTAACTAATGGTAAATAACATACTAGTTTATCTTGTTTCATGCCTTTATACAAATTATACATAAGTTTTATTAAATCTTCAGTATTTTATCTTATTTTTAATACTTCATTTCTCAGATTTGTTTTATAATTTATTTCTGTACTTTAAAAAAATAAACTCCTCGGGGCACATGGGTGGCTTGGTCAATTAAGCATCTGACTCAACTTTCTGTTTCTACTCAGGTCATAATCTCACGGTTTGTGGGTTTGAGCCCCGTGGACTCTCCCTGACAGTGAGGAGCCTGTGTGGGATTCTCTGTCTCTCTCCGTCCCTGTCCTTCCTTGCTTGTGTGCTTTCATGCTCTCTCTCTCTCTTCTTCTCTCAAAATAAATAAATAAACTTAGAAAAAATTAAAATATATACAATAAAAAATAACACTTCTTAACAAATGTTTTAATGTGCTTACTTGAAATAAAAAATGAAGGAAAACTTTTTTAGATAGAATGTAAGTAATTTTTTTTCAAACCAATTTGACTAACGATTTGGTTAAAAACAGACATCTGGGGTGCCTGGCTGGCTCAGTCAGTAGAGCACGTGACTCTTGATCTTGATGTTGTGAGTTTGAGCCCCACACTGGGGATAGAGATTTACTTAAAAATGTGAATCTTTAAAAATTATTTAAAAAATAAAGATAGACATTTTCCATAAATAGACCAAAATCCAAAGCCCAACATTTTGACAAAATTAATTTGAAATTGCCACAGATGGGATTGTCCAGAAGCAGATGAAGGCTCCATATTTTCACTGGAATCAATACCTATGGAAGAGAGGCTAAGGAAACAGGATTGAGGCTACAAAGAAACTGAACAGTGATGCAGGCCCAACATTGCCTAAGTCAAACGGTGAGAGAATTCTGGAGCAAGAAGTGCTTATCAGAGTTGTTGAGTGACACTCCAAAATGGCGGGATGACCACACTGCCCACCACTGGACAAGTCCTCCCTTATGTGGTTCTGGATCTCTGTGTCCAGCTCAAAAGCACTTATAAGAAAAAACGCATTTTATTAAATAGAAAAAAAAATGTGTTAGCAAAGGTGAAAAGATATGCATAATAAAATTTTATTTTCCAATTCATTATAGTATGTTAGATTAAGCAAGTGACTCTAGGTAAAACTTCACAGACGAAATTTTATTTGATGAATCTTAGGAAAGCTTTTTGCTATAAAGTAACAAATTGTTTTTGCTTTTCATGGGCATTATCTTTTCCTTCCCTCTACTTATTAATGAAACAAGATTACTCGGTGCTTTTATCTATAAAAACAAAATAGATTTTTAAAAATGATATAATGTCTTATGTTATTTCAGTAGTCAAACATATGTATAGAAAGCAAGTTATTTTAAATACTCATTTGCTTATAAGAGCTGTATTTTTTTACTATTTTAATGTTTAAAATTTATTTATGACATTTACTATAGTTATGGTGTTTAGAGCAAATGTTTATTAATAATGATCGTAATGATACTCAAGATAGAATACATTTTTAAAAAAATATATAAAAAATATTCAGAACCTATGGTTAGAGGAATATTTTAAAAGTGCCTTTTAAAATGCTAGATATACATATTTAATGGTTTAAGTAAACTTAAAAAATTTTTTAATGTTTATTTATTTTGAAGAGAGAGAGACAGAGTGCAAGCAGGGAGGAGCAGAGAGAGAAGGAGACACAGAATCTGAAGCAGGCTCCAAGCTCCGAGCTCTCTGCACAGAACCTGATGTAGGGCTTAAACTCACAAACCAGGAGATCTTGACCTAAGCTGAATTCAGACGTTTAACCCACTGAGCCCAGGTGCCCCTTAAGTAAACTTTTAAGCATAAAAATATATTTAGGATAAAATTTCAGTGGAGATGGTAATGGAAATATGTATTTAAAGACAGTTAAGGTATAAAGGCAAATGTTAAAATAGAACTTGTTTATCTATTTTTAATAGATCACCGTGGGTTTATAGTAATTATGATTGAGTTCCGTTGGCTATATTTTAAGAAATAATGTAACAATTTTATTTAAAAATATGCATGCTTATACTATGTCAGAACCATATAGTTCCTCAGTATTTAATAATGAAAAATCGTAGAGGTCGACTTACAAAGATGAAAGGAGGTACATAATGTTCAAATTGTTTTTAAAGGGTATCAGGAGAATCACCACTGACAGCACGGGGAATAGGCGAGGTGGATTTTTCAGTACTCACTGCCTACCCCGTTAGCCCTTCTCTAGGCAAAAGGACATCATGAGGTCTGACCATGCCCAACACTTCCCAGGTCCACAATGGCCAGAAAGATAGAGTGACCCTACCCCTCCCAGATACTTAAGGGTCTCTTTGCTGGACACCCACTGCCAGAATCACTGCACGGAGGCTACATACAAGCCTAAATTCAGCCATTTGTCAAGTTTCGTTAATTCACGGTATTGTAAAAGTCATCTTCTGCTAAGTGCTTTCACTGATCCTTTTAACTTTGATGAAACCTGAAGGAGGCAGAATAATGGCTTTCAAAAATTTCTATAACCCAATCCTTGGAATCTGTGACTATTTTGCATAACAAAAAGGATTTTGCAGATGTGATTAGAGTATGGATTTTTAAATAGTAAGAATTGGATTGGATGACCCAATCTGATCATAGGAGCCCTTCAAAGCCTAAAACTTTCTCCAGCTGGAAGCAGAATGAGACGTAGCAGAAGGGAAAGTGAGAGAGATTGTAAGTGGGGTTCTGAGATAAGGGCCCACATGCAGAAACCAGAGAGGCCTCTGGGAGCTAAAGGCTTTGCCCAGCACACAGCCAGTAAGGAAAATGGGACCTCCAACCATTAACTGCAAGGAACTAGATTTTGTCATCAACCAGAATGAACCTGGAGGCAAATTCTTCCCCAGAACATCCAGAAGAGCACAGATTTTGGACACTTTGAGACTGGCCCTGGAAGACCTGGGACAGAGGATCTAGTGGGGACATTGCTGTGCCCAGATTTCTGACACATGGATACTGTGGGATAATAAACGGGTCCTGACGTACGCTGCGAAATCAGTGATTTATTGCAAAAGGCAAGAGAAAACTAATGCAAAATCCAATTTTCTGCAGTCCTGCATTACTGGTAAGGACATTTCACCTTCTGCCACTGCCCTCTTGTAGCTCTGGGTTCTCTTATTTCCTCTTTCTGCAACTTGCCTTCTGACAGTTCAGAGAAGTCTCCAGATCCATCCCCTTCCCCATCAAGGGTGCTTGCATTTCCTCTCTCCCACTGCTGCCATCACACTTTGCTATGACTCCCGTTTCATACTAAATACCTCCTTCCTCCCTGCCCGGAAGGGCCTCTCCCTGGACCCCATCTAAAGTAGGCTAATTCTTCATTAGATTTCTGTACCCCCTGACAGAAAGAGCTTATGTCTAGTTTGTCACAAGTGCTTAACAGACTAATTGGGATGTCATCGGTGATCAATAAATATTTGCTCAACAAACAAATGATTAAAACAGTAAACTTAGACTATCGATGAGACTCTCAACAGCTTTAGCCTTTTGGGAGCTTGGTGAAGAATAACAGAAGAGGGAGCATGGCAGTTCAAGGTCCTGGATCTCGGGAGCACTTCCTCTCTGAGGACTCTGCCTACCTCATTCTATCCACATGTTAAATGTTCTTCGACTGGGCAAAGTCTCTCCTACATCGCTTATTTTATCTTCTCTAAGTCCTTTCATTAAACTTTCTCTTGGAATCATGTAATGCATGATTCTGTCATTTATCATTGCAAATAAAAATTAGCATTTGTGTAGTACTGTATAATTTACAAAGCATTTTAAGAGAATGCTCTTAAACATTTGACAACCTATCACCGAATGGAATAGAGCAAATCCGGAAATATCCCCTAACTTTTTGATGTCTGTGTTCCTTGTTCTCAACACAGTGCCCACCACACCTCAGGGCTTGACTCTCCGACTGCCTCCAGAGAACTCACACATGTTTATCTCCCAACTAGACCTTGCTCCAAGGCCTAGATCACAGTTCTAGGTGGTTTACTTGGTATTGTTCCCAACAGAAATTTAACCCCCGCCAAACTGTTGCCTCTCCAGTTTTCCTTCATTGGAGAATGGTGAGAAAAGGACACGTGACTTCTCATCACATCAGTCCCAGCGGAAGGGTGGACCCAGATGGTGATACTTCTAATGGTGATACTTCCATTAAAAGCTTTGTAGGACTGAAATACAAGCACGCACTATGGATTGATATGTTGTCCTTGTAGGGGCTCTATCTATGCAGTCTTCATCATCAGTCTCTGCCACGTTCCACCCCTATCCATTCTTCCAGGATGCAAGTGTCTCAAATTAACCACCTCAGATCCATTCTTTCACTTAGGATTTGTCAGCTGATAAAGAATAAATAATTCAGGGGCGCTGCGTGGCTCAGTTGGATGAGTGTCCAACTTTGGCTCAGGTCATGATCTCGTGGGGTGTGGGTTCAAGTCCCACATCGGGCTCACCGCTGTTAGTCTGTCTGCATAGAGCCCATTTCACATCCTCTGTCACCCTCCCTCTGCCTCTCCCCCACCTGCACTCTCTCAAAAATAAACATTAGAAAAAAAAGAATAAACAATTCAGGAAAAACTGGTAATTCAGTTTCTGTTAATAAAGTATTCCTTAGAATCCACTTGTCAATAATTTATTCTTTAGATTTAGGTCACCTTGATTGCAGTCTAGATCTTCCATTTGGCCATGTTATCACAGTCCCATCCTGTAGTCATGCCAAGTTCTTGGTTTTCTCAGTCGGAACATAGAAGTAACATTAGAATCTATATTTTAGACTGTCAAGAGCAGTCTAATGAGAAAATACATTTTAAAGCATTATATAGAATATCGTATATGCTCAATTAACTCCACATTGGGCAAAATCTGTCAATTTCATTCATTGTTTCTCAGCAAATAACACAGTCTCTGGCAGATAGAAAGCACTCAGAATAATACAAGAATGGGTAAATGACTGAATTATAAAAATACGTAATTTTTAAACATGGTCTGGCAAAGAAAAAGAAACAATAAAACAGCAAACAAAACTACAACTGGACAGTGTACAAAAGAAGCAAACCTCAGAACCAATTTACCACATAAATATCACCTATTTCTCCAAGCTTCCAAAGGCTGCCTCCAGAAATGTAATCAGAAGTACAGCCTCCTGTGTGTACTCTGAGAGGGATCTGTTCTTGTCATTTTCTTCTGTGCTGGATCCTTCCTTGATGTTTATTTGTTTTGACACAAACAGGAGCAATCTTGCAAGATAAATATTGTGCCATACAGGCAGAAGGCTGTCAAAAAAAAAAAAAAATGCCGCTCTGAAGAATCCAGAGCTACCGACTCGGCAGCTCTGTGGAACAGGCAGCTTGAGCAACGTGCTTCTCTCGTCACTCTCTGCATGTCTTTCCAATTTAGTGAAGTTGTTTACCTTCAGGGGAACGGAAAGGAGGACCATATTGTGTACTGCAGGGAGTGACACATATACTGAGCAAACAACGACACCACGTAGTGATCTGCTAGCCGCATTGTCTCAGACAGGGCTTACAGGTCTCTATTCGGGCTCTGACTTTATATATTGGGAAACAGAAATGACAAGAGTGGTTTTTCACTACCGTGGCTTGACGGCACAACGCAATGGAGATTTTTCATGCGGCACGTTGGAGTCAACAAGGTTCAATGGTCCCCACTCGACATGGGAAACAGGAAAAAAGCAAGGGAACAGAGGAAGGTGCAGCTAAAACTACAAAGCCACTCTTAAAAGTTGTAAAGCTCTAGAAAGAAAGCTCATCATGTAGAAATTGTTTCTCAGAGTGTGATATACAGGCATTAGAATCACTCATTGCTTAAAATATGCGCTCCTGAATCCAATCCCAAAATATTGTATCTGTATTCCATGGAGTTGAGCCTGGGAATCTATATTCCAACAATTCCCCCTACGGGGTTCTTTTGTACTCTAAAATTAAACAACCACTGATATAAAATACCTCTGACTTAAGAAAATGGAAAAATTAAAAAAACAACAACAACCACCCACACTATTTCATTCTTATCCACAATTACTAATTACTAATAATATGTGTCTACCTGTTGGTCACTGCACAATTTTCCAACCTTGGAATCAGATAGGAAACCACCACCTTCATTTCCTGTCGTGTGTTAATTTCCACATGGTACTTGCTTTTTAATCACAGCAACCACCAAACTTCACTTCTCAAAGAAATTATGTCATTGAAAGGAATGTAGTGCAGCTAATGTTGCAACTGTGAACTACCCTGAAGTAGTATTGTGTAACAAATTAGAAGTATCACTGTTTCCTTCAAATACTTAAACTATCCCGGATCACTACCATGAGTTCACTGGAACCCTAGATTCTTCTTCTCACTGTAAGAAGAGAAAGGGACACCAAAGATCTCTCTCTCTCTCTCTCTCTCTCTCTCTCTCTCTCTCTCTGTGTGTGTGTGTGTGTGTGTGTGTGTGTGTGTGTGTGTGTGTGTGTGATGGCGGAGCATAAGGCAAGCTGAGGCAATATTCTCCAACATATGAAAATCCTTTAGGAACTTTCTCTTGACTTTATCTCCCCCAATTCCATAATATAAAAAAACAGTCACCCTCTCACACTTATAGCACAGCTCTTTCTACCCCCGGACCCTGTCTCCATGCTTTAATAAGAACAACTTTCAGCATCAAAGACATCTTCAAGAATTCTTTCTTGGCCATTGGCTCTGAACCCCGCCATCACTCCAAAGCCTCATCACATGCACAGAGAATAGGCCGTGTGTGAGGCCATGAAGGGGAACTTCAACAAGCCAGGAAGAGATGTCTTACCAGAAACCATTCCTCATGTTACCTTGCTGTTGGACTTCTAGCCTCCAGAACTGTGAGAAAATAAATTCTTTAAGCCATCTAATCTAATCTTTGATATTCTGTTTGGCAGCCCAAACTGCTAATGTACCTTGAATATCAAAGGCAGATAATGTTGCCACTATGAAATAGAGAAGGATCAGTATGAACAGAACCACATGAACTCTTGTTATTATGAGCCCTTTGCTAAAGCTTAATGAAGATTACATAGCCTTGACAGAATTACCAGGAGCTCATGTTACAGCAAATATCGGCACACAGGAAGAGACAAGTGACACGCACGTGGAGAATCAGAAGTCTGTTTATTTCACACTGGTGCCAGCCCAGCAGAGTCACCTCCAAAGGCTGAGCCCAGAGCCCTGGTGCTGGTCTTCTTTTATGCCTGACTAGCTTCTGGGTACTTGGAAACTTTCTTTTAGCTGCACAGGTGGGCAGGATTGCGGGGGATCAAGGAAGACAGGGGAGGCACCATCGGTTGACACAGGTAGTTGGGTGATTGAAGAGGTGAGCAAGGTTACAGATCCAAAAGCATGCAAGAGAAGGGTGTCCACTCTGGGACATCCGGTTGGCCTTCTTTATCTACTCCTGCTGGCTTCTCTTCTCTCTCAGCCTACTTAAAAGGGAACATGCGGACTTCCTTACTAGGTTAGACTTCCAACTTACCAGAAGTTCCCCTTCATGGTCTCACACACGGCAGCTGATTTGCTCATAAATAAAACGAGAAAAAAATCATAATTTGAGGATGAAGGAAGCCATTAATAGTCTGCAGGAAGAATTGTAGCCTGTTACGTCCTTTGCCTGTTCTACTACTTGATCAGATGAGTCTTCTCAGAAAGTCACCTTATCTTAGTATGGTCTTAGTGCATTAACTCTATTTAACTGCAGATTCCACTTCGGTTGCATTGAGGGTTAAGATGTGTGGTGTGAATTCTTGAAAAGTGCTTAGAAGTCTTCAGATGAATGAAAATCTTATATGTAGACAATCGAAATTTTCTGGATATACCCTGGGGTTTTCTGGAATGTTGCGACATCTCACATAGCAACTGCTGTGATTTTTGCCTTTCACCTTATAATAATCCTCACCAAATCACTAGAGATTTGGCTCTGAAAGACTCTCTCTCCTTTAGTTGCTTCTGAATACTTCACTTGGAATAGTCAACCCGTAACAACAGCAATAAAAGTAAATTGACTACTCCCTTAGGGCGCGTATTTGTAGTAGATACCAGTAATACAATGACAAGAACATTCTTTAAGCACTAATGTCCTGCTTTTTCATGCTTTTACAGGTTCTGTTATTGATTTGTTTATATTCCATTTGCTTGTTAATGGTTTAGATATACATTGAATAGTATCTAACACACCACTATCACACTTAACTCTTTTTTTTCCTTTTCTTTGTGGCAATATCTGGGATTTTTTTATGAAGAATAAGATGGGGATACAAGTAGATTATCTTTAGCAATGATGAGGATGGATATTTACTGGAGTATATAAAAATGGACAGACAGGAAACTAAAATTTTGAGATAAAGCAGGATTTAAGCCATTGCTTTAGACAAGCTATAAAAATGTTATTAAGGATTTGCTACAGAAACAAAAGAAAACTGCTGTTTCTAATTCTTTTTTGGCTTAATCATCCAAAAGTTTAATAAACTGTGTACCTAAATGGGAGATGGATTTTACAATTTTGGAAACACAGTGTGTTGATACATCCCTTTTGTATCTCCTTTGCAACTGAAACTACAGATCTGTCATTTTAATTGGACTTCAGATGGGTACAAATCCTTAAATTTCTTTACAAGTTGATTTTTTTTAAAAAATAATCAGATGAAACACTCACCATAGTTGCACAATATTTTCAATTATTCAAGGATTTATAATATTAAGGGCCTGGAACGCATCTCATTTCTCTTTTTATTCTTCACTGGTCCAACCATGATGCCTTAACCAAAGTTGGGGAATTTAACTAAATACTCAGAGATGACTTTCTCTATTTGCTCAATTATAATGTGAAAGTGTTTTCCTATTTTATCATTTTAAGCTGAACTCTCTATATTTAATTATTATGTTTCCCCCCAAAGTATATTAATGAATCAATTCCTTCTTCTAGTTGATAATATCTTAGAACAGGAGAAGAGTGGAATCTGGAAGGACACAAATTCTTTCATTATTTCATATATCACTCTATCTCAAATTGAGTTGAATTATTTCTTTTTCATAATCCAATAAAAATATTTATTGAGCTCTTTCCACCTGCCAGACTGTGCAAGATTTGTTCTTGATGGGAATTTTTTCTGCCATTTAATTAGATGTTTAGTTTTGTTTTGTTTTGTTTTTTGAGTTTATTTACTTGAGTGAGAGAGAGAGAGAGACAGTGCACAAGCAGGGGAGGGGCTGGCTCCACACTGTCAGTGCAGAGGCTGATGCTGGACTCAAACTCAGGAATCATGAGATCATGACCTAAGCTACAATCAAGAGTCTAATGCTTAACCAACTGAGCCACCAAGGCACCCACGTTTCGTTTTGTTTTTTTTCCCACTTTTAAGGTGGAAAAACCACTCCTCATAAAACCATTTCTTTTTCTTTTCTTTTTCTTTTTTTTTTTTTTGAGAGAGAGAGAGAAAAAAAAAATCTTAAGCAGGCTCCATGCCCATTGCAGAGCCCAGCCTGATGTGGGGTTTGATCTCACCACAATGAAAAAAATCAGAACTCAGATGCTTAACAGACTCAGCCACTCAGGCACCCCAATCTACCCTTCCTTCCCTTCCCTTCCCTTCCCTTCCCTTCCCTTCCCTTCCCTTCCCTTCCCTCCTTTCCTTTTCTTAGGAACATTTTCCAGAATTGGCAGACACCAAATCATTTAATGCAATGTTTCCTTGCCCTTTGATTTAAAAAAAAATTAATGTTTATTTATTTTTGAGGGAGATAGAGACAGAGTGTGAGTAGGGGAAGGGCAGACAGAGAAGGAGACACAGACTCCAAAGCAGGCTCCAGGTTCTGAGCTGTCAGCACAGAGCCCAATGTGGGGCTCAAACTCTTGAACAATGAGGAACTGAGCTGAAGTTGGACCCTTAACAAACTGAGCCACTCAGGTGCCCCTCCTTGCCCCTTGATTTTTGTCAGTCAGTCTGGTTCTTTGATGACCCAGTCCCAAAAGCTTTTTAAAACTTGTGCAAAACTCAGCCAGAAAGCACTCACTCTGAAGTTGCAGTGACATGGGCAGTTCCCAATATACAACAGAGTCAATCATTCCTGCAGCTTAACAAATGCAGGGAGAGGGCTCTTGTCTTGTCAATATAGTATTCATCCACATCTCTGAGCTCCAGGCTTTGTGGCATCTTGTGCTGCCTGGAATAAAAAGCTACCAATAGCCTTGAAACAACCGCTTAAAGTAATCTGAAGCACCTATATGGAAACATTTTAGTATTTACCTTCCTTGCTCACCCTCTTGAGGTTATCTATATTTTCTTAGTCTTACTGCACCCACATTAAATGTTATAGTAAAAGGAGAAAAAGTAAAATCATATGTACATTTCAAAGGGATGGATCTGATTCTCTCACAAAGATATAACACCATCATGACATGGCACTCGTAAGTTACAGCTCCACAATAGGCTTCTAGAATTTGAACCCTTGCTGTGCCTTACTAACGGTGACCTTGGGCAAGTCACTCCCATACTCAACCTTTCTGTATTTCAGTCTTGATATTTAGAACATTGAACAATAATTCCTTCTTGCTAGAGTTGTCAAGATTAGATAAGATGCAGAGATGATGCATACAAAGTATTTTACAAGATGAACATGTAGTTTGTGCTCAATAAATGCAGTAGGACTGTAGCTACTTGCTCTCTTTCTGCTAAATATCCTGTCAGTAGTTACTATTCCCAAAGTAGCTTGAACTAAGGACTCTATCAGTAGGATAGTGATTTTCTTTAGTTGATTGCAAGGACTAAGTTTTCACATATTTTTCTCTCTGTGTCTGCACACACACACAGAGATAATGATAGCACCTAAATTAAAATTTCACTTTATAATTTAATACAATTTTTCAAAAAGCCAACTGACATAAATACTAAATAGTATTCAAAATTATTAGCTTCTAACATTATAATTAGGCTATAATTTATTTGTAGCAAGAATTACTATCAAACTCCACTCATTGAGCCAGAGCCCCGGGTGGTGTTAGCGGAAGACTCATCCCTCAGGTAGCACACTACTATAATTAGGCATTTTATAGGTTGCAGACATGCCTTTGATTTGCCTTTGCTTGAATTTTCCTTGCTTCTGCATCTATTCTTCCAACCATTATTTCATCCAATCGCTCATTCTTACATGAATTTATTTATTTATTTATTTATTTATCTATTCAAATATTGTTAGAGTATGTGACTTTTTCCTCTCCAGCAATATTTTTTAATTGAAATGTTTTATAAAAATTTTTTTCTTATTTTCTGTTTGTTGTCTAATATTCAGTTTTTATTAGCAAATTTTGTTTGTTCTATGTCTGCACTGCGATTTTCTTTGCACACAAGAAATTAAAATTACACATACATTTCTATGTTCTCAACACAGTACTACTCAGGAACCTCAGTGAGACTAGAAACTAAACTCTTGAGAATCCTCTCTTATATGAATTCTTATTGTCTATCAAGTGCTTTCCATTTCCCTTCTGCACAAAGGATGCCTCTGAAGACACGCTATTTTCCTCTTCTTGAGTATGCCAGATGACAAGAGTGATCAGGGAGTCCTCCTCAGATGTGACTGGCCTATCTAGGTGGCTCAGTCAGTTAAGTATTCAACTATTGATTTTGGCTCAGGTCATGATTTCACGGTGTGTGAGATCAAGCCCTATGCTGGGCTCTGCACTGACAGTGAGGAGCCTGCTTGAAATACTCTCTCTCCTCTCTCTCTGCCTCTCCTCCCCCTCTTCCTCTCAAAATAAATAAATAAACATAAAAATAAAGATAATATATTCTGGTTCAGTATTAGGAAGAATGCCATAAAATGCTGAGTTGCACTAGAAGGGATTTTATGGGTAGCAAAGTGCCCTCTAGGGAATAAGTTTAAGCAGAGCCTGGGATAAATTCTGCAGGGGTATTAGAGGTAAATCTTGGAGAATAATTAAACAAGGCAGCAGCTATGGCCAAGGTACTGCCTTTCTCAGATATTTTGTTCTTCTTTCAAATACTCCCGTGTATGGAAACCAAGTAGTTAGAGAATCCAGTAAGAGCAAGATCTAGATCTCAGATATGTATTAATTTGTGAGCAGAAAGAAGAAAATATTTTACATTGGAAGCAATAAGGGGCTTGACATTTGTTCCAGCTGGGATGAAGGGAAGCAATAACCCCAAGTCAGGGTCAGAGCAGCCCAAGACAGGGGCAGCCAAGGAGAAACTTTCTCTCACCTGCACCTCACTGCCTGAGGGACCAGCAGGCATGTCCAACTAAGAGTTTTACAAAGAGCTGCCTTTGGGTTTGTTACATCTCTGAAATACAAACCAAGTGAAACAAAAGGATTGAAACTATTTGACCCCAAAACAAATGACTCTTTCATTTTCTTCCTTTCTTTCTTTCTTTCTTTCTTTCTTTCTTTCTTTCTTCCTTTCTTCCTTTCTTTCATTTTCTTTCTTTCTTTCTTTCATTTTTTCTTTCTTTCTTTCTTTCTTTCATTTTCTTTCTTTCTTTCTTTCTTTCTTTCATTTTCTTTCTTTCTTTCTCTCTCTTTTCTTTCTTCCTTCCTTCCTTCCTTCCTTCCTTCCTTCCTTCCTTCCTTCCTTCCTTCCTTTCTCTTTCTTTCTTTCTTCCTTTCTTTCTTTCTTTCTTTCTTTCTTTCTTTCTTTCATTTTCTTTCTTTCTTTCTTTCTTTCATTTTCTTTCTTTCTTTCTCTCTCTCTTTTCTCTTTCTTTCTTCCTTCCTTCCTTCCTTCCTTCCTTCCTTTCTCTCTCTCTCTCTCTCTCTCTCTCTCTCTTTCTTTCTTTCTTTCTTTCTTTCTTTCTTTCTTTCTTTCTTTCTTTCTTTCTATTGAGAGAAATACTGTGGGCTTCCCTGTTCCCACCAAATAAATTGGTCAGCTTCATTCTTTTCCTGAGTGAAGTGTATTTTGAGGTTGTTTTGCAGGATATCATTACTCTTTCAGGTAAATTGTCATCATTCATTCATTTGGACAGCATTCATTGATTCCCGCTATTAGCCAAGCACATCTCTACATGCTGGGGAAGAAAAGATAAATTGGGCATGTCTCTGACTTCCGGAACCAACACCTCAGACTTGCGAAAGTTAGTCATGTTAAAAAAAAATGAGTCGCAATACAGCATGATAAATGTTGTAATTGAACTATAAAGAAAAATGGAACTTCCAAGGAATCAATTCTTTACCAACAAGCTACTTCCCAAGAAATAAATGTTATTCTAAATAGATATTTAAATTGCTCGACTTACTGAAGAAGTTCTAGGGGCAACAAATATAAAATCATCTTGCATTTCTGGAAGAAACCCAAATGGTTTACTGTTAAGATGCCTTTTTTTTTTTGTAAGATAGAAACACCTTCCCATTATGGTAATGACTTCATTAGAGTAAAAAAAAAGCATACCTGCTTGAGATTAAATTGAGTTGGTTTTCTATAATAATTCATATTATTAGTTATTATTTTTCCAGTTAAAAGAAATGAAACTAACTCTTATGTAACTCTTAAGCATTCTCTATAGGATATATCTCCGTAATAACTTACTAAAAATTCTGTGAAATTATTTTCAAGTGGGAGTGCCTCTTCCCAAATTGAAGAGGCTGTAATTTCCAAATTCCCCGAAAATGAAGATAGTGAGGAACAAAAAGACAGGCTTGATCAAATTATGAAAGCAATACAGAGGACACATTTTTAAATGTAAGGGTAAAATTCAGTTGAGGATATTTTTGGAAACCCATAGACTCAGGAACTTTAAAAGAAAAGTCAATATTTGTTACCACTATTAAAGCAAATTAAAAATTGACATTGCAAATACCCAATAGCCAAAATCTTATTTTTTTAATGTTTATTTATTTTTGAGACAAAGAGAGGCAGAGCACGAGCAAGGGAGGGACCGATACAGAGAGGGAGACACAGAATCTGAAGCAGGCTCCAGGCTCCGAGCTGTCAGCACAGAGCCCAACGCAGGGCTCAAACTCATGGACCATGAGATCATGACCTGAGCCGAAGCTGGACGTCTAACCAACTGAGCCACCCAGGTGCCCCCAATACCCAAAATCTTAAATTTAGCTGACAAAATGTTGCTTAGATTTCTGAGAAAGAGCATATGCTTTGTTATCTTTTCGATTCCCTTTGTTAATCCAAAAAAATTCGGACTCAGGCTATGACAGTTGTCACTGGATTAGAGTTCTGATATTAGAAGTTTGAGTATCTCCCATCTTATAAGGAAGAAAGACTTCTGACTGGTGTAGACGTTCTTGCAACTTCTTTCAGTCATTAAAATGCAGAGTAAACACCAGGATGATTTATGCAAATGCAAACAAAGGAAAACATTTTCTTAATGACACCTCAAAACCTTACCCAGTGGAAATTTTGTTTAAGATTAAATAATGGGTGCTTTATTTAGATTAATTAGCAAGAAGATCACAGTAGTCAATAGGTAACTGAAAGATGCCATCTGTTCCCCTTTCCAATCGTATCTATGAGCTTTGCATTGGTGTACCAGGGAACATGGGAGAATTAATTAGGCAGCAAATGAAATCTTCTCACAGATGGTACCCATTTACTTCTTGCAAATGCATACCAGAAAATTTGTGTGCCTTTGCTTTAATCTTGTTTGCCTCCTTCAAAGTTTTGAAGGTCCACTGGAGTCTGACCATCAGTTGCCTCTTTAAAAAAATGTACAAGAATGTAGGGAAAGTGTAGAGTTTAGCCAAAAAAAAAAAAAAAAGAAAAAGAAAAAGAAAGAGAGAGAGAGAAAGAAAAAGTCTGACTGGAAATAACATCATGAGAACTTCATAAAGACTTAAAATTTCTCTTCGATTAAAGTTTAAGCAAGCTGTTTGTTTTTATCCCAAGACTTGTTTGACTCTTTTTTTGGCGTGGCTTTTAGTGTACAGTAAGAATTCTGGTTCTAATCCCCCTGCATATCAATACAGAGATCTGACTTGTTTTATGAAAGCTGTCCTCCAAAGTTTGTGGTGATATAATTTACATAACACCTTTTTAAATGTGGCTCTAAATATTTCAGATCACTGAAGGAAATAATATAGGAAGACGACTGGACTCAGTTTTACTTTAGACGCTGCTTCTTCAGAGGTACAAGCTTGTGGTTTGAAGAAATGTATTGTTTCATCAAATATCTCCACTGGAAGACTACTGTCTCTGATATCTCTATTAATCTCCTGGAAATAACGCTCTAAATTCTCCTGATCAGCCTTCTAATATTCCAGTTATCCTATGAAAATCGGATATGTCCACACCAGTCCAGAGAATTGTTCTTCAAAAGTCTTGAATGTCACTTAATTTTTAAGTGTCCTCGTTTTCTCTTGGTAGCATTTCAACATGATTCATTCACTCTTCTCACTCTTTAACTTCAAGAAGCATTATCTTCTACTGTGTCTTTTATCAACCTAAATGGTATTTTTACGTATCTGCTGTTTCTTCTTTTGACAGTCCCTTTGATGTATATACTTCTTAGGAATTTTATCACACTTTCCTTAAGAGGCAGAATTTTCAAGACGCCCAAGACTCCTGTCTCTTTGTTACTCAATCAAACTCTACTCGGGGTACTGCTGTAAAAGGACTTTGCAGATATAATTAAGGTTACCCATCAGCTGACTTTAAGATAGAGAGATTACCCCAAATTATCTAGGTAAGACCATGTGATTAATAATAAGCCCCTAACAGATAGAAAACAAAGATGGAAGATTCAATTAGGGGGACATGGTAGAAAATCATGCAAGGGAGATGCTGTGGTGTTCCAACTTTGATTTTGGCCAGCACTTGGGTTTCCTTATCAAAAATGTAATACTTCCAAAAACTTTGGCCTCTTGGTTCAGGTCTGCCTAGCCATTGCCAAAACCCTCCCCCTGGACCAAGACTTGCTGTCTTCTAACTGTTCTCTTCAAGACCTGCTCTCTTCAACTATCATTTTCTAAACTCTGTTAGTCTCTTTTGTCCATGCAGACATCAAGAGATATGAAAAGCCAAAGCAGATTGGAAAAGTGATACATCTCATCATATTCCTAATTTTTCAATTTTCCAGCAAGCTCATCAACGTGTACCATTTTCTTCTCCTTTTCTTCCCCTTCTTCCACTTCTCATGAAGTTGTAATTATTGTAGATAGAATTTAATGGTTTACACATAAAACTCATATTTCTTATTCCAAGACATAATTTTTTTGAAATAAACACCAATACAAAATGGTCTCTAATGGTTCCATCAAAGAAAGAAATATATCCTTTATAATTTCCTAACGATGTTACTTCTCAACATCATTAACACACCTTCAAATGAAGCATAAACAAAATCATGTTTTCAATACTCTTCTACTTTACCATTCCTAAGATGCAATGCATAAAAAAAATAACTAGAGTAATGCTTTAATATGTTATAGTTAGTAATGTGGACTATTTAATTAAAGCTATAGATTAGTTGATTATCAAGGATTTTTTTTCTGTCCATCTAATGATTGGTCAATATTTTTTCTCATTTTATTACTAACTTGTCTCATCAATTAATCCTTGTCATTGAAGTATGTAGAATAAATCCAATTATTTCCACTTAGGCGTTACAAACTGAATCATGTGTCAATCCACTTATTAAATTCAAACTAATTCTATAAAGCATGGCAGCAATTTATAACACTCAGTAAAGAATTTATATTAGGGAGACGCCTGGGTGGTCCGTAGGTTTGAGGTCAGTGTTCGGTAGGTATGATCCTTGCGAGGGTTTGTGGGTTCGAGCCGCGACGGCTCTGTTGTGCTGGCTCGCGCTGGAGCCAGCTAGAGCTTCAGTGTTCCTTCTCTTGACCTCCCCCACTCATGCTCTGTCTCTCTCTGTCTCAAAAATAAACACTTAAAAAAAAGAATTGCATACCTGTTATCAGGGAAAGTGAAGATTTTCTCAGTGTTATGTTTTAAAATAAATGCCTTATATAGCGCTATATACAGAGGACTGACTGATGTAATATTCAAAAAGTTAATAATTATAATTTTTAAAGATCATAGGTAGAGCAAAACAAAAGTCTATGACAGATACTTAGACCATTAAAACACGCTTACTACGACGTCCCCTTCGACATCTGGCATCAACTTGTTCACGTATTTAGCTCTGCACTAACATCACTTATTGGATGATTTCCAAAATAATGTCTCGCATTGCAAACCCATTCTTTTAATACAACCCCCACTCAAAAAATTTAACTTATAACCAAATAGTGTTGTATTTTTTAAGAACTTATAATAACCAATTTCATGATTTTAATGTTAATTTTTCTTTAAAATCTTAAAGCTAGGAAAAGAATACCAATCTTCTCTTTACCACCAGATTAAGCAAAAGGAAAAAACGACCCTGACAATTCCATTTCTGTCATTTTACTTACAATAGCCTCTAAAACTCATTTATTTATCTGCATTTTTCACATTCCAATTTGAAAAGTCACCACAAGGCAGCCACAGAGTATGCATATTTATAAAAAATAAACAGAATAAAATATATTCCCTGAGCCCCTAAGAATTCTTCCAAAACCACATTATTAAAGCGATAATATATAGCTGCTTAAACTGATGATCTTATCTTTACCTCCATGGTGGAAGCATCTATGGTTTTCTTATTTACTATTGTATTAAGCACAGAGCCTGGCACTTAGTAAGAGCTCAATGAATATATGTTGCATGGATAATGACTATTATAATTTTCTGATAAGTTTTTATATTAATGCATTAGCTATATTGAGATCATAAGAGCTTTTAGCCATCGTCTCCTTCACGAGACTGTACAGAGTCTAAATGCAGGGACCACAGTTTATTTTTGTTGCTCTGTGCATAGGAAATACTCAATAAGTACTTGTTAAATGGTGGGTGATTTACAACAAAGACATTACTAAATGATAACAGGCATGTCTGCATTTTCACAAAAGAAAATGAGGGAAAAAAGAAAGTTTATGCCATCTTGAAGCTTTATATGAGATGTACATGCACTCTTGTGTGTTTCAATGTGCATTAATATATAAACATTTTATTTTTTAAAGCATAGTTTTTATTATTTTTTAATTTTCTTCAATTTTATTTTTGAAAGAGAGCACACACACTTGAGAGAGTGTGTGCAAGTTGGAGAGGGGCAGAGAGAGAGAGGACAGTGGCGCTGTGGGGACAGAAGAGCCCAGTGCAGGGGCTCAACTGAGATCATGACCTGAGTATAAGTTAGACACTCACCTGACTGAGGCACCCACACGCCCCAATATGTAAACACTGTAATAGATGCATCTATAGGCCAGTATACCTACTAGTTTATTCCATGGTTGTTTTGCCAGATGAGCAAGTTGAAATCAGAAATACTTGCCTGAATAGATATCATTATGATTCTGAAAAAAAATTAAGTAAACAGAACAACTTTGCTACACTGTGCCATTGTATACTCTCAAAACCTCCCCCGTCACTGCACACACAAAAACCCATATGAGAATTGTGTGTCTCTCTCCATATAAAAGTCTAAGAAGAGTCTTAAAAGAGATGTTAATTTGGTCATCTTTGAAATTCCATCTCCAGGTTTAGTGTATACCATGTGTTTTTAGAATAAACAGTAGAGAAGTAAATTGGATCGCTATGGAGAAAGGCTTCTTGGAGCAATGATTTACTGACGGGTTGGCTGGCCACTGAAAAACACAATGTTATCTTTACCTTGATTAAAAAAGTACCTCTTTGGTAAAAAGCGAGGCTGGTACATGGATTTCAAATTGCTATCAATTTTCTGATTCAATTTGCCAGTATCACCCAAAAACCTTACCATTATATATACTCTTTGAAATATCAACTCTGCTTTAAAATTTTTCTCTTTGGGAAATAATCAACAATTTATTAATAATTAAGCAACAGATACTCTAATTCTATGGTAGTATTATTATAATAATATATACCCACATGCAACTGAACTAGCCAACACTATAGCTTGGTTGCAAATAAACTAAGGTAATTCACATGATAAAATAAAACTTAATTATATATGGTGTTATAAATGAATTTATATTACTACGAATATGTTTTCATGATATGTCGATTAGTATAAAAAGGCCATCAATAACCACATATGTACCATAGTATTTTCCCTACCAAAAATATAGTAATAAAAATATTTATAAAAGCATGGAAAAAATTATTAGATAGCAATTATCTCTGATTATCTGTATTTTTCAATATTTCCACAATGAATATATTCTGTTGTATAATAAAATATATTTATTTTAATAATAAAATACAGTATTTATTTAGAATGGATATGAAGTATCCTGAAAAACACGCAAAAGAATTTTAAAACTATCTATAATGTAATCACTCAGAGCTAAACACCATAACATTTTTTTTTTAGTTTATTTATTTATTTTGAGAGAAAAAACTAGCAGGGGAGGGGCAGAGAGAGAGAGGAAGAAAGAGAATCCCAAGCAGGCTTCATGCTATCAGCTCAGAGCCTGATGTGGGTCTCGAACTCATGAACCATGAGATCATGACGTGAGCCGAAATCAAGAATTGGATGCTTAACCACCGAACCACCCAGGCACCCCAGCACTGTAACATTTAATACACGTACCTCCAATCTTTCTATCATTAAATATATATTTTAGCATAGTGAAACCATACTTTGGCCTAGATTATATCTACTTTATAAATATTATATCTCAAAAAAGTCCCAAAGTGTAAGACTTTTGAAAACATGATTTTCACTAACTGTATAGTTTATTATATAATTTCATAGATGTCTGAGTAATAATCTAGGGTTAAACATTTTAATTGCTTCCAGGTTTCCACTACCATAAAGAATATTAAAATAGGGGCGCCTGGGTGGCTCAGTCGGTGAAGCCTCTGACTTCAGCTAAGGTCATGATCTCGTGGTTCACGAGTTTGAGCTCCACATTGGGCTCTGCGCTGACAGCTCAGGGCCTGGAGCCTGCTTCCAATTCTGTGTCTCCCTCTCTCTCTGCCCCTCCCCCACTCACACTGTGTCTCTCTCTCTCTCTCAAAAAATAAACATTAATTTTTTTCAAAAGAATATTAAATAAGCCTCTGTATATATTTATTTTTTGCTGATATTTTCTCAAAATAAGCGTCCAGAAGAGGTTTTGCTAGTTTAAAGAATAAGTACCTTTTAAGACTTGAGATACATATTACCAAATCACCCACCAGAAAACTTGCAAAGCACATCAGGAAAACATAAGAGTGCTTATTTCTCTGCCTTAAAAAAATTCCTTAAAAGTATTCCTATGTAAATATTCATTAGCGTGATTCTTTTAAAAATGTGAGCTTAGTGAGACTTCTACCCATGTCATACTTATTAGTCTGCAACCTCTGTTGTCTTAGGCATTTGCCCAGTAATTTTGTGTGTAAATGCATGCATATATTTTTATATACAGAGACATGAATTTGTGTCTGTATCTATGTATGTATATGTGCGTGTATGTGTACATACATAAACAAATACACAATATATATATACTATTACATATGTCTGTGTGTAGTGTGTGTGTGTGTGTGTGTGTGTGTGTGTGTGTGTGTGTGCTTCTTTTACCAAAGGTAAGCATGGTACCTCCTATTCAGAACTTTTTTTTCACTCGGTAATATTTGTTGCCTCTCTATCAATATCAGTGTATAGATCTACCTAATGCTTTTAATCATTTTCAAACTTTTGTATAGTATTTTCATCTTTTTTATGCTATGAAGTATTTCATGATATGGATGTAAACAACGTATTTAAGTTTCATATTTATAAGCATTCAAGATGCTTCTAGAAATCATTTTTTCAATATTTATAATGTAATACACAAAAGAAGGAGCCTGTAATTATTTTACGTGACTTGGCAGTAGAATGTGTCCAACTTTATTGGTCATTTGACTTCTTCCGTATGTGTTAATTGCCTGTTCTTGTATATATCTATTTTTTATTAGGTTGTTAATCTTTTCCTTGGTTTTTATGAGTTTCTCCTATAAGTAGAATAACTTTTTGACACGCAACTAAAATATATCTTGTCATTTGTCTTTTTGTTTTTTATTTTAATATATATTTTGAATTTATTTTCTGAAACATATCAAAATGTGCCATAAAATTTGTGTCTTTTTTATTATGCTTATAAAAACCTTGTCTACCCAAATTATGTTACCATGTATATTTTCTTGAAGTTCTATTGTAAATGATTTAAACAATTAATCAAACTCCTTTGTAAAGCCACTTTTCTGTACTTCCATACTATTATACAGCAATAACTTGAACTGAAATAAATGATAGATTTCACCTTATAAAAGAGGCCGCAGAGATTGTACCATTTTTGTGGTACATCGAGGAGACTTACTCTAATCTGTTCTTCGTTGCTGATGTTTAAAAAAAAAAAAAACTGAATATAGTCATTGAAAGGGTCTTGTAATTTTTAACGGGGTAGCCTATAGTCACGTTCAAATGCCGGATGGACTAATTACATTCTGCTTATGAGCACTCGCAGTATAATTTCGATTAGAATAGAATCAAGTGGACTGATATAAACCTAAGGGTTTGAAACCGCTCAGGTCACTAGAAGATAAATGACGCATTGGAGTGGAGATGTGCTCAGAGGTAAAATTAATTTGCAGGCCGTTTCTGATGGCCAAATGTCCATGGCCTGTTTCCATGATAAATATGGAAAATAAGGAAAGTGGTGGGAAAGGAGGCAAAGGGGAAATGTTAGAATATATGAAATATAATTGCAAGACTCACAAGGTCTACTCCCTGCCAAACACTGCTCTGGGAGCTTGACCCGCATTACATCACCGAATGCCCCTAATAACCCGTGAGGTAAATACTGTTATCGTCCCCACAATATAGCTGAAGAAAAGGATATGATTAAGTGATCAGAGAGATGAAATGATTCCCCGACTCACATAATTATTTAGGGACAGGTGACATTTGCTCCCAGGCATTTGGGCTCTAAGATATGTCCCCCTCCACTGAGCCATCTTATCTCTGAAGTCCCGTTTTTCCTCCTCGTTCTGAACCGCATCCGCAGAAAGAAGTTCTTAGCAGTTGGTCTATAATTTTCCATTCTCATCTTTGTTTACTGTATTCCCCATTCAGTAATTAAGTGAGTTAATATTTATAAAGTGCTTAAAATAATGCTTGGCATATAGTAAGCAGCATATAAATTTTATAAATGAATAAAATAAATAAACTCAGTTATGTTTGAACACTTGTTACATTGCAGGCAGTCTGCCAGATGCTGGGAGATGCAGAGTTGAACAAAGAATATAAAATTCTTGTTCCCTTTGACCTACAGTCACATAGGGGAAAAACCTGAGATATTTAAACTTCGCAAGTAATTGTTTCATAATTCTTCTGAAAAGCGCCGTATGAAGAAGTCTGATATAACTTGAGGGCATAGGGCAAGAAGACCTTTCCCAGATTAGAATCTAGCTCTCAAAAGACTTGAGAACCAAGGCCTGATAAGGAGGTGGACAAAAAGCAGCTTGGGTGAGAGCCTTCCCGCAAGAGGGAAACTCCGGTGCAAAGAGATGGAAGGGATACTGGCAAACCGGAAGGTCCTGGAAGAGAGCCATTCCATTCAGTTTATAATAAAAACAAGGGGGATGCATTCAGAAAAACTTCAGATGGGACCACAACTCTCCCCAGCGCCTGTCTCTGTGCACGCCCCAGCTTTTATTGTGGCGTACCTCTTTGCAATACCTAATGCTGAGGCCCACTCACTTCCTTTTTCAGGAACCTTCCTTGACACCGCTCTTTCCCAGTGCCCTTCGTGGAGTTCGGACCACATCTTCTCTCCTTTTACATGCTGGGCACCCCAAAGTTCTAGCTGCGAATCCTTTCTCTCGTGCTAATACATTACCCGGGTGAGCTCATCCACGGGTGTCCGCTTGTTGCCCTCTCTTTCCTGGAGGCACTCAAGTTTGTATACACGGTTTGATCTTCTGCACTGAATTCAAAAGCCGCCTCTCTATATGTTGAATTCCCTATTGCATGGCTCCACTTGAGGTTCTCTTGAACGTCTCCAAATCAGTGTATCCAAATCTGAACTCCTTCATGCCCTGCCATGCTTTCTCCTCCCCATTTCCGGTCTTAATTAATGGCACCAACTGATCACCCAGGGGCCCCAGACAGATACCTAGAAATTACTCTCACTTCTTTCTCTCCTGTGTATCAAATCAGTCACCAACTACTATTATATATACTTTCTACAAATCTCCTGAATCTTTTAACTTCTGTCTAGACTCTACTTCAAGTTCTCCTTATTTTTCTCCTGTCTTATACATTGGCCGTCCATGTGCTTCCCCTGTCATTAGACATGGCTCTGATTATCCCCCTCATAACACTGCCCCACTGATCCTTCAGGTCTGTAATATGTTCATATCCCTCCTTTTAAAAAAAATCTGTTTATTACTCCATTGCCTATAAAATTGTTTTATGAAGCAAGTTCCATGTTTAATGCTGTGTCCACATTTCTGGTCACTCTTTCCCTTTGTCAACTCTCATCGCATTCCAAACTACATATCGTGTCTGGACCCAACTATGATCTTCCTACTCAAGATTTTTGCAAACATTTCCCTCCGTCTTTCTCTCAATACTTACCGGAATAATCGCCCTGACTCTGTAAATCTGCTATGAGCCAGTCCTGTTTTAATACTTTAAGGTAGTACCTGTCCTACAGCAAGTTCTCGAAAATGTTCAGAATTCGTGGTGCTTTAAATTACATAACACTATTATGTACATTGTTGAAACTTGCACGTTTCTAAAATTCAAAGGTACCTTCCAATGTCTTAACTGCGGGAAGGCCATCACTGTGCCAATTTGAAAATCCTTGCCACCACCCTCAGGTGTATCCTGTCTGTGTACCTCTGGTCAAATTACCTTACAGCTCCCGCAGCTTCATTCGAGTTCCCTAGCTGGGACCAGTCCAACCCATCACCCCAATTCACAGGCTTCAGCATCTGAAATCCAAATCTAACAGTAACCATTTGGCTCCAAAACATGGGAAGAGCTTTATTTTAAGTCATTAAATGGAAATTCCACCAGTGAAAGTCTTCTCTCTCTTAATTAAAATCAATAATAAATGCGTCCTGTTTGAGACCTGACATGTCAATGGATCTTTTCTGTTTATTGGAGGGGAAAAAAAGGGAATATGTCGTACTTGTGTAAGCACCACTAAGATGGAAAATCCACCTGGGCCAGAACCTCATGTCTACACGAGCTTTGTTTTAGCTTGTAGAACAGTCTGCATGTATGACGGTCACCCCGTCAGAATTATTAACTTAGCATAAATTGCATAACAGATTCCCAATGAACAGTGAAGAGCCACACAACTATAATAGAAAAGAAAGCTTTTGTTCTGTTTCGAGCTGGTAGAAAGACACACACACACAGACACACACACACACACACACACGCATACTCTACCATCATTGTTGCCGCCCCAAACATGAGGAAAAAGCCAGATAATTTACCAAGTTATTCCTTTTCTTGAGCCCATTGAAAGCTGAATTTGAAAATCAACAAAGCAAACTGAATTCCAAAGTGTCAAGTTTCTCTGAGGAGTGGGGACACACAAAAGCTTTTACCTTTGAGGGAGAGGAGAGGGAGAAGCAGGTGCCAGAGAATCAGACACAAAAGCAATCAGCTAGAATGTTAACCAGTTCCTAAAGGTTGAGTGTAGGCTAGAAAATCAGTTAAGAATGAAGCCCTCAGGCAAAGGAAGTATGGAAGCACTCAGGAGCTCTTTCTCACAAGCTGCACCTAATGCTCACAAAAAAGATTGAGGGATTTGGGACAGGGCAGGAGACTGGAGCACTCCCCTCAGTGGTGCAGGTGTGCTAATGAAATCAGGTGCTTGCAAAAAGACACAAACCTCCCTCCCACATCGTAAGACTCTTCTTTCATAAAAATCCCACTTAAGCTGTTGGGTTCGGTGGGAATGCAGGAAACAGGTCAGGCAAATACAGATACCCAGGAGCTTCTATCAGCTGTTTCCGATAGAAGCATATAAGCAATCCTATTTGCTTCTGGAGAAAAGGAAGTTAAACCTGGCCCTAGTGTCTTGCCCCAATACCAAGCAGAATCCTGCCATCACTGGAGGAATGGAAACTCTCCCCCACCCCAGACCCAACACAGACGCTAAGCAGAATCCGACTGCCACACAGGAGGTGTGTTCTAGTTTGCTACGGCTGCCATAACAAAATACTACATACTGAGTGGCTGAAACAAGAGAAATGTATTGTCTCATAGTTCAAGAGGCTAGAAGTCCAAGATCAAGAAATCACCTGGGTGGGTTTCTTCCTAGGGCCGTGAGGGAAGAATCTTCGATGCCTCTCCCTGAACTTCCAGTGGTTTGCATGCAATCTTTAGTGTTACTTGGCTTGTAGAAACATGACCCTGAACTCTGCTTTTATCTTCATATGGCGTTCTCCTGCATGTATGTCTGTGTCCAAAAGTTCTCTTCCTATGAGGACATTAAGTTACATTAAATGAGGGCCCACCCTAAGAGCTACATCTTAATTAAATACACCTGCAATGACCTTACTTCCAAATAAGGTCAGATTCTGAGGTAACGGAGGCAAGGATTTCAACATTCGAATTTGAGAATGGGAAACAATTGTCTGTAACAAGACAGAAGCAAAAATGCTAATAAAACCCTGGTTTTGAGGTCCAGAGTCATAGGATCTTCCTAATACTGAGGCTGGAACAAGAGAATAAAAATCCCCACCCATCCTACCAAGACTCCAGCACCAAGTAATTAAAAATCATATTTAGGGGCGCCTGGGTGGCTCAGTCGGTTAAGCATCCAACTTTGGCTCAGGTCATTATCTCACGTTCATGAGTTCGAGCCCCGCATCGGGCTCTGTGCTGACAGCTCAGAGCCTGAGGCCTGCTTCGGATTCTGTGTCTCCCTCTCTCTGTCCCTCCCCTGCTCATGCTGTCTCTCTCTCTCTCTCTCTCCAAAATAAATAAACATTAAAAAAATCATATTTAACTCAACAGAAATTAAAACATGCCACATCAACATTGGCGGAATACAGCTAGAAGCAGTGTTTACATGGAAATGTATAGCATTGAACACTTATGTTAGGAAGAAACAAATATCTCGGATCAGTGAATTATGCTTCTGAGAATAAGAGCAAATTAACACAAAACATCAGAGGAAAGACAAAAGAATAAGCATCGTACATGAAAATTAGCTTGAAGTGATCTAGATTTAAATGCTGAGAAATCCAAAGGAGAAAATCTTTGTAACCTTGAGTGAGACAAAGTTTTTCTCACAATACAAGAAGCACGTATATTTTTAAATATTTATAAGTGATACTCCCTTAACATTAAAAACTCCTATTTTTAAAAAAACATACTTACAAAAATAAAAGACATCCTATGTACTCATTGAAAATATTTGCCATATGCATTTATGATATTTAAGGAACTCTTACATCTCAGTAATGAGAAGACACAAAACCAACTTTGAAAAATGAGTAAAAAAACATTGTATCAAAAAATAGTAAAATAAAGTATATGAAAATATGCTTAATATCAATAATCATCAGAGAAATTTGAATTAATATCTATCACAAATTAAAAACAAAATAAGATGGTTAAATGATACAAATAACAATGACAATATTTTTTAATGTTTATTTATTTTTGAGTGACAGAGTACAAGTGGGGAAGGGGCAGAGATAAAGAGGGAGACACAGAATCCGAAGCAGGCTCCGGGTTCTGAACTGTCAGCACAGAGTCTGACACAGGGCTCAAACCCGCAAACCGTGAGACCACGATCTCACAGACGGTTAACCGACTGAGCCACCCAGGCGCCCCAACAATAACAACAATATTATGTGCAGAGGCACCACCTGGAATTCACAGGTGCATCACTGACGGGAAAGTAAAATGACATATTCACTTTGGAAAAACACTCAGCAGTGTTTTATACACTTACCCAGTATCGACCTAGCAAACCAACTCTTATATATTCATTAAGGAGAAATTAAAACATATACCCACGCAAAACTGAGTATTTATAACAGCTACTCATAAGAGCCAGTAACTAGAAACAGTCCCAGTGGCCATCAAGGGATATGTCTGTACAATGGAAAACTACCTAGCAAAATAAGGAAAAACCACTGATACATAAAGCCAAGAATGGATCTCAAAATAGTATCTTCAGTGAAAAAAACCTGACATGAAAAAGATAACTACCAAACAATTCCCTTTGTATGTCATCTAGAAAAAACAAAAGTTGAGGGATAAAAATCAGATGAGTGATGCCAGGGGCTAGGTGTCAGGGGAGGGGATTTATTACAAAGGAGTATGAGGGAATTTTTCAGGCTGATGAGTTATGGGTTATGTCTGTACATGTTTGTCAAAATGCATTGGACTGTGGACTTAACATGGATGGGTTTTAATGATTTAAAGTTTACCTCCATAAACTCAACTTTATAAACTACAACAAAAGAAATACTTTCTCTGAAATATTTTATATAATTAACCAAAAAAGTGACATAAAAGACTTTTAGCTGAACTCTGTGTATGATGATTGTACAAGACCATTTAATTACAGTTCCTCTTTGTGCTTGAACAATTTCCTTCATTCAATGTATATTGAGTTTCTATTATGTACTATGGGTATCAAGCCTACTTCCTTAATTAGGGAGGAAAATCAAGACACTGTGAAGACTCATGACTTAGCCATATTGGATTGGAAGTCTATAGCTTGACATAGTGCAGCCTATATGCCCGTGCTGGTGAAGTGTGAGACCAGGGCAGGAGAAACCAGAGAAAAGAAAGTACCTGGAGCATTGCCATTCCTAACTGTTGGGATGTTTTCAAAGTGAAAATTTTCTCTTATCTCCCACTTGCTTTAGTTATCTTCGCATGACTAAATGTCACTGCCTCTGGATAGAAATTTAAGCAGGTCACGATTTTTCTGGTTATACATAGTAGATACAACATTCTATGGTCACTCTAAGTTGCAAGATAAATCAAGATGTAGACTATCCAGTGAAAAACATAAACCACTTCAATTTTCACCCACAGGCAACGTTTCAGAGTCACCAACTGCAGATTTGTCACCTGCCTACAGGTGCATGTCACCTGCCTTCAGGGTAGGGATTCTCACTGACTCCTGTAGCCACATTCACTTTTTCCCCCTTTTGCCACCCAACCCACATCTAAACTTATAACTGACCCCTCCTTAGGCGGATAATGTGGTGGAAAAAAAAGAGGGGGAAGGAGCAGCACATCTTTGTTTGACTGTTATAACTATCTCGGAATGAAACAAAACAAAACGAAATAAAATTATGCTCCTAATAGCTGAGAACCCACAGGTAGCCAGCCTGGCAAACTAACTTGGTACTCTACATACACAATTTCACTTAATATCAACATCAGAAAAGGCTACTTTTTGATTGTGAGGGAGGAGACACAAACAAGGGCACTAGACAACCACAAAAAGGGTCAAAAAAGGATCAAACATTTCTCTTGCGTACATAACACAGGGACCATTAGTTCTTTATCATTGCCAACTCTATCCTGCTTTGTTACTCCAACCTCCTTTATATAAGTTACTAAGAGGCTTATCATCAAATTACTTCTTGCTTACTAATAGCTTCCAATCCAGTACAATCCCTCACTTTCTTAAGGCCTCTCCAAAGTCAACCATTCAAGCCAAACTCTATCACAAGGATGTCCTATGTCCCCTTATACTGATTGACCCCACAGTTCTTAATGGTGCTAGGTTTCCCTTAAGTTAATAAACCCAGCACTGTTTGATTTCATTATTTCTTCCCTGGGCTTTAGTGAGATGGTTTTGCATTCTTTGAGCCTGGCAAGTACCTAGAGGTCATTGTTTCTCTTATGAGCATGACCATGGATTCCTCAGAGGAGCCCATGCTGGGTGCCTCCAGTCACAATACTTATCCCACAGAAGGTATATTCTGCCCCTCCATTTCCTCCACCCTTAGCTCCCAGTTTTTTGTGTATTTTGTTTTGTTTCAGAGTTCTTCATCTAAACTCTTTCCACTAGGCTCCCAGGCAATTATTCCAGGAAGAAGTTGAGAAAGATTCCATGATGAAAGGCCAGGTGACTCACATACCTCATGTGTCTCATCTCTGATTTAAGGGAAAACGTCATGCATCCTCTTTCCTTGATACACTTTGGCAGAACAGTTCAGTACCCATACAGACATAGCTCTCCCTCACTCCTCCAGCAAGGCTGCTTACCAACCCAAATATCTTGCAACCAGGATCTCCCTGGTAGGAGGCAAGCCTCAGTGCTTTGTGCATCCCCATTTCAGGAGATTCCAAGTGCAGCTTTCTCCAAAGAAAAAAATCTCCACCGGTATTTCTCATTCTATCTAACATGTAATCATTTTGTGGGGTTTAAGACTGTCTGCAAATTCTAGAAATCTGGGAATTTATACTTGTTAGTCAGTTATTTCTCTCTGGTATCATCACATCTATTGCACGTAGTGCACAGTGCCTTGGTCAACAGTGCCTGTATGAAATCTTGTCTTTTCCTCTGACACCATAACCATTTTAATAGTTTCACGTTTCCACAATCAATAGAACTCAGAAACTCAAAAATAGATCTTTTCTTATTCTTTCCCTGAACCTACTTATTTTTTTATTCTGTTTTCCCATATCCAATGATGGCACAAACTTTAATCTATATGTCTTCCCTTAAGTTCAGTGTCATATGGTGATTATTTTTCAGTCAAATCAAGAATATTATTCCAATCCCAGCAGGTTCATTGATACCATTAGGTTTTCCTTCACTGCATTTCCTTCCCCACCTACCCTCCCTCCCCAGTTCTACACACTTTTTGTCCACTGCCTATCCATGCCAGGCTGGGAGTAGACTGCTTGCCTGATAGTCTGTACACTGCTGGTGGGAAATCATGCCTCCTTCATGTTTCCTAGGTTTCTTTACAGTCCTGGAATCCTGCTGTTTTTCTCTGCTACTGGAGTGATCGTATGATCTGGTTCCTGATGTAGCTGCTACCCCTACCTCCTAATGGCAGCCAGTGCATAGGAAGCTTCTGAAGACTTCCTTTAGTCTGATTGGCAGCCTCTTTGCATTGGGGCTTCACCCTATATCCTACTCCAAGCTCAAAGGAAAATTATGAATGATTGGATGTCATTCACTTTTGGCAAGATGGGGATGGACCGGAGAGGAAGGTGATCTTTCTTATTAGCTTCCTTTAAAACCATTCTTCTATTGTTTTTTACTCTGTCTTACTAACTGGCCTCATTCAAACCATTCACTACCGTTTTTTTTTTTTTTTTTTCCCATTCAATTCCCATGTCCAATCAGTCCCATGTCGGATCAGCAAAGAAACCTGGTATTTATTTCATCTCTGCTACCACTTTTCACACATAGACTTGAATCATCTTCTTTATTTTTTTAAATAAAGTATAATTCTGATCTTATGATTTATATGCTTTAAATCTATAAATCATTCTCCATTGATTTTCAAGAAATTCCAAGTACTTAGTATAAAATTCCCTAACTCTGGCTTCTATCTCCTTCTCTAACCTTATCCACTATCCCTCCCCCAGATACACCCTGCACCCTAGTTTCTAAAATGTGTCAGACTATTTCATTTCCCCTTGCCTTTGTTCTTATTTTATTCTGCTTCTGGAATGTTTTACATCATTTATAGTACATTTAAGGATGGTTTTTACAAATAGGAAAGACAATTCAGATGTTTCTTTTGGCCTTAAAAATTAAAATTTTATTCATTAAATTACCTATTCGAATTCTTAGTTCCTTATCAAGGTTTTATGTGAAGTTTGTAAATCATATTCTATGCGTAGGGTTAGCTGATGTTAGCAATTAATTTTAAAGAGTTTTTGAATATTTTTGGTACAGTTTAAAAACTTTTAAAATGGAGCATTTACCAACATCTTATTTTTTATTTTAGTATATTTTAATTATTCTTTAAGTATTTTACCTGATATAACTACAAAGCCTATCTATTTACCAAAACCTATTAGTAGCTTTCATTATAAGAAACATTATTTTATATTTTTTTGGTTATAAGAAATTATATGTCATTTTATACTGACCCATGTTATTCACTACAACTTGTTTGTAACTCCAAAATCAATGTCTATGGCATGTTCAGGGTCATTCACAGGTGCATGAATGTACAGAGCAGGGAAATTTTTGATTTTATGCCCAGCGGAGGTCAAAGAAGGTGACACTCTGCCTTCTTGTTTCAGTTGTCATATTGTAAACAAGTGTCCTTTCTATGGTCTATTTAGTACCACTTTTTGGGGGGCATTTTTGTGCTTTTGTTGGTGATTTCTCTGTTTAATCCCCGCCCCCCCCACCCCCACCAAGCATGGTGCTGAAGTGCTGGCTAGTGTTTCTAAGTAGTAGACTGATCTGTGTCTTATGGAGAAAGTGGGTATATTGGATAAGCCTCATTCAGACTGTTTGTTCTTGGCTGTTGGCCATGAGTTCAGTGTTAATGAGTCAACAATGTATGTTAAATAAGGTGTCTTTTAACAGAAACACAAACAAAACAAGGTTATGTAAGCTCAGAAGCTCACAAGAACCTAATCTTGTATTACTTCTAAGAACAACAATTCAGTATTTCCTAACTCAGTGTTCATAGTGGCTTATATAGAGAATGTAACCACAATTCCAAAAAGGAAAAGGTTGCCAATTAAACTATGACATACCATTAATTGAAAGACATGTCTTGATTTCAGGAATAAATGGGTCTCAAAATTTTAAAAATGTCTCAGAATTGATAAGTGAATTCATAAATATTTAAAATAATTTATGAGTTGACTGGGGCGCCTGGGCAGCTCAGTCAGTTGAGCATCCAACTCTTGATTTTGGCTCAGGTCATGATCCCAAGGTTGTGGGATGGAGTCCTGCATCGTGCTTTGCACTGACCATGGAGACTGCCTGAAATTCTCTCTCTCTCTCTCTCTCTCTCTCTGTCCCTCCTCCCATTTGTGCTCTCTCACTCTCTGTGTAAAATTTAAAAAAAATTAATAAATAATATGAAATTAAAAAAAATAATTTATGAGTTTTGATAAATAATGCTTAGAAAGCTGTTGAGTTAAACCTATAGTTAGAATAACCCTTAATTTTTATTGACTCACTGGTGAACACAAATTTAGGGATGATTTTAACAGAAAATAATAAATCTAATTAGCCACTTAATTATACAATTTAATTTGGAGATATCTTAGTAGGCTAGATTCTATTAAAATTATAATTACAAAAAATAACCAATGCATGCAGATTCTTTCATAATACACATTTCTTAAATTGTGTTTTAATTTTAATTTTGTAGCTTACAATACAAGGTGTCTGAGCTTTGATGAAATCTGGTAATATCTCAAATGCCCAGAATGTGCCCTGCACCTTGCTCCTTGATACACTTCACCCCCAAGGTTTTAGCTTAATCTTCAGGTCTCTGTGGTTTTCCCTCACGCTATTAGACAGAGTTAAATACTATCTCCTTTCCTTCATTCCCACTAATCTATCATATTTGATTTATGTCTTTAAAATCATATTAAATACATAATTATTTTTAGATGTATTGTCATTCCATTATGTGGCAGCCATCAATCCTTATCTTTGAATCATGAGGGTCTCACATAGTATACTATATAGCAGATACTTTAAACATATGACTTTTTTCTTTTTTCTTTTATACCTGCTGTGTGCCACATCCTATGCTAAGCACTGAGGATAAAATGTCAAGTGAAATTGGCCTTGACGTCCAAGGGCTTACAGTTTAAAAAAGTAAGCACAGGTACTATCTGAGAACAAACCAGAGGGTCCAAATCAGATTGAGGTGTTAAGATGGGAAAATGAAGGTCAAAAACATTGTTCAAGAGAACCGAGTTCGAAGTTTCCACGTGAGTTAAGTAGACCAAGAAGATGTTAGTAGAATGAACACGTAATTTGGGGCTACTTGTCAAGAAAATCCTCAATGAGCTATCGAAAATCAGTTTATTTTTTTAATTTTTTTAAATTTATTTATTGTGAGATAGAAAGAGAGGGCGTGAGAGAGCAATCAGGAGAGGGGGAGAGAGAGAGAGAGAGAGAGAGAGAGAGAGAGAGAGAGAGAGGGAAAGAGAGAGAACCCCAAGCAGGCTCCACACTGTCAGTGCGGAGCCCGAAGTGGAGCTCGAACCCACGAACCATGAGATCATGACCTGAGTTGAAATCAAGAGTTGGATGCTTAACTGACTGAGCCACCCAGGTGCTCCAATCAGATAGTTTTAAGTAAAAGAGGCTTATAGTTTTAAACTAGTGAACAAATGTGAGATCTAATCAAACTTGAAGTCTATATTATTAGAAATATAATTGAAAAAAAGTGCGCATCTTGTTAAGGAATAAGTTTTAGAGAATGATGCCTGGGCTTCAGGTTAAATTACTCATGTAGGTAATTAATTTTTTTCATTACATAGAAGATTGGAGTTACTCTGTGGAGGAGTGGGGAAGACACTAGTGAAGGAACTTGAGAAACTTGGGGCAGAAGAGAACGCCAAGCAGTGTAGGAAGGAATTCATAACTTCATAAGAAAATGCTTTAACTTTCAATTTGGCTGAAACAGCAATTAGAGCTCAAGACTGAATGGCCACCGGGTCCTTGCCTCTGACTCTCAATGTGTAGTTGAGGTTGGAGGGAAAGATACCAAAGAAGCCCGGTGCAGAATCTGTGGGGCGGTGGTACTCCCCATCTCGAGAGAAGCTAGAGCCCTAGCCACTTGAAGTGTTGGGCGTCTCCCTCAACAGTTTTAGCCAGTACCTGAATGGGCATTTGGGACCAGATATGGTGCTTCAAGGCGTACGTTCCCAATGCATAATCTTTGATCGACAGATACGGAAACTGCTGTAATAACGTCATGTAATGATCTGAAGAGAGGTGTGTCTAGAGTGGGGTGGGGGACCATTGAAACATTTTACCTGGTCTATAGACATCTAATGTCAATTTGTGTCATACTGGAGAGATCATTTAGAAAATAGAGCAAATGAACCAAGCAACTCCCATTTCTTCTGTTTCTTTCTATAATCGTGGCTTCATAAATGTTCTTGTTTCCTGTAATATTTGTAGAGAGCATTGTACCTCAAAATGTGGTTTGGGGAATTCCAGAGGTTTTCCTGAAGCCTTCCCAGCAATTCCTACAGAGGAACTGTTAAGAGTGAGATTACTTCAGTCATAGCAGATCCACTTTTGTAAGTATTATTTGTCTAGATTCCATTGTAACATTTCACTTGATCAAATAGATCCATGATTAAAAATATAGGAATAATCTTTAAATTTATTTATTTATTTTGAGACAGAAAACTTATTTTATTTTATTTATTTTGGTGCAGAACCAGATGGGGGGCTCGAACTCACAAACTGTGAGATCATGACCTGAGTCAAAATCCAGAGTTGGATGCTTAATGGATTGAGCCACTCAAGCACCCCTAAGAATAAAAATTTTGACAGTATAAATGATACATGGTGATTCTTAACAATAATAAAGAGTTATGCCTTCAATATAGGAAATAACAATGACAAATATCACCAGGTTCAGATTTGCTTTTGGTTGATTGACCTATACATATTCAAAAAACTATGTAATTCTTAAAAGCCCAAGGGATTTCTATGGCCAAAATTATTCATATAGACAGGTCCCACAATGCTAGAAAACAAACTGGATTAATAGCAGAAAGATAAAATATAGTTAAGACATAGAAAAACTAAACTTCAGAGTATTTTTTCCTTAGTTTTTATAATACAAAAAAAAGAAAAAAAAAAGATTGACAACTGTTATCTTCAGAGCCCTGATCCATCAATACAACCAGCTAAATATAAACATCAAAGAGAGAAGGGTGCAAAAAAAGAATACACTACTTTTGCAAAAGGAAAAACAAGGTATGAGAGTTAGAACATGCCTGAATGTTAAAAATTAATTTAAAGAATGGAGGGAGTTAAGAAAGTGCTTTAAAAATAGTTGCCAATAAATTGAGTTGTTAAATTTAACAGTGACCCATAGTACCTCGCTCCTTCCCAGAACTGACATCCACTTTTTCTCCTTCGTGCCTCTGATTAATGCAACATTTATAATACATGGAGAAATCGTGGGCGTACAGAGTTATAATAAGCTGAGGTGCCTAAATCTTGTAAAGAGTCTATAACCAGCAGCTGGAAACTGAAATTAGGATGAAATCATTTAAGTCCAAATAATGTAACTTCCTTAACATCTGTCAAAGACGTGGCTTTTAATCTCATGATTGGAAATGGGTATCGCCACATGAACAGAATTTTCCTGGTTAACTCAGTCATTGTCAACGGTAAAGTGAATTTTATGGTGATTTTAGGGTAAAATTTCAGTTAATTCTCTGAAGATTACACTACACAGGGACAGAGCAAACACCTGAAAAGCAAGACTTTTTTTTTTTCATTTGTTTTGTTTTATGCTACTTGCTGTCACCACTAATGAGCTCACTAAGAGGGAGTATTTCTGGCTTCTGCTTGGAATGATGAAGATGTTTGCTCTAAAGAGGTTAGAGAGAGTCAGGAACAGGTTCCTTAAGACTCAATGGGCGTTGTCATAGAGAGTGACCATTTCTGAATGTTTATCTTTTCACCTTACCTTTCTTTCATGCATCTCCTGAAAATCTGGAAGACAGGTTGGGGCCAATTAGATGGAGGCGCATTAAAATTTCTTCCTAAGGTTGTGAAATTAATTACAAGATATATAGTTAAATATGAATTTCATATAAACAAGGAATAATTTTAGTACATTACCTGCAATATTGGAGACATAAGATCAATATGTATTAGTCGGGGTTCTCCAGAGGAATAGAACCAATAGGAGATGTGTGTGTATATATATATATATATATATATATATATATATGTATATATACATATATACACAGAGAGAGAGAGATTTATTATAAGGTATACAATAGATATATAGAGAGATTTATAGGGGACTGAGTTGTACAACCAAGGAGGCTAAGCATTCTCACCATCTGCTGTCTGCAAACTGGAGACCCAGAAAAGCAGGTGGTGTAGTTCAAAGGCCTGAGAACCAGAAAGTTGATGGCATAGATTTCAATGCAGATCTGACAGCCCAAGCACAAAGAGAACCAAGGGCAAGACCCCCCTCCCAGCTAGCATAACCCAGCAGAGAGTGTGACTCCTCCCTTCTTCCCCCTTCTAGTCTGTTCAGGTCCTCAGCCCATTGGATGATGCTCTCCCACACCGCGGAGGTCAATCCGTTTATTCAACCTACCAGTTCAAATGCTATTAATCTCTCCCAGTAATACCCTCACAGACAAACCCAGAAATTCTGTTTTACCAGATAACACACAAAATTAACTGTTTAACCAGATGACACACAAAGTTAACTACCACAGTATATAAAAAGTTTGTTACTTTTATAAAACTCGAACGCGTGTATCTTGTTTGTTTGTTTGTTTCTAAATCTGGTAACCCTGCTAACCACATAGACAATAGAGTATGTGCCTACATTTGGTGACATAATGGTCTCTAAAGTTCACTCACAGCTGTCTGATTGCATTTCTGTAAGAAATACTTTAAAACAAAGTGAATTCAAAAACAAATTATAAATAATTTAAAATTATTGTTCATTTTTCATATTATTCATATAATTTTACCTCTATTAATTCAGAAAACAAGCAGTTTAATTCTATCTGACTTCTTTAAATAACACAACTTGGGATGATTGGGAAAAAAAAAAATACCCTGACAAGGATTCGCTGAAATTATAAATGATATTTGTAATGGCTTCACAATTCATACATGAAAAATATTCCAAAAACATCAGTATTCTCACTGTAACTCTTCTATTTCCTTATAAATATCATCACACCTTAACTTAGATGTTGCCAAGCTTGGGGGCTGCAAAACTTTCTTTTTCTAATTGGAAATGCAGTTATAAAACATTCATTAAACTTTAATAAGTCTCTTTTCCAGAAGTACACTCTGCTCCACTGGGTATCAAAATCTTGTAACAGCTAATTATGGAATGTGAAGGTTACATATTTTTCAGCCCAATAACTGTAAGATGCTAAACAAAAGATCAAAAGATTAGTTTTAATAAAACTCAATAAACCAAAAAGTGTAAATAACACGGATGAAGAAGCTTTGAAATGTCAATATGGTTTCTATATGAGATTTTACTTCTGTTGTAAGTAAACCAGAAAAAGAATTTAGGCAAAACTGATTTTTACTAACATTCACTGAAATTTTCTCTTAGTTTTAAATGGTGGCATGTATTACATAACACGGTTTAAAAAACAGAACCTGCTTAATGTTGCCTAATTTTCTAGGTTCTTCAATGATTTTCCTTATTTCAAAGCAAAATGTCTCAAATACGTAATGTTATGTATTTCCCCCATATTAACTAAAAGAAAAATGGAAAGTAAATTAGAATATTTTAACAACAAGTAAAAGAAGAAAAATTGTTAGAAGAAAAATACTTGTTGGAAGAAAATTCTAGCTGAAGTTTGCTTTCTAATTACAGACCCAGGATTTAAAGAGAAAATGTTTTGAGTTTGGATTTAAGTAGACGAACCACAAATAACAAATAACCATAATTCTCTATAAACGGACTAATGTGCTGAGTACAGCTTTATGCCATGCTGATCCCAGCTCTCTGAGAGTGAGCTAAGCCACACTTACTCAGTGGTTAGGTCACACTTCGGAGCCTTCTGGATTCTTACTGACACAATACACACGCCTACAGCTGGGGCCGGGAACATTCTGGAGCCAGGCAGAGTCGGAATTACAGTGAAGAGCCCCATGCCTTTAACCATAAGCCATCAATGGAAAATAAACACAGGTGGAAGGAATACGCTCCTTCCTACTACAACCTGAATTTATCACTTTGTCTCTTGGTTGTTCTGTGGAGGAAATCACCACTCCAGAGCCTGTAACATTGTCTCATTACCATGGCTCCTGAATCATGGCGGTGCACAAACGCCAAACCTGCTTGAGAAAGTATATCGAGTGTAACCTTCAGAGGAGGAGTGGATACAGGTGGGCTGGTAGGTAGTTGAGGCGAGACCTAATCATATGCTTAAAATGGTCTTACTCCTTTAAAGTCCCTCCTGTTCTTAAAATAAACCCTCCATATTATCCAAAACCAAAATGGCAAAATAGCTGAGAAAACACTTTGGGCCACTGGAATCATTGTTAAAATTTAATTTATCTGATATTTAAATGAATGTGTTATTGTGATATCATAGCGGAATTATACTTTTTGATTTTACAAAGCCATAAAGTGGTTTACCAGAGGCTTATATACTTTCCCTTTTTAAACAAAATTGTATTGACAAGTTTCAAAAAGTTTTTGCTTATTGCTTTATTTACCTTCTTGTAGATTCTATAGAAATGAATGATAAAAATAGAATCATTTCAGGTTCAGCTAAAACTTCTTTTTCCTGATTAAAATTTATATAATTTAAGGCTTTGTGAAATCTATTCCTCTTAAAGCTGAAAAGAAAAAGATCAAAACAATTCAATATAAACATGTACAATATTATTATATAATATGCATTACATATAAGTATATGCATATTTTATGTAATATATTCTAAAAATATAATTTAGAAAATATAATGTGAAGTATAATTATATATTATACAAAATACAATACTGTATTGTATACCTAAAATTTACTAAGAGGGTAGATCTTATGTTAAGTGTTCTTATCACAAAATAATAATAATAATCATAGTAATAAAAGATATGGGAGAAAACTTGGGGAGGTGATGAATATATTTATGACCTTGATGGTGATAATGGTTCACTGATGTATACTCATCCCCAAACTCTTCCAGTTTTATACATTAAATATGTATAGCTTTTTATGTGTCAATCACACCTCAACAAAGTGGGTTTGGTTTTGTTTTCTTTTGTTTTTAAAAGACCAGAGCCTGGAAGCAATGTGTTCCCCACCCCCAACCCCTGTACCCCCAACCCTGGCCTCAGGGTTCACATTACAGTTCTCCTGGTCCTGGAGCTCAATAAAGTGTCTTTTAAAGTTAATTATTATTTAAACTTGTATTATTGTTTTCTTATTGGTATTACGTACTAAAAACCCCCTTTCAAAATAAATAACTGGAGGTTAACCACTGATATGTACAGAAGTGAAATCCATTACGATATGAACAGAAGTGCTAAGTAATTCTAAATACAGTAAGGAAAGACGAGGGGAGTCTCAGAGTAAAATGACATCACTCTTCCAACAGCAATATGCATTTGGGGGTGAAATGCCTTGAGAAGACATTGCCTTATGGCTACATTGATTAAGGAGGGAGTTCAAATTCTGAGAGGGTTTCTGGAGACACAGGACTCAAAAAAGATGAGAGACTTACAAAGTGGGTTAATAGAGGTGCCTGAGTGCTTTAGTCGGTTGAGCATCTGCCTCTTGATTTCTGCTCAGTTCATGATCCCAGGGTTGTGAGATCGAGCCCTGAATCAGGCTCTGCACTGAAAGCTTTTCTCTTTCTCTCTCTGCCCCTCTCCCCTGGCTCATTCTCTCTGAAAACAAAACAAAACAAAAACAAAAAACAAAACAAAACAAAAAAACCCAAGATGCAAAGTAGGTTGACTTAAAATGACAGGGCTCCAATCTAAACTCCCCACAGGAGTCAGAAAAGCACCCAAACCTGATTTTCATTCTCTGTCATTCCCTCCATCTTAGATTAACTGACCCACACTCTTATTCTCTGCTCATTCTGGAGGACCCCACACACTCCTTCTTTTCCATGAAGCCTTCCACTGTACTGCCAGATAAAGGCAACTATTTTTTCCTCAGAGCACCTTACTCACTCAAACTGTGTTTTAACCTATGCTGTTTGTGTTCAGGAGAAAGTTTGTATTTTACTCAGTCTTCTATGACCTGTGGTCCCATTTCACAATACCCTGTACACGGTATAGGCTAAAATGGTAAAACCTTTGGCATCCACGAATTTAAAATTTGTTGTTTCATTTATGAATTAGTTATCCCAAAAGACTATGGCCCATAATCTTATGTTTTAAAAATTTTTTTATTGTCAAATTCGTTTTCATACAACACCCAGTGCTCATCCCAACCCGTGCCCTGCTCAGTACCCATCACCCACTCTCCCCCCTCCCATATCCCCCTCAACCCTCGGTTTGTTCTTAGTATTTAAGAGTCTCTAATGTTTTGTCTCCCTGCTTCTCTGTGTCTTTTTTCTTTCCCCTCTTCCCCTCCCCATGGTTTTCTGTTAAGTCTTGTAAAGTCCACCTATCCGTGGAAACATCTGTTATCTGTCTTTCTCTGACTGACTTAATTCACTCAGTATAATACCCTCCAGTTCCAACCATGTTGCCACACATGGCCAGATTTCATTCTTTCTCATTGCCGCGTAGTATTCCATCATGTATATATACCACGTCTTCTTTATCCATTCATCTGTTGACAGACACTTAGTCTCTTTTCATGATTTGGCTATTGTCGAAAGTGCTGCTGTAAACATCGGGGTACACATACCCCTATGCATCAGCACTCCTGTATCTCTTGGGTAGATTTCTAGAAGTACTATTGCTGGGTCGTAGGGTAGTTTTATTTTCATTTTTTTGAGGAACCTTCACAGAGTTCTCCAGAGTGGCTGCACTAGTTTGCATTCCCACCAACAGCGTAAGAGGGTGCCTGTTTCTCCACATCCTTGCCAGCATCTATAGTTTCCTGATTTGTTCATTTTAAGCACTCTGACTGGTGTGAGGTGGTACCTCAGTGTGGTTTTGATTTGTATTTCCCTGATGATGAGTGACACTAAACATCGTTTCATGTGTCTGTTAGCCATATGGATGTCTTCTTTGGAGAAGTGTCTATATATCTTCTGCCCATTTCTTCACTGGATTATTCTTTTTTCAGGTGTGGAGTTTGGTAAGTTTTTTATAGATTTTAGATATTAGTCCTTTATCTGATATGTCATTTGCAATTATCTTTTCCCATTCTGTTGGTTTTCTATTAGTTTTGTTGGTTGTTTCCTTTGCAGTGCAGAAGCTTTTTATCTTGATGAGGTCCCAATAGTTCATTTTTGCTTTTAATTCCCTTGCCTTTGGAGACATGTTGAGTAAGAAATGGGTGGGCCTCAGGTCAAAGAGGTTTTTTCTTGCTTTCTCTTCTAGGATTTTGGTGGTTTCTTCTCTCACGTTCAGGTCCTTCATCCACTTAGAGTTTATTTTTGTGAGTGGTGTAAGTAAGTGGTCTAGTTTCATTCTTCTGCATGTTGCTGTCCAGTTCTCCCAACACCATTTATTAAAGAGGCTGTCTTTTTTTCCATTGGATACTCTTTCCTGCTTTGTCAAAGATTAGTTGGCCTTATGCTTGCGAGTCTTTCTGAGTTTTCAATTCTATTCCATTGGTCTATGTGTTTGTTTCTGTGCCAATCTAATACTGTTTTTGATGGGGTCCAAAGATGATGTGTGAGTGGTTCACTTAGCCAATGAATGAATGATTCCAGACAACTAAATAGGAGCCATGCTCAATATCATTGTGTTACATCCACTCTTCATGATACACTAGCTGGTAGACTTTAGATTTGTTACCATGTAGTTTATAGGAAATTATAAAAATTGGCCAATTATTCAAGGTCAAATTCAAACTTCTACAAAAGTCCGGAGCCCTCTGCGAAGACACTTAAGTGTTGAATCGATTAGGCATTTAATTTGTGGATTAGAAATATAGTATTAAAAATCTCAACTGATTCCAAGTGAAATTTTAGGTGCATATTTGAAGCTATCATAAAGCATAAATCAGGCTTTCTTTTGCCAATATTTCTCTCAAAAGTTAAAAGGACACATTATTTATTGGATCTAGAGAGACATCTACATTTTCAATGTATCTTTAGTTAAGTCTGCTCAGATTGTTCAGGTATCATGCTTTGATATATCATCAAACCAGGATTCAAAACTATCTGATTTCAACCTATAAATGAACCTTAATAATGATCAATGACTTCTTAAAATTTCCTTAAAGCATCCAGGAAAGTTAATATGTTTGCTTTCATAGGGAGATTCAATTTAATTCAATAAAATTTAAGAACCCGTTGAGTGAAGTATGATGAACTAACAGATTAAAACAATAAATGAACAAATGAGGTACGATCCTTTCCCCAAAGGTATGACAATCTAATAAGGGAAAATAAAACAATCACAGTAAGAAACAACTAAGGTAAAATATCTTAGGTTCGAAGTGCCCTAAGAAATGCAAAAACAAAGTAAGTCCGTTTTCAAGGAGAGCTTGGAGGAAAACTTTTGAGGAAGAAGGTGAATTTGAAGATGAGTGAAAACTTAACTGGTACTGAGAGGAAGGCATAAGCCAAGCAGGAAGCGGGGAGAGCAAACCACGCTGGAGGAGGAAGGTACTGTTTCATCTGGCTGAGTGCGTGTCCTGCGGTGGGATGGACACACCTCGCCCTTCCCATGATGCCTCTCCCTGGGGAGGATGCGATCACATCACGTTTGATTCCCCGATTCTCTAAAGTACCAAAAGAGACATCTGCTTCCTGAACCTCAGTCAAAATTTGCTCCAAGGATCTGAAGTGAGCCCTGTACTTCTTACAAGCATAAAAGTCAGTATCTGCCCTCTCTCCTTGCATATTTTTGTTTTATTACCAATTGTGGAGAGAAAGACTTAGTTGCCCTTGGATATGACAAGCAGATGAGGCTGCAGACAGGTCCTGGGCAAAAGCAGTTTCTCCTGAGGACATCTGAAATTACAAAATTAGATCTTGTAGGTAGGTGTCTGCTCTGCTTGTTTCTAATTCAGTCACACAAGGGCTGAAAGCGGAAAGCTTCATATACAAAGACCTAGCCAATTAAAACACAAAACAAAACAAAACAAAACAAAAAAAAAAAAAAACACCTGACTGTATATCTGAGAAGAAATTATGACAATAAAGTTTTCTTCTCTTTGACTGACCTTCAGGAAAAAAAAGCCTCCAAAGACTATGTTTCCAAAGAAAGAGATCAGAACGGCGTCCTCTTAGACATGTCCTGTGGGTTGTGCCCCAAGTGAATATGTCAGGGGAGCACTGACTTTTGTCACTCAGCAAAGTCTACACCCCAGCAGCGAGTTCTGCAGACTCATTAGTGGTGGAGATGGGAGTCTGTCCTACAAGGTTTTCTCGCAGCAAAGCTCTAGGTCTCTACCAGACCAGCATTCTCGTGAAATGAAAGCAATTTATAAAAAACAAATGGATATGAAACAAGTTTCAAAACTTAGAGAATTAGGCATCACTTAAACTTCTCATAAATTATTTTATTATTTTTTTAATGTTTATTTATTTATTTTGAGAGTGCAAGAGTGAACTGGGGAGAGGCAGAGAGAGAGGGAGTGAGAGAAACCCAAGCACCGTCAGTGCAGAGCCCGATGTGGGGCTTGATCTCACAAACCCTGAGATCATGACCTGAGCCGAAATCAAGAATCGGATGCTTAAGTGACTGAGCCACCCAGGCGCCCCTCATAAAAACATTTTAAAGTTTCCGAGGTGTCTCAACCACCCTATCCACACTCTGGTAATAAAAATAATTTTTCAAAACTTAAACGTCAAATTGCAATATCCTCTTTAAACTGGTTAAGAAGAGGCTTTGGCGTGAAATATGATCTCTAAGATTAGAAAGACCTGATGTTTCACTATTCAACATGTGACTTTAGGTAAATCTATGACTTTGGGTAGATTAGGCTCATGTTTATTATTAAATTATGTATCTTAAATGTAAACATTTTAATTATTAAGTACATTATTTATTATTATGGAGACCTATTTGAAGTATGCTTTATATATCAAATTAAGGAGATAACCTTAAAAGCAATCACTTTATAAGAAAGTGAAAGGATCCTGACTGCCATGTTCAAAAAGGACGAATTATATTGCTGTTACAGGGAACCGCTGCACTGTATTATCACAAATATTCACACAAATGTCTTAGATCCTTTAAAACTCCATTTGCGGTCCATCTGTGAAGAGCCCAGTCTTCATACATTACTAAAGTTGAAAAGAAGCTTTCAGATAAAAGAGGTTTTATACTGGCTCAGAGAATGGATGGCTGGCTTTTCCAAAACAAACCAAAAGCGGATTTTCTGCATTACAGCCTCTGAGTACCAGGTTTAACTGTTAAGCTGCCCAGTTCAAAGATAATTAGAAGTTATCTCCTGTCCACCGATTTCCAAATTGGAAAACATACGTGGCAATATTTAGTAATACGACCTATGTCAAAGGTTTTTAAAAGTAGAATACAGAAATCCAGATGGATTTCATCGGTCGGAATAAAGTTTTGATGTCATAAAGTCCACTGATATTCACCTTTAATTCAGCAGGATGGGAAACTTTGAGAGACAGAGCATGAAGGAGAAAGAGAAGCAGATATAATAGGAAAGAAAGAAAGAGCTGCAAAGATAAAGTGAAAAGAATTTACTGTAGTATCAAAATTTGGAATTAATTTCTCAAAGTTGGAAGTTAGTCATAATTCCCAGAAATGAAGCCAAGTTGCATTACTCATTCATTTATTCATCCATCCATCCATCCATCCATCATCAATTCATTCTTGACACCAACAAATGCCCAATGACTTCACTGTGACAGGCACTTTGCTGGTCCCTGAAGATCCAGGATAACTAAGGGAAGATTTCAGCACTGGAGGACAGCACATGACCAAGCACCCTGCAGAACAATGCATACGGGGTTTATGAGTTCATGGTATAGAGACATCTTCCTGAGAGAGTGAGAGATTTGAAGTCAATTCATACAAAAACATTAACCAGGGTCTAATGTTTTAGACCAGGGTGAACGTAGGATGCCAATCTCTTTCCATGTCTTACTGTATTCACTTAACAAGAACACTCAGCAAGGATTAAAGCTTTTCCATTGGCCACATTTTCTCCTTATGCCCTTTTGCAAAAATTAAAAAGATAGATGACCAACTGTATCATGAAATCCATGACCACCACCCGACCTAATCCATGAAAGATGGGTCCCTAGAGTCCTTTCTAATCTGTTGTTCATGGAGTCTTAATAGCTGAGAGGATGGGGTTTCTACCACTTCCCTTGCATGATAAGTCCACGGTATAATAAATTTTAAAGTCAGGAAGTAGATCCTGATATAAATCTTCATTAGGCTTTCTTCACTTTACATGAACGTGTGGACATATGAATAATGCATTCATGTGCCCAGGGATACACAAGTCAAATTCACTCTTTTTCTGAATGGACAACACCAGTCTACTTTCTCCCCAGGATTAAGAAGAATTAAGTAGCAGACATTATAGATACTGTTAATTCTGCCTATGGATATTTCACAGTTATGCCCCATTTCTCCTGGACACCCTACATGTGCAAACATTATTTAAAATATGCACATTAGAACAGTACTTGCAAGGTACAGAGCCTGACAACTATAAGCCTTCAGATTGAAGAGAATGTGCTCTTTTGAATCATTTCTATGATTATATTACCCTCTAATGTTTTTAAATTAGTTATCCAATCTGACCTCTTCAAGTAGCACTATTCATTAATGCAATGGATATATATTGAATGTAAATAGTCCTCCTCCTCAAGGACCTTATAGTTTAGAAAGAAGAAAACATTAATCAAAGATTCACATAAATACCTGTGAAATCACAATAATGATCAGTATTTCAACAGGAGAGTGAATGGTAGTAAGAGAGTAGAATAGGAAGGAACACATTTTGTGCAGGATCTCTCAGCAGGATTTCCAAAGGAAGTGATGTAAGTTGCATACATGGGAGTAAATAAGGGGAAGAGAGACAAGGGCTAAGCATGCCAATCACAGAGATCAGCATGTACAAAGGCCCTGTGGTAAAGAAGGAAAGCTCATTCATAAAATCAAAGGTAAGTCAGTGTACCTTGGGTGCAGAGAGTGTGGTGTGAGATTAAAGACAGTGAGGCACCTGCACTGTGTGAGTGTTTTAAAAAGGAAGACAACATCATCAGATTTGCATTTTTAAAAGGGCATCCAGTATAAGGCAAAATATAATTTGAGGGGTGGGATATGGGTTCAAAAAAAATTTAGGAAGTCATTGCAATAGTTTGACAGATGGGGTGACTGAAAAATAACAACAGCAATAGTGATGAATTATAGAAAACATTCATTGAACACACATGTTGTAGCAGGAGAGAGGGATGAGGTGCTTCAAGGGTTTTTTTAGAAGATAAGACTGACAGATTTACTGTTAAATTGCAAACGAGTGGTAAGGAGAGAAAGGTGTTCAGAATAGAAGTAGGTGTCTGATTTGCAGGCTTGGAGAACAATGGTGCCATTTATTGAACTAGGAACTAGCATATTGGGTCCCTGTCCACCTAGATAATGAAAATCCTTAACATCAAACAAAATTATAGTTTTAAAAATGCCAATAGAACGACCCGGTGATTTGTCAATCTATTGCTATCAGGGACTCACTCTCTTTGGGGAACTCAGAACGAGTGGCAGTGACATGAAGTAGAATTCCTGGACAGCTGTTATTCAGGTCTTTCCAAATTTTCTTTTATATTAATTACGTGTTTTAAACCTTCTCTGACGGTAATGAGTTCTATAAGACACACTTCCTTTCTTAGATCTCTTTTCACGGGCTATCGACGAGGTAAAAAAAATTTTTTAAGTTCTAGGCAAGCGATTTTCCCAGAGTTTTTAAGTGTAGGAACTTAAAATCTCTCTTTGAATGAGAACAAACAAGTCATGATATCTTCCATTAGTTTTAGTGCCAAGTGCCCACGTTATTGCAGGTGTTATGTAAGTCTGGGAAAACGAGGCACTGATAAACCAGATTGGCATAGCAGTCTCCCCCTGGCAGGGAGAGAGCATGCGTGGAGATTAATAGGCAGTGGAACCAGGCAGTCCTGGGCAGAAATCTGTGCACCCAGGGGTAATTATTTACTTTTGTGCCAAAGGTTCACGATCTGTGAACGCTGTGTGTGCCCCTATTAGAAAGTAAATACCTGGGGCGCCTGGGTGGCTCAGTCGGTTGAGCGTCCGACTTCGGCTCAGGTCATGATCTCGCGGTCTGTGGGTTCGAGCCCCGTGTTGAGCTCTGTGCTGACAGCTCAGAGCCTGGAGCCTGCTTCGGATTCTGTGTCTCCCTCTCTCTCTGCCCCTCCCCCACTCATGCTCTGTCTCTCTCTGTCTCAAAAATAAATAAATATTTAAAAAAAAAAAAGAAAGTAAATACCTTACTTCTTTTTTTATTTTTAATTTTTTAAGTTTATTTATTTTCAAGAGAGAGAGAGAGAGAGGGCATGCGTGAGTGGGGAAGGGACAGAGAGAAGAGGACATAGGATCTGAAGCAGGCTTTGTACTGATAGCCCCATGCAGGGCTTGAACTCAAGAACCATGAGATCCTGACCTGAAGTCGATGCTTAACCAACGAAGCCACCCAGGTGGCCTGACACCTTACTTCTTAGAGTTGTCATGAAGAATGTGTGGGATAATAACGCCCAGTGCTCGAGGGGACGTCTCCCCCAAAAATGCAAGTTGCTGTCATTACGACGTAGGCGCCAGATGGTAAGCGATTAGGAGTAAGAAAGAAGTATGTCCAAGAGAAGAATCCACGAGGGGATGTGTGCCACACAGACGATTTTAAACGGATTGAGAGAAGCCTGTCTTACTCATATCTCTAGAATCCAGAGTTATGGTACCGTGTCCAGATATAGAAAAACTACTTATTAAACTGAAACCACATAACTCAATACATTGCAGATTTTCATATTAACAGCCAAAAAATGAGTATTATTTTGTCCCCACAATTGGATAGGCTGGAACATATTACCTATACACCAACAGCAAAGCAAGGGAAACCGTTTCATATGCCCGTTGGTTAGGCTAGTAGGTATATATGGCCATGTTTTCATTTCCATTCACACCCCCGGGATTTCCAGAGCATCCTGCGAAAACTCACCATCGTCCGTCTACCTGGTACAAACCCGTCAGCCCCTAGTCAGTCTGTAATAAGGGACCTGACTACAATTTCAAGAGAAACTGCACCTCTCAGTGTATAAATACCAAGAATAGAAATTGAAAACAAGTGGCCTAAAGATATATTTTGCTCATCCCACATAGAGTTTTCAAAATATTTAATTAATTGTCCATTTCAGTTGAAGAAGTTCACATTAAAAACCTAGATTTCTTTCTTTCTTTCTTCCTCTCTTTTCTTTTACTTTTTTTTTTTTTTTACATTTGAGAAGCATTTTTTTTTTAAATAATTTATTGTCAAGTTGGCTAATGTACAGTGTATACAGTGTGCTTTTGGTTTGGGGGGTAGATTCCCGTGATTCATCGCTTCCATACAACACCCAGTGCTCTGACTTGTCTTGGAAAAGAAAGAAGTTGCCACATTGGGGACTAATGCCACCATCTCCAGAACTTTGTGCCCCCCCCCCATCACCTGGTGCTGAAATCTGGCCTCCTCCTCTTTGAGGAAAGCATACACTCTCCAGCAAACCTCTATAGCACCTGGCCAGTTTACTGATGATATCAGTGCCCTGGCTGCTGCAGACACTTGATTTGGGATCACTGACTCACAAATCACTGATTGGATACCACGTGCGATGTAAATAAAGAGAAGTAATACAGACGGGAGAACGTTTCTTTATAGAGTTCACAAAATACCAGAAATAAAGATAAACAGTTTGAGTTTCAAGCTCGTCGGTTAGGCCCTAAAATACACTACACACTTGACAATCTAAAGTTCCCTCCAGCTCTAAAATTCTGTGATTTTACACTATGTGAGAAGGAAAAGAGGTTCTATTTAATGAGGTAAGTTTGAAAAATTATTAAAACGTGTTTTCTTAACTAGACGCCGTCTTTCATTTACTACATCATAAACAATTTATATTACCTCGTCAATGTTATGAGACTAACTTATGGGTCTGAAATGCAGAAAATGTGCACACAAGGATTTTCTGAGATTTTATGCTTTCTTTAAAGTGATAAAGGAGGCTAATATGAGTATCTCTATTTTACTTACCTCATAGTAACTTCCTCATAACTATTTCTTTATGTACAAAAGGAGAGATACAATAAGGGAAATATTGCCAATAAGTTCGCAAATGGCTCTGCTGAGCTCTGCTACCAAAAGGCACTATAATCTAATAGGGTGCGTTCTGACAATATTATTCAGAATCTAACACTTCCCTTACTGAAATGACAGTGCTGAAGAATAATTACCCAAAAGACATTCCTGGCTTGTGTTGCATCATGGTTAACCTTGGCCTTTGAAACCATTGCTCAACCAATACCATTTTTTTAAAGACACTTTTCACAAGACTACACTCAAGAAAGAGGTTTGATTCTTGAACTTTTAAAATGTTACTTTTTAAAATTCAACCTGTAAGAGTGAATTTTTATAGGGAAACTAAGCCAGGCACCAAAGACAAATGCTGTTGGAATCCACTTGTATGAGGAGCTTAGAATAATCACAATCATAGAGACAGAATGTAGAATTGTGGTCACCAGGGGCTGGGGAGCAGGGGTGAGGTGGGGATTATTTGTCAAATGAGTATAGAGTTTCAATCTTATAAGTTAAAAAGTTCTGGAGATGGTGGCCATGGTCGCACAACACTATGAAAACATTTAACATCATGGAACTGTACACTTAAAAATGGTAAAGACAGTACTTTTATTTTGTTATGTGTATTTTAACACAATTAGAAAAAAAAACAATATATCTGAATTGTTTGAGCTAGAGTACTAATAACTAACACTATAGCATTGAATCTTGAGACACAAACAGCCACAAAGCAAATCATGGTATATGCTACCAAAATAAATAAATAAACCATTGCTAATTAAGCTATGACATAATATGCTCAGCACTTGGAATGTTTATTCCATAAGGCACCTGGGTGGCTCACTCAATTGAGTGTCTGACTTCAGCTCAGGTCATGGACTCCCACTTTGTGAGTTGGAGCCCCCACGTCAGGCTCTGGGCTAACAAACAGCTCAGAGCCTGGAGCCTGCTTCAGATTCTGTACCTCCCTCTCTCCCTCCCCCTCCCCTGTTCATGCTCTGTCTCTCTCTGTCTCTCAAAAATAAATAAACGTTAAAAAAAATTAACGTTTATTTATTCCATAAGTTTATTCCATAAGTATTGAGATAACTTTTTCAGACTTATTCAGAAATGGATCCTGATCATATAGTATGACCATGCATATTTAAAATGAACATTCAGGGGCGCTTGGGTGGCTCAGTCGGTTAGGTGGCCGACTTCGGCTCAGGTCATGATCTCGTGGTCTGTGAGTTCGAGCCCCGCGTCGGGCTCTGTGCTGACAGCTCAGAGCCTGGAGCCTGCTTCACATTCTGTGTCTCCCTCACTCTCTGCCCCTCCCCCACTCATGCTCTGTCTCTCTCTGCCTCGAAAATAAATAAACATTAAAAAAAAAAATTTTTAAATGAACATTCAATTCAAATAAATTTTTGCAACTTTTCCTAAACCTTCCTCATGTTAAGGTTACACCTCCTGAAATCACTTTGAGACTAAGACTCATGACTTGGTGGGTGTTTTACTATGCAAGGCGGTGCTCGTGTAACAAAGGGCATTTGTGATAGAACATTTCTGTTTCAAGAATGCATAAGAGGGGCGTGTGGGTGGCTCAGTTGTTAGGCTTCTGACTTCTGCCCAAATCATGGTCTCACAGCTTGTGAGTTTGAGCCATGCATCAGGCTCCGTGCTGACAGCTCAGAGCCTGGAGCCTGCTTCAGATTCTGTGTCTTCGTTTCTTTCTCTGCCCCTCCCCTGCTCACACTCTGTCTCCCTCTCAAAAATAAACATTTAAAAAATTAAAAAAAAAATGCACAAGAGAGCTAAGTTTCATTGGTGCTCAGCACCTGAGGCAGGCAATCATTTACAGTTAAGCCTCATTTTGACTCTAGTTTTGTGGATATTCGGAACTTGTCAAATATGCTTTTACTCCTACTTTCCCCCCACACTTTATCTCCCATGATTTAAAAAACTGACCCATGAGTGTCTCATCAAAACTGCTGACACGCCACTCTGCCAGGTCCCATGCTGGTCCTTTGGGGGGTTGTGGATGTGCCTGTCTGGCAGCCATCGAAAGATGTTACCTATTTCTAGACATGTCTAGCTTTCTGAGGTTAAAAGTATCAGGGGCAAAAAAGCGCATGCATCAGTTTTGGAGGGCGCTGTAACAAAGTACCACCAACTGGGGGGCTTATAACAACAGAAATTTATTCTCTCACAGTGCTGGAGACCAGAAATCTGAAATCAAGGTGTGGGCAGAGCCCTCCCTACCCACTCTGAAACTTCTAGGGAAGATTCGTTCCTTTCCTCTGTCCTAGTTTCTGGCGGTTGCTAGCATTTCTTGGCATTCCTTGGCTTGTACACACATCAATCCCATCTCTGCCTCCACCTTCACGTGAGCTTCCCTGTGTCTCTTACTGTGTCTTCACATGGCCTTCTGATGATGACACCGGTCACAGGATGCAGGGTCCAAACTAACCCAGTATGATTACTGGGTCACTCATTACTTCTGAAAAGGCTCCATTTCCAAATAAGCTCACTGTCTCAGTCTGTTCCAACTGCTATAACACAATACCACAGACTGGGTATAAGCTCTTATAAACAACAGAAATTTGTTTTTTACATTTTGGGGGGCTGAAAGTCCAAGATGAGGGTGCAGTCATGGTCAAGTAAGAGCCTTCCTATGGGCTGCAGATTTCTTACTGCGCCCTCGCATGACGGAATAGTCACGCTCTCAGGGCCTAAGTTCTGAGGGATAGTGTTCAATCCTGTATAGTCGTTGGTAAAATACAGTCAGTGCTATTAACATTTATATAGGCCTATCTCATTTCATGATCACAACCATGCAAAGCAGGTTGTTACAATTTTACATACCAGATAGAAAGGAAGTTGGCACCATTAAGTGAGCTGCCCGGAGTCACACCGTTAATCATTGGTGAACCCTAGATTTGAATGTGCATTTGTTCAACGGAACAGTCCATGCGCTATGGTTTCATTTTTGCCGCACCATACTAAGGTGGAGAATGGTGCCCTTCGTTTTCCACTTGCCCCACCAGCTCCACACTTCAATGACCCACTCTGTGCTCTTGGAGCTGAACTCTGCAAACTGCATCACCAGGACAGCCCTGCACTCACTCTGAGCTGACTTCCAGTTGAATTTAGCGGGTGAGAGGCATCAGCGGCCTGGACGGGAGCTGGCCGGGCAGGGTGCATGTGCCCAAGGCGCCTTCACTGCTGCTGCCTGAGGGTTGGCAGTGGCTGATACGTCTACGCGGGCTCCTGTTGGGTGGCCCGTCTCCAAGTGCTGCAGTTCCAAGTGGGTGGTAATGACTGCTCCTCCTTGCCCTTTCAGGCATAGGCTGGTCCCTGGGTACTTGTAGCCCATCCTTGGTTCCCTTAACCCTGCCCCTAGCTTTGTAAAAGTTTTGATTAATCTTTCTTTAATTACCCTTCAAGTGCACCATCTGTTTCCTAACAGAGAAGCCAGGCTGGATCTGGTTTCACAAACTGGCAGGATATGCCATGGGCTCTTTCAGCTGGCTGCAGCCCTTTACAGCCGTACTAGCCAAGAAAGAAGAGAAAGCAAACGATTTTCTGGGGACAGCGGACGGCGGACATTCTGGGCAAAGGTGGATTACCTAAGGCATGGGGTGGTCAGAGCTGTGGGTGGGACTAGGTCTAAATTTCAAAGATAAGATGCTTTATTTTAGATCAGGAGTTCTCCATCTTTTTTTGTCGCTGTAATGGCTACGCCACAGAGCCCAAGATTTTGAGGATTGTATTTCAAGAATGGTGCTATCACACTTTGTCTATTGGCTAATCAGTAATATCAAATACAGATAACATACTTTGTCTATTAGCTAATCAGTAATATCAAACTCAGCTTTTAGAATCTGGGCAAAAGTAGAAAATAGTTTTTGTAAGCTTAAAAAGACTCCAGGGTCCCTGGGTGGCTCAGTCAGTTAAGCATCTGACTTTAGCTCTGATCATGATCTCACAGTTCCTGAGCCCTGCATGGGTTGAGCTCGAGCCCCGCTTTGGGGGAGCGCAGTCCCAGGGTGAACATGGCCCTCATTTGGGTGAGCCCTGCTTCTCTCTCTTTTTCTCCTGTCTCTCTCTTTTTCTCTCCCCCTTGTGGGATTCTGTCTCTCCCTCTCTCTCTCTCTCTCTCTCTCTACCCCTCACTTACTTGTGCCCTCTTTCAATAAATAAATAAATAAATTTAATTTAATTTAAAAAATTAAAAGACTCCATAACCCAATGGAAAGAAGTTAATGACATCATCTCTCCAACTCACCACTCTTCCCCTAAAATGTGGTAATCTGTGGTAATTGATGCTGGGGAGTCTACAGATTTCTGATGGGGAAGCGCTTCTTTAGACAAATACAGAAGTTTTGAATGTGTAGGTGAATGCCCTTAGGCAACGCTAGGAATTGGTTTTTAAATTACACTTTGTATATTAGAGTCGTCTTTCTGAGGTGTATCAAACTGACCTCACGGTGATAGTCACTAAGAAATGGAAATGGAGCATAAATCCGTTCTCAACCTTTCTCTGAAACCACTGACTCACTCTGCATCGCTAGATCAGAGGATCGTTTAAACTAATGCCAGTTATATAACCAAGTAAATGCCCTGTCTGGGACAGACAGAAAAGATCCAGGGGGAATTCTATGTCTATTGCTTACATTTGGGTAAAATTCTATTTCAGCTGCCAGCTTGCAAGAAGTTTAATTAATTAGATGTCCCTTACAACTAATATATGAATTTCACACATCTGTTTAAAAATCCGACGTGGGATAAGATTAGCATAAAACAGCGTACACAAAAACAAATAAACACTCTTTGCAGGTGTTTTGACAAGTAGCTAAATTCACTCACATAGTTTCTTGGGAGGTATATAATAAGTTAAAGCCCTAAAACCGTTATTCTTTCTGAAATGATTTGAATTCTACAAAATAGGCCGAAAACCGTTCTATGATGTTTCACCATTTGGCCAAGCGTCCAGAACTCGTTTTCATATGACGTAGTCCAATTCAGAACACTACATGAAAAGTTATCTGTTAGAGCGTGGTATAATGTGTTTCAGATTTTTGTACAACTTTCTGCACTAGGTTTGCGTATAGTGCAGGAATCATCCTGAGCTCTCCCAACGACCTTCCTTCCTAGGAGAGGCATTGCCTAATTCGGTTTGGCTTCTTATGTAATGACCTATATCATTTTCCCCATAAAGAGGAGAGGCTGGCTCCATGGACCTGAGCCTGTGTTGATCTCCTCACCCAGCGCTGGGGTTTCTCACCATACGACGCTTATGGTAACACAAAACAAAGCAGAGCCTTTAATCAGCCGATATACCCCTTGAAATTCTGGTTAAAAATACGTGTTGAACAGCAAAGTATACCCCAATTCATTTACTGAACTGAGGGGTGTCTATTTATTCGATCATTGCTTCTATCACTGAATAAGGAGCTGTAGGGGACGGGTACCAGAGAAGAAGGAATAGGACCTTGGTTCATACTGTTTCTCTGTTTAAGATCCTTGCCTATTCTCCTGGTAGTTGTAGCCATTTCTAGAAAAATAAATAGGATGAAGGCGGCTGACGTGGCCAACTGTACAGATTCTTTTTTCCCTCCAAGCAGAACAGAGGTTGCTTGAAGCTGCAAAAATGGAGCAATCACATACTTCCGTTTCAGCCTCAATGTGAATTTCAGGAATATTTATCTCTGAATTTTTTTTTCCCTTTGTCTCTTCCACGGATTTCTCCAGCACTATTTTCTGCCACGCTTCTACCAGGGTGAGAGTAGCGACTACAAAGAAAATTGTTGTCTGTCTCACTAAACGCTTCGGAACATGAGTAAACAACGCATGAGCAGAAGATAACAACCTTGCTAAGATTCTTTATTTTTTTTAATGTTTACTCAGCAACCACAGCATGCAAAATCGCAAATGAAATTTATGCACAACAAGCCTTTACTCAAAAAAAAAATACACTTCTGGAGAGATAATTGCTCTCCATTGCATAGGCAACTTACACTGCCTGTTTACAAGGAATTACAACTTAAGCAAGGGACACACACATCTTAGTTGGATCATTTCCTACTTAGGGATAGAAAAGATATACAATAGCCTTGGTATAACACCAAAAATGGTGTAAAGTTAGACTATCATCCCTTTTCAAAAACTTTAATGCCAGTGTTTTAACTTTTTTTATTTTGTTTGCTTTTCACAGCCTTTGCTTTGGAATTAAGAACGTACGTTGTTTATGCAGCATATTATACAACACTTGTAACAGGGACTGGGAAACATCCCCTGAATAAACACAGGTTTAGGGTTGAATTGTCACATGAAGTAGGACAAGGTCCATAAGTAGCTTCGCATCAGTTCTGTCGGTAATGACTATTAGTTAACAAATAAGTTAATCCTAGGGTGCCTCGGTGACTCCTTCGGTTGAGTGTCTGACTCTTGGTTTGGGCTCAGGTCATAACTCACAGTTTTGCGAGTTCGAGCCCCACATCCGGCTCTGCACTGGAAGCCTGAAGCCTGCTTGGGGTTCTCTGTTTCCCTCTCTCTCTGCCCCTCACCTGCTTGAGCGTGCTCTCTCTCTCAAAATAAAAATAAGTAAACATTAAAAAATAAATAAATCCTTCTTGTAGGATTGGTGGACTTTGGAATTAGGTAGAGGCAGGATTTTGGATGTGTGATGTTAGCAGCAGCACCAGAAGTCATAGCTGCGCAGTAACTGCATCTTTGAGCATTGACTCCATGCCAGGCAATGGCAAACACTCTGTGCAACAATCCTGAGAATTCTTATAAAATCCTGAGAGATCAGTATTGTGTCCATTTTACAAATGAGAACACTGAGAATCAAACAGGTAGAATTATTTACCCAAAGTCAGCTGGATTGTGATTCCAATGGAACCTGGCTTCTCATTACAGCATTTCTCATTACTATGGCAGCTGCCACATCTCGGCCACCGCCATGTCCTTCTGCAACCATCACATACGTGGAACGTATGGAACAAGGCACCAGGGAGTTAGGCTTGGATTTATTCCTCCCCAAAAGCTCCCAAGAACACCACCTAACACATAATATCACTCATATTTATTAAATTAATTGATTAATCGGCTAACATTATTTTACAATTAGTATTAAATAGAGATGCTACTTTAAGTGGTTTTCATCTATTAACACACTTACCACCAATACTGTCCAGTCACGCAAGCGAAGCTCCCGTCCCAGGTCCTGTGTCTCAAGGGACCCAGTGCTTCAGACTGTCTGACTCAAAACTTTCCCCATCTCGTTCCTGGGCCTGGGACCGCCCAGGACAATCAGCCACAAAGCTAGCTCTCACCCTTTTGCAAATTTAAATGACTTCTCTTCAGTCATATTCCATTTGTTTCAATTATGGATACTTGGTCAAAGACAAGAAATACGAGGAATGTTGCTGCGGAACAACAAGCTAATGAAAACTACTAAAAAGAAAATCATTTTGCAAATGTGCTTCACCATCAACTTCATCATATTTGTATTCACAAGACTGGAATTCTTATCTAGCAAAGCAAGATGTTTCCAGTAATTCACTAAAGGAATTTTTAAGGAGAAGAAGAGCGACAATCTAGCTTTTCAGTCCTCAGAATAAAGACGAGCCACATCTGAAATGAATTGGTGGAAGCCCCTGCAAAACAGAGGCTCCTCCCTCTAATTTCATGACTTAAAAACAAAAACACAAAGGAGGGCTAATTTGATTGGGCATTTAAAAAGAAAAATGCAGCAACTCCAAGCGGAAGCAATAAAGCAGATTTTTATTTTTGATGTTGCAATAAGCAGTTAATTGCAATCTATAAGTTAGTAAATCTTGAGTCACAAAACTCAAACCTAATATAATATCATTAAAAAAACAAATCCTGTTTCTCTTCCACATGTAAGAAAAACCAGAACCTAAACGAGAATTATGTCCATGCAAGATAAATATTATTAAATGTTGCACTAAGGTAATAAATTACTTTAAAACTATGCTAATAATTAAGAATTTTAAAAAATTTTAATGTTTATTTATTTTTGAGAGAGAGAGAGAGAGCGAGAGAGCGTGCACTCCAAGTGGTGGAGGGGCACAGAGAGAAGGGGATTAAGGATCCCAGGTGGGCTCTGCACTGACAGCTCAATGTGGGGCTTGAACTCACTAACCATGAGATTGTGACCTGAGCCACCCGGGTGCCCAATATTTAAGAACTTTTATGGTGATGAATTTATTAAAACTGTATAAAAGTGGGGCACCGGGGTGGCTCAGTAGGTTAAGCGTCCGACTTCGGTTCAGATCATGATCTCGCAGTTCCTGAGTTCGAGCCCCGTGTCAGGCTCCATGATGACAGCTCGGCACCTGGAGCCTGCTTCAGATTCTGTGTCTCCTCTCTCTCAGTTCCTCCCCTACTTGCCCTCTGTCTGTCTCTCTCAAAAACAAATAAAGATTTTAAAAAGTTAAAAAAAAAAAAACTGTATAAAAGGTAACAGTCTGAAGGCATCCATGAGATTTTTTTTCCTGTACTTTACAAATGGATTCTTAGATCTGTGAAATCTTGGCTCAGAATCAATGATAGTTGAAAAGGGGTCTCTCATTCTTTCAATGTGTTACACATGATGGCTTATTAAAGAGAAAAGGCCGACCTTCTCACTTTACAGGTTTAATATTTCAGGAAAAAAGTAAACAGAAATTTGTGTAAACATTTCATCTCTTTACAATTTGGTTTTTGATGAAAACCCTATTGTTTAAATATATCTCACTTATCTATCATAATTTCTATGGCCTCCGAAAGACGATATGCATGTTTAAGTCCAGAGATTCATGTGGGGAAAGTGGACGGCATTTTTTGACGGGTGTCAATCGGAGGGACTTCAGAAGATAACCTATTTCCCTAAGCAGGTACCAATCAACAATTACACTGCTTTAAAATCAGGGGGGGGCGCCTGGGTGGCTCAGTTGGTTAAGTGGCCGACTTCAGCTCAGGTCATGATCTCACAGTCTGTGAGTTCAAGCCCGCGTCGGGCTCTGTGCTGACAGCTCAGAGCCTGGAGCCTGCCTCAGATTCTGTATCTCCCTCTTTCTCTGCCCTTCCCCTGCTCATACTCTGTCACTATGTCTCTCAAAAATAAATAAACGTTAAAAAATTTTCAAAAATTAAAAAAAAATAAAATAAAATCAGGGGCGCCTAGGTGCCTCAGTGTGTTAAGCATCTGACTTCAGCTCAGGTCATGATCTCATGGTTTGTGAGTTTGAGCCCTACATGGAGCTCTGTGCTGACAGCTCAGAGCCTGGAGCCTGCTTCGGATTCTGTCTCCCTCTCTCTCTGCTCCCCCCCAACAACTCGTGCTCTATCTCTCTTTCAAAATTAATAAACATTAAAAAAATTTTAAACAACAACAAAAAATCATGCCAGACAGGTCTCATTATTTAGGGAAGGGACAGAAGTTAGGAGGCCTAGACCACCGGTCATGCTGTGGGGGACCCCAGGCTGAGCACTACCAGTGTGGAATTACTACAGGACTGCTGTCCTATAGATGACGCTTCAGGAGTGATTCTTTCTGTTTTTCTGTTGTTGGAACTCTTGCATTAGTCCCCTTACCTAAGGTAATACATCTCTTGCAGAATTGTTACAAGAATTAAATGATCATGGAAGCAGACCAAGTGCCCATCAACTGACGAATGGATAAAGAAGTTGTGGCACATATATACAATGGACTACTACATGGCAATGAGAAAAAATGAAATCTGGCCATGTGTAGCAACATGGATGGAACTGGAGGGTATTATGTTAAGTGAAATAAGTCAGTCAGAAAAAGACAGATACCATATGTTTCCACGAATAGGTGGACTTTGTGAGACTAAGCAAAAACCAGGGGGAGGGAAGAGGGGAAAGGAAAAAAAGACACAGAGAGGGAGGGAGATAAAACATAAGAGACTCTCAAAGACTAAGAACAATCTGAGGGTGAGGGAGGTGAGGGAGGGGGGAGAGGGGGTGACGGACATTAAAGAGGGCATGTGTTGGGATGAACACTGGGTGTTATATGTAAACCAATTTGAAAATAAACTATTATAATAACAAAAAAAAAAAAAAGAATTAAATGAGACAATGTGTGCTAGGCTCCTAGCAGATTTCTGGCATGCCGCATGTGTTAATAAGTACCAATGTGTTAATACCACCACCACTCAACATATTGTTAGTATTAATAGTATTGTTGTTACTTTCTTCTGCCTCCTCAAAACAATCTGCCCACCTGAACCCCAGTGCTATTCCTCTGGGCATTTGTGATACATTTCACCTCCTCTGAAGGAACTCATCATCAATGGTCTTCGAGACTAAGAGGAAAAATGTTTGTTACATCCAATGTCAGCCAGTCCCTAAAGGGTTGATGTAGTTAAAAAAGTAAACAAACAAAGAGATAAGAAGCATGTATTATTAGAAGAGAAACTTAGAAGCCAGAAGTAAAATTCTCCCATTTGACAAGGGAGCCAGCGCTGGAATAAAGACATTTTCCCACTTGGGTCTTCTCACATGGGCATCTGTCTCGCGCCAGCGTGTGCAAAGGACCGCAGAACGAGCAGCATCACAGCACGCACGCCAGGATAATCTTGACCTGCCAGTGGCTTCACCAGAGAGGAGCCAGAGGCTCAAACAAGCTACCAATTGCCACTTACCTGGTACTCGGGACTGCCTACAAGAACATAAACTCAGGAGGATTTAACTTCCCCAAAGCGCATATGCTTTCCTTTTTTGCATCGACCTTTCTTCAAAGCTGCACTACTGAAAAATTAGAAAACCAATGTTGAGAACACCTGAATTACCAGAAAGTCTCTTCGCTCAACTTTTGTTTTCATTATTTTGAATTATAAATCATCTCAAATGTACAGACAAGAAGAGAGGGCAATTCGAATACCAATGAATTCATGACCCTGATTTATTCCGTCTGAATACTTTGCCATTTTTGCTTCACGTTTCTTTTTTATGAGTGATACACCATAATGGATAGAATTCAGTCTGCTTTCTTCCTTCTTCCCGCTCCAGGAAATAACAAATTCTGATCCTAGATGGCGATTGGAATAAATCTGCCCAGGGCCCAACCGTACCCGCAAACCTTGTCTCCGTTCCCGTTTTCTCCCTGCTGCACAAGTACGCACACGCCCTTGTCTGCGTGGCCTCATGGGCAGAACAGCAGAACTATCATCTGTTTCTCCTTTCTTTCTTTCTTTTTTTTTTAAACCAACCTGACAGTTATTAATTGTTGAGTTAAATGTGTTTCTATCTATCATGGCTTCTGATATATTTTACTTAAGACTTATATTTGTTGCTCTTTTTTTTTTCTTACTTTTTAAATATACCTCTTTATCTTTTCATAAAGTTCCTGTTCCCCCAACCTTTTTTCCCATTTGCTCATTGGAAGGCTGTAAACAATATTCCTTTTCTTTAATGCTGCCATTGGTATTCTTTAAAAACACATTTATCTGTTAAATTCCCCCCCGCTCAAGAATCTAAAGTTTGTTGCTATTTTTATCCTCATCCCAAATCTGGTCCAGACCTCGGCAGAGTTTAATCGCTCCTATAGTTCCCCTCCTCCACCAGCACCTGCATTAATGATTATTAGTTATTATTATCATTTGTGAAACTGATTGTTGCAATTTTTGTAATTATTAATTAAACAAATTTCCTAACATTAAAAAATGATGCTTTGTCTTCATTTCTTGTGTCCTGAGTCTTTCCTCTGGGCTGATATTTTGTTTTGCTAAAGCACATTTTTTTTTTATGTTTTATTTATTTCTGAGAGCAGGAGAGACAAAGCATGAGCGGGGGAGGGGCAGAGAGAGAGAGGGAGACACAGAACCCAAAGCAGGCTCCAGGTTCTGAGCTCTCAGCACAGAGCCCGAAGCGGGGCTTGAACTCACAGACCCTGAGATCATGACCAGAGCCGAACTTGGACACCCAGGCACCCCTAAAGCACATTTTTTATTGACCTCTTAGTAAAGATGGACCCTCTTTGTTGCATATCTCTGAAATTGTCTTTATTTCCCTCTCTCTTAAATCAGGACATAACAGCATATAAAGTGATTTTTGCATTAATAGTTATTTTCCTCGATATTTTGAAATTATGACCCCATTATGTTTGTGCATACTCACGAGATGTCTGCTGAAAAGTTATTATTTTTAAGGTTTTTCTGTTAGAGTTCAAGATTGTCCCTTTATTTTTAGTATTCGGTAGTTTCACTTTAATTGTGGTAATAATATTGCAATATATAAATATGTCAAATCAATACCGCATATACCTTAAACATACACAACACTATATGTCAATTATATCTCAATTAAAAAAATATTTGCTGAGTATCTACTGTGTACTCTCCACTTTCTATGCTCTGTGGCTATAGTAGCAAACAAAATATATTAAACTCTTGTTTTTAAGGAGCGTGGATTTTAGTATGGGGAGACGATCATAAGCAAATAAATAAATAGATAAAATTTTAGATAGTGAAAAGTGTTAAGAAAAAGCATAGTAAAAGGGATAAAGACCTATGGGGATTCTCTTATATATCCTTGGCCAGGGAAGGCCTAAAGGATAATCCCTGATAGAGATGTGAAAAAGCAGAAGATTAAGCTATGCAGATATCTAAGGAAAGAGTGTTCTAGGCAGAGGAAATAGCATATGCAAAGGTCCTGAGGTCAGAATGTGGCTGAAGGGAACATTCTATGTGGTCTCTTAGCTATTCTAGTGAGTATGCAGTAGGATTGCTTTTAAAGGAGGGTAATTTTAAGAAGTAAAAAATGCAGCACATTGAGTTCAGATTGTAATGTTTCAGGAGGGAATGATAATATAGGAGAGAGAGGACCGTGGCAGCTAAGACATCTTGAAGGAGAGGAGAGGAGAACAGCAAAAGGGAGAGAGTTAACTTAACTGGGGTCCACGGACAGCTCATTTCTTCCAAAAGGGGGGAAGGCAGAATATGTGGGTACAGATGATCGCTTTTGTGATTAATACGCATGAAACTCTTCTGAGGAACTATATTTTCTCAGCAAAAGAAGAAGCAAGGAAACTAACTGCATGTGAGGAAAGGGGTCATCAACTTAAGACTTGAGGCAAGGAATGGTATGAGTGGTTGTCTTAGAAAATGCATGTACTGTTTGAAGTTAGCTACCCAGGCCTGGAGTTCAGGGAGGTTGCTGCGGTGTGTTAGTAGATTATTTATGATTTGTCCTGCTCAGAATCATAATACTTCATCTCTTTTCAATCCGAAAATACATCATTTTTATATTCTCAAATGTTGCTTTCCTCCGTTGCATCTAACATTTTTCTTTGAAACTTCAATTGGATGCAATTTAGAGCTTCTCGACTGAACATGCTTATTCCTTCTTACTCTTTGTGTATTTAATTTTTTTCTGTCCCTGCTTACGTTCTGGATGAATTCTCTATCATTAGCTTCCAATTCTCTAATTTTCCAACTATGTCCAAGTGAGAGCTGATGCCAGTATTCAGGCATTTTTTAAATAATTTCAATGACAGAGAACTGTCTGGATTCTGGAGGGGAGGTGGGTGGGGGATGGGCCAAACAGGTGATGGACATTAAGGAGGGCACTTATTGGGATGAGCACCGGGTGTTATATGTAAGTGACGAATCACTGGGTTCTATCCTGAAACCAATAATACACTGTATGTTAACTAACCTGAATTTAAATAAATAAATTTAAAATAAAATTTAGGGGCAGCTGGGTGGCTCAGTGGGTTACAAGTCTGACTTTGGTCCAGGTCATGATCACACGGTTCGTGGGTTTGAGCCCCCCCTCGGGCTCTGTGCTGACCGCTCTGAGTCTGAAGCCTGCTTCAGATTCTGTGTCTCCTTCTCTCTCTGCCCCTCCCCTGCTTGCACTCTGTGTGTGTGTCTCTCTCTCTAAAAAATAAACATTAAAAAATATTTTTTAAAGAAAATTTAAAAAATAGTTTCAGTAACTATATATTCTAAAATTTATAGTTGTCTTTCATAATCATTTTTCTAGATTATGTTTGTCTGAATTAGCTTCATAATTTCTTGTCAGTTTTATGAACGTCACCCCTGCATGTATCTCCTTGAGCACCCTGGACAGCGTTTGTTAGATTGCTATATAACATTAATCTCGCCAGGAGTGAATTCATATTCTAATTGCTGATTTAGTTTTCTTTATGTTGTTGTTGTTGGCTTTCTCAGTTTTGTGTTAGATTGTTTTTATTTATTTATTTATCTATCTATTTATCTCTCATCCTTCCTTATCGGAAGCTCTCCATGTTTGGACCTAGATCTGATGAAGACATGCTAGAACTCTTGCCTCAGAAATATCAGGCACATCGAGGACACAACAGGCAAGCCAGGAATAGCCTGATTCGAGTCCCAGTTGTGATGGTGTCTTTGACTTCCCCATGTGTAGGTTAGAGGTTCCTATAGAGCTGAAGTCCTAAGCAAAAGGCATCCATAGTTCTTCAATGTCTGTCACTGGCTGAGGGGGGAAGTGTCCCAAACAACCTTTCAGATTCAAGGAATAGGCCTGATTTTGGCTCCAACTCAGGAAGAGCATTTTAAATTCCTTTTAATACTCAAGCACTGATCTCTTGTCACCACTACAGGCTTCAGACCCAGGAAGCAGCTTGTCCAGGACTCCCACCGCCAACCACTTTACATTTCTGATGTGTGTCTGGACCAAAGAGTGTTTATCGTGTTTTCAAGTTTCTCTGTGGGTTTTGCATATCTCTTTTTATTTTCCTATTGGCTCTCTAGGTTAAGAACAGCAAGGCACATCAAATTGTAAACTTACTTCACCAACTTGACCTGAAATCGATTTTTTTAATGTGCTGCAGTTATCAGAACAGAAAAATGATGAGAATAGTAGCCCATATCAGAATTTTTTCTCAAAAAAAAAAAAAAAAAGTAGCTTCAGGAAAACACATTCAGGCCAATTCCTACACCTTTCAAATCTAGCATTCTTTGCTGATTTTGTCTGTCCATGCAGTTTGTACATGATGTTATTCACTTTTCATTCATTTATTCATGAAAAAGTAATTACTGAGAACTTACTGTGTTTGGCTTGGTGTTTATAATGTGTCAGTAAACAAAGATGTTTCTTTGTTTGCTTGTAGCCCTGCCCTCAAAAAGAATAAGTTCATGGCCAAACAGGGGTCAGGACACAAAGGAACAGCATGATAATCATCATGGTTATAGGATTACATTGATTGCTAGTGTTTATATTTTAGCGTTATATTATAGGCTCATTACACACACACACACGCATGCACACACACACACACACACACACACACTCATTCATATTTATGCACATGTAACTTCATTCAAACAACCTTATTTACCCCCATTTTATAAATTAAGAATTTGAGTCAGAGAGGTTAAGGAACTTGTCTCAGGCCACGCATCTAAAAATGATAGAACGGGGATGTAGTCCCAGGCAGACAGACTTCAGATTCCACAGTGCTCACCCTTTCTGCCTCTTTGTCTTGAGTATTCAGTTCTAAGTATGTCTGTGCATCTACTGTCTACCAGGAAGTATGCTGGGGACCAGACCTTCAGGTTTAGTAAGATGCTGCTGTGGTCCTCAGGAAAATGTTGGTCTATCTGTCCCTCTGAATTGCTTTTCTATTTTTGTGGTATGAGTTACCACAATTTAGCAGCTTAAAACAACATAAGTTCATTATCTTATAGTTCCGTACATCAGAATTCCAGTGGACTTGGCTGGTTTCTATGCCCCACGTCTCTCAAGGTATCAAAAGGCTGAGCTTTTATCAAGAGGCTCTGGGAAGAATCTGCTTCTAAGCACATTCAGGTTGTTGGCAAAATTCAATTCCATGTGGTTGGAAGGCTGAAGTCCCCATTTCCTTGCTGACTGTTGGTCAACGGTCTTCCCCAGCATCTCAAGGCCGCCCACATTCCCTCTTCCTCCTTTTTCAGAGCCAGTAACAGTGGGTCGAGCCTTCTCACTCTTGGAACCTGTACCTTTTTGGTGCCTCTTTCCCCTGCATCCCTCTTCTACCACATGTCTTAGATTCTTCTTCCTTCTTCTTCTCTGATTATATTGAGACAGTATCGATAACCCAGGACAATCGACCTATTTTAAGGTCATCCAATTAGTAATTAGTAACCTTAATTCCACCTGCAAATTCCCATCAGAGAACCTAGATAGAGTTTGAATAATCAGGGGACAGCCATCTTAGGCGTACATCTTTAAAATTCCACCTACCACCCCCTCACTTTGACAACTATCAACATGGACCAATCTTTTCTCTGGTGATACTTCCTGGCAGAAGTACCTCTTCTCTGGTGACACTTCCTGCTTCCAGCAGAAGCTAGCATTTTGCAGGAACAGGGGATTAACTGGGTACACCTCCAGAGTATGAAGTGCTTACTACCTAGGATAAAAAACGTGGGCAACCAAATAACAAGGAAGAGTCACAGATGCCCCCACAGAACTGGGAAGCAGTGTCTGTATAACTAAGATAGAATTTTGAGAGGTAGGAGCATCTAGGAACTTTTAAAGCAGAGAGGTCAAAGACACACCTCAACAGAATTTACTATTTTGCCCCAGACTGGTCATGATTAGGACCTTTCTACTAACTACTGTCAGACTTTCCAAGGAAGTTGGACTGCCCCTCACACGATTGTCCTTCAGAGTTCTTAAAGACTAAAGAATGCGCATGCAGGTTGTAGTTAATTCTTACTTAGCCAATAATTTAGTGTAGATAAATCATGAAGGGAGGAATAGGCAATCAGAGGGGGCTGAGAAAGAGAGAGAAGACACTCCTCTGTCCACCTCCCCTAGCTCCTTCCCCTGCACCATGACACTTTGTACTGCCATTGTCTTAACACTTCCTTTTACATCACGTGTTAAACATCCCCTTGTCCCCCAGGTGACCAGATCTAGCTACAGTGCAGCTTTTCATTTCACACGTAGGAAGCTCTCATCAAATATTTGCCAAATAAAAACAGTTTCGGAAGCATGTCTCATAAATAAAAACTTCAGCAAAGATATGCCAGGCTTCGGCTTCCGGAGTCTTCCTCTGACCTTCACATAGAGGACACTGGGAGCTATACAAGTTTGTAGACAGTGGCTGAGCCCTTGGGAATGAATCCCTGGGCCTCTCCACATGAGACTCAGGCGACCTTCCTTGCTCTTAGAGTCGGGAATGGCAACTCTCCTCTTGCTTTGACAAGAGAGGAAGAGTCAGGGGACTGTGAAGGAAGATTAGCTGTTAAAACAGGACTCTGGGATGTTTATTTGACTAGAACTGTTTTACTTTGTTTTGCTTTGCTTTAAATGGACTCATTTTATTTTTTTTAATGTAATTTATTGTCAAATTGGCTAAAATACAGTGTGTACAGTTTGCTCTTGGTTTGGGGGGTAGATTCCTGTGATTCATCGCTTACATACAACACCCAATGCTCATCCCAACAAGTGCCCTCCTCAGTGCCCGTCACCCGTTTTCCTCTCTCCCCCACTCCCCATCAACCCTCAGTTTGTTCTCTGTATTTAAGAGTCTCTTACGGTTTGCTTCCTTCCCTCTCTGTAGTTATTTTTTCCCTTTCCTTCCCCCATGGTCTTCTGTTAAGTTTCTCAAGTTCCACATATGAGTGAAAACATATGATGTCTGTCCTTCTCTGACTTATTTCACTCAGCATAATACCTTCCAGTTCCATCTACATTGCTGCAAATGGTATGATTTCATTCTTTGTCATTGCCAAGTAGTATTTCATTGTATATATAAACCACATATTCTTTATCCATTCCTCAGTTGATGGACATTCAGGCTCTTTCCATAATTTGGCTATTGTTGAAAGCGCTGCTATAAACATTGGGGTACATGTGCCCCAATGCATTAGCACTCCTGTATCCTTTTAGATTGCAATATAATCTCAAATTTTCCCCACTCCCCAGCACTCGCTATTATTAAAGCAGCCCAATTTCGCTCATTTTTGTTATGTGCCTGGTCCCTGCAAGTGTTTTTTCCTCCACAACTGTGCACCCCACCTCCCGCATAAATATAAACTCACCAACCAAGTTCACATGAAGAAAAGGGACTCCCATCTCCCCAGCTGTGGCTTGCCCCATCTGGCTGTCCTAATCCTGGAGACATCTTGGAGTCGATGAATAGTACCGGAAAAGCTTGCCCACAGGTTGTCTTTCTCTTAATTTATTCTCACTTTCTTCTTGGTTTCTATCCTTGGTTTCAATCATTAGCTATCAACACTAACCTTTACTCTCTTCATCACCATGACAACCAGCTGGGCCACCAGTATTGCCAGTATTACCAGTATTACTAGTTGCTCCAACACAAAAAGGAGTTGGCATCCCCTTCCCACCATCCCGGGGAAGCTGAGCTTTTTGACTTGATGTCATTTGTAATCACTGTGGAGGAAGAGGGAGGCAGAATCGAACAGATCCGCCACTTGGTTTTTGTTTGTTTTTGTTTGTTTGGCCCTGCACTTCATGGTCCTGTCCATGTTGCATAGTAACCATTTCCACTGTAACCATCCTGGTGTACACTTCTCCCCAGGAGGGGAATGGCCAGATGTCCTAGTTGCAGGGGACCATTCCTATTTATGCCTAGCATCTAGTGGAGATACGTATAGCATCCCATTTTACTCTCAAAAGCATCCCTGTTTGGGGCACCATCACCCATTAGCCAAGGGAGAGCCGTGTCCCTGATAAGAGTGCCCGAGTGCCAGGCGCCTCCTCGCTCCCTGAGATTTGCAGGATCCTACTGTGAGGAAGAAAATGAAACCACACTTTGGTAGATCTTGCCTTCCATCTGCCACATCTTTTTTGTTGTTCTTCTTCTTCTTCATGGAACTCTCAGACATAACCCCCCTCTCTCCTACCCTACTTCTCAGGTGCTATTTGTTCCTCTGTAATTTTTCCCATTGTATGATGATGGCTTGTCCCTTTTCAGACTCTTAAACTCTCCTGCCACACACATATTGATATTTCATTATTTTTCTTACACTTCGGGATTGTGGGTTTCTCTTTCATCTGAGTTTTGAATTAATATACCCTTCAGAAGGCTTCAGAGAAGCTGAACTCCTGTTAGCTCTCATTTCTGAGTCCATTAGAACCTATTCGCTAACCCCTTGTGTTGTTCTAACTCCGTTTTTCCTGGTTATGTTATCCTTTCGGCTCTGGTCCTTCTCCTCTCCTTTCTTAGGCTGATAAACTCCATTATTTTGTGATCAATTGCACTTCAATTACCTCAGCTTTTAGTGTCAGACTCTACATGGTCACGCCCCACACCTCTTGTCTCTCCTTTGTACAAATTTCGCCTCTGACCGACTTTGTGCTTATCTCACCTGCTTCTAATTCGGTTCAATTTTATTTCCAAGGGATACTAAGCAAGCTCTAATTTTGATAAATATACCCATGGCATCCTGAGCATTGTGTTGGAGCAGGGGAGAATAATCAATAGATGATTATACCTTCCATGGAATTCTGTCATGGGGATGTGGGGCGGTGGATCCAATTTGGGTAAGCTCAACCTTAAATCACCGTGGCAGGCATGCACGTGTATTTTTTTGTCTTTTTATGAAAAATATCTTTATTAAGGACTTATTAAGCACTATAAAATCCATCCATTTAAGTGTATATAATTCAATGACTTTTAGCGTATTTACAGAGCTGTGCAACTATTATCCCAATCCAATTCTAGAACATTCCCTTCACCCCCCAAATCCTTTGTACTCACTTGCTGTCAGTTCTCTTTGCCACCTCAGCCTCAGGAAATTACTAACTTACTTTCTTTCTCTCTATATTTGACTCTTTGGTATATTTTGTATTAATGGAGTCATATAATAGGTGGTATTTTGCAGCTGACTTCTTTCACTTAGCATAATGTTTTTGAGATTCACGTATTTTAAAAGGACATAGCCAACCACAGTTTCCCGGACACACAGAACATTCTTCTACCTTTCTCCTCATTCCTACAGTAAATAAGTCCATTTAGAGACTGTCTTTATGGCATGTGAGTGATGTCTAGACTGGTAGTTGTACTGGCAAAATCATCACTCCCTGCCCAGTGTAGACCTGCAGACATGTTCAGTTAAATACATGGGTCCCTCCCAGGGACTATGAACCATCAATGGAGAGGCAGCTGCCTCTAAAATATAGGCTTTCTATCATGCCCGATGCTCAAGGCACTAGCTTGTATCTTCCTCCACTTCTTATAACAGATTTAAATCCAGAAGTATTCAAAGAAACCCTGACTGAGAAACATTGTTTTATAGTACTTGTTTTCAATTCTTTTTTATGTTTGTATTTGCTTAAACAACCAATATGCACCCACTCTGTTTAAATATGTCAAGATCCAAAAAGGAAAACAGAAACCACTATGGGTATTTCCAGCAGAGAGGATTAAATACAGGCCTTAGTTATAGTGATGGGCTGGAGATACAAAACAGCAAACACATTACTGAGAGGCAAGGATCAGTTCCCACCAAGGGACTTTCCAAGGGAGGATATGAGCTGTCTCTGGGGAACCCTGGAGCCTGTGTAATCAGACCACTACTACTGTCATACCGTCACCCCACTGTCACCCTCCATGTCTTCTGTCACTATTGCAGCTGCTGGAGTGGCTTCTCTCCTCGTCTCCCACGCTCTCTCTACTTCAGAACTCTCACTAGCTGACCCATCCTGAAGCCCATTGGCAAAGGAGACTGAAAATTTAACATGTGGAGTCTCAGCACTTGTAAGGTGAGCCTAACTCAGAAGCATCCAAATGTAGCTGTGAATGAACTTGCAAGAACTCCGTCTCCATCCCCAGCCCCATATTTTCTATTTCGTTTAAGAAAGGTGTTAAGGAATCCTAATCTGTAACACCAGTGAAAGCAATGTACCTCCAGCAGGGGTAATCTGGGCATCAGGAGCTGTACTCTCTCAGTCTTGCCCTCCCCTTCTGCCAAGATCCCGTAGGAAACTCTTGGACTCCCAGGGACAGAAAGCCCAGTGAGAAAATGTACCTCTAATACTTCGGGTGTTTTTTTTTCTCCCTCACATCATCAAAAGGGACATGAAAGGATGATGGAGTTTATTTTCTAAAGGCAAAGAAGAGATCAGGACAATTTTCTTCATATAAATCAAGATTTGTTATAAGGACGCAAGGGATTAGGAGAAACTCCTCAGCTTCTTGCACGGTGTGTGGTATGTAGCAGATATTCGATAGATCTATTTGAATAAAGGAAGGTCACTGTTCCTTTTTCAGACATGTCCTCACTCTGGGTCTCAGATGTTTTGATATTAGAATGCACAGCTAGCCTGAGGGAGAAAGCTGACGCTTATGTCGTTGTTGGTGCAGTTTGGCCCGATTCCCTTAAGAAAGGCTCGGTTGTTCCCATACTTTGTTGTTCTCTTGCTGCCAGGGGATGCGAGACCTCAAGATCATTCTCTTTCTACTTCAGGCCACTTCCGGCTTCCACTGACTCAGGCCGTGACCTCCGGGTAAATCAGTAAAGCTTGGCATTAAGTGAGTGAGTTTCTCTTGTGCTGTGTGGCAAAAGCTGTAGCAACGTCATGCAGAAAGATCCACTTAGTTTGGTTTTCGTCAAAGAGCAGGAGCTTGGCAGACTTTTCCAGTGTCACGGATTCCTCTCCACGGAAGGGCAGGCAACTTCACTGGTGATTAACTTGGCAACAAGGCATCAGTTTGTGATCCTGGTCTCAAGCGCAGCTCAAATATTACGTTCTTATGCCTTTATGGAGCTATAAACACGACTAACTGTCCTCCTCCGTGCTTCTGGAGCACTTGCACGAGACCTTTCTCGTGTCCCGTACACTGGGTTGAAATTACCTTATTGCCTGTCTCTATAAATAGGTCATTAATTCATTGAAAGGAAGAAGCATACTTCCTTACATTGAACATTGTAACCCTGGGGTATAGTCAGTGTCTGACTGCCTGCTCTTGAAATAAAATGAGCCTCTGGACTTAGCTTGGTCATATTCCCAGAACCATTTTCTTTTGCTTCCCTGGTAATAGAATGTCAGCAGGGCATGTGTTGCCCAAAGAAATTTGCCAGTCTTTCGGTCACCTGACTGTAGCCGTGACACTAAGGCTTTGCTCATGCAAAGTGAGGGGTGGTGAGTTCCACTCTGAGGTCTTATTCCTCAAAGGACAGTGTATGAGCTCCCTTGGTTGTTTCCCTCACTACTGCTGGCTGGGGACAGTGAGACAATGCCACTCACTTGGATCCATCTACCCAGGGAAGACACATATCAGGGAAGACAGCTACTTTCCAGTCCTACATTGCCTACTTTCCTCTGGTTGCAACATGAAGGATAAATAAATTCCAGTGTTTTTTTTAAGCCACTGTGTATTGGGTCTTTTTGCTAGTTTACATCGTAGCTAATTGAATATTATCATTCCAAATTCCAAATAAAAGGAGTATCAACCAAGGACCCAACAGGGAACATACACAAAAATTAGGATAACTCAAGGAAGGTATATTTACAAAATGATTATTATAAGACTGTGGTCGTAGAGGAATCACAGGGATAGTGCAGTGTCCCAGGTCTAATGGTATCTGACCTGCTACCACTCTGAGGTCCTAAGAGGTGAGTTAAGGGAGCAGGCAGTCAGCCCTTCATGGAGAGGTGGTTGTGAAGAGCTGGAACCATTAAGAGGAGTATATCTTTCAGTCAAAAAATGCCTCACTCTTCTCCCTCACTTTTGTCCCCCAAGACTGATGCAGAAAATATAGGTAGAGAGATAATCCATTATGTTTTGCTTTGGTGTCCTTATCTATGTTTACATGCGGGTTTTAAAATAAGTTCTAATAAACTGTTTAATTAGAAGCTCAGTGGGACTTACTTCCTCCTGTTGCTGATACTGCAATGACAGATTCAATAAATAATGCAGCGAACATTCCCTAGCAGGTCCAGTGCTAACCAGTGGAGACCAGAGACTTGGGACTGGTCCCTACGGAGCTGAGGAACTCAGCCTATTTTTCACCTAATCTTTTCCAGCGGTTCAACTCAGGGTATCCATAGTGGCTTGTGTCAACTTTTTAACGTTTTCTTGAAAGTCCCAAAACATGATGATGACATGTTTATTAAACTCCTATTTAGTAAACACAGGTCTGTTGAGAGAGAACTTAGCATCTGGCCGTGGTGCCCTGAAAACAATCGGCAAAGAACCATGATTACTGTAGCGGGCACTTCAGAAGAAACTAAAAGTTACTCCAAGTCATATTAGAATAGAAAACTGTACAGGTCAGAGTTCTTAGCAATAAGCAACAGAAACAAAATTTGGCTATCTTAATCGAAAGAGACTTCACTGGAGGGCTATCAGGAATATACAGAAAGAAGGCATCTGAAGAGTCAAGCAAAAACATAATGGGAAGAATCTATACTAATTAGGGGAGGCTGGATGACTCAGGGGTTTAAGCAGTTGACTCTTGATTTCAGCTCAGGTCATGATCTCACAGTTTGTGAGATCGGGCCCCAGGTCAGTCTCTGTGCTAACAAAGTAGAGCCTGCTTGAGATCTTTCTCTCTCTCTCTTTCTCTGCTACTTTCCTATTCTCTCTCGCTTTCTCTCTGTCTCTGTCTCTCTCTAAAAATAAATAAATAAACATTAAAAAATAAGTAATTAATTGATTCGGTAGAGACTAAGCTGCTGTAATAAGGAAATGCCGAAACGCTGTGGAATATGCTTGCTGGCCGTGACCTCATCCTCACATACGAGTCAGGCTAGCCCACACAGGTCAGCCCTCTCCACAACATCGAGCAGGGGTCGAGGTCCCTTCCATTTCATTGCCCTGCCATCCCCGAAGGTATTGTCCTTTTTTGCAAGATCAGACCTATGTTGATACAATGACCTCATTTAAACCTGCAGAAATTGGAGAAAGAAAGGAGAGTGAGGGCAAGGGAATGACCCAATGGTCAAACTCATCACATCTGCTCACATCCCAGGGTCTTAAACTTGGTCATTTGGTCACACATAGCTACAAGTAAGGATGGAAATTTAAGTTTATAATTGTCGGTCATGTACCCAGATTACACTTGAATAAAATCAGTAAGAGAAGGATGGATGCAGTGGAGTGTTAGCTGTCTCAGCCACATCCGAGGACTCCCAAAGGGATAGCCAAGTCAGAGCCACAGCAAATGTCATTCTGCAGAAAGAGTTTTGTCTGTGTGTGTCCCTGGCCACAGCAGTGAGGCTGACCTCTTTCTGCCCCCATAAGTTACATCTATCCACTGGAGTTTCAGAATCTCAGGAAAGAGAGTCCTACTGACCTGGGCAAAATTAACAAGTGTCCACCGATGGACACTCTGAGGCAGGAGGAGAGGAGATCTATGCCTTCAAATTCCATAATGGAACCCAGCACTAACACCCCCAAAAATAAACCCAATGACAAGTTCCCCAAATTAAATGCCTAGAAGAGAGTATTTGATATTAGAAAGCTGAAACCTGCCATAAAATATATCATTATAAAGAAGCTCTTGTCTCAAAATTATCCTATAAATATTTTCCTTCATTCACTTCACTGTCCATTCACTCCAGTTTTATGTGTTATTATAAACTCTAAGAGTTACTGGTGGCACAGTACTGAAAGTAGCCTTATAAATTCTTTTAATATTTTAAATTTATTTTTTAAACTTTTTTTTAACGTTTATTTATTTTTGAGAGAGAGAGAGACAGAGTGTGAATAGGGGAAGGGCAGAGAGAGGCGGAGGCACAGAATCCGAAGCAGGCTCCAGGCTCTGAGCCTTCAGCACAGAGCCAGACGCGGGACTCGAACCAACGAACTGCAAGATGATGACCTGAGCCGAAGTAGGATGCTTAACCGACTAAGCCACCCAGGTGGCCCTAAATTTATTTTTATCTTACAGAGTAAGAGAGCATGTGAACAGGGTAGAAGGGCAGAGGGAAAGAGAGAGAGAGAGAGAGGGAGAGAGGGAGGGAGAGAGAGAGAATCTTAAGCAGGCTCCACACTCAGTGTGGAGCCCAACACAGGGCTTGATCCCACAATCCTGGGATCATAACCTGATCTGAAATCAAGAGTTAGACACTCAACTAACTGAGCCACCCAGGCATCCCCCCACACCCCTCTTACAAATTCTTGACCAAATTTTAATAGCTATCAAAGGGGGTGGAAAGTGATGATTTGGGTGAATTATTGAGTAGTCTTATAGATCTAATAGTTTCTAGCTCATGTCACAGAAATAATGCTCAGGTTCAGTTCCACAGCAGTAGAAAGAACATAACTTTAGCATCAGACAAACATGGGTTTGACCCATGGAATGTAGTCTAGCCAAGTAAATTTCCCTCTTTGAATTTCATTTTCTCATCTATACAGTGGGATAATAATCTCACCATAGAGGGCTATTTTAAAAGCTAAACTAGAGCATGAATAACAACTGTTTGCAGTGTGGTAGGCACTCAGCAATTATCAGTTTCATTCCCTACCATTTCCATCCCCTTGATATGCTTCATTTAGTTGCCAAGATAATGTGATGTCTGCTTTAGGGATACAACATATATTACAGTTAAAAGGCATCGTTTCTGGCCAGAAAACATATGGTCAACACACATGAATAACTTGAATTGCATAAGCAGTTTTTTCTAATGAGTACTTCTTCCTCATCCAAATTACAGTTTAAGCCTGTCTAGAATTCTAAACAGCTAATAGCGTGAGGTCTGATTTATTTAAAGAGGTGAGTGAGAGAATATTGCAAAGATTATCCATCTAATTGGTATCCCAGTGTAATTCTCAAAACGTTAAAAACATGACTCTCGTGCAACCATAGAATAACTATGTGCGTAATGTTTTATTTAACTTATTAATTAAAGAAACAACAGGTAAGATGACAAAAGTGGTTCAAAGTATCTGAGGAATGGTGATGCATATAGTAAGTCAGTCAAAGGAATACTGAAATTAATTTGGTAATAGATATAACATTGATTAATGCCCTATAGAGCAATAAAACTGTAACCTTTGAGATTCTCTCTTTATCTGGAAGACATCCTGAAGTTAACATGTTACTTCTTAGTATCTGGACTCTAACCAAATAGTAAATAGCAAAATCAAACAAATGCGCATTCCCTAAATGACTAAAGAAACCTTGTGTGAGCCAGTTAAATAACATTCCAATATAACATTGAAAGGACATGGAATTATACTTTTTGCTTTATTTCCATGTTTTAGATAACTTTTCTTAATAGCAAGAAGCCCATTGTTAACTGACTATAGCACCTAACTAACAGCCTTACTTGGATTATTCAAAAAGAATCAATTGCACACCTCACCACTTCCAACTTTGAAACTAATCGATGGAACAATAGTGAAAATAACACATTTCCTGGGGCGCCTGGGTGGCTCAGTCAGTTGAGCGTCCGACTTTGGCTCAGGTCATGATTACACGGTCTGTGGGTTCGAGCCCCATGTCAGGCTCTGTGCTGACAGCTCAGAGCCTGGAGCCTGCTTTGGATTCTGTGTCTCCTGCTCTCTCTGCCCCTCCCCTGCTCATGTTCTGTCTTTCTCGCTCTCTCAAAAATGAATAAACATTAAAAAAAAATTTTAAATATCACATTTCCTACTCAAATCATTTTACAACTCCTTCTTTCTCTTCCCTTCCTTTTCTTGATTAAAATTTCACAATTCATTAAAACAAAATGGCATATGGGCAACAGATATTTTTGAACAGTAACAGAAAGTATTAACTTCTAGAAAGTTTTAATATTGGGTGACCCCAAGAAATTACGTGCAAGAAAGCTGTCATTTTTCCGATCTGCCCACAGAAACCATGGCAAACAAAGACAAAGATATATATTAAGGTTCACATTCTTTTAACTAAATAAGGAATTCAGATTTTAAATGACAATCAAAGTGTCTGGTAGCTGCAGGGCTGGCCTGAGGCAAAACCATAAAATCTGCAAAGTGTGATTTTTGTGTTCTCTCATCCCCTTCCTGGCTCCTCTCTACTTTCTTCTGCCCATCTGTTCATGACAATATTCACTCATCTTGGCTATTCAGCCTAATCCCCCGGGATACCCTGCTCTGGGCTGCCCTTTCTAGCAAATGCCTCGGACATGGAAATTTTCCCATCTTAGAGAATAAGAAATTTCTCTGCCCCTGTATATGTAATTCATTGTACATACACGAATTCTTCTGGAAATGATTTCTCTTAAGTATAAAACTCCTTGCCGATAATTTGTCCATGTGCACCCCATCTCATGTAATAGTTTGTGTGGATAGCACATGGGTGTAATTTAGGGATACAATATATATAATAAATAAAGGGTCACCAATACTATGACTTTGTGGAGTCAGGCTTCCTCAAGAGTCCCTTAAAATCAACCCTGTAGCAGCCCAACTGGGTGGCCTTTGTTGACTGACACTGACTGACTGCCTCTGCCAGACTAATGTTGCTTTCACTTTTATTAATGAAGTCTTTTCTAAGCCATGTGTCTGCTCTTAGGTCAAATTATCCTCTTTTTTCTTTTATCTTCTCAGACACTGAAGAATCTGGATAGATGGAAAAAGTTTTTTATGAAGAGAAGTGACACGAAAAGATAATTTAAGAATGACCTACATTTGGGGAACTCTTCAGGGGAAAATACTTACTATGCCTCACAACTAATGTACCCAGCAAGAACCCATGTGTGTGCATAGTGTCTAATGCTTACTGTGTCCTCATTTTGAAATCACCCATAAGTTTTATTCACGTCAAGCAGAAGTAAATTCTATTTAACTCATGACTATGTCATGGGCATAAATTATTTCAAATAAAAAAATGATGGAATATCTTCTATATAAGGCACTCCAGGTACTAAAAATGTACACACATGCAATACACCAGAGTTTCCCAAACTTTCTTGGTTCACAGCATCTTTGGTGTCTCATTAGGTTTTTCTCCACAACACTCACTTAGGGAAAAGAAAGTAATACCTGAAAGTGTCATGTATTGAGTAATTAGGTCCTACGAAGTTATTAACTATTATATCATAACAAGTTAACAGCCATTTGAAAATGATAAAATAAACAACTATGAAAGTAAACGGTATTTGAAACTTTGTTTCTATTTATTAATGGGATGTATATACCTGTTACAAATTCTTAAATCAGATTACACTGCTACCCTCATTTCTCACCCCACATTAATTTTTTGTGTGTTTTTTATCACCACGAATCATCAACAACTCAACTTCGCTAAGTGTGGCCTCATGGAAAAGAATATAGCATGATCTAATATGGAAATTATGAACTACCTCAAGCTTGCCGTTCATGCTGTGATCTACAGACTTCAGGCATCGCTGTTTCCCTTGAGAGTTTAAGCTATCCACGCCAGCCCTGGGAGCTCACTGGAGTGCAATAGTACACAGTTTGGAAGCCATGCCAGCATACGTCACTATTTCTATTCTCACAGATTTAAAACTTGTTAAGAATACAAATATTCTCAATAATTATCATAAAATTAGAAAATACATGGGGTACCTGGGTGGCTCAGGTGGTTGAGCATCTGACTTCGAAGGTCATGATCTCATGGTTCTTGAGTGACAGCCCCACATTGGGCTCGCTGCTGTCAGTGCAGAGACTACTTCGGACCGCTGTCCCCACCCCCCTCTTCCCTTCCCTCACTGGTGCTCAGATGCTGTGCATGAATGGGTGAGTATAACACAACCTCCCTGAGGGGTGGAGCAAATTGCCTAATCTGGTACAGAATACAGGATGTGATAGATGGAACGAGTTTTTTATTACGAGAAAGGACGTTAAAAGATAACTGAAGAATGACCTAAATTTGGGGAACTCTACAGGAGAAAATACTTACTACGTCTCACAACTAATGCACCTTGCATGAACCCACGAACCCAACCAAAACCAAAGCATAAATACAGATCCAACCATATTTAAAGTATCTTCCATGCCTGTAAAAGAAATTGGTGCACACTAGAAAATAATCGAGATCCCTCATACTATCATTCCTAACAAACTAGTGAGAAATGTCAACCGCTTCTCCTACTAAATATGTGACTATGAAAATTATCCAGGACAGACATCATTTCCTTTAACATAGACCTATCAGATTAATGAGGCAAATTTCTGAACCAGACGAGCAAAGTATCTTGAAATTAAAGAGAAAAATCCTTATTCTATTTTTATTTATTTCCCAAATGAATCAAATTTCCCAAAGTATTGCTCTCTACTTTTTTCCAAACCAAAATAAATTTATAAGTTCTGGCACAATAAAACATATTAGTAATTTTACCCAGACCTTTTAAAAGTGCTTGGGTAACACTGCTCAATTTATAATTCAGCAGCTACTGGCTGATATGGTTTTAAGCGTAAGTGAAAATTATTATGCTCATATATCTAAACTTTTACTAAGACTTATCAGAAACCCACAAGACCTAGAAACATATACATCCTGAGCAAGGAATTAAAGTGGTCCGCAAAATCTTATAGCGTTCATTAAGAAGAGCCCTCCACAAGGTGTTATCAACCATTCATCAACTAAATTGTAATCTACAATAATCATGACAAATATTTTAGTATTTAGTATGAAATCCTTGATGAATTAAAGATTTTCAAAATATTGTAATGAAAAGATATCCAGAGAAATCCTAAGACGGGCCTTGGGGGTCCTGAATTTAAGAACAGACTGGGGCCTCATTTGTAGGAAACACTTTCATTGCTAAGATATGTACGAATCATTTAAAATTACAAATAAATAGGGGCGCCTGGGCGGCTCAGCCGGTTAAGTGCGCGACTTCGGCTCAGGTCATGCTCTCATGGTTCATGGGTTCAACCCCTACATTGGGCTCCTGTGTTGACAGCTCAGAGCTTGGAGCCTACTTCGGATTCTGTGTTTCCTTGTCTCTCTGTCCTCCTCTGTTCACGCTCTGTCTTTCTCTCTCTCAAAAATAAATTTTAAAACATTAATTTTTTTTAATGACAAATAGAGAGTGAGGTCTAATCACCACCAACAACCATAAAGATATTATTATCCTGCTTTTATTGAAGAGGAAACAGAATCCAAGAATTTAAGAAGTGGCTGAAGATCATGGTTTATAAAAGCTATTCATCTAGGGCTTCAGACTCATATTTTATATGTTTTCTAATAAATATCTTGCCACAGATGAAACAGATGATAGACCACCAGATGTGATTCGAGAAGCTCTGTCATGTTCTCTAGCCAATAAATATACCCTTTCTTCCCTGCCAGGAGTCCAAAGGTATGCCATTTGGGCCATTTTCTTGGGTTAAATCATTAGATACCTTTCAAAATGAAAATGTTAACTTGGTTGGAGATAATATATGTGCACACTTTTAATACATTTCCTGACATATAGAAAGCATTCAATAAATGCTTGTTATTACTTTTTAATGACTGCATTAACACTCAATCTATTAGGAAGGAGTCATTTGTCAAATTAACTGTCATTTAGCAGAGTAGAATTAGAGAGAACAGGACAAGGAGAGATAAATTTGACTGGGGATGGGGGAGGAAAAAAAAAAGAGCCTGTTCCAAATTGAACACCAACCCAGAGACTCTGGCAGACAGGTTGCTGCGATTTTAATATTGATGTTGTTAAGGAGAAGAGAAGGATACTCCACGCATGCTTCACCTTCTTCAGATTTTTTTCTTCAGGACATCCGTAAGGATAATTTTTATCCTTTTAGCATTCTAGCGCTGGCAATCTGCTCTTTAGCTGCTGGCTAGACGTTACGCAGAGTGGCAATTGGAAGGCATCGTTAAAATTGAAAGAAAACATAGAATCAGACTACTAGGTGCTGAATTCCAGCATTCTGCTGGATCATCTACTGTGCTTTTAAGGGTTTCAAAATGTCACCTTGAGAAGCTGGACGTGAAGCTTTGTGTGTGTTTGTCTTTGCCCCTCTTTTCATTCAGTGGAGCTGCATAAACTTCCATTAACTCTCGCTCAGACAACATTTTCTAAGGGAAGTTCATAATCTGTCTTCAGCTGTGATGTCTTCCATAGCTCACAATCCTTCACCCCCAGCTGTCAGGGCCATCTGCGCTCACTCTCCTCCCAAGCCAAGTCTTTCTCCCCCACTTCCACACCTCACTCCATGGAGAGAACACACAGATATAACTCTGAATTGGCAGACAACTTTAAAGCCCTAGGGTTTATAATAACTCTAGATAATATGTTCCAAATCTAGTTTATTTCAAATTATATAGAGCTAGAAGAACTACTGATGAGTCATGTAACACTGAATCATAAGTTTCCAGGTCAAATCTCCTGCACACCCAACACTACAGAGACAAACTTCATACTGATGAAAGATGTGATCACCTCGGGGAATATTACTGAATTCTTCCTATGAAGTTTAAGTAAACACATCCTTTTCCTAAGGGCTCAGGTTACGAATTTTAAGAATTTTACACTCATAAGGAATATGTCCTTTTACCACTGAAAAGATTGTCTGCAGTTCAGAACTGTTATAGTCTCTCCTCTTCTTCCTCAAACCAACCCACCCCCGAATGCTTTAAATACTTGCTTTATCACACACACAATGCATGTGTGAGTGCATGTGCATAAAACATTAAGGTTTCTGACTTGGTTTAGAAATTGAATATTTCTGGGGCTCCTGGTGGCTCAATCAGTTAACCATCTGACTTCGGCTCAGGTCACCATCTCACGGTTGGTGGTTTCGAGCCACACATCAGGCACTGTGCTGACAGCTCAGAGCCCAGACCCTGCTTCGGATTCTGTGTCTCCCTCTCTCTCTGCCCCTCCCCTGCTTGTACTCTGTCTTTCAACAATGAATAAATATTAACAAATTTCTAAAAATAATAAATTGAATATTTCTTCTAGAATTTTTTTCTCAATGACCATCCAGAGTTACTGGGGTATAAAGGAAAGGGAACAATTTCCAAGTCAGGAATCTCATTCAGAGATTTCCAAAGTCTGACTGCACTTTGGAATCATCTGAGAAACTTTTAAAACTTTTAAAAATGTCAATGTCCGAGTCTCTTCCTGAGAGATCCCAGTATAAATGAGCACATGGCCTTTTACAAGTTACCTGGTGATTCTCATATGTGGCCAAGGTTGAAAACCACTACTTCAGAGAGAGAGACCCCTGCCATATGCCTCATTCCCAGTGGTGGCCACTAACAGGTCAGGCCACCATTGGCATAGCGAACGTTCTCAAAATGCATGGATAGCTAAGATGTGACCTACTATGGGCCAGCATATATTGTATATTGTATTGTCTCATTTCATCCTCAAGATAATCCTATCAAGATAACATTAAACTGCTATTTTTCAAATATGTTTCTGTCAAGATGGCGAACTAGCAAGAACTGTTGGCTGCTTCCCCTTCAGATAATCCCTGGAGAAACTGGCCAAGGAAGAGGGGAGCATGGATCTAAAGAATAAACAACAAAACTATCAGAAACTCTTGGGGAATCTGAAAGTTCTTTGTGAGCTGGAGGATTTCTATGAAGGACAAAATGAGAGGGGCCATGCTGTGGTCTGGAGCAGGAGGTGAACAGAGTGGGCAGAGGGAGGAGAGTCTCGATCATGTCCAGTTCTGCTCTTGCCTCTTCACAAGATGTTCAGCCCACACACTCACTCAGGAGCAACAATCATTGGCTACCTCTTCCCTTCATTGGCTATACCTTCCCTTCAGGGTTTGATGGTCATCAGAGTCCACAGAATAAGAGCAGAGTGGGACAAAGACCTTGTTGGGATGGCACATGGATGAAACAGATCTTGGTGGCTAGTCACCCTTGACCTTGTTTCTCCATCTTCAAACTTGCAGATTTGTAAGAACGGATATTGTATCTTCCAATGCCAAATCATTTTCAGAGCTTGAATGTGTATTTCTGAACTAAGTAGATGCCCAGTGGTACAACAGCAAATGGGTGTTGTCAAGAGTGCTCAGTGGCTCAGCCCATTTTCTTTCCTTAATCTAAGGGTTCTTAACCTGGAAATCAGAGAATCATCTTTATTGGTGAATATGGAAAAGTACTATAGTATTAGTGGTTCCTGTAACTTTGTCACCAATTTAATTACAGATGTTTTCTTATCACATTATGGTTGTTGCAGATATCCTGAGTTATATTTATTGCTCCTTCAAAATTATGACAACTATTCATTAGACATAGTACTAGATTTTTTCATTTAACCCATTAACAAGAAGATATAATTATAACACAATGTTTTAATATTTTATAGTTTAACTTCAATATGATTGGTTTCCTTTGTAACTGCATAAATTTTACTTTATGCATTTCAAACTGACATCTTGAAAAGGATTTCATAGGCTTTCCCAGGTTGTCAGAGGGGTCTATGGCCAATGAAAGATTAGAAAATCCTGTTTCATCTCACCAGAAAGAACATGCAGGGCCTTTGGGTCTTCCATAATACACATTACAAGACTATGGAAAAATGGTGACTGGACATTCACCATTTTTCATGCCTCCCCTAATTTGCATTCCTGTACTGCAGAGGCTGGAATTCTATGAACTAATACTGCCCAGACTTCAGAACATTTGCTAGGTCATAGCGTCTGTATGTGCATGCATATGTATATATTTTTATGCCTGCTCCCTACAATCTATATCTGTATCTCTCTGCTAATTCATGTGAGCATGTGTGTATAAACACACACATGCATGCGCACGCTCGCGCATCTCTCCAGAGTAGGCATATCCATCTATTTTTGCATCAATAGTGCATGAGGGTTCTAAATCCCTATCACTTGGAACTGTCCTGTTTTCTAATTTCTGTCAATCCAATAGGAGAGTTAGAGGCAATTCCTGTGTCCATAACTGGGAGCAATGGACAGGTACAATATAGTGGAGGCATACAACTCAATAAAGTATAGACTTCTACACACAGAACACAGATAGAGCTTTTAAAACGAAGTATTGAGTGGAAAAGATAAACTAATAAGGTATATTGCATGATGTAATTCATATAAATTAAAACTATATACAAACAAAGGAATAATGGATGTTCTGTAAGAACATATACAAATAAAAGGATACACATTAAAATATTCGCCCTATGGGAAGCAAGAGTAATGGAACTGAGTCACTGAGGGGTAAAAATGAATAAATATAATAAGAGACTTGCATGGACCAATGACAATAGTGTCCCATGAACTGAGAAGGATGAGTAACTAACTCTCTGTGCCTGAGTGCCTATCTCCACAAAAAAGAAGCAAGCTAACTCAGAAGGTAAGTAATTTCCCCAAACATGTACAGATAACCCATGATGAAGATAAGTTTCAAAGACAGATCTGGCTTCTAAAATGATGGTAGTGAGAGGCCAAGGAGACATCCACGGTCCTACCTGTGTTTATATTTATTCTCTAATTTAGTCATTGAACATACTGCCTGAGATATATGTCAGTACTCCTGTTTTCTAGGAAAGAACATTGAGGCTTCTAGACATCACATAACAAGTCACACAACCAGGAATTCAAGCCAAGTTTTTCTGACTTCATAGCTTATGGTTTTCGATATACAATATGGTCTCAATGAATTCTGCCACGGCCACATTCACTGTTTAGTTTCACTAATGATCTATATAAGGTGTGACTTTCCAAGTAGCTACACTGATAATTAAGTCTCTACAGACCTATAGAGCTAACACAGACAAGAGTTCCCTGTTCTGCTTCCAAAATGGCCACCAATGGCAGAGTTTTTACCATATTCCACGTTAGAAGTAAATGCCAGCTATGGCTGAAGAAACATTCTTTTAATTGCTCTAGTCTGTCCATACATCTTGTCTGGCCATTAATATTAAAGAATGGTCGGCTGCTTTTAGGGGAGCTCTCTGAGAAGGTTTTTGAGGCACCGATACAGAACCACTCATTTCTATAAATACGAAGGAAAAGTCAGTCTTTTCCTTACACAAAAAAGTTAAAGATCAGAAGTGATTCAGAGACCCCAAGTGTATTGTAAAGTGAGTGGTGAGGGGGGAAGGGAATGAAGGCAAAAAGGAGAGAAAAGAAAAAAATAAGTTTGGTTAAAAAAATTGTTTTTAATGGAAAACCCTCATCTGATAAGTTTAACTATAGACACTCGATGGTAGAAATTTCAAAAATAATGAGCCACCTTCTGAACTAATTGGTCTGCAAAATGTGACACTCTTGAGAGCTCAAGCAACTCATTTGTTTGCAGAACACACGCACATTGCTATTCACGGAAGGACTGAGAGACTTCTCGAAAGGGACTGAAAGTCACCTGGGAAAGTTCATGTCATCGCTTCTCTGAATAATGTGAAAGATGAAGGCGATATCCAAAGCTTGAAGGAATAAAAGCAGTTTCAGTCGTGCCTGAAACAGCTGTCTTCATCTGACGGCAGACAGATCCAGAAGGACTTGATTCTGCTATTGCCTTGCAAAGGATCTTCAAGACGATCACTGTTACCACACTTAGGGAAGACACCAGAATGATGTGATTTTTCCCAATCTGCGTTGTTTTACTCTTGATACCTACTGACCCCCGCCCCCCACTCCCTGCGCCTCAGCCTTTCTCCTCTGGTAAAGGCTCCAGAGTTTTGCTGTTAATTTAAAACAGGTTGGATTTTTCCAGTTCTGAAGGAAAGATTGTGTTTTCATTTCCCAATCGATATTCCTTCTTTTCTTGGGAGAAGAGAATATTTGAATTAACAGATGGAAAGGGTCGGTAGCCAAATCCTGGGCATTGCAGGATCATGCCCGCCTTCCCTGCTGCCGCACTCAGTGATATTCTCACCAATGACCAATCCCACCCTTCAGTTAAACTCCCAGGCACCCTGGAAACTAAGATTATTAATGTAATTAAGTTCATAAATACTTAGTGAGCAGTTATTATGCCCAAAGCACGGTGCTAAACTCTTGGAAGACCAAGAGCAATACATATCAACATAGTTCTTGCCCTAATTGTGACTAGTGCTGAAGAGAAACAAATAATTACACAATTAATTTTTTAATGAAAATGTTAATAGTCTATTCCATGCCAGGCACTGTGCTAAGTACTCAAGATTACTCCTCTAATTCTCATGACAGTCTTTTGAAATGGATATTACTTATCCACTTTACAAAAAAAAGAAAAGAAAAGAAAAACTAAGACTCGAGCAAAATAAGTCACTTTTTCAGTATCACAAAAATGGCAAGTAAAACAATCTAAATTCCTGCAGGCCTGCCTAATTCTGAAGCACCTCCCCCAACTTTTTAAAAAAATCAAATACAAGGGCATCTGGGTGGCTCAGTCGGTTAAGCTTCTGACTTCAGCTCAGGTCATGGTCTCACAGTTTGTGAGTTAGAGCCCCACATCAACCTCTGGACTGATAGCTCAGAGCTTAAGCCTGCTTCAGATTCTGTGTCTCTCTCTCTCTCTCTCTCTCTTCTCTGTCCCTCCCCCACTCATGCTCTATCTCTCTCTCAAAAATAAATAAACGTTAAAAAAATTTTTAAAAATCAAATACAGGCAACAGTTTCCATGGACAGGATTCTTTCTCTAGTCTATCACCCATATTTTAGTTTGCTGAATTTAAGTAAGTAAGGATTTATCCTGGAGAATTCTTCATTTTTGCCATATCAAGATATCCTTAACACTATCTTAAAACTAATATTTGAAACTGCAAAATCCTTTGATAATGACACTTAATTATCCCCTAGGCTGTCTTTTCACACTCCACCTGTAAGGGCAATGAGAATAGTATCTGTGCCTTTGCCATACCAGACAAGATTCTCTTCCTTCATCCTAGAGATTGAATCAAGACTGACCAATTGCAGTATTGCATCGTATATTCCTTGGACATTATTTTATTTGTTAAAAAAATGATAATCTACAAAATGAAGATATTTTCAAGAGTTTATTTTGCTCTAAGAGTCAAAACCTGGTAATGTCATTCATTTATAAATCAACTGTTATTCCTTGCAGAAAACTCAAACATAAGTCTAAGAATGGTCTGTCTACTATGAGCTCATCTAAGCCACTCCAATGAGAAAAGAAAAAACACTGTTGTTTTTTTTTTCCATTCAGCTCAGGTAACATAAACTTGAAAAACGGTAATGTGTCAGGAATTCAAATAAACATACCTTCTTATATCTGCCCTACAATGTAAATTTCTCTACAGGCTTTGAACTGAATCCAGCAGTGGGCAGGCCCACCCACTGTTTTCTCTCTTTGTTGACCTAGGAGAGATGATTCATGCATTGATCAAGAAAGAAACAACCATCCATCAAGGTAAGAGCCCTTGGCTGCACCAAACATCAGCAAACTCAGCCAGCATGCTCCCTACCTTAAAGTACGCTAGCACATTAATTTCAAACCTGCACCCTGTAGATCTATTTGGAGCAGTCTTGGGCTAATGTTCTACAAACAAATAAATCACCTTTAACAGTACCGTGCAGCATCTAATACTATCCACATGTATAATACATATAAATCATCATCTTGGGGCAAATATTTTAAACACCCTGAACCTCGAGGGAGAAAACACACACACACACACACACACGCACACAAAGTATTAGTGCTAGAAGTGGTATTAATATAATAAACTATACAACTGGGAATATCACTCAAACATTTAGTGAGAAAAACTCATGGACTATTAATATTGGAAAAGACCTTACAGCTTGTTTTGTCTTGCTTCCCACCCAATTCAGGATCCCTTTCTTCAGTATTAAAATGCAAAAGGCACTTGGTCTCTGGTTTAAATTTCCAATGGTGGCAGTAAAACTCTTAGCCAGCAGTTCATTTCTGAATAGGTCTAATTGTTAGAAATGTCTTCTTCATAATAACCCAGACTCATCTTTTTTTTTTTTTATCTTTTATCCATTGGCCTTAACTAACCCATTAAGCTTACACAGAAGAAACTCTAATCCCCCTCTCATGTGACAGCATGTGTCTGCAATCTTACTTTGGCAATTTCTAGGAGTTTTTTCCAAAATCTTCCTCAAGGTCATTATTCTCAGCAACAGTGATGATGGTGTTGCTCCAAAAATCAGTCATTTCCAGCAGCCTTCCTGTTTCCCCCCAAATGTAGTCTCTCTTTTTGGGCATTGTTATCCAGTTTATGTAGGTTTAGATTTAGCTTTAAGACACTCATTAACTATTTACTTCAAAAAGTTTCAAATTAAGAAAGAACTGCAAAAATAGTACAAAGAATCTTCTTACATTTACATCCAGATTCACCAAATGTTAACATCTTACATAACTGGAGTCTAATTTTCAAGATCAGGAAATTATCATTGACATATTACTACCTATTCTACTTTTTTCCCACAGATGTCATCTACTATTCCTACTTTCTATTTCTGATCCACAATCCAATCTGAGATCATCTTTTAAGTGAAGAATCTCAAAGTTCACAAAAAGCCCACAGTGAGTGGCTCCTCACCCTCATAATTTTTCTCTTTATCCTAACTTAGCACAAGAAGAGTTCTTGAGCAGAAGTTTCATTTAAACAAAACATCACTCTGATAATAGGAATGAGAAATTAGTTCAGAGCATTTGGCAAAGCCAAGGTGGTAACCATGATAAGCAGGCTTTACATGAGAAGAAATCAATTCACTATTTCATGTGAATACAGTCAGTGTCCCCCATCGCTCCTGGAACTAATTCACACACAGGCTGTGATGTTATCATGGCCATAGAGAAGAGCAAGGGAATCTCTAAGACACTCACGGCACTAATTAAAGCAATTAAAATTTCCCTCTTCTACTATAATTAAAGGAGAAGGAGCAGCCTTCTCTTTCAGTGTGTGAGGGACCGTGAGCCACTCTTCCACCAAAGTCTATGGAAGGACCAGTACCTTATCACTTGGAGAAGGCAGGTGTGTGCAGGTGTTCAACTCAAGACCTAAGCTTGGGAAGGAAATGTAGAATGCGGGTCTTCAAGCAGTTTCTCATAAACTAGTGTCCCTACTCTCTTTCTAAATATTGCAAATTAAAATTCATACACACATACATTTTCATACACCCACGTACATGAATTCACACACATCGTCATCCTAAACCTGCCACGTGTACTCTGTGAACTAGGTTTCACTACACAGGGAGGGCATAATTAGGAAAAGCTAAAAGCAGAAAGGGCAAACCAGCTAGTGACTTCGATGAAGAAATTAGAAGCAGCCTCTCACTAGCTACAGGGAAATAGTTGATTTCTGCTCCACGTACTGCTCTTTTTCTTGTTGGTGAAAGGATCTATAGGCCTGAAGATGCCTAGATCGTAATGGGAGAGAGAGACACATGCAAACATAATTATAAGATTTTGAGCTAAATGCAAAGATAGAGGTGAGTCCTGGCTGGTAGACGGGACGTTGGAAAGGTAGAGGAAGCCATAGATGAGAACAGACATTATCCATTATGAAGGAAGCAGTTCTGTGGTGGCCCCATTAATTGGAGGAGAACATCACTCAGCACAATTTAGCTAATGAACACCTATAATGGATATTCAACTTTTTCCTTATTTTCCTATAAATGACACTCTTTTCCTATCAAAGGCCAGCATCCCTCTTGCGTAGATTCTGTTTCCTCTCCCTTCTTCAAGGATACTTTTTCAGCAATTGTTCTTTCTTTCCTGAATTAACAGTCTTTCTTGTAGTACTGGAACATTCTCATTAGCATACAATCAAGCTATTATTTTCCCATCTCAATAATAATAATAATAATAAACTTCTGTGATTCTACAGTTTCTTTCATTTAATTTTCCATTTTTTATTCTCCTTCCCTGAAACACTTCTCAAAAAATCATCTATACTTGTTTTTGTCAATTTTTCTACTCTTGTTGACTCTTAATCACACTCTGATCAGGCTATTAACTATACAGATTACCAATGACCTCCATGTTGTTATATCCACTGGTCACTTTAAGCTATGGGTCAGTTACTAGAACACAGCAGGTACTCAAGTATCATTTGTTAAGTGCATGAATAAATGAATGTAGCTAACATATAATCAAAGAACATCTTTTTAGGGTGGCCTGGGTGGCTCAGTCAGTTAAGCATCCAACTTCGGCTCAGATCATGATCTCAGTTTGTGAGTTCGAGCCCTCCATCAAGCTCTGTGTGACAGCTCAGAGCTTGGAGCCTGCTTCAGATTCTGTGTCTCCTCTCTCTCTACCCCTCCCCCACTTGTGCTCTCTCTGTCTCTGTCTCTCTGTCTCAAAAATAAATAAAACATTAAAAAAATTAATAATAAAAAAGATCTTTTTAAACTGTACAACATAAAGTTGTATACTCAGAGTAAAAAGTGAGGGTAAACTTATGAAAAGTACTTTCAAAAGTGCTTAATGCATGAATCAAAATTTTACCAACCAATCAATTTTTAGACATGTCAGCATAAAATATGAGTCATGCAATAAACAGTCAATGAAGTGGAAAGAAAATGTCTTTCACATTCAAAGAAAAAGTCATTTAAACAGCATAAAGAAAAAATTTTATCTTAGATACTTAAATTATTGCAAGCTCATCTCTGGTGTTTTTAGGTCCAAGTAAAAGAATATACAGGGTGCCTGGACGGCTCAATTGGGGCGCCTGGATGGCTCAGTCTTGATTTTAGCTCAGGTCATGATCTTGCGGTTCAGGAGAATGAGCCCCACGTTGGGCTCTGGTGCTGACAGCACAGAGCCTGCTTGGGATTCTCTCTCTCCTTTTCTCTCTGTTCCTACCCTGCTCACATGCACGCAGTTACACACATACTCTCTCTCCCAAAATAAATAAATAAATAAATAAACATTAAAGAAAAGAATATTCGAGAATCCCAGAGTCACAGAGAAACAAAGTCAATAAACAAGGGAGAAGTGAAGGATGGGAGGGGGCTTCTAAGAAGGTTAGTCAATAACCTTAACAACAACAACAACAACAATACGGTTAACATCTATTGAGCATTTAACTACGTGTTCAATATTACTTTATGGACTTTGTATTTGTGATCTTTACTCAATCTTCTCACCAACCTTTGAAGTAATTATAATTATTTTCCCTAATTTTGTGATGAGCAAGCTGAAGCCAAGAAAGTGAAGTAACTTGTCCAAAATCATGCAAGGTGTCTGCAACTAGTATGAGATGGGCCAGGATTCAATCTGAAAGAGTCTAAGCACAGTCAGATGAGGGAACTACAGTTCAGCTCAGAGTCCAGCAGATACACACAGCATCCCATGTAATCCTCCCAAAGGCAGGTCTCAGGAAACCCCTTACGCTTTTTCTCTGTAATGAAGTCAACGCTTCTCTTAGTTAACTGATGGAGTTAGTACCAGGACATGTGTGGCATCTGAACAAGATGTGACTCACATTACTTACGGCCCTCATCTAAATCAGAATGTGGTCTCCAAAGATGAAACCTTGTGATTTAGTCCACATCATCATTATAAAAGGCTCCTCTAGCAATTCATCCAAAAACAATTAATTCAAGAAAACCAGCTAATGCTTTCAACCTCCACAAATTAAATTAATTCATAATTAATAAGATAACAGCTATCCACTAGGCTACAATCATTTAAATCAGTAAAGCAGGGTAATAACAAAGTAATAAATTTTATCTCTTATAGAAAGAGGCCTTAACACACAGTTAGTTTATTTATGTGAAGGAAACATGGTCAGCCACCTGTAGGGAGTGAACATAAGAAATTAGTTAATCAAAAGGATCTTTGGGAGAGAAAGTTTCTTGTTTCAAAATCAAAAGAAACTGACATCGCTGTTCTTTAATGTGAGTATAGATAATTGATGAATAACCTACTGCTAATAATCACCACCTATGAGATATAACACAATTACAGAATATCTTGGTATAGCATTCAATGGAGGTAAAATCTGTATGGCTATGAAAGTATAATTTTGGAAGAGCTAGTAGTCTGCAAATAAATTATATAATTATACCTGAAACTTGTATTTAAGAGCACAACAGTGGTAAGAAGAGTCCATGAAAAAGCTTAATTTATACAAACAATAGAATAGTGGTTACAGGGTCTGAGTGGGTGGAGGAAATGAGGAGAAATTGATCAAAAAGTGAAAATTTCCCATAAGAAGATGACTAAATTCTTGGGATCTAATGTATAGTGTTAGGATTATAGATAACAATATTGTACTATTATACCTGAAAGTTGCTTAAAGAGTAGATCTTAAATGTTCTCAACATACACACACACACACACACACACACACACACACACACACACACACACACAGAGGATGGTAATACATACTGTGATACAGATGTTAGCTAACACTATGGTTGTTATATTATAATATACAATTGTATCAAATCAACATGTTGTACACCTTAAAGTTACATAATGCTATATGTATATTACATCCAATAAAGTTGGAAAAATAAGAATCCATGTAAGAAGAAATTTTAGAACTAAATATATCTTAAGCATAGGAACATTGGGCAAGATCTGAGGGAGGTACAGGCCAGTTTAACAGAGTCACATAGCACCTCCAGATTCTGAAACTTTTGTTCTGGGGAACTTGAAAGCAGATGTTACCAAAAGGATAATTTCATCAGAAAGCATTGGTCAAAGTAATCTTAATGCAAGAAAAGATTACTGGTCATTGAGATTCTTGTTTAAAATGTCAGACTAAGTATCCATAACCACATCTCACCATGCGTGATCCAATGCTAGGCTCATGCCAAGTACCAGAAAATCAGAAGTATCAACGGTCTCTTGCCAAACTGTGTTCTTTCTCCTTTACATGCATATGTGTGGAAGCTGTGGTCTTTCAAGGGAGGATGAGTCTGCTCAGATAGCATTTAAGGGCATTTTATTTCTGTTGTTAGAATTTGCCAACACCAGATGAATCGACTGGTGTGGTATAGAATAAACACTCGGTGTGTTAATAATTCGGCTAGCATGTTTTCAACTTTTAATTAAAATTCTGTGTTGGAAATGATGTCCAGCAAAGTCTCCTCAAAGTTCTTTCCCAATACTCTAGGCCCACATAAAAAAAAAAAAAAGTACTGAAAATTTTTATTTCAGGTTGGAGGAGGAAAAGATTTTCTTCTCTTTATCAAAGCCTTCTTCAGGAATACTTTATCGTATTTCACCCAGTGTAAGAAGTTCTCAGATTTTTAATAAATTTATACAGTTGTGCAGTCGTCAACAGAATCCAATTTTAAAATATTTCCATAATCCTCCCAAATTTCCTTGTGCTTATTTCTAGTCCTCCCTTTTCCTTCTACCAGCTCCAGGTACACTTGTGTTCTACAGCTACCAGAACACTTGTGTTCTTACGGTCTCTACAGATTTGCTTTTCCTACCTCTTTCGCTTGAACTATTGGGCTTGTGGTCTTTCATGTTGGCTTATTTTACTTAATGTAACATCTTTGAAATTCATTCATACTGTAGCACGTATCAGTAGTTTATTTCTTTTCATTGCCAAACAGTATTCTATTGTTTATCCATTGATAGGCATTTCAATTATTTCCAGTTTAAAGCTATTATAAATAATACTGCTAGGAACAATCCCATACTAGTCTTGGTGAGGACATCTCTTTTAAATTGTTTTTCCAAAAAGATACCTACGAGTGAAAACTGGTTGGTTTTATGGAAGACGTATGTTTAACATCTTAAACTGCCAAGTCTTCCTCCAAGTGGCCATACCATTTTATTTTCTCAGCAGTAATGTATGATATTCGAATTTCTCCAAATATTCACCAAGCCATGATATTTCCAGTGTCTTGAAAGACATTGTCATAGAGAATATGTAGAGATAGATGTATTATATAATCTACTTTGGGGAAATCTACATTATCCCAATGTCTAATGATGTTGAGAAGCTTTTCATTTGCTTATTAGTAATTTTTATATCCTTGTATCATCTTTGATAATGTGTCTATTCAAATATTTTACTCAATTTTTAATTGGCTGATTGTCTTCCTATTAGCCGGTTACAAGGGTTCTTCATTCCAAATACTAATTATTTTTCAGATACATAATATCCAAATATTTTCTTCCTGTCTGTGGCTTGTCTTTTCATTTTCTTAGTGGGATCTTTTGGAGAGAAAAGATTTTAATTTTGGTGATGAAGTCAAATTTATCTAATTCTATTTTATGAATGTCCTAAGAATTTTTCCTAACTCAAGGTCAGAAATATTTTATTTTAAACATTTTACAGTTGTAGCTCTTATATTTCAATTTGTATTCCACTTTGAGCTCCTTTTAATAGGGTCCGATTTACAGATATAGGTTCTTGTTTTTGCAGATGGATACCCAAAATTGTTCCAGTACTATTTGTTGAAAAAAAAACATCTTTTTGCTATTGAAATTTCTGTGCAACTTTGTTGAAAATCAATTGACTTCGTGTAGGTTCTCTCTGGACTCTTTATTGTGTTCCATTGTTCTACATTCCTATGGTTTCCCCAGTACTACGGCATTGGAGTGGCTTTACAATGAGTCTGAAAACCAGGTAATACAAGTCTTCAGGTCTCCACTGAGCTTGCAGACAAATTTCCCATTGGTCAAGGCTGTGTGGTGAGCTTGTCTAGCCCTTCTAAGGCTCTCTCAGCTCCTGGATCTTTGTTAAATTTATAGTTGGTCCAACCCCCTAACTAGGTCTACAACCTCAGGCTAACAGAGCTTCGTGTTTTCCCTATTTGTTTCCTAGCAAGTTTGCTATTTTTCCCAACAATGCTCAATGGGCATGCATTTTCACTCTCTGCTTCAAATAAAACCTGGCCCTAAAGGCAGCAAAACTTCTTGTTTTCACAGCCAATCTGCCCTGATAAAACTACCTTGCAGACTGAATTGAGACGGAGTGGGTTAGCAGCAGCCACAGACAACAAGGCTGCAGACGCCCACAGTCCAGTAACCACCCCCGAGTTAGTTGTTTGCCTAACTTGATTTCCGTAGCACTGAAATGGTTATGTCTGGCTAGTTCAGTTCAGTTTCATATTTATCGTTTTGTGGCAAAGATTCGCTGAACTCTACATCACCAAGGCTGGAAGTTCTGCCCTATGAAAAATATATTTAAGATATGAGTCTAAAAATTGAGCCAGTTATCTACAGGGGATAAGATTGCTGAATAGGGTTCCTAGTATCCATTCTTGTTTTTTTTATTCAAAATACAGGCTGTCTTCTTTATTCAAACAACCTAAAGTATAACCTCCCAGTGTAGCAAGGGTAAGCCTTCTCTATGAAATCAACATAGATCTTCAATGATAAATATGAACAGGTAAACATTATCACCAGGTACCTAAATTCTTTCAAGTAGTATTACAAACAGAAAGGACAAATGTATTTTTTTAATTAACAAACCACATAACTTGCCTTGATAAAAAAAAAAGAAGGGATACAGATATATTTTATTAATATCCCCAGAGAGACTTGAGAAAATATTACATCCATGAAACCAGTTGGTATGAAAAAGGAGCAATTAGGAATAAAGATCTCTTATTGGTGAAATTAAAATTAGATAGTACGGAAAATACATCAGAACATGGAGAAAAGGGACAAGGAGAAAGATAACATGACAGAAAAGCAAGGGATATAAAAGACCAATGTCCATCCAATAAAACTCCAAGAAGACAGAATGAAAGAAATGGAGGGAAGATAAATAATTAAAGAAATAAAAGAAGACCATTTTCCAGAGTTGAAGAAATAAGTCTACATCTTGAAAGGGCCCAGAGGGGTTGAGTATAATACATGAAAGAGACCCATAAATTATAGAACACTGATAAAGCTATAGAACATTGTAGAATAAAATATCCTTACAATTCCAAAGTGAGGCAAGGGAAAGGTATCTATCTATACAAGAGGAAGAAGTAGATTAATATCTGTTATCTGATCAACAGTATTCAGGAAGTAGAAGACAACATATTGCCTTTAAATTTCTAAGGGAGGAGCACCTGGGTGGCTGAGTCTTAAGCATCTGACTCTAGATTTCACCTCAGGTCATGATCTCACATTCTTGGTTTCCGAGCGTCTGGTCAGGCTCTGCACTGACAGTCTGGAAACTGGTTAGCAAGCAAGTCTCTGCTTGCTCTCTCCCCACCTCAAAATACATAAATAAACTTTAAAAAAATTTCCAAGGGAAGTCAATTTAGAATTTTAAACCCAACCAAACCACAATAAAGAGTAAAAACACAATAAAGACATTTCTGTACATCAAATGCTCTGTCTCCTCCCTCATACATACACTACACAAGGCTGCTGGTTTAGGAAGATGACTTTGTTTAAACATCTTCACTGTTCACACACCTAAGAGAGGCAATTAGGAAGGCAGCACTCCAAAGAAGATGTATATTTGTGCTCAACTTTTCTATCTCATGGATCAGGCAAGTCAATCTTTCTATTTTCCACAGCCAGTAATTCTCTGGTAATAAGGGAGAAAACATACAAAGACTTCATAAAACTTGCATTTTAGGAATTGCTGGTGTTTTGTTTTGTTTTTTTCTTTTAAATTTTGGTTCCGGTAACAGGGTGTCTGGGTGGTTCAGTAGGTTAAGCATACCACTTTGCCTCAGGTCATGATCTCACAGTCTGTGAGTTCCAGCCCTGCATCAGGCTCTGTGCTGACAGCTCAGAGCTTGGAGCCTGCTTAGGATTCTGTGTCTCTCTCTCTCTCTGCCCCTTCCCCGTTCATGTTCTGTCTCTCTCTGTCTCAAAATTAAACAAACATTAAAAAAATTTTTTCAACAAATTTTGGTTCAGGTAATCAACCAGGAATGTAATTCTGTTCCCAGGGGCGGGGGAGGGAAATCTTTATAAATCACTTAGAAAGCAGCACTTCCTTTGGCCAATCTCAAAGCTATTGGAGATGATGTTAATGGAGACCTAAAATAGCTGTGAAATAAGAATACAATGCAAAATAATTTTTAAAGCATCCTATTTACAAACCATAGCCTTTGACTCATTAAGTGAAAGATCAATATTTATTTTATGTATTCAATTTTAGTTTCTTGAGTACTTCCAAATCTGTGTAGAAGATCACCTTCACATCTGAGAGAATCATTTTTGTATCATCTATTGCAGAAATATACTTGTAAACTCCAGCTGTTTTGTCATTTTTCAGTTACTAGAAACGTGTAAAAAGTAATTTTTCTTAGAGATACAAGTGTGAAAGGAAAAGGCTATCCATCAGCCTGAAGAAATAGCAAAGGTTGGCAGTAGTCCCTTGTCAACCTTGGATTCCCATTCTGATGAAAGTTAGCACCTGATGTAAAATAGTTTCAGTCCTCGAAGCACGTAGTCGATTTTTAGTAAAAGTTTAACTACGTTTGGTCTCCAAGTCATACACCATGAGCTACACATACCTAAGATATTCTTCGTATTTGAAAAGAAAGGAAACAGAACTTCATTAAGATTTACCTAGAGACTGTACGTGAAACTTTACATAGGCTTTTGTTTAATCCCTTTAATATCTATATAAGTGCTAACAGTCTTTGTATTAGTCAGAGTTCTCCAGAGAAATAGAACCAACAGGGCATCTATTTTGATGTGTATATATAGAGAGAGTTATTTAAAGGTATTGGCTCACACAGCTATGGAGGCTTGGTAAGTGTGATGTCATGGGTGAGGCTGACAGTCTGGAGACTCAGAAAAGAGTTGCAATTCGAGTCCAAAGGCAGTCAGACTTGAGACCCAGGAAGAGACAATGTTGCAGTTGGAGTCCAAAAGTTCTCTGCTGCAGAATACCTTCTTGTTTAGAGGAGGTCAGTCTTTCATTCTTACCAGGCCTTCAACTGATTGGATAAGACCCATCCACAGTATGGCAAGCAATCTGTTTTATTCAAAGCCCATCAATTTAAATGTTAACCTCATCCCAAAACATCCTCACCAAAACATCTGGAATCATCTTTGACCTTATATCTTGGCATCATGGTCCAGCTAAGTTGACAAAATTAACCACAGCTGTCATGTTATACAGGAAGAAATTAAAGATCAGAGATTCTAAGTAATGTATCAAAAGTCACCTGGGTAGTTAGGAGAGAGGTCTGGAACTTATAACAAAGCCCTGACTCCACTGTATTGTAAATTCAATTTGCCCTCCTTTTCTATTAGATTATCCGTTATACAAGTTCAGGAGTCACATTTGTCTTTCTCATCATTACATTACTATTGCTCAATACAACTGCTGCCTCACAGTAACCACTAAAGCAATATATATTAAATGAGTGAGTAGTTGGGAGACATTTTCAGTGTTGAACTCGGTTTCGGTGTGTGTGCTATCTGTCTTCACCACCACTTAAGTTGGAAGGACAAACATGGTGCTATGGGTTACCTCACTTAATACTTACTGAATTAATTTATAAACTGGAAATTCCACACAAACTTAATTGGTTTTTTGTTTGCTTCATGGTTTTGTTTGTGCCCACACATCTGTCTTCTGTGGAAACCTTTACTGATTATTAACCACATATCAAAAGATTTCCAAGGGCCCCTTCTCTTCAATCTTGCTATCTCCACTCTGAAAGTAACCACTTTCCTGATGTTAACACCATAATGTGGTTTTGTCTGTATTTGAACTTTACATAAATGGAACCAAAAAGTGTATATGGCTTCTTCCCCTCAATATTATGTTTGTAAAAATTGTCTATTTTGTTTTGTATCAGTAGGTTGTAGAAGAATTGTAGTCATTGATATGTAGATTTCCAGTGCTTAGATATACCACAATTTATTTATCTAATCTCTTATAGATAGACATTTGAGTCGTTTTCAGTTTTTAGCAATCACAAAGAGTGTTATTATGAGCAATCTTGACCTAATATTTTTGAACATATATATGCGCTTCTGTGGGAATCTTCTCATATGTGAAATTTCTGGATCATAGGGTACATATATGATTAGCTTCAGTATATACTACTAAAAAGTTGTCCGAAGTGATCGGTGGCATTTTATACTCCCATCAACCGTGTATGAGAATTTCATATGCTTTATGTATTTGTAGATACTTGGTATTGTCAGATTTTTCAATTTAGCTATTTCATTTAGTGTGTAGAGATATTTAATTATAGTTTTGATTTTTATTTCCTTTATTATAATTATTGTTAAGAACATTTTTTAAGTTTATTTATTTTTATTTTATTTTTTAATGTTTATTTATTTTTGAAAGAGAGACAGAGCTCAAGGGGGGATGGGAGAGAGTGACAGAGAAACAGAATCTAAGGCAGGCTCCAGGCTCTGAGCTGTTAGCACAGAGTCCGACTCGGGGCTCAAACCCAAGAACCATGAGATCATGACCTGAGCCGAAGTTGGAGGCTTAACCGACTGAGACACCCAGGTGCCCCTAACATTTATTTATTGAGAGAGAGAGAGAGACAGAGAGAGCGCACAAGTTGGGAAGGGGCAGAGGGAGAGGAAGAGAGAGAAACCCAAGCAGGCTCCACATTGTCAGCACAGAGCCCGACATGAGTCTTGATCTCACAAACTGCAAGATCATGAGCTGAGCCGAAGTTGGACACTTAACCATCTGAGCCACCCAGGTTCCCCAAGAACATTTTTATGTGTTTATTGGCCATTTGGATATTCCCTTTTGTAGGTTATTTTTTGGTTTTCATTTACTTGTTGAAACCCTTTATAAATTCTAACAAATATTTATGTACTCCAAGGTCATGAATATATATGCCTATGTTATTTTTTAGAAGCTCTTTCGTTTTACATTTCATAGTTTCATATATAATCTACTTGGAATTTATTTATATATATATAATTTCCTTTTTATTTATTTTCATGTATATTTATATGAAAGCATTTAGCAGAAAGCCTGACACAACAAATAAATAACTAAATGTGAAACAAATGTAAGAAATCTATGTTACTATTACCATAAGTCTATGAAAGTGGATGGAATGAAAATGGAGATAAATCCAAACTTCAAAAAAATAGTCATCTACATTTTTCTCATAGAGAAATATCATTCACCAACTCATCAAAAAATAGGAACATTAACTTACAATGACAAAATATTACATTATACAATCTTGATGTAATATCATGATTCATCTAACCCCCAAACCTGTGGGAAGATAATTATTATCTATCAATCAACTTAAAATAGAGAGTAAGCACCGTGCCTGTGAATCTTCCTTTTCTTATCGCTCTCTCTCTCTCTTTTTTAACTCTCATTTATAGTTTTCATAATAAAAGTAATACAGGACAATACAGTGATAAGTCAATTCTTAGCAAGCACAAAAATACAGTTTCAAGGTGTAAAATGTTCTTTCTGGGTTCTTTCTCAGTTGCAAATAACAATAAAAATCAATTCAATACTAAACTACGGTAAAACAAAGGAAGTTGAGCTTTGAGAATATAATCAAACAGCTTTATCACATACGGAGAAGCATTTTTCAAAAATAAATTGCATTCTTAGTAAAAGTTGTAATACAAAGAATAAAACTCTTTTCCTTAAAAATAAAATGAGAAAAAAAAACACTTTCAATTAGACTAAAATGTGAAGCGGGGAAAAGAAAACAAAGTCAGCATTTAGCCTTCTGGGAAAGGAATTGCAAACAAACAAGAAAGTTTAGAGAGAAGATGTATTTAGCCTTTGCCTTTTAAATAATGCCTTGGTATTACACTGCTTTTAGTTCTCACTGTAAAAACTTATCTAACCCAAGTTAATTACATTTCCAATGATAGTTGTGAGAGCAATTGCCAAGATTTACTACATAAATGACATATAAATTTAGTTGCAGAATAATTAAGTCAGAATTTCAGTCCATACATTAAGCAATGGAAGCATAATTACATTCTTATGGATTTAAAGCTTCACTTGCAACTCTTTAAAAATGGGTTCTACACAGATTCAGACTGCATTCACTTTCATTTATGACTTCTTTTCTTTCAATTATAATCGGAGAAAAAAAAACCGATAATTTAAGTAGTGCTTGGTAGGCCGTACCGCATGTTTTTTTTCTTTATATATTGGGACATCTGTGTGTATGTTTCATGGCGCTGGCGGTACCAAGGGGTGGCTTTGGAGATTGGGATGGGAGCAAGAGGTTTTGGCTGCCCCCGTGAACTTCATCAGTGACTCCTCCTTTGCCTTCCCCAAAAGCCTTTTATTTAAAAAATATATCTTTGCCACGTTAATGGCGTTCAAAGGCAAATATCTTGAACTTCTAACCAGACTTCTGCTCCCAATTCCACCTACATGAATGGACACTCAGGAGCTGCCTGTGAAGTTAAGATCTCAGTTAAATCTATGCCCTTAGAGTGGGTTAACTTAACCCACTTTGTTTTTCAAAGTTTACACCTCTTACTATTATCATTATAAATGTTGCTGTTTTCTGCACAGCTAGATCCACTTTCTAGTCACCATTTTTATTCTGGGCCTACTGATTGAACTGATGACATTCTTTGTATCTGTGGTATTTCATCTTTCACGGCTCCCCAGTTCCACAAGGTAGGACAAGAAACAGAGGTTTCTTGCCGAGAGGAGGAAATCTGAGTGCACACTGACTGCTGTCAGTTGATAACCAATTGTTCTCTCATCCTCAAAAAAGAAGAAGAAATCTGCAGCTATTTAATTAGTGTATAACAAGATTGATTAAGCAATGCAGTGTCAATTAACACATTTAATGTGGAAGAAGATCCTGTTATTCTTAAAAGTTATATGATGAATACGAATAAAAGCTAGCTTATGATTTACTTTTCTATTCTTCTCACTTGACTACCTAACAGCTAAGTTTTCTACTCCCACTGTGAAGTCTCATTTACTGTTTCTCCTAGCAACCAATTTATATTTAATCATGTCCAAGATCAGACTTACAGAGAGGAAAAAAATTTAATGGTAATATCTGAATCACAAGGCAGGCAGACAAAAAGGCCAAGTTTGCATTTATGTGCTTGCCGCATATAGAACTGAGTGGCTAGGTGCGATTAATATTACTACAGGTCTGACTGAGAGCTGAGCCAATCATTTTATGCAAGTACAATTCGTGTTACTGTCAGAGAGGTCCTCGATCCAGCAGTAGACACTTTGCCTGGGAGCTTGTTAGAAATGTAAGCTCTCAGGCCCCATCCCAGACCCACAAAAATATGGACGAGATTCCTAGGTCATTTGAATGTTCATTACATTTTGAGAATGATCAACTCTTCCTGTCATTTTAAATATCTTACTGATGAGTCTTTCACCACTGCATCAAGAGGCAAAAAAAGCAAAGTGCTTGGTATTCATTTCCCCATTGGTACACAACCCACTTTGTTCTTAAGCATCAAATCCCACATGTACAATATTATTCCCCTACCATTTAGCTACTGTGGTGTGATTAGTCTTTGTTTTGACATTCTCTTCGTATAATTGAAATAACAGACACTGAATATATGACTAACCTTAGGACTAAAAATCAATGTTTGTTCCTTTTCCTTCAATTTTAAGATCTCCCCAAAGGCACCAGCAGATTCATTTTGATTTAATTCAGTAAACACTTTGGGGCATCTACTCTTGGTCAGACCTTGCTCTAGGGGCTAGAGATCCCACCATGAGGAATTCACCATCTATTGTGGAAAACAGCCTCATTAGCAGAGCATCAGGACACAGATATGCCTGAGAAGGAGCAGAAAAGGAGGCAAGACATAAAAGACTCTTAAACATAGAGAACAAACTGAGGGTTGATGGAGGGGAAGGCGGAGAGGAGAAAATGGGTGATGGGCATTGAGGAGGGCGCTTGTTGGGATGAGCACTGGGTGTTGTATGAAAGCAATGAATCATGGGAATCTACTCCTGAAGCCAAGAGCACACTGTATGTATGTTAGCTGACATGATGATAAATTATATTTAAGAAAGGAAAGGAAAGGAAAGGAAAATCTTTGCAGAGCTAGAATTCTAGGAATGGATAGAATTTTGGTAAGAGTTAGGGGGCATCGTGGGCAGAAAGTACAGAAGCACCGGACAGCTGGAGAGTTTTGGGAATGTCGAGGTGGGTGAGGCTGGAGAGAAAGGCAAGTCCAGCTCATGAAGATCAGGATGATAAAGATGATTGCCTCGCTGGCTTTTTGACATTCCTCTAAAAATATAAGTTTATTTTCCAATGTAGAGAAAACTGTAGGACAGAATTAAATTCTAAGCTCTTTAGAAATAATTTAGAAAGTTTTCTAGTCTTTATTCCCAGTTGCATCCGTGAAACCTTAGCACTATTTGCATTCTTGAAACAGTAGCTTCTGACTTGTTAACCACCTACCACTCTTTTTTTTTTATTAAAATGTCCCACAGAGAGAAGATCTTTTTGAAGATTTTCTATACCAAAAATATTGAACTCATTAGGCATGACCTTTATGACCAAAATGATGGGCATTTGCACTGTTCGCATACAAATTTTGGATATACTGTGGCGCCTGGGTGGCTCAGTCTGTTAAACATCCAACTCTTGATCTTGGCTCAGGTTATGATCTCACGGGTTGTGAGTCTGAACAACACGCATCGGACTCTGTGCTGACAGTTCAGAGCCTGCTTGGGATTTTCTCTCTCTGCCCCTCCCCTGATCTCTCTTTCTCTCTCTCAAAATAAATAAATATTTAAAGAAAAGAATTTTGTAAACATTGATTATCTATGAAGACCTGGAAGTCAGGAACCATTGAACCATCTAGAACAATCCTCATTTGGGAACAGAATGTTTCCTTCAGCTCCCTGAGCAGTTAACAGCTTCTCTCCTATTCCCAGTTCCTTCATCTAGCTCTATGGATGCCTGTGTCAATAATTTTAAGATTGCCTGAACTTAAGCATGCCTAAGGGACAGGATTCAAGAAGACAGACTGTCACCTAATAAAATAGAATTCATACAAATAGAAAGATCCAAAAAGTGTCTTAATACCTATAACAAGGGTTTTGGGTTTTATTTTTAATCTCTTTTATCTGGTCATTCTCCTCCCACAATCTTTGAAACAACTTTAAGGAATATTCCCTAAGAGAAGGAGTCTATTTCAAATCCATTTCTGGATCTCTAGCCCTTAGCCCAGAGCTTGACGTAGTAACCACATAAGACACTTCCAGGGAGTTATTTGAATAATAAAAAATGTCTAACATCGCAATTCACATGGCTGTTTTTTACTTCTGCTTTAGGCATTATTTGCTAGGCTTAAGCCTTTCTTTTTTTATGTATGTGTCAATTTCTTGTTTCCTTATGAGAATAGAAGGAGATGTTTTTATCCAAATATGTGATTATATATAATTCTTGGAGGAGATGTTTTTAACTAATATGTCACCAGTAAACCTACCAAACCCATCAAGCCCCTACATCCCAGGGGAAAATGGAGGCTGAGACAAAAGGAAATGAAACAAAGGAATGTCAGTGTTGTCTCCCCATGGTGGACAAAGAGAAGGTCTGAAACCTAAATCAGGGTACCCTCCGGCAGGCTGAAATCAGAGCGGCCAGCTAAATAATCTCAGAGGTACTGCCTGGAGTTTAAGAAGGGGAATTTTAAGACAAGGAAAAGAGGAGCTGTTTCACACGACAGAAGTAAATGTTTTCAATTGTTAGGTTCATGAGGCAGGACAGCCCAAGAGTAGAACTAGGTCAAGGTTTGGGACACCTGGGTGGCTCGGTTGCGCACCCAACTCTTGACTTCAGCTCAGGTCATCATCTTGTGGTTTGTGAAATCAAGCCCCAAGTCAGGCTCTGTACTAGTAGTGGGATTCTCTCTCTCTCTCTCTCTACCCCTGCCCCATGTTGAGCTCTCTCTCTCTCAAAATAAACAAATAAACCTTAAATTCATATATAAACAGGCTAAGGCTTAAGACAAAGTACATCTAATAGTACTCACACATTGGCATCATGCCTCACGATGAAAATGCTTCCATGTTCCTTATCTTACCTCGATTCTAAAACTCAAACTATCTGGAAGATAAGTATTTTTATCTTCTTTTTGCAGATGAGGAAACATAAGCTCAGAAAGAGTAAAGAACTTGCCCAGAGACACATCCCTTTTAAGTGGCAGAGCGAGATGAACATGTGGGCTATTACCACTAACCAATCAAGAATGTTGAAAGAAGTGGGCAAGAAGGAGGCTATGGACAGATTGCGGAGATGTGAAGGGGAAGGGGCATTCTCCTCCCGTGTTTTGATGAGTTTAGGGGAAGATGACAATACTTAAGCTTTGAGCTGGCTCAGTGCAGACCACTAGTATCCTGGGACGTATTCAGAAGTGTTTCACCAAAACAGGTCTCCATATCGAAAATGATAATAATTTAAAGAAATTAAAATAACTTTAAATATGCAAAATATATTGTATACTTCCAGGAGACTGGACATGTCATCGTCAGCACTTCCCAAACATTCTATTTTCATAGATGGCTGTAAACATCTTGCTGAAACTACGAATCCAAAGGAATCATGAGCTAGCAGAACGACGGATCTGAGCATGTGTGGCGTGGTGCTAAAGACAAAAGCACAACAGGGATTCAGTGGTATTGCCCTTCTCTGCTCGGGACCGCAGAGGCTTGCAGAAGCAGCCTCCCTCCAAGCCACCTCTTTGAAAAGGCTTCATGCAGGATGTTCTGTCTTTTGCTCTGCAGCTCATGGCTACCTGGATACTCAGTTTGTTTCAGGTCCTATACCCTTGACCTTCAGACAAATCTCAATTTTTTTCAAGGTGAGGAACCACAACCCCATCTACATACAGTTCATGAGAAAAGTAAATTGTTTGACATTTATTGTACAACGGCTGCTTTCTGCGCCTCTGCGCAGAACGCTCCCTCCCACAAAGAAATTCAAAACTGAATGAATGAATGAATGAATGAATGTCATTTTGGTTAAATAAGATCTGAAATGAAGTTCATGATCATTTGCGATCAATCTAAAAATGCCAAGGTAATTTTTCTTTCTCTTTATTTAAAGTGGCATAAAAGTGGTCAGTGATAAGAAAATCTTCCCAAAAATTTCTGGCAATTTCAATCTTAGGATTTAACCACTTCTATATTGGGTCTTCCTTTATAATTCAATTTCAGTTTAATTTATAATTATATTTCTTTATTCATGAACAGCAAAGGTCGAGGGCTATGCATCAAGGCAGCACTCCACGTGGTCTGAAGGAGGTCCCATGCTAGTGTGGTGAGTAAGAGGGCACATCAAGTGCTTTAAGAATGGACTTTGGAGGGGCGCCTGGGTGGCTCAGTCGGTTAAGCGGCCAACTTCAGCCCAGGTCATGATCTCACGGTCTGTGAGTTCAAGCCCCGCATCGGGCTCTGTGCTGACAGCTCAGAGCCTGGAGCCTGCTTCGGATTCTGTGTCTCCCTCTCTCTCTGCCCTTCTCCTGCTCATGCTCTGTCACTATGTCTCAAAAATAAATAAACATTAAAAAAAATAAAAAAAAAGAATGGACTATGGAATATTTACTACTTGCACTAATAGTAATAATAGTAATGATAACATCAATTACTATTGGAATAGTCTCCACTTTTTGAGGACTTTCCAAACCCCAGGCTCTTTTCTAAGCAATATACCTGTATTAAGTCATCTAATTTCCTCACCAACCCTAGTGAAGTGGCTATTCATTCCTTTACGGAGTGAAGGGAACTGAGGGTCAGAGAGGTTAGGTAATTTTCCTGAGGTCACACAGCCAGTCAATGTAGTCCACAAGCTAATGTACTCAAAACTCAAATGTTAGAGAACAAAGAGTACCCATTACACAGTCGGGTAGGGGGACATGGGCTTGTCTTGAGTCAACACCAACCTGTCAGTTCCTCCCTTGGCAACATGAAGATGTTACACAGAGCCTTCGAGGTCTGAATATCAAACAAATCTAGAATTGAGGGGCGAGGGTTAAAGAGTGAAGGTACAGCCTCCCTGCCCCACGTTGAGAACTTCTGATAGGAAAAAAATGCAAATTTCTAGGGCTTCCTGTTTTATGATTATTATGCTTCACGGAGGTGGGGTTTTGTTTTCTAAGGGTCCTATTTCTCCCAATAAAAACAAATGAAATGTCTATTGTAACAGGTGGCCCTTTGTAGGAAAAGCAGCAAAACAGAAGCAGCAACAGCTGCGGAGGAGGGTGTTTCGAGCTACATATTAAAATGAAGCATCATTTGTTTTTATAAAGAGATGTTTATTTTGTGATAATGGATACAATTAATAGCAACATATGCTGCAGGGCGCATCCCCCATCAGTAATTAATGTAGCATTAATTTAGATGCTTTTAAGAAAATGGAATAAATCTGTAAAAACAACAAAGCTTCCGAACGCCTCTCGAACATAAACTGGCTCTGTTTAACCGACGGGGCCCCCGCCTTATTCCGATGCTCATAGCACAGGCAGGTCCTTCAGCCTGAACCTGATCCTAATGACAATGATGAAGGAAAGTGCTTTGTGCTTCTAATTGAATAGCGTAGGCATTTTGAGCAGAGATCCAGGGGAGTGAGCAGTAATTATTTAACGTAAGAACATCTGCGAGCTGACACCATTAATGCTCATCTACCTTCATTTACACTCGCAGCAAGATGGCTGTTTTCAGCAAAATTTAAATTACAGAAAACTGGAATGAAATATAAAAGTAAAGATCATCGCATGAGAAATGATACTGCAGCTAGAGACAAAAGGCACATCCTGGCCGGACTAACCAGGTTTTAAAAGTGTAATTCCATAACTCAAAGCCTGCAGGGAAAAAAAGGACAGCTCGGCAGAATTCGGCTACAACCTCCCTCTTCCTTTCAGAACCAAGAACTGCAACTTGACCTAAGATCTGTCCGGTTTTAACACCAAAAGCAAGGCCTCTCCTCTTGGGCCTTTCCCATTCGAGTTTGTTTATTAACTATTCCTGATACAAACTTCCCTGTGCCTCAATCCCAGGGACAATTGTTCCCAGATTATATTTGGCCACACTTACTTCAGGATTAAGAAACCCACGTGACTTGGGCATTTATACACCCAAGTCTGTTGGATCCTGTTGAATTCCACCTGCTTCCAAACATGCAAAGGGGATGAAGTGGGGAGCGGGGAGGTGTGGTAAGCACTGGATTCTGAGCCAGGAAACCACCAGTCTTAGCAGGTTCTAACCCCTGATGACACCTTATTTGAGGGTGTGAGCTCCCTTTCTGCAAAAAGTCATGGCTTTATCATCTGCAAGGTCTCAAAGTTTTACCTCTAAGATGAGAATAAGTCCATCACTTGAAGTCCTAGGAGTTAATGTCTCACCTGATCCTGCCCACTCTTAGTTTTAGATCTAGACTCAATATGGATTAACGAATAGAACGGTAACGAGGAGAGAGAACATCGGCTCTTGATGCTCAGAGTACATCCCAGGGCAGCAACAGTGATATCACCGGGTGGTACATTATAAGCAAAGAATCCCACCACTGCCACCACCATCCCCAACCCCAAATCCGAATCTACCAGATCCCCATGGGATTCCAATGCAGATTAAAATCTGAGCAGCAGGGCACCCATCTCAGTCCTACTCTTGGCTAACGAGGAATTTGGAAGTCACACAGACCTTTAAAACACCATTCATATTTCTAGAGATGATGGGCCCCCATCCGCTGAGTTGCCAACCGGACATTATTTCTAATGAGATAATGTATATGAAAGTCCTGGAAAAAACTGCAAAGGGCTAGACTGATGTAGAATATTATTGAATTTTTCTAAAGAAAATGAACTATAATATTTGATGAGGTTCTTTCTGAGATTCAGATCTGAGCTCACTAGTTCTAATGAGGTCCCATAACCCTCGAAATGACACATTCATCCACTCCAAAACTTGAAGAAACATCTATAAATAAGCTCACTCTCCCCCAGTTCTTCTGTCAGTTTGAATCTCCTCTCTCCCGAGTTCTAGACTCATATTTTAGGCTGTCTCTTGGATGCTCATCAGGTTTTCCCACAACCTCCTCCAACTCCCAGTCTGAAATGGAATCAGTTCTCATCAAGCCTTAACCCTGATCCAGTCTCCTGCCTCAGTAAATGGCCCGCCTTCTACCCACTTGGTTCAAGTCAGAAACCTGGGGTCATCCTTCACTCTTCTCCTTCTATCCCAGTGCATCCAATCACAACTCCTTGATTTACCTCCTAGCATTATTTGAACCCTTTTTCTTGACTCCGTTTGCTCCCAACCTAGTGTGCAAGTTTCTGCTTCTCATCGCAAGAATGGCGGCAACAGTCTGCTCCATGAGTCTGGCAGCCAGCAGTCTCGCCCAGAGGCTAGAGTGATCTTTCTCAAACACGGATCCGTCGCTGTTCCTGATTTGCTAAAGCCCCTTCCATGGCTCCTCGTTACTTGGACAAGAGCCGGGCTCCTTCATGCGGCTTACCAGGACCTTTCATACCCTGGCCCAGACCTACCTCGCCACCTCATTTGTTTTGGCTCCCCCATCCTGCCTTGGATTAGAGCAAAACAGAATCACTCACAGTTTGACCAGACAAATCCACCACCCCTCTCCCTGCGGATCCTCTCCTAGGCTGCTCCCGTGAAGGCATGCCCTCCTTCTAAATCTTCACCTGGCCCAGTGCGACACAGCTTTCACAATTCATTCGGCTCAACCCTACCCTAGCAGGGGTTCTTCTCTAAATCTTCCTTCCTGTAGATTTTGACACATTTTCTTTCTGCTCACAGCTTTTCAAGTTCAACTTCACCCTACATCAGAATGGGTCAGAGACAAAAGTTTACAAGTATAGGCCACGGGACCAGACTGCCTACCTCTGGATATTGGCTCTGCCCTTCACCGGCAATGTGAATGCAAATAAGTTCCATAACTCCTTGGAACCGCTCCTTCCCTATCTATAATTTAAGGCAATGAGAGGACTCTCCAGAGGGCGATTGTAAGAACTGAATAAAACCATACATGTAGAATATTCAGACTGGTACTTGGCAGTAGAAACCACTCAGTAAATATTATCTATTTCATTAAACTTTTCTTTTTTTATTTGTTATTGTCCTCAGGAAAACCCAAGCTCTTGAAATCTGGACCTTGGCAGAGGGAGGGACCAGAGCCAGATGACATGGTTCTCATTCCCAGTCTGGAACTACTAGCTCCATGATGGTGGGTGAGTTTCTTAACCTTTCTGCGTCTCAGTCTCCTCAATTGCACCGTGGTGCAGAAATAGCACCTATCCACAGAGTTATGAGAATAAATTAAGTAAAGCACTTAAATGCTCAGCTGGAATTTAGTAAGAGCTTGATGGAGAAATATTAGCTCTTGGTGTTGCTTTGATTTGTTTTGGGTGTTTTTTTTGTTTTTTTTTTTTTTTTTGGTCTCTTTTTGTTTTGTATTTTTGGTGTCTAATACAGTACCTGATAGATGCTCAGTAAAAGGCTACTGACTGGGTATGATGACCTCATTAGCCAATCCACAGCATTACATCCAAAACTGACTCACTTTGGGAAATTCAGCTTCTTCTCTTCCCTATTCCCATTTGCAACATACAGCTAGCAATTACTGGCACCAAAACTGTACTTCTCTGCTTCGATCCACAGTAAGGCTGATAGCCTTTGTCCCTCAGGAATCAGACTTGAAGGTAAAATAACGGATTCCTGGATTCTTGGACAAGGTTAGTTCCAGTGGAGCCAAGGCCAGAAGGTAATCCTAATCTCCAAGAAGACTTCACGCCCTTTATGTTTTCATGATCTTTTTAAGTTCCAAATTTATATAACAAATTAAAAGTGAATTGTCCTTCTATGGTTGAAAACAAATTTTTGGTTGAAAAAAAATTTCGTAGAGTTGTTGGTTTGATTTGCATATGCTGTGATATATTTACCACAGTAGGCTCAGCTAACATCTATCTTCTCATACGGATATGATAAATAGGGAGGAAATTTTCTCCTTCTGATGAGAACTCATACGATTTACTCTTAACAACTTTCCTATATATTATAGTGTTAGCTATAGTCATAGGTACTAATTACATCTCTAATACTAATTTATATTATAACTTTGATATTTGTGTCTTTTGACCATCTTCCTCCAATTTCCCCTCCCCCAGTCTGCCTCTGGTAACCATAGTCTGATCTCTCTTTCTATGTTTGTTCATTAGTTTATTTAGATTCCACAAACAAGTGAGATCACATGGCATTTGTCTTTCTCTGTCTGACTTATTTCAGTTAGAATGATGCTTTCAAGGTCCTTCTATGTTGTTGCAAATGCTAGCATTTCCTTATTTTTATGGATGAATAATATTATTGCAATACAAGCAGGTTTCTGGAATGAATTATGCTCATTTTATGGTATAAAACCTTCGTTAGAGAGCATAATTCATTCCAGAAACATGCCTATAATCCAAAGCGCTTGTCTATCAAAGCAAATTTCAAAAACCATTGGCTCAGTTGTGATCATGTGATGTTCAGCATCACGTACTACTCGTATTGCAAGACATCACTCATTTATCAAGTTAAAATTTATTAGAAATGTCTGTTCGTCTTGTGGAACACTCGCAGACCAAGATACTCGCAATCTAAGGTTTTACTTTTTAAAATGTGTGTGTGGGGGGCGCCTGGGTGGCTCAGTCGGTTGAGCGTCCGACTTCAGCTCAGGTCATGATCTCACAGTCCGTGAGTTCGAGCCCCGCGTCGAGCAGAGCCTGGAGCCTGCTTCTAATTCTGTGTCTCCCTCTCTCTCTGCCCCTCCCCCACTCATGCTCTGTCTCTGTCTCAAAAATAATAAACATTAAAAAAAATTTTTTAAATGTGTGTGTGTGTGTGTGTGTGTAAATATGTATATATTTACATACATACCACATCTTTTGGTAGACACTTTATTTTCATGTCTTGGATATTATACATAATGATGCTATTAACATGGGGTGCAGATAACTTTTTGAGCTTGTGTTTTCATTTCCTTTGTATTCACAGAAGTGAAATTCCTATATCATACAGTAGTTCTACACTTAATTTTCTGAGGATCCTCCATACTGTTTTCCATAATAGCTGTACCAATTTACAATTCCACCACCTGTGCACAAGGGTATTCCTTTCTCCACATCTTCATCAACACTTGTTATATCTTGCCTTTTTGATGATAGCCATTCTGACAAGTGTGAAGTGGTATCTCATTGTGGTTTTAATTTGCATTTCCCTGATGGCTAACGATGTTGAGAATCTTTTCGTGTACCTGTCAGCCATTGCATATCTCCCTTGGGGAAATATCTATTAGGTCCTTTGTGTATTTTTAATTTTTTTGTTTCTTTTCATTTTTGTTTTTTGCTTTTGAGTTGAATCAGTCCTTTATACGTTATTGATATTAACCCTTTATCAGATATATGGTTTGCATGTTTTTCGCATTTTTTAGATTGTCTTTTTGCTTTGTTGATAGTTTCTTGTGCTGTACAGAAGCTTTTTACTATGTCGTAGTACCACTTGTTTATTTTGTCACTTGTGCAATAGGTATCCTATCCAAAAAGTCCTTACCAAGATCCATGTCAAGGAACTATTCTTATGTTTCCTTCTAGGAGTTTCATGGTTTCAGGTCTTATCTTTAAGCCCTCATTTGAGGATCCAAACCAGATCTGTATCCCACTATGTTCCCTGGTCAGAGTACATTCCTAGCTTGGTTCTATAGATGAGCAAAACTTCTAGTTGGAACTACAATTTGGCCACCGCAGGTATAAACTCAATCTGCCCGGATTTGTCTGCTAATTGTTGCAAACTCCTCCCCTTTTCCCTGTCACAGTCATATTCTCAGTGGCTGGGCCCCACAGATTGCCCTGCAGTCTCTGCGGTGTGAGGTCAGAGTAGGGACTCTCACAAAGTGACCCACGATGCTGGCGGTGGGACTTGGTTGTCCTCCTATATTTACTTTTCCCACTGGAGAGACTGGAAGCTCAGAGAAGACACATCACTGGCCTGCAGGAGGGGCAATGTGGTCAGTACACAGCCACTTCTCTAATGCTTCCAGTGCAGTCTGTCTTGGTCTCTGGTGCAGGGGTGCTTCAGCCTCACCCCTACGTTGCTCTGGGGAAAATTATCTCTGCCCCATTGTCTTGCAATGTCCTGTTTTTGAAAAGTTGTTAGTTGTTCCTCTCATGAGGAAGAGCAGTGTCAGAACAACCTATGTTGCCATCTTGGTGATGTCACTCCCTACATAATTCTTTTCAAAAAAGCATCAATAAACTGGATTAAGTCAAGGCTGCATCCATAAAGCTGTACGGTCTGACTTGAAAAATAAATCCAAGGAGGGATTGGAATTTATCTTGGAAAACTAGGAGAAGGAACTTCTCGTCACAGGAAAATGGTGCTTTTATCCACCTGGTGTAGCATCCAATTCTACATCTTACTCAATGCTGGGTACCTCCAAAGGGAACATCTGGGAATTTGTCATGAACACCGCTGTGTGTGTGTGTGTGTGTGTGTGTGTGTGTGTGTGTGTGCGCGCGCGCGCGTGCACATGGTGAGAATGTGAAAGAAGAGTTAACGGACAGCTCATCCCCTGGTGGGATATGCGTTTTCTTCTTTACACTCTTCTGTACTTGATCCTGTTTCCTGCAACGTAAATGCATTAAATAAGCAGGAAACATTCTTCGTTCCACTCGTGTGCCAAGCTCTTCCCACCTTTCTGCCTCTGTGAATGATGTGATACCGCCTGGAAAACTCTCACCACGCCCACGACCTCAGAGCAGCCTCTCCACCAACTCTCCTCCTCTAACTTGGTCTTCCTGTCCTGATTATATTCTTGCATCGCACCCTTCATTTACCTTCACAAACAGCTCACCATTTACTTATAATTGTTACTGTTGTTGTTTCTGTGATTACATGTGTAGTATCTGTCTTCCTTCTTAGACGGTAAATTCTGAGGGCCAGGAGCCAGCTGTCTCCCCAGCATGTAGCGTAGCCTCAGCATAGCAGCGCAGCATGTAAATGAACAACGCATCTCTGTATCCACTGCGTGTAACTTAAGGAACATACCTGCCCACTAGAGATGTTATCACTCTTGGGTCCAAGGGGGGCCAGACAAGGCTTCGGGAAAGAGGTCATATAGGAAGCAGGGCTTCGGATGGGTCCAGGGATTAATACCTTTCAAGATACTAAAACTGGGGTTTGATGGGAGTGGCCGGTTGGAGGGTAGAGTAGGTTTAGCAGGTGAGGCGGCACCTCACTCATCCTTATCACTATCGTGCCTGCTGCCCAACTTCCACCTGCTACAGAACCCGACTGGATTTGCCTGGAAGCTCTCTGGCTGCTAGCTCTTCCTGTATACACAAAAGTATGGGGAGTTGATTCCCAGCCTTCAGTTAATGACTGATCAGAGCTGGCATGGAAATACTCCTGCTCCCTTGACCCTGGGTGGGACGACACTAGGACTGGGGTTCTCTCCTGGCTCTCAGAGTCAGGTTGCCCTGCACCAGTGCTAAGGAGAGGCCTGTGTCTTCCCTGGGCCAAGCGTTGTGCGAGCTGTGACAGATACAAGAAAGTATAAAACGCATACGCTACTGCCAAAGAACTCAAGGTCAGTCATAGTGACAGACCTGTGGACAGATCATTATCAATGTGACACCAGGAAGTTAGGGCAATGACAAAGGTGTATGCAGAAGGCACGAGTGTGTGTCCGGAAGGCTTGAACCCGCAGTGAGCTGCAGGAAGAAGAGGATGCTGAGTACCTCCCCAAACTCACAGTGAGCACTTTATGCCTGGTATCCTCATTCTCAGAGGCACAAATTGCCTTGTTCTGGTGTCCTCCACAAAGAGCACGGGACAGGAAAGAACGAGGTGAGGCTGGCATGCCAAGACGCTTGGTGAGGATTTCAAAAATCGCTAGTGACCAAACCCCACAAGGCTCTCTGGGACGTGAGAGGCTCCTTCCAGGAGCAAAGAACCAGGCAAGCTTCATATCATACAATGTAAAATACCACCTTAGCTCCCTCGTCTACTCCATGGAGACAGCTGGCATAATGCTTTCTTAGACTCAAGGCATTTGATTCATCTTGAAATAGCACTTCTATGAGAAAATATAAAAACCTTTAGATTACATAGAAGGTTTTTGTGGTTCAAAAATTCAATGACACAATCGAATTTGATATTGAGCAAATTAAATTTCTATTGAGGCAACTCGAAAGAATGAAACATTGTTGTAAACTACAGCTATACACAGCATAAACTCTATATAAATATAATCCAAAGCGATTTTTTTCATGATTCAAACATCATGACGTGCTTCTAAAATTAGCTTGACAAGCTGTAATTATTTCTAGATTTCATTAAGGTTCTGGGCTCCACTTTTTGCTCTCCCTTTATGTCTGTCACAAAAGCGGCTAAAAACTTAGGCTGGAATGGAGTATGGGCACATTGCTAGTTTTCTAGGGCTGCTGAAACAAAGTACCACAAAGCGAGTGGCTTCCACAACAAAAACTTATTGTCTCACAGTTCTGGAGGCTAGAAGTCCGAGATTGGCGCGTGCAGGGTCAATTCTATGTAAGGCTGTAAGGAAGAAAGTATCTGTTCCATGCCTCTCCATTAGCTCTCTGTGGTTTGCTGGCAATCTTTGGCATTCTTTGGCATATAAACTCATCGTACTGATCTCTGTCTTCATGTTCACATTGCGTTCTCACTGTATTCACGTCTGTCTCCAAATTTCTCTTTCGATACGGACATCAGTCATGAAGATTGGAGTCTCTTCTAATGCCCTCACTGTAACTTGAATAACTCTGTAAAGACTTTATCTCCAAGTAAGGTTACACTCCAAAGTATTAGGGTTAGGACTTCAAAGGGATACACAATTCAACACTTAACTGAGGCAAGCATTTACTGAGACTTTCCCTCATAAGAGAGCTGGTTGTGGTTACATTACTCGTTTTATTTTTGCAACATGTTTTTGAAATACATTTCATTGTTACCATTTTATAGTCCGCCTCCTTCATTCCTTCAACAAATAATTTTTGAGCATCTTCTATGTGCTAGGAACTCTGTGAGTGAGTAAGACAGGTCTCTATGGTTGGTGATAGATTTTCATTTTTGTACCATATACCTTAATGTATTCTCTTTTAGTTAAAATAAAAATTAAAAGAACAAATGCAAATTTAAGAGGAACACAAAACTTTTCTAAAGATTAACATCATCAAAGATAGAGGTGGCAGTATCCAATGAAATATCATTATGGCACCTTAAAGGCAGGCCTCTCGTGCCGTAAAACACAATGATAATAAATTAGATGCAACAATTTTTAAATCCCATTTGACTCTTTACTTATTAGAAGACAGACTATTCTCAAAATGTGTTAATTGGGGAAGAATGCTTGCAAACAGTCACTCTCATATTTTTATTTACAAATAAGACATTAAAGTTATCTACACTGTACTTGAGTTTCTTAGCATTAAATTTAATAATTTTAAACATCAGTTGGCCAAAGAAATTTAGGTATTCTCTTTAAATTTTTTTAATGTTTATTTTTGAGAGAGAGAGAGAGAGACAACACAGAGAAGGGACAGAAGAGGAAGGAGACACAGAATCTGAAGCAGACTCCAGGCTCTGAGTTGTCAGCACAGAGCCTGATGCAGGGCTCGAACACACGAACCACTAAATCATGACCTGAACTGAAGTTGGACACTTAACCGACTAAGCCACCCAGGCACCCCAAGAAATTTAGGTCTTTTTGATGCTGGAACATAGAGCTCTAACATTTTAACATACATTTGTTCCCAACACAAAGCAAAATGCATGTCATTTCAAAATTGATTCATTGACAGAGTGCCTGGGTGGCTCAGTCAGTTAAGTGTCTACTCTTGATATTGGCTCAGGTCATGATCCCATGGCTCCTGAGACTGAGTCCCGTGTTGGGCTCTGTGCTGACAGTGAAAATCCCTGCTTGGGATTCTCTCTCTCTCTCCTTCTCTCTCTGCCCCTCTTCCACTTGTACTCACTCATGCTCTCTCTCTCTCTCAAAATAAATAGATAAATATTTATAAAATATATAAAAATTAATTAAAAATTGATTCGCTGACAAATTATTTGCCTACAAACATAATGACCACTAACATAAACTGCATATTTTATTCAATACATGCAAAACGTTTTCAAGTTTGTATCATTTAACAACTCAAAATTTAATACATAATAATTGATAATTTAATAATTATACAGACAGCAAAAGGTTTTTAAAAAATGAACCATAGTGCTCGCTTTGGCAGCATATATAAAAAAATGAACCATATCATATAATATTAACATATTGAGCTGAAATACATGTTTTGCCTTAAAATTACCTCATCCTGAGTCATCTGAAATTATGAAGGAATAACCTGGGGGGCAGGGTAGAGACTCAAGGGTTTTTATATCACTTTGAAAGGTGTTAGGGAGGGGTGCCCGGGTGACTCCGTCGGTTAAGCATCTGACTTCAGCTCAGGTCATGATCTCACAGTTCGTGGGTTTGAGCCCCGCGTCTGGCTCTGTGCTGACAGCTCAGAGCCTGGAGCCTGCTTTGGATTCTGTGTCTCCCTCTCTCTCTGCCCCTCCTCCCCAGCTTGTTCTCTGTCTCTCTCTCTCAAAAATAAATAAATGTTAAAAAAAATTTTTTTAAAAGAAAAAGAAAGGGGTTAGGGAGTCAAATATAGTCCAGGAAAAAGAAAGGAGCGAAAATTCATTTTCCAAATGTCAACTGGACAAGTCAAACTCCCTTAAAAGTCTTCACAAGCTTCACGTGCCCTACGGGTGAGGTGCAACCTTGCTGCAAAATGAAGGCTCACGATCTTCCTCGGTTCACCTTCAGTCACTATGCTCCCGCCACACACACACACACACACACACACACACACACACACACACACGTGCACACGTACACCAAGGAGCATGCACACACACACATGCACACACACACACACACACACTCCTCCCTTGTTAGCATCCACCCATTTCTACTCTTTGGACTGAGCGCGCGGCTGTTTTTCACACCTCTGTGTTTTAAAGCAAGGTATTCTCTTGCGCTGAAAACCCTTTATATTCCTCAGCAGCCTGTCGAATCCTCCAGACTCCACTCAAGCTCGACCTCCTCTATGAAACTTCTATGCATTCTCCTGCCTTATTTCTAGTAAATTAGCCCTTTCCTCCTCCTCCGAGTAGCCCAAGTGCCCAGTCCTGTAATGAATTCTATGGATGCAGCTGCCCTCAAGGGTGAATGTGTCATGAGCTCCAGGGACTCCTTGAGGGCAAGACGTGGTCATTCTGCAAGATCGTGTGCAGATGCTTACACGATCGACTAAATGGATGGACACATAGAGAACCAAGTGGGTATCTATTAGGTCCCTCATCTGGAAGCTTGGAATATCAACCCTCCAAAGCACACAGGGCCGTGTCGAGGATGAGCTGGAGGATACATATAGGAATGGCCATATTACTCTTATAAAACATGGGGCCTCTTAGGCAATGATTATTTAACCTTCCTGATTACTGATTTCTGCTCAGAATGTTTTTGTAAGAAAATTTTTGTTTGCCCTAGAGTTCACTCCAACTGGAAAATACTTTGAAATTCTCACAGTGTAACTACTAACTCCAGCAGTCATCCATAAATGTTTTAGTGAACAACTACTGTGAACATCTCCATATTTTAGGTGCTGGGGACAGTGATTGAGGCCAAGAGTGAGGTGAAAAGAAACATGTACTACTTACGGGTTTATTTCTTTGCCTTCATTTCTCAAAGTATAGTTTTTTTTTTCTTTATATGTTTTGAGTTTTCTAATTGGAACCTAATTATCAGTGACGAATTATGTGGCAGGTGATTTGCAGTATATTATGAATAGCCGGTGTTGTGAGCTAAATCTCAAATGTTTCAGCTTTTGCTGACCAAACACAGGGTTGTGAAGTACTCTTTATTCGGCTCCACATTTGAGTTTCTTTAGAGAAAGGCACCAACAAAATTCCAAATTAAAAAATGAAATGGGACATTTAAAAAACTGATAAAGTAAAATATGCTTTCTGAATATCTTTTCATTGGTTTTTTTATCAGTTTGTGCCATGACAATGTTAGTAGTATGAAATAGACTATATATTTTAAAACTCTCTTAAAGAGGCTATATCACAGATTCGACCAGCCCAGACCCAAGGTCTCTGGTAGCGTTTTATATAGATATTGAATATCAATGGCGGAGTTTCAAGGCTGATGAGTTTTTCATTTGTTTCTAATGAGCAAGATGTGCTTAACATTTCACTGCTCTACAGCCTCGAGTTTTATAAAATCTGATTAAATGATTCAGTTACAGTCAAATAGAGTAAAGGGTCAGACTGAAATCTTTTGCACCGGCCTCCAGCTATCTAACAAGAGATCTGGCAGATTGTGTGGGGTAAATGTGAGGCCATTCAAATCCTCAGCAAGTATTTTAGATCTGAATTTGACATTATAGACCACATGTCTAATAATTAGCCATGTGTTAAAATTCTGGGATTTTGTTTCACCGAGAGAAGAGATGAGTCTTACATGGTATCTGCCCTGGTCTCTCTGAGTGAAGAGATCCATCTCTCACATGCCTGGTTAGTAGGGGAAAACTGTACTGGGGGAGGAAGGGAAAAATTCCCACATAAATCCATATTTAGATTGGGTTTACAAACAAGCTTCAAATTCTCCACCCTTACATAACTGCCTACTGTTACATACATTCTAATCAGTGTCTTACTATGTCTTTTAAATTAGGGAAACAGGGGGTGAGTATGATATTTCATTTTTCAAAGATTGGCTATTTTTCAATAGCCTTAAATAGCTATGTAATTGGTGAGATTACTTCTAAGGGTGAGGGAGAGGCTATCAATAAAAATAATGAAGAGTCTGTGGTAATTACAGGGGTCTGTGTTAGTACACACTTCTTTTTCCTTCCCCTGAAATATGCCGTGCGATTATTTATCCATGAAGTGAAAGAAATGGTTATTAAAGAGGTTGGGGATAGGTTATTCTCTCACTAAAAAGTTTAATGGTTTTTAAACCCAACAACCTTTAAAATGCGGTGACACATGGATAGACTAATGAGACTCAGTAAGAGGACTTACAGGCTGGTAACAAATGGTGTGTCCCACCTGCCTCAAATGAATAACCCTTTGGGTGTAAACACCTTTCATCCTGAAGAAATCATTTTAAAATGAGACTTTTATGCACACATTCCTTCATTGATTGAGCTTTTAGTATATACCTACCATGGTTACCCATGGTGGGGAAAGAACGAATTGCGAACCTTGTCTCTAGACTCTGCCTTGTTTGAGAGATGACACAACACTTGTGGACTAACTGAGGGCATGCAAGCTGTGTGACAGAGGGAAGACTTGTCTTCAGAGAAGAGCTGATTAAAGATGAAGAGGGAGTGTTGGGGAGAATCTTATAAGAAAAGTGAGTTTTGAGCCCCAAAATGGAAAGATGGGTATCATCTCGCAGAAAATTAAATGGAGATTTTTAAATAAGGAAAGAACTGAAAGAGGCCTGTGCTCTGAATGAGTTCGGTGTGTCTAACAGAGCCAGAGGAGGAGCAGAGAACTCACACATAGGAGTAGAGGGCAGTAGAGCCAAATAGGAAAGTCACATCAATTTAAAGAGGGGTTTGAAGGACAAGCTAATTTCTAATTTGGTTTTTATTTGTTTCTTGCTTGTATCATACAACTTTCTGTGAAAAAAAGGATCACACTGATCTATGATTAATCTGTGTGATCCTGAGCAAGTACTTCAAACACTTACACACTAATCTACTAGCATACAGCCCGTTGATATCTCCATTTTCTACAAAAGTCCATGACCCTGACATTCAAAGAGCCCTAGCAACACAACATGACAACAAAAGGATATTGGCCTCACTGCAGTGCAGGAACTCACAGATCTACTTGATCTGGGAGAGGTCACTTACCACACAACAAAATGATGGAACTCTGGGGGTTATACAGAAGTTATCTCCCTTCCATGGCTCAATGGCTCTATCCTTCACTGTCCACCAAATACGTTGACTCCTGCTCTATGCTAGGAACCATGCTAATAACTTGATGTGAAGTCAACACTATATTCATGTTCAAAATAAATAACAAGGCTCAGAGAAAGTGACACAAAAGTCATGCAACAATTGAGGAGTCAGCCTGTCATTTAAACCCAAGCCAACTCCATTCCAGAACCTACTTACTGTAAATTCTTTCAAGTTTCTTTAATGAAGGTCTAGCAAATAAACCTCTTGGGTTTATTCCCTTAAGCTTAAAAATGTCTATATTGTGCCCTTGTTCTTGACAGATTTTCTGGGTCCACAATTCACGGTCAACAGCTATTTTTTCTTAGAACTGTGAAACACTCACATTCTTCTGGTTTTCATTGTTGCTGTTAAAGGGCCTATTATCAATGGAATTTTCTGTAGCATTCTTGTTTATGATAGTATCTACTTTGAGTCTTCTGAAATTTCACTATATTGTATAAGCATGGATTCCTTTTTGTTTATTCTGTATGGTTAATGTTATGCTTCTGAACCATTAGCTCTTCAATTATCATCTCACCCATATTCCCAATTTTTGCGTTCCAGACATCTGATTTGAAATACTGTTAAGTTTCTCAAGATATCCTTCATGACTCTTAGCCTCTTTTTATTATTTTTTTCTTATTCCCTAATCTTTCTGTGTTGCATTCTGGATAATTTCTCTGACTAATGCCCTCTAAACACATATCTAAACTGCTTCATTCATTCACTGAGTTTTACACTTCAACACTATTTTTTTGAGGTCGGAAATTCTAATTCTTGTTCAAACTTCATTGGTAATTTTTTATTTTTGTCATTTATTCCTTAAATTGTATTAGATCTAAATTTACTTATATAAATTTTAAAATGTTACGTGTTTATATATTTCATGCACAGGTTGTTTCATACATCCAAAGACTCTGGAAGCTGAAACATGCCTTTTTGAGAAAACAAAACAGAACAAAAATCTGTTGACCATTATCGGTCATGGCTTTTCTCCTTAGGTGTTTGATAAATCTTGGTAATACACTGATCTTATTTTATAGAAATATCGAGGGTCCAATTCGGGATGTTCTTCTGTAAAAATGGTGGTATTTTCTTTTGCCAAAGGCCACATAGTGTTCATTGACCTGGGCCAATTAGCTTTGTCGATGGCCCTAGTTTAATTTGGTTATATCCAGATTCAGTTTCTTCACCCAGTCTAGGATCTAAGACGTAGTCATTTGATCTTGATTACAGAAGCGATAGTTCCCTTTTTCACAGCCCGGTAGTGTTCAGTTACAAGCACCTCTTAGAAGGTTCTTCCCACCATTCTTCCTCACTTAGACTTCCCTTCTTGAAGACATTGTGGACTCTCCCATGCTTCACATTTCGTTGGCTACCAGCAATTGTCAATACATCCTTCATAGCAGCTTTGCATTTGTCTTTTCCATTGCAGAACCTGTGCCCCTCTTGCCACCCATATTTTCTTCTACAGCATTCTGAACTTCCTCAATGGAAAAATCTTCTTTGATTTTCTTTATGCCACTTAGCCCTCTCTTTCTTTACCATCACTAACACAACACTACCAGATCATGTTTCCCCAAGCAGCTATCTGTGAATTTATTGCTTAAAAGCTTTGAATTTATCACCACCAACGATAGCAGACTTCAGCAGAGTTTTATTGGAACATAGCTTCACCTATTCACTTGCCCATTGTCTACGGCTGCTTTTGCTCTACTGGAGCAGAACTGAGTGTTTGAATAAAATTTGCATTGTCTTCAAACCCTAAAATATTGACTGTATTTTAAAGAAAAAGTTTTCCTTTTCAAAAATTTTTATTTTATTTTGAAAGAGAGAGAGAGCACACAAACAGAGGAGGGGCAGACAGAGAGGGGGACAGAGGATCTGCAGTGGGCTCAGCTCTGACAGCAGTGAGCCCGATGCAGGGCTTGAACTCACGAAACCATGCGATCATGACCTGAGCCAAAGTCAGATGCTCAACTGAACCAGCCAGGTGCCCTTAAAGAAAAAGTTTTATGATTGCCGAATTACAGAATGAAATTTAATACTTTTATTACTACTCAAGGATCCAAATACATTTTAAATCCTCTTTCCCAACATTCTCCCCAAAGAACCAACAGCTCAGTCAAATTATTTCTTTACCTAAGCCCATGTGATTCTAGGCTTTCCATGTGGAATGTACTTTCTCACCCATCTTCCCTCTTACCCATTTATCTAAGACCTCTATGTCCTCCAGAGCCCAACTAACCAACACTCCCCCCGACAGAGCCTTAATCTCAACCATGTCAGGCCACAGCTTCATTCACAACGAAAGTCATAAATTGTTGTCTCAGAATATGTCTATAGTGACATTTTCCTTCTGAGTATATTCCCCATTTTTCTAAGATATAGACTATAGACTCAAATCCTTTAAATATTCACCCTCTAGGACAGTGACTCAAACATAGTGAAGGAGAAATGCTGGGGGTGAGGAGAGGAGGTAGAGCTTGGTTTAAAGCTATATTTTGAACAAGGTTCTTAGCCTAACTGACTCTTGGCTTTCTAATCTATAAAATACATAAAATATCATATTTCTTTGGTACTCAGCTATTCTTCCCTTTTGACCACAATGGCTTTACTTTACTTATGTAATGCCTGTTATTCACACAAAATAGTAAGTTCAGAGAAGGAGGAGCCACAATGGACTTGTTCACTGCAGTATCTTCAACTCGTGGCACAGTGCCTGGAAGCCTTTATTCAATGGATGAATAAAAGTGGCCATCTTAAAAGGGTTCCAACAAGTGCTTGTTCTGTTCCATTTTTTCCCTTTTACTTTCCTATACATTATATAATAGGACTTCAATAACTATGATGATTTCATGACGATTTGAATGCAGAGTAACAACTGGTACACAATTGATTTATTAGGAAACAAATTAATACAAATATTAGGCAAAGAGTTAAATGTATCACATTTGTAATGATCCTGTCGTTACCTCAGAGTCTACAGAAGGCAGGGTATCTTATTGATAAAGATAACCTAATTTAAAGTGTTCATATTCTGAAAGGCATGAAAAGAAACATGTTTGACCTCAAAAAATAACTAGAGTTTTATAAATTCTTGATATGTCAGGAAAAAAAAGTGTTCATATCCCCAAAGTGGTGCCTAGGGTTTTCCAACCTAGCTTCTTTGGGCTAGTTCACTGTAACCATTCTTCTTTCGTGCTGGGTTGTTATATACCAAAATAGACAGGAAGTTCCTCTTGTTCACTTTCTCTCTGTACCATTCCTATCAGATATTCGAGTGGAAAATTCTAAGAGTATGTAGAAAGGCAGTTGTGTTCATCACTATATGACTAACAATGAACAATTCTAAAAAAAATTAAGAAAATAATCCATAAATTCCATTTATAATAGCACCTGAAAGAATGAAATACTTAGAAGCAAATTTAACCAAGACATTAATGAAAGACATTGAAGAAGATACAAATAAATGGAAAGCTACCATGTTCGTGGGTGGAAAGAATTAACATTATTAAAAGGTCCATACTATCCAAAGTGATCTACAGCTTCAACGTAATCCCTGTCAAAATTCCAATGGGATTTTTTACAGAAATAAAAAAGACAATTCTAAAATTCATATGGAACCACAAAAGACCCCGAATAGCCAAGGTACGCTTGAAATAGAAGAACAAACACTGGCAGCATCACACTTTCTGATTTCATATTATATTACAAAGCTATAGTAGTCAAGACAGTATAGATTCACAGACCAATAGAACAAAATGGAGAGCCCAGAAATAAACCGACACATATATGGTCAATTTATCATTGGCAAAGGGTACCAGGAATACACAATGGTGAAAAAAAGTCTCTTCAATAATTGGTGTTGGGAAAACTGGGTAATTACATGTGAAATAATGAAATTGGACCCTACTCTTAGAGCCTGCACAAACATCAGCTCACAATGCATTAAAAACTTAAATGTAAGACCTTATAAACGAAAATTCCTAAAGAAAACACAGAGAAAAATCTCCTGACATTGGTCTTGACAATAATTTTTTTGGATATGATGCTAAAAGCATAGGCAACAAAAGCAAAAAAATTCAAGTGGGAAGATACCAAACTAAATCTTTTCTGCACCGCAAGGGAAATGATCAACAAAATGAAAAGGTGACCTACAGAATGGTACAGAATAATTGCAAGCCATGTATCTGGTAAGAGGTTAAAATCCAAACCATATAAGGGACTCTGACAACTCAATAACAATAAATAAACAAATAAAAAAATAAATAACCAAATCTTTAAAATAGTCAAAGGATATGAATAGATATTTTTCCAAAGAAGACATATAAATGGTCAACGAGTATATAAAAAAAGTGCTCAGCATCACTCATCATCAGGGAAATGCAAATCAAAACCACAATGAGATGTCACCTTACACCTGTTAAAATGGCTATTTTTTTTTTAAGATAACAAGTATTGTCGAGAAGAGAGTATTGTGGAGAATAGGGAATTCTGGTATACTCTTGGTGGGAATATAAATTGAAAACAGTATTGAGGTTCCTCAAAAAAATTAAAAATATAACTCCTATATGATTCAACAATCCCACTCTTCTGGGTATTTATTAAAAGGAATTAGGGCCGCCTGGGTGGCCAATTAAGCATCCAACTTCGACTCAGATCATGATCTCTCAGTTGGTGAGTTCGAGCCCCATGTCAGGGTCTCTGCTGTCAGCACGAGCCCACTTCAGATCCTCTGTCTCCCTCTCTCTGCCCCTCTCCCCCCCTCTCTTTCTCTCTCTCTCTCTTTCTCTCTCTCTCTCCTCTCTCAAAAATAAATAAACATTTAAAGTATCCTGAGGGTGCCTGGGTGGCTCAATCGTTAAGTGTCTGACTTCAGCTCCAGTCATGGACTCACAGTTCATGAGTTCAAGCCCCGTGTTGGGCTCTGTGCTGACACCTCACAGCCTGGAGCTCGCTTTGGATTCTGTGTCTCCCTCTCTCTCTGCCCTTCCACCTGCTCATGCTCTGTCTCTTTCTCTCTGAAAAATAAGTAAACATTAAAAATTTTTTTAACTTAAAAAAAAGTAATTAAAGCAAGGTCCCAAAGAGATACTTTAACTCCCTTGTTTGCCGTAGCATTTTTTACATTAGTCGAGATATGAAAACAACACGAACATCTATTAACAAACGGATTTTTTTAAATGTGGTATATGGATACAATGGAATAGTAGTCAGCCTTACAGAAGACGGAAATCCTACTATTTGCAACACATGGATGAACCTGGAAGAAGACATCATGCTAAATGAAATATGCCAGATACAGAAAGGCAGATACCATATGATCTCATTTATATCTGGAATCTAAAATTATCAAACACATAGAAGCAGAGAGTAGAATGAGGTTACCAGGAGCTCAGGAGGGACATGGAGAGATGTTGATTAAGGGGTATGCATTTTCAGGGGCTCCTGGGTGTCTCAGTCGATTAAGCATCCAACTCTTGATTTCAGCTGAGGTCATGATCTCACAGTTTGTGAGATCAAGCCCCGTGTCAGGCTCTGTGCTGACAGCATAGAGCCTGCTTGGGCTCTCTCTCCCCCTCTCTCTCTGCCCCTCCTTGGCACTCTCTCTCTCTCTTCAAATGCATAAATAAACATTAAAATAAAAAAATTAACGGGTATGTATACATTTTCAGTTATGCGAGATGACTAAGATCTAGAGATCTAATCTATAGGTGGCTATAGCTAACAATACTGTACTATAAACTCGACATTTGCCAAGAAGGTAGACCCTAAGTGTTTCAGGGCACACACACGTAACTATGTGAGGTGACAGATATATTAATTAGCTTGATTTTAGTGATTATTTCACATCGTATACATATATCAAATCATCACGTTATATACCTTAATTATGTAAAAATAAATAAACTAATAGTAGGCAGGGATTTCAAAAGGCAGAGGCCCCATTCTAAGCTGGGAACCTAAGGGGCAGCTAGACGACGTTGAGTTAAATCACTTAACCTCTTTGAATTTGTCGCCGAAGAAAACCAAGCAAATTGTTTTGTATCTCTGCTGCTCCTTCTAGCATCGGACAAATCCAGGAGTCTTTACACATGCCGGAGGCAATTTGGATTCCAGAGTCACCTTAGCCTTATTTTTCCTTCCAAAACACGATACTTCTTTTTCCTTCCTCAACAAGTCAAGAAACACTTTTTAGAAGAGAAAATCCCAAAGTACAATGGCCTGCTTCCAGACAGATTTATTGAAGATGGAGAATCCCAAACACACAGCGGCATCAAGAAAATCAATGCCAGACACTTCTAAGGGTTTTAAGAAGCAATCTCTTTCTCCTATATTTAGGTAAGAGGAATTTGTAAAAATCTGTGTGCTAATAATATTGACCAATAAAGCAAATCCCCCTTCAAGCAATATTTTTTCCTAATTTTCTACATGTTTTTACAGCCAACCAATCTCCTATCGCTGTTTTATCCACAACAGATTCCTCCCCTGACTCTTTTGTCAGCAACTCATTCCAAATTTCCAAAGTTTCAATGCATTGTAGCCACAGCTGCCTTTTGTATCTCCTTTCCTCGGTTCAGGCCTTTGGCAGCCCTTCTTCTGCATTATTTAAAGGGAACTAAATAATATTATTCATAAATGCCTATAGCTCCCTCCCGTCCTCTCTTCTCCCACTCTTCACTTGATGATATTGGAGCTGGGATGGAGAGGAAGTCAGGTGAAGCACAAAATAATTTATTATACTTTATAATTCCTCACAGAGCATTTTATCTCTGCTTTCCTCCCACACACACTGTATACACACCACTGCCCCGTGGGTCACTTCAGACACCTGAAGCCGAGGCAGACAAAACATATATTAGCCGTAAAGTATCTCTGGGACTCACATGAATCAGATAGTGCAAAGGCAAAGGGCACATCCAACGAAAGGCTGAATCCTGTGACTAATGAATTGGAGAAAGCAGAAGCAAATAAAGTAGACAATTTTAATGAACCTCTGACCCACCTCTAAGATATGTGAGGAAGGACCATGCAAGGCTTTAAGGAAAACAGGAGCAAGATATAAGGGAAAAGAAGGCATTTTAAGGATCCAGCACTCAGTAAGGCATAGACAATTAGAAACAAAATTGACTTTATCTTCAAAGATTGCAGCTGTCCTAACATGAATGTCCACTTGTCACAAGCCAGTGAGTACAGATGACCTCAGAAAAGCAACCATAATTCAAATTTTAATGGATTATCATCCCCATAAACTGACACAGAATGTGTTTCATATGCGATGCTCCCTCTCTCTATCCACTCAGTTATGTCTGCATATCCCAGGGGATATTTCAAATGTGTTCACAAATAAATCTACCAGTAGATTTAAGGTCCGCTGCTTCAACACTTCTAGTCGTGGCCCTTTGTCTCATCTGCTACTTACCTGCCCAGTCTCGTCCTGATAGTGGCCTCCACCACTCCACTAGATACCACTGCCCACTGGTGCTCTTCCATGTCACCCAGTAGGACTTGGCATTTTCCTGCCAGTGACTTCCACTGGCCCACGAGGCTTCCAACCCCCCAAAGTTGTCTGCTGCTTATCCACCATTCATTCATTCATTCATTTATCCAACCAATGTTTAATACCCACTGTGTTCCAACCACAGTCCAGGTACTTGGAACACAGTGGTGAACAAATCAGATTTCTCTTAAATTCTCGGGAGGTAAGAACTTAAAAGTAAACAAAGAGTCAACAAGTTAATTTCAGCAACTTTTAAGGATGACAAAGAAAATAAAACATGATAATGTGATGGCCATACCTGGCTGAGCAAAAACCTTGGGTCTCAACAGATGGAGCACTGGACCAGCCCATTCACCATGACCTCTTCTCATCAAGATCCAACATGGCTGCTCCCACTTCATTCCATGCATTCCAGCCTGTAGTCAGCAGAAAAGAAAAGAAAGAAAGGGTAAGCACATGACCACTACCTTTAAAGACACACCCCCAAAGTTTCACATACCACTTCTCCTTATTCAGAATTTAGTTACACGGCCATGTTTAATTGCAAGGAAAGCTGAGAAATGCATTCTGCATTACAGAAGGTCAAATGCCTAACTAACAATTTGGAGTTCAGTTCTCTAGATGAAAGAGGTTAATAGGTTGGAACAAGTAGCCATCTGATCACCCTTATGTAGGCAAAACTTATTATCCTCATTTAACAGTGATGAAATCGCATCAGAGACACAGAAAGATGGCTTGCCCCAAGTTATATAGCTAATAGGCAGCAGAGCCAGAATTTGAACCTTGAGAAGCAGGGTCTCTCGTTGGCACATTGGGATAAATCTGTTTAAATAATTGAGGAAAGAAGGAAAGGGAGAGGAAGAGTGCATCAGTAAAGATGAGAAGGGAACCAATGGTGACTTCCTTAATTTGTGTATTCAGTTTAGGAGACATATGTCAATGCTTAAGAAAGAAAAATCTAGCTCCTCAATAGAAAGTCATACACCCTCTTTTTTGAAAATTCACCTGCCCTCTGGAGAGACCAAACATGTGAACAAAATTAAGGCCAACAATAATGATAGACTTCAATCTTGAAAGTCATTTGGTATAGAAAGAGACATGATTATCCAAAAGAGAACACTAATTCTTGGTTGTCCCTCAAGCTATGAGGCTCTCATCTGCTTTTTCTGTGTACTAAGCAGTAAACAGAAAAACAGACAGAACCAAGAGGATCGGAATTTGCATTCAAAAAAGTCTCCTCGCAATGATTCTAAATTCTCACAGCCACTAATAAACTTTCCAAATTATGTTTACCTTTGTAGAAATGAGAGCTCAAGAGGCTCCTGATTCAAAAGTGTTTATCGTTTTACCCTTGATCAACCCAAGGCACGGCATTTTCAAGAACACAAGGGCATCAAGACGTACAACTAAGACTGATGGACTCTATTTTCCAAGGGTGCATGGTCAGTCGGACATGAGGCTGGTGTGACGAACACAGTCTATGAGGAGTGTGAGCAGGAAGGCTGAAGGGAGAGACACATGGAGGGCAGCCACAATGTGACATCTCATTTCTCCCTTTACCATGCAAGTCTTCTTTATATGTACCAAATTAAGGACATGCTCTCAGTGATTTCTCCTAGAAGTTAGCAAGGGTGTGACAGCAGGAGTTGACAAGACCTAAACAACCTTCAAGAACACAAGGGAGCCTTGAAGAAGACAACTCAGGAATTTGTACAGAGTCATGCAAAGTCCTGGTCTTGCAACATTTGTAGTTTCAAGCCAAGGCTTTCTAAACCTCTGTAGGACGAAGAGTACCCAAGTGAATTATGGGTACCATCGGAACACAAGCACAAGCTCTACACTGATAATGAACTCAGGGATTTTGATACTTGGGAACTACCGTGAATTCATTCAACAGGTTAATGACTGCTAGGCGTTATGTTTAATAATGAAGAGACAGTGCAGGAGGAAGAAGAGGTAGCAGGTGAAGAAGGGGGAAACCTACTATTGTTTACCGCCAGTATGCCAAGCTGTGCGTATCTTGTATTTTCCCTCATTTAATACTTACAACAACCCCTCTGCAGTATATTTTGTCCCAAAGCAGAAATGTTGAAACAGAAACGTGAAGATGAGTGTCTTGCCAGGTGTCACTCTGCTGGGGATGGAGGAGCTACTTAAAAATAAATTTTAGCCTCTGACTCAAGGTTCCAACAGCTCCTTGGAAACTTTCTCTCACTTTCCAAAGCCCTTGGCAGTCACCGGAGGTCAGACATTCATCCTGAAGGACCAAGTTTCCATAATGGTGCCATAAATCAGAACAATAAGATCCAGCTCCTCATAAATTGTCCTGCCTCTAGCCAACTCAAGAGGATGCAATCTTCTGGCACTAAAAATTGAAGAAGGTGTTCAAACTCAATCGAGACTTACCAGATTGTCTTCACCTGGTTCTTTTTAAAAGGAATAAAATGTCAAGGCAAAGTCAGGCACTCAGCAATGGCAGCACTATGGCATCAAATCATGTACGGAATTCTTTTAGAATATACAAGTTCAGACCATCCCCTCGGGGAGTTCTTATTCATTAGGGTTGGGTCAGGCCAAAAAAGCTTCCCAAGGAATGTTTCATACACTTCATTGTGATTCTGACATAAATAACACGATTGAGCCCTACTGCATTAATACAAACTAAGTGTCAGGAAAGGCATTCAAATTAATGAGCAATCAAGTTGAAATATATGTAAATAAAATTTAGCTTCACTACCAGGAAGATTGATAAGAATCAGGGTTAAGATGCAACGTTTTATCTCTAACTACCAATAGACTCCAGAGAGCTTTGAGAGTAACCCCCAGGTGTATGATAACTCCCAGATAAAACATAGTATTCCTTGTAAGCCCATCTCAAAAGAGGGAATGTTGGCAAGTGTGATTTCCTTCCTCGTGCATGGTTGCCAGGCCCTTTGGTCATCCACAGTCCTGGTGCCCTGGACCAGCACTGCTTTCACTGTGCCCTTCAGCTAGACCAACTCCTGGAGTTCCAGGCTGCACGGAGACACCCCTCCCAGACATGTAGCTAATGATGTTTCATGTTCAGCTGGCTGGTTCTCCACTCCCATCGCCCAGTGCAATTTATGTACTTCCTTAAAAATCAAAAGCTACCACATCGTCACATGCATTTTACATGGTGACTTGATGCCTAAACCTTTTCCACGATATATTCCAAAACTCTGCAAAGATATATAATGGAAACATCAGCAGAATATGTTATCATTGAGTGTGTGCTGTGCACCAGGCAAGTTAAGTGCTTTCTGTCTGCTAACTCAGGGAATCTTTACAATAATCTCTAGAGGTAAATGCTATTACTCTCCTCCCTTTTCCAGTGAGGAAACCAAAGCTCAGAAAGGTTGAATAAGATGACAAAGATCACAAAGCTAGAAAGTGGCAGAGATGGGATTTGAATGCCACCATTCTCATTCAAGATGGCACACTCACGCTCTTAAGTGCTACAAGATCTCACGTCACCATGTTGTCCCTTTCCCAATTTTTCTTTCACTCTGTATTCCTTATCTGAACCTACCTCCCAAGGTTTTGTTCAAACTACCAAATCCCCCCTTTTTCACAACGACTGCTCCAGTCACCATCGGCAGGTCCTTCAGGGACCATCTTTCCACTTCTCCTAAACCTGATCACAGGCTAACTAAAAATTACCTTAGAAAATGTATAAATGTAGATCCAAAATTAATATATTAGTATAATTTTTAAAAAAGCCCCCACACCCATTATTGACCTATGCTTAGGGAGGTGCTTATTTTTCTCTAAGTCTAATAAACACTTTGTTGTAGAATAGAGACTGAGTAGAAAAATGTGACAAAGTCAAAATACCTTAGTCTGAACAATTAATAGCCATATGATACAGTCACCAACCATGGCAAGTTATTTAACTACTAATGGCTTCTATTTCCTACTCTGTAGCAATAATGAGCACTACTGTGGCTAGGGACCATATTAAGGGCTTTTCAGGTGTTCACTCACTAAGTCCTGTGTTATCATTCATTGAGTAGGCACTTAATACAGTGCCTATTACATAGTGAGTGCTCAACTGAACACACAAGTGCCTTATAGGTGTGTGTCTGTAAAGGTACACACACACGTACGTAGTATATAATTTTAAACTTCATACAATTGTCAATAAGTGCCTACCTTTCTTTTATGAACCTGGCATTTTCAACTGAAACCTGAGTTCTAACCAGTACTAGTAAGAGAGTGGTCTGAGAGTGTCTCTTGGGGCACAGACATTGAAAATGGCAAGGGGAGGCAGGAGCCAACTGTGATCTCTCATCCTGATTCCAAGAACTGAAGGAGTGGAGGGCAATGGAGGCACTGAAGGCCGGTGCTCATTTAGAAAAAGGCAAAAATAAGCAAGAGTAAAAACTCACACAAAATTTAAGGCAACGTCTACAGTTTTTACGAATGTTCTTTCTCATCAGGTGGGACTACAACCAAAAAGAAGCAGGTGTCAGGCAGAGAGGTGGAGAGACCCTTTGCGCCACCAGCTGGTAGCAAAGCCGCAGCTGTGCCCTGTTGAAGACGATTCCAGAAGGTTCTTTGCCTTCATTGGTTACTTGCCTCGACTCCATGCCAACATATCACTTCATGTCCATGGAATTGATCCCTTTCTCCACATCATCATTCCATTCCATCGTGCATTTTAGATAAACTATTACTATCTTAGAGCCCAAGTTTAAGTGCTTTAAAGGATTCTGAGACCTCATTAGCATGTAGGTTAATAGGCATCCTATTTTGCTTCTTTGTCCACTCAACAATTTTGGATTAGAGAATACAGAGAAAATCTTTCTCAGATCTTTACCTTGATTATTGCAAATATAAATTATTCATGAGACAGAAACTCATCTTAAATGCACTTGGCACACCCATGAAAATTAAAAACCCACAAGGTACACTCCTGAAGATAGCTATCCCTACAGGCTCTCAATAATCTCTGGAAATGAGCTATTCACTAGTTCCTTCCTCGTTCACGGAAGAGAATCGGCATGAGGTTCCTGACTGCATGCAAAGGTCAACTGATTCTTCTTTGATGTGCAGACGTATTTCAAGAGTACTTGCTCTACTGTGCCCATCTCGTCAGCCTGTGATAAGGAGGAAAACCCAACCTGTCACATCAAAGGAGAAACTGGGCCACTAATGGCTCACTTGACGGGTGCATCCCCTCCAACAATGTAGATCGGAGCCATCCAAGAGAAGTTTCATCCTCAGAATGAGCATTGAAAAAAAAAAAAAAAAAGAAAGATAAGGAAGATGAGGGTGGGGGGGAGGGGGGATAAAAGAGTAAAAAACAAATGAACAATGAAAGAAAGAAAGAGAGAGAGAGAGAAAGGGAGGAAGAGGGGAGGGGAGAAGGGAAGAAGGAGGAAAGGAGGAAAGGAAGATGGGGGAGGAAGGGAGAAAGGAGGAAGGAAGGAAGGAAGAAAAAAGAAAGGGAAAGGGGAAGGGAAGGGAAGGGAAGGGAAGGGAAGGGAAGGGAAGGGAAGGAACGAAGGAAGGGAAGGGAAGGGAAGGGAAGGGAAGGAAAGGAAAGAAGAATAAGAAGAATTTACTTTGAGAAGGGTTCATTATTGAAATCCTGAGAGCTCTCCATGTTGAATTTTATCTGGGAATATGCAATGACTTTATCTTGTTAAAAGCTGTTGGAGAAACTATGGAAGTGAGCAAATGACCCTTTATTTAAATGTTAAGAAAGATGGTCAGTGTCAAGGAAGTTGACAGTATTAACAATTTAAAGCATTTTTCTGACAATACATTTAAGAGGCAGTTATTCCATGATATGACACTGCCGATTTGAACTTCTCGGCTTAATAGCAAACCATTTTTTTTTCTCTTTGCCTCTTTGCTTTCTTGACAGATAAAATCTAGTTCTGGAGCTTCTGTAAACAAGGTAATGCATGAGCTGAGCACTGTCTCCTTGCCATTAATGCTGAACTTGTTTGACTGTGTTTTGTTTAGTTTTTTTCTTATTTCAAAGGATGAGCTCTCTCAGAGAATATCCTTTAAAAATGACTGACAATATGCACTGAAAAGAGGCATTAACCATCTGACTTTTTCCTTCCAGGGAATGAGATAAAACATAAATATCGCATAACTAGACTTGCTATGTTTGTTTGCCAAGTACATCATTCCCGCTTTAATACAGGTAAAGGGAGAGGAAAAATTGTGGAAAATATTGCATTTTTATTATATACATACATATATAAATACATATACATGTTTCTATATGGACCCATCTATATCTATAGCTATCTATATAGATAGATATATACACACACACATAATCATATGTTCCATATACACATATATACATACACATATATATACATATTATACTGAAAACATGACTCAAATTTTTATTATTTGGGGTGTTTGGTGAAGGAGAAATATATTTCTTTAGGGAATCAGAATTATTATCCTCTTTCTCACCTTCATGTGATTTTTATTCATATATATATATATATATATATATATATATATATAGAGAGAGAGAGAGAGAGAGAGAGAGATTTCCATACATACGGAAAGATTTATTCCAAGTAATTAGCTGGTCAGTGATGGAGGCTGACCAGATCCCAGATCGGCAGGGTGAGTTAGCAAGCAGATACCTAAGAGAGCTGACAGTGTGGTTCCAGTCCGGGTCTGAAGACATGAGACCCAGAGGAAACCCAGAGGCTCCAAACTCAGGAAGAGCTGACATTTCGCTTTGAGTCTAAAGGCAGGAAAAAGTTGATGTCCCAGTGTGAAGGCAAGAGGAATTCTATCTCGCTCCAAGGAGGACTGGCCTTTTTGCTTTCTTCAGGCCTTCAGCTGATTGGACGAGACCCACCTTGGGAAGCAGAGATTTGCTCTACTCAGTCGATCTACTTAAATGTTAATCTCACCCAAAAACACCCTTCCGGAAACACCCAAAGTGATGTCTGACAGAATGTCAGGAAACCCCAGGAGCCTCGTCAGATCGACACCTAAAATTAACTGTCACACTCTTAAGTCTCCAGTTCCTCATCTGTAATACGGAAATTAGTAAGAAACACCCATGTCATAAAACTGCTGTGTGAATTAAGTTTTAATTTAATGAATGCAAAGCAGTTAGCAAATGCCTGTAACATCTCAGGAACTCTTAGAGTCATAGCCAAGAGTAATGATTTTCAGGTGGGCCCAGACATGGACCTCTCTTCAGGGAAGAATCTCGATTCTTCCCTTTGCTGGCTATGTGATTTCGAGCCAGTGGCTATCCTGCCGCAGCCTCAGTCTCTCTAGTGTAAAGTACTACCACCTTCCTGACAGGGTATGGTGAGGACTAATCAGACAGACGCCTCTCCATCAGTTTCGCACAATGCTGGCACAAACCAAGCCCTTAGATGCAGCATAATTTTGTCATCGTAAAAGCAAACATACTTTACTTTTACAAAGAGACCTTAATTCCCTCCTTATTTAAGCCTCAAAATAGATCAAGAAGACAGAGATGATTATCCTCACTACTGCAGAAGAGACCGCCTAGAAGGAGGCCTGAGGGGACCTTCCCTGGGACCAGTGATCAGAACTCCCTTCCTTCCGCGCCTCGTGGAATGGCTTCCTTACTTCCCTAGCACGGTGATCAGAACTATTCAGAAGAGATATGAGTCCTAAGCAACTTGTTTTTTGGAAATCTGGGCATTTACTCAGGGCTGTTGACTGAAAAATCACATGCGTTCTAACTCTAGATTAGGGGAAAGACGATGGAGACGGTGTGGGTCATGACACTCTTCTCAACCCTGACCTTTTACCGACATCACACAACACATTCCACCCGGCGAAGGTGGCTTTTTTTCTTTGCATATTATTTAGGACCATGTTAGGTGGTCTACCAAGCCCTTTGCATAGATTATCTTGTTTAGCCCTCGTGGTATACCGCGATTTAGCAGCTATTATTATTCCCACTTTTTTAAAGTTTATTTATTTATTTTGAGACAGAGAGGGAGCACAAATAGGAGACAGGCAAGAGGTAGGGAGAGAGAGAATTCCAAGAATATTCCATGCTGTCAGCACAGAGCCCAACGCAGAGCTCGATCTCACGAACTTTGAGATCATGACCTGAGCCAAAATCAAGAGTTGGACGCTTAACGGACTGAGCCACCCAAATACCTCTATTTTTCCTGCTTTAAAAATGAAGAGATGAGGGTTAAGAGGTTTGTCTGAGGTCACAGGTGGCAAATACAGAAGCAGCAGCCAGTGGTGCTGGCTCCAGAATGTTCTTCCCAGCAGCCATATTTATTGAGTGGTTACTATGCTGCAGTATCAGGCCAGGCGATGGGTGTACAGGGGAGACCGGGAGAAGCAATGGCTTATTACGGAGCTTATATTGTACTGCATACTTCCCAGCCTGGGCAATAGCGTCCCCTGGTGGCTAAAAACTGGTGGCTGGGGCAAAAAAACAACAACAAAAAAACTTGCTCTTTTTGTGTATACATACAGTACATATAAAGAGTATATTTGTGGAGGCAGGCGATTAGAGAAAAAAAATGTCTACAAAGCGTCCTGATGGGTGAAGATGACAAAGAGGTTGAGAAACACCGCTCTAATGGGAAGTTCAGGTGTGAAGCACATAATTAAACAACGAATACAAACTATGACATATACCAGGAAGCAAAGCAGAAGGTGTTCTAAAAGTGAATTTTTTAAAAAAAGAAATCTCATTGTAATCAAAGGGTCCAGGAGAGCATCTCTGCATAAAGGCATTTAAGCTGAAACTTGAACAACGAGAAGGAGTTTGATATAAGGGTTTCCCAGGGTGAGAGTCACACAAAGGCCTGAGGTATGTGTAAGAGTTCTCAGGAAAGCAGAAACAGAACGAATAGAATGTGTGTGTGTATGCATACACATATGCCTACACATACATATCTATATCTGTATCTGTATTTTTATCTTTATATCTATATCTATAATCTATATATTTAAAAGAAGGAGAAGGAAACAGTGAGCAAGAAAGATTTTAAAGAATTGGCTTAGAAAATTGTGGAGGCTTAGTGAGCCCACGATCTGCAGGGTAGGCCAGCAGGCTGGAAATCCGGGAAAGGTCTGAAGGCAGTGAGCTGACAGGATTCGTTATTGGTCAGGGGAAGTCAGACTTTGTTCTCTTAAGGCCGTCAACGGCTTGGATGAGGCCCACCACATTACGAAAGGTCCTCTGTCCTACTCAAAGTCTACCAATTAGACGGTTGATCTAATCTAAAAAATATTCCCACAGAAACATCCAAAATAATATGTAACCAAATATCTGGACCCTGTGGTCCGTTCAAGTTGACAGATACAAATTGACCACCACATTTGCTCTCAGCATTTCAAGGAATGGACAGAAAAGAATTTGGCGGGAGAATGAGCTAAGAGGAATGCAGTGCAGGGTGAGGATGAAAAAGCAGCAGAGGCAGACTGCGCAGGGCTTTGTAGGCATAATTCCACCTTTACTGTTTTATTTCTTTTTTTAATTTTTTTAACATTTATTCAGTTTTTTGAGAGACAGAGCACAAGTGGGTGAGGGGAGACAGAGAAGGAGACACAGAATCGGAAGCAGGCTCCAGGGTCTGAGCTGTCTGCACAGAGCCCGATGCAGGGCTTGAACCCACGAACTGTGAGATCATGACCTGAGCCAAAATTGGAAGCTTAACCGACTGAGCCACCCAGGGACCCCATTTTTTTAATTAATAAATTAATTTATTTTTAGAGAGAGTATGTGTGAGCAGGGGAGAGGGGCAGAGAGACCAAGAGAGAGAATTTGAAACAGGCTCCACATTTGGCATGGAGCCCAAGGCGGGACTCGATGCCATGACCTGAACTGAAATCAAGAGTCAGACGCTCAACCGACTGAGCCACCCAGATGCCCCCCACCTTTAAACTTTACCAAAGACCTAGTAATCATACAGGCTTGGGCTTACTCTCACTAAGCTTCAGTCTCTTCTATCACTGGAAAATTAATACACATGTTCTGTGCCCTTCTTGTGTTTGTTGTATCATAAAGATAATACGTGTGAAATGTACCAAAAGAGGTACCACCATATAGACACAATCTGTATTTAATCACTTAAAATTAAACAATGTTAAAAGTATATACCACTTATTACACAGATCAGCCGTTAATGTCACACTTTACCAAGAGCATCCTTTTACAGTAGATAGAAGTCCTTGAGGAAAAGTGAGCATCAGAGTCACCTGGGACTTTCAAAGAAATGAAATACACATAAACATGAAAGGGAAGAAAAGCCAGCAAATATGGTCAAATATTTCTGTTCCTCAGGAGCAGTTCTGTTTCTGTCCAAATTAGGAAAAACACTCTAAAAGCACTTTATATAATAGACATTTTGGTTCCAATATATATTATGTTCCCAAGGCATTTAGTCTTGTTTGATTTAGATTATATGTCATTATGTGGGTAAAAATACACATATTTCTATTTTTAATTTTGAAAATTAGTTCAAATTACCTTCAAAAAGAAACAGATCAATATCCGAGTAAGGATTCATGATCAACATGACTCATTCTCTCTCTTGCCATTTGACCGGGACCATGATCTATTATAAAATTTGAAAAAAATACAATTGCTTCTAGATGAACCTACTTGAAAGTTATCGTAAGAACGGAGCACTGACGATGGAGTGTAAGATAAGACCATTCTGTTTCTTCACCTCTCTGCTTTATTGATTAATACGGATCATCTAGAGTGGGTGTTTCTACAAGTTCCCATTATAACCACGGCATGTATGTTGGATTACGCCTCTCTCTATATATATCTGCTGTGCGCTTGTATAACCCACTATTGATTTAGATTTGCTTAAAAGTAAGCAATAAAGTACTGTATATTGTTAAAGACTAAAGAAAATCAATAAGTAATCCCAAAAGAAGAATATCCATTCCACTCCCTAAAAGCAATATATTGTCTATAAAATGCATTTATGTTAGAAATCCAAAACGTGAGATGAGTCCGTCTCTTCAATACTTTTTGAAAACTAAATGTATTAAATTCTTATTCGTATCTCCCAACCCACAGGCATGCACATATAGGGTGCTCATCCAACATTCAGATGCTCATACAAACATCCCATAAATAAAGGCAAAATCTCCTAAATAATCACAGAAGAAAGAGTATTTTTAAAGCCCTCAAAATATACACTATCACTGCACGAGTCTGTGATTCATTAAAATAGTTCTAAATTCACCAAGTAAGCAAGGCAGACTCATGGTCAATCTGCAGAATAGTTCTTTGAATTCAAAACTTTCCTACAAATAAAATGATTCACAGACCCGTTTGTTGTTCAAATCATTCTGTTATTAGTCAAATCAGTCATACAATCAACTGGGTCATTCTATCAATGGATGACTTAAATAAAATTTTTCCCCTACCAACCCTCCAACTGAAGATAGCAGTTACAGGTACATACATGAGATCAAGACTAAGAAAATTTAACTATTCCTGACGGTCCTCTAAGATACAGCCTATATGTTTTCTGGCATTGTTATTTTTATACATTTAACACTGTATATCTAGTTGCACAGATAATAACTCTGTCATTAATAGGAAGCCCAGATTATTTTCAGGCTCATAAAATTAGGCACTTGGAATCTTATAAGGACCTGGAGGGAAGAAAATCTGAAACTGGTTGGAATGAACACTAATCTATCTTTTTCTGTCAAATCCCAGGAGCTCAAAATAGGCAACTGTTCAATGGCCAAGTGCATGTTCTCCTCAAATTCTAGTTCCCTTGACACTCTTTATTTCTGTTAAAAATGTGCACGTGTGGGGAAGAGTTCACTATTTTTGAGGAGGTGGGAGTCAAGGGCTGTGGCCAGGTCATCGGGCCCTATCATAGCTAATCTCAAAACCACAGCCTTAGGACTCTCTAAACACCTAGCAGGAATTACAATTTGTACCAAGTTAGAGTTATGTCTCGTCTGATGATCAAAACTTGGCACACAAACATACATACACATACATACACAAATATATATCATATATATATATATATATACACATAATACATATATGTATGTATAGTATAGTAACATAATAAATAATATACCAAATATACAAAATAATATATACAATATGATATATAATATATGTATAATACATAATTTATCATGTAATATGTATATTAAAAATACTCTTAGCAGTCCAGAAGAAATTCTTTAAAAATTTAAAAATGTTTTAGGAGTAAGATGTTTGATTAGTCACTTATCAACTGTCACTTCATTTCACCTCTGGAAGATGTGTCTTCCCTTTTCATTCTTTGGAACCACTGTGCTAAATAGGCTTAGAGACAGTAATTGATTAGAAAACTCAAATGCCATTATCTACTCAAGGTTTTACTTCCAATTTTAGCTTTTAAAGCCAGAATCAAACTCCCATTGAGCAGTGAAATTAATTAATCCTTCTATATTCTCCTTAAATGCAATTACAGTGCTAATACGGAAGAAAATTTTTCTGATCATTTTCTGCAACACAGTTTTCACATTGCCTAGAAAAGACATTGTGTCTTTTTAAAGTGGCAGTAGCACCAAGGATATTATGAGTTTTGTGTATTTTCTTTCTGTAGGGAGTCGGGAGTCAAAATCACCTTTCCTTTTTGCTGCAAAACTACTTATTTTACTTAGTGGCTTGGGAAGCCAGTCAATAACAAAATATATGAAAACGAATTACAATTCTTGAAATCATACTTGGTGGGACAGCAAAACCCAACAGCACTGGTGTGAGGGAGACTTGCCTCTCACCTAATAAAATACACAGAACGGGATTTAAAACGACATTCGCTGTTATACCTCTGAGTCTGTAGATCACGGGGGAGTCTGCTGACCTAGGCCTGGCCGGCTGCACTCACTCGCCTCACTCCCGTGTCTGTGGGCGGTGGACTCAGCCGTGCACCTGTGGGTCGGCTGGAGGCTCCGGGCAACAGCACGGGTACAGAAGTACAGAAGGAGAGCGCCAACACCGGAAGGCCTGGGGAGGTATGTGCTCAGAGCTGGCGCGCCGGCACCTCTGCCGCATGCTATTGGCTGCAGCGCCTCACGTGGTACAGGGAATTTGCCCGCCTCCCTCGCTAAGGGAAAGGCAAAGTCACGTGGCAAGAGGTGTGGCTACAGAGAAGGATAAACGCGGGAGCCACCACCACAACTCCTACTGTTCTCTTTAGCGTAAGAGCCCTCAGCAGCTACCTGAACAGCATTCTCAAAATGTAGAGAAAATAATACTTTTACATTTTTGTTTAAAAACCTAATTATGGGGGCGCCTGGGTGGCTCAGACGTTAAGCATCTGACTTCGGCTCAGGTCATGATCTCTTGGTTCCGGAGTTCAAGCCCCACGTGTTCTTAGCTGACAGCTCGAGCCTGGAACCTGCTCCAGATCAGTGTCTCCCTCTCTCGCTCTCTGCCTCTCCCCTGCTCTCTCTCTCTGGCTCTCTCTCTCTCTCTCTCAAAAATAAACATTAAAAAAAACTAATTATGAAGAAAACCTATTTCCTGATCCGACACACCTGACGAGTCTTCGCGTGTATGTGAGTAGAAAGAGATTTTTTCCTGATGCACAGCACCAAAAGAGAAAGGAATTATTTTCCTTTCCCGTCCTACCCGTGGAGCTGCAGAATGGCACAAAACAGAGTGTTTAGAAACAGGCAAAACCTGTGTGTGTGTGTGGCTCCTCTTCTACCTCTTACTCAGTGTTCACATCCAGTTAGGGTGATGAAAATATTTGCTGAACTTGCCTTACTGTTGTTTTCTCTAAATTTACAATAATAATAACAACAACAACAACAATAATGTAGTCCTGCACAGAGAAATCTCAGGGAGTGACTGCAAACATCTTTATCTGATGTAGGAACCTGACAACTGAAATAACAGAAAGTAAATCCAAATTTTTCTAGCATGAAGCCCATGACACCTTAAATCCTCATTCCTCTCCTTCTGCTTAAGCTGAGCTCCAGGAGAGAAAGCCCCTGGGGACTTCCAGTCCCTGACTTCTTCGCCTTAGATCACAAACTGCCAGATGCCACCCAGGATACTGTATTCAGCTCCTGCCATAAAGCTTTGCTTTGTGCCGACTCAGTTTCAAATGAGCCATGAAGTGTTACATTCTCGAGAAGCAGAAGAACTTTGGAATTCGGCAGAGCCCCCGCGGAAGTCCTAGCAGAAACCACAGAAGAGGTCATAGTGGATTCAAGCCTGTGTTTATAACTTGGAAGGCAATTGTCGCTCTGTGTTTGGGGAATTATTCCAGAATACAAAAGCCGAATGTTAAGGTGTTGAAGAGTGAGAGGCAGGCATAAGAATAGGCAAAAGTTAGTTTATGACCGGAGAGAAAAGAAGTTGCCATCAATTGATACCCTGGTGCCCCACTGTGGGTGGAGTGGTTTCATTGGTGATTGAATGCTTAAATGTGAGTCTACCAAAAATGGGTTTCCTGTTTGGTATTTCTTTGCATCTTTGCAGCCTAGTGTATTTGGTATGTGTTTAAATATCTAAATTTAAAGATGCACATGGTAATTTACAGTGGAAAGTGCTTACCAGCTGGCCCTAGCTATCAAATGCAAATACGAAAATTCAGCGCAGCACACGTCTGATAGTATAATTGGCGTGAGTGGAAAATGAATTCCAACATGAAGTTCTCATCTGTGGCTCCAACAGAAGCTGATAAAATACTTAATAGACTTTTAATAGAGCTTCTGAGACCCAGATCGTGAAAAAACAAGCATGCCATGCAATTCTTCCCCAACATTCCACTGGCAGTGTGAAGGTTTCCAAAGAAAAAGATTCACAGAGGTTTTTCCATGGAGTGTATTTAGAGTTTGGAAGAAAGTCTCTTGCAAGCGGATGGCTTTTGTTAATAATTACGCAGTAGAAAGGCAGGTTTCAACAGACAGAAAGGGCTAGAGGGAATCTTGTAAAAACAGGCAAGATTCAAAGAAACTGGCTAGTGTAGAAAGCTGTTTAAAGGCAGAAACAAACATAGATGGAGTAAATCCTGATGCGTTCTGCTAGAAAAGGAGCGAGGCAAATGTGAATTATAACTTAGACCCTGAATTAGGAAATGAGAAAATGCAAGAAAAAAAATAAATGAGCTCTACTAAATGATCGTCTGGTAACGGTAGTCTCTTCCTCGAAATGACAAAGTTAATACTTTACTCATTATTGGTTGGACTATGAATTTCTATAATCTCACGACTACCTTTTACGTCTCTGATCAGTGGAATAATGCCCCTCCATCCCCAAGATGCTCACGTCCTAATCCTTGGAACCTGTGATTGGCGCCTTATGTCAAAGAGGGACTTTGTGGATGTGATTAGGGTCGAGTACCTCAGGATGGGAAGATTCTGCTGGATTATCTGGGTAAACCTAATCTAATCCTGAGAGTTCGTTAAAGCAGAAAACCTCCTGGCTGAAGACGTGGGACGAGGGAAGAATAGTCAGAGAGATGCTATGTTGCTGGCCTCAAAGACTGTTTGAGCTTGCTCAAGCTGCCATACAAAGTATCACAGACGAGGGGCTTAACAGAAATTCATGTCCTCAAATTCGAGAGCCTGCAAGTCCAAGATCAAGGTGCTGGTGGGTTTGGTTTCTCCTGAGGTCTCTTTCCTGGGCTTGCTGAAGGCATCACCCCCTCAGTGTCCTCAGGTGGCCTTCCCTCTGTACACGTGCACCCTTGGCCTCTCTTCCTCCTCTAAGGACACCAGCCATGTTGAATTAGGGCCCCTCCAAAACACCCCATTTTAACGTAACCACCTCTTTAAAGACCTTATTGCCAAATGTGGTTACTTTGAAAGGTCCTAAGAATTGGGACTTCAATATACAAATTGTGGGGGGACATAGCTGAGCCCATAACAAAGAAGGGGTTTTGGGGCCATGGAATGTAGGCAGACTCCAGCAGATGGAAAAGGCAAGGAAATACATTCTACTCTAGAGCCTCCAGAAAGAAGGCAGCCCTGCAGACACCTTGGCTTTAGCCCAGTGGGAATTATGTCAAACCTCTAACCTGTAGAACAATAAGATAACAAATTCGTGTTGTTTTAAGCTGCTAAATTTGTTGTCGTCTGTTATGACAGCAACAGAAAGCTAATGCAGTGTGCAAACTTTGACCAACAAATAAACGTACCTCATGTCCCGACTGTGTATCCATTACTACATGATGGGCAATAGTCTACCCTTGAGGGACTTGTGTCCTCCTACTGCTGCGTACAGAACCACCCAGAGCACAGTGGTTTAAAACAGCAATTATTAGGGCACCTGGGTGGCTCAATCGGTTAAGCATCCGACTCTTGATTTTGGCTCAAGGCATGCTCTCACGGTTTGTGAGTTCAAGCCCCACATCAGGCTATGCACTGACAGCATGGATCCTGCTTGGGATTCTCTCTCTCCCTCTCTCTCTCCCTGCCCCTCCTCCACTTGCAGTCTTCCTCTTTCTCTCTCTCTCTCAAAATAAATAAATAAATAAATAAATAAATAAATAAATAAAAACATTTTTAAAATAAAATAGCAATTAGTTATTATGGCTCACATGTCTTCAGTAAACTAGGGGTATGCGGTTCAGGGCCAAGCTTGGCCAGGTATGTCTACTGGAGGCTTTTGGAGAAGCTCTACTTCTCCTTCCAGGTCTGTGGGTCACCTGCGTGGCTTTACTCTACAGGCGTCTCATTCATCTTGAACCAGAAGGCTCACAGAACATGCTCTTACAGCAATGGCAGAGACTCAAGAGGACAAGTTTTGATACTTCTTAAAGCCTAATCACCTACTCTCGGACTGACAAACTGTCACTTCCAAGCACATGTCTTTAGCCATAGCAAACCACATGGCCAAGTCCAGAATCAAAGAGGGGAGAAATATACTCTGCTCAGAATGAGGTCATGGCAAGAGAATGGTTGCAGGAGAGGTGAAGATCTGGTTCCTTAATGCAGTCTACCGCAGGCTGACAGTCCAATTACAGAGAGACAACTATCAAACATGAGGCAATAAATGTAAACTTGCAGAGTAGCAGGTGAAAGTATTGATGTATTGGCAAGTATAAACTAAAATACAAAAAAGAATGTATTAGTTACTTTATTGTCAGTTCTTCTGCTTCTGTCTAAAATTTATTTGCATACATATGACAAATAATATCGCCTGTCACCGTGTTCAGAACCGTCTTAAAAATGGGAAAGATAATGAGGAATTTAGTACTCCCACACTGGAGTTGAGTTGAATACCCATTTCGGAAGAGATCCCAAATGTTCTTTAAAACCAACAAGAAATAATCAAAGTATTTGAAGTTTAACTTGAATGGAAGAGAATAATCTCGGAAAATACTGATATTAAATTACTTCCTGTAGTGGGAAGCAAAATTTCCAGAAACATTTCTGGAAACATCCCTTTTTGTATGTTCCTAGTCCAGAAATGGAGTCAATTTCTGTTTCCCTGGATCTAGGCTTGGCCATGGGATCTGCCTTAGTTAATGGAACATCAGCAAATGTGAAGCAAAAAGAAGCTATAAAAGCTCTTGCAGGCGGGGATTTTCCCTTCTTTCTGGGACCCCTTCCAAAAATTATGTGAATAATCCTGGGCTGACCTCCTAGAGGCTTGGAAACTATGTGGAGAGATGTCTTGGCCATTCCAAATGGCCAATTGTCCCACCTGAGGCCACAGACATGAGTGAGGCTGTCCTAAATGACTGAGTCCCAGCCAAGCTGGCCCAAACCAGAAAAAGCAGTAGAGCAACACTTAAAAGTGTGAGAAATAATAAATGTTTGTTCCTTTTAGTCATTAAATGTTGGGATGGTTTGTTACTCAGAAATAGCTTACTGATTACCCTGTCTGGCAAGTGAGGTCTATGTTGCTGACAACTGAAAGAAGAGCTAGGACTTAGACACAAAACATTTCATCCCTGGCTTATTCCCCAACCTGGAGGCTGAGAGCTCACACACAAAAGCTGGCAGAACCCACGTGAGCAATTCTACAACACACATGTACACCATGCATTGTCTGTCATGATATTGACATCGTGTTCTTGTTATATAACTGGAAGTGTGCTAATGATGTACGTGGATTATACCATTTAATCCTTACCACAAACCTATGTGATAGGTCGATTAATCTACCCATTTTACAGATGGGAAAAATCCTCAGAAGTTAGAAATGTACACGCTATCACCCACCTAGCCAACCAGCTGAGCATGAGCACACAGCTTTTAATGAGTAGCCTTCAATGAATAAAAAATGCCTTGTGTATAAACATACGACAATTTTTCAAATGTCTGTAGATTTTGTTGTGATGTGTAAAACACAAAGGGGCTTAATGGTGTTCCTGATTACAGAATAACATTTTTGTTTTTGCAAAATAACATTTAAATATTATTTTATTTTTACAGTAAAGTGGCATTCTTGGGGTGCCTGGGTTGGCTCAGTCGGTTAAGCATCCAACTCTTGATTTCAAGTCTGGTCATGATTTCACAGTTTGTGAGATCAAGCCCCAGGTAGTGCTCCATGCTAAAAGTGCAAAGCCTGCTTGGGATTCTCTCTCTCCCTCTCTCTCTCTCTCTCTGCTCCTCCCTTGCTCACGCATGCATATGCACATGCTCTCTCTCACTCTCCCACAAAAATAAACATTGTAAAAAATGGCATCCTTATACTCAAATAACTGTTATATCAACTTACTTACCTTTATGATATTAATACACAGATCCAGAAAGCTAAAGTTGACAAATTCATACATGTATGTATTTATCCAACAGAGAATTACTAAGCCCCTCCTATGTAAAATTATCTTTACAGGGGTAGATGTTTTTCAGATTTTTTGATAGTCTCAAAATACATAAGTCACTCAAACTCTACACATATAAGATACCTTTACGATAATATCTGATATTTAATAAGCACTTACTGTGTGTTGATAGCTGAACACATGAATGGGTCAGGCACAGTGCTAAGCACTTGGCATGTGTCATCATACTTATTTCTCCAAATACCTCATGAAATTCTATTAATAGCCCAATTTTGCCAAAAAGACAACTGAGCCACCAAAAAGTTAAGTACAATACTTATCGTCAAATTTAACAAGAGGGACATGGAAGACAAGACCAGCAATCTGGTACCATGTTCCAGACCCCAATATGCTTTGTTTTGAATACTTCAATTTATCGAATCCTACACTAGGCTTCAAATTGGCCAGTACAATCTTATCAGGAAAATGATGCATTATTTTACCATTTTTGAAAAATAACAATTACCTTAAAGTTCTATGTGTTCTAAGTCCCTTTTACACCCATTTAGAGGAATTTCATTATGCATTGAATCTTCCCTTTGGCTTTCACATCTGTATCTGAATTTTGGAAAAAGTTTTCCGATTCTTCTAGCTGTTTGTAGCTAAAGTGGTATCCCAAATGTATCAACAAAATATTCAGTGTGTTTGAATAGTGCTAAACCCAGGCTGCTCTCTTGATTTCCATGTTCTCTCTGGACTTCATTTGCTAAACAATTCAAGAACTGTTTCATGTTTTTTCAGGTTTTCCCATCTGCAGAAATACTAACTCTTTGTTCAACTTGTTACTTGAAGAAGAACAAGCAAAAGAATGGAAGGGAGCCAATTTTGTTTAGATGATTTCTTTGATTTTGTTTTTAAGTACATCTCTAGCTTTTCAACTTTAACATCATTAAGCTTATACTAATATGCTAATCACATCACTGCTGTGTTTTGTAAAAGCCACATTATTAATTCCAACATGCTATTGCTGGCTAGTAGTAAAAGCTTTATAGCTAATGGGGACAAATGAAGACTTCTCAAGAGCAAAATCTTATCTGCATATATTGTTGAATTTGATTTGATGGAATTTGTTTCCCTACTCCAGATGTTTTGAAAATAACTTTCCTTTCCAAATGTATTCTCCATGTACCTTTCTTTCTTATTTGGTTGGTCAGAGTGATAGACTACAGATTATAAAATTGATGGATGTCTCCTTTTTCCATTCTCTTACCAGACGAACTGGCCAAACCTGACAGTTTTGAGAAATTGATATATTTTATGGTTCAGATAAAAAGGGGATCTTCTTGTCAAATTCTTTTGCAAAAGAAATTCCCTCCAGGATGAGATCATTGTCTGTGTTTATCTTAATCAGTCCTCTACCTTAGTAGGTAAATCCGATAATATATTAAATATAATGACAGGATTCTGTAGCCCATAATTTGTCCTCATACTCAAAGTTCTTGGGAAAATAAAGATCCAGGATATATAGTACCTCAGGGATCCTGTTATAGCAGACTCTCTGGGCATCAATCATTTTATTAAAAAGTCACATTGTACTCAACACACTCAATGAACTCGATCCTTCTGCTTAGAAACAGGCTAAACTTCAAATGGATCTTTTTCTAACCCTTAAATGTCTTCACACAAGTCCACTCCCCTCCTTTTACGTTCATAATCTTTCAGAAGGAAAGGAAGGAGGGAGGGAGGGAGGGAGGCAGGCACTTCATTTTTTTTCCTATCCCAAACCTCCTAGCTTTTCTCCATTATTCTCATAAACTTTACTCTTGGTGTCACTAATAGCAAATATAATAGATTTTTCTGTGGTAAATGGTTCTCCCTTCATAGAGACAGCAGCCAAGCACCAACAGGGCCAGGTAGGGAGCACACAGGAGGACAGCAGGCCTTAAGAAAAGTCCCATCTACTGGGACTGCCAGTCTCCAATCCCAGTCCTATTGATAGGTGGGCACTGGAGCCAAGTATACAAAAATAAATATTTACTTTTATAGGAAAGATCCTATTTTCTATTTACATCTGATTTAAAATTTTCTGTAAGCCAGACACATACCCGAAACCGCTTGTTGTCTACACGTGCTGCCTGTGTGTGACTTACATTGGAAGTCTGATTTTCTTATTGTCTCTCCTCACCCCAGTGAATTGTAATTCCTCCTCCTGAATTCTTACAGCACTTCGTATCTCTCTTTTTGCGTTTCTCATATTCCGCCTTAATTGTTGCAGTAAATTTACCCTTTATCAGTTCCCTCCTATATCAGAAAGTAAGCATTCAGCCAGTATAAGCATCATAAACAAATCGTCTATTGTAGGATAGCTTTGATTTGCATTACTTGAACAACTTAAAGATAGCATCGAGAACCCAGGTTCTTCCTGTCTTTTAGCTACACTGTTGGGTTGTCTGAAGGCAAGCTCTCCTCTGAGGAACAAGTGAAAATAGCATTTCGAGGCATCAAATCTACAAATGAAAATATCCTGCATCCCTGTGTCTCTTTATATCAATGAAGAAATCTTTCCTAGAAGTCTCTGATGCCAAGTTTCCTTCATGTTTCCTCGGGAAAGTGTTGAATCATGTGATCTCCCACAGTCCAATCACTGCTTTGCCATGACGGGTTTGCACTAACTGAGATCTTACCTAAGTCATGGGTTGGGGGAGGCGCCAATAGAACAAAATGAGGTCTCTTCCAGCACAGAAGAATGGACATAATGCTGACTTGGTTTTTAGTCAACAGTATCTATGACAACCTCCTACCAGACTATATATTTCTTGGGAATGAAGATTATATTCCTGGTAAGGATTCGAAGTAAAGAAGTAGGATAGAGACGATGAATTAACACACTGCTGCTGCCCTGTAGCACAGAACATGACATTCGTAAGGACTAATAAATATTTGATTGAACAGATTTGAGACGTCTTTTAACTGATGTTATCCAGGGCACTATGAGCGAAGAGAGGAAGGAAGGAGTCATTTTGCCTGGGAGAGTCACCATAGAGGTGACAGATCAAGAGGAACAGTTACCCTGTCACTAAGTGCAATCTATCTGTCTCCGTTAAGCAAAATCTATTAGTCTTTCCCCATCATGGCTAGGTGGTGTGACTCATATGCATGTCAAGCCTACTGTAGGTGACAAGCAGTGTAGGTTACCACCCTGTCGATCTTCACCAGGCTCACAAAATTGTCTAAAACTAACTTGATAGTCACTAACAAAAGGGCAGAACTACCACCCATCTGTGTTCAAATATTAAGATCGTGAGACCTTTGCCTTGTGACCAAAAAGGTAAAGCAGTAAGTCTGTAATTCTCTCCATATTTTCTAAATACCTGCCCTGCCATCTCTGCGTAGTAACATCTTTGAGATATGGGTATTTTTAGCCTACACAGAGCAGAAATTCAGACATTTTTCATTCTTTGCCTCAAGCTTTCCTTACACTCTCCATTTTCTCACAGATTGATATGAATAAAGATTGCCACTCCACTTCAGCCTTGCATTTTTCTTCTGAATGATAGCAGGATTGCATAATCAGATCAATTTATTGTTAATCTGAAGGAATTTTCTTTCCAATGAGACTTGTCAGACACATTTATGTCCTTTGAAATCGCTATAATTGACCCAGCGGAGGTAAAATGTAGAACAGCACCTGTGTGCTCAGGCAATCAATGACAAAACGGTAGGTACTGGAAGCAGAAATCCTGGCTTCTCGTCCCTCTTGGAGCACTCATACTGTCACAGATGTGAGTAGAGTCCCAGGAGGCTCCCTAGCTCAGGTACCAGCTGATAAAGATATCCCCTGAAATAGTAACCATTTAGGATAAAAGGCAGTAGCATACAGAGAAGGCCTGACCATTAGTCCCAGCCAGCACTAACTGCCATCCATGAAAAGGAGGATATTTTGGATCTTCTGACCATCCCAGTGTACTAGCTGACACTGCTTGAAGCAGAGAAAGTACCTGGTCAACCCACAGAATCATGGGAAAAGAGATATTCTCATTGTTTCAGGCCAATGTGTTTTGGGGTATTTTGTTATGCAACAGTGGGTGGCTGAAACATAGAGATCCTATGATAGAAACTGTGAGGGTCATTAGAGGCTGATATCAAAACAGTAACTTGTCTTGGGAGCTCTGTTGGTCTCCAATGACCTTCCTTTTCTAGTTCCAAGATTTGTTTAGCTTTACGGTAAATCCCCCCTTTTGTTCAAGATCATTTATCTTCTTTGCATCAACTAATTAACTGACATCAGGAAGTGACAGGGCTCAGGCCAAAGAGTTCAGCTCTGAGTACCAGTTATAATCCCTGAGACTCCAACAGTGAAGCAGGAAGACTTCCTATCTTGGAAGGATCCTGGGTCCTGTGTCAAGGCCAAAGAGGAGCTGAGGGACAGGACAGAAGCTCACAGAGGCATTAGGAGAGGCAAAGCAGACAATGCCAAACCTAATGAGTAGGTCGGCACCTGCTCAGATCTCCCTTCCAAACTGCTGGGACCTGGAAGCAGGGTTGAGGGAACATATGGAGACGAGTGATGCTGTACTGGTGAGGAAAACAGACACACAGCTCAAGAGGCCGGCAAGGGTAGACATAGCCCCTGGTCACCATGAACGGTATAGTTGGAGGGAGAACAAGTGTTTCAAGAGTAGCAATGCCACCTCTGTCTGGCAGCACCGGGACCAAACCCTGCCTCCCTCCAGCCCCAGTCTCTCTCTGGGGACCTAGAGTGCACACTGAGTTTGAGCAGTTGGCAAAAAAAAATGAGAGGGGGGTAATGCAGGGAGGGTGGAAAACCTGAAGCATCTCAGAGTCACCCTTTCCAGCCTTGGCTTTCTTTATGCCTGTGTGTAATTCAGCTTGACATTTAGAACGGGTTTTAGCAGCCTGGAGTCAGAGTACAATAAGTGGAAGGAAAAGATAGACTGAGCAGAAGCACTGGCTTGTGGCCTGATGCACCCGTCCGACAGTCATGGGATGAGCAGAACTACCTGACAGGGAGCAAAGATCCACATGGGTTGACGGAGATGCTGGCAGGTAAAGAGAACCCCAACTCGAGCTGAAATTGAAGGTTAAGGCTTGCAGCACTTAGAATGGGCCAGGTTATGCTTCAGTAACAAATCAAAACCCTTCTCAGCTTACAACAGAAAAGGTACTTCTTACTCACACCACCTCTATCATGGTTACCAGGCTCTGCTCATCACAGCCACTCAAGGACCCAAGGCTTGGGGAAGATACATCTTGATGTGGCTCTGTAATTATAGAGGTGGGAAACAATGACCACCCACAGGTTAAAGGTTCTTCCTGGCAGTAACACACCGCTTTGGCTTATATTTCACTGGCCAAAGTAAACCACATGGCCACACATGCACCCTGTGAAATAGGGTTATCTAATCCTCCTGTGGAGAAAAGCTTCACCATGGGTTAAGAGTAAAAGTCTGCCACAGGGCCCAGGCTCAAGGAAAGGATCAAGCAAGACTCCACACATTTGTAAGCTAGGAGGCTGAGTATCTTGCCAAGTGAAGGATTTGAACATGAGGAGGATTCTGACATATGTGGCTGAGTCTATGAGGTAAGGGCTTTGGAAAACAGTTGAAAGCAAGTTTCTGAAGCCAGTGATAAAAATAAACAGCAGTGATATTAGTAATAATTGTTACCATCTATTGAATCCCCCTTTTTTTTTTGAACCAAATGCCTTACACGCATCATTTTATCCTTATCACACATCATATACACATCATTTTTATCCTCGTAAGAATTCTATGAGTTTAGTGCTACCTCTACATTACAGATGAGAGACAGAGACTCAGAAAGGCCATGTCACTTGACCAGATTCATAAAGGTAGAAAACGGCAGAGTCCAGATTTGAATCCGGCTCTGGTGGCTTTAAAGCACATGATCTTTCTCCTCTTTCTACAGTACGCTCCTACCTTCCTCGGTACAACAGCAAAGTAGGATCAGAAGCAAGATACAAGAGATCTGACCTGTTGAGTGGCCTCGAGGCCTCTACAGAGATGTTGAAATGAGCAACTTAAGTGCATTATGAATACATGATATGGGGAGTGGGGAGAGGAAGATGAGGGGGTCAGAGGAGCAGGTTACAATCAACTTTTTTCTTCCATATCAAATCCCGCTACCTAGTCCTTTGCATATATCAATATCCTAAAGAGGCAGAAATCAGCATCTAAAGAGTTATTGTTGTAAACCAGGGTCAACCTTTTCTCCTCCATGCCTTACGGAAAGTCCAGGGAGCCTTATAACAAAAACAAATCCCCCCTCCCGCCTCCCCCTCCCCCCCCTCGTCAGATTGCACTGCTGAGGAGCAGCTGCAGAAGCTTCTGTCACACACAGATTACCATATTCACTGACTTCACAGATGAGCTGAGGGGATTTCACTTTGCTAGACTATTTAAGATTCACCCAGAGCATCGTTTCTGCTGAACTGCGCACCCGTAACGAAGGCGTTCATTCTTCTCCATCCCTCCTCTATGTCTGCTTGTACTTGTTCATTTAATGTAAGCCTCTTCTTGCCTTATAGAGGTCAAATTAAAATGCTATTTTTCATTAAGCGTTAAAAATACTCCAACTACAAGACATAGTAGTTAAATCTGGAGATCAGCCAGTGGCTTCTGGTTCCCTGGCTGAAGAAATAAGGCTCCTCGAAGCTCACACACATCACTTTGGCACATGCCCCAGGCTTTCTCAGAGCACATCTGAATTGTGCGCTTTTTATTGTATAACACAATCCAAACAGTTGGAAGAAGTCTTTGGTCAGCTCTTGAGATACAGCTGTCTGGGAAATCGAAGAACTCTCAGAAAATGCATCAAGTCACTGAGCAATCCGGAGATACTGAGCAACTTAAACAAGTATTTTTTGAGTCTCCATTCTGTACCAGATACTGTGATCAGCCATAGGAAATCAAAGGTAGAGAAAACATCATGTCTTCTCTCAGGCACTCTATCCAGACAGGGATGTAGACACACAAACACTATGCGCAGACACACAAACCCTGCGCCTCAGGAACAATACACGGTGCCAGCAAAACGGTATGGAAACGCCAATATCTGCAGGTTACTACTCCTTCTGTAAAACTGATAAACCAAATTAATATAACTTCTTTCAAATAAACCAGCATAGATTTTTGACTGCACAACTCCAAATAACCAGATGTCTACATTCAATGCATGAAAAAATAATTCTATTTGTTGTATAGATTGTGTTCCTGTATCGGATATGTTCTCTAGAGGCTGCTAAATATTTGCCTAAGAATGAGTTAGTTAAAGTACATAGTATATCAGTTTCAGCTCAGAAATATGGAGAGGGGCAAAGAGCATCCAAGCTTATAATTCTAGGCGAGCTCAAATTTACCAACTTCTCTTAGACCCATCAGAAAGTTTAGATCATGAAGAAAAATAGACTATTTGACATCTAGGGAGTGATTGGGATCTTCAGGGAGAAACAGAAACCAATGATTTATTTACTTAGGGCAGAGGCTATGGGAGAACACATAAGCTGATATAAAGATGTAGCTAAAATGGTTTAATGAATTGCTAAAACTGTAACAAATTACAAGTAATTAATTGTACCAGTGCAAGAGTATGAAGCTTCTGGAAGCTTTAGATGTAGAGGACAATTTACATCCTTGTACACACTTTCCTTCCATGAATCTAGTCCTCACAGGGAGGATTAGGGAGAATCCCAGAAAGCTTTCAGGCTAATTCTGTTTTGGAAAGTAGAACAGCAGCCACTACTAATATTCTATCTAGATCTATCTCCACTCTCTTCCCTCAAGAACAAAACCCTAGTTTGCATGGAAAAAGGTAACTACCTGAAGCTGCTGGTGTGAGCACTACAGCTGGATGAATAATCAGCCAAGCAAAGCTCTCCCCCTGGGGGAAGAAGGGACAGAAATCCTCACTAGGACCACACAGGAGCTGAAGAACATGCAAGTGCATACAGCAGACAGCCTGGGGTGAAGTGCCTGTGTTAGACTGAGGTTTCCCAAGCATATCAGAGAACCATCCCCCCCTACTTCCTCATTACTGCACCACCAGGATAGCAATCTGGAATAAAAGTAATAGGAGAATATAGCTAGAGAGGTACAAGAGACAGATTCTTTTCAGGGTACACACAAAGAAAAAATCCAGATGCAAGGAAAAGTAGAAATTGGGGGAAAAAAAAAAAAACGACCTCAAATCAACCTTCACCCTTAACAGGAGTTGCCGGCCAGAGGAAGTGGTGCCTGTGGTGCACTCAGGGTAACCATAGCAACAACACACCTCAAACACAGCTAGCTCAACTCCTGTCTAGATTAATTCACCCTTGCCCCCAACTCTAAAGGCCTATCAGTAGAAAAGGCACGCTTATCTCTAAACATAAAAAAAAAATATTTACATTACTGATAGCTCTCCTACATAAGATGTCTGATTTTCAACAAAAAGCTATGACACCCACAAAAAGGCGAGAGAAAACACACTATAGAGACAAGCAATTGCTGAAACCGGACCTGGATGTGACAAACAGGCAGAAACTCCTGGACAGGGCATTTAAAACAACTATTATTACCATAGTAAGATCTTAATGTAAAAATACCTTTAAGGCAATAAGTAGACAACATGCAAGTTCAGATGGGTAATTTCAACAGAGAGACAGAATTTATAACAAAGAATCAAATGTAAATGGTACAATCAGAAAACACTGTAAACAGAGATGAAGAATGCCTCCAAGAATTCCTCAGTAGACTGAACGTGGCCCATGAAATAAGCAATAAGCTTGGAGATAGCTCAGTAGAAATCACCAAAACTGAAATACAAAGGGAAAGTAAATGAAAACAAAAACTGTACAGAACCATGATTAAGAACTTTTAAAAATTATTGAATGGTCTAAAATACACAAACTTGAATTACAGGATGAGAAAAGAGATATAGATGCATAAAAGAATATTTTGCCAAGAATTTCCAAAAATTAATAATGGGCACCAAACTCCACATCCCAGAGAATCAGAGAACATCAAGCAGGAAAAAAAATTAATCTAGGCATATCACATTCAAATCGCTATAAACCCAAAACTGAGAGGCATCCAAAGAAACGAGGTATCTTGCTAATGGAAGAACAAGACTAAAAGTTACAGGCACCTCAACATCAGAAACCATATAAGCTAAAAGAAAATAAACCTATCTTGAAAGCTCTGGAAAAAAAAAAAAAAAGAAAAAACCTATCAACATAGAATTCTACACCCAATGAAAATATCTTTTAATATAAACAACAAAGGAAGATTTTCTCAAACAAAGAATTTATTGCCAACAGACCTATTCCAAAGACATATGAAAAGAAGCTTTTCAGACAGAAGGAATATGACCTAAACTTGAATCTACGGAAAGTAATTAGTAATGTTGGAAATGGGGAAAAATTAAGGTAAAAACAAAAAGGTATTTTATCCTTATTTTTAATGGTTCTAAAAGAGAACTGTCTAAAGTAAAATTAGTAATAATGTTCTATGTGTTTACAGTACATGGAAAAGCAAAATATACAGCAACAATAGCACAAAGGACAGAGGTCAGGAGGTGGGGAAGTAAGCATAGTTATAATTCTAAACATGCTACCATGGATGTTCCCCAGAAGAGTTCATGCCCTAATCCTCAGAACACATGAAATGATGAAATATCATTGCTATGACTATTAACATAGACTATAGGCATATCACTACAGGCAATATCACTCCTATAACTACAGGCATTAAGGCACAGTTGATCTTAATCAGCCTATGCTGATTATCCCACTGGGGCTGGTCTAATTATATTAGCCCTTAAAGCAGAGACCTTTCTCAGGTGGGTAGTGGAAGTCAAAGATGTTTAGGAAGTCAAAGACGTTTTAGTCAAAGACGTAAGGAAGACTTGACCTGCGGTGGCTCCTTTGAAAATGGAGAGGGCATGGGAGAAGGAATGCTGGTGGTCTTGAAGAGTTGAGGACAGCCAACAAGGAACCAAGGACCTCAGATTCATAGCCACGGGGAACCTGATTCCACCAACCTGAATTAACTTGAAAACAAATTCTCTCTCGGAGCTTCCAGATGGGAGCTCAGCCCAGGCAAGACTTGGAGCGTGAGACCCAGGGAAGAAAACCAAGTCTGGCCCACCAAGATTTCTGACTTACAGAATTGAAATAATAAACAGGAGTGGGTTTAAGCTGCTGCATTTGTGTTAATGTTTTACAGAGCAATAGAAAAATAATACCTGGTCAACCAATGTAAACGAAAGAGAAACAAGCTTAAAAAATAAATGAAGAAGTTTTCAAAAAATTACTTGAAGGGGGGAAAATATGCTGAGCCATAGGGGGTATTGCTGTTGGAAGCCAGAAATAGCAATAAAGAAGTGCATGTATGTTAGCGAATGGCATGGATCCCAGTTACCTTCATCACGCCATGACCAATGTGCAAGAACAATCCAAAAGCTCATCTTCGAAGCAGTCTTTTACTGTATAGCTCCCTTCCTATTTCCTACAAACAATAGCATCTGTGTCCTAATAAAAATACCCCCACACTCAAAATAGCGGGGTCAATGAAAAAGGAAACCATGAAGTTTTTTTTTGTTTGTACATGGAGTTTTTAATAGAAAAGAAATTTCTACTCCATAAATAATGTTGGGAATTTCATCCTAGTGTAGGTAAAGGTAATATTTGCTTCCAGTCGGGTTGAATCTCAGTGCAGCCAACGCTGCTCCAATGCTGCCTGAGTTCTCCCCCAGCAAGAGCTGTTCATCGCTTTTGGAAGGCCCACGATTCAGCGCTTTAGTAATTCTGGCCCCTGACAAATATGGCTGACACCATTCCGAAGCTAACTGGCGACCACGTGGTGCTAAAGAGTACAGTAAACGTAACTGTTCAAAAGCGACATCCCGTGTGCTACTGTAATGATGGACACAGGGCCTTATGCATTTGTTAAAACCCATGGAATGTACAACAGGAAGAGTGAACCCTAATATAAGCTCTGCATTTTGGTTAATAATAATGTAGCAATATGGGCTCATCAATTGTAACAAATCGTAACCACATGAATTCAAAATGTTAAGATAGAGGAAGGGGAAATGGAGCAAGGGAGTTTAAAGGAACTCTCTGTACTTTCTGCTCATGTTTCTGTAAACTTAAAACCACTCTAAAAAATTAAGTTTATTAATGTTTTTAATGTACAGAGTAATATACCTTCTTCCTCTTTTCTGATCCATTAAAGCTCCTGTTTCCCCCCCCCCACACACACACACACGTGGATACACACACACACGTGGATACACACACACACACACACACACAGGAAACCATTAAGCACGTTGTCATCACTGGTTTCTGTAAGACTCTCTCACATTGCTGGTCAGATGGTCCAGAGATGGGCACCTTGTTGAAACCATTAAAGAACGATCCTGGGGTTTCCTAATTCTGAAGTCTACAACACCAATGTCCGCACTCTCTGTTGTTTTCCGGGGCTTCGCAATGGGGCAGGGAAACACCCAGATAATGAAGAGATAAAAAGGGAAATATTAAGTGCGGTGGAGAAATATTAAACAGAAAAATAGTTAAACAGAAATACTAAGCCACAAAAACCATTGAGTAAATCAGAGAATATCCCCATACCTACATAAACTCAAAATAATTACATGCAAAATTCGCTTTTTTCTTAGGAATAAAATTGTAGCCACCTTGGCTTTAGAGAAGTTAAAAGAAAGCCACCAGGCATTGTGAAAAAAAAATCAAATCATAAGAAGATGACTATTTTGAGTCTTCAGGACAAATATTTTCCTTTGAGAAAAATTCCCTCCAGGAAGAAAAAAAATTCTCAGAGAAAAATTTCTGATGCATTTTCTGAATGAATTTCAAGAGAAAGTTGTTTATTTGACATTGGAACAAGATTTGGTTCTTGAAAGACATGACTAGCAAAATTGAAAATGCTTTGTGTTTTGCTTATGTACAGAGTCTAAAAAACAAAGCATATGAACAAACAAACAAACACAGACTCTTAAATACAGAGAACAAACTTGTAGTTGCCAGAGAGAAGGTGGGTAGGAGGATGGGTGAAATAGATAAAGTGGACTAAGGTCTAAACTTCCAGTTACAAAGTAAACAAGTCACGGAGATGAATAGTACAGCATAGGAAATATAGCTAATAATATTGTAATAAAGTTGCACAATGAGAAGTGAGTAATGTTCAGAATTATGTTGCACACCTGAAACAAATATAACACTATATGTCAAATTTACTTAAATAAAATAAAATAAAATAAAATAAAATATTTTAGGAGCAATGAACTACATATAGAGTGTGTGATATAGGAAATCAAATATATGATTTCTAATATCAACTCAAAAAAATCCTCCAACAACATAAAGATAAAGAAAAAATGTTAATGAAAAAAAGCCAAGAGAATGATGAAGGATTAATCCATGATCTAAAACATGTAAAATTGGAATTCCAAAAGATAGCAAAGCAAAAAGATGACATTAAATAAATCAATGATATTAGAATATTTACTTAGCAGAAGAAATTTTCAGACTTAAAGAGCCCCTGGGATCCAGACAAAGTCAAAGAAAATGTGCATACTTAATACACACAAATTAATATTTTAATTTTTAAGGAAAAGAAAATATTTTATTAGCAGCCAGGGAGACAGGTAAAAAGAAGGAAAAAATGTGAAAAAAAGAAAATAGTGACTGACAAAATAAAACAAGAACTTGTTTTGATGGAGAAAAAAATGTAGCAAAATTGAGTGTCGTCGTACTTGAGTAACAACTGGTTATACTAGATCAGATACAGCTAGAAACCTTATTTTGTGTAAATATTCTAAACTTTTTGATAGGTTAAAAGTTCTGACCCTACAAACCTACAGTCCTGGAGACAACGCTGACGAAACGGGAACTTAAAAATGAAAAAGTCATCTGTAAATCATACCTAACTCTTCACAATGTTGTCAATAGTCAATCGTGTTTTGAAGTATCTGAGCAAATGCAGTTATCTATGAAGAAAATGTGAAAGACAGTGAACAAAATCCTGGCTTTGTAGCCATAAGACTGACTTGAGTCTAAATCCTGGCTTCTCCATACTTATCAGTTCTATGATTTAAGCAAATTACTTTTTTGCTTAGGACTTTGGTTTCTTTGAATATGACAGGGGCATAATGACGTGTTCAGTGGCCCATGTCATGCCCCCACCAGTGTACTGCTATTAGGATTCATTATGACAAAAAAAAAAAAAAAAAAAAAAAACCAACGAAAAAAAACTGATAACATATCCAAAAAGATGACCAGAGATTAGAAGGATAGTTTTAATGAAATTTGGAGGTTACTCATAAAATCCAGACATTGAAAGGAGACGCCAGATATCCTACTAAACACTGAACTGCTATGTTGCCCCAACTATTTATTAACTTGATCAATAAATGTTAATAATATGCTCATTACATGCACAAAAATGTTCTTGGTTCTGCAGAATTAAAAAAAGAATGAGGGGCACCTGGGTGGCTCAGTTGGTTAAGCGGCCGACTTCAGCTCAGGTCATGATCTCACCGTCTGTGAGTTCGAGCCCTGCGTCGGGCTCTGTGCTGATGGCTCAGAGCCTGGAGCCTGTTTCGGATTCTGTATCTCCCTCTCTCTCTGCCCTTCCCCTGCTCATGCTATGTCTCTATGTCTCTCAAAAATAAATAATGTTAAAAAAAAAAAAAAAAGAATGAATGGCATGACCATTGCCTTACATGAGCTTATTAATTCTAATGGAAGATAGGACATACATTCTTGAATGATAATATACGAGGATATTTATGGAATGTGAGAATGAAAAGACCAAATCATAAGTGCCATAGGCATTTAGAAGAACTCCCCCAGCCTGAAGCTGTTCAAAAAGAGGTAGGGCTTTAGTTGGATCTTGGATGATGGATAAGCAAGACAGAGACTGACTAAAAGTGTATCAGAAACACTTTCTTTTCCCTCTGTGCAACAAGATAGGTGACATTTCTCAACTTTTCTTGCATCTGGATGTGGCCATGTGACTGAGTATTGCCCTATGAGATGCAAGTAGAAATGATTTGCTCTCCTCTGTTCCTGACCCGCACAGTGTTCCACACATTACTCCATGTCCTGGCTCTTCCTTCATGGAAAGCTCAGAATCAGGGGTCCAGTGAAGAACTAGGAGGTCCCGGAGGATAGAGAAGCCACTAGATAGAATGATTGTTCCCCAAATGACATAGGGAAGAATCCCCTCTTCCAAACCCACGATTGACTAAGAGGTGAAAAGTAATTTTATTTTGTTAAGCCCTGAGATTTGAGGTTGTTTTAGGTGAAGAAGCCTACTCCGAGTAATATAATACCATGTGATAGACTAGAGCAAAATGGAAAACAGAGGAATTATTGGAGCCTAGAATGTTCTCTACCCGCTCTTCTCAAATATTAATCTTGCCTAAGAATATTCATGGAGCTTTCAGAAAATGCGGATTCCGACTCAGAAGGTCTGTAGTGTCACCTGAGAGTCTGCCCTGACAAGCTCCCAGGTGATGGCGTTGCTCCAGATCTGTTCTGAGTAGCAAAGAACTCCAGAAAATGAACTTGAAAAAATAGTACCCTCCTCAGTGAACCACTTTCAGGGGACATGCAGGCATGCGCTTCATTGGGAACCGAGCTCTACTATTTGCGTTCTGTCAGTGATGATACAAAGGGCAAGGCAGGTTTGTTGAATGATGAAATAACAGTGTGCCCACTAATCAAATGGGCTTGGGCACGGAAAGTCTCCTTTAAAAAATCAGACTCACAATCAGAAGTAAGTGCCACTTTTCCCTGTGATTTATACTAATAGAACATTTAAGGAACTTCATTTTGCAGCACTGCAACCAAATAAGCTCCTGAATTAAGGTGCATAAAGTAAACCAGAAAAAAAAATTGAAATTAGTTCATCTTTAGGAAGAGAGAAAAACGTTCAGCTAGGCACTGAAGTGTGCTCCATTATTAAGCTACTTTGGAGAAAGGGTGAGAACCCACACTCCACTCTAAGCATTCAGAGCAACAAGGAAATTAAGTTGCCTTTCACACTTAACTTCCTACTATTGCTTTTCCATTTCTGCGTAATCATTACATCTTTTCCTAAACGAGTAGGGGACAAAAAGTAAAAATAAAAAGAGAAGAAAATCTCCCCGGTTATTTCTAGGAAACGGGGTATAACAGTTTGAGATCTGCATTGTAATTACTTATGAAAGGAAATTTAATTCATTTGCCTCTCATGACTCATTTTTCAGATATAATTAAAATGACCCCAGGAAGCAGGTTAAAATAGCAGAGTCGATTTATACAGAGAGATTCTAGACTTTTCAGTGTTCTGTGCTTATGAGTTCTGGTTTGTAAGAATCAGAAAGAATGTCTCTGCCATTCTTTCTAAATAAACACGGTGTTTTGTTTGGTTTTGTTTTTTGTTTTGTTATATATGAAGTCATCTGTTAAAAAAAAATCCTATCATACATATGAATGGAGGCTTGTGTTATCATTTCAAGGGCAGGGGAAGTGCTGAGACTCTAAAATATCTCCACGCATCTGCAGGTCCAACTTGGAATGCCTAAATTCTACAGACACGTATTTCCTGCTTCCTGAACAATTACACGCCTCCTTTGTAAATTTAAACTGATCAGTAATTTCCGTGGTGCCCATGAGTTTAACAGATAATTTTTCAGAGCTGGTCAAGCAAATGTTGCATGAAATTCTGGAACCTCGATTGAAAAGAGAAGAGGAACAACAGAAAATGGAGTCTGGGAATATCTAAGGTTACCGGGGCCATGACTTATTTTCATCTGGGTCTCTCCCTAATGCATCCGTGTCCGGAAGGTGGGATGACTAAGAGGGAATTGGGAAATACCAAGTGGACAGGTTGGTTTCCAGTGAGAGTTCTCTCTCTACCCATCATTGCTTTTTTTTTTTTTAACGTTTATATATTTTTAAGAGACAGAGACAGAGCATGAGCAGGGGAAGGGCAGCGAGGGAGGGAGACACAGAATCTGAAGCAGGCTCCAGGCTCTGATGAGCTGTCAGCACAGAGCCTGATGTGGGGCTCGAACTCACAGACTATGGGATCATGACCCGAGCTGAAGTCGGCTGCTTAACCGACTGAGCCACCCAGGCACCCCCCACCCCTGCTTTTGGCCCTTCCTATCGATGGATGTTGATCCAAAGACTTCTCTAAACCTCCCGAACCTGAACGCTGATCTCTAAGAGTTAGCCCGCTAGCAAACCTAGCCTGCAAAAGCACCTCATCCATACCTCTTTCTCTATAGTTCTGTGGAGTAGTCAACCTTCACCAGCTGTGAACTCCCCAGCACCTAACACAGCATTAGATTCATAATGGTTCTCAATGTAGCACGAATGAACAAAAGTCCAGGAAAAAGTAACCAGAAAGATCTACATTCAATATCATTTCACACTGGGAAGGAAAGTGCGGGCAGACAGTCAGGAAAGGGAAGACTTTGGGAAGACCCTTGCATGGTAGGCAGATAAATACCCCCCCAAATGTCCATGTCCTAATCTCCGGAACCTGTGAGTCTGTTAGGTTACATGGCAAAGAGGAATTCGGGTTGCAGATAGAATAAATTTGAGTTAGAACTGAGTTTGTGGTAGGAATTATGCTAGATTATCCAAATTGACTCATGGTAATCACGAGGGTCCTTAAATGTAGAAGACGGAGGCAGAAGAACAGAGAAAGCCAGAGAAAGAGATGTGATGATAGAAACAGAATTAGAAAGATGTCACACTGCTGGCTTTAAAGACAGAGAAACGGCATTATAAGCCAAAAACTGTGGGTGGCCTCTAGAAGCGCCAGGAGTCAAGGAGATGGGTTCTTTCCTAGAACCATTGAAAGGAGCGCAACCCTGCTGTGTGCAGGAAAGATGGTAACGATTGAGACCATAACAGACTTATGATCTCTTGAACCGTAGGATAGTAAAATTGTGTTGTTTTGATCCACTGAATTTGTGGTATTATGACAGAAATAGAAACTAATAAGAGTGTGATTTATAGCTATGAAACTGCTGGAGCAATGGTTTTTATTGACATAGGCTTAAGGAAAGTCTAATGAGACTCCTCCAGAAGCAAGGTTTGTAAACTCATTGTTCTCACCGACACTCTATGCTCATTTGAAACTGGTTTTGCAGAGCAAAAGATAAGCACACTGATATCTAAACCAAGAATATCCATTCACTTGCAATATGGAGGATTTGGATGGTGGTAATGGGAGAGGTGAAAGCCCTTCTCCAAGCTACACCATAATGTCTCCAATCACTGTATTGCTTACCTAAGTAGAAGGAGGATTAGCTGGATTTTGTGTTATTATAAGAGCTTACATATGAGTGGTGCTTTGTAGTTTACAAAATATACCCCTATCTGTGTTACTCTGAAGGACAGAACCAGGACAAGAAGGGGAAAGTATTTATAAGGTTGCAGATTACAGACCTAGATGTATGTATATACCCACATACACACATATACATATACATATACATACACTTACATACACACATACACATGTACATATACATGCACATATAGAAAAGAATTAAAGTCAGTTAGATATATTTTTAGCTAGTTAGTTCTAGTTCAATTTGCCCTACGGGGATATCTGTTTTTTGATGGAGTATGTTATACTTTCAAGGACAGGTTAAAATTCAGTTGAGGGAGATGAAAGAAGGCAAAACATAAGAAATTGAAAAAAAATATTTCTGGGAGTTCTTCCAATTTTTGACATTGTATGATCAGAATTGTTTTTTTAATATCTAAGACAGCCCTAGGATGGTTTTCAGAGCCCCACCTGTCATATCCAGGAAGCAAAATAAAACATCGCTAAAAGGCAAAACGAGCATTTTTATAGGATTCCAAGAACGGTGCCAGTTAGTTAAATAAGGCAAAAATCACTTGTACCATTTTAATGTTTCCCCAAAGTGGTGTTTATCTTTAACTTTCACATATAATGTAAACACCAGAAGTCGGATGGTAATAAAGATACCTTTAACTGGAAGTGTCAGCAAACACTCACTTGCCACAGTTTAGTCGTTAGAGTCCTGCTTTTTCTCCTTTTAAATTAGGTGTCCCAGTTACCATTTAGTCGGACTGCAAATTATAAAATGCATAAAATGCAATTTATAGTGCCTGTAATTGTAAAACGGCATCCGGTCAAGCCCGAAAAGAATTGGGGAGGCAACACGCTGTAGTGGAAAATGCCGGAGCATTAGCCACGAGAAAACCTGGCTTTGACTCTCAGATTCCTAGCGGCCGAAACAATGGGCAAATCATGTCACCTTTTCTCACCTCAGTTTTCTCAATCCAGACAATGGGTTTAAACTACGGCACACCCTTCTTCCTTTACAGTCTTGAGCCTCCAAGGGCATCATGGGTACAAAAGCGTTTTAAATTCTTCAAATGCGACTCCTGATACCCGCTCATCAGAGTTTCTATCTAGATTGTGAAATATCTCTGTCGTAATGCTCTTCAAGATTAACCGGGCGAGAGCTTCTGTTTCATGTTAACAACGTGGTCAGCACCGGATCACTCGCGCTCAGGCGGCTCACGGACTGTGACCGGAGGCTCAGCTCTGGGGAGGGAAGAAGCCTGTGCCTCTTGCTTTATCAGCTGAAAACCTGCCCATCAGATATTAAACATCATGAACACAAGTGTGTGCACAGAAACACAAAGAAACATTCCTCTATAAAATTGCTAATGAATTTAATCCTTTATATTCCTTACAGTTTACAGGATTTGCAGAGTGAAGGAGAGGAAATAGGAACATTCTAGAGGATATAAAAACAGAATGAGGGCCAGAAATAGCAGGTTGTCGGGTGGTTACTCACAAATGGTTAAAAAAAAAAAAAATCACTCCTGCATTCACACTAAAGCAAAAAATAAGAACATCCTTAAAAAATGTTCATCCTTCAATAGAGACGGATATATTTACCTTGCAAAACAAAATGTTTAAGCCTTATAGATAAGTCTAAATCCTTCTGTGGCCATCCTTAATCTTGGTCATCCTCTCAACCCCTTCTGGGAGCAGCCACTGTTAAGTTCAATGTACATCACCTTAGACCTTTTCTCTGCATGTGCATACATCACATCTACATTCTCCCAGAAGTCATTTAGGTGTCATTCTGTGAAGTATCTTTTTCGAAACGCAAATGGTATCACACTGAATATATCATTCTGAAATATAAGCAGGTACTTACTCTAGGGGCACCTGAGTGGCTCTGTCGGTTAAGCATCTGATTCTTGACTTTGGCTCAGGTCATGACTTCACAGTTTGTGGGTTTGAGCCCCACATCAGGCTCTGAACTGAGAGCATCGAGCCTGCTTGGGATTCTCTCGCTCCCTCTCTCTCTGTCCCTCCCCTGCTCTCTCTCTCTCAAAATAAATTAACATTTTTTTAAAAGAAAAGAATATAGACTCTAAGTTTAGACGGCCAGATTCATAGATCTTGACCTAATAGATGTGTGACCCCAGAAAATTATTTCACTTCTATAATTCTTAGCGTCTTCATCTGTGAAATGGGAATGATAAGACAGCCCACCTCGTGAGATTACAAAAAGGATTAAAGGAGCTCATGTACGAGAAGAAATTAGCTCAGCACCTACCCGATCGCAAGTCTCCCATACACATTAACAGCTGCTTTGCCATCACCCTTCACCATGTGGGCAGCTCTATCCGGGCCTTATTAACTATTTGAAAGGTCTATGCTTCTGATAACTGGAGAATATAATGGATGTGTGGCAAACATTGCTCGATCATGCAATCTGTTCAGAGAATCGATCTCTCATCACTAAAATGGGTTGTGAAAAATAGCACAGTGCCTGGCACATACCACCTTCTCACTAAATAATTCATTTTAAAAAATGCATTTCACAGGGTGCCCAGGTGACTCAGTTGGCTAAGCATCGAACTCTTGATTTCAGTTCAGGTCATGATCTCATGATTCATGGAATCAAGTCGCACATTGGGCTCCACACTAGGCATGGAATCTGCTTGGGATTCCCTCTCTCCATCTCTCTCTGGGCAGGGGAGTTGCCCTCAGAGCTGGGCATGGTTTCATTCCCCCCTACTTCCAGCATAGTAAGTAGTCTGAGGGGCAGAACACTGTATTGCTTATTAATGAACCCCGAGGTCTAGAACTTTCAGCATTCATGTGGCCAATGCTTCTTGAATGTTGAATAAATGAATAGAATTAATAGGAAAGAATGCCATACAGTTGCATACACATATATGATACGATCTTACCTAGGTATACAAGTTTGGGAAAATGAATTAAAGGAAGGACACTGAGTAATACAACGTTCAAAAGTGTTAACTCCAGTCGGGGGAAGAGATGGAGATCCCGCACAATTTCTTTTTTCTACTTGAGAGTTTTCTGTACTTTCCAAGTTTTATTCAGTAAGCAGGTATTACTTTTATAAACAGAAAAAAAAAAACATTAAAGAAACTTAATTTAAAAAGTGAAATTGTCACTTTGCTCACATTAAACCCTTCCTTTGGCCCCATTTAGTGCCTCTTGGTCACCAAGCGCTTCCTTCTCTATGTGTCATTCATATTCACAGCTGCCTTTAACCCCTGGGGGTCTTCCCCATGGCTTCTCTGGGTCTTTTTTATGACTCTCCTGCTCTGATGTTATCTTTACTGTCCTTATTCAGCATGCCTCTTAGGGTGCCCAGCTTCTGGACCCTGCCTTGGAGCAGACCTCTAAGGGTGCTCCAGATCTAGAAAGGACTCCGGTCTCCCAGGCTTCACCAGCCCAAAGAGTCAGGAGGCTCTGTCCCGGGTTTGGCAAAGCATCAGAGGATGCATTTGTAGGTGTAAAGTAAGCTTTGCTTTTCCACGCATCTCCTAAATATTTACCTAAAGATGCACAGCTGGGATTCGCTCTTACCTCCTATATTAAATTGCAAAATTCGATCTAGTACACTCTCTATAGGGAGCACATTCAATTTAGTTACAAAGCAGAGGTTATAATATGTAGAGGAATGGCGTGAACATCAAAAGTCCCAACTCCAGGGAAGACGATATGAAATTTCATATACCATCTATCCTGTGAGATTTGCTGTGAGTGTAGAGTTAGCTTGCAGCTAAAAAGAGAGTAAAAAACATAAACTATTAAAAAAAAACTCATCCACATTTTTATATGCCTTTAAGGTGAGTAAAAACTGCTATTTCAAACTTACTAAAATGTGTTTACTGGAGTATGTGGTTACTAAGAAGTACCTTTATTTTATATTTTTACCCATGTGTAGTGATGGTAGTTTTATTTCTCTTTGAAAGACACTGCCTTGCCTTGGTTAAGTATGTATACTAAAAATTATAAGCCAAAGACAAAATTGAAACACTTGGCAGCACTGACTGGAACCACCTTCCTCAACAGAGATACACCAGGAAGTGTTTGGCTTGTCTTTCATCTCAGGGACACGAATATTGCGGCTGAAAGACCCACATCATTGGATGGCTGTTATTGCTGGCCATTCGTGATCTGAGAAAATGTGCAAGGGAGATGTGTATTTTATCTCCAGTAACTACTATATCGGAAGGCACCGAGTCTGCTAATCTCCATTCCTCAGAACATCTCTCGACTCAAATAATCCTTCTAGAAGCAGATTTTTTTTAAGTGAAATAAAAAGCCTACAGAAATTCAAGGGGGGGAAATGAGATAGTGACAAGAACATTTGAGTACAGAGCAATAAAGCCCTCCACTCTGACTGCAAATCTGATGCCTTCAAAAGAGCCACCAACAGCTGGGGCATCCTTATTTAGAATAATGTTTATAAATGATTTTATCTAATTTTAATTGTCATGCGCTCACAGCAATCTGTTAGCTTTTAACCAGGTTAGACACCCTCACAGCTGGAGAGGACCCTCAAATCACCAGAGAACCAAAAAAAGGAGCAAGCCAGAAAAAAAAAATCTTTCTGCTTCTTTTCCCTCCGCTCTCCTTGAGCGTCTTGGGGCCAGAAGCAGCCACTCTGAGCAGAGCCAGAGCTGCTGTGGGCCCCGGGATGCGGTGCCCAATAGCAGGCACCCTCGATAGCGCCATCTAGCGGCTCGGAGGGACCATTTCAGCCTGGCAGCGCTTCCACCCCGCGCTGCCCTCACTGACTGCCCCACTCTGTCAGCACTTTCCTGTCAACCCTTCCTGACAACATCTCCTCGATTGGAATTTTCAGTATTAAACAAGGTAGCTGGGTGAGCAAAAGAAGAAAACTTCTCTCTTAAGAGCAGTACAGCAACAGCAGCCGCAAATTTTATTTTCCCACCACCAGCTAATGCCCACTTCTGCCTGTCACGCTCAAAATGTCATCCTGCCTTTGTAATTCTACATTTTCCTTCAGTTTCATTTTCCTTAAAGTCTCCCCCTAAAAATGCACAACCCGGTGCTGTCTGGCTGCCCCACGAGTGCTCAGGTGTGTCTTCTTTCTCCCATTCCCAGCCTGCAGAGCCTCATAACACAGATAAACTCGGGCTGGGCTTGGCATGATGTGAGGCGCAAGTTGAACACATAAAGACCACAGAGGAGCAATGTAAACATTTCCTGAAGTCTCGAAGAGTGGGAAACGTAGTTCACATCTCCATGACACACATAGGGAAATTTTCTAAGTATCCTCCCCGAATCTACCCAGGAACTACTCCATGATTTCTCCCTCCAAAATGTATTTTTCTTGATTCAGTTTGTTGCCCTTCCTAATGTGGATCAACCTCGTCTTTCTCAGCCAATCCCAGTGGTGGCTCTATAGATGCCTACCCTGCTCGGCCAAAAGGAATCATGGTGAAACAGTTGGCTGAGCATCTAAGGATCCATCCCCGTTATGGGGGGAGGGGGGAGATGTTTGAATAGTCATGCACGTTGTCCCTGTTACAGCAGATAAGAGGAGCCCACCTGATTTGAACCTGTCATTTCTTATCATGTCCTTCCTACCTCCTCTCCCTTTCTCTTTCTCTCCCTCCCTTCATCCCTCCCTTTAGTCCCTCTTTTCTACCCTCTCTTCCTTCCTTCCTTCCTTCCTTCCTTCCTTCCTTCCTTCCTTCCTTCCTTCCTTCTTCTTTCTATTCATCTTTCCTTCCTTCCTCCTTCCTTCACTCTCTTCCTCCTTCCTTTTTTCCCCCTTCTATCCCTCTTTTCTTCCTTGTTACTTTCCTTCTTTCCTCCTTCCTTCTCTCTTCTTACCCCTAAATCATAAACCATCAAATAATACTTCTAGAGGATTCCTTACAAACCTTCTGGTGCAACTCCTCATTTTACTGAAGAAGAACGTGAGGCCCAAGGAGGCTGTTCGTTCACTCTCCCCCCATCAGTTGCTTCTGGCAGAGCAGGGACTGGGGCCCTGGGTTGTGTGTCTGGATCCTGTGCTCATTCCACCCTCTTAGGCCACACTGAGTTAAAGCAATAGCAGCAAAACGAGTTTGTGTCAGGAATTATTTGTAATCTAAGTTCTCAGGGATAACCTGGGATTTGCACACATTCAGCCATTTATCCTAAACCTTCTACAACTCTATTACTACATAATGCAAGTCAAGTTCAGAAAGATGGTCTTCAGGTACAGTAAATTTTCAAGGACAAAACAAAGGTCCAATAATGGTTTCTATAATGCCCTTGCTTTTAAAAAGTGTCTCAATGTTGGTTGACCAGGACAGAAATAACACGTCCTCATCAAAGCAACGCTAGTTCTTCGCAGCCTCCAGTGCCCACATGGCTCCACTTCAGAATCTATCCGGTGCCACACTAAGTGGCCATTTTGAATTTAAGCGAGAACTTCACACATTGATTTCTTTAAAAAGCTTCAAGGAATTACTTTTGGAAGAAGAGAGACATGGGTCAAAGAGTCTGAAAGGGATGAGAAGTGTATGTGAATTATTAAAAATTGACCCTTGAATGATTCTGTGCTTTTTACATCAGGGCAACTTTTAGGGTTTCTGGAGTATGACAGGCATTTTGGTCCTCATTTCTGAGTGACATACTCCCGCCAAGGCCACTGGAGCTGGATTCTCAGGACATTTTAGCAACATATAGGAGGGCGTCCATCCCTGCAAACACTGCAACTGCAGACGTGGGAGACTATTTGGTTAGTTCACTGAAGCACTTCCCTCTGTTTGGGTCTGTGACAAGGGAGGGCTGGGTCACGCTCTCCTACTCTGAGCATGGGAGCTCTGTACTTCTGTCTGTGTGCCTCCATTTCCCCACTGAAAAATAGGGGTATAATGATCAAACCTGCCACCATGGGTTACTGCAAGCATGAAGTGGCCCCTAGTAAGTGCTATTATTTCTATTATTAGCTCCCCTCAGTTATTAATATCACTGCTCCGTGCTGCCCTCAACAGAGTTTTCATCCCCAAGCTTGTGAAAAGCTTAAAGGAAGTTCCAGATAACAAGCGAAGTCTTAGTCTTTGTTCTTCTCCCTCCCTTCCTGTCTCTCTTCTTTTGTCTCTATTTTTCTCCTTCTTTTTAACAGAATTAGTTGAACTGACTTCCCATTTCTTCAATGATTTGATCTTTAAAGACTTCAATCTACACACACGAGTAGTCCTGTCTTCCCTTTCAGTATTGCCATCCTGAGAAAGCCCTAATCCCTTGAAGGTGCCAGGGCAGTACTGCCTTTGTGGATCAAGTTAGAATCCAATGCAATGGCAAGGTCAAAGGAAGAAAGTCAAGGTCTAGAAGCGGCATATGTCGCTAAGGTTCCTGATCAGAAGTCTCTTCGCTCACGGTGAATGATACAAACCAACACCAAGAAAAAGGTCCTCGTTGGTAAAGAAATAATAGCATACCCCTATATTAGAGTATCATGTAGCTTTTAAAGGCATTCTATAAAATGAAATTGTTTCACAAATCAGTTGATACATATTAATATTTTAAGGAATTTATCCACGTGAGGTAAATATAATATACACAAATATACCAGTAGAAAACACACAGGATTCATCAAAATAAGAGAGTGGATATCTTGGATAATGGAATCATGACTGCACTTACATACTTCCTAAATTTTCTATATTAAATATCCTGAAATTTTACATATATATGTAAATATATATTTATGATATACATCCATATATTATAGTCACACACACATACACATGTATATGCGACATCTCCTTTCCCCATGTTGAAGAGCACACACTAATCTAATTAGCATGATGGCACCAAATCGAAGGCAGACACACCCCATGTTCCTGTTTTCTCCGCTGAGTGAGGATGGACCCCGACGAACCTGCCTCCCAGAAATCAACTACATGCTGAGGAAAAACAGGACCTAATCGAGTGAGATAAAGTTAACTTTATGTTAACTGACAGTAAAAGCCCAAGTGTCTGCACCCACCCTGTGGGGGTAAATCTTCTGAATTGTATGTATTGTCGGAGAAAAGCGTCAGGTTCTCCCAAGGCTGCTCCCACAGCCGCAACCAAGGCTGGCTCCAGGCCACCGTAGTTTGGACTTGTAATGCCATTTAAAATTCTAAGAAATAACAAAGTGGCCTTCAACCTTTTCCTCAGGGGAATTCCAGGTTGGTTCTTCTGTGCAAAGAATCACCCGTAAGTACTAGCAACTCTGAGATCAGGAACCCTTTTTGGGCCAGGGTCTCGAGAACTGAGGCACTCAGGCACACTCCTCAAGGGGAATTAATATTAGAAAGGGGGGTCCTGAAGCCATATGAACAAAATGAAAAGAAAGAAAAGGCCTTGGCACACAAGACATCCTACTTGAAGGCCTTTGGTTTCAAAAGGATACACACTGGTTGAGAGCATCGGCTTTGGGGTCAGTCTCTGGTTTCTCCATTTACCGGCAATGTAGTTTTCCAGTAAATTTGTCTATTATATATAATTGGTCAATAATGGTAACCATGTCATTAAGATTGTTGGGAATATAAAATAAAACATTCTAGATAAAAGTGTTTAGTAACATGCCTGGCAGAATCGGTAGTCCATATACACTACTGTTACTGCCACTATAAACCAGTGCCGCCATCGCTTTAACAAAGGCACTGGATTAGGCTTTGCATAGAACATACAGAGAGGATTAAGATATGGGTTTCAACCTAAAAAATATAATCCAGCTAGAGTCTCCTATCTCTTCCTCTCCCCCTTTTCTTCTCCTGTGTGCACTCACGTGCTGAACAGCAAAAGATATATAAATTTCAAAACAATAAAGAAGCAGAGAGAAAAAGCCTTCAGGAAAAGATAATGGTTGCATTCTCCCCCAAAAGCTGAATACAATAAACCAAAACATAGGGTAAGGGAACAGTGAGAGGATTTCTCTAGCCACTCTCGACCTTGTCTCGACTTCAGCTTCTCAGACCCTAGATTTGCTTCTACACACCTGCGTGAAGCCATCAAATGACAGAACAGGGGGAGAAAACCTACCAAATACTTTCCCACCATCCATGCGTGGGCCCTAAGGAAATATTTGAACACTGCCCAGGAAAACAAAGAAGCAAACCAAAATAAATCTATGTGTGGTTTGCAGGATCAAAGAAAGACCTGGATAGAACCGTCGCTACTCAAGAAATGAATTCAAGAAATTCCAGAAATGAATAAAAGTTTTTATAGAGGGAGACGAGGCATATGCAAAAATGATCCGGAAAGACAATAACATACACACACACAGAAAAGAAAGAAAAAAAAGGAAAGGAAAGGAAACGAAACGAAACGAAACAAAACGAAAAGAAAAGAAATAAAGAGAAGAACATGTAAATGAGAATAAAGACAGCAATCAAACTTACCTCCGGGAAAGAAAAGAAATAGTTCAGCAACACTGCTTCATATTTTCAAGGAAATTAAAGAAACATACACTCTGTAAATCCAGATGAAGAGGAAATAATAAAACGGTTTTCAATGGAATTAGAACAAAATAGCAGCAGCAAGAAGCTGAATGCACAGGGGAGAAAAATAGTACTGGTTACTATTACTTTAAGAAAGGCACTAGAGGGGCACCTGGGTGGCTCAGTCAGTTGGGCGTCCTACTTTGGCTCAGGTCATGATCTCACGGGTTCGTGAGTTTGAGCCCCAAGTTGGGCTCTGTGCTGACAGCTCAGAGCCTAGAGCCTGCTTTGGATTCTGTGTCTCCCTCTCTCTCTACCCCTCTTCCCCTCCTTGTTTTTTTTCCTCTCTCTCTTTCTCTCAATAATAAGTAATTTAAAAATCAAGTATAATTTTTTTAGAAAAGGAAAAATTCAAGGCACACAGAAGAAGACAGTCTACGTGGGTAACTCACCATAGGGACAATAGTTCTCTGGCCCTGAAGAGAAAGGCAGCAAAGTAGCCAGTGCACATGTAATATTTAAAGACCCAATGGAAGGAACTATTCCTGAACTGAAATAGCTTCTGAATGCAGATTTAAAACGATCATCACACGCCTGCTTACCATTTATAAAAATCGAAAAGTATACCTTAATTTTAAAACAAATTATTGAATTTCAAAACTAGCCCCAGATTTGTTCAAACAAATGTTGACAGCAGAAACCAATGGAAGCAGCACACTAAATTCTGGAAAAATAAAGGGACCCATGATCCAAAAACTTTACCCAATTTAGTTTTCATCTTTCATGACAATAACAGAAGGAAGTTCTCAACTATGCAAGCAGTAAGGAAGCATAGTTAATATATATATCCTTCTTTAAAATATCATAAGGATGTAACCCTGATAATCAAGATGAAAATCAATGTAAATAAATCACAAATGGACAAATTTCCATAGGAAAGGACTTGAAAGACCCTAAACAACTGTGATAAAAAATTTAGTCTAGAGCGCTCTTTTGACTATGACTACAGGATTGAACATAATATTTTAATTCTTGAAAAAGAGACATTTCATTATAGTTTTATATTATAGTATTATGTTATAGTTTATTATAGCATTTTGGTTTTAGTATAGTATTTATTATACCATTATAGTTTATTACAGTTTTATTATGGTCCATTATAAGTATTTATTATTTTAATTATACAGAACTGTAATAGAAACTCTTGAATCTACCAATAAAAAACAGAAAATGAAAGGCTAGCAGGTATATTGTGAGTCACTGAAAGTGAACTCATTTCCTTATCTTTCATGGGAGGAATCAGTGGTCACCAATAATTTCAGGAATTGAAATATGGCTTAAGCATTTTAGTTAAAATCCAAATCAATGACACGAAGAACAAAAATTTTGACTATGTACTCCAAATAATGAGGAGGAAAAAATTACTGAAAAATAAAGTTGAGCTACATGCAAAAAAATATAATCCTCAAAGAAGCAAATATATGGTACTGTCTTGTGATTTTTGTATTTAAAGATGATTGGGATGAAGCAGACAGAAGAGCCATGCCTGTACTTACTATCATGATTGAAAGTCATGTTTGTTTGTTTTTTGTTTTATGTAACAGCTTAAAAGAAAACCTGAAGTGAAATGTGTTTCCATAGCCCATATGCTGAATTCTAACATCTTTATACTTTTTCATGCTATTATCAGTTAGTAAGGAAATTATTTTTTATATTCAACTTATTTAAACAAACAAAAACCCCCGTCCATCTATTTCTCCCATTTCTTGATAACAAATTAAGAAATCGTGATTTAAGTATAGTATTTAGTTTATAATATAAATATAGGAAGAAACTGTGAAAAGGACAAGAGAAAGTTATATATGATGAATGAAAACAGAGTGAGAATAGGCACAGAGAAACCAGGAGACTGGCTTTTGTCGTTGTTGTTTTGTTTTGTTTTAAATAATATTTTTGAACTATTTATTTTTGTGAATGCATTACTTGTATTTTTTCTTTAATATAAAAGGAAAAACTGGGTATGTGTAGGTAAACTCAAACTTAACCAAAAAGAAGCTAATGTGGTTGTCATACATAAGAAAACTGAATTCAATATAAAGAGCATTAACGGAGACTGAGAAAATCAAAAGGAAAAAGAGAAGGGAAAACGATCTGAAATTTTACTGTCAGCTGAATAAAATAACAAGAGGCTAGCCCCACCAGCCATGAGTACACACTACACAGTCTCTGTAACTAAAAGAGAGTGGGACTGGGCTATAAATATACAAACAGATTAGTCAAATAAAAATACAAAGTCCAGAAATCAACACAAATGTCAGTGAAAGCTTAGCATATGGTAAAGGTGACACGTTAAATCACTGGAACAATAATGGACTTTTAAATAAATGGCACTGGGACAATTGTGCAATCACTTGGAGAAAGATGTAAAACTCACACCATTCAGAAGAAAAAAAAACTCTAAATGGATAAACAGATCAAGGATCTCAACGTAAAAAGAAGGAGAAAAAGAAGGAGTGGGGGAGGAGGAGGAGAAGAGAGGGGAGGTGAGAAAGAACAAGAAAGGATACAAGTCTCCCAAGAAAACACGAGTGAATTCTCCTTTAACCTCAATGTAGAGAAGCCTCTCTAACTATGACTCAGAATCCAAAGTCCATAAAAGAAAAGATCAATACATGAGATTGCATAGAATTTTTAAGATTTATGCGTAGAGAAAAGCCACCAAAAACAAATTCAAAACACAACTGATCCAATGGAAGAAAACATTTGGAAAAGACACACAATGACTAATAACCCTAATATAAAAATGGATAGATAGATAGATAGATAGATAGATATCTTAAAAATATCAAAAGATTAAAATCCTAACAGAAAAGCAGGAAAAGAGATATCAACAATTCACAAAAAAGGTATCAAAGTGATACTGACACACATAAAGAGTATGTTAAAATTCTCTCCGCATTAGAGACATGCAAATGAAAACAACACTGAGATATCGCTTCTTGCCTATTACACTGACAAACACTGAAGTGGTGAGGAAATGAGCATGCCCAGACGTTGCTGGCGAGAATGCACACTGCAGGGAAAATGCAGACTGTCACCTCTGCACCCTGACTCTCACCTCTGCACCCTGACTCTCACCTCTGCACCCTGACTCTCACCTCTGCAAGGGAACCTGACAACACCTCACGAGACTACATGTGAACTTACGTGCAGACTCAGCTACCCCATTTCTAGGGATTTACCTTGCAACTCTGCCTCCAACGATACAAAAGTACATATTCTACAGGCTATTTACTAAGTTACGAATGTTGGAAACAACATAAAGAACCCTACGTGGAGAGTGGTTGAATAAACTGTGGAAGCTCCTGTGCTGGAGTACTAGGCAGCTATTACAAAGCATAGAACTCTGTAAACCAGAAGGAACTGGTATTCCGAACATGATATTAGATGAAGAAAAGCCAAAGTACAAAGAAAATATTTGGAAAAGATACCACACACACAATGACTAATACCTCTAACATTATACATATATGATATATATTCAGTAAGAAGGTTTATAAAAACATAAGTGTATGCATGCACTTCTTGGGAAATAAATATAAGAAGGACTTGGATGCCTGGGCTCCTCAGTCAGTTAGGTGTCTGACTCTTGATTTTGGTTCAGGTCATGATCTCATGGTTTGTGGGATGGACCCCCAAGTCAGGCTCTGGGCTGACAGCACAGAGCCTGCTTGGAATTGTCTCTTTCTTTCTCTCTGCCCCTCACTCCCTCACACTCTCTTTCTCTCTCTCTCTCAAAATAAATAAAACTTTAAAGGCTTTTTAAAAAAGAAAAAAAAATAAACTTCTTAAAAAAAAAAAAAAAGAAATATAAGAAGGACAGACCAGAAACTAATAAGATTAGTGCCTACAGAATGGGAGTGAGAATAAGTGGAAAAAAGAACTGAGAACAAGTGGTGGGCATGAATCCCAATCCAATGAATGTATCTTCCTGTGTAGCTCTTACTCTGAAAAGCATAGTTATGTTGCACATACTTAAAAAATTGAAACCAAGCAGGATGGGGCATTTGGGTGGCTCAGTCAGTTAAAGGTCCGACTTGAGCTCAGGTCATGATCTCACAGCTTGTGGGGTCAAGCTCTACCTTGAGCTTGCTACTGTTAGTACAGAGCCCACTTTCGATCCTCTGTCTCGCTCTCTCTGCCCCCCTCCCCTGCTCTCTCTCTCTCTCTCTGTCTCATAAATAAACATTAAAAAATAAAATAAAATAACTTAAAAAAAAACAAGCAGGATGTAGGGAAAACCCAAAGGGAACAGCAACAAACGAACCTAAGTGCCCTGCAAATTAGTGGCACAATCTCACTGTAGGAGGTGGGGATAGAAAATCGCTAAATTATGGAAATTTGAAAAACGGCATTTTGACTACATACCGTAAGGCCAAAAGCAAATAGTGCTGAACATAAAAGTGTGTTTTACGTGGTAAATTTTTCTCAGGGAATTGGGTTAGCAACTGTAAATAGTATACAGTATCCATCATGTGGATACCAGGGTGGGGCAAAGAACTAAATATATTGTGGGCCACCAGAATGTGATTTTCTAATATCAGAAAAGAGTCACAAAATAAAGAAGGAAGGCTGGAGGAATGCCTGTAGAGCATATTGAGTCGGAGAGATCCATTCGAATTTATGGCTTCATGTATATTTCTGGGTAGAAATACGAATGTGTGTATGTTCTCTTTTCTTTTTCTTTTTTTTTTTTTAATTTTGTAATGTTTATTTATTTTTGAGAGACATAGAGACAGAGCGTGAGCAGGGGAAGGGCAGAGAGAGAGGGAGATACAGAATCTGAAGCAGGCTCCAGGCTCTGATGAGCCGTCAGCACAGAGCCCGACATGGGGCTCGAACTCACAGACCGTGAGATCATGACCTGAGCTGAAGTTGGCCTCTTAACCGACTGAGCCACCCAGGCACCCCATGTTCTCTTTTCTACTACTGTTGGATGAAAGGGCCCAAAAACACGGCACCTGGTGGCCACGAGCACACCCAGGATCCAGATTTTACTTTCCCAACACCATTCTCAATAGGAGGAACAAGATCTGCTTGGAAAATTGGCCGATGCCAGAGCTGGAGCAAGTAAACTGCAAGCTAAATGTTGGAACATATCGTGGTGCCAGAAAGTAAGGAAATTCTCAAATAATGATGAGGAGGGTATATTTAAAGGACACGAGAGCCAACTTGAAGGAATTTCCCCAGTGCTCAAATCTTGGACAATTTGAATATCAAAATAAATAATGATAGTGATGGATTTTTACCCAGAGAATAAATATAAATATCCGTGATCCATACTTATATACATAGATGTGTGTGTGTGTGTGTGTGTGTATACATATATACATAAATGATAAGATGGGGCAGCTCTTCCTTGCAACAGAATTCCAATTAATAATAAATCATTAATTAATGGGAATTAATTCCCACTAATCAATAGAATTCAAATAAATAAAAGAAGGATGGAAACGGGAAATCTCTGTTAGACGGAACAACACAAATGACACTATAGACAAGAAGCAAGAAAGGATGCTAAAATGAGTGAGTAGAAAGCCCGGTGAGAAAGAGGATCTGTGCATAGTCCCCAGATATCTCTTCCTAATTACTTATTAATTACAAAGGGAAAAGTGGCTACTTAAGAGTGGACAAACTTGACAAAGACCTGTGATGAACCAAATGCCCTAGTACGAAGTCATCAACAGTAAGTAATAAGATACAGCAACACCATGTACCCCCTGACATTTTTATATACTGAGAAGGAAACATCACTTCTGTTGTATTCTTACCCCAAACAGGTAACCTCAGTTATCATGAGGAAACATCAGACAGAAACAAACTGGAAAAAAAAATGCTGGAAAACAAGGGGCCCATCCTTTTTTAAAATCCCCGGGTCATGAAGAACAAAGAATTGAGAGATAGTCACAGATGATGGAAAAGACATAACAACTAAACGCAATGTGGGATCTTGACTTGAACCCCACACCAGAGAGGGAGCATGTGGAGAAACTGATGAAACAGAAACGAAGTCCATAGAGGAGTTAACAGTTTTGTAACAATGTTAACTTCTGATGCTTAGTACTGTGTACTGGTTACTGAACTTGTCAACACTAAGGAACACAGAGAAATAATACATGAGAACTCCATTATTTTTGTGACTCTTCTATAAGTTTAAAATTTATTTCTAGGGGTGGCTGGGTGGCTCAGTTGGTTAAACGTCCGACTTCAGCTCAGGTCATGGTCTCGCAGTCTGTGGGTTCAAGTCCCGAGACAGCTCAGAGCCCAGAGTCTGCTTCAGATTCTGTCTCCCTCTCTCTCTGCCCCTCCCCCACCCTCCACTCACACTGTGTCTCTCTCTCAAATAAAAAACTAACAAAAAACATTTTTAAATTTATTTCTAAAAAAAGGACAAAGAAATGTTTACAATTGTACCATGAAATAAAGCCAAAAAAAAAGAGATATATTTACGATCTCAATTTAATAGTAAATGACTATATTTTACTATTACATGCAATAAAAATTAAAGATGATGATGATAGGCCTCAGGGAAGGGAGGACAGAACCACACACACCTCTGCCTGGAAACACAGAGAAATATGAAAGAACAAACAATCCGTTTACAAAGGAGACCTAAGTACGGACACTGTATAACTAACATGTATGGGGTACAAGAAAGGGGAGACAAATTTACTAAAACATGGAATTGGTTGGTTTTACTTATCTTGATTAAAAGAAAGTGATTGTATGCTGTCGAGAAATAAACAGAAACACTTCCCACTTATACCCACGAACATTTGATCTTTCTACCATATTTGCACCGTGTTTTGCCCGCCGAGAAAATTAGAACAGCATACATCCTCCATACATATCAGTTCCCACCACCACCATCACCACCTCTGAGCCTACCCGAAGAGAAACTATTGTTCTAGAAAACCGAATTCGCTAATGAATGACTGCCACGCAAAACTAAAGGAACAGAGTGAGACAGGTTCCGAAAAGATTAATGACAAGTCCAATCTGCATTGCAAGCTTCATTTCCTGGAAATAAGCACAATGATGGAAGATTTTCATTCAGATAGTTATTGCCATTGGGGTTAACCTGGTCGAGTGCATTCCAAATTGTTTTTATTTTCTTCCAAATTTTAATATGAAAATTTTCACACAGAAAAATGGACAAATTTTACAGTGAACGCCATTTAGATTTCACCACGAACATTTTACTCTACTTGCTTGTTTTTTACCTATGAACTTGACTTCTACCCATCCACCAGTCCATCTTATCTTTTGACATATTTCAAAGTAAGTGGCAGACATCCATACGTTTTCCCCTAAACATTTCAGCGTGCATCTCATTAAATGTCAAGGGAACCATTGGCTTTTCTGGATCCAATGGTTACAACTGTAGTTGGTGGCTATTGGATTCGACCTTGGCCTCTGCTGTCCTTGTGTGTAAAGTAACCTGATCTGCAAAGCCAGTCATAGGACGAGCCCTGAAATCCCAGAGCAGATCCTCTCCTGCAGGTTCTTTACTTAGAGTCACTTAGAGTCTCTGTGCTGCATGAAGCACCTACCTGCTCTTAGAGAGGCTGAGAGAACAGAGGAGTGATTACTTTTTCGTGGTCATGGACAGTGTTCACACATAGGAATTGCTGAACATGAAATTGAACATGACAGTACATGGCAGTCAGATAGTCAAATTCACCCCACAAGAGTCTATTCAAATCTTTACACGTCCATGACTTCTTCTAAGGAGAGTTTCACAGCTTCCATATTTTCAAAGAAATCAGTGACACCAAAAACACTGAAGGCTGCTGCTCTGACATGCCCCTCCCTCCAGAGACTGCATTAGTAACGTCAGATTGTGTTCTCTCTCTCGCCTGCCACAGCCCATGGTTGACTTATATTTAGCTTAATTCAACTGAAACTCTAATTTATTTTCCCCACATTACACTTTTAGCGTAGATCATCTTTGTTTATTTGTCTTTCCTGGTGATTAGTGAGTAACTTTGTCCATTAAGCCGAGTTGGAGGCACCATTAACCAGAGAAGAAGAGAGAGCAGGTAGTGGAATGTCAATGGTTGGTGATATTTATGACATCCCTCCGAGTGTGAATAAAAGAAAGATGGCTCTGGCATCGTGACTTTAGTCTTCACCCCATGACTCACTATTTAGAAGACTTCGGTGAGTTACACCTTCCAGCTACCTTTCTCTGCAGAAAAATCCACTAGGGAGTAATAGGGACAGGAAAGCATCTCGGATTTATCACCGACACAGTGGCTGGGGTGCTACATCCTGGACCACCTCTTCTGTACGGTCTGAATCTCCCACAGACTCCAGCACGATACCATCCCGAGAACAGGGGCTCGGTAATCGTTTATTTCACTGGAACATTCAGATGAATATACAGTTTGGAATTTGCCTTTGTTGCGATAATATCAACCTTCATGAGGACCAATGTTTTGGAAATAGCAAGACCTCAAAACTTATAATTCACTTATGCATATGCGCTTAAAGTGGTCATTGGAGGTTTAAAGTCCATAAAACCATATTTTCTAATTTTGCTCTTTTAAACCAACTCCCCCTACTTTCAAGAGGGAATATCACATTTAGGAATATCACATTCTTTAAGACTTTAATGCCTTCTCACTTCAGTTCTGTCATTAACCATATCGTCTTTGGCAGCCAGTCTTCCTCAAAGGCGCGATGCTATTTGAGAGTGATTACTGGTAGCTGGAGCGCCATGGCAAGGCCCACTGTGAACCCGAACTAAGATTGATTACAAAATCTGTCCTAGACCAGGTATCTGAAGAAATCGTAATCCCGAACTCTCTAAAAGAGTTTAGTCACATAGAAAAATAAGTGTTAGTTTGGTAATGGGGTAATGGCATTGTTTGCAGAGTGACTACTGAGTGCCAGTATCTTTGGGCTTAGTGCTTGCTCACAACAACTCTGTGAGTTAGGTACTATTACCCCCATTTTACTGATGGGAACACTGAGGCCCAGAGAGGTTTTTTTTCTTACAACTAAAACCCCCTCTTTGATAACCCAGTGGGCTTAATCTGGGAACAGATTGTTGATCTTAGACTGGAATATCTTCTGTAAATGACAGAGTCTGTCTCTCTGACGTGGTTGAGTGAATAGAGGAGGTAACCTGGGTGGACTGAAGTCCTCCATAAAGAGTATTCCATTTAAGAACAGAGCCTAAGAGCAGATCTCTGCTGCTCTCTAGTGGCCACTGGCCACATTGTTTTTCCTGGAATGTAAACTGGCCTCCATGTGGGCTGGGGGGGGGGGGGGGCGGGAGGGGACAGTTGGTCAGATGAACAATAGCTATTATTTAAGTAAACACACACCAAAAGAAGACATAATAAATTATTTCTTCTGCCTCTCTTATCGCTTTAAGTAATTCAACGTTTGGATGGGGGTTGTGTCATTTTGTTGTAATTTTAGGAGAAACTTGTTTGAGGAGGTGAGAAGTTTGCCTCTTCCTCATCCATTTGCCTGGATTGGACACAAAAAACTAAGAACTTCTTGCTCTGTCATCTTCATTTCTCATTTCCTATTAGTCCACACTTCAAATTTCACCTTAGTCCGTCACTCCCCTCCCCATCCCCTTGGGCCACTCACATGCTGATTTGTGCACCTGCAGTCTCGTACATTGCTTTGTCAATACTGGTCGTAACAGTGTTAGACTATATCTAACAGTACCACACAATCCCCCTGTTCTGATTTAAATATAAAGGAACAAGAAGTCTTGGATAATGATGGTTATCTTTGATCTCTTCCAAAAAGTCCAAAACTTCTGCAGCGCTAAAGAAATAAAAGCAACTAGGGAGAATAAAATAGTGACCTATAATAAATGCCAAGAGGTATTAAATTGATGGATAGGTACTAGAAGAGATGGGTCATCTATAACTTACTTCTTGCATCTACATGGGTAGTGATTTTTTTTCCAACTAATGAGTAACAGGCTCCCTGATGGTAAATATTACTCTGTGATGATAATCCTTAAATAAACATATATCAGCCTTATGATGAGCTTTGAATATTCATTATGGCCTTGTGAAAAGATCTCTATTTATCCCCAAAACACCTCAGTGATATTTTTGCCTTCCTCTAAAATAGAGGCGTCTCATGTACTTAATCAGCACCTCTTCTTCGAGTTCTTTGAGTTAACTTTTGCTTGTCACTGTCTCCCTGGAAACAGCTCGTTGTCTCGGTATAGAACTATTTCAGTAAGAGGAGACAAAAGAACATAGAGTTCCCCAACTTTTCTGTGGAGGAGGGGAAGAAGCAGGATACAGCAGGGGTTAGAATTACCGAATGTTTAGAGCATGAGTGAGAAAGGACACTGGCTGCTCTCAGCAGCTCTATGGCAGCCAGGGCAGCCAGAGACTATTATATAATGTCCTTCTTCATCTCTTATTACATCGTTCATTTTAAAGTCTAATTTGTCTGATATAAGTGTGGCTACTCTGGCTTTCTTCTGCCTTCCAGCAGCATGGTAGATAGTTTTCCATCCCCTCACTTTCAATCTGAAGGTGTCTTCAGGTTTAAGATGAGTTTCTTGAAGACAGCAAATAGATGGGTCTTGTTTTTTAATCCATTCTGTTATCCTGTGTCTTTTGATTGGCGCATTTAGTCCATTTACATTCAGTGTTAATATTGAAAAATATGGGCTTACAGTCACTGTATTATCTGTAGGTTTCATGATTGTAAGGCTGTCCCTGGTAGTTTGTGTTCTTTGCAGGTTTGCCTTCATAGAATGCCCCTCAGGATCTCTTGCAGTGTCGGCTTATTTGTGATAAATTCTTTCGGTTTTTGTTTGTTGGGAAAAACCTTGATCTCTCCTTCTATTCTGAATGACAGGCTAGCCGGATACAGAATTCTTGGTTGCAGGTCCTTCTTGCTCATCACATTGAAGATATCCTGCCATTCCTTTCTGGCTTGCCAAGTTTCTGTAGATAAGTCTGCTACTACCCTTATAGGTCTCCCTTTGTATGTTAGGGTTCTTTTGTCCCTAGCAGCTTTCAGGATTCTCTCCCTATCTTTGTATTTTGAGAAAAAATGCTTTGTAAAAGATGGCATAACAGTCCATAAACAAGCAGTTATATTTACCCCAGAAACCTGACACATAGGTGATGGGTGTGATTTTTATAGTTCTAGAAAGTTCTCAGGCCCAAACAAAATCTGTCTATTTGCTATATGCTGGTTCTTGAGATGACATGAGAGTGTGGCTAAGCCTTTTCTAATCATGACCCCTAGGATAAGCATATCTCAAGGTTAATGTCATTTAAGAGTAATGTTATTTAAGAGTTAAATTAAATTAAGTAACTTACCTAAAAACAATGACACAGCTCTATAATAAATAAGTCACAATCAATATCCTAGACCCTCACTCTCTGAGATTGGTCCTCCCAGAAAATAGACTCTGAAGCAGAGATTTACATGGAAAAACTGTATTGGAAGGTATTTAAGGATCTCCCCTTGGGTGTGTTGGGGGAGGGGCAGTAACAAAGCAAGATTGAGCAGAGAGAGAAGTTGAGGCCTCCACCGATTTCATAAGGAGATCTAGATCCAACACAGCCCTTCAGAGTTGTCTTCAATTGAGGAAAGAAGTCTGGGCCCTTGTATTCTGGTATCAGAAGTCTCTGGATAAAGGTTATACCTGGAGAAGGGACATGACCTTGGGCAAGACAGCGCCCCTAAGCCAGAGACAATTCCTGGGAGGGACAGAGATGTGAGTTGTCAATAATTAACACTCCCAGCAGTTTGGGTGACAAGTGTCCTCTCCAAAAGGAAGGACACAGGCCGAGTATCAGAGCCTCTACAATGTTCACCAATCAGGTTCAACCTTGTGACAGGAAGCAAGAGAGACCCAGATAGCAGCCCTCCAACTAAAGGCCTGTAACTATCATTATTGCCATTTATGCTTTGTCTCAAAGCACAAAGGTAGTTTCCCCTAACTAAACTCATGCAACACTCCAGGGGAGTGTTAGGGGAAGAGCTAAGACCAGAACTGAGGTCACCAAATCCTCCTCCGGTTCTATAAGCAGATGAAAACTTGACCCTTCTTAGTCAATTGCATGAGTCTATCAATAAATCCCAGTGAACACCCATTGATCCGACACCCCTGGGTGTGTTGTAGTTGGCAATTACAGAAAGCCACTTTATCTCCTGTGACCACTCTTCCACTATAATTCTTCCCTGGAGTCAACATGCTGGAACGAAGAGTGATTTCAGTCAGAATGCAGATTCACTCATCGTGTAACAACCTTAAGTCTTAAATGTTCTAGAAGACTCTCTGCAAAAATGGGAAACTCAGAAGATTATGCTTTTCATGTAGGTTATGGTGCCAATATCCTACCGATGCTGGAAAGTGGTGACAGCTCTCCTGGCTTAATCTCCTGCCCTGTATACCAAGGTCTTGTCTTCTTGTCCTGAAACAGAGTTTGGGAGCCCATTTTCCTACTATTAGTAGGATTATGCAGGTATCTTAACATTCTGTAACCCACCTCATCTCTTTGGCTGCTTCACACAACGCAACCCACAGAAATATAGCTCAGCTTTCATTTCTCACCTCACATCTGAACCCCCCTGAATTCTACTGTTGTAAATTCACTTTGTTGGAAACTTTCAATCTGATTGGCAAACAGAAATTATATTTAAGAGCTCCTCCAAGAAGCATCTCTTCATGTGTGCATAATAAACCAACAGGCAAACTTGGCAGTTTTTGTGAAAATGGGAAATTCGTGAGCCAGTTAATAGGATTTTAATAAACCAGGCCTGGCTTTGAGTGTTGTGCATTTGCTGAGATTTGGCCCCATTATTTTGACCCTTGGCTAAAATTTCCTATTCAGAAAAGCACAGAAACTACTTTCTCCAACCCTCAGCAGGCAGCAGAGAATCTGAAACTCTGTCTACTACACTTCTCCCGGAGCTCTGATGAATCCCTAATTTAAAGACTAGGAATATAATTTATTTAAAACTCATCAGTGGTGAAAGAAAACAATGCTCTTCTCTTGAACCATCCCACAGTGATTATCGACCCCACTTCGTGTTTAGTCAGAGGACCTGTGGAAAGAATCAGAACAATTCGCTTCTTGGTTCAAGTTCAGGCTTTGCCGAGAGAGACAGAAAATCATTACCAGTTGGAAAGAGTTCAGCTATTTATAGAAAATGATTAGAAGCCCTCTACCCTGGTCCCATGGTCAGCTGTCCACAGTCCCCCAAATCACCCTCACAATTTACACTTTTCTCGGCAGACAGTATTAAACCGTCAGAACAAGTCTTTCACCCTGTCACGGTGGAGGTGAACACAAAAGCTTGGAGTTCAGTGTGACTGTGGAAAAGACCTTGAGGACTCAGAGGGCATGCAGGAGGGATTCCACGTTGGTGCTTCATCCCTGGTAGCAACTTAGCCTTCTCTGGAAAACAGTGTTCACTGTAGGGGTGCCACACGGTGGCCATTTTGACATTTTCAAAGAAGGCAATGGATTCTGGGAAATGAGTTCTCTCTGCCCTCCCTTGGCACAGATATACATTGTCCATTTTCCCAAGTATCATCTTTTAGTAATGCTGCACTTTGCATCCCCACACCTGAACCTTCCCGTTTCTACTTCCACCTACGGCATCCTTGGCAATTCAAATTCTATCCATGCCTCGCTCAGATCTCACCTCTTCCCTCATTCCCAAGACCACCATAATCTTTCCTCCTCTGATTTCCCACAAGAGCTTTCATATCCAGCACAGAAGTTGATCCTTAGGTACGCCCTCATATGCTTACATTGCTTTCTGAGTTCCTGGGCCCATGGCTTGGGTATCTAGTGCTCTGGCGTCTTGACATGACTTAATGTTTATCTCCGCCTCAGTTGCTTCTGCCTCGCTCTACTGGTTCTCCTCTGCTCTCACTATCTTTATGCCATTTCTTCTGCTATGTCATGGAATCTGTTTGCTGTCGTTCCTCTGCGTATGTCTTGGTCTCTTCCACAGCCTCCTGGTCTGGCTCCTTTGCATGTCATATTCACACTTACAGAGAGAAAACACATGTTGGGGCCAACTAGTCATTTCCTGTGCTGACCACAGCTCTCATACCAACCCCCGTGTAGACCACACTGCTCTCCCCATTGTACCCGTCCTCATTCCAGTTAGCTGTGGCCAAGATGTCAGGGTCATATGGTCCCAAGAATAGTGACCTAGGTGCAAGGAACCACTCAGACACGGGTGAGAATGTGGTAAGCACTGGGCCCATCTGGAAGACAACGTCCCCAAAGCCATGTTCACAGTTCCTGCCCCCTCTGCATGCCTCAATGCACCCAACATGCTTGTGGAAATACATATTTTAAATTTTTTTTTTAATTTTTACCTGGAACTCATAGACAACTCAAGACCTACCTCTATCCCTGGTTAAGTTAAATATCTGCTGACTTTTTATAAGACTGTTGTATCTCAACATTTCTGTATTCTATCATTTTCTCCATTCATTTCTGAAACTAAAGTCCTTGGTTCATTCAACTTTTAACTCAAGTTGAATGTCTTTTGGATGGCTTTCTTGGTTAAATATCTTGGCTGGTCATGTAAACAAAAATATATTTGGTGATGGCAGAATGTTTTTTGAGTGCTTGCATAACCTCTGGAGTGCCCGGTGAAGTGGCTGCCACATAGGAGGGGCCAAAATGGTTGTCTAATTGCATGAAATTCCATCACAACATTATGGAATCTTAGCACAGGGAGCAGCCATAGAAGCTGCATGGTTCAATCTTTAATTCAGCATCATGCCTGAAAAATGGCCATTCAGGGCCGAAAAGGACAATTCCAATTATGAGAAGATCAACTCTCAGCAGAAAGGCATTCTGTACATTGAGCCAAAATCCATCTTCCTATAATGTCCACTCATTTGTCTTAATTCTAAGTGAGACTCAACACAGAGAAAGCCTAATTTTATTTTCCACATAAAAGTCTGTTAAATATTTAAAGGTAGCAATCGAGCATTTCCCAAGTGCTTTTTCCAGGCTAAACATGCAAAATTAGCTGACTCGGAGATTCTTTTTTATTTTGTTTTGTTCTATATAATAAGGTATCACTGATTACAATAGTAATAGTTATAGGAAACCCTCAATCAGCCATCCATTCCTCATGTGACAGGGCTTTAAAATGTTTATTATTCATAGTATCCTCCTCTGGATGCATCTTATGATATTCTTCCTTAATTTTCCCATATTCAGTCCCCATATTAAATAGGACTATATAATAAGTCTCTTATCTTGGATTCAAACAAAACAATAAATGAAGTTCGTGTTTGGTTGTCATCGGCATTGCCTGATCTCCTCACTCACTTTCATGACTGGGTTGTGCAGTAACTGCCATGTTCACTGTTAACTCACTGTTTCTAGCACCTTCATATTTCTCATAGCAATCAGCATGTTGACTGGATCTTAGTAGCTATTAAGCAAATATACATGCTTTAATGCATGACTCACAGTCAATCTGACCCTTAGCCTTTTGTCACAAGATATTCTTGTAAGCTTAGGACAGTCCATCCTCTGGTATTACTTCTAACTAACTTAAACCATGTTAAATTCCCCCTATTAGATGGCTTCATGATGCCAGTCTCTGAAAATACTTTTGAGGGGCGCCTGGGTGGCTCAGTTGGTTAAACGTCCAACTCTTGGTTTCTGCTCAGGTCATGATCTCACAGTCATGAGATCGAATCCCCATGGGATTCTCTATCTCCCTCTCTCTCTGCCCCTCCCCTGCTCATGCTCTCTATCTCTCTCAAAATGAAAAATAAACATTTTAAAAGGTTTAAAAGTAAATGCTTTTGAATCATGCATTAGTCACAAAACTTTTACCTCTTCCTTCCAATGTTGCATCGGTCACATATTTGGTAATAATGCTTGATGTATCCTCCATGAAGCCATGAATTAAATATTAAACAGAACAGAGCCAACAACGAACTTCTCTGGTGTATTGCTGGAATCCACTCTCCAGGCCACCATAACCCATTAATCTCACTCTCCGAATAAAGTTGCTGAACTGACACACATCTATCAGTTTACCATCTCGCCTATGTTTCTTATTTCCCACAAAAGAACATAAAATAATTTTTCAAATGCTTTCCTGAAGCCAAGGTATTATGGTATATATCAGTTGTATGCTCCCTCTCAACTTCCTTTAAAGCAGGAATTTGTTTATGGAGACGCAGAAACTATTTCATGGAGAAGGTCTTTCCTATCTCTGCAAAGCTAAGATAATGCATATCCACACGGAACCTCATATCTTACAGGGTATGTTTATGAGAGCCTCATTACTACGTATCAAATGCCTGCCAAACATAAAGGACTCTGCCCCATGATGGATGTACAGCATCTTGTGGGATGAGGTTCATCACAATCCCATTCATGGGATATTCTTATATCATGAGGGAACTGAGAGGATCAAGGCTTGGAAATGCAAAGTAATTTCCCCAAATTCCAGTATGTAATAATATCTGTTACCGTGTGACTTAGTTATCACCAGGACTGGACACTTAATTTGTGGAGTCTAGTGAAAAATGAAAATGGATGCCTATTGTTACGGGTTCTATGCTGAAATCCTAACCCCCAAGGTGATGATATTAGGACATGGGCTTTGGGAGGTGATTAGTCTCTGTCCTCATTAATGAGATTAGTGCCTTTATAAAAGAGATCTCAGAGAGCTCTCTTGCACCTTCCATCATGTGAAGACATAGCAAGGAGATGGCTGTCCATGAACCAGGAAGAGGGTCCTCACTGGCTACCAAATTCCCCAGCCTCCAAAACTTTGGGACATAAACTTATGTTGTTTATAAGCTGATCAGTCTATGGTTATATTATATGGGCTGTTATAGTAGCCCAAACAGTCTCAAGACACACCTTGTTCAAAAAAGTAGGAGGAAAAGTATGTTGTTACATGCACTAAGATATAAGACTTTTTCCTTTCTCCCGCATTCTCTCAGCGTGTCATGATTCTTTATTTGCTATTTAATGTCATTCTCAATAAAAGAACATGAAAATTTTAAATTATTAGCAGGAATTTTACTCTTCACCTTTATATTATGCAAGGCCAATAATAAATGTACATGTAAGTATATTAAATTGGCATGCGAAATCGCAGAAATTACACCATCTATATTCAGTAACTTGTAGATGTATATGTATTTCATTCTTACCAAAATAGTGGAAATTCTACACAAAACTAACTTTTAACTGTTTTTACTTCACTTCTAGATACTGCACATTCTACCAACACACATCTACCTTTGGCTTATTGGTGAGTAAGGAAGGACTCAAAGGAAAATGAGTTGCCCTATCTTTCCTTTTCATCCTATGCCCTGATTTTCAGTGGCAATAATTGGTCAGTACGGGGAAGGAATATGAGTGAGAAAGGACAGGAGATGGTTCTTTGATCCTTAGTGTTTCTTGGAATGCCATTACCTTTTTTCTGTGTTCAAGGAGAATTCTGGTTCGGAGAGAGTGCATGGGCTATTAGCACCCCCACTGTCTAAATTGCTGATATAACACGATTAACTTGTGCTCACTCTGAGTCTTTCTGAATCCCCACATGTGTGGGCCTGCTGGAATTCTGTGTTCATGTGTCGTCACAAACGCTACATGCCAGTGGCTGGTAAGAAACAGTGGACAGACACTGCCTCTGCTCACACACAGGCTCCGTTGTCTCATTAGACTTCACCTAAGAAACACAAGTTCAAAGATAAAACCATTAAGAACTTCAAGCCAGCAGCGGCATAGCATTAAGTCAAGTGCTGAGCTCCTCTGATCGCGTGGTCCTTCGTTCACCCATGAAGCCGACCCTGGTGTCACCACCGATCACTAGACCCCTGATCCCCTCTGAGATTTCCCCTCCTGCTCTTCATTCCCTTGCTCGTCACCCTCCAGATTCTTGGGGTATTTTTCTCCCTGAAAAACTGCCAAGCAATTTCATGCCTCTATTTTGTTGTACTTGTTATTCCCTCTGCCTGAAAGCCCCCACCGCGTTCACATGTTCCATTCCTTATTATTCAGACATCAGCTCCAATGTCAAGTCTCGGGCTTCCCCTGAGCACCCTATTCAATGCTCCCCTGTCACTCTGTCATAGTATGCTATTTTATCTTCTTCACGCCACATATAATCATCTGAATGCATCTCGTGTATGCATTTACTTGTTCACTGCCTGTCTCTTCCAATAGAATGTAAGCTCTAGGAGAGCCAGGCTATTGTCTGATCGAGTCACTTCTGGGTCCAGCTCCTAAAACCTTACCTGGCACAGGGTAGTTCCTCAATACATATTTATGGAATGCATGTCCAAATCAGTGAATCAGCATGCCTATACCAGACCACACCTCACGGCTCCTCTCAATAAATATTAATTAAATTATAAATGTGCATACCATGGCCCATTTAGTAGAATGCAAGGTCCTCGAAAGAAGAGAATTATGCCAAAAAAAAAATTAACTATGACAGAGAGGTTTATTAAATTACTTAAAAACAGATATGTGGAAATGGCCGCATGTTGCCCTCAACCCTGGCTCATCTTTCTTTTACCTTTCTTGCAGTAAAACCATAATATTGAGCTGGTAACAGCCCAGCTGTTGCCATAACAACAGACTCTGTGGACACAAACTTTCAGCCGAGATGAAACCACATGATGGAGAAAGAATTGTTTGGCTAAGGCCTATCGGAAATAATTACAAAGATGACAGAGGAAAGAATTAGCCGAGTAAATTGGTTTTGAACAACTGCATCTTCTTAGGCAGATAAGAAAATAGAAGATAAAGCTGAATCACACTGAAGAATATATATCTGTGATGGAAAGTCATACAAAGTCAAAAAAAAATGTTTTTTCCCATTCTGTAAGGAAATAAAGTTAAATATAAGCTGATCTGGAAGAAATAGCACCCTTCAGACACCGTGGCCACTTCTAATTCAAGTTGAAACTGAACTGGCCTGGCTTTGCCTCCATTTCAATATGTTTTTACGCAATTGTAGGGTTCTTGAAAAATTGTGGGTTAAATCAAATATCTAAAAACCAAATCAGAATTCAAGTACACTGACTGTTTTGGTTTTTAAAAGAAATTTGGGAAAAATCCTTCTGCAAAGCAAATAGTTCCTTTGTGGTAGGATGAGACGTTCCCTCCTATATAGATCTTGTAAGTTTTTACGTGATAAATATTCTTAAAGCTAAATTCTCTCAGTGACCTAACCAGAATTATTTAATCTGCTTATTTCCAAATGGCATTATTTTCTGGGGTCCTCAGTTTGTCCCCATGAAATGGGAAATGATTGTTTGCCAACCACCAACCTCATTATTTGAACATCTTTTTTTTTAAGTTGTCTGAATTCATTTCTTGAAAAGCATACACAAATTAAATCCTTCGACGATTGCCAAATGAGCTGTTTGTTTTCTCTTACGCATTCCTCCTCTGCATTTCCTCGTTGTCACTGTCAACATAGACCTCACCTTTGTGACTCTTGGGACATGTAAGGTTTTCGATTTCTATTTAGTGACTCTGTTCCCTTACTTCAGCCTGTGCAATCAAACAACAGCAACAACAAAATCTTATTTAAAGTAAGATGAAGTGTTCTCTCAGCATCATTTCAGAATTTTTGGAGAAATGAGATTATAGAAATTCAATAAATACATAACTACCTAAACCATCTGTATTAATAAATTAAGCCTCTTTGGACAAGACTTCAATTTGAACAGAAGCAATTCACACATGAGTGTGTCCAGTGACTTGTTTGTTCTTTTAGTTGCTTCTAGAAGGGGTCATTCCTTAGCTCAGCAATAGAACAATTACAAATTCCTGTTATGTATTTATATTGTATTAAGTTGATTTGCCAAATTCTTCAAAGATAATCCAGGACGATTCCCATTTTTGTGGAAAATTCAACATTTATCTGTGTATGTACCTCATTTTTCTAAGACATAGTTTTGTATCAGTCATCCTGTAAGGTACACCATGAAATCCAACTTGGTTCCAATCCCATAGCTATTTTTTTTTGTTTTTAGCAGTGTGCTTAGCACCAAGAAGAAAAGAAAAAAAGTTATAGAACAACTGCCTTCCAGGAGATCACGGTCTAACTGGAAAGAAGAATGAGGCCCAGGAAATTATTCAACAGTGCTGGCTAGGTACGAAGATGGCAGAACAGTCTGTCACTCAGAAATCTGAACATCAGAAATGATGGAGCTGAACTTGGTGGGGAGACACAGGAGGTGGAAGAGCCCAAACTGGGTCTTAAAGAAGGAGACAAATGTGGCCTGGTGAAGAGGAATGGGAAAAATATCCTAGATTAGGAGATTTGTAAGAGAAAAGACCCAGTTCTATTCACTCCCCACCATCTGGGGATAGCCCTGAAGATCCTGTAGACACCCAGTCACCAGCAGGTGCTCATCACATCCCTAGCCTAGTCTGGTCTGGTCTGGTCCAGTCTGTCTTTCTGATATCTCGCCTCCTGCTTGGGCCCCCTTCCCAGCACATCTTCTACCCTGCCGGGGAATAACCGTAAAGCAAAGGGAGGTCCACATCGTTTCCATGCCCACAACTCATCAGTGGCTCTAACATCCGAAAGGTATTGAACAACACCAGAAGACTGATTTATAACCCACAGCAACCTGTTTTCTTTTCTTTCCCCCGTTCTCTTCCCCTTTATGCCCAACAGCAGAGCACAGGAGATATTCGTCAGCCCTCGCTTCCTCAGTTACCTAAAGGTTTCTCAGGCATTCAGTCGGTTCTGGCACCCTGCCTCCTCCTCTCCTCTGCCTGCAGTTACAAGTTACCTCCAGGAGGACATCTCTGGCCTTGCCAGTGTCATTGCAGATCACCTTCCAGACCTTTCCAAACCGTCTTCTCCACCCCTTATCCTGATTCGCACAAACAAAGCAGCCAAGAGGACCCAAATTTCCCTTGGGCAGGGTATGAGAAAGGCTAGGAAAACATTTTACATTGTTCCTGTTGACTACATTATCTCATTAAATCTTCCCAGGAGCCTTTTGATGTAGACTCAGTAACTACAGATAAGGACATGGCCTAAGGCCCTAGTGAAGAAAAGGAGGGTTTATTATCTAGGTCTGTTCAATTTTAAAGCTCAGGGTCCCAACTGTGACAATGCCCTGTCTCCTTCTGTGCCTTGCACAACATAGGTGTCCAATAATCCTTCCAGAAAAAAAAGCTAAGCAGAGGCTCGGCGGCTCTGAGACTATCAGGCAACACATGCACTCAACAGTTAAGTGGGTTTTTCGACACAACTGTGAGGCTGTCAGACAAGCCAGGAGGAAGCCCAGGAGTCCTGCCTTCGCAGCTTCCTCAGACAATTTAAACAGCTTTAGAAACTTTTCACTTAAGGAAATTAGAGGCTTAATACCGGCAACACTGAATGTTTTTCAGGAGCTTGTCTCCCCAGAATCTGTAGCAGCTGTGTGCAAATTAATCAGTGATTTGCAGGCTACACGGCGCCGAGATTGGAGAAACAGCTGGGCATATTTATGAAAGTTTGTCAGGGATGTACCAGCGTGCTCAGAGCTACCTTCTTCGTTAAGTGTCATTTCGCTGGCAAAGAAAAGGAGAAAGCGAGACAGATCCCGCCGGTGTCTAGAGGATTAATGAAAGCCTGGCAGAAATCTGAAGCTGAATATCTCTTCTCCTTCTAATTTAGGCGGAGATTTATGGGAAAGGGTCTGGGGAGCCAAACTGCATCAGGCACGGCGCTGATGGGTGACTCGTCTGATAACTACAGTGGCATTCAATTTTCAGTGAGTACTGCCAGCTGCTCTGCCCAGGAGCTGTGACATCCGCCCCGGGTCGGATTTGAAGTCCCCGGGCCCAGGCAGCCCCGTCTCTGTGCATCCTTCCTGTCGTGGCTCATGCCAACCCCTCTCTCTGCTTGCAGCCTCTACCCAAATTTCAAGAGCAAATAAAACAAAACATGCCAGGGGCGCCTGGGTGACTCAGTCGGTTGAGCATCCGACTTCGGCTCAGGTCATGATCTCGCGGTCTGTGGGTTCGAGCCCCGAGCCAGGCTCTGTGCTGACAGCTCGGAACCTGGAGCCTGCTTCAGATTCTGTGTCTCCCTCTCTCTGCCCCTTCCCCGCTCATGCTGTGTCTCTCTCTGTCTCAAAAATAAACATTTAAAAAAAAAAAAAAGAAAACATGCCAGACAATCCACAGCAAGCCTAAGTGAGTCTAATGTGTCACGACTCACTTTTTTATCTTTAAATACATATGGAGAAAGGACAGATGATGAAAAAAAATCAACAGCACACAGACTGGGAAAAGGAAACCAGCTCTTCTGGGAAAACTAATTTACAAGCAAGAGAACTTACTTTTGGAGACCGAAGTTCTTGTTTCCAGCTTATTCGCTCACTTAATTTCACCTATTTGTGTGTCTTTGTCATGAACGAATGTCCCAAATATTGCATGGGACAATAATTTGTATTGCATGGGTATAATTTATACCCCTAAATTATTTATCACTTATCTGAAGTTCAAATTTAACTGTATATCCTGTATTTCTCTGTTTCCAGTCTGGCAACCCAACCTGTACGGACGAGATTGGAAAATATTTGGCAATCCTACTAGGTACTACCACAGCGGACAGCCCCTCTGGGTCCCTGCCCACAGCCTCGTTCTTCCACACGGTTCTGTGTATGCCCTTCCCCCGCCTTCCCAACTGGAATCTGTCCGAGCGCCAGAGGTAAGTCTGAGAATTATGGTCCCCTGGCTTCCAACTTCCTGTCAGAGACATATGCAAATTTAGGTTTCACATTAGTATTCTATAAAAGTTTACCAGATTCATTGGGGGATTGCTTAATCAAGGTGGGTTTAAATGTGTTGTTCATTTATTATTTTTTAAATCATACTCAAGTGTGGTATTTTTAATGCATTCCTATATCAGTTAGGAATGCATTTAGTTGCAATTAACAGACAGCTGGGCACTGCCTGAACAAAACTGAGATCTTCTTTACAGGAAAGGAGGTTGAAATAAATACCTCCAAGAGAGTCACCAAGGTCACCAAGAGAGTCTGCCAGAATTCTTTAAATATACTTCTCTCTTTATCCTACTGAGGATCTTACAGTCTTACAGTTGTTCCCCTTACAATCCAGGACTTCCCCAGAACTTAAACATTGTAAATACAATAAAACCTTGAATTGCAAGTAACTTGGTCTGTGAGTGTTTCACAAGATGAGCAAACATTGCTAATAAATTTTAGTTTGATAAATGAGCTATGTCTTGCAATGTCGGTAGTACATGATGCCAAGCATCACATGATCACAACTGAGCCAATGGTTCTTCTCTCCCTCTCTCTCTCTCTCTCTCTGTCTCTGTGGATGTTGTGAGTGATCATCTCCCATGCTCGGATGCTCAGTCTCAGGCCGTGGTGTTTGGCAGAAATCAGTGATTTTTCAGAACATTGAAAGGTGCCCACAACTGGAAGTAGTGTATTTTTTTGTCACTTCTGAGTACTTATGGACAGTCCTTTGCTTTCCCATACAAGAATAAGCTTAGGAATGTTTGCTTCATTCTGGGTCAGACTGCCTGCAGATAGAGACCCTTTCCTCTGCTGTCTTATTGTCAGTTACATTAACTACAGTATATGACAAGAGTTTATTATACTGTACTGTAGTCAACATCTGTATGAGAGTATACAATGGCCCCCATGCAGAAAAAGATTCCATTGAGCTAATAGATAGCAGTGAAAGTCGTCAACACAAAAACCCTCTTCTCTCTTGTCTCCCTCACACCAGCCACAAACGTTTTCAAAGGTAAGTGCAGGTTCATTTGTTTATTTTTCTTTATATTTTATATTTTCTTCATTAATTCGTATTACAGTATTATAATCAATTTTATATGAAAATTTTTGTGGAACAAATCATCTGAGTTTCCACGATTTCTTATGGGAAATTCACTTTGATATACAAGTCCTTTGGATTACAAGTATGTTTCCAGAAAGAATTATGCTCACAAACCAAGGTTTTACTGTAATGACATCTACAGGGAGGACATTTTGTTTTATTTTGGGGGATGTCCAGTGCCTAGCACAGTGTATAACTTACAAGTAATGAAGAAGCTTTTTTTAAAAACAAAATTCTGTGTTTGAGTAATTTCTACACCCAACATGAGGCTCAAACCCACAATCCTGAGATCAAGAGTCGTACACTCCACTAACTGAGCCAGCCAGGTTGACTGAGAAGAGGAATGAAAAATGTGACTCAGATAAGTAGCAAAAGAGGAGTTTTAGTATTATGACCGTCACTGCTAACCATAGTTTTTTACTGGTAATTTTTTTATCTTAAAAAGGCTTTATTTGATTTTTTTTTATACAGAAAAACTGTATAACTTCTAATTCTAATAATGACGTACAACTGTATTACTCAATAAATGTAGTAACACAAAACACATGCTTGTTTTACAATATGGAGGTACAATGTGCAAAAGTCTCCCCTTAAGTGCCTCTAGCCTGTTCTTTCCCCACAGAGAAATGTGTCTCCTGTGTGGGCATCACCACCAGGCTGTGCACATTCTTCCCGTCATTTTTCTACCCACTGACAATCACCTGTGAACACAGATACACACGTTTTTCTAATGGTTTGCTTTGATCGTATACAAATTTGCATTCATGCAAATTACACCAAAAATACTGCTCTGCGGTGTTTTGTTTTGTTTTGTTTTATGTAACAGTAAGTCCTGCAATTCTTTCCAGGTCAGTGCCTGGAGATCTTGCTTATTTTATTTTAGATACTCCTAGTAGGAGTTCCTAGACATTCCTATCTCACATATATCTGGCGCTTTAGAGCTTATAAAGTCCTTTCACATATATTACTTCATCTGACCTTCGCTATCTGGGTCATTATCTGTATATTTCACAGAAAAAGAACCCAAAGGTCAAAGAGGTTGTCCAAGTCAGAAGTAAAACCCAGCTACTCCCATCCTGTCCAGCTACTCCCATACCATCCAGCTACTCCCATCTCATCCAGTTACTCCCCTCCCATGCCCCATTCCAACAATATGTCTTTGCCTCCAAACACATACCAAATTTGACTTATGGCCAGTTGACACATGCTCATCATTAGAACATTAGTGTTTGGGCAAAGTTCTATAGTACCCATGACTCCCAAAACATATGCCTCCCTGATCTAAGTTAATAGAAAGAGAAAGAAGAGAAAAGAAAAGGTCATGGGAGGGAGTAAAGGGAAAAGGTGTCTGGCGGCAGGCTTAGGGGGTTTAAAACCAGAAGGGACAGTCTCTGCTGAATTTTTCACATGTAAAACTGTAAAATGGAGTTACAAGCAAACGTACACAGTTAGGGTGCGATCCTTGGAGTCAACATGGAAAATGCAACCCACGAATCTGGTCTGTAGTCTGTGGTCTGAGGACACACACTTCCCAGGAGGGAGGAAAGCTGTCCAAACTCTTCTGCCTCCAGGCACTAACGTAAGGCTTTATATCAACATAGAGCCAGACCCCAGGTGAAAACTGGCTATGGGCTCACCGGCAGATTTGGTGAGCAAACACTTTAAGAGGCACTGTCATGTGTGCTTCAAAACATCATAAAAACAACTTGGAATGCCTCCTCCAAGGGACATAAGATGAAATCAATACATTCTGATTTTCTCCTCCGTTAAACTCTCAATGACTGAAACAGTAGTGTAGCTGGGGAGAGTTTAGTAGCTCAACTACCACATACTAAATTCTTCTTCTTCAGGATTATGGGACCTTATTTAGGTGCCTATTGGTAGAACTTTAGGGCTTTAATGCGTTCAAAAAATGCACTAATAATCATCAAAAATAAATAGAGCACTCATGTACGAATGAAGATAATTATTTGTGGAACCATCTGGCATAATAGCTAGCCTCATCGCATGGTAACTAAATGCTACAACACTATTAAAGTTAATAAACAAGAGAGATTGTTAAGTGAAATGGTGCCATGAAATCGGCGAGCAAGGATTTCAGAGACACTATGAATATTTCTCAGCAAAAAGACAGGCCACATTATAGGTAAGTTGAAGAGAAACTCTCAGAGACTCTGCCCTCATTGAGCTCTCTCTTTCTCTACTCCACATGTCCAGTCCACTAGCAAATTCCATGCGTCGATTGACAAAATCCATACAGGGATCTGTCCACTTCTCTCCATCCCCACAGCCATGACCACAGTCCCTGTCTCCATCATCTAAGACCCGGGTCCCTAAAAGTTGCAGGCTGGTCTCCTTCCTTCTGATCACTTTCAGTGAACTCTTTACCAAGGTATCTTGGTAAGGCATTCTTCCCTCTTCTAGCTTCTGGAGGGTTGAATGTAGCTGCATGTCTCCAACGCTCTGTCTTCATGTGCTGTTCTCACTGTGTCTTCACTCTTCCTCCATCTATGTACACCTGTCTATGTGTCCAAATTTCCCCTTTTTATAAGCACACAAGTCATCTTGGCTTAGGGCCTATCCTAATATCCTCTTTTTAACTCCATGACTCTATCTCCAAATAAAGTCACGTTCTGAGGTATGCTAGAGGGTTAGGACTTCAACCTATTTTTCTTTTTTTTTTCTCTCAGTGAGGTGAAGGTGACACAATTCAACTCATAACACCAACTAGAGCAAACTCCAAGTTCGTCAACTTGGCTAACAAGTCTCTCCGGGATCTGACCCTGCCCAGCTCTCTGGCATCACCTCACCACGTCCTGGCTCCATCAGCCTCTTTGATGGCCATCAAGCCTGTGGAGCAATTTGTAGTGCTTTCCACATGTGGCCCCCTCCACCCAGAAGACACTCTTCCTGGGTCTGGACATGCATGGGCCCTTCTTACTATATAATAAGATGGTCTGTCATGTATCGATGCTCGACAGAGGCATATCCAGACTGTGTGCAGCTTATACAACTCAGACGAACTGCTTTGAGAAGAAAAATGCACAACAGCATATTAAAATAGGTCTCAGGCCTCGGAAGGGGATGAAGTCACACCTCGATTCAAAGAAATGCCCACCACTTACACTCCAAAGTTACCCCATCGTACCTCCTCCTTGTCACACCTATAACTTATCACTAGCACTTGTAATGGTATGAAATTATCATCAAAACATACTTTTCTATACATTGCCTCCCCACACTTGGAGAGGGGAGTTTGGAATCTCCAAAAAAGAGAAAGTCTACTGAATTTTACTAGTAGAGATTAAGTCGTAGCATACAGCAGTGCCTAGAGCTGGCACTCAGTGAATATTCCCTGAATTCAGAAATGGATGAATGAGTGGATGATGATAATATCAATAACATCAATGACTATTAGTTATAGGGTGCCTACTTTGTTCTAGGTGCACGCTATCATTACCTCTCACTTTATAGGTGCTCCGGGTTAGCTCCCAGTAAATGGCAATGCCAGGGATTTGGAGCCAGCACTCTGGGTTTAGACTTCACGCTCCTGACTCCTATCCTCCGCTGTCAGAGATAATGGAAGTTTGTTTGACTGACTCGGTGTTCATCACTATGCCCCAGAGATTCCCATTTCACAGGGATAAGGATTTGGTAGGGAAGAACGCAGTAGTTTGCCCTTCACATCATGTACGTGAGAAAGAGAGGGCACATGCCAGGTCTTCTGTCCCAGGGTTCCCATAGAACAATGGAAGCCTTCCATGGAACCCAACTGGACCCCCCCCTTGCCAGATTTTCTCCTATTAAAACTTCAATATATGGTGAATTAGGGAAAATATCAGTTATCAACTTTAAGTCAAATATGCAAGCCTATAGGAACCTTCTGTGACTTACCCATGAGTTCGGAATCACTGCAGAAGCCTTTGCTGTCATGATTTATATGCTTCTTTTTCCCAGTAACCTTGTGTGCATGCACATAAAAATGATAATAGCTGGTATGACTTATTCTTCAGGTGTGTTCGCCCCTACTGACCCACTGAATTCCATTCACATCACTTCCTATCCATTGAGTTTTGAAAGAAGGAAAAAAATTCAGTTATTAAATTAAAAAAAAAGGCTTTTGCATTCTTAACAGCTTAAAATAAACTCTTCTTGACTTCTCACTGATAAGTCTGACAGCGTCTGTCTGTTTAGGCTCTTGCTATCATAAATAAGGCAAAAGGAGAAGTCTACAGAGGTCTCCAGCTTCTTCTGAAGGATAGCGGCAGCAATCAACTTTATTGGAAATGAGTAGGTGAGGAACGAGGATGAAGCTGATGGGAGGAAAAAGGAAAATCTATATATACATGTATATATATGTATATATTTAGCAAAACTCCCCTGAATCAAGAAATGTCCCTATGGAGCCCTTCTTGAAAATAAACCTGAAATAAACCAGCAGAAGACCATCCGTCTAGTACCCCCTTCCCTGCTGGTTTAGCTCTGCTCTGTTTTGTAGTCTTTCTTTAATCTGCGATAACAAGCTAGGATCTCAGATGGCTGGAATGAAGTACTCTCTCCCACCACCACGGGGCCAAGAGATGTGTTTTATTCTCAGCATAACCACACTCTCAAAAGTAATAGCCGAAAGATGAAGTGAAAAGCATGAGGCTCAGTGAAAAGCATCTCAGCTTTCTATTTCCTGATGGTGACGTTGAGAAGGAAACTCCAATGGCCTTTAGAAATATCTTGCTTTTATTTAACTACAATGGGTAGAGGAACGGGAGAGACAACTTAGGTCCTTCTCTTTTACTTCAGTTAGACTTCCCTCCCTTAGTAGAGAGTTTTGTTATCACCAACCAACTTGTAGACATATTTACTAACTACCCACACTCTCGCCCTGAATTTAGAGAATCACAAGAGAATGTGCAGAAAAGGAGAATTTTTTTATCTATTCAAATTTTTGTAGTAAGTTCCTAGTGATGAAAGTTTGCCTTTGTGTAGCGGATTATCTCTCATTGTTGGAAGAGAATAGAGCTTAAGGACATAGTATTGACTCATTTATTTTAGGCCTGAGTTTTCATTAGCTCATGGGAACCACAACTGAGACCTATAGATTGCCCACATTCAACAATTTGTTCTTGTCTGGCCCAGAATCCACATAGATTATAACCAAGTGTCCGGTCTGGGTTTGGAATAAGTTGAATTTGGAAGGACACACAGGAGGGAACTTAGTTCCTGGTGTTACAATGAATTCTATAGAAAAGTTCCCATTGTGAGACTAGGGCTCAGATCCTTCAAAGATTCCACAGTAGGGTCATTCGTACTGTGCCTCATGTCACCTGGAAGGCTGTGTCATCTCAACGAATTTTGATGGAGATGCTGAATATGATGTCTGTCTTCAGATGGAAGGAGTGCCCTCGCTCTATTATCAATAGAACTTTCCAGCACGATTGTTTCCCAGAAATTTGCCATTGTAGGGCCTTTATGGCCATGCTTGAATAGGGTCCCAAGACTATTCAATACACCCCTGGAGCCGCCAGGCCAAGAACGCTGTCCTCATATGCTTCGTCTGTCTTTACTAACAAAAAATGGTGCTTTGGTTAAACAGCATTTTTATTTTAAGTTCTCCAGATTTACAAGTTGTTGGAAGCATTCTGTCTTCTAAGGAGTAGGTTATTCAAAAATCAAGGATTTTTACTTGCCTTTGTACTTCCAAACTCTAAAATGCAAGACTTTAACGAAGCAAGACTTTAACGAATGCTTGTTCCTTCCCTCATTCAAAAATTAAAAATGAAAATTCCTTGAGCTCCTATGATTTCCTAGGATGCAGTGATGACCAAAACAGACCAAAAAAAAATCCTTCTCTCCTGGAATTTAGGAACCAACATCAATATCAACCAAAGACTTATATAAACCATTCATTCCAATCTGTCATAAGAATTATGAAATAAGATACATAGGACAAAAATGAAAAGTAGATAAATGTGTAAACTCTTACTCTCCGAGGGCTGGCCAGCTTGTCCAGGGTGTGAATTGAGATCTCAAACAGAAGGAAAGAGTTCATGTTTTTACAGCTTCAATACTCCATGTCCCAGGCAGCAACACACATGCACAATCCTCTTGCTAAATTAAACGCATGTGCACCGCTCTTGCTCCAAAACCCTTCCAAACACAAACAGCACTCGAAGAACCCACTGATGTGATTCCCTGTGAGGACATGTATCAAATTCCCTATCAAATTATTTTTTCTATTAAATCTATATCTTGAAAAGGCTTCCACCAGTATAACTTTGGTTTTTTCTTGCCAAACAGTTCCAAATGGAATATATGTCAGTGCATTTAATATGAAAAGGGCAATTTCAAATAGCTGTACACATGTTGAAAGTTTAAAAAGTTGTTTGTTAACTACTTTGGTTATAATTCATTTAAAAATCCCATTATGTTTGGCTACACAAGAGTGACTTTAATACACTTAAAGATGCAGTACTCCTTAGCGGTGACATATTTATAGTCTGAACATTAAAAGGTTTATAAAATAAGGCTATATTTTCTCAGTGTCAAACATCCCTCATTGAAGACAATTATTCAGTCTGCCTATTTGTAATTAGGTATGAAATAATTTATGATTATGAAGATAAGTGAGCAAAAATTTTTAGAATAACTGCATATTGTATTTTATTATTAAAAGATTTCCGTAATCTTTCCAGGGCTTGAGGAGTCATAAATTGCCCAGATCTGATTTCCAAAGGATTTCTCTAGGAATTAATAAACATATGGATCCAATCTAGGAATGTGTGTCAAAAATAATAAAGGGAATGGCTTTACACAAAGCTGAAAATGAGACGGATTGACATAAGCTGACTTCGGTTTGGACAAGTGGAAAAAGCTGCCTATAGTCAACCCACAAAGACGGAGTCTGGCAGTTCTGAGGGAGAAAGAACACCCCACTGGGGTCAAAAATGCAGCCTAGGTTCAAATAACACCGGCTGTAAAAGTTTTTTTTGCCACACTTCCTTCTCCTTGACAGGGACCAAGAACACTTGCAACCTGTCATTCCCACGTGGTGTCTATGGCTTCCCGGGCTATGCAGTCAGTTAAAAGAACTGGACAGAACAAAGTCAGTCTTTTTCTCACTGCCTCTGCCAAGAGAATGACCACGCATACAGGGCATCAGCCTATTTCTCGCCTCTTTTCTCTTCCATTCAAAATGAGTAGTGAGAATATGAGGCTGTTCTTGGTTTCATTTGAGCTTCATTCTGTCCAGAGTATTTCTCCAGATAACTTCTCAATGTATGTCCATCTCTTCTAAAATCTGAGCAGAGATTGTCTAACTTTTACCACTAAGTTTAAATTTACTGTTATTATTTTGTAGTTTCTCAAGCTCCCAAATGTTCTGCACAAAATACTTCGTGTTTTCAAAGTGGAAGTGAATTTAAGAAAATTTGGTAGGATGATTTGTGCGATGCCCCCCAGAAATTCTTGTAATTGCCAATAAGAAGCCAAAAGATGAGGACTGGAACACAAAGTTAACCATACTACAACCCCACTCCCTGAGTGCCATGCCATCCTACAGAGAGTCTCTGTGGAGCCCAAATAGAGAAATTGTTAAGCCGATTACGCCTCAGCGGATCTGAACAAATCACTTCTGCCAATTAACGTTCAGTAGGTACTCACAGAGCATTTGGCCTGAGACCGCAGATGGAGATTTCACCAAATGTGAAGCTGCAGTTACTAAATAGCAAACCGACTCAGTTGCTAGGGCAGAGAGACTCAGCTCCACTACCTTCTTGCACGACTATTCCTTGACACTCTCAATTTTGGAAAGTCACTCTGGAATTGACTTTCTGATTAAAACACAACTGACCGTACCCCCTAAAACGATTGAAATTAGGCTACCAGAGCTAAAAGGATGTATTCTGAAATGTTTTACAGCTTCATTTTTTTTTAAGACTGTATGGACCATGCCATCAAGCTGGTGCACTAACTGAACCTACGTGGGGGTCATAAAACAGAGAAGGTGAATCCAGACTAGATCTAGCAAGTGATCTGTACTATCCGGTAGAAAGCAAAAGCTTTCTTGGCCTGAAGAACTCCAAGAGACTCTTTGGTATTATCTTAATTCATTCTTTCATTGATCGCTCTTTCATTAGACAATACACGAAAACAAAACAAAACAAAAACAAACAAACAAACAAACAAACAAAAAATGTCCAGTATCGTGGTGTAGAACCAACCTATAAAAACAAGGCTCCAGGCCCTCCATGCAGTTCTCCCGAATAGAAGTGTTTGTACATGCCAGCCACACAATCATGGCTATTGAATGAATGAAGCGTTAGTGTCAGTCTCTCTCCATTTCTTTGCTCAAAAGTGCCTCCTATACTCTCAAAATGCAAAATGCAAAAGCAAGACATCAGAGAACTGGAGGAAACAGATGAATCCTGAGATCAAAGAAGTTTAAGATATCATCTAGTGCACTCATCCTGCTATACCGTAAATCCATTTACGACCACATTCGTCAGGGCTTGTTTGAACATTTCCAAATAGAGAACATTTAATTCTTTGAAGAGTAGGCCATCCCTTTGTTAGAGAGCTCTGATTACGTTAAAGATCCTTTTTCATATTGAGCCTGAACACCAGTAATTTCTAACATGGCTCTTATTATGACCCCTTAAAACAGAATATGTCAACTCCTTCCCACAGGCCTTCAAATATTTAAAGATAGCTATTAAGTCTTCCCCCAAATGTCCCTTTCTTCGAGGAAAATCATCCCATTTCCTTCAACTATTGATTCAATAATTCAGTATGATTTCTACTTCCTTCATTATCCTGGTCACCATCCAGGATAGTTAATGAGGGTCTCAAAATGCAGCACCCAAAACTGAAATCCATACTCCACACATATTTCTATAGTACCATGGCAATTGGCAGGGATTTCTCCATGCAGGGCTAATGTTATGAAACACCTTTTAAATTAACCAAAGCAGGGGTCCACGTTTTCTGCTTGCTCTATGTTTCCTATTTAATTTACAGTGTGGGCCACCAGCCATTAGGTAGGTGTGGGGAATGTGATTGTTGCCAATAATTGACCATTCCCTGGTTCAGGAGATACATAAAACTCTAATGGAGCCGTTATCCTTAAACCCACAGGATGTATAACAAGAACAATAAAGTGATACGTTTGCAATATCTGCTTTCTTTTTAAAAAAAGAAGACGTGTAATGAAAATATCCATCTTCGTTTTATCTCACATGACGATGTACAAAGTAACTACCTTAAAATGAGATTCCTATGTTAAGTAATAAAGAAGAACATAGCCTTGCATCCACACACACTCCCAGGGCATGCAAACTGCTAAAACATCTCGTTAATACATCAGTGTCTAGAGCTAGATGGCTTTGGGCATCGTAATATCAGCTTCCATAGCAACCTATTGTCCTTGCCACTTTTTTCTTGAATTGCACGTCCACACATGGAGCTGTGTCATACCTAGAAAAATAAGTGTTCAATCACCAAGCAGCTTCAGTAATGAGAATGCACAAGGCCCTCAAAGTTGAAGTGGTTTGGCCCTATATCCAATGTAATCTTCCTAAAAGACTTTTATTTACAGAAATAAGAGTATGAGTGCTTAGAGGGGGCAATATGAACCCCTAACTGCTATTAAAGTCCTGCATTAATTGTAGCTTAAGAATGGAATCAGGATATGCCGGTACAGAATGGAAGGGGTTAGACTGAGGATTATCAAGGCTGGCTGGTGCAAGCCAGGAAATAACAAGAATAGCCATGACAATGGTTATAGTTATAGATAATAACATCTAACATCACTGAGGATTTACTATGCTAAACTCCTCTGTCAAGTACCTTATAGTCATTGGTTTGGTACAACGTTGTGAGAAAGAATTTTGGAGGAAAAGAAGTTTATCTTTGGAAACTTTTTCAAAGGTATTCAGTACTTTGGATAACCCAAGGTCATCATGGTGATTCTCCATAAACTGTGTAGAGTTTATAAAGATGGCTGTAGTAACACATATTCCCATATGTCCCTGAACTCGATGGCCTCACGATTCTGTGCTTTTTGAACTTCTGTTTCTGTTTTGTGTTTGTGTTTCTGTCTTCCCCAGAGAGGTCACTTCTTGGCACTCTTGGGGTCTCTCAGCCTGTGGTAGTTCATTTCTTTCCATTACTTCTGTCCTAAGGACAAAGAAGCCAGGTAACTAAGACTACTAGAATTATAAAGCAAATGGCAAAGCTTCCGAGAGAGACTCTCCATTGAATAAGCACAAGAACACTTATATTCAAACATCCTAATATCGATATTCATAGCTCGAGTGCCTTTTTATTCTTCTTTATTACATGTTCTTCTTAGGTAGAGACATGAGCCAGGAGACCTACGGATACACTGCTTGTTCTTAATGGGAGCCTTATTGCTTCAGATGCAGCGATCATATTAAATGATCCCCGTAAGTGAAAGAGCCGTTAAGAGACTTCCTATGATGGACAGTCTTGGACTCCTACCCACCCCCACCTCTCCCGAAGAATCCATCTGTATTGCCAAGGCTAGTGTTTCTCAAAGTCTTTAGACATTGAGACACGTTTTTCATTACAATTTTTGGATGGAAAGAGGAACTGGCACTTATAAAATACAATGTGGACTTAGATTAAATGACAAAAATAGTTTTTAATTTCATTATGAAATAACAAATTCAAAAGAGCTCACTTTATAAAATATTACAAACATGAGTTGAAATTATAAGACACACTAATACCTTGAGTAAACGATAAGTTTAACTGGCTGTTGCTAAATTTTGCTCATGCAGCAATGAACCGCTGAAACATCTTGCATAAAGCCATGAGGTAATTTCTCAGGCAATTCTTTTCTGACTCCGACACGCCACTGTTTAATGGAAGATTGTAGCAAAAAAAAAAAAAATCATGTACAAATGTATAGCAATATCATTTGTTGCATATCTGTGGTGGACATACCCTAGGGTGAGCCCCACTGAGTCACTTCCATGCGTAATCCTTCCCCTCGAGGGTGGACAGGACTGTGACTTGCTTCTAACCAATAGAATATGGCGAAGATAAAGGGACTTTGCAGATGTTAGGTTTATCGCCAGTTGACTTTGAGTCAATCAAAATAGAGATTGTCCTGTGTGGGCCTGACCTAACTAGGTGAGCCCTTCAGAAGAGGCTCCAGATCTTCCTTGAAGTTAGAAAACAAGGCAGCACAGACACCTTCTCTATTGTCGGCCTGAAGAAGCAAGCCATTATGAATTGCTCCAAAGAAGTCAATTCTGCCCACAATCTTGCCTTGAAGCAGGTACTTCCCTACTGGGGACTCTAGAAGAGAATGAAGCCCAGCTTGCTTTCAGCCTTGTGAGACCCTGGGCAAAGAGCCCAGCTTACCCTGCCATGCCTGGACTCTGACCCACAGAAACTGCACAAAATAAGTGGGTGTTGTTTCAGGGCACCAAATTTGTGATCACTTGTTACACAGCAATAGAAAATGAAGATATTACTAATAGGGTTTCTCCTTTGGTAATGCAATCTGTATTTCTAGCAGAAAGCATGGCTGCACAGCTGAAAAATACATTCCCCAAACTTACCTGAAAGGTGGTATAGACATCGGTGAATTTGGTGGGTGACTGAGTTTCTTTCGCCAGTAACACTGGAGTCTAAATGATGTCGGGACATTCCAGAAGCACTTTTAAGTGAAAGCCTGCACCTTTCTTTTTCCTTTCATTCTGCTGCATGAAATTAGGCTGTGATGGCTGGGTCTCCAGCAGCCATCTTAAACCATGAGTATGAGCGCTCGGTGGAACAGTAAGCTGACACAAGTCTGGACCACAGATGATTTCATGGAAATGACAAAGTAGTTCTGTAATACTACCTCTAGGCTTCTTTTATGTAAGGAGAGGAACAAACTTCTGTTTAAACCACTATTTGGAAATCTGTATTACTTATGGCAGAATCTAATGCGAAAGTATTTTTATTTAAAATATATACATAGATTTGAAACAGATTAATAGAAAAATAAAATAAAGTAGCACGGTTTATTTTGGTTCAACTATTAGCAGCATCTAAGAGAGAACTAATAAATGCTTCAACGCTGGCCCCCGTACTGACATGAACTAAGATTGCTAACAAAAACAAGACCCTTTGTTAAGAGGCAGTCGAGAGTCAAATATGTAAACCGGGTTGTGCATGAAGATCCTCAGATTGCCTCATGCCTACATACTATTAAAATATTCAATTCTATTCATAGTTGAAAACGTTTATTTGAAAAGAGTGCTGCATTTGGACAGTTTAATTCAACTGTCTTATGAACACAACAGGGCAATCTTAGGCACCACCACAAATGTGTGTGATTTGAAGTCTCTAAGAAGACTCCGATGTTCAAAATCATTGTGTGCCTTCCAAATCATCATGTCGTACCTACATATCAGGCTGGTTGATGTCTGAAAGTTTACCAATCGGATGCCCATCCATCTGGGGTTAGGTCTCTGCCCCTTGTTAATTGCAAATGTCCAGGGCACGGACACCACTGAGTGGGGGTGCCACAGGCAGAGGCAGCTGAGATAGAAGGGAGGGACAAAGGCACAGGGGTACTTGGCAGGGAAGCTCAAGCTCACAGGCTCATGGTGGGGAGCCCAGAGGGGTAAGAAGGGTCCTCTGAGATAAACAGCGTCTACTTCACCATCTCCATTAAGCCATGACTCCTCTCAAAGAACGGCTACTTTAAAAGTCACAGGTACTGAAGCTATGGTGAACAAAGCAGACCCTGCCCTTAAGATAATTCAGCTACATCAGAGGTGAGACACCACCCACAGTGGGACGCCTAGGGCAAGGTGCAAAGGGGTGCCTCTTTACATTTCAAAATTCTAACTTTCAAAGGGAAAACCTCGAACTGTTGATCAGTCGATCAAAAGCTGAATTTTTGATTGAGTCAAAAATTTCCAAACCATTTCATATGTCGGAGGAGGTACAATTTTTAAAGCCTAAATACATCAAGTCTGGGAGTACCAGTGGGGGAATGGCTAAGGTTGTCCTTACGGACCAGCCAATGCACTTCCTTCTGGCCCTTGACCAAGTCTGTTTATCCTGACAGTATTCGGGGGGAAATTACTACACTTGCTTCTATTGAAAAAGACTATTCGACCATAAACGTTACATTCCTGTAAGATGCTATAATGTTGTGCAACCCAGTCGACTGCACGTTCCTAACTAGATGGTAGCATATTTCATGATTATACACATCCATGACAGAGATGAGCACTTATATGCTAATAACCGCAATACAGGCTGCTACAGCCTTTGGCTACAAGCCATGAGCCTTTTAATCAGAAAAGGCCATCGGGGCCCAATATATCACCAAAAAGCGTGCGTGGCTGGCTTACATAATCAGAAAAAATATTTTTTCTTCTACATGTTTTTAAGTAGTAACAGGAGCGTTCACTGTACACTGTACCTTCACATCAAAAAAAAAAAAAAAAAAGCAAATGAGTGTTCGAGTAGTAAAATTATAAATATACAGATAAAAGAGAACTAGTGAGTTTCCTTCCCTGCGCCCATCACTGGTAAACAGAGAGCCCCATGTGCAAGTGGACAAATGTCACCGTAAGTAGTCAGGGGCTATAGAAACAGACCAAGGTACTTAGGAGAAAGATTTTTCCTGGAAGACTGGTGTAGATCAGGCTGCTCAATAGCACAGGCTGGAAGAGGAAATAGTAGTTTCTTATGACACCAATAAGGATAGCTGCGGTGACTCCAATAGCTGTCGCTAACACTTCTGGTGGCTAATGTCTACTGAATGCCTCCTAAATGGGCCAGTCATCCTACTAAGTGCTTTCCATACGTTTTGCATTTTAACTTTATACACATACTACCGCTTCGGTGCTACAAGTGACCCATTTGTCTTTAATTTATTTTTATTTGTTTTGAGAGAGAGAGAGAGAGAGAGAGCAGGGGAGGGGCTAGGGGAAGGAAGGAGAGAATCCCAAGCAGCCTCCGCACTGTCAGTACAGAACCCGACGCAGAGCTCAAACTCAGGAACCAAGAGATCATGACCTGAGCCAAAGTCAAGAGTCAGAGGCTCAACCAACTGAGCCACCCAGGTGCCCCAATCCATTTTTATAGCTGAGTAAACTGAGGCTTAAAGAGATATCATAACCTATCCTGAATTACTAAGAGGCAGATTTGAGTTTTGGACCCATGTCTGTCTGATTCCAATTCCCAGGAGCTTGTTAAGCTGAGGTGGAGAGGGAACCATTCCCTCCTTGTGGGCCACAGACCATTGTGCCCACTGGGTGGGCCCACGCTGGTCACGAGGGATGAGTACAGCACCTGAGGGAACATTGAGGGGTGCTCGCAGCCCAGGAAGTGGGATTTTGAGAGGTGTGACTGCCTCAGAGGGCTGTGGCCAGTGGACCTCAGAGTGGACCAGAGCTGATGAAAATAAGCGAACACGTGCTGAGCAGCTTGGGGGGAAACATGGTCAATTGGCTGATGGTGGACGGGGGAGCATGAAGAGAGGGTCCCCAAGGTCCCGCAGCCCTGCAGGTGGGGGCTCACAGGCTGGCAAATCTAGAGCACACAGCCTCCTATCTACCAAGAGTGGGGCATTCACCTTATCCCCATCACATGATCCAGTAAAACTACACGGAGCTTTGACAGTAGGCCTGTGCTCTTCGTGCTGAAAAGATAACTCACGTTTTTACTCCTACCCTGCAGGTGGTTCCTGTCTGCAAGGAGATATGGAGATACATCTTGATGCCAGATTGACTACTGGGGTGCCGGTGTAGCTCAGTGGGCTACAGATCTGACCGTTGATCTCTGCTCGGGGTCTTGATCTCAGGGTTGCGAGTTCAAGCTTCCAGTCAGGCTTCATGCTGGGCATGAATCCTACTTAAAAAAAAAAAATAAATAAAAGGTTGATTATAATGCTGTATAACAGAGATCTACCCACAGTGAAGGCTTCCTGGACCTTTAATAATCCCTTCTAGTGACATCAGAGGCATTGCCCTAAATGGGGAGTGATTATGTATGCCGTTTGGATAATTAGGCAAAAATAAGCCACAAAAAGAAATGGTGTTTCATTTTACTTCCATTTTCAGGCTCTTAGAACTGGGGTTTTCCTCTTATTTTCATCTGGTGTCTGTTCTGCTTCCTGACCTTTAATGCCAGGCAAGGGGAGAGACTGCTTTTTGGCAAGAGTGGACCAAATACTCGTAGACCTATAATCTTCTTTTTTAATTAGGGTCAGCTAATTATCCTTCTACTTAGGTTAGCCACAGCTAAGCTCCTTGTCCAAGTTCACAGTTTCATTAAAATGCTAACATGATACTGACGTTAACAGAGAGGAAGAGGGGAGAAAGAGAGAATAATATCCAGCTAGGAAGAGTTTTTGAATAAACACATTATGACTCATTCAACTTGATTCAGAATGACATTTCCACAAAGTTAATTTTATAGGTCACAGGCTGTCCTGTACCTTGAAATAAGATCAGTTCTACAATGAACACTGTCATTCATGTATCTCACTAAACACAGCCGATTATATGGATTGTGTGAAAATATGTAAGTGGCTCTCAAAGTGAAAAATAGGAAAGAATGTCTGAAAGGCAAGTCAGTTCATCCAAACTAAGGGTTCTTGTTTTTCAGTTTTTTCATAATTTATGCTCAGTAGCACACTTCACCAGAAGGACACCTCCAAGGCCCCTATTTTGAGTAATTATTATTTAAAGGTAAACTGTGTTTTATGAAATTGGCAAAAATACTTGGGTTACAGTCAGCCTCAAGGACTCATCACCACTAGAGTAGAGATACAACCCGTGTCCTCTATTTCTTGTGTCCTTTTTATTCTAGGTGTGACCTGCCACGTTGTAAGTTTGGTTCAAAAATCTGAAGAGCTCATTGTCTTTAAAAATGCCTTAAATCAGAAATATATAATATTTCAGTGTGAGTTCTTCCAAAATAGTGATGTCAACCGAGATTATAACAAGGCATTGGCATAGCAAGGACAGATTTTCCAAAATAATAAGACCCACCCACACGTGTCGCATGTCACATCAACTGCCACGTTGAGCCTGCTGTGATCATGTTTTATGCCCAACTTGTCATCTGCAATCCCGATTCTGGACAGAAGGTGCATTAGAGTAGGTGAGCCCTTTGTCTTTTTTTAAGAACTCCTCAGACCTCTCTGGAAACACGGTTGCTTTCAGACAACGGTTCAAGATTCCATGTATTGCCTGCTTCTCCCGCTGCACAGTCTACTGATAACTGTATTCCTCAGATCCCTGTTTCTGTGGGTCAAGAATTAAGCATAAATGATCACCTGGTACTAGGAAGACACACTGATGGTCTTGTAGGACAAGATGATATCAGAGGTAGATTGGCGAATCTTCTTATCTGAGTAAAGAGCCTTCCCAAGGACTGAGTTCATGTTGTTGTTTCCTATTTAACTCCACTGAGTCCTTTCTGGTGGTTTCAAGATAAGAGACTTTCTATATCCCTATTCTGTCTGGGCTACAGGATTTTGCACTCCCGTAGGCTAAGTATCAGAGGCTGCACAATGGGGGCCTGCAGGTAGGATCTTCTAAGATGCATTTTGTTTGGTCTACACCATGTTTTCTTAATTTAAGTGCCAATGGTTTTAAATTGGGAAGATTTCACCTAGGTAACTGAGTCATGAAGTTGCTGGTGCATTGGCAATCCATTGGCTTGGATTCTCATTGTTTAGCAATGTTTAGCTGGGATTGGTCGGACCCCAAAAGAAGATGCCTTCTTTAGACAGGGTGCATACATTCCAGTTAACCAAACACTCTCCTGAGCCAGGAGACTCAGTCCACTATGTGGTCTGCCAGGCCCCGCAGGCATTTTGAGCTATAGATGCCGGTGATGGCACAAACAGAATGGTGTACTCCAGCTGTGTGTCACAGAAACTGGCAGAGCTGAAGAGGCCCACCGAGGGTCCAGAGGTCAGTTACCAGTACCTCAGAGGGTTAAGCCTGGTTGAGAACCCAAGAGGGAAGTAAGTACGATGCAGCGGAGAAGCAGGGCATAGTTCCAAGAGGAAGTTGTCCAGTTGCCCAGCCAGTCTTTGGTATGATTCCCATGATACTGTGAATCAATTCCCAGTCCTACTCACCATGCCGATGATCTGCTAATTAATGTCATGATCTCGGACTGTTAAATTTTCTATATATAGATCTTATTATCCCAATGAGTTTCTAAGCAGAGCTGTGTGTGTGTTTTATGTGTGTGCAGGCACGCTCCTGTGTGTGTGTGTATGTGTGTGTGTGTGTGTGTGTGTGAGAGAGAGAGAGAGAGAGAGAGAGACTATTAAAAGATAATATATAGTACCAACAATTTTTCCCTCCAAAAGAAAATTTGGGAAGTTTAATAACTCAAAGAGGCCAATTTCTAAACCCACTTGGTGGTAAGATCTCAACACACACACACGCACACACACACACACATATGCACCCCTCCTTAGGATCATCTCACCATGGGGCAATGGGAGAACACATTTAACTCTGCATTATAATAGAGTGATTTCTTAATGAATGAATGAAATATGTTTCTCATCCACGACATGGAAATTGCAAGTCACCATCATGTATTCTGTGACTTTCTTAACTGCCTCGTGATCCTTGGAGTTCGTTTTCCAGCATTTCTCATTTGAGGGGATGACGGAGTAGAAAAGGACTCAGCCCGAATAAATGTTTAAGGCAGAGGAAAAAGTCACATGAGGTCTGAAGTTACTTTCCTCCTAATAAAGTCCTGATTAATAGAGAAAGACAGACATCAATTTGTTCTTGGACCAACTCGGAAAAAGGCAAACGAGGAAAGCAGCGATGTTCCCTCTGCTCCTCTCTGAGGGTGAGACCCCACCCCTTTCCTCCTAACCCAGCCCTGAAGTGGGGGGAAGATGGCTGCGATGGCCAACCAATGCCCCTCGTCTACAAGCGCTCTGGAGAAGGGGTCCCTTACGCTGCCCTTCTAGCACCTCCACGGTCCAAATGACTAAATCCAGGACTGGAAGCTGGGGGTGGACAGCAGGGAATTTTGTTCCCGGCCCAATTGCCATATTACACACAGAAAGGAAGCCATAGGCGGTTGGCAGATAAAATAATGTTAATAATTAAGGCTCGTACGACTTTTTGCACACATTAACTAATGATGTCTTACAATGCCCCAGAGGCAGGGGAAGTAGTTACAACCTCTACTTTATTATTCATTCATTTATCCCAGAGATACTTACTAAGCACTTCTGTGGCTGGTACTGTGAGTGGGGGACACAAAGAGAATAAGGCCTGTCCCAGCTTGAAGTACTTCCCAGTCCAATGGGGTGGGAAAGGAGAGGACACATCCTGGAGCGTTGGCCCCAAGACGGGCCAGGGACGCACTCAGGTCCCCAAACACCACTGAGAACCTGACCTCATGGAAAGTTGGGAAGGAAGGGGAAGCTGTCTCCTGACATGTTTTCCCTCCTTGAACCCACTCTCAAATTCTGCCCATCAGCTCAGGTCAGATTTTAGCTCTTCCCCGCTCTCAGAGCACTGATAATCCCCACTGGATTGCACACCAGAAGTGGACTATTTGTTTTGTAGAGAGTGCCTGGCACAGAATAAATGCCGGATAAACGTTTGCTAAATGGAAGAGATTTTGAGGCCTTTCCAAGCAGGCCACACCCAGGCCAGGCTGAGCAACCTCATGGGTAGGCAGGTCGGATTTCATGGTAGGGTGAAGGGTCACCATCTCTTTAAAAATAAAAGTTCTTTCTTGATCTTCAAAAACCTGGAATCTCTCCAACAGGGAAGAGTGCTTTCCGTAAATATTCCCAGAGGACTTTTAAGGATAAAAGCTAATAGGTGAAGGCACATGAGTGTAAGTGAATGTGATCAAATCATTTCTCAGAGCTGATTTGAACAGGAAAGGGATCAGAAAAGAAGATTATAGGTATCAAATGAAGCCATACAAGTGCAAGACAGGAAGATGAAGTTGCTACTTCCCGAGGCCTGGAGTAAGAGCCTCAGGAGAGCCCCCCCCAAAGAGAAAACCCCTCATAGAGACCTCCTCTAGGCCCTCCAAGAGACCTTCAACCCATACACCAAGGCAGGGACCTTGCTCTGACACGGTGACTTCTAAACTTTACTCCTCTTTCCCTTCAATACATATTCATTGAACACTTACTTTAAGCCAGGTAGTGCTCTGAATGACTTCCCACATATTGGTATCTTCCTGGGGAAAAAAAGGAAACCCCACGGATCCAAAGAGTCTAAGGAAAGGGCCTAGGTATTTCCTACATTCAACTCTGCTGTGTGCTACACTGTCCCTTCTGCAGAGACCATTCTTTCCTGCCCCTCCTCTACCCGTCCTCCCCATTATGCATTTAACTTACCTCCCTCTGAAGTTCTGCTCAGGTGGCGTAAGGACCTCCCTCCCTGACCCCCCCCCCCACCCGTGCTCCTAAACACATCTCTCTACTATGCGTCACGCCAAACTGCATTACAGTGATGTAGCCTGGTCTCTCTCCCCCTAGATTCCTTAAAGCCTGCATCTCATTCACAACACAGCACTTGGCACGGGGTAGCCATTTGAATAATCTCGCTGAATGAATGAGCTCACACTTGCACACACTATGTTTGAACAGCCGACAGGGCTTCAGGGGAAGATGCGCAACAGGGAGGAGGTATGAGGAACTCGAGCTCGGTGCCGGAAGTCAAGTGTGGGGAGTCACCAGGACTGAGGTGATGGCTGCATTGTTGGGGATGATGAAATTGTGAAGGAGATAGAAAAGATTCATGAGAGGAAAAGAAGCTAACCACAGAATGGAAAAGCCAGTAGAAGGACCAAAAGATCGCAGGGTCTTAGGAAGACAAAGAGAAAAGGTTCCAAGATGGAAAGTGTGGGCCCACATGGTGACATTCTACAAAGGGAGTGGGAAAGGTGGGAGCTTTTTTTGCATAAACAAGATTGCAGGAAACTAAGGAATAAAGTAGAGAATGTCTATTATGGACTGTTTTTGTTTAGTTTTGTTTTGTTTTCAGGGATATGGTAAAGTCAAGAACAGATATCAAGGGAAACAAAGGAAAAGTCGAGATAATTTTGAAGAAAATATTTTTTGGATGAGCACATTTGTAAGCTGAAGAGGATGAGATAAACGTGATGAAGAAATCAACAAAATAGAAGAAACAAATAATGGTCTCAGGTCCCAGGGGAGATGGAAAGAGATAAAATCCGGAGCAGAGGGTTCATGCTAAATGGTGTTGGGATATCTCTTACTCTGGACAGAGGAAGTGGGTAGTAACTCTACTTGACAGAAAGACAGGATGCTTGGCAGTTAAAGCACAGACTCTTGGCTTCCAATCCCAGCTCTGCCACTGACCAGCTGTGAGGCCCTCAGTGAAGGCCTTCGCGTGTAACTCTCGTCGTATGTAAAAATGAGGCTTATGTTCCTTCCTTCCTGGCTGGATTATCATGACAACTGATATGACAACTACTCTTTCCTCTGCCAAGATAAACTGGATGTCCAAGATAAGCTAGAAGAAAATGGGCAGCTTGGGAGTCTGATCTGCAGAGAGATAAAAGCCTGCGGCAAGGCAGAGGTCAGGCCCTCTCAAATGAGTGGCAAATTAGAGACACAGCAGTAGAGTCCTCAATGCACCCAATGGCCTTGGGCAAGGGCCCCAAAGGTGTCCACAGCCTAATGCCTGGAACCTGTAAATATGTTATTTTAACAGCAAAAGGAACATTGCAGATGCAATAAAATATGAATCTTGAGATGGGGACAGGATCCTGGGTTATCTGGTAGGGCTCAAAGTACTCATAAGGGTCTTAATAAAAGGAAGGCAGGGGGATCAGAGGGAGTGCAGAAGACGTGCTGAGGATGAAGCAGTTGGGGTGCTATTCTTTAAAGATAAAGGAAGAGGCCACCAGTGAAGGAGTGCAGCCAGCTTCTAGAAGCTTAAAAACACAGGGAAACCTACCCTCCCCTGAAATTTCAGCAGGAGAACTTCGCTAACACGTTGATTTTAGCCTTGTAAGACTCGGATTGCATTTCTAGACTTCAGATATGTAAAGGATACATTTGTGTCATTTTAAGCCACTAAGTCGGTAGTAATTTATTCAAGCAGAGCTAGAAGAGTCATAGAGGTAGGGAGCCCAGGGAGCTGGCTCAGCTGGAGGGGCACAGAGGTAAGCCCAGGAAGCGGGAGGCCCAGGAATTGACCTTGGTGTGTATGGAGACGTGTATTTATTACATCACTCAGATATTTCTCATGCTCTATCCCTCTCCAAGCCCAGGTGGTGAGATTGAAACTAAATGGAACAATTCATAAGGAAACAAACTTTGAATTTCAAGGCAAAACAGTAACAGATATGTTCCACTCAGTTTGCTTAGGGAGAAGCCAGCAACTTGCCAGTGAGGCAGGATATTATAATTAAACGCTAAATTAAACGGTGGCGTTGCTTTATTCCTGAAAGCTTGATAAAAACCACTCCTATCTCGGTGCTAAATATACGAGGGAGCTACAGAGGATAAAAATTTGGCCCAATCTCCTAAACGGAAGATAGGCAACACAGGGCAGATGCTACAACGTGGATTTATTAGAATTTATACATAAATATGAGAAAGTTCAGAGTCTGAAATGTCAAAAGTTTTGCAAAATCTGCCAAGGAACTTCACATTTTTTTAAATAAAAGACCTCTTGCCTGTCGGCTGCCCTTCTGGCAGAAAACCACCGTCATCACACACGTTTTATATGCAGGACATTGATGGGCCTCAGGCAGCTTGTGAGGTAGGAACCCCATCTGGTAGATGAGAAAACTGAGGCTCACAGGGTACAGCAATGAACCCAAGGCCACAAGGCTAGTAAGAGAGAGAGTGTGATGTCCTGACTCGCCCTGGTGTACTTTCTTCCATGTCACGCTGTCTCCCGGGAACAGATATCAGAAAAAGTTTCAAAGTACACATTTAGCAGCCCTGTAGAAAGAAACAATGGTTCTCCAGCAACAAATTCCTAAACAACTCCTTATTGTATCCAGAGGATACAAAAAACGCTGATTCCAAGGGGCACATGCATGCCAATGTTTATAGCAGCGCTATCGACAATAGCCAGAGTACGGAAGAGCCCAAATGTCCATCGACTGATGAATATATAAAGAAGATGTGGTGTATATATATATACAATGGAATACTACTCGTTGAGAATGAAATCTTGCCATTTGCCACAACGTGGATGGAACAGCATGGATGCTAAGTGAAATAAGTCAGTCAGAGAAAGATGAATATGTATTTCACTTATATGCGGGATTTAAGAAACAAAACAGATGAACATAGGGCAAGAGAAGTAAAAATAAGATAAAACCAGAGAGGGAGACAAACCATAAAATGCTCTTAAATGCAGAAAACAAACTAGGGTTGCTGGCGGGGTGTTGGGTGGGGGGATGGGCTAAATGGGCGAGGGGCATTGAGGAGGGCACTTGTTGGGATGAGCACTGGGTATTGTATGCAAGTGATGAATCACTGAATTCTACTCCTGAAACCATTATTATACTAGATATTAACTAACCTGGATTTAAGTTAAAAAAATAAAATAAAGTAAAAAACCAATTCCTAAACTCTTTCTCCATTTACATCTTGCCTTGCTCTGTAGGCGCTCTATCCCTTGTCATGTATTGTGCTGATGGCTCAAGGAAAGAAAGGAAGATCCGTAGCCATCCCTTGAGGTTCCTTACCCCTAGGAGTAACCTTTTAAAGGCCACAAGAAGAATTCTTCGGAGGATTTTACCGAAGGCCTGAGTCCATGTAAATGTGATGTTTTGTGAACCATGCGAGACTCTGGCAGTCCTTGCTAAACAACCTGTGTCGAATTAGAAGTCTCTGCCAATGAATAAGAACCAATGCTTCATATGTAGAATAAGCAAGAAGGACTAGATTCCCCCCTTTCATTTCACAGAGCAGGGAGCTGCAGCTAGAGATCCCATGCTTACGGCTTCCAAGCTGGCACTTTCAGAATCTGGAACTTGGAGCTCATGGGGCTGAGGCAGAGGTGGCTCAAGAATTAAGCCATTCATTGTTCCCTGTAAATGTGGTCAGTGGGGAGCCATGTTGAGTCAGGAGGTATCTTTGAAAATAGTAAGGGACTCAAACAGTTAATATATTAAGCTTGCCTATCCACCATCGACTCATCAACCCACCCTTTTGTGGTCTAATTTGACTCATCCACAGTTTAATATAGACTGTGATTAAGAGCACAGGCTTGGAGCCAATTATATTCGAGTTTAAATCTTAACCTGTAATTTAGTGGTGCTTTGACCATGGATAAATCACTTGATCTCTCTGTGTCTTCATTTACTACTCTGTGAAATGGAGATAAGAATGCTCATTCATTAGAGTTGTTAGGATTTGAAATAACAAATCGAAAGTACTTATCCATACCTGGTGTTAAATACATGCTGGATATTATTATTACTATTAATATTACTATTATCATTGTCTCCATGATTCGCAGTTCTTTTAAGTATGGACACATCATGTATTTGGAACTCAGTACAATCTCTAACAATATGCAAGTATGTGTTTAACAAAGATAAAATGGAGTTAAGGAAATACTTATACACTTATTGGAGATTAATAATATCATATAATTTCTCTAGAGGGAATGAGTCACAGTATTCCTCCTTCAGTAATGTATTATTAATGATGATTTCCTTGAGATACATTAAGAGCGGATTCAGGATAGAGAGAGAGAGAATGAGAATTTACCCAGTGCCGATGCTTCAATTAATCAACTTCTGTTTCTGTAAATAGCCCTAAGTGAAAGAATCAAACTATTATGTTTTGTAGATGAATGATCAGCAAATGCCCAGAAACTCATCTGTCATGGTCTAGTTTTGCCGCCTGACAAGAATAATGAAGCCAGCATATTCCGAATTCATAAAAAGTCTGGGTTGTGGTTTACATAAAGTCCACATTTAATTAGGGTAGAACCAGCAGAGAGATTGAATGCCTCCCCGGCTTGGCAGTGGGGTGGAAGGCTTATCATCTGTCCTTCTCAGATGCAGGCATTGAAAACTGTGCAGGGAGGTTTCCAGGTGGAGGCTGATTGCGTAGTTCCTTCTAGGGATGGAAATTTTTTCACCAGGAGTGGACTGTATTTAGAGAAGTCTGTTGTTGTTTACCATTCCAAGATATGTCAAAAAAGACAAGGTTTAAGGGTTATCGGAGTGTCTTTTGATTTCTTTGCTAGTGTCAAATAAGTAGAAACCCAACCCTTTAAGATTTTATACATCAACACTGTATAAGGCACAAGTATGTAAGATTTATTCCAATTCTATAAGGAGAATTTGGGGGGGAACAAAATAGAAGCGCTATGCCTTTATTTTGCAGTAATAGTTATAGTAATGTGGTTTTCTATAGGAGAGCAGAGTTTTGTTTATTTAAATGCTGAGTATCATGTACTAGAATCCAAAAGGATTTCTTACCTACCTTAAAATAAAAGATATAAAATCACAAGAATAAAAAGAAATAGATTGGTATCTGTGAACACTGATACGGAGCAGGCCACAAAAACAATAACTGTTATTAGTAAATGAAGCCCCAGACTGTATAGTGTTTCTGTAAAAACTCATGTCAGGCCTGTATTTCTCCAGTGAATAGTAAACTAAAAAGAAGTGTACGTTATAAACTGGTTGAACCAATTCCCATCAAGTAAATGCAGACAAAGTAAATAGATTAGGAAGGAGGTCTGGATGGCTCAGTCGGTTAAGTGTCCGACTTGATCTCAGCCCATGTCATGATCTAGCAGTTTGCAGTATGGAACCCTATGTTAGGTTCTGTGCTGCCCGCACGGAGCCTGCTTGGGATTCTCTCTCTCTCCCTTTTCTCTGACCCTCCTCCGCTCTCTTGCACTCTCTCTCTGGCTCTCTTTCTCTCTCTCTCTCAAAAATAAATAAACATTTTTTAAAAAAGTAAATAGATCAGGAAATATTGGTACAAAGGAAATAGCAAAACCCATTTATTTGAGTGAATACCTGTATCGACAGCCACAATACTTAATGAAATGCCATTCGTGGCTGTGACGGTGAGGGTGGCCACACTGCCACCAGAGCATGCACCAGCAATGCCGTCCTCTAGTAAATTCTACTTGTCATTCGATTTTCTATTTACACACCCTACGTCTTTTCTCTAAATGCACTTCTAAATTTTGACAATATTTAAATGTGTTTTAGAGTTAGGCGAATAATTACATGACATAGGAAACAAATTTCGCATGAGTTCTGATCTGCGGAGATTCACTGGAAATAAAGCGAACGGTTACAAATATCCTGTCACCATTGGGCATATGATCATTTATCTTTACAGGGAATCACCTTTGGCAATGAGTTGACTCAGGTGAGCTGAGTGGGTTTTTTCTGGTTTTCGTTTTCCATCAGATTCTACAGCAGCCTCCCCAGCAGCAAAACAGGAAGCTATGAAAGAGAAAAAAAAGAAAACACATTTTATTGCATCTTTGTTTATCGCAGACGCACAAACATAAAGTGCACTACGCTTTGTCTCCTATGTCTTGCAGTGTACTTATTCCTTCGAGGAACTTGCTTTGTATCTCCCTCTCATACCCCCCTCCTGACTTTTTTGCAAGAAGGAACCAAGGGACTCCTGTTAAGTTCTCTGAATCTGATTCCCACGGGGGCATCCATGTAAACGGTGCCCCAGGAGTATGTGGCAGGGAGCTGTCACTTGACAACAAAGAACTTTTGGGAAAATCCAATGACAACATAGCAATAGAGGGTCTGCCTCATTCTGCCCAGCTTTGATTTCTACGGATGTGTGAGGGGGCCCTTTCTCTTTTCTCCTATACCACCTCTGACCTTCAAACTAGCAGACTCTCCTTTCATAAACTAAAACAAAACATTTTAAAATGGTATCCGGTTCTCATTGGCCCCTTGAAATTCCGAAACCCAGACTCTGACCAAGGCTCTCTGCTTTTCATGGCAATGCAGTGATTCGAATAAGTTCAGTATGAATCCATCCTCCTTTTTCTAGGATGTAATTGGACGAATAGATTATACAACCAGCCCTTGCCTACAGTGTCATTTTTGTGAAAGATGCTTTTTAAATCAGATATAACAAGTCCATATTAAGGAACAAGGATCAACTTCCTGTGCGGAGCCAATGTCTGCAGCATCCCCAAGAAAACTGGTTCAGAACCTGCATAGAGGGACCCAGTCCCAGAGGTGGTGGGGAAGGTCACTCCCAGGCAAGCCAGAGACTTTAGCAAATTTGAGAGGCCTCAGGGGAGGAATTCATTCAAATCAGTAGTAACTGCTAGTGAAATCTGGTGCAGTGTCCCAGACTTGGTTTCCTAGCTTTTGGAGAGAAGACTAAATAACGTAGGCCTTTAATAGTCCAATCCCGATCAGAGCTAATTCTCAGCCATTTGAGAAGGCTTGGTACTCTGTAGCTCTAGGTTTGCAAAACACACTCGAAGATCCCTATATGGTCAATTAACACTCTCGCTGTAACTTTGTAAATAATCAAGCCAAATAAAAGAAAGTAGCTTCTTTGTGTGATCAAGAATAATCTTTGAAGATTATTTATAATCACTGAGGATAGAAGAGAAACTCTCAGCAAACATATCTCAAACTTGGAAATAAACAAGCGATTACGCACCATTGTTCTCTGCGGTCCTAAACTCAACTTTCTATTGACTAGGTTACTTTACTACTCCCCAGGCCCAGAAGCTACCTTGCAGAGTTTGTCATGCAGAGATGCAAAGAATTTCTGGTTAATGAAACAGAAAAAACCCAATGGCCTTGTTAAATGCCCTGTGAGATATGAATCAGTCGTGACTCTAACTAAGCAATCTTACCCTAACTTATTTTATATAAATAACAAGTTATATACACTGTTACTTATAACAAGATATAGCATATTTTACATAAGTTTTATTTCCTAATTTTTTTTAATGTTTATTTATTTTGGAGAGAGAGACAGCATGAGCAGGGGAGAGGCAGAGAGAGGGAGACACAGAATCTGAAGCAGGCTCCAGGCTCTGAGCTGTCAGCAAAGAGCCTGATGTGGGACTTGAAGTCACGAACATGAGATCATGACTTGAGCTGAAGTTGGATGCTTAACCGACTGACTCACCCAGGTGCCCCCTAATTTTTATTTTTATTTTAGAAAAATTTTGGACTTACAGGAAAGTTGCAAAGATCATACAAGAGTTACTATATACTCCATGCACAATTACCCCTTTCATTATTGTGGTACCTTTGCTACAACTCAGGAGCAACATTGGTATATTACCATTATGTAAACTCCACACTTTTCTCAAGTTTCACTAATATTTTCTTTTCCTGATGACCGTTTTTGGTTCCGGGGTCCTATCAAGGATACCTCATTACATTCAGGAGTCGTGTCTCCCTCCTTAGTTTCTGCTGTCTGTGACAGTTTCTCAGGCTTTCCTTGTATTCGATGACCTTGACGGTTTTGAGGAATACTGTCAGGCATCTTCCAGAATGCCTCTTAATTTGAGCATATTTGATATTTTTCTCATGAGTCTACTAGAATTATAGGTTTAAGGTGGACAACCACAGAAGTGGAGGGCTGTTCTCATCATACCACATCAAGGGCACATGCCACCAATGTGACTTATCAGCAATCATGTTCAAACCTTGATCTCCTGGCTGAGATGGTGCTTGTCAGCTTTCTCCACCATGCGTCACTTCCCCCCACTGTCCATACCTCCTACTGTTTGGAAAGCAATCGTCAAGCCCAGTCCACAGGTGGTGGTGCAGAGGAAAGTTTTAGCTGCACTTTCAGTAGGGGGAGTATCTATGTAAATTATTTGGATTCTTCTGTACAGGAGATTTGTCTCTTCTCTCCTATTTATTTATTTATTCAGTCATTTATTTACATCAGTTTATACCAGTTTAGACTCACAAATATTCATTTTGCACTTTGGGCTGGATCCAATACTACATTATTTACTTCTTTGCTCCCATCATCTCTCCTTTGCCCATTGGGAGCTCTTTCGAGTTGGCCCTAAGACCCTTTGCCATGCCCCCAGATTTGGTTTTTTGAATGCAGCAGGTTTTTAGGGCTAAACCTCAGGTTTCTTATAAGTAGAAGAGGAAATCGTAATAGCCTTTCAAGACTATATGAGAATTTGTGACAAATAAGAATGATAATAATCCCATTCCTGCAATACTGATCACGTGCCAGGTGCTATTGTAAGCACTTATAACGATATCAACTCATTTCAAAGAATTGTCTCTCAAGGGTCTCATTTCGTGTCTGGCACTTAAGCCTATGTTCAAAACCTGAGACTCCTCATGGGAGGCGACCCCAATTCCAAGTGGGCAGCTCTTGGTGCAGCACACAGATGTCTCCACCGGTGGTTCACACCAGGTGGGCCAACTAGAAATGACACACAGTGAAAGTAGGAGTCTGTGTCACACACTCTCGCTGATTATTCAGCCTGTCCTCAGAGGTCCGTCTTCTCATTGACAGTTTCATTAGGTGAGATGTCATTATTGGTGTAGTCAGCATCCTCCAAGCACCAAAGCAACTAACCTCAGCAACCTTGAAGCTTTGGTCCTTATTAAAGATTTTATGTTTAACTGCGGGCTCAGCCCAGGGCCCACAGGCATTTGGGAGTAGATCCGAAGTTCTGAGAAGTGCACTGGACTGGGTCACATGGCCTCTTCTTCCATTTCCTACAAGACTTTTATTTTTAAAAGATGTTTTCCTTTGAGGCTTTTTCTAAGGAAATATTTTGTTGTATTAGATGCTTAACAGCCAGAAATAATACGAAAAAGAAATCTTGCTCTCAGTATGAAAACTTGGTTGAATGATGAAGGTGTTTCCACCCATCAAGAGCAAAGACTGTCATTAACATCATCCATCATCTTTATAAGGGATAAAATTAGAAAAATTAGGCTAATAGGTGCCCCCATAGCCTCATTATTAACCAGGGTGTTTATACCACCTAGTGTCTGCGGTGAATAAAATGAAAATGGAACAAGTCTGCTAAGTCCTACGACATTCACCTAAAGCAGCCTGCGCCTGTGGCAGGAAACTTGAAAGCAATGTACAGAGGAGATAAAATTAAATTATTTGCTGTATTCCCATACAGCAGTAACGGCAAAGAGGCTGCCAAATAAGAATGCCAGAGGCTCCCTTTGCTCAGGTGAACTCTGCAAAATTACACAGGGGATTTCAAAAGAAAACTCAAAGGTAACATGCAGACCAAAAATGATTTATTCTTTTCAATAAGCCCTTTGGAGGTGAGGAAATAGGATTCAGGCCTGGTTTGGCACAAGAGTCTAAAAACACTCACACCTTAGGTCTGCAGAATGCGGAAGATAATCACGTGGGAATGAGAAACTGAGAGGTCGCGGTAGGCTTGGAGAGACAGGGAAATACAGAGAGACTCTGGAGGATAGGTTCCCCCTTCCCCCATTTCCAGCTCCACCCCTGCCCCACCCGCGGTAACACACACACCTGCATAAATAGGTCTGTTATAAATGGCTTGCTGGCTGATGCCGGCATGTCTTTCTGCTGCTACATTCTGAAAAAGGAGAGGCCCGGAGTTTCTGGAACCCACCAGAGGAGAATTGTGCTGAGTCATTCTGAAGCAGCTGGGAGGGGATGGAGAAAGGAGGCACTTTGATAGAAGTGAGGGACGTTTCCAAACAGGCAGGAAGCTTGGAGCATCAGACCTGAGGGCAGGGGCTGAGGCTGTCCATGTCAGTGGAAAGCCAGGCCTCTCTTGTCCGTGTGGCCACAGCCCTTCTGGAAGAAGCTTCAGAATGCTTGCAAGGGCTGCAACAGAAGGGTGAAAACACTTAGGCAAATGTGCACATTTCTCTTGCACTTTAGTTACGGGCTGCAAATCATCAGATGATTTTTTTTTGTATGATATACAATTCCTCGTTGGTATCCTACAACATACGAGTCCCCATTGCTGCTTCTGGAAGCAGCCACCAAGAAAAGAGAGGAAAGAGAAAAAGGTTCACGACTCTTTCATCACTCCACCCTCCAGCCTTGTTCTCATGTGGTCCAGCTCTCACTTGGGGTGTGCACGGTGGAACCAAACAACACAACTACGTTCCTTTTTTATTTATTTTATTTTATTTTATTTTATTTTATTTTATTTTATTTTATTTTATTTTATTATTGAGAGACAGAGCATTAGTACGAGAGGGGCAGAGAGAGGGGGAGAAGCAGAATCTGAAGGAGGCTCCAGGCTCTGAGCTGTCAGCACAGAGTCCAACTCAGGGCTTGAACTCAGGAACCACAAGATCATGACCTGAGCCAAAGTCGGATGCTTAACCAATTGAGCCATCGAGGCGCCCCCAACACAACAACATTCCTGACGGCAGTGTGCTCCCAGCATCACCCTTCGATGCCAACCCCAATGCGAAGATGCACAGTCATCTTATTGAGACATTCACTCATCGTGTGTCTCCGGCATGCAGATGCCACGCTAGATAGTGACATTACACAGGCAGGCGCTCCCTGAGTGTCCTGTCAAGTAAGGGCAGATATTAGAGCAGAGAGCTCCACTCCAACCACGGTTCACCACCTGTGCAGCGGCAAAGCTATGCGCTGGTGGCAGCTCACCTTTCCAGCGTCGAAAATCACCTTCAAACCTTGGCCCTCCTACCTACCAGTTATGCCAACTCCTTCAACTCTTCTGGACTTTAGTTTCTGCATCTATAAAGTAATAACAACCCCTACTTTATAGGGTTGTCATGAGGATTAAATAAAACAAAAGTGATAGCTGACACTTAAATTGAAGGATCATTAGGCACTGCTCTAAGAATTGCACATTTTGGCAAGGCATGGAAACCACATAGTATCCTCTGAGGAACTCACTACCATTGCCCTCCTCATACCGACGAGGAGACGGAGGCACAGAGAACTTAAGGATTTTGTCCAGGGCCAAGCAGTTTGGTCAATAATAAAGCCATGACTGTTAGAGTTAATGTACTGTGAAAAAATTAATTGAAGTAAATAATAAGTGGTTTCATAGACATGGAAACAAAACTTTGTAGTAAATCAAAGAAAAGACTAATTAGTCTGCTTGCTGATTAGGAAGAGTTAGCATTTGAGCTGGGTCTTAAAGGGTCATTGGAATTTCACCAAATGAAGATAAAAAGGAAAATAAATATTAAATACAGATTGGAGCATTTGCCAGACATGAGGTATGAAATAGCCTGAAATGGAGCTGGGGACGGGGTGCACGAAGCCCAGCGGGGCTGAGGTAGAGGGATTTCTGGAATGAGGGGCTAGAACTGGAATGCCAGGATTTTTAGCCTTAGCCAGTCTTATCTTACATACACACAGCCCAGGCTCTGTATGCACAGTGAGAGCTCTAATATCATCCTCTAGGCAATGCGTGGCCAGTGGAGTCCTGGAGCAAAGAACGGGGAAGGGTACATAGTTTCGTAGGCGGACAACCAAGATGTAAGGTCAGGACAGGAAGAAGTAAGGAGACACTAGCGGTGACAGGAAGACCATCCAGGAGATCCTTGTGATAATCAAACTGGGATGTGATGATGTCTCCAAAAAAATATAGCAGCAGTAGGAATGCAAAAGAAGTGAGGGAGTGAAGCGATCTTATGAGATAGAATTGGAAATATCTGGTAACAAGTTGACTGCTCTATTTATTTACTCAAGAAACAGCAAGGGAGAACCTACTAAGTGCCAGCTACTGTGGAGAGACCACGGAACAGCATGCGGAGCAATAATGCATGGGCTTGGTGATGGATAAAAGAATACAGCCTTCCCGTAAGGGAGACTGTGTAAAAGTCTTTAACAGAGAAGGAAAGCAAAGTTGAGAATGGAAGAGCTTGTTTGGGGACATGTCATGTTTGACGTGTCGGGTTGAACCAAGACTGCACACATGAGTCTAAAACTGAGAAAATAGCTCAAACTCAATAATACAAATTCAGGAGTCACAGCATTCTCACAGAGAGTGTATCGTTTGACTCGAACGTGCATTCGGCATTGGCTTCGGCCAAGACTTGTTATCTCCATTTCACAGAGGCTGCAGATCTTTCATGGAAATATATCATCTTGGCAATTGACATCCTTCTTGCAAAGGCAGGACCCACGGTGTCTGGCATGGAGTGATGCTACCGCAGGGATCCTTCTGTCGTGGAGAGATAGGATCTCGTGTTTTATCCTACCTCCACCCTCAGCATTGATGATACCTAGTGGAAACACCTCCCAAGTGGAGGTCCACCTAAAACAATAGTTTTTTTCTGCCAAATTTAACAATCTATTGCTCTCCCTGTGGGTTTTGACGTTTTAGACTTGTTTACTGGGCTTCCCTGACCCCTCTTTATACAACCAGAGCTATTATTATTACAAGGGTATTCTCTGATAAAATACACGGTAAATCTTGCTTTCCGGAACCCTGCAGCGGAATCTGAACCTGGCAAAGAGCAGCCGGCAGATTTCCCAGGAAGTCAAATGCCATTTAACGCTGAGAGCTGAGAAGTACGTTTGACTCTGACTCCGCCTCACCGAGCCGACCCCGGCGGTTCACTTCACTTGTAAAAATGTATTTCCCTGTCAGATATTCCCAGAGCAAGCTCAGCTGGTAGACAGTGCATCTGTAAAAATGTTTACTTGCCCCAAATCTTTGCTGAGGGCTACAAATACACTTGTCGGCATCCTGTCACACAGTTTGGGTCCCTGCGTATGTTCCTTCGATCACGCAACAAACATGTATAAAACACCCACTACATCACAGCACTCCTCTGTGTGTTGGGGGAAATAGTAATAATGATATTTATGGAGCACACGTAGCTGGGTACCAAGCACTGTGCCGCATAATTCACTCGTATATGCTCTTTAATCCTCACTGTGTCTTTCAGTATTTTTTGATTCTGTAGTGTTTAATAGTTTCACTTTTATATTCCCTTTACACAATACATGGTATACACTAAATACTTGGTAAATGATTTCGGGATATACAGGCATCCCCACTTTTTGACAGTTTGCATCAAGCCACTTTGCTTTTATTTTATTTTTTTTAATGTTTATTTATTTTTGAGAAAGAGAGCACAAGCAAAGGAGGGGGCAGAGAGAGAGGAAGACACAGAATCCGAAGCAGGCTCCAGGCTCTGAGCTGTCAGCACATAGCTCCACCCGGGGCTCAAACTCATGAACGCAAGATCATGACCTGAGCTGAAGTCAGACGCTTAGCCAAATAAGCCACCCAAAAGCCCTTTCCACTTTGAAAGAAAGACCTACTTAGTACCTGTTTTCACTAGCTAAAAGAAATCCAAAGAGGAGTTTTGCTTTTACACACACACACCAAAAAAAAAAAAAAAAAGTGAAAATAGACTTTAACGTTTCTTTTGCAGCAAGCAGAGCCGTGCTGAAGGCAGGGTGCACCTTGACCAGCAGACGTGGCGCCCGCCAAGCTCCTTCCCCGGGAATTACACCAGCATCTCAGCCTCAAGCCGCCAGAGCTTTCAACTGCCTGTGAGCGTCTGGCCTTATCTCCATTTATTTTGTGCATCCGTTTGCAAGATTGTCCCAGGGTACCAGGAAAACCTAAGGGGCGTTACTTTTTGGATCTGAGAATGCTCAGAAATTTTCCCATGTAAATTAAGGGTAATCGCTTCTTCACTTTACACCATTTCGGTTTCTGAAAGGAAAGCTCTCCTTTCAGACCACAGGGAAATGTGTCTAGAGTAAATGAAGGAATGGACTGGAAGATGAGTCTCTTTTACAATGGAGTATTTGTTGGTCGACAGCAGTTCTTAGTGTACAGCCCAGGAAGAAGCTTGCAATCAGGCCGCAAGTACAAAACAAGCACAAAGGGAGCGACAAAAACACCCATACAAAGCCACGCAGTATATAAATAAACCTAGTCGGCAAAGGGTGAGTGAGTCAGCTGAGTGGCCAGGAGGAGGGAAGAGCGTGGGGCCTGATGAGGACAACCAGAAAAAGTTGCACGGCGCAGGCACATAAAAGCAGCGGGATTTGTACAAAGCTTCGCAAAAGTGGGAAAAATGACCAGTGACCACCGTTGTCTTATTTCTTGGCTAACGCTTACCTCCCTGTGCCAGCACGTACCCTGGAGATCAATAACTCCTTAACTGTTGTTCTCACATAATTGAAAAACTATAGGGGAACTTTTGGCCCACCTTTAAGGACGAGTCATCACTTGACAGCTCTATAGAGAGAGGACTTGAATTTCCTCCAAAAAATGCTGGTGCTGACACCCAGCAGCCCAGAGTAAGCCTTTCAGTAAAAACTCAATAACCTCTTTGCTATACTTCATGAAAGAGGAAAAGCGAACACTTTTTCTGACAGTTACTTAACCTCTTCCAGCCAGAGTCGCTCATCAGTAAAACAGGAATGTCCTCTGTCTCTCGGAGGTGCTGTGAGGAGAAACTAAAATAACCAAAGTTTCATAGTTTCCAGGTGAGGAGGATTCCTGATTCTACATTATCTGTTTCTGGAGAGATTTAGGGTGATTTTTGAGATTAAACGTAAGACTATGTCCAATTGTAGGAGTTGTTAAGAATGCATATCAGGGTTTCTCAACTTTTGCGTTTTCCACCAGACAGTTCTTTGTTGTGGGGGCCGTCCTGCACATTGTAGGATTGTTAGCAGCAGTTCTTAGTGTACAGCCCACCCACCAGGTGCCAGTTGCATTCCCTCAGTCCTGACAATCAAACGTCTCCAGACATTTCCAGATGCTCCCCATCCCAACCCTCGGCGGGGGCGGGGGCGGGGGAGGGGGAAGAATGCAGGCAAAGTTGTCCCTGGTTGAAAAGTGAGGGATGTGTTAGTCCTTTTTCTAGCATTCACTGTAAATGATAAAATAGGGCATTTTCTAAAGTCTCAATAAATAGAAATAAACATGCAAATGGTGGATGGATGGATGGATGGATGGATGGATGGATAGACGGATGATGGATGAATGCATGCGTGGATATATTGGGGAATGAGAGACTTTCATATCTAAATAAACTGAAAGTAAAGTCAGGACATCATCCCACACTCCATGCTAGATGATAAGAAAAACAAACGTGGTCAAGGAAATGCCTCGAAGAAAGAAGTGAATTGCAATGGGAGATAGAGACATGCCTGGGACAGCCAAAAGCCAAGTCTCACTGTGATGACACGGGAAAATAATTAGCCTAATTAGACTGTATGTTCTCGTCAAAGTAGACACTATATAGCATTTATCTTCGTCACCTAAAGAGCAAGTGGCACTTAAAAAATGTCTTATTTCTGATAAATATACATCAAGGAATTTATCCAGGAGGTCCATTTGCAAAGAGTGGGACCAAAGGAGTGTCCCAGGTGACAAGAATAGCATTCACAAGGTGTGGAGGAGGGAACGTGCATACTTCACTTTGCACAATCCCGTGCAGCCTGTAGCCCAGACATCTCAGAAGCATAAAGCTAGTGGATACCATTTAAAACCAATGCACTCTGTCTTCACATTTATGTACTGCTCATTAATATTTAATTGAGCATATAGAAGATATTAATACAATTTTGTTGAACAACAACAAAAAATGGATACGCTGAAACCATGGGACTCTAGAATTAGGGATTTTGCTCAAAGCACAGAGAAGGCACTTAGCTCAGCAGGTAGTAAGCTGGCAGTATTTCTTACCCATAAGAGGTAATAAAAGCTAAAACTACATATAATATTAATCAGTTCAAGAACAGTACAGCCATTGGCAGAATGGCACGTGAGATTACTCTGAGCAAGATTTGAACCTTGCTCTGTAACTTAATAAGCACATGACTGACTGTTCCCTCCAGGCTGTTCTCTCCTTGTGTGTCAACGGGAGTCCCTTCCTTAAAGATCGCTTTGACGATTGTGGTGGCTGTTTATTACTTTGTACACTCAGTTTCTTGCCTCCGTTAGAGAACAAATCCCCCCTCCCACCCCAAATGCAGGCTCTTCACTGGCCTCACTGGCCATCACCTTCAGTCTAGGGTTGGGGACATAATCCACCAGGCCCAGGAACTTTCACATAAGAAGCGAGAATATACATTTTTAAACTATAACAATGTGTCCCAGCAATGTCCAAAAATATAGGCATTATACTATGATTATTCATGAATACCGACTATAGCATTCATATATTTGCACTTGACAAATGTTCATTGAGCACTAACTCAGTGTCTGGCACAAAGTCATATATTTACACACACTTTCCCTAATTCCCAAGAAAGCCACAAGAATAAGGAATTATTAACATCTCTATTTTACAAGTGAGGGGATTAAGAGCAGAAAGGTTGGAACGCCTGAGTGGCTCAGTTGGTTGAGCGTCTGACTCTTGGTTTTGGCTCAGGTCGTGATCCCGGGATCATGGGATTGAGCTCTCAAGCACTGAACATGGAGCCTGCTTAAGATTCTCTCTCTCTCTCTCTCTCTCTCTCTCTGTCTGTCTCTCTCCCTCTGTCCCTCTCTCATGCTAGCACTCTCTCACTCTCTCAAATAAATAAATAAATAAATAGGTAGATAAATGAATAATAATAAGAACAGAAAAGTTGATTAATTTTTCCACCTTCATCCACTCCCTACTCTATAAGTGACAGAGCCAAAATTCAAACTCACATTTTTAAGTATTTTATATTATTGCTGACTCCTTCCAGATTATGGTATATATATCATCCCGCTTACTCCCGAATGCGTTGGTGTGCATTTTCCAAGAACAGGGACATACTTTTACATATCCACAATATAATTCATGATTTTTAACATTGGTACAATATATTATGTAGTAATATTCATTTTCAAATTCCACGAGCTGTCCTTAAAAATATGCTTTAAAGAATTTTTTTGATCCAGAATCCAATGCAATATCAAACATTACCTTTTTCTTTAATTTTTTAATGTTTATTTAATGTGTTAATGTTTATTTTTTAATATTTAATGTTTAATGAGAGAGAGAGCGACAGAGTGTGAGCAGGCAAGGGGCAGAGAGAGGGATACACAGAATCCTAAGCAGGATCTAGGTTCTGAGCTGTCAGCAGAGAGCCCAATGTTGGGCTGGAACTCATGAACCGTGAGATAATGACCTGAGCCGAAGTCAGATGCTTTACCAACTGAGCTACCCAGGTGCCCTTCAAATATACATTTAATTGTTGTGTCTTTTTAGTCTCCTTTAGACAGGGAAATGTTTTTAATATATACATTTTTTAGGCCCAGGGATAACTCTAACATGATGCATCTAGTCTTGCTATGCCCGTAGTCCCCACATTCTCAGCATAGTCCTTGCCTTCCTTTTCTAAGGGGAAGAAAAATCTATAATCTCTCTTAAAATCAGAACTTCACTGCTCCTTAAAAGTTACTGTCCCAGCAGTGTCCCAGAAATGTCCAAGTAGGGGGCCAGTGAAAAAGCAGCTGACTAAGACAGGAGCCAGAATAGTTGTGTTGGATTGGATTGGATTGGATTGGATACATACAGGAAGATTGAGCAAGTAAATAAAAATACTGAGAATTAATGGGAAGCAGGTTTCGCTGTAAGAGAAAGGAGTTACAGATATGGAAATTTAAAAAAACAGAATGACTCTTTTAGGATTTGGGGGATTACATACAAATTGAAGGCATGGTGTGAACTACTCATGGTGATGATAATTAAAAAGACAGGAAGGAAGGAAGGAAGGAAGGAAAGTAGGAAAGAAGAGAGGAAGGGAGGGAAGGGGTGGGGAGAGGAGAGGAGAGGAAAGGAAAGGGAGAAAAGAGAAAAGAAGGAAAGGAAAGGGAGAAAAGAGAAACAAAGGAAGGAAGGGAAGGAGGGAGAAATGGGTGTTTTCTACCATGTCTATGGCTACAGCCTGGAAGCAATGACATCCCAGGGGTAATAAGCATAGCATGTGCCCAGATCATGGTTTCTAAATACTATTCTCCTTGGAGAAATGGCTGATTCCACAACTGGGTATGATAAAGTACAAATAAGTCCAGAAACTAAGGAAGCCCTCAAAAAACTGGTATCAAAGAAACACAGAAGCCAGCTTGTCCAGGTTCTCATAGCCAATCTGAGACATCTTGAGATTAAAGAAATTAAAGTAATTCTATATCACACGTTAAATTAAATAGAACTCCACGAGTCCCTACTGATATAAATAAATAAATGAGTAAATAAATGAGGAGAAGAAGGTCTTTCCTACAGCCAACTAATAAATATAATAGATTAGACAAAACACCTTTTGGCACCCATCATAATAATCATTGATTCAGGCGGAAATCATTCAATGAATGCTAAAACTAACAAATAAAATCTTAATACAGAAAAGTATATCTGCACAGTCTCAAAGTATATCCCTCCCAAATACTTATTATATGTAAAAGGAAGCCTAGTTGCTTTAGAGTGGAGAGACCTAGCAGATACAACCTTCACCAAGTGACCAACTTAACATCACCTGTAAAGGAACAAAATCGAATTATGCGCCATGTAATAGGGAGCCCCGAGAAGAACTCAGCATCTCTTCCGTGATATTTTTTTCAAAACTGCAAATCTGAATGTAATCGTGAAGAACTACCAGACAATACCAAATTGAGGGACATTCTACAAAATGCTGCACTCAAAAAAAAAAAAAAAATGAGAAGGTAAGGAAAACAATAAAAGACAGAGGAAATCTTCCAGTTTGAAAGAGGCCAAAGAGATATGAAAACCAAGCACAATGCTTGATTCCAAATTGGCTTTTAGTCATTAAGGGCATTGTTGGGACAACAGTAAAACTTAAATAAAGTCTGTACATAAGAAAGTTATAATGTATCAATATTAACTTTCAGAATTTGTTGTCTCTACTATGGTTATAAAGTGGTATCTGCATTTTTAGGAAATATACAGAGAAGTACTTAAGATTAATCGGGCACCATGTCTCTAACTTATTCTCCAGTGCTTCAGAAAGAAAAATTATGTGTGTGTGTGTGTATCCAGAGAGGATAAGAAAGAGAGAGATTGGCAAAGCTAATGTTATAAAATGTTAACAATAAGTGGGGAATCTGAATACAGGGTATGCAAGAGTAACCTTGCAAATTTTTTGTAATGCTTAAATTTCTTCAAAATATTTTTTAATTGACACGACTATTTAAGATGGTGGCATATTTTCTGAAATAAATTCATTCAGTAATTCTTACTAGAGGCATCATATTTCTATCTGAATTATATAAAAGGTTAAGAAAGTCTTAGGCAAATGCAGTATAATAATAAATAATAAAAATAAAGGCAAAGCATATTTGCTTTAAGACTTCCTTATTTTTAGACATAGGATTACATAAAAATTATTAAAGGCACTGCAAATGACGTAGGTGAAGGAAAGTAGTCATGTCTTACTAGCCATCCATATTTTTGAGCATGATAGTCGAGAGAAAACTGCATGTTAACTGTATCACTTGATTTAGGATAGCAGAGATGATAGGAAAATAGGAAATACAATAGGGACATGGTTGTAGCCATTGACCTTTCAGAAGCTTGCCAACTGACAAAACCTTTTCATTTAGGAATCCGGGAAAGAAAATGTCTGGGTGCCTCAGTGGCTCTGTAGGTTGGGTAGGTTAGGGTCAGGTCAAGATCTCACAGTTCCTGAAATGGACCCCCATGTCAGGCTCTGCAATGACAGCATGGGTCCTGCTTGAGATTCTCTCTCTCCCTCTCTCTCTGTCCCTCCTCTGCTTGTGTGCACTCTCTCTCTCATTCTCTCTTTCTCTCTCTCTCTCTCTCTCTCTCTATCTCTATCTCTATCTCTATCTCTCTAAATAAATAAGTAAAGTCTAAAACGAAAAAGGAAATGTCTCTTCATAATAAAGGAGGGTTTCTCAACCTCAGAACTATTGACATTTTGGACTGCATCATTCTTGGTTATAAGGTGCTGTCCTACGTGTTACAGAATATCTAGCTGTGTCCCTGACTTCTACTGGTACCAACTCTTAAGTCTTGTCAATTAAAAATGTCTCCAAGCATTACCAAAGGGGCACTGGATGAGGGAGACCGAAATCTTCCTTGGTTAAGAACCACTGGAATAAACCAACAAATTTTTTGTCCAATGTGTGGGAAGTAACACACTCCTACCTCACCTCCCTAGGAGATTTCTCCATTCTCACATTCTGGAATGCTCTCCTGTGTGTTTCTAGAATGTTTTAGGTGTAATATAGAAAATCATTTACCCCAGAGAAAGAAGAGGTAAGGGGTTCTGGCAGCGTTTCAGCTGAAGTTGCTGCTAAGTATCTTCTTATCAGAGTTGGAACTAAGATAAAGGAACAGACCCCAAATAGTAATAATAACCACCTGCGTTTGTAAAGCACCAGACATCTTAAAAGTGATTTCCTGTGCACTGCTGCCCCGAATTCCAGGGATTTCATGAAAGAGGCTATTATTCCCTTGATTTTTACAGATCAGGAGAGTAAGTCTCCCCAGATCTTAAGTTGGTGGCCAGTAAAAAACAAAACAAGGAAATGGTGCAGATTTTGAGCTCCAAGTTCTTTCCACAGTGCTCTTTCCACAGTGGTGAGCTGCCCTTGAAGGTCAAAACAGGTTATGATTGTCGTAACAGGCAAGGCAAGCCCTAAACCATTTCACTAAATTGGTCTCGACAAGAAAGGCTGGAAGCTCATGCTCTAGGCCATTAGCAATGCAGCCTGTTTGCTTCCCTCCTCATCAGAAAGAGGTGACCTCGAAGCAATCAACAGCACGCTGCTTTTCCACCGCTCCCCAGCGCTCCCCAAAATCATTGCCTGAGACGTTAATTCGAATCCTCCCCATGCGTCGACACACACAGAATGGCAGTATCCCTTTCAGCCTTCCTGGCCAGTGCTGTTTTTACTTCTTTTTTTTTTTTATTGGAAAAAAAACTTATGGTGGAAAATGGGGTGGGAGGGAGTGAGTTCTAAAAGCCAGTGAGTGCCAATAGCAACGATTAAATTATACGCCCCCACCGCCTGTATGATTTTCCTCCTCCTTTGGTTTACCTCTGTTGGATTTCTCAAGGCTGCCCTGTAAAAATAAGTTGTCAACACGTGAGTCTCTGTGATGCTAAACTTACACCCTTAGCTCTCTGGTTACCAGTAATGAAGAGAAAGGATATATCCATATATGCATGTGTGTTTTGAGTTTGTTCAAATGTGACAGAGGTTCTGTAATGTTTGGATGAGAGCCTTATTCCCGTCTGCATGGTTTATTCCTGCTTTTTGATGGTATTTGGAAGGTCTCTTTGGCTAAGGGTTTATCCTCATTCAGTGCTATTTGAGCCTGACTGGCCAAGCTATCACTGCCTGTCAAACCTTCTAGCTCACTCCTTCTACCCTCAGATAAATCAAGTCATGTGATAAGCAAACAAAGTGTTAACTGAGTCCTCTACCCACAAAATGTCCTTGTGAGAAATGGCAGACAAGTTTTCTCCAACTTAGGCGATAGGCTGATGTCGTTAAGAATGGATTTAGCATGAACACAGAGTACTTGAGAATGCTGAATGACCGTCAAATTCTTATCCTGGAGGAAGTGTAGGGAATTTCTTTTTTTTCTTTTCAGTTCTTTGGAAGAGTATTTGATGAGGTAAATGAAACCCACTTAACAAAATAGTGATTCAAAGCCAGCTCGACCAATATAACATATAGAATAACTAAACTAAACCATAACTTTGAAGGAGATAATATTTGGGAAACATAGATATCATTGAGTCAACAACGTGGAATTGTGAAGAAAAACATCTGCTATGACCTTTTGCTAAATAATTAGGAATATAAAATCCACTGTGTGTAAAAATTATAAAACCCATCACATGCTCTCTGATAACAGGTATTGTCCAAAGGGAGAAACATGTGATCCAAACCTGGCCAATCAGAGAGTTCCATATTCCGAGCTAGAAGGTTTGGGTCAGGCGTAAGCACATGACTGAAGCTCAGCCAATCCTAGTACCTCCTCCAATTATTTAAATCAAATCTAGGGAGAAAGACCTCTAAATTCTTGAGGGGTAGAAACAGGAGATCCGGTGCTACCAACAAAAAATGCTTTTCCATTTGGGAAAGTTTTGCCATTCTCTAGTCTTCCTTTGATTCTGTAAATTTCTATAATATGTTTCTAATACATCTTCCGATTATCTGTCTTGCCTAAGCTAGTCTAAAGTGGGTTTCTAAGGCACGGAAAATAGGGAGAGGTTGATAAAATGGCACAAACTTTCAGTTATAAGAAGAGCAGGGTCTCAGATTATAGTGTAAACATGGTGACTGTAGTTGATAACACTGTATTGTACACTTGAAATTTGCTAAGAGTAAAACTTAAATATTCACACCACACACAAAAACACACGATAAATGTGTGAGCTGATAGGTGTGTTAAAAAACGAGATTGGAGGACTCTTTTCACAATGTATGCATATATCAAACCGCTGTGATGTGCATTTTAAATATCATACAATTTTATATGTCAATAATGACTCAATAAAGTTAAAATGAAAGAAGCAGAGCAAGGAGAAGAAAGAGAGAGAGAGAGAAAGGAAGAAAGAAAGAAAGAAAGAAAGAAAGAAAGAAAGAGAGAGAGAGAGAGGGAGGGAGGGAAGAAGGGAGGGAAGGAAGGAGGGAGAGAGAGAGGGAGAAAGGAAGGAAGGAAGAAAGAAAGAAAGAAAGAAAGAGAGAAAGAGAGAGAGAGAGAGGGAGGGAGGGAGGGAAGAAGGGAGGGAAGGAAGGAGGGAGGGAGAGAGGGAGAAAGGAAGGAAGAAAGAAGGGAGGGAAGGAAAGAAAGAAGGAAGGAAGGAAGGAAGGAAGGAAGGAAGGAAGGAAGGAAGGAAGGAAGGAGGTTTTGTTACATGCTTTCAAGACCCTTAAAATAATACTCTTGTTACATCCAACTACTGTCAGCCCCTTATGGAAGCATCTGAAGGTCAGTTTTGCACCTGTCATAAAGCAGGAAATAAAGAATCTCAGAAAGGGACGGTGAACAGGATCACGCAACCGGACATAAGACAGTGAGGAGTGATATCCTTTAATTTATAAAAGAGAAAACCGGGGGATGCAGAATTATTTTCATGGGACTTGTAAGACAGTGAACCACCACCCGCTTTCTTTATTATAATGTTCAAAGGAAGCAAGATTTTAGGGGATAAACTCTGTTCCACTTTTACAGGGAATAGGGTGTTCTAAAGTATGTCTTCAGATCGGCTCCATGATTATCTGAGTTCAGCGACTATCTGATCCCGCGCCAGATTCTGCGTAGGTACGGGCGCCCACAGGGAAACTGGCATGATGCCTGCCGTTGGGCTTCAAAGTCCAGGACTTTGAATCTTGGAGCCACAAATGAAATCAGAAAGACAAGGAATATAATTTTTTTAAAAAGACTACAGGGCTGAAGGCGCTTTACGTAAACAAAAATCAAGAATGTCCTAGAAACCTAATATGTGCCAGACTCAGAGTGATTAAAAAAACAAAACAAAACGACAAAAAAAAAAAAAAAAAAAAAAAAAAAAACAATGTAAGCAGCGACCATAAAAGGATCATGTCTTAGAAACTGGGATTAATCCAAAGTAGGCACAGGGGCTGCAAGGCAAGAAATCAGAGGTCTTGCAAACAGGCCAATCGCGGTGCATATGTATCTGGCAACAAGCCTGTTTCCATCTCAGAAGATAGGGAAACTAGAGCCAGATGACATGGGAGCCCCTCGCTTGCTTCCTTCAAAGTAGCATATGTGCAACACCGTGAGCGCCCTGGAAAAGAAAGTTGTCTCCTACAGAGATCACAGTACACATAAGAACTAAATATTTTGAATTAAATGCTGAAATTATAACACCCACAGGGAGACCAGCACACAGCATGGAGCTGAAACTGAGTACCTTCCTGCACTGAGAGACTACCCCCCCTCAGCAAGACCACCCTTGGTTCGATAGAGGGGCTCACGGAACTCAGGGAAGGTGTTTATTACTGTTTACAACAACAGAAGGATACGGATTCAAGTCCGCAAAGGGAAAAGATACAGAGCATGGAATCCAGGAGAGGGCAAGAAAGTGCTCCCCCACAAGCGACAGTCACCAGACACAAGAGCAGAGAGAATCGGTCCTCTGGAACCTGAACAAACAGAGCAATGTGAGGGAGAAAACGGGACAAAGAGACAAAAATGATTAACAAGATAAAGGAGGGATTAGAGGCCAGAAAGAGTGAATTGAAAGCTAGGAAAATTGCACGCATTTTGAATAAAATCAAAACCCCAAAATAATTACTTTGGAATTAAAATGTCAGGGGACAGGTTAAACAGCACTTAGCAGAACTGGACTGTGAACAGCTCACCCTCAAAGACTTGTTTTTAGTCACCGCTGCTTTATAAATAGTCTCAGATGCACAAGGTTGCATTCACCTTTATCGACTATTGGCTTCTCGATTATTCAACTCATCGGCCTCACGTGCCGTCCCTCTCCTAGCTCTCTCTGTTTGCCTCTAGTGCGGACACCCTTTTGACTCCGTCTACCCCCTTCCAGGGGAAGTGTGAGCCATGGCTCAGCCCTAACCCATCAGTTCCCAGCAGGCCGCCAGACGAGAAGCAGAGAACAGTTGAGGAAGGAGCCAGCCAGGGGGGAGTCAGGCAGCCTCCGCAGTCCCAGACACAGGTTTGGCCCCTCCGGAGAGTTTGTTTGGAAGCGCATTCCTAGAATGTCAGATGCCCTGGTCTTCACATAGAAGTACAAAAACACCTTCAAAAACCAGCCGTGAGGGTTTTCTGCTCCACTGCTCAGTCTCCACCCACGCAAATCACCGAGCGAGGACTATTGTCTGAAAACTGTGTGATCGTACCACCCCGTTCTCAGGGTGGACGAGAAAGCTTGCAGTTGATGTATTGCCAAAGCACTAACTTTATACCAAAGTAACTAACCGGTCCTGAAAATAGGCCCAGATTTTTAAATCTCACAGAACTAACCCATCCCAGTGGACATTTCCATCCCCACCTAAATGTGAAACACCAGGCTTAAAAAAAAAAAAAAAGAATAAATGCTTGGGTCCCAGAAATTCATTGCATACAAATTCCCATCTCTCTACCCACTCCTCCGACCCTGTCCACCATCCTCGTGCTCCCTCCTCTCTGCCACTCCCTCTGAAATCATTTCCATTTATATTAGCCTCTCCTAAGCCTTCGTTTTAGGAGGACATAAATTTGAGAGCTTAACTAAATTGAGTATGTCCCTTTAAATAAAGTTATCTCACCCTGTAAAAGTCAGCGCAAAGTGACCCGGTAAGTCTAGCTCTCACCCCTGGGGTGGAAGTGCTCGCTGTTCAGTGGGGCTTCATGGAGGCTTCCCCGGAAGGAAGGCTCTAGAAGGTACTTTGGCATGCTCCATGCAAAGGCAGCAGCCAACGGATCTCATCATTTCTAAATGTCAGCCTCAGTATAATCCCTCTGACCCATTCCAAAGCTTATAGGTCACAGAACATTTTATCTGGCAGTGCCTTTTATATATTTTTTTTCAGGTTTAAAGTGTTATCCATTTTCCCTTCCATCCCCCTCTGAAGGAGACCTGGCTCTTCTATACATATGGTGAGTAAGGCATCAAGGAATTCAAGCAAATGATAAAAATATGTCTGCAGGGAAATAAATTTCTCTTTCTGAAATCAATCATGTGCTATTCACACAAGCAGGAGACACAGCCTGAAATACCCCTTATCTCACCGCTCCGCTCCACTCAGGCGTCCTGTGCAGGCACTTAAAGGCCAGAGGCTTTCTCCCTCCATCTTTTTTCTCCCACAGCGGAAGGCAAGGGAGGCCGAGATCTGTGGACAGAGGGGCCGAAGGGCGTGATTAGCCGGAAACGATTGGCCGGCTGTCGCCGGAGAGGGGAGCCGGATGGGGTCCATTATCCTGTGCAGAGAGCGCGCACAGCGGCCAGCACCGCGGGAAGAATCCACGTCGTCTTCCCTACAGTGCACGAGAAAAATGGGAGTTCGTATTATTCCCACCTCCTGCCATTGCCTCATTTTGATTTCGGTGCCCATGGCTTCTTGCTTTGTGGGGGACAAGGGTATTGCAGTAAATGGCATTTTCAAAACCTATTTTCAAAGGGAGGGAAGTGATTTGGCAGAGCCCTGGTTCTTAACCATGTGGTGGAAAGGGGACCTTTGAAGTAGTCCCTCAGTGCCGTATTGAAGAGGGCTATGGGCCAGGCTGCCCAGAGACACACGTGCTCTGCCATTTACTAGCTGAGCGACCTGCGAAGATCCCAAAGCCTTTCCAGCCTGAGAGATCACTGGGGATTATAGTTTGGATTAAATAAAAGGGGCATGTAAGCTCTAAACCCAGCATTTAGCACATGATGGAAAATGTTGTAACTATTAGGCAGGGAAAGAGGCTGGTTTTGACAGACAGTGTTGCTTATAGACACCTGTTTCCAACACTAAAACGGTCCATTTAAAATTTGGGAGTCGTTACATGATGCCAATAGATGCCTACCTCTGAGGACCTCGTAATATGTTAGAGGCTGAAACTTGCTTTCATGTTATATTTGAGTGACAGTGAAAGTAACAAATGGGGAAACCAAGGCAGAGTAGAGTGAACTGTGGTTGACCTACCTAGGTGGTTCTACTATAAATGACCAAAACTTCAAGGTTGCCTCTCATCTTGAAATAATTGTTTATCTGAGATTACCTTAAAAAAAAAAATTAAGCTCAATTCTACACTTTACCTTATGTCTATGATTTCTATTGATTTTTGAGAAAATAATATTTGCTTTGGGGCCCCTCGGTGGCTCAGTTGGTTGAGCGTCCAACTTTGGCTCATATGTGAGTTCAAGCCCCACATCGAACTCCCCGCTGTCAGCACGGAGCCCACTTCAGATCCTCTGTCCCCCATCTCTCTGTGCTTCCCCCGCTCACGCTATCTCTCAAAAATAAATAAATATTTTAAAAGTAATAATAATAATATTTGCTTAACAATAAAGAGAAGTGTGGTGGAGAAAAAAACTGAACAAATTCTACGCTTGGCTGGACTCACACAATGACTACTGCTAGCCTCGTTTTTAAGGTTTCAAATGACAGGTATTTAAAGCTAAAAAAATAAAATAAAATAGAGAGATCCTAAATAGAATACTATTCATATTGCCCTGCATTATATAACCAATTAAATTTAAGACTAATCGCTATTTATTAAGTGCCTATTACAAGATGGGGACTGAGCTTGGCACTGATCTGTAATCTCAAATCCTCACGTAATCCTACAAAGTAGATACTGTGTTGCCTATCGTAGAGACAGACTCGGAAATGTTGCATGACTTTTCTCAAAGTCACACAGCTGGTCAGTGACATGGCCATGCCTTGAGTCCTGGGGTTTCAGACCCTGAGTTCACTCCCTTTTTCTTTATTTCGTTCTGTCCCCTTGGGAACAGCCATTTGAGACATCTCAGGGAACTGAAGTAGAATTCGGATAGTGGACAGGCGTGTACCAAGGCAAAACAAAACACTGACATGTTACATAAACGCAAACCTTTATTCAATCATGCAAGTCAGCATGACTGCATGCACTTGGATGTTCATGTCTGAACCCAGAGAAATTAAGCTGCAGGTCCAAACTGAGTAATTGCAAAGCTAGGTAAGAACGTGCAGGCCTAACCTGAAGGGGCTGGTTGCCATCATTGGGTAGCCCTCCCCAGCCTCACTCATCAAAGGGTGAGATAGCAAGTAGGTGGGGACCTTGGATCAGACAGCCCTTCCATTAGTTTGCTCTTCCCAAAGCCTACCCGCTGTTATAGCACATACTATTCTAATTATCTCCCTCACTGTCTGAATGAGTTTCCATTTATTCCAGAAGACTATTTTTATGAACCCACCATCCATTTAATAGCTTTTTAATCCCTATCCCGTTTTGGAACCTTCTTACTTAGATGCCACCCTGCTTTCATCTACATCCAGTTCTGTCCAGCCTCTTCGCTGGCCTCTGTCCCTGCCGGCTCCACAGTGAGGGCAGTCCGATTCCTTCCCCTAAGCCCAGGCATGTTTCACAGACAGAATCTTACTTGCTAAGTGCTTCTATTACGAATCACATTTTTTCCCACTTTTTTTTAATGTTTATATTTTAGAGAGATAGAGAGAGAGATCACAAGCAGGGGAGGGCCAGAGAGAGAGAGAGGGAGACCCAGAATCCGAAGCAGGCTCCACCCTCTGAGCTGTCAGCACAGAGCCTGATGCAGGGTTGGAACTCACAAACCATGAGATCATGACCTGAGTTGAAGTCGGTTAACCGACTGAGCTACCCAGGCGCCCCATTCTTTCCCGCTTTTTAAAATGCACTTGGGCTGATGTCCACTCGGCAGGTTTAAGGAGCCAGCAGAACCACGCACCCACACTGTCCAAAGTCAGTACCATTGCCTCCACTTTGCACCAATGAGGAGATTGACTCATGAGAAGTTGCATAACCTGTCCAAGGTCACACAGCTCACAGAGGGCTGAGCTGGGGACCAAACTGTGATCTGAACTTTCTTCTACCTGTGCTGTGCTGCTGAAAATAGTCTGTCAAGTACTTAGAACAAAAGAGTCGGTGCATGCTGGCTGCCTTAATGAACTGTAACAAGCAGATTCCTATGATCATCGATTCAAATGAGTTCCTAGAGACAGAAGTCAAAGGGCAGAGAGCAGCACAAAGCCTCAGAGATCAGACTTTTGGAAATTAAATCTGGGTTCTGGACCACCTTACTGGTGAGCTGGGTGAGTTTAGGGAAGTTGGTCATCCAACTCCAAAATGGTCGTTTATGTGATTATTGAATGCGTCGCTGCCCGAATACGTCCCCAACAAACAGGCAACTTGGTCTGCTGTTTTCTCTTCACCCAGAACAAGGCCTGGCCCGACTTGGGATTTAATAAATATTCATTGCCTGAGTGCACACTTCTTGTCTGCCGCCTTTCTTCCAAGGTAACCGTGTCAAATGTGCTTGTTTTACTGCCCTTTCCTGCACTGCACCCCTTCCCTCATAAATCTGTCATCACCATCATCATTGCCTCCCTCAGGGGTCTCTGGTTGTCCGTTTTAGCAACAGAAAGGTTTTTGTAATTAACTAATTGCGTATCTGGTGAATTGCATAGTTATCATGATAAAAATATCAAGGATGCCTGACACTTACTGAGAGCTTACTTACCCTAAGAGCTCAGGCGGGCCATTCTCACCACAAAAATCCCCACTTTACAGATGACACAATGAAGGCTTAAAGAGCAGAGGTAACCTGCCTGAGGTCACATAGTGAAGAGCCAGGACACCGACGGATTCTATTTTTTTGTTTCATATTTATTTCTTTTTGAGACACAGACAGAGCGGAGCCAGGAAGGGGCAGAGAGAAAGAGAGTCACAGAATCCGAAGCAGGTTCCAGGCTCCAGGCTCCAGGCTCCGAGCTGGTGGTACAGAGCCAGAAGCGGGGTGCAAACTCATGAACTGCGAGGTCATGACCTGAGCCGAAATCTGACACTTACCCGACTGACACACCCAGGTGCCCCTGAAACCAACTGATTCTAGAGCCCTCTCTCGACCATTAGACTACAAAGCCTGACACAATTAGGAAGAAAATGTAAATCTGTTACACGAAATACGATGTTCTTTCAAAGACCTTGCCTTGAATCGTATGTCATGCTCTGCAGATTAAAGAATTTACCGCAGCTCCTCTGGCTCTGAGACCTAAGACATTTTGCCCCTACAAGAAGCGCACGGACAGAGAAAGTGCCATGACTGCTCTCACTGTGCGGAAGACCCGATGGCTCGGACAGCTGGGAGGCAGAGCACGTGAGGCAGTCCACCTCAGCCGGCAGGTGCACGGCGGCAGCTGCGGTGATGCCTGAGGAGGAGTCAGAGGTCACAGCCCTCTTTTCAATTAGATCACCCCGCCGGGCCTGCCAGCTCTTGGTACCACTGCGGCTCAGACAGACGGTGCCTGTTTGCGGGCAGGGTGCAGAGCTGCTCCATCCGGGAACAGAGAATCACCACCCCCAGGCGTCCTGTCACCACAGCGGGGCCACAGACCGCAGACAGCCTGAGTGGTCCCTGCTGTGTGACATTCGGGGGCAAGCAGGGCATCTGAGAGGCCGCTATCGATGTTTCCACCGTCCCAATCCGGGCTAGAGAAGTCAGCTCCTCAGTCTCCATTTCAGAAGGACTAGTGTTCTGTTGAACTGGTTAGGATACCATTTCAGCTGCTGAAACAGAGGCCAAGATACAAGTGACTTTTTTTCCTCTCATATAGAAGTCCATGCAGAGCAGACCAGAGCTGTCTAGGGCTCCACCGTGTCAGGGAACCAGGTGCCTTACGTCTGATGCCCAACGTCTTCCAAATGCAGGTTCTATTCACTCACGCTCCAAGACAGCTGTTCCAGCTCCTTCCATCATATTCGTATTCCCACCAGCAGAGGTAGAGAAGGGGGTTAATGGAAGGGGAAAGTACGTCTATTCCTTTTAGGGCCTCCATCTCCCACCCGCACGCCATTGGGCAGAACTCAGTCAAGCGGCCAACTGGGCCGCATGGGAAGCCATAAAATGTAGCCTTGAGCTAAGAAGCCACACATTGGGGTAAATCTTAGAAACTCTATGTTGAAAGAAAAAAAAGTGGGGGAGGCGATAGATATTGAGGAAGCCAGCATTCTTTGAGACCAGCTGAGCTTTTGGCCAACTGAGTATTTATGCATACCCTTCTTCCCAGGCATGGAGTATCACCATCCCCAAGAGAGGCAGCCGGAAGTCGGGCCCCGTTCCCAAATGCAGCTCAGACTTGGTAACTCTCAGTATTGCGCCTCCTCCCATTAGGCTTGTTGCGGATGCCCACAGTCTGCACTATCTACAAGTCATTGTCCCCATCGCAAGAGGGTTGAGTAGAGGCAGGACCAGGGCAATAAAAACTCCCATTCAGAAAAGGTATGAATGAAAACCAAAGCAACTCGTGTCAATAGTGATTTTCTCATCTGGCTGGACAGTGAAACAGATCCTTGGAGAGGCTCCTTGGCAGTTCCTGGTTTTCTGGGAGAAAGAAGCTCGACGATGGATAAGGTCTTCCATGGCCTCAAGTGGAGGCCTAAAGTCTTAAATGGACCCTGGGGAGTGTTTCTCTCTTGAGGGCTACACAGGTCTGCTGTCTTTTTCTCAGCGGTACGTGTAAGAAAATGTGGGGCTAAATAATCACATACTTCTGCAGGCCAGGGTTTCGATTTCTTTGGAAATACTATTCTTCAAAAACGTCAAGATGTATTAGCTTCTAGACACTTCCAAGTGTAAGTAACCACAACCCAAACTCTCCTATGGGCCTGATTTTTATGTGTTAAAAGCTCTGGTGTTTATATATTGGCCCCCGGACTCTGCCTGCTCTACCTAATCCCCTCTTCCCTCCTCTTCATGGTGGCTCTCTTGAAGCCACCCAGAACAAAAGCCCCTGGGTGGGAAGACCGTGCCATCATCTGCCTTTGAGCTGGGATGTCTCCCATTGTCTGTCCAACAGCACTTACAGAGACAGCTGAGAAAGGCTTGGGGTAGTGTCGTTTCCTATTATTGCAATTTCTTCATCCACCCGAGTCAATCTCTTGACGGCCGTTCAAATAGCAAGAAGAATCACCCAACACATACCAACATCCTGAGTTTTTCCAACTGGCTCTACCGGAGTCATGTGCTCCGTTAGCATCAGGCCTGCCTTCTGAGATGCTGCAGGTGGTAGTGTGAGCAGACGCTTGTCCGGGCCACACCAAGTAGCACCAGTTCTCTGACCTGAAATAGCTGTGTCTTTGCTACCCAACACTGTGAAGAACATGCCTCATAGTTTACGTCTTACCGCGGTCACACCCCGCACCTAAATCCCAAAGTCTACACGAGCGAGGATACCAGTTTCACTGCTCAAGCAAGAGCTAAGATAACAGTGGGTTAAACAGAATCGCTTATTTCTCTCCCTGGGATGATCCGAACTCGCCGAGCCCTGGGCTGCTGTAGCAGCTGTGGGCTGGCAGGGACCCAGGCTCCTTCTGTCCGGTTGTTTCATATCCTGGGTGGGTTGTTCCCACCTTGTGGTCCGGTGTTGCTGTTCCAGCCGCAGCTGCATTCCAACCACCAGGAAGGGAGATGACCGTGGAGGGACTATGACACTTTTTTTGGGGTAGAACATGAAATTGGCATGCCTCACTTCTGTTCATACCCCAGTAAGTTGGAAATAAGCCATGTGGTTACCCCTGGTTTGAAAAGAGGCTAGGAAATTAGAGTCTTTAGTTAGATGAGCTTGTGAGCTAGGGGTCTTTTACTAAAAGGACAGGAGAAAGCATTCTAGGGACAGGTGAGTAGGCACAATCTGTAGCCTCTGCCACCAGCCTGGACAGGCTATTTTCAGGACTGATTGTCTTTAAAACTGGATAAAGTTTAAGAAAGCTTTTGATCCAACTATCCAGCTGTGTGCCCTGGAGCTGACAAAAGAAGACAGAACAAGGGGTGCCTGGGTGGTTCAGTCAGTTGGGTGTTCAATTTCAGCTCAGGCCATGATCTCACAGCTCGTAAGATCAAGCCCCACGCCAGGCTCAGTGCTGACAGCTCAGAGCCTGGAGCCTGCTTAGGATTCTGTGTCTCCCTCTCTCTCTCTGCCCCTCCCCCACTCATGCTCTGTCCCTCTCTCCTTTAAAAATAAATAAACATTAAAAATTAAAGGAAAAAAAAAGAGCAAGACAGAACTGGTAAATTCAGGGCTTACGACTCGTAGTCTTTTTCTCCCCATGAGAGTGGTTTGGAAATAAGTAGAACTTCACACAGAGAAAGCTCAAAACCCACAGCCAAAATAAGATAAAATTTCTTGGAAACACATTATTTCTCCAACGTTAACCAATCTCGAAGGTAGAGATGTCAATTCTGGGATAGAGACAGGCTGAAGGTACACTCACTGTGTAAAAAAAAAAAAAAGTAACAGGACAGGGTAAATTCTGCGGCAATGAAAGTGAGCGTGTCTTTATCAGAGTTGACAGAGATCATTAAAGAGTGAAAGCAGGAACCCAATATATTGATGATATCTCTGGAACTTGGCCTCACAACCACGGGCTGTATTCAGCGGAGTATGTTTTTTCCTGTCTCACACAGTGAAATTCAATCTCATATAAGTTTTTATTTGTTCAAAGTGATAGATAAGCCTCCTAAAGTACGGTGGAAATCAATATTCTGTTCCCCAGGTTAACTGAAGCTGTGGGTTCACTCAATGAATAAATACACAAGCAACTTATAAACGCACAGCCATAGCTTTTAAAGAGGGAGACCCAGAACGGGACTTTATGTTGCAAAATGCACCTGATTGGGTTCCTAATACTGAAATGAATAACACATACTGCCTAATGAAATATCTTACATTGTCTGGTAGCATGAGCTAGCATGGGACTAGGAGGCCTGAGGAGATTAAAAGGAAGTTGAATCAAACAACAACAATAATAGGTGACATGTGGTAAGTGCTTAAAATACACCAAGTTCTGGGGGCGCCTGGGTGGCTCAGTTGGTTAAGCACCTGATTTTGGCTCAGGTCATGATCTCACAGTTCGTGAGTTCGAGCCCTGCGTCAAGCTCTGTGCTGACAGCTCAGAGCCTGAATCCTGCTTCAGAGTGTGTCTCCCTCTCTCTGCCCCTCCCCCACTCACCCTCTGTCTCTCTCTCTCAACGATAAACATTAAAATAAAAAAAAATACACCAAGTTCTTTTCTAAGGATATACCTACACTTTGCAGCTGACTTGACCCTTCTAAAAACCCTAATAGTGAGCTACTGTTATTTTTCCCGTTTACAAAAAAGAAAAAGGCACAGAGAAGGTAAGTCACTTGCCCAAGATCACACAGCTCTTCATTGGTGGAACCAGGTTTCAGATCTGATCAGCTAACCAAGAAATGTTGAACAGTTTACCACCCGACAGGTAGAATCTGGGTCCTAAAAGAACTTAGGGCTTTGTTATCTGGATTGGTGGTAAATTAGAACAAATCAGGAAATCTCAGGATTTAAGGGTTTGTATGTACTAGATACTGATCTCTGACTCCTGATGAGTTCACTCCGCCCATTCTCCCTCACCTTCCCAAGTACTCTGTCCTAACGCAGTACGTGGTAGAAAATGACAACTTTCAAATAAATTGCCTCAAAGCAATTGTAAACCGTAATCTTGTCCAAATAATCAATATCCCAAAACCCCCAAAATGCTGTCATGAACGATTATCAGTTATGGCTAAGGCATTGTTGGCAGGGTAACTGATTGGCTTGAAATACTCTGATACCTCCTTGGGGATGGTGGTGGGAGGAAATAATTACTCAATAACTTTCAGTAATATTCAGACTGTGGTTTTCTAGAATTTGAACCACGGAGTCATCTCCAAAACTCAAATGAGCTCAAGGCTCCAGACACGTGACGTGGTCATAATTGACAAGCGTAGGGGTCAGCCAACTGTTTCAGTAAAGGGCCAGGCGGCAATTCAGTCACCGTAACACAAAAGTAGCCGTAGACAGATTAGGAACAGATTAGGTACAGTGTTCTAATAAAGCATTATTTACAAAAACAAGCATCAGGCCAGCTTTGGTGCACAGGCCAGGAGAGTGCAGACCCCTGGAAAAGAGATTCACCAGAACTCTCCAAAGGTACAAAATGTCACACAATCTCCATGTCAAGGAATTAACTTATAAATGGACAAGGTATGCCTCTTGCTCGTTCCTGTTATAGTCCTAGTGTCCGGTGTTATTTCCTATTTTTCCTCTAAGAGTGCTCATGCTGGCAGAAGAGTCGGTTTTCAGTTCAGGAAAAGCATTTGCCATACCATCAATAAGTGGTGTGACGCAGAAGAAAGTATTGCTAGAACATGCAATCCATCCAAAAACAAAACGACAAGCACCTGCTCCATGCAAGGCAATCAAAGACCTTACATGGCTACTTTGCCGCCAAGGCCTACGCCCTGCCGGGAGGTTGTAAGTGTATCTGACTCATCTAAATGTGGCGAATTTGTGTTTGACTGATAGAAAGAGAGCATCAATTAAGAGAATTGAGCCCTACCATCTTTAGGGCAGGAATCCATCCCCAAGGGCACAAGATGGACACAAGCCATGATTCAAAGTAGGAAGGAAAGGAAGAGCAATGAGTGAAAAGAGGTGCCTTCCAGCTGAGTGAGCCCCTTTAAAGGGCTCCCCCTTGGCAGCTGACATGATGACTTCCACTCACTGCTCATTCTCCCCTTCAGCAAGGGACACTGGGAACTGCGATGCTTTAGTTGGGCTCACTGCCTCACCAAATAAAATCAGCATATTCAAAGAAGAGTGGAGAATAGTCATGAGAGAGGCAACCAGCCACCTCCGCCACATACGTTTGACACGAAGATTAATTCTTTTCTCTCTCTCTGACTAAAGAGAAACTCCTCTTTCAGCTTAGCGTGGTTACACACAACCCTATTCCTACTAGTCCTTTTATTATTTCTCTTTTATTTTATTTTCTTTAATATTTTATTTATTTTTGAGAGACAGAGTGCAAGTGGGGGAGGGGCAGAGGGAGAGAAGGAGACACAGAATCCGAAGCAGGCTCCAGGCTCTGAGCTGTCAGCACCGAGTCCAACGCAGGGCTCGAACTCACAGACCATGAGATCACGACCCGAGCCGAAGTTGGACGCTTCACCGACTGAGCCACCCAGGCGCCCCTTTACTTCTCTTTTAAAAGTTACAAATGGGAACTGCCTCCCAGGAAATGGAGGCCAACCCAGTTGGAGATGGGGCTCATTTACTTGGGGTAAAAGTGTTCTCTGCGTGTTGGTTAGTCTTCATTCCTCTCTCACCCCACCCTCCCCACGAAATTCTCTCTCTGTCTTGACTGCCTGCTCTGTGCCCTGGAGAGCTGACTTCTGTGCATCACGAAGGGCCTCTGTGCTCATGGCCTCTGCTTGCGTTTGGCCAACAGGGGGCAGGAGACAAGAAAGGTTGGACATAGATGCTACTACTTGTCCTAACCCCTTTCTTGTTCAGGGGAGGTTTTGAAATTCGCTGCATCTATGACGACACCTTCTATATCAAAAGTGGGCACCTGACTTCCTTAGATCCTGTTTTCTCTGATTGCCCCTGGAGACCTGGGGTGATGAGCGATCCTGATATTACTTCCCCCTATTCTTCATATTACTGGGTGCTTCCTAAACCCTGCCCTCCCCTCTGTAAATATTCTCTGCATTGGAAAATCTCTTTGGGACTGTCCTTTTCCTGCCAGAACCGTGACTTCTTTATCTTGCACCTGACTTGTGAATCTATCCTCCCCAAAGTGGAAGAAACCTGATCAAAGTTGGGATAAGTTGGGATTGCATCTACTATTTTCAAAATGCTTAAGACATAGTGCAAACCATAGAGATAATTGAAAGTCAGAGGGCTCCCCCTCTATTCAGAATGCTACAGCCATAATGCACACTATAGAGATAATTAGAGATTGCACCGGGGCCATCCTGCCACCTGCAACACTAACACCTGGCATACTTGACCTCATTCTTCCAGGTCAAGTCCAGTGTCATCTCGTTGTTGAAGCCCTCACTCACCCCCTCATTCCTACTCTTAGCTGAACTTTTCTGTGCCTTATAAATCATTTATGCCTGTTAGATTATAATTATCTGTTGACATATTTAGTTTCTGTCTAGACTGTGTGGTTCTGAGAGGCAGGAGTCCTGCCTTGTACCCTTGTGTCCACAGCACCTACCCCAGAGTCTGACACCCTCCTCACGGAGAGCATGAAGAGGCAGTGTCACAGCGAGTCATGAGAGTGAGCGAAAAACAACAACAACAACAACACAGAAAGAGCAGTTTTTAAAAGTATGTGCTGGGCACCTGGGTGGCTCAGTTGGTTAAGCATCTGACTTTGGTTCAGGTCATGATCTCACGGTTTGTGGGTTTGAGCCCCACATTGGCCTCTGTGCTGACAGCTTAGAGCCTGGAGCCTGCTTCCAATTCTGTGTCTCTGTCTCTCTCTGCCCCTCCCCAGCTCTCTCTCTCTCTCTCTCTTTCTCTCTCTCTCTCAAAAATAAATAAACTTTAACAAAATGTATGTGCTGAACTGGATAACAGTAAGATTTTGAATCTGAGTCACAGGAAGGTGGTGGGACGAGTGGTAGATCGGGGAGTCTGGAGGGGAGCAGGCATAAGGGAGGGCAAGTCTGACTTGCTGATCGTGTGCAACATGGTCAGGTACAACCATGCAGGAGGCAATTCAGAGCGCAAAGACTGACATTCAGAGACGGGACTGGACGTAACAGGGAAGGCGAGGGGAGTCATGTACAGGGAGGCAATTAGAGAAACCAGGAACAAGGGAAACCTTTCCAAGGACAAGAGAGAAGGCATGGAGTTGTCAGGCACCTGCCTTGCTCCCCGGGTCAGCATTCTGTTTAACACGCGGGGTTAAATCCACAGCCCTCATCAACATCAACTCCATTAGACCAAAGACCCAGCTAATTTGCTAACACTATTAAATACATAAAGCCATCAGAAGTAATTTAATGCTTATCAGATATGCTTACTCCCTAATAAACCCTCACCTACCCCTTATTTCAGCCTAATGAGCAAAATGGATTCAAAAAATGAATATATAATGAAGATTCCTTCCATTTATTTCCATGAAAGACTTAGAAGGGGGTTTAGACAGAAAAGGGGATTGGCATTTAAGGGGGCATTTAGCTGCTTCATTGATTTCTGTTTCATTTTGGAGCGTGTGACGCACAGCTGAGGTTTGTCAACCTTACGTTAGCCTGAGTAATTCATCATGGTTAAATATCATATAGTCAAGCCACGCATGCTTTCTACCATTTGGCGTGCACTGAATTTTCTTTCCTTTACAAAGGGAAGCCCTGAGTGCCGGCCGAAGGAAGGAGCCAGTTTATTCATCAGTGGGAATGCTATAGCGGGGAAGATGAGCACGAGGCTGAACACCTGCCCGGGCGCCTGCCACCCTGTGAAATGATTTCACCAGTCTTAACCCTCACCTGCTTTCCATCAATCCATAAAAATCTCCTGCTCATCTCTAATGGACCCTCTGTCCTGTCCCCACCATGTTAAGATGGTGGCAAAAAATTCTACAGCTGAAGGGTTGCAGGCAAGCGCCTGGCCTAAGCCCCCGACACCCTCACTTTTCAAGTGCAAACCGTCCTGAAATCCCTACGTCTGCCACTGGGACATTCCCAGTTCTTCTGCCCTTCAGAGGTTGCCCATTCATGTAATATTTGGATAAAAACGACAGGCTCCTGTGTCAATGGGCGTCCTGTCCTGCGCCTTATCGTGGCTTCTCCTGCTGGCTCCCTGGAAGCACTCACACTAAGTTTCCGTCCACAGAGAAGTGGGTCTGATTAGGGTTTCTCTTCTTATAGACGACCTGTCCCTTCCTGACATACCAAGCCCATTGTGCCTCTGTCTGGTCATTGCCGGAGCACCGCTCACATGAGACTGCCCATGCGTTCGTTCCCTCACTAAATACAAACCAGGTTACCCATTGGTTAATACACTCTGCTAGACACTAAGTATATAAAAGCAAGCAACCCAGCCGTGACCTCTCCCCTCAGAGAGCACGAGGTTGAAAGGCAGCGATAGCCGTGCGGCCAGGATACACAGTAAGAATGACCACGTAATGGTGGTAAGAGCAAGTAAGAAAAGAGGCGGTAAGTCACCAGGAGCCTCTCTGAGGCTGGATAGTTAAAGAAAGACTCGCTGAAGAGCAGACACATAGGTTGAGGTCTGAAGGCTGAGAGGGAGCCACCTAGGCCAAGTGTGCATAAGCCAGTGGGGGGTGGGGCTTGTGGCACGCAGGAAAGGACACTGAGGAGAGAAGAGTCAGAACCAAAAAGTGGCGCAGGTGGCTGGAGCCCGGTGGGAAGAGGTGGTGGTCAGGGAGACTGTAAGCAGGGAGGGACTCGAACTGATTTTATTTTCAAGGCCTATCTGATGACTCCTGTCTGATGATGATGGATTGGGGTGGACAAGGTGCAAAGAAAAGGGTGTGTGGAGCTGACTTTTACTTGAGGTTTGACTTCTCCTAGATGATGATACCAGCCCACAGAGCAACCAGCCACTGTAAGTGGACTCTTAGGCCCCACCGCTGAACAGTTAGTTCCTCAGCCTCCCTGCCACACCGCTACTGGGTGAGTCCTCCCAGGTCAGCCTCCATGTTGTTGCTTGTCTCTTTTCTCTCTCCCCAAATCTCTCTCTTTTTCCCTCCTCTCTACCGTCCATCTCTTTTCTCTCATACTTCCCTCAGAAACTCACAATTGCCCCCTGCTCTCTGAACTTCTCCTTCTACACCCTGCCTTGGGGTAGGGGTAGACTCAACCTCCACACTCAAGGAAGCTCATCAAAGTCTTTTCTAAATAAAGACCAATTTCTCCCGAAATTATTATCACGCACACCTTATGTATCCATTATCCATGGTCACAATGACGCTAACTAACCACAAAGTAAGAGTCTATGGCTCACACACCTGGGGTGGTCAGCTCAGCCCCTCTGCTGATCTTGGCTGAGCCTGCCCACATGTCTGGGAAGTCTAGGATGGCCTCTGTTGGAAAGATAAGGCAACTTGGTTCCACATGTCTCTCATTCCCCTAGGATGAGTGGGATGTATCCTTTTCACAGCGATGGCAGAGGGCAAACAGAAGCACAGACAGACAATCACATTCTCACCTTCCGCTTGCATCAAGTCTGGAATATCCCACTGGCCAAAGCAAGCCACATGGCTGAGTCCAGAATCAGAGCCGGGGGACTATAAAATGACATGACAAAGGGTCTAGATGGAGGCAAAGGAATTAGGACATTAATGCAATCAATCTGTCACACCTTACTTGAGGCAGAAGAGGGCAGGCTCTGTTTTGGGGGTTGGATTTTCCTTCTTACAAAACTGGACCTACGTAGTTAAAGTGACTTGGCCCAGGGCGTACATCTTGATAAGGACAGCCACAAGCCAGAATTCAGATGTCCGGCCAACCCAGTGCTCTTGCCACTCTACCATGTTACTTCCCTAGAAGCCACCAGCCACATATGCCCGTCCCCCTGTGCTACCAGTGGGTTTGGCATGAAATAGTTAAAGACTCTCATGGTAGATCCAAGATTACATCAAATGCTGAGGAGCAGAAGGAAATGCACACCTAACTTTAAGCCTGTGCTACCACCTTGACAGAGTATTTTAAACAGCTCAATAATTAGAAATTGAAATTGTTTACCTACTTTTCCTTCTCTGAGAGATGGTGATCCAGGCTGGAGTGATTACACCTATCCAGAGTCCCCATACGAATGACACTTTGACATTTTTGCTAAGTGCACATACATCTCTCCTATTTATGCTCAAAAAGTCAGTATAAACCTGTTTTTCTGCATTTCATGCTAAAAATGCTCCCCTACTCCTCAATCTGTTTAGACTTATGCACTGGGTACTAGGAACCTGGCAGAAATTCTTTATAAATTGTCCTTCTTTTTTCTCTCTCTCTCTCTTTTTTTCTCCTGATCTATCTCTGCTTTAACTCAGTGGCTCTCAAATTGGAGTCATGTCTGGAGATGCTTTTGGTCGTCACATCTTGGGTAGAGGTTACTATGGCATAAAGTGGTAGAGGTCAAGGTAGCCACTAAACATCCTTCAGAATGCATGACAGCTGCCCACGACAAAGAATTATTCAGTCCAAACTGTCAATAGTGCTGAGTTTGAGAATCCTGCTTTAAATAAATATCAGTGCATAGGTGGCTGACACCAGCAACTGATTACAAAAGATCTTTTTAAGAGTCAAGATAATTTATCCTGGGAAGATAGTGCTTTGTGTAAACAATAGAGGAATGATCAACATAAATCATAAAACATAGTCCCAGATTTCATCATTCCGGCGTCCAGTGCACCTCTTCCCTTCGAGTCACAGGATGGTCCCAGCAGGGCTGAAGGATACAGGGCGAGTAAATGGGGATATGTAGCTTCCGGTGCTACACAGATCTGACATTGAACTCCAGTTGTGCCAACGACTAGCTGGATGATGTCGGCCAAATTTACTTATGTACCCCCTGCTGCAGTTTCCTTTTTGGTAAAATGGGGTTGTGGCCAACTCCCACACAGCGTTGTTGTGGATACTAAATTAGACAATCTATATAAACTATCTGGGCCAGAGTGAGCATTCAGTAATTGCCAGTTCCCATTCATTTATATTAAAACTCCTCTTAATTTCAAATCTGGATCTTATGTCCTGGTTCTTTGGGCCCAGCCAGACTCTAGTTAGAGCCAGCAAGTACCTAATGAGAAAAAAAATTCTGCTAATGAGATTCCTGGCTCAAATTTTCCATCCCCAAGGGATCGGGCTAGTTCAGATGAGGCTTTACAGGAACATCTGAACTGAATTCTACCCACCTCTTACTAATAAGTTTTGATGTTCTATATTCAGATCACTTCTCTATTAACCATCTGAGAAGTCCAACATTCCTTTGAGGAGTAATGGTCTCAAGAATGGCTAAATTCAAATCGAAAAACAAGAAGCTGGAGACAAATATATTCTAACACAGCCACAGTCCATGATGCATTCTGGAAAATGACTGATATGATGGCCCTTGGGCATAAGCCATCGAACCAGTGTTCAGATCAGAAGCAAACTTACCTTTATTCCTTCTGGAGGCTCTTCAGCCTTCAATAGAAATATAAAGGCCCCTCCAAAATTAGTTCTCTTCCAAATAGAGGTAGTCTGCTATTGGTTAGTAGCATGTTAGGTATCAAATTCAAAAACCCCTCTCTTGGTTTTAGTAGGAATGTGTCAGATGTATGATTTCAGGCTATTTGAGAAATCCCAATCATCTTTGCCAACCAAATTGAGATCTCCTTCAGGAAGTTTGGCAAAATGCATCACAATTTGATATTCGTGAGTCCTCTGACCCAGCAAGCCGACTTCTAAGTAAGTCTTTTGTTAAAATACTCAGGCAGATATGCAAGGATATACCCGCAAGAATAGTTATTTATAGCATTTTTTATAATAAGGGAAATTTTAGTAACTGGAATATCTCATCAGTGGTAAATATGGTTCCATAAATGATGACCACCCAATGGAATACTGAACTAAAAAACAAGGTAGCGCCAACCGTGTGTGCGCATGTGGAAGGATGGCTAGGAAATATTGTCGCATCCCAAAAAGCACACTTAATTTTTTTAAGTTTATTTATTATTTTTGAGAGAGAGAGCACAAGCAGGGGAGGGATAGGGAGACACAGGATGTGCAGCAGGCTCCAGGCCCTGAGCTGTCAGCACAGAGCCTGACGTGGGGCTAGAATTCACAAACGATGAGATCATGACCTGAGCCAAAGTCAGACGCTGAACTAACTGAGCCACCCAGGCGCCCCCCAAAAAAAACAAACTTTAGAACAATATATACAGCATAAACCCATTTTTTTTCTTTGTACAAAATATAGAATTGCATCTAGAGAAAATTCTAGGAGCCACAAAAAGCATTATGAAATTTTAACTGTGGCTAACACTGAGAAATGATTTGGAGAAAGAAGGAAGTTATTGATATTTTCTTTTCTGTATTTCCATATTGTTCACTTTTCACAGTAGCGATATATTATTTTGTAATTTAAAATGATAATGTCTCTCTTACTTTCCATTTTTCACACATGTATGCACACACAAAACACACACACACATACAAAATATAGTAGTTCGTAATATAGTGGTTATACCTTTCATTGATCTTTAAGTCAACTGAAATTAGATAAAGAAAATGAAACTATTTGAGTTTTCCAGAAATTAAAGGTTAAAATGTTGAAAATTCGGGGCTTACCTAACAGTTGGAAGAGTTTGGGGAACAAAGATTATGGAAACCACCACAGGCAATGTCAGCCAGAAACACCAAAGTTCTGAAGAGTTTATTGCAAAACATCTGGAATTTTCTGTATCCTCTGGAAATCCCCCACCAACTTGTTCAGTCTGTAAGAGCCAAGAGAGCTGTTCTCAAGAGCTTGCTACATTCCCACATTTCTGGACAACAACTTGCCACAGAATCATAATGGCCTCTTCTTCTATTCTGCCTTGCATATCTTGTATGACTTCCTCTCACTGGCAGAACGATACAGTGAAGGAAAATGTAGTTCCCAGTTTCACTTTTCTGATACAGAAGACACCTTGGGGGGGGGGGTTCCCAAGTTGATAACAGATATTCCATGGCATTCTTTATTTTTCACAGAAATATAAAAAACAATTCTAAAATTCATATGAAACCACAAAAAAAAAAAAACAACACAAATAACCAAAGCAATCTTAAAAAAGAAGAACAAAGTTGGTGGCATCAAACATGACTTCAAACTATATGAAAAAGCTATACTAATCAAAACAATATGGTACTGACATAAAAACAGACACATAGACCAATAAAACAGAATCAAGAGCTCGAAACTAAATGCATATGTAGCCAACTAATATTTGATAAAAGAGCCAAGAATACTCAATGGGGAAACATTAGTCTCTTCAATAAATGGTGTTGTGGAAACTAGATATTAAGATGCAGAAGAATGAAATTGGACCCCTATCTTACACTACTCACAAAAATTGACTTGTAGTGGATTAAAGGCTTAAATGTAAGACCTGAAATTGCAAAACTCTCAAGGGAAAAAAAAAAAAAGAAAAACTTGTCATTGATCTTGGCCATGATTTTTTTGGATTTGACATCAAAGCATAAGTAACAGAAGTGAAAATAAACAAGGGTGACTACAACAAACTAAAAAGCTTCTGCACAGCAAAAGGAATGATCTAACAAAATGAAAAGCAAACATTGGAATGAGAGAAAATATTTGCAAATTACATATCTAATGAAGATTTCATATCCAAAATATATAAAGAACTCATCAATAGCAAAACAATCCAATTAAAAAACAGGCAGGGACACCTGAGTCACTTAGTCAGTTAAATGTCAGACTCTTGATTTCAGCTCAGGTCATGATCTCAGGGTCCGTGAGATCGAGTCCCATGTCAGACTCTGCACTAATAGCACAGAACCTGCCTGGATTCTCTCTCTCTCCCTCTCTTTCTGCCCCTCCCCCACTTTATCCCTCCCTCCTTCCCTCTCTCTCTCTCTCTCTCTAACTCTCAAAAATAAATAAACTTTTAAAAAAGAAAAAAATTAAAAACGGGCAATGGACATGAATAGACATTTTCTCAAGAAGATACGCAAACGGCCAAGACATACATGAAAAGGTGCTCAACATCACTAATCAAATGCAAATCGAAACCGCAATGGGATACCATCTCACACCTGTCGGAAGGGCTAGAATCAAAAAGACAAGAGATAACAAGTGCTGGCGAGTGCATGGGAAAGAGGGAATCCTTGTACTGTTGACGGGAATGTAAACTGGTGCAGCCACTATGGAAAATAGTATGGAGCTTCCTCAAAAAAATTAAACATAGAAACGCCATGGGATCTAGCAATCCTACTTCTCTTTATATATCCAAATGAACTGAAATCACTTACTCAAAGAAAACAGATAATCAAGCACAGTCCACTCTTTTGTTTTCACGGCAATACTGTGCACCACTTTTACCCATGTTTAACTTTTGCGTAAAGGTAATAACGACATCGTGCTTTTGCCTGGCAACCATTCCTTGTAAACTGAAGATGCACTTATTCTTTCCTCTAAGGGAAGACTCATGTCTTAGATCAATTCAATTTATGTATCTGCAGGTAATGTTTATTCCTTTTCTAGTAACTTATAACCTTAAATACCAAAATATGGATGTATGACAATTAAGAAACTTTACGTCAACAGTGGGCAATGGAAAAGGGGCAGACAAGAATGAATAATTATAATAAGTCATAATAAATGAAAATATATCAAAGCAAGGAAGTATCAAAAAGCTAAGAAAATATGTGTAACTATTCCTTATATAATACATTCCTTGTTTTCACAGTTGCTCACATGGTCATAGTTGGGTTTTATAACCTACTTCTCTCACTGTCCATTCCATATTCCCTTTGCCCTTCCTCAGGACCTCAGCTAGTCATGGTGCTTTACCTGTCAAGGTGATGCAGGCCTTTACTCGTGAAGGAACTATGTCTGTATTAGGTTACTGTAGTTTTCCATTAACCCTTCTTTTCTTTTTAATTTTTTTAACGTTTATTTATTTTCGAGACATAGAGACAGAGTGTGAGCAGGAGAAGGGCAGAGAGAGGGGGAGACACAGAATCCAAAGCAGGCTCCAGGCTCTGAGCTGTCAGCACAGAGCCGATGCGGGGCTCGAACTCACAGACCACGAGATCATGACCTGAGCCGAAGTCGGCCACTTAACCGACTGAGAGCAGGAATCGGCGAAATAGGGCACATCATGCTTTATGTAACTCCTGGTCGAAGAATGTAGATCTTTGAAGAGTGAAAAAGCAACAGAGACCTCACTTGCCCCCCACCCCAAGCCTCTGATCTTTATCATGTGCTCTTTACATAAAGTTTGTCAGCTTGCAGAGAGCCGTCTTCAGAGTCGGTAGCAGGGTTCTCCCTGTGGAAACTTGTCCATGGATCTAAGTTCTCCAGGTGACTTTAGGGACCTTTTGTCAGCTTCATCTTTAGGTCGTTGCTTTTCTAGTCTTATTATATTTGGATCTCCCGACCTGGGCATCTTGGTGACTTGGCTTCCTGATCTCTGGGGATGTTGTTGTTGAGCTGGAACTCTGTCCACCACCCTCCCCCTGAGTCTTCCCCAAATACTATAAATGGGTGGAACTTGTCCGTGTTCTAAAGCTGGTCTTGTTGTAGGTAGTGGAGTACTAACTTCTCTTCTGCGTGTTCCCAAGCCCCGGCTTCCTGCGCTAGTGGAGTAGTCCGTGGCTTGCCAAGGCGGATCTTCCCCTCCCCCACCCCTAACGCCATACTTTCATTCCAGATTTGCATGTTGATGATCCCATGTTCTTGTTGACTCAGAGCCACCTCTCCCTGTATTTGTTTTGAATTTCTACAGTGGAAAACTTTGCCTTCAAAAAACCAAACGATAGTACCTCTTTGAGGAGCCTGCATCAAAACCCTTTCAGTGGGGGTGGGGGTGAGGAGACTGTAAATCAGAGTTGCAACATTACCTTTTTTTTCCTTCTACGGCTAAAGTATTCTACCATTTCTCTGTTCCATGGAGCATGGTGTCAGTCATTAAACCTTTAAATTCAAAAAAAAAAAAAAAGGCGCCCCTCCATTAACCCTTCTTAAAGACGTGATTTTTTAGAGCTGTTTTAGGTTCACAGCAAAATTGAGAGAAAGGTACAAATGTTTCCCATACACTCCCCACCTTCACACGTGCATACCCTCACCTGTCATCAACATCCCCCACCAGAGTGGTATGTATATTACAGCTGATGAACCTGCATTGCCGCATCACAGCCACCAAAGTCCACAGTTTATATTACAGTGTGACTTTGGTGTTCTGTTACATGGTGGCAACTGTAGTTCCACTTGGTAATCAGATCATCATCTCAGCAAGTGCAGGTTGGTAATCCCCTTTCTGTTTATTGGTTCCGTAGCATAAGTAGCCCAAAGGGCAGGAGGAATATAAGTTTTTAATTCAATGGAAGTCTTGTTATGTATCTGGAAAAAAGAAGCTCTCTTTTGGGAACTAAGACTGCCAAAATAGAGTCCGAATTGTAAGAATGGAGGCAAACCTGAATTGTTGTTGAATCGTTAGGAGGAACAGTGCTAGAAGCCACTATCACGTCTTCCCTTTGGCTCCCAGATCTAAACATCTTGCCTAGGAGAGGGTATTATATTGTATATATTACATGTTGGTTCAGAGCATACTCTGCACTTTGGAGAACATCACCCCTGTCTTGAAATGTGTTTTCACCCATCAGTGTTACGACCAAGTTATCAATTGACCCTTCTATTGCTATATTAGGTCAACTTCTTTGGAGCGATGAATATGTATGCATAAGACCAATGAATTAAGTATATGTATACATATAGGTATGCATCAGGCCAATGAATTGCATGGGTATAAACCCATCGTTATACTTCTTTCCTTCTAAAGTGAGTCCTTGGTCAGAAGAGATGCTGTGTGGAATTTCATTATGGTAAATGAGGCATTTCGAAAATCCACTCGAGGAAGTGCTGTTGGAAGAATTTTAGGGAGGACAAATTGCTGTCCCGTCCAAAAAATGGAGCCATATCAAGAGTGTGAATTTAGTTTCTGTTGTTGGCAGGTTAGGCATTCATGTTTTGTTGCCACATGTTTGTTGAAAGCTGCTTCTTCAATACTTGTCCTTTGTTTAGCATTCATATGAGCACTAATATATTCATAGTCTGTGCCTATTCTGAGCTGTCCATCTACATATCTCATCCCCCAGGCGTCCTTGCCACCGATGTTCTAACCTTGTTTGTTCCAAGTCCTTGACCACTAGCCAAACCCCCACCCACTGCCCAGGAATCACTATAGCTGCAGACCACTTGCCGTGTCTCCTTCCAGGCAAAGTGAATAGTCAGGTGTATGGCTCAAAGTCCTGCCCACTGGAAGGAGTTCCCTTTCATTCTGTTCTTTAGAGATACTTTTGAGTAAGGCGTTAATGCCGCAACTATGCACTTTGCACACCGTGCTGTTTGCCCATCCAATAGCCTTGTCATACTTCTTCCTTGCTGAAAGAAACACAATATTGCTCGCATAGTCACAGCAGTATGTTCAAGGGAAGTGGCTTCGTTCCCAGGGTAAGGATCATAATTGGCATAAACCCATCCAGGAAAATCCACCCCTATATGCTAGTGACTGCTTTAGAGACGGTCACATGACCTAGCTCAGAGCATTGGGATCTGGCAGGAAGTCTATGATGTTTAAGAAAGATTCTTTTCTCCTGAAAAATGGAAATATGTGGAAGAAAATGTCCCCTTTATGTGTCCCTTTAGATATCACAGTGTAGGGTAGTGATTTTGGCGCTCCACCTTATAGCCACGTGAGGAAAGACAAGAGGGTAGAAGAAAAAGCCCAGGCACCACTGAGCTGCTGAATTAACCAAGCCTGCGTCTGTCTTCCTTTTCAATAGATGGTATGATAATTCCCCACTACTTGGGCGCCTGAGTGGCTCAGTTGGTTAAGCATCTGATTAATCAATGATTAACATTGATTTCAGCTCAGGTCATGTTCTCATGGTTTCTAGGATCAAGACCCACATCAGGCTCTGGGCTGACAGTGCAAAGCCTGCTTGAGATTTTCCTCTCTCTCTCTCTCTCTCTCTCAATAAATAAATAAATATTAAAAAATAATTCCCTACTATTAGGTCAGCTTAGTTAGGTATTCTGTTGTAATTGAACTGTTCAAAAATAATATTTTACAACTGAGGTTGAGGGGGGTATGGGAGTGGGGAGAGTGGGTGACAGGCACTGAGCAGGGCACTGGTTGGGATGAGCACTGGGTGCTGTATGGAAACCAATTTGACAATAAAAAGTTTTTTTTAATTTAAAACAATAATATTTTACATGTCATGTACACATATCCTGTTACCTTGTCACAGGGGCTTTATATAAACTTATGATTAGCAACTTTGCATAATTTGAACACCCTTTTGGACAATAGTTATGAGAATGGAAAAGTGGAGGAGAAAAAAAAACAAAAAAAAATCAGGGTGAATTTTCTTTTCCTAGAGATTGGAAGATAGAAGGTCACCCAGTCCATATCCCAAACACACACACACACACACACACACACACACACACACACAGACACACACACACATTCACCTTTATGTCTCCAGGTTGAAACTGAGAAGAATGGGTTTCTTTAGTTTCAGGACCAAGGTATGACGCGAGGCGGAGGGCCAGGATAGACAGAATGAACTGGGAAACGTGGGCATAATCCATGCAGATGTTTCGGGTCAGTCAGAGGCTTGGACTACATGGTTTACATGGGAAAAAAAAACCCCAGCAGGAGCCCTGGACCAGCTCCACACAGCGGTTACGGGTTAAGCAAGAATGCTTGGAAAGGCAGCCGTCAGATTCAGTAGCAGTTCACTCCCTCGCGAGCATTACGGTTTGTGCATATGGAAGAGATAACAGATGATACCCGCTACTGGGAATTATATTTTTGCATGACGCCTAGATCACATTCCCCCCAAATGAACTGATGAATACAGCCGTACAGTTTATGAATTTATTTTCCTTTGAATGAAATCAATATGCTTTTTGCAAAAGACTCTGCCCTGCGTTTGCTGGTGAACATTTGTGTCCTGCCAGGCAGATAGGACAGGAGCCACAGCAGTGGGAAAGAGAGCGCGCGATCTCTGCTGCCATCTTCTGATGCTAGGCGAGAGGGACAGACAGAGGAACAAGCAAAGACACACAAGACTCTTCTCCCCAATAAATTAAGATGTCCCTGGGGAAAAGTCTCAAACTGGAGGTGCTGTCTCATGGAAATAATAGAAGCAAGTTCCTCACTCTGCCACCCCAACACCTACCTCATCCTGCTCCATCCCATCGGGTGGGCCAGTGCAGGACTGTCCCAGGCACAACTGCTGGAGTGACTGGACAGAACCCAGATTTGGACCCTGTGTCTCTGGGAAGTAGGGGTCATAAGTTGGTTTGTAACTTAACCCAATAGGAATGGAAGCTTCCTTTTCTATTTTTGATAGAAAAAATAAAAGCATTGTTGGCTCAGGTGCAACAAAACGGTGAAAGGGAGGAGAACCATCATAATGAGGTGGTTATTATTAATGTGTTCTCAAATGTCCCTACAGGTTGTGAAATCTGGGGATGTGCATGTCGTATCATGTCGAGTATTTTTCTTAAATTTTTTTGTTCGACGGACTCTCTTTTCCTCTGAAAGGAAATCATTCCAAAGGCTAAAAGTTTTTTGCTTGTGAAAATGGGTTCCAGCTATTTCCCATATAAAGTTTCCCCTTGCTTATTTCATTTCATCCTTTCGCTCTGAATTGCTGGCACTTCCTATCTTTTTCAGTTCAGGATGGCTTGGGAAAACTATGCACATTTTATTATTTCAATTTCAAACTGCAAGCCAGGGCCTTCCCTCCCATTAATTACTTTGAATTCTTTCTCTACTGCTAACATTTTCCTAGTCCTGACTTACTGGACCGAGCTTAGAGTTTTAGGGGCTTTCTCCTCAACTCCACGGAGACGCCAGTGTCTTCAAGAGCTGATTTTCAGATTCCTCTGCATTTGTAGCCCTAATCATAGGCAAATAGGTTATTCCTATGCTGTCCCGATCTGCTCCTCCTATGGTATGTCACGAAGTTACTTTGGATTAAAGCCTCTGACTCTTTCTGCCTTCATTGGCCCCTATCTCTTCCTCCCATTTGGAGAGGTGTTTGGCTGTGTGTTTTTGGCCTCAGCAGAAGAGTGAGATGAGCTATACCATGGACATGGATGTTTTTGTATCCAAATCTTCAAGCCTAAGAGTGAGGGGATAAGTGGAGACACAGAAAAGATGTATTAAAGAAACATGGAGTGATAATAGGGCTTTTCCTGAGACGAGGACGCTACAAAAGCAGTGGGGAAGGAGTGGGGGAGGAGGGGCAGAAGAAAGGGGGATTTACACAATGCTTTCTGGCTCCAAGGGAGGAAGGCTGTAGGTCCCAGAACAGTATGGCCTTCGTGATGTCTCTAAGCAGACAAAATATTGGCAGTATCACCACACAGACAAATGAACAGAGGTCCCTTCCAAAGTCATGGAACTATCTGAGCTCCTGGAATTTTCACATGAACCAGGAGGGAGTAGACAATAGATCTCGTATTAACTTCCTCATCAGCCCAAGGAGACAGGAACTTGATATGGAAGTTGAGTGATAGAAAATAGAGTAAGCTCCGTTTTCCATATTGCCATGTTTATGGACCAAGATTCGGATCACTGCACTAAGTTCCAAGCTTGGCATGTTCTTAAGCGACCTCGAGAGCTTACATGACTTTCTAGTGCATCTGTTTCCTCATTTCTGAAATGAGGGCACTAAAATCTTTTCTGTCTTTTTCTCCACTCTCTCTCCAGTGTTTACCACACCAGCTGGAATATAGTTGATGGGCTCAAAAATATTTGCTAAACAGGTGTTATGGAATGAATGAAAGCAGGCATGTATGCATCAGTGTCTTGGTCAGTTTTATGTTGCTGTGAAAACTCCATGAAATAATACAGGTAAAATCATTGTGTACCCTCTAAGCCCTTCACAAATGTAAAGAAACAGCATTATTATTCCTTCCCTGGTTTTTACCCTCCACTGTTGGTAGTGAAAATTGATTACCTATTAAGTGCTGAGTGAGAAGGTTAGCCTTAATAATTTCATTTGGCTTGCATACAGAAAACTCTGCTCCTGCCATACCTTGAATAATCATGGACAGATATTTCAGAGGCCGGCTCCCTTTTTCTGCCCACGCTAGCCAAGGGAGCCAAATCCTTTCTCCAATATATTGGATCTGAGATCTTGCAGTGTCAATCTGATCAAGAAAATGTCAAGTTGAAGGAAAAGAAGGTGGCTGTGTCTTTCTCCATAGCTCTTGGTGACTGTGTTGTCCTATATTAGCAAATAATTCCTTTGAAATCTGAACTCACTATAGCACCACGTTACAGCACATCCTCTTAGTGGTTTCCTTGATGGCAATAATTTGATTCCAAACACAAACAGCATAAATGGGGCAAAAATGGGTAGCAAAAAATGTTAGGGATATTCCCTTTGCTTTAATCAGATGGTTCCTAGCACAGAGATGTCAAAAGAATAACTAAATGAAAACAGATATTCTCTAGCTTTATATAGTGAAATTCTTAGAAGCAGAAGCAATGAATGGGAAGAGATAACTCTGCATATTTGATATCGTCCTTTTTTGCCATCAGGTGAAAATGATTTAGAATGGATTTTTTTTTTATTTAAAGATGTTCAGAAATTGAAGTGTTAATCCATCACTTACTGGTCCACTGTCAGAGTTTAAAGTCCATCAAATACCACTTCAGTGCATACTGAAACCGATTGGTTTGTTTGTAAAATCCTCTAGGACAATACTAAAATAAATAAACTTGACCTCTGAAATCTGGTTGAGAAGAGAAGGCACATTAGCACCAACACATGGACACAGACCACTGGTGCGATTCACAACAGTGAAATACACCACAATTTAATAGTCTGGTGGTTATGAAGCAGGTACAGGCTATAGAATAACAAGAAGGGAAAACCTATGGAGCCTTGTGTCTATAAGAGTGGAAAAAATGAAGATAAGTCTCAGGCAATAAAAACAGAGTGCCCTAATCTCACTGAGAAGACAGAGAAGCTAATATTTATAGGGGCATCAATTGTATACAAGACCCTGTGATGGAGGGTATACATGTACTGTCTCACCAAAACCTCATGCTTACCACTGAGGTAGATATTGGATGAGGAAACTGAAGCCCAGATAAGTTAAATGATTTAGTCGAGATCACACACCTATAAGTAACGGAGCCTAGATTCAAAGTATAGATTGTGTAACCCTAAAGTTCAAGTTCAAGTCCCTGAGTCTGTTCTGAACCAAAGGAGTTTGAGTTACAAACATGGTCATTTCTTATACTAAAGGAAAATTTTAAAGGATGGGAAGGGGGCTCCTGGGTGGCTCAGTCATTAGAGCATGCAAGTCTTGATCTGGGGGTCATGAGTTTGAGCACACGTTGGGTACAGAGATTACTTAAATGACAGGAAGAATGTAAGTGTATGTGAGTGTGTGTGTGTGTGTATGTGTGTGTGTAAAACCAGCTGTAAAAATCCCAAATGTAATAATTCTCGATGTTCAGAATTTGGAAGAAGTGAGCGACTGTCAATCTTTCACTTATGCTAATTTCTTACTCTACTTTTACTGGAATTTTCACCTTTACAGCATTATTTTGACATGTTGAGAGATACCATCCAAGGAAAAGGAAAGAAGCACCTAATTTGAATTCTGTCTTTACAAGCTGGCTTTCATTCAGGCTCACGGAAATCCACTCCAGACAGCTGAAGTCACATAAAGTCTCAGTGTATTCAACCTTGACCCTGTAAAATTTAGCCCAATCTGCACTAATTTAGGGAAGTAAACTTTAATTGCTCTGTCAGTAACCTCTGGCGGTAAAGAGGCTCACCTGAATGGAAAAGAGTCCAAGGGAGAGAAAGGGCGTCCTCAGGAAAGTTACAGACGGCACCAGAACGGCTAGGGCCTGGGGAGCAGAGGCAGGCCATAGCACCCCCTGCTTCACAGAGCGGAAACAGTGCCACGAAATGTCTAGACCAGTACAGAGTCCTGAAACGCGAGTCCTACAGTGTAGGAAGGTCTACAAAGTTGATGCCATATGAGAAAACACATAAGGAAACATAGGTGATGCCACTTGGGAAGAAAATTTCCAACACACACACACAAAAAAAACTACTCCAATTAGTTTTCCCAAAGTTGGCTCATTCATTATGCAATAAAATAAACATTTATTTAGCATATATTTTGTGCCAGGAGCTATATTGGACTTTGAGATAAAAATAAGTAAAAGAAATCCTTGTCCTCAAATTGCTCACAATGTTGGCTTGAAGAAAGACCATTTTGATAAGGATGGTTTTGAGGTGTTGAAGACAGGAAGCAAAGAGCCAATTAGGAGATAATGGTGAACTCACCTAGCACAGCATAGGTAGATAAAGACGGAGGGACGGGTTTTTCAAAAATATTTAAGAGAGAAAAATCGTCAATACCCGGTAACTTATTTAGTATGGAGGATGATTGTTTTACAAAAAGAAAAAAGAGTCAAAGTTGCCTCTCACAGAATTTTAGCTTGAGAAAAACCAATAGATAATATGAATTTCAGATATCCATCTATACATTAACAGTATTTATTAAATGCTTTTTAAATGCCTGGGACTTTATCATCTTTTATCTAAAAAAATCTATATAATAGAACGTTTTTCTGAGATTTACACATTGAGAGGAACCTAAAATATAATGCAACCCAACTATTTCAAATAAAGAATAGAAGAATATTGAAAACCCTCTGCGTGAAAAGCACATTGTTAGAAGCTTTGTGTTTTATAACTAATCCTCAGGACAACCACCCACGGTGACTTCTAGCATCCCCACTTACACCTGAAGAAACTGCCCAGCCGCAGATCTGCAGCTACGGAGTGGCAGAGCAGACTCGAACCCGGGCCTGGTTGGGCCTGTTGGGCTTCACTTCCCACATCGTTTGCACAAAGTCTCGCTGCCTCCAGAAGGCCGGGTCGGCATCCAGAATAACACGATCACAGTGCTGGAGCTAGAATTCCTCCTCAACTCTCCTCCTGAGCCCAGTGGCCCCTATATAATATCAGGCCAATATGTGTTACATTTTATTTCGGACTTGTTCATTTCAAAGTCACATGACCCACTGAGAACACCCCTCTCCACGATTTTGTATGTAGCTGTACAACCAGCCGTATGCTAGACACACCTCGTTCTGGCTCACAACGGCCAGTTGTTCATATTTTTTTCTTTTTTTTTTTTTTTAATGCTTATTTATTTTTGAGACAGAGAGAGAGAGAGAGAGAGTGAGCGAGCACAAGTGGGGGAGGGGCAGAGAGAGAGGGAGACACAGAATCTGAAGCAGGCTCCAGGCTCTGGGCTGTCAACACAGAGCCCGACGCGGGGCTCGAATTCATTAGCCCTGCGATCATGACCCGAGCTGAAGATGGGCACTTAACCAACTGAGCCTCCCAAGCGCCCCCGTTCACATTTCTTCCCAACTCTGTGTGCAATGATATCATGATGGTAGCTTGAAGTCAGCCATGGTGAGAGTATTTACACCACAGAAACTGAAATTAGCTATAAATTAGGACATTTTTTCAGTTTTAGGAGAACCAGTTGTGAAACATTCACCAGCACACCACTGTGTATAAGCATTTATAGATATGTGTTTAATACACAAAAATCTGTGTAAGGGCTTTAGAGTCACTTCCCTAATTTGAATGAACTCAGACTTAGCTAGTATATTATTATCACTGTTGATGTAAGCTGTTGGATTAGCAGAAAACAGTATTTTTATCTGATGCTTGGTTTACAGTGAAATTAAATTTGCTTACACTCAATTTTATAATATATTAATCCTCATCCTAGGATTAATTTTTTGGTCCAGATTTCACTCTCCAATCATCTTTGTGAATTTCATGTTTCTACATCATAGCATGTTTTGGGGACTTCTTTGTTTTATATAGATTTATGAGGAATCTGCAGAGATATATTCACGGTGAGATTCTGGGATCTCCACTTAACAGTGACCAACCCGTCAACTCTCAGAATTACATATACAATTATCATTCCATATGACAATTACATATGCTCGTGTAGTTGCCATGATTGCTCAGGTGCCAGGATTATGACTGTAACAGCTTTTTGAACAATATAGCTCTAAGGGAGTAGAAATGCTTTAGCTGGGAGCAATAGTTCATTGCTGGTGGCTGCATCAGTTTCACAGGGAAATTGTCTTTCAAAGCAACTAATGCTACCGTCAAAACAATCTTCCCATACCTCAAGATGAAGAACGGAACTATAATTCTTCCTTTCGCTGGAAAAAAATGTACATTTTGATGAACTATGTGGGCACGCATTAGCTCAGAATGGTGGATTTGAGGAAAGCATGAATATTAATTTGCAATATTTTGAGAGGGACATGTTTATGGCAATTGGATGATTACTTACTGGTAATTGTGTCATAATAATGTTAGTAGTTTATATGCAATCTCAAAAACAAATAACCCAGGGAGCTTAGCACTGCAATATCATCAGCAACCCTTCAAAAGCAAATCTTTCTTTGAAGACAAATAGTTTAAAGAAAACTAGATGAGAACTTGCAAAGAGTTCTGAATCTCATAGGTACTGGCTCTCCTTGGGCCAGCAGGTATCTAAAGAAGGCTGGTCCTCGTTGGGCATTGCCATAAACACACACAATTTTGGACGAAGCCCCCAGCCAAACTCTGGGTGCTGACAAGTGCTCTTGATTTCCCCAAGCCTTCCAGGGATAAGGAGGTAGCCAGAATGGAAAAATGCTGTGGTTTGGGGACAGTTTTGTAAAACCTGTAGAATATTTTAAATTGGGAATTTCAACGCTCTACTTTCCAGTCCCTGGAAGTCATTTGTGAACGCAGGTAATTTTTTTTTAAATCCAAGAATGCAGAAGTACAGCTGTTAAAACAATAAATATTCTTTTCCAGAAAATAGCATATTGACTGAGTTAGAGGTACCCTGGAAAGGAGCCCACAGCCTGCCATTTTGCATTGGAAAGGACAGGCGTCATGAATCACAGATACAGGACACATGAACGTGTAGGAGAGAGAACTGGATTTTCATCATGTGTTGTGAATTTCCCAACCACGCTTTAAAGAAGACATACGTGGCAACTCAAGAGCAACCGCTTATGGGTTACCTTCCCGCCCTTTCTATTTCTCTTGTGCGTGGATTCCACAAACATGCATTCATTGGGTATCAGCACAGGCAATGCTTATTGGCTCAAGCTGCCCACGTGTGGCTCTTTTTGATCGTGGAAATCAAAGCCTATTGTTTCTCTAGACTATTTAATCGCCCTTCCTTTCTTTTAAGCGCATAGTAGGCACACAGATTTACTGCCTCCCTATCTTAGTCAACTCCAGCTGCCAGAACAAAGAACCACAGACTGGGTAGCCGAAACTACCAGAACTTATTTTCTTACAGTTCTGGAGGCTGGAAGTCCAAGATCAAGGTGTCAGCAGGTCTGGTTTCTCCTGAAGCCTTTGTCTTTGGCTTGCAGATGGCTGCTTCCTCTCCATGTCCCCACACGGCCTTTCCTCTGTGCTTACAGAGCCCTGGTGTCTCATATCCCAGTCATATTGGATTAAGGCCCAACTCTTATGACCACGTGTATCCTTAATGACCTCTTTAAAGGCCCTGAAGGGTAGCATAACATATACCCCAAAAGATATCACTTTGGCCTAAAGATTATTTTGAGCTGAAGGCAAATGAAAACAAACAGATATAAGAAAAGCTCTCTGCCTTCCCCCTATTTGCTTCAAAGCAGGACATAAATTTACAGGGTGTCCCCCCTCTCCTCCCTACAGGCTAATCCCTAGAGACAACTTTTGACCTTATCAGTGGAGAAGGCACTGGCTTAAATCGGCAGAACAAATCGCACTCTCTCTTACAAGGTTTCCTGGTGGTGGCTCCCCATAACTGGCTTCTGCACACCTTCTTTCTTTTATCTTTAGCTGAAGATGGTATTTAAACATGAATTCTAAACCTTAGAGAGTTATTCGTTCTTCCTGGGTACCTCATGTATACACGAATTATACGTGTTAACTAAATTTCTCTTGTTAATCTGTCTTTTATTGCAGGAGTCTCAGCAAAGAACTTAGAAGGGTAGAGTGACAATCATTTTTCCTCCCTATAGCCCTGTCTTCAAATCCAATCACATTTGGGGTTAGGCACTGGGGGTTAAGCATTAAACATGTGAATATGGGGGGGGGGATACAATTCAGTCCATAACAGTTACTTATTTTCTTCACTATAGAGGCAGTGGGGGAAAAAAAAAGAATATTGAGATACATATAAGCAGACACATGGATAAATGGATGGATGATGGATAGAGAGATAGATAGATCAATCAATTGATTGATAGATAGATAATTGCAGCGATAATGGCATAATGTAAAATGCCAGGATTGAGGGTTAAGCAGAGGAGGGTTGGCATATGCCTTGTAACACTCATTGACACCCAGTGACAGGAATTATGTGAGCTCTCAGAGATTCTGTTTTCTCACCTATAAACTGTGAATCAATGTAGTCATCTATTCACTAAATATTAATTGAATGCCTACTATTTGCCAGATTCTGTTCTAAGTACTGGGAATATATATGACAGTGAGCAGGACAGAAATTCCTGCCCGCCCCCAAATACACAAATTCCTAGAGCTTACATTCTAGCCGTAGAGATAGAAAATAAGATACAATATGCTGCGTGGTGATGAACTATGCAGAGAATAAAGCAGAGGAGGTAGATAAATAGTGGGGGAGGCTGTAATATTAAATAGGGTGGCCAAAGGGGGTCTTACAGGGAAAGAGACATGTGAGGAAAGGCCTTTCAGAAGTCAGGGTACGTGAAGCCCATGTAAAGAAATGGAGGAGAGGGGTGCCTGGGTGGCTCAGTCGGTTGAGCGTCCGACTTCGGCTCAGGTCATGATCTCCCGGTCTGTGAGTTCGAGCCCCGCGTCGGGCTCTGTGCTGATGGCTCAGAGCCTGGAGCCTGATTCGGATTCTGTGTCTCCCTCTCTCTCTGCTCCTCCCCAACTCATCTCTGTCTCTCTCTGTCTTAAAAACATAAATAAACATTAAAAAAAAAAAAGAAATGGAGGAGAGCATTTCAGACAAGGGAACAGTGGGTGCTGAGCCTCTGGTGTGTTGGAGAAGAGGCTCGCAGGTCAGTGTGGCAGCTGGAGAGGAATAAACCAGGGCCAGAGGAATAGGACATGATGACAAAGAAGTAAAATTATGTGGAATGTTGTGCAGGGGAACTCAAGAGGGGAACGTGTATACAGATTTCTTAGGCTATGGTAAAGACAATACAGTTTTCTCTGAGATGGGATGCCCTCTGAGGGTGTGAATCCACTGTGCTTTATTGAGAATAGACTTGGGGGAGGGGCAACAAGGTTGAAGCAGAGAGAACAGGTAGGAAGCCATTCTGACAGTGCAGGACCAGGGCTCAGACGTGGACATAGGAGAAGGGGGCTGAGATCCAAATACATTTTGAAGGTAAACCCAAGAGGATTTGCTAATGGACTGGATATAGGATAATGAAAGGAAAAGGAAAATATAAGACACAAGGGAAATGGAGAATAATAGAAGAAGGATCCAGAGGTAGGTTTTAGATGATTTAGGTCCAAGATGCCCATCAGGCATCACGGTAGAGAAATGAGTGGGGAAAAAAAAAGTCATAGAGTTGCTGTAATAATTCATTGAAAGACAATATATGCCAAATAGAAATCAAAAGAAAGAGTAATATTAGCTAACACGTATTGAATGTCTCTGCGTCAAGTACCGTTCTACATTCTTTACAGGTGTTATCTCATTAAATCCTCACAATGACCCAAGGAGAGATATTATTGTCTTATATATTTATAAGGACACTGAGGTTAAATGTTTCCCCAAAGTCACACACGTAGCTGATTCAGTCCATACCCTTGACACTAGACTCTTCTGCCTCCCCTGGCTAATGTGGAATAAGCCAAGGTCATTGTCGTAAGACATCAAAACAGAAATTCTGTGCTCTCTGCAGGTTGATTCTCCACAAAGATCTCATTGACTTCTGGCTTATTTTGTTTTTTGAGGGAATTTAGATTTTCATGGGGCAGGAAGACCAGTGTAGTTTCTGCAAATACTAAGCTGACATCCCCATATCCCCAGCTTCTCTGCTAGTCCTTTGTTGCAGTAAAAGGTACTTATTAAAGAAGTAGAAAAGCAAGGAACAGAGAACGACAGAACAAATAAGAGAATGCAAGAAAGTCTGAGAGCACAGGCCACCAATGTGAAGGCACAAAGCTGCAAGGTCCTTGAAAGCCCCGCAGGTGTCCCCTAGGGGAGCATGTTTTAAGCTACTGGATTCAAATTAACAAATGAGCCCATGCCTGCAGAGGTAGAACACTGTGGTCTCCTTCCCCCGCTTCTAAACACCAGGAGGAGGCCCAGCAGGAAGAGAGAGCAGCAGGGGCAATTTGTCCTTGTCAAAGCGAAAGTTCCCATCCATCTTTCATTTTCTTTTCACAAAGACTCACTCACACTCACACACGCAGGAGTCAGCATGGAAGGAGGAAGCAAGGCATGCGGATCTCAGATCCCCAAGCGCAACGCTTCCCGATTCTCTCTTCGAACCCCCCACACTTCCGCACTCCCCGCCTCGTAAGGCAGCAGCCATGTTCACATACTTCTGAGCCATTGTGATGCCATAGGACTTCCATTTTCCACAAAAAAGGGGGGTGGGGTGCCAGGAGAGCAAAGCTTTTAAAACCCGAAGATAGAGATGAAGAGAGAGGAGAGATCCTTTCTGCACTGGTAACCACCAGGTGAGTAAGCTTCCGAGCCACACCAGCCAGCATCCTCCATGATGTCTTCTAAAGAATCACCCCCCCCCCGGGGTCCAAATATTTACCTTTGCCATGGTCCTCAACGAAGAATCGCCACTGGGCGAAGCTCTCCGGAGAAACATGTTTCTCATCAGCTGATAGGAGCTCAATAGACAACTGTGAGGCTGTCCTTGACAGTGGCTTGAGTGGAGTTTTTAAAAACTTGCGGAAGCCCTTAGCTGCTTTCTCTCAGCTAGTTCTCAGGTAACCAGGGGCTTTCTCCAAGTCACCTGGGCAACATCCCAAGGGACCTCAGTTGTTCTCTGCACCTGTAGGAAGTGGTCTTCATTGGCCTGGCCCTAGATTGCATGGCTTACTCTCTGCCAACCCTAACCCTATCCCAAATAACCAAATTCCAGCCTCTGCCAACCCTAACCCTATCCCAATAACCAAACCCCAGCCTCTGGCTGTCACAGAACATGGCCACATGAGAAGGATTGAATCTCTCATGAGACTCAGACCCCCTCGGCAACCTCGGGGCTGAGTTCTTTGCCCTCATGGTCCTTCAGGCTCCAAGAGGAACCTCATGAGAACCAGAAATGACAATTGAGCTTAAGTCTATTTTTTGTCTTTTACTTTATTTGTTTTTAATATTTATTTATTTTGAAAGAGAAAGAGAAAGTGGTGGGAGAGGGGTAAAGAGGGAGAGAGAATCCTAAGCAGGCTCTATGCTATCAGCGTAGAACCTGATGTGAAGCTCAAACTCATGAACCATGAGATCATGACCTGAGTCAAAATCAAGAGTCAGATGTTTAACCAACTGAGACACCCAGGCGCCCTCTCCTTCACCTGACTATCGCTTCAGAGGAAGAGAAGTTCACATCACAAAAGTTGTGTGTAGAGAATTTACTTGGAGGCCAGACTGAAAGAGCAGGAGAGCTTTACAGTCAAAATTTAAGCCACCATGAGTCGAAACAAGAACCCAGCTTTTGGGAAGATCTTCCCTGCAAAGGTCCAGTTTGGTTCCTAACCAAGTTTGACTTAAGCTGGAACTTGCAAGAGGTAACCCAGAGTCTTCTCAGGTGGGCTGTGGTGGACCTCTTGTGGTGTTAATGTTTCTAACATAAGGAATGCCTCCACTGTGGTTTCAAATACAAATCACTTGAGAATACTTCCCTAAGGATATGACATCTGGATATGACAGATTTTTGTAGTTTATGTGGGTAGTGGTTTCAGCAAACTGTCAAAGGAGAGAGTGAGGAAGTGATATAGGGAAGGGAAGGAAGTCCATGAAGGGCATGTGGCCGAGCTGAAACTCCACATGGAGTCACTACAGTGGGCAGCTGCGCTCAAACCTGCCAGGGAATTCTGGGTGCAGAATGCTGGTGCAGAAGCCATAGTTGAAAAGCTAAGAAGTAGGTTACGAAGCTCCTTGCCTGTCGCTGGTCAAGAGCTGCTTCTAAGGCAGTAAGGCGCCACTCTTTCAGCTTGCTCTGCCCCTGCTGAGCATTACCCAGCAACCAGAGGAGAGTCCTCAGCCAGAGGCCGGCAGGTGCTCAGCCACAGCTGAATGGGCGTGGCCCCAAGCATGATGGACAAATGGATAGAGATGTTTTTCTCCTTTCTTCCTTTCTTTCTCTCTCTCTTTCTTTCTTTCTTCTTCCTTCCTTTCTTTCTTTTCTTCTTTCCTGCTTGCTTGCTTTTCTTTCTTTCTTTTTCTTTCTTTCTTTCTTTCTTTCTTTCTTTCTTTCTTTCTTCTTCCTTCCTTCCTTTCTTCCCCTTTCTTTCCTTTTTTCTTTCCTTCTTTCCTGATTGCTTGCTTTTCTTTCTTTCTTTCTTTCTTTCTTTCTTTCTTTCTTTCTTTCTTTCTTTTTTTCTCTCTCTCTCTCTTTCTTTCTTTCTTTCTTTCTTTCTTTCTTTCTTTCTTTCTTTCTTTCTTTCTTTCTTTTTCTTTCTTCCCACAGAAGTTAACCAGCAATACACATTGTACTGTAACATGCTCTTTTTACTTTACAATATATCTTGGAAGTCATTTCAAATTCAACACATACAGACCTTCATTCTTTTCCATGGCTGTATAATATTCCACTGTATGAGTAAAAGGTGATTTATTTGGCCATTTAGTTTGGTTGTAGTCTTTAACTATTACAAATGATATTCTGTATTGTTTTCCTATATACACAAGTAAACCTGGAGGAGAAATTGCTGATAAATGGCTACATCTATGGATATAAAGAAGACACAACCATTTGATGCCCCCAGCAATGCAGGGGGAGGTCCATTTCCTGCTCTTTGACCACCCCTGCATGCTCTCAAACTTGGAGGGTGTACCTTCCTTTCCTCTCACCCTCCCAGCAAGCCAGTTAAGAATGTAGGAGAGTGTACATTAGTCCACTAGGCTAGTACGATTCTGAGCCAAGAGCCAAGCCCGATTGAGAAAAGAAATCAGAAAGATTCTGCGTGAGGTGGTCAAGATAAGGGAACACTCACAAACACACAGGCACACTTACAAACACACCCACACAGGCACACAACCTCTCCTGGCTATTTAGCAGCTCCCTAGCCAAAAGCCTTCTTGTGCACTTTTTAGAAACTGTGATTTTAATTGGCCCTGGCACCGATAGCTGCAAATGGTGTTATCTATTTTCATTCCCTGGACACCAGCTGCAAGCAACCTGATAGAAAAAAAGGCACCCTAGCAATGGCCAGTTACCAAGTCCTCGATTCCCCAGGGCAAACTTTCTCTTGTGCTCTTTTATAGAATATCCCCTTTCCCTGGGTGGTTCATCTATTTTAAACCCACAAAAAATGATATGGTCTTTGAAAAAAAAAAAAAAGGACTTTTCTATCTTCTAGCTCAGGTAAACTATCTCGCCTATTTCACCATGACGTATTAGAAATAAATGTCAGCTGTAATTTTGGAAGTACTAAGAACAGGTGTAGTAGTGGGCCCACAGGTAATCTGTCCTGCTCAGCCCTGGCTGACAAGGATGAACTTTCTATTCTTATGAATCACCTTAATGCACTCGTAGAAGAGATTTGCGGTGGTGTTAGTACATTTGTAAGGCTGCGTTGCTGTAAACCGTGCATTCCAGCTTTGAAATATTTATCATTTCTCTTCCTGTTTGTTCCAAAAACATGAGGTGGCCGGCACGGAGGGGAGTTCCATGTCCTTCTCTCTTCTCAAGCACCATAAGCTCTGCCCGTGTGCCGCTGATGACAGCAGCCGATATGCGACCAGAGGAAACATGCCTCCTCTTTGCAGCTGCTTCAGAATAACTAACGCTAAAGAAAGGAACGGTCTCTGTGTGCAGACCTATCATTCTGGTGAGACCTCAAACTCTGAGGAGTGTGGGAACTTGTCTGCTGGGACAAGGGAAGTGAGGGCTTAGCTGTGGCTCTAGGGTATGGCAATATGTGAGGGTGTCACCAGAGACACAGGAAGCAGCTGGGACACCCTCCCAAGCTCGCTCCCTCTAAACCTTCTGTAGAAGCCCAAAATCACAAAGGGCTTGCTACTGTGTGCCTGCCACGTAGGTGCCAACATAACCGTGGGAGATGGGGGCTGGGTCAAGTTGGAGACCTTCTCTGAGGGTTGGGATGACACAGATGTCCAAATGTTGGCCCCAATGCTTGCTGTCTTTGTAATGGAGGCAGGTGACATAATGTGTCTAAGATTCTGCTTCTTGGTCACTGGGACAAGAATAAAATCTCCCCTCACAGGCCGTCAAGAGGTTGGTTGCGCTGATGTAGGCAGTGGAACTCGCACTTGGTGAGGCTGCGTCCTCTTCACACTTCACCTGGTGAGCAGAGAGAGCTGTCCGAGGGTTCTGATCAGGGTGACGTTCACTCTGGTTAGGTAACCAGGTAGCATTGCCAAGAATGGATCAGCCACAGAGAGCTGTCCACATCAAGCATAGAACAGTTTCCTCTCAAGCCTAGAGCAACACCAGAAAATGACCACGTATTGGTAAGTAAAATATTAGACAAACCCGCAGTCGAATGTTGCCACCAGTGCTGTGTGTCCTGAGGAGGTTACTCAACCTCCCTGAGCCTCAACATCATTAGATTCTCACCTGTAAAGTGGCGATAATTACAGTACACGTTGCATGGCTTTATGATGAAGATAAAATTAGATGAGGACTTACACACACACACACACACACACACACACACACAGTCACACCCTAGTGCCTACCGCATGGTAAGAACTCAATAAATGATAACCACAATGATTATGTCGTACAGAAGCCTCTCTTTCCAGATACACATTTGATTCTAAGAAATGCAGTCAGTGGGGGCACCTGGGTGGCTCGGTCAGCTAAGCATTGGACTTTGGCCCAGGTCATGATCTCATGGTTAGTGAGATCAAGCCCTGCATTGGGCTCTCTCCTGTCAGCACAGAGCCTCCTGTCCCCTCTCTCTCTGTCCCTCCCATGCTCATTCTCTCTCTCACTCTCTCAAATAAATAAATAAATAAATAACTTTAAAAAAAAGAAATGCAGTTAGTGCACACACAAAGGCACAGACTCATTTACTTCTTTCATGGGAATCCGGGTAACGAGAACAAAACATCGGGCTTAGTCAGAAGTGGGTTGACATCCTAATTCTGTTGCTGTCTAGCTCTTCTAGCTCTGCCACCTTGGCCATCAAAGTTTTCTTTTTCTGCATTAGTTTCCTTTACTGACCACTGGTTGTAAGGTCCTGCGAGGTGACCTTGTAAAGGACGCAGTGTGATTGAAATGTCAGATGCCGTATCGTTGTTTAGACTGGCGACATAGACAGTGAACTTGAAGTCAGACAAACTCAGCTTTGCTTTCCTACTTCGGCGCTCACTGGCCATGTGGCTTTGGGCTAACCCCATAACCTCGCTGGTGAACCTCTATCTCCATGTCTATTACATGCAGATTGTAATAGCTGCCCTGCTGATCTCGCAGGGCTGCGAAGTCTCAAACCTGAAAAAGGAATACCAAAGAGCTTTGTCCTTTACCACACCACATGGCTGTTATTTAGGGTAGGGATTCATCACAATTAGGGCATTCGTTTGGGCAGCTCTTTAGGCAAGAAGGAAGAACAGAAAGGCGAAGCCAGTGCAGCCAGAGAAAGCAAGGAGAATGCCAAGACAGCAGAAGCGATTTTTTAACCCGAGCTCTGACAGTAACCAAGGAGCTGTAGGATTGAGACCGGCGGGGTGGAGAGGGCCGTTTGCCACTCGGCGGTGGGCAAATGACCCCCAGCTGCCACTGCCTTTGGGATCCTAGGAAGGCACCCAAGCAAGGATGAATTTTAAGTGCTGTTCCTCCATGGCCTCCTGCAAAGTCTCAAATGTTAGCACCCAACCGTGCTTCACGTGGAGGGGCGTCCAGCTCCGTAGCCAGACAACCACTGAAGACCATTGATCTGCACTCACGCCCCAGGAAATGGCCTTTCCATCCTAGGTTGACACATTCTCTTCCGTGAATCACGCCGCCCTTACGTTATGCTTCCAATACCAAGTCTAGTCTGCTGCGCAAGCATTAGTTCCACTGTATCCCCCAAAGTTTCTGCAAAGACGATCGGCAACATCCCTCCTGAGAATGCAGAGGAATCAGAGGGGCGGTCTCTGAAACCGGGACGTTGAGTTTTTGCTCTGAAATAAACCCCGTATTATAGTCATGTTAATTGCTGTATTTTCTTCATGCTTCTGATATTAATCTGTTTTCAATACGACCCCGTCGGAGAGAAAGTCTGGGCAAACTCATGTCATGTCAGAAAAGGAAGGTGTTCACCGTTCCAGTGATTTTTCACCCTTTTTCTTTCCCGTAATGCTAACAAAACAAAGAAGGTGATGGGCAGGCTAAAGGTCCATCCCACCGGGCGGACCGCGCCGCTGTTTGAAGCTGCAGGACGCTCAGAACCAATCCATGAAGTCCCATTTCCAGCACTATTTTCAGCACCAAGGAGAAAGCAAAGGGCCTGAAGGCCAAATCTCGCTATCTTAAAATGATGGTTATTATTCGCCTCTGTTTGCTGAGGCTGGTATTTTTTATCCCTGAAAAAGCCTGCTGTGGAGGTGTTTGATGCCGTCCCACTGCGGCCCTCCCTTCCAGCTGGGTGAGGGGTGTCTGCCCCTTCCCCGGATGCCACAAATCCTCTGTTAAAAGAGGAAATGAAACGTCACCTCTCTTGCCTCCCTCAAATCCCAGAGGCACTGGCGCTGCGGCTCCTCCTCAGCAGAGGTTCCCGGGCCTGGCACGAGGCTGTGGCTCCTGAGTGATCCTGTCGGCTTGCGTCCTAGATCCCCCTGGGGTCCCCCCCAACCCGAGCCTTGCTTTTCTATATCACCCTTAGCGGAGGGGAGCAACCCCGTCATCGAAACAAAACTGGTCGCACAGACTGTGCTCTCATTCAGTTTGTACCGCAGCTTGTCAGGAAAAGGAGCTTAGCTCTCGGATTTGGAGAGCGCTCGTTAAATTATCAACCCCTTTAGATGGAATACTCATTCCAGAACAAGCATCGGTGCCGTGGACGCTGAAGGGCCACCTCCCCTTCTCCCAGGAATCCCCTGCAGACCTGGTCAGAGATGCTCTCCCCTCTCCCACCATGTCTGGGCTCAGATTCAAAGGCAGAGGGAAACCTCACATCGGAACCGGCCACTCAGGCGAAACCAGCCACTCCATCTAGTCCAGCTGCCCCATGTGTGCCTGGCAATTAAGAAACTGTGAGTTATTCCCGCCTCTCTCTTCAGATTCCGTCATCTTCCACAATTAGCAAATGCCTACAGAAGGATGTTTCCTGACACCCGGACACAAGCCCGGGCAAGACGCCACTTAAAACACACCTGCTCCGAGAGGCACCCGGGTGGCTCAGTCGGTTAAGCATCTGACTTCGGCCCAGGTCATTATCTCATGGTTCATGTGTTCGAGCCCCACATCAGAATCTCTGCTCTCAACACAGAGCCTGCTTCAGATCCTCTGCTTCTTTCTCTGTCTCTCTCAAAACTAAACAAACATTAAAAAAAAAAAAGAAGAAAATGCCTGTTCTTCATTGCCTGGGCCCTGTTAGAACGGTTACCAACTGCTTCTCCTTCCCAGAAAGCCAAAAGCATGTCTGTCATATAAATACCTGAGCATCTAACAGAATGTCAGTGACAGCTTTACAATTTCAATTAAGCTGCACTTCTTTTCAACACTGAAAGCTCTTTTTGTGTGCACTTTCTAATTATGAAACATGATACATGCTTTAAAAAAAAAACAAACAATTCAAACAGTACAGCAGTAAGTATGGTAGAAAGAAAACATTTTGTAAACCCCCCCACCTCCAAAGGCAACTAGAGTAAATATTTTAGTGTCGATCCTTCCAGAAATTTCTCTATGCATGCCCGTTGTTTTTAAGTAAACTAACAAGAAGACATATTGAAAGCTTTTCTTTTTTTGACTCTCATGAAAACTTTGAACCAACCTAAATACCTATCAGTAAGAACATGGGGAATTAAATTCTGGGGCATCTATACAGTGGAATCCCTCGCAGCTAACAGGAGGAAGACAGATGCATGTCCCCTGACAGGGAAGGACAGTATATTGCTCAGTGAAAAGAGCAAGTTGTAGAACAATAGTGTTTCGGAGATCAAGCATTTGCCCGTGTTTAGTGTATTTGTACATTCTTCAGACCTCCACGGATCACTTCACTTCACTTCCTTTTTCTTCTTTTTGTAAAGTGTTTTTGAAATGTTTATTTATTTATTTTGAGAAAGAGAGAGCAGGGGAGTAGCAGAGAGAGAAGGGGGGGATCCCAAGCAAGCTCTGAGCTGTCAGCACAGAGCCCGATGTGTGGCTCAAATCCACGACCCATGAGATCATGACGTGAGCTGAAACCAAGAGTGGGACGCTTTACCGACTGAGCCACCCAGGTGCCCCTTTTTAAAAATGCTTTTAATGCTTATTTATTTATTTTCAGAGAGAGAGAGAGAGAGGCAAGCAGGGAAGGGGTAGAGAGAAAAGGAGAGAGAGAATCCCAGCAGGCTCCACGCTGTCAGTGCAGAGCCCGCCTCAATTTTCAGTTATTTATATTTGGGTGAATTTGCGGCTGCCAGAAGACCAGAATGTGGGAGGCCCTGGGAGCTCCTTCCCTGGGAAGTCTCCCTGCAGTTCTGTGGACCGCTTCCCACAGACCAGCTCTAGGCCACCGGCACCCTCCCTTCCGGTGAAGTTCCCAGTACAACAGGCTGGCCCTCCCGCCCAAGGCCAGCCCGTCCCCACCCGCTAATGAGCCTTTCCTACCGCCCAGCTCCGGCCTGAGCCCTCTGGAAGGTTCATTCACCGCCACCAGGCTGCAAACTCCGTCCTACCAGGGAGAAGTTCCATCATCTCCCCTCACTCCCTGCATGACAAAAACCAGCAGTGCCTCTATTTGCTCGTGTTTCTACCACCCTTTCAGGGATACTCGGTTCTGTTTTGAACCAGTTAGAACATCTGTCTGGTCTCCTCGTGTGTTAAATTAAATCTCCAGCATGTGTCCATTTTGATATCTGCATGACAGTCAAGATTTTCTTTTTCCAAAAAAATTTTAACGGTAAGAAGGTACCATCAGTTATTCAGATTATACAACCAAAGGAGCCAAGTAGATTTGTTTCCTATTGGTGCTGTAAAAAATTACCACAGATGTAGTGACTTATAATAGCAGAAGTCCAAAAATCAAGATGCGTGCAGGGAAGGCTAGTTTCTCCTGGGCTTCAGGAGAGTAGGTACCTGTCTCTTCCAGTTTCCAAACACCGCTGGCGTCCCTCGGCTTATGGCCACATGACTACAACCTCTGTTTACATCTCCACATTGCTCTTACCTCTCACCGAACCCTCCAGCACCCTTCCATCCATCGAGCTCACCCAGATAATCCAACATGATGTTTCCATCTCAAGTCCTTAATTACTAAGGGGCCTGGGTGGCTCAGTTGGTTAAGGATCTGACTTCGGCTCAGGTCATGATCTCGTGGTTCTTGAGTTCCAGCCCCACATAGGGCTCTGTGCTGACAGCTCAGAGCCTGGAGCCTGCTTTGGATTCTGTGTCTCCCTCTCTCTCTGCCCCTCCCCTACTCGATCACTCTCTCTCTCAAAAATAAGTAAACGTAAGTGAAATAAAATGAAATAAAATCTAAGGCCCTTTTGCCATATAAGGTACATTCATTGTTTCCAGAGATGGTGGGAGAGGGCATCGTTCAAGAAATGCAGGAAAAGCAGAAACCAGAAAAACACAGAAAATACACAGGGCTGGAATCCTACTAAGGCTTTTCCTCAAGGCTTAAAAAACGTTGTGAATAAAAGAAATATCAAATGCATTGCATACATACACATGTATTTGAAATACTGTGCAGCAGTTATGACAAATGAGTTAAGTCATCCTGTGTCACGAGACATGTCACGACATGGCAAAAAAAAAAAAAAGCAACGTTATACATGTGAGCAGAGGGGCTCTAGACACACCACAAACTGATATGCATGTTTATTCCTGGAGGGGACAGTGGGATGAGTGGGGACGGAAAGGGGGATTTTCACTTTCTACCTATGCCCTTGGGACTTCCTTGAGTATTACAATATTTTATTTGCATTTCGTGTAATTTTTTAAGATCACAGTAATGAAAGTATCGAAGATGAGCCAGAGGGGGCAAAATGGCCTTCCCTTCCCCTTCTGGTCCTGCTTCTCTGGCCCCTCTGAGAAGCTGAGTCAGGCGCGCCCTCGCGGCCTCGACAGCGAGCGAGGGGACGGCCACCTCTCGCGCTGCCAAGATGTATGGGGAAGGACAGACAGACGCGGGCAGGGTCTCCCTGGAGGTCAGCGCAGGGGCGTGCTCATTTCCCAGGCTGCAAGGAGCCCCTGGGAGGAAGCTCTCCCTTATCCTTCATTTCTCTATCTTTTCTCTTGGGCGGGCAGACTCTGCCCCGAGCAGGGACTCTCGCCGCCGGCACAACACTCCGCGGTGTCCCCGTGGATCCGCTCCTCCTTCGATACCCCGCCGCCGTTCGCCCGGGCTCAGCGGCCCGTAGGTAACACAAAGGCAAGTTCTAGAAATATGCAGACGGTTTCCACAAGCAGCCTGCTTCCCTCTTATTATGTTAATAATGGAGGTATTCCCCGTGGTACCTGGGATGGCGCATCTGATAAAAGGCGACGTTCGTGCTGAATAAACAGAGGAGGCGGAGGTGGAAACAGCCCCGACACAGCCCTTCACACGAATACAAGTTGGTGACAACTGCCATCAAAAGCCCCGTGTGTTTGCTCTATGAACTGAGCACACTTCACTCCCTCAGACGTTCAAGACTAATGTGGTGCCTGAATGGGATCCAGATGAGATTATCCTCTGTGCCCCTGAGGCGTGAGGACAGCAGAGGCCAGAGAGCTTGCTTCCACAGCCCTCGACCTAATTCAGGCATCCGAGTGCTGTTTCGTGAGGGCAGCAGCCACCGGCCCCTCTTCGAACCACAGCAGGAGCGCTGGTCTGAACGGGCATTTACATTACGGAGTACCCTGGGCTGTAGCAGGTGCCAAATGAAACATCGGCCTTTCATTTTTTTAATATGTTTATTTATTTATTTTGAGAGAGCAAGTGAGTGGGGGGAGGAGCAGAGAGAGAGGGAAAGAGAGAGAATCCCAAGCAGGCTCCGTACTGTCAGCACAGAGCCCAGTGCAGGGCGCCAACTCACAAACCGAGAGGTCATGACCTGAGCTGAAATCGACAGACGCTTAGCCGACTGAGCCACCCAGGCGCCCCCCAGAGGCTCCGACGCATCAGTCTTCTACTTCGCACCAGCCATGGCCAAGATTCCTTCTCCAGTCTGAAGACCCATTTATGGACGAAAATGCTATCCTGGGCCTCTAAGGGAGAAAAGATTCCTTTTTAGCCCTTATTGATTTAAAAAATACACAGAGAAAAAATCAATTCAGTAACTCTAAGTAAATTTGCATCTTATTATCAACACAGTATTTACATATATTTGAAAACCTTCATATGCTTCTTTTTGAGTCTTATTATTATGAAATAAATGTTTGCCACTCCCCCAAATTCCTATGTTGAAACCCTCTTTCCCCAGTATGAAGGTATTACGAGGTGGGGCCTTGGGAGGTGATTAAGCCATGAGGGTTGCGCCCCTGTGAATGGGATTATTACCTGAAAAAAGAGACCCCAGGGAGCTCCCTAGCCACCTTGTTAGGACACAAGTCTGCAACCCGGAAAAGGAAACTTACCAGAACCCAATCATGCTGACACTGATCTTGGACTTCCAGCATCCTAAATATAAGAAATAAATTTCTGTTGTGAATGAGCACCTGGTCTATGTACTCTGTTAGAGCTGCCCAAACGGGCTAAGGCACTTACTACTTATCCGCTCCGCAGACAGTGGAGCCAAGGATCTCTTGCAATATTTCCTTAGCCATTGCTCCGAGGAGTCCTCGGTCCATAACTTGGGAATCACTACTGTAAAGTAGGCAAAAGAGAAAGTGGCCTGGTTTTTGCCCTAAAGATCTTAACATTTTTTAAACTACTAGAGGCAGGAATTTCAACTGAAGCCTGTAGTGGATCAAAGGGAGAGAGCAGACAGAAGCCTAGAAGAGGCGATAGCAGTAGGGATGGAGAGGAAGAGGACAGAACAGATGAGGCAGTAAAGGAGGAAGCCCTGCAGATGTCGGTGGCCGCCCGAACACAAGGGGTGAGGTAGAGGGAGGGTCTCACACAGACACCATGGTTCCTGGTTGCTCTATGGGCTAGATAATGGAGCCCTTCACCAACACAGGGCTGGAGGAGTCTCTTTGTCTCCCTGGGCATCACTGCCTCTGGGCTCTCCCTCCTCACAAAGGAGACAATATCCGGAGTGCTTTTGCAGCCATAGAGGAAGACCCACTTCACCATCACCCAGGAGTGAGTCAATTTCAACTCCCTACTGTTTACGCCCAGGGAATCACAGCATATCACTGAGCCTGGGAAGAAAACATCTTCCCATGAAGCCTCCTGTCAAAGATAATTTGGATATTCGCATTCAATCCAAGGACTGCCACCTTCTCTGATTTCTAGCAAGGCCAATGTCTTATTTGTACATGAAGAATGACAAAGGCTTCTCTCTAAGTACCTCTAAGTACTTTGATTTACTGTCTGCTCCATCACTTGGAGACTGCAGAAAAGAGGGCAGGGGAGGTGATCACAACACCATAATATCAGCTCGCAGAGTCCACTCGCTGTAGCAGAAATAAAGAATTGTATATATACATATTTTAATGGAACAGCATTTGTGGTAGTCTTAACTCCTGCCAGGCGCTGGGCTACACAGTTTATGATCATTCACTTCCTCCTTGGAGAAAGCTTCAGGACCCTCCAATGTAGAATTACCCCACCTCTCCCAACTTACTCTTCACACATCCATGAGTTTTATTTTCTTCATCATACTGCTCGCTCTCTATAATGACCTTATTTCCTGATGCCTTTATGTATCGTATGCGTCTACCCTCCAGTTGGTAACCACTGTAAGTAACCAAAGGCAGAATTTGTTGGCTTATTAACCCCTCTATTTGTGTGCCTAGAAAGGTCTCTGGCACCCAATAGACACCTTTTCTCATTTAACTAATAAATGACTCCATTTAAACTTTGTCACAACAAATGGGGTAAGTACTAGTACTAACTTGAGTTTTCTGAATGTGGACACTGAAGCTAAGAATGATTATAAAAAAAAAGAAAAAAATTTGACCAAATTCACACAGCTACTAGGGGTGGTTAGGATTCAAACCCAACTCACATTGTCTTCCAGCTGGAGCTCTTAAGACAATGCTGCCTATATGCCTAACTTTGAGCAGTGGCTCACTGTAGGGCCAGAGATGAGTGTGGACAGTTCGGCATAACCCATCATGCCTCCTGAGAGAGAAAGGGCTTCTAGGGTATCAGCAGCATTATCTTGTGCTATAAAGGGCAGCGAATTCAAGGCAGGCCCATAGAGCTGTCTGTAAGCATTACAGAGAAAGAGCTTTAGAATCAATACAAAGGTTCACACAGCACATCTCTGTCCCCAAGTCAAACGCCGATATCCCAGTGGACTTGGACAAAGACTTACAAACCCAGATGTCCAAAATGGCAACTGGAAGGATGTATAGGAAGAAAATCATACTTAGGGGAAATGAAAAGTGTTATTGATCACTCTTGATCTTAGGACTTTTTAGCCACAGCTGGGGGACCACCTCATTCTGTCCCACAGACTGACTACTGGATTCCGCGCCCACCCAGTTCATGAGGTTGATAACTCGCATGGAGCCAGGAGAGGTGGATCTCAGAGCAACCCCGCTAATTCAAGATTCTTATCTCTTTGGATTTTTACATAGCAAGGGCAAATACCTTCATTTCAGTCAAAACACATTAGTGTTTTAAGGCTTGTTTCCTCTGACAATGAATAGAAGGTACAGGTGAGATAGCTGGATAGAAAAAATATACATCTATACATGTACTCATATGTGTAAGAGTGTATGTCTTCATGTAGTCATTTGATAGTAGCTTGAGTGAAGTCACTACAATACACAAGCTGAACTGGGGAATAAATTACATTAGAATTGCTCACTGCTACTTACTTCAAGCTGCTTCAAGATTGCTACCTTGGGCATAGGATGAGAGCAGGAAATAAGCTCCCCGTTTGGAAAAGAAGAAAAATAAGCAGTTACCCTTTAATGGCCATGAACAAAATATCTAAGAAATGAGTCCCTTTATACTACCTGTTTGGCAAGAATAGAACAATATCTTAATGAGACTTTCCTCTTCATCCTCTATTCACCCCACCCCTAACCAAAAAAAAAAAAAAAAAAAATCCTCAAAACACAAACCTGCCACCAAATTGCTTAAGTTGGAGGTTGACAGTGAACACAGACCAAGACACAGATGCCTAGCCCCTCCTTCCAGCAGGAGAAGCTCTGATTGATCAGCCAATCCCAAACTCTATTTATAGATTGCCCAACTGTGTCTGCCTGGATGAAGGTGTTATTATAAAGGCACACACCTAGAAAGCTTTGAAAAGGGGAAAAAACGGGGATACCCATGTGGTTTCTAAATGTTTCTGGCATAGAGCTAAGCCAATGATCACTCCTTCTTTGTGTTCTGAAGTTCACATGCCACATAATTGAATATCCCTTAAGAAAAGTAAAAAGAAAGGAGGGAGGAAGGGAAGGAAGGAAGGAAGGAGGGAAGGAAGGCAGGAAGGAAGGCAGGAAGGCAGGAAGGAAGGAGGGAAGGAAGGCAGGAAGGAAGGCAGGAAGGCAGGAAGGAAGGAAGGAGGGAAGGAAGGAAGGCAGGAAGGAAGGCAGGAAGGAAGGCAGGAAGGCAGGAAGGCAGGAAGGAAGGCAGAAAGGAAGGCAGGCAGGCAGGAAGGAAGGAAGGAAGGGAGAGAGGGAGTAAGGATTCAACCAAACAAGAATTAAGTCAGGAGCCTCAACTTCTAACCTGCAAACATGTGGACAGCAAAAGGAAGAAGAAGAGAGGGCAGAAGAGAAGGAGGAGGGCAACAAAATCAAATTAAAAGGCAACATGTCAGTGATAATGAGATAGCTTGGGGCAGCGAGATAGGATTAATCAGGGGGATTTGAGTCAGTTCAACTAGACAGTTTGCCATTACCCTACCGAAGTCCTTGATATCTATCAATCAAGTGGAGTCACAAATGGAATCTTGGAATAAACAGGTCTGAAATGTGGGCTAATGAATCACCCTACGGGTATGACAGCCTTTATCCCTGATGTTATGACAAGTGAGGGGGTTCCCGGAAGTGCTCCTCAGCCCCCGTCACAATTAGCATAGCTTTCCTGCTCCCATCAAGACTGCACCGTTGTTCTCCTGCAGCTGTGCCTACACATCAGGCAGGCAGGGTCTGGTACATAGGAAGAGGTAAACAAGTGGTAGCGAATCCTAACTCAGTGACCCACAAACCTCAGGTCCCGACACTTAGACCTAACCTGAAAGATGCTCTAGAACTAGAGCAATCAGAGTCACGTTCTGCAGCTCAGCCGGCAACCTCCTCCAGCGCTCAGGGGTTACTGTGGGGCGTGAGAGATTAAAGATCATGGAAGTTTCAGGATGGGTGGAGGGTTCATGCTCCATGAGGAAGGTGCTGACTGCCATAAATGAAACCAGGTGTCTGGAAACTTAGTGTTTATGGAAATCAGGAAGGGGGCTGGGGGCCCATCAGCAGAGAACTCAGGCAGCTAACCACGCAGATCTCACAGTAAATTGGGAAGGCAGTTTCATTCCCACCAGGTTAAATTGGACTTGAAATTGGGAAGTCATGTTCCTTTCCAAAGGCTAGTTTTCCCTGTGAAGCACTGAGAGTCATTAAGGGGAGGGAAGCAGTCTGGGAATCTTCCATCCTCTATGGTCTGGGGTTTAAGCGGTCACTCCAGCTGTTCAGAACTGAGGGACCACAATACTGAGAAGCAGGGGAGTAAATTTTGGGATTTTTAGTTTAAATCTGACTTGCCATACGGTCAGTTAAGAAAATGTCCCGTTTAGTGAAATGTGAAATTCATGAGGGGAATTATCTTCTGTATTCCCATTCATAAGGGTGGCTAAAAAGTGATTAGGTCTGCCACCATATTTAACTATAATGCCTTAAAAAGAGGAGGCACTTAAATGCCTTTGTGGATATTTTCATTTACAGGGTTTCAGAATATCGATGGTTTGCATTACTCACTCGATAACATCAGCTTTAAAATATATACATAAGAACACACCCCTAATGTTAAAATCTGTATTATTTATATATTGCTGTAGCAACTTCAAATAACAATAAACATTTAGTTAGGGTCTCTCATGAAGTCAGAGGCAAGCTGCCAGCCAGGGTCTCAGTCGTCTGAAAGCTTGACTAGGCTAGTAGAATCTGTTTCCACAATGGCCAACTCACATAGTTGACAAGTCAACGCTGGCCTGCCGATTGGAGGCCTAGTTCCTCACCTGGTGGACCTCCTCATAGGACTACTTGAGTGTCCTCACAACATGGCGACTGGCTCCCCCAGATGCTCATAATAGTACATGACTATATTTGCTTAAATTAAGTAGATACCGGTTCTCTTGCTTATAAAAGTCCTCAGGAAGGTGGTATGTGATTGGCATAGTGGCTGCTCTAAGTTATCACGTGCCTTGGATTCTTCTATCATTCAGTCTCCCCATCGTTATCACTGAAGCTTGCCTCCTCTGTCAATATGGAGATCTAGTCATCTGACCACAATCCAACAGGAAGCAGAAGTTTAGAAGAGAGAGGCAAAAATGGGCCCCTACCAGCCGTCTGCCTCCCAGTTCTGGTTTCCAGAGCATCTGCCCAGTAACTTCTGTTTCCACCTCTTCAGCCAGAATGGCCACATGAAGTTGTAATGGGAGCTGAGAAATTTGTATCTGGGGCAAACATATTGCCACTCCAAAGAAAATCAGCTCTTGATTTTCTTGACCAAGGAAGAAAAAGCAAATGGACTTTGGGTCAGTAACAAATAGGTCCCATCCTGTCTGTTTTGTGGAGATCCCAGGAAGTTGCGCTATGTCAGAATTCCCACACAATATTGTCACAAATTGGCACATATGTTTAAAAAGGTCAGAGTAGGGAAGAATGGAGAAAATTGGTGGGTGAGAAATAGCCACAGCAGAAGAGATGCCTCACCTTCGGTAAAAGCATAAATTATCCTGGGAATGGTCTTATTGTAAGGATCAGAAGGTTGCCATGCTTCCTAAAGAGTTTTAATGGTTCCAAGAAATGAACTGGAAAGGACAGGTGCTTTGTAGTACTAGCCCACCATGACCGGATTGTCTCCTTCCAGTGCGACTGGGGACCCATCAGAACATTAGGCTGAAATCCAAAGCTGTTTTTGCATTCTCTCTCCCTGACATTTACAGTAAAAGGCTGAATTCTCTGCCTAGTAAACTGTGAGGCACTATCAATAGTGGGTGTTGGAAAATGATGCAGAAACAAACGGCACATTATTTATGCCAATGGAAACAGTAAATCACCCTTCCTTTGCACGTAAATGGCACAGCAAGCGCAAATCAAAAGTTCTCACACCTCAGAAGGAGAATAATCCACGAGTTTCTCAGAGGAAGGAATTACCTACCTGCCTATACAGTGCAATAAATGTCCCTTTTAAAATGAAATAATTTCTGAGCTCCTCAGCACAAGACTTATGGTGAAAAAGACAGCGCCAATATTAAAATTTAATATACCCAATATTGTCATGTAACAATAAATCAACTAGTAAAAAGCAGCGAGTATTTTTTTCTCCGCTCCTAAAAAGAGTTACGGTGCTTTAATTTGAATGGATGTTGGGTTACGATTATGGGTTACGATGGTGAAAAGTATGAATTTGTGTCTCTATAGCAATCAGATGGGGTTGCACAGAGCAGTTTATATAACACGCAGTGTCCTGCTCTATCAATGTCAACGAGTATTCGCTTCTCTTATTAATTCAATAGACTATAAAGATGACACGTTTAGAAGCTGGAATAGTGATAAAGTGAAAGCTCTGAATAGTTCAATCTTTTCGACTTCATGGTGCTTTGCAAAGGTTGTCTAGTTCCACCCTTAGACTGGGGTGTGTGGAGAGTGCATTGCCTATACATTAGGAATAGGAGAAAACTTCTAAGGCTCAAAGGAGAAGCTCTTCTAATAGGCAGACTTACCACTGAACTGCCTACATATATGACGGACCCTGTTCAGACCGTTTCTATCCATAACCAGAGTCTGGAGTCACACAAACCTGATTTCAATCATGGCTCTGCCATTTAGCACCTGGGTGTGATCTTGGACAGGCTACTAAGGCTTCTTGAGTCTTAGTGTCACCTATAGAAATGTAGGTAAGAGGCCACCTAAGTTGCAAGGTTGGCGGATGCCATACCTTATGTGAAAGGGTTGAACTTGGTATAGGTACTGGCTGAATGCTACCCCCTTCCACCCAGTACTTTCTGAATTTTAAAATCAGGACTCCAGCTCTTTATGCGTTCCCACCAAATAGGTCTCTGACCTGCTTCCTTTCCTCATTATTCCTGGTAGATTAAATACAACTGTATATAAAGTGATTAATGGGGCAGGGCACCTGGTAAGGTCTCATAAATGTTAGTGCTCAGTATCATTATCATCATCACCATCATCATCAGGAGAGGTGGCTGGGTTCTATCGGTGGTCTTGCCAGAGATGCTACAAATGACATGATTCTTCATGATGGCACGAATGGAGGAAGGAAGGGAAAGTTCCCAACAGAGTGTGATAATTTTATCTGCTAAAATATGTTCAAAGATCCTTTTTCAATCCTTTTATAATTGTAATTAGTCACAAAAAGTCCCAATCAAGACCCCTGGAAGCCCTGGCTTCCTGACCTCTGTGCTGTGCCGGGTTTTGATTTAAGAGTTCATGGAAGCAGCAGAACCAGCCACAAAAGCACAAATGCACGCTGGCCCTGGTCCTGGGGCCGATGAAAATGCTGCCACCTAGCCTGAAGGAGAGTACACGCCAGAGCTTCTTCAACAGAGTATGGCTGAAGTTGCGCCCCGGCGGCACCCAGCCTGCCTCTCCCAGCGATGATTTACAGAGCAACCACACCTTCCATCAGAGGCGGAAGGGGACAGCAGCCACGCTGCCATCCCAGCTGATTTGTTAGCTAAAGATCAATCACCCAGGCAGACAGAAACACAGTGGAGAGAGCACACGTGGTAAATGTGAGCGCCTTCCCAGGGAAGGAAAAGCAGGGAGGGGTGGAGGGGTGGGGAGAGAAAAATGATGGATAGGGCCAAACAGATAAAGTTTCTTTTGTGGCGATGTTACATCACCCTTAAATAGAAAATGTGATTTATTTTCCCCAAGGCTGAGGACAGGCAAGGCAATGCTTTGGGGACCTTTTTGCTGCCAAGATTGAGTTCAGTGAAACATTTTTCCATGCCCTTGGGTAGTGAAAAGAACAGCAGCCAATGATCACCAGAGCGGCTACTATTCGTTGAGTACCAAGCACCGAGCTAGATGTATGTAGTCCCTCAATTTCTAACAATGATGCCAAAAGTTAATAATATCATCCTGATATTACACCCGAAAATAAATTGGGGGTCAGAGAGTCCAGAATTTCATAGACATTTTTGGAGCATGCATAATGTATGGACCAAGCACTGAAGGTTCTATGTGCTACGGATATGGCGCTGAATATGAAAGACACAGTGTCCTGCGAGGAACAGACATTCTTGTAGGGAAAAATAAAAAATAATCACCAAAACCAACAAACACCATTATTTCAAGCACTAATAAGTGCTAGAAGGGAAAAAGTAGTCTATTTGTTACAGGGCGACTTGTTGGAGGGGCTCTGGGGCAGAGGCGGGGACATTTAATTTTCTTTAATGTTTATTTTTGAAAGCGACAGAGCGTGAGTTGGGGAGGGGCAAAGAGAGGGGGAGACTCAGAATCTGAAGCAGGCTGTAGTCTCTGAGCTACCAGCACAGTCTGATGCAGGGTCCAAACCCATGAACCACAGGATCATGACCTGAGCTAAAGTCGATGCCTAACCAACTGAGCCACCCAGTTGCCCTGAGGTGGGGACATTTAGGTAGAGCAGTCGATAATGATGGACCTGTCATGAAAATGTGTTGGAGAGGACTTTTCAAGGAAAATGAAGAGAAAGGGCAAAGCACCCAAAATGAAGACAGAAAGATGATGCAGAAAGAAAGCTAGTGTGGCCAGGGTGCGGTGGGCACCAGGAAGGGGATGGGTGAGGCCACCCAACTTATCCAACATCATGTACTTTGGAGGTGGCAAAGCCAGTATGGTCACCCAAAACTATCTCAGAAGCTCATAGGCAGTCTGTTTCTGCACATTGAGATTAGCACACAGCAATACCCAGAGGATAGGCTTGGAGTCAGCCTGGTCAAGTGTAAATCCTGACCTTACCAGGAACGACCTGTCAGATCGGTTTGCAGAAGTTCCCTGACTTCTCTATGGCCTCAGTTTCTTTATCTGAAAAAGGAAATGATCACAGTACTCATCGCTTGCCCAGTGAGAAATTGCGAGAACAAAAGACAAACCGTGTGGACAGCAGTACAAGCATGAACAAGTAGTGTCATTTTTCCTACGCATGTGGATTATTCTAAAAGGAATGAAAGAATGATTTCCTGTTCTTGGTCCAAGAGAGAGACAGGTTTTGGTTCTTGAAGACGAGGCTCTCTCTAGTGAAAGGCAATGACTGTGGTCATTATGATCTAAAAAAAAGCAAACTTCCCATTTCCTTGGAGACATCTCCAAATAAGATTTTGTTATTCCAGGTCTGGTCTCACAAAGAACAGTCTATTAGTCAGGGTCCTCTAGTGAAATACAATGTACATAGATCTATATAATATATAGACTGAGATCTAGATATCATCAATGGAGCTGCCCAGATTTAAGGGCCTCCAAGCGACCAATCAGTGACTGTGTTCATCACAGACCGCAGACTGTTTAATGCAGAGACCTCTTGCCCCTTTCTCCTTCAATACTTTAGCCCTATGGCCTGGTAGGACCTGAGAGAGAGAGAGAGAGAGAGAGAAGAGAGAGAGAGAGAGAGAGAGGGACTAAGAAGTTACTTTCCCACAAGGCAACAGCAACAGGACAAGAGTTGACTTAATTTAGATAAAATATGTGGCAAGCCTTCTACCATACGTGTTTTGGAGAAATCCATCAAACGCATGATGTGCCTCGGAACAGCACATGACCCCAGGGAGAGCTTCACTAAATATTAGCTATGATGATCACTATAAATAGCATAAGTGATGCAGGACTCTCCAAAAGGCAGCTGTTGGTATTATATAAAAGTACAGGGGCACCTGGGTGGCTCAGTCAGTTGAGCATCTGACTTCGGCTCAGGTCAGGATCTCATAGCCCATGGGTTCGAGCCCCTGGTCCGGGTCTGTGCTGACAGCGCAGAGCCTGGATCCTACTTCAGATTCTGTGTGTGTGTGTCTCTCTCTCTGCCCCTCCCTCTCACATTCTGTCTCTCTTTCTCGAAAATAAATATTAAAACTAGGTTTTTTTTAAATATGCAACAAAATTCTCAGATAGTTCATCTGAAGGAGGAGAATTCAACCAAAAGAGTGCTGTGAGTCTCCCTGTGTCTGTATTTGCACTGTGGCCAGCGAAAAGACAGGCCGTTGGTGGGTCAGTGTCCAGGACAAATAACCCTCCTTGTATTATTGTTTTGTGAGTATAATATTTTACCTTATCTTTATCCCTCCTAAATGAGACATATCTTCTTACTGCAATCCAACTTTTTCTTCTTTAAAATAAAGAACCGAGGGGAGCCCAAAGGGAGCAAGGAGCCCCCACAGGCAGGTGGGGTGTCTGGGTAGCAGGTGCAATCTGGACGGGGGCCAGAGAAGGCTGAGAGCACTGTTGTTAGGCTGCTGATACCATCTCGTATTTTTTCTGGTTCTTTTTCGGCGTCTCCACTCTCCACAGGTAACCAGATCTTATTGTTATTAATTATAGAAGGAATGCTTTGGAATGGATACATCACATCTATTAAAAGAAGAAAGAGCCCTTGATCAACACATTGACAAATGTGCAGTCAGATGTGTAGTTAGAAGGAGAAAACTTTTTTTGCCCAAGAATTGCTGAAATTAGGTAAAAGATGAAGATTTCACCGTAGCAGCCTCAATCCCAGGTCAGCACAATCACATCCTGCTGACTTTCAAAGGGAACAATTCCTCCGTGCATCACCCTCCACCCCCACAAAAAAAAAAAGTTGTTTAAAAGTTCACACAGGGGGCGCCTGGGTGGCTCAGTCCATTAAGACTCTGGCTTCAGCTCAAGTCATGATCTCGCGGTTCACAAGTTCAAGCCCCACCTCAGACTCTGTGCTGACAGCTCAGAGCCTGGAGCCTGCTTCTGATTCTGTGTCTCCCTCTCTCTCTGCACCTCTCTCTCACTCTCTCTTTCTCTCTCTCTCTCTCTGTCTCTCTCTCTCTTTCAAAAATAAATAACCATTAAGAAATTTGTTTTAAGTTCACACCGATGGACAACTCCTTTCTAAGGCTCCCCTTGCCTAGATTTTCCAATTCTGTTACATCGCCTTTACTTAGAGACTCTCTGCCAAGGTAATCTTCTAAAAGAAATCAGACTTGGGGCAATAAATAAACGTTTATTGAGCAAACATGTTGTAAATCTTTGAAGAAAGCATTTCCTTAGGTTTTTGTTTTGTTTTTCATTTTTTTTTCCCATTTATTCTAATCAAAACTTACCCCTCATTCTCCTTCTATCCCCACCAGGATCATCTTCTTCTCAGACACAGCAGCGGGTCTAGTCCTGAGGTGAATCAGAAGCAGAGGAAATAATGCACTCTACTTAGACACTCAGCTCCCCCAGTCGAGTGAAAGGAATGAAGCCCTTGAGAGAACTTGAGACTGGAGGGATGGTAGTAAGACACGGCACCTCCTCCTTACCCGCCCCGAAGGCAGCTGCATGGTCCCGGTTGACTTGAGGGAGGTGGAGAAGAGGCTGTTCCTTTGGGACTTTTTTACTTAGACCCAAAGAAGAGCAAGAGGGTAGGTTTGAAGACATTATTGTCACTCCAAGCCATCAAACCTCCATCCCGTACACCATTGTCCAATCTGCGCCAGGCACACGCAGTGACGAGGTGACAAAGACCAGCCGGCGTCCCAAGAGAGTTCCCAACCTAATGTCAGAAGCAGCTGAGAAACACGTGCTGCCGTGGACTGCGCCTAAAACAGTTACAGGGTGTGGATAAAATTCTGGGGAGCACAGAGGACATTTCTGTGGACACCGCTAGGCTCTGAGAACCTGGAAGGGTAAAAAGCAGAGGCCCCAGTCACAAAAAGTCACAACAGTTTTGTTTTGTTTTTGTTTTTAAATGAAGACAGGGGTAGAACAAACTTTAGAAAGGAGAGAGAGTTTGGAAGAGGAGAGATGAGGCAGTGAAAGGCCAGTGCAGAAAGAACCTATGCTTAGAAAGTAGAGTCACGTCAAAATGGCCCCTGACTGAATAAGCAGCTGGGAAAGGCGATGTAAGGAGAACAAAGAGCCCTCCTGAACAAAATTTTTTTTTGTAGCTCAGGGTGCAAGGTTGGGAGACCCGGGATTTTTGATCCCATGGTTTTAAAGACAAGCCGAGCCCTCCATTCAACAGAAGAGGCAGGCTAGGCCTCTTAGTTCCCAGATCCCGAGGAGGCCCCACAGGCCCTGAGGAAGACGTGGAGCCCCACTGCTGTCCTTGAGGAGGTCCCTGGCGCTAATAAAGACACAACACAGACCAGTACCCTGTCATGAGAAATGACCTGAGGTGAGGCACTCGGGCTGAGAGGCCATGAGGCAATAACCATGTAAGACACCTTTTATGACTTCCTGTGGGTCTGTCTTCCTTGCCTGACATGGGCTTCTCAAGGACAGAGAACACATCTTTTTTAATCTCAGGGCCTATCCCCTGTGGGCACATGAGAATCTTCACTGTTTAATCTATGAATTTCCTCAAGATTTTCATGTAATGTGCACATTCGACCCTTACAAGTTGGGTTTTAGGAATTCCATTGTAAAGTGGAGAACTGGAGGCTTGGAGAGATGAAGTGCCTTTTCTACGATAACACAGCTAGGAAATAACAAAGCCCTGAGTGACCCATCTCCCGACAACCTCACCATTCACCTTCCTCCACCACCACAACCACCCTGTGGCATTCTGACCACAGACGGTGTGAGACAGGCCCTCAACGCCCTGTCCTCGTCCTGCCTCATCTCCACACACTCACCAAGCAAGAGTTCGAGAAGCTTCTGTGTATGAGAGACTGAACTAGGCGCTGCCGTGAATCAAAGTCTCTGCTTGCCTGGAGCCTGCATTCCAGAAAGGAGACATAGAGTAAGCAAGAAAGGACATACATGAACCTCAGCAGGTGACATGAGCTACAAAGAAAACCACTCTCAGTTGTGGTGGAGTGTCACAGAGGAAGACAGCGTGACCGGAAATGAGCCGGATACTCAGAAGAAACAGGGAAGAGGCATTAGGGAAGGGGGATGGGCAGCCTGGAGCCCTGAAACAGGGCTTCTGGAAAATGAGCTCCCCACACTTTCAGCCCCTACAGAGAAGCAGGACGGTCCTGTGCCACCAGTCAGCCTCCCAGCACGGGGACATGAGTGTAGTAGTTATGAGGCTCCTTCAATCGTCCAGATAGCAGATACCAGTGGCTTGGATGAGGAGGGTAGTGATGGGAATAGAGAGAATGAGAAGGATCTGGGGCACATTTTGGCAGTAGAGTCAAGGGGGTTGCTAATGGGGTATACGTGCTCATTATTGTCACTCTCTAGAATGTCCTCTCCCCAGTAACCTTCTCCCCCACTGGTCCTCAGGTGTCACTATTTTTTTTAACAACTTTATTGAGACTGAATTCATATACCATATGATTCACCCATTTGAATATATAATCCAAGGCCTTTTCATATATTCACCAAGCTGTGCATCCATCGCAGAATCCATTTCAAAGCACCACCTAAAAAACAAATCCTGGGGCGCCCGGGTGGCTCAGTCGGTTGGGCGGCCGACTTCAGCTCGGGTCATGGTCTCGCGGTCTGTGAGTTCGAGCCCCGTGTCGGGCTCTGTGCTGACGGCTCAGAGCCTGGAGCCTGCTTCCGATTCTGTGTCTCCCTCTCTCTCTGCCCTTCCCCTGTTCACACTGTGCCTCTATGTCTGTCAAAAATAAATAAACATTAAAAAAAAAAAATCCTGTGACCCTTAGCCATAACCCCTCAAGGCTCCCGTATCCCCCACACCTAGGCAAACACTAATCTACTCCCTGTCTCCACAGATTTGCCCCATGCTAGATATTTCACATAAAGGAAATCATATAATATTTGAGACTGGCTTTTTTCACTCAGCATAATGTCTTCAAGCTTCATGCACATTGTAGTATGCATCAGTACTTTTTTCCTCTTTAACGTCAAATAACATTCCAGTGTATGGATACCACATTTTATTTATCCATTCATCACTGGAGGGACATTTGAGCTGTTTTCATTTGGCAGCTACTATGACTAATACTGTCCTGAACATTCGTGTACAAGTTTTTTTTTTTGCGAACCTGTATTTTCATTTCTCTTGGGCGTAGACTGAGGAGTGGAATTGCTGGATCGCGTGGTAACTCTATGTTTCACCTCTGGAGGAAATGCCAGACTGTCCTTCAAAGTGGCTGCATCATTTTACATTCCCGCCAGCAGTGCGCGAGTGTTCTCGGGTGTCACGTTGAAGCATTCCCCCACCTCTTTTTCCTGGTGTGTTACCCAGGCAGAGTTAGATGCTTCTTCCATCCTCACCAGTACCCTGTGCAAATCCCAAATCCCTACGACACTTCTTTGCATGCTGTGCTGTCTTCACTAATTTTCTCAGCTCTCTGCGGCTGTCTTTAACAGGGACTGTCTCTTTCACCTCTTCGTTCCCAGCGTCTAATTCTGGGCACATGGCTAGTTTCCAGCCTCCTCCACGACCGGGTCAAAGAGGCGGTCCGGATTCATTTGGAACCCTCCCAGACAATTTGGAGCCAGTCAACAACAGGTCTGAGGTCTTTAGGGACGTTGAAAAAAAGATCAAAACAAAATCTGAAAGCAAGCTGCTACAGAGCTGAGGCTACGGGGAAAAGATTATCTGCTTCTATAGCTGCCTTCCGACAGATGTTACAAATGAGTAATTTATAAATGTGCAATTTACAGGATATCTACAACAGTGCCCAGAATGCTGATTCAGAGAGAAGAGGGTGACTAATGAGACTTTTATGGGGCATTGTGTGCAGGTTGGTTTGGAAAACGTAGTATTAGTTTCTCAGCAATCACTAATGGTTTCCCTGACCACTCCCAATCCCTGGGGCAGAAAAATATGAATTCAGACAGGATCCCAAAAATACCATTTAAATAATTATTTCATATCTGACAAGGCCTGCGCTTTGGACATGATCACATGAGCTTTTTTTTTTTTTTTTCTGGCAGTCCCAATAAACCCAGATGGGCAAACAATCCCTTAAGAAGTGATTGGTGTTTCGGGAAATCTATTTAGTTTCCACAGCTTGGCTCTGTATCCGTTTCCACCTCTCTTCATTTATGAGGCCACACTTGCATGAAAACAAGATCTTCGTTTTATCCAAAAGGCATTCTTAGGCTTAGGGCTTCCTAAGACTTTTCTTATTATAGAGACGATCTTGGAGCTGATGAGAAGCTCAGAACAGAATAACTCATCGGAAATAAATAGATCAGTAAGTAAGCTCAGGCTGGGGCCAGTTCCACCGCTAAGTCACAGTGGAAATGTCGTCACTAAACAACATTTTTTCATGTATAACTAAAGGATTGAACAAGAGAGCAGTTCCCAGCATAGCGCTCTAGGATAGTAGAACTCCTCAAAATAGGCTTTTTGATTTTTAAAACTTTATACAAAGCACAAACATCCCCTGCAAAGGCTACCTAAATATCTAAAACAACATTCCCAATCGACATCTAATAGTCTAAACTTATTTCACATGAATCTAATTTTTCCCCACCGAATCCACTGTGTCCCAGTCCATCCACCCACACTTAATGAAGCGATCACTCACGTCACTGTTCAAGCCAAAAATCCAACAGTCATCTTTGATTTCTCTCTGGCCCTTATTCCCCGCACCTGATTTGTCAGGAAGTCTTATCAGCTTTCCTTCCAAAATACATCTGACCATTTCTCTCCATTTCCACTGTCTCTGCACCAGCCTAAGCCACCGTTCTCACTTCCCTGGCCTTGCTGTTAACTTTCAGACAGTCTCCCTGCCCTTCGGGGATACATTACCCCATGACAATCCATTCTCCTCACTCCAGCCTGTGGCTGCACTGCCTCAAACCCACTCATTCCTTCTGCCTTGGGCTTGGAACCCTCCTCTCTGCAGTGACCTGCAAGCCCTCCCTCCCACCCCCTGCATATCCCCCATCATTGTTTTCCATCCTCACTGGCCTTCTTTCTATTTCTAGACTCCCAAGCTCTTTCCCTCCTCCAGGCTGTATCAGCTGTGCCCCCTTCCTGAATCTTTGCTGCAGATCCTAAAGGGCTGACCTCCTCTTTGGGCTCTGAGCTTCTGATGCCACTTTCTCTCAGGCTCTTTCACTCCATCTATCTTATATCGCTCTTTGGATCTAAAATCGGCAAAGCCACACTAACGCCATCACCATCACCCTCTCACAGCCTTTACCTCCATTTCGTTTATTATCTTCTGAAATTAAATTCAATATTCTTTGTTAAATAAATACGCATTTTTTATTTTTTGCTTACTTTTATTTTATATTAGAAGAGTTCCTGGTCAAAACTTAAAAAAAAAAGGGGGGGGGGGCGCCTGGGTGGCTCAGCTGGCTGAGTGTCCGACTTCAGCTCAGGTCATGATCTCATGGTTTGTGGGTTCGAGCCCCACATCAGGCTCTGTGCGGAACACTTGCTCAGAGCCCGGAGCCAGCTTCAGATTCTGTGTCTCTTTCTCTCCCTGTTCCTCCTTCACTCGCACTGTGTCTCATTCTGTCTCTCAAAAATAAATAAATGCAAAAAAAATATTTTTTTAAAAAAAAGAAAGAATAGTGCCTGGTCAAAAGTGCTTTCAACTTGTTTTTTAACAGTGATTATCTTGGGCTGATCTAAACTCTGATTGGCTGAAACATATGACTTTGATGCTTGAAAAGGAGAAAAAGAAAATAATAATAAATTTGCAAAACAGCAAATAATAAATTGATAATGATAATTATGGTGATGATAGCTAAAATTTATCAATCCCTTACTCAGTGCCAGGCATTGCAATATGTATTTTATGGGAAAATCTCATTTAACGCTCACAGCAAACCTGTTACATAAATACTTTATTATGTACTTCTATGCTCACTTTATAGGTGAAACAATTTGAACACACAGAGACCCAACCAGGTACTTGTGGACATCATGAAGAAAGGTGAGAGGGTCAAGCCTGGAGCCCACGTTGTCTGAACCCAAAGTCCCCAGCTCTTAATCATTACAGTATTCTGAGTCTCTTAATAGTTGCAATGTAATCAACTTTTCTCTTAGAATGAAGTTTCTAGAAAATAAAAATGTCATTATCTGAACATTAAAAAGTTCATAAGTATTTTAGGACAATTTGCAAGTGCCATAGGAGCCCAGCTGGTCCCACACTGGGGCTCCTCATCCAACATGGCACATAACTGATCTGTCAGCACCCCAAGTTTCAGATACCACTCAACCAACTTGACAGCCACCATGTTGCTAATTTGTTCATTTCCAATGAGACAACAGCTGTCAAGTGGATATGATAGGGATGTTTGGGGATCAAGCCATTCTCTCTCTGCAGACAAATCCACACAGGAAGTAAGACCATGAGTTAACTTGGCAAAGATCGAATATGGCAAAGAATGAGCAGCAAGATGGTAATGGCTGATGCTCCTGATTCCGCAGGGACGGGGGCTGCAGGTGGAGCGCCTCCCCTGCACGACAGACCCCGACAGGCCCTGCCGCTCTTCAACTTCTTTCTGCAAAGCCTTTTCTTCTTATGTCTGCATCAGTGCTTACAGTCCATTAATCATTGTCTTAGCCTAGAAAACATTTTATTTCTAAGATGACTTTGCGCTTTCTCACACTGATCTAAGTCAGTTTTATGGCTTAACCCAGAGAAAGATCTTACCTATTTTGAATTCTCACGAGGCACCCTGTGGATCCTGTATTCTGTCTACAAAAGCGTATTGTCGATCTGAAATGGGAGAGGAGGGAGGGGAAGTGGAAAGCTCTCAGCTGGTGATCGGAGGGCCTTCTACTCAATTCCAAGCTTTAAGTGAGCAAGGGTAAAAATATTTCTTTCCTTTTCCCCCTTTTCCCTTCAGAGGCTTAAATCCGATACCAGCAATAAGGCATCCTCTACTTATAATTCTGTCTTAATTCATCATTTACAACAGCTGATCTTACAACCTTCCCTGCTTGTATCATAACAAAGAGAAAAATTGATAGGCAGTTAGGGCAAAGGTTCTGCCAACTGCTATTGCTTTTACACCAGGATTGCCCGGGGGGCATGCTTTTTCTTTTCACTTCTCTCCCTAACCCATCGCATGCAAGAAAAGCTATAGAGAACCTAGCAGAAAGATCTCAAGCAAGGTTCTGATTTTCAGGAAGTCCCAGAGCCACGTCTTTGGGATAGCCTTGGGGTAAGTGTTCTCTGTCCCATTGTGATCAGGGAACGTTTTCTTGGTAGCGGCAATACATGGAGAAACAAAATCTTGGAAAAGAGGTTACCCTCTGAGAATTAAACTAGTAAAATACACGGTGTGATTGTGATTAGCCATCTGTGAGCATAAAGCAAAAGACAGCCTGTAAATGTGTCACCGAAGAATTTGCAGACACCCAAACCTCCAATAAAGATGATGGGGATAATCTCAGGGAGATGAGCCTGGAACTTGACAGCAATTTAGAAACCAGAAAACTAATCAACTGCGATGTATTTTGGCTAAGAAAAGCTTGGGGAGGGGGTGAAGCTGCCACTCCAAAGAGCATTTGACACGTGATCTCCAGGAGCACTACCATCCTCAGCCAAGGGGAGAGTGAGCCCCAGGAAAAACACCCAGCATCTTCCTGGGGTGTCGATTTTACCTGAAGATCTTGGGGAAATTATTTTAAAACAAACGTGAAAGTTTTATAGAGTAGAGAATCTGAGGGAACATTTTGTGAACCTGAAGTTTACGACTGACAAGAAGAGAAGAGGTTTCTGCTTTACCCCAAGTCTTGTCTGTACCCAGGTAAGAAAGCCCTGCCTCAAATATCCACCTGCTGGTTATTTTTATTTTTGAAGACTGCCAGGAATTCACTCCTTCTCTCATTCGTTCTCTCTCTCACACTGCCCAGAATTGTAAGATCCAGAGCAAACCCTCTCAGCTGGCCCAAGTCACAAGTCAAGTCCTTCCCTAAAATGTCCATGTGGTATATCAATCAGGGTCCAGTCAGGAGAAGTCACCACCCCTGTAATTTGAACAGTGAGAATTTCTTGTAAAGAACTGTTCACTAGTAACAGGGATTGATGCCTATGGAGTAAGGAGCACAGGAAAGCAGGACCAGACCCGTGGGCCCTACTGGCCATGCCCTTTCCTTTGTGTGCTGTCTGTGGCTGTTTTCTCACTACAACATTGCATTGAGGAATACACACCCCGTGGCCCTTGAAGCCGAAAATATTTACTTGCTGGCCCTTTCCAGAGAGGTTTTGCAAACCCTCACTCTAAAGAATACAAGACTAGCAGATAAAGGAGAGAGCCACTTCATCTAGGGCTGAGACAGAGCACCCAAAAAAGAGAAAAATCTGAGAAAAATGCCCCGCTATGCCAGACTGAGATTCAGATCCCAGTTGAGACGTGGTGACTGGGGCTCACTAGGTAGCAAGAAATTCACTGAAGTGCCATAGGCCCATGCTGGCAAGCTGAAAACTTCCCGTTGGGCTGTGATGGGACTCACTGGGAAGCCCCCATTAGGGGGTCCCCAGGACTTACTAGGAATCCGCAGATGGGTGTCTGTGAAACTCACTGAAGTGTTTGTGTCATGGCTGCATCACATGCCTTTGGCAGCCTCACGCCACAGGAGCCAAAGATAAAAGTACAGAGGAACCAGGAGGAGGAACTCCTTCCCCCTGCACTGTCCCTTTGAAGGCCCCTATTGATGAAGCCTAGCATCAAGCCATCTGGTAAACCAGAAATGTTTACAGGATACAGCTCCGGTATCAGAAATAGGGCAAAGAAGTGTGAGTTTGGAGCTGAGAACCAACAAATTGGGTGCCAGCATGTATGTAATATGTTAAAAGAACTATAATTTCATAACATGTTGATTATTGCTATTGGTAGATTAAAAAGGTTCTAGGATTTTAGAAATGCGCCTTAGATTCAAAGGCGGGTATAACTCTTCCCTCTCCTGAAACCCACTAAAATGGCAGCAAAAGATTTTTATTTTTTAGTATAAAACTCTAGTGAATAAAAACAATAGAAGCACACTTCGAGAAATTTTCGTAGTTCAACAAATTTTAGAAAGGTAGAAAGCAAACGGAGGGAGGCACAGTAAGTGACATACAGCGGTGGCAGCTATGATGCCTGCAGAGGTGATGTGAGCCAGTTCCCCCCCTACAGACCTTGAAAAGAAACAGCCATCATCAATTTAGGGATGAGGAACGAGGCTGAAAACATGGTACATTAGTTTGTTTGGGCCACCATAACAAGGTACCACAGACGTGGGGGGGGGGGCTAAACAAGAGAAATATATTTTCTCTCATTCTGGAGTTTAGAAGTCCAAGATCGGGGCGCCTGGGTGGCTCAGTCGGTTAAGCGGCCGACTTCAGCTCAGATCATGATCTCACGGTCTGTGAGTTTGAGCCCTGCGTCGGGCTCTGTGCTGACGGCTCGGAGCCTGGAGCCTGCTTCGGATTCTGTGTCTCCCTCTCTCTGCCCTTCCCCTGCTCACACTCTGTCTCTATGTCTCTCAAAAATAAAACAAAAATGTTAAAAAAAAAAAAAAAGAAGAAGTTCAAGATCAAGGTGTCAGCAGAATCAATTTCTTCTGAGATCACCTTCCTTGGCTTGTGAATGACTGTCTTCTGCTGTGTCTTCACATAGCTTTCCCTCTGCAATTGCCTGTGTCCAAATTTCCTCTTCTTATAAAGATACTAGTCATATTGGATTAGGGGCACTCCAATGACTTCATTTTAATTGAATTACCTCTTTAAAACTGTCTCCAAATATAATCACATTCTGAGGTACTTCAACATATAAATTTGGGGGACACACAGTTCAGCTCCTAAAGAGTCAAAAGTCCCTTTGTGGAAGGGTTGGCTCCTTGTCTCCTCCTTCACCTCATGAAGCCCCCATCACACACACACACACACACACACACACACACACACACACACACACAGGACCCATTCCCAGGAAAAGACAAATGGAGGAAATTCAGGACATTAGTCCAGGAAAGAGAGAGGTCAAGAGTTGAAAATAGAAGTTTAAGAGAAATTTCTACTTCTAGAAATAGGCCTTATAGGTAGAAGATTTGAAAGGTCTTCTTTTGGAAAACTTAAGATCCCCAAATAAAAAGCTGCCTGATACTGACATCAGCTCTACAGGTAGCATCCAATTCCAGTATCTTGAAAACTACTCATGGATATGTCCAGTCTCCACTTTCAGCACTTCTAATCAGCTTTTAGTCATCACTATTAAAGGTGAACAGACAATCAGACATTTGGAAAAAGGCATCCAACATGAAAAGAACCCAAAACACGGCAAAAACTTTCAACATTTGGAAAGAACCCAAAATACCACAACTGAAAGAAAAAGGAGAAGGGGGAGGCAGAGGAAGGAAGAAAAGAAAACTATGAGCTTAGTGAGCAAGCCAGAAGGAAAGAAAGTGGAGAGATGAGAAAAGACAAGGCAAAAAGAAGAGACTGGGATGCTGCACAGGCAAGCTTGGGGAACAAACTGGAAATTGTTGGTCAAAATAAAAACCGTAATACTGGGGCACCTGGGCAGCTCAGTAAGTTAAGCATCCACCACTTGATTTCAGATCAGGTTCTGATCTCAGGGTCGTGAGATCAAGCCCCATGTTGGGCTCCATGCTGAGCATGGAGACTGCTTGGGATTCTCTCTCTCTCTCTCTCTCTCTCTCTCTCTCTCTCTTTCTCTCCCCCCCCCTCCCACCCCTCCCTGCTCTTAAAAAAAGTAAAACCAAGTTTGGTAGATAAAAATTAAGGAACATTTTGGTAAGTAGAGCAAATAAAATCAAAAGATAGAACTATGAAGAGAAAAAATAAGAAACTTAGAGTATTGACCCAGGAAATTCAACAATAGATTAATAAAATAGAAGGAAAAGTGGGGAGAAAGTTATTTTCAAATTCATACCAGAGAACATTTTCCAGAGCCAAAGGATATGAGAATCTCCAGACTGAAAGAACAGTCCACTGCGTCCAACCCACAGCAAATGATAAAAAGCAAATACATAGGCTCTTCATTAAGAAATATCAGAACAGGAAGTAAGAGAAACAAATCCTGTAAATTTCCTTGGGGGTGGGAGGAAAGGTCATTGACAAAGCATGGATGGAATAGAATAATATCAGACTTCTGAACAATAAATCTGGGGGTTAGAAAGCAATGGAAAAAATAATTCCGAAATTGAGAGGCAAAATGATTTGCAACCCACCATGATACACCCAGTCAAATGATCAACTAAGTATGAAGGTAGATTAGAAAGAAAAGAGCAAGATTTTAAACACATAATTATCACTAGGAACAACTTCCCACAAGCATAGGAGCATGTGTTCCAGCAAAGTGAGGGAGTCAATGCAGAATGAGTTGGAAACAGTGGATGCAACACAAAGACACAAAAAAGGAAGTCCATGATGAGAGCGGGCCGCAGGCCTGAGAAGCAGCCGTCCACGTGGAAACCCAAGAGAGGAAAGTACTTGGAGAGGGGAACCCAGGGAAAAATCTTCAGTTGACAGTTTACCTTATTTATTTGACCATTTGGAAAATACTATTAATGAATGTATAAGAAAATACAATGTAGCATGAAAAATATTAAATAGGAGCATACACGCAAAAATAAGCAAATAAAAAAAATGAAGAAAATATTAACTCTAGGAAAAAAACAGAATTTGTACAAGAAAGAAGATAGAACTATGACACAGTTCTGGGTTGTTAATATTTCTCATGGCCATGATAATGTCAATCTGACTGCCGATTTGATCAAAACTTGTTTATATCATTCAAACAGAATGTGGGAAGAGGAGGTGGGCAGGATGGGAGGTGTGGGAGAGTGAGAGTTAAACCTTCGCCTGTCATAACAGAACATCCATACCTAGCACCTAAAATCAATAAATTAGTAAATGACAAAGCAAGCGTTTTATTTAGACATAGGAAGGTAGGTAGTAAAACCTTGGTTTGCGAGCATCACTCATTCTGGAAACTTGCTTGTAATCCAAAGCACTTGTATTTCAAAGCGAATTTCCCATAAGAAATAATGGAAACTCAGATGATTCATTCCATAACCCAAAAATATTCATATAAAAATGATTACAACACTGTAATATAATACAAAATAATAAAGAAGATACAAAATATAAAGAAAAATAAACAAACTAACCTGCACTTACCTTTGAAAATCTTCGTGGCTGGTGTAAAGGAGACAAGAGAGGAAGGTTATTGGGTAGGACGACTTCACTATCACTAACAGAATCACTCCTACCTACTGGCTCAATGGAATCCTTTTCTTTTCGTGCAACGTTAACAAGAAACCTATCCAAAGGCACTTGCTTTTGTCTCCTTTTGAGGATTTTGCGGAAAGGTGACATTGTGTTGACGCTCCCCGCAAGAGAGAAAAGAACCATTGGCTCAGTTGTGATGATGGGATGTTTGGCATCACGTACTACTTGTATGGCAAGACATCGCTTGTTTATCAAGTTAAAATGTATTAGAAATATTTGTGTGTCTTGCAGAACACTCGCAGAACAAGTTACTCGCAATCCAAGGTTTTACTGTATAAAAAAAGGTGGAAGAGTTGAAAGCAGTTGCCCGCAAGGAGTTGGACAGTTATTTGGGACAATTAGTTGAGGACTTCTGTTTCGCATTATGAGCCATTGACTATTTGAGTTTCAAACTAGCGCATGCATTACTTTATTAAAAACTTAATTTAAGAAGCAAAGAATTGGGCTAGAAGGTTGGAGTGGGAGAGGACAGGCAACTGATGCACCTTTGGAACCGTAAAAACACTGGAGTGGATAGTGGACTTCCTGCAGGTCTGTGGAAAGGGGGGTCATACTGTTTTAACTGTATGTGAAAGGAAAGTATGAGGCCAGCAGACTTAAGGACTTAAGAATAATCAAGTTAAAAGCAGAACCCAGAATTCATGAACTTTAATAAACCCTAGGGCCCTTTATGGCTTAATCTTTGCAGACTACTAATCAAAAGTAATTCCATTCAAAAAAGCATGAAAGGAAATTCAATTCATAATCCACCACAACCATTTTGAAAATCCTCCCTCCTGTCTTCCCTTCTCTTGCTCTTCTTCACCATGGTTTGGATATTGCGACTCAAACTTTCTCTCTGCAACACCACACGCTCTTGATCCGGAAGATGGATTTGGCTTCTTTCCTTTTTCTGTCTGCCGTCTGTCCCTCTTCACGTATTCTTTCAATTTTAAACTCGCTAAGCAGGCTGACAAGACCGTTGCTGTAGCCAGCAGAATTGGGGGAGAAAGAAAACCATAACAAAATATCAAATTTTGTCCTTATTCCCACACATAGAATTTTCTGGGTTAAAATTGAAGGAGTGGAGAGAAATTTCTCACCACGTTGCCCTTTCTTTAGGTTATTCCTCCAAAGGACTGCCTCAGTATGTCTTCACGTCTGGGGTGAGTGTGTGAGATGTCGAGCAGAGAAAATGGAATTTCAAACATCATGTGCATGAGTGAGTTACCAGACCTCTGGGCTCAAAGAGTCTCTACAATACAAGCTCCTTGAGGGCAAGGATTTCTGATTGCTTTGTTCCCTGCTGTATTCCCAGCGTCTCAAACAGACTAGGACCTGAACTATGTCCTCAGTAAGTTGCTGAGAATTTGAACGTCCAGCAGTGGGCATAATAGTGACGTCAACACTAGTCTCTCTAGATCTCACCGAGCAAGTACCTTCTCCCTGCAATGATCTGGCATCAATGCAATTGCTTAGAAGGTGGTATTTCTATTGTAACTGGAGTACCAGGCTCTTCCTCAGCCCCATTAGCTGGTTGATATACGGCTATTCCCCAGCACATTCTTAATGCGCTAAGAGCATCCATTGCCAGACATGCGACCTCAAATGAGGGTGAATTCACCTAGGTAGGAAATGACATTCAAGAGGATCCTTGCAATGTGCCAGCCTCCCCTGGTGATACCCCCAGCTTAATACACAGCCTGGTATTACAGAACTGGGACCCTGGGCTGGGAACCATGAGACCCAGAACCCAATTCAGAGCCCTTCACTCTAGAGAGCATGGGATTTAACAGGAGGACCTGGTGGAGCTGCAGGGGAATTACCCTGAGAACACACAGCGGAAGAACAGAATCACAGAGCTACTGAGCAATCAGCATGTGGGAGGGACCTGGGGCTCCCGCCTCATCCGGGGCAAGTCAGCCAACGTGGGTAACTCTGGTAAGATTCAACTAGGTATGACCCTTAAGGACATATAAAAATGACACAGGGAATTTTTAAATGCATCTCTGTATCGATTCAGATGACCCACAGATGAATCTGGAAACGACCTCTTTGACACGGCGTCCCCTGACTCTATGCTGGGATGACTCTACTTGCTCCCCAAGGGTAGAGAGCACACCACGTCCCCTGGAGAGGAAAACGAGAGAGAAAGAATTTCCCATTATAACCTGGTCTCCTTTGTTATTTTAGGGCCTACTGTCATCGAAGCCATTTCAAAAATCTGAAAAGAAGTCTTATTTTCAAGTTCATAATGTTGACCAAAGAGATTTGCCTTTATTATGCTCATAAATCATTCATACCTCCTTAATAACAAAGACATTATTTTTAATTTTTAGAATCCTTTTTTTCTCTTTCTTCCCAACACAGGAGGAAATGAGAATAATATTTTATGTTAATAGGAACAAAATGTTCAAAATGTATGCACTGTATAGAAATCTTATAAAATGTTTCATTGGAAACATTTTTTAACCAACAAAGGAAATGAAACACAAAAAGCCACATTAAAAGCACATTGATGATTTTTACTTTAACGAGGAAACTTAGTGATGTGGATTATGGGAGAGTATATGGGAGCCCTAAGAGAAAATTATATTCCTCAGGGCTTGTGGGGTGAGGGGCGGTCCCAGATCCCAACAGGAAGCCCAGCCTAGCTCTCAGGGGCACTGGCTGCTGGTCGGCCCCATCCAGAGGTCAGAAAAGCTTCCCTGAGCAGGGTCAAAGCTCAGCCTCCCAAGACTGGTCCTACAATATAAGACCATCTCTCTCTCTGCCAGAAAGATGTCATGACTCCCTGGACCAGACACCTGCTCCAGTCATAACCCAGGAACTCACTTGGATCCATGGAAGGGTTAATCGTGAGGGGCAGGGAGAAGTTAAGAGCAAAGAATAAAGAGCACTGGCAACCCATCAGAACCCACGGCATCAAGGATAATACGGGTGGGAAACAAGATTTGTAGGGTAGAAAGTCATTTCTTTGGCACTGACCAAATGGCAGGTGGTTTGGGCAAACCCGCCAGAGAATGCAAAAGTGCATACGTTGCAGCGAGCCCGTCTGAATGCGGCGGCTCAGTGGTCTGAGGCAACCAGGCTTCCCGGCTTCCAGAATGATTTATGACCCACGTTTTCGGATTACAACACCTTTCTGTGGGAACAGCCATGCCGAGTCCTAGAGGCAAAGCCGGGAGGGCGGGGGTGAGAGTGAGGGGGTGGGGGAGGCAAGCAAAGCAGGCAGGACCTTACCACGTGAGGCAGCTGCCCCTGGTGGTGAACAAGAAATGGAGGCAAGCCCTCTCCTGCCCATCCACCCCAATGAAATACCACTCACAAGTTACTAACACTAAAATACCCAAAATGCAAGGCACCTGGGTGGCTCAGTCGGTTAAGCGTCCGACTTCAGCTCAGGTCATGATCTCATGGACAGTGAGTTCGAGCCCTACATTGGGCTCTGTGCTGACAGCTCAGAACCTGGAGCCTGCTTCGGATTCTGTGTCTGCCTCTCTCTGTGCCCCTCCCTTGCTCACGGTCTGTCTCTGTCTCTCAAAAATGAATAAACATTAAAATTTTTTTAATTAACTTTCAGAAGTGAAGAATTAGGCCACAGGGAGGAGGCTGGAGACAGAGGTGACAGATAGCTACATGGGAACTGAAGCACTCCCCGTGGAACCTTGAAAATCAGAAGGCTTGTGAGGGACCACCCGATGTCACACACAGGCTCCTCAGTCCAGAATCACAGGTAACCCAGGCTGGTGGCAAATGTCTTCCAACCTTTCTACGCATTAGGGCAGTTTCCCTGTCTCCTTGGCTGGGGGTAGTTTTGATCGCTCCTCTTCATTCAGAAGTGATACACTCGATCCACCTATAGGCCAAAGAGCCCCTTGACTGTCTGCTTCCAGGAAAAGTAGATAGTTGTCTGATAAACAGGAAGTCTGTGTCCAGCCCTGAAATCTAGGCTCCACTCAGATCCCATCTCCACCATGACTCACGTTAGACCACGAATGGTCTGATGAAATAGAAATGATGATCTGCGCCTACTTGTCTCTTTGTTCCTACTACAACAGTAAAAAAAAAAAAAAAAAAAAACACACACACACACACACACAAAAACACAACACATAGCCAAGTCATTGCTTGGTTCATTAATACAATTAAATGTAAAAGGACACTAAACACCACCCATGTGGAAATAGTACAAAGTCAATATGGCACATAAATACTGAGAAGAACATCTACTGTCTTCATATTCCCTGACTTTATTACCTAAAGTGTGTTACAGTGAAAGAGGACAGTTCACATAAGCTGTAATTTTCCATTTACTACACTCCTTTTGTTTTGAATTTGAGGGGCCTGACGTTTGAGACGTGCTCTTTGACATCCATAAATAAAGACCTTTTTTAGCCACCGAGCTCCTCTGACATTAACAGAGCAGCTGTTAATCTGAAAAAAAAATTGGCCCCTTTGAGGAAGCCATCAGAATTTTACTGTGCAGAAATCAATACTTGTGAACGGGAGCTCTGGCGTGCACTGAACCAGCAAGGAGACATTTCACGAGAGTAACAGTCCTTCCCCAGCTGGGACTGGCCCGTGCCCTGACCTTCTGGTAGGCAAGATAAACCTGGCTAGAAAGTAAAATTCTATCATCAAGAAAAGAAACAGCAACACATTCACAACTTTGCTTAAAGAGTGGAACTTCAGTCAGGAAGGATCGCTTATCTCATCACTCTAACTATAGGAAGCTTTAGGATAAAGCCTACATATGTTGTGCTGTGTAAATAAAAGAAATGTGATGTATCTTTTACTAATAAAGCAGCTTTATTAAAGGTGCAGAGTATAATGCCATCGAATGAGCTAGAGTAAGTGCCATTACATTGAGCCACAAATTTCTAGGAAAGCACTTAACTGAAGCTCAGAAATAATTAAGGTTCCTAATGATAACCCAGTGACCCAGACGCACCACATGATCTGAAAGAGCTTTGTAACTCAACTTCTTTCCTGTAGAGTTTTCCTGCTGAGTTTGTTATAGCATACCAGTTCTTGATGGAGTCATAATTCTCCAACAGAAGGCATAATCCCACTTCTATAGCAAAGAGAGAATTTTAATAATCTTTGCAACTAATTCTTTGTTTTTTTTCTTTATTTTAAAGTTTATTTATTTATTTAGGGAGATAGAGAGAGTGCACAAGCAGGAGAGGGGCAGAGAGAGAGGGAGAGAGAGAGAATCCCAAGCAGGCTCCATACGGGCAGTACGGAGCCCAATGCAGGGCTCAAACTCACAAACCCCAAGATCATGGCCTGAGCCGAAACCAAGAGCTGGATGCTTAACCAACTGAGCCATCCAGGTGCCCCTGTGTAATTAATTCTGGATCTAGGTTTGTGAAACTTTACTTTCCAAATTTTTTAGGTGAATAAGTTATAGAATAACGTAGGCAAGTTAGATCACTCCTCAGGGGCATTAATTACATCTCCTATATGGTTCTATAGCATCAGAATTGTAATGGTTAATTTTATGTGTCAACTTGACTGGGTCATGCCATTCCCAAATATTTGGTTAAATATTATTTGTGGATATGTCTCGGTGTTGAGGGTGTTTCTAAGGAAATTGGAACTTGAGCTGGTAGACTGAGTAAGTAGATTGCCCTCCCCACATGGTGGGAGACAGGGGGCATCATCCAATCCATTGAGGGCCTGGATAGAAGAAAAGGGTGGAAGAAAGGGAAATTGGATCTCTCTTTCTCTCTCTTCTTCTCTCTCTCCCTTTGAACTAGACATGGCCTTCTCTTGCCCTTGTACTAGTACTTATATCATTGGTAGTCTTGGTTGTCAGAACTTTGGGACTGAACTGTAAATTACACTAACTGGTTTCTTAAGACTCCAGCAGATCATTGGACTTCTGTGTATATGTTATAATATATATTCATGTGTATGATATGTTATAATATATATATATATATATAATCTAATAAATAATTTAATAAAATATATATTGAATAATCTTATTAATTATATATTAATATATTTATAATAATGCTAGTTAACAGTTGCCAAATACTCGGCGTTGGCACTGTCATGTCAAGTTCACAAGCATTATCTCAATTAAACATTATAGAATTCCTTAAAAGGGAAAAGGATTATTATTATCCTCACTTTTAAATTCAACATTCCATATACACTTCTTGAGCACTTACTGTGTTCCAGACACTGATCAGAGTTTATAGCTGTGAACTAGCCTGACCTGGAGTCTATTTTCTCCTGCAAAACATACACTCCATAAGTAAACTGACAGATAAACAAGGTGATTCAGCAGTAAAAATTTTCATAAAGAGAATAAAATCACATCATGGGAAGAAGAGTAACCATGGCAGCCAGGGAGTAACTAGGGAAAGGCTCTTTGAGAAACGGTACTTGAGCAGAAGCTGAAGATTGAAAAGTAGTTACCCGTGTGAAGGTTCTGGGAAGTTGGCTGATCAGTCTCATCTGGTCTTATGAGTGTTTCACTGAAGGTGAAATCTCCAATATCAGCCAAAACTTCAGTGCTCCAGCACACTTCACACCCACCACATTGATAGTCTTTATGTCCCCAAAGGGTTTTATTTCTCTGAGATTTGTGTCCACTGGACCGAGTATTTACGTATCTTTCTCATTGCTCCTCCTCTCTGGTGATGCATGGGCAATTACATTCTGTAATCTCCAACTGCTGTTTTTATTATAATTACACTATTTTCCCATATCTACCATTTTCATCCTAACCCACACAGGTTATAGCTACTGTGTGTTATCAGAACCAGCTGTTTGGCTCTTTTCAACTATTCTGAGCAGACTGAGGAGGAACAGAAGCATAAAGGTACTTCTGATGAATAGAGAAGACACACACACACACACACACACACACACACACAGATCAGAGTTAGCACTAAACCTAAGCAAATCTGGAACAGCATTCATCAGTTTCATAAATACCAGAAATACCCACATGGTTTTTGTTTAGCATGATATATTTTTTTTAAAGAAAGATGCTTAAAATTTTCCATTTCGTGCCAAGGTAAGTTTTATGCCTCGGTAATGTACAACATATGGATCTTATGACATTATGCATTATTTGCATCCCAATAAAACAGCTCATTAATCAAATGGCCTATTGCAACCTCCAGCCGCAGAAACCACAAAACACACCCAAGAAGGAGGGTCATTTTTAACTCAGAATGTCTCCTTTTAAAATAATATTTGTCTGATCATGTTAAACAGTGGTCAAATGTACAAACGATTGTTAGTGTATTAGGAAAGAGATGGTAATAAGGATGCAGCCAGCCCTGAAACACACACGCAGTGAATTTCTTCCCTGATTTTGGGCCATGTGTTTTTCTTTCCTCCAGTTGATTCTGAATGGTGTTTTCTTATGAGGTCAAAACAAGGTCTTTTTGTAGCAACCAACATTTAGCTATAATAATGTACAGCTAAATTAGGAGCAGGTCAATCGTTGAAGAGTTCATTAGAGAAGTAAATTGGAATTTTACACCCACACCGACGATTGCAAACTCACCAAACCTAATGAAATATGCAAACAGGATTATAAGCCCTAGTCTACTGGTTCTCTCATATCAGTTCTTGACATGTGTGTCAGCCAAGATCCTAACGGCAGGTAATAAAAGCCAACAGCAACTAACTTATTAGCAAAGGAAGATTTCTTCAGAAGAATATCGATAGAGGGAGGGTGTTGCTGCTGACATCATCTGTGAGAAGCTGGAGGATCAGACTTCAGAACGAGTAAGGAGCCAGGAAGCTCCAAAAGGACATGAGACTGGAAGCAAACAGCCCCACAATGTCCCCATAACTAGAAGAGGTTGGTCAAAAAGCCCTAGCTGCCACTGCTCCTAATATGAGTGATCTCTGTTTCTTCTGACCTTGCATCATTCACTCAAGATGCAATGTCCCAGGGAAGAGAGGCTATCTAGGTTCATGGGCCTATTTGGAGTGGAAAGATGTTCATCCTCTTGGCTTCCCGGGTAGGAGATGAGCGCCTGGAATTACTCTCCCACTAAGACCTCTACAATGGTAACAGAGAATTAGTATTCCCGAAAAGGGGAGTGATTACTAAGTGATTACCTTCATACCTCCTTACACCATACTTAACTTCCAAATCAAGACAAAAACAAGTAAACAAGTTGTGCAAAGCATTGGTTTATTACCTATTACATGCCTTGAATTATGCTAGACAATTTTCAACCCACGTGTTCTCATTTAATTACATTTAAAACACCACAGTCATCGTGTGGGATTTTCTACTCATTATAAAGATGGATTCAGTGAGGATTGGGAACATTAAGTGACCCGGACAAGGTGACAGTGTTTAGTAAGGCACCAAGTTGAAAGTCCAGTCTTGGTCTCCTGACCCCTGGTCCAATGTTCTCTTTGCTGTACCAGAGTTGCCTCATTAACTGAATTCAACTTGACTTCTAAATTTCAACTTTCCCAGCCATGATTATTGGTCTATAAATATCCTAAAGACTAGAAATTTCAGAATGACATAAATATTCTAACCAAAAGCGTTAGGTTTAGAAAACCAGGGGTTTCACCAAATGTATTCTTTAGCCTGTTCTTGTGTTATATGACTTTCAGCTTCGGTGTTCATCCATGGTCCCAAGAATGAAAACATAAGTTGCCTAGGTTTATCTCAAATGGACACACACAACTGCACCAGTACTGGAATCTTTCACTGCCCCCATCATAGAGTTGAATGGTTGTTATACTAAGTGGGGAGCACATGAGTTGTCCAGAGGCTGACAAGCAATCTTGTTTCATTTCCCAAGCACTGGGAATGTATATGAAGATGTCATTTGTCACTTGTCCCCATGAGGGCTACCACCAAATCCCATATACATGGGGCCACATTCTAGGAATTCTAGGCTGAAATACTGTCGTCTCTTTTACGAAGAGCACAGATCTTGGAGTTAGGTTGACCTGAGTTCAAGTCCTTGCACTGCCTTTCACAAGCATGTTCTTGGGTAAGTTATTCCCTTCTCTGAAACACCATTTCAGACTCTATAAATCAGAAATGATGTTTATTTTGTCACATTTTTTAAAAAATCATAAATAAATACAAAGTCCCCAGCTCTGTGCCTGGCTTATATCAACAGACATTCAATAAATGGCAGCTCTTATAATTGATATGACTTTGGGTGACAAATTGCCAGAAAATCTTTTCATTCCATTTCTTCCAGGTGGACAGAGTATAAGAAGTTCATGAGCTTTCAGGATTACGCTTTCATTATCTAGCATGTTGCTTAATATAATTTTGTATTTGGTGATATATATCTCATTCCATTTCTAGTTTTCTATCTGTATTAGTCAGGATTCTACTAGAGACAGAGAATGAGTTGGGTAGATATAATATGTATTATACATATATGTATATTATATAATATATAAACATATTTAATGCATATACACACACACACACACATGTGCACAAAACACACATATTTCAAAGAACTGGCTTACACGATGTGGGGACTTAACTTTCTAGGGCAGACCAGCAGGCTGAAAACTCTCAGACAGAACCTGATGCTGCCATCCAGAGGTAGAGTTTCTTCTTCCTTAGGGAAGCCTCAGTTTTTCTCCTAAGGTCTTTCAATTGATTAGGCGAGGTTCATCTACCTTATAATCTTCTTTATTGAAAGTCAGCTGATTGTAGGTGTTAATCACATAAAAATACCTTCACAGCAGCACCTAGATTAGTGTTTGGTTAAATAACTGGGTATTATAACCTAACCAAATTGGTATACAAAACTATTACATTTCCCTCCTTATTAATTTGACACCCCTTCACACCTCCTTACACCATATTTAACCTCCAAATCAAGACAAAAACAAGTAATACTTCTGCCAAACAGGATGCTATGACCTTAATATAACTGAAAATGCGCTAACCCTTCCCCCCGAAGAGATGCAAAGTTTTTGGGTGTCATTTGTAGTTCTCTTTGATATTCCATAACTTAAATACTGTGATGTAAACTTGACCACTATTAATACATCTTATGTTAGATGATAAGGGGATAAGTAGGAAAGAAAACAAAAATATGATATATATGAATACACACACAGGCATACATACCCATAAATATATTCATAAAAATTTAGGAAGAAATACCAACAATTACAGTCTGTTTTCTGCGACGGGTCACATGCGCTTAGCTGGTATTTATGACTACTTCCACAACTCATTCCATACCCTCCTTATCTTCTGCAAGAACCTTAGCTTGTCATGGTTTTTTGCCTAGCGGAGTGACCCAAATCTTCATTCCTGAAAGGTCTGGGCCATTAGTCCAGCCTGAATTAAGTCACTATAGTTTTCCATTTACTTCAATCACAGGTCATGATGGTTAAAGAAATGCCCTAAGAGATCTCCTGTATTCCACACATGTTCTTCTTCACCTCTACTGCGAAGGGGCAGCCCAGTTGCCCCTTGGTAATCAGGATCAATGAACCCGCCCAGCATAAGACGACCTTGCCTGTTGATTTAGAGGCATAAGGAGTCCTAACTGGCCAGATAGATGGTGGTCTTAACTTTCAGTTCAGTGGAATCACTGTTGTGTCTGTTAGTTGGAAATAGTTTCTTTCCTTGAAACTAATACTTCTGGAACAATAGAGAATAAAGTCACAGGGGAAGAAAGTAAAATTTCTGCTAGTGGATCATTAGGAGTAAGAGTAAATAGCGCCATTTCCATTTCCAGCCCCTCATTTCCTGGACCTACGTATTCCAGCTATTGGAGAAACTGAGCCATGTATTGAATGCTGATTCAGAGTATATGTATCCTGTCGTATGACATTGCTCCAGCCCTGAAAGGTATTATCACCTCACTGGCATTGTAACTAAGTCTTCAAAAGGCAATTCCACTTTATAATCAAGCCAGCTGCTTCAGGATAATGGGGAACGTGGTAAAGCTCATGGATTCCGTGATCACGGGCCCATTCCCATACTTCATTCACTGCAAAGGGAGTTCATTGATCAGAAGCAGTTCTGTGAGGAGTACCATTATGGGAGATGAAGAATTCTGTTAGTTCACAGATTCTGTGTCTCCCTCTCTCTCTGCCCCTCCCTTGCTTGCTCGCTCGCTCTCTCTCAAAAAGAAATAAAAATTTTTAAAAAATTAAAAGTATTCATTTTTGGCAGTGTAGCTGGGTCTTTTCGAACCTGGCCTTAACTGGCTCAAGTCCAGTGATTGACTGAGGAGTAACGACTCTCTGTCTTAATGTGCTCCCATGGCCACAAGAAAATACCACAGATTGGTATTTCTATGTTTCAAGTTAGACACCTCTTCCCTCAACCTGCAACCCTTCCACTTGGACAGATCAAGTGAGAATTCAGTAGAATGCCTATCTAATCCTTTTCTAGAGACACGTGATCATCTACCAGCACCATAGTTCTTTGTGAGTCAGATTATTCTACTTCCTGCTTTGGTGGCAATAGTCCCCACTCTAAATTCTGACCTGAAGAGAAGAGCAACTACAGAGCTCATGAACGATGCTGAGACTGCCCTCAAAAATTTATTTCTCACAGTTGTGATGAAAGGTGTGTTCCCTAGGTCCTCCCAGGGTGGGTGAGTGGGTCTTAGATGATAAATCTACTCTAAAATTCCAGTCTCCCTAAGCCTTTAAAAACCTTCCTGTATAGCAGAGCAAGGCAGGTCTGCCATTTCGACTTAATTTATTTTTTTTAATGTTTATTTGTTTTTCAGAGACAGAGAGACAGACTACAAGCAGGGAAGGGGCAGAGAGAGAGGGAGACATAGAATCTGAAGCAGGCCCCAGGCTCTGAACTCTCAACACAGATCCTGACGTGGGGCTTGACCCCACAAACTGTGAGATCATGACCTGAGCTAAGTCGAAGGCTTAACCAACTAAGCCACCCAGGTGCCCCTCAACTTATTTTAGAGAAGGCAACCTTTTGGTCCATGTTTCAGCCAATTAAACAAACTGACTTAGAGTTGTTTCTAAATCCTCAGGCTAGAAAACTGAATCCAGAAGTTTTGTTTAGTGAATGCACATCAGTAAATTTATCCTGACCCAACTTTATGTTTCTTCTACTATACCCCACTCCTTACTATCCATCCTCACACATATCACAGATTATTGTCTGTATGATTTGGAAAAATCATGAGGTTCTTTGGGTACATATTGCATCTCCTCATGCATCACACTTTGCACCACACTCTCTGGAGCTTCAGTCTCATTATAGTTTTAAAGCAAAGAGGGGTACAGAGTATGTCCTGAAGAAAATCAGCAGTGTCTTGCCAGGGAATCACATCAGGGAGGTTATTACAGATTCTTCAGAAAAAGCAGTGTTAACCTCCTTAGAGAAGAAAGGGGAGCCACTATTGGCAAAGAACACCCAGCAGAATTTAAGTGTTCAGTATCCTCAGGTTCGTTGAGGTCTCCTGATATGTCCCATTTCAATTTTCAGATCCAATTCTTTCTCATCAATGGGCCCACTTTAACAGAAGAAACTCTGTGAGCTGGGATTCAGTGTTTGTTGTATTACAGCTACACATAGGATAGGACCCAGAGTTTGGCTCTCAGAAATCTCAGCCCTGCAACAATAGAAGATTGGTGTTTCTTTCAGGACGTGTATACAGAGCTTGAGCTAGGAATTACAGCTCTGAGCTCATCCTTGTGTTTCCTTAGTTTCCTCAGGGCAGTTAGAAGCAACCAACCAATCTCATTATACTCCTTAATTTGACTAAAATATTCTGAAGCACCAATCAAATATAATTACCCAGAACCTTGCCTTTTATACCTATTTGATTAAGAGTATCCAATGATGATATTTTGTGTTCCTCTATTGCCACATCATGCTACAGACTACCAATGCCCTCTTTACCACAGGAAATGGAATTACCGGTGCCTCTAAATATAAACAGTCTAATCAGATTAGTCTAACACTAGAGCAAATTCTCAATCTTATATCCCCTTGCAAGTGCAGCCAGACTCTGCCAAATTAGAGAACCAATTCTAGAAAAGCTAGAATCAATTCAGAAACTCAACTTTGAGATTCTATACTTCTAGAACTACCCTTGGTACCATTATCTGAATTGGTCAGGGTTCTAGCAGACAAAGGTAGCCAATTTAAAGAGGAAGGAAGAAAGGAAGGAAGGAAGGAAGGAAAAAAGGAAGGAAGAAGGAAAGAGAAAGAAAGAAAGAAAGAAAGAAAGAAAGAAAGAAAGAAAGAAAGAAAGGAAGGAAGGAAGAAGGAAGAAGGAAGAAGGAAGGAAGGAAGGAAGGAAGGAAGGAAGGAAGGAAGGAAGGAAGGAAGGAAAGGAAGGAAGGAAGGAAAGGAAGGAAGGAAGGAAGGAAGGAAAGAAGGAAGGAAGGAAGGAAGGAAGGAAGGAAGGAAGGAAGGAAGGAAGGAAGGAAGGAAGGAAAGGAAGGAAGGAAGGAAGGAAGGAAAGGAAGGAAGGAAGGAAGGAAGGAAAGAAGGAAGGAAGGAAGGAAGGAAAGAAGGAGAGATTAGATAATAGAAAGATAGATAGATAGATAGATAGACAGACAGAAAGACAGACAGAGGCATAATTTCTTTTTCTTCAGAGAAACCTGATTGTTCTTAAGGTTTTTCAACTGACTGAATGAAAATCACCCAGATTATTGTGATTAATCTTCTTTTACTTAAAATCAGCTGACTATAGATGCTAGCCACAGCTACAAAATACATTCACAACAACACCCATATTAGCATTTCATTGAATAATTCGGTACTGTCGCCTAGTCAGGTTGGCACATAAAACTAACCATCACACTACTGTCTGCTGAGAAAAATCGGAACATTAGAACATGCGACGTTTCAAGAAAATGAAGTCCATGTGATAGTCCATCATTCCAAATACTCTCTGGCATTGAACTCAGTCCAGGTAATTCTGGAAATAAATCAAAATCCAATAACTGAGATGAAGCCAACGTTGATATGTCAAAGACAACAGCAGAGCAATGAAACCTGCATTTCAACATAGTTAAGCCTTTGGGATGGGCACTGGTCACTCGGTGAGTGAGAATTAAAGGACCCTGTTGCCCCAAAGAATTTCTGTGGCATTAAAGTTCACTATTTCCAGGAGTCACTTTTCAAAAGTTTTCTTGAGAGTCTTCATATTATGTCATTAATAAGAATTACATTAAATAAGATTTTTGGTGAGTATCCAAGGAAATAAAACACAGAAAAGTGTATTCTTATCAAAGCAGAAAGAGAAGGGAGGGGCCCTTGGTTGACCAACTCTTTACCTTGAAGACTACATTACATTACATCACTTTACATTAATTCATCTTATCTTCAAAACAGCCCCAGGAGTAAATATCATTATTTTAAGTAGGGGAATAGAGGCTAATAATTGACCGTGCTTAAAGATTCTCCATCAGTCCAGCTCTGAATACACTTTCCACTTCATCTAGTTTCTGTCCAACTAGACTATATCTCCAAGAGATACAGAGAAGCCAGGGAGAGGAAGAGGAGAGGTCCAAAGGAGAGCTGGAATCTGTTTCACCTCTGCCTGACATCAACACTCTTAATTCTCTCCTTTTCAAAAAACAGGTAAGTCCTCTTTGGGAACATCCAATTATTTCCAACCTAACCAAATTGACCAAATTCTCAATCTTATGTCCCCTTTCAAGTACAACCAGTCTCCGGTAGTCCCATCCCTGATATTTGCAAGGCCTGTGGCAGGAAGACAAATGAAGGCCCATATACCACATTTATAGACTTTTAGGTATTATAAACTATGCTAGAAAACTGCTATATAAAACACATTCTATCCTTCCACCTTGACAAGTATGCCATCATAATGACCTAGAAGGCTAGTTTAACTTTGCCAGTCTCAGACCCTTTGGAGTTTCAGAACAACATGGTGGCCATGTTGGGGAAGTTGACCTGGCCCTTAGCTCAGAGCCCACCCCACTTTTTTTCTGTCTCCAGCAACCTGTTACACCTCATGTGTGCCTGTGTGGACACCCATCCAGGATCTAAGGTTTGTCTATCCCTCCATAAACAGCTTCCACTTGGCCAGCACAGGGACCCAGGGATTCTTATCTGCACGGTGACCTCCCCTTAGAAGGATGGACTCTAGGAAGACCCCAGAAGTGGGAGTGGACTATTTGGACAAGAAACTGTTGTTGAAAGTATGGTCTAGAAGGGATGGGTATGGACTCTGGGTAAGCACATCCCCTTGCCTCTCAAGCTCTGCATCCAGTGGGGAGGACGCAGCTGGAAAAGGACCAAAGCAGGACCATCTAAAGCATGAGGACCCAGTGCAGGGACCTTTTTTGCACAGTATAAGGACTCAAGATGGCCTCCCGAAACAAACCAGCTGCAACTCTCAGTCTCTCAGCTACTACTGTACCTGGCCCCCTTGCCTAGCCTGACTCTCTTATTCACTGCCAATTCCAGACCCATTAAGACAATGTATTGTCACAATGTTCATTTTACAATAACATACACAAGGCATGAATTCACAGTCACCAGCCTTAGTATACTCTCAAGCAGCTATCACTAGAGGAAACAGACTAGTGGGATCTTGCACTATAATATTTATTGTGGCAATAACATGGAGTCTCCCTACTCCCCACCAACACACACACACACACACACACACACACACTGCTTCTGCCTATTCCAGAATCCAATAAAAGAAAGCAACAAATAAAAAGAATGTATTTGATTAAAGTCACTAAGTACAGGCTTTTCTTAAAAAAAAGGGGGGGGGGGGACTAAATAGAACAGTCTAATTTTTTTTAGGCGTTTATTTCTCTGCATCACAAGGCATAATTCTTTTTAATAGGATCTTGGAAGGTTTTTTTTTAAAATGTGACTTTCCTAAATTTCCCTGGGCTCCTAGAATCTCAGGGACTTATTCATGATTCCTAACATTCTGCTAGACACCCAAGCCTTCAACACAATAATGGCTAAATCTACATACCAATTTTATTTATTTTTTTAAATGTTTATTTTTAAGAGAGAGATAGAGCACATGTGAGAGCGAGGAAGGGGCAGAGCGAGAGGAAGAATCAAAAGCCGGATCTGTGCTGGCAGTACCCAGCCCAATGCAGGGCTCAAACTCATGAACTGTGAGATCATGACCTGAGCTGAAGTTGGATGCTTAACCAACTGAGCCACCCAGGTGGCCCTGCATACCAGTTTTTATATGGAGAGATGACTCCTGCAGATGGATTCTGAGAAGTTGCTGGGCAGTGCCCTTTGGACACCTAGCACACACACGTGGAGTTCTGGCTTCTGATCCCTGTGTCTGGGTTTGGTGCTCTCTGTCCCAACAGGACAGTTTCCATACTTTCTTTCTCATCACCTTGTCTGGATTAGCTCTTTCATTTTGAGCCATTACTTATTTCTGCCACATGAGCAGTCCCTTATTTTCTGTTTCCTCATAAGTTAAAATGATGCTCCTATCATAAAAATACATTGTCACTATCTCTTTAGGCACATGATAAGCTCACAGACAGCATTTTTCAAGCCGTGGGCAGTAGAATATGTCCTGCATACAAGAGACAATCTATCTCCGTGACTTACAGACTTACATAAAAAAATCACTTCTTTATTTTTTTCTTTACAGTGTTTCTTTGTTGTTGCTGTTGTTGTTTTTAATTTAAATTTTAGTCAGTTAACATACAGTACAATATTGGTTTCTGGAGTAGAATTCAGTGACTCATCACTTACATACAACACCCAGTGCTCATCACAAGTGCCCTCCTTAATGCCCACCGCCCATTTAGCCCAATCCTCCACCCACCTCCCTCCATCAACCCACAGTTTGTTCTCTGTTATTAAGAATCTATCGTGGTTTGTTTCCCTCTTTCCTCTTTCCCCACCCCTTCCCAGATATTCATGTTTTGTTTCTTAAATTCTACAAATGACTAGAAATCATATGGTATTTGTCTTTCTCTGATTGACTTCATTCACTTAGCATAATACCTTCTATGTCTATCCACATCACTGCAAATGTCAAGATTTCATTCTTTTTGATGGTTGATTAATATTCCAGTGTGTGTGTGTGTGTGTGTGTGTGTGTATCACATCTTTATCCATTCATCAATGGGTGGACATTTGAGCGCTCCCATAGTTTGGCTATTGTTGATACTGCTGCTATAAACATTGGGGTGCATGTGTCCCTTCAAATCTATATTTTTATATCCTTTGAGTAAATACTTAATAGTGCAATTGTGGGGTCATAGGGTAGCTCTATTTTTAGTTTTTTGAGGTACTTCCACACTGTTTTCTAGAGTAGCTGCACCAGCTTGCATTCCCACCAACAGTTTAAGAGGGTTCCCCTCTCTCCCCATCCTCGCCAACACCTGTTGTTTCTTGGGTTATTAATATTACCCATTCTGACAGCTGTGAGGTGGTATCTCACCATGGTTTTGACTTGTATTTCCAGAAGAATCAAACTGGACCATTCTCTTACACCATACACAAAAATAAATTCAAAATGGATAAAAGATCTACATGTGAGACAGAAAACCGTCAAAATCTTAGAGGAGAACATAGGCAGCCACCTCTTCGACCTCAGCCAGAGCAACTTCTTACTAGACACGTTACTGGAGGCAAGGGAAGCAAAAGCAAACATGAATTATTGGGACTTTATCAAGGTAAAAATCTGTGAAGCAAAGGAAAAAATCAACAAAGCTAAAAGGCAGCCTACAGAATGGGAGAAGGTATTTGCAAACAACATCTCTGATAAAGAGTTAGTATCCAAAATCTATAAAGAACTTATCAAACTCAACACCCAAAAAACAAACAAACCAGTTAAGAAATGGGCAGAGGACATAAATAGACACTTTTCCAAAGACATCCAGATGGCTAACAGACACACAAAAAGATGCTCACTTATTTATTTTAAATAAACCGAACAAGAATTAGAAGTGTCACAACTCACTCATGTTTGTGAATAAAAAGACGCTTATAAACACAGTGGGGAGGGGTGCCTGGGTGGCTCAGTCCATTGAGCCTCCAAATCTGGCTCAGTTCCCATGATCTTGAGGTTCGTGGGTTAAAGCTGTGCTGACAGCTCAGAGCCTAGAGCCTGGTTCGAATTCTGTATCTTCTCTGTCTCTACTTCTCCCCTGCTCATGCTGTCTCTCTGTCTCTCAAAATAAATAAACGTTAAAATTTTTTTACATAAAAAAAAAGAAACACAGTGGGGAGCACCAATCATTCAATGAGGTAAGTGAATTAACCCCTGCTACTAGCCATAGATGTTTTTCTTTGCTAGTTCTTCAGGAATTAAAACTAATTAATGCATAAAATGATTTTTTGTGTGTCATTTTTTATTTCTTGGGAAGTAAAATGACGTTATGGGAAAAAATAGGCCAGATAAAGTATCAAGTTCATGCTTAACTTGCTCTGTGACAGTGAGTTAAAAGTCCACCTGTCCAGACAGCCTGCTGTATCAGCAAGTAGGGATCATTTCCACCTAATAGAGGTGTTCGAGAAAAAAGTAATATATGCTCTGGTACGAAAAAGGTATTCAATAAATGTTCATCTCTTTCCCTTCCACTTGGATATAATTAGTTAAATGGACACTGGTAGATATAACATAGGTGCTGCTGAAATCAGAAAAAACAAGTTTCAAAGTCTACTACTTTCTCTCCAGCAACGGGCTAGTTATCACCTACCTGAGCCTCGGTTCCTCCATCTGCGTAATGGGAGCCACGTCATAGGGCAGTCCTGAGGACTAAGGAGATTACGGGAGTCGGATCCCTGGGTACAGTGCCAGACACAGAGTAAGGACTCAGCACATTTCAGTATGACTGAGGATGTGGAGTAAAGCAGACAAGTCTTGACTGTCACTTATCTCCTGTGTCACCTTGGCCCAGTAACGTCTCTGAGAATCACTCTCTTAGTGGGTATTCCTGAAATGATCCTTCCTCCTCACCGGTTTTTTATGAGGTTTATATGAAATAACATAAGGAAAGTGCCACATTCAGAATATGCACAGATTAGGGTTAATAAATGATAGCAATTATTAATACATTTTAAAGGCGGGATTAAAAGCTACCAGGGGAAGAAAACTATTAGATCCCTATATTGCAGACTCATATGGTTAAATTGGAGAGAATAGGCACATGTCAGAATCTAAAAATAGCACTGATCCGGAGAGCTGCTTCAAGAAGCTTCCTCTGATAGAATATATATATACGTATATGTGTACATATATAAATTATTGTAGGGCATTGGCGTTACAGAACCTAGCACGTGATGGGTCCTCCATGGATTTGAATCATTAATTAGTTAATTAATTAAAGTTAAATTGATACCAATTAATTTAACTGTACTTCTACAACGACAGCACGGCATCTTGTGTGTCATCACACTCCTCCTCCAAAGCATGGGGATCCAGCCACGGTATTTTCTTGTTTACACACCTATCAGTCAAATTCTAAGCTGCTCGGCTGTACAGGCCGCAGCAAAGCAGTCCAGCCGTTGCTCTCTCCTCCTACCGCCATAACCACGTCTCCTAATAGACCGAACCTTTCATAGCTTTCAGCGAGCAGCAGCATGCTGTGATCCCACCAGATACAAGGGAGTGATAACACTAACGCTAATCCTGCAGAGATTAAATCCTAGGGGCCCGTGAAAGGAGGACGCTGGGCTGTCAGGGACGGCAATCTGCCTCGGGGCAGGGAAGCACTCAAAGCAGCAGGAGGAGAGGAAGGTGCTGGATGTGAAGCCGAAGAACCCCCCTCTCTGCTTCCCCAGCCCCAGAAGTCAACCAAACGGCTCCAGGGGCTGAAGAAAGGCCGGGAACAATGGAAGTGCAAGGCTTGTCTGTTCAGAATCTTGCGTTTGGGAAAAAAAAAAAAAGTAAAAAAACAAAACTGTAACTTTTTTGAATCCTCTTAATTTCTTTAGCAAGAAATCTCATTCAACTGATGATCCAGACTTCCCTTCGTCCCCCCAGCATCGTGTCTGTTTCAGGGGGGGCTATGCAGGGCCAGGGTATTGTTGCAAATTCTACAAGAGGCTGGCTGGACCTCATTCATGACCTGCCCGCACCGGTGTCAGGACATGCCCCCCCCCACCCCGTCTCCAACGAGGCTCCCATCCTCAGTCTACACCTGCCCGCGGTCTGCACCTGGCCTTGGTCTATGCCCGGCCTCAGTCTGCACTGCTCAGTGCAGCATCAGCCCTTGTTCCTCATTGCGAGGCCGTTTGGGTCCCGCTGTCTCTCACGTTCCCCGCCTTCTCCCAGAAGCGGGACGTCTTGCTGCTCTGACATCACGGTGGCATCTGGGGACCTTTGTGAGGCTAGAACCCTCCGCCTCGGACACCTTACTCTTCGGTGCGGAGGATAACCTGTGGGGGCCGTGCCATGCTGGGCTTGGCGGGCTCAGGAGGCGAGGCTGTCTCAGGACCACCTAGTGGCCATCCAGCACGGTCACCTCTGTCCTGGGGACTAACACCTCCCGAATCTCTGCCGGAAATGTGGACCCTGCACTAGAGGACTTGACTCTATCCCAGCTCCTCCTCCAAACCTAACTGGGGTTCACGTAAGCCACCCCCGGCTCCCGCTGCACGCTCAGCCCTTCCTTTCCTTCCATCTCCCCTCAGCCCAGGCTCCAGAACTGGGAAGCTGGGCGTCTCACTCTGCTACTGAAGTTTCCCTCAGGCCCAAGGCCGTTGGGACTCAGAGGCAAACATCTGGCTGTTGTGTCACGTCTCCCCCGCTACATGCCAACCCCTCCAGAGGCCGAGAGTGCTGCTCCGTGGGGCGACTGCCTGCACAGGTGCAGGTACAAGTAAAGGCAAAACTGCCCTCCCAGAAACCCTCGGCGGCAGCTCCCACTTGCCCTGCGGAGGTCACACAGCCTGGTGAGCAACCTCCCCACCCAATCTCCTCCTATGCTCTGTCCCGCAAGGCGGGGCCTTACAGAATGGGTCCAGCTGAAGAATGGCTCAAAATCAGGAGGTTCACAGAGGATGAGATGGGTAGGTGCCATTCAGGAGTCCGGACCAGGACACTGAGGCCAGACGAGAAGCTGCAGATAAGGTACCAGGCCCATGCACGCTGGGGTGAGCACCAGAACCCTTGCTAAGCTGGGTAGGGGACGTGAGGAGGGTGATCAGGTGGGTACCATTCTGGAAGCAGACAGACTTAGGCCAGAATTTAAGCCAGGGAAATGAAAATGGAAAATGGAGTTCTAAGCCTGGGGCTGGGAAAATGACCCTCAGGTTAGCATGAGGGTTCTGACCCCTGGATGGGCTCTTTCCCGCTTCCCTGGATCAACACAACCTTCCCCGTGTGGCCAGGGAGAGCTGCAGGTCTGAGTTCAGGCGTGGAGGTCACACAGCTGTGGTTCAAAACCCAGCTCTACCCGTGGACCCAAGCAGGTTTTCTAACCTCTTGCTGAGTTTCTGTGTCCTTATTTCTTTTAAACAATATATTTTAATGTTTATTTATTTTTGAGAGACATAGAGGCACAGCATGAACAGGGGAAGGGCAGAGAGAGAGGGAGACACAGAATCCAAAGCAGGCTCCAGGCTCTGAGCCATCAGCACAGAGCCCGACGCGGGGCTTGAACTCACAGACCGAGAGATCATGACCTGAGCTGAAGTCGGCCGCCCAACCAACTGAGCCACCCAGGCGCCCCTGTGTCCTTATTTCTAAAATGAGGTGAAATTTTTCCCCCAACCTCAAGTATTTGAAGTTGTCACACACAAACACACCTCTACAAACAGACTTGGTCACCTGTACAACCAGTACTCATTCCTCAGCGACTCTGGAGCTGGGTAGGTGCTGGGTAAAATTAGAACAACTCCTTCTGGGCTTCTCCCAAGGAGACATCAGTTTGACTTCCCAGCTGAAAGGGCTCCTTTGGCTCTTCTTCCTGACATCATCTCAACCTCTTAAAAAAACAATAAACTTTTTACTTCCTGACAGTCACAAGCCCACCTGGTAATTAAGTACTCAAGCTACAGCTTTTATTTAGAGAGCTTCCCTAATTATCTGGGTGGTTGCAAACTCCACCTGTGCTCCCGATCAATCTTGGGCCTGCATTAATCATAATAAAACATAACGGCCTGCAATCTAAAGGCGTGGCAAACACCCAATGGAGGCCATGGGGGGAGGGGAATTACACGCAACCATTATCGTATCGTAGAAATTCAGGATGTCCTTTTCTTGCTTTCTCTTTTTCTTGCCTTAGGAAGACCCAACACAAAGCAGTGGCATCAAGCAATGAGCAGAGTCTTGCGGTGGGAGAGAAGGCAGCAGGACGCCTGGGTGCTAGCCCAGCTCTGCAACCTCCAGCACTCACACCCCCCTGTGCAAATGGATAGACTGAAATAGGGCAGAGGGGCCAGTGGCAGACCGTTGGAATCCCTTGTAGAATAGTGACAACAAAAAGTTGTCTATCTATCTATCAATAGTGTCAACAAAAAGATCTATCTATCTTAGACCTCCTGAGTCAGAATTTTCAGGGCCGGTGCCCAGGGAATCTGTATTTTTCAAAGCTTTCCAGAAGATTCTTGAGGTCCGTCAGCCCCAAGAATCACTAGACGCCATAGATAAAATGCAGGCCCCTTAGGCTTCAATAACCACCCTTTCCTGCTTGTACGCTTTAGTTACTGCCATTGGTAGAAGACTCTGAATGCCCCATCGGAAGGAAAGAGCTTCATCACCCATTAAAGCTGTGCTGAGGGGTTTCTCAGAAACTTGGGGACTTATTTGGAGCTACAATGGTCTCTAGAGTGATTATGTTGGCATTTTGAGCTGGCCAACTTCAGGAAATTGCCCCATGCCTTATAAGACACATAGCATACCTGGTTTTTATTTGCTAAATACAGTAAAACCTTGGTTTGTGAGCATAATTCATTCCAGAAACATGCTTGTAATCCAAAGCACTCGTATATCAAAAGAATTTCAAGAACCATCAGCTCAGTTGTGATCACGTGACATTCAGCATCATACACTACTCGTATTGCAAGACATTGCTCATTTATCAAGTTAAAATTTATTAGAAATGTTTGCTCATCTTTGGAACACTCTCAGAACAAGTTACTCACAATCCAAGGTTTTACTGTACTCATGATGCCCTCAGATTCACCATGACTACCAAACACACTTCTCAGGTGAGGAAACCGATGCCAGGGGTGGGGGAGGAGGGGTTGAGTAACAATAATTCCTACCTTGCAGGCATATCGCGAAAAGTAAATGAACAAATGCATGTGAGGCACTTATTAGCACAATGCCTGACATTCAGAAGTGTTCAATAAATGTTTAGTATTTTTATTATTACCATCTGCATTATGATGATGATGCCAGAAACACAATAAATTTTCAAATAGATGAAAATGACTCTATAACTATAAAATAGGAGTTACTAACCAGTCAAACATTGACCCTTGCTCGGGTGCTCAAGCTTGGTACAAAATAAGACCATAGTTGTCCATTTCCACAAGAATCCCCTTCCCCACATCCCACTACCAGTCATGACATTCTGCCCCCTTAACCTAATACAAAAGTGGGCATAGGTGGGGAACATACATTGCCCAGGAAACCGCTGTAGTGATAACGGGTGGAAATGGAATTTTCCCAAGCTACCTCAGTATGCGTTAGTATCATATTTTAAACTAAAACCTCCTTACTATAATTTAGCCCCCTTCCTAGTTTCTTTGCCCTCCTTTGTAATGAGGCAAATTGCCTTTTACTTTGCCCACTATATCAGCATGCATGTTTATAGTTAATTCTCCCCTAAGTCTTCTTGACACAAAGCTGAACATGTTTGGTTTCTTACCTCTTCCTCCAGGGTCTTATTTTGAAAACATTTCATCATTTTTGTTGCTCTCCACTGAGCTTCCCTGGGTATCTCACTATGAGGGAATTTGTTTCAAATTGCATCAGTCATGGAAGAGAATTCCAGGGGAAAAAAAAAAAATGTCAGGCCAATACCAAACGGCTCGGCCCTTCATACCTTCAGGGGTTTTGTTCCCATTAACAGATCGCTGTGGATGCTCTTTTACAACAAGGGCCCCAAGGATCAAGAAGAGAAAATTCAGTAAGTAGTGAAACACCGTGAGAGAGAATCACTGCCCAGGTTTGCGTGAGGCTAGATATTTAATAGATCAGTGTAGGATGAGGGGAAATTTAAGAACATTATAGGAGGATTTTGTTGTAATCATTGTAATCTTTTTACCACATTTGCACCAGTAAAAGATTGGCTCCCAAGTGTAAAATCAAAATGAAAACAGCAAATATCACTTGCTCAGAGCAAAAAAAAAAAAAAAGCACATTTAATAATCAAAATCAAGGAGGTACACAATGAAGTTAAGGTAAAGAGATCCTAATGCTGTGTTTAATTTCCTAGAATGGACTTGGGTAAGTTACTTCAACTTCCTGAGTGTCAGTCACTCCATCCACAAAAGAAGAGGTGCTAGGACTGGCCTGAACTCTGCAGGGTTGTTTTAAGGCCTGAGTATCATAATGGACACAGCACAACACTGGTACGCAATAGACACTGAGAATGGTTGTTGTTGTTATCACTGTCCGAAGTCTTTTCTAGCAATGGGAAAGCATATAGCACAGGACGAGGTATGCAGTAGGTGCCTATGTGAGTTCATAAACTAGAAAACCTCCATCCTTAGCCCTTATGCCCTTCGTTGAACCTCATTACCTGCAAGTGAAAAAGCAAATGAGTAACAAAGTAAACAAACAAGCAAGGTGCTTGAGAGGAGGTAGTCATGAAGCCCCTTTTTATTGTGCGGACGGAATGCATACTAACCATTCCTGTGTTCTCATTTAATCGCCCTGAAGTTCAAGGACCACGTGCTAGGAAAATGCATTCAGCACTAGAAGCAGGACATCTCTTATTTCCAATAGAATTTGTTTTGAGTCGGGGCTTTATAGAACTCTATCCACGGTGAAGTCTCTGCAGGATCTTATTATAAGATGACCTCATTTTTATCTCACTTCCACAGACAACTCCTCCGATGCTGTTTTCTGAGGCTCCGGAGTATTATCTATGCCGTTCCTGGCAGCCAACACAGTCACCCCTTTTCTTCCCTCAAGTTGCTCACTAAGTTGATTACTAAGCCAGGCAACACCTCGTTTCTTTATTAGGACTTGCTCTCTGATCACGTTTCTGAGAAGTACTGAAAAAGTCATTAAGCATTTACATTAAAAAACGCACTGTCTTCTTCCATACGACATTCTAAACACTCGCTGGCAAGGTTAAACAGAACGTAATGCGAAATTTAAGACTCCTGAGGAAAGTGTTTCCAAACCTCTATATCATTAGGGTACTCTGTTTCGAGCCCCTTCTTTTGTTTGTAATTAAACAGAGACTTGGTTTGTTTGTCATATTACGAAAGCAAAATTGTATTGTAGAAAAATACAGATGAGCAAAAAGAAGAAAAAAACACCCACAATCTTACACAAGCAGATTGCCATAGTTCGCCCCGGGATGATTCATGATGTATGATTGCAGTATCTGTGTAGACTTAAAGGGGCGACAAGGGAAATTATTGGAAAGTGTCCATTCTCTCACTGGGGAGGGAGGGCAGGAGAGAGAGACGAACCATTATGACCACCAGGACCGGATGGATGCTGAGCTACCACACACCGCTGTCACCTTCCCTCTGTGCTACACGTCACTATTGCTGAAGTCTCTTTCATACACCAACCTTGCAGCTGGTGGTGCCTGGGAGGGACAGACGAAGCTAAGGAATGAAAGCAGCCTTGGCCCCACCATTTCTCCAAGGCACAGTGGGGACAACAGCAACACAACCAGCAAAGGTATTTGTCCCAGGGTTCCAGAAGGTGACCGGCAAGGAAACACTTGCCCCCGAACAAGAAATAGCTGTCAAAGGTCAGTGGAGAGCAGGTGTTGTATGAAGCATGTCGGATGAAGGAAAAGATGTGAAGGAGTGTCCCTTATTTCAAAAACAAATACACTGCAGGAAGGTCGTATTTTGAAAGTGTAAATCGAGGCTGAATCCTTCTATGACCTGAGCGAGGCCTACTCACCAAATATGGTTTAAGCGGGTGGCAGTGCCAGAGTCCCGCATACATTTTTCAAGTAAGATTCAGCTGCTCTCTCTAAAGTGTGAATGAACATGCTATGGTTCTGTTGCCAAGATGGTCACATCAGTCCCTTGTGTGCACCTGTTGCTCCACCCCCAAGAAGGAAGAGTCTGTTTCCCCTCTCCTTGAATTGAGGTGGCCTAGACTTGCCTTGACCAATATAACGCAATGGAAGGGACACTGTACCCGATGGGAGTGTTAGACAAAGACTACCAGGAGCAGTCCAATGAAATTGGGTTTATTGACTGGCTGCAATGAGAGAGAATGCACACCAGGGGAAGCCATGGAGTGTCTCAATAAGGGTGTTAAAATGGACTTATTATAGAGATTGGGTCTGTGGTAGGTGATTTTAAAAAGAGTTCAAGGAAGTGGGGCTTTGCTCTGCAATGGATGTTGTCAGGAGGCAGAGGTAATTATATGATTGGGTATCTTAATCATTTTTATCTAGAAGCCAGAAAGAACGGAATGAAGTTTATGTTATAACTAGTAAAGAAGCATCAGTCACTCATATAAGCCAGTGTTCTTGTTTTTGTCTGCATTTGGACATGACTATGGAGTGAACTTTTCTCTTTGTCTTGCTCCATCTTGAATACAGAATGACTTCAATTGATCTCAATCTTCAGTGAAAATGTTTATATTTAATAGGAAAAAAGCACAGCCCACCAGTGGGTACAGGACAGTTCCTAGCAACACCAAAGTTTAGCTGACAGTGCCTGGCCAGCTCCCAGATGTCAAGGATCATTTCTCTCTTTATAAGGGAATAAATGTTAAGAGGCCTGATAACTTCCATTCTTGCTTGGGTTAAGTCAGCCGCTTACTAAGAAGTTCAACTGCTTTGAGACCACCATACTATAAGGAAGTTCAAGCTAGTCGTGTGGAGAGGCCATGTTGAAGAAAACCATTAAATCCAGCTGAAAGCAAGAATTGTGGCCCAGGTCCTACAGCTGTAGTCAAGACATCCTGGCTAGTCCCTTTTGACCCATCTCAACTGATCAAGGAATAGAGATGAGCTGTTCTTGCTATCACCTCATGGAATTCCTGGTCCATAGAATCCTAAGAAATAAAATGGCTATTGTTTTAAGCCACTATACTTTGGGGGGGTACTTTGTGACACAGCAATAGTTAACTGAAACTAGTAGCAAGCAAGTTTATACTGTGCTGGTAAGACAGGCCCTTGCTTTACCCAACTGAAACAAAAAAGTTGGGCACTCAGAAGACCATCATTTAAAATTGTTTTTAAATTTGTCATAGGTTGGTACAAATAATAATTGGCTCATCTCTATACTACAGGGGCAAATTTCAGTACATTTTAACTCCTTGAAGAGAATATCAGTATATTAATAATCTAACTTCATACTTGTGAGAATACATGACACATTACTGATAGAACCAAGCACAATGAGGCTTCTAGCACCCAGTTGAAAAGCAACCAAGCATATCCCAAACTGCAGAGACTAGGGTATATTTAGATTCACTGTGGGGTTTTCTGACTCCATCCAGATCAACCCTAAGAAGAAGTTCTGAAGACTATAGGGAACATGCAAGAGATTGGAGCCAATATTTATTTTTTAATGTTTATTTATTTTGATAGAGAGAGAGAGGGAGAACACAAGTGGGGGAGGGGCGGAGAGAGAATCCCAAGCAGGCTCCATGCTGTCAGCACAGAGCCCACGGCGGAGCTTAATCCCACAAACCATGAGATCATGACCTGAGCCAAACCAAGAGTCGGACACTTAACCAGCTAAGCCACCCAGGCACCTCAGAGCCAATATTTAAACCCTTTCCAAGCAGGCCTATCATGACCAGGCCATCACTGAGCCAGACCTCAAGGGCTGATCCAGATGTACCCGTATCAGGTAGGCCTGAGCTTCCTAGTCTTGATCCAGCCACTCAGAGCACACTCAAACCCATTTCGCTCAAGCCTTTTGCAGAACTTCGTGAGACGCTGTGTTCTCAACACTCATTTTCAGCTCCAGATTACCATGGCAGCCAGCAGAAAAGTACGGGATTTCTGGTCAACCATCAACTGGTAGGTCAGCTATATCTGCTGGTGGCTGAGTTACCATTACTGCAGAAATAGAGGGAAAATACATAGGCATATATCCCACTACCAGGTTGCATTTGCAACAGTGGTAGCTTGGGTGGGGTAAGTTGACAAAATAAGTTGTATTTGTAGCAAAATGTGAAGTAGACAAATTTCTAACACTTCTCTGTTACAGTTTTTTTGCTTCCCTTCTTCCTTACTAGGTTGTACCATGCTCCCCTCCATAAACATTAGCTCTTCAAGGGCTGCCCACTCTCCATTTTTAGTATAGCATAGCCCAATAGAAGCATAATGCAAGCCCAAATGTGAACCACACATAACTGTAAATTTTTAATAGCCACATTGAAGTAAAAAGAAACAGATAAAATTAGTTTTTAATAATATCTCTATTCAACTTAGCATATCCAAAATTTTATCATTTCAACATGTAACCAATATAAAAATATTTAATGAAATATTTCACATTCTTGTTTGTTTTTGTTGTTGTAAAGATCCAATATGTGATTTACAAGTATAGCGCATCTGAATTCAAATTATCCATATTTCAAGTGCTCGACTGCTGTATGTGACCATGGCTACCATTTTGAATAGCATCTCTCTATTTAATTGAAACTCATCTGTCCAGTAATCCACTCTCTCAATGATTAGCTAGTAACCCTGTCCAATAAATTAGGTTAACTATGACATAGATGCACCTTCAATGTAATACATCAGCATTAACAGAGATATAGAATACTTTGATTAAAATGTCCAGGAATTATGGCAATCCATTAAGTGATCAACCTCTACTCGAATCACACAGGCGGGCTCCTATCTCTACATATGGTATCATTATGAAGGAAAACACTGAGAAGACTAAGAAAAATTTTTACATAGGCCAAAATTGATCCTGATTTCACATAACTTTAAGGTAATTTATTTTTCTAGAAAAATTTGCAGAGTAATAGGTAAACATATTCCAGAAAAATCTCTAAGCACATTCTTACTTTTCTAAAAACTTACCGTATCAAGAAAAAGAAGTCCGGAGGAAATTCTCCTGAGCAACATCTGTAGAAAGCATGAGAAGGACAAACCAAAAATCATGGAAAGAGCACAGGCTCTGATACCAGGCAGGCTTGGATTTACCAGGTGAACTTGAGCAGATGCCTCCTTGGCACTAGTTTCCTCAGGATGAGTGGGAAATCCCATTTTTCTGGCAAAGCCAAAGGGATTTAAACATACCCAATACTGTGTGAGACCCTGGGCAGACAATGTATGTTAACCAGCATCCTCTTTTAGAGTGAAGGTCAGTCATCCTTCCAATATAAATAGTTACTGCATTGGTCTATGAAAACCCCAAGAAACAGACCAGTAAGCCACAGTGCATCCTTACCCATTCACACCCAAATCCTGTCCTCCAGGTAGCGCCAGGCTGGCTACTCACAGGTGCAACGCCTTCCTGCAAGGCATACTGGGAAGGGTTCTTTCAGGAAGGTCAGCTCCCTGGGGAGCAAACGAGTTCTCACAAACTTTGTTTATTTTCTCAGTCCTAATTCTAGTTCTAGGAAACAGTATTTTCTGGTCCAAGAATACAGCAAACAAATCATTACTTTGCTAATGGCACAAGTGCTAGGCTTTTGGTCAGCCCGTGGATTGGCCACTTCTTAATCAGGTGTTTACCCTCATCCAATCAGCGGTGGCCTCACTGGAAGCCTGAAGTCAGCTAAGTGTGTGGACAGGAATTCATCCCAAAGGTGAGAAGGTGATGGGGGCAGACAGTCCCCTGATCACCATACTCTCACAGATGAGGAAACTGAGGCTCGGAGAGAAATAACTTGCCCACCTCACTCCCTGAGCTCAGGGATGGTGTCTGGTTGCTGTTGCACAGCCTTGGTAACCACCTCCCTGCCTGTATTATTAAAGAGTGCTATAAATAATTGTTGAGTGAGTAATTACAAGGCCAAAAAAAACTCAAGTTTGGTCTCCTACACTTGTTCTAAACCTTGACCGCACATTGGAATCCCCAGGGGCTTTTAAAAACTGTCAACCCCAGAGATTTATTTTAAAAATTCCAGATAAACCTAATGTGCAGCCAGCGTTAAGAACCATTGCACTAGTCCCCAGGTTCTTAACCTTGACGGCACATTAGCATCACTTGGGACATTTAAAAATCCCCTTGCTGAGACCACACCCCCCCAGGCCAATTAAATCACACTCAGTCCCCCGGGGTGATTCTGATTTGCAGCCAAAGTTGAGAACCTTGGTCCAGAGCAGCCCTTCTCAGATTTCAATTTGCACTGAATCCACTGGGGGTCTTATTAAAATGCAAATTCTGGGTCAGTGAGTCTTGGATGGGCCTGATAGTCCGCTTTTCAAAGAAGTTCCCAGGTTGGTGGGAATGCAAACTGGTGCAACCACTCTGGAAAACAGTATGGAAGTTCCTCAAGAAATTAAAAATAGAATTACCCTATGACTCACCAATTGCACTATTAGGAATTTATCCAAATGATACAAAATGCTGATACAAAGGGGCACATGTACCCCAATGTTAATAGCATTGGGTTTATAGCACTGTCAACAAAAGCCAAACTATGGAAAGAGCCCAAATGTCCATCAACTGAAGAATGGATAAGGAAGATGTAGTATACACACGGGAGTGAGCGCGCGCGCGCGCGCGCGCACACACACACACAAACACACACACACACAATGGAATATTACTCGGCAATCAAAAAAGAATGAGATCTTGCCATTTGCAACAACATGGATGGAACTAGAGTATATTACACTAGGTAAAATAGGTCAGTCAGAGAAAGATAGCTATCATACAATTTCGTTCATATTTGAAATTTGAGAAACTTAACAGATGAACAAAGGAAAAGGGAAAGAAAAAAAGATAAAAACAGAGAGGGAGACAAGCCATAAGAGACTCTTAAATGCAGAGAAAAAAGATGAGGATACTGGAGGGAGGGGGTTGGGGGATGGGCTAAATGGGGATGGGCATTGAGGAGGGCACTTGTTGGGATGAGCACTGGGTCATATGTAAGGTATGAATCACTAGGTTCTACTCCTGAAGCCAAGACTACACTGTATGTTAACCAATGCGAATTAAAAAAAAAAAAAGTTCCTAGGTGATGCTAATTCTCCTGGTCAGAGAGCCACACTTTGAGAAGCAAAGCATTACTATGCAGTCACTTTCAGGTTCTGAAAAAGCTCCCTTAATGAATGAATAAAAAAAGTTCTTGAGTTAGTTGCTTATTGGTTGACTATAGCAAATGGTTACTTCTAAACTACCTTAAAAATTCGGCAATGATTATTTTCAACAAATGCCTTCCCCCACCCCCACCCCCACCCTATACCCATGAAGATGAATTTCATGATTTGTTCATGTAGGATTTGGTATTGCTGAGTGGTTAGGAGCACAGAGAGTAGTGTCAGAATAGGCAGTTAGTTAGGTTCTAACAGGATACCTGGAGCCCAACAATGAGGAAGCCATGGCTGGCTATCTGGAAGGTCAGGGACCTGTGCTGGCTGCTCTCCACGAGAAGCCTGATCAAACTAGACAGGCCCAAGATGGCAGATGCCATGACAGGAAACCGGTGACCAAATTAGGAAGAAAAAGCAGAAAGCCTACTTCCTGCCCCAAGTAAGCAATATTTTGCCCCTAGTTAACAACTGCTGACGAGAGAGAGAAATACGACCCCCAGGACCCAGCTCATTTCTCTCCCCACCACCTTTCCTCACTCTCTCTCTCCCTCCCTTGCCTTCTCCCATCTCTTGAGTATACATTTCCCTTTAATAAGCTTTCCCACTTGTGTTACTTGTCCACTCTGCTGTATATCTGACCTTGAATTCATTCTCATGACAAGATCAAGAACCTTCAGTGATTCCTTTGGATCTGGCTGGGTCGAGGTCCCACAGCTCAGGGACTTCCCAGATCACCAGCAACTGTAGGTCAGATTGCCTTCCCCTGAATAGCTATGACCTTTGGACAATTTCCTAAACAGCTCAGTGACTCAGTTTTCTTATCAGTAGAGGTTTAAAAAAAATGTACGTATATGTTCACTCAGTAATCATCAGTGATGATTAGAGTACTTATCACAAATCAAAACCACAAAAAGCTATGACCTCACATCTGTTAGAGTGGCTGTCTTCAAAAACAGAAGAAATAACAAGCACTGCCATTGGTATGGCAAAAAGGGAGCCCTCATGCACTACTGGTGGGAATGTAAACTAGTACAGTCACTACAGAAAACAGTATGGAGGTGCCTCAAAAAATTAAAAATAGAAATACCATATGATCTAGCAACTCCACTTATGAGTGGAAGGAAATGAAATCACTATTATATATATTATATACAATGTATATTATATTATATACAATATAATATATATATATATACACACACAATGGAATATTAGTCAGCCATAAGACAGAAGGAAATCCTGCCATTTACAACAACATAGATGAACCTCAAGCGAATTAGTCTAAGTACAATAAGTCAGAGAAAGACAAATACTGTCTGTTCTCACTTATATGTGTGAGAATCTAAAGAAGCCAAACTCTTTGAAACAGAGAGAAGATTGGTGGTTGTCAGGGGTCAGGAGTGAGGGAAATGAGGAGATATTGACCAAACAATAAAACTTTCAGTTATAAGATGAATAAATTCTGAGATTTAATATACAGCATGGTGATTATATTTTATAATACCGCATTATATGCTTAAAAGTTGCTAAGAAAGTAGCTGTTAAATGTTCTCACCACCCATACATACACACACACACGCACACACACACAATTGTACTTATCTGAAGTGATAGATGTGTTCACTCATCTTATTGCAGCAATCATTTTGCAGTGTAACTTGTATCAAATCATCACATTGTACATCTTAAACTTACACAATGTTATATGTCAATTAAGGGACGATAAAGCTGGAAAAAGTATTTATGAATAAATACATATCGGTATCAAATGAGTTAACACATTCGAAAGACTTAGAACAGTGGCAGGCACAGAGTAAGTGCTAAGTAAGACTGACTTTATCGTTGTTATTCACTAAGCATTTGCTGATCATTCTGGAGCTGCGAAGGTCAACAACTCTGGAATATGACCAGCCGGGTTCACATGCCACCTCTGCTCATACCAACCGTTGGTACTTGACCTCTCTGCACCCCAGTTTTCTCATGCGCAAATGGAAATCGTGGTAGCACCTGCCTCTTAGGGTTGTTGCAAAGTTAAATTATATGCAACGCACCTAGAATAGGGCCAGACAAAAAATAAATATGCAGCAAATGTTTGTGATCACAGGCATCATCGTTATTATTACCATGTACCATGCGCTGGGGAGACAAAGGTAAATAAGAAACTTCGAGCATAGCCCTTGTCAGAGCTAAAAAGAAATCGCACATGTAAAACCCTTGATTTAAAAAGGTTGTACAGTCAGTGTCCAGTCATCCTTGAAAGTACAAAAAAAGAAATCCTGTCAGTTAATATCTTCTGTATCTGGAGTCATTCTCTTGGTTTACAACAGTTATTTCTACTCTTTGCTGTAGGCCTCTCATTTGCTTAAAACTGATGGCTTGAAAAGGGGAATTCATCTGGATTCCCTCCCCGAGCTGACAGTTCACTGCTGCTGTTATTACAATGATTTATCACTATTCTTTCTCTGCTGCCTTTGACAGGCAAAGGAAGGGTCTTATGTGCTGTCTCATGTCCTGACTTTGATAGACACATCCCCTCGAAAGAGCAGCTTATGTTTTCTGATCTCAACATCATAAAAGCTATATTGTCTGGTCGAGCTAAACCAAAATCTTTCAAATATGCACCAGATAAGTCTCCTACTTGTGTAAGTAATTGCTGGATATGTTACACAGAAAAGAATTCAATTCATGCAATAGTTCCCAAATAGGAGTCACTAACATGTATCAGCATGTTTCCTAAGCACCAGTATATATAGAATGGCGTATGGAAATTTGGGGAACACGATCCTCAATTCCTGCAACATCTGCTTGCTTCAGAGCACACATTGTAATGGCTCTCCCTTGGATTCAGGCAATATTGAGAAAATAACCCTTCTGAATAGAGATTGATACAAATGAAATGATAAAAATAGAGATGCTTTTGTATTGTTTGTATTTGTTAACACACACGCATTCGCCATGAGCCGGTAAAAATAATGGCCGAAAAATCTGGAAATATTAAGCATAAGTTGGAGTTTGAGATGTACCTTTATTTGTCTCCTATGGCTGCCGTAACAAATTACTACGGACTTGATAGTTTAAAATGACAGAAATTTATTCTCTCAAAGTTCTGGAGGCCAGAGGTCTGAAATCAAAGAGTAGGCAGGGCCCTGCTCCCTCCGAAGGTCTAGGAGAGAATCCTTCCTGCCTCCCCAGCTTCTGTGAGTCCAGGATTTCCTTGCCTATAGCTGTATCCCCACCAACATCCACCTCCCTCTTCACCTAACATCCTCCCTGCACGTCTCTTCTAAAGACTTGTGTTTGGATTTGGGACCCACTCATATAATCCAGAATGATCTCATCCTGAGGTCCTCAATTTAATTGCATCTACAAAGACCGTCTTTCCAAACAAATTCACATTCACAAGTTCTGGGGATTAAACTATGGACATACCTTTTGGGGGAGATGGTTGTTGGGAGGTCACCATTCAACTCACTACAATATCCAAAGGAAACCCTTATCTGTAATTAAAATTAAAAAGCAATTAAAACATCTGTCCTGTCAGTGACCCCAAAGGTTCAAAAGAGTTGGTAAGAGCGAGCCTGGGAACGCGGCAGAGCAGAAACCCCATCACCTGGACAAGGGCGTAACCCCAGCACCCTTGGTCTCAAGTGATGGATATTGGTTCATTTTCAGACTATATCCATACAAGAGAATTTTAAACACTGAGCCAACCACTGCAGATTGGAGCGGCTCATATATTATTTCTACCTCTGACTTCATGAAGAACACACCTACCTACTGCCTGCTCATTGGAGAGAGACTAGCAGAGGTGCATAGATGCATCTTATCGTCCATGGGAATCCCCAGTTCTTCAAGTATGAGGCAAGAACTAGATTTTTTTAAAGTTTGCATGTCCCTCCCTCTTTCCCTCTGTGTTCCATGTCTCCTTTCTGTTTATCTCTATAAAACTTGGGAAAAGGAAAGGAAGAGACAATCCTCTAAGAAAGCCATACAACTTTTCATTCATTTGTGGCTCCTAAGAAATCATGGAAGACAAAATGGTGGTGTGTTCCAAAATAGAAAAAAAAAAATGTTTAGGAACTTAAATTATAGCTTTTGGGAAATCGAAAATGAACAAGAGGTAGTTACTCTTGTCCCATGATGCAGATGAAGAACATGGGATTTCAGAGATTAAGTAACAAGAAATCGAGGAACTGGGAAGTAGACACAGTTCATTTGGTCCCAAACCCTTTTCTCTGGGAACCAAGCTGACTATTTCTGAACTGCCCTTTCAGGGGTGTGAAGGTGTCCAAGGCTGGCTCTGGGGTGTCAGGAAGAAGAAAAGGAAGTATTATTCTCTGAGGCATCTGAAACAGAGAGGGGGGCACTCAGTGTAAGAAACAGGGGTTTGGGGAGCTGGCTAAAGAGCACTAAGCAGCTAACAAAACTGGTGTCTTTAAGGGGAATTATTCTTTGGGCTTATTATGAAAATTCGTATCATGGAGTCCAGAAGAAATAGCCTGGCAATGGGGCCCCTGGCTACCACATGCTCTGGATTCCTGGCTTCAACCAGCAAGCAGTGCTGCTGCTCTTAAAAGAGAAAGGCTTTGGCGTCTTGCCTCCTGCCGCCCGTCCTCTCAGAGGGGAGGCCAGTGTGCCCAGGGGCCCAGTTGAGATACCACCGGGCACAAATGGGGTTGACCCATGATCCCCGGTGAGCTGGCACCCAGGGACCGCATTGCTCTGCTCTTTGCAGACTTCATCCCCCAGCTTCTCCTCTCTCAGCGGCCAAACCGAAGCCAACCAGGCCAGAAGTCACTTTTGAACGAATGCCATTCTCTGTGCAGAAGTCTATTCATCATAGAGCTAATGAAGCCTACGCTTCAGGGACCCCAAGGAGCAGGGGCCTCTCTCGAGGGGCTACAGGCAATTTATATCCATCATCTGTTATTATTTTTCTGTAAGACGACCCTCCAAATTGTAGATCCTTCTACAGATTCCAGAAACCTGGATCTATCCCACCGTTTATGGCTTTTCCCATGGAAGTTATAATTTATAGAACATAGAATAGGGACTTAATAAATATGAATCAGAATAATTAATAGAACACTTTTGACGTACCGACACTAGTTACAGGTACGACCTTTGCCTTGGAGAGGACCAAAGTATATTGGAGAAAGGAGATATGAATGAAAGAAGCACCAAAAAAATGTAACCTCTGACTCAAATAAATGCTATGCAGCTGCACTGTTATAGGAACAGACAGTTGGAGGACCTGACCCTGGCAGAGAGATTCAGAGGAAGCAACGGTGGACCTGAGAACTGAAGGAAGTAAGAATTAACTAGGCGGAAGGGAGAGGAGTAGGGAGAGAACTTTCCAGGCTGAGAAGACAGAAGCGCTGTCAAGGGAAAGACCAGTGTGTGTCCAAGGGACTGAGAGAAGGCCAAATCAGCAACAGCCCGGACAGCAAGGAGGATCTTGGTATAAAATGCATCTGGGAGGCAAACAAACCACACAGGGCCTCACTGGTCATGTGACAGTCTTCTGCCTTTATTATAAGAACAGCAAGAAGTAATGAAGCATGTTTAGTTCGAGTGTTGGGGTGAGGGCATGGATAAGAGGAATGCCATGAGCAGGTTACATGAGTTCCAGAGAAGGCCATGGAATCCAACCTGGCAGGGAGGGTAATGGTAGAGCGATTGGCTGAAGGCAAGAGGAGGGATTTCCTCTGTTGTACCAGGAGCAGTGCTGAAGCAATGGGAGCAGTGAGTTTATACGGGAAGCAGGTGCCCTCTGAGGGCTTTGTTTCCTGCTGGGAGTGGGAAGGTGAGAAGAGAAGCAGGAAGTTTGCAGAAAAGGGGAGATCTGGAAGATTTTTCCAAGGAGTCAACTCTCCGGGCACTGGGGCACTTTGCAGGGAAGACCGCTGTGCCAGGCCAAGGGCTTGTATGTCTCAGACCTGCTGGGAGGTGCCTGTGAAGCTTAGACGCCTTCTCCCGTGGTGTTTCGATTCAGGCTCCTGTCACAGGAGGTCCTTGGCATGGGTGGAAGGTCGGGGCAGGAGGACTTTACTTTAAATATCCAGGAAGTTTTCTGTCATAGCAAATTTGGAGATTCGAATGCCTCTTTGAGGCAAATCGTTTCTCTCTTCCAAGAAAACTACCAGCTCTTCTTGAGGAAAATTACAAAGGCACGCTAACCCGAAGACAGACCATTTAGAGGGCCAGAAAAGTGCTTTCTCTGGCCATGGAACCTAGTGTGTGCAGTCCCGTCAGAGCCACGTCTCGTTGGGTCCCAGGCGTCGGGCGGCAAGAAATGCCTCTTTGGTCTATTTGATTCGGGCAGCACTGGGGCTGCACGCTGTCACTTGTTCTTGGGGAGATGTTTGCATTTTTATGGGCATTTTTATTCTGACTCAGGAGGTCAAACTAATACACATAAAGCGATTGGCAAGCTGTCCATGTCATGCAGTGATTGAAGTTCAGAAGAGAGAAAGAAGAGGAAACATAGCAAAGGTTGCAGCCATCAGGGAAATTGCTAAGGAGGAGGTACTTGAATGAGGTCGTGAAGAACGGAGACGGCTGGGGACATGTCGGGGAAGGACGGTGCATCCTCAGGAAGGGAGCAGCTTGCGTGTGATTTCTCAGCATACTGGTCAGGCTCTATCACTTACTGGCTGCGTGGCTTTGAAAAATAAATAAATAAACTCTTTGGGTTTCCTTTTCCTTAACTGTGACAAGACCATGTTAGTACCTGCATGTAAGGCTGTACTGAGGATTCAATGAAGTAATTCCTAACCCTGTTTTTACCACAGTGCCTACGCCATATGAAGCAACCCATAAATATTACCAGTATTGTTTTGGGGTTTGTTACTGTTATATGTTAGAACATTAACATGCCAACCACTCTCATATTCCAAAGCAAACTTTGAGACCACCCAGCAGGACTTACCAAGCAGGTCTAGAGGAACACTTTGCAACACCTAGGCCCTCACACACACAGATGATATAAAAGGATCATGAGCAGAAATGACAGGGAAAGAGGGTCTCTTTTCAGAGAGTTGTGGGTGTGGTCTGGCCTGCTCTCACAGGGGTAACTTGTCCCCCACTTCAGGCTGGGGAAACGGACTTCACAAGCACCACTTTGGAGACCTCGATAAGTGGTCCCTCGATGGAGGACACAGGACTATGGTGTCTGACTCACTAATCAGAAACACAAAGAACAGACCACCCTTTTCTGCTGGTGGAGGGGAAGGGCAGTATTAGAATGGCAGGCATCCGGAAAGGTTGTTGGGGAACAGACATGAGGGTTTCCTGTTGACCATATCCCAGACACATGAAAAAGAACTGGCAAAAGGGCTCAAAAGGGTCACTAATAATAAAGACCTCAGAAACCACATTTGAAATGCCTAAGATCTTAGACAGGAGCCCAAAATGACCAACTAGACAAGCATTTACCATATCAAGGGAAAAACGGGTAAGAAGCAGCTAGTCAAGGTACGTGTTGAGGGGTTGGGAGGATGGTCTGTGGAAAGGAGGAGGAATTCTCTGGAGGAAGAAAGAACAGGAAAGCAACACCATAAGAGGAAGAATCAGCTGTTGACTGCCAAGCCCAAGGAAGGCAAAGGCTAACTCAGACAGAATTAGTTAAGTGCATCAGTGTATTAGTTCCCTACATCCCAAACTTGGTGACTTCAAACAACACAAGTTTATTGTTTTATAGTTTGCAAAAGTCGGAAGTCTGAAATAGGTCTCAATGGGCTAAAGTCAGGGTGTCAGCAGGCCTGTGTTCCTTTCTAGGAGCTCTAGGAAAGAGTCTAGAGATGTTTGCTCTATTCCAGCTTCTAGAGACCACCCACATTCCTAGGCTCGTGACTCCCTTCTACCCTCAAAAGGAGAAATGACCAGTTTTCCTTCTGTCATATCGCTTGGAGTCTCTCTTCTGCCTTTCTTTTCCTCTTATAAGGACCCTTGTGGTTACATTGAGCCCGGGTGAACAATTCAGGATAATCTCCCCCGTTTCAAGGTCAGCAATTAGCAAACTCAACTCTGGCTATAACATATTCACAGGCTCCAGGGATTAGTATGGGGATGTCTTTGGGGCACCATGAATGTGCCCACTACAGTCAGTAAGAATTTTCCCACCCTTCAGCTCCCTGTTGGCCTTAAATTCAACCCCAGACCAGTCAGGGGCAGCCTGGCGAAGTGTTGGAGGCTGGGAAACAGAAAAGAGCCAATGTGTATCTGTTTATCCACGGCATCAGCACAGTCCCTGAAATAGCATGAGTAATAAGTTAAATCAATATCCAGCGAATGTACGAATTCACACCCAGCAGTAATTGGGGGTCGAGTATGATTCCTGGTGGAAGCGGCCCCCTTAGACGCTCCCAGCCAGATTTGCCATCTCCAATCAGGGAAGCCCCTTTGCCAAAACTGAAACTCTGCCTTATTCCCCTTTAAATTATACTTATTGCCTTCACCCCAAACTCCATAATTGTGTAAATTACACCCTATAACATATGGTGCACACAGCTCCCTGAAAGGAAGGCCCCATCAAAATTTATAAGGCGAGAGTTTGCATCTCTGACTTGAAGTGAACTTAACCACTCAAATTAGAGCCGTTGTTCTATTCCGGAGAGAGAGAGAGAGAGAGTGTTCGGGAATTCCAAGAACAAGCAGGGCAGCGATACCCTCCAGCCACTGTCAGATGCAATCTCTGTTCCACCAGAACAGAAGGTGGGACTGAGGCACGCAGGCTTCTAAAAGAGGAAAGTGAACATGTCAGCTGATCAGAGCCAACTTTTGATTTTTCACAAAAAACGGGGGAAGAGGGCAACATGAAAGACTGAGAGCCAAATACAGAGAAGCAATGAGGTGCTTCCTGAGTGAAGAGATCAAGCCCCCTTGTTGGAGTGAGGGGTGGGAAAGTCAGCGCCTCTTGTCAGCAGTCCCGCCAAACTGGCCGTCCCACTGCAGGGGCTCAGGAATCTTCAAAAGTAATCGTGATGCTAAGTGGATAGTCTCCATGTGTCAGGAGTGTCCGGGGCAATAATAAGTGAGGGGTTACCCAGCACAGGAGGGCAGGTGAGAGAGGCGGACTCTTGTGTAGTCCAGGGAGGCTCGGCAGACCTACCGGTGGCCAGGATGAATTCTCTGTCAAAAGCAGCTATCCCATGCTCACCAAATAGTCTTCTGATTACCAATTTGGCTCATGGATTTAAGGAAGGAGTTTTGAATAATCCAGGACTTAACAATTAGTCAAGTGTTGGGAGCCATTTTGGGCTTGCAGGTTGAGACCCCTCCCTGTGTGGAAAGGTTGAAGCAAAGCTCCCGCCAGCCAAACTGGCGCCTAGTCTTACCTCCTTCTAAATAGTCTTTCAGGCTTGGATTTCTTGAATTGCTCTCATTGGCCCAAGGGATATAATGCTCTTTGGGTTTATGGCACATGGAAAAGGGGACCTGGAGTGTGATGTCTTGATGGCCAGAGTAACCTGGCCAGAGGTAACCTCAAAGTTGCCTCTTGGGATAGGTTACACAAGTTGATCATACAGAATAGCAATTACGAGCTGGCTAGAAATTAGCAGACATTAGGCCCCAAGACTCCTTGAACCAAACTAGATTTTCCCCTATAGGTATCACATTGTGTTAATCATCCCCTCAGCCCCACCATAAAACCTCAAGGCACATCTCTGTAAAGCTTCTCTCGGTATTTGATTAACAGACTGATAGGAGAGACTGTAAAGAGACTTAGGACCTTCCCCGGAGGTTAGCCTAGCCCAAAAGTTAGAAGCACTGTTTATAGATAAGGTACAAACAGTCAAAAAAAGTAGCTACACATATCTTCACTGATCAACAACAAATATTGAGCACCTCCTTGAGGTTAACATTTCACGAATCCTTTTGTAATTCTCATCCCCACGCTCCCTTATAATAAAAAGGCAATTACAAAATACTTTTACAGAAACTACCATAAAGAATAGATAGACATGAGCCCTTACGACATAGGCTCACTCACTCACAAAGGAAAAGAACTTAGACAAGCATTAGAGATCATGTCTCTACCAAGCAAATAATACCTCCTCCATTATGGTTAAAGATTATGGATAGAATGACTTCTAATCTACCTATAGATGACTAACATAGGTCTTGCGACAAAAATGTATGTTGTTAAGAATGTCTTGTCACTGATGTAATGTCACTCACTGCCTTTAAATAAAGAAACTAAGACTAGCAGGTCAGAGATGCCAGAATTGCCAGGACTGCCTGCTTGGTCATCAGACTACGTCTCTCTCACGGCTCTCTCACTTCCTTTCGCCTGACCGTCCATCCTTCGGGGACCCCTAGATTCGTCGGAAGTGGACCCCAGCAGTCATCTCCTCTGTACTTTAATAAACTTGAGTTTTGGTTTATACATCTAGTCTTAGAACAGCCTAAGTCATTGTCTGATAATGACTCTGGGCTTTCACAAATGCCCCATGCTGTGGCCATCCATTGAGGGCCACCCTGGCAGCTACTCACAGCTCTCTCTTAATTTTAGGCTTTGTTCTTTGGTCCTTGATTTATAGATCATTTAGAAATATTATATCCTGGGGCACCTGGTTCAGTTGGTTAAGTGTCTAATTCTTGATTTGGGCTCAGGTCATGATCCCAGGATCGTGGGACTAAGCCCTACATCAGGCTCCGTGCCAAGCATGGAGCCTGCTTAAGATTCTCTCTCTGTCCTCTGCCCCTCTCCCCAACTCATGCTCTCTCTCTCTCTTACTCTTCTCTCTCTCAAAAAGCAAATATAATAAAATTAAATTAAAATAAAAATTAAAAAAGAAATATTACTATCCTGGAATAACCACACATTCACATCTATACACCCCTCATGGCGAATTCCTACTCATCCTTCAAGGTCCAAATTTTGTGCTATATATCTGATAAGGTTGTTTTTTGTTTGTTTGTTTTCTGGCTTACCCAGTTCTACTGGGGTAGGGGGATGAGGGACATGGAGAAAATAAAACATAGAATAATTGATGAAATCTTAGAGATTCACTTGTTTTTTAAACTTTTTACATGAAGAACACTTGCTTAAGCAAATGTTGATACGGAAGCCAATATGTAAAACATGAAAACATAAAAAAATGGTTGAACTCTGGATAGAAGAAGCATAGAAGGCCAATAATCATTCCCTAGGCTTCCACAATGCACCCCTATCACAATAAAACTCTTATCGCACAGTTTGAAAAGCACTTAACCAGTCCAATTGTCATCTTACAAATGAGGACACTGATACAGAATTCAACATCAGGAAATGGCTGATACAATTGTTTCATGAGGTTCTCCGAAACCAGAGATGACAAGAATAACATAACATTAATACTGCCCCTTCCTGACTTTGGCATGCACAACTTATCAAGCCCACATGCAGCCTCAGAATCCTTCTCAAGCCACCATTTAAATACACTGCTAACAGTTAACTAGAGTTGACATGTAAGATTAATTTATTTACCATTTCTATTCTAAATAATATTTTTTTCTGTTCTAAATGTTAACACATATTATTTTATAACTATCCCATTATCATCTAGAGTCATTAATATTTAAAGGTGTAGAAAAGGCTTTAATAAGATAACATAAACCAACAGAAATCTCTTTTTTTTTAACATTTAATTAATGGCCTTACACTACACATTTTGGGAGTTGACCTTCCAAATCTAATAGTATAAAGCAAACAATTACTATTTGATTACATTTTCTTTACTAGATTAAAATGTAAAAATAAAGGTGCTCAATCTATTTCTTGGTGGAGGTGGGCAACGTCAACCCAAAAATAAAAAGATGGAAGGACCCCCTTGTTTTTTAACTGTCTAGGGTTTGGTTGATTCAAGCTTGGAGTGAAAAGTCAAAACATTTCAAAGTCTGATCCTGGCTTAGCCTTTACCATTTTTAAAATATTCAGCTCTTGGAGCACCTGGGTGGCTCAGTTGGTTAAGTGTCTGACTTTTGATTCTGGCTCAGGCCATGATTTCAAAGTTCATGAGATCAAGCCCCGTATCAGGCTCTGCAATGACAGTGTAAAGCCTGCTTGAGATCCTCTCTCTCCAACTCTCTACCCCTCCCCTGCTCGTGCTTGCTCAATATAAGTAAGTAAATAAATAAATAAATAAACTTTTTAATAAAATAAAATATTCAGCTTTCTCTTACTAAGAATTGCCTTTGGGGGTGCCTGGGTGGCTAAGTCGGTTAAGCATCCAACTCTTGATTTTGGCTCATGTCATGATCTCACAGTTGATGAGATAGAGCTCAGTGCTGATGGTGCAGAGCTTGCTTGAGATTCTCTCTCTCCCAATCTCTCTTCCCCTTATGCCCATGTGCGTGCTCACTCTCCCTTTCTCTCTCAAATAAATAAAATAAACTTTAAAAAAAAAAAAAAAGAATTGCCTTTGTGGGGAAAGAGGTGAATGTCCTTAACCAGGTCAGCAGAGCTGATTCAAACATATTGGCTGTGTACCAGCCACAGGTAGGCTTGAAAGCACAGCACACAGCCACCTGCTGGCTCTGAGACCCAAACTCTCTCCTTAGGTTCCTGTGATGGGGTTCAGGACCTACTACTTCAAAATATAGCACCTTGGCATGTTAAATACCTTAAGTTGAAGGAATTTTTTTTAATGGCAGAAGCAAGAATTTTACTCTGACCTCTCCCACCATCCACTGCCCTTCTTCCCTGAAACAAGTCATAAAATTCCTTTGGGAAAAGTATGTGGCCTGGACAAGGAGAAAGGAAGATATTCTTATCACCAGAGATGGGAACTTGGGGCCAAGAAATCTGTACAAACTTTGTTAAATTAACCCTTACCTTCCCAGTTACTTCTTCACCATGTACAACCCCCAGCCCAATTCCTTTGTCTTGTCAGTTCTTCACAAATATGTGTTTTTTGTCTAACAGATATTAAAGCTTCCTGCTCTGGTCACTTCTCCAGATCTTCATTTTCTTGTGAGGGCTCCATGGATGTGTAAATGTACACTAAAATTTGAATGTTTTTTTTTTTCCTGTTGATCTGTCTTTGTCAGTTTCATTTTCATATACAGCCAGATTATCCTAAGAGGGCTAAGGAAAATTTTTCCTCTCCTACACCTGCCTATAGGCTCTTAAAACAGAAAAAGTCTTCTCTTTTGGAAGAACATGGGGAAAAGTCATTGCCCTTCTCCCTGCCCCCTTACTCCTCTTCCCCATAAAGAGGGGTCATTTATCTACTTAGGCTGGTTGGGACAGAGCACTTAGGCCCACTAGCCAAGTCCCAAGTCTCCATCCATCTTTCTCCATCTCTCCCACTCTCTGCCCTGTTTTCACATTAACCTTTTCCATGCAGTCAGCCAGTGAGACAGAATCTTCCTGTGTCTGGGTTGTGGGCTCAATGGGAGGTGGAGAAGAGACCAGAGAGAGAATGGAGGGGAAGCTCATTTGAGACTTAAGTTCACTTCTCAACGTCCATTCCTGCAACTGACAGACTCTGATCTTTTTGTGACTCTGAGTTGTAGAATCTGAAGGACAAAGTCAACATATAGTTTCTTTAGGAACCCCGATACTGCCCAAGATGGGGTTCTATGCACATTGTATTTGTGCATGTATAGTGTGTTAGTTAGTACATGTCTTCTTGTTCATCATGGTTCCAGATACACCAGAAAACTTCCAAACATCTGCTAAGACAAATTTTAAGTTGTCTTTAAAATCATTAAGTCTCAACCAAGTGGGAAAACTTTCATTTTTCAAAAAAAAAAAAGAGGTTCTGTGATGGGATCCTCCATCACCTCCACCCCTCCACTGACTCCCCACACTGCAAGCACCTGCCCCATACACAGGTTCATGGAGCTTTGCCAAGGTCACTTTACTGCAAGTCACACATCAGTTGTCTTTTCTCTAATAGTAGTATAGAGTCAGTGTCCTGGGTCTCTCACAGGACTAGATGGCGAAATTAAACTTCTGCCCTCCCATCCATGTCACTTCCACACTCTCTTTGTGTGTCTCTTTGTCAAATCATTACTAGGAGTGACCATGAAATACCTGAGCCTCCTGCGGCCAACCACAGTTAGATTCAAGACATGCCTTTTCCTTCTCTGGTTTAGGGTCCAGCAAACCTTCCTGACACTTGTCTCAATTACTAGCAACGAATTCGTTTTCTGGCTTAAATCATGAGTCTTCAAAAGACTGATTTCTTGGGAGACTGATATGAAGCTCTGATTAGCTACTACATATATTGATATATACGATTTGCTGGGGTCCTTGTTCCGGCGAATCTAGGGGTCCACGAAGGACGGACGGTCAGGCGAAATAAAGTGAGAGAGCCATGAGAGAGACGTAGTCTGATGACCAAGCAGGCAGCCCTGGCAATTCTGGCATCTCTGACCTGCTGGCCTCAGTGTCTTTATTTAAAGGTAGTGAGTTACATTACAGCAATGAGTGACAGCCCATCAGTAAGCATAGTTTGAACAATAATGTGTTTTATCAGTAAAGCAGGGATTTCCTCAATCTTGCAAGTTGTTTTCAAGTAGTTAGCATATAAATTTAAGGCTAGGGGAAAGGACAGGAAGTTACCTAGGCCTGCCTATGTTAATTATCTATAGATAGATTAGGAGACATTCCATCCATAATCTTTAACCATAATGGAGGAGGTAGAGACATGATCTCTAATACTTGTCTAAGTTCTTTTCCTGTATGAGTGAGTGAGCCTATATCGTAAGGGCTCATGTTTATCTGTTCTTTATACAAACAGCAGTTTCTGTAAAAGTATTTTGTTATTGCCTTTTTATTATAAAGGAGCATGGGGATGGGAATAGCAAAAGGATTCGTGAAATGTTAACCTCAGGAACGTTGGCTATTGTTTGTACCTTATCTGTAAACAGTGCTTCTAATTTTTGGGCTAGGCTAACCTCTGGAGAAGATCCTAAGTCTCTTTACAGTCTCTCCTATCAGTCTTTTCATCAAATACTGAGAGAAGCTTTACAGAGATGTGCCTTGAGGTTTTATGGTGGGGCTGAGGGGATGATTAACACAATGCGATACCTGCAGGGAAAATCTAGTTTGGTTCAAGGAGTCTTGGGGCCTAATGTCTGCTAATTTCTAGCCAACTCATAACTGCTATTCTGTATAATCAATTTGTGTAACCTATCCCCAAGAGGCAACTTGAGGTTACTTCTGGCCAGGTTACTCCCATTCAGATTTTATCCATCAAGACATCACACTCCAGGTCCCTTTTTCCATGTGCCATAAACCCAAAGAGCATTATATCCCTAGGGCCAACGAGAGCAATTCAAGAAATCCAGGACTGAAAGATTATTTAGAAGGAGGTAAAATTAGGTGCCAGTTTGGCTGGCAGGAGCTTTGCTTCAACCTTTTCCACCCAGAGAGGGGTCTCAACCTGCGAGCCCAAAATGGCTCCCAACATCTCCCCCCTTTTTATTTTTTAAATGCAAAGTATGTAATGGGCACATTCTAAGCGATATAGGTTGAAGGAGCAAGTACAAAGCACAGCTCTTACTCATAGATTGTCGGTTACAGTCAAAAGACCACACGAAAAACATCGTAATTTTTTTAAAACATTATCCAGCCTCTATTTCCTACCACAGTCCTGACCTGAAATCCACAGCAGTAATCACATTCCTGAGGGTCTGGCATCAGTCTGGGTAGATCAAAATACATTCTAAACTCTATTGATTTCTTAGAGATTTTATTTCCATGATTCTCAACATTATTTTACTATTAATAAAGTATGGCAGCATATGCTGGTTTAATAGGGGAAGAAGCTCTGGAGCCACTCCTATTTTTCTATGGCCTGTCTTCTTCAGGAGAATATTAGGATAAATTTCAAATCAACACAGAGGCCTAGTGACCCTATAGCCAGGTGTCCTGGTGACTCTTACTAAGACTGTGCCTGTCTTAGGTTACCCGCCCCACCCCACCCCCACCCCCGTGGGGAGTCTTACCCGTCATTGGCTAACCAGCCCTCCTTCAGAGTCAGACCAGCCATTATTATGTTCTTGTCATATTACAACCTGGCATTTGCTTCAAGGCACCCCCATCCACCAATGAGGGCCCTGGTCTAGGACACTGCCTTATGGGCCTGAGTCTTCTCCTTAGGTAGTGTTACCAGGGCCAGTATCTTCTGGTCTCCAACATACAATGAAGAATATGGGAGGAGTTTCAAATCCTCGGGTTACCTCTGGAATCAGAATATGCACCCTACTGTCACTGTTTCAGGGCTAAAGCACTTACAAGTTTACAATAAACTTTCCTCCAAAACCCTGCTTGTCAAGTACGTTGTCTTAGGCCTCAATTCATAAATGTTTTTGGGACCTTGTAAATCTTTATGGAAAATTTTTCAAGTTTTTAATAATTTTACTAAGAAATATAAATATAAAAAGAAATATATCCATATAGTAAAACAAATTCAATTATTACTAGAGCTTAGTGTTAGCTCAAGAGCTAAACACTTTTTCCTGAGGTGTCTGGGTGACTCAGTTGGTTGAGTGCCTGACTCTTGGTTTCAGCTCAGGTCATGATCTCATGGTTCATGGGTTTAAGACCCACATCAGGTTCCATGCTGATGGTGTGGAGCCTGCTTGGGATTCTCTTTCTCTGCCTCTCTCTCTGTCCCTCTCCTGCTCAAGTGTGCTCTCTATCTGTAAAAATAAATACATAAACTAAAAAAAAAAAATAACTAAGTTTTCCTTCCCCTCTGAAACCAAGAGTTCCATTCCCCAGAGGTAATAATTTCTTTTGTGTAATTCTTTTTTTAAGTTTATTTATTTATTTGAGAAAGAGAGAGAGAAAAAAAGAGAGAGAGACCATGCACAAATGGGGAAGGGGAAGAGGGAGAGAGCAAGAGAGAGAGAATCCAAACCAGGCTCCATGATGGCAGTGCAGAGGCTCATGCGGGGCGCCATACTACAGACACACACAAGGTCATGACCTGAGCTGAAATCAATAGTGAGACACTTAACCAACTGAGCCACCCAGGTGCCCCTGTGTAATTCTTATGGGCTCACTTCCGCAATACTAAGTGGAATCATAGACTTTATTTTTTAATTTGCTAACTTTAAGCATGATATATTGGCTCTCTGCAATGAAAATGAGAGACTGAGTTCATTTGTGCTGGCTCCAATACTATGTCTTCTGTATTTCTGTATTTCATATTTTTTACTCTCTAATTTACATTCACAAATCTTATGCATTTTGAGTCTTTGAACCATTGGCTTTACACAATATCTTTCCCCCATTAACTTTAGTCAATATACGATGATGAGGGAATAGGGCCCCCATATTTGCCTTAGTACCTCACATGCTCACAGTCTTTGTCTCCCTTCTCCCTCAGTCCAACATGTCATTAACTTTATATGACCAATGTCAAGGTTTATAACATGTGAATCAATATTAAGATAAATCTAAGAGTTTCATGCTTTATTTATTGTCTAAAAGTTTTCTGTCTTACTTGACTGCCCCCATCCTGGGCCTTCTGCTAGACAGAGAAGGCTTTGGTCATGACTTTTATTTTTTCCTTCTCCCGTCTGTGTTACTGGGCTGCCAACTTCTTCAATTCCTGGAATATATGAGGCCAAATAAAAGAGTCTTGAGGTCCTTCACTGGCCTACTTTCCTTTCTTCAGCTTTCAACATTTTCTTATGTTTGTTTTATATTTAATGTCTAAGATTTTTAGTTGTACTTAGTAGGAAGAGTGGAAAGTATGTCTACTCCATTTTCTGAGAAACAGAAGTCTGAACTCCTTTGTAACTTTTCCAGAGCATTTTTTTTCATATTATCTCTCTGGGCGGTAAAACCCCTGAATCCTCACATGTCAAAAAATGTCTTTACTTTGTCCTCACTAGATACATAGTTATACATAGTTATCATGAGAACGTAAAGACTTCTAAGTTCAAGGACTTCTGGTTTTAGCTCTCACATGTAAAGAGCTTGGAAGCTGTCTTTCTTCTCTTACAGTCATAAAGAGCTGAAAAGCCTGAAAAATCAATGACTTGTCATGGGCCCGTCAGAGAACTGAGGTTTCAGGGCAAATCACGGCCTAAAATCTAAAGAAATGGGTGAATCCAGAGAGCCATTTAGGATCTGTTTCCCTGCAACAGAAGTCACTGGAGCCATAAACTGATAGAAATACTTACATGGTAATTTCGACAAATTGCTGGAGGCTAGATGCACTAGCAGCAGAGTGAGAAGCTCTTAGGGACCACAGCCTTAGGGCCCCCCCCCCACATTCTTGGGTTTTTCCTCTTGGAGCCCCATTAGATTCTATGGTGAACATCTAAGAAAGATCCCCTAATGGCTCTAACAGGAAGAGGGCAAAGATAGCCATTGTCAGTGCTCTCCATAGCGAAAGCCAGGAGAAAAGACTACCAGAGACGTATCCCACTTGGAGGTAAGACATTTTCCCTCTCCAGCCATCCTATTTCAGCTAGTCAGGAATGGGGAGGGGGGGCATGAGTGGTTAGGAAACACTTGTGAAGGTCACAGCCCTGTGACACAAGCCTGCTAAAAATCCGAGATTTAACCATAAGATTACAAAATGCTTCCCCTTCCACATACTTGGCCACCAGACCAGAGGGATCGGCGTGAAGAGTGGATTGCATCTGAAAGAGTTGCAAGACATAGACTCTCTGGAGTAGGGAAGCCCAAGCCAATAGGGGAGATAGAAACAAGGTCACTAAAGGAATTTGAAGTTCCTGACACCTGGATCTACAGCAAACCTTAAACACAACTCAATGCCTTGTCAAATTAGCATAAAGTATCACTAAAGGTCTATTTGCCTCTGTTTCTATTAACCGACACCTTGGGCTTTCAGCCAAAAATTACATGGCATGCTGTAAAGGAAACAAAAAACAGTCTGAAGAGACAAAGCAAGCATCAGAACCAGACTAAGATATGACATAGATATTGGAATTACACAGGGGATTTAAAATCACTATGATGAATATGCTAAGGGCTCTAATGGGAAAAGTAGACAACTTGCAAGAAGAGATAGATGGGTAAGGTAAGCAAGAGTGACTAAGCATGTTCTCATGTTCTCCTTGAATAATTATTAATAGTGCCTCCTTTTTACTTTCAAACCTGTCCTGGAGTAGGTAACAAAACATATGGGCATCTACTGATATGTCACCCTAACAGATATCAGATATTGATTTCCACACACATTTAATTCCATTTTTCTTTTTTGAAAGCTCCTTGAAGAATAGATACTCTACTACTGCTGATTTGAAACTTTGCAGGTGTCTTGATTATCCATCATAGCTATGCCAGAATGTTTCCTAATTTGTAGAAATCAAATTGTTTATGGTTTGAATTTTTTCATTCAAAAGTTTTAACAGTCCCTAAATTAAGCCATCAATAATCTAAAGGTCATTTTTCTAAAAGGCATAAAAACTGGGAACACAAGGTATAGAGGATTGTTTGCCCATCCTCCTTTATCTGGTAACCTCCTCCCTCCCACCCCCACTGTGAAAGCAGCCATTTTGTAAAGAAAACCCAGCCCACTGGCCAAAGTTCATTGGTCCAGGGGTAGATACTTGCCACAGTCCGAGCCAATCAGAGTCAACCAGAGTCCTTCCCAAGGAATGCATTAATTAGATCGCAAAGAGAATCCATGATTCTCTGGGTAGGTAAGGCCCTAAGATGTAAAGATTTGGAATTATTGGTGGCTGTTCTCTAATCTGGTGGAGAAAGGAGAGAGAAGGGAAGGAAAGGGGGACAGAGACAGAAAAGAATGAAGTCAAAGAAGCAAAATTCAGAGACAAAGAGAAAGTACTAATGTCATTTGAATACCTGCTTGTAGTCATTTCTAAGGCTAGCGGTCTCCTTATCTTTCCTATTGTCTGATTGTTATCTTCCCCAAAAGACCCAGATTCCTGCCAATAAGTTTCCTTTTTCCATAAGTAGAATGAGTTTGCTTTCTGTCACCTTTGGGTTGAGGAGTCCTAACTAATACAAGAGGTTAATGTATATGTCCCATTTAAGAAGGATCTTGTGACAGGAAGTTCACAGAGAAGCTACACGGTTAAAAGCCTTTACTTTTAAGCTGAGATGCCCTCGAGCAATCTGCTGCAATTTCTCTCCTTACCATTTAGGAATCTAAAGGCAATTTTTTAATATCCTCTCCTCGCTTGCTGTTTCTCTAGAGTCATTCAACCACCCTTATCCTTTCAACTGTTTCCATTAAGGAAAATAGCACAGACTTTTAGAGAAAAGGTTGTTTGGCCTCATAATCCCCCTGATTAAAAATCTCTCTCTCTTTTTTTTTTCTATGTAAGCCATTTCCAGTAGTTACTTTTAAAGCATCAAGGCCTGACTTTGAAGCTCATGAATCCATACAGAGGGTCTTTGTTATAGGCTGAATGGCACCTCTCCTCACAAATTCATGTGTGGAGGCCCTAAACCTCAGTGCTCAGAATGTGACTGTGTCTAGAGACAGGGTCTTTAAAGAGGTGATTAAGTTAAAATGAGGTCACTTAGTGTGGACCCTAATCCAAGATGACTGATATCTTTGTAAAAGTAGAAAATAAGGCACAGAAATGTACAGAGGAAGTAGATGGCCTCATACAGTCCACAGAGCAGGGCTTCCGAAGAGACCAACACTCTCAACAGTTTTTTTTTTTATTTTTGAAATTTTCATTTATTTTTGAGAGAGAGAGAGAGAGAGCAGGGGAGGGGAAGAGAGAGAGGGAGACACAGAATCTGAAGCAAGCTCCAGGCTCTAAACTGTCAGCATGGAGCCCAACATGGAGCTCAAACCCACAAACCATGAGATCATGACCTGGGCTGAAGTCGGACACTTAACCGACTGAGCCACCCTGGCACACTGTCAACATCTTGATCGCAGACTTTCAGCTTCCAGAATTGTAAGAAATTAAATTTCTGTTGTTAAGTCACCCAATCTGTGGTATTTTGTTATGGCAGCCCTAGAAAACTAACACCATCTGTATTAGCTGGTGTTCTCCAGGGAAACAGAAGCAGTAGGAAAGATGGATGGATGGATGGATGGATGGATGGATGGATGGATGGATGGATGGGTGGATGGATGGATAGATAGATAGATAGATAGATAGATAGATAGATAGATAGATAAGGAATTGGCTCATGTTATTACGAAGCCCAACAAATCTCATGATCTGCATTCAGCAAACTTAAGACCCAGGAGAGTCAATGATGTAATTCTAGGCTGACTGCCCACAGACTTGAGACCCAGGAAGAGCTGATGTTTCAGTTCAAGTCCAAAGGCAGGAAAAAAACCCAATGTCCCATCTCAAAGGCAGGCAGGTAGGAGGATTTCTCTCTTATTTGTGGAAGGGTCAGGTTTCTTGGTCTATTCAGGCCTTTAACTGATTGGTTAAGGCCCACCCAAACTGGGGAGGACAATCTGCTTCGCTCAGTCTACCAACATACACGTTAATCTCGCTCAGAAACACCCTCACAGACACACCCAGAATAATGTTTGACCAAATGCCTGGGCACCAGTCAAGTTGACACATAAAATTAACCATCACACTGTCTTCTAAAATGAGATATATAACTTAGCCACCTAATATTCTATATTATTGAAACCAAGACCCACCTAAGCTCTCTACAAGTATATTAGACCTCATTTAGATAGAAGTCGTCTGATATCTCAATGATCCATTGATTTAGGCACATAAAGCTTCAAGTAAAACTGTCCTACCTGCCAGTAACTTTAATTTCCAAGTCAGATACCATTGGGATGCATCAAAGATAACAAACCTGTGGGGAGAGAGCTTTCACACAACCGCAGTACTTGGAGGTACTTCACTTTTTAAGACCACCTTCACTCTCCTCTAATCTAGTGCATTTTATGAGGAATAAAAGGAGTTTTCATATTAAAGTTTGCTTTTGGCAACCTGGAATATGCCTCACTGCTGAAGAGGGCAATCAGCAAAGCTGTCATCCATTCCACCCACCTCTGTGACTTGTAAACATTCTGTCGGTTGAGCTTATCCTGCTTGTTTTTGGCAACCAACTCCCTTCAATGGTGACATGTATAAGGATAATGGCTAATTATCAGTTACAGCCCGTGACATGTGGCTGATTGGGTTGTAATATGTGGAACTGGATAAAAAAAGCTTTGTGTAGGAACTTTGTGAATTATCAGAAAATTACACCAGTCCCTTACAAGTTAAAAGTGCCAGAAATTTGAACAATATGGAAGAAGAGAGAACCAGCATCGTCTCCTGGACCCGTTTCCTTCCTCCTGTCAAGCTTGCTGAAATTCTTTCATCTCCACACATCAAACCATTTACTATTTCATCCTCCAAGTGATTACTCTTTGAAACTTCTTTAGGAAATAAGAAAATTATCAATTGTTAAGAGACGTCCATTTTGTTTTCAAAACAAGAATATTCGATACATTCAACACAAGAATATTCGATACTGAAAAACCTGGGAAATGCAAGATCATTTGAATATAAGTGTCAGGTAAATATGGTCAGGGATCAATACATGCAGAGCTCTGAGAAAAAAGAGAAAGGACGGTTGAAGAATCCATTCGCTCGTCCAAAGGATCTTCACAGAAACAGCATGGTTTGGGCAAAACTTTTTCCCAGTCTTGTGAGGGTTTTGATATGTAGGTCAATCACGCATCCAGGTTTGCCTGGGACACCCCTGGCTTCCTCATGTTCTCCCATTGTAACTATTAATAGTACCTCACTTTCCTCTCAAAAGTGTCCTGACTTGGATGATAAAAATATATGGTAGCCCTATTGATTTGTCTCTCTGTAATGGAGCCCTTGTGGAAATAGGCTCTCAACCAAAAGAATAACCTCCCTACTGGGAACCTGAGTCTCACCACAGATCAGACCCACTAGCCGGCCCTTTCAAGCTCGTCATAGGCCAGATTTAGCCAAATGGTTTTAGCAAGACAGCACCAGGAGATATTTGGTGACCCAGCTCAATGTCTGAGATGGAAAGAGCACAGCTATAGAACCCCGGAGGCTCCTCCTTCATCTTCCCAAGATAGCAATATGATACCACATTACATTTAATCATGTAACTTTAGGTTCTTCTTGGTAGTGATAGTCTTTCAGACTTTCTTTGTTTTTGCTGACCCTGGCAGTTTTGAGTAGAGCTGATCAGGTATTTCACAGAATGTCCCTCAACTGGAGTTTGCTTTATGTTTTTCTCAGGATCACACTGGGGTTATAGGTATTTAGGAGGAAGACCAAAGAGGTAAAGTGACAGTTTTCTTGCATCTTTGCTACTAACATGACTTATTACTGTTGACATTGACCTTGGCCACCTGGCTGAGGTATTCTTTGTCAAGTTTACTTACTTTTCCCCCCTTTTCCATATTGTGCTCTTTAGAAGGAAGTCACTATGCACAGCCTGCATTTAAGGAGTGGGGAGCTGTACTCCACCTTCTTGAGGACAAGGAATCTACATAAATTATTTTTAATTCTTCTGTACAGGTTTTTTCTTCTCCTCCATTTATTTAATTATTCAATCATTTATGTCAATATGGACTCAGGGATATTTATTTTATACTTTGGGTTATAATTCAATACTATTTTATTATTCATATTGTTCCAGTTGGGCCATTAGAAGCTCTTTCTATTGGCTACTGTGTCTCCTTGACACATACTCCCATCATTGCAGTGGGGATTCATTTTTGGTTTGGTTTGGTTTTGCTTTTGTTTTTGAGCATCCCCTGACTTTCTTACACTACAAGACGATCCAGGCTCACCCTGTAAATTTCCTTCCCAGATCTAAAATCAGCCGTTTCTCCAAAGAGCCCTGGATCCTTTTCCTGGAAAATCATACTAGAGACTAAGGTCTGAGCTTAGATATGTGCTAAATTCAGATTCACCCAAATCCAACTGAATTGTGAAGAAGCTTTTAAATATAAGCCTATTTCTTGCACATAACAAATAGATAAACTAATTTTCCCCATCTTATTTACAGATACGAATCATTTTTGGCCTTTTTATAAGAATACTTATATCTTAGCTCCTACTGATTGGATAACATTGGTGAGGTAAATAAAATTAAAATGATAATAATAATAGTAATGGTTATAGCTATGAGGAAAACATTAAGCTAAATACTGTACAGACATTATCTCATTATATCCTAATGGCATCTTTGAGACATAGACACTATTATTTTGCCATTTTATAGATGATGAAAGTGGTATTGCCCTTGATTGTCATTCTGAGAACTACACGAGAAATCACTGATAAACCCCCTAGCACAGAGCATGTAGAAGTTGCTCGATAAATCATTATTTTCTCACTTCTTTGCCTCTAGATAAAAAGAAAATGGCCCAACTTCAGTAAGACATTAGCTGTAAAAGTTCAGCTCATGGTTTGCGAGATGAAAAATATAGGGGTCATATTAGCTCATTTGTTTTCTTTGTTGCTGTATAAATGTTATCTGACTCACAAAGGCTAAAAATCAACCTCCTTCATGAAAGATTTCAAACAAAATGAAGATATATTTATCTGATAGTCAAATCTGTTTACAGAGTTGCCCTTTATATAACCCAAATTCCCAGACACCAACAGAACCAAGACAACATATCTGGAGATCTTTAAGTAGTCTAAGATACTTTTCTAAAACTTTAATGTTTGAATTAAGATGGAGAAAACATTAAATAAATCCACCACACCACCTCAGTTTATAAAACTTTTGAAATTGTACAAAGTTACCAACTACCTAAATAACATGCATAAAAGTTCTGGAAGCTTTGTCTCTCCAAGGGAGTAATTTCACTAGTGTGATCAATCTTGGGCAAAAAGGTTGAACTACATGCAAATCTGCAGGCTTCCTGAGAACAGACAGAATATTCTGAAGAGTAAAAGTCTTCTTTTTGATCTCCGTTGTCTCTTTCAACTATTCCCCCATCTTGATATCTTAGGAAAATGAAAAATGAGGGTTGCAGGCAAAACCAAGGACATGCATCTTGTAAGCAGCAAAAGTGGTATCAGAATTTCGACCAGAACACTCTTTCACAGCCCCTGTGCTGGCCTCACCACAGCAAGAAGCTTTATTTACAGCAGACCCATTTCCAAACTGCTAAGGGCGACACACTCCACTCAAAGAGCCCTTGCCTTCCTTCCTGACACTCCAGATCATCTCTGACAGCCAGGCGTAAGACCCACCTGCTCTGAAAAGCCATCCCCATGGGCAGTCTGCTCTCAGTCTTGGACTCCCCAGATTTTGCTCCTTGAACCAATCTCTGGGACTTCCCCTTATAACATATGGACATCCAGTGTCCCCGGCTGAATTATGAGCTCTCCCAGGCCTGTTGCTATCTCAGTTCTCTCTCCTGCTAAGCCTAGCCCAGATGGCCTTGATAACTATTTCTGAGTTCTTCTCATTGATTGATTATACCTGGGGTGATAGCCTTGGTCTTTAGAGGTAAAACGAGAGCAACGATGTCTTCCACCCTAACTGTTGGGCAGGCAGGGGGCTCGGTGGGTACCTGCCCTCAGCAAAGGTTTTCTAGAGCTCCAAGAATGTTCCTTTGATCAGATTCCTCTGCAAGGGAATAATGGAGCTTAAAACTTTTTTTTTTTTAACAAAAGGGCATAAAAAGTGAATTTAAAAGCAAATGGGCCAAGGATTTTCCCTAGGAAGTCTTTCAATTTCACACATAGCAAATTCCTATGGTATGGACCTATTAGAAATGCTTTTTTTAGTGTCTTTATGCATATTTATTATGTTCCTCTACGGCTCTATTACTGCTTAATTTGACACCAAGCCTCCAAAGCCACATCTTCTTTCTTCTCATACTATTAAAAAGGGGCAAAATATTTTAATCATGAAGCTCTGTATAATTTAGAGATTATCTGCCGTCTGGGTGAGTTACAGCAATAATCAAAGGGAGGCTGGGGATTTATAAAACTAAGGCCCTAATTTCTTGACAGGTGTTCTGTTTGGTATGGAATTAACCTCTTTTCACATGTTCTATATACATAAGAGCACATCATTAAATATATCCTTGGTACACATAGACAAGAGACAGACTCTACTAGGTGAGAACTACGCACCACCGCCGTAAGCCAGGTTCTATTACTCACTGATGAGAGAGAAATAAATGATGGGAGATTCTATCAGCTGCACAGTCTGAATGTGATTGAACAGCCCATTTGGTAGCCCTGGGGGGACCAGGAGTTTTGATCCAGCTATTGGTTACATTCTCTGCTGGAGCCAAAAGGAAGCCTGGGGTTGGCTACTGGGACCCGCGCACTACTTGCCAGTGCCCAACCAGCTTAGTGCAGTGATTAAATACATACACCAAGAGTCTCACAGAACTGGGTTTGAGTCCTGGAGCCACTACCTGCTAGCTATGTGTCCTCTGGAAAGTTACATGACCTCCCAGAAGTCCAGTCTCCTCATTTCTATAACATTGACATGCATCTTAGCTACCTACAAGGTACAGTGAATGAGGAAACATGTGGACAGCACACAGCATAGTTTACCTACCAAATAGTTACTGCTTAATTAATAACACTTCTTTTCTGGCAACCTGATTAGTATCTTGTTATCTATTCATTGTTGTTTGTTTGTTTGCTCACTCAACAAATATATTTTTGAGCCAGATACAAAGTACCAGGTAGTGACTGTATATCGATGAATAAAACCTTGTGCCTGTCTTCATGGAACTCTCCATCAGGAGGGGACACATGTATTAATCAAGTAAACAAATAAAACTTAAAATTTCATAGAAGTTCATAAAGGGAAAGATAAGGTGTTAAAGGAAGGAATGGAAAAATGGAGGGAAGAAGGTATTTGGATAGAGTATTATAGCAGATGGAAAACATAATTATAGTAATTGAGGAAAGTTTAGAGACAAACTACTTGCTTAAAATGTGTGAGGAGGGTTGAGAAGAGCTAGCAGGAGTGGTAAAATTCTTTGGCAGGGCAGGCAAGGGGGAAACTAGCAATCTACCTTTACCAACCCAACGGAGCAAGGGAAGGAAGCTTTCTGCAGTTGCAGAAAATGTCCTGTTGATCGTGGCTCCCAGTGGAGACGACAGAGCACCCATGGGACTCATTAGAGAGAGATCCCAAGGAATAAGGATCCTGACCTCGCTCAACCCCTGACTTTGATCCCAAGAGGAAGCCTGCTGGTGCCTCCCAGAACACAGAACAGAGTGGAGAAGGGCGGGAAGTGCATCCGAGGATCAATTAGAAATACCCAACACAAGTAAACAAGAAAGGCTTCTCTGAGAAAGAGGCCTGTAAGCAGAGGAAACAAGATTGCAAAAGAACCAGCCCAGTCAAGTCAGGGAAGGATATTCAAGACAGAGGTAACTAACTGCACATGCAAAGGTCCTGAAGAGTGGATATTTGGTAAGTCCGGGGACAAGCAGAGGTCAGCGGGCCATGACCACAAAGGGTAAAGGGGAGGAAAGGGCATAATGAGTTTAGAGAAGTTCTCAGGGATCACTGAACTCCCTGGGTCCTAAATCAAAACAGATAGATTTTTCTGCCCACTAACTGAGTGCCAGCCCCTATCTTTTGGCCTCCCAACTAGTAGAGGATAAACCTTTTAACTTACAGTAAGTTAAAACCATAGAAAGTCTTCTGAACTTCTATTTCTAAATACCATTCTATCCGTCTGAAATACCGATTCTTCTTCTTCAATCTATACTCAATGCTAAATCCGAAGTCAAGTTTGAAAACATTTCTTTGAAATCAGCCTGACTTAACCAAACTGGAGAGAAAAAGAGGTATTTAAGTAATGCCAGACGGTGCTGAAAGATAGTCCAGGAAACTCTTGATTAAAAAATTCACCTTCTGAGGCATCTGGGTAGCTCAGTCAGTTAAGCATCTGACTCTTGATTTCAGCTCAGGTCATGATCTCACAGTTGTGAGATAGAGCCCCGTGTTGGCCTCTGACAATGTGGAGCCTGCTTAGGATCCTCTCTCTCTCTCTCTGCCTCTCTCTCACTCGCTCTCTCTCTTTCTCAAAATAATAAATAAACATTTTTAGAACACATTGTATAATATGCACCTCTTTCTTCAGTGGCAACTAGGGGAGTGGTAGATCACCAGAGCTAATGAAAAATTATAGCTTCTTTCTAGCCCTACCATCTGAACCCAGAGACTCCCCATGATAGAGGTGGTAAGGACAGTAGAAGAGGGGTCCTTGAGTTCCAAGTGCCCTCCATGAAAACACGGACAACTCACGAGGCCAGTGCCATAGTAGCAGGAGGATGGAGTCATTAAAGAAAGGTTCAAAAATAGTCACATCCAGAGGTTGGATTGGAGTTGGTGGTTGTGGTTGGTAGAGGATAAGAACTGGATGGGAAACTTTATCACCAGTTAACTGAGCATGAGCAACAGATGAGAAGTGGGATGGGGGTTATATTTGTTGCATTGCTTTTTTCAATTCTTCATTCTCTTCTGTTGTATAGAATTACGCATCAATGTTGTCACATAAATACAGTATCCCCCAATGGTGTAGGCTATGTATTCTTCTCTGCCTCCTTGATGTTCCTTAGCTAGTAGAGGCGTTCAATGGACTTGTGTGGTTTGACTCAATTTCCTATAGTCCTGTCATCTCCCATGAGAAGAGCACACCCCAAGAATCCACATGAGTAGATATGAGCCTGACTGAAGTCCAGCCTAGCCCAGCCTAGATGGGGCAAACCACAGCTGACCTATTGATACGTGTGTTTATCACACAGCATTAGCTGAGCTGTTTGTTACTCAGCAAGGACTAACTAATACCAGATTTCTTGCAAATGTGTGGGGATAGTGGCTGGAATTGATGAGCAAATATGGCTAAGCTGGAGTAGTTTCTAGCATATCTTTATGTCAAACAATGCATACTGTTATCTCAGAAAATGGCTGGCTGCAACCTACCTGGGACTTCATGTCTCATTTTCAGCAAGGTCATGTATGTAAGGGCTCTGAATTTCACCCAAAATAACTATTTCAAAGCCAGATGGATTCTACTAGCATCACTCAGAAGAAATATTGGCATCATGTTACTCTTTTTCTTTGTTGTCCAAAGTGTTAATTCTAAGACTTATGAAGCTTCAAGATCCTGCCCCCGCCTTGGGAGACCCCACATATCAGATAACTGCAGTGTTTCCTTCTTCCCAATGCCTCTACCTCGCCCCCAGAGCTTCTCAGATGGACTGTCTCTTTGACCATTCGCATGGCTTTTGTTCCCCAGCCCACCCACATTTGACCCACATTTGACCATACTCCTTTAGACATGATCTCGCTAGAAAGATACCAGAAAATCTCTATTGGATGTTTGAAACAGAGGTGAAAAATGTCAGTCCTTTTCTTGGAAACATCTGTAAAAAGAACAGGGATGGAGCTTAATTATCTGTCTAATTCCTCCAATTCTCTACTGAACCCAAAATACAGATAGCAAAAGGAACAGCTCCAATAGCTTCAGAAAGAACCCATGCCAAAGTGCGGCCCACTGGTTCAAAGCCCTGCTATGTACTGGATACTGTATGAGGGACGAGGAGGAGTATAAAGAATAAGAATAATTTTCCTGCCCTCAAAGAGTTCACGGATTTAAAAAAAGAGAGGGGTGTCTGGGTGGCTCAGTCGGTTGAGCATCTGACTTCTGCTCAGATCACGATCTCACGGGTCATGGGTTTGAGGCCCACACTGGGCTTTGTGCTGACAGCACAGAGCCTGCTTCAGGTTCTGTCTCCCTCTCTCTCTGCCCCTCCCCTGCTTGTACTCTCTTTCTCTCAAAAAATAAACATTAAAAAAAAAAACTTTTTTAAGGTTTAAGCAAACACTATTACTAAGAGCAATAATACTTGACAATGAAAACTAGCTCATGAACTGGCCAAGCTCTTTTTTAGATATATATATATCTCATTAAATCCTTGCAGAATGCCTGCTATAGACCAAGTGTTTGTGTCCCCCCAAAATTCAGATGTTGAAACCCTAACTCTCAAAGCGAAGATGTTTAGGGATGGAGCTTTGGGGAAGGAATTAGGGTTAGATTAGATCATGAGGATGAGGCCTTCATGATGAGTTTCATGTTCTTATAGAAAGAGAAGACAAGGGGCGCCTGGGTGCCTCAGTTGGTTAAGCGTCCAGCTGCGGCTCAGATCGTGATCTCACAGTTTATAAGTTCCAGCTCCACATTGGGCTCTGTGCTGACAGTGTGGAGCCTGGAGCCAGGAGTCTGCTTTGAGTTCTGTGTCTCCCTCTCTCTCTCTGACCCTCCCCTGCTCACACTCTGTCTCTCTCTCTCTCTCTCTCAAAAATAAATAAACATTAAAAAAATTTTTAATAAAAAAATAAAAAGAAAGAGAAGACAAAATCTCTCTTTCTTTTTCTCCGTGGGGAACGCAATCATGCTGGTATCCTGGTCTCAGAATTCTAGCCTTCAGAACTGTGAGGAATAAGTGTCTGTCGTTAAAGGCCCCAGTCTATGATATTCGGTTATAGCAGCCCCAACTCATTAAGACAACGCCCATTTTATAGCCAGAACAACAGAGGCTTGGAGAGGTCTATAGAATTCAAATAAGATCACACGACCCATAAGCGGTGGATGTGGCACTTAGGCTGGGTTCCCGGCTCTGACCCTGAAGACCCTGTGCTTAGCCACTGCCCTTCCTCCCTCTCCATGGTCACAATGCCATAAGGCAAGAGCCCCAAAAAAGGCATTTACCAAGCGACATGGCCGTACAGTGGAGAAAGTGGTTCTCAGGGGGCATAGAGAATCGTATTACAGAGAAGATGAGCACTGAGTAAGAGAATCGAAGAATGCATCAGATCTTACACACAGAAATAAAAGGAAAAGTCATTTGCTCAAAAGGAACAGCATTTGCGAAAGCACAGATGTATAAAAGATCACAAGCCATTCAAAGAGATATGAAGAAAAGGGCAAGGAGGTGGCAACAAAGAGGAAAAGATGACTTGAGCAGAGAGGTACGGAGGTAGGTTGGTGCCCAACCAAAAAGGACCCTGAAGTGTCTTGCAAACTAAGTAAATTCTTAGTGCCCTTATAGGAACCATTTTTTTCTTTTACTTTTTCCCCTGATCTATCCTAGTTTGCATTTCTTGAAAATGAATCTCATTTTGCTGTTTATTACCCATATATTGAACCTGTCTATATCTCTTGGAATAAATTCTATCCATCATTCTTATTGGATTTATTCCAGCGCCACCCCGGTTTGTATAATTTGCAAATTTCATTAACATTCTCTTTACTTTCTCTTTGAAACCATTAATAACATTGTTGCATATGATCAGGCTTAACACCAATCTCTTTGGCACCCCTACTAATCAACCACCTCTGGCTGGATGTCACACTATTCATCACCATGCCTTGTTTACAGACCCCCTAAAAATTATCAATCCCGATGACAGTGTTCATATCCACACCAGTGTCAATTAATTTCATAAGCAAAATTTTGTGACATGGCATCAAATGCATTACTAAAATCAAGACGTATTGCAGTGACTTTGTTCCCCTCCACTGTGAATTTTAAACAGCTTTCAGACCCATCCTGGGTGATTTATTTGTGGTAACACCAAGCTGCTTATTCCCTCATGATTCCATTACTTCTTAGATGTGCTGGGTATTTTCCTCCATATACTTAAACTTCCTAGAGGTAATCTCAGGCATCATTCCTCTTTTTAAAAAGATAGACGAACACATCTGTTGCTGGTCTGAACTTCCGTGATCTCTGCAAATATATCAAGTCATTTAAAAAACAATTCCTCTTTTCCTCCTCTGGCAGCTTTTATGAAGTAGCGAGGGGCCTCCGCTGGCTCTGAGCTACCCCAGGGAGCTGGTGTTAGTCACCTTCAGGGTCAACGAGCCTGTGTCACTGCATATGGAGAAAAAACATCGCGGTTTCAGGGGCTCCTTCAGGTCCACCCTGCGCCTCCGTTTCTGGGATTTTTTTTCATTACTCGCCCCTCCATGCAGATAGTCTACGCCATGAAACATACTCAGGCCAATGGCCCCACTGCCAGCCGGTGCCTCCCAGATGCTGCGGGCTTTAGGAGCACAGGTGGATTCAAAGTAAATAATTAGGAATATAAATCTACTGTTTAAAAATCAGAACGTACCCAAAAGCTGTACCCTGGTGACTTCTGGCACATAGACCATCCTGTGTCATTATGTTTCTTTCTCATTTATCCCTGGCTATGACCCCTCACCCTCACTGCCGCCGACGAGGATATTTGACAGACAGTAAGATATAAGTATACATATCAACAATTTCTATCCCAATGTCCCTCTTGTCTCAAAATAAGAAAGGAGAAAATACAAAAGGAGAGAAAAGGTGGAGCCGTTGGCTGGACACTCCTGTGGAAAAAACAGTTTTACCACGAATTACATCAAAACTCAGGTGGGTTTTGGAGGCACCAATGATTTTTTAATCATTGCTCCTAAACTATGCAGGTTGCGTCTCCCAGGTACGCGCAGGATCACTTTGCTGCTGACTCATCCTGGCAGGCGTCAGTGGCAAGGTTTCCAATACACACACCCTTTACCGCTAAGACCAGGCTGCAACGGGCATTTGGTCACGGTTGCTCTAAATGCTTCTCTGAATAAGGTTGGCTTCCCTCTAATACACAGATTTGCAGATATGGGGCCTCAACCTTCACTAGGAGGCTTTGAGATGTGTGAAGTGTGTGTCTTTGAAAAATTATGTTTACAGGCGTGTAAGGACGGATATGTGAATAAGTATATTTTCTCTGCCTCTGGCTATCTGAGATACAATGGGCTTATGTTCACAGCGGCTGATCCACAGAAAGTCTCAACTGAGTCTCCCTCATTCTGACACCAGAGTGTAGCCTTCACCTTGGATCAAACCTTCAAGCCCTTCTCTTGCCAGAGCACAAGCCCCTGGTCTCAACATGGGTGTCTTTATGGTGATGTGTGTGGCCACTGCACAGAGCTTCTTGGACACTCTGAAGGTCCACCCTGGCACCCTCCTCACACCGACTGCCCTGATCCCAGACCTCGTCACAAGGTAAAAGCACAAAGCATATCACTTTCATATTCCTCTGTATATTCATTTATCAGCCATGTATCAAACATTTGTCACGTCATGGTTCTAGACACTAGGGTATCTTCAACGATGAAGATGGTTTGGAGTCTACCCTTCAGAAAGTAAAAGTGAGGGTAGGAGAGGTCATAGGACACATACAGAGATAGAGAAAAACACATAATACCACACAGGGGGTGATGAGGACCGCAAACATGAGATTATGAGAATTCAAGGGATAAAGAAATCGTAACTGGTTTGGGGAAATCTAGAAAGGCTTCACAAAGAAGGTAGGATTTATTTATTTTTTTAATGTTTATTTATTTTTGAGAGAAAGAGAGAGACAGAGACAGAGAGAGAAAGAGTGGGGGAGGGGCAAAGAGCGAGGGAGACACAGAATCTGAAGCAGGCTCCAGGCTCTGAGCTGTCAGCACAGACCCTGACGTGGGGCTCGAACCCACGAACCGTGAGATCCTGACCAGAACCAAAGTCAGACGCTTAACCAACTGAGCCACCCAGGTACCCCAAGGAGGTAGGATTTAAAGGAAAACTCAGAAAGCTGAGACAGGGAAGGCTTTGCATACGGAGGAACCTCGGTCTGTGTTCCATCTGGGCCCTCACAGAGGTCAATAAGCCAGCACATGTGATGGTGGAACATTCATGAATATAAATGAGTGACATTACAGGCAAAGGCCTTGAATGTCAAGCTGAGTCTGAATTTAATTCAACTGGCAGAAATGCCTTCAAGGAGGAATAATTTAATCACACACCTTCTGTCATTCGTGTTGACCTGTTGACTGATGTTTCCAAATCCTGTGTGCAGCTGCCCTTTACATGTCCTTCATGTAATTTATGATGTTCCATCACATGAAAGGGCCCACAAGGGAGCCTACACAAAGGCAGATCACAGAAAGCCAGCCTTCAGCAGTACTCAGAATTGGTGAGGAGGAGTTTAACTGGAAATTCTACATGTGCTAAGTTTAACCTAGTGGGACTCATATCTTTCACTGAAATCCTCTTCTCCCTTGGCCCTCCTTCAATCTCTGGGAACATCTTTGTCTGTCCCTCCCTTGTTTCTCATACCTCTGCCTGCTTTTATAGTAGGCTTTGCTCTATTCCAGAACTCCACTCCTGCCCCTTCTCTTTTTTTACCACCATATCAACTCTGGGTTGGGAAAAATATCTTAGGATGTCATGCCCCCCAGCTTGTATTAAGACAGGTGCAGCATCCAAATTCACTTTAGATACATGGTTCAAGCTGAGAAATTAACATCAAAACTTTTCATGAAACCGTGAAACTTCCAGGTCCAAGAAAAAAAAAATCCAAACCTTTCCCATTGGAAATATTCCCACAGCTCAAATAAGACTGCCACAGGACTAAAATCCCCAGTGAAGATAAGCTCACAATCAAAATTTAAAAAACAAAGGGAGATATATACTCATCCTAAGAAGAATCAGCAGTTGCAGCAAACAGTAGAACCAGTATTCCAAGAACTAGAAATGCCTGCAATACCTAAATACTAAAATCTAGTATTCTTAAAATCATCAAAGAGAACAGAAGAAAGAATAGAAACATTAACAATAGAATAAGACATTGTGTTTTAAAATTTTTGATCTCTTTAAAAAATAGAGTATGACTGAAAAAATGAATGCACAGAGATTGAAATATAAAATGCAATGGGCAAATTAAACAACAGATCAATGAACCAGAAAGAGATGCACACAGGCATATAAAGACATAAACAATGTCAACGAGAGGTTCAAGTATGTCTTGAATAGAATGAAACCATCTAGCGTGTATCTATTAAGATACACACGAGAAGAAAATAAAGAAGAAGGAAAACAACATTTGAATTTCCTGGGATTGAAGAAAAATTTAAGTTCCAGATTGAAAAATCAAAGCGAGGTCTAATCTTGATCAATAAAAACAATTAGAGAAAATTATTCTTTTCAAGACAACATTGACCTAATAATAAAAAATTTCATTCTGTACAAGCCCACAAAAAGAAATCCTGACAAATTCCAAAGACTAAAGTAATATACAGACTAAATTCTTTGTATGTTCTTTGATGGTGATATTTAAAAAGAAAACAATAACAAAGAGATAGTCAAGGAACATGGAATTTGTACCAAAACCTTTAGATGGCCATTAGAGGTGTGGCTAGAAGAGTGACATGACCAGGTATTATATTTTAGGAAATTGTCTCCAGGTGTAGCATAAAACATGGCTCTGAGAATGAGGCCTGAGTGGAGGTAGGGAGGGATCCAGACAATAGACAATGAGGACCAAGACAAGAACAGAAGGAATAGAGAGAGTGAGATGCATTTGAGAAGCATTTTACGGAGCTAGAAAGTGATGATGTGTTGATTGGATATGGGATGGTCTAGCAAAAGAGTCTATGACTCTGACTTCTGGTTGGGTGAATGGATGTAGGGACCTTTCATGGAGGTGGCGAGCAAAGAGACCAGTGGGAACCACCATGTCAGCCCAGCTCAGGACCCTACAAGATCCTAGGTCTCACGTTCCATGTAAGTGATAGCTAAAGCCATGAGTACAGATGAAGTTACTAAGAAAAGCATATAGAGTAAGAGGAGCAGAGGACCCAAAAGCACTCCGAGAAACAGAGCACTTAGGCTCTCAGTACTGTTGAGAGAGATCAAGAAGCAATAGCCACAGATATATGAGGAAAACCAAAATTTCATACGTGATGAGAAGCACAAGTGATAAGAGCAGGGCCTATTCCCAAGAGAAGTCCCACAAACCAAGGAAAGAGTGTGTTCATTGGATTTCTAGTTGTGGGGGTCTTGGCAAGAGTTTCAGCAAAATGTCAGGAATGGATGTGGGACAGGTGTGAACTGAGGAATGAGGGTGGGGTGAGGAAATGGAAATGATCACTGAGGTTCCTGATCCCCTGGCTGCGCAGGCAAGGAGACAAGACAGTAGCCTAAAGCTTACCTGACTCAAAAGAACGCTAAGCCTCTCACACAGGTAAAACTGAATTTAGCAATTTGTTGGAAGGAAGAAGCGGGGAAGGAAGAAACGGAGAGGTGGGAAGGACGGAAGGGAGGGAGGGCACGAGGGAGGGAAGGAGGGGAGGAAGGAATTTCATAGAGATTTAGTTCCTGTCGAATTTCGTTTCTGCAGATAGATTTGAATCTTTTAAGCTCGCAGAAAATTTAAAGTATACAACTCATCTCATTTTCCTTCTTAACTTGGTTTATAAAGCATGTAAAAGTCATCCTATCCCAACGTAGTCAAATATTTTCCACACGGGTGCCTACAAGCTTTACTGCGTAAGCTTCATTTAGATCTTCTCACCCTTGCTTTGGTCTTTGTGTTTCCACCAGACCATCTGTAAAGCACTTAGGAAGTGGAAGCCAAATTCGAGCCAGGGAAAGGACAGTGGTGCTTCTCCATCTCTCATCACCCCCATCAAGAAACAACGTCTCGGCTAATGAAATGAATTCCTCTAAAGGCCACCGCTCCTGGTCCCTGAGTTGTAGGGATACAGTATAAAGTGTCCTGCCCGACACGCTCAGTCACAGATTCCTCTGACGGGTAAATGTAGAGGCTCCTTTCTCTATCTAGAGTTCTCTTCGTCAAGAGTAATTGTGTAATTCGATACATGGCCCCTCCTTAAAGTTTAGGGGATAATTTTCATTGTGTTGTGTTGTGCTTTTGCTTGTTTGTGTGGCATAGTAGCACCAGAAACAAAGAGCTCACCCCCAGGATCGCGACTGAGTAATATTTTTTCCTGAATACAATAGGGGCTTGGGGTAGAGATTTTAATGGGAAAAGCAGAAAAATACAGTATTAACAACCCCATTTAGAGTCATGATTTATTTCCCTGATTTGGGTTTTCTGCCCTTTTTGCGAAAAAAAAATTATAAATATAGTTGAAAACGTTTATCACCTGAGATGCACCATTTGGAAAAGAAAACAGGAGAACATATTTTTAAACCATAAATTTCTTCTGTGTTCACCCCTCGCATAAATAAGCAGCCCCAGCCTTTGCAAGAAATATTAAAGTTCATTTAAATTGCAAATCTGACCTTATTAAAATGGCTTTCTCAAAGAGCCATAAACAAATAGAGTGCGTTAGTAATACTGCCAAACAACAGAATACATTCTCATCCAGTTCCATAATTAAAGTGGAAAAATAGAATTTTCACAGTTCTGAATGACTCAGAGATGGAAGAAGAAACATGTTATGACAATCATGAGGTGGGGAGAATGTATCCATTTGGAGGGTCCTTTCTAAAACCATCTCTGTACGATTATTCTGAAAGTCAAGATAGGCTCTTATGGGCAGCTTGGAAACATTATTATATTGTTGCTAATCTAATGTGCTTTTGAATACCGTTCTCTACAGCTACCACATTCCCCCTTAATGTTGGAAGCACAGCTATTAAGATTTACCGTGTTTGGGGTAAGAATAAAAATGAACAATTAAGAATAAGCTTGTATCTGCAAATGGCTAGGAAGAGCCAATAAATTTCAGAATTAAAAGCCAAACAGGCTGGGCTGGTTACCAGGTTTATGGAAAATCCATTCCTGGAGGTATATTTAAATTAGTGGATTGTCAGCAAGCAAATGGTTTCCTTTTACTTCGAAAACTAATCCAAGGTGCTGGAAGCCACACAAATCAGATAGAGTTGAAGAAGAACTTGACTTGGTTCTACCTGAGTGTAGCAACTGTGAATCTCTGGTTGAGAATGTGTTTCCATGAGATTCAGAGCCAAGTAATGAGAGTAATGAGTTTTTTAAAAAGTAAAATGAAGGTGCCGGACGGACCAAACACTTAAGAGTTCTTCATTGACTTAAAAAGATATCACCACCCAAAACATGCTAGCTTCTTTAATTTTTTTTATTTTCTGGTGAGCTGTGGTTTTTTATTAATTTATTGACTCATTCTGTAAATGTCTCTAGAATAGAATACCTATTCTGTCCTAAGGATGTAACATGAACGAAGTAGACACAATTCCTGCCATCACAAAATTTAGGACTTAATTTCATATAATCTGTTTAAGAAGGCAGGATAAATTTCACCTCGTTTTATGAACATTTCTAGCAAAATGATTAAAATAAGCTTCGTTGCTTAAATAAGTTGTTTGTTGGGGTGCCTGGGTGGCTCAGTCGGTTAAGCGTCCGACTTCAGCCAGGTCATGATCTCCTGGTTCATGAGTTTGAGCCCCGCGTCAGACTCTGTGCTGACAGCTCAGAGCCTGGAGTCTGCTTCAGATTCTGTGTCTCCCTCTCTCTCTGCCCCTCCCCCACTCATGCTCTGTCTCTCTCTGTGTCTGAAAAATTAATAAACATTAAACAATAATTAACAAATAAATAGTTTGTGATGAATGTGTGTGTGTGTGTGTGTGTGTGTGTGTGTGTGTGTGTATCAAAGCCAAATTCATTTGTGGATATTCTCTGAGATTTTAATAATTTCAAGTCCCTTTCACAGAGAGCAGTTTGTACCTCAGACAAGCTGACATCTAACCCAAAGACATACATCTCTTCACTGTGTTGGTCCATGAGCCCTTGGTAAATAGACCAGCCCCCTAAAACTTCCCATTCACCAATTTCCTGTGTTGTCCCAGAATAAAGAGAGAGCTGGTATGTGAGGTCAAAAATTCCAGGATCAAGTTCCAACTTGACAGTATGGCACCCTGAGTGGGCTCAGTTCAGTCCTTTAGCCTCTCTGAGCCTCAATTTCCTTCTGGGAAGTGAGCAAATAACCCCTACTTCCTATTACTGTTCAGAAGACACATGAAATCATGCAGAATAAAGCCCACGTAAGCTCTCGTGTCCAGATGCTATGGCTGCATCTATGACTCTTACAAACTACTACGGTTATACAGTTGGGGCTCTGTAATAAAAGACAGATTCTCAAGAAAAAAACAGACAAGTTTTTTAACATGTATACTGCACATGGAGAATACTCAGAGATGAGTAACTCAGAAAAGTGGCTTAGAATTCAGGCTTAGAGAGCAGCTCCAACAAAGAACAATAAATTTGTAGAGAAATGATAAGACAGAGAAAAGTAATTATGGGCTTCCAAGGGTGGTAAAATGGGAAGGTACATAGATTGGAAACTAATGGTAGTTAAAGGCTGTTTAGTACAGTTTGTTATATAGATTCTTCTATGCTATGTCCAAGCTGATAAGGAGTTAAGTTGTCTCTCGTGATTAACTTTGGTGCTCTTCGATAGAGATAGAAAGAAGGACACCTTTGAAAAGTTACATCCTGTTTTCAGGCAAATAGAGGGGAGGTGGAAAGCTTTCCTTGTATTGGCTTCTTCTCAATTGCCTTTGGCTCAAAATGATCCTTAAGCCAAAGTGATCTATTTTGGAGTGGCATATTATTATGGTTTCCCTCCAGGACAATGGTTCTCTGCAGATGACCCAACTGTATGTCCTCGGCTGCTAAGAGTAGCCTCAAATTAAGCTGAGGTTACAACCAGGCCCGTGGCAGAACGAATCCTGAATGTATGTATCTGACACCGACACACCTAAAGGTAACTCAACACTGAAATTCCCTAGGATTTTTAGAATATCTCTCTCCATTCGTGTGGAGTTGAGGTGTTATTCTTCGAGCCCACTCATTTTAATAATCAAATGTTAATTATTTCCTTGGATCATAGTACAGAGGTAGATTTTATAGGTGCCACAGGGACCCACTGAAGAGTGATATATACACATATGTACCCAGCATAGTATGCATTCAATTATTTTTGTTCCCACACAATAAAAGGTTTGACTACAACAGGCTGCTAAAACAGAAGTAGAAAAGAAAAAAAAAAAGGCAAACCACCGGACTAATGGAGTTACTGAGCTTAAGCATTTCGTTTTGTTCTATATAAGCAATTCAGAGCAAGGAATGTGTTTTAGTTCTTGTCATTTTTTTTTCTCTCTGTAACACCAGGAGAGAAAGTTTCAAATGACTAATGACTAAAATGGCCCCAGATTTCTCATTCAGAAAGGACCATTTTCTATGTTTGAAACGTAATGAGAAAAATATCCATCAATGCTAAGCGCTTGAGTGTGGCTATTCCCAACTAATAAATCACAAACTTTGGTCAATCTGTTGATCCCAAAGCCTGACCTGAGAGGTTGCCATTCTCCTCCCTCTTTCGGCTCTGTCCCCACTTTTCTCCAGAGTCCTATGCCTCACAGGCAATTGTCACTGCCAGAGAAGTATGGGTGTGAGTGGCCTCCATGCCCCTTGCTCTCGGCTCTCTCTCTATATATGACTCGTGCTGCTGTTACTACATCAAATTACTACCAAATTATAAACACCATCCCGATTTAACTGTCTTTTATTATTGCTTACAACACCATCCTCTCAACCCCGCCCGTAATGTCAAGACTCAAAGACATGGAAAGATAATTCACTGTTAGAGAAAGTGGGAGACGTTATTTGAACAGAATTCCAAGCGATCTGGGTATTAGCATTAAAGAGAAGGCAGCCTGACCAAAGGCTATGGACGAATACATCCAGGTGGACAGTGAGGAGAGGAAGGCAAGCCCTCCTTGGGCACATCAGTAACCCCTGGGGGAAACAGTCTATCGTCTCCACTCAGCCTATGCACTGTCCTTCCTCCTACGAACTCCAGCTCAGGAAATAAAATCAAGAGACTGGAACTGAGGAACAACAAGAGGCAAAGTTGATTTAAGCTTCGATTTTCCATGTAACACAGCTTGAAAATAACAAGCTATATGACTCCTTGAGGGGATAATAAAGAACGTGATGCATTTCTTGGAAGGCTTAGGAAAAGGCTCCCCCAGCACCGTTATGTGGTTTTATTTTCTAGAAATTGGAAGAAAACACTCCTCCCCTCCCTGCTGCCATTTTCTATGACTTGGGCAACACCCTATAAATGTCTCCTAAGCAATAGCTACAAGAGAAGGCTGTGGTCTAGCCTGAGAGTCGGCTGAGTCAGGAGGAATTATTTATCACCTACTGTATACATTGCCAGGTGCCAGGCAAGGTTGAATTCACAGAACGTTCTTCTCCCTAGAGAAGTCAAGTCAGGGTAGAGAAGCAGCATCTATGTACAGAAAATCGGAGACCAGAAGAGATGAGCACAGAACCCCATACAGTAGAAATAAAGGCGGTCAGAAGACAAGGAAGGCCACAGAAAGGGCAACGTGAGACAGGAAATTCTGGGCAAGTTTCGAAGAATGCATGCTTCTGCTTGGCAGGGTTCCAGGCACTATATGGAAGCTTCCAAACTCCACACTGTGAAGTTGTGACCTACCTACTGTCATGCAGAGCTAGATTCGAGTTCCAGGTTCCAGACATCTGCTCTCCGTCTTTCTGAAAGCCTGTCCGGAACCACAAAATTCCTACCTACTCAGAAATCTCAGGGTGAGCAGAAAGGGGCTCACTCCGCCTAACAGAGAACGTGTACCCTGGCACAAACTATCCAGGGATTGGTGGGGGGATAACATGGCGGGATGTTTTCAAAGCCTCACAGATATGCCTCGTTTGGCTCAATAATTCTACTTGGAAGAACTTACGCTAAGGAAAAAATAAGACTGTGCATAAAGATTTTAGCTCAGTCCGTTTTTGTATATATCATGAAAAGTTGGAAGCGACCTAAACTATCAAGAACAGAAAAATCAGCGAAGGAAATTAGGCTACATTGGTATGATGAGGTACCGTTTAGTTATTAAAACTGAGCCAGAGAGGGGCGCCTGGGTGGCTCAGGCGGTTAAGCATCGGACTTCAGCTCAGGTCATGACCTCATGGTTTGTGGGTTCGAGTCCTGCATTGGGCTCTCTGCTGTCAGTGCAGAGCCAGCCTCAGATCCTCTGTTTCCCTCTCCCGCCTGTTCTCTCTCTCTCTCTCTCTCTCTCTCTCTCTCTTAAAAACAAATAAACATTAAAAATCTGAACCAGATAAATACGCATTGGCTTGAAAAGATATTCATGACATCTGAAGCATGCTGCAAAATTTTACGTATGATCTGATTCTAATTTTGTAAAAACAAACAAAAAAAAGTGCGATCATGCACATGCACACCCCAAACTCTGATGCCTCCCTGTGTGTACGTCTAGAATCATAGACATGATAAAAAACCAAGGCGGTTACCTCTGGATGGTGGGATTCGGGTGCATTTTATTCTCTTAATCATCATCTGCATTTTATAGTTCTTACATGACATGAATGTATGGCTTTGGATACTGGGGGAAAAAAAGTTTCCAATTTGTTTTTAAAAATGTTGAAAAGCAAACTCTCTGGGGGAAATTACTACATGAAACAAGATGACGAGCTACCACGGGGGGCCCACCGCGGGGCCTGTGGGGGCCACAGGCTGATGTATGACTGTAATTCAATTCACGGCAAAAGCGTGGCAGGACCGAGAAATGCATGCAGATTCTCGATCGGCCGGCTTGGCCATTTTATCCAAGGCACCCCAAAGGTGGCCTAAAAAATAAAGCGCGAGCCCAGCGGCCTGGAGGGGCTTCAAGTGATCCATTGTGAGTCAGATAAGGATGGAAACACGCACATGCGTCAGGCTCCTGTCATGCGTGAAGGCAGAGAGGTGAGGCTTGTGTTCGTGGGCCTTGGAGAGCTCCTACCTCACCGCTGACTCTCTGGATGAACAAATGAGGAGGTGACGACGGGGAGGCCCCCCGGAACCCCGCTGGAGCCTTCTCAGCGGATGAAGCACGTGCCTCTGTTACCGCACAACTTAATAACAGTTTTTAGGCAAATGACAGAAAGCTCATCGAAACCACATTACCCATGGAATAGGGAAAAAAATAAATAAAGCGGAGTTTATTAACTGGAAGAGAAAGCAACTATAGGGTAAACAAAAACGACTCAAGGAAATGGAGATGAGGACGTATTAAGGAAGAAAGAAAGATACTCAGCCAAAGAAGGTCTGTGGAAGGGGGGGTGGGGGCAGGCTGTTACAGGGAAGAAGCGATTCCTTCACGGTTTTCTTAATGCAACGGCGGGCAACATAGGAAGTAAAACGGGACTCACTCATGCACACATTGTCCTGAGGTGCAGAAATCAGAGGCCAAGAGTGGCCCAGAAGCAGCACACACAGGGACAGATGCATTTATGAGGAAGAATCCACTGGACGGCTGGAATAGGGCATGAGGCAGACTGCTCAGGGAAACCCAATAGCTTCTTCGAGCAATTTCTTAATACCTCCTGCTGTGGAACTAGGAAAGGTAACCCCCATCCCAGTAGAGAAATAAACCCCATAGGGCCCAACTGTCCGTCCATGGCCCTGAGAGCTGAGCGGTGGCTTCAGCTTTGGACACATGGGTGTGCCAACTTGGACCCCACGCGACAAATCCCCAAGCTAAGCACTATACCTGAGATTTTGTTGGTGAAAGTAAGAATCGTGCCTGAGCTGCTTTTCTCGCCGCATCTATCTCCTGCACTTGGGAGACAACTCACCTTCTGTACTTTTGCTGATGCGTCACTTACGGAAAGTTCCCTGATGGCCTCACAACCAGGTTCTTTCACAGAGTAGAGACTTCAGGGTGATGCTCCCTGTTTAAACTGCTTGTTTGCACCTTGCGAGCTCACAGACGAAACTCCAGGAGCATTCCCCCTCTGGAGGCTTCCGCACCAGCCCTTCCTTTCTCTGCATGGGGCTCCACGGGGACCTGCCGTAGCCTCCTTCCATTACGGGGCTGACAGCTCTTTGAAGACATGGCTGGAGACCTTTTCTGCGTTCACTTCCGGCCACCAAGCCCAGAGGCTGGCACTTTGGTCATGCTGAAAAATGCTTGCTAAGTGAGTGAGAAATCGAGCGTGCAGGTGGCTTCGTCTCGAAGCCATCCCTCCCTCCTTTTTGTTCATGCGTTGGGAAGAACAACTCAGATTCAGGGAATGAAATGGCTCAGATAGATTCTTACACTGGAGGTCTTCCACCCCCCTTCCTGAGTTGCCGGGTAGATTTCATCTCAACCTCCTTGCTCTCTATTCACCCACTCAGTATATGGATGGAGAGTGTTCATTAGGGGCAAGGCCTGTCCCTGGCACAGGTGGATCCCAAATGCCCTGCCTTTTAGGAGTCTGCCCTTCTAAGTCATGGATCATAGTACTCACGCAAGCTTAAATATTAGCTCCCATTTATTTAACAGCTGCTAAACACTCCCTACAGGTCGAGCCCCCTTGGCTGCCCCTGGGGACTCTTCAGCCATCGTGATGATTTGGGCCTCCTGGTTTCCAATGGTTAAGCAAGCCCTGCTCCCTCATCTTCATTATTTTGGGATTCCTTTATACATGGAGCTTCTACATGAATTATTTCCCCCAATCCTTGTAGCATTATCATTTTCTTTTCCAGAAGAGAAAATGAAGGCACACAGGCATTACAAAACTCACAACACGGCACACGGTCAGTGGACATCTGGGCTGAAATCAGAACCTGCATCTTCCCAAAATGAATGCCACTCCAATTCTATAGATCCTCCCTCTCTTAACCCTTAGGTCTCTTAACTCCTTCTGTGCATGTGTGCGGTTCCTTGTAAACATTAAAAACAAAACAAAACAGAACCAAAAAACCTAGAAACACAGTGCAATGCTTCATAAGACAGAGTAGTTGGTGGTAAAGCCAAGCTCATGACCTAGGTAATAACAGCTCTGTATCCTGAACTTGGAGCAATCACTTCGATTCCAGGGGATGGAGCAGGTCTCTTTATAAACTAGTTTATGAACTCAGCACTTGGAGCTACATTGTCAGGAGGAGAGAGAAGGATCCCAAATTGCTTCAGAAGGAAATACGTCAAAGCTGAGGGAAAGAGGTCTGATTTGCTGCGTCTTGACAAAAAGAAATGTCCTGATAAGGAGTCGTTCCCAGATATTGAAAGACCGTCTTCTGCAAAATTCACATGGGGAAAAAGCCGGCATAGGCCTTTGAGCAAGCTGTGGTCAAGCACAAATGTAAGGGGAAATGTGGCATTTTATTACCTCCTGACATGACCACAGCCCTCCCGGCTTATGAATACATTTTACTCCATTGCTTTATATTTTTTTAATTTAAAAAAACTTCTAAGTTTATTTATGTATTTTGAGAGAGAGAGAGCAGGGGAGGGGCAGAGAGAGGGGGAGAGAGAGAATCCCAAGCAGGTTCCATGCGGTCAGCACAAAGGCTGTTGTGGGGCTCAAACCCATGAACCATGAGATCATGACTGAGCCAAAAACAAGAGTAGGATTCTTAACTGACTGAGCCACCCAGGCACCCCTCTGCTGCTTTTTTTTTTTTAATTGAGAGACAGAGAGAGACAGATCATGAGCAGGGGAAGGACAGAGAGAAGGAGACACAGAATCTGAAGGAGGCTCCAGGCTCTGAGCTGTCAGCACAGAGCCCAGTGCAGGGCTTGAACCCACAAACTACGAGATCATGACCTGAGCCGAAGTTGGACACTTAACTGACTGCAACACCCAGGCGCCCTCTGCTGCTTTATAGTAATTGAAGGAGCACGTGACGTGACCGACCTGCTACTAAAGCAAGGCTCCAACTGAACAGCACGCTCAGCTCAGCTGTGTGCATAAATAAGGCCCTGCCTACGAGTCCTATTGCGTTTGGGTTCTCCCAGCAGTAGATGCTAAGATGAGATTAGATGTGCAAGATATTTACTGGGGAAAGGGCCAGCGAGGGAAAACAGAAGGGGATCGGGTAGAACCGGAAGAGCCATCGGACCCCAATGCAGGTCTGTGCCGTCTGAAGGAGACAGGCAAGAAGGAAGGTTTGAGTGAATGGTCCTCGTCTGTCATGGGGTCTGACAGAAGTTACAACAGGCTGTCCGGGAGTCCTTAAGCCAGTGTTGCCAATCAGAGGAGTCTTAACGTCTTGCAGAAATGGGACCGCAATCGTGTGGCCTCTGTGCTCAGCCATTGGCTGGAACAGCCCAGACAAAGCCTACGGAAATGACCACTGAGGGAGCCCGCGGAGCCCGTGAGTCACGGTGAGCCAGACAGTGAGCCAGACTGTATCCAGGAGGTCATTAGTACCTGCCCCCTTAAGCCTCCACTGTACCAGAGGGCCGTGATGACACATTTGGTCTCTCAGTAGCAATGCCAACTCAGACCCCATATCCAAGTGTCCTCAGAATGTCCCCTTCCTCCAGCAGTACAGTCTGTTCTCAGGGAAAAAAACCTTTTTTCACAAGAAATAGAGAAGAGTGTCAGGCTGAATAGACTTCTCAGTCAGTTACTGGGGAAAAAAGGATCTGTCTCTCACTTTCTTGTCATAAGGCTGCCAGTCGTCTGAGATTAGGACCCCACCCTTATCCTCATTTAACTGTCATTACCTCCTAAAAGCCCTATCTTCAAATGCAGTCACGTTGGGGGTTAGGGCTTCGACATACGAGATCGGATGGAATACAGTTCGGTCCGTAGTGGGCCGCCTTGTGCCAGGACCACCGTGCCCACAACCCAGTCAGAACAATACCCTGTTTGCTACCAGGTGGTAGGCGGGCCAGTCCCGCAACCCCATCTTACTGCCTGCTAGCCGGGAGGTATCCGGCATCGCTCGCGTTGATTCGGGCTTTCCAGCAAGTGGATGCCGGTACAGGATTAGAGGTTTACTGGGGGAAACGTCTGCGAGGGGAAACAGGGAGATCCGGAGGAGGTGAGGAAAGCCATCAGGCTGCAGTACGGGTCTGCGCCTTGTGAGGGAGAGAGGGAAGAAAGGGGTTTGATATGAAAATCTCAGACTGCAATGCCGTTCTAGAAAGTTTCCACCAGGCTGGAGGGGAGTCCTCGAATGACGAGCCAAAACAGCTTTCTGTGGAACAGCCATTCTCTGCAGCGGCCCCTGGAAAGCAAAGCCTTGTATGAGGCAGGAAGGATTCAGAGCTAAGTCATCGGTCGAGGGCCTTCTCTGCAGCAGGGACTCCGAGTAGCACATCTGCATGGCCGCCAGACCTATCTGCTCCAGAGACCTACTGGAAAACATACAAGTTATTCAGGCCCTAGCAGGAAACCAGGAGACCCTCAGAACTGAAAACCAAGCAAAAATGTCCTTGTCTGTGTTGAGGGAACTGCTGAAAATATCTATCCCCTGGGGGAGACAGAACTCTATTAGCCCCGTGGTCCTTGTCCCGCAGATATGGTGAGATCATTCCTGTGACTCTGTGACATTAAATAGCAAAAGGAATACTTGCAGATGTAATTAAGGTTAGCAATCAGTTGCTTTTTGGTTAATCAAAAAAGCAGATTTTCTGGGTGAGCCTAACTCAAGCTTTAACTGGTAGGCCAGAGAATATTCTCTAGCTGGTAGCAGAGTGAGAGTCATTTATTTTTTTTTAATGCTTATTTATTTTTGAGAGAGAGAAAGAGGGAGAGAGAGAAAGCACGAGATGTGGGGGGGGGCAGAGAAAGAGGAGACAGAGGATCCAAAGAGGGCTCTGTGCTGACCGTGCAGAGCCAGATGCGGGGCTTGAACCCACGAACCATGAGATCATGACCCGAGCTGAAATCAGACACTCAAAAGACTGAGCCAACCCAGTTGCCCCCAGAGGGAGAGTCATTTATTTAAGGGGTGATGGGGATTCAACTTGAAGGGGCTCAATGCCAGCTGAGATGAGACGGGAGGTTACGTGAGAAGGTCCCTGACAACGAGCTACAGGCATCCCTAGTGACAGAGAGCAACCCAGCTAACAGCCAGGCAAGGGGACCGTCAGTGCTGCATCATAAGGAACTGAATCCTACCAGCGGCCTGAATGTGCTTGGAAGTCTATTCTTCCTCAGAGCCTCAGATGAGGTTGCAGCCACGCGAGACACCTTGGGAAGGGGACCCAGAGCAGAGAGCCAGGAAAGCCGTGCTGGGCTTCTGACCTAAGACACAGTGCCACTATGCCTGTGGTGCGGCTGCAAACCCCATCGAGGGAGGGACGTCAACTCACACCACCCTCTAGCTCGGCAGAGACCCACGTGGCTATCCTGCTCGCCAGTTCTACCAGCTCACCTTGTAAACCCAGCACCTTATCTAGTATCCGCTCGTTGGTAGGCACTCAATAAATATTGGCCAAATTAATAAATGAACACTGGGACAATTAAACCAGATGTGTGAAATTCGATATAAAGTTCAGTGTATGTTAAAGCGGCTAGCCCAGGACCCAGTGCATTCAAAAGGCCCAAATACAGGTGAGTTTCGTTTTTCCTTTCTCTTTCATACACGAGAGAAGCCGGATCAACTTGCCCCCCTCCTTGCTAGCTGTTGCAATTTCACAAGCTTGTCATGCTAAACACCAAAATGCCACCTGCTGAAGTTTCATAAACCCCAGGGAAAAGAATAGAGTCAAAAGCAGTTTCCTTGATAAATTACCCTGGGTGTTCCTCTCACAAGCTGTTTGCACATGACACAATCATGCATAGGAACAGACTTGAATTCTCTGCTACCGTTCTCAGATACAATGACTTATTTTCTAGAGCAAATCGAAGAAGGGAAATGTGTCTTCCTTTTCTGCAATTCCTCATGGAGAACACACATTCTCCTTTTTGGTTATTGTTTCTTATTTTTAATGGAAAAAAATTTTGAACACAGGGATCAAAACTCTGTAACTCACATGGTCTAGTCTAAGTCGTGGGGCTGAAAGAGGGTGTGCAGGCCCTGAAACCGATTCCAGAATCACTCCCATTCTTTATGTGACTTCTCAGAACTTGCAGGTCATGGCAAACGTCTTTAAAATTCCCCTTCTCCTTTTCCTCCCACGTCCTTCTCCAATTGGAGTTCCTCCCACACACGCACAGGTGAGACTGGAGCACCAACACTCTCCTTGTTTTAAAAGCCACAAGGAGTGGCTTATCTTCCCACTGACCAGATGTTAGACTTTGGCAAATCTAACTTATTTCCCAAGCCTCAGTTTCCTTGTCTGCAAAAATGGGCATGGCCACGCCTAGCGCGCAAACTGTCGTAATGAATGGTCGTAATAATCAGGTACGTATGTAGAGCACTTGTTATCTTGCCCTCACTAACCAGAGGCTGAAGTCTCTGCAAGTTATATTAATGGGGTAATTGGAAACAATCACACGTCATCTACTAACAAGAGATCATCAGTTAAGAGTTTACTACGTTCTGGGGCGCCTGGGTGGCTCAGTCGGCGAAGTGCACAACTTCGGCTCAGGTCATGATCCCGCAGTTCGCGAGTTCGAGCCCCACGTCGGGCTCTCTGCTGTCAATGCAGAGCCTGCTTCAGATCCTCTGTCTCCCTCACTCTACTCTTCCTCCAGCCTCTGTCTCTCAAAAAGAAACAAACATTAAAAAAAAAAAAAAAGAGTTTACTACGTTCTAAGTACTGTTCTAAGTGTTTCCCGCAAGTTTTCATGTCATCCTTGCAACCATTATGAGAGAGAAAGTTTTCTAATCTGCATTTTACAGATGAGGAAACTCACCCAAGCTTACTCCACAGGTGTGCAGCAGAGTTGGGATTTGAACCAGGCTGTCTAGCTCTGGAACTGGGACACTTGACTGGTGGCCTGGACTGCCCCCCTTTGAAATACCACGGTTGCTTTATAGTCCAGAGAAACTCTCAGGGATGCCTACGGCCAACAAGGAAGGAAAAAAATGTTCTAACAGTAGTTAGATTTTCTTTTTAAATTTTTACGGTCTTTTTCTCTGATTTCCAGAGAGGTTAACTCTTCTCCTTGGCCGAGCGGCCACACTTCCATAAATTTTCAATAAATATTCATTTTACATAAACAGAAAAAAAAATAATACAAATTATTTTATAGTCGATAAGGTAATGCAACTATGTAAATTCCAAACACTAAGAAAAGACCTAGGAGAAAAAAGATAGAAAGAAAATACCCCAAAATATTGATAATGATCATCTTTTAAAAGTGATTCCCACCCTATGTTCTAACTTTCTACATTTGCCAAATTGTCTATATTTTCTAATGCATCAACCTTTATGAAGGAAAAAATACGATTTCATAAAACGAGCATTACACATTTTATTAGTTGATTGCACGAAACCCAGCATTTCTCTTATTATCTGAACTATCCACTGGAGGCCAATTGTGCTTGTATAAATACTCCAAATTCCCTTAAACACATAAAAAAATTAACATCTTCTATTTAAGTTCAACAACCTCTTCTCTTCCGCTTTTCACATGTGCCAGCTTAAGCCTGACATTTAGAAACTGCCTAAAACCATTTCTGTGAATGGAATCCTGCCACAAAATAAAAGTTTATTTTCTCTCTGGTTTTGTGCCATCGGACTGCTTTGCCTCGTCTCGTCCGAACATCCAGGTGTTCTACAAAATTCTTGCATCTGTTTACTCACCATTCCCATTGTGCTAAAGACGATACAAGCATTAAACAGAAAATAGAGACAAACTTTATTAAATGGCATTCCGCATCAGACCTTAAAGCCGGCCAACTCGCCACACATACAAAGCTTTAAACAATCATTTTCTAAAACGTACCAGGCATGATGCTAGGTACTTTCTCAGACAGTTAATATTCTGAGAATTCTCTTGTATTAGTCAGGGTTCTCCAGAGAACGAACAAGAGCTATAGCTAAATCTATAGATGTATGTATATTTGGGGGGTGGGTTTGAGATCTATTTTAAATAATTGGCTTATGTAATTGTGGAGGTGCATGTCCAAAATCTAGAGGGTAGGCTAGAGGCTTCTAGAGGCTAGAAGGCTAGAGACTTAGGGAAGAGTTGCTGGCAGAATTCTTTTTGGCTCGGAGACCAATCTTTGTTCTATTAAGGTCTGCATCTGATTGGATGAGATGCACCACAATATGAAGGATACTCTGTGTTATTCAAAGTCTAACAAGTTAAATGTTGATCTCATCAAAAAATACCTTTATAACATGCATCTAGAATAATGTTTGGCCAACTGTCTAGGTACGATGGTCCAGCCAAGTTGACTTATAAAATCAACTATCATGAACCTGTGATACTAGCCAAGATGAAGAAATGAGCTCCAAAAAATCTACAACTTTCAGGGCACCTGAGAGGCTCAGTTGGTTAAGCGTCCAACTCGGCTCAGGTCATGATCTCACGACCTGTGAATTCAATCCTGCGTCGGGCTCTGTGCTGACAGCTCAGAGCCTGGAGCCTGCTTCAGATTCTGTGTCTCCCTCTCTCTCTGTCCTTCCCACTCACACTCTGTCTCTCTCTCAAAAATAAATAAACATTTTAAAAAATCTACAATTTTCCTTACTAAATGCTATATAGCATCGTTTGTTAATATTTTCAAAACCCTTATGTAATCTGTTTTTATTTCTAGGAATAAAAATACTTGAATACAATTTAAATATATGAAAAGAAAGCTCTCAACACTGAAATACAGAAAAATCTCATTAACTAGATTAACTCTGCCCAAGATTGGTCAGAGAAAAAGTCCTGAATTACTGGATATTCAAAGATATGCAAGCTTTTTAAGTACAACTACATATTCTAGCCAAAACAGGATCACTACACATTGGCAAGTAAATTTCCTTCTGGGTTTGCTTCAATAATCAGATTTAAATGATTAGTAAACAGGACATTGATTATTGAAATAGGAATAGGTGTCAAACAAAATTTCAAAAACGTTTTCTCAGGGGAAGCCAAGCATGTGTCATGCACCCTAGTTTTCAATATTAATGAATGTAACCTTTCAAGCACATGTCTGACTTGGAATACAGGCTACACTGGAGAGGTCCAAACTATTAAGATTCTTCTAAGTCTAGCAATTTCACTGAGCATCTGGACTTCCTTTTCTATGGCACAAAATTTTCCATTAGCGCAATTCCAGAGAAAAGGCCAGAAAATGTCCCTTGCATTCCAAAGTGACGGATGCTCCTTTTAAGTGTGGTCACTAGGATTCTTGAGGGGAAGAATATCTCAAGGGGACACATAAGCATTTGTCTAGCTCAGGACCTGAATAAATGCCCACTGGGTATGCGGTTGAGTGCTCTTACATAAGGCCACACCCAAGAGCCATCTGTGAGTTGATTCAACTGCAAAACCGTTTCGTGATAGACAAGAGAGAGAGAGAACAAATGAGGGCAGTTTATCAAAGGGGGAGTCAAAGGTGATTCTAGCAATAAAACCAAATTGATGGAGTCTCCTTTCAAAGAAGTTTCTTTCCAAAATTCCAAAGTTCTTCTACAAGCATGACTTTGCCCATATGTAGCTTCAGCCCCACCCCCTTCTTATTACCAGAGAGACAGTCTAAAAAAGTTCTTTGAAATCTTTTAGTGTGTTCTACATGCAGGACGTGCCCAGCCTTTAACTTCTTGGCATCACCGAGCTTAATGCTCTTGCTGGGTAGTCTTTCCATTCAAGACTCTGTTTTTTGAAAAGTCTTCAAATAAGTAACATATAACAGAATTACTATAGTTAACCAAAGTCTTCTCAATTTCAGCTTAACTCATTCTCCAGCCTTTTTGCCTTCAAATGCATTGATGATTGACTTTGACTTTGCACCTTCTCTATAACGTGTGTTGGTGAAGAGACTGGGATTCCATCTCCTATTTTAAAAAAAAAAAACAACTATTGGGCAAACATGGGGTGTGGTTTAAAGCCCTCTGCAAGGATTCTACCTCTGGATGGACCTCAGAACTGAACAGCTTTGAATACATTGCCCAGATATTTATATTTGTTCAGAACGACCCCAAAAGTCAGAAGCAGGTATTTTCTGGGCATTCTCCTGAGGTAATAGGTGGGGAGGCAGAGAAACCTGGGTTCAAACCCTTGCTTTGGCACTGAGCAGGTGAGGTTACTTAGGCCAACCAGACCCTCAGTTCTATCATGAGTCAACAGGGATGGCTCCACTGTCTTGCAGGCCTATCTAGAGATAACGTACGCATAAATGGCTAAGCACCGTGCCAGTCACATGGTAGGCACTTCAGAAACGTTGGGTTTCTCAAGATTAGAAAAGGAAAAATTGGGGGCGCCTGGGTGGCTCAGTCGGTTAAGCATCCAATTTCAGCTCAGGTCATGATCTCACAGTTCATGGGTTTGAGCCCCATGCCGGGCTCTGTGCTCACAGCTCAGAGCCTCGGGCCTGCTTCAAATTCTGTGTCTCTCTCTCTCTCTGCCCCTTCCCTGATCATGATCTGTCTCTCTCAGAAATAAATGATGAACATTAAAAAGAATTTTTTTAAAGGGACACCTGGGTAGCTCAGCCAGTTAAGCATCTGACTTCAGCTCAGGTCATGATCTCGTGGTTCAGGAGCTCAAGCCCCACATCAGGCTCTGTGCTGACAGCTCAGAGCCTGGAGTCTGCTTCGGATTCTGTGTCTCCCTCTCTCTCTCTGCTCTTCCCCTGCTCATGCTCTGTCTCTCTCTCTCTGTCTCTCTCTCTCTCGAAAATAAATAAACATTAAAAAAATTTTTTTAAAGAAGAGGAAAAACTGGGGCTGTAGAATTCAGGTAGTTTGAGAGAATGGCTATAGGAAGAAAAATTAAAAAATAAATAATTTATTTCTCAGATTGATGCAGGTTTTTTATAAGAAGCTTGTCATGTGTGCTTCCAGTTTTGCTAAAGAGAAGAAAGACAGATATCCAAGCTGGCTACCTGTGAATTCAACTCCGTCCTCGAAGGCCATGGTGCCTCAGAAAGGCCGGGCACATCAGGGGTCTTCCTGTACAAGGTGCAGAGAGAAAGGTGTGCGTGTCTTCCTAGGGAGGAGCCAGAGGGGTCTTGAAAGCCCTGCTAACACCAGCTGCTAATGCCAATGGTCATCGTACTTTTCTTCCAGAGCGCCCACCTCCCTGCCTACCTCCCGTCACCCCTCAAGCAGTTGCTAAAACTCCTAGTAGCTTATTCCCATGCGACATTAAAAGGTTTCTACCAAAAGGGAGAGGAACATCAGAGACCATCCGAACTCGGGCCTTTACTGATTGTGGGGACATGTCTGTCCACCTACTTTTGATATCAGAGCTAAAAGAATCATCTGGCAAAGCAAACCCCCAAGGGAGAAGTACCTCGCACACTCTAGTGCTGGACTGTGGAGTGTACAGAGGTGGCTGCTGAAATTCGTTTGATGTATTTATGGCACCTACTCTGTGTGATACCTTCAAAGAATGGGATGACCAAATGCCACGAAGCGTCCTCAGAAATGCACTGTGGGCCCAATAAATACATACATAATTTGACATTTCTTTGACATTTATTGGCTTCCCAGAGGCTCATGGTATATGAAAGACAGGCCACTTGAATGTTAAACAGTATCCTACTGACATGCTTTGGGTTATTGTTTAAAGACACTTTTATCTATGCACTATCTCCGCAATACAAAGTAAATAAAAGGAATGGGTAGCAAACAGCAAACGTGGATATTGGCATCTGCTTGAAGTTGACGGAAACACACACCCACTTCTTCCCTGCGAAGTGGGGAAGCAATGGAGCAGAACGTAGTCCCTCCCCCAGGAGTCTGACCTCCCATCTTGTAAGAAAGAATCCATCACTCTAAAGGTTTAATGGCATCCAGTTCGTTCGGGGTGAATTTAACAAACCGCATTAGCCAGTCCATAAAGGCTCTCTTTGATACAGGTGACGATTGTGCTATGAATTACTAACATTACTTCAGGGCTCAGAACCAAGTCAAGTGTTTCCATTGGAACCACCTGCACCACTAGTGAACAGAAAATCCCCCACGGAGAAGCACCAGGCTGAGGTATCAACATGCTTCCTTTTGACATCTTGCACCAATATGCTACGACCCATCGAGGAAGCCGTATCTCATCTTCAAATGGCTGGGCTTTCTACTGCAGCTCTTAAAAAAATGCTATTTGTAATTGTAACCAGATTGTCCCCCCAAACACACCGTAGAATCTGGTAATAAAGGTAATGTTCTTCTATAAAACAACGGTTTCATAAAATGATCAGAGCCTGGCCCGGTGTCCTAAACACTTACCTACCCCCTTAAAGTTTTGGATTAGATTAAAGTGCCATGGGGACATAACTGATGTAATGTTTCAAAATCATAAATGCAAGGGGAGGGATTTTAAGGCTGGATAATGGAGAGAATGGAATAATGCAATAAAAGCTGGCTCAAACGCTGAGTCTGTGATACTTGATTTATTGTTTTAATATAATGCCGTAAAGGCCATGCTTGAATATACAGCAGTGTTTTATTTATCTGATAGTCATGATCCTAACAATGGGTGCTTAAATGGCTTTACTGGAGCTGGTGGTGCACACAAATGAAGCGGGTTTCGGGACGTTCCCCGAGAAAGGTAACGGAACAGCAGGGAGAGGCTGACAGGCTGTGTTTCAGGGGTGCCTGAAAGCTCCTCTGAAAATTATAATTCTTCACCTCTCCAGCATGGCTCTGCAGTTTTTACGAACTTCCCCCTGCCTGCAAAGCTCAGCACATTGTATTCAAGATGAAGACCCTGTTCAACAGTCACAGCCCACAGGATCGGCCCTGAACTTTCAGCTCTGAAGCTAGCAGTGGGTAGCACACACCAGCCCGGGAAGAGGGCTATGGGGAGGCGGGAAGAAAGCAGCACCCCCACGTTCCTCGTCTCCCTGGAGACCCCGCTCTGCCTTCTCATAATATGCCAAAGAAAATACCACAAACCATGGGTCTGAAGTCCCACTTTGTTCTGGGGAGCTTTTCAAATCCTCAACTGGAGAGATGAAAAATTCAGCTTCATGGGCTAGCCAACACCCTTCTTTCTTAAAAAAAAAAAAAAAAAAAATCAAAACCTACCACCCATGAGCTATTTCCAACAGTTCATGGCCAAACTGCCCATGGCAGGGTCCTTTATTGCTTCCTCAGCAGCATGGCACAGTGACTAAGAGAAGCTCTGAGTTCAGCCCCTGTTTGATTCTCTACTAGTTTTATGGCCTCATTCTGATTAGTGGAAACTCTCCAAGCCTTAACTTTTTCACCTTTTCAATGGGAATAAGATTACCCACCTCAGAGAAGGTTCAATAAAATATCTACAACCAGTAATGCTGGAGAGTTGTTCAGGGGTTAGAATCAAAACTCAACACTTCTCTTTATGATGTCATGGGGGGGGTATTGTTTCTTTGTACTTGGTAGAAGTCTGTCTGAAGCATGGCCCATAACACATGCACCTTAGATCATAAATGTCCTCAAATCGCGTCTCAAATAACAGTCGCAATTCAGAAATTGGAAGGTCCAGTTCTAGACAACAATCACATTTGACTTGTCTTTGAATCTCCTCCTTTTCCCAAGTCAGTGTCCATCCCATGAGGAACTGTCCCTCTACATGTCCTCTTGGCCAGTCTCCCTTTATATGACCCTAGACCCAACAGTTTAAATGACCTAGACCCTGACCTGTCTGCACCTCTGGCCCACCACTCATATACCTTTGACCTACTTCCCTACTACCTTCTCCCTCAGCTCTCCTCTCCTCCATCCTGCCTGCTCTCCCTTGTCAGACCGAGTCTCAGCGTGCCCTCCGAATGCCAACCAGACATCCCACTCTCCAAGTAGTCTCACTGAAGGCCCTTATGGGGGCGGGGGGTGCATTGGGAGGGTCCTGGCACCAGCTGCCTATAAACAAATCCTCTTCACAAACCCTCATGCTTCACCTTTTATACCTACAGGGGGATTTTCACACCGTCTAATGCCTGCACCAAACCCACATACGGTCTAGTGTCTCACTTTGGAATTTCATATCCAAAGTGTCCTAGTGCTTCCGTTGAAATTTCCAGTTTACTCCATATCACATGTGTGTAGAGTGGTCACCACATGCCCGGCATACGGTAAGTACTTAATAAATGTGTCTATGCATAGTAATAATGGGAATCATACATTATAGCACTGAGCACAATAACATCAAGTTTGAAACACAGATTGGAGCACATCTCCACTTGGTTAAAATCCTCCATTGTCTTCCCACTGTGCTTAGAATCAACCCCCCTCCCTGTCATTCACCCACTAGTCCCTGCCCATCTCCCAGACATCACCTCCTAACACACTTCTCTGTGCATTTCCTCCAGCCTCACTGGACTTAATGCTGCTGTCCCCCCAACAGTCAAGCTCTTTCCCATCCTAGGGCCTTTGCCCTCCTGATGCCACAGCCTCAGTCCTCTTGCCATATCTCTCTTCTCAGATCCCGGCCAAAGCAGCCCACCTGACCCCCCAACTGGAGTAGGGTTCTCTGTCCCACCAAGTCCAGGCACAGCTGAGCCCATTCATATGGAACCTTTTCTTCACAGCAATTTGCACAATCTGAAACCACCTTAGCTTTTCCATTTGCTAATATTATGGACTAAAGGTGCGTGTGCTCCTAAAATGTATATGTTAAAGCCCCTAACCCCTGTGTGATGGTAGTTAGAGGTGAGGCCTTTGGAAGGAAATGAGATTTAGATGAGGTCATGAGGGTGGGCCCTGTGATGGATCAGCGCCCTTATCAGAAGAGGAAGAGAGACCCGAGTTCTCACTCTCCACCATGTGAGGACACGGTGAGAAGACAATCATCTGCAGGCCAGGAGGAAGGCTCTCACCAGAAACCAGCCATGCTGGCACCCTGCTCCCAGACCCCCAGCCTGCAAACTGTGAGAAGCAAATGTTCTTTAAGCCGCCTAGTGTGGTGTTTTATTAGAGCAGCCCAAGCTGACCAAGACAGTTTATTAGCTCTTCCCTCTCTCAAACAATGAGTGACTCCCTTATGATTTCCATCCGAAGAAAAACATCTCCCTCTCTCCAAATGCATGGCATTCTCCCAAGACTATTATGTATGATAAGGGGACAATATTCACTATTAACATGTATAGAGTATTTACACAAAAGACAAATGGCCTTATGGGTATTAGCCCATTTAACAAACCCTATAAAGTTGGTACTATTATTAGGCTCATTTTCTACTGAGTAAACTAAGGCACAGAAAAGTTCAGTAAGCACTGTCAGGGTTACACAGCTAATAAGAGATGGTTTCAGAATTGGAATACAGGAAGTCTGGCCCAGAACCCAGATTGTCACCCACCATGTGGTCTGCCATCTTGTACTTCCTGTCACCCCTATGCACGGAGTGGAGGTCTGCCAAAGCGTGGGGTGGGAGCGATGGGCACAATCCCCTCTCCCCACTCCACCCATCCTCTGTCTTTCCAAGTCCTCAGCATGGCTACAGATTTAAGACTGAATTTTTGCGCAAATGCACAGAGTAGTCATAAATTTATAGATTTAAGACTCTAAGTTTTTACCATTCAAATTCTTTTTAGCTTAATCATCATTTTATGGTGTTTCCCTGAAATCTTTCTATCAACATCTGCTTGGCACCAGCTTAACTGCTGGACGATGAAATATGTTAACTGCTTATTTGTGGTATCGCCCACATGCATGGTACACACCCATGGGCTGGAGACTTCTAGATCAAGTCACTAAGAGCTTCTCACGGTCTCTTTCCTTTCCTTTCTCTCTCTGTTTTGCTTTTTATTGTTTGTTTTTTTTCTGAGATGAAACAGAACAGAACTATAGGAGCAGGCTCCAAGACATTTCTTTTTGGGCTCTATGAAAACAGTGACCATTTGGTGAGAACTTCTTGCAGAGAGGCAGTGGAATTTAGTGGTTTCGAGTGTGAGTTCTACAGCCAGACACGGCCTGAACACTCACTTGAGATTTTGAGCAAGTTACATCTCTCAGTGCCTCAGTTCTCCCACCTGAAAAGTGGGGGTATATATCCATCATAGAATATTCCATTAAATGAGTTACTATATACAAACTGTTTAGAACAGTGCTAACATAAACGTGCTATACAAATGTGATAGATAGGCCTGTCAGTTCGGGGTAAGCAAGTGCAAATAAGGGGTGTGTCAGAAGAATGGGGGAACGCCCCAAAAAAGTAGGAGAGGGGCTCAACCAGCCCGTGCATTAGTACAAATTAGATGAAACATAACCCCAAGACAATGCATTTAAAGCTAAAAGGTTTGCTGACTTGGGATGAAACATGATCACCCAGGGCAAAGAAGAAAAGGAAAATGCTTTCATTGTAGCAAGTACAGTTTTCCCTATTGTTTTTCATTTACAGCCACAGATTCTAAGTGCCCACAGGTCGCTCCTAAAGAAGCTTCTAGCCAGTACAAGAATCACCCTCTACCAGGTCCCCAAGGTGTCCACATCCTAATCCCCAGAACCTATGAGCAGTACTTCGAATGGCTAAAAGGACTTTGCAGGCATGAATAAGTTAAGGACTTTGAGAGGGGGAGATGATCTCGGGCTATGCAGTGGGCCCAAAGTAATTGCAAGAATCCTTAGAAAAGGAAGATTTGACCGTAGAAGTAAGGGAGTTGATAGAAGCAAGAGATTGGAGTGCAGGATGGAGGGTCACAAGCCAAGAGAGGCTCCAGAAACTACAAAAGGCAAGGAAGCTGACTCTTCCCTGCATTCTCCAAAAGGAACTAGCCCTGCCAGCATCTTGACTTTGGCCCAGTGAGACTGATTTCAGACTTCTGACTTCCAGAACTTTAAGAGAAGAAATATGTGCTAAGTCCCCAGGTTTGTAGTGATTTGTTACAGCAGCAATGGAAACCCGTAGAGACCAGAACACCACTGACTATGCACCTTTGACACACTGATGCCTCCCAACCCAGTTGTTCAATAGCTAAAACTGAATAATGAATAAATCTGTTACAGGAAAATATATTAATAATAGGTACCAGGTTTTGAAAACATAATACCATTGTCTTAGTCCATTTGGGCAGCTGCAACAAAATACCACAGACTGGGTCACATAAAAACAACAGGAATTTGTTTCTCATAGATCTGGAGGCACCAAGATGGAGGTACCAGCATGGCCGCCTGCTGCTGAGGGCCCCCTTTCTTGTTCATAGCTGGCTCTTTCTTACTGTGTCCTCACATGGTGGAAGGGACAGTGTTCTTCCTCTCTGGAGCCTCTGGAGCCTCGTTCACAAGGCACTAAACTCATTCATAGGGGCTCCACTATCATGATTTAATCACCGTCCAAAGGCCTCAATGACTAATAACCACCACCTTCGGGGATTAGGATTTCAATATATGAACTTTGAGGGGACATCTTCAAGCCATAGCAACCATTAGGCTTTTCTCTATTTATTTTCATTATATTTAACCCTTATGATAATTCCCTTTCTATGTGAGCAAACAAGTTTAAAGTGGTTAAGTCATTTGTCCGAAGTCATAAAGCTAATGAAATAGCCAAATGGGAATTCAAACCCAGTTCAGGTCCACAAATAATTACATTAAACTAAACAAATACATTAAGTTTAAGTTTTTACTCAGTGGTTTTTCTTACACTTATGAGATCAACTATCACTTCTCTGGTGTCTTGTGTTAGCAGAGGGCCATGCAAAAGAACTCGATTAAAAAAAACCCCACAATATTAACAACAAAGCTCAGAATCATCAATGCCTAAGATCAAATCACTTCTTTAAAAACACTAAGTACTTGGGGGGACGCCTGGGTGGCTCAGTCACTTAACCATCAGACTTCAGCTCAGGTCATGATCTCACAGTTTGTGACTTGGAGCCCTACACAGTGTGGAGCCTGCTTGGGATTCTCTCTCTCCGTCTCTCTCTCTCTCTCTTCTCTGCTCCTCCCAGCTCACACTTTCTTTCTCTCTCTCAAAATAAATAAATAAACTTAAAAAATAAAAACAAAACACTAGGTACTTGGACTTATAATGTTACCTTGCTTAATAGAATGTATCATTTAGTTCTATTCAATATTTCTAAGCATTGTAAACTGGATAGAAATTCTGAGTGCCCTCTGGGACGGCCATCTTTCCATAAGTGCCTGCTATTGTCAGGTGCCCGGCTGTGATAAGCGTTTAATTCCCACAACTACACTACGATGCTGATGATTTTTATTCTTCCCATTTTACACACAGGGAAATTCAGTCTGGGAGTTTAAATAACTGGCCGAAAGTCACCCAAATTACGTACAGCAGAGCTACCATTGGAACCAATGGCGTGTGATTCCAAAATCCCTCCTCTTTTCTGTAATCCTCCTGAGAGGGGAGTAAACTACCAAACTCTATCCCCCTGCCCCCCAAAAAATGTCATCTGGAAGGACATTCCCACCATCAGTCCTTTAGGAGGGACTGAGAGGTAGCAGAACCAGGTCTGAGGAGAGACGTGGAGAAGAAGCTAGAGGCAAGAGAGAACTACTTAGTTCCTTGTTATGTGGGATTCCACAAAGAACACAGTGACTTCCAGGTATGAGGCGCCCTAAGCTAGCACATCATTCATTCTGTTGAGCCCAAGTCTGTTTGCCTGTGAACTCAACCCCCTTCCCTGGATCTCACCTCTGGGATCACAGGCAACAAACCTACTTCTTCTCTCACCAATGGACTTGACGTGCCTCCCTGAGTGATTGTTTGTTTCTGAGCTAAACATATTCCTCTTTGTCAGACGCCCTTGACAGAATTATAGAAGGTTGATAGTAGAAGGTTTCTGTGTCAGAATCTGTCACGATCAGAGGTGACCCCCTACATGGCTGCTTCCTAGACTTTAGTCATGTCAACTCCTATCATCTCAGCAAGATGGACGCTGCAGGATGTGGAAGGAGAGACTGGTCAAAGATTTCGTGTTTGTTTTTGTTTCCTTTAGTTACTATTCAGACAGTGTGATGTAATATCCAGATCTTCCAGTCGCTGCTTCTTTTTTAATTTTTTTTAATGTTTATTTATTTTTGAGAGATAGAGAGAGACAGAGTACAAGTGGGGGAGGGGCAGAGAGAGAGGAGGGACACAGAATCTGAAGCAGGCTCTAGGCTCTAAGCTGTCAGCACAGAGCCAGATGTGGGGCTCAAACTTGCAAACTGTGAGATCATGACCTGAGCCGAAGTCAGACACTTAACTGACTGAGTCACCCGGGCACCCTGGGACTAGCTTTTTCTGGCCCCCATACCAGAGTTAGGGTAAGTTTCAGGATCCCTTGGACACTTTAAGGTACAGCTGGCCTTTGAACAACTCAAGGGGTAGAGGCGCTAACCCCCTCTCACCCCCGCACAGTGGAAAAACCATGTATAACTTTTAACTCTCCAGAACTTAACTACTAGTAGGCTACCATCTGCTGGAAGCCTTATCGTTAACATAAACACTCAATTAACAGATGTTGTATGCTACATATATTATATACTCTGTATTTTTACAACAAAGTAAACTAAAGAAAAGAAAATGTGATCAAGAAAATCTTAAGGAAGAGAAAATATACTTACTGTACTGTAAAAACTCCCTGTGTAAGGGGACCCACTCGGCTCAAACCCATGTTGTTGAAGGGTCAGCTGTAATCAGAGCAGTCTTGGTTGGGTAATTCATATCTTCGGGTCCAAAGGAATAAATAAAACTTCTCACTTTTATGTCCTCACTCACAACCTCTCTGTGTTCACAGCTGGCTGAGCAGGCTGGCTGGCTGCCTGGGACAAGACGATGTTTGATTTCTCTTTCCCCACCTTGCACATTCGTCCCTTCTTCTCAAACATGCTAATCATGGTTTCTGGCCCTCCTGGATCAGAGTGTAAGGGAGGGAGAGGAGAAAAGGTGTCTCATCTTGGGATGACCTAGCATCCACTTCTCCTCAGGGGCACTTCTCTGAGTCTCTGAAACATGGTGTCCTCACCCCGTAGGTGAGCCTTTCTCTCCTGTAGTTCTGTTGACTTAGATCAATGTTTCTCCTCCAGCAGACACTGAGAGATCCAGACCTCTGCTTCCTCCCAGATGGGAAGGAACTCACCCCTGCTGGCGGCCATCTAAGACATCTAAGATCTAAGACCTGAGACAGCCCCACCGCTCACCAGCACAGCCCCCACCTGTTCCACAAGACTCACTACCTTTGCCTAGAGAAACGCAGGGAGTGCAGCTGGCCCCAAGGCAGTAGCAATTGCTCCTTCACTTTTTTCTGTCAGCATCTAGCCAGACAGCCTCTCACTCTGGGCTCTAGAGATGAGCCATGAACCAGTACGTCATGTCAACCAAAGCTCCAGAGACACATATTACATCCTGTGGGTGGATTCCTTGCAGCCCTGAGAAGAATCATCCCACCCTTCTCCATGTGGGAGATGCTCACCCCCCCACAACTCTGTGCACAATCCCCCATCTCATCCCCCACCCCTACAACTATCTTTCCAACTCCTTTGAGGCTAGTGGTCAGGAGTGAGTCAGAACCCAAGTCTTATTCACTTCTATTTGTAAGTCTTGCTTGTGGTTTTGCATCTCGCTTTGGACTGTTGCCTCTATTAACTTGAGTGCACAGCTGCAATTAGAACTGGTAGAGCTTGGTTTTAATACCTCTTTAGGATAATAGTTACAATGACAGCCAACACCGATCATCACTGAGATGTGCCGAGCACTGTACCAAGTGCGTTGTGGCTCTTCTCTTATTGAATCCTCACTACAACCCTTTGAGGGAACTACAGTGTTTGCTGCACTTGACAAATGAGGGAACTGAGGCCCAGACAGGGTCTATGCCCTGACTGGGATCCCAAAGTTTGTAAGGGGCGATGGTGGGAATAAAAAGTGCATCCATCTGATTCTGAGGCCAGTGTTCCAACCTCCGTCTTCATAACAGAATGCTTGTAGAACCATCAAATCAGTCATTCATTTGATAGTCTATGAGAAAGCCTTTTGTAAAACTATAAAGTCTTCCTCAATTATTTATATTGTTATTGTAGTTATAAAAAACAATAATTTTTATTATTCCATTCTATTGGTACGGCTGTAGGCTGCTTCTAAAAGATACATTAAACACTCCAAAATGATTTAAACTGGGGCTGGAGATTGGGAGGTGATTGAGTAAGTGCTACAGTGGCCATTAAAATGTCTTAGACATTAGGCAGTAGGGGCACCTGGCTCAGTGGGTTGAGCATCCAACTTCGGCTCAGGTCATGATCTCACAGTTCATGAGTTCGAGCCCTGCACCCGGCTCTGTACCAACAGCTCAGAGCCTGGAGCCTGCTTCGGGTGCTGAGTCTCCCCTTCTCTCTGTCTCTCCCCCACTAGCACAGTGTCTCTCTCTCTCTCTCTCTCTCTCTCCCACAAAATAAGTAAACATTAAAAAATTTTTAATGTCTAAAAATGGAATATTTAACTATATTAAGATCACCAAATTAACTGGCTGTCTTTCCATGCATAACCTGTAGCAATTGCCACTTGATTTGAGAATGAAATGTAGGCCACGCAAATGAGATTCCTGCCTCCCTCCGTTAGTTACATGTACCTTTACTGATTATGCAGAAAACAGAACACCTATGCTTTGCTTTGGATCCATACAAACATCAGAAATACTTGCACAGATTCCCCAACCCCTCCAAAGGACTTAAAAAGTTATCTTCCCATTAAAACCCTGCACGCATGCTGTAGCAGCACCAAGCAGGTAATGAGTTGCTACTCTGTGCTGGGCACAGGCCCGAGCTCATTGCGAGAATGACTTCCTTCAACTTTCTCAACAATATGTATAAAACCATGAGGATTCCTGAGTTACAGAGGGAGTTTAGGATAGTCACTGTGGGAGGCAGAATAATTCCCCCAGAACAATTCTCGAAATGGGGAGAGGATACTAAATTATCTAGGTGGTCATCACAAGGCTCCTTAAAATCACAATGAAATCACAAGGATCCTTGAAAAACGGAAGAGAGAGGCAGAAGGCCAAAGTCAAATTCAAAGAGAGATTTGAAGATAGTATCTTGCTGGCTTTGAGGATGGAGGAAGGGGCCAGGCCATGAGCTAAGCAGCCCAAGCAGCTCCTAGAGACTGAAAAAGGCAAGAAACAGATTCCCCATGGAACCTCCGCTAGGCACACAGTCCCGCTCACACCTCAGTTTTAGCTTAGGAACACCCACTCGGAATTTGAACCTCTAGAACTTTCAGATAGTAAACCTATACTGTTCCTAAGCCACTAAATGTGTGTAATTTGTTACAGCCGCGATAGAAAACTAATACAGTCACCTGCATTAGTCAACGGTGGAGGCTGGATTTGGACTCTGGTGTGCCTGACTCCATAATTCATCCCTGAACTTTCTCACTGTTAAGGGTTAAATACATCCCCATCACCACCACTACCCTCAGAAAAAACATATATATATTAAGGTCCTAATCGCCAGTATCTGTGTGCCCTTAACAGAAACAAGCTCCTTAGAGATGATGAAGATGAGATCGTTAGGGTGGGCCCTAATCCAGCATGACTGGTGTCCTTACAAAGGGTGAAATCTGGGCACAGGCATGCAGGGAGAGAAGACGATGTGACGATACAGGGTGAAGGAACAAGCCAAGGAACGTCCGAGGCTTCCAGAAGCTGGGAGAACGGCCTGAAACATACTCATGCCTTGAGAGGAAGCGTGGCCCTGCCAAAACCTTGATGTCTGGCTTCCAGAACTGTGGGACAATAAAAGTGGATTGTTCTAAGCCATGGGCTTCCCATACTCTGTCTCAGAAGCCCGGGAAACTAGTGCACCCATGATGCAAAGTAGCCTCATTGCACTTGAGTCTGGTCTCAGAGACAACACATCTACCACTAGGAGCCTATTGATAATTGAAACACCACCACCTTACATCGGCATGACTTTTTATTTTTATAGAACACTTTGCACCAGTATTAGCTTACCGGATTGTACCACGATCTTGTAAGTGAGGCAAGGATTATGTCTCCAGGGTGGCTCAATGGTAGTAGCATGTACACAGTGCTTTCAGACACTAGCCTTAAACAGTCTGTGTCCAAACCCTGTCCCTGTCATAGACTCAGGAAATTCCCAACCTCCAACGTGCCTCAGTGTCCTTATCTCTTAGAATAATAATAAGAGTTCCTGCCTCATTAAGTTCTTGAGATAGTTAAATTAGATAATACATGTGATGATCTTCACCCAGCCCATAAAAAGCACCCCCCCCAAAAAAAAGAAAAAAAACCCATCTCACAGACAGGAAAACTGAAGCTCAGAGAATTTAAGTGATTTACCCAAGGACATATGGCTTCTAAGTCACAAACCCAGGACTAAAATCCAAGTCTCCTGGGGCAGAACTATTAGCACTATAATATCCTGCCTCTCTCTTATTTTTCATTTTCATGATTCTTTGGGTTTAAATCAATCTGAACCTTTCTGCCCTTTAAGCAATTCTAATTTTAATCCTACTTTCCACGCCCACCCCAGTCAGTCAACAAAGATTACAGTTTTCCACAAACCACTAATTTTTCTTGTCTAAATTCTCTTATGAGACCCTCTGTCCCAAGAAGTAAGTCACCTTATTTTTTTTTTTAGTAGAGCTCATTTTATTTTTTTTATTTTTTTAATGTTTATTTATTTTTGAGAGACATAAAGACAGAGCGTGAGCAGGGGAAGGGCAGAGACAGAGGGAGACACAGAATCCGAAGCAGGATCCAGGCTCTAATGAGCCATCAGCACAGAGCCCGACGTGGGGCTCGAACTCACAGACAGTGAGATCATGACCTGAACTGAAGTCGGCTGCTTAACCAACTGAGCCACCCAGGCGCCCTGTCACCTTACTGACTGACAGCAAAAGCAGTCTTCTCAATATAATGCTTTCACTAGATTAAACACCCAGGACGTAACAGGTGGAAGCCACAGCAGCCCTCCCCCACCCTCCTCCGACCAGCCAGGAAGCTGCTCAAACCCCCAAACCCGCCATGTTCTGTTCCTGGGTCTGCTCTGCTCAGTAAGGCAGCCCCTGATAATAGCTCTTCCAGTGTTTGTAAATAAACTCGGTGTCCCACAGATTCAAAAGCTGCCTTTGTCCCTCCTTTCCACCTTCTTAGACTTTCTGCATTTATCCAACCATTTCAGAAACTGGTTCTCCTTAAAATTATGGGATGCAGAATGAACAACCCATCAGGATTTAATGACCATATTTCAGCATCTCGCCGCTTAAAGGAACTTGGCTTTTTCAGCGCTTTTGCAATTGCGCAAACTGGAAACAGATCAAAAAGGTAGAGTGAGAGTTTGATTTTTTTTTTCCAACTGTCACAAACCATCCATCAAAGTTAAACTATTGATAGGGAGCAGAGAGACAGAAGGAAGAGGCATGAGTGAGGAGGACTGGAGAATATTAAAAAAGACAATCTCTCAGTCTAATAAAATACAATTAACTGAATTTCATCAAGGCTTCTATAAAAATTACATGAGGAATCAATATTAGGCATAAAACCCAAAAGTGGGTTGTTATCTCTAAACCAGAGAAAACATTTCATTAGGCTGAAGGCTTTTATACACCCATTGGGAAAATCGCTTTTCCTCGGCACCCCTCCTTTGCTTACTTACAGAACCCCAATTGAAAAGTCAATCATCAAAATCACTTAGCAAATGTCAAAAGGTGCTGCCACTTTCTAAAGATATTTGTTCCTTCATGGGAAGCTCTGGCACCTTGCCCGGGCCCGACCCACACTCTTCCATAGTTTTGCTATTCCAACTTTTTCACGCTTTTCTTTTTCTGTTTGTCTGCTTGTTTTTGTTGTTGTTGGAAACAGAAAGACTGTTTTATAAGGTTACGGGCAACAGCCTTTCCTTTCAACATTTCGATGTTCTTTTACCGCTACGGACCGTGAGACCTCCCGTTGCCCAGGTTGTACTGAGCATCACTCCCAGGCCCGCCTGACCGCAAGCCTTTTCCAGGCTAATCAGACGACGACGTACAGTCTTTTCACACCTCATCTTAGAAAGGGCTTTTTGCTTACTTTACGCTCTGCCCAGCAACAAAGCTGGTTCGGTGTCTGGTCCTGCTGACCACAGATCAAAAAGTCACGCCCTCTTCCACACAGGTGGACGGGGGGGGGGGGGGCGGCCTGGGTGGCTTAGTCTGTTAAGCATCAAACTCTTGATTTTGGCTCTCGGTCATTTGATCTCGCGGTCATGAGATCGAGCCCCGTGTGGGGTTCGAGACTGAGCTTGGAGCTTGCTTAGGACTCTCTCCCTCTCGCTCCATCTGCCTCTCCCCTTCTTGCATGCATGTGTGCTCTTTCTCTCCCTCGAAAAAATAAAATAAACACAGGTGGAGTAAGTTGCACAAAGACCCCAGGAGCAGAATTTGAAGATCAGGTGCACACGCACACGATCAAAGCTGGAACTCAGAGAACCATCTGAAGACCTCAAGCCATAAATTACTGAGCTGGAAACAACGTGACCTAAGACTACGATGCCTGGTTACCAAAAACCAGGCTTCTAGTAAATAGTAGCCATTGTAAAATAACAACTTAGTGTGTACCTCCGACATGGACCTGGCATGTTTTGCCGTTCTCCTTCTGAATTCTCTCTTCACTGGCTAGCTACCGGGCAGATGGCTGTGTTTTCTGGGCATAGGGTTGTTAAACTCACACGTGGTATATTTGAAGATGCTTTGTCAACCATTGAATGCTTTAAAAAGCCTCCCACAATGACTCGTTCTATTTGTGGACCAGCCTGTGTGTGTATTCACTTATTGGGCTAACTAAATTAACCAGACTGTCTACATATTTCTAAACTACTTTGTCTTGGCTGAGTGGATGTAACCTAAAGATAACAGATGGTGACAATAGTGGACAGCTGCAGCACAGCCCTTGTCCCCAACGAACACGTCTGGCATTGGTCCCCTAATAATCCTTAAATTTGTAAAGCCACCTCTGATATCCTCAGGTCCAAGCCCTTTTCCTGATCATTGCGCCATTTCCGAAAGAACTTTCCGTGATCAACAGAACGAGAGTCTAAACCTTAAAAGCACTTGTAAAAAAAATAGTTGACTTTGCACTAAAATACGTCCTTTACATATGTGTCATTGTATATTCCACTAGCATGTAACCTCCACCAAAGTCTTGTTTTGCATTGCCAACAGCTCACACGTGGCCTGGCACTCAGGTCAAAACATAATGATTTAACATATTGTAACCACGAAACATCGAAAATGGAGTTGGAGTTGATATTAAATCGTGGCAGAAAAAGAAGAAACGGACTACATCATACAACGGAGTGAAAATCATGACAGACCCATAATTAGCAGGATCACAGCTGTGTGGCTAATGTTAGAGAAAAGAGCCATTTAATAAATAAACATTCCCTGCCCTTTGAAGAATGTAGTTTTAGCCAAACAAAAGTTGAGATTAGCCAAGAGAAGGTGGTGGTAGCCAGCAAGGGACTTTTAGCCATAACATTAAACCTGTTTAAATAACACATGATATAATTAATGATGGTATGAATTATAGTGAGAATGCCAATATACTTTACACAATAATACTAAGAATTATATATCAGATATATACACTATAATTTAGAATATTTTAACAGCATATTCATATCTATAAAACCATCTGAGTTCCAACCTCTGTTCAATATTAAAAAATCCCTCCTTTACGCCAAAAAAAAGGCCAGTATAATACTTTACCGTGGTCATGCTGCCATCTAGTGGACATACCTTAGAAGGAAGCTTCTTCTGTCGTCTGGAAATGACAAAAGGATTCCAGGTCCTCAGGTTCATGTCTGACATGCATTCTTCTTTAGGGCACCCATTTTGGGAATTCCTCCATAAATTCCCCTGTATGTGTTCAGTGTCTTTTTTACATTATCCCTTTCTCCTGTCTTCATAGAAAGATCTTTTCAAATATGTCAGTCATACTCACTCAGTGGGCCGGAATAGAACTTGTGTATCTGCTTTGGTTTAAAAACGGGAAGATTCCACGAGGGACGTATCCCCCTGGAAAGAAGCACCATCGCATTGGCAACAGCCTGCCTTTTGTTCAGCTCTGTCCTTGAGAAACCAGACCTCAAACTGGCGACTTTTTTTTTTTTTTTTGGTCCCCAGACATTTACAAACACTGTTATGTGGCACGCATGCTACTATTCGGAAAGGCACGTGTTACTCTAATTCCTTCACACATACATTGCTGCTCTACTGAGGTCACACTCAGTGGACAGAGTTGACGTGTGGGATTCACACTTGCTTCTGGGCCCTCCATTCACTAGAGCCCATGGATCGTCACTTTGGCCGCACACTGGAATCACCTGGGGAGCTTGAACAATACTGACGCCTGGGTTCCACCCAGATTTAATTGGTGTGAGGTGCTTCCGGAACATCGGGATGATCTCAGAGCTCTCCAGGCGATTGTAATTTGCAATAAGCTTGAGAACACTCCTCTAGAGAAAACAAAACACAGACCCCGGGGCGCCTGGGTGGCTCAGTCGGTTGAGCGTCCGACTTTGGCTCAGGTCATGATCTCGCGGTCTGTGAGTTCGAGCCCCGCGTCAGGCTCTGTGCTGGCAGCTCAGAGCCTGGAGCCTGCTTCACGCTCTGTGTCTCCCCCTCTCTCTGACCCTACCCCGCTCATGCTCTGTCTCTGTCTCAAAAATAAATAAACATTAAAAAAAAAAAAAGCACAGACCCCTTGGATATATATCTTTGCAGGAAACGGCAGGAGACCAAGGCACCTGTACCCGGTCACCTTTTCCTTGTCATTCCTCATCTTAAGAACCATGGCCCACTCTGGCTTCCTTTAAAACCCTCTGCTCCCATGGCTGAATTTCAAACCCTGCTGCTTGCCTCCTTAATGTAAATGCATGCACCGCGGTAACTCATTCTTTGCCAAAGGAAGATAAATAAAAGTTAAGGAAATATTAAATTCTCCTTGCCTAAGGCTTTTTAAGCACCATAGATGTTTTAAAGAGAAAGGGTAATTTAGAGGTTATCTATTCTAATTCCTTGATTTGACAGGCAACCGTGCAGACCAGGGAAGGCCACGAGCTGGACGTTGGCTATATGCCCTTGGTCCCGGCCAGTCTCCTTCCCCCGTTTTTATGTACATATCATTACCGCTTCCCTACAAGCCAGTAAGGTGGTCATTTTACAATCATATTGAGATTTCATGAGATTAAGTCACATAGGTAACTCTGGACATGGACTTGAACCTGGGTCCATCCAGCTCCTATACCAGCCAAAGTCCTGCTCCCAGAGCTCACCGTGGCCGGGTCAGACCTGAAGCCTCGGGGCCCTCTTTCCACCACAGCTCGGCTGCCCTCTAGTGTCTGAGTGACTCCCCTGAACTCTCACTTTATCCAGCTCATCTGCCAGCTCTGATTAGAAACCTAAGTTAGAAACACCTTGGCTTCTCTCGTCCCCCAATCCCTACAGCATCTTACTTCCCAGCCAGAATGAAATTTCATTATCTGACAACAGGGCAAATTTTGAAAATGGGGATAAATTGGGGAAAATCCACACGGTGTGGTTGTTCTCTAGTGGCTTTGTATGCACAAATGTTTGCCATGTGTGTTTGGCATGTTCTTTGAAGAAAGCGTCTAAACTTTATAGTAAAAACAAGAAAAGAGCTTGACCCCTATTTTGACCTCTGAGAAATAATCACCGTTTTTGTTTTGATATTTGTTAGCCTCCTCCTGGTCCCGGAAGGTCTCTTCCCGCCTTTGCCCCAGGTCACCACCCCCTACCTGCTGATTGCACCATTACACCGCGAGATGTAGCAACGAGATTCCCCCCAACCCCCATCCCCGCATGCGCACAGAGTGAGAAGGGGTGGTGCATGTCCTATGGCAGCGGAGTGGGGCGGGTCGCACGCTCTTGGGGGCACTCCAAGAGGAATCATCACTAGCCAATCACAAGGATCCAACTCAGGCTAAACACCATATTTGGCGCCAACCCCAGCCAGAACCGACCCAGAACCCAACCTGGAACTGCCGCAATTTAAAAGACCTGCCCCCGCCCTCTCCTGGCGCGACTTCCCTGACTCCCTTACCCTGGAGTCATGGAACCTCCCCCCGGATCTTTGGTCCTCCCCCCCAATAAAATCTCTTGCTGTTCCCCTCACTTGATCTCCTCTCCTTTTTCTCTCCTTTTTTTTTCTCTCTCTCTCTCCATTTCCGCGCCATCCTAAATTCTAACAATATTTTCATGCATTTCTTTCCAGTTGCATTTTACAAATACATTTTTACTGTCTTTGCAAACCTGGAAGCATACCGTGTAACTTCTATTTTACATACCACCCTTAAAACTTAATCATGAGCAGTGTCCCCTGTCATCAAACATTTTTTGCAAGCGTATTTTTTAATGCTTCAATTCCTAAATGTGAGAGTACATAATTTCTTTACCAATTCTTCTATCACTGGACATTACTTTCTTTTTGAGAGAGAGAGAGTGCACGCGCCCCATGTGCGAGTGGAGGAGGGGCAGAAAGAGAGGGGGACAGAGGATCCGGAGGGACTCCCCACTAACAGCAGACAGTCTGACACGGGGCTCAAACTCACAAACTGAGATCATGACCTGAGCCAGAGTCAGACACTGAGCTGACTGAGCCACCCAGGCGCCCCTTAAGCAATTTCTAATTTTTCACTGTTATAAAGAACCCTGTAACAAATATCCTTACACACACATACTTGTCCATAAAACTATATTTTAAACATATATAAACATACATAATATTTATAAATACATAAAACATATCATGTGTTGTTTTACACATCACCTAGGTATATAAAATAACATTTATAATATTTAAGTATATATGTATTTGCCAACGTAATAAGTGAAAAAAGCAGTCTTTTTATTGAATTCAGCTATACGAATTCATGATATCTCATATGAACTACAGTGACGGCCAGTCCCCAATAGTAATGATCGAAACAATGTGTTGGACTCAGTCCTTGCTGGAGAATAGAAGCTAAGAGGCTCTCCTACCACAAACCGCTACAAAGGCCATTGTCCAGGAGCCTGCAAGTAAAAGTGTTTTGCATGCGCACACGTGGGGTTGCTACATTCTTAGAGGCATCGCACTCAAGGGAAACGCTCCTGAGAAGACGACTGGCAACAGCTGAGCCGCCGCCGGCAGCCATTTCCTCTCAGCTTGCTCTGCGGTGCCCCAATTTACCCAGCAGGAAAGGCAGAGGCTTGTGGCTTTTATTGTAGGGCAGAACTGGCCCTTTACTGGTCTAAGGCTGTTAACATGACTCCCAGATGAACGCCCCCTAGGGTTCTCCTGCTCAGCTCTCAGCTCTCAGCTCAGGGAAGTCCTGTGGAACTGGGCATGCCGACAAGATGGCAGTTGTTGACCCGGGCAACTCATATCCCCTCCCAATGCCTCAGTTTCCGCATCTGTTTAATGGGAATAGTAACTGACTTTAAAGTGTCAGTAGTACCTTGTAAGATTTAATGAACTCACAGAAAGTAGCAGAAGCGGAGTACATTCTGGTACAAATTGCAGTGTGTGTTTGAGGGGTTGGGGGTGGGGAAACACCCCCAAGCAATTCTCAGACACCAGCCAGGTGTCCTACAAATCAACTCGATTCTGACACTGTCTACCCCGACAGAGCGTCAGATCCCACAGGTTAACTGCTCAGTCCCACAAGACTGTTCTCCACTTTAGGTGCCATCTGTAATTCCAGCTCGTCACCTATACTTCTGACCAACTGGCTGCAGATCAGAGGTTCCCAGGAACCCCTCCTTGGGTTCAACTGACTTGCTAGAGCAGCCCACAGAACTCAGGAAACCAGTTCACTCTTGAGACTATCAGTTTATTACAAAAGATAGTACAGGGTGTGAATCAGCAGCCAGACGGAAAGGTGCATAGGGCGAGGCGTGAAAGAACTCAGCTTCCATGCCCTCTTGGAGAACATTCTCTCCATATTTTCAAGTGTTCTCAACTCAGAAGCTCTCCAAACTCTGTCCTTTGGTATTCTATGGGGCCTTTTTGTTTTTAAGTTTATTTATTTATTTTGAGAGAGAGAGCGTGTGGGAGGGGCAGAGAGACAGAGGGAGAGAGAATCCCAAGCAGGCTCTGCACTGTCAGTGCAGAGCCCAATGCAGGTCTCGAACTCTCTAATCGTGAGATCATGACCTGAGGCAAAATCAAGAGGTGGATGCTTAACCTACTGAGCCACCCAGGCGCCCCTTTATGGAGGCTTTATCACATAGAGATAGTTGATTAAATCATTGACGGTTGGCGATCTGTTCGACCTCCAGCCCTTCGCCCATTCCTGGAAGCCAGGGGCATGGGACAAAAGTTCCAGTCCTCTAAACACAGGGTTGATTCTTCTGGCAACCAGCCCCCTTCCTCAGGTGCCCTGGGGATTTTCCAAAAGTCGCCTCATTAACATAGCAAAAGAGACCTTAATCACTCTCATTCCTTCGGAAATTCCAAGATTTTCAGAGCTCTGTGCCAGAAACTGAAACAAAGACCAAATACATACGTTTCTTATTATAAATCGAAACATCACACAGAGGTTGCCTTCAACGTGCTGACTCCAACTTCTGCCTTCCAGAAGGAACTTCTGACTGTTGCCTGGTCCTTCTCTTAGCTGCCAAACTGAGCAGACCAATCCAGAAGGCAAAGTCAAGGTGCCCTCTGCCTCTTACCACACAGACTGAGTCAGCCTTGTGCAGCCAGCCTGGCAACGTTTTCTCCTTGGGGACACCTGCCCACCTCACTCCCACCGTTGCTCCTTCTCCAGAAGCATACAAGAGCCCTAATCCTCCATCCCCAAACACCTCAGCTATGAAGCCCTACCCGCCCCAAGCAAAAGGGCTCACCTCTTCCCAGTCTCCAAATCCAGAATCCATTGGTTCCTTTTACAAAAGATATTCATCTATGGAAACTAGAAGCAATCAAAATGACTAAAACCAGGGACTGTGAAATTAGGGTTCCCGGACTCAACTGAATGCTATATGGCTACTAAAAATTGCATTTATGGAGACCATACAGAAAATACAGTCCATTTTATGAAATACAGACTATAGAATAGTGCTATGAAAATGAATTACTATAGGGGCGCCTGGGTGACTCAGTCTGTTAAACAGCCGACTTTGGCTCAGGTCATGATCTCACAGTCTGTGAGTTCGAGCCCCGCGTCGGGCTCTGTGCTGACAGCTGAGAGACTGGAGCCTGCTTCAGATTCTGTGTCTCCCTCTCTCTCTGCCCTTCTCCTGCTCATGCTCTGTCTCTACGTCTCAAAAATAAATAAACGTTAAAAAATTAAAAAAAAAGAAAATGAATTACTATAACATCGAAATGTACATACGAGCAAGGGAATCCCAAAAGAGGAAAAGCAATGTTTTATTAGGATATGAGGATTACGAGTAAATAATTTTTCTTTTTTAAATTTCCATTGTTAAAATGTGTTCTTATAACAATAAAATTTGGGGTGTCCAGGTGGCTCAATGGGTTAAATGTCCAACTCTTGGTTTCGGCTCAGGTCATGATCTCACAGTTTATGGGTTCGAGCCTTGAGTTGGGCTCTGTGCTGACAGTGCAGGGCCTGCTTGGGAATCTTTCTCTCCTCTGTCTCTCTCTCTCAAAATAAATAAATATATATTTTTTAAAGTAATTGTCTAACAGGGAAGACAAGGACAAGACAACAGGGAAGGAAGAACAAAATTTACTTAAAATCTCCATCTTAAAAGTTAAAATAAATAGAACTTGGGACTCTAAAACTAATAGCATTGAGTTAAATTCTCTAAGCTTGTAATAATAATAATAATAGCTATCATTTATGGAGTACTTAGCATATGCATTCTTCAGCCGAGTTCTTTGTATGTATTATCTCATTTAGCCTGAATGACGATACTCATAGGATTAATTGACCGAGGTTTTTTACACATAAGTAAGTTGCAGCAGAGAGAAGGGAAGTGGTTTGCCCAGGAACAGAGAACTAGAGACACAGGTGACAGAGGTCTATCTGGGCATCCAACCTTGCAGAAGGATTTTCACTTACATTGCAAGATTCATTCCTAACAGAGCCAAACACATAAGAAATACTAATAACACAAAGTTTGGTAACGTTTTCTGCCTTGTTTAGCAGTGCAATCAGGCCCAAATAGTTCACTTGAGTAATTTCTATTAGGAAAGTGCTTAAAAACAGATTATGCTTTCCCTTTGCCTATCTCTAAAATGCCCTTAATAGGCACAGGTAAACTATGTGATACTTATTAAAATGGACTTTTGTTGCATCCTAAATAGCTGTGATAGCTTCACTGTGAATTTCTTTTTCCACTCTGGAAACACAATTCATAGGATTCCTCCCTAATACAGTTCTTATGTGATTAGCGTTTGGTGACTCAAGTTTGGCGGCTGACACCTAGTAGTGATCACTACAGAGGACAAAGGAAGGAGTTCATGTCGACCCACTCCAAGGAGAGTACTTTGTGATACTAAGGATTAGTTCGCGTCTGCAAAGGCATGTAAGACTTCAGGAAACACTCGTGTTTTGTCATTTGGCCATTCAGAAACTTGCATGAAAATTGGGGCACCTGCGTGGCTCAGTCCATGAGGCGTCCAACTCTGGATTTCAGCTCAGGTCATGATCTCATGATTCGTGGGTTCGAGCCCTGCGTTGGACTCTGCTGACAGCTCAGAGCCTGCTTGGGATTCTCTATCCCTCTCTTTCTACTCCTTCCGCCCCCCCAAAATAAATAAAGTGTTTTAAAAAAAGAAAATTGCATGAAAATATAATTCATCTTATACAGCCAGCATCCTAGAAATTCTGTGTAAACCAAGGGGACTTTATTGAATTATTCCTCTAAGCCCCTGAACAAAAGTCCTACTGAAAGGGCCCTCCATCCCAAGCCACTGCAGAAAATTACTTCCTCATCTCTCATAATGTTGTCTACTAAAATTAGATTGAAGTGCCTTTGGTAAAGGAGATAGGAAGCTATCAACAGATTGTCACCAGCCTTTACTGCCCATCTGCTTGTACCCACTGGCCTTTGTCCCACATTTTTCCTCAAGCTCTTCTTTCCCTTTCCACTATCTCTTAACTCAGGCCACAACTCAAGGGGCAGAGCATCCCATGATAGAAACCCAAAATACCCCTCAAGCAATAATGACTTCCCAGAACAAAAAAAGCTCCCACTGGCCCAGACCATCCAGACCACTTTGAACTTGATGCCCCCACCCCAAAACCCAAGCCTGCCCAAATGGACCACGGAGTGAGCCACGGAGTGACCGACAGTTACCTTTACCTCATTATAATACTAAAATCTCTACCCAAGAATGAACACGAGCCTCATTTATGAAACATACAATGTATGTATAGGTGTGTTTCCTTCAGGCGCATGCGTGACCTTATACCTGCCTCTACATAGGATGACAAGGCTTCGCTATGTAAATATTCATCCTGACCCTAAAAGAAAGGAACTCACTCGTTTGCCGAGGGAGTTGTGGCTTTGGAATTTATTCCCCTAATCTCCTTTTTTGCTGCAAATAAAGTCTCCTTTTGGTGCAGCAACTCGGCTGGTGTAGTTTCTACCTGTGACTCACCAAAGGCTGAACTCACATTGGTTCAGTTACAAGAGGAGAAGTAGAGGGAAGAATAAAGTATAGGCATAATCCAGGTTGTTTGCTTTGTGGAGGGTAGAGGTCAGTGATGGTCAGACTTTAAATCTATTAGCCTCGGGCTTTGCTATCTTAGCAAGAGTTAATGGAAACTCCAGAACTTTTCTGGAGCACGTTACTGGCACCACCATGCTCCCTATCTTCAAGACTAGAGTAGCCCTAACTCTCATTTCATTTCAGCTATCCAAAAGTTTCCTGGTGGTTTCATGCCTTTCTCCCACCTCTGTTTTAGGGTCCTGCTTCTGCTGAAATCACTAATCTCCAGATTATCTCCTCATCCAACCCTATTCTACAGCACAGCAAGCATCCCTGAAGCCTGAGTTCCTTCCATCTACACAAATGATTCTCTCTGTCTCTGTCACTGTCTCTGTCTCTCTCTCACACACATACACACATACACGCACACACACCACTTAGAAAAGGCATAGACTTGGGTACACAACACACTCAACTAAGGATTCCAGCAAACTGGGAGGTCAGCATTACTAAAATGCAGCCCTTCAAAGTAAGCGTTCATCATCTCTGTGCAGAAAATTCCTTGAGTTCCTTACCAACACAGGGGCTATGATGATTAATGTTGTATGTCAACCTAATTAGGCCAGGAGATGTTTGGATTTCTAGTTAAACATTACTCTTGGCCGTGTCTGTGAGAGGGCTTTGAATAAGTGGACTGAGTATAGTGATAGCCTTCCCCACTGTGAGGTCCTGAATACAACAAAAAGTGAAGGAAGGTCGAGTTAATCTAGCTTGACTCTTTGAGCTGAGACATGGGTCTTCCCCTGCCTTTGGTGTTCCTGGTTTTAACTTTCAGACCTGGAATCTATACTATGATTTCTCTGGGCTCTCAGGTCTTCACACTAGATCGCCTGCTTTTCTTTGTCTGCAGATGGCAGATCTTGGGATTGCTTGAGCTCCATAATTGCATGAGCCAGTTCCTTATAATAAATCTCTTACAGATAGGTAGGTAGGTAGGTAGGTAGGTACGTCCATATGTACGTAGATGTAGAGATGGATACAAATACATAAAGGATATGTCCATATTCTCTTGGTTCTGTGTTCCTGACTAACACAAGAGAAACACCCACACCCCACAGGCCTCTGGCCCCCTCTCCAGCTGCTTCCCCTCTTCTCCTTCTCTCCAAGTCTTAATATCATGTGCACAGCACTTTCAAAATTCCTTTGGTTGTCTCAACTCTTCAAAGCCCTCAGGGCTCCTCTTCCCTCCCCAAATGACTTGTCAAGATACTTTCCTAAAATAACTCCCTTCCTGGGAATATTTCTGGTAGCAGATATGAAAATAATGCATTCTTCTACCACCAGACGTAGGTACTTCTTTCTCTTCTGCCTACTTTGTTCATGACTTGCTACCTGGTAGCCAGGACAATAAACAAAAGTTGTATTCTAGATTTGAGAGAGCCTAGTAACAAAAAGAAGCATGAAGTGACTTAAAAAATACCCCATTGTTATGGGTATCTCACTAATCTACAGGACTTTTCTGGCCAGAAATGTGTTAAGCACAGGGTGGACATGTATATTACTTGGCTGGGGATCCAAACCATGCAGAGGCCCCTGTCCGTTCTACGGTCTCAGCTCTATTCAGGGACAGCTAGTCGTCCATCAACCACTAGATGTGAAGCCTAGAAGACAGATGTTCATAAGACTGTTGGGGGGAGGCACCAAGTGCAGGATTCCATGTCAAAACAGACTTGCCCAAGAGTCTGCCTGGCAGGGACTAGAGAAAGCCATGCCAACCAGGAGGGATTTCAAGATAATTCAGTAAGAGTGGGCATGGAGGGGACAGCTGGAGTGTTGCTTTCAAACCTCCGTCGGTCACGCCAAACACCCAAATTGAACAGAGTAGAAAAAAAATAGAACAAAGGCATGAGCAGATGCGAGCTCAGTGTGCCAGATGTCATCTTCGCCGTGACAGAAAAAGGAGAGAAGAAGGACGGGACCAGTTTCCTGGATCCATGACCTTAAACATGGGGCCAGTTCCAGGTCAAAGACTCTCGAGATGATGTGCCACGAAAAGCCCGCCCCTTCATTCCCACTGACTCTGCGTTGGTCTTTCTCCTTCCGATGGCCTCCTCAGGCCCCTCGCCCATTCTCTCGCCTCTGCCCATCTTCTTTCTGCCCCATGTTTGCCCTTCGACTCACACCCTGGCCCACGCATGACAGACGGTCCCTGGTGCTTTTGCCTACATGTGAAAGCAGAAAGCTGCCCACACTCTCAGGCAGCTGCGTTTTCACTCTGTTGAGAGGGTGATGGCTAGCTTGGCGAGGAGGTTCCATCCTGCCCCAGGGAATAAGGACAGGGGGCAGGGGCCAGTAGGATGTGCCTGTATTTTTGTCAAATATTTTTCCTCTTCCTTCCAGAGATCATTCTCTGATTCTGCTGGCTTCTTTTTTCAGTACAAAGAGAGCAGCTTAGCCAAGGATTATGGGCAATTGGGGAGGTGCAATATGCCTGCCAACTTGCCATGTCACAAAGAAAATGCAACTTGTCTGGCAATGAAGGGACCAAGAAAGAGTGATGGCCTGGGAGTTCTCTGACAGCAGCAGCAGGGATCTGCTGAGGGAAATGCAAGGCAGGGCGCGGCCCAGGAAGAGCTCTCCAGGGGAGCCCTTAGCATCTAATCACGGGAGCTCTCAGCCTGCACCCCGGTCATCCCACCAGTAGCATCCCCCTGACCCATCACACTCTCCGCCTGAGCCCACTCTCCCTGCCTCTCTCCAGCCATGCTACCTACCCCACAGCTGCTCAGTCTCCTGGGCTGCTTTCTCCTCTCCCTGAACTCCAAGTGCCAGAGCATGCTTGGGATCAATCTGGGACCTATCTTCTACACCAATTCTCATTCCCTCGCTGATCCATGAGGACCACCCACATGCTGTTGTGACTCTCAAATTTGTAACCCCAGTTCCCTCCCCTAAGCTCAAAGGCATACATCCAACTGCCTACTCAACAGTTTTGCTTGAGTGTCTGACAGGTATCTCAAATACAACATGTCCCAAACAAGACTCGGTCTTCTGCCCCAAACCTTCCCTTCCTTCTCTCTTATTCAGCCCAGGAGATGGAAAGGCCATTTTTCCAACGATTCAGCCTAGTCTTAGGGTTGCCCTTGAACTTCCTTTTTCTCAGACCTTCTAAATCTATCTAGAATTCAACCACTTCTGACCACCTCATCACTCCCATCTTGGTACCAAGAGCCATCCCTTTGCATCTGGACCATTGCAATAACCTCCCGGCCAGTTCCCAAGTGTCTATTCATTCCATAAGGTGCCCCAGCCCCATTGGAGCTGGGAGTCAGATCAGACAGACCATTTCTCTGTTCAAATCTTCCAAGGATTCCAATCTCGCTCAGCATAAATCCCTACATGATCTGTCCCCTGCTGTTCACCATGTCTTATTTTTATTTTTTGCACTTAGTCATACCTGTCAAATTATATATCTGTTTTATTGCCTAGAACCGGAGTCAGCAAACAACAGGCCAGCCACCTGTTTTGTAAATAAAGTTCTATCAGAGAGAGCCATGTCTGTTCATTTATATCTTGTCTACGGCTGCTTGAGTGCTAAAATGGCGGAATTGAATAGCTGTACAACAGCAGCCTATTGTCCACGAAGCCTAAAATATTTGCTGTCTGACCACTTACGGGAAAAAAAATATGCTGGTCCCTCCTCTAAGAATATAAAATCCATGGAAGGGGGATTTTGTAAATGTTCAAAAATCAGTATTTGTTGGATAAATACTAAACAAATGTAAGGGCAAGGTAGTAACTGGGTTTCTAACAAAGGATCAGAGTGTAACGTCCAAATGAGTGTTGTCTTGCAAAAAAAAAAAAAAAAGAAAAGAAAGAAAGAAAAAGAAAAAAAAAGCACACACACACACACACACACACAAACAAAAGCAAAAAGAAAGAAAAAGAAAAAAAATCACACACACACACACACAAACAAACAAAAGCAAAAGATAATAATTGTTAATAATAAGGTAATGGGGGTAGATCTCACTGAAAAGAGACCCAAAACTTTTGGGTGCTGCAAGTGGTTTCTGCCTCTGAAGAAAAGGAATCTTGAATTAACTTTTATTTATTTATTTATTTATTTGGTTTAGAAAAATATGTATTAGCAGGCTCCTACCTGTTGCCCCTGGGAAAGACGTGTGTACAGTGGAGTAAAGTAAATGTTGATATTCAAGACTGCTTCATTGAATAATGCAAATAGGGTGTGTCTTTCAGCAGAGAGATTAAGGTAAGGCAGACAAGTGTATGATTCCTTTTCTCTTTAGATGCCAAGGACGCTTCTCCTGGACCCTGGGGAAGGGAAATGCCTGGGGACTTTTTCATGCTGCATGGAGACCTGCCCCTGCTGTGTGGTGGCTGGACAGGAAATAGACAGGGAAGGGTCCCTGAGAGGGACCGTCTGAGGACAGGTGGGGAACACATAGTTTGTGAGTACTGACACTAATGGTGGTTTTACGTTATTCTCTGTGTTTTCTGGGTCTCTCGTGTGCTCCCGGCAATTAGAGGAAGAACTTGGCCCAGGCTAGCATGGAAATGCAGAGGGGAGAGGGAAGTCCATGTTCTCCTGAAGTCGGAATGGGGGTGCTAGAGAGGGACACCAAAACAGGGAGCCATGCCCACTGGAGAGGGTTACCAGCAGCTGGGGCAGGAGAATAAGCACTTCGCAGGGGCTGGGGATCAACAGAGAATGCTGGGTACGGGTGTCCTGAGCCCCTCAGACAACTCCCAGAATTCCACTGGGGAGGGGAATCCTGTGGTCAAAATAGGGCAGAACATGACGATGTGGACACTTAAAAAGGAATCATGATCTTATGTTGGATCACAGCCTAATAAGACCAGGAAATTTAGCTTACAATAAAATGAGCAATTTAAAGAACATTATTTTAATGACCACCATTGAGCATTCATGTACTCATTCATTTAGTAAATATTGATTGAGTGCCTGCCATGGGCCCATCATTGGGTTTGTAATGGAGACAGAATGCTGAGCTTAACAGACATGGCTGCATTCTCAGACTCTTAGCATCTAGTGGAAGAGGCAGACAGTCAACAGAAATTAAACAATTATTTATGCACTAGTTATAAATTCTACAAAGGAGAAGCACAGGGAGGGAGACAGAGACAGAGGAAGAGAAAAAGAAAGAAAGAAGTTAGGAAGGAAGGAAGAATGGGTTTTCTGACTTTCCATACTCCTAAATTCATCCAATCCATTATGATTTTCTGATCTAAGGGACATGGCTCACTCGTAGCTGCCTGGTGGGGCATCTCGATCTTACATCCCTAAGACTCTCTTTCCTTTGGTCAGGACAAGGAGCCCACTCATCACAAGCCCTCAGGCCTGTCCCACACAATCCCTAGGCCACACGTCTACAGTAAGGAGAGAGATTTCTCTTCACAACCTTGTTCACCAGACCCAGTGACTTCTTGGTGACTTTCTAAAAATGGGAAGTTAATCCAAACTCCCAGCAGCCCTCATGGTGGTACAGTGGATACCAGCTGTTTGCAAGCATACCCAATGCAGCTGACTGAGTCACTGGTGGTCTTCCTCGTTGGTGGCATAAACATAGAATATACTTATTTTCACCAGTAACTGCCCTGCCCAAAGAGTCTGCTTTGCAACCTGCAGACCTGCCGGAGAGAAGAGGATTTTAGCAATATTTCAGCCCAGTACCCTTACTTTTTGATCACTCGCAATTATTAAAACAGTATCATTCCAGTTCTTGCAGACATACTCTTCATTTTGACTTTTCAAACTCTTACTTGATTCAGAGCCTTCCCTGCAAGGCAGGCCAGACTGTGACCCCGCAGCTGCCACACACTCCCTCCGTGTCTTGTTCCACCTCCTACTGCTGTGCTGCCAGGGCAGGAAGACAGCAGGGAGACCCAGGTGCCCACCAGCTGCCTACGACCAAGTGCAAGCTCCTCTGTCAGTGGCCTCTGTTTATGTAACCTTGATCGGACACCAGTCTCCTTCATGGGACAGGGCTTCAGTCAGAATGGACTCTCAGGAGTGCGTTTGTGGACTCTTGTGAGAGGGTCTTCAAGGTCCCTTTATATGGGAAGTCCTGCTGGATGTATTCTTACCCACCTCCTTCAGCACTCTCTGAGGAGAGCAGAGGCCCATAGCCCAGGAGGCAACTCTGGCAGGGAAACCCATCAGGCAGCCAGCCACCCCTTCTGGGGCATGCTCCAGACCACAGAGTATGTCCTTCCCATGCCCATGGGAGAAGTCGGGCAGCTTCACCTGGGCTGCATCTGGGCCCTGTCTTTCCCTCCGGTCCCTGACTCCACACTCCAACAGTACTGGGGCTTCAGCGGAGCAGATACAGTGACGGTCAGCTCTCACATTAGAGGGAAGATGGATGGTTCAGACTCTCCATGGCTGGGGGAGCCTCCCATCCCTTATTTTGAAGAGGAGAAGGAAGGAATAGTCTCTCTTCATCAAGAGTGCATGTTAATCACACACACACACACACACACACACACACACACACACACACCCTAAGAGGCTACCGCTCTCCCTCGCCCCAACCCTCCTCCATCAGAATGGGACCAGTTCTCTAGCTAGGGTCTCTGAGAAGGCCTGCAAAGAAGGGCTGGGACCCAACTTCTGACAGTTCTCTGAACTCGGGACATGGGGTCTTAGTATCGTTGGGTCTCAGCTTCAGGGCTTTGCAGGTGATTCCGGGAAAGATGATCCACTCCACACCTGACCCTAGCCTGTTACACAATTTTTTAATTTTTTTAATGTTTATTTTTGTGAGAGATAGAGTTTGAGCGGAGGGGGGTGAGAGAGAGAGGGAGAAACAGAATCTGAAGCTGCCTCCAGGCTCTGAGTTGTCAGCACAGAGCCTGATGTGGGGCTCGAACTCACAAACCACAAGATCATGACCTGAGCCGAAGTTGGATGCTTAACCGATTGAGCCACCCAGGCATCCTCTTTTTTTTTTTTTTATTTTTTTTATGTTGTTACACCATTTTAACAGGTCAGAGCCAAACTGGGTGAGGGCATGAGATTTCAGAACTTTCACATTGAAAGGATGCCCAAGGGAGGGTCCTCTCATCCCCTGGCTGGAGCTCTCACGGCTCCGTGACGCCTCACCTGGTGGAAGAGGACAACTCGTCTCCCAGAAGCTGAAGCACATGCTCACTGACAACTAACTGAGCAGCAGGAGGATGCCATCTTAGGCTGCACCAACAGGGGCACCACGCACAGGGGACTTTGTCTCCTATCCTTGGTACCAGCCACACCACCACACTGTAAATCTGTCCCAGAGGAGGACAAGCACCTGGGAACCAAAGATGGTCTCAAGTGACTGTTAGTCTAATGCAGGAGACATATCTGAAACCCTCTCCTGTGGGGAAAAGAGCAGCGGCAGAGGCTGGCAGCTCCCGAGAGGACCAGGAAACCCTCTCAACATCCGTCCTGATTTTTGAAGCAAAACTAGGTCAAAAGGAACATGGTAAGGGTGACAATGAGAAACTACGTCAGCTTTTCAAACGAGATGGTGAAGGGGCATGTGACTGCTTAATCTCCACACACCTAGAAACCTAAGAGCTCCTGAAGTACCCTATCGAAGACAGGAAATAAATACCACTTTCCAGAGCAGTCCATGACAGTGACCTCTATCTACTTGAAGGGCTTCGAAGTGGGACAAGAATTCGACTTTGAGGGGAGTTAATTCTGGCCTAGGATTAGAATCAGTTGATGGAAGTTCAAGAAAGGCAAGTTTTGGGGTCAAAACAACTCATTTCTTGTGATTAGGACTTTCCTACTATAAAGACTTCTCTCTAGACACACAGGGACGCCTGCCGGCAGAGGGGCCAGGCTGAAGCTAACCCATCATGGGTCAGAGCTGCAGAAGTGGGGCTCGCCCTCCCACCTAGGCTCCAAAGCACCTCGCAAGTAACTCGAAGATTCGCTAATTCTATCTTCAAGAGAGTACCATTCATTTGGGTGCCTCATTTCCAACATGTTTATTAAACAATAAGCTCCAGAGTCCACAGGTCATCAGAACAGCAAAAATCTGCCAGAGAGAACCGTCTGTGGAGAGAGCTGACATGTCAGATCCTTCACCAGTTGTCTGAGCCTATGTCAAAGGACTGGAATTCTTGCTCTGGACCTTTGTTGACAGACGAAAGAAGGTTGTTGTCAAAAATAACAAAAATTAGAAGCTTCTTCTTTTTATGCTCCTAATGATAAAGAGAAAGGGGCTTTCTTCCCTCGAAACTACTTTGTCAACTTTCCATGCGGTTGCCATGGTGATGTGAGCCGGTGCCTGACTCCCGCTAGGAGACCCCAGCTCCCTGCCGAGGTCCAGTGTGTTTCCAAGCTTGGCCGACACTCCCAGCTTGTCTTCAGGGACCTTGGTGCCCTGTCTGCCAGGACTGGGCTGTGTCTTATTTTAGTCAAAATAATAAAAGGAGGGAATTTAAGCCCTGGCCTTTTGTGTTTTTTAAATGACTTTTTTTTTTTTAAACACTCTGTGGTACATTATAAACATCCACACATATGTATACACACAAATAAGACAGTGCAAATAAAGTAAGAATCACTGGACTCTCATTCAAAGAGGACTTCTGTTACTATCCTGAACACATTCTGGAAAATTCTGTGGTTGCCTCTATCATTTATGTGTGTGTGGTCACATGTAGACTGCTTTTTACATAAAATAGATTGCAATGTACTTGATCTTTCGAAACTTTAATTTATCACTTAAAATGTCATGCCATGGTCATCGATCTTGAGCCACAAACATAATAACATCGAATATTCATTGAGAGTTAAAAAGGAGGCATTGTATTGACTCATTTGATTCTTACAAAACTCCAGCCACAAAGGTTATTTCTGTCATTATGCCTACTTTGTTGCTATTATCTCTATTTCACAAATGGCAAAACTGATTATGCTCCAAGATTACACAGCTAGTAGATGGTAAGAATCAGAGTTCGGACCTATGCACCCTAGTTTCAAAGCCTGTGGACTTAATCACCAAATGGTACTGTCCCTGACCAATGCCTCTGTTTTTCAAAGGCAGTAAGGTATTTCATGATATAAATGTACCATCATTATTTCCTTGATCTCTGTCTGATGGGCATTTAGATTGCTTGCGATATTTTGCAATTAAGAGCAATATCCTGGGGTGCCTGGATGGTTCAGTTGGTTAAGCAGCTGACTCTTGATTTCGGCTCAGGTCATGATCCCATGGTTTGTGAGTTCAAGCCCCACATTGGGCTCTGTGCTGACAGCCTGGAGCCTGTGTGGGGTTCTGTCTCCCTCTCTCTGCCCTTCCCCTGCTTGCTTTCTATCTCTCTCAATAAAATAAGTAAGGTTTTTTTTAAAAAAAAAAAAGAAAGAACAATAGCCTGATAGCAATACTCTGGTGCTTGGCTATGCCTCTGGTGAACTTCATGAGATTACCTCCTTTCTTGGCAGATACTTCTCGAAGCAAGACTGCTAAGTCAAGGAGTTGACTCAGCCCTTTACAAAGGTTGTCTGACTTTCTGCTGGCATGAGGGTGCCTCTTCCCACCACAAGAGAAGAAAAGCTATCTTCTCTTACTGTACAAGTATTACTTACTATTTGCAATGTGTATGTGTGTATTATGGGGTCACAAGAAATAAGACAACTACCATAATCAAATAGTCCCACTGATTTTTAAATGCCATCCACAGACACTTGAGTGTGGACTTTACTCCGTGCCAAGGGGTAAATGTTTTCTGTAAAGGAACAGACAATATTTTTGGCTTTCCTGGCCCTATGGTCTCTATGGCAACTCTTCAGCTCTGCTATCGCACATTGAAGGTAAGCGTGGATAGCACGTACCTGGACGGGCATGGATGTTTGCCCGCGAGCCTCAGTTTGCTGGCCCCTGTTCTATGCCCTCTGTTCGCTTGTTCCCAGGCAGTTACCATGCTTACTGTGTTATTACAACTTTAACTCCTTTCTCATTATACTTCTTTACAGATCAGATCTTTTTTTTTTTTTTCTTGCTAAATCCCTATTCCTCCAGAGGGACTTTAGAATTGTTTTCTCAAGTTAAGAAAATCTTCTTGGAATTCGAATTGGAGTATAGCTTAATTCACTAAGAAATTTGAAGGGAATGCTGCTTCTACAAAGTGCCTTCCAGTCTCCATTTCTGTGAGTCTCCTTTATCAAGAACTTCCCTTCTAGAAGGGCCCAGATTCAAATCCCAGCTTCGTCACTTCCCAGCAGTGTTATTTTGGGCAAAGTTACTTCTCTGTGTTTATTTCCTGATGAGCAAAATGGGAATAATAGTATCGTTCTTGCAGGGTGTTGGGAGGATAAAATGATTTGCCTGGAACGCAGCAAATACTGTTCACTCGGTGCTCTAAACCTCTTGTTATGCCTGTTAAATCAGAGCAGTTCTTGCTGCGGGCATCCCATCTATTACTAATTTCAAAAACTGGTTCTAGTATTTCACCATTAAGCATAATGAAAACAACCCATGGAAATTTCCCTAATATGATCTACTACTGTTTTACTGTTTTGTTTATCCGGAGTGTATATTAACTTATATCAAATGCCTTTGCCACTTCTATTGAAATCAACATATTTTTCTCCCTCCTTTACCCATCACATGAGAGAATTACTTTCCCAGATTTCCACTATTTTTTTATTTTTTTTTAACATTTATTCATTTTTGAGAGACAGAGAGACAGAGCATGAGGGAGGGAGAGGCAGAGAGAGAGGGAGACACAGAATCCAAAGCAGGCTCCGGCTCTGAGCTGTCAGCATAGAGCCTGATGCGAGGCTCGAACTCACAGACCAGGAGATGGTGACCTGAGCTGAAGTTGGACGCTTAACCGACTGAGCCGCCCAGGCACCCCAAGTAGATTTCCACTATTGATCCATCGTTGATTTGTGAAAACGAACTTCACTTGGCCATGGCTATCCTTCTCTGCCTTGATGGGTTCTATTTGCTTATACTTTCATTGGGATTTCTTATCAATGTTCTTAAGGAAGACAAGATTCTTAGCTAATTGTTTCTAAGTGCTGCCCTCACCCATTATTTTCTACCTATTTTCTGTGCTTGCTTCCTAAAGATAATTCAGAAGTTTACTTTTTGCCTCTGCTGCAGAACATTTTGAACAGCCTAAGAACCATCAGGTCCTCAAGAATTTAAAAGTGGAAACAGGGGTGCCTGGGTGGCTCAGTCGGTTAAGCGTCCAACTCCAGCTCAGGTCACGATCTTGCGGTTTGTGGTTTCGAGCCCCGCGATGGGCTCTGTGCTGACAGCTCAGAGTCTGGAGCCTGCTTCAGTTTCTGTGTCTCCTCCTCTCTCTGCCCTTCCCATGCTCATGCTCTGTCTCTCTCTGCCTCTCAATAATAAATTAAAAACATTAAAAAAAATAAAAATAAATAAATAAAAGTGGAAACAGTTTGCACCTGATGTTTCAGGGCAAATGGCTCAATTTCCTTCCTGGTAATTGGTCATTCTCTTGCCTTCAGTTCTTCTTGAGTCAGTTTTATGGAAGTCTTTTCTTAGAAAAGCATTCTTTTGGCTAATTTTTCCATTTATTAGGAGATAATCTGCACGCGGATTTACAGGTTACAGAAAAACTATAAAACTTTTCTAGTTCATACTTATTTAGTTTTTACTATTTCTTTCATTAGGTTTATTCATTAATTTCTAATTAAAAAGAAAAATAGTCCCAGGGAGCCTGGGTGGCTCAGTGGATTAAGTGTCCTACTCTTGATTTCAGCTCAGGTCATGAGCTCACGGTCTGTGATTTCAAATCCCGCATCAGTCTCTCTGCTGTCAAGTGCAGAGCCTGCTTCGGAGCCTCTGTCTCCCTCTCTCTCTGCCCCTCCCTTTCTTGTGCTTTCTCTCTCTCAAAAATAAACAAACATTAAAAAAAAAAAACATTTTTTGCAGAAAAAAGAAATAGTCCCTTGTCACGTCCACCTCACGCCTTTCTTAGAAGGCATCTTCCCCTGCCCTCCCTACTGAATCCAATGTCTTTGACGGTCTTAGAAATGCCATCCAGTATAATTGGCTACCCTCATGCTAGATGAGTCAGAACACAGGGAGGAAGGAAAAGTAAAGAAAAACAATGGCTGCCTGGGCAAGAGCCTTGGGAGGCCACGAGAATGACTCAGCCTCGACCACACAGAATCACCGGGATGCTTCTAAAATAAGTACCAGCATCGGACCCCTCTTCAAACCAATTAAATTAGATCCTTTGGGGTGGAACCTGGGCATCAATAGCTCAGATCTCCTTAGATGATTCCACTGCACCCATGGATGAGAACAGCTAGGCTCTAGAAACATGGAGGGAGAGAAAAAAATCAAAACCTATGAAGGCACGCAGCCATGTGGCCTCTCACCCACATCCACCACTCGAAGACCTGACCCCTAGACCAAGTCAGTCTCAGGGATGTGCTTGAGGGATTCTGTTCCACACACAGTGGCTTAAGTCTCTCTGTACGGGTCTGAGAAACTAGATCATATATTCACCACCTAACACAGGTTTCTAGCACTAGAAATGCCTCAGGCAAAACAAAAACAAAAACCCTCATACACAAAAATACAAAAATTCTCTCCCAGTGAGGGAGAAGTGCCGGAGACAGAGATGCCACAGAGAGACGGCTCCTGTAGCTCACTGCTCTCCTCCCGCACAGATTCGCCATCATGGAAATGAACCCTGGGAGTAAGATCTCAGTGCCTCGCATCTACGATCTAGATGTGATTACATCACAGAATGGCATTTTCAAATTGAATCTGTGGCTCAGAGGAAAGTCTCGACACCGCAAACAAGATAGGATAGAAACTTACTGAATAACTCTTCTCTGCTCAACTTCACTCCACCCCCCAAAATATAGCCAATGATCTTTGGCTAACCCAACAGGTCGGCCTTTTCCTATTTTATTCTTCCATTTTTTTTATAAGGTTAAGTAACTTATCTCAAGTACTGGATAACATGTCAGCTAGTCAGGCCTTTAAAATTCCGCATCTTAAATCTAACAGTTTTATACATCTCATGTGATCATGGCAAACCCCAAAACCTCCGGCTTCCCTAGTAATTCAGGATGGAGTCAAACAGACTAGCGTAGGCCCTGACACTTACTGGGTTGGTATCTTTGGGCACATTTTCACATTTTAGTTCCAAGTATTGCCTTACCTCACGGGGTTGTTACGGGGATAGAACGAGATAAGCCACGCAAAGTGCTTGGCACAGCGTCGGCCACCTCGTAAACACCATGTCCACTCACCCAGCAGCTATTCCTCTGTTGTATTATCTATTATGCATCGAGGGCTATGCTGGGCACGACGGACACAGTGGTGTGTAAAATCAAACCTGATCCTTGCTTCCATGGAGCTTACAAACCAATTCTCAACAGATGCCAGCTGTTACGATTTTAAGATGCTGAGACTGAGAATGATCCTCGCACTGCGGAAAAAGAAATCGCGTGAGCAGTACAGGAAGAGTGTGTAGCCTCTCACTTGGCTTGCCAAGTCCCAAATGGCCGGTGTTGGTAATTGAGTTTCAGGGATAGAAACAATGCAGCACAGAAGGGCCAGACAACGTTCTGACTTTGATTAAACTTGAAATGACAAGGATTAGGGGCGTGCGGAGGCAGCCAGAGATGGCTGACTTCCGCCTCCAAGAAGCCTTTCCCGGGGCATTGTCATTTCACGCCAGTCAACCCACCTCTCTGGGCTCTGTGCTCTTCCTCTGCAAAAGGACAACACTGTTTCAGATTATATCTCACGGCCCTGCCAGTTCTAACATTTTCCTGTAAGAACAAGCGTGAGCATTGGGGAAGGGTTCCCCCAAAAAACAATGATGATTCTGGTCCATGGGTTTTAAGATAGTGGTACTGAAAAATAAGCAGAAGTTTCCCCCGATTGAACTTTATTTTTTTATTTTTTTAAAAAAATTTGTCTTTTTCTTTTAAATGTTTAATTTTGAGAGAGAGTGTGCAAGGGGGGAAGGGGCAGAGAGAAAGGGAGACAGAGGATCCAGAGCAGGCTCTGCACTGACAGCACAGAACCCAATGTGGGGCTTGAACTCACGAACCAAGAGATCATGACCTGAGCAGAGGTCAGAACGCTCAACCCACTGAGCCACCCAGGTGCCCCTCCATGGACTGAAAGATTTCATTTGAAGTCTCGAGGGGCCCAGAGAAAAGATCTACTTTATATTTTCTCTCGGGACTCCAGCTAGAATTTTCCCAAATTCTGGTCCGGGGGGCATGTGAATCTGTCCTTCTGGCACATCTTCTTAAATGGGAAGGGTCAGGCGCTCTTTTTCCTCTCATGAACAGCAAAAAGCAAAAGGAATATGTGGGAGTAACATGCTACTGAATCAGGCAAAAGAGGAATTTTCAAAAAGTCAGTTTTTGAAACAAACTTTTTACTTAAATATCACCATAACCCAGCAAGCAAGCCATATGCCCTTTTTTTTTAGAGGATTAAGTTAATGGTTCCTATACCCTTCACACCTGCTTGAGGGGAAAATGCCATCATGGTTACATTAATTATAAACTTGTCAGTCAACATTCATTCACAAATGTTTACGATTATTGAAGATTTCCCAGGTTCTCTTCAATCCTCTATGAAAAACGGCCCCAAATCTCTGTGTTCTCAGTGACATTTTTATTAGGAAATGTAATGCAGTCCCCCAAATAGAACATTTTATCTACTTCTGTTTAAGAATTCCAAGATCCACTTCCAAGATAAGACCATCTGTATTGCTCAGGGCTCTCCAGACACACACACACAGAACCAGGAGGATATATAATATAGAGAGATTTATTTTAAGGAATTGGCTCACACCACTGTAGAGGCTTGGCGAGTCCAAAATCTGCCAAGGAGGCAGGCAGGCTAGAGACCCAAGGAAAGAGCGGTCTGCTGGTAGAATTGCCAGGGAGGTCATTTTTTAAAATGAAGCCTTCAACTGAGTGGATAAGGCCCACCCACATTAAGGAGGGTATTCCCGTTCACTCAGTTTACTGGCTTAAACGTTCACCTCATCTACAAAAGCGCCTTCAAGGAAACATCTAGAATAATGTTGGACCAAAGAGCTGAGGACATGGCCCATCTAAGCTGACACATAAAATTAACCGCCATGGCATCTTGGGTAGTTTTATTTGCAAAAATCATTACAGTCTCTGTAAATCTGTCACTGTGGGTGTGTGAAAAGAGACCTCTAGAGGCTCTGTGACCTGAACAGACAACAGGATGCTCTCCGAGTGACTGTGACTGATCTTAAACTCATCTAGTCTTGCAGTGAATTCTCCAACTGTTCTGAGGTTGCTACCGGTTACCCCTAGGGAGTAGCCATGCACACAACCACCAGAGCACTTGGAAAGAGGCAGGGGGTGGGGAGAGACATCCTGAATCCTCCCATCAGCCAACAATCTGACCAATTCCCATCCCCATCAGACAGTATCAGAAGTAGGTGAGAAGTCCTGTGAGCCTTCGGGGCCAGAAATTGAACCCCCCCCGGGTGGATGCCCCTGTGTGTCCCACACTGAGCCATCCACACACAGTTAAGTTTCAGTGCCGTTTACCTACATTAAAGGAAATTGTATCCTCTGCCTGTGTCTAGTAGGGGTCTTCCAATTGAGTGGCTTGACAGCCTGTTTGTTATCGAACAGAGCAGCAAATCCACTAAAGCAATAGCACAGATACCAAAGTCTAAGCCCATTCCCAAAGCACATGGTACCACCTTGCGCATAAAAGCTTTAATGCGGGCTTAGAAACACTTCCCACATCGTGTTAAATACATACCACGCAATTCAGAAACATTAATCAGTACAATCTGTTAAACAGATGCAGAGAGTAATAAACTGTCTTTTCAGAATAATCTTGACATCACTTACTTCTATAATGCTTTCCACCCCCAGGAATGTGAAAACTATAAATATCTTGTTGGAGCAAAAGCATTTCCAACTTCTTGTCCAACAGCCCCCGACGATCCCTCAAAGTGTTTGCATTTTTCCTAGTTGAGTAACAATTATCAATTCTCTGGAACATCAAGTTCAATTTTATTGGTGAAGGAGGGGGAGGAGAGATGAGGAGAAGGTGGTCGGGAAGGGGAGAAGGAAGAAGGGAGGAGGAAAGGAAGGGAGTGGGGACAAAGAGGGAGAGGGGGAGGAGAAAGCATTTTAGAACAGTTTCAAATCAGTCATGAGCTTGAATTAAGCAAAACGGCTATCTTCAGAATAATATAATCAAATTATAATACTTCTGGCATACAAAGAAAAGCAAGCTTTCTTTCAAATGAAAGTAAAATATTAACAAGACAAAAGAAAAAATCCAGTGTTAGGCAGAATCTACCTATGAGCAAAAACTAGAACACAATGGTTTCTAAAACATGCCTCTTGATTACCTCTTGTTTGGATACCATGATAGCTTAAAAATATTACGAATAGTTCTGCGAAAATGATAAAGACAGCGCTTTTGAAGAAAATCACATACTTAGAAGAATGGAATCTGGTATATATGGTTCATCCATATTACTTTAAAATGAAGTAAAATACCGTTTGCAAAATGATTTCACTTGACAAAGCCATTTAGCCAGAGTGAAAATGTACAGGGCATCGTGTGGTCACCTTCGGCATGAGACACAATCGAGGGCAGACATTACTGATTTAGAAACACAGCTACCTCTTCAGGGAAGCAAGATTTGAATTAAACAAAGAAATGCAGATTTACAAGTTATAGAATTTTCGTGTAAGAGCTGGAAGGTGTCTTGGTGACCAACCTAGGTTCTTTGCTTTATAGACAGCTGCTCCCCTTCTAGAAGGCTTACAAGGCTTATGTGGTTCAACCAAAGTTAAATTAAGTAGCAGAGCTGGCATTCAGCTCAAACTTTTCAGAGTCAAGTTCAATACTCTTATGGTGGTGCTCCCCCAGGTGGTACTTTTAGGTGTGTGCTGTGCTCTGAATATTTATGTCTGCAAAATTCGGATGTTGAAATCCTGATGCTCATGGAATGGGGATGGATGTGGGGCCTTTGGGGGTGCTTCGGTTATGAGGGTGGAATCCTCATGAATAAGATGAGAACTCTTTGAGGATACAGAGAGCTCCCTACCCGCCTCCGCCATGTGAGGACACAGTGAGAAGTCTCTGTTGTTTATAAGCTACCCAGGCGGTGGTATTTTGTGACAGCAGACCGAAAGGACAAAGACAATGTGTGAAGTATGTTTGGCAATTTACAAAGCACTTTCATCTAGAGGCTCTGCTGTATCTGTTTCAATGAACACAATTCATGGTTACTAGGAACCACATACAAATCCAGTGTTGCAAATCAACCTGATCAGAAGTAAAGCCCTCACGGAACATCCAGCTGGGGAATGTAGAGGTAGGAGACACATTTTTTTCTACCCAAAGAGCCACGAGCTCCTTGAGAAGAGCAAAATACCACCTGAAACAGCACCAAGGTCATAACGGGAAGTGGTTCAAATTATTAGTGTTTAAAAAAGGATTTTGGAAAAGGTCCATGATGACCAAATATTAAATTGAATGGGTTGAGGGTTCTGTCTCTAGCCACGAGAGAATAACAACTGGAGCCTGGACTGGACCTTCTGCTCTAAGAGACTGTTTCAGGGAGTTAGACATCAGGAACCTCAGTACTGTGATCCTTGAAAGAAGGGAAACAAGTGAGATGAACCTTGGAATCCCCAATTTCTGTCTGGAGGCATTTACGACACTCCAGTACACCGGGGTAATTACAGAGGATGGGCTTTTAGAGCTGTGAAGATAAAAACCCGAGTTTGAGGGGCACCTGGATGGCTCCGTCAGTTGAGTATCCAACTCTTGATCTCGGCTCAGGTCATGATCTCCTGTTTTGTGAGTTCGAGCCCTGCGTTGGGCTCTGTGCTGACAGTGTGGAGCCTGCTTGGGATTCTCTGTCTCCCTCTCTCTCTGCCCCTGCTCCATTCCCTCTCTCTCTCTCTCTTAAAAATAAATAATTTTTTTAAAAAAAACTCTGAGTTTGAGGAGGCTGAGCTATGCATCTCATAGGAAGATAAAAGTTCTATAGGAAAAGAGGTCTAGAAATCTGCAGAGGGGTCCATGTCTAAGCTATATCATCATAGCGTGAAACTCCATGAGCCAGGCAAAGAAAAAACAGAGAAAGGACAGTTACCAGGGTCCTGTAGGCTGTACAAATATCAGGATTCTCACGGAGCTGGGAGCTGGTGGAGAGAACTCACTCGGCTCCTGGAGAATTCCTGTGTTAGGAATAGGGCTCTATTAGCCCTGGTGGAAAGGTACTCTACCTGCCCTATCAAAGCTCTGAAAGCCCCAGAAGAGTCAAACTGTCAAAGCTGAAAGGAAAAACAGAAAACACGCAACTGTTATTTGGAGACTTTAATGCTCCTCTCTCAGTAATTGACGGACCATGTAGACAGAAAATCAGTACACACACGGAATTCTTAAACAACACAATCCATTGATTACTTAATTAATCAACATGACTTAATATTTGTAAACCATTAAAGCCAATCACTGGAGAATGTGTACTGGTTTCAAGGGTACACTGGCTAAGATAAATTGTGTTGCGACACTCGTCTAGATACATTTAAAATAACTGAAATCCAACAGAACATATTCTTTGACCACAATAGAATTAAGTATCAGTAACGACAACAAAAAATCTGGAAAATCATCGAGTTTTTGGAAATGAAACACTTCTAATTAGCACAAATGTCAAAAAATAAAAATAAAAAGGAAATTAGAAAACATTTTGAACTGAAGGGAAAAAAAGACATTGTGACATATCAAAATATGCGAGGTGCTGCTCGGTGTTTTAGACAAGCGTTTACAGTGTTAAATGTCTATATTTAAAAAATATGGCAACCCAAACACCTAAGCCTACAATAACTTAAGGAGTCAGCAAATGAGTACATTAAACCCTAACTAAATAGAAGCAAACAGAGGTACAAGCAGCAATCAGTGAAACAGAAAACAAAGAAACAGTGGGGAAAAAATTTTAAGAAACCAAAAGTTGGTTCTTTGAAAGGTAAATAAAATTGACAAAAATCTCACTACACTAATAAAGACGAAAAGACAGAAAGCACAAATTGGGCATATCAGGAACACCTTAGAGACAAAAAGGAAACATTATGAACAGGTTTATGCCAATAAATTAGGCAATTTATACAGGATGCACAAATTTCTTGAAAGACACAAATGGCCAAAACTAACACAAGAAATGCAGAAACTGGAACAGGGCGGCTCCTGGTAAGGGTTCTCAGTCCCCATCGCTCTTCTTTGACCTGCTTTGTGAGACTGCAGCTGGTCCTGTAAACATTTCTCTCTCGGCGGGTAGCAGAGAGGTGCTGGAGGGGGGCTTGCCATCCTGCCCCAGCGTGTTTTCCCTCCTCGCACCTGTGGTGTGTGGCCGCTGGAAGCATTTGGCACCACCCAACTCACCCCTTCCAGGAGGGCCTGGACCCAGCAGCGGTATTTACCCTCCAGGGATGTTCCCTAACCCCTCCCCCCTCCCCAGTGGTTTCCCAGAAGTTTCACCAGCACCACAGAGGGGTAACTTTCTAGGGAGTTTCAGGGGTACCCCAGGAGGCAGCTTCTCTATGTTCCTCACACACACCCCGGAGGGTGGATTCCTGCCTGTCAGCCCCAGTATTCAGCATCTCGGCAAACTTCTATGCCATCCACAGCCACACCACCTCCAATAGACCCGAGTCGCAGCCCTGCAAAGAAGCCCTCATCCATTTGCTCCTTCCGTGAGTACTCTGCCCTTGCCAAAGAAGTGCCCGGCCTCTCCACCGCTATTTCTGTAACCTTCGGAATTGTCATTACCCTTTAGTAGCTAATCCCATTACCAGTTAATAACTTTGTTTTTTCTGGTGTAGCTTCTGTCTTGGACTGTGACTGATAGAGTCTAAGATGGAAGAACCTCACAGAGTGTTTCGGAAAATAAAGGAGATGAGGAAGGGACACTTCCCAAATGATTTTATGAGGTTGTTACCAAAACCAGACAAAAATAGAAACAAACAAACAAAAAACTGGACCAACATTCTACATAAACGTAGACACAAAAACCTTTAACCCAATATTGGCAAATCAGATCCACTAATATATAAACAAAGTCATAAACCCCACTTGTCATGACATATGTCAGGAATAGAAAGTTGCATGAATATTTGAAAATCAAACAATGCGATGTACTACCTTAGTAGAAGAAAGGAGAAAAATCATTTAATCACTCAATGGTGAGACATTCCCCCCCCCCCCCCGAAGATCATGAAAAGGCAAGAACATATCTGCTTTTCCCACTTTTTCTCTACATTGTTCTGAAGTCCCAACCAGTGCAATAAGGCAACATCAGAAATAGACATATTAGAAGAGAAGAAATCCTATCTGTTTCACAGATGACGCTGTGTATGCAGAAAATCCTAAAGAATTTACAAAAAAAAAAAAAAAAAAGCTAGTAGAATAAATAGTTTAGCAATGTGGTTGGATTGCAGGTGAACAGAAGAAAAGTGCATTTTGATGTATATGATTGTATAAATGTATTGTGATGTTCACAACTGAAAAATGACAGGAAATATTCACAATAGCATCAAAAAATCATAAAATGATAAATTTAATGAAGTATGTGCAAACCTGTACCCTACAGAAAACTACAGAAATGGCTCAGAGGATGGAAAGCCTAAAAATGTGGAGATGTAACATGCTCATGATTGAAGCGTCAATATTATTAAGATATCCATTCTCTCCAAACTGATCTGTAATTTTAATTGAATCCCAAATAAAAATTCTAGAAGCTCTTTGCAGAAATATGTAAAGTGAGTCCAAAATGTATACAGAAACTTTACATTTACCAGATTAGACAAAACAATTTTGAAGAAGTTGGGAGGATTTAAACTGAGTTCAACACTATCAAGCTACAGTAATGAAAACAGTGTGGTATTTGCCTAAGGATACACATGTAGATCAATCGAACAGAATGGAGAATTTACTTCTGGAAGGTACACAATTATAGCCAAGTGATTTTTTTACAAAGGATGGTCTTTTCAACAAATGATACTAGAAAAACTGAATGTCAAACCTCACACCTCTCAGCATATACAAAAACTTTCAAAATGGATCACAGATCTGAATATAAAAACTAAGAATATAACACACAAGAAAACAAAGGATAAGATCCTTGTGAATTTAAAATAGACAAAGATTTCTTAGGATGAAAAAAAAACAAAAAACAAAAAAATGAACAAAAAAAAAAAACATACAAACCAAAAAAAAACACCTACCATAAAGGAAAAAATTATAAACTGCACTTCCAAATCAAAATTTTGTATTCTTGAAAAGATACATACTTGGAGAAAAGAATCTATAAAACATAGATCTGATTTTAAAAATTACATCTGAAATATATAAAGGCTCTTACAACTCAGTAATAGGACAGAAAACCCAATTTTTAAAAAGAGCAAAAGATAAACAGACATTTCACAAAAGAAAATATATGAGTGACACGTAAGTCCATGAAAAGACGCTCAACGTCTCACGCATCTACCGCAAACCTGCACACCTGAGATTAGACAAAATGACAATATGAAGCTTTGGCAAGAGTGTGAAGCAACTGGAACTCTCAAACACTACTGCTGGGAGTGTGAAATCATACAGTCGTTTTGGAAAACAGTTTAGCAGCTTCATATAAAGTTAAACAGACACTTCCCTAAAGATCCAGCAATTTCACTCTTTGGTATTTATTAAGAAATGAAAACGCACATCCACACGAAGACTTGTACACGAATGTTCACGACAGGTTTATTTGCAACACCAAAAAGTGGGAGAAGGGGTTGACAAACTGTCACAGAACCATACAATGGAATATTCTTTGACATGAGGAGCAAACCGTTGATATAAACAGCAACACAGACAAATCTCGAAAGCATTCTGCTGAATGAAAGAAACCATTCACCACGGAGTACATAGTGTTTATGATGCCACTTTTATAATGTTTTAGAACAAAGAAAATTTATCAACATCAACAGAAATCAGATCGACGGTTGCCTGAGACGGGGGTGGGTGAGAGGAAATTACTACACGAGTGCACACGAGAACCTTCTGGGGTACCGGAAATGTCCCATATCTTAGTTGGGGTGTTGGTTTTGTGGGTATTTCCAAGATTCACGGAACTGTACACTTAAAACAAGACCATTTTATTGTATGTGAATTATACCACAATAAAGTTAACTTCTAGAGACCTGAATGGAAATCACTTAGACTCGCTTTTAATTTAAAACTTTTCTCTGTAATCTGATTTATTCTAATATTTATCTTCTTGTCTTTAATAGAAATACACAACTTTGTTAATTTAGCCTATGTTAAACCGTTACAAATTCCAAAATTGCAGAATTAGTCCAGCGACGTTTTGAACTTTCGTTATAAAGAATTTCAGAATTTATCGACATGAATGTGAGCTGTTTCTAGGGTGTCCATTAATGCTTAGGTATCAATTATACTGCATGAAAAATATGCTCTCCATACTCAAATACAAACACGTGTGTACTTTAATAAAATAAATGCATGTAATCACACAATATTAGAGAATGATCCATCCTACGAACCAGCAGCAGCTTAGTGTTCCACTTCTTCCAAGCACAAAGATAAAATAATTCATTAGCTGTTTTGGTCTGTCACCAGTGACACACAAGACAGACCGCGAAAGGCACAATGAAATAGACACAAGAAAACTGCTACAGTATCATCGAGACCCACGTACAACATGGCTCTGTGGGACTCTTCTTCCTTCCAGCCACCTGGGAAAATGTTCACGGAGAGTTTTAAGGGTTACAAGACTAAAAGCTCGATCTAAAAGACTTAAGATTGCAGATAACCCAATTAATCTGCTCATATTTATTACTGCAGAAGTAGCTTTAGAGGTAGTTTATTAGTGAGGCATTTTTCAAATCGTCCACTCATCTATAATTTGAAAGCATCATCGTAAAAAGGTAAAGAAAAAACACTCTTTGGAGTGTAAGATGAACGTGTTGAGGTGGTTTTCAAAAAGCAGCATTTCCAGTGTTCTTCTTCAGCTCCCTCTGGGGCGGCATTACCTCCAGACGAGACCAGCGGCTCAGTCAGACACACGGTCCAGCTCTGTGAAGATCAAGTCACTGCCCTCTGCACGATCCCTTGCACACAAGATGAAGAAAGCGACCTCAGCATTAATGCCAAGGCTTCGAGGTGTGAACCACCCAAACCACTCCTAACAGGACCCCCGTACAGCTTGAATTTTAGGGGACATATTGGTTAATGTTAAAGATTCATGTGTTTCCCCTTGGCATTAGTTTTAAAAATATCTTCCAGAAGATCAAGCAAAAATATATTTCTCTCCCCATTTACTCTTCACTATTTTTTAGCCTCCAAGAGGCTTATATATCGATCCATCAAAACAAGAATTGGCTCTGAACCAAAACCAAAAAGAAAGAAAGAAAATCCAAAGAGAGTTCTACGGTGCTCTGTGAATATTAGCTCGTGGCTTCCACATGAAAGTTGTCAAACTGTGCAAATTCAAAAGAGCGAGTTCCAATCGCGGCCCAGCCATTCTTCGGGAAACTCACAGGGACGTTCTTCCAGACAGACTTGCCATTCAGCATGCCGGAGGACAAACGGCCCTGGAGGAAAGACAAATGCACCCCTTGAAGACATAGGAAAATGGTCCTCTGGGGTCTTTCTTCAGATGTAGGGCCAAGCTCTTCCATGGAGGGAACATCCTTCTCACTTAAGACCATGGCAAAACACAATTCCACAATTTGGAGCAAAAGTTTGAAATGCAGGAAAAATTCTCTCAGAGGAAATTCTCATCTACTTATGTAAAGAGTTTCCGAGGCACAAGGAATACTTGATCTTTCCTTGTCCCCCACCAAAATGCTCTAAACCAACAGAAACGTCAAACTTTTCATAACATTATAAAGTTTTAAACAAAAACCCCACTAACAGAAAAAAACATTTGTAATTTACAAGTACTTGCGTGCACACGTGTTGTGGCTAACAGCCACCAGCTCTTCAGACGTGACTAGTGGAGCCAAAGTACCCGTTTACCTACGTCCGTTTTGCCCCCGTGTACAAAACATCACTTCAAAGTCATATGGAGAGCCCGCCCTCAAATTAGAAAAATAGTAACCGTTAGTTAAACTGATATTGGGGTGGGGAGGGTCGGGGGTAAGAAGGGAGGTGTCCAAAGGAACGAATGACTTCCTGGTCACTGACAGAGAAAGACGGAAATAATTCCCTCAGACAGCGGCCATTCCTACACAGCCAAGTGCCTGGCACACAGTGGGGAAATAAATGCCAGCTCTTGTGAGCGTGATCACGGCACATTTATGAGCATAGCAATTGCCGCCGAACATTTAAAAGTAGCTAATTTCAAAGAGTGAAGAGCCAACGATCCAAAGTACTGGGCTAAGGATCAAAATAAAACCTGCTTGTAGGTCACAGAATTACAGTTCAACGGGCGCTCATTTCGTTCAATCACGTCATGGAGGGAGATACTGAGACGAGAGATTAGAAGTCAAAATCACATTCGCCAGCAGAGCTACAACTTGAATCACAAGTTGGATTCCACATTCAGGACCACGCACATTCCCACTGCCACACGGGTGCACGGCTACCCGCAGCTCTTAAAGTGCTCACTGAACACCTTCCACCACTCGGCCAACAGTGAATATTAACACTGAGCCAACACATGGCTATAGTGCCCAAGCGTACGTCACCTCCTCCTCCCTGCCCCTGCCCTCTGGCCGCTGGGCTGCTCCACACACAATGTCTGTCACCGGCAGGGTCCCTCACGTGAGGCCTGTCACCAGCAGGGTCCCTCACATGAGGCCTGTCACCAGCAGGGTCCCTCACATGAGGTCTGTCACCAGCAGGGTCCCTCACACGAGGCCTGTCACCAGCTGGGTCCCTCACACGAGGCCTGTCACCAGCTGGGTCCTCTGCTCAGGGTGCTCTTACCACCCAGCAGGGCTCAGCTCTAGGCACACCAGCTCCGAGAGTGCTTCCCTGGCCTCTACATAGACACTCCGAACAGCGGAGCTCCTTTACCTCACTGTCCCCGGTTTTGTCTTCACCATGTGACTGACTGACTGATTTGCTTTCTTCCTGGCTTAGAACCAGAGGCAGCCATCTATGGCCACAGGCCAGCCACCTATTTCTATAAATAAAATGTAATCGCGCATCCACTGATCCACGGCTGCCGTCTCACTACAAAAGCAGAGCTGAGTCAAGTTGCACAGACTACATGGCCCACAAAGCCTAAAATATTTACTAGCTGGCCCCATACAGAGACTTTGTCAACCCCTGTCCTAGAAGAATACAGGCTCCGGGAGAGCAGGAACCGTGTGTGTCTTCATCGCCGCTGCATCCCTTAGCACCTAGAAAAATACACATAACGTGTGCTTCACAGAAATGTATGGAATGAAAGAAAACACATGTAACCCCAAACAACCTTACAGAAGTTATGTCCCTTTTGCAGAGAAGGAAATAGAAGCTCAAAGAGGTGAAATAACTTTCGGGGAGCCAGGATGCATCGGCAAGGGGATATGAATGCTGGAATGTGCCTACTGCTAAGAACACTCACTAGATTCACGAAGGCTTACCACGTATCAAGCACCATACCAGATGTTCATATACGTGAGCGTATGTGTATCTTACTCAATCTTCACAAGAAGGATGTGTCTTCCTGATATTATGAATGGGAAAACAAAAGCTGAGCAACATAAAATACTTGTAGGTGGAGCGTAGTAAGACCTCAGTCTGTTGCTCTAACCACCACCTCAGTAGTGTTGAGGGTAAGGCACCTGACATGTGCTGAGAAGGTAAAGAGGGCCAACGCTAAAACGATAAAATCCTCCTAAACGCTGGTCGGTAAAAGGAGGAAAGCGGGCGCTGAAGCTGGCCTCACGGTGCTTGTCGTCTGGTATACAGCTTGTGGGCTAGTTTGAACCAGACCTGTCACCAGTAAAGCTGTCCTCATCTGTGATTATGGATCTACAGTCGGGAGAGAAACACGATGGAAAGAGGAAAGCTGAAGGACAACGGGTTATTTTAAGTGGAAAACCATGACCTTCATAATTTTGCTAATGCCAGTACCTGGCATGTAAGTGACCAATGAAAGACTTAAGATAAAATAAGATAAAAATCCTCATATTAGCTATAATTAGGAAAATGGACATCAAACAAGATGTTATTTTGTTTGGTTTTGTTTTGCCTTTTCATTCGTGCAAAAACTATCTGCCAAGTGCTATAATGGACTGAGAATTTAGGATGAAGAAGAAAGGCAAGGCCCCCATCCCACGGAGCTGACGCTCTAGTAGGAGAGACACCCACCAACACACACAATTAAAGAAAAGCTAAGCAGTACATGGCGTGCGAAAGACTCAACCAGTAGACGGGGGCCTGACCAGACTGCAGAGTGGGAGGAAGACTCGGAGTAAGCACCCGGAGTTGAAATGCGAGGGGGAAGCAGGGCGCTCCCACTGATGGATCAAGAGATAGTAGGGCTGGGGGTGGAGTGGATGTAACTCAGCAAACTCCCCACCTGAACCAGTGGCGAGACCAGAACTGATTTCTAGAAGTTACGAATCACATTTAATTAAAAGATACCAGAAGATACACCTTGAACAGTTCAGAGCGACCGTATCAGGGAACAGGACAAAGCATGGGGTGAGGAGGAAGGAACAAGCGGGGGGGGGGGGGGGGGGGGGGGGGGGGCGCAAAAGGCATCTGTTTTCAACAAGCCCTTCTGATTTTCTTAACCATTTCTACAAAGCACCTGAGAAAAATTAAGGACATTTACTTTTTAAATCCCTTTCATGGCCTCAAAAAATTCAAAACATTGCTAAAAATAAGCCTAACAAGAAATATGCAAGAACCACTAAAAAAAACTGGAGGACACAGCAGGAGACCTTAACAAATGGCAAAAATGCAGCCTGTTCTTGTCCTCACGGTCATGTAGGGGGAAACGCATCATTCTAAACAAAAGCTGGTTTTGCCCAAATTGATGTATAAATTCAATGTGATACTGGTTGCATTTTTCACAGGAGTTGAAAAGACGTTTTAAAAGTTCAAATAGAAGAGATAAATAAACTTTTTTTTTAATTTACAAGAGGTAATTTGGAAAAAGAAATAATGAGGAACTTGCCCTACGCGGCATCCACTCATTCACTCATCAAGAATCTTCCAGGCTCTTGCTCTGACGGCGTACGTGCCAGGTACACTGAGGGCCAGAGAGCCAGCAGTGGGTAAGAGGCCTGTCGCCGAAGGAGCCGTTTTCCAGTGAAGGGAGAAAGGCAGGCGCATAAACCATGAGCAGAATCTGTGTGACGTCAGGCGGTGAGAAGGGCATGGGAGAAAAATAAAGCAGAGGAGGAGGGGACAGAAAAGGAGATAAGTGCTGTTTATATATAGGGTGGTCAGGAAAGAACCGAAGGAAGTAAGGGAGTAAACTATGTAATCAAGGGTTTTAAAGTGTGATACTGGAAAAGCCAAAGCAATATAAAGAACAAGTTAAGAAGCCTCTGCACATGTGATGATTTGTTACGTCAAAAAGTTAGCCCTCGAATCACAGACAAAAGGACAGTCTGTGTAATAAATGATGATGGCTATCCACTGGCTTAAAAATCATATTGGGCTCTTCCCCTTATGATTATTTTGGGCTCTTCCCCTTATGATTCATAAATAAATTCCAGTTGTATGAAAGACTCCAACATAAAAAAAAAAAAATCCTAAACTTTGTTTAGTTTAGAGGAAAAAAATGTTCCTGTGAGAAAGTTGCAGGCTTTCTTAAAGAAAACATAAAAGCAATGGAAAAACAAGTGAAATATTTGACAGCACCAAGATTTCAAACTTGTATCCATGAAATATACCATAAGAAATTAAAATACACAAGACATGAGAAAATATCTGTGACATGTATAACAGAAAATGGGACACTACTCGAAATATATCATAAGTTCATATGGATCATCAGAAAAAAAAAACACAGTAAGAAAAGGAGGAGAGAGTGTGAACGGGTCACTTCGGAGAAGAGAAAAAAACCACAAATAGCTAATAAACATAGCACAACGTGCAACCTCCCTAATTATCCAGGAGATACAAATCACATCAATTAGTTTGAAAAAAAATCTTTAAACAAATATAAAATATTTTAACTGCTATAAAAGCAGATACAGCTTGGCTAGCAACAGGGCAGTATCTGTCAGATTGTCAATGCAATTCCATTTCCAAACATCTGTCTACACAAACACCAGCACGTGTGTGCCCAGGAGGCACGGAGAAGACCCCTCCCCTCTACCTGCACGGGAAGCTGGCCCACGCTGCCTCCATTCGCCAGAAAAGGAAAGAACGGGGAGCAAAGTTGTGCCCATCAAGTGTGGCAGAGTTAAATAAACCACGCCACACACAAACCAGATGTTCAAAACCCACTGTTACTGCCTAGAAAAGGTGTATTGTATCATTTTTGGTGGTTGGGCAAGAGATGAGAACAATTTCAGAAAGTTATCTGAATTCCGTATTTAATGGCTGTTGTAACCTAAATCCAATTATGACAGAACTAGAATGGCAGAGAGCAGTAGTATATTATACAGAAGAATTTGCTACACATCCCTTGAACACATGTCCATCTGTAACTCATGATCACCCGGCAATTTTGACAAATGTTTTTAGATGCTCTCATCCTACGATTAATCTGGTATCTTCTCTGACAAAAAAATACTCGTGGAAATCAACTTCTAAAAAAATTGTACTTCTCACTGAAAACCAAATTATTTTCAACCACCGAAAATAAATTTGTCACTCTGCTTATACCTCTAAGCTCCAATTATAATCTTGGTTCAGGCAAACTTGGAAAAAAATAATTATCAACTATTTACTAATTACTCCTGAGTTGAAAAAAAAAAAACCAAAATTTTAAAAAATCGTGGGGTGATAAAGTCAATAGCAGATGGTTCTCATATGGGTTTACCCTGACATATACTGTCACCCTTCAATCTGCTGGTTTGCTGGTATCCCAGCAGATTCTCCGCCTATTTCCATCACTGTATTTATCACACTTTTCCCCTCTCATCTGATAATAAAAAATGCTAGAAAAGCACAATAAAAGAATATTTTACCCCCAAGTATTCTGATCAGCAATACTTACCTTAATAATTAATGTGAGCGTATACCATGTTTTCGCTGTGACATCAACATGTCCTAAAGCATATATGATCCATCCAGCTGCAAGACACAAAGATTATCCTAACTGATGTATTTTTAAAATCTAAATCACAGAATCACACAGCTCAGTGGCGATTCTCGGGAGGCACTTGTATGTGGTAAAGTAAGCCTTAACAAAGACCCACACCTCGAAATCCACAACGGATTTAAAACAAAACATCCTTCATTTGGGCATGCATTCCACAAGCACGGACTGGGAGCCTACTCTGAGACCTGTATCATCTGTGAGCTCACAGGAGAACCCATGAAATAAATCTACAAACCGTCCCCAGTATAATGTGTTAGCTTCCTCAGTTCAGGCATAGGTTTATACTTGATTGATTGGATGTAAAGAATAAGGAGTAGTAGTCAAAGGTTTCCAGCTAGAGGAACTGCTTACACAGATAGAGCGTGAACTGAGAATTAGAGAAAACAGTGAGTTAATTTGGGGATATGTTCCATATGAATGGCTGAGAGAAGGCAGGATGAAATGTTGAGTGGGCAGTCTAAAACACGAGAACAGTGAGGACTAAAGATGCAGATTTAAATCATTAGCTCTAATTCTGCCACCAACTCATTTTGAGACTTTGGGCAAATTGATTAACCTCTCTGGTTTGGACTGGAAAATCAGCGAGGAATGTTCTAGATGGATCATGCTACGATTTTGCAATTCCAACTCTGGTGTCCTTACTACCTACTCTTTCTTGGTTACCTGTGGAGCCCTTTCCATCTTAGCAAGAGGCAAAGAGTAGCAAACGACAAGGGAGAAGATTGTTTTACTAATGCAGGGGGAAGTCAAGAGACTGAGAATCCAGAAGAGGCAGCACCAATATAGTCTGTTTCAGCAGAGCGGGGTGCACAAACACCACAGTGAATTAGAGTGGATTCAACTCAAACGTACTCTAAGCACGTCTCCTGAATAAGATGCTATTTTACATAAGACAAGGGCTTGTTTTAAAATGTTTATTTATTTTTGAGAGCAAAGAGAGAGGGTGAGTGGGGGAAGAACAGAGAGAGAGAGAGAGAGAGAGAGAGAGAGAGAGAGAGAGAATCTTAAGCAGGCTCCCCACTGTCAGGGCAGAGCCCGACGTGGGGCTCAAACTCACAAACATTGAGATCATGACGTGGGTGGAAATCAAGACTCAGACACTCCACCGACTGAGCCACCCAGGCGCCCCCCAGGATATCTCCGTTTTAAGCAGACCAACCCCTCTCTTTCTATTCCCATAAGCATGCCAGCACATTCTTATAGTCTTGCTATTCACTTCTGGTGTTTCCTGAGCATTCTCTCCCCCACTGCGTCCGCTTTGCCCCAGGCTATGCAAACCCTATCCTGACGGCCTAGCTCGGCTCTACCTGAAAGAGCTCTACACAGTCTTCTTTTATGTAGCCACCTCTCTAATTAACTCTGTGATTTTGAACCATTTGGTATTGGCTGACATGTGTTGAATCTCTTCCCAATTAGACGTCCAAGCACCCACAGATAAAGCTCTCTCATTTTACAGTAACAAGCTCACAGCATAGTTCTGGGTAAGTCATACGCTACATACAGAAGTGACTTACCTAGGTCGCCTGTAACTCTGTAGGTTCCATTTGCAAAAATCCAGAAGAAAACTCCTCTGGCACTTCTAATCAAGATACCACCTTTATTTACTCTTCCGGCAATGAACACGCCTCCCTTCTCAGGAGTCTCTATGTAAACATCACACCTCACAGTCAGATTGGACCTGCAGAATGAAACTGGTAATTAGCGCTTCTAATTATGCCGCTCCGGATGCAGCACCAACGTGTCGTTTCACAACTACACGCTTCCAAACTTCTAAGTGAGGTGATATGTGATTTGCTAAGTCTGTGCTTATAGCAGGGGTGGGCTTCAAGAATATTCATCAAAGGGAAGGGGAAAAAAAGAATCTTCATTGATGACAGTTTTAAATTTTATATGACTAAAGCCATTTCATTGCTTCTTTTAATGCGTTACTGGAAAACAGTATTTACAGTTTTTAAGTCTCTTAAGAACACATTTCTTGGGGTGCCTGGGTGACTCAGTCTGTTGAGCACCTGACTCTAGGATTTGGATCAGGCCATGATCTCGCAGTTCATGTGTTCAAGTCCCGCATCAGGCTCGGCACCAACGGCATGGAGCCTGCTTGGGATTCTCTCTCTCTCCCTCTCTCTTTGCCCCTCCCGCTCTCTCTCTCTCTCTCAAAATAAGTGAATAAGCTTTAAAACACACACACACATTTCTTATCTCTCTATAATAAAACAACTTCTCCGCCTAAGGATATAATGTTAAAAGAAGTGAGCTCTGCTCCAGGCTTCTTTTATCAACGCTACCAGATGTCTTCTGCAATGATACGACCACCTCAAACCAACCTGATCTCTGAAAATAATTTACCTCCTACTCAAACCCAAACTGCAAACAGGAAAGAAAGCAAGTGTGCACAAATCCAAGTAATAAGGCAAGCACTTTGCCTAAAAGAAAACTAAGAATGTCAAGAAATATATTTTGGGAACGGGGAAAGTTAGATCTAGAATTATGTGGCTTTTACATGTCTCAGTCTCTTATCGGTGACTTTTGCACAATAAAATTTTACTCTGTAAAGAAAAATATAAAAGAAGTAGCGACAACAATCAGGAAAGCCCACGTTGAACAGTCTAATCAATGCTGGGCTACTTTATGGGAACATCAAATGCAAAGTTAACTGAAGTGCAGTCTCTCTTGTACATCCTCCCCAGTGGAGGGAGCTTTTCTCCCTACAGACTGTCGGCAGCAGGAAACCACTAAGGATCAGCATTGCTCCATACGTCCCCCACCTCTGTTCAGGCCCGCCAGAAGCGTGAATGTGTCAGTACCAGAAACTGACTCTATTTAGAGTCAGGGCGGGAGAAGATCCATCCTCCTCTGTTCACATCACATTCCAGAATAAAGATTCCCGCAGCAGAAGTCGCCGGCCATTTTACAGACAATGAATGAAAGAGAATGAAAGTGTGGTCTAGCCTCCCATAGCCATAACCTCCTGGCCGTGCTAAGGGCACAAAAATCAGCCAGAACATTAAGCAAACCTGACCAAAGGGATGCAGAGCTGGGATGTGCACAGTGAAAAGGAAATTCTGTGGACTGTCCTCAGATCCCAACCACAGCTTACTAACAAGACGGAAGTCCTGAGTAGCTTCAGGAAAGTGCACCCTCCATAGTCAAATTACTATGCTGGGACTTAACTAAACCTAAGTATGAGAGAGGAAGTCCCACCACGAACACGGCTCCTCTCAGGAAGAAGACAATGATTAAAACAAGGCTGTGAGGCGTAGCCCAAAGAGATGAGTTACGGCACCAGACAGACCTGGCCTCTCGCCCTAGTTCTTGAACTTAAGAAGTATGGGATCTCAGGCAAATCCTACCCGGAAGTCTTGCTTTCCCAATCTGTAAGGTGAGGAGGATGACAGCTCTGCCACAGGTAGCTGTGGGAAGCCCATGCCAGTGCAGAATGACTCGGTTTTCGTTCCCTCCTTTCCCGACAGTAAGGGGATGTCACGGCCAGAAAACAGAAATGAGCATGGGATTTGTGGGGAATCTCTGAACAGACCCGGCTACCTCGAGTCCAGGAGGAAACACTGGGAAAGAGCACATGATATATAGGATGAGCCCAAATCTGAAAGGCTCTCGGAAGTCAGACACGGACGAGAAGCTCTGATTCGGTAGCTGAAGAGTCCCTGCTTATTCCTGAGCAGGGAATTACACAGTGAAAGCTGGGCTAAGAATGATGAAAACAGTCCCTTCTGGACAGGCATCACTGCTCTCTCGTGGTTCTTTCCCTCCCTCCCCATCCTCCTCTCCCCACCTCCTTACCCACTGCAGAGCAAAGAGGATACTGCCATTTAAATACGTAAAATCTGCAAAGTTATGAATACTTCTGGTTACTCTTTGGATGGTGCCCGATCTCATCTCTCTACTATAATTAAAGAGTCTCTCGATTTTTCTAGAGTCCCTGCCAGAAATAAGAGTTTGGGTTTGGAGACAGCCACTCCTCTGTAGTACTCACGGGCAGGCGTGGGGGTAAGAGTAAAAGCTGATTTGCTTCTCACTATCGCCATCCACTGCCACCTGGTAAATAGATTTTCCACAAAGGCTAAAACAGTGTACGTCTAGAATGAATCCAGCAGGTGGCAACACCGGATCAACAAATGAACTCTCCGGCAAATCCACAAACAACCCACAAATCACAAAGTCTGTTTATAAATAAATCTTCAATTACAACTGGGTCCAAAAGTCCTCAGGTTTTATACTAAAATCAATCTGTTCCACCAATGACCACTACTAAATTGAGCAAATCTGAGGGAAGGACACTCAGGCATCATAACCATGGCTTGTGGCCATGATATTCAACAATTACCACACACTTGTTAGATTCTTGTACAAGGCAGACCACGAAGCCTTCGCTTCAGAATGTATCTGACGACATTACAAGGTTATTTCAGCCAGGTCTACATAGACCAAATTTACATACCATTTGTAATCCCCTATAATACTGATCGTGTTGTACGCATCAGCAGCCCAAGTGATGGGCCGCTGATTGAGAACTTGGCGCAGTGTGAAGCGATGCTCTCCAGACTCTTCAATATTCGTGAAGTATTCAAAGACACCAGTCTGATCGGCAAAATTCGGAGCTTCACTAAAAAACGGGTAATCTGTTCAGAACACAATAAATTCTCTGTTTAGTATAAAGTCTTTACAGAATCTCTCCTCCCTGATATTTTAGCACATTTTAAAACACTTTTGAAAAGTCCTAAATAAGCAAATGATACTTATAACAAGGGGAAGTTTAGGGTTTAAGTTAATAGAGATTGAGTTCTTTCTTTCTTTTTTTTTTTTTTTTTTTTTTAGAGAGAGAGAGAGAGAGACAGCATGCAAGTGGGAGAGAGGGACAGAGAGAGGGAGAGAGAGAGAATCCTAAGCAGGCTCCACACTCAGCGCAGAGCCCAATGCGGGGCTTGATCCTACCACCCTGAGATCATGAGCTGAGCCAAATCAAGAGTCAGAAAGACGCTGAACCGACTGAGCCACCCAGGTGTCCTCAAGTATCCTCATTTCTAAGTGGGCGTAAGGGCGAGAGAATTAAATGAAAGAATATATGTGAAGTGTGTACATAAACCAGCATCTAGCAAGGGCTCAATACGAGACAGTTTTGTTACTTCTAGCATCGGTCAGACAAGGTTCTAAACCCCTGGTCACAGTCATCAGCTGAGAGGTTAGGAAAGCTCACTATATCGACTACAGAATTTACAACTTACAAACCGTCTTCTATTTCTAAAATGGAGCAAAACCAGTCGGGCCTAAACTATCAATATGCTCGTCTTACAATGATGAACCTACAGAAGAGCAATTCTGGTCGTAATCTTACAGCTATTTCACACTTTGTGCTTTTCTAAGTGTTTCCATATTCATCATTCGAGAAATTAAGAACATATAAAGTAGTCCTACAGCCTAACTTATAGTTTTTAACTTTAGGTTTTAGTTTATTTTGTAGTCAACAGTACATTTTAGATTTGAAGGTTTGGAATTGCCCTTCAGTCTTTGGGTCACAGAATAGTTTGGGTGCCGGGGGAGCCTCACTCTGGTTAACTAGGCCATTTCCCAGACTCCTCATCTACTGAGGGCAAGAAGGGTTACCTCTGCCAGCACAGAAGTGAGCAAAGGAAAGTAACAGGATTATACCTGGGGGCAAAATTCACTGATTGATTTAAGAGGCCACTTCAGACAACTTGCAAGAAAACAAGGCACCAAGAGACCCTGAGGGTCAGTCTTGTCTGTGTCCTGAAAACAATGGAGAAGAGTCCAGTACACAGTCCAAAGGGCCTTGTACTGCAATTAACCAGGGGATCACTTCCTGGGAAAGGGAGATAAGACTCTGTGGCCGGGCGGTGACCAGGACCATGATATGACGGGGACCAGGAGGGGGTACTAGGAGTCTCCAACCAACCAGGCTGGCAACGGCAGCCCTGCAGCGACAGGAGGTGCAAGTCGCTCTCTCACAACGGCAGTCTCCCTGCCTACGTCTCTCCTACAGCTGTGGATCTTAAGAGCAAATATGAAAGCCAGCTGACCCTGTCTGTGAGGCCCACAAGCTACACGCCTACTCATCAACGCGTTGCGTCACCCACTGAGTGATCTCAGACTATCACCACAATGACCCTGTCTTCTAACTTGTCCAGTGGTTCTCCTAAATTACCTAAAGTCAAAAGCTTTTCCAACAGCTTTGGGACAGTTCTTCCCGGAAAAGAAAAGCGCAGGTATAAAACTCCCGGGCACACGATGAGGTGAAGTAGCCAAGGGGAGAACAGCTGCCCTCAGCCGTCAGGCCTCCAGCACTGCAGGGAAAGAAGTACCTTAACCTCCAGGCTACAGGAGGATGCCAGGAATGGCTTCCATGACGTACGGATAACAGGTAAGCAGCAGGGAACGAACTTTACGCTTTACCAAAACCTACTTAGGATTATAGCTTTCATTCTGACACTGACCTCTACGTTTTTTCTGGCACTGAGACCTACAGGGTCCTCAAGTCGAGACTCACCTTGAGGTCACAAAAAAGGAGGTCTCAGTCATCACGTGGACATTCGGAGCTACGTTTTACAGCCACTTTATCACGCACGAGTTCAGCATGTAGAAGTCAACCCACTACTGCTAAACATGGAGACCAGGTTAGGTTTGAGTTAAAAAAAAAAAAACAAAAAAAACAAAAAACTCACCAACATCGAAATCATCTTCGTACACTCGCGGGAACGGCTGGGACTCCGGGGGCAGGGGGTAGCTGCCCTTGCCCCCCGTGGTGAGAGTGGTGAGTGTGAAGAGCTCGTCTTCCTTCAGCTCCAGCGTGAAAGCGCCACCACTGTTGAGAAGCTGAGAAAAACACATGTGGAGGTCAAGGCCAGCTGCTTTAGACTCCTCTCATTTGGGCCAAATAACTTTTTGGGGAAGAAAAAAAAAAAAAAAAAGAACAAAGAAGAGCCAAACTCACTTCTGTTACAACCTCACAACCACCCAATTATCAAGGCCTTTGGGATCTTTTTCTTAAGTTATTTAGAAGACTTTATAAAATTATATTTCATAGCCAGGACTTTAAAAGAATTTCACTACATGGAGGGAAGGGTGACTAGACAACACCAAAATCTATTTCTATTAGTCTGCTCTTTTCCATCAGACTATAAGCTCTCAAAGTTTGTGTACATTCAACACACGTGAATAAGAGATCTGCCTATTCACCGTGCAGGACGTTACCACGGTGGAAAGTCCATCAAACCTCACTGCTGACTCAGCTGTTAAGCACAAAAGACCTTTTACTGATAAGGAAAAAAAGTCCTACTTCTTTCACGTTCAGTACATATTTCAATTAGCAAGTTAGGTTTCTGTCGCATTTATGCTTTTGGCAACTTAATCTCTTTCAGCCACATCCCCACAAAATGAGGGGAGAAAACACACACCTCCTGGGGCTGCTGTGAGGAAGAAACAAGATAATGTTTATAAAGTGCTTAGCTCCAGGCGTGACCTTCAAGAAACACTCTCTGTATCACGGCTGTTCTATGCTAAATGTAGACCTCTGAAGACACTAGAATCCTGTGCATAATTAATGTAGGCATTAGATGTATGCCCACTTTATGAAATTAGAGCAACTTTTTTTCCTACTTTGTATTAAAGGGGTTTATAGCATACCTTTGCTTTAATAATAAATTGTTGGTCAGACCTATGAGATATGCAACACCATATTCTGGCTCAGATATACCCCCAAACGATATTATTTTATTATGGGGGAAATCATTTTTAATATCCTATTTCTAGTAATTTATTGTGCAGACCGTTCTTTTTTTAGAATTTAATATATGATGGGTGTTCAATCACTGACGGTGACTGGCTGATTAACAGAACATTAATAATTTCCAGGAAAAGTAGATTTGTGTCAGTTAGATAAAGTAGTGTGCTTACTTGGACCAATTCGTTCTTTGAAACATTTCCTGAGGAACCCCCGTGTGCTAGGCACAATAGCAGGGGCTGAGATAAAAATCTAAATACCAATTTAGCAATACTAAATTGGAGGCAGACCTCCAATCCTCAATGTGCCCAGTGTGGTGGGGAAAGTGTTTAACTAGGGAAGCACCTGTGCCTAGGTGGCCGTGAGCTAAGACTGGTGGGAAAAGCTTCAGGGGAAGCGACACTTCAGCTGAGTTTTGAAGGAAGAAAAAGAATCTACAAAGTCACAGAGGTGAGTAAAGTGACAGGCCATGCTCTGAAAAAGGCAAGAAGTTTAGAGTGTGAGTACAGGCTCCGTTAGCAGAACATGCAGAGGAATGAAAGCACGCTTTTACCCCATGAGGTGACAACGAGGGTCATGTGCTATGCTAAGGGAGGTCACCTCATGGGAGAAATCACGGAGGGGCTTAACCAATGGCTTGACAAAAACCAGATCTGGATTCTGGTAGCAGTGTGATGGGCAGCCTGATGGAGTCCAACTGGAGGCTGGAAAAACAAAAGGTAGTTTCCAAAATCCAGGAGAGAGGTGATAAAGAACTGAAATAAGCAGCAGCCAGTGGGAACGGAGGAAAAAGGAACGTGTAAGAAAAACATGTCAGTGACAGGATGCTCTATACTTGATCAACGGTGGTGTCTAAAGAAAGAGCAGGAGGGAAAAGACAGTCTCTGATGAGATTCAATTTTCTGACTTGGGCAGCCAAGGGATGGTGATACCATTCACTAAGGCAAACTAAATACTAAGAGCAAACACACACTCTTATTATGACTTAAGGAGGATTTCCATTAAAACAAACAAACAAATAAAACAAAAAATAAAAACAAACAAAAAATCGCTGCAAACTTTAGTTCTATTATATTTAAGCCATAAAACCAGTTACAAAATTAAAAATTCTTAATTCATTCATCAAATGCCTGTTTTCTTTTACTGTTTGCAATCTTTAAAGTATAGGAATTTATTTGAAAACTACCCATAGAGAATCCAGTTGTTTAAAAAGAAACCTCTTAGATGGTTTTCCAAGTCTGGTGTACCACACCTGTAGCTCTGATATTTCGCTCTGAGGAGAAAACACAAAAAAAACACAGTTCAGGGGTTCATCGTATCCTCTGAGGATTTGCAAAATGAGTAAGTACCAGCAAGAATGAACCACAGACCACGTGCACTCTATTTCTATTTGCCAAAGGACCCACCTCAAGTCTTCAATAGCAACATTCTGAAAGTAGGAAGAAATTGTTCAAGCAAATACTTTCTCTCCTATAAATACTACAGACTTTTGGCAAACATTTAAAAAGATTTTAGTGCCTTTGCTTCAAAAAGACTCACTATTGTACCTATGTAAAATGCTTTTTAGGAATTTTCTGGTATTAATAGAACGATTCTTACGTAATTGTCAGAAAAGGCACTGTATTTTCCATATTGAAATCTAGCAATAAAAATAACAAAAATCTGATGTCTTTTTACATTGTTGTTGTTATGGCTGTGGTGGTTGTTGTTGTTTCTTTGTACAGAATACTGAAAAGATCAAAGTTTGAAAGTTCCCTAGACTACATAATTGATGCTTCTACCGATAAGAACAACTTTGTTGCAAGTGACTTTGGGTTAAGTGTTCTTCAAAGCCATGGAGAGTTTGAGCCATGGAGAGTATGAGCCATAGAGTTTTGCCTCCTAGTGGCTTCCGCACTGTTTGACTAAAACCAGTTAGCAGATAGAAAACACCACTGCATTTATCCATTTACATGCAAATGCTTAACAGCCGGTAACATACGCAAGCCTTCACTTAAGAAGGGCTAGCCTGTGATACAATATATAAATTCTCATATCAAAACTGAAATAAAAGTCCCATATATTTACTTACAAAAGAGCCCTTAAGAAGGAAGGTGGCAAACTGGTGTGACACATTGAAATAAGGCAGGAACGGCCGGATACACATAGAACGTTTGTGGCTCTAGGAGAAAAAAATATCATGTAAGTAACCCAAATGATATACAAGCTATTGTGGGGGGGGGGGGGGAAACAAAACAACTAAACATTTAATGCCCAAGATTTACAGAATGGTGCATATTAGGTGACAAATATGAGTTTATTTCAAATTTTTAAAGACTTTTTTTTCTAACATAACCTGTACTGAACGTCTACTGAATATGCCTCATCAGGAGTCAAGCTCCCCAGCATTTTGACTGAAATAAACTTTAAATTCACAGCTAAACTGAAGAGTCATTTTATATTAACTTTTAATTATAATGGTATTCTGAGTAAAATACATCAAATAGAAAGCAAATGCTTGTACACTTTCACTGAAAAGGCATCTCATCTTAACAGAACCTCCAAATACACAACTAAATTCAGTAAATACATACAACAAACAGTTCTCAAATTGACGACACCATTTTTTACTAAAATAGCCACTACTGTGGGCTGGGATCAAAGGAATTATGAGACATAATCCCTACTCCGGGGGATTCGACAATCCCAGAGCACTGAAGCGGAAGGCCAGGCTTTGTGGACAGAAAGAAAGTTAACAATTGTCGTTAGAGATTCCAATACCTCATCCTCAGCAAATGTCGTACAACTAGACAGGAAATCGACAAAGGTAGAGCCGATTGGCACAATGCTACCACGCCGCTTGCCTGGACTGACACCTACAGGTCCCCTCCCCCAGCAATAGCTGACTGCACGTTCTTTTCAAGGGCACATGCAACATTTACCAAGGAACACCATATTCTCAGCCATAAAAGAAGTTTCAATCTTCAAAAAGATTCAAGTCATGCAAAACATGTCCTCTGACCACAAGAGAACTAAATCAGAAATAACAGAAAATCCTCTAGAAAAATTCCAAAATATTTAGGAACTAAATAACAAATTTCTAAATAAGTCATGTTTCAAAGTAAAAATAAGAAGGGAAATTAGAAAGAATTCTGAGTTGTATCAAAACAAACATGTGGTAGGGCCCCCCCTCTGAGGAGAGAGGGAAAAAAGGAGAGAAAACTTCAAGGTAACCTGGCTACGTGCCTACGTGACAACATCCCTCGTGATCCTGTAAACCAAGACTACTTAATCTGACCGCGTGTTTATGGGTGTTACCATACATGGGAGACAAAGAAATAGAAAATGTATTAAAAAAACTATGTCACGTGATGTTCGGTGCTCAGTTCTGTGGGTACAAACCCAACTGAGTGGTGCGGCATGAATAAAAGTTGCTTCCTGGAAATTAAAAGCCTCGGTGTCACGTCTCTCTGTGCGAGAATCCTGCTAACAAATTTTCAATGTACAAGACATGGAATGCCACGAAAGCAGTCCTTAGGAGCTAACATTAGCACTGCGCACTGGTTAGAGAAGACGGATATAATCTCCAGCTCCCACCTCCAGACAGTAGAAGAAAAGCAAATTTAAAGCCAACGTAAGCAAAAGAAAGAAAAAAAGAAAAAAGATTAAAGGAGAAATCAAGCAAACGAAACCCAGAAAAACGAGACAGAATCAAGAAACCACAAGCCGATTCTTCAAGATCAATAAAACGGATAAACTTCCAGCTAGGCTAATCAGGAAGTCAGGATAAAAAGAAAGAAAACACAACTTGCCATCATCAACAGTAAGAAAGGTGACATCAAGACAAATCATACGCAGATTAGAGGACTCATAGGGGAAAACTTCAATAACTTTATGCTCAGAAATTGAATACCTTGAATGAAATGGGAAAAAATTTCTTGAAAGACACAAAACCTCAGAGCTCACTAAAGAAGACATGGATAACCTGAAGAGCCCTGATGGCTGCCCTGGGAAATTCAGGTCGGCCTTGCTCAAGCACAAAGTCCAGAGACCGCCCCGCTGTCCACTGCCTGCCTGAGCGCTGACGCGCGCCCCACACGCACATGCGGCCCACAGGCGGGAGACGTGCCGGTTTCTCTGTGCAGTATGAGCTGACCGCCAAGGTCATGAAGCAGAGGCTTTGGTGGCCGCACGTGATCAAGTTGACAAACCTGACAAACAAGAGAGTTTGCTCAGGAAAGTCACTAAGGAAATAAACGGCAAGGACAACAATAAGGAGCAACAACTGCAAATGCTAGACGGGACGAAGTCTGACTTCCAGAGCCGCCGCACTGCATCTTGTAATATATGTCTAGTTTTCAACAAATAAATTTGAGATTTGTAAAACAAAACAAAATAGTAAAGAGTGGCCCACAGAAAGGAATGGAAAGTGGTCAACAGAAACCATGTCTGACAAAGCCCGGGCTTTCCTTGCCACATATTAGACTTACTAGACAAAGACATTAAATCAGGTATTTAAGTATGTACAAAGAGCTAAAGGAAACCACACCTAAATAACTGCAGCAGAGCTCTGCTTCCAGAATAGCAATGTGGGGAGTGCCACAAAGCTGCTCCCTGGCAAAACTGGTGAAAGTGATTTTTAGAAAAATGGAAATGACCCTAAGGGCATGCAATTAATAAAGAAATATTTATTCAAGAAAATCTATAACTCAGTAAAAAGAGCAAGAACCTGTGGCATTTAAACCACAATCCAAAAAAGCCACAGAGAGGAAGGAAGACATAACATGGGAGACTCTCAAAGACTAAGAACAAACTGAAGGGAGAGGGGGGTGTGGGAGGGGGGAGAGTGGGTGATGGGCACAGAGGAGAGTACTTGTTGGGATTATCACGGGGTGTTCTATGGAAACCAAATTGACAATAAATTATTCAAAAATAAAAAAATAAAAATAAACCACAATCCACTCTGTCCCTTTCTCAGTTAGCCAAAGGACAGAAACCGCAAGCCAAGTAGGGATAGCCGAGAACACAGGGCTTCCTCCTCTCAGCTCCCAACCTGAGCCTGCAGGAGCTTCCTGGAAGAAGCAGGATTTTGGCATTTCTCATCCCCCACCCGCTCAGCTACTTGATGCCAATGCTAAGAAGCAGCAAGCATGGCCAGGAGGCTGGGGACAGGGGTGCGGGGGCCTCCCTTCCTCTGCACAGCTCCCATTCATGGTTTCACCTTGGGATACTCAGAGTACTGGGGTCCCAAACCTCCACGCCTCACCCTGTGCTCCTCAATCAGCAGTGTTATGAAGAGAGAAACACCCTTGTCCGCATCCCAGCTCTAAGCTTCAGCTCAGAGATTTTTGTGCAGGGAGACAGACAGGCGGTAAAACTGAGAACGCAGAGAGTCTCCCCAAAGAAACCAACACAGAGCAGTTAAGTAGTTGGTAAGGATGCTCTCAAAAAGTGACCCGGCTTCTGGGAGAAAGCAAATAAGTAGACACTGGCAGCTTCATTAGATACATTAGCTAAACCACAGCCTGGCTAGTTTGCTACAAAAAGACACAAAAACAGACAGCTAAGAACACTTCTGAGGTCAGATAACTTCAGACACCTCCTCTGCAAATAAACTGGGGTTTGACTGGATCAGTCTATGGAGCTATTTTAAGTCCTAGGGCAATGCTGAAAACAACAGAGCAATCTACCGGCAATTAAGAGAGAGATGTGATAAAGGAAAGGGGAAAAAAGGGTCCTGGGGCACCACTGTCATCCCAGGGTGACTGTGCACATGTCCAAAGCTGCACCCTCTAGGAAGCAAACACCTCGGGCTTCACGGTGCAGGGAGAAATAAACCTCGCTAAAATACTCCAGCCAAACACTAAACAAGCATGCAAGCAAACAATAAGAGACCGGGAGAGAGGGGAAGGGGACCAGGACTCAGAGCTGCTACATTATATTGTATAAAAGGTAGGGCTTTCAAAAGCAAAATTATGAGACATTCAAAGAAACAAAAAAATTTGACCCATACACAAAAAAGGAGACAACAGAAAGTGGCTGTGAGAACAAGCAAATACTGGATTTAACAAAGACTTCGAATAGTCCGTTTGGGTATGTTTGACAAAAACTGAAGGAAAAGGGCTTAAGTAAGAAAAGTAAAGGGAGGAATATCACAATGTCTCACCAAGTGGACCATGTCAATAAAGTGACTGAATTTCTTTAAAAAGCCAAATGGAAATTCTGAAGTTGAAAAATACAGGAGCTGAAATGAAAAATTCACTAGAGAGATCCACATAGATCTGAACTGGCAGAAGAAATAGAGAGCACAAAAACAGACTGATCAAGGTTGTGCAACCTAAAGAAGTCAGAGGGGGGGAGATCAAGGATGAAGAAAAATGGCAGAAGCTCGGAGGGCTGCAGGCCGGGTAAGTACACCAGCAGATGCACAAGGAGACAGTAGGAAGTAAACAGAGAAAGCAGCAGGAAAAAAAATGTTTGAAGAAATAATAGCTGAAAACTTTCCAAATTTCATGAAAAACATTAATCGACAGATCAAAAACGCTCAACAAACTCTAAGAATAAAAGCAAAGAGCTGCATGTACACAGACATCAGTAAAAATGCTGAAAGTCAGAGAAAAGAAGAAAATCTTGAAAGCAGCAAGAGTAAAACTTACCACTTCCAAGAATCCCTCAGTAAGATCAAAAGTGGATTCATCAGCAAAAACAACGAAGGGTAACACATTCAAAATGCTCAAAAAAACAGTCAACCAAGAATCCTTTTTCCAGCCAAATTATCTTTCAGAAAATGAAGGCAAAGTAATTTCTACATAACCAAAATTAAATTTGTTGATTCCAGATACAACTTTCCCAAAATATTAAAATAAGTATTTCAGGCTGAAGCAAATGATCACACGCAGTAATTCAAATCCACAAAAAGTACAGGCAAAGATAATTATGTAATTATAAGACAGTAAAAATGCCTATTTCTTCTTTCTTCCCATAACTGATTTTAAAAGCAATTGAATAAAATAACATGTATATAATTGTATTGTTGGGCTTATAAGATTAGAATGTGATACAATTATCAATAATAGCACAAAGTAGCCAGGGCAGGGGTGGGGGAGAGGGACTGTATTAGAATAAGAAAATGTCACCAGATGGTGACAAATCTACAGTAATCTACAGTAATAAATAAAAACAACCAAAATGGTAAATAAGATTAACATAAACATATAATTTCTCTCCTTTATTATCAGATTTTTTTAAAGACTTAACATTACATATAAAGTAATTAAAACAAGTCTTGTTAGGCTTGTAACAGAAGTATGATATATATAATAACAGAACAAAAAGGGGAAAGGAGAATACAGCTATATTATATAGGAATAATATTTCTGTATCTCACTAGAAATCAGTTAATATGAATCTGAAGGAGATTTTTATAAGTCAAGATGGACAACTCTAGAACAGCCATTAACTAAGTAACTCACTAAAATAGTGAAAACAATTAAAGGAATTAAAATGTTACCAGAAATTATTCGCTTAATGCAGAAGAAGACTGTAAAGAAACAATAGATAAACAACAAAAATGAGACATATAAAAATAAAAAAAGTAACTTGACAGATGTAAATCCAACGATAGCAATATTAACATTAAATATGAATGTATTAAACAATCCAATCAAAAGTTTAGAGTACATTTTTTAAAGTAGTCACTGGATGTCTTCCACTGACAATCTTTTTGAGTTTGTTTATGGTGAGAGAGAGAGAGACTCGGAGAGCACGAGGGGAGGGGCAGAGAGAGAGATACTCCCAAGCACTGGCAGTGCAGAGCCTGATGCAGGGCTTGAACTCACAAACTCACATGACCTGAGCTGAAATCGAGAGTCGGACACTGAACCGATTGAGCCACTCAGGCGCCCAGTGTTCAGAGTACATTAAGAAGAAAAAAAAAAAAAAAAAAAGATCCAACAGTATGCTATCAAAAGGAGATACGCTTTAGATTCAAAGATACAAAGAGGCTGAAAGTAAATGGAGGGGGAAAATATGTATCCTATTAACAGAAAACACAAGACTAGCTAGAGTCATAATAAACAGAAGACTTTAAAACAAATAAAAAAGTGTTACGAGAGGTAAAGAGAGACATTGTATACTGACATAAAGATCAATCCATCAGAAAAATGTAGGTACATATGCACCTATGAGAAAGACCCAAAATATATAAAACAAAACAAGAGAAGAGGACAGATAACTCAACAATAGTAGTTGAAGACTTCAATTAACCACTATCAACAACAGAGAGAACACGGAAGTAGAGACTTGAATACTACAAACCTACTAGATCTAACGAACATCTATAGAATAGCACTCTACCCAACAGTAACAAAACACACATTCTTCTCATATATGCGATATTCTCCAGGATAGATGATGTGCAAGGTAATAAAATAAAACTCCATAAATTTCAGAAGATTAAAATCATAAAAAGTATACTCCCAAATCTCAATAGAATAAAATGAAAAACCAGTAACAAAAAGTTGGGAAAACTCACAAAAACGTACAATGTAAATAACTCACTCCTAAATAAGCAATGGGTCGAAGAAGAAATCATGGAAGAAATTAGAAAATACTTTGAGATGAATAAAAATAAAATATAACATAATAAAACTTAAAGAGATGCAGCTAACATACTAGTTACAGAGTAATTATAACTATGAATACCTATATTGAAAAAAGAAACATCTCAGGGCACTTGGTGGCTCCGTCAGTTAAGTGTTTGACTCTTGGTTTCAGCTCAGGTCATGATCTCGCAGTTTTGTGGGTGTGAGCCCCACATCAGGCTTTGTGCTGGCAGCATGGAGCCTGCCTGGGATTCTCTGTCTCCTCCTCTCTCTGGCCCTCCCCTCACGGTGTCTCTGTCTCTCTCAAAATAAATAATAAACTAAAAACAAAAAAGAAATATCTCAAAAAATAACTTAGTATTCTACCTTAAGAAAATTAAAAATATATATATTTTTAAAGAGCAAACTAAACTCAAAGCTAATAAAAGGAAAGGAATAAAGATTAGAGTGGAAATTTTTGAAATAAAGAAAAAAATAGAGAAAAAATCAACATAAACAAACTATGGAACTGGAGTAAAGGCACAAAGACAGGTCAAAGAAACAGAATAGAGTCCAGAAATAACCCCACCTATACAAACTGCTTTTAGAAACTAAACAAACTGTTTAACTACAAACAAACTTAAAAACTAAACAACTGTTTTTTTCCAAAGGTGCAAAGGTAATGGAGTGGGAGAAAACAGACTTTTCAGCAAATGGTACTAGAACTCATGTGCGCCCATGTGCAAAACTTCTTAGCTCCACGCCAGGAGCATGTTCCATGAAAGGACAAATGGAGAAATTAGACTCCGTAAAAATTAAAAACTCCTGCTCTTCCAAAGACACTGTTAACAAATGAAAAGTTACAGACTGGGAAAATATCTTTACAAAGCACACAGTCTGTAAAGGACTTGTATCCAAAATATGTAAGGAACTCTCAAAACTCAACTATAAGAAAAAGTCAATAAGAAAGCCAAAAGAAAAGAAGAGATGAGGCACACACACACACGCACGTCATCAGTCATTAGGGGAATGCAAGTTAAAACCAAAATGAAATACTACACTCCACCTGTTAAGAGCTGAAAGTTTTAAAACTGATCACAGAAAGCGTTCCCAAAGCTAAAGAAAAACGGACTCCAATTACACAGATGGAAATTTAAAACAATCCAATCACTTTGGAGAACGGTTGGCAGCTTCCTATAAAGCTAAACACAAACATCTCCCATTACCCAGCCATTCCATTCCTATGTATTTATCCGGAAGAAATCTATGTCCATGTAAAACTTGTGCACAAATGTTCAAAGCTTTATGCATAAAAGCCAGAAAGCAGAAATAACTACTCAGAATAGGTATCACACGGCATGGACGAATCTCAAAATAATTATGCTGAGTGAAAGTGGCAAGACAAAACACAGTACATTCTGCATGATTCCGCTGATACACAACTCTAGAAAATGCAAACTAACCCACAGTGACAGAAAGCAATGATCAGGGAAGTCACGGGACAGAGGGAATATTTATAAAGTGACACGAGTATTCTTTTGGGGTGCTGATAGACGCATTCTCTATCTTCACTGTGACAGTGGCTTACTGGTCATTTACATATCAAAACTTGTACAATTGTGCATTTTAAGTATGTGTTTGAAGGGGATCAGATCATGCCACCATAAACTATTCCACTTTAGTATAAAGCTTATTTAAAGTTGAAAGTATTCAGGGGCGCCTAGGTGGCTCAGCTGGGTAAGCCTCCGACTTCAGCTCTGGTCATGATCTCAGGGTTCTTGGGTTCGAGCCCCACATCGGCCTGTGCTAACAGCTCAGAGCCTGAAGCCTGCTTCAGATTCTGTGCCTCCCTCTCTCTCTGCCCCTCCCCTGCTCATACTATATCTGTCTCAGAAATAAATAAACATTAAAAAAATTTAAAAAATAATGAAGTTGAAAGTATTCAAAAGATTCACAAGATGCCAGAAAAAAGTCTTCTCTGAGCTTGTGTTAGCTTACTAAAAGCAGCAACCTCTGGGAAATAAGGCTGCCAAAAATTCCTCTTCAGGGTATTTCCACACCCAGAAAGGAGGAGTGGGAATAAAACCTGCCCCAAGTCCCTTCTGCAGAGGACTTTTACTGCTGTCCAGTACAGACACACGGGACCACAGTCATTCCTGTTTGTTCTCCGGAAAACCCGTTTCTCTTTCCAAAAAGGTACTTATTTTCCATTAAGTGCCCTTTGGTCCCCTATCCACTACTTACTAATCTAGGAATATAAGCCCAAACCCTGACCACCGCTCTGAGTTACTCATCATTGAGTATCCTGTATGCGTATGCAAGCTGCATGCCCGAATAAACTCTGTTGTCTTTTCTCTTGTTAATCTGCAGGGGGTTGACAGTTTAATTTTTGGGGTCCCAGCTTCTGAACTTAAGAGGGTACAGGAAGAAGTTTCTTCCTCCCCTCCATGTTGTTTACCACATGTGAATTACACTTTGGTAAAGCTGGGTTTTTGTTTTTGTTTTTAAAGAAGGTGTTTAGTTGTGTTTTACACTGGTTTTCCAATACGACGACAGTTAGTTAATGTCATAAAAACAACAAAGAATTACCATAGTTTCAATGATGATGGTGAGGTTACCTAAGCCATCAGTCAGAGCCACGTAGCTCCCGCCTTTCTCCAAGTGACCAACCGTCTTCAGGTAATACCAACCTGGTTGAGTAAACTGAGTGGTATGAGCTATAGGAAAGCAGAAAGAGATCCAGTAAGATAGAAACAATGATAAAAGGGTTTCTTTAAAAAATTAAAAGTAGGGGCGCCTGGGTGGCTCAGTCGGTTAAGCGTCTGACTTCGGCTCAGGTCATGCGTGATCTTGCAGTTTGCGAGTTTTAGCCCCACTTTGGGCTCCGTGTTGACAGCTCAGAGCCTGGAGCCTGCTTCAGATTCTGTGTCCCCTTCTGCCTGGTTCCTATAGATTTCTTTGCCCTTCCCCTGCTCTATCCTATATCTCTCTCTCAAAAATACACATTAAAAACTTTGTTAAAGTAAATAAATAAATAAATAAATAAATAAATAAATAAATAAATAAATAAATAAATAAATAAATAAAAATAAAGCTGTCTACTGACTTGACTCTGATTGAGTCTAACAAGCTATTTACTATTTTAGAGGAAAATACTTGCCAACCTCATGTTTCAACTATCAACTAATCAGTCCAGTTAAATGGTACAATTGTAGTCACAATAACTGTAATTAGAATTACTCGTAAAAACAAATGAACCACACTGTCAATTTAAGAATACTGATTAAGTCTTTTTTCCAGGAGTAAGATAAAGTTATCCTTCCCAAACTTTTGTTCATCTCTATTTAACCCATCATAATATAACTACAAAAAAATAAGGTTAAAAAATTAATAGTGCATTTCAAAAACTAATAAGCTTTGTGGTTTCAAGCAAGTTTTATTTGCATGATATATATTTATTTGGGTACCTCCAAAGCTGGTCCTGAAAATGTAGTGAGCGATATTCCATGCCCCCACCCCACCCCCAAAACACCATGACAATGTCCCATGCCTTCATCCCACCCCCAAAACATAACGACAATGTTAGAAGAGTACATTAGTTCATCTAGAAAATGTGGGACCAACAATCACAACATTTAAGGGGTTCATCGATGAGGACATACAAGTCCAACTTAACTTTTCCATATTTTTGGAAGTACAAGTTAGAGTTTAGAAATAAAGTCATGATTTCATGACTAATGTCATGACTGCAAATCTAAAGAAAACACATCAAGTAAAAAAAAAAATCTCCAAAATAGAGGTTTAAAATGAAAACAAATTCAGTTCAAATCAGAATTTTCCTATGAAAGCATTCTGCCTTTGAAAACTGGATGTTTAAAAAAAGAAAAAAGATTGTAGTTATGATGCTAAAACAAAATGGTCATAAATGTTTAATTTTACCAAAAAAATTATAGAAAGGATTTGAATATTATTCAACAGGATTTTTATTCTGTTTAAATTATATTCATTTTTAGTATGGTTACATCATTCATGAAAAAGTGGTACAATGTCACCTATTGTCTGCATGATCTCAGTGTCCCTTGTGACTAATGACTAATACTGTATCACAAGTTTGTTTCCACAGCTCTGTTACCTTTAAACTGGTTTGAAACTCCTTGTAAATTGTAGGTAACTGACAGATGTGTCAATTGTGTCCTGTTTGGGAAGGACTTAGTTGATTTCCTCCCCTCCCTGTTATGGGAAACCCAATCTGTCCCCATTCGCAATTTATCTCAAATTCCTTTTTGTACTGTTTTGATTTTTCCTTTGAAAGGGTGGATTCATCTGCCTGGTTCCTATAGATCATGAGTGATATAAAATCTTTAACATGTGCTCATTTTTATGTGCATGAGAGTCATGATTTTACATTTTTCTTAAAATTATCTGTAACAATATTCATCAGTATAAAGCCACAATACTTCACATAGCTTTCACATTTAATTATGCGTTTAATAATTCATTTGATTTTGTTAGCACACTATTCTTATCAACATAACTATATTAATACAAAACAATAAAGTGTCTCTAAGACAAATTCTAGGCTTTTAGATAATCTTGAGTTATAACAAATCTTTACAAATACATTTATTAGCAATTATCACAATTTATAATTATATATTTATCAACTATTTAATATATTTGTCTCCATCACCAGACAATAATTCTTCTCCCTCTTCTCTTCCCTCTTTCCCTTTCTTTTCCAAGAGCCTAGTCTTCGGATAACCAAGAATGGAATATAGAAAGTAGTCTCGTTACCCAAAAGAGCTTATAAAACACTATGGCAAATCTTGCTTAACACAGAGAAATTTAAGAACTTACACACACACACATACACAGTCTGTATATTCTCTTCTGTTTCCTGCTTTGTCTCCTAGAGAGAAATTTGGGAAGGAAGAAATGGAATCTGAACCAAACCTGCCACCCAGATGGGAGGTTCTACGGCGTAGTGTCCACTCCACGGCTCCTGAGCAGTCATCAGCCCACATCGTCCATAAGGCAACTGTTGATAGTAACTCGCCACCAAATTCCAAGCAATTGTGCTAAAAGGTTTGTTTGATAAAAGAGAAATACCAAAAGAGCTTGTGATCAAACTGTAAAGTCTAGAAGACTGTAGTAAAAGCACCTTACCAGAATTTATATAAATATAGGTAAAGAACCAAAAACAAGAAAACGGAAGTCACCTAAATTCATTCACATTTTGAGAAATACAGTGTTGGACCCCTCTAGGCATTTTTCGTGGTGAATCGCAGAATCAAAACACACAAGTGTATGTGGGGTGTACAATTTTTACTGAATGGAGGTGTAGCCGGAAGATGAACCATACCCTGCCAGCACGAGACATGTCACAAATGTGAGGCCAACACAAACAAAGGCTTTGTCCACACCTGCTTTCCTTTTGACAGTCGGCCATCTTAAAGCCTCAGTTTCGTGCTATAATTTTATGAACTTGACTCTAAGCTGCTATGAAGTTCTACAGTTGAGAATTCTTAGAGTCAGACTGCCTGAGTTCAAATCATGGTTCCACCACTTAACCTCTCTGGACCTCGGTTTCTCACCTGTAAGGTGAGGATAATGAGTGTACCTAGCCCAGGTGATTGTTGGGAGGAGTCACTGTACTAACGCATATGAAGTGTACAGAACGAGGTCTCAGCTCCAGTACTGCTGGGACTCTATCTCAGCCACCAGTGCTAACGGATCAGCTTGCCAGTCTGTGTTTTGGCCCATTCCCTCGGATGTCTATTATTGGTTGGTACGGAACCAATAATAGAAGGGGTGACTCTGGGGTTTTCTAGGGAAGCTCTGAACTCGGGCACTGCTGGGTTCCTCACCACTAAAAACAAAAACCAGAGCTTACCCACAGAATTTCATTTTTCTTACCAAGTCCTCACCCGTCATAAAAGGACAGACTGACATTCCTAGGAAATCAAAGCCTCTTAATTCTGCCAACATGAAGTAGAAATAATAGCTCCAATTTTCAAGAACCCTTACTCTCAGTGAAAATGGTAAGAGTGCCCATGACTTTACCCATGGATTACGAAATACACAGTATCTTCTCTGGCTGGTGACAGAAGTATAAAGCAAAGCCAACTATCTGAAGAGCATTTTGTTACATACACAAAAGTCTTTAACATCTAAATACCCTGACCTAGATATTTGTTCCATTTCTAAGAATACACCCTAATGAAACAGTTACAGATGTGTACAAAGATATCTATATACAACTGATCGTTTCAATGTGTACAAATCTGTTAACCTAAAATAGAAACAACTTCCATTTCTGGAAGAGAATATTCAATGAAGTATATTTCTACATCGGTGCTGCCCAAACTCATGTGGTATTAGAATCGGCTGGGGCACTGATGACACCAACAACATCTCCAGAGACTTCTAGAGAGGTTATGATTCAGTAGATCTGGGCACCAGCCAAAGAATCAGTGTAACAAGTGTCTCGGGGGGCGCCTGGGTGGCTCAGTCAGTTAAGCGTCTGACTTCGGCTCAGGTCGTGATGTCACAGTTTGTGAGTTCGAGCCCCACAGCAGGCTCTGGGCTGACAGCTTGGAGCCTGGAGCCTGCTTCGGATTCTGTGTCTCCCTTTCTCTCTGCCCCTCCCCTACTTGTGGTCACTTGCTCTCTCGCTCTCTCTCTCAAAAATAAAATGAAAACATAAAAAAAAAAAAAAAGTGTTTCAGGTGCTTCTGGAGACAAGGCAAGCTCGGGAAACCATGCTCTGTGTAACAGAATATACGTAAGTGATAAAAATGATGAAACAGGAATAAACCTAACCATGAAAATAATTCCCTGTTCAGTAAAAAGCAGCTTACATCCTAAATATTATACAGTATGGTCTCAACTCTGTATTAAAATTTTATACATAAAAATGGGAGGACATTCACCAAAATTTTTAAGGATGGTTACCTCTGGATGGCAAAAATATGGGTGATTTTGTTTCCTTCTTTGAACTTATATGCAGTTACTAAGTTCTCTGTCATGAGCGGGCATTACTCTTACTACCAATTAAGTTATTAGAACCAAACTCTCCATAAGCATCTTTTCTTTTAAAAGGGGAAGAAAAAGAACAAAGGCTGTACAAAGAATATATTAGCTCACATTAGCATCACGACGAGTTATGTATTGGCTTGCTTTTGTTCTATTTATTATGGTTTTAGAGAACAAATTTGAACCTAATTACAGTTAAAGCTTCTCAAAGCATTTAAGAAATGCTTCCAAGAAGCATCTTAAATTTCTAAGAAATAAAGAATTGTGTTCTCTCTTAAAAACCTCTGTTTTGTTGTTCAGTTTATTTATTTTATTTATTTTTTAGAGAGAGAGAACGCACAAGTTGGGGAGGGGCAGAGAGAGGAGAGAGAATTCCAAGCAGGCTCCACACTGCCAGTGCAGAGTCTGACATGGGGCTTGAACTCACGAACCGGGAGATCACAACCCGACGTTTAACCAACTGAGCGCCCCCCCCAGGCACCCCATGAACCTCTGTTTTGTACATAGACAGTTACACGGGTTAGATGATGCCTTGAGGAATCAATCAGGCCGACTGGGAAGTGGACAGTCCCAAGGTCGCTTGCCTGGTCTTTTCAAAGGGGCTGGTGTCATGGAAAATAGAGAAGGAAGGAAACTATTCTGGATTCAAAAAGATTGTAGGGGTTTAACATCTAAATGCAATGCATGCTTGATTGGCTCGCAGCTTTTAAAAAAAAAAAAGCTATAAATGACACTTTGGGGAACAATCAGGAAAATTTTAATAGAGACTAAGTATCAGAAATATTTTGACAGTGTTCTATGCTCTCACGTATCAGTGTGATAGAGTGACCATGTAGAAGAACATCCTTCATGTCTCGGGGCCACAGGCTAAAATACTTAGGGGTGAAGTGTCACGACATACCCAGTTCGTAATTGTTCATTAAAATGTAAAAATGGCTGGTCAAAAGGCACACAACTGCATGAATCTTGCTGTCAATCACATCTCAGTAAGTCTGACTCGATCCAGTACGGATTGACAATAGTCAAATATTAAAAAAAATCACAAGCTTAAGTGTAGACGTAGGTACAGACGAAGCTGCTGTTTACGACCATTGAATCCAGACTGTGAAATAGGAAGCCCACTGTACTTTTCTTCTACTTACTGTTTTTGAAATTTTTCAAAATAAAAATCTTTAAGAGTTTTCAGTAACTTACGCAGTCATGTGGCCGTTGACGTAATTCTGATTCAGTATGCGACCCAAGCAGCCTGCACCCACGTTGTTATTTAAAGTGCTAAAATCCTCCGAAGACCAAAGCTTCTTCTTGGTCAGCCTCGCATCCTTCACTGTCCGGGTCCCAGGATAATGAGCTCTAGAAAAGAAAAGGTGGGAGGAAATGGGAAAAGGCAGAACATGCCACTTATATCTATTTGTTGAGTGAATAAAACACACGTCTTTGCCAGTGTTTTCTAATTTAGGTCACTGGGCAGCTTGTGGATAGACGTCTCACCAACCAGAAGCATGTGCTTCCCATTCTCGTGCCTCAGAATGCCCTTAAAATAGGATGAGCCTATAACAAGAGGCAGCTGGGAAGGAAGACCAACAGTGGATGAGAGATTTCTGTTTCTAGAAACCATCAAGTGGATGGAAGCACACAGACAGACGGAGGTGACAGAGGAGACCACAGCCGAGGACCTCCAAGAGATGAATGAGATGGACACCGAATTCTGGCTCCCGGGGGAAGTAGAGAGCTCATAACAGTAGAGAGGAAGGAGTAAGCCAAAAATAAGACTAATGAATCTGTTATATAAAGTACCTCCTCCCCTACTTCTACCCTTGAGGAGAGAGAGAGAAAGACAGCTTGGTATTTATTCCCGGGCAAAAACAAAAAGTCAAAAACAACAAAAACCCAGGGAGTTCTTTCTTGAATAAAAAAGAAAAAACTACCTTGGGTAAACTACAAATCATTATCCCAGAGCAGTGGTGGTTCTTAATTCAGGCGGTTTTGCCTGGTGGAGAACAGAGCCGGGCAGGGTTTGCTACCGGAATCTAGTGGGTAAAGAGGTGCTTCTAAACATCCTACTATGCAAGCGCAGGTCCCCACAACAAAGAAATATCCTGTGAAAATATCAAAAGTTCAGAGGTTGAGAAACCCAGCCCCAGAGTAACGGGCCCCTCCCTTATTCTGTTATTTGAGAAAAGTCAGTCAGTTCAAGTATAAATGTATATTTATTATTCTAAAAGTAAAGTACTGCTTTAATGATGACTTTGGAAGTTACTGATTACTGAATAAAAACAATTAAGAAATCTCGAATGTGAAGTAGGAAACAGATTAATAGTCAACACAAGGACAAGAGAGCATATTAGCTAAGTAATTTTAGGGACGTGAGTGTATACTTTTTAGGACAACAATTATCTACAGAAAATTTAATAAAAATACACGCAGAATAATAGGGACTGGATGATACCATAATTCTGTAGTTCGGTGTCATAGTATTCATTACACTAAAAAAAAAGACTGTGCATTAGTTTTTAGTTATTTAATTCCATGTAAGTCATGAATCTTTCACAAAAAAAGTCTCATTTGGGAATTCATTCTACCTCCTAAAGATGAGTTATGGCACAACATCATTTGGCATTCCAGGATTTCATAAGGAAGAAAAGAACACGTAACGGAGAATAGGGGACATAAAAAGAAGTATTTGGGAAAGACGAGATACCACCGCGATGTTGCAGAGTCGCTGAACTCAGCTAAAAACACGCATCTAATTCAGCAGTATAAACATACACTACAGAGACCTGAAGAGCAAGCTGGCACCTGGCAGGATTAAGGGCTGGCACCACAATGCCCAACATGGAAAGTCTGTTACTAATCTTGGTAACAGTATCTGTTACCACACTTTGTAACAATATAATTTTAACAAAGTTTTACATTTTAGATTCACTCTTGCATCCCAGAACTTCATTCTGTGATCATGATATTCAGCCACATACTAAGATTAAGGCTCACTCGGTTGTCCCTCAGCCAAATGTACTCTTGGTGTATCTCTGGTCCAATTATACTTGCATAAAAAAGTAAAAGTCTGGAAAGTAATGTGCTATGCTATCCTGTTACTAATGATCTCTAGATGTTAGGATTCTAAGTAAATTCTATCTTTAAAGGTTTCTACATTTTCCATATTTTCTATAATAAGCATGCATTATTTTTATAACCTGAAAGAAGTATCTCTTTTAAAGTTACAGAAATGGGTATTACATACCTCATTCGAAAAACATGAACTGTTACATTAAAACTGAGTGAGTTATTAAATAATCTGAGCAAAACAGGGAAAAAACAATACTAAAAACTGGTCTCTCCCAATGTCCGGACCCATCACTAGTTCAATAAAATGCAAAAGTTCTTTATAATTTTTAACGTATATAACTAGGCAAAAATCTCTGTCATTTCACAGCATGATTTTTCAAACTTCAGATGACAAACAAAATTAAGATTACTGAAAGTAAATCAAAGCTATCCTAACAGAGGAACATAATTGTATTAAAAGAGAATTAAGACTTATGGACAACGTGGATCATAATAGCACCAAGGTGGACCATGGTGGAGTTTCTGACACTCCCCAGTACTCTTCCTGAAACCAATCAGATCAACCAGATACGGGAAAGGGAAAAACCCACGGACCAATGTCTTCATCAAAGCTGGATGACAGGGATTCCCAGGAGTCTTGCAGCATCAGCACTGGCCCAGGATCGGCAGGTGCAATGTGGAAACTGTGGGCCAGCAGGCAGTCACCCCAAAGCAGCAGACCCTACCCTCTGTGGAGCCGTCAGAGGGCAGCTGGTGAAACTGGGAATGCCTTCACATGCTAAAGTCATTCCGTTGCGGATAAATGGAAAACAGTGAATTCACTAAGAGATGCAAACACAATACTGTGACACCTTAAACCAACAGAAATAGGAGGTGGGCAATACTTGTATAATGTTCAGTTTTGTAGCAGCTGCATTTTAAAAAGCAGAAGGGAAATTTTCATGATATACTCTGATTAACCCAATGTTTCCAGAATATTATGATACAACATGTATGTATGTTTATGTTTTTTATCAGCATAAAAAATGAATAACATTTTATATATTTTAAATATCAAATCTTTATTTTTTAAGGATACATTTATCGTTTTTATTTTTTTTAATGTTTATTCATTTATCTTTGGAGACAGATGGAGAGCACAAGCAGGGGAAGGGCAGAGAGAAAGGGAGAAATGGAATCCAAAGCAGACTCCAGGCTCTGAGCTGTCAGCACAGTGTCCGACGCGGGGCTCGAACCCATAAGCCGTGAGATCATGACCTGAGCCAAAGTCAGGTGCTCTACTGACTGAGCCACCCAGGTGCCCCAAAACACCAAAGCTTTAAAATTTCAGTGTCTATTTTACACTTACAACCCACCTAACTTCAGACTAGCTGCGTTTCAAGCGCCCCACAGCTAGCTGTGGCTAGCGGCTCCTGTATTGGACAACACAGGCTGAAACTCTTTACAACGTCAGAAATAGGCAGTGAACAATTCTGTCTGGAATGGTAGAGGAGTCTCGCTATGAAAATAAGCTGCTTGAATGAGAATCTAAATTGATTAAGGCAGGAACACCCGGGGTGAGGAAGAAACACCATTCAGGCGGGAGGGAGAATGGGGCCCGGAGGGAGCCGACCCTAGAAGGCACCTTGACTGCAAAACAAGAATTTATAAACAGAGTCCAAGCCGAGTACCGCGTGAACATGGGAAGGCGCGGCCACAGGATCAGCAACTCTGAGCAAAATCTCATTAGGCCACAATAGCCGGAAGTTAGAAATAACCCAGACGCCATTTACAAAGAACGGATGGAAAATTGTGGTCTATTCCCACAACCGAGTTCAAAACAGCAATTAAAATGAACTACCTCTGTACCTGGCGACATGAGTCCATCTTAAAAATACAATGCTGATCAAAATAATAGATACTCTAAGATGCCATTTAAATAAAGTTTTTAAACAGGCAAAGCTAGTGTATGGGGTGAGAACTAACATTAGCAGCTGTCTTTGGGACCCAAGGAGAAGCTAATGGTTACAAAGATTTCTAAGAGGAGAGCTGCTTGGATACTGATAATCTTCTATTTCTAGACCTGGGTGGTGGTTAGGTGGGTATGTTCACTTTGTGACAATTCATTATGCTATATGCTTAGGATTTATGTAGTTTTATGTATGGATGTAGGCATGTGTGTGTGTGTTATGCTTTGTTAAAAAATTTAAAGGAAGTGAAGTTATTAGATAACAGAGGTATATGAGACTAACGTGAGAGAAATGTAGAATAATTATAATAAACACATTTTAGAAAAAAGGAACACAAGATAAAACAGAAATGGAAAACACGGTAAGGAAAACAGGGGATGCCAAGGATAAAATTATAGACAATCAAGCCAAAATAAGGATAAAACAATGGTTTCAGAGAAATATGGAACAAAGGTCCAAATGTATAATCAAAGTCAGGAGTAGGATCTCACTGAAATAAGAAAACACTTAAATACAGATATTGAAAAGGCATATACTATATACCAGGAAATGGTAAGTGGTGTGTACTGGACTCTAAAGTTAAGGAAAAAGGGGCACCTGGGCGGCTCAGGCAGTTAAGCCTCTGACCTCAGCTCAGGTCATGATCTCACAGTTTGTGAGTTCGAGCCCCACATCAGGCTCTGTTCTGACAGCTCAGAGCCTGGAGCCTGCTTCAGATTCTGTGTCTCCTTTTCCCTATGGCTCTCCCCTGCTCGCACTCTATCTTTTTCTCTCCCTCTTAAAAAGAAATAAACATTAAAATAAATAAATAAAGTCAAGGAAGAATATTCTTTGGATACACGGGAATTATGCCAAGTAATTTATAAGTAAAAAAAAAAACAAAAAGTCTGAACAAGGAAAATACACTAAAAGCCAGGAGCACAGGAACTAAAGAACACCTTACAGAACAGAGCTGCTCTCTACTCTCATATACTGTTTTGTACTTTTACTCAAGAAATAAGCATCTGCACCCAAACCCACAAAATACGTAGGAATAAATCTAACCAAAGAGGTGAAAAATCTATACACTGAAAACTCTAGAAAGCTTATGACAGAAAGTGAAGACAGCACCAAAAAAATGGGAAAATATTCCATGCTCCTGTATAGGAACAACAAATATTGTTAAAGTGTCAATACTACCCAAAGCAATCCACATATTCAATGCCATCCCTATCAAAATAACACCAGCATTCTTCACAGAGCCAGAACAAACAATCCTAAAATTTGTACGGAACCAGAAAAGACCCTAAATAGTCAAAGCAATCTTGAAAAAGAAAACCAAACCAGGAAGCATCACAATCCCAGACTTCAAGATTTATTACAAAGCATGTAATCATCAAAATGGTATGGTACTGGCATAGAACAGACACTCAGATCAATAACAGAATAGAAACCCAGAAATGGACCCACAAATGTGTGGCCAACTCATCTTTGACAAAGCAGGAAGGAATATCCGGTGGAATAAAGACAGTCTCTTCAACAAGTGGTGCTGGGAAAACTGGACAGAAACATGCAGAAAACTGAACCTGGACCACTCTCTTACACCATACACAAAAATAAACTCAAACTGGATGAAGGACCTAAATGTAAGACAAGAAGCCATCAAAATCCTGGAGAAGAAAGCAGGCAAGAACCTCTTTGACCTTAGCCACAGTAACTTCTTACTCAATATGTCTCCAGAGGCAAGGGAACTAAAAGCAAAAATGAACTACTGGGCCCTCATCAAAATATAAAGCTTCTGCACAGCGAAGGAAACAATCAGCAAAACTAAATGGCAACCGACAGAATGGAAGAAGTATTTGCAAATGACATATCAGATAAAGTTAGTATCCAAAATTTATAGAGAACTTACCAAACTCAACACCCAAAAAACAAATAATCCAGTGAAGAAATGGACTAAAGACATGAACAGACACTTCTCCAAAGAAGACATCCAGATGGCCAATAGACACATGAAACGATGCTCAACATCACTCATCATGAGCGAAATACAAACCAAAATCACAATGAGATACCACCTCACACCAGTCAGAATGGCTAACATTAACAACTCAGGCAACAACAGATGTTGGCAAGGATTCAGAGAAAGAGGATCTCTTTTGCACTGCTGGTGGGAATGCAAACTGGTGCTGCCACTCTGGAAAACAATATGGAGGTTCCTCAAAAAATTAAAAATAGAACTACCCTATGACCCAGCAATTGCACTACTAAGTATTTATCCAAGGGATACAGGTAGGCTGTTTCAAAGGGACACATGCACTCTAATGTTTATAGCAGCACTATCAACAATAGCCAAAATATGGAAAGAGCCCAAATGCCCATCGATGGATAAATGGATAAGGAAGATGTGGTATATATATATACACACACACACACAATGGAGTATTACTTGGCAATCAAAAAGAATGAAATCTTGCCATTTGCAACTATGTGGATGGAACTAGAGGGTATCATGCTAAGCGAAATTAGCCAGTCAGAGAAAGACAAATATCCTATGACTTCACTCATATGAGGACTTTAAGATACAAAACAGTTGAACATAAGGGAAGCAAAAATAACATAAAAACAGGGAGGGGGACAAAAACATAAGAGACTCTTAAATATGGAGAACATGGAGAGGGTTACTGGAGGGATGTGGGAGGGGGGAGGGGCTAAATGGGTAAGGGACATTAAGGAATCTACTCTTGAAATCATTGTTGCACTGTACACTAACTGGGATGTAAATTTTAAAAATTAATTAAAAAAAGAAAGAAGCATCTATCTTGCTTAAACCACATTCTGTTTTGGTCTATGAAAACAATTTAAAACAATGTAAATGATATGTTAACACACAGAAGCTAGAGATGGTTATGTCTGACATAGTTCAGTGATCTAAGGGGCCAGGTTACAGTTTCTTTTTTTTTTTTTTTTAATGTTCGTTTATTTTTGAGAGAGAGTGACAGAGCGTGAGCGGGGAAGGGGCAGAGAGAGAGGAGACACAGAATTCGAAGCAGGCTCCAGGCTCCGAGCTATCAGCACAGAGCCCGACGCGGGGCTCGAACCCACAAACTGTGAGATCATGACCCGAGCCGAAGTTGGACGCCCAACCGACTGAGCCACCCAGGCACCCCTAGTTTCAATTATCCCACCATGGAAGTGGAAGTAATTCCTTATACTGGAATATAAGATGAGCATATCTACAAAAGGATATTTGCTATTCTTGGAGACAGTTTCATTGACTAACATGAGGGGTTTTTTTTCGATTGTGCAAAGATACGGAATTCTCAGGGACAAAACAGAATTGTTTATGCGAAAAAAATAAGAAATACTGTTTAGAGGCCTCAGACTACAAAGAACTTAGTGGCTTGAAGAAAAAGAGTATTTCACTTCCATATGCTCATTGCAAGTTGAGAGTCAAGTTCAGTGGAAGCAGCTCGTAAATCTTCTCCAAGCCCAGATGGTTGCCTCAGATTCCGGCCCGAAGGAGGGAAAAGAGGTAGAAGAGAATGTACCCAATATCCTAGAGTATGAACCCTGGGGTCCTTTCATTTCATCACCAGGAACTTAATCAGATTGCCACATCTTAACTGCAAAGAAAGCTAAGAACCTTGCCTTGGGCCCACAAAGTATAGGACAGGTTTTGGTAGACCACCAGCAGCTTCTTCTGCATTCAAGTAAATGAGAGGCCCAAGAGAGGGGGAAACGACAACGAAAGAAAGAAAGAAAAGAAGTCTAGCATCAGAATTCTCAGCAGAACATTTTATGTAAGTAATCAATGGAGGATATTTTATGACATTCAACTATTAAAAAAATGTGAGGCAGGGATTTTATAGGTAGCCAAACTGTCCTTCAAATGTAAAGACCACAGATAAACAGTAGTAAACATGTAAAGAGATCAAGAAATACTATGTCCACTAGCACTTCCTGAAAAATAGGGCAAATATTAAGCTTGGGACACCCAAGAATCTAAGGAAGAAACTTCAGCAAAAGACTTGAAGGCATAAGCCTAATGGCAGAACTATATGAAAAGATAGAGTAATTAAGTAGTACACGTTCTGACAATGTATAACTAATATAGCAGATACAAAATAGCAAGAGGAAAGAAAATGAAACATAAATAAAGCTTGCCAATTGGCTGGATGTTAAAGGTTACACCTTGCAGTTCACAAATCAAGATAGTCGAAGCTTAAACGCACGTAGGAGTCCAAAGATTAAGAAATTCTGGTAATTAAAATTCCACTGTAGGAGTGAGAACGGGAGAAAGAGGAAGTTATGAAGTAATTTTCCCATCGCGTATAGTAAACCAATACGTAATAACTAAATAGAAAAGAAACTAAGAGGATTAGTATACACAGTTTCTCAACTTCAGCACTACTGACATTTGGTCGGATAATTCTTTGTCGTGGGAAACTTATCTAGTGCTTGAGAGGACACTTAGAAACATCTCTGGCCTCCACCTATCATGCCAGTACCAATCAAAAATATTTCCAGACATTACCAAATGTACGCTGGGAGGCAAAATTATCCCAGCTGAGATCCACTGGTATAAAGGTATCAGTATAAAGGCAATCAATAGAACCAAAAGTCAAACCTTGCTAAATAACAAAAAAGAAACCTCCTTCAAAAAGAGAAAAGAAGGGGCGTCTGGGTGGCTCAGTCAGCTAAGCTTCCGACTCTTGATTCTGGCTCAGGACATGATCCGACAGTTTGTGAGAACAAGCCCCACATTGGGCTCTGTGCTAACACAGAGCCTGCTTGGCATTCGCTCTCCCTCTCTCTCTTCTCCTACCCACCCCCCCTCCAAAAAAAAATAAATGAACATTTTTTTAAGTATAAAGAAAACAAATCACAGAGCAAGATTTTATATTAGTATATACATATATACATATATATATATAGTATAAATAATTAAATAACAAAAGACAACATAGTAGGATAGAAAACAGAACCTTCAGTTATATCAATAAATATGAGTTTACTCATTTGTTAAACTCTGAAGGTTTTTTAAGCAGAGAAAAAAGCAAAATCTACACTATAATACAAGCAACACCACCTAACACAAAACGACCTTGAAAGGTAAAGGATGAAAGCATGGACAAAGACAGACCAGGCAAATATAAATGAAAAGAAAGCAGAGGTCTCTTAGTCACAGGTAAAGCAAAATTCAATCCAAGAAGCATAGTGAAGCAAAGAATGGCATTTTTTTTTATCTCCAAACCCAACGTGGGGCTCAAACTCATGACCTCGAGATCAAGAGTTGCATGTTTTTCCTAGTAAGCCAACCAGGCACCACAAAGAATGACATTTTCTAACGTCAACTGTTAGAAACCAGAATGAAGAGAAGACATTTATTAATACCTAGGTCCCAAATAACACGGCAGCAACTCTCCTAAGCATAAACCGCATGAAACTGAAACCCACTAGTCAGAGGAAACTAACGCTCTTGGTAACCCAGGGTGGTTCAAGGGAACAAAATAATCAACATACAGAATATCTAAACAATGCCATCAGTAAAGTAGATAAGGTAGACAATATACACTCAACTCTTGTATACTGATAGAGAATACATCCTAATATAAAAAGACAAAACAAGTTCCTGAGAAAGTTTTTGGAAAAAAAAAATTTTTAAATACATTCACCTTTAAATGACCACAGTACAATAAAATTAGAAAATAATAAAGCAGAGCTAAAGCACTGCTCGAAGGAGTTTTTGTGGCATTAAAAACCCATATCAATAAAGATAAAATAAACATCCAACTTAAAGATACAGTAAAATCCATATCTTCATTTAAATATTTTTTCCGAGCCAAATACATTCAAAACCAATACAACTTTCTTTCCACTCAACACTTCAGCTATTTATGGAAGTTTTAACAATGAAGGCAAAAATTATATTTTAATTTCAGTGTATTAAATGTTTAAATACATCTTACTTTTCTTGAAAAAAAAAAAAAACCTAAATCTAACCTAATCATGCCTCTATCAATTTCCAAAAAGAAACAGGACAGACGGTCAGGTTAAACCAAGCTGCAAGAATGAAATCATTAATTGCGGACTGTGAGAAACTTGACGGGACATACAATCCAGCTTCTCTGACAAATAAAAAGATGAGGCAAGAACCGAAAAATTAGAAAGACTTAAATATCAACCTACCACAGTGTATGAATCTAAATTGGATCCAGATTTAAGCAAATAAAACCATAAAATAACAAAAACAGATATTTGATAATATCGAGAAACTATAACATTTTTAGATGTAAAAATGGTGTGTTTATGGTAAAAAGAAAAAATTCTTATCTTTAAAGATACATGTGAAAATCTGTATAGAAGAAATAACATAATGTCTGTAGGATCTGCTTCAAAATAATGCAAGAAAAGAGAGAGAGGAACTGTAAGTGGAAAGAGCTGGGGTCCCCGGAAAAAGAAAGACAAGACGACCTTTCTTGACGTAAGAAAAGGCCCTCGGCCATCTTGTGGTCTACGCCTGATCAACCAGCACTACTTGCCCGAAGCCTGTAGAACTTGCAGAACTTCCTCAGATATGTTGAAATGGCAGAAAAGTAGATGCCAGTAGATAACAATTTTAAGGGAACAAAAAAATGTAAGAACAAACAGCCACTATCAGACCAGGAAACAACCTAATCACACCAGGAACAATGAATCAGTGGCGAATCTCCCAGTGCTGGTTCAGAAATAAAGACTGACCTGACGCACACTCCTGAGCTATCTTTGCAGGATCTAAACCGTTCTGAGCACTCAGATACCCAGAAGTGATGATGCTGACCTTTGTGACCTGACTCTGCCCCCTTAAGAGGACTTCTGCCCCAATTCCATGCTGAGTGCCCCATAGTGCAAGTCGCCTCGTGAATACGTTCGCACCCTCAGCCCAGAACTTCCCCAGTTTCATTGTTCCAGGAGACACTGCTCTGCGAAACATTCCCCGCTTTTTCCTTTACTTGTTGCAAGTCAAACCCTTCCCTTCCCTATTCTCTGGCTTGCTTGTGTCTGTTGGCTCCACAGCCACCAAGAGGCGAACCCAGGTTCAGGTGACAGAATGGACAGGGGTGTGGATGGAGAACTGGGCATGCGGTCACGGTTACGGAGGATGAGGGATGGGAACACGGATATTCATTACATTATTCTGCCTACTTTGCATACAGTCAAAATTCTTCATTTAAAAACAAAAGACACATGTCAATCAAGCAGTCTTCACACTGAATAAAGAACAAATTTCACACATACGTGTATTCTATTTTTCAAATGTTTATATACATTGTTATGATAGACAAAATTCAAATTTGCTTAAAATAATACTGTTAGCTCAGGGGTAGGAGGGGGAATTGGAGGAAGGTGGTTGACGGGTACCAAATTCCAGTTATTGATAAGTACTAGGGATGTAATGTACAGTATAATAACTATAATTAACACTGAGTGTGATACATAGTCATCGTAAACAAAGTACCTCCTAAGAGCACTCATCATGTGGAAAAAAACTTTTTCCTTTTCTTTTTTTTTTTAACTTTTTTTTTTTAATGTTTATTTATTTTTGAGACAGAGAGACACAGAGCATGAGTGGGGGAGAGGCAGAGGGAAAGGGAGACACAGAATCCGAAGCAGGCTCCAGGCTCTGAGCTGTCAGCACAGAGCCTGATGCGGGGCTCGAACTCACAGACTGCGAGATCATGACCTGAGCCGAAGTCGGACGCTCAACCGAGTGAGCCACCCAGGCACCCCACTTTTTCCTTTTCATTACGTCTGTATGAGATGATGGACATTAACTAAACCTTTGTAATCAGGCTACATATATGTAAATACACCCGAAACTTATACACTGATGTACCTCGATTGTTTCTAAATAAGACTGGAAAAAAATAAATAAATAAGACAGAGAAAAATTACTGCTGGAACTCAGGAAGGCCAAGACCCAGAGGACTGAATGGCAGGACTAAGAAGCAGGGTCAAAGGCACCCGGCTAAGGAAACATGACGAGAGCCATGGTCGGGGCTCATCCATACCATCTACATAAGTATAAGTGTTCATTCATGGAAGAACTCCATGGAAGACAGGAAGTCTTACATTTGTAATTTTAAAATTTAAAATCTATCCTGCCCCTTAATTTAAACAAAGCCATGCTGCATTACTCCAAACATTAACACAATTTTTGTAAAGTACCACTACATTTCATGGTCATAGAAAGATCCCAAAGTATGGCTGACCCTTGAGCAACATGCTGCCCCCACAACATATGCATTTGAAAATCTGAATATAATCTTTGACTCCCCCAAAATTTAACTACTAATAGACTGTTGACCAGAAGACCAATAACACAGTCAATTAACACATATTTTGTATGTACTATATACTATACACTGTATTCTTACAATAAGCTAGAGAAAAGAAAATGCTATTAAGAAATCATAAGGAAGAGAAAATACATTTACAGTATCAAAGTTCCACACATAAGCAGACTGGCTCAGTTCATACGTGTGCTGTTCAAGGGTCAACTGTACATACATTTCAAAGAAAAAGGAATGAAATACCAGTTATACATGCTTTAGTTAAGTGAATACAAGAAAGCTACCTCTGAAAACGTAATCGAGTGGGAAGGAAAAACAAAAACAAAGGCACGGTCAGTATCCCCAGCAACCAGAAACTGTTAAGGTTTCAAAGCAAAATTATCCTTACCCTATGACATCAATCACCTCCAGGAGCTCAGGGTCAAACAACATAGAAGCAGAAATGGGCTCCCAGAGATTGTCACTTGCTATGATTTTCACTTGATAGAGACCTTGATAGTTCAGCATCCTTCTTAACACCTTTTGGGAAGATAAACAGAATGTAGAGAAGTTTACGATGTGTTTATAGCTGTTGAATTACAACCACAATAGCTGAAGTATCTTCGAAAATCAGCATCCTGGAGACAGTGTCAATATTATTTCTCAATAGAAATGTACCTCCTTTGGGAAATAAAAGCATTACCATTAAGATAACTTACTTGGTGGGAATGCAAAAAGAAAAAACAAAGAGGTAAAAATATTTTAGAGGGATTTTCCCTCTGACTTTAATGGCATCCACAACAGACCCTCAATGTAAAATAAATACATGAAACCACCACTGTAGCTGCAGATCGTTAGTTTAAAAGAAGAAGGAAACCAGATTCCAATGTTCCTAATGCTTCCTTCATATGAAGTGGACACAACCAGAGAGACACGTGTAGAGTCACAAGGAAAAACATTTAAGCCGTGGAACGTCACGTCTGGGTAGACACACAGTTCCTCACCTTCGCCACTAAGACCCTGCCATGAAGCTGCCCCAACCGCAGGGTCACACAGGACACACGCGCTAACTTGGCTTCCACTCCAGGCTCTTGCTGCTTTCGTCAGCCCTGTGCTCACAGAAGCCACAACTTTCCACTAACAAGCCTTAGACTTCATCTCATACTAGTTCCCCTGCCCCACCTCCCATGACCCCACAGGGCCCCCTCCACCACACTCTCACCCCTACACTGATAATGCCTGCAGCCTGGAACTGACCCTGAGCTACGGGCCCTGGCTGCAAGCCAGCCCATCAAACCCCGAGGCCAGAGATTAAAGCGCGCCATTGCCCCAGCGAACACCCTGGCCGGTGTGAGGCGCGGAGTCCCCAGCTTGTCTGCTCCACCTTTCATCTCTGTTCTTCCCCCAAACCCCTTTCCTCTCAATCTTCACTTCTTTGCGGTGTCCTGCTCCTGCCCTACCAACAAGGGGAGTGCCTATCCATCCCATCTTAAAGATTCCAGCTCCAGGTCACCTCCGTTAACAGAGTCCCTTAATCCACTCGGGCAGAATGTCATCTCTCTCCGCACCTTCCGACAACCCTGCCTGGGCACTATCCTTCTAGAGAAGATATTTCCGTGGGACTCTACGGCCCCCAAACACGGGCTCCTCTAGGGCAGCAACGGTATCTTTTGCATGTTTACCTTCCAAGGATGTGTGGAATACCTGACAAACCCGGCCCTGAGTCAATGCTTGCTCGTGGAATAAATGAATCAATGGATGAAAGAAATCTCGAGGGTATTACCTGCTTAAAAACATAAGACATTTAAAGAATTTTTTTAAACTGAAACAAAATATAACCATGAAACTGTGTTTCTTGGAGGAAACACAAACAAATGGAACTGAAAAGCGAACTAGAGAATGTCTCCACCTGAAAAGATAAATTGCCATCCGTTTCCCGGCGACAGAGGGGTCATTATGCTCAGTTCTTCCTTTCCTGAAACACAGCGGCAGTTACCTCGTATGGGAGGGAGTGAGAAGTAAATGGAGGCAAATATTCAGGAAAAGTGACTCAAAAAATAACATACTTTGCAAACTGCTAGCCACAGATAGAAACATGTAGAACATTCCAATATAACAAGCATTCCAAAGAAAATAATAATGAGACTGCATACTAGAAATTTTGATATTAGATGTGGAACTGTATAAAATTTCTGGACAGAAAAGTTCCACTTTCCTTTCCAACTGACGAACTTGTGAACTGGGCCAGAGGTGGTTCTAGAAGCAACTGATCGTATACTTCAACAGAGCAACTGGCCCTCAGACCATGTGAGGACAGTACAGTTCATACCTTCCAGAGACAGTTTCGTTTGTGATAGCACCAATAAAGTAATCAATGACACAGTCATTAGAAGTGGCTCAACAGGTGAGCACCAAATCCACACTTTTCTCTTTTCTCTTCTTTATCTATATCATATAATTTCCCCTTCCTTCTTTCTCAGAAAAACTCCTTGCTTTCCCCACAAGAACGAGACACTTTCTGGTTACTCCAGAATCCATGCTCCCTGAGATGCAATTCCAAGACCCCAAATAAAGGCCTTTGTTCTTTTTCATCTTTGCCTCCTTTGTTCAGTGGAAAATGAAAAAAAAAAAAAAAAAAAAAGCTACATTTCTTTAAGTCCTAAAAGTCTAAAATGATGCTGTTGTTTTTATAATGATTACCATGAATTTTAAAATGGGAAAATTCAACACAACTCTTTAGACAATGAAATTTGGGGTTCACAGGGAACTACAGATGCTTTAACCAGGAATTTAAACATCGCTTCGTTTTTGCTTGAATTTTATGTCACAACTAGCTAAACAAGTATCTGTGTTGTAAAAAATACAGCATCCCTGCTGCTAATTTCCATGGAACCATAAGGGAATTATTTACTAATACTTTAAGATAAAAAGACTTAAAGTTGTACAGACCTTGATATAATTGATGTCAAATGATCTCTCATTCCAAATCTGCAAAACAGAAAGTCAAAAAGTCTGAATTGAAAGTAAAGTGTCAGAAAGTAGACGTTACCATTAAGACGCCACTGCCCTCATCATCTTTAACATAATCTAAAAAGCAATTTTTCTGGGGCGCCTGGGTGACTCAGTCGGTTCAGCATCCAACTTTGGCTCAGATCATGATCTCACCGTTCATGGGCTCGAGCCCTGCATCGGGCTCTGTGCTGACAGCTCGGAGCCTGGAGCCTGCTTCAGATTCTGTCTCCTTTTCTGTTTGCCCCTTCCCTGTTCTCTCTCTCTCTCTCTCTCTCTCTCTCAAAAATAAACATTAAAAAGAGTTAAAAAAAATTCTTAAAAAGCAATTTTTCTTACTTTATGGAATGTCCTGTTCTTGAATTTATAGACACATTACAAGACAACATAACTTTTTAAAATTAAAATACTTTTTAAAACCTTGAATATTTGGTGGATATTTTTTAAAAAGTCACTTATTCCAGTGATTTCTAAAATTGGAATAGTCATTCAATCATTCAACAAATACCGACAATGTAATATGTGCCAGGGACTATATTATATATCAGATACTAGAGAACTAACAGACATGGGGAGTGTTGCCATAATGCTTACAAGATCCCACCAGCACACCAAAAGCCAAGTATTAGAAGTACATTGTAGAAGTAACTTTTTTTAGCACACATAAGGTCACAGTGATGTGCTACATCGCAAGGCAAATTCTTAGTGAGGACAGATAAAAGGAAGATGCGCAACTCTTGCTGGTTTAGAATCACGAAGGGTGGGGCGGTAGAACTGAAAGAGAACATCCAAGACCTTCGTTTTGCGGCTGAGAAAACTATTAGTAACAGCGATGGCCTAGAGTCTAGGCACCATAACTCATTGTACTCCAGCGATACGGGAAAGCATTTCTTGTCGAAGAGTCTCCTCGCCACAGCACGGGAGTCTGAAAGGGATGTGAATTACCCATTCTTTACCAGAACCATGTTCCAAGTATGGCTTTACCATAATTAAATGCTACTTAGATCCAAACCTACAGTTAGTTTCACTACAGGTTAAAAAGCACCCTGACATTTAAGAATGTCCTCAGACACAAACTAGTTTTCAATTACAGTCTGGAGAAAGATAACAAAAAGCAAAGCATATTCTTGCTTCTGGCTCTCTATGCCCCTTGGCTTCTCCCACGTCCTCTTGTGATATCGCAGTTTCTCTGCCCAGTTTCTCTTTCACTAAACCCCGTAACAGTTTATTAATCTTGGTATCCCTAGATTACAATAGTCACGGTGCCTGCAACATAGTAGGAGCTCAATAATTGCTCGCTGCCTGCTGAACGCTTTTAAAATCAATTTTGACAAATGGCATATTAGTAAGCAAACAGGTATGGAGACCGCTACATGTATGTGTGAGGCTCTGTGAGGTACCATGCCTCCCGTTGCCAACAGACCAGCTGGAAAGACGTCATATTTTACATTTTTTAAATCAGTATAAGGTGTTAAATAACAGGTTAAGGCATGGGAGGCAGATTTCAGCCAGCCTGCCAAATCCAGCCCACCATTTGTACCTTTTACAACTGGAAAGCCAAACATGGTTTTTACAATTTTAAATGGTTACATATTAAGTGGCTATGTAATTACCTACATAATATCCTTAATACTGCCTTTGACCCACTAAGCCTAAAATATTTACTCTCTGACCCACTAAGAAAAAGTTTGCCACCCTCTGGTTTAGAACGATAGGAGATTCAGCACGCAAAATGAGACGAGATTAATCATTAACTGTATGGCAAACGTGGTATTTTTGTGCAACTAGAGAAATGAGAGAGGGAAAGCTTTCGAGAAGGAGAACCGGGGCTGGAGTGGTAACAAAATCAAAATTAAAAAAAAAACGAAAGGTAGTTCAGAGAAGGTATACATTTAGTACAGTTTTCGAAAGGGGATAGAATTCGGAGGGGAGAAGAGGAGGAATAAAAGGTGACATACTTAATTTGTTATCAGACGCCAACGGAACAAATTAGTCTCATGACCATAAAGTGGTTAGTCAACAAAATGCCACAGAATCAAATTGCTTTAAGAAATTACAAATAAAGTCCAGAAGTTAATCAAGGTTTAAATACATCACTAACCCCAATATAATCAATGTCCAAATCATGATAATGCTTGGCGCCCACAATCCAGGTCATGACATAGTAGGCGGTCAGCTGAAGATTGACATAAGGCCAGTTGAAACCTTTTCCCAGCCATCCAGGGAATGACCACGGCAACCCTGTCGGAAGGAGAAGGTAAAGATGGGGTGGGTTTCACAGTGCTGGCGACCATCCAAAACAAGGCAAAACAAACCAAAAAGAACACAGGCTAAACGAAAAGCCAACACAGATCTTACTAGAGGAAAGATTATTTATCATGCATGTATTCTCAAAATCCCTTCCAGTTTATGAACTCAGCAATTCCTTCCTGAGCCCTAGAGTCAGGTTCCATAATTCCAAATGCTCTTTCAAGAAATAGAAATAAGAAGACGAACATTCTCTCGAAGATATTCACCCACAGAAAGAAATGTAACATACAATTTAACTCAATGTGCCCACCGCCTGCTATAGGGATACTTAACATTCAATTTCTTCCCACCGAAGTCAAATCGAGGCATTCTTCTGAAAGGCTTATGCCTAACTATTCCTACGGGTTAAGTATAATACAAATTCCTCTTTCGCTAGTACATTTTCTTAAAACTTAAGGCTCCTTCAAACACTAACTAATCAGATCATCAAATTCAGCAAAACTAGTTTGTCATCATACCAATATAAATGCCAACGTCTCAACAGGAAAGTACCCCGTTGTGGGATGATATAGATCAAACAAGCCACATCCTTCCGACGCCCTAATTATTATTTTTAAGTAAGAAAATGAGAATAGCAGAGGAGCACTAATTACAATTCTAAATCCTAATTTTGTTACTAATGTATCAAAATAAGCTCAACCGTTAAGTTCCCCAACTGTTAACATATATTACCAATCTAGCTCACCACTGAAAAAATTCAAAACCAAAAGAACAAAATGCTTATTTTTCTGAACTCGAGAGGAATGAATGCCTAAGTGTGTGTCTCCTAAGAAACGTGACATTAAAACTGGAACATTTTAAAACAATGAAATGCCGAATACATTCTAAAGGCCCACCATGTGTAAGTCTTTGTTAGGACATGCTTCGGCATGCCGGATTTTCTACATTCAAATGAGAGCTGTCCCTGAAAGCAGCCCAACGGGTGAGCATGTGCTGAAGTCAATGAGGCTTCTTTTTTTTTTTTTTTTTTTTTTTTTTACTGCTCACAGCATTTCTGGAATCTCTTACAAAAGACCATTTAGAAAGAGCACACTGACTCCTCTTTTTTTTCTTAATTTAGAAAAACTCATGCTTGTCCTGTGACTGTTGAAAATGATTTTGAAAATGACTTGAAATCAAGCTTATAAAACGGATTCCCACCGATCTCACTCACACTACATGTGTGAGCCTGTTTCAAAACATCAAATTCACGTCAAACAATGAAGGTATGCCATCACTGTGTATTCTGCAGTATCTCACGGGTCTGCGCACTGCTGCACAAAATCTGTAAAGTAGTGCGAGCTGAGAAATCTGCCAGCGATGCTGCCCGGAGAGCGTAAGCTCTGAAAGGGGGCAGAAGCTGGGGGCTGGGTCGTTGGGTATCCCCGAGGCCTACAACAGTGCCCACCGCACTGCGGAGGTTCAAAACGAACACTTTTCTGTGTACTTCTTCTAGAAATGGCATCTACGACCACATGTAAGGCAACATTCCACAAAGAGTTGGGATGTACCACGGCCCCTAATTACAATTTTCTCAATAGTATTGCCCTTTTACAAATTTCGATGAAAAATTTTGTTGAGGAAAATAGTTTAGCATCACATGGATTAGGTTCTGTATCTGAATTTGGCATTTACTAATTATCTGACCTTAATTCGTGGCTGACCTCTCTAAGCCCCTACTGTTTCCGTAAAATGGGAACAGTAATGGCTTACTGCAGAGGTGTTACAGACAAAGAGCAGACATAAAACATAAGGACAAAGAAAGCATCGAGCCTGGCACAGGTAGGATAATGGCAGTAGTAACATCATGAGTACTTCAGTATTAACAGTAACTCCATATAAATAATTCAGAATTTGAAAGTTAAACGGACTGCAAAAGCATTGCAAAGTCCACTTCTTACCCATGAGTATAATATTAGGGTTCCGCTTCTTAGCTTCCTTCATTAACCACCACTCATATCCTCGGAAGTAATTCTCGTCTAACGCATAGTGCATGTGGGAGGGTTCCGTACCATCTGCGGGGAAGAGAGCAAAAGAGAAAGGAAACCACCCTTTAATGGTGCTTCCTAGGGCCACTCTCCCCTATACATAAACACATTTCAGAGATGGATTCCGGTTCCAATCTTGATATGGGGCAAATAAGAATAATCTTAGATAACTTGACAATGAATGACCAAAGCATATTATTTTATCTTTTTACATTACTCTAAGTATCGTAAAGGTCTTAAAAAATAAAACCACAACTTTCTATGATGAGCAGTGTTAAGAAAAGGAGAAATGTTATCAACTCATATAACTGCTGAGTCCTAGGACTACATTCTCCTGGGCTTTTGGTCTGGTCTCTCTGGGGTTTTCAAGTCTCTGTGTCCAACTCTGAGTTTAGATCACCTCGGCTTTTAACTTCCCAGTGCTAGAAGTGAACCTCGGGCTCCTTCGCCCCGCTCTCACAGCCCAGGCCTTGAGCTTATGACATGCCTTGTCACACCAAGACAACAGAGCTTTGGGGCGGGGTGGGGGGGGAATGAGTATACATCCACGCATCCCCTCAGTAAGAAAATTCTATCCTAACCTCCAGAGTGTGTCAAGGTAGATAACTGATATCCTGGTGTCTGTCCTCATAGGTCACCACACTTCACAAACATCTGCCCTTGTTAGGAAGGGTCGCGCAAGGAGGGGGGCGTGCCTCTTAAAGGCAAACATCAGAATTTACAAGAACTACCTGAAGAATTTCGCTTCAGCAAGTGAAGATGGCCAGTCATTATCAATTCTGCATCGAAGGGTGGACAATAAAATACATGTCCTCTTACAATAATTCGGGGAGAGTTTTTGTTATAGAGGTTTCTTTTGTGTGTGATTTGTATGTTTTTCTTTCAATATTAATTAAACACTAATGCCACCACAGAGACATATCTCTTCAACGGAAGTTACTCCCGAGTGACCAACAGGAACACGTGTATAGAGACAATACTGTAAAGCTCACGACAATGGAATGTGGCCTGTAAAGAACAGGCCGCATCATCATTGGGAGAATTTTCCTCTTCCTGTTGACTACATGTTCCACATGAAGCCAATCAAAATGGTGACAGTGAAGACTGAAGATTTAATGGCTAAAAATAAGTTTTTAAAAGAGAAAAAAGCTGCATCTCTGAAATACTGAGGATTTATATTTTTGCCACATATTTTATTTAAAGCTAATAACATAATAACATTTTACATGCTTTCTACATTGAAAGCTTTCTTTTTTTAAATTTCTCAGTAAAAACTCCTGTCTCTATGCTCTGCCTAGTGAATATAGCTTTTTAAAAACTATGCTTTTGTTTACTACCAATTAATTCAACTAAATAAGCAATCTAAAGTTCAAACACCATTTTATGGGAAAAGTGAATATTTTGATACAATATTGTTTTAAGCGGAGTAAAAAAGGAACAGTAAGAATCTACCAAGCAATAATCCACATCAAAAATGATGGAATCATTTACATTCTGATTCACAGTCCCTAAGGTTAGGTGGAGATTACAGTGCTGAAGGAAAACAAACCCATTTCCCAAATCCCCTACCTGTTGTCTGCCCATCACCACCTATCTCCACTTTCAGAATCTGCAAAGAGGCACCGAAGTTTGGCTGGGGAAAGAAGGAGGAGTGTTAGCATTGTGACTCACCGCATGAAGGACAAAACGTGACAGTGACTAATCACTGCCTTTGGTTTTACAGATGAGAAAACCAACTTCAAATCAACAGCCACTAATTCCAAAAGTAGTTTTCCATTTTTTTTTTAAAGCTACAAATGTGAAGGCGACCAATTCTCCTGCTGAAATTCACCATAGCTTCAAAGATATCACAGGTGCCATTAAATACTTATTTTTTCATTACCTTAAAGAGATAATCCAATATTTGAGAACGATAGGGCTCCGGGTAATTTACTAGAAGTCGAGAGGTTGCCTAAAAAAAGAAAGTTCAAAAGTGTGAATAAAACAAATCCAATCACGAACATGTTTTCATAGTGCTGATGCGTGCCACCTGGCATGCCTGTATTCAGCCAGCTCTTGGGCAACGTTGAGTTGTGGAAAGTCATTTCCCAGGTTGTCTGTCTGCCTTTATTTTGCCCATCACTGGGCAAATAGGGCTGTTGTTTGTCCAACAGCTAAGACGCAGGTTTGAAGTCACAGCACGTTTCTCTTCTACAGAGATCAGGGTTTGACGGGAGGTGAGCTAACTAATTCTATTGATGAACCTCATGATTACCAATTTGTCTTCAGGAACTCAGAGAGTGGTTATTAGAAGAAATGAAACTTAGAAACGTAGTTTTTCTAACATTTATTTATTTAGTTGAGAGAGAGAAAGAATGAGAGAGAGTGTGCATGCAGGAGAGAGGGGCAGAGTTGGGGGGAGGGAGAGAGAATCTTAAGAAGGCTCCAGGCCCAGCGCTGAGTCCAATGCAGGGCTTGATCCCACAACCCTGGGATCATGACTTGAGCTAAAATCAAGAGTTGGACGGAGCCCCTCGGTTCTCAACAGCACTTGTCAACTACAATATCTGGGGGCCAGGATGGAAAGGATGAATAACAAGTAATTTTTCCCCCTCGACATCTTGCAGGAAATTAAGCAGCAATGCTGAAAAGAACCAATACTCTCCCCATCTGTACTAGAGATTTAAGTCCTGTTCCTATTAAGAATGACAACACGACGATCCCAAGGCCAAGTTGTACTGAGAAAACCTCCCACAAGGCTGGCATCAGAATGTATGGGAGGATTGAGGTGGAGGACTCGGGGACGGACACTTGATCACATCTAACCCACAGCCAGAGACTGCCTCAACAAAGAAATCACAAAACCAGTAGTGGACCAATAATGTATCTTTTGGGGAGCAATACACAGAAGAGGACTAAGACAAGTTTTAGCATGAAATAGTGGCATGTCCCTAGGCTTGGAAGCCAGATGGGCTTCCACATAGCACATTTTCCTTAGTCTGTTCCTTCTCCTGCATTTGTTACCTTACTAACGAACAACATCTGCCTAAACCATAAACTTAGGGTTACCCTTTCACCAACTTCCTACCCATCTTCAGTCACCAAGAGCTCCTTAATATCTCTCCAATCCATCCCCTCACCGCAATCCCATCTCCTTCATCCAGGCCCCCCTGGACCATTACAGCAGCCTAAATGTTGTCAGGGCCTCCCGTCTGCCTCCCTGTATTCGAGCTTCCACACTACTTGCCAGAATAGTCTTCCCAAAATGCAAATCTAACCACGAAAGTATTCTGTTTAGACTTGCCAAGACCTCCCCGCCTCCACCAGGAGCTTTCAGGATAAAGTTCAAATTCTCAGTTTTATACCCAGAGCCCTTAATTATTTGGATCGTAACTCTTGACACCTTACCCAGTACCACTCTCATGCCTCCTGTCTAGATAGATGAAACCACTTCTTCTCTTCCTTCTGTCTGGATTGGCCCTCCTCAGGGAAGGCCCCCTCTGCTCCTCCCCACTGATTTGATGTAGGTGTGCCTCTGGCTTCAGGTCTACATCTCGACCATCACTCTTCTAACCTGGCCCCCTACTCACTGCCATACTTCCTTGTCTGCCCTCTGAGTTCCTTGAGGACAGGGACTATGTCTTGCTCAAGCTCATATCCCCATTTATTCTCTTATTCAGTAAACATTTATTTCATATCCTTTACAGTACTGTTTGCTGCACCGGCAACACAATATATAGGCTTTGAGGCAGAGGGAGCCCACATCCTGACTGCATCACTTCCCAGCTATGTGACCAAGGGCAAACTGTTAGTAGGCTCTCTTACCCCTTAGAACTCCTTCAGCTGTTCTCAGGCTCAAATAAGACACAGCACAGTAGCTGGCACACAGTAAGCTCTCAATAAATGACCAGCATTATACAAATTGTTTTTAAAAATACAGTCACTGTTCTCATAGAGCTTACAGAATGGCGGAAGCTCAGTATTAAAGTAGGTACTGTTTAAGTGAATGAACATTGTCTATGCACAATAACCTATCCTTGATCACAGGTAAACGATGTTTCCCACCCTGAATTATGTCATTACAACGGTGTGTTCTGGGGGGCGTCTGGAGGCTCAGTCGGTTAAGCGTCCAACTTCAGCTCAGGTCATGATCTCACAGTCCATGAGTTCAAGCCCAGCACTGGGCTCTAGGCTGACAGCTCAGAGCCTGGAGCTTGCTTCGGATTCTGTGTCTCCCTCTCTCTGCTCCTCACTCATTCACATTGTCTATCTCAAAAAATAAATAAACGTGTAAAATTTTTTTTAAAAAAAGAACCCCGTTTGGGGGTTACTTTGCCCTCTATGCAATCCTATCCTTAACACAGAGAGTGCCAACTTTAAGCAAACACATCACATCATTATAGTGACAAAAGTGTCAGTCAACAGCAACAGTCAGTTCAGAGTAGTACAGCCAAATGGGGAAATGCACCATCCAAGAATAACAAATTACCAAATTACCAATCACAGGCCCTGAAAAAGCCTTGGAGCTATTTACAAGCAGCCCAGGAAGAAGCCTGAGCACAGGGCTGACACAGGGTAAGTTCTCAGTTCACTGAGACATTTTATACCCAAGGACATTTTTTCATGTAAAGCCCTTGGGATAACTTCCTCCTTCCTAATGATCAAACAGGATGATATTGATGAAATAACCACATGCCAAATGTCATCCTAAGCACCTTGTATCTGTCTTCACAATGCTTCCACCGGGTATCACCGTCTCCCTGGAAAAGACGCGGAGACCCTGAGAGGTTAAATAGCCTGCCCGCGGCTGTGCAGTGAATGGCGGGGCCCAGAGCAGACCCCTGACAATCTGCTCTGAAACCCGCGTGTTTTGTTTTGGTGTTTTTACGTTTGTTTATTTATTTTTGAGAGACAGAGAGTGCGAGCAAGGAATGGGCAGTGAGAGAGGGAGAGAGAAAATACAAAGCAGGCTCTGGGCTGTCAGGCAGAGCCCGACATGGGGCTCAAACTCACCGACCATGAGATCATGACCTAAGCCAAAGTCAGACACTTAACGGACTGAGCCACCCAGGGGCCCCTTAAATCCACACTCTTAACTACTACCCCATACTGCCTTCCCTATCAGACCTGAAGATTAAATGAGAACCTTCCAAACACGACTGCCACAAACTGGTCTATGTACCAGGGTCTCCACGCAGAAGTCTAAAGTGGTGTGCATATATCGTGTTGCAACCATTTTCATCTAATCAATATGTATTAAGCATCTGAGATGAGCACCTCACTATACAGAGGCGCACTATTAAATGGATGAGAGTATCCTACTCTGACTTATAAAACAATTCTTCTCATTTTAATAATTTTAAACTAAACTCCTAAATATAAAATAACCAAAGATCTCCATTTTTCAGCAAGTTTAAACACTGGATTTAATGCCACAAGTCAAGATACTAAGACTGACGCATTAAATGCGTCCTCATTTAATGAAATACTGGCTATTTTACATTTAAACCACAAAAATAAAAAGAAGGATGGCTGAAGTAAGGAACACACACACTGGCTCATTAGTCCAGTTTACCCTGAAATATGCCCCAGCACCTCAGAGAAAGGTTATAACATCAGAAAACAAAAGCATAAAGATCAAGAAGAGTTAGGTTAGAGAAAAGGTTTGAGCCCCCCCCCCCAACCCACCCCAACCTGCAAAGCAGGTCAGATCTGTGATCTACAACAGACTAGGGAATCCATTCAAATGGAAGCCCCAATAGCGTGCTTTTTCTTTTTATAATGCAAATGTCTGACTCAAGCTTTGATTGCCAAGGCATCTACTTTTCAACAATTACATTTTATGGTGTGTGTACTTAAAAACGGTTACTCTATAATTCCTTTTGGTATCTTGAAACCTTAGGGTTTTGTAAGTTAAGTTCAATGATGAAAATTCATTAATTATACAGATCATTTGCCAAATACAAAATATTGAAACATTAATTACTGAACACAGATTTATCTACTTTTGATTTCTCATAACAGAGAAGCTAAAGATATTTGGATTTGTTACTAAACATGTCCTGTGCTATAATGAAAAATTGTTACTTTTTTTTAAAGGCATATGCCTCTAGAAATTATGAAATGTATTCATTTGCCAGGATAGTGGCTATTTGCTAGTAAACAGCTCACGATTGCTTACTTGCTAGTTTTCACTAAAAATTAAAGTTTCTAAGAGTTAAGAATTCCAATTCTTATTATCAATATTGAATTGATATATGTAATTCAAAGTACGAGAAATAAGGGAACCATCTCTAGGCAAGAAGAGTAGTAGCATGTATTTTAGCTAAAAAGATATGAGATACAGAGATGCATTTTTGTTAAGGCAAATGAAAGTAATTTTGTCCTAACATACAAACTAAATGGCTACAGAGAGCAGGGGAAAAAGAAAAGAGGGAGAGAGAATTTTACCTTGTGTAGACAAGCTAGCAAAAAATGAAATAATTTATTATAAAGATTTTTTAAGGAAGCTTTAATAAATAGGGTACTTTTGAAAACTAAAGCTTAATTTTCTCTCATCTGCTAAAAGGACAGGTTTCTAGGGGGCGCCTGGGTGGCTCAGTTGGTTAAGCGTCCAACTTCAGGTGGATTATAGTGTATACCTTGACATTTTTTTTCTTTTTTGGAATGCAAGTACCTAAGAGCATCCTCTTCAAAGAGGCATCCACTTCAAAGATGGTAATTTCAAATACACACATTGCCTCCCACACATCTAGATAAAGAGCCAGGCCATGGGGTGTGGTGGGGGCAGCTTTCTTTGTTTTAAAGATCTTAGTGGAGAAGCGCCTGGGGGGCTCGGTTGCTCGGACTCCGAGTTTGGCTCAGGTCATGATCTTGAGGTTCGTGAGTTCAAGCCCCATTTTGGGCTCTGTGCTGACAGTTCAGAGCTTGGAGCCTGCTTCAGATTCTTTGTCTCCCTCTCTCTCTGCTCCTTCCCCGCTCACACTCTGTCTCTGCCTCTCTCTCTGTCAGTAATAAACAAACATTAAAGATCTTGGTTGATTTCTGCAACTGACCATTTAGGTTGCTTGTTCTTTCTCTTCTTGTACTTTAAATTCCCCCTCTTAAGTTTTAAATTCACCAATGAGCAAGCCTGCAATAAAAGCAAGACCCCAGGTGTTCTCTCTCTCTCCTTCCCTACAATCTTTTTTAAGTTTATTTTTGAGAGAGAGAGAGAGAGAGAGAGCGCGTGCACGCACGAGAGAGATCACACGCATGTACATGCAAGAAAGGGCAAAGACAAAATCTCAAGAGGCTCCATGCTGTCAGCAGAGGGTCCAACTAGGAGCTCAATCTCACGGTTTGTGAGCCGAAAAACCAAGCATTGGAAGCTCAACCGACTGGGCTACCCAGGCGCCCCTCTCCACAAGCTTGCTGTGTGTCCCAGGTGTGCCACGTGCTTGTCCGAATCTGTGAATAATAAACCCTCGCTTTTTTTTCAAAGTTTCCTGATGATTATTCCCGAGGACATCTTTACAAAAACCAAAATAAGAGTCATAGGGCGAAACCAGTCACGACACTATCAGTACAAAACACCCACTTGGCAAGCAAGCAGTCAAGCTAGTTCTGAACTGCATCTGAAAACACAAGCTCCATCTGACTCAACCCAACAAACAACCCATTCAGGAGGTAGGCCTGAACATTACCAAATAAAATTAGCTCTAGCTGTGGTTTGGGGTTCACTGGAAGGGGATAAAACAAAGATAGGGAAAAGGTTACAAAGGGCACGTGACAGAATTTTGTCAGAGCCAAGAACAATCATGCTACTAAAGCAAGCTCCCAGGCTAAGAGGCCACCTGTCGGCAGAACCAGGGAACTCAGACTATTACCAGCTGTGCCCACACAATTTTCCACAAAGCTGGAATGGCCCTGTCTCCCTTCACATAAGTCTTATGGAATGCCCGGGTAACATGAACCCATCCCAATCGTCACAGCCAAAAAGAGATGAAGATACGACAATTAAATGCAGCTGATATTCTGGATGGGCTCCTGGAACAGAAAATAGGCATTAGGAACAACTAAGTAAATATAAAATATGGATGTTCGTGTTATCAACAGTGGTTGTGACAAACGTACCTTACTAATGTGGGATGCTGAGAACAGAAGATGGCTGCAGGGTATATGAGAACTCTTGTTTTGGAAACCTTTCTGTAAATCTGAAACTATTCTAATGTTGTAGGTTAACAAACCTAAGTCAATAATGGAAACCATTAACCAGCTGTTTTGGCTTCTGTAAATTGCTTTGCAAATGCATCTCCCCATTCACTGTTGTAACTAACTGTCTGGTAACCGCTAAAACATTGAAATAGAAGCCTATGCAGTTCCCTGTTAGAGTTCCCAGAAGGGGTTAAACTGCCCGCCTCACCCCTGTAACTTCGCCTGCTTGCTAAAAAAAGTTAACTTAAATTGCAGTGAGCTCTCACCCTAGCTGTTTGGAGCTGATTAAAGCAAGGTCAACGTGCAAGAAGTCACGTAACTACTGTCCCGCCGTATCTAAGGTGTCTAACTATAATTGGTCATTTCAAGGCTCACTTAAGACAAAGAACCTTGAAGCAATAGGGCCCCGCTAAAGGTAACATCTATGTAATTGGCTACGAAAAAATGTTGTAAATTATAATTGGTTAACTAATTGATGATGTACCCTAACTTGCTAAAATCCATATAAGCCCACTGCTGCCTTTGTTCGGCGCCATTTCCTGCACTGTCTCCTTAAGATCAGGAGACCAGGTTTGGCCCAGCCGTAAAATAAAATCCTGCCTCACTGCTACTTGACGTCTGGTGGTCTTTCTAACAGCAACCTGTTTCACTAAAGCTAAATTTACTTAAAAGAAAAAGGTCTCTCAATACTTGGTATGAGAATCGACTGGTGTATCGGTAGAAATGCACATTGTCAGGTCCCAATCCAGAACTACAGTCAGAACGGGGAGTACGTTTCAACAAGCATGCTCAGTGCTTCTTATACATCCTGAAGGTGGCAAGCCACCTTGGCTGTTGACCCAATATTTTCCCCTCCCTGCACACAAAAATAGCTACTAATGAGACACATAGGCACTGACGTTTCCAGGCGGCAATTCACCCCACTTTGGGCCTTGACCACTCCCAAGAAACGAAGCCCAACCAACAGTAAACAAGCCTAGACTACCATTTGATACTAACATAGTCTGGCATTAAAGACCAAACGACAGTCTCAGACTGGCCTCTTACCTTCCTAAAGAGGCCTTGAGGCACCTGTCTTGCCTCCAACCAAAAATATACTGTGCGCTGGCCCCTCTGAAGTTAGCCAGCTGTACCCTGCACTAGTGGTCCAGGACGTCTGACTCCCCGACCCGCACTGAGGCATCCTGTTGGAAAGAGAGATGCCCCCCGGATCCCTGGCCATCTCTGGACCGACCCTCAGGTATGCCCTCTCCACGGCAAAGGGAGCCCAGGCTGGTACGTGAGTGATGGTGCGAGCCCCAGCCTTGTCACTATCTATCTACACCTGTCACTTACTCGGTGGACCTCCGGATCCTCGTCTATTAAAACTGTCTCTATATAGAGGTTCATCTAAAATGAGCAAGTTCCGGTTCCAACCCCGTAGGCTCCCGGAACTCTGGCCGAGGGGCGGCCGCCAGGAGCCGGGCCGCGACGGGAGTTCGTCGAAACGCCAGGCTGCGCCGCGGGGGCTTGTGGGGCGCCCCCCTGGCAACGCCGGCACATCCCACCGCCCGCCGCTCACCCCGCCGCCGCTGACCGCGCCGATGCCATCGAACTCCCGGCCCAGCCCGTCGGAGTCGTCCAGCACGTACGCGCCGCCGGGCACCAGCAGCGCGCACAGCAGCAAGGGCACCGCGGCGCGGCCCGCCGAACCCGCGGCGGCCGTCATGGTTTTCATTCGGCGTTGCCGGGAAGCCTGGAGTAGGCGCTCAGCCATTGTGTGGGTCACATGACTCCGGCGCCTAGGGAGGCGGGTCCTGCCGCCGCCATGATGGAGAAGGGCAGGAGGCTGCTGACGCTGGCGCTGCCATCTTGAGTGCGGGCCACACGTCGGGGACGCAGCCGCAGTAGTGTTGTGGGCTAGCTGACCACGAGTGTCGTCTGGTCGCGAGCCTGTGGAGTGTGGCCTTCGTGTGTACTCACTTCCTTACGTCTCTTCCGGTCTCACCTGCTGGAACACGTTAGCGTAGGGGAGATGGTTGTCCAAAGCCAGCCGAGGGAACTGGACTTTCCTTAACATCTCAGGGCGCATGTACCATGTGCCAATCTATGGCAAAGCAAGAAAGAAGACCCAGCTTGCAGCCCTTTAGTACGTCCTTGTTCAGGTGTCTCCTTGGTCGAATCACTTAGCTTTCTGAGCCTGACTTTCCTTGTGTAAGATGAAACGAGAGCAGCCGCTGGGGGGGGGGGACATGTGATTAAACGAAATACAAGGTAATAGGCACTTAGTAAATCCGAGCTGGATGCGTTGCACACTTGGCTGATGTTAGCTGACAACGTTCTCCGTTCTGGTGGCCATTACGTATATTTGGCCCTTAGCTTCATAAACTACCTTACATAGCCCGTTGCCATGGTTCCAGGCAGATAACGGTAAATTGGTAGGGAAGTTGTGAATTGTCCTGGGATTCTGCCACATTCAACATTATTCTGAGATTTCTGATTCTCTTGGTATCTGAGCAAATTGAAGAAACTGAGTGGTTGCAGAGAAAGCATTTCTGATCCCCAAATCTCCCTTTTGCAAACCCACGGAATAGCCGTGGAGACCACAAAATGGCAAAGAGAAGACCCAAAGACTGTAAGACATGTGAGTCTTTATCTTCAAGTTGCTATTGAGTCGGATTGTTTCTCTCCTTAACTACAAACTTAAGTTTAAGTTTCATGATCACAATTATACTAGGAGGAAAAATCTCTATCTATGCTGTCCCAAAAATGTAGTTGTGAGGCCATTCTGCTGTCTCTCCTTTCTCAATGCATAATAGCAGTGCTTGCTGTTTCCCTTAAATTACTGTAGCTCTATTTTGGTTTACCAAGGACAGTCCCAGCTTATGCCTAGTGTTCTAACATAAATGTTAATAGTGCTCCTTTCACTCTCAAAAGTGTTCTGGCTTGGGGCGCTAGACAGGCTCCGTGGTTCAAGGGTACCACTCTTGATTTCAGCTCAGGTCATGATCTCTCAGTTCCTGAGATCCAGCCCAGCACTCTCTCTCTCCCTCTCTCTCTGTCTCGCCTCTATCTCCCCCACCCCACCCCCATCACTCTCTCTCTCTCTCTCTCTCACTCTCAAAATAAATAAACTAAACGAAAAGTGTTCTGGCTTGAATGACAAGTTATATAGTCCTCTGTATATGGGCCACTTTTTTTTTCCATTTTTTTCTTTTCCCAGTACAGTACATGCGGGAACTCACTCCGATCCATCCCATCTAACACAAGATTTTAAGCCAGAATCTGAAAATCAGTGGATGTGAGCCACGGTAAGGCACACCACAAATATTTGTATACTTCGCGATGTCTGTAGAAGAAGAAACACAGAATATTTAACAGAAAACGTGTTCTCATCCCTAGGACATCTCACTAGTTCCTGTTAGTTCATATACCAAAGTAATTCCTTACCACAGAAAATATCTCCTGTTTCAAATTTCTAATCTATATTCAGCACATCATTAGAAAAGAAAGTTTCCAATAAAAAAAGCGATTAAATCTAAGCCAAGGAAGAGAGACTCATGGGCTCCTGGACATAGCAGTCAGATTTCTCAAGAGGTAAGATAAAGGGAAACAGCAGTTTTCAGACAAGTATTCATGTGTTCAGCTTCCCCTGTTCCTGTGGTTTTGGGGTGTGAGATAAACAAGAGAGGAGTATTTTTCTCGGTTCTCAAATTTCAGGTGAGTTTTGAAAGTAAAGACCGTTTTTCTTCTAAAGAACCAGTGTTTCTGCGGATCACAGCTGTACTTCAGTCACAGCAAAATCTCTCATTCATTGAAAGTGAAAAACGTGATCAAAATCAGATGGTCTCTTGAGAAAGAGGAGAGATTTTTCCTTTCAGTGAAAGGTTATTGATAAAGTCTGATAGCAATCTGTTGTCTCACCTTAGAAAATGGCTCTCCTTTTAGAAATCTGAATTCAGGGGCGCCTGGGTGGCTCAGTCGGTTAAGCGGCCATCTTCGGCTCAGGTCATGATCTCACGGTCTGTGAGTTCGAGCTCCGCGTCGGGCTCTGTGCTGCCGGCTCAGCGCCTGGAGCCTGCTTCAGATTCTGTATCTCCCTCTCTCTCTGCCCTTCCCCTGCTCACGTTCTGTCTCTATGTCTCTCAAAAATAAATAAAACGTCGAAAAAAAACTTGAAAAAAAAAAAAGAAATCTGAATGCAGCCATCGTATTGAAAGACAAAGGCGACGTCTTTCCCTCTTCGTACTTCCCAAGTGCAGTGTCCAAACCTCAATAGGTACTCAAAATATATTCGTTGAAATGAAATTAAAAAAAAAAATCACTGGGGGTGCCCAGGTGGCTCAGTCGGTTAAGCGTCCAACTTCGGCTCAGGTCATGATCTCATGGTTCCTGGGTTCCGGCCCTGCATTGGCCTCTGTGCTGACAGCTCGGAGCCTGGAGCCTGCTTTGGATTCTGTGTCTCCCTCTCTCTCTGCCCCTTAAATGTTTAAATAAACATTAAAAAAAGAAAAGAAAAGAAAAGTGACCAGCATACACTACATGCTATAGAAGTGTTTATCATAAAAAATAACATAAAAGGCATACAGTTTTAAGTACCATATGACTTTAACTTTATTGCTCTCCACAAAACTGGGACAATTCTGGAGGGAAAGATTATTCATGTCTTTGTACTACTCCGAATTTTTTTTTCCTATTTTTGTTATCGACAGTCATTCAAACCATGCCCCATATGGCTGATTCCCCAGGGTGTGAGTCTTCGTGGGAGGCAGATTCCACTCCTTCAGGATGGAAGGAGCCAGATCCTTCTTCTTCCTGCCCCCAGCAGGGAGAGCTCTGCGGTGTCCCCCAGCCAGTTCCTCGAGCCTGCGACGTTGATCATGTAAGGTTAACTAGACAGATGTATGAACAGCCAAGAAAGCACGCCGGAGCATGTCAGAGTCCAGCGGAGGCAGCGGCACTGAGGTTCATCAGAAGAGCCGCAGGTACCCCGGACGCACCATCAGGAGTGCCGTCCTACCACTGCTCAGGCAGGGTGACCTGAGCTGTCTTTCTGGTCCTCTGGCTCTGGCCCATTTTCACAAGCCTGGTTGGGCAGCCTCAGCAGCAACTCTGTGCTGCATCCTGAAGGCTTTCTAAATCCTTCATTTTCTGCTCATGTTAGCCACAGGGGGTGCTGTTGCCCGCAGCAAAGAACCTTGACCGACACTCCGGATTACAATCCAGAGCGGAGGCAAGCATCGAGAGTTCTCAGCCTCTGTGTCTGCATTTCCCGTGCTTTAAAATGCACATCCCAATTTCACCACCCGTAGTTCTTCCGTCGGTCATTGTTACTGTGTGGATTTGTTCCAATAAGAGAACTCCAGGAAATTTTGCTGTCCTCGGATGTTTTCGCTGGCGATATGGCTGTGTCAGTACCATTTTCTGCACTACCGCCAAGGGAAGAATTTTAGAATCCACCTAATCCCAAATCCTAAGCACAAAGAAAACAGTAGTGCAAGAGGTTCCCACCACTAAAAAGATTTTTTTAAATATTTACTACTCTGCTGTCCAACAAATATAAGGCAAAGCACGTTTGTAATTTGAAATTTTCTAGTAGCCACATCAAAAAAAAAAAAAAAGTGCAGGTTCAGGGCACCTGGGTGGCTCAGTCAGTTAAGCATCTGACTCTTGATTTCAGCTCAGGTTGTGATCTCGCGGTATGTGGGATCCAGCCCTGTGTAGGTTTCCAGCTGAGTGCAGAGCCTGTGTGGGATTCTCTCTCTCCCTTTCTCTCTGCCCCTGCCCCCCTCACACATACTCTCAATATCTCTCTCTCTCTCTCTCTCAAAACAAACATTAAAAGAAGCTAGTGAGAGCAATTTTAATGATATATTTTACTTAATCCAAAACATCCATATATTATCAAATATGTAATCAATATGAAATATATTAATAAAATATTTTGTGGGTTTTTTTCATATTAAGTTTTCAAAAACCTAGAGTGCATTTGACAGGTACAGCACATCTCAACTTGTATTAGCCACATTTTAAGTGCACGATAGGCACATATGGTCAGTGGCTCCTGTATGGGACAGAACAGATCTAGTATATGCTGGGCCTTGGGCGAGGCACACTCAGGAAACGTCTACCTCTGTGGCTAGAGATAAAGCTTTAGCTTTGCTAACGCTGCCGTGACAAAATACAACAAAACGGTGGTTTGCACGACAGAAATTTATTTTCTTACCGTTCTGAAGTTCAAGATCAAGGTGCGGGAGGATTTGGTATCTTCTGAGGCATCTCTCCTCGGGTTGCAGATGGCCACATCCCTCTGTGTCCTCACATGATCCTTCTTCTGTGCTTGCAAGTCAATGACGTATCTTAGTGTGTCCAAACATCTTCTCATAATGACACCAGGTCTATATACTGAGTGTATGGTTGATCCCTGATCAAGAAACTTACAACCAAAGTCATTAGGATTTAGAATTTTCTTCAGAAAATTGTAACGTATACTTCGATGTCCAAGGGAAATGTGTTGCATAAACAACCTACCACTGCGTGTTTTGAGAATTCACAACTGTGTGCACGTAAGTCACGAAAGACTGGAAGTAGGAAAAAATAGTTCCTCGTTTCTTTTAATAGACTGTGTGAAAGGTAATCACTTGTTCTTCCCAGGACACACCTGCCAGGTGCTCTTGTCTATGACTTCCTCATGCTGTTATGGTTTGAAAATATCCTTTCTCCCATCTCTAAGTGTTTAAAGCCTTTTCTCATGTTTAAAGAAACATCTCAATGGTACCTCCTTCTTTCCTTTCCCTTGATTATTCTGTTTCAAGTAACCTTCCCTCCCTCCGATCTTTCATGTATGTTCTTTACAAGACTCTTACATCTGATAAAGGTGGAGTCCAGTGTGTGACTCACTGTATTTTCTGTTACAGCAGCATCGTGTTATTCTATGGCAGACAACGTTTGTTTATAATAGACCTAACAACTGTTGATAAATATTTGTGGAAAGATTTGCTGAAAGAATATTTAATCTGAAGATTCAAAATAATACCTCTTTAAGCTGCTGCCCAAATTCTACCCTGGCAGATTCAGTCCATGTGTTTAAGATGTTAAAGTGCGTTAGCCACAGAATCTTTCAAGAGATCACATTTGGGTTGCAGGAGGAAGGAAAAAAGCAAACAGGTCCAGAGCATCTAAGAAAAGCAGGGAAGGGGTGGAGAAAAGAGTAGAACTGAGAGATTTAACCAATTTTGTCACTGTACTCAGAGGGGACCCTGATCAGAACAAAGACCCTATGAAAAAAATGAACTGTTACAAACGACTCTAGTCTGATCCTACTGGCTTGGCCTGGGCCTGGGCTTCTGTCTCTGTATTCTATTTGTCATTCTAGGGGCCAAGGCTGGAATTGGAGGTTAACTCAACCTCAAGGCATTCACCTGGGCCTGACATCTTCCCTAGTTGTTGCTGCTCCCCAGGGGCCAGGCCAGATGCTTCTTTTTCTGCCTGCCACCTTGAGTCCCTCTGTCAATGACTTGAATGCCTATAACCCACAACCATCCACCGCACCTCTGTCCCATTTAATGTGGTTGGGGTATTGTGATATAGTAAGAAATATATATTTGGTCCCCAGTACCTGGCACAGGGATCCTAAAACACCCCATAATTTCCTGATAGAGGTGATAGAAGCATCTTTGGTTATGATTTTTGGTCTTAGTTCCTGGTTCCTGATAGAGTTCAACCCTTGGAATGTGTAGAGTGATGAGTATCCTTTTCTATGCAATTGAGATGACCTGTGACTTATGGCCCCTGGAGAGCTCAGGATGAGGTGTGATCCCAGAAAGACCCAGGGCATGCCTAGAGGATTAGAACTTTTAGCCCAACTTCCCCACCTCCTGAAAGGGGAGAAGGGGCTAGAGGTTGAGTTAATCACCAATTGACCAAGGATTTACTTAATCATGCCCATGTAGTCAAACCTCCATTAAAAACAAAAACAAAAACCCTAAATCATGGGGTTTGGAGAGCTTCTGGGTTAGTAAAAACAACGACACACTGGGAAAGTAGAGTGCTCCTATTCCACAGGACAAAAGCTCCTGAGCTGAGGACATTTCTAGACTTCCCCTACATACTTCTTCATCTGACCATTCATCTGTATCCACTTAAATATCCTCATATAATCCTGATTATAAATATCCCTCATAATAAATGTGTAAATGTGACTAAAATGCTTTCCTGAATTCTGGGAACCCCTCGAGCCAATTATGGAACCTGAGGAAGGGGTTGTGGGAACTCCTATTTATGGCTGTTTGGTCAGAGGTAGTGGAGGCCCAGGACTTTTGACTGGCATCTGAAGTGGGGCAGTCTTGTGGGACCAAACCCTTAATTTGTGGGATATAATTCTAACTTCAGGTAGTTGGTAGCACAATTGAATTAAATTGTAGGACATCTAGCTGGGGTCTGGAGTGTTGGAGAACTGTTTGTTGGTATAAGGGGCCACCCTACATATCTGGTATGTTCTCTGGGTAGAAACAGCAGTAGCCACACCTCCCATTCACCAGCCCGCAGCAAGCATAAGCCCACTATGTGCACTCATGCCTATCTGTAAGAACTGCCTCTCGCATTTGTTCTGGATTCCTGCTTCCTGATCTTGTTCCTAGGTTTCAGATTCCTGGCCCCAAACTCTGGCTATCAGTATTGTTTCTGGCTTTCCACCCCAGCTTAGAGACTACATCAGCGGCCCTGGATCCCCACGTTGCTTAATTGATATTGACATCATTCGTTTTGGGTAATGGAAGCCCCATAGGAGCATCAAAGGCTGTTCGGCTTCCTTCCACCGTTTACTGTTTCACTCCTCAACATTAGGAAAGGAGAATTTGGACAACAGCATACTTTCCCTGCTCCATTTCAGACTTTATTGCCTAATACTATGGACTGATTTGCTTCCCCCCAAAATTCATATGTTGATGCCCTAACCCCCCAGTGTGACTATATTTAGAGATAGGACCTATAAGGAGGTAATTAAGGTTAAATGTGATCATAAGAGTAGGGCCCTGGTACAATAAGATTAGTATCCTCATAAGAGGAGACACCTGAGGGGTGCCTGGATGGCTCAATAGGTTAAGCGTCCAACTTCAGCTCAGGTCATGATCTCACAGTTCACGAGTTCCAGCCCCCCATCGGGCTCTGTGCTGACAGCTCAGAGCTTAGAGCCTGCTTCAGATTCTGTGTGTGTCTCTCTCTCTTCCCCTCCCTTGCTCTCTCTCTCTCTCTCACTCTCAAAAAAAAAATTTAAAAATTAAGAAAATAAAAAAAAGAAGAGACACCAGAATGCTCATGCTAGCACACTTACTCCTGCACAACAAGCTCGCTTTCTCTCTCTCTCCGCACCCCCCACCACCGTGTGAAGACATAGCAAGAAGATAGCTGTCTGCAGAAAAAGAGCCCCTACCAGAAACTGAATAACACACACTTGCTCTTGGACTTCCAGCCTTCAGAACTCTGAGAAGATCAGTATTAACTTCCTAGTCTCTGGTATTTGGTTACGGCAGCCTGAGCTGACTGAAATACTTTCCGTCTGCCCTTCTTGCATGTCCAAACTGTGGGATTGAAGTTCCTTTTTTTTTTTAACATACAATATGTTTTTAATCAGCAATAAGTGACCATGATTATTAGAAACTTTGGTCTCAAATGTCTTAAAACATGCCATAAACCCAGAGAATAAACGGAATCTTTGGGTTATAAAAAGGGAAGACTTCTTGAATATTGACATCTGGCTGAATCAATCCCGAGCTCATAATTTCCTCCTACCGCTGGCACCCGTTCTCCATGTGATGGTATTCGTATGGACTCAACAATGTATATACTGAATTAGTTATCCATTGCTGTTTAACATTATCTGAAAGTCAGTAGCTTAAAGTACCAAGTATTTAGTGTTTCTCACTGTTCCTTTCTGTAGGTCAGGAATTCAGGAGCACCTTCGCGGGGTGGTTTTAGCTCCAGATTTGTCCTGGGGTCGCAGTAAAGATGTCAGAAGGCACTGTAAGCATCTGAAGGCTTGAAGGTTCACTTCTGAGGTGGCACACTCAGGGATTCACCACGCAGAGCTTTTCTCCCAGCCCGGCAGCTGGCTGCCCTCAGACCAAAGAGAGAGAGAGAGTGAGGAGGAAGTCACAGGATTTTTCTGACCATCACTTCTGCTTTTTTTCTATTCACCAAGAGCGAGTTGCTAAAGGCTAGCCCACACTGAAGCGGAGAGAAATTAGGCTTCACCTCTTGAAGAAGTCAGAGAACGTGTGAGCATATTTTAAAATCGTCACACATAGTCATGGCGCATATCAGCAAACCAGTCATATGACACAGTATTAACTATTGTAGTAACTAATATTGGGTGGATTAAATTAAAGAAATGGGTATTATAAAACACCCTAAGTTACTGCACATTTGCAAAGATGTTTTAGCAGCCTCTAAAAAGGCACCACGGAGAATGAAGACTCCAGCATTACTTTCTGAAAATTGCAAGTATTTCTGTAACTCTTGGATTTTCATTATAATCTCTGCCCTGTGCGTTCTATGGACTTTTTATTACTTGCAGATTTGGGTCACAGAACCTGTCTTCACCAGTCCCGATACCACAGACCCCACTCCAGTCAAGCTGGCTCCACCCCTCCCTCCTGTCTGTCCCTAGCCCCTTGGCCCCAGCCGACCCAATTTCTTACCAGTCATCTGTACTCCTCTTCCCTATCCCTTGGATTGAACTTCCTTACGTATTAGAATATATTGGCCTTGGTTAAACTTGGGTTCATGAAATGCTTTTTGGATCTTAAGTCTTACACTATTAGCTGACTATCCCTACCATAAGCAGACTCAACGGAACAGATACCTCCACAAGGATGTATACTCATTACCCTGACTTCAAAAATTAGGTTAATCAGCAGTTTGCATACCCACAATATATCAGAGGAAACTATTTGGAGTTAATATCCTTCTTAACATTTTGTTAAGTTATTTCAATAAATGGACATAATAAAGGCCATTAAAATTTATGTAATTTATAGATATCAAGAAATACATATTAGATTTTCTAAAAAGATATGGAAGATATTAAAGCCTCTAGTCTTTAGTTTGGTAACATTTTAACTCTTTAACTCCATTTTAACTCTAACTATACTTAAGCTTGTCTGACTTGACATTGAAGTCAAAGCATTTACAAGTCTGAAGTGACAGGCTATATGAGCTCGAATTTTTCAAAAACGCTGGAGCCGGGTGACTCAGTCAGTTAAGTGTCCGACTTTGGCTCAGGTCTTGATCTCACAGATCGTGAGTTCGAGCCGTGTGTCGGGCTCTGTGCTGACGGCTCAGAGCCTGGAGCCTGCTTCAGATTCTGTGTCTCCCTCTCTCTCTGCCCCTCCCCTGCTCATGCTCTGTGTCTCTCTCCCAAAAATAAGTAAGCATTAAAAAAAAAAAATTTTAATGATAGAGCCAGATTGTAATGATACAATGATGCAAAATGGCATTTAATCACTGGTGAAGGGACAGTAGGGTTAAAGTAACCAAAGGCAAGAATTTAAACAGAGGGGTTTCCTTACTCCCCTCTTTTCAGGAGTTCTCTTCTCCTCCTCCCCGTCTCTTGCCCAGGCACCCATCTTGGACACCAGCTGTTTGCAAACTTGGATGACTTGTTAGAACACACACATCACTGGACTCCCACCTGAGCTCCTGATGCCCTGGGCCTGGGGACGGACAGACCATTGCAGCTCTCAAATGTGCCATGAGTCACATGACATGATGCTGCTAATCTGAGAACCACACCTGGAGACCCAGGGATGCGAATGATTCCAATCTCAGGCCAGGACCACAGATGCAAGAGATAGAACATTTTCTATCTTTCTGTAACTCAGCTAAAATTGTGTCTTAATCCCCCCTTCTGCCAAAGCAGTGGAAACTTAATTGCAATTGATTCAGGGTCCAACCTCTCCTTCCTCTGGGTTCCACCTGTGTTTGCCACAACACAGTACCCCAGACTGGCAACTTAAACTATAGAAATTCATTTTCTCATAGTTCTGGAGGCTTTGTAGTCTAAGATCAAAGTGCTGGCAGGTTTGGTTTCTTCTGAGGCTCCTCTCTTTGAATTAAAGATGGCGCCTTCTTTCTGTGTCTTCACGTGGTCTTTCCTGTGTGCACGTGCACTCTAGTGTTTCCTTGTATCCCAGTCTCCACTTCTAATAAGGACACCAGTCATATTGGATTAGGGCCCTTCATTTTAACCTAATCACCTCTTTAAAGGCCCCATCTCCAAATATAGTCACATTCTGAGGTACTAGGGGCTAGGGCTTCAGGGTATGAATTTTGGCAGAGGGTGAAGGGACACAATTCAGCCCACAACACCAGCTAAGATCCAGGGAGTTTTCATGTTGTCAACGCTGGAGGGTGGTAGGCCAACTCTTGTATCTATCTCAAGGTGACCCTCCGTCAGCACTGGCCTCTCCTGAGACACTCTCATTCCCTTCTGGTGTTCAGTAGTTAGCCCATGAAGGACTCACCTGAGTTATGCCTCATCTATGGCTGCAAGGCTGCTTGTGTGACACGCTGGGCCACTGGCAGCACCATGACGTGGGCTGAGGCCTTCCATCACTTCTGCGTGCCCTGTGTGGCCTTCCAGAAATGATTCTACTCCCCCTGTGTTACGCTGGGCACAGGGGATCTTGCTGAGGCTGCCTCCAGCCTCCCCAACACGCACTCTTGAGTCTCACCACCTGGACCTGAGCCACAGGTCCACTCTTCTCCCCAGACTGTGTACCTCATCTGGAGTGACCGGCACCCCACCCTGCTGCAGGGCTTGCTGGGGAAGGGGCAAAGCAGTCAGACTGCCAAGTCCGCGTCTCAAATATATATCACATCTGAGCTCTCAGAACTTCCTTTCTCACAACCCCAAGTCCCACCCACACTGGGCAGGAAAGCCCTTTTCCTGTTCTTGAGGGCAGAAAGCTCTGCTTTAGATCTATAGATACCCTCCCAAGCATACTGTCTTAACCACCTCTTAACTTAACTTAATCACCTCTTTAAAGGCCCCATTTCCAAATATAGTCACATTCCGAGATACTAGGGGCTAGGGCTTCGGCGTATGAATTTTGGCAGAGGGTGAAGAGACACAATTCAGCCCACAATGCCAGCTAAGATCCAAGGAGTTTTCATGTTGCCAATGCTGGAGGGTGGTAGGCCAACCCTTGTATCTCAAGGTGACCCTCCATCAGCACTGGCCTCTGGGACTGTCTGGGCCTCAGTCCTTTCCAGTCTCCTAAGCCACAGACATTTTTTGAAACTCAAAACCTAGGACTGTCTTTCTCCCCCTAACCCTCGACTTTTCTGCCAAAAATTCCTCCTCTGATGCAATAAATGCAAAATAGCTCATCGCGTTGGGTGGAGGCAGTAAAAGGAAGCATGGCGGGGGAAATACAGCAGGATTTCAGAACATACCCTGCCATGTCTTCTTGCTGCTTTGGCTCTTGAAATTGCACCCAGTGGGCCATGTGGCCTCGCAGAGGACCCTTCATCAGCAGATTAGGCTCTTGCACTGTCTGCCTTATGGAGAAGTTGGAACCAGGCAGAACCACAGTCTCTTCCTTTTCCCCACCAGTGGAGAGAGAGCCCTGCCAGTGGCTCATGCTGGCCTCAGGGGAGCAAACACCTGGCACCCCAGCCCCCTCCAGGCGGCGTTCTGAGCAGCTGCCACGTGGTTTTTCCCCACCTTGTAGCTGTTAAAATGTCACAGAGACTCGGTGCTCTGAAATTTCTAACTGTTTATTAGATAGCTCTATGGTTGAAAACACTGTATTGCCATATATTCTGGACTCAACAAGAAGCATATTTGCAACAACTTGTTCGTCCTATGGTGTAGCATAGGCGACGTTTGAGCACAGGTGACCTCTAGTCTTTCTCCTGTTTAATCAGAAGTGAACGTTTGATTGTGTTTCTTGTGTCTTGTAACTATATACCTTTTTGTTCTGAAGAGCGTAATATATAAATATTAGATATGAATATGAATCTACCATTTCCCTAAAAGCAGAAGTATAGTCTATTTAGGTAAAATAAGACAGTGCGAGGGCCATGGTGTACCCACGCACAGAAGCCACAGATAAGCAGATGTCAAAACCGAGCAAAAATGAGAGTTTTGGAGTAGAGCCACAAGTAAACTGAAATCATACTTTCATTTTTGCAAAGTCTTAAGGGTTTTATTATTAATTTTCCAGATTATACTTAAATTTTTCATTGTTTCAATAAAAATACAAAGTATTCTGAGGTTTTAATTTACGTTTGCTAAATTACTTCGCAAACTCTCACGTACTTTATAAATGTGTTACTTTTATTATTCTCCATGAAAAACCTATAAAGGAAGCATAGAAAATCCATTACATTTTTGTTATGTCCTGAATAACTCCAAGATTAAAAATCTTAGTTTTATCACAAGATCATCTTTTCTACTTCTGTGTAGGAAAAAAAAAACCCAAAAAAAAACAAAAATCAACCAACAGCATCCTCTAATGTCCTTTTACAGAAACAGACTCAGGTCGTCCTGATTATAGTTTCTAATTTAAGTCAAATTTATCCACCCCACATTAATTCCGTCCTGATAATTTGTCCCCTTCATTTTTTATTATTTTTTAATGTTTACTTATTTTTGAGAGAGAGAGACAGAATGCAAGCAGGAGAGTGGCAGAGAGAGAGAGGGAGGCACAGAATCGGAAGCAGGCTCCAGGCTCTGAGCTGTCAGCACAGCCACCCAGGCTGTGATAAAAATTTATGAAAGCCAGGTTCATATGTGATGTCTCTGACTTTTTTATATCTCAAAAGTTCTGGGAGTTAATTTCACTTCATTTTAAACCATTTATAGATTTGGCAGCAAATGTCAGCATGTAAAGTACTATATGAGGTTTCATTAGAACAATTTACGTCTTTCTCATTTAACCAAGTTACATAGAATTATTGATTTATCTAAGTCAGTTAGGTTAACCGGTTTTAGCACTCCGGGCCCTCTTTTCCAAGAGGACAATTGGGGAAAATGATCTCCAATAGGGGTTCCTCTCTCTCTCTCTCTAAATAAATAAACATTAAAAAAAAAAAAAAGGAAAAAAGAGGGGCATGTGGGTGGCTCAGTCATTTGAGCGGCCAACTTCAGCTCAGGTCATGATCTCATGGTCTGTAAGTTCAAGCCCCACGTCGGGCTCTGTGCTGACAGCTCAGAGCCTGGAGCCTGCTTCGGATTCTGTGTCTCCCTCTTTCTCTGTCCCAACCCCCCCTCTCAAAAATAAACATTAAAATTTTTTTTTAAATATCTACAATAAAATACTATGTAACTTATCCTGTTGGTCCCTTAAAAAAAAAACCTCCACAAAGGTGCCAGCATTAAGCAAGGAAACATGCTCATTATCCACCTGACACCCATTTTTCTTCAACTGCGTTTCTCCCAGGAAGTTCATCACACCGAGTCCACCTAAACCATCCTCTCCTCCATCACACATTCCCATGACTGATCTTTTCTTTTATTCTTCTTTCTTTCTTTCTTTCTTGCTTTCTTTCTTTCTTTCTTTCTTTTTTTCTGGACCTCTCTTGGAGTACTGCTTATCCATTTTTGCCGTCGTATTACGGTGATTACCAAACACACCTTTCTCTTTCACCAGGGGATGAGCTTCCCAAGTGCTATCGCCAGGTCCTAAATCACTCCCAGCACAGTGCCCTGAGAACGTAATAGGTATATGTGTTGACAGACTAAATGAATGAGTGAGAGATTACATGACAGTCTAGTATGTATTCTATTAAATAAAACACATGGAATATCAGTATACATTGTAAGAGAGAGTCATGAAAATTATACTACAGTAAGTGATAAGCAAAAACAGCCTTTAACCTATTTAGGAGACTTCTTCGGTCATACTTGAATAATGAATGTCCTTATTAAGATGCTGCTTCCTCATTGTTTTATGTTGAAATAGAAGTGTAACTTCCTGTCCCCTCACAGTGTTGGTTTCTCGTCTCAGTGCAAACGGTTTTATCTGGCTCCTCAGTCGACAAGATCGTCACCTCAAGAAACACGGTAAGTGTATAAGATTACACAATAAAACAACATTGTTAGGTAGATAACAGACTTAGGCATGATTGTCAGTGATGTCCACAACCTTTACCAAGTTTAGGCTACATAAATGCGATAAAGCAGAACTTTATGAGACAAAGAGAAATGAGGTTGACACATGGTCCCCTCTCTTCTGAGCAGTAGTAAGAAGTGTCCGAATTGACATTTAGAAATAGTTAGGTAAGCCTACTGATATACAAGAGAGGAATATTTATGCTCCATTCTGTTTTCAAGAAACATATTGGCAAATTGAATTAAGTGGCTGTGAAGAAATCTACCAGCTCCCAGCTATACAGCCACCCGGTGCCATTTGCCATTTCCTCATTAGTACGACGGTCTCATGATACCTTTTATATCATCAGAAATCATGCGAAATTTGGAAATAGTATTTCTACTATTAGTAAATATTAAGTAATAATTCTTACTTAATAAGTGACTCTCAGTGTCTGAGAAATAGTAATCATAATAAGTAGCTATTAAAATGATCAATGAAGATAAGAATTTCCTATAACCTGTAGGAAAACATTTTATCTTTTGCTAATTGTCATCAACGATTTGTGCTCTTTGAGGAGCTGGTTAATAATAGATATATTTTAATGCACTGGGGGTTATCTTCTTTTGGCATTGGGTAAAAATTAAAGTCAAAATGAGCAACTTACCCAAATTCCTCAGCACTGGTTCTAAGAACAATTTTGTCATAATTTTATTCAAATTAGTAAAATAATATCCGAAAAACTGTATGAATAATAAGAATTGTGTATTCCATTAAAATCTCAGAAGCAAAAAAATAAATTCAGATTCACACAAATTAATTTAACAACCATTATCTACAGAGCTTGGTATCATATGTGAAATGTCGCTGTACAATGGATGGATAGAGGAGGAAAGGGCACCCACTGCTGGTCGCCTCCATCTCTCAACCCTGGTCCCAAGGAGGGATATCTTCATGGTCGCGGTGCTCTCCCCAGACACGTGAGCCTAGTGATAGATGGGACACAGCAGCATCAGAGTTCCGTCCTCAGGGACTTATTCAACCGTTTGTGCATCTCAGACTTTTTTCTAGTATCATTTTCTTTCTTCAGTTTTATCCTTTAAAGTTCTCTTTAATGAAATGTTGAAAGTAAATTTCCTCAGTGGTAGTTTATCTTTATTATAAGTAGTAGTATTAGTAGTAGTATTATATGTGTGTGTGTGTGTGTGTGTGTGAGAGAGAGAGAGAGAGAGAGAGGTAGGAGCAGAGGGAGAGAGAGAGAGGTACTAAGCAGGTTTCACTCCCAGCATGGAGCCGAACACGGGGCTCGATCAGGGATCATGACCTGACCTAAAATCAAGAGTCACAAGCTCAACCGACTGAGTCACCCAGGCACCCCAACTGGTAGTTTACCTTAAATTGTCCTTAATTCTGCTCTGGTTTTGAAATTTAGTTCTGTTAGATATATAATAGAATTACATACATTTTCATAGCAATTTGGAAATATCAACCCACAGTCTCCTGGTTTCTGCTACTACTTTTGTGAAGTCCTTTGTCACTCCAAATTTTGCTCTTTGTAGGTACCCCATTTTTTCTCTCTGGCCTTCTTTCTCTTAGTCTTGGATCTGCAGCTTCATTGCAGTGTGTCTACGTGTACGTAGATTTCCATCTTTGTTTTTAATCCTATTTGGAATTTGCTGGACTTCATAAATCTGAGGTTTCCATCCATGTCCTTCATCATTTCTAGACAGCTCGCCGTCATTATTTTTTCGAGCATTGCCTCTTTCCTATTTTCTCTCTTCTATCCCTTATAGAACTCCGATTAAACAAATGCTGAACTTTTCACTTTGTCTCCCATGTCTCTTTGGTGTTTTCCCATCTCTTTGACACTGGTAATTTTGTATTATTTCTTTATTTTTTAAATGTTTATTATTTGAGAGTGAGAGTGCACAAGCATAAGAGGGACAGAGAGAAGGAGAGAGAGAATACCAAGCAGGCTCCATGCTGTCATTCCAGAGCCCAACATGGGGCTCAATCCCACAAACTTTGAAAATCATGGCCTGAGCCGAAATCGAGTCAGAGGCTTAACTGACTGAGCCACCCAGGCACCCCCTGCTTTATTTCTTTAGATCTATCTTGCAGTATATTAATTTTATTTCCAGCTGAAGCTAATCCCTGTGTTGATTTTTTTTTAATTAAATTATTACATTTTTTTTTTATTTCTGGAAAGTCTATTCCAATCTTTCCCAAAAAATGCCTACTCATCTTTTGAAGTCTCTTGCTCCTTAATCACGTGTTCAAATTCCTTTCTTTATTTCTTATTAAACATACTTGTTTTGTGTTGTATATGTATTAATTTTTTAATAGATTTGCTAATTAATTGTATAATCTATCTCTTAAGCTTCTGTAGATCTGCTACTCATCTTTCTCATTTTTGTTGAATCTCAAACATAGTGGTTAATTTGTCTGTGTTCGTGTGAGTGTCAGTGTGTGTGTGAGGGTGTGTGTATTTTAATGAGCTCATATTTGTTAGAACTCTATTTGTGAGAATTCTGTTTTAGTTAATATATTTTATTGAGGTATAACGGACACACAATGTTCCGTTAGTTTCAGGTGGACAAAATAGTGATTCAGTAACTGCATACGTGATTCTGTGCTCACGGGAAATGTAGCTACCACCCGTCGCCACCACACAACCCTCTTACAAAACCACTGACTGTATTCACTAAGCTGTGCCTTTCATCCCCCATGACTCCTTCATTCCACAACTAGAAGCCGGTGCCTTCCTTTCTCCTTCACCCAGTTTGCTCATAATCCTGCCCCTCCCCTCTGGCCACCATCCATTCGTTCCGTGAGAATTCCTTGAAGCCTAGCTTGAGCTTTCCTCAAGGGACAATTTGTATTTACTTCTTCCAGGTGCCTAGAATATTTGCTTTTTCATATAGCATTTTTTTGGTGAATTCATTTTCATACTGTTTAAATTATTTAGTGTTTGTTTTGGCATCAGTGAATTGCTTTGTATATATGAGAAAAGAATTGAAATCATCTCAGTTCTTAGGAAGGCCTCTATGCTCCATCTGCAAGTAATATAGTTGTTGGTTGATTGTCAGTATTCTTTATATCTCGTCTCACACAGCCTTTGATTCCACTTGTTAACTTTTTAATTGCAGTATAATCTACATGCAGAAAAATGCACATGCCCTATGTGTACAGCCTGACGAATTGAATGTCTGCAAACTGAACTTGTTCACAAAAGCAACACTCATATCTAAAACCAAAACATTACAAATTCTTAGAAGTTCCTCTTGTGCCCTCTGCCAGTCATTGTCCTGCCCCTCCCCCAAGGTAACCAGGACCTGATTTTTTTTCTCACTAATGTTTAATAGGACACTCTGTAATCAAACCAAACAAGAGTTTGTCCACCTGATGTGCAGCAAGTCAATTAAAACTGTCACTGAGCTTTTGAAGGGAAGAAAGGTAGGCTATTTATTGGCATGGTGCCACCCAGGAGAATGGGGAGCTAACACTCGACCACCCTGAACTCTCTGATGTCTTGCAAGTGAGAAGTTTGAGGGGCAAAATTGGGGGCAAGGGTCTCCTGAGGAAGTGGACATTCATGAGTGGAGGACTGTGAGGTCATGTTAGCAGAGGTCTACCGAGAGTGGACACTGTTGAGTGGGGGCCCATGAGGTCATGCTTGCAGAGTCTCCTGAGAAGGCAAACATCGTTCGGTGAGGGCCTATGAGGTCAGCAGAGGTCTCCTGAGAAGGTGGACCCTGTTGAGTGGAGGCTTATGAGGTCGTATTAGCAGTGGTCTCCTGAGAGGGTGAACACTGTCGAGTGGAGGCTTATGAGATCATATTAGCAGCAGTCTCCCGAGAAGGTGGACACCATTTAGTAGAGTCCCATGAGGTCATGTCAGCAGAGGTCTCCTGAGAAGGTGGACACTGTTGAGTAGAGGCCCATGAGTTCATATTAACAGGTTCTCTGATCCTGCTTCGTCTGGTCCCCTGAAAGCTCTTTTCCATCTCAAGAGACTTAGATTCTGAAAAATATCTTTATTCTTTCTGTTAGAGATTGCATTAGGTATGCTTGGGAATTATATCTTTAAGGTGGTGCTGAGTAACTACTTGCAAGCCAGTGGGGTTGCATCCGTACAGGTTCCCTGGCCGGTCCAGCTGTGACTGCAGGTGGTATGATATCTTGTGTTCATTCTTGAATCTGAACTGACGAGATGGATGCTGGCTTCGACTCCACATGACTGTTCGCAGCAATGCAGACACACTATGCCTGGGTCTCTATCTCGCAACCGGTCTGATGTACAGTTTCTTTGCTACCACATTGTGAGTGGTGAAAGACAATTAATTTCCACTCTGGAATAATTCACAGAGGATTCCTGAAGTGAAAAATAGACTCTTCAAAAACTCAGCCTCATGACTCTTAAGACTAGGAGATTCTTTTCAGTGTGGTAGCAGGATATTTGCTCCTTTTTGTCATCTTTCCTCAAATCAAGTGCAGTAAAAATAAAAGCCTGTCTAAGTGAATCTGCTACATTTTCTGTTATAGAAAAGAAACCCTTGAAACCTATGGGCACATAACAACACATTGTCACTAAGTGTGAGGACATGATATGAGATGATTTTCACAAGTTTATTTGAAGCCTGTGTACTCTAATAGACAATATGAAAGTGATGTTTTCTAGAAACCATGTGGTTACTTTCTATCTAATTTACAGAAATGATTAATTACAAATTATTTTCTTTAATTAGATCTGGCTAGAAGACTTGTACTAATCTATTGGGGCTAGAAAGTTCAATAGAAAATATTCTTTTTTCTCAAAAAATCTGGTCTGTATTGCTGCAAAATACCTCATGTTTCTAGGGCATTTTTTAAGCTTATTTGTTTTAAGAGAGAGTGCGTGGGGGAGGAGCAGAGAGAGAGAGAGAGAGAGAATCCCAAGTAGGCTCCACGTTGTCAGTGCAGGGCCCAATGCCGGGCCCGAATTCACGAATCCTGAGATCATGACCTGAACCAAAATCAAGGGTTGGATGCTTAACCAGCTGAGCCATCCAGGTGCCTGCTAAGGTATTTTAATGTAAAAAGTAGAAGGTAAAATAGTCAAGAGGCTTTATCTAGCATTTCAACCTAGGATTATGGCAAGTTCTACCAAAGATAAGATCGGTATTTGGGGGCTAATTGCTTAATATGTGGCTCAATTCTTTATTTGTAATGTAAGATTTTAATAAATAGCACAGAATTGTAGTAAAACATAAATTATAACAAATATGCATGCCATTTAATTTGGTGCCCAACACACAGAAAACCTTTAATAAATGGACCACTACTCCAATTTCTGACAAGCATAGATTAACTTTACCTAGTTTTTGATCAGATAGTACATATTATTTTGTGCCTGCCTTTTTCTGTCACTCTGCATTGTGTTTCTAAGCTTCAACTGTGTTACTGTACACAGCAGTAATGTGTTCACTTCCACTGATGTATAGATTTCAATTGTGTTACTGTGTTTACTTATCTATTCTATCACAAGTGGTCATTCCACTGGGGGATATTACAAATAATACTACTGTGAATATCTTAATTCTATCACGTTTTTCAGTAAATGTGTGTATGTATTTCTGTTGACCATACACCTGAAAGAGGAATCGCCAAGCCATGTGGTACATACACAAGTGCCAAAGCAATGTTCCAACCAACAGTTAGAAGAGTCCCAGGAGCTCTAATTCTCACCACAATATTGTTACCTTCTGCCCTTTTCATTTTCTTTATTTTGGTGGGTTCATAGTCGTATCTCCCTGTGGTTTTAGTTTGTATTTCCTTGATAACTGATAAAGGGTAGCACATAGCTCCGGTACTAGTGCATACCTGGCCTGCAGTTTGCAGGACTGAACTCCTAGTGTAGACTCGGGGGCACCTGGGTGGCTCACTCGGTTAGGCGGCCATCTCTTGGTTTTGGCTCAGGTCATCATCTCACAGTTCGTGAGTCCTAATCCCCCATCAGGGTCTGCTTTGGAGGTGCGGAGCCTGCTGGGACTCTTTCTCTCTCTCTCTCCCCCTCTCTCTTTTTCTCTCTCTCCCCCAGCCCTGCTTGTGCTCTCTCTCTCTCCCTCAAAATAAATAAATATTTTTTTAAATCTTATTAAAAAAAAAAATAGCGTAGACTCAGGCCCCATTCCCAAGTGCGGACCAGCCAGAGGCATGAGTCCTCGGGGAGTCTTCATCACGGCTCCTCACAGAAACAAACCTGAGACAGCGAACTTGCCAACCTTCCCTGCTGTCTGCAAATAGCTGTCCAGTTTGTTGTTTTATTTTGCTTATTTTCTACTTCACCCTTTGCCTGAGAGCAGAGGCTCCTGGACCCCAACCTGCATGGGGTGTCTGGGGACCACTTCCTGCCTGTGTGAGTTGGCACTCGGTCTCTAGCTCCCCTGCATTCGGAGGCTGTAGTTAGCTCTTCTGGTCTAAATATGCCTCCCGGACATCCAGAGTTTTCTGCTCACTTTCCTTCCCGGTCTCAGCTCCCACTTTCTTTTTTTCCATCACATTTTTTTTCTCTCTCTGGACATCTCGCCTATTGATTTAAAAGGTTGTTTTTTCACATTTTGTTCGTATTTCTAGGTGAGGGAAAACAATGAGATCTTGGGAAATTTTGTTCCCCACTGTCTTTTAAGAGTGCCATGTAAATCGGTACTCTGCAGATGGCTTATTCTGCTGGCAGAACCCTCGAGACTTGCGATGGCAAGGCCTCTCCCCTTGAGACTTGTGATGGCAAGGCCACTGTTGTGCTCAGGGCTCGCTGATACTCGGAAGGGGGGCCTTTGGGTCTCACTGAGGCCCCACAGCACACAACAAGAAGGCAGATCTTCGGAAGCTCTCCGATCCATAAATCATCCGAAGCACCGACAGGCCTCACTAGCAAAGGCATATAGACCGAAGCACTTCTCTACTCCACTGTGAGGAGAAGAATGGAGTCTCTGTTCCTTTGTGAATCTATAACCTCAGACCTTTAAAAAAACACTAGCTAAGAAACAATCAGGTACAAAGGCAGGCACTGATGATGCCAAGATTTTACCCAGAATTAAGAACGTTCTGCCCTCTCTCTCACAAAAGTAAGATAAGTGCCCACCAGAGGAAGCAAAGGGAAAAACATAAGGGGCAGCGTGGTTTAATTATTTATGAAGTTTAGCAAGTTGCTGTATTTTAAAGTGTGTCACTTTATTAAATTTCTTGTGACAATATATTCTTGGCCAATAAGCTGATATCGAAGGTGCCTTATACCTAGATTGCATGCAAAATTCAACATTTGAAATCCTATAACTGTACAGTTTATCATACAACTCAAAAGCATTTACTGATTGCAAGCAAATCATTAAATTTGCCATCTTTTTTATTAGCTCCTAAAATGACTTTTTAACGTTAGTTTTGTGATCATGTCCAGTGAGAAATAGAATCCCCCCTAATCTGCCATCCTGTGGATAATTCTTATTTGAAATAGATAAAAATTTCTCAGCTTGATTTCCTTCCCTGAAGTCAATTAAATAACTCCCCCTTTATTAAACGCCTTCATTGTAATTTAATACGTTTTTGATATCTTCAAGAAGTGAAAAAAAAAGAGGATTGTTTCAAAATCGTGATGTATCTGCTAAACATCTAAACTATTCTAGTTCGTCTTTCATTACAGAAACAAAGGCATTTCAAAGGAGATGTCAGTCTCTGTGAAAACAAAGCCTTCTGTATTCACAAGTGCACCCATCTCCTCTGAGTTTTGCAAAGAAACACGAATCCGAGACGACACTCTGCAGACCCTGAGGGATGACCTGGTTGATTGCCAAGCGTTCTTCATCAGCATTCTGTGATAAGAACGTGGACTTCTGCTCCTTCAAATCTACTGACCGTTTCAGCTAACCGCCGGGAGGCTGGATTCTGACTTCCAACCGTTGATATCTTTGTGAAAATCAGTCGACATTAGTCCACCCTTCAAAAGCACTGATGAATTAATCAGAACTTTTGAAAGCAAAAAAAAAATTGAGACATCTTAGTAAAGAATGAGATGTTAACAACAAACTAGAAGGAGGCAAGGCCTCACCTTGCTGCTTGTTACCTTCTCAAACCAAATGCAATCGCTGCCTGAAAACGAAAAACAAAAAATGAACAGCACCTGCATTGAGGAACAGCACTACTTCGACCACTATTTGTTTCCAGTTATTTACATCTTTGTGATTATAGCCAGTGTTCCAGCCAATATTGGATCTCTATGTGTGTCTTTTCTGCAAGCGAAGAAGGAAAATGAATTAGGAATTTACCTCTTCAGCTTATCACTATCGGATCTGCTCTACGCATCAACGCTCCCTCTCTGGATTGATTACACTTGGAATAATGACAACTGGACGTTCTCTCCTGCTTTGTGCAAAGGGAATGCTTTCTTCATGTACATGAACTTTTACAGCAGCACGGCATTCCTCACTTGCATCGCCGTTGACCGGTACTTAGCAGTTGTCCACCCTCTGAGGTTTTCTTTTCTAAGGACAAGAAGATCTGCCTTCGTGGTCAGCCTGTCCATCTGGGTGTTGGAGACCATGTTCAATAGTGTCATTTTGTGGAAGGACGAAACGACCATCGAATATTGTGAGGCCAAAAAATCTAATTTTACATTATGCTATGACAAGTACCCCTTGGAGAAATGGCAAGTCAATTTGAACTTGTTTAGGACGTGTACAGGCTACGCAATACCTTTGGTCATTATCATGATCTGCAACCAGAAAGTCTACCAAGCAGTGCAGCATAATCAAGCCACGGAAAACACCGAAAAGAAGAGAATCGTAAAACTACTTATCAGTATCACGTTGACTTTTGTCTTGTGTTTTACTCCCTTTCATGTGATGCTGCTGATTCGCAGCATTTTAGAGCACGATGTGAACCCTGACGAACATATATTTGACCACAACAAGTCTGGAAATCCAACCTATACAATGTATAGAATCACGGTGGCACTAACGAGTTTAAATTGCGTTGCTGATCCCATTCTGTACTGTTTTGTAACTGAAACAGGAAGAGCTGATATGTGGAATATATTAAAATTCTGTACCAGGAAGTTTAATAACTCACAAGGGCAAAAAAAAAGCATACTTTCTATGTCTGCAAGAGACACCATGGAATTAGACATCCTGGAATAGAAGGGAAGAATTTTTTTTTTTAAGGTATACAGTATCATATCTTCATGATTACATTTTGAAGAGGAAATCTAGCATGGGAGGGGAGTAAGCGTTCCAACTGAATATTCTAATCCTCTTCAATGGAAATCTTTTAGAAGTGTGCTATAGCTCCCTGTTGTTTTTTTAAATGAGTATTAAACAAAATTTAATATTATCCTAATGACTCAGGATCATTATTATTGATGGCAATTGATTGTTTGTTTGTTTTTATCTGTGCTATACCCTTTCAGAGGTCAGGAAGATGTATGGAACTCTATGTCCTTAAATCAGTGAGCTTCGTGTCTGGTCTTCATGATTTTTCTCACTTATTCTATGGATTTCAGACCATCAACTATCACTTTCCCAACTGTATGTACCTGTCTCCAACAACCCCGTCTACTATGTACTGCTTCTAATCTTCTCATAGCTCTCATTTACTGAGCTCACTTTATATACTAGGCTTTGTGTTAAGTACTGGGATTACAGAAGAAATGGCCTCGTGAAGCCTTATGAAACTTACATCAGTTTGGAAACCTAGTCATTGAGATTGTAAGACTTTTTATAAAGAAAAAGCAGATAGGCCCTGAGCTGGAGTCCGAAGGCCTCTCCCGTGATATAAATCGATGTGCTCTGTGAAAGCTCTCTCAGCTGCTCAGAGACCTTCTTTACTTTCTTTCAAATGATAATTTTTAAAAATTCTACCGTTAAGTACAACATACTTGAAATTATCAGAAGTTTAATGTCTAGACCAAAAGACCTCTTATAGACGACAAAGACACTTATTGCATTAAATCTCACATTCAGGGACTTCTTTTTGGACTTTGAATATTTAGAGAATCTCGATACAATATTTAGATTTGTATTTTCTCCTTGTGAACATCACTCTGCCTAGTTTTAAGTAGGCATTCATTAGGATAACATGTTTATGAACCAAAGTATTTTTTTTTCAGTTTTTAAAGATTTGTTGTCACATGCTTCCCCTTCTCTCTTTCTCTTCTTTCTCTTCCCTATCTGCTTCCTATCCCTCCCTTCTCCTCCCCCCCCTGCAAAACGATCTGATCACAGATGTGTTGGTACCATTTGATGCCCTCACATTAGAAAACAAAAATCCTGGTAACGAAAAAAAAAAAAAAAAAGACTAATATCTTTTCAGTAATAAATGAGTAGACACACACTAATAAATCAGTGAGTGCACAAAACTGTCTACATTTTCTATTAAAGTTTTCCGTGACGGTTTAGGTACACAAGAGAAAAAACATCTTGCTTTGAGGCCGTTTGCGCACTCTCTGTTCTTTGCATTTTTCTGATCATAAAGTCTCTGCAGGATAGTAGATTCTGTCTGGTCATGCTGAGATACACTTACATATGCTTAAAGGCTAAAGGTACACCATTAAAATGAAGAGTAATTAAAATAGTTTTGGCTGTTGATTAATTATTGATAACTTATTGGCAGGGTGTAACTTGAATACTTGTAAAAGTAAAAGATCCAGAAACAATGTTGGAAACCGGAAATCTGGAAACTCAGATGCCAATTAAATGTCTTGTCCAAGATTACACAGTTACATGGACACAGGGCCAGGCTTGAACCCCCAAATCTTGACTTCCCTCTAGAGTTGCTTTTCCCCCTTTATATTTGTTTGTTTGTTTGTTCTTCTACCATTTCTCTCTGTAGGGGTGCAAAAGATGTATATGCATGAAGAGTCATTCAGGAGAGTCATTGGACTTAGATCAGAATCAGGGAAAAAAGGAGAGTTGTTTTATTAATGAATGCTTCTGGCAATGTGATAAGTCATTGTATGGATAGTAACTAAGATGCGCTGTTATGAAGAGCTGGGCAGGACTTTCCCTCGGTTGGCTGTGTAAAGAGATGCGGCAAATACAAATTCGGGGCACCCTTAATAAGAATGTTCTACTTAATGATTAACAGCATGGGGCGCCTGGGTGGCTCAGTAGGGTTAAGCTGCAGACTTCAGCTCAGGTCATGATCTCACAGTCTGTGAGTTCGCGCCCCGCGTCGGGCTCTGTGCTGACGGCTTAGAGCCTGGAGCCTGCTTCGGAGTCTGTGTCTCTCTCTCTCTCTGCCCTTCCCCTGCTCATGCTCTGTCTCTATGTCTCTCGAAAATAAATAAATGTTAAAAAAAATTTTTTTTTAAAAATGGTTAACAGCAGAATCATTGATTTAGAATGTTGTGGGGTAAATTAAAAATGAACCAAGCTGCCAAAATCTTCGAGCAGCCTATCCATCCTGTCAGAGAGGCCAGTCTCAGAGAGCCCGTGGTGGGGGGACGCTCTCATAATTTCAGGGCGAAGCACTCCAGACAGGATCTCAAATCATCCACATTCCCAACATTGGAAATTTAACCCTTTTCAGTTTTGAAAAGCTTTTTAAATTCCTAATTACAGTCTTCCATTAAACGGAAAGTCTGCCTGGAGGGAGAAAGACCTTGTCACTATTATCTCCCTGGGAGGTTGTTGGCAGAGGACCTGGATTGGAACAGCACCCATCATCCACTTACAAACCGTTTGACCTTAAAGCATTTTCATGCTCTCCCTAAGGCTCAGTTTCTATAGTCTGCAGGGGCAACAGTAACACTGCTTTTAACAAGTAGGTGTGAAAAACACTTTGTAAGCTGTGATGAGATTTCTAAATGTTCCTTATTACTAGTTACTCTCATCTTTGTCAGGATGAGTGGACAGCTACCTAATGATGAGGGAGCATAAGACAAGCCGACACCCGCAAACAACCCCTTCTAACTCTCCTTTGCCCCCTCCCACCCTCACCCCATCCTCCAACCCAGCCCCCACCCCCTACCTCACCTCCACAAACCCCCTGCCCCAGGTGGGATATGCGTGATATTCCTCAGGCACTCCTGGCCACCCGAGAACAAAGGAAAGGAAAGAAAACAAATGGTTAACTGATAGAGGTCACAGTCAGGCAGGACATAAGTCTCCATCAGTTTGTAAATATCTTTGTAAATGACAAGAAAAAAGGCAATCTTATCTATAGCCTAATCTCCAGAAACCTATAGACTCAGTTTCCTGGAACCCCAGCATCACCCCTCCGTAGTGATGTGGGGAACAAAGGCAAGAAGGAAATGGTAGGTAAAGTTAAATTTCTTCATGACCTGCAGCCCGCTGACAAATACTTGAGGCAGGGGGAGTGTAGCATTTCTCCAGGAACTCTTACTGTTTTGATAGTAATGCTTTGCTAGAAGGAGAAACAACCTTAGCTTGACAGTAATTAGGCCTCCAGTGTCCTGTGAGTCTTCTTTAGCATGTGAAAATCCCTTTGGAAACTTCCTTTTGCCTTCACCTCCCCCAAGTCCGTACGTAGTGTCTAACCAGTCACTCTGCAACCAGTGCAGCTCTTTCTGCCCATGGGTCCTGTCCCCGTGCTCTAATAAGACCATCTTTTGTGCACCAAAAACACCTGGCCATCAGCTCCCAACCCCCATCACTCCAAAACCCTATCACCAAGAGATAGAATAGTCCTCAGGATGCTGGGGCAGGAATATAGCAACATGAGATGACGGGGTCTGGCTCCAACACACCATTACCCTGCTCGCTTCTTCCTGGTGGCTAAACACATCTGCTAAGGTAACTTAAGGGCCTTCGTTGTCCCTGGCTCCGTGGCACATTCTCAACAGTGCCTGCTCCCGGGAGTTCACAACCTTGTAGACGTCACCATGAACAGATGGGCAGGCAGCCATCTTTAATTGGTTTAAATATCTGACTTTCAGGGCACCTGGGTGTCGTAGACGGTTAAGCGTCTGACTCTTGATCTCAGCTCAGGTCAGGATCTCACAGTTTGTGAGTTCAAGTCCCAAATCAGGCTTTGCGCTGATGGTACAGAGCCTGCTTGGAATTCTATCTTTCTCTCTCTCTGCCTCTCTCCTGCTTGTGCTCCTCTCTCTCTCTCATTCTCTCTCTCAAAATAAATAAACTTTAAAAAAATAAAAAAATAAATTTCTGACTTTCATTTCCTTATTCAGAATGTTATTTTTTATTTTCATGAACTCAGTTAGACCTCTTGGGTAGGCCAGTGAGCAAACGGAGCACAGGTTTTTAAAACCTCCATTTTTCCTAGCTAGTCTAAAGAAGCTTCGTGGGTGAAGGAGAAGTTAAAAGATATCAAAAATAACCGCCTAGTTTGGATCAAATGATACAGCATCATCTGCTTAGGGGCAACCTTGGCAAACCTGCTTCCCCAGCCTCATTTATTCCATTTTCTCTTTGCAATTTAAGCCATAAATTCTCCCAAAGACGTTATATTTCATTCTTTAATATTATGATCAAATAAACAATTATTTACCAATGACCTCTGTTGATCTTGCGAACTTGACTTATTTTTTTTAATTACACAACACCAATTTTAATTTTTTTAATGTTTATTTATTTCTGAAAGAAAGAGAGACAGATAGCAAGCGGGGGAGGGACAGAGAGAGAGGGAGACACAGAATCCAAAGCAGGATCCAGGCTCTGAGCTGTCAGCACAGAGCCCAGCACAGGGCTCGAACCCACAGCCTGTGAGATCATGACCTGAGCCGAAATCAGCACTTGACCGACTGAGCCCCCCAGGCATGCCTACACAGTACCAATTTTAAAATAATCTGGGATGCATGGCCTGGAGGCATTTCTTCTTCCAAAACTTCTATCTCGCCCTGGGCTTCTTTTAGTCCAGCCACCACTGCCATCAATCTGTCATTTATGCATGAGCCCCTGTTTTTTTTTCTAGCCAAACAGGTCCACAGGTTGCTATGGAAGCACAACAGCTACAACGCCCAGACCCAAGAAGGCCTTTGTGATAATACGCGTCTTTGTCCAGGTCCATTGGATAAACCCTGCCATGCATCAGCAGGCTGCTCCCCCAACAGACGCACCCACACGCAAATAACACATATTCGCAGACCCAACAGGCTGCCCATCTCACAAAAACAAACAAACAAAAGTTCCTGGGATCTTTTAGCACATGTTGGTACTATTATGTGAGATATCTAATACCGACCAGGAGAACATGTATTGCCTCCTTAATTTCTGAAATAATGCATCACGCGGGTGTTTTCATTTTCTTGTTTACTAAATCAGCAGTCAAGGGGTCATTGTTAAGATTCTCCCTGCCTATCTCTACTCCCTTCTTTTTTCCTCAGCCAGAAGTTGCTGCCAAAGACTATTCTGGAAAATCATACTCTGGAAAAATCCAGTTCTGAGTCATTTTATTTATGTCTTCCGGGCAGAAACCTATGAGGGAGAATAACAGAAGGTTAATTTAAAAGCAAGCAGGAACGGGGTGCCTGGGTGGGTCAGTCGGTTAAGCATCAGTCTTCAGCTCAGGTTATGAATTTGTGGCCCAGGAGTTCAAGCCCCGTGTTGGGCTCTGTGCTGACAGCTCAGAGCCTGGAGCCTGCTTCCGATTCTGTGTCTCCTTCTTTCTCTGCCCCTCCTCTGCTCACACTCTGTCTCTCTCTCTCTCAAAAATAAACATTTAAAACAATTTTTAAAATAAATTATAAAAGCAGGAACGTCCTGTTTTGTTCTTTGTTCATAAAGTAAACACCTGATTGGATTCAACCTAAAAAAAATGACCATTCATTTCTTTTATATTTTGGCATCTCATACAGTTTAAAGATGGAGCCCAGCGTAATTAAGTTCATGTTATTTAGTTGCATTCGCTGAATGCCCCTTGTTTGCAGAAATAAGCTGACAATGGCAAAATTGGGTCAAACTTGGGCGAGGGGAAGCTACGTGGGAGTTTGGATTCCTTCCCCTGCAAAGATCCTTTTCTTGCTACATCATGTGTTTGTGGCCAAGAAAAATTCCACAGAGGACTTGCCTGTGGCCACTAGGTGTCGACCATGTTCTAGTTAGAACCTCGTAGGTAGCTTTGGGCTGACCCCCACTCCCAAAGAGCAGAGCAACGTAATGTGACGTTTTTCTACCCAAGACACAAGATGTATCCCCTATAAATTGGAAACAAAGGGGAGAAATGTTGAAACTCCGTTCACATGACTCGTTTCCGTGCTTTCTGGAAAGTTCAGTAATCATCAGATAATTTCACTTGGTTTAAGCTCCATAGTATCATTTCAGTGTTATCTTTTTCCAGCTGCTCAAAGTTGGTCAGTCTACATGTAAGAGAACATAGGCTACACTGTGATTTCTGCAGGGTTGTGGGTGTAACGTGGATGACTTGTCCTTATTTAGTTATCTTACCCATGTGAGGAAATACTGGCCACCTTTCACATACATAGACACGTAAAACATTTGAGCTATCAGAAGTTTGCAATTTTGTCTGCCATGATAAAATTATTGTCTTGGAAACTCAAGATGCAATTCAATATATGTATGACTTTTAACTTCATATTTATTGTTGTGATATCTCAGCACTAAAAATATATCTGTTGTTTTGAATTGTTTATATCTGTTCTTCCCCAAAGACAAGTAAGGCAGTCATAACTTAACGGCATTTACATGTCATTAAACATATAATGGCCTCTAATCTGTTTTTCTTCTGCCTATAATTTTCTTAAGCCCTTTATGAAACACCAGTGGATCTTTACACATTTAGAAAATAGGTTATGATTTCTCAAGTAATGCTGCAATTATGTGTTCCAAAAGCAAGCCAATAAAGAAACAAGCTAGGGAAGGCTCCATATTGTTCGCTGCAAGCTCTGAGAATAAAAATATAAATTTTGTTACTGAGCAAATGTGTGCTCCATTAATTTCAAATCAAATACAATCAAGAAATCTTGCTCTACAATGGTTTGACTTGCCAGTGCTATGAAAAATATTAGTGCGAGTTCCTGGCATTCCGTCGATTCCCCTTGATATGTAATTGAACTTGTAAACATCCTTCTAAAAGAATCTAGTAAAATTTCTGGTCTTGGCTCCAAGACTATTGACACTTACTAATAAATGGATGAACTTAGAAACCCCCATTTCATTTCACAGTTAATTATATCACATTAAAGGATTAAAATAATGGACTAAAAAGTGCCTCTGTAGAAATGCCACAGGGAGTTGTCTCATGAATCTTTGGAAGGGCACACATGAGTGCCGGATCTATTAGGCTCTGTGAGTGTTTTTAAATATATATACATAACTAAAAAGTATCCTTTCGTGCCACTCACCCATTCATGGAGATGACACTTGCTGGTGCTAAGGAAAGCCATTTTAAATCTTTAGAGCAATGCCTTCGGTGCACCTCTGGGAGTTCATACAAGAAAGGAAAGTGTGATACCCGTGTTCAAAGGGACTATGGGAAAGGAAGACCTACTTACCACATTGTAACAGTTGTCCAGTCTTCCTTGGATTGAAGGATCGCCAAGGCAAAGCAGGATCTGAGATAAGCAGAGATTCTCCTTGCTCTACAAATCTTGTTCTGACCCCTAGAAGGACTACTGTGAAGGGTGTTCTCACTGCTAAGCAGAATTGTTTGTTGAGGGAATAAATAATAAGTTAGTTAATGGAGTTAACTAAGAATGGTACAATTTCACACTTTGTCCTAGCCCTAGAATTCAGTAGCTGAAACCCTTGGAATGATTTGGATTTTGGTTGAAAATTTTTATTATATGGGAAAGTAAGTTTATGAGGAGAGAGAGTGTCCTTTTTAGAAAGCCTTTTAATATTATTTGCATTTGTTAAAGTAAAACAGAAACAGATATTATCAATGATATTTTATTCATCTTAAATTGATAAAAATGGGCTGTGTCATGTTGATTTCCACCTATCATTCCTCACTCACAAGAAATTTTAGGAGTTCATTCCCTAAATCTTTGGTAAGATGTTAAAAATTTGACTTGATCTGATTGCAGACTATTCAGTGGCATGAGCCTGTTCGTCGATTCCATGCTACCAAAAAAAAAGAAAAAAATTGCTACCTTTTCTTTAAATGAACTTAATGGCAACTCTCAGCCCAGATACCACCAAGCTGTATGAAATTCCACCTCGGTCATTCATACCAGAATCAGGGAGGTTCACACCATGCTAAGAAAACAGAAGAGTGGACTTTGATTTCTAGTCTTTAACAAATCACCACAGAGGTCACCTAAGCTGTCACGTTTCCAGCATGTAACCTCACTGGCTCTTTGCTGCCTCCCTGACTCTTGGGGCACAGGGCTCATTAACAAGACTGAGTAGAAGCCAGCTGACATTCCCTTCAAAATCCATTGGTCCTTGGCTTCAGGAGTGGGGCATGCCCCTGAGTCAAGCCAATCAGAGCAGCCCAAGGCCCTGGACCAATGATGGGTTCTGTGGTGGGATGTGACCTAACCTGCTTGTAATGCCAGGACAAAGGCTCTTGCTTTTGCTCTGGATGATGTGCTAGGTAGAGGGGGTGCTGGAATCTCATCGCCATTTTGTAGTTATGAGATAACCATCACCCAGAAGAAAGAAGAATTCAGGAAATCACAGAGCACTGAACCTGGGTCCTATGATGTGATGAGTCTCTGCACACTGCAGTTATGTGACCCCAATAAACCCCCTTGTTCTTTAAATCAATCCGAGTCAAGGCTTTTTCCTTTTTAGAACCCCAAAGGGTCTTACTGGAATGTGGAACCTGGAAGTGAAGGTGCCGTAAGATTGTTGAATAAGCAGGGCCGAAGACGTATGATGGAGAGGGCAACGAGGACATGTCTAGCTGGTGAAGTTACTGGCCCTTGTTATTAAATGGTAGCAAAATAAGCATTTAAACTGTTTCTTGCTGCAACCTGGGACTCTACCAAGGCTCTCACGTCAGGGAATTGCTAAAAAAAAAAAAAATCAAGGTATTGGAGTCTTTGGGCTTCTTTTTACAGGCTTCAATAAACTGCAAGAGAAAGGTAAAATAATTCAATTTTTGTGAGGCCTTTCCTGATATATTTTCAAATCTAGTAAATACTGCTGCCTTGAGGGGCCCATTCACTGAAGTGATGTATTTTCATGCCTCAGACGAAGGATGAATTTTAGTTAGAAAAAGGAAGTCAGTATTATTTGTGAGTCACTAGTGAGCAGAGTCTCAAAAGCTAGACATTATGGAGAAAGAAAAGAATTTTTAAATTCCTCAGGCTCCCTTTTCATATCAAGAACCAGACTGGATGACTTACACTTGGAGTCTTTCTATAAGGGAAGTGAGAACAAGTTATGATATAAACGAAGTTGTTTATGCAAGAAAATGGAAAAGCCTGACATCCTGACCCCACTGGCCCTGGGGATGAGACAAGGAAAAATTAGAATAAACACATCAGAGACAAATGTTCGACCTCATGACCGGAGGAGCAGTAGGAACTCCCAGAGTTGGTGAGAGAGAAGAGTCAATGCTAGCAATCTGCTTTCCCTACAGACAGCTGCGAGCCTCTGGGAGAAATCCCATATTCGTCATGAGGCATATCAATGTAGTACCCAAATAGATATTAGTGTACAGTTGTGCAGGTTGAGCAAGGCACAAGAAATCCATGTCTGAGGGGCCATTCATTTCACAGACATTGTAGATTTATACATTTATTATGGGAGCTTTGGAGCATTGGTAGCAAAGCATTCTAACAAAATCAGCATGACCGGAAGGAAAGTGTCTTAAGGAAGATGCATTTTTTTCTAATTGGCATAGAATGCCATATGAGTAGCTTAACTTGGCCTCACTTCTGCCACCACAAGGTCATGTAAGCCTCTTCTACTCCAGAGCCATCATGGGAGGAGCTAGGCAACGTGGAACTTACCCGTAAAATTAAGTGTTTACCCCAAAGTACCTGAGTTAGACCAATTAGACAGTGTGTGAAGAAAGAGGTGGAGATATTTTTAACTCACAAGCAGAATAACTTCTTGTACCCTGGTACTCAGCAGGTTGGTGACTCAGCAGGAAGAAGAGACCAGTCACGCAAATAAAGCTTCTTTTTTGTGTGCACAGTCAAGTTGTAGCGTGACCATTGCCTCTCAGATGTCAAAGATTTGACTGGATAGAGGTGGCCTGCCAGAACCAAGAGAGAGGGAAGCATACTTTTAAAAACTCCTGTGTACCTATGACCTACCTACAAGCCAAGTTGACTGTTTGTCCAATCACTAGAGCAATGATTCTCAAACTTTAATGTTTGTAAGAATCACCCGGAGAATCTTAGTTCAAAAGATCTTTGTTCAATAATTCTGAGAAAGACACTGAGATGCTGCATTTCTAATGAATGCCCAGGTGATGCTGATGCTGCCGGGCCCTGGGTCCAGGTGTTGGGTTGCACAGTTTTGGAGACCAGGGCCACGGTTCTCAGACTTTTGCACGCGATAGAATCACATGAAAGGCTTGTTGAAATGGCGTGCCATGCCCCTGGAACATTGGGATTTATAACAAGACATTCACAGCTTGTCTTCAACCCTGTTTCTGACACAGGGCTCCTGAAACCCTTGGGATTTCCTAAGTGATCAAAGTCTTGGGGCATCTCTGTTTCTAACTTTTGGTTTTTGACTCCATCCCTGACACACATACAGCTCCTGAAAGTCTCATAAATTCCTAAGTCATAAGACTGTCCTTTGCTTTATTGAGATATAGATGAGACTGGTCACTGGAGAGAACAAGGCATGATTAGAAGTTTAGAATTTTCAGGGGCACCTGGGTGGCTCAGTCGGTTAGCACCTAACTCTTGGTTTCGGCTCAGACATGATCTCGAGGTTCGTGGGTTTGAGCCCAGCATTGGGCTCTGTGCTGATGATGCAGAGTCTGCTTGGGATTCTCTCTCTCCCTCTCCCTCTGCCCCTCCTCTGCTCAATCTCTCTCTCTCTCTAAAATAAATATTTTTTTAAAGTTTAGAATTTTCAGCCTCACCCCCATTTTCTTGAGAAAAGGGTTAAAAATGGAGTTAATGATTGATCATGTTCTACCTGAGGAAACCTCCTTAAAAATCCCCAAAGTTGAGTTGAGAGAGCTTCCCTGTGGGCAAACACATTCACACTGGAAGGATAATGCACTCAACTCCATGGGGACAGAAGCTCCTGTGCCTGGGACCTTCCTAGACCTCACCCTAGGAATCTCTTCCTCTGGTTATTCTTCTGTATCCTTTGTCACATCCTTCAATAAACTGATCCTTATAAGCAAGTGTTTCCCAGAGTTCTGTGAGCAGCTCTAGCAAATGAATGGAAACTGAGGAGCATTATGGGAGCCTCCTTTGTAGCCAAATCAGACAGAAGTTGTGGGTAACCCGAAACCTACTACTTGCAGTTGGTGTCTGAAGTGGGTGGGAGCGGTAATGGAGCGCTGAGTCCTCAACCAGTGGGATCTCACCCTATCTCCAGGTAGATAGCATGAGAATCGTGTTACACTGTGGGACACCAAGCTGGTACCGCAGAATTGCTTGTCATGGAGAAAAATTCCCACACATGTGGAGTGTTTTGTGTGAGTAGTAAAAAAGATACACCAGACACATACTGTAGGAGGAAACTGGGTAGGATTCTCCTTTACAGCCCTACCCAGAGCTTCTGACCCAGTAAGGGTGGGGTGGGGCATTTCTGACAAGTTCCCCAGTAACTGATGTTGGTGGGCCATACTCTGAGAACTCCTGCTGTAATATAATACGGCCGTATCCCAGGTCCTTCTTTATCAATTACCCCTACCCAGAAAAAAGGTACAATCTCTCCCACAGTGAGGATAAAACTGGTATACAGTCCATATTTGTGGGTCCCTTCCACTCTCGAGTTTAGTCCTAACCTACGGTTGCTAAGAGACAGAAATCATCACGGCTCAAAAATCATGACCAATATGGTTTCTGGCTGTGGTCGCCAACTTGCAGAATTGATAAGAAGCAATTTGACTGAAAGTTGCCAGATTAGGGAAGCTGGACAGTCTTTCACCCAGAGAGGTGAAATCAGAGAATCTCATGGCTCTGTGGTGAGGACACATGTGGTTCTTTGCCATGACTTAGCTGGTGGCATTCACCTGTATCCCCTCCATGAGGTCAAAAGCTATTTCAGAGCAGAAACCATGTTTTATCCACCTCTGTAAATTCTCCAAACCTATGCTTAGCTCCTTTCCTGGAAAAGAGCATATAGTCCTATATATTCTAGATGTAGCAGGAATCATATCTAGAAGACATTAAAGTGATGACACTTTCCATTCCCATATAAGTGAGGTTCTCTCAATGCCCTTCCATCATTAAAGCCCAGTTTATTGCCCAGGAAAAAGGAAAAGTTATCAAAAAGTCATAGTTCATAAAATAAATATTACTTTGTGATGTCTCACTGGGCAGAAAAATGAAGCAGATATACCTTCTGATTCTAGAAGAAAGCCATTGGGTAGAGAAAGCTACAGCAAGAGAGAGGACGTGTCTCTGACCTCAGACCTAGAGAAGTCAATGAGAAAAGCCAGAAACAGAGACAGCTTCTGCTCCATAACCAGGTTGGGAACCCAGGAGGGAACCTCCTTCAAGGAACTCCCACCCAAAATGGGAAAACAGTAAGAAACAGAAAAATAGACACGGGGCATGCTATGCTTATGCAAACAAAGACATCTGGGGATTGGTAGGCTCATGGAAAATGGGCAAGAAGGGTATTCAAGTATTCTCACATGCTCCTAGAGGTGGGAGGGTAAGGAAGAGAGAGGAGGGCCCGTGGGTCCACCAGAGATCACTGAGGGGGAAATGTGACCCCTGTGGCAGGAGCTACAGGTAGACAACCTAGACCCAGGACTGGATGGCGCAGGCAGCTAAGATCTAGAGGATCTGTGGCTTGAGTGAGCACACAGGTAAGGGGCACACTAGACCCCCACTAAGTCACCAGATCGTGAGTCATGTGGACTGCGAGGATCAACAGCTCCTACCAGCACAAATGGACAGGCAGGACATCTTCTCAAAGGCCAGAGAGGACCAGAGAACAGCCCCAGGACCAGCAGGTAGACATTACCCCTTTCCCCTCTGCACAGAGGACCAGTAAGCTTTCCTTTTCACCCAAGAGCCATCGCATGGGAGGTGCCATTCCGTGGGATATCTAAAAAGAGTCCTAAAGGCAATATGCGTCTTGGATTTGACTATTTATCCAGAAGACACTAAATGAGTCTTTAAGGATTGCATAAGCCAGCAGAGACTGAAATGCCTTGTACAAATTTTAAGTTTTTTTCCCCACCATCAGTGGGAATGGAGTTTCCAGGGCAAGGGAATAAGTTTCCTTCCCACATGCAAATGTAGTTTGTAAAAATGTGACCTCACAACTCAACAAATGTTTGGCAAATTGTGTAGGATTATGCTGGTACATTCACTTCTTTACATAAGGCTAGCCTCCTTAAGCTAAAGTTTCATCCACTGGGAAACAACAGCAGAAAATAGAGCTGTTGTCAACAGCCCAGAAGCACTATCCTGGTCGTTGGGTGTTGGAAGAATGGGCAGGTGGATAATAAGGAGGATTAAGTACTCTCCAAATTTCTCCAAGGCTCATCTGTTCTCCGGCATTCACTTGATGAAAATGAATTCAGTCTCTTCCAAGGAGGGTACACATAAAGACAGAACGCTAATAATCACACACCTGGTACCATATCTTGCTTATAGGAGGCGCCCAATATTTACTTGGTCATTTGATGTGCTGATTAGATTTTAAGAGATGAAAATTACATGGTGTGCTGAGTTGATTGAATTGAAGTGGGTAGGATGACCTGAGATCTCTCAGGAATATCAATGTGGCTGACAAGTGCTGGACATGGTCTTTCTATGCCGTAGCCTTTAGTGGGCCGTGAACAGGGTTACCCCTCTGTTATCCGGAAAGTGCCAGAAACAGAGAATGGGCTCACTGCGAGACATCTCTCACTTCCTAGTTCTACCTGAGTTGGAAGATTGGCCACTGTTTCTCCTGCTCCATGTGCAGCTCTCGAAAGGCATTTGAAGAACAGCTGGTACAGATTTCTTCTACTATAGGTAAGGCATCGGAGCCCAGCGAGGTAAAATAATTTGCCAAGCGTCCCACAACTTCTCCATGACAGAGACCGGAATAAGGTTCACATCTCCCAGGTCAGGAGTTTTTCCTTTACTGCAGATTCTTCTGGAGACCCGTGACAAATCGGACTGCCCGAGGGGAAAAAAAAGATTATTGGTCCAGAGAAGAAAAGTCCAGAAGCAATTTCAGGTATGGCTGAATTCAGATGCTCAGCTCACGTTGCCAGGGACACATTTTCACCATCTTCCTGTTCTGCCTTTTGTATTTTAGAAGGTTTTATATCATGTCAAAGATGGCTCGTGGAATTCCAGACTTAGGCTCCACAGCTTAGAAAATCCAATGAGAAGAGAGTCTCGTTCCAGATACTTTTGGCAAAAATCATGATTCTGGTTCTCCTGCCCTTGCTCCCCACTCTATGGCAGTCGCTGTGGTTAGAGGTGTACAGTTCTTGATTCTCATGGACCATGCCTGCTCCTGGAGTGTAGGGCAGTCACACCCTAATTTTGGAGACTGAAAGAAGAAGAGAGGATGGCCTCTCAAAGGAAAATCAGAATGCTGTTATCCAGAGAGGGAGGAAAGAGAGTCTGTTTCTGCGACCACATCCTTCTAGACTGTGTGGTCCAGATATACCTGTGGCGTCAGACATCAGATACACCTTGCATTCTTCATGATTGAAAGGGATGTGGGTTTATCTCATTTCTTTTGTGTGTGTGTGTGTGTGTGTTTTTCTTTGAGAGAGAGAATATGCGCTGGGGAGGAGCAGAGAGAGAGAGAGGGAGACACGGAATCGGAGGCAGCTCCAGGCTCTGAGCTGTCAGCACAGAGCCTGATGCAGGTCTTGAACCCACGAACTGTGAGATCATGACCTGAGCCGAAGTCGAACACTTAACTGACTGAGCCACCCAGGTGCCCCAGTTTATTTAATTTCTAAAAGGGGAGACATTGGACTCCTCTGCATCAAGGATAGACACCCCCCACACATCTATCCTGAAAGGTGATGTCGGGAAGGGCCAGAAGGAAAGCACAGAAGGCTCACTCAAATTCAGACTATTAGAGGAAAGTTTCACAAAATATTTACACAGGCAAGGGCAGGACGGAGGGGGCCCACAGGGACCATGCAGCACCGGCTGGGCTGCCCGACACCACTGGCCCTGAAGGGGCCAAGGCAGGGACCGATTCCCAAACCCAGAGGCACAGAGGGCTGTCTGCGGAGGGTGCCTGGACTGCAGCTGGGAGCTTTATTAGGGATACAGGTTCCAAATAGGAGCTGGGGGAAGGGAGGACTACCCAAATCCTCCTTTTCTCCCTCCTCCTAGTTTTCTGCAGGAGCTCCCTATTCAGTGAACCGCCAGGAAGCCAGAGGCGAGGAATCTTGTTGCCGCGGCTCATAGGTCAGCCTCTGGGGCGCAAGGCTGGGTAGAGAAGGATGAAGACTAGGTCTGGAGGAGGAACAGACGAGCATTCCATTTCTCAGTTAGAGTCACACTCTCCTCATGGGCTCAATCAGGGAAACATCCGTGAGATGTCAGAACGAATGCCCACGTCTAAATTCCTTGCTGTCACGCTGCCTGACAAACATCTATAATAAAAATCTACTGACGCACGCGTGACGTGCGTGTGAACAGTAGCAGCCATGATGTCCACTGGGGCTTCGCCTTGGTTTGGGGTTAGAGTTTTTGTTCCTTTATTTACTAGCTCTGCGAAACCTTGAGTAAACCAGATAACCTCTGAGAGACTACGTTTCCTCATTTTCTTTTAAATTTTTTTCCCTGACATTTATTTATTTTTGAGAGACAGAGCGCGAGCAGGGGAGGGGCAGAGAGGGAGGGAGACAGAATCCGAAGCAGGCTCCAGCCTCTGAGCTGTCAGCACAGAGCCCACCACGGGGCTCCAACTCACAGACAGTGAGATCATGACCTGAGCCGAAGTCGGAAGCTTAACCGACTGAGGCATGCAAGTGCCCCTGAGTTTCCTCATTTTTAATATGGAGATAACATTTCCTTTGCCCATCTAATGGTATTTACTACTCAGCACAAATGAAAAATTGGACGTAAAAGTGTTTAGGGAATAATAAAGCACTAATTTTGGACCGATCATTTCAACCTTCGTGTGTGAGCCTAAGAGATATATCCGTATGCTTTATTTATGGGCATGGATTCTTATAATTCTTACCTCAGGGAAAGTTCCAAAGCCCATTTAACTCTTTTCCATATGTGGCATTTTTTTTTAACCGGGTGAAAGTTGAAATGAATTAATGATAAATTAACCTCCAGTTGACTCCAGGCTTGCCGTAAGGAGATGATTTACTGTAAAAGTTCAAGTTTTCTGCTTGACAAGTAAGTCACTGTGCTTATTATCTGTTTACGACTGAGTAGGCAAAAGCACAAACATCCCCGTGTGTCCCAGTGAGTTATGAAAGTCCTGCAGAAGCGGCACACTAGCCATGGATCTTCCTGCTCTCTCTCCCCTGCAGTCTGCCGAGAATGTTTTCCATAATGTAGCTGAGCTCGTCGCAACTCATTTCTGCACTACTGGCTCCTGGGATCATTGCCTAGATTTCTGAACCCCAGAGTGGAAGCTGTGCTTTGATAAAAACTACTTTAGAGAAAATGGCCCCGCTTCCCTCATTCCCTCTCACCCCTACCTTCTCTTTACCACCCCGCCCCACCCGGTCCTGTTCATCCCTTTCTAAACATTCCGGTTTCTGAGGCCCTTTTGATCAGATTCCCTTACTGTCCCCGTTTCTCGAGAACTCATCAGTGGTAGCCTGCCTGAGAACAAGAAGAGTGTACCACGTGCTGAGGACTCTACATCCAATATTTTACTTAATTCCTCCCACAGGATGTGTGAAGTAGATGTTGTTATTTTCATTGTACATAAAAGGACTGAAGTTTGGAGAAGCTAAAAGCACAACAAGATTTCAACTCAAATTTCTGAGTCCCAAAACTGTGACTCTGACCACCATACTAGAGAGACTTTCTGTTTCCATTTTGTTCTAGCAGGGGTTTTGTCTTTCTCTCTCTCACAGTAAATCTGATTGATCCCCATTGGATCAAGATGCAAGGGGAGTTTTGTCCCTCTAATTTCAGGAGACGTATGCATACACATCACAGATAGATGGGGCAGATCCTTTGCTGCCACTGTCTCCTGCGGACCCCATGTTAGCAGCAGAGCAGGGAACAGCCATATTGAATTGCCGTTCTCTGAGAGTCACTATGAAGTCTAAATTCTAACTGTTATGCTATCGCATAAAGCTCAAGGCCATCAGTGAGGTAAATGGTCAAGAGGCAGTGTGATCAGCTTTGTGACCACTATTGTGATAAAAGTATAACAAGGAATTTTTAAATATAAAAATGGAGAATGCTGAATGGTTGCAAATCTATATATGAAATTCTTGAAGTGTAGTTGATAGTGTTACCTTAGTTTCAGGTGTACAAAATAGTAATTCGAGGGGCGCCTGGGTGGCTCAGTCCGTTAAGCGGCCGACTTCGGCTCAGGTCATGATCTCGCGGTCTGTGAGTTCGAGCCCCGCATCGGGCTCTGTGCTGACAGCTCAGAGCCTGGAGCCTGCTTCTTCAGATTCTGTGTCTCCCTCTCTCTCTGCCCTTCCCCTGCTCATACTCTGTCTCTATGTCTCTCAAAAATAAATAAATGTTAAAAAAAAATAAAAATTAAAAAAAAAAACCAAAATAGTAATTCGATAAGGGTATACGTTATAATATGCTTACTACACACGAACTACTGTCTGCACCGTACAGCGCTGTTACAATCCCATTAACTCTATTCCCTGTGCTGTACCTTTCATCCCCGTGACCTATTCATTCCATAACTGGAAGCCTGTATCCCCCCTTTCACCCATTTTGCCCATTCCCCCCACACGTCTCCCTCTGACGACCACAGATTTGTTCTCTCTATGTGTCCGTTCTGCTTTTTTTTTTTAATGTTGGTTTGCTATGTTTTTTCAATTCCACACATAAATGAAATCATGTGGCATCAGTCGTTCTGACTTGCTGCATGTCGCCTACACATGCAATGTAGTCTATTCATCCTCCACGGTGGCTCTGAGTGGTTAAGCCCGGTGATATAAAATTTACCCCTGGTAAAGTTCGCAATCAATTTCACGCTGTTCAATTCCATTTCATTTACTTCTTAAGGACTTTGGAGAAGCATATGAGGGGAAGAAAAGGACACCCATCTTTTTAAATGCCATCATAAAGGATGGTAAACAATTTAATAGAAAGAAAAGAAAAACACTTGATTCATTCATTCTTTCAACATTTTTGTCAAGTGCCTAGTTTTTGCTAGGTGCTCGGAGCATGGGGAGGCTTATAGTCTAATAGCGGAGACAGGGATACGTGAGTGTCACAGCAAGGGTTAAGAAGGACGAGTGGGCATGACCAATACTAGCTCGGTCTTACAGCATCCAGGAAATTTGCTGCCTCCTCTGAGATCTAACAGCTGAGTAGGCATTAATCAACTGGTAGCGGGTATTTCGGGCTAAAGGGCAGCACATTAGAAAGGCCCGACTCCATTTTAAGGAAACGAAAGTAGTTCAGTGTTGTCGTAGGCCTGACTGTGAGGCAGGAAGTGGCAAAAGATAAAGGATGGAAAGAAGCAGAAGTTAAATCTTAGAGAGTCTCTTAGTTAAGATAAATAATTTGGACTTTTATGGTAAGGTCAATAAGCAGCCATTAAAAAGTTTTAAGCTAGAACGATACGATCAAATTTGTGCTTTAGGAAATTATTCTCGTCCGAGTGTCCAAGAGGACACTGGTGTGGGTCGATGAACTAGTGAAGTGACATTGACCGACACCTCTGAGGAGCCTGAGCCCTTATGTACCTTGCTTTTGTTTGCCCGTAGTTGTTACAATACAACTATGTGTAAACTCTTCATAAAGCAAACTCCTATTAAGATTAAACATCAATTCCATTAAAGGAAAAATTTCTGTCTCCCCTAGAATGGAAGCTGTCTATTACAGTCAACCTGCTCCAAAAGTTTGGCTGATTTCCTTGATCTCTGCTCCTGGCAGGTTAGGCATGCAGGGTCAGAGGGAGCCTGTACAAGCCTCCATCTCTGCCACACGACCAGTCTGTTCTTGGGCCCATTGTCCAGCACAGAGGCAAATCAATGAGAGAGATTGGCCGACCTACTCAGCATGAGTCAACCTTTCCCTCTGGTTGTTGAGACACCCCCTTTAAAGTAGATGTTTCCTGTGGGCAATTATATCTGCATACTTCATGCACACTCCTATGGGCTGACCTCTATACGTCTTCCCAGACTTTCTTGTCCCTGCTTCTCTAGTCCTGTCCCTTCCAGACTCTAGATGAGTTCATCCCTACAAAATGGATAACCAGGTTTACTGCTCATCAATTTCCCACTGGGTAAGAACTGAGCTATCAGTCATACCTAGTGGCAGCCTGCTTGCTGACAAATCCCATATTAGCTCTCCTTATATCCCTTCTATTTTCTCCTTGTCCTTCACTACTGATCTCTGGGATTGGAATCAGCCCTTTGCTTTAAGCTGTGCTTCTAAAGAAGCTCAGGTGAAAATACTTGGTATAAGGAATGGCCCTAAAAACCAACTACTAGTGGTAGTTACTAGTGCCCTGCACTGGTTGCATGGAAGCTGGGTGAATATTTATCTCAGGCTATAAAATTTTAACTGTAAAATCATATTAGTGACAGCTATAAAAAAAAAAAGTGCCCCAGTGTTACAGATTTATTTTTTCCTTCTCACTAGAGTGAAGTTCAATGGGCAAAAACAGAGATAGATCACTATGTTGTCACACTCTTCTGAGCATCTGGTAGGAAAGCTGTATCTGAAAAGCTATGGGTGATCAGGTAGATAGTTCAACCGAAGCTGTGAGTGACCAGGTACATTAGCTGCTTGTGGAATATTCCAATATATCTGTTTTCTGATAATTTGGTAAGTGATGGCATTTTTCACCTTCATTGTTTCCATGTTCTAAATCAGTGAAACACTACCTTAATGTCTACATTTGAAGAGTCTGGGGTGCTTTAAACATTGATGCATGGATTCCATCATTTAAATCAGAATCTCTAAAAGTTGAGCCCAGGTGTATCTTAAAAGCTCCTCCATGGTTGTAATGTGCAGCCAGAGTTGATTATGGCACTTCTCGACCAATAGAGAGAGGAAGGGAGAGGGGAACTTGCATGCACTGGGCAAGCGCTATTATTGGCATCTACCCTCTCTTTTTATATATATGTTGTTTCAATAATGATGTTATGGGAAAATGTAATCGGAATTCTTCTCGGAGGAACATTCCATCAGTTTGGTAGAAACACTTTGTTAGCTATTTGATACTTGGGGTAAAAGGGGAGTCCTCCCAAGTGCAATCTCAAAACAAAGTAGCTTCCAAAGGTGCATGCATACAAGGAGAGATTAGATGATTAGATGGCCTTTGAGGGGCTGGAGAAGAGAATGAAGAGGGATAAAAAAGAAAGAAGGATAAAGTAATCTACTGTGAGCATCCAAGTCTTCCATGGGCTGAGTTCCTGATGCTTGGGAGAAGGACATCTTTTTTTTTTTTTTTTTAACGTTTTTATTTTATTTTTGAGAGACATAGAGACAGAGCATGAGCAAGGGAAGGGCAGAGAGAGAGCGAGACACAGAATCTGAAGCAGGTTCCAGGCTCTGAGCCATCAGCACAGAGCCCGACGCGGGGCTCGAACTCACAGACCTGATCCGAATCCGGCCTGAGATCATGACCTGAGCCGAAGCTGGCCGCCTAACCGACTGAGCCCCCCAGGCGCCCCAAGGACATCTTTTTAACACGGAGTAAATGCTAAGGTTCCTGCCGTGGTGACACAGTCAGTAGGAAAGCAGGAGCTGGAGTGCGACCAGACACAAAGAAGGACACACACTAACACATTTTAAATTTGCCTTGTTTTTCGATCAAAAACAAAAGTAAGTTGTTTTCCCTTTCGATATCTTTTTCCAGAGACAAGCCTCTTTCAAAACAAGCTGTTAGCCTGCCAGAGGCATCGTGCGTTCAGTGGATGTTTATCCCACAATGGCCGCACATGATGTAATAACTCCGCAGGATTTATTTCACTGGCTCCTTGCAACGCAAATTCCCTGTTGAGAGTTGCAGTAATATATGTGAGAACAGTAGGAAGCCCAAAAGTGAAGAATCCATCCTGCTGAATTTCTCCCGTTGCACATTCATGATGTGATCCATAAGTTGAATCCAAACAGAGAAGCAGTTAACATTTAATAGCAGGAGGTTAGAATAAATTGTGCTTCTGGATCAAGTTACCTTTACTGAAGTGGAAAACGTGTGATGGATGTAGGCATGGGGTGGGAGGCGGGCGGCCTGAATTTTAGTCCCAGCGAAACAACACTTGCTATGAGACCTTGCATATGTTGAATTTTCTAGGCTGTGACGTGAGGGTTCGATGAGCTTGGGGGGGGTCTCTTCCAGATGGAATCTCGGTGTACGTGGAAAATTGCTAATAAATATAAGCCATTCCAAAATTACTAGAGAAAATTTTGGAACTCAGAGGCCAGAAGGGCCCTTCTTAGGAAAGATCCTTTCTTAAGAAAGAGGCTCCAGGATTTTGACAGCCATGATTCTCAGAGTGCCTGAGGATAAGGCAAGGGGGACGCTCAGTTTGAGAAAGCTTCGGTCATTTTTGGGACTCCTTCGTTTACCCCACCGGAGGCTATATGACTCTGGGAAAATGCTGAGGGGTCCAGGCCCTGAGTCTCCACATGACGCTGCCCCAGCTCTGGCCCTTTGCTTGAGTGTCCCACTTTGGTGCTCCTGTGCTCCATGGTGGCCAGGCTGTCACCCTCTGTGCCTGCTCAGGTCTCTCCAACATGCTGGCAGCTGTCTCTGACTTGAAGTTTGCCACATTCTCAGGGTGCCTGGGGGCTCAGTCACTTAAGCGTTCGACTCTTGGTTTCAGCTCAGGTCGTGATCTCACAGTTTGTGAGTTCGAGCCCCACATTGGGCTTTGCACTGACAGTGAGGAGCCTGCTTGGGATTCTCTCTCTCCTTCTCTCTGCCCCTCCTCTGCTCCTGCTCTCTCTGTCTCTCTCTCAAAATGAATAAACTTTAAAAAAAATTTTTTTTAAGTTTTCCACATTCTTGTCCTCTGCCTGTTATTTCCTCATGGCCTATTAGAGATCTCACAATAGAGCAAATGTTTTTCTAGGGGTTGTGAAGAGCTCAGCCCTTGTAAATGCAGCAATCTTTGTCCCATGGCCCAAGAATAGTGACTATACCTTTTCTTAGAAGTAGTAAGACAAAAATATAATTGGATTTTTATATGCTTTCATACTAAAGTATCAATAATTCACCCAACTTTGTCCCCAAAATAAAATTTCTGGTGTCTGAATTAGAAGGTTGGAGTGGCCAGAATGTATATAATTTGAACAGAGTTCTTCCAGGTGATTCTAGCATTCTCTCCTTCATCTCAATTCCCTTCCACCCAAACATGAGACCTGTGTCCCTCTTTGATCCTTCAGTTCTAAACATAAAGAAACAGGTGATTTCTTATGGCCTTAGCAATTTTTGGAAGGTTCGTTGCATTTGGACCATTAGCCTTCCTGTGTGAAATTATAGAAGGAAGTGTAACAAAGTACATTTTTGCCCATGGGACCTTTTCCCATTTTAGATTTCCTTCTAAAATTTCTGTCTCATAATACCATAGTTGTGTCCACAATTCAAGCCCCTAATGTAACCTCCATTGTGATCTCTCCACACCCACCCCTGCTCTTCTTACCTATTCCTCACACAGCAACTGGGGGCATCGTTTAGAAGTCTGACAAGGACTCATCCCACTGAAAACTCCCTTGGCTTCAATTGTCCTTCAGATAGATTCCAAACATGGCCCACAAGAGCTTTGTAATATGAATCGATCCTCACAGTGCATCAAATCTCCTCTGGCCACTCATCCCCCTCCCCTAAACCTCCATCCAGTGGTCTCCTCCACCATGCTTGGCTCCTTTCTGCTTCAGGCCAGATGCTGGTCTTCTAGCCTGGGACCCTCTTTGCCCCATTTCTTTACATCACTGGTAACAAATCTTCAAGTACACGAGAAGTATGCCACTTCCTTAGATTGGGGAGTCTATGATTAATACTTAGGATGCTGTCTGAAATTTCTTTTGATAAACGGTGTGTGTGTGTGGTCACACTCAACTTATATTTTTATGTTTTATATTTTTCCACATGGGAAGCCAATTTTTTACACCATTTAAAAAAATTTTTTTAATGTTTGTTTATTTTTGAGAGAGAGACAGAGAGACAGAGCATGAGTGGGTAGGGACAGAGAGAGATGGAGACACAGAATCTGAAGCAGGGACTCCAACTCTCAAACTGTGTGATCATGACTTGAGCTGAAATCAAAAGTCAGACGCCTAACCGACTTTGTCACCCAGGCACCCCAAAAATATTGTTTATTTTGGCCGTTTACACTTCATTGGATTTTTAGAATCAATTTATCAAGCTCTTCGAGGAAACTTTTTTGAGGTACTAATTGGAACTGCATTGAATTTTATAGATAAATTTTGAGAAATTTTAGACATTTCTGAGTTTTCACCCAGAAGAAAACATATGTTTCTATTTTATATAAATCTTCCTTTTATGCCCTTTGATAAAATTTTGTAATGTTCTCCATAAAGATCTTAAGCATCTGTATAATATATTGCTACATCACTTGTAGGTATTGTCACTTACAGATTTTTGATACTGTAAATAGTATTTTAAAAATTTTATTCTTTAATTGCTTGATGTTGATGTACAAAAGTAATTATTTCACACAAGATAATCTAATATTAGTAACTTTGAGGTTTCTTGTTAGTTCTAGTTGTTTTTCTTTAAATTCTGTTCGCTTTTTAGATAGATATTAATTTTGCCCACAAATAATGACAATTTGGTTTTTCTTTACCTATCCTTTTCATTTCTATTTTCACACATTATTGTGCTAACTAGGACTTCCAGAATAACGTCAAATAAAAGTGGCACACCAGTCCTTGTCAGGTTTCACCATTAAGTTTAATATTCGCTCTTGGCCTTTTTATAATTTCCTTTCTTTAGTTAAAGAAATTTGTCATAAACTTCTATTATGAATTAGTATTAGCATTAATAATTATGATTTGTATTACAAATGCTTTCTTTGCATCTATAGAGCTTACCATATGCCATAAAAGAGGATGGAGATTTTCCCTTCCTTTTATATTTTCTACACCAGTTTGTATACAATGAAAATTAGTTGGTTTTTGAAGAATTGTTAGAACTTGCCTGTAACATCACCAGGACCTATATATAGTTCTGTCTTTTCATTCCTTATTGACTTATTATCTCTCCAGATTTTCTTTTCTTTCATAGTGAAGTCAACTGGCTATTTTTAAAACTTGCTGTATGTTATATACAGTAGCCTGAATTTATACATGGTATGCAAGCTTTTGTTATTAACTTGATCCACCAGAATCAAAGCTGTGGATTATTTCTTTAAAAAAAAACATTTTGGGGCTTCTTTCTGTGAACGAGGGCTCTATTTTATTATACAATCTTGCTGGTTAACACTGATATGTGGAAGGCATCTTTGTATTCCGTTCTAATCACTTTGCTAAACTCCTGAAAATGTGCTCAGCATATTACCAGACTCAGCACCCTGTGACTGTAAAATGATATTTTTTTCCTTTGGTAGTCTAGACATAAAGATTACTAGGCCTATTGCATAAAGTATCAGAAGTCTATGCTTCCCCAGGGTTTCACTCTCCCAGAGACTTTTGGGAATCTCCAAGGAAGGTATTGATGTAAATAACTCTTCGTTGGTGGGCCCACTCACTTGGTCCTGCAGCCCATGCTCTGGACCACTACTTCTCTAAAGCCACTCACATCCCCTCTCACCTTGTAACGCATTTCATATCCTTCTCGGATTCCCTCCAAGCTTGGACATGATTCTCTCTTATGATTCCTAAAGTAGAGCTAGAAACAGGTTCTTGTGACTAACAAAACTTACTAGTGAGAATCTTTCAGAGAAGATGACCGAGGGAAACTAAACTAGACTTTCCAAAAACAATGGTCCAGACGAAAATGAAGTGGGACATCTAAGATACTTAAGGAAAAAGAATGTGAGCCAAAGGTTTTATAACTAGCCAAACTGACTTTCAATATCAAAGACTCTAAACAAACTATTACCAACATCTAAGAATTCAGGAAATTCCCTTATCGCTTTCCTGAATCTACTGGAACACAAACTTCAGACACATGACATATTTAGAGACATCAACATGAATACTGGTATATAATTGTTTATAGAACTAAGTTAAGTTGAAAGTTAACAAGGCAATGTCAGGCTCCTGGCTGACTCAGTTAGTAGAGGATGCAACTCTTAATCTTGAGGTCATGAGCCCACATTGGGCCTAGAGATTACTTTTTTTAAAAAGTTAACAAGGCAAGATTAGAGTGTGTAATATTTAAGTGCTCTAACAGTATAATTACAGTACAAATAAAAACTGGTTGTGGGGGAGGTAGCGGCAAAAGCATACACAAATTTTTAAAAATTATTTTCAGGGGTTCCTGGGTGGCTCAGTTGGTTGAGCATCCAACTCTTGATTTTGGCTCAGGTCATGATCCCAGGGTCATGGGATCAAGCCCCATGTCAGACTCCGTGCTAAGTATGGAGCCTGCTTAAGATTCCATCTCTTTCCCTCTGCCCCTCTCCCCTGTTCACGTTCTCTCTCTCTCAAAAAAAAAAAAAAAAAAAAAAAAAAAAAAAAAAAGATGGAAACCTAGAGCCCTGTGTTATCCATGGGGAAAAAATAAATAAAATTATCATCTATGATAATTTGGAAGGCAGACCAAGAGTCTATTAAGTCTGTAACTCAATGTAAAATAGTTGGAAAGAGAAAAAAATCTAGTGTTTGTTGACTGCTATTTTTCACTTTTAGCAAAGTATTACAAGAAGGAGATGAACTCGGGCAAGAATTGACTAGTCAGCTGAAGTGGAATGGAATAAAAAGACTTTCAAAATTCAGAGCTTCTGAGAGCTAGGAAAACTGAAGGTTTCTGTACTTCAAATATTAGAAGATAAGGTTTGTAGGTCAAAAGAAAAAGAAAGGAAAAGAAAAGAAAAGAAAAGGAAAAAAAAAGAAAAACAAGACACAGCCCCTGTGTGGCAAAGATATTACCAAAGATGTTCCCTTATTTCAGACATCAATGTAGATTCCATGAGGACAAGGAGGACATTAGGGCAGGTCTAGAAAAGAATTGGGGGCTTATGTACTACCACATGAAACTGACTTGAAATAGGTCAGAACCATGTCAAATTTTTTAGCAAATTCTATTTCTCAGAAACCACAAGCTTATGTCTATAATATTACTCTCACGCACCAGCAGAAAGTGGGTTCTCAAAGACGCACAACTCCTAATATCCACTCCATACACGGAGATGGGGAAAACAGACGAATATTCTCCAGGAAGGTAGAACCCAGGGCCACTGAGAACAATGGACAAGAAAGTTCCTTACAGGGGACCAACCAGAGTCTATCAAGGCATTTTCTTTTAGGGGTTGAGGGTCTTCCCAACACCTCCCCAACAGGATTCCATCATTGCTGTGTACCAGGGACTGCTTTGGGAATGTTTATTGAGGTTATCCTTTCCACTTTTGCATAGTGGGTGGGCAGATGGAGCACAGGTAACTTGTCTTTTATTAGTTCGAAGGGGTGCTGGACCTTGAGGAACCTATATGGACCTGAAGGAGATGTCTGAGCATCACCTGGAGATCCTAGACTTCCAAATAAATGCAACAACTGGATGAATTTTGGGTTTTCTCCCCTAGGGAGAATGTGAGTGTGTTTTATGTAAAGAATTATGCTGACCATAGGGGTTAATGGCAGAGATTGCTAGCTGTAAAAGAGATTGCCTGCGGGGCACCTGGATGCCTCAGTCAGTTGAGTGTCTACCTTCAATTCAGGTCATGGTCTCATGGTTTGTGATTTTGAGCCCCATGTCTGGCTTTGCTCTGACAATGCAGAGACTGCTTTGGATTCTTTGTCTCTCTTTCCCTACCCCTCTCCCCTGCTTGTGCTCTCTCTCTCTCTCTCTCTCTCGACCTCTCTCTCTCTCACTCAAAAATAAACATTAAAATTTTTCAGGAAAAGAAAAGTGATTGCCTGCAAAAATCCATTCTCTCATTCGTTCTGGGCACACAGCTAGTAGGCTTCATTTCTCAGCACCCCCTGCAGTGAAGTGACCAAATAAATTATCTTTCATGGAATATAACTGAAATGACATATGCCACTTCCCAGCATGGCTCATAAAAGCACCTCATACCTGTCCCTCTATGCTCTTTTTCACTACCAGTTGACTGATGTGGCAAGGCTTTAGATGACCCCCAGGTGTCATATGATGAAGTGGCAGAGTCGTCATCAACTTGGGTCCTTAAATGACTGTGGAAGAAAGCTGACATCGACTTGAATGTTATCATAATGGCTTTTTGTTTTCTAAGCCACTGAAATTTGGGGAGTTATTTTAATTGCAGTTTAGCATACTGCAACACCCGTTGTCAAAAAGTAGCAATGTGTATTTTGCACAATTAGTCAACTTTTCAAAGTAAGGCTATGGTTGATCCATTGATCCAAGACCTCTGTTACACTGTCCTTTACCCATCCCATCAAGGGATCCCATGAACAGATTACATTGTATGGTCTCCTCTTCTTCCTTAGGACCTTAATGTACTCTTAACCCCTCCTTTCCCTCCCTATCACCCCTCTCTCTCTCCCTCTCTCTGCTGACACCGGACTCTGCTGACATCCAACTCTACTTCCTCCCATGTTCACACACTAAATTCATGACCCCTGACATAACACAAGTCCAGTGCTGCCCAGCAATCCCATCACATTTCCGTAGTCCATTCACCAGATCACAGTCTATTGCAGAACTATTTCATATTTTCTTTTCTCTCCACAAACCCTAGTTCCTTCACCCTCCTCCTCACTCTCAGCTGATGAGTGTGAATTCTATTTCAACAAGAAAATTGAAGCCATGAGGGGAAAATTTCCATTAGCTCCCACTGCCGCCTCGACTGCCTACCTGCATCTGTTCCCATGTAATTTGCCTTCCTTCCTGGGTGAATTGTCTGTGCTCCATTCTAAAGCCAAAACCTCCATCTGCACACTGGGCACCATCTCCTCTCGTCTCCTCAGCTCTTTCCCTTCTCTCCTTCTCTCCTGCATCTTCAGAATTTCCCTCCACACTGGATCTTTCCCATCAGCATACAGAACATACTACAATATATCTCATTTTTAAAAAGCAAAAAACTTAACTCCACGCCCTCCTTCAACTACTATCTTCTTTCTCTGCTGGTTTTTATAGGTATGTCCCAGGAGGAAAAACAACAACAACTCTGTATTTACTCTCTTTTTTTCTCTAATTTCATTCTCTCTTGAATCCACTCCAGGCAGGGTTTCTTCCTCACTATGTCAATGAAACAGCTCATATCAAGATCACTGACAAGCTTCATGTTGCCAAACCCAATGGTCAATTATTAATCTTCATCTTATTCAACCAGAATTTGATACAGTGTGTTATTACTTTCTGAAATACTTACTCTCTTGGCTTCTAAGGAGCCCTCTCTCTTGATTGATTGCCTTCTTTGCTGGTCACTTCTTCATCTCCCCAGCATCTAAATTTTGGAGACACTATGCCTTGGGCGTAGTATCTTCTGTTTCCTGTTTCCTCTCTACACTCATTCTCTAGGTGATTTTGTTGTTTCATGGCTTTTAATACCATATCTATACAGACAGATCCCAAATTTCTATTTCTAAGCCAGACTTCTCTCTATAACCCCAGGTTTGTACATCCAACTGCTTTTCTGACATCTCCACTTGGGTGTTAAAACCAGCTTTCCCCAGAATCAAACTCCTGATTATTTAAGTCTGCTCAGTAAAAGTAATTTCATTTTTCAGTTTCTTAAGCCAAAACCTTCATCATCCTTGACTATTTTCTTTCCCTAACATCCTACATCGAGTGCATCAGCACATCCTCTTGCCTCTACCTTAAACTATACCCAGAAGTCAACCCATTCTCACAACCTCCCTCGCCATCATCTCTCACCTGGAATAGTGTAACAGTAGCCTATGATCAAAATTCTTCATTCCTGACTGACACTTACCCGACTGAGCCACCCAGGCACCCCTCTATACCTGCTATTCTTAAGGTTGAACTCTACCTATCAGATTATTTTGCAAAGCCATATGGCTCATTCCTGGAGACTTTGTTGATTTGGTCTGGAATTCAAGTCTTTTTTCTTTTTAATTGTCAGTACAGGCCAACCAGGCTTTGAACATATGCAGAGATTATTGCAAACAGATTAATCTTTCCTAGGAAGGAATCTAGTCTTGCATAAAGGAATTACTACTTTAAACAACTAAAAGGTGAATTGCATTATTGAGTTGGCAAGTGCTATATTTAAAAGTTACAAAAGACAATTGTTAGTTCAAGTGAAACTCAAAGTCCTCAAAGTGAATAACCTATAAGAGGTTTATGTAGAGCTCTGCAATGCCCTGTTATATATTTTGTAGAGTTTTCATTGAAGAATAGTGTTGGTGTTTCCATGTTAACTTTACCATGTCTTTCTAACTAAATGCTTTCCAAGCCAAATTCTTGGGGAATGGTAATAAAAACCTCTTTGAAAGGAGCTCATGGACTTATCTTTTTAGCAGTTTGTTCAGGATTAAGAATTATTATAAAATAATTTCGTTCATTCATTCATTCATTCAACAAGGTCACACAACAGTTATTTATCTAGCAATGCCATTCACTGTTCTAGGCACTAAATTCAGAGCAGTGAGCAGAAAAGTCCCCACTCTCATAGAAATTACAATATTATTGGTATGAGGGGTGAAGGGAGAGAGACATAAATACGTAAATGTGTAAGACATCAGGCTACAGAAAAAAAAAAAGTGCCAGAAAAGCAGGCAGGGGATGGAGTTTTATTCACATTTGCATCACCAGCATCCAGTGCTCTGAAAGACTAAGAGGATGAATGTATTCGTGACTTCATATGATAAACCCTACCTGCAGAATCTCTGAGCAGACATAACATTTGTTCCAGAGCCATAGAATGGGGTACGGTGGGAGCTTGCACACTTTTAGTTCCATTTCCTGCAAACTAGGATCTTGTGTGTTGGCTATAGACAGTTCCCAAAAGGAAAAGCCTTGGAAGACCAAGTCTTTGTTTTGGCCTCTATCTGCAACTTCCTGTATACTGAGCGTGGGCTTCAGAGAAACTTTGCTTCTTCTAAAATGCTGACATTTTTGTAAAGTTGAGAAAATTCCCGGTTTGATATTCTGTATTATCTAAAGCAAATTAGACCTCTACTTAGAACAAAGAAAGGAGTGTGCAAGTTAACATGATTTCTAATAAGCTTTCTTTACTCCTCTCAATGACCTTGGAGTGGAAGTCATCATCACCCACCCTTTTACTTTCCCTGGGTTACTTCATCCATCCAGTCATTTATGGTAGTTACTAAATGCTTCGCTGAGCACAGTCAGCACTTCTTATTGCCAGATACTGCACTGTGTTGGCAGAGTTTTGGCTGGGTCTTTCCTCAACAGTTCCAGGAAGATTGTATCTTTACTTGCAGCCTTCATTAACCCTGAGCAGAAACAGAAACAGACATGCCCAAAGGCTAAACCTAATATCTTTGTGAAAATCGTGAAAAACAGTGTCACTTTTCCCTTGTCAGGGCCCTCTGATAAGACCTTTCTGAACCACACTCCGTTAGGTATCAGAAGATATGGTTGCCCCCGGCCAAGCCAACCCAGGAAGAGCCAGCTCCAGGGGTGGAACCAAAGACCGAGAGAAGACAGAGGGTGACCTAGTTCGTGACAAATGAATCTCTGAAACAGGACTAGATTGAAAGTCAGCAAAGTTGCTCAGGGCTGCGTTACCACTTCTAAGGGGCCCTAGACACTTTTGTCTTCAGGGCCCTCTTCCTCCTTAAAATAATATAAAAAATTATATTTTATGACTGTGTTACAAAGATGAATACAATGCATACTGGATTCATTGTTATAGGTTAACTATAATAAGAGTTATTTTTGTTATTGTTGTTCTTATTTTAAAATAAATTAAAATGTGAAGAGTTTGTGGGTCTGATGCCTTCCTGCTTCCATTGCCTGTCCTGCCCACTGACGTCGTCAGAACACCTTGGTCAGCTACAGAGTGAGGCCTGATGTGACAAACCAATGGCCTTCTAATGTTTGCTTCCCCCTTGTTCCTATGGGAGCTGGGTTAGCTGCCACTTCTTGAAAACTGCCCCTCCTGAGGCCATCAGTGACCTCCAGGTTGCCAATACTCATGGACGATGGTCAATCCTTATACTTCAAACTTTTCTGGGGCATTTGGCACCATTCTCTATATAACTCATTTTTATTGAGTACCCACATATTTCAGACTGTATCTCAGGTTTTGGAGGCATACTTAACTAAATAGATAAGATTCTAGCCCTCAGAGGGCTTTTTGTCCAGGAAGGAATCCAGATAAATAAGCACCAAGTACAACATGTTTTGGGGATACTATAAAAGCCCAAGGGCCCCTAATTTGAACTTGAGGTGTCAAGAAATGTTTCCTGGGGTGCCTGGGTGGCTCAGTTGGTTAAGCGTCCGACTTCAGCTCAGGTCATGATCTCATGGTCTGTGGGTTCCATAGCTCAGAGCCTGGAACCTGCTTTGGATTCTGCGTCTCCCTCTTCCTCTGCCCCTCTCCTGCTCATGCTCTGTCTCTCTCTCTCTCTCAAAAATAAGTAAACATTAAAAAAATTTTTTTAAAGAAATATTTCCTAAGACCAGAAACATAAATAAGAGTTCTCTTGGTAGGGGGAGAGTAGAGTGCTTTAGGTTGAAAGAACAGATGCACACAGGCTTAGTGATAAGAGGACCAAGTGTGCCCTGTGCTAATAGAAAGTGACCCCACATGGCTGAGGCTTAGAGTGTGTGGTGGGGAGGGGAGTTTGCACTGAGAGTGTCATGAGCACACTGGCACCTTAAAGATGTCTCTGGTGTCAGTATGGAGGATGAATTGGGTGATATTGAGCTCAGAGAGATACTGACTCCTGGGAGGCTGTGGGTGAAAAGCCTGTGCATGACCTAGGCAAGAGATAGTAATGCTCCGAACCAGGGAAGCCGCAGAGGTGAAGGAGAGAAGTGGACAGGCTGGAAATATTGCATTAACTGGAGTTGGTGACAGCCTGAATTTGGGGATGCAGGGGGAGAAGGATGACATCTATCTGGTTTCTTACTGGCAGAAAACAGTATCCTCTGTGCTGACTAAGTGGAAAAGGGTTTGTTACAAGACGTTAGGAGACAGCACAAGTTTTAGGAAGGCCAGAAAGCCCAGTCTGGAAGGCTTACAGAGCAGTGCCCACTGTACTGTACCACAGGAATGCTGGAGCAGAATCATTGCTGCATGTCATTTGGCTCCCATGAGACTAGGAACTAGACACCAGAAGCTCTACCCCTAGTCATCCCAGAAGAACTGGTTGTCCCTGCTTTTGCAGTTGCTACAAGAGGCTGCTTCCCCCAGCCCAGTGGCAGCCATGTTGCTCACTTCTGCCTCCTATTTTCATGAAGGTGCAAATGCTTGACTGCATCTGGGTCACATGTTGAACCAACTGTTATGCCCAGAATTCAGGGACCCCAAAAACCACCAGGGAGCTGAGTCCGATGCAAGAACAAAGAGCCTTTATTCGAGCTAGCTCGCGCTCAATCTCCTACCTGGACCGATGCAGCGGTGGGTCGGGAGAAAGAGAGAGTTCCAAAGGCGCAAGAGTTTTTTTAAAGGAGTAGTGGGAGGGGTGATGGTCGTGGCCCTAGCCTATTGGCTGAGGAAGGGTCAGGGTCCTGTTCCTTTCCAAAGTGGGAAACATGTGTCTCTATTTGGGGGGATACAGGTGCTCTAAGGATTGGTCCCAGCTGGTCTGGTGAGAGGTGGAACCTGATTAATTGGTCCGGGCTGGTCTAGTGAGGGGTGGAACCTGATTGATTGGTCCATCCTAGTCTTTTGGAGTCCCGATTTGCCCTTACACAACCAGATTTCCAGGAAGCTTGGGGAAAGTGGTTCCTGGCTTTGTAGCGAAGCAAACCATAGAGGAGTTGGAATTGATGCTGAGTGAGTCCCTTACACTTTCAGTCACAGCTGGTATCTCTGCACCAGCACCCTCACCTAAACAATGTAAGGAAGGTGTTAGAACTCTCAGAGATGAGGCTCAGAGGTCCAATAACTCATCCCAGGTCAGTGGTGGGGCAGAGTCTTGCTGAATCCACATCTAGGCTCTTTCTGTTCCCTCAGGCTGTCATTCAAGACTCACCTCTGTCCTCACCTCCCCTAGAAAGGCTCCCCCATCCCTCCCAGACCAGAGGATGCAGGAGATGCTGCCGGCTTCCCTAATGCCCTGGGCAGATTTGTAGGCAGACCTACTATACCGCTTTCTCATGTTCACTTAGATATATGTTGACCTCAACCTCACCCACCAAACCTGCCCTGCATGCTTTTCTAGTTATCATTGAAAGTTTCACTTATGCCCAAAACAAGAATAATGTGATGAGCTCCTGTGCACAGCACAGGATGACAATCCGTGACAACAATCTCCATTTGCTACCTGGTATCCCAAGCATTCCTTATTCCTGTTGACCCAGCCTCCTTCTGTGCTGGCCTTTGTTTGATCCCTGTCTTCTGCTCTGTGAGCCTCATCCCACTCAGGAAACCTCACAAACTCATGATCTAATGTCTACACAAACTCCTTCCACTCCAATTTTTCCCAAGTACTTGAGATAGACAGTGGTTCCATCTTCCCAATACCATTTTTCTCATTTATTAAATAAAATGGAACATTTGGACAAGATGATCTCTTTCTGCAACAAAATTCTAGGGTGGATTCTGAGATTTTTCCTTGGGCAGGGCAGTGCTTCGGCTTTGGCTCAGGAATAGTGCTGGTTGTAAGAATTCTTTTAATTGGATCCTAGCTATCAAGATTTGTCCTTTTATGAGTAATCCTCCTCCTCTGCAGTCTATTTTGGGAGTCTCTACCAACAGCACTCTCATTTGCATTCATATCCCCTCCCCACCACAGGTACCTGTACAATTGTTTCCTAATACTCTGCCAGCTGCTTGATTCTTGCAAAGCCAAGTTCTCCTTTGGGAGTTCTGACAGTAAGTAATAAGGACACAGAATGTGATGCTTCTCCCTAGCCTGGACTCAAAAAAGGGGGCTTTGTCAGGGAAATAATTTTCTCACTTCAGAGCAACTAACTCACTTTACAGCAAAGGATATGGCCAATGAGTTTGAACTAGGATCACTAGTCCCACCCCACTGGGGCAACTGGACAGCTCGAAGCACCAGGTTAGAGATAAGATGTGTGTTATCCTCCAGGATGCAGTATGCTCCCCAAATCAATGACCATTATATGGTGCCATGTCCCCAGTAGTTAGAGCTCAATGATTTGGGCCCCAAGGAATAGATGCACAAGTGGCCTTGCTTACTATAACATCCAATGACACTGCAAGGGTTGTGCTTCTAGACCCCAGTTGCCTGCAGCAGCAACTGCACCTCACCTCACTCTTTCCTCGCCTCCTCTCCCTCTCAGTCCTTCACCATGTTCCTGAGATTATCTTCCAAATCAACTCCTTGTACCTGAAGCTAAAGTGTGTTCTGGGGAGATGCAAGCTTGTACCTCACAGATTCGTGAGGAGGAACAAATGAGAGAATGCACTGAGTGCCATGTCTGTTTTAGAGTAAATGCCCAGTGAATACCAGCTACCACCATCCTCATCCTTGTCCTCACCCTCATCATTATCATTATCATTCACTGAACTCTTGCAAGAGAGTTGAGATGACCTTGTTCAAAGTCTTAAGAGAGGTGACATTGACATATCAGGCTTCCTCCTTCTTCTTCTTCCTTCACACACCAGCTTAACACAACACTGAAAAAGTCTATAAGCAAGGAGCAAACTATTGATAATACTAATAGCTATCATTTATAGAGTGCCGACTCTGCAAATAGGAACTGTACTCATTACTTTGTACCCATGACTGTAGCATAACACGGTCTCAACAGCTTTACCAGACAATAGTCCAGGGCAGAATTACAATCTTAATAACAAGAGACAACATATATTGGGCTTTTACTATAAACTGGAGAGATTTCTGGGTGCTTTACATGCATGTAGTAATGTAATATCTTCCCATTTTACAGGTGAAGAAATAGTCTCAGAGAGAGGAAGGGACTTACTCATGACCGCACAGTCTGGACAAGGTGGAATCTGGATCAAAACCCAGATCTAGCTGACTTCAGAGAGCTTGCCCTTTCTGCTAGACCGCAGTATTCTCATCGTCACTGAAATTTCTCTAGATGAGACAATTTATCTGGGGGATTTATATTTTTCAGGGAACAAAACATTATTCACAGGAACTAAAAAGGCGACTATCACTCAGCTCAACAAGCAAAGTTTGCAGGAAATCTAACCCTGCAACAATAATTTTAAGGAACAAGAAGACATGAGTCACAGTCCAAAATAGCAGAATAAAGCATGGGATTCTGCTTACGCCAAAACTGATGCAGGGACTAGTTTCAACTGTAGCAGACGTGGGAGGGGATGTGTAAGTTGAAATGTCTGGAGAAAAATGGGCATCGTAGACATACTAAAATGAGTATTTTCTAATAAGCACCTAAAAGATAGAAATGTATGTGTCTAGTTGATAAATTTTTATCATATTCCACCCTTAGAAATTTATTTTTAATCCATAATTTGTACCATGTTGGACTCATTCTTAGAAAATTAAAATTTGGCCTTGCCTTATTTTCTATCCACTGAGGTCTTCCAAGTTAAGGTTGTATATTATCCCAAAGCATTCTTACTATCTACGATAGAATAAGAAAGCAAGAGTTGTTTTAGCAGTTCTTCAAGCTATAACAAACTGAACTTGATAAATTCTCCTTTCCCCATGTTTATTTGCAATCATTACAATAGCTAATATTTTCCAACGGTTTGTTGTTTGTCAGGATCAGAGCTAAAAACCTTATGTTATTTATTTAATTCATATAATTCATTTAATTCATGTAACAACCATAAGAGGAAAAAGTATTATTTTTTTCTTCATTTTACATAAAAGGGAACCATAGAGTAAAGAAGTTAAAATCTTACACAATATCATAACAGCTGCCCTGTGGGGCTACTGAGATTCAAATCCATGATTATTCAGTGTTTTTTAGTTTGAAAGTGTTATCCATCCAGTCAATACCAATTGAAAGCAATGGGACCCAAACCTTTAAGTTCCAAAGTGGCTAAAATCAGACTGAAAGTGACCTGATGTATTTCTGAGTTCTCAACAGGAAGAATTAAGATCTGTCTAGAAGTTAACATCTTAATAAACTGCTCCAAGGAGCTACTTCTGTAGAAGGAACAGGGAACTCACTCTTCATGACTGTGGTTTGCAGATAAATTCCTTCCCTGTCACACTGTAGAAGCCATCACAAGGAGTTAAAACAACAGATTAAAAAACCAAATGCCTTTTCAAAACAGAGTCAGGAGGCACTCTCACACTATAGGCTTACAAATCACCTGCACCACTCAGTGGCCCTGGGCTGACCTAGTCATTAAAGGTAGTTCTGGATTTGCTAGGAACCAAGAAACTAACTCTAACAAACACATCATTTCCTTAGGCTATGTTAGTACATCTGACATTCAGATACTAAAAGCTGTTTCCAGCTTGATTGTTAAAAACTGAAATAAAATCTTGAAAAAGTGAAGGTACATGACAGATATGTCTTCATAATAAAGATCCTCAACTCAGCTTGATCTTATGGCAGTTACTCGGCACTTCCTACTTGGCGACTTACCTTTCCTGAGGCTGCTTCCCACCCTCAACACGCCAATAGTCCTTAGTCCTTCTACTCAAGGACCTCTGATGATTTGAAGAGTCATCAGGCAAATAGACAAACACTCCCCAAAATAAAACTTGCCCACCTCATGGCAGCCACTTACTGCAGAGGAAACGTCTCTTAAATACAACAAAAGCTGTCTTAAGAGGTGTGCTGGTTTTGAGAGACGTTTGTTCTCAAGAAAGCAGTGTATTGCCACCACAATCTAGATTTACACTCCTTACCTTGAGAGAAAAAAAAACACCCGAAATAACATATTTAGGGTCTCCGTTGACCCATTATTGGCCATTAGGAATGCTAATAACAATCTTTTACCATTATTTCAATTGCAAGAGTCAAACCCTTTGGACGGAAGCCTCAAACATATAAGAAGGTAGGTAGTAGTGGAAATCCAGAGAGTGTTTTTTGTTCCCCCATCCCTTTTTTTAATTTGTTGATTGATAACTTGATCCCGTTCATGGATTTGCTACCTGCCGAGAAACAAAAAAGGAAAACAAACAGGCCTTCATATGCATGATATGGATTTTAAGAACTATGAATCTTAAACAGGAAATTTTTAAACTCATAAGAACTAAGCCTGTTGATCAAGTAGCCACTATTCAAGTTATATTCCTGGTTCAGTGCTTTCTCTAAGTACTATCCTGGCATCTTGCTAAGTCATCAAAAATACCTGAGCTACATCAGTTTCAATCTGACAGAAATATTTACTTTGAGTTATGATTGAGTGTCAGGTCCTTGGCCATAGGGGGAATTTCTCTGTAACTTAACATAAAAATAAAACTCTGTTGATGACATTTTCAATGTCCTTCATTTAAGAATCCATGCTGTAAATTCCTCTTAGAATTTAGGAATGCACACACAGGTAGCACTCACAAATTAGTTTACAATAAAACTCCAAAGTGCTTCTTTCTCTTGGTTTTTAGAAAGATGAGGGAAAAAAATGAAATCAGCAAACACTTTCTTCTTACTTACTAAAACAATTATTTGACTATTTCCCTGAATGATTTCCAATTCTTCCTGTTATTTTTATTTAATTTCCTTGTGTATATCTTATATATAAGACATACGTGTGTTTTTAAGTTACAATTATCTACACATCCTTCTTCAAATGAGAAATAAATTCCTATCTAGATATCATAGATAGCCCATAAAAAAATTCCAGGGATGGTCAGAGTAGACTGTTGTTCAGGTCTCTGACAGAGTCCAACTCTTCAGATAGCATCAGATAACTTGTAGAGAAGATGTTCTGGACCCCCCAGACCCCTAAGATGATCTACTACTGTATAACAACCCCAAAATAGGCTTAAAAACAATCATTTATTTTGCTCATCAATATGGGGGTTAGCTTGGAGCAGCTAACCAAGTAGGGGTGATTTTTCCCAAATGGACATTTGCAAACATCTGGAGACTTTTTTTTTAATCTAATTGTATTTATTAAACAATTCATAGATCAGGAAGCTTCCCATCTAGCAAGTACATGGGAAGTTCTGGGAACATTTTTAGTTGTTAAACTGGAGTGAGTAGTGAGTAGTGGCCAGGGATGCTGCTGAATATGGCATAATGCTCCTACAAGGAACTACCTAGCACAAGACTGAGAAGCCCGAGTTAGGCAGTTCTCATCTGAGGTCTCTAATGAAGTTGCAGTCAGGTGGTGATGGAGCTGTGTCATCTCGAGTGCATCTTCGTTCACATGTCTGGTACCTGGGCTAGGAAGACTCAAACAGTTGGAAACTAGAGCAGCTGGGGATCCTCAGGAATCTCTCATTTCTATGCAGTTATTTTATATATTGTCTCTGCAGGACAGGTGTAGGGTATCCGAGCTTCTCACCTGGTGGCTGAAGGCTCCCAGAGTAACTCCCTTCAGAGATTGGTAGAAGCTTGAATGGCCTTTCTAACTCAGTCTTGGAAGTCCCTCAGTGCCACTTCTACAGTAACAAAGTAACAAATATCCCCAACCTCGTGGTGTCAGCAGAAGGGAAGAGGAGAACCTGAACTCCCACCCCTATTTGGCAGTAAAGAGGCAGCACCATCACATCTGTGGAAGCCAACTAAAATATATGATTTACATAAGATTTAGAGTCTTATAAAAGAATACCCAAAGTGTCCAGGTTTGAGTCAAAAATCACTTATACCAAGAAATACAAAGGTCTCAAACTGAATGAGAAAAGGCAATCAACAGTTGCCATCACTAAGATGACATAGATGTTAGAATCATCTGACAAGGACTGTAAATCAGTCATTATAAAAATGCTTTGACAAGCAATTATGAAAATGCTTGAAACAGATGAAACAATGGAAATTCTCAGCAAAGAATTAGAAGATACAAAGGAAAAAATGCAGATTTAGAACTGAAAATTACAGAAACCAAAATAAAAAACTCAATGAATGGGCACAACAGAAGAATGGAGGGGACAGAAGAAAGAATCAGTGAACTTGAAGATACTAATTGGAAAAATAACCACAACAACAACAACAACAAGACTGAAAAAAATAAAGCCTCAACAACATGTGGGACTATACCAAGTCCCAGAGGAGAAGAAAAGAAGACTAAGGCTGAAAAAGTATTCAAAGAAATAATGGCTAAAAGTTTCCTAAATTTGGCAAAAGAAAATAAAAACTATAAAACTACATACTAAAAAGTTACTCTGAGTAAATTCTAGATAAGATAAACTCAAATAAATCTACGCCAGGATATATTATGGTCAAACTTCCGAAAACTAAAAACAAAAATATAATCTTGGAAGCAGCCAGAGAGAAACAACGCACTATCAGTACAGGAAAAAACAATAGAAACAATGGATTTCTCATTGGAAATCATGGAAGCCAGAAGAAAGTGGCACAACATTTGCCAAGTGCTGAAAGAAGAGAATGATCAACCCAAAATTCTTCATCTGGATAAGGTATCTTTCAAGAATGAAGAGTAAATCAAGGTATCCTCAGATGAAGGAAAACTAAAAGAATTCATCCCTACCAGACCTACACTAAAAGAAAGAATGGATAAAGCGAATTTTAACCAAGATATCAGGAAGTATGGAAGAACATACTAAGAGGGAAAATATGATAAATAAAACAGAATTTTCTTCTCCTCTTGAGTTTTCTGAATACTGTTTGATAGTTGAAGTAAAAATTTTTAACACTGTCTAATGTGGTTCTCAATGTATGTAGCAGAATTAGTTAAGACACTTATATTATTGGTAGAGGAGGGTAAAGGGATGTAATGGAAGTAAGGTTTCTAGACTTCACTCAAATTGGTGAAGTGTTGACACCAGTGGACTTTGATAACATATGTATGTAATACTTTATTGCTCACTACACTAAGGGAGTTAAGCTGATTGGACCCAATCTCTGAGCAGAACAGAGCCTTGATGTTATATTGGGTTTGGATGCAGCACAGAGTTCAAGATTTGGCAGACTTTCAGTAAAGGGTTTACAACCCGTAGAAGCATAGTTACTTGGGTAAGACTCTTGTTGGTTGATTAGCAGTCCTGATGTGTATACTAGAGTGAGTCCATCACTGATTGACTTTTAGAAATGAGGGACTAACTGTGAGTGGTTAATTCATTTACCATTAACTGCACCTTCAACTGAAATTTGTTGCCTTGATTTATAGGAACAGGTTAAAACTGGTCCTGGTAGCCATTTGCTACCATGGCTATAGGAAAATCCATTTTTCTCTAAGTTTCTAGGAACTCTTATCATTTTAACTGGTGTTGCCATTTGAAAGTATGTACAATTAACCTTATTTCTAATTTTGAAAGTCTTTTGCTCCTAAGAAAAACATGAGGTAGAATGGGGAATGTTTACTGGGGGAGATTGGCTATATCCTTTCTCTTAGCCTATTTGTGACCAATTTTCTCCCTTCTTCTGATAACAACATTCATCCCTCCACATGCATCCATCCCTCATATCTTTGGGGAATTCTTCTTTCCCAAAGCAAACATGTGGTCCTGATGAGAGCTGTCAATCTCCCAGCCATAGACATGTTATTCAAGCCTAGCTAAGCATAATACCACACTTCCTTGATTATAGTGACTGGTCCAGAAATAGGCTTACATGAGGCCAATCAAAATCTTTTCTCTACTGTAGCACCCATAGCCCTTCATTACATGGGTATTGTTCTACAACTGACTCCCCTATTAGACTGAGCTCCTTGAAGGCAGTCACCATGTCTGATTTACTGATGTATATACATGGTTATCATGATGCTGGCTGATGATTACCATGATGTTAGCATCTAAGAGGTGCTCAGTAAATATTTCTTGACTGTTTGAATAAATGGGAAATGAGTCAATGAGTGAGTGGGTATTCCACTATTAATTGTAAAAAAATGGCAATTGTAGAAACTCTCAGAAAAATCCTGGGGAAAGTCTTCCTAGCTCTCCTAAGAACCCCCATCCTGTCACCATCGATAGAATGATGAGTACACTGTGTAGCCCACAGCGGGAAGTCCAGACTGCTGAGCCTAGGAGACACCATACATCTATGTTGTCTGGGCCAACTCTGTAGTTTCTGAAGACATCACAGCTGGCCCTCAGATTGTCCCTATATTCATTTCCATCAGTCATTCTGAGCATAGGGAACAATTCTGGTTGTGTGCCAGTCAGGCTGGGAGACAATAGGGACTCGAGATGACATGTATCTTCCTCAGAACTTCTCCCTGCTCAAAACTTAGAATAAGAATTGAAAAGCACTGGACTCAAAGGAGGCAAGCAATTTGGGTTCTTGTCCTGACTTGGTTACTACCTCACCCTTGAGTAAGCCACTTAACTTCTGAAGGACACAATATCTTCATCTGAGAAATGATGTGGTTCTTTTCAGTTCTGGACTCACAATTGTACTGCCTCTGAGTGTCAAGACTGGAACATAGGTGCATCTCCAAGACTAGTGCTATGGCCGGGAGATGATCCGATGTCTGAATGTGGTGGACGTCCTTTCCACTTGTCTTTTATCTTCCCCTCAGCCCCTTTGAAGGGACTTGAGAGATGAGCTAAGTGAAAGCCTCCAATAACTCAGAACCTGTCTACTTGGGAAAATGTCATCTCCAAGGTCAGTGACTGCTGAGAGATGCTACTTTAGGGCTGATTGGGAATCTCAGTGACTGGCTTCAACAAGAAATGTCCGTGCATTTACGATGCTTCCTTCACATCTTTTCGCACGAAGTTTTCCGAATTTGATACACAGAGTATATATCTTTTTAGAATTTTCATGAATTTGTTGGAATGTGACATACACGACAATATTACTGGCGGTGTAATTTTGGAGGATTGGAACAGTATTTGGTGATATAATTCAATGAATAATGATAATAGATAATATTCTCATATTTTATGATGTGGCTGAAGAATAATTATGATGAGGAATTGATAATGCTCACAGAAATGTATTTGAAAGTCAGTGGAGAAAAATGAAGTTCACAGATACCATCCCCAATCTAGATGTTATTTTAAAATGTTTTCCAAGGAAAAGGAGCTGAGTTACAAGCCTGTCATCTTTACTTTTTTAGATGCATAAAAAAATACAATCCAAATTTGTTTTTTTTTCATTTCTGAATAAACGAGTGGTCTGTTGGAAGAGAGGCAATGTCACAAAATCTTAGAGCAAAAAATGACTTTTCAGGATAAATTAAATTAATTCTTTAATTTTGCAAATAAGACTGCTTGATGTCTGTAATGGATGTTATAGAAGCTGCTCAAAGTCTGACAGCTAATTAGCAGCTTCAGGACTGAACATGACTCTCATATAGAATGTCTCTATATCTATCCCTCTCTCGATCTAGACCTTAACATCTACCCTAACTCCCAATATCTAGTGGATATCTTTACTGCACCAGTATTTCCCACATTTCAGTAGTTAAAAATTCCTAATATATGCCACATCCACTCACCATCTTACTACAATTTATTTGTTTTCTTTAAACTCACTGACATCTTTATTTAAATTTATTTAAAGCAACATTTATGGGGCACCTGGGTGGCTAAGTCCGTTGAGCATCTGACTTCAGCTCAAGTCATGATCTCACAGTTCATGATTTCGAGCCCCGCATTGGGCTCTATGCTGCCAGCACAGAGCCCAGTTCAGATCCTCTGTCTCCCTCTCTCTCTGCCTCTCCCCCGCTCTCTCTCTCTCTCTCTCTCTTTTTCCCAAAAATAAAATAAACATTAAAAATGTTTAAAGCAACATTTATGTCACTAATGTAAGTAGAAAATCAGTATTACTTGCCATAAATGGGTGGTAAGAATGATCATTTTGTGTCCAAGTGCCTATTGAAGTTTACTTGTGAAACTTTGTGAAACCCCTTTCTCTCTTAGGCTGCCTTGCCTGTGAAATAATAGGATGTCAAAGTTCTTAAAAGATTAGGGATCATGGGCCTAAGATAAAAGTAATCATCAAGATACACACGCAGCGTTTTAAAAAGTTAGAATATATTGGATTATTAGAGGAAAAATGCTTTCCCTTGTACTGCAATACCTTCCCTTACCAGCTCAGATAATTGGCTGTTGGCTTATAGAGGTGAGAGCCCTTGAAACCCTTCAGGATGTGTTTCAAGGAAAACAATTCTTGGGGAGAGGTTGTAGCTGTTGCACAAATAGAACCTGAAGTCAGGAAAACACTTCTGTTTGGAGCAATGCCTACTCTACCACCTGCTAGCGATGTGATATTAGACTAGCTTTTGTGTCTCAGGGTCTCAAACGTTCTTCACTTCAAAACATGGAGACAATCAGCGCCTTTTAGAGTTTTCATGACAATTTATGAGGAAACATGTATATGATAATTAGCCTGGTACGAAGAACACAATGAACACTCTCGATACACTTAAGTACGGGTACGGCTGCTTTCCAAAAGTTCACCTTACACCTCTTTGCTTTTAAGAAAGACTTATATTAACACCTGTTTTTGCTAACCAAAAGAAATCTGGAAGAGAATTTTTGCTTATACAAAAAAAATGCATAAAGCAAAAATAGCATTCAGCATTTATATGCTGCAAGCTGTTTATAAGGGCAGTGCTCATCCCCAACAGTGAGGGGAGCCTCCAAGCTCTTTCTTGGGAACCACACGCAGCATCTCAGCATCAAGCCCCCACAGAGCTATGAACTGTGTCTGTGAGCATCTGTGCTTTATCTTAATTTGTTTTGTGCATCTGTTAGCAAGATGTGTTCTAAGGTATCAGAAAAGCCTAAAAGAGGTGATTTTGGGGGTCTGGGAATGCCCACACTTTTTTCTTTATGAATAAATGGTAACTGCTTTACACCATTTTACTTAGGAGAGGTTTCCTAGGTAGTGGGAGAAACCTGTATATGGAAAGTTTATTTTCTCCTCCATTCTCCCTTTTCTGGAATCTGATGCCTTTCAAGGTTTTTGTAATATAATTCAAAGATAGGAAACAAAGAGATTCTTTGAACATTAGAAGAGATAGTCTATTTTTATAGCATTTTTTTCAAACAAGGAAACTGAGCTGTAGGATTCATATGAGTAATATGTCCGCTATGCAGATAGTAAGTAGTGAAACCAAAACACTCTGTCTTCAGAGCTTATGGTCCTAATAATAATGCAGTCTACACTACATAATGTAGTGTATAAAGATGGTTACAAATTCTTTGACACCTTCCACCAACGGGTGGATTCTATGGTCCCTTCCATAGCATCTGGCTTGGCTCTGCGATTATCTAATACAATGTGGAGGAAATGACGGGCCAGTTTCTCATCCCAAGTCTTAAGAGACTAGTAGCTTCCATTTCCTATTTTTATAGATGCTCATTCTTTGAGCTCTGAGTCTGCATATAAGAAATCAGACTACCCTGATGGATAGCTCATATGGAAGAGCTCAAGAGGACATAGAGAGGGTGAGCAGCCCAGCTGAGTGCAATCTTCCAGCCATCCCCACCAAGGCCCTGGACATGTGAATAAAGCCCTCTTAACCCTCTGGAGAAAACTAGCCACCAGCTGAATACCAGCGTGACCCCAGGCAGTGCCAGAAGGACCAAAATAATCCTCTAAGAGAGCCCTGCTCAAATTCTCAACTCATGGATTGTGAGCTGTTTTACACCACTGTGATTGGGAAGGTTTGTTAGCACAGAAACTAGAACAAATATTTCATGGGATTCTCATACTACCATCTGAATAGGTAGCATTTTTCCATTTTATGGAAGAGATCATGGTGTAGTAAGTATCTTCCCCAAGGTTCCACACTGCTAAACAGCAAAGCTACGTAACAGCTGGGTTTCTGGACTTAGCCCATGCTTGTCTACCGCTGGATGCTTCCTCCATGTGCTGCAGAGAAAGAACTCCAGCGTTGCCATGGCAGCCACGACTCCCCACTGGGGTCCAGGGCAACATGGTACTTGCAAGGGTTCCAGCTAATCCCAGCTCCCTCTTTGCCTCACTTCCTATCTTCATATCACTGCCAACCCTACCACCCTAGACAAGCCTATCTTCTCCTATACTATCTCTGTGATCTTCAGCAAGTTACTGAACATAAGCTGAGTATATATAAAGTATCAGCTGCTACTATGACTTTGATTGCAACCCTAAAATCCTTTTCATAGTCAAATATCATAAGGAATAAGAACTCTGGCCTCTGGGCCTACCATAAGTACACACAATTCTCCAACCAAATATAAACAGCAGATCCAACTAGTAGCCCTCTTGTTAATCAACATATATAATTTATGATTCATCTTTGCTGATGTGTGTACATTTACTGCGTTGCTTCAGATGGATGCATGAGACCTTTTGGTATATGCCCACCACTTTTATCTATATATAATGAGCCTACTATGTTTCAAGATCTGTGCTAAAGTCTTTATATTTATTTTATTTAACCCTTACAAGAACACCATGAAAAGTATTTTTAATGAATTTACATGCAATTTTATGATTCCATCACCTTAGAAACTGTTCAAGGTGCCAAGGTCATCTGGCTTAAGAGGAGGAAGATTCAAAGCTTCTCCTCAGAGTGTTGTATGTGAGCCAATTTGACAATAGATTATATTCATTAAAAAAAAAGAAAAACCTTCTCCTCAGAGGCAGCTATTTTATAACAAAGAATTGGACACCGAGAAGCAAAGGACAAGAAAGAGAAAAGTGAGGAAAACATCAGATTTTAATTCATTTTTTTCATTTACTTCCTGAGTAAATTTATCAAGCATCACCTATGCACCAGTGCTTTATTCTGGGTCCTCCAAGAAGCAGGCGCCAAGTCAGGATTAAATGTGCAAAAAATTTACTATGGGGAATAATTGGGAGGGTGCCAGGGAAGGCTGAGAGAGCCGTCAGACCATGATGCAGATCTGACTCTGCGTGAAAGAAGGAAGCAAGGTTGGGTGGATGCTTCCTAGATAGCCATCCAGCTTAAGAAGAGTCAGGCAAGGCCATGGAGGTGTCTTCGAGCCACGGTTGCTCATCAAGGGAGTCCTACATCTCTTGGGAATGGGCCTGTTTAATCTCTGCCGTGCACACCCAGCCAACATCTGGGAGCAGACCATGAGAGACATGGCTTTGGTACAAACTCAACAATAGTTTTCAGAGCCAACCAGGACTTTTTTTTTATCTACCAAAAAAGGGAAAAAGAGCTCTATTGTGGAAGAGGGGAGACTTCAGCCCAGCCTGTTCCTAACCTATTAAGCATCCTCCAGGAGCCTTTCTGCCAACCAGAGCTTAGGCCTTCTCACCTGAACTCCCAAATCTGGAGGGATGCACAAGGAATGAGAGAATTTTTAAAACTTATTCAACCAGAAACATTCCTGGCTGGTCTGTACCCCCCCCCCCACTCTCATTGATTAGTTATTGAAGTAGAGACCTTCACCGTCTTAACCCACTTGTTTTTTTGTTTTTGTTTTTGTTTTTGTTTTTTTTATCACCTTAGCTCCAATGTGTGGAATGGATCAAAGAGAGGCAAATTAGAAGCAAAGAGACCACTTAGGTGCCTGGACTGAAGTGGTGGCAATGGAGGTGGGGAGAAGAGAATTGGTTGAAAATAGATTTTGGAGACATAATCCACAGGATTACTGGTGGATTACACATCCCTGACTTCAAAGATAACACACCTGGACAGACTGGAGTACAATGTGTCAGAAGGCCATCACAATTTAGAAACATTAGATGCTGTCGCTCTTTAGCTTCTACCACAACCATACCATGAAGATGCCATCTTGAAGGATGGATCTAACCCCATGCAATCATGTATCATCCCGTTGTGATTTCCATAGAAAGACCCATCGCTGTCACTTGCGTTAGTTGATACTGTTAGGTTTTTGTTTGTTTGTTTGTTTTCTTATCAAAATGAGCTCATCTACTGAAAGCAAATGAGAACTCAAAATTGTTTGTTTTAAAAACCATTTGGATAATAATGTTAGAGCTCAGCAATTTTAAATTAAGGAGAGAAAATATCCTAAAATAGGAAATTCACCCGAAGTTTGGAAAGAGGGTATACAAAGCACATACCAAACATCACTGTGAACTTTTTATGTCTAACAACTGAGATACCCCATTGAAGGTCATTTCACTGAGAATCCAGAAATCCAGAATAACATTAAGAAGTTGTCTTTGGTCTCCTTTCTGAGCACAACACATGCTTAACTTAACCTAAATGAAAGTGTATTCTATTAGACTGAGACCAACCTGTAAAGCTAGCTACAGGTTTATTTTTGGCAAAAGGAAGTCTGTGGTAAGTGTGCAAGAATGTCCGCCACCTTCCCATGCACGCCAACCTTGATGCCATGCCTTTCACACCAGAGGTTACTAAGGGGCCTTCATGCGTTTGTGCTAGAGAGAAGAGAATGAGCACCATGAGGGAGATGAGGACCACCCAGTCCACAGAAAGGAACAGCACGTCCAGTGCTTGGGGCAATCTGCTGTTGCAATGTTGTCCTCTCTTCCGTCTTGCCTATCGGTTCTTCAGTAATGTCTACACTGCCTGTAGAAGCAGTTTGCAGAATGAATTCAGCGAGGATACAAACAAGAGCAGCTTTATTTTTTTTCTTTCCACTGCTGCCAGCATGTTCTGATGGATCCTTTCTGCACATCCTGATGACATCCCAGGCAGAAGCTGTGACCTTCTGATATCTTTGGTCTTGTGAATAATCTCCTTGTAAAGGCTAATTTTTAGATACTATAAAGTCCTATCCAACAAAACAAAACCTGAACCTCATATCTAATGCCAAGCTCTGTCCCTCTCCTTTTTCCTGCCTCCACTATCCACCCTTCCCTGATCAGGCTTGTGTTCTACCAAAATACATATGTTGAAACCCTAACCACCCATGATGAGACTAGTGCTCTTATAAGAAGAGACAGAAGAGAACTTGCTTCCTGTCTCTAGTATCTTCCCTGTGAGGACCCAGCAAGAAGACAGCCATTTGTAGGCAGAGAGAGAGATCTCACTAGAACTCAAGCATGGTGGCACCCTAATCTTGGACTTCCCAGCCTCCGAACTGTGAGAAATAAACTCCTGTGAAGCCTCCCAGTCTGTGATATTCTGTTACAGCGGTGCACACTGACTAAAACAGTGGTTCAAGCTTGACTACCTTCTGTGGCAAAGAAAGGTAGGCCAAATGCTCTCTCCTCCTCTTTCTTCTTGCAGCCATCGCAGGCGGTACCATCTGCCTCCTACCTCCAGAATTCTCCAGGTTGTAACTAAGCCTTATTCTCTATGTCCAGGAAGCCTCCTAAATTCCAGCCTCAAAGAATCAAGCCCTGTGTCAGAGTTCGAATGGCTACCATGCTTCCGAGCTCAGTGAGCGTCCAGCCAGGGAACTGTCAGCCTCCCTTTCTTGAAGCACATCCCCCCCCACACACACACACACAAACCTATGACAGTTTTCTTGACGTGGCCTCTATGACCTCTACATGACTTGAATCTAGAAATATTAGAATGCCACGCCACTCCCCACGAGGCCCACATTCCCCACGTCGGTAAACTATTGGGTGAGCTCCCTTCAAAAGGGCAGTTTCACTTTACACAGGATGGTTGGAGCGGGTAGGGATGGATGGTGATAGTAACAGGATCAATAGATGATCTTAGAAAGCCATTAAGAGAATGAAGGTCTGCCAGCTCCCTGTCACTCTCTTAAAAGCATGGGGGAAGTTATCTGCTCTCCTCAGGTTTGGGGCTTTACAGGAAACTCTGAGAAAACAGAAAGTCACGTGCATAAGCAGATTGTTCACGCCGTTGCATTGGTGTGAGTGGGTCATTCATTGTCAGTATAAAGAGATATGGAGGCTGTGTGTCAAGGTTGGCAGCAGTTGAGAACCAGAGCTGCTGGGCTCAGGGAGCATGCTTAGTGGATACAGCGGATGTACGCATAAAGACAACTTTATAACCAGTTTCTGAGCATCCCTGTGTTGAGTGGGCAAAAGTGCCCCAGAGACACATAATGAGGGCAGTTCCAATCAGTCAGTAAATATTAGCAAGAACCTCAGTGTGCTGGGTACAGTAACAAGGACTGGAGGTGTAGAAGTGAACAGAACCCAAAGGTAGAGGAAGGGGGGCAGGTTCATTTGCAAAACATCATTCAGGCACCTAAAGGGTAAGTGAAAGCAAACAAAATCCCTATTGCACTCCTTCCTAAATGGATTCGTTAATTGCATTCATCGGGAACAGATTATAACATCAATAAACTACAGTATATATATGAACTGTACATAATGAACTGACTTGCTATTCAATTTTCATGGGGAACTTGGCAGCTTTCCTGCTAAACCATGAATCATACTTATTTGAGGACCAATGTCTTCCCCCACCTGCTATTCATGGGAAGACGAGCATCCACGGATGAGTCTCAATTACTCCCTCTAGCTTCCCAGCACCAGCCTGGAGAAAGCTCTGAGCAACATCCATCATTGCCCCTAAACTGTTGCTAATTTCTCATAGCGTTTTAAGAACTTCTGTAAATGGTTATCTTTAAAGACGCATCAAATTGAAGGGAAAAATGAATAATATTCTGGAATTAGGACTCCATTGATTCTATCAGTGAGCATCTCCTTTTGCCCATCCTCCATCACCATGACTCCTACTACCCACTTCCTACACGTAATGGCTACTTTCCATTTGCTAACACAAGAAAATATTTTGCTTTTTTTTTTTTGCTTTTTTTTTTTTAGTTTTTCTGGTTCCCATGTATTAAAATGCTACAAGGTTCTGGGAGCTTTGTACAGATGATCTCTTATAACAACCATAAAAAATAGGTAATGTTATCCCCATTCAACAGATGAATGAAGAGACATTAAATTATTTGCCTACACTCATGCGATTAGCAAGTGTGGCCAGAGAATTTCGAGCTCGCTTTCCCAAACCCAGAGCCTGGACTCTTCCCTTAGAGCATCTCTCTAGAAAGATTCAAGAAAAAATTGGGAGTTCTCTAAAAAGCCCCAAGACAGAGAACATAACTATGAATTTTCTCTATCTTGGTGGTGTGATACCAAAATGCGAATATCCACAGCTCTCCGGTCACGTTTGCGAGCCTCCAAAATCAGTGAATCTCAGCGTGAGGCTGTGCATCATCTGGTCCGACATCCTTCCTAGACGCTCCTCGTCTCCTCCCTTGGGTCCTCCAAGCCCCTGCTCATCCAGGGCCAGGGATGAGAATTCACAGACTTCCCAAGAGGCCCTTCTATCTTTGCGCAGCTCTGAGAGAAAACGCTTGCCTATTCTCAGCACGAATCTCATGCCCTGTGGTTTCCACGCATGGGCCTGCCTTTCGGGGACTGAGAATAACTTTAATCCATCTTTGACATGACAGCTCGTCTTGTATTTGAAAGCACCTCTCCTATTCCCAAACATCCTAAGCCCCCTTTGGCTTTTAGAAATACAAATATGACAGGATTTTAAATCCCTTCTTATTCTAGGCACTTGCTTGAGGTCTTCATTGTTACCCCTTGCTCTGAGCCTCGCCGACTGCAGAAGCTTCTGGACCGGTCTTCTCGCTTTATTCTTAAACTGCTGTAATCTGAACAAACTCCACTCAGAAGGAAGAATATCTCTTTAAAAAGTAAAAACTGGGTGGCTCAGTCGGTTAAGCGGCCGACTTCAGCTCAGGTCATGATCTCGCGGTCTGTGAGTTCGAGCCCCGCGTCGGGCTCTGTGCTGATGGCTCAGAGCCTGGAGCCTGCTTCAGATTCTGTATCTCCTCCTCTCTCTGCCCTTCCCTTGCTCACTCTCCGTCTCTATGTCTCTCAAAAATAAAATAAAAATGCTTAAAATTTAAAAAAAATTTTTTAAAAATAAAGGTAAAAATGATCATACCTCTCTTCCACTCGAAACCCTCCAATCACTTAACACTGATGACAAAATCCATACTCTTCTCCCGCGGTATGTTAGAAGTCCCCTCTTGTTCTCAGAGTGTGATGGGCAACCGACCTACCGGAATAAAATTCAGCATTTTTGCAATGGGCAATGTTGCAACTGCTCTGGGTTTTATTCACATTTAGATAAATACTTGTGGACTGTGAACGGAGCAGATTCAAGGGTAAATTTGGCTTACATGATCTGAAATGCAAGCAGGTCCAAAAGTGATACACCCTAACTTCTAGCTCTGACATTGGGAACATGTTACAAACTTTTCAACCCTTTGATGAACCCAGTTCTTCCGACACGAACTCTAGCTTTCCATTATTATGAACATCTAAAATACATAAAATAAAACTCTAGCTTTCCATTATTATGAACATCTAAAATAATAAAATAAAACAGCAAATTCACTTTTCATTTTCTCATCAAAGAAGGACATACCCTAGTCATTCTAAATAAATCCAAAATAATATCACTGCAGGTATAAATTCAGTGTGTTTTATGTTACAGTATCTAAACTAGGAGTAATCAATGGGCCTTGAAATTATATATGAAATTCCGTGGGAGAGAGAGTGTGTGTGTGTGTGAGTGAGAGAGAGAGAAAGAGAGAGAGAGAGAACACAGCACACTCAATGAACACTGCCCTACCCCATTCTGGCACTTTTCTCTTGGATCGCAGTAGTATGTTTATTTGTCTGCCCTCCCGCATAGACTATAGACCCTGAAGGCAGAGCTCACCTCTGCCTTATTGTCCCGGGTTCTACCCCCATGGTCTACCGCGGTGTTTAGTACCCACGTGGTACTCAGTAAATATTGGTTTTTTAAACATCATAAATTAGTGAAAGGGCACCCTCGACTCCTTTTTATGGAAACTCTAGATCACTGGAGCCAAATGGGAAAACCAGATATGTTCACCATGTATCCGTTCGTTCGTCCACTACAGTTGTTTCCTGAGCTCTCGAGGAGAGCTAGCCCCGTGCTAAGCCCCGCAAGTCAATGCAAGCGTGATTGCCAGCTCTCCTGGGGTCTTCAGTCCAGTGTCGGAGACATACATTAAATCAATAATCTTGGAAAGAAGCAATTACACACTGTGATAAGATGAAATGAAGGAAACGTGCAAGAGAATCTAATTTTTAATGACGGCGTCGTAGAAAGGCATTGTGGGGAGATTGGTGTTTCAGCTCAGAGCTGAAGGAGGAATAGCAGTTAAGCAGGAAGGTCTCTCCGCCAAGCCCGGCACTGAAGGTTTCTGTGCTTCCTAAAGGGTAGGTTTCCCGGGAGACTTCCCGAGGCGTATGCACCTGCCGTGGTACCTTGTCTCCAAAGATGGCACCATCGATTTCTTCCTTCTTTGTATCCACATGCCACTCCATTCTATTGAATTCGAGTCGGCCTTTGACTGCTTTTACTAATAGAATGTGGCAGAAGTGGTGCTTTGCCAGGCCGCTTCTTTTTCTTGGAACCCTGTGCTGCTGTGTGGGAAATCTGGGCTGCTCGGCTGGAGAGAAAGGCAACAGACCTGTGAGTGAGGAAGCCGTCCTAGACACACAGTGCATCTGGGCCTTCCTATGCCTCCAGCCCCAGCAGCTGTTCAACAGCAACCGCATGAGAGGTGCCAAGCAAGAATTGCCAAGCTGAGCCCTGTCAACTTACAGAACCATAACAGATAATAATAAATTACATGAAGCCAGTAAGTTTTGAGGTAGTTGATTACAGAGCAATAGATAATCAGAATGCCTTCAGGGCGCCTAGGTGGCTCAGTCGGTTGAGCGTCTGACTTCCGCTCAGGTCATGATCTCACAGTCTGTGGGTTCAAGCCTCGCGTCGGGCTCTGTGCTGACAACTCAGAGCCTGGAACCTGCTTCGGATTCTGCGTCTCCCTCTCTCTCTGCCCCTCTCCTGCTCATGCTCTCTCTCTCTCTCTCAAAAATAAATAAACTTTAAAAAAAATTAAAAAGAAAAGAATGCCTTCAAATGACATATTAAGACTCATGTGGGGGCTTAGTCTAAGAGATCTAGTTTGTATCAGCTGACAGGTCCTTCTGAGAATAACATGTATTCAGATGCTTTTACTTGGGAGAGCGGGAAAGAATTTGTTCCTCTCGGTGGATCCCAATATTACCTGTCCACGTATCAAGTTTTCCTTTGCTCTGGGCTGGAGAGGAGTGGCCTAATATCTCTGACAAGACCTGACAATATCCCTGACCTTTGTCCTGAGTCTCTACGAGAAAGTCTACCCGTTAACACACTTCTATTGTTTTCAAATCCTTCATTACAAAGTCCGGCTCCAACGGAAACAAACATGGTGCTTCTCTTTTCGCAATGGGTAATTTCGCTATCAATTTCATCTTGTGCTTTTCAGGATCCAGGGTCCGCTGGAGGAGACCCACTTCCTGTTGTTATCGTGTCCTTCAGATGAGTAGAGGGTGGGGACTGAGGAAAAGGAGAAGAGGAATCATGCCTTGAAATTGGTAAGAGTGTTTTTGTTTGCACATCTTGCATTATTAATATTCCTGTTCAGCATAATTAGCTACCTTCTCCAGCTTACAACCTGCAGTGTTTATGCCTCCATTTGATAGCTCACCCATTAGCGAAGCAGCCTACGGTTCCCTGAAGGCTGAATGCAGGTGGTTCTGAACGATGCAGGAAGCCAGTTGCTCAGAAAAGCAGGCGACATAAGCTTTAATTGATGCTAAAAATACATTCGCTAGAAGAATCAGACTCCTTCAGTCTGTCTGCAGCAGATAAAAGCATCTATGGATTAAAAAAGGCCTGGCAGAACAAAAGAGAGGTGAACTAATGGGAACAAATGAATTTTATTAATGGGGAAAGAAAGATAGCTAATACAGAACAAAATTACTTCTCTTTATTCAAATAATTGGCAGTCCATTTTATGTAGACAGTGACTGTTGCTTTGGAATATGATTTCAGACTCAACGAAGCAGAGCAATTTAGGTCCTATCATGCATGCCTTGTTGTCCAGCTTTGGGTAGCCTGGAAAAAGTAATTCAACATTCTTTATGGAATCACAGGCAATTAGCGCTGGAGGAGAACTCAGAGACAGAGTTATATGATATATTATTATTATATATGTTATTCGTATTATGTTGGTATGTGTATATTTCAGTGGTCTGAGTTATTTCTCCATCAGCCACTAACTCACTACTCAAGAAAGAGTTATCCATGAAAGAAAAAATAAACCCACATTGACCTGTTAGAAATGAGTCAAGAGTGAAAGAGTCCACACATACAGGGGCGGGGGGTGGGGTGTGAAAGGGATTCTTCCCAGTTGGCTAAGCAGAGCACTGCCCTAGCACCCAGCAGGACCTGGGAATCCACGTCCAATAATGCTCTCAAGATATATTAATACAGTGGTTATTATGTGCTGGACACCGTTCTCAGTGTTAGCTGTATTTAATTTATTTAATCCTTAAAAATCCCCGTCAGGTAAACACTATTACGATCTGCACTTGATACCTAAGAAAACTGAGACACAGAAGTTACAGAAGTCACCTTTGGTCACGCTGTTAGTAATCAGAGTCCAGGTTTGGACCCAGACAGTCTCGTGCAAAAGTCGGTGTGCTTCTTCAACATACTATACTGCCTCCCAGTTCAAACTGGAATGGTTCCCAGGGTGCCTGGGTGGCTCAGTCAGTTGAGCATCTGACTCTTGATTTGGGCTCAGGTCATGATCTCACAATGGTGAGATCAAGCCCTGTGTCAGGCTTCTCTCTGAGTGTGGAGCCTGCTTGAGATATTCGCTCTCCCTCACTCTCTGCCCCTCCCCCACAATCATGCACACTCTCTCACTCTCTCAAAATGAATAAACGTTTTCAAAAAAGCAAATTTGTGTGTTTCCATATTTACCAGTTATCAGGCCTATATTACCCTAAAACAAGTTTTTACCTTGTTACCTCATTTTTCACATGCAGAGTGCTTTCACCTACATTCTTCCGTGGGCTCTTTGCGTCAGCTTCGAGAAGTGAGCGTGACACAAATTATTAATTCACAGATAAAGGAACACAGAAGCCATTGTCTCCAACTCCTTCATGTTTCTCACAAGAAAAGTAAGTCGAATACCTAAAAAGAACGTTTACAGATAAATACCAAAGTAAGGCAAATGATTTGCTAGAAAAATGGGTAAAGACATGAAGAATATTTCACAGAAGAATAAACGCATGGCTAGTAACCATATGAAAGACATTGAACATTTTTAGTGAGGAAGGAAATGCAAATCAAGACCAGAATGGGACACCAATTTCCGTGCCTTTCATGGAAAAAATGTGGAAAAAATATCTATAACAACTACTAGGGATGAACAGAGCCAGAAGATCTATCACATGGAAATGTGAGTTTGGAAAATTTTATCTACTAAAGTTTCCCAGTCATGTCTCATGACCCAGAAATTCCACTCCTACATATATTCTCAAAATAGAATCTTACATATCTATAAAAAAATGTTCACATGGGCATTGTTTGCAATAGCAAAGAATCCAAAAACAACCCAAATACCCACCAACATGAGGGCAAATGAATATTCTAAAAAAACATTCATTTAGTGGAATATTATGTAGCAGTTAAAAGTAAAGAGATTATAAAAGTACATACCAACACATATGAACCTTAGCGATATAATAGTAAGGGACAAATAAAGCAAGTCTCAGAAAGTAAATAAACCTACAGAAAAGGAAAGCAAGGGAATGACAAATAGAATTTGGAGGGAGAGAGCCAGGAGCCTGGGCTATCGGAAGGATTCCATAGAGGTAGTTCGATATGCAGCGTTCTAAGATGACTTCCAATGACCCACACCCTTAGATAATCACCTCCCTTTAAGTGTGAGTGGGACCTGTAACTTGCTTCTAATCAACACAACATGGTAAAGGTGATGGGCTGTCACAACTGTGAGCAAGTTATGTTATACGGCAAAGGTGAAGGGATTTGAAGAGGTAATTGAATTTGCTAACAGTCAACTGTAAAGTAATAAAAAGAGATGTTACCTCAGGTGGGTCTGATCTAATCAGATGAGTCCATTAAGAGGACTTAGAGGTCAGAGGTTCAAAGCAGCAGAGAATCTTTCTCTCCATTCCTAGCTGTGAAGAAGCAAGCTTCCATGAATTCTATAGCCTCAAGGAAATTGATTCAGCCAACAACCTGAGATATCTTCCTTTGTCCAGCTTCCAGAAGAGATCCCAGCTTGTTCACGATCTAAGGCTTGTGAGACTCAGAAGAGGCAAACTGGGAGAGAAGCTCAGATAATCGCTCTTCCTAGAAACTGAGCACACTTCCTCTTATCACCGCCCTGCCCGTCACCCCCCTTGAGCTGGATCACAGGGTCACACCTAGCTGTGAGGGATGTTGGAGAATGTAGTCTTTATTCTAAGCAGCCACGGTGCCCCACTGAAAAGTGGAGAGTGTATTACTCTAGAAGAAGGGAAGACAGGATTTAGCTGATAATTAACAGTCTCTCCATAGTGAGTTTGAAAGGAAACATTGAGGATGCTTAATTTATACACTTGCTGGGAAAAGACTCATCCTAATCTAGCAGGGCTGGGTTCATATCTGCCTGATTCTAGGGATGAGCATTAGACAGTTGCCTTGGCCACCAGTAGAGACCATTTTCTCCAATATTGGCTTGGCTACCACAAGGGCAATATATTATTTATCTCCACCTGCTAAACAAGTTTGTCTTCTTTTCATTGTTTCAGAACCCAGGTGGGGAAGTGGAGAGATAGTATGACAGACCTTTCAAGATTTCTGATATAATGCAAGAAAAGACACACACGGAATTTGTCAACACACGCAGGAATTGTATAGAATTCCCTACACTGTGGACTCGTGTCACAGAGAGAATCCGGGGTATATTTGTAGCTACATTTCAATTGCAATACTCCCAGATCCAAATTTATTTGGTGGTTAAATATATCTGGATGCACTCTTTTAAAACGCTCCAGTGAGTGAAAGCAATGCCAAGTCACATCCTCTGTTCTGGGAGGATTTGATCCTGAGTGGGATCCAGGGCTCTGCTTTAGCGTTCGCCCTCTGGCAGAGTTGGTTTTTTTGGCTCTGATCTGACTATTCTCTACCATGTACTGTTTTTAACATTTAGAAAGTGTCCATTTTTAGCACAATCACAGCTGCGTGAATGTAGCATATTGGTGTGGAGGAGGGTTACATTTCAACTTGTTACATTAGAAAAGTAAGAAAATCACTGACTTTTAGATCGGGAAGGAAACTTAGAGATCATTGAGCTGAGCCCTCTTATGATGGATGAGAAAACGGAAGCCCAGAGCGGAAAAGCGCCGTATCTCTGGCCACTCACACAAATTCATCATAGAACTGGACGAGAGCCCAAGAGCTGCCAGTCCAACGTGCTTCCCAAACCCTACTCTATGTTCTTCTACCCTCCACTTTCCCTGCAGTCAATAGAATGAAAAAAGAAGTGAAGCGAGCTGCTTAAGTTCTCTGTGCCTCACTTTCCCATCTGCAAAATGAGCATAATAATGCCTATGTCACAGGGCTATTTATAAAGATTAAATTAGATAACTGCTACTACTCTAACACAAAATCAGTGAACCTCAAGCAGAGTAAGGACTGGATAGTAGCTTTTATTAAAAGAAGATCCCATATATGTAGCACCTGGGTGGCTCAGTCGGTTAAGCGTCAGACTTCGGGTCGGGTCATGATCTCACGGTTCATGAGTCTGAGCCCCGCATCAGGCTCTCTGCTGTCAGCATGGAACCCACTTCAAATCCTCCGTCCTCCTTTCTCTCTGCCCTCTCCCTGCTTGCTTGCTTTCTTGCTCTCTCTCTCTCTCTCTCTCTCTCCCAAAAATCAATAAACAGTAAAAAAAAATTTTTACCAAAAAAAGGAGCCCCCCATATAGAAGGTTAAAAGCGCTAAGCCAGGACCGATGTAATCATTTTGTCACTTGTTCATTCATTCATTCAATCAAGAGTAAACAAGCAGTTATTAAACTGCTCTGTGGTGAATGTTGTGCTGAGCTCTGAGGATAAGGTGAATCTGATAATGCTCCTAGGGTAGGAGAGGTGATAGATGACTACGTAATATATTAAGGGCAAAAACTGAACAGCACAGTATAAGGTGTAAGGAGTGATCAGTTAATTCTCTTGGTTAAGGGTGTGACAGGGAAGATTAATAAAGACTCCCGATGACCTCTGAGAATGGTTTTCAAAGTCAACTAGAAATTTGTCAGGTGGAAGAACATCCCTAAAAGAAGAAATGGCAGGTGCAAAGGCCCTGAGGCATGAAACACCATGTTATTCATGAAAAAATAGCAGAGTTCAAAGTCTGTTAGAGAATAAGGTGCAAAGAGGACAGAAATAGAAGAAAAGGTAAGACAAGAACCAGCATGTGAAGAAAGACTGTTCAATCCATGTTGGGAGATGAGAGTTTACCCACAGGGTGTAAAAAGCTTGTTGAATACTTTCAAATAGAAAGACATATGGCCAGATTGCTTTTGGTGTGAGTTGAGGAAAAGGGAAAATCTGGTGAGGCAGAAAGCAGGGAAGCCAGTCAGGAGATGAGGTCAATACTGCAAACTGTTCTCCCTTCTTATATAAAAACTAAAATTTTTACCTAAACACTTGAGCTTTTTCCATAATTTGACTATCGGTGATAGGGTTGCTATAAACATCGGAATGCACGTGTGTGTGTATGTATATATATATATATATATATATATATATATATATATATATATATGTATATATATATGGGAAGGAAAAATAAGAGAAAAACATAGAAGGAGGCAAACCTTAAGAGATTAACTATAGAGAAAATACTGAGGGTTACTGGAGGGGAAGTGGTTGGGGGAATGGGTTAAATGGATGATGAGCATTAAGGGCTTGTGATGAGCACTGGGTTTAATATGTAAGTGATGAATCCCTGAATTCTCCACCTGAAACCAATACTACACTGTATGTTAACTAACTTGAATTGAAACGAAATCATGGAAGAAAACTAATTAATTTATTAATTAATTAAATGATAAAAGAAAGTAAAATAAATTTCTACCTGGACATAAGGATGTCCAGAATGAAGATTGCATTCTCCCAGCCATCTCCTTGTGGCGAAAGGAGGCCAGGTGACTAATCTTGCCCAATGGGATGTGAATGTAACTTACATGTGAAATCTCTTGGTCCTGACTCAAAGGAAAGGGATAAAAACCTTTCATTTCCCATCTCTCCCTTCTTTCTTCCCAAATCCGAGCTCGATGCTAAGCCATCTTGGGCCGTGCAGATAAGAACGGTATCTAAAGATAGCAGAGCTACAAAATGGAAGGAATCTGAGCTCCTGCAGAGGAAGAGGCCTCATACCAGCTTGGGTCATTAAAGGACAGAGGAAACATACCTATCTTGTGTTTTAAGCCACTGGGACTCTCTTCCTAGATGAAAGGAGATGACCCAAGGCATGGGCAGAGGGAATGGGACAGAGATAACAGATTTGAGGAAAGTTGTTGGACTCATTCACAGATTGTAGGAGACAAGAGAGGGGTTGTCAGCTGTGCCCCCCATGTGACTTTGTCTGAAGGCTGGATGGATGGTGAAGTCATCAAGAAGGACTAGAGGAGAAATTAATTTAATTAATTAATTAATTAATTGAGATATTTTCCAGCAAACTTCTACATCTTTAGAAGTAATTTAATTTAATTAATTAAAATTAAAATTAAAAAAAATTTAAAAAATTATTAAAAATTAAAATTTAATTTAATTTAATTTAATTAAAAGAAAAATTAAAAGCAAGTAAAAATAAAGTAATTAAAGTAATTTAAAGTAATTTAATTTAATTTAAGTAATTTAATTAAATTTTAATTTTTTTCTTTTTTCTTTTCTTTCTTTTATCATTTAATTAATTAATAAATTAATAATTAATTAATTAATTAGTTTTCTTCCATGATTTCGTTTCAATTCAAGTAAATTAAATTACTTCTAAAGATGTAGAAGTTTGCTGGAAAATATCTCAATTTTTAATTCGTATGTTCATCCCTCCTAACACCTTTTACCGAGCTTGTATAAGGAATTTGTATAAGGAACAGAGGCTTTTTTAAAGTTGCCCATTAGGAATAAGATTGGTTCGTTTGTGTGTTTTAAGATGGACATCTCATCGATAGATGAATGGATAAGAAGATGTGGTATATATATAATGGAATATTATTCAGCCATAAAAAAGAATGAAATCTTGCCGTTTGCAACAACATCAATGGATCTAGACAGTATAATTCTGGCAGCTCTTTCTGGCCACAGTTCCTGTCCCTGTGCTTTAATAAAACCACCTTTTTTGCACTGAAAAGAGAGAGGGGGAAATGCTAAGCAAAAAAAAGTCAATCAAAGGCAAACCCCATATAATAACATTCACATGTGGAATTTAAGAAACAAAACAATGAACAAAGGGAAAAAGGGAGAGAGAGAGGGAGAAACCAAAACACAGACTTTAAACTACAGAGAACAGGGGCGCCTGAGTGGCTCAGTTGGTTAAGCTTCCCACTTCACCTCAGGTCATGATCTTGTGGTTCATGAGTTCGAGCCCCGCATCAGGCTCTGTGCTCACAGCTCGGAGCCTGGAGCCTGCTTCAGATTCTGTGTCTCTCCTTCTCTCTGCTTGTCCCCTGCTCACACTCTGTCTCTCTCTCTCAAAAATAAATAAAGATTAAAAATAATTTAAAAAAATAAAAGACTTAGCTTTAAACTCTAGAGAACAAACTGATGGTTACCAGAGGGGAGGTGGGCAGGGGGATGGGTGAAACAGGTGATGGGGATTAAAGACCACACTGATCACCATGAACATGGAGTAATTATAATTGAGTATAATAAGTAATTATAATTAACACTAAGTTAATTATACTGGAATTAAAATTTTTTAAAAATGAAAAGATAGACAGCTACAAAGGCTATAAAATACAGGACTCTCTAGACTCTGTACAAGTGTGTTGGACCCTTCGCTGCTTGAGCTGTTAGCAGAAGATTATCTGTGCCCTGGCTTGGTGTGGTTTCAGGTTTGCCTAGAAAAAGGGGATAGTGAGGCACACATTTTGCTCTAAGATTTCATAAGAGCTCACATGTTTGTAATTGAGGTGGTGTGAGCAAGAGAACACCCCCCTGAGGTGAGCATAATTCCGCCTAGCCACCCAATTCGTTGTGCCATAATCCTCAGTATCCAAGGAAGTCGATTTTAAATTCAATTGTTGGGACCAAAAAAAAAAATATGTATGCATTTCCATACATTTAAAAACACAGCCCCCGCTTCAGTAATCTCTGCACATTTTCCCAGCACACTTTCCTTTCCTTTTTTGCACTATTTATCCCCCCACGCAGGCAGTTTAAATAATCACTCCGCATGATATGCCAGACTTCCTGGGCAAAATAGCTTTTCCTATATTGATTAAAAATTCAAAGTCTATCTATAAATCAGAAAGTCACTTAACATTCACGTTAACATCCGTAAATGTTAGGCTGCCTCAAACACACTCTGAGATAGGTTTCTTAGACACGAAATGTACAGGAAGGAAGATCAATAAACTTGTTTATTCCATGTGTCTTCACGGGCCGTTGGGAGCATGCCCTTTGCTCCCGTCTGTCCCCCTCAGAATGCTCCGTTACCAGTTGAATGAAGGTATTTCTCAGCTTAGTCAGACAAAGGGAAAGCATTGGTTTAACTAACTGGCATTCAGTGCGGTTCATCTGGTTATTTCCTGAACACCTACTATGTGCCAGATCCTGTCATAGGCCTATGCGGACGCAGAAATAAGTAAGATACAGCATTGCTCTGATACAGATGCGAGAAAAGAGCTCAGGGGGCCTGGAGGGAGAGCTGGGTTCCTTAAGGGTTGGGATCTACACGTACCTCCTGAAGATTCCTGCTTTTGAGCTGAACTTCAGAAAGCAGGAAGGGCTGGATGCCGGACCTGCCAGAGGCTGATCTGACGTTCCGGGCAGAAGGGACTAGTTTCCACAGGTGTCGGAAGAAGAAGGCAAGAGTCTCGTGGAAGTGGACTGTGAACTGTGCAGGAGGCGTGCTTCTGGGCTGAGTTGTGTGCCCCCAGTATTCATATGTTGAAGTCCTAACCCCCTAAACCTCAGAATGTGACTGTATTGGGGGACAGGGCCTTTATAGAAGTAATTACCTTAAATGAGGCCATAATCCTATATGATTGGTCTCCTTATAAAAAGAGGAAGTCAGAACACAGACACACAGGGAGGTCAGGAGAGGACATAGGGAGAAGGTGACCATCTGCAAACTAAGGAGATGAGCCCTTAAAAGAAATAACCCTGTGACCCCTTGATCTTGGACTGCCAGCTTCCAGGACTGTGTTGTTTAAGGCACTCAACTCAGTCTGTGATATTTGTGACGACGCTCCAAGTAAACTAGCACAAGGTGTAACTCATCAAAGTTTGTAAAAGATTCTCAACCGCATCACGCGTAACCCTCACATTAACCCTGTGAGGTACCTACTATTGTGCACACCTAAGGAAACTGAGGCTCGTGGAGGATAAGTAACTTGCCCAAAAGTCACGCATCTGCGTGTAGCAGAAAGAAAAGCAGAGAACTGGGACCGCATTGCACGTATTTGTAGCCACTTCTTTTTACTTAGTGGTATATACTGAACGTCTCCTGTGTCACTAAAAATCTGAACGGGTCCATTCAGGTTTCCCGACCTCAACTTTTAATAAGTTGCATGGGGGATCTATGTCAGACAAAAACATCATGAAAACTAATATGGGAGTAAATTAAACATAAATAACATGCTAAAATGGGTAGGAATTTAGCGATCACCCAAGAACGACGAATGCCATGATTGATGAGAACATCATGGCATGTGATGGACCCTGGAAAGGCAGGGTGAATATTCGGGGGAGAACATTCTCATCTTCCAGAACCCCAGGAACTACAGAGCACTGAACTGGCAGGCGGATCCCTCCCGACCCCCGAGTCTGATAGTCCACAGGGATAGTCATGGCTGGGCTCACTTCACAGTCTAGTAAAGGAGAGAAAGAATTTTTTTTAATGTTTATTTATATTTGAGACAGAGAGAGACAGAGTGTGAATGAGGGAGCAGCAGACAGCGAGGGAGACACAGAATCCGAAGCAGGCTCCAGGCTCCAAGCTGTCAGCACAAAACCTGATGTGGGACTTGAACCCACAAACCGTGAGATCATGACCTGAGCCAAAGTCGGATGCTTAACTGACTCGAACCACCCAGGCGCCCCAGGGAGGAAAGAATTTTTAAATGCCTCACAGCAACTTTCAGGAAACATTGGTAATGGCTTCTATTATTTGGGAGATAAAAATTGGGAGTTCTATTTTTAATTGTTATATAGAGATTATCCAATTCATTTGCATAACCATTTTCAGGATGGTCTGGGCAATCATTTCAAGACCGTAAGTCTACATCCAGTAAAACCCATTCAAGAACTAGTATTATTTAAGGAGAAAGAAAAGAAAAGCTCCTTTCCTTCCTAGAAGCTTATTACCTGATTGAAGACGACACGACAAAATCTTTTTTAAAATGTTAGAAAGAAACGAAAAAGACCAGCATACACTTAAAAGCAGCCTTTGAGTTATTTTTTTAAACAATCTAATTAAAGAATCAATGTGAAAATCCTTTGTAAATTTCGAGGCACTGTACAGATTAAGGAGCTTTCATCACTGTTCCCCAAAGAACAAATACTGAGCTTTTTCTGTGGGTCAGGCACTGTTCTGGATGCAAGTTAGCAGGGTGGAGTTCATACTGAGTCGGTGGTCCCCTGGGAGAACCCAAACAAAGGAGCAGCCCAAAAGGGTTGAGGAGCACTGCCCCAACACTGCCACAAACACTTTCGACACTCTCATGGCTCGGGCTGTCGTGGACAGGACACAGTCTTAAATTCGGGCCTGGGGCTGGAATCCCAGCTCTACCACCTGTGGGTATTTGACTCGGTTAAATCACAGAAAGGTCATTGATAATAATACACCTTGAAGAGTTTCTAGAAGATTCCATACTAGTATGTGTCTGGACCACATTCGGGGTCCAGATAAATGGAAATGTTTATTATTCTTATGATCTATATGGGTTTCCCACGGCAGCCACAACAAAGTACTAAAAGCTGGGTAGCTTAAAACAACAGTCATTTATTTCTCACGGTTCTGGAGCCTTACAAGCCCAAGCAGGGTTGGCTCCTTCCGAGGGCTGTGACAGAGAATCTGTTCCATGCTTGTCCTGGCTTCCGGTGATGTCCAGCGATCCTTGGCACCCCTTGGCTTGTAGACGCATCACTCCGGTCTCTTCCTCCCTCTTCACATGACCTTCTCCCTGTGTCTCTGTGTCTCCACATGACCACGTGCCCTCTGTGTCTCTCTCCTCTTCTTATAAGGACACCAGCCGTGTTGCATTGAGGGCCCACCCTACTCCTACTCCGGTATGGTCTCATCTCAACTACTTAAATCCACAACGACCCTATTTCCAAATAAGGTCACATTCTGAGGCGCTGGGAGTTAGGACTTGGGCATATCTTTTAAGGGGGTGCACAATTCCTTCCATAATGGGAGTTTAATTTCAGCTTCTCATTTTACTCTCTTACAAACCTGCCAATGACCTTGAGGGAGGCACTGCCTCTCATCCTTAGTTATCTGCACTTATAAATGGAGGTGATGATGAAATTGACCTCACACGTTGCCTTAAGAATCAAGGCAGACTATAAGTGATACTGCTTTGTGAACTATAGAGCATTGTATAGTTTAAGTTCATCATAAGCATCCCTCTGATATTAGTCTTTGGATGCCTATTCTAACCCAGCAGGCTGCTTCTGCAGCTCCTGTGAACCATCAGATGCACCACGGTGCCTCCCTTGCCTTCCGCAGTCCCAGATAGGACATGCTATTAATCATTAACTCTAAGTGAACTAAATTATGCCTGTAAATGATTGGACTACGGCAATTGAGTTACCCGACAATTTCCGTGCAAGTCATGGAGCTAACCAAATGCAACGTGACAGCCCTTTCCTATAGCACATTCTTGAAATTTGATTATTCTGAGGAAGAAAACATTCGCTGGGAGCCTCACTCGGATTGCACAAGGCCTGTTCAGCATCCATATGGAAAGATTAGGCTCTGGGAGTAAGGGGCTCGAGAGCGGCCGACCCGCCTGTCAATCACCTTTCTCAGGCTCCCAATGGAACAGAATTGACGTGCACCTCATCTTGTAACCTTTTGCAGAATTAGGGACTGTGCCAGTCCGTGAATAGTGAAATCCACTGTTAGTCATAAGCGAGAGATACTCTGCATTTTGACTCCAAGAAAACAATTTGAAAGGAAATAGGCCTTTGACACGTTTATGGACCAGGCACATCCAGACGCTCGAAATAGCCTTCGTTCGGTTCCTCATTCTGCTAGTATTTATCGCATACTGCCAGTGTCCTTTTAGTGAGTGATTTAAAAGAAACAAATCAGAGTACCCAGGCCATTGGTTTACTCTCATTTGATCTCCTACCGGAAAAAATGTAACTTCTCTTTTCTCCGTTTCCGAGTGATGCTTCTTATCATAAGTTATTACATCCGCCGCCACTGCCTCCAGACAGGCTCTGCCACACCACAGTGAACGCTTAGTACCTTAGGGTCAAGCCAGGGGTTTTCACCAGCCTGAAATGGCAGTGATCCCAAACAGGAAAATAGGGAGCAATGATTTCGGAGCCTTCTGCAAGACAGCAGGTCAAGGTCGCGTTGACAGGGCTGGACGCTACCCCTCCCCAGTTAGCCCTTTACCAGAGGGGAAACCCCAGCATAGCTGGAATCACCACAGGCTGCCACCAGTAGCCCCCCACTGGACCTTCTAACAGCGGTATTTCAACTCTCATAAGGCATCACACCGACCCTTTGAGGCCAAGGTTGGAACAGAACACCACCAGATGTTCGTGTGAGCTATTCCTGACAGATGAACCAGTTGGAGAGAGAAAATACTGGACGGAATCTCAGTGACACGGAACTTTGAGGTAAATGAAGGGTCACAGTTCCCCCTACCCCAAGCAGAATAGCCATAGATTTGGGCTGTGGTATGCAGAATTCTAAAGATCACACACACATATTAGCATCTCTTGATTACTCATTCAAACACTGAAACAGGTACTGCCTTGAAGGGATTTTACAAGTGTAATTAAAACATCAAACACCAAGTTGGTGGACCTTGAGGACAGAAACCCAGTGAGTTGTGTGAGCCCTTTACAAGCAGCATTTTTCTCCAGCTAGGAGCCGGAGTCAGGGATTTGAAGCACAGGAAGTACTCCATCGAGCATCACTGCCGGCCTGAAAATGGAGGGAACACACAACAAGGAAAACAGGAGCTTGCGGAAGTGGCCAGCAGCACCTTGCCGGCAGCCAGCAAAGTGAACAGGGACCTCAGTTCGGCAGCTGGAAGACACTGGATTCTGCTAACGACAGGAACGAGCTTGGGAGAGCACTCCGTGTTCCAGGTGAGAACACAGCCAACCACCACCTTCATCTGGGCTGGAACCCAGCCATCCAGGCCAGAATTCTGACCTACAGCACAGAGAGTGGAGACACGGGGGCTTGCTTTATCAGCTTCGTTGACACACGTCTCACCACAAAATTCATCATTTTAAAGTGTACAATTCAAGAGTTTTCAATATACACAGAGATGGGCAACCATAGCACTATCTCATTCCAGAATATTCGTCTCACACACAAGAGAAATTCTGTACCCGTTATCAGTCCTCTCCACCCTTTTGGTCCCCGGAAACCACTCATGTACTTCCTGTTTCCATGAATTTGCCTTTTCTGGGTATTTCCTGTAAGTGGAATCCTACAGTATGTGACCTTTTACATTTGGTCGCTTGCATGTGACATGTTGTTTGCAAGGACCTACCCACGGTGCCCCGTGTATCAGGATTTTACCCCTTTTATGGCTGAATAATATTCCATTGTATGTGTATATCACATTTTGTTTATCCATTCAGCAGTTAATGGGCATTCGGGTTTTTCCCACTTTTTAGTTCTTGTGAACAATGCTGCTATTGGCATTTGTGTTCAAGCTTTCTGTGAACATGGCTTCTCATTTCCCTTAGGGTGTATACCTAGACTGGAATTGCTGGGTCAACGAGTAACTTCCCGGTGTACCTTTGTGAGGTACTACCAAACTGCTTTCTGAGGTGGCTGCAACATTTTACAATCTGGTCAACACTGTGTCAGCGTTCTAATTTGCCTCCATCCTCACCAGCACTTGTTTTTGTATGTTTTAGGGTTTTTTTCGGGGAGGGGGTTTGCCAACACTTGTTAATTGTCTTGTCTTTTTTATAATAGCCGGCCTAGTGGGTGTAAAGTGTATCTCCTTGTGGGTTTTCGTTTGGTTCTTTGTTTGGTTTTTTGTTTTCGAGAGACAGAGCTCGTGCGTGCTGCTCTGAAAAAGAAAACATTTTTTGTAAAGAGCCACACAGAGGACGGGTAGAGGGAGAGGCAGGGAGAGAATCCCAAGCAGGCTCTGTGCTCTGCATGGAGCCCCACAGGGGCCTTGAGATCATGACCTCAGCTGAAATCAGGAGTCAGACAGATAATTGACTGAGCTATCCAGCTGCCCCTCCTTGTGGTTTTGACTTGCATTTTTCTAATGACTAATGATGCTGAACATCTTTTTTAAGTTTATTTTTGAGAGAGAGAGAGAGAGAGAGGGAGAAAGAGAGAGACTATACGGGGCTCAAGATCATGACCTGAGCTAAAATCAAGAGTCAGACATTTAACTGATTGAGCCACCCAGGCACCCCTATACTGAGTATTTATTTCTTCATGAACCTTTGCCCATTTCTGTTTCTTCTTTAGGGGAATGTTCTATTCAAATACTTTGAATTTTTTTTTTTTTTCAGGAAACTGCCAGATGGGTCAAATAGTGGCAGTTCTCTGGGGAGAGACTCTTTTGGAAACTGCCAAATTTTTTCGGCCTCTTTGAGTGGAGGTGAGGCTGCTGGTATTCCCAGTCAAAATGTTTGCAAGGCTGTTGGTTTTCAAAGCTTCCCTGGAGCTCGGGGATGGGAGATGGGAACAGGGCCCTTTAAGATGCCCAGAGTTCACGGCTCATGCCGAAATCAGCTGGTATTCTTGAATTAATTCTCCTTAGATCATTGCGAGCCTTTGATTAATTTTACAGAGTTCTGAAAAAGTGAATTTAGGCAATTTTTGCCAGTGTCCCTATTGCTTTTATAGAGGAGAAGATTCTCAGAGACCCTTCTTTGGCTGTGTCCAAAGAACCTCCCCCTGGGTCTTACTTTAAACGACTAAGTTTGTGGTGATTTATGTAGCAATAGAAAACTAATTCCTGAGTCAAGGCTGAGGACACAGCTGGACCACAGAGCTAGGGTCCCAGCTTCTAACATGGCAAAGGTTATTGTGACTCGCTGGGGCGGCTTACCTGTTTCGTGGTTTACTCATTTCACGGTTTCTTCTTTAGATCTTTCTTTTTGTCTTTGTACTTCAGCAGACCCTGCACTCCAATCCAGGAAGAGAAGATCCGAGGCAAGAATCTTTTTCATGTTTTAGGAATATCTTTCCATGATGCTTGCTTTCAAAGTGGCAAGCAGTTGTTTTGTTTATTCGCTCAACAAACATGCATTGTGCAGTGGCCAGGATGGCCAGCTGTCCGGCTTTACCTAGGACAGTCTGGTTTCTAGCACTGACCGTACTTGGAAAACTGAAATGCTTTCAAACCCTGCAATCACTCAGGCTTATGGTCTAGGGCAGGGGTCAGGATTTTAGACTCTGCAGTCCAGGCGGTCTCCCTTGCAACCATTTAGCTTCATGTTTGTACCACAAAAACAGCCCTAGACAATGTATAAACAAAAAGACATGGCTATATTTTGATAAAACTTTATTTTAAAAATCGATGGTGATACAAAAAAATCTACATATGGCCAATAAACGGAGGAAAAAATGCCCAATATCACTATTCATCAGGGAAATAAAACATCAAATACACATCAAAGCCACAGTGAGATATCACTTCACACCCCCTAGGATGGCTACAGTCAAAAAGGCAGACATCAAGTGCCCACAAGGACCAGAAGCCACTTTGGAAACTAGTTCGGTAGCTCCTCCAGGTGTCAAGCATAAAGTTACCATTTGACCCGGCAATGCCAACCCTAGGTATGTATCCCAGAGAAGTGAAAACCCTTGTCCACAGAAAACTAGTGCACAGATATCAGTAGTAGCCCAAGACAGGGAGTGCTGAGTCGCATGGTATGGTGGTATGGTTCCTTCCTCAGCCTTGTGTCGTCGCCTCTCACTCAAGTGCAGGTTAGCGCCCCGCCAGAAACACGAAGATCTTCTCTGCAGCTCTCTGGGGCTCTGTTTATTTACTTCCCTCCTCTCCGAATTATAGCCGTGTCGGCACTTCCAAATTCCTGTTCCTGGGGGCCCCTGGGAGGGTCAGTCGGTTAAGCATCTGACTTTGGCTCAGGTCGTGATCTCACGGTTCCTGAGTTCGAGCCCTGCACCAGGCTCTGTGCTGACAGCTCGGCGCCTGGAGCCTGCTTCAGAGTCTGTGTCTCCCTCTCTCTGCCTCTTCCCTGCTCAGGCTCTCTCTCTCTCTCTCTCTCTCTCTCTCTCAAATATAAACATTAAAAGAAAAAAAATTCCTGTCCCTGTCTCCAGCACTCAGAAAGACCATCAGGCTGTGTCTGGATGCCTCATTCCTTACTCCTTTTCTCAGAAACCACAGACCAGTGCTGCCCACCTGGCCCAGGCTCATATACCATTAAATCGTACATTCTACCTGCCTTTTCTCCATTGCTTGTGGTGGGAGGGATCGAGTCAATCCGTTATCCCATCCTGACTGGGAGGGGGAGTTCTGTTTTGTCTGCTTTTGCACTTTGTGGAAATGGAGCCATACAGCAGGCGTTCTCTCGTCTCTGGCTTCTTTCGTTCAGCGTTCCGTTTGCAGCGCTGGTCGTGTTGGTGCAGGCGGCATCATTCGCTCCTTCATTTTCGTGGCTGTTTTGTATTTACACATATTTATTGATTTCTTGCCATGTGTGCCAGGAACCACGCCAAGTTCTAAGGACACAAGTTTTATCACGATAAATATAGTCCCCACTCTACAGAAGTATATGGTCTCGCGCGGGATCCAACAAACCCTAGCTCATCGGCAAACCCAGCCTGCTGCCTGTTTGTTAAATCAGATTGTATTGGACACAATCATACCCATTCGTTGGTACACTTTCTAGGGCTGCCTTCGTGCTACAGTGACAAGAGCTGAGTCGTCAGAGAAACCACATGCTAGCCCACAATGCCAAAGATGTTTACTAGCTGGCTCTTTCTAGAAAAAAAATGTGCCGATCCCTTGTCTGGTGGATTAATACTAGTGGCTTCTAACACACTACAAATGTGGACACCAAGGCTCGGAGAGGGTAAATGACCTTTTTAACATTACCCAGATCTGTCCAGGGGTGGGCTCAGAAGTGTCCAACAGTTGGCTCTCCAAAAAAAAAGAAAAATATATAATGTATATTACACATTGTACTTTTATCACAAATTGTAAAGAGTCGGGGTGCCTGGGTGACTCCGTTAAGCGTCCAGCTCTTCATTTCAGCTCAGGTTTGTGAGTTTGAACCCCACATTGGGCTCTGCGCTGACAGCGTGGAGTCTGCTTGGGATTCTCTCTCTCTCCCTCTCTCTGCCCTTCCCCCACTTGCTCTCTCTCTCTCTCTCTCTCTTAAAATAACCTTAAAAGAAAAAAATTTAAAATAAATGAAATAAGTTATAAAGAGTATGTATACTACATTTTACAAATAATAAACGATACTTTTTTACAGCACTACACAGTTCTGTGTCATGTACTCTGTAAATACTAAAACCTCTTACCAGTTGCCTGGCTCTGAGGTAGAAGGAGTGGAGAATAAGTGTTAATATGTATGGGGTTGCTTTTGGAGACATTAAAAATGTTCTAATATTACATCGTGGTGATGGTTGCACAGCTCTGTCCTAACAGCTGGAGAGCGTCTCCCCTGAGCTGGAGAGCTCTGTTCGAGCAGTCTACTCAGTGTCTCCGTGGACTGGCCTCTTCTGGACATTTCACACAAACGGCATCTAACAACATGTGGTCTTTTGTAACTGACAACATTTTTTTCTTGTGAATTCCACGTGAGCAACTGATCCTCATACAATGCTTTCCTTGATTTTGCTGAACTTTTATGCCCATACCCAGCCAGTGGTTGCAGTCAATGATTTGGATGTAGATCCAACATGGAAATAATATTTTCATTTCTATTCAAGAGTACAGAAAGAAACAAGGACGTACATCACAACTTGATTCGATGACTTGAGCAACTTCAATGCTGAACAGCAGGACGGGTTATGAATGCTGAAGGGATGTTTTCTCAGTACTTTATGCCTTTCACAATGCAACAGCCACGAACACAGCCCTCTTTGAAGTTCAATCTTGATTATTAGCATTTTCCTCACCACTTTTTAAGTCCAGACCAGAGACGGGCAAACTTTTGTTAAAGGGACATGCAGTAAATATTTTAAGCTTGTGGGCTGTACACTTTCTCTTGCAACTACTCAACTCTGCCATTGTCACCCAGAAGTGGCCTTCGAGACAATATGTATATTAAATGGATGGGCCTGGGGCGCCTGGGTGGCTCATTCAGTTAAGCATCTGACTTTGGCTCAGGTTATGATGTCACAGTTCGTGAGTTCAAACCCGTGTCGTGCTCTGTGCTGACAGCTCATCGCCTGGAGCCTGCTTCAGATTCTGTGTCTTGCTATTTCTCTACCCTTCCCCTACTTGCACTCTGTCTCTCTCTCTCTCTCTCTCTCAAAACAATGAATAAACATTAAATTAAATGAATGGGTCTGTATTCCACTAAGACCTAATTTACAAAAACAGAATGAAGGCCCACAGGCCATAGTTCACCAGCCTCTGGGTCCAGACAACCAAGAATATAAATAAAAGACTTGATTTAAATTTTTTCATTTGGGGGACAAGGGGCAAAGGGAGAAAGACAAAATCTTAAGCAGGCTCCACAATCAGCACAGAACTGGATGTGGGGCTCGATCCCACGACCCTGGGATCATGACCCAAGCCAAAATCAAGAGTCGATACTCAACTGACTGAGCCACTCAAGTGCCCCAGAAGACCTGATTTATACTACTTGCTAAACCCTCCAGAATTTCAGGCTACTAATATGACATCAGTGAATGCAAAGTTAGGAAGACACGCACAGTGGGAGAGCGGCATGGTGTTCTCTTAATGAAAGGAGAGAGATTCATGAAGTACTGAAAGCATAGTACTTAAGACAGGAGATCCGTGGAATATAGGAGGCATTTTAATGTTCCGTCTTCCTACATGATTACTAATGCTCGTTGTTCTGGCCATTTTCTCTAAAGAGAAGTTATAAGGCAAAGGAAAATTTCCTATTTCTACATCAGACTAATAAATGTTTTGGTTATAGAATACCAGTTAACATTTTAAGTGGCTTAAAGCTATGGTATTTTCTTATGAAATGATGATTCTTGAAGGGAATGGCCTCAATAGATTGCAAATGTGCTAGGAAAGCAAGGTTCTAATCGTCATGTGAACAAGCCTTCCTCCAGCTCCTGATTCCTTGCTGCCGTCTAAAGGGAATGATTGGGGGGCACCTGGGCAGCTCAGTCAGTTCAACTTCCTACTTCGACTCAGGTCTTGATCTCACAGTTTGTGGGTGTGAGCCCCACGTTGGGCTCTGTGCTGACAGCTCAGAACCTGAAGCCCACTTCGGATTCTGTGTCTCCTTCTCTGTGTCCCTCCACCACTTACTTTCTCTCTCTCTCTCTCATATAAATAAACATTAAAAAATATTTAAATAAAAATAAAATAAAGGCAATGATTGGTTCTCAACAATAAAGCACAGGTATTTCTCTAATTTATCGCAGGTTCTATTGAAATTCGGTGACAACTAAAATAACCAGACCAAGTGTCCTCAATAATTCAACAATAGAGTTTATTTTAAAGTTTTAGTCTCACATACATAGATATTAGAGCCTGTGATGATAATGTGGGTGTCACATTACTTGACTAGAACCCATTACTTATCAACAAGAATTTGGGGAGCACCTGCGAGATGCCAGACGTTCCGCAAAGCCACGTGAAGGGTACAGACATGAACGAGACACTCCTTCCTCCCTCTCCATTCCCGCCTCTACCACTCTGGTCCAGGCCCTTGGCCATTATCAGGATGACGGCATTTCATACCCCTTCTTATACCTTTCAGCTCACCCGGCGCACTACCAGGTCAATATGCCTAAAATACAGCTTCTGGGATATCACTTTCATGTTCAAGGACCACAAACTCCTTCACCTGGCATTCAGGGTCCTCAACAGTGAAGTTCCTTTTCTACCTTATCTCCCCCAGCACACGTTTTTGACTCCAACTGTTCTTGGCCATGGAAATATATCTTGGCAATTAGGACCACCACCCTGTTGCACGTGCTGTTCTCCTTGCCTGGAATATTCTGCAACAAAGAATCCTCCCTGTCCTTCTGAGTCCCAGCTTTAATCAGGCTTTTCATCCTGCCCCCCTGTCCATGAGGATCTCTCTAGATTCCGACTTCCTTACATTTGATCCTTTCTGCCATATGTTCCCCACGTGGTGGAATCGGTATGAACTGTCAACTCTATCAGTTCTAGTAGAAAAGGCTGTTAGAAGTCCACTTTAAGCAAGGTTAGAACCCACCTCCCTCCCCCTCCCAAAAAAGATATTTATTGAAAGAATAGTGGGGCAACTTACGTTATTAAAGAATTGAACAATCAAATGGCAAAGGCAGAGGTGCAGCTGAAAGTCAAGAGCAATGGAAACTGAGCACTTCCTGGACTCTGTGTCTTGCCTTTGCTTCTCCTGGGTCGACTGTTTCTTCTCAAAGTGGATGACTTCTCCCATGTGGCAGAAAATAGGGCATGTTGCTGAATGTCCCATTTAGTAATGCCTTCTTCCCTCGACTTGAAAGCTTATTTTTTATACTCCAGTTAGAAAGATACTAGGGAAGGATTCAAAGTGCCTTGACATAGGCTGGGTACCCATTCCTCACTCAGCTGAATCACTCGGCTGTAGCTAAGGGGTAATGTTACTTAGTGCATATGTGGCTGCTGAGAAACCAGCTCCTATATCTCCAGGGCTGTTCCCAGAGGAAAAGAAATATTTAGGAATAAGACAATAATCCTAAAAGGTGTTTTGTACACTCCACCCCTTGACTTTCCAGTGTTAATTGCTGTGAGTATGCATGCATGTCTGTGGACGTGCATGCGTGCGTGCGCACACACACGCACACACGGTTTTCAGGGGAACTGAGAGCCATAGTCCTAGATGAGGAGAGAGTTATCACTGAAGTAACCATAGACCTGTCCTCTAGAATTGGGGTAGTTATTAGGATGTCCCTCAATGCCCCAGGACCATGACTTGTGGTGCCATTTGTCAGTTTCTTCAGACCTAGCACTCTGCAGTAAGGCTTTTCGATTCCTAAAAGCATAGCCACTACTGCACCCCTGTTCTCTGGGTCTCTGAACCCCTACTCCTACAGGACTTCAGGTCTTATCCAGTGAGCCAAACTGGGGTATGGTCTCTAGCCCCATACTATCCAGAGTTGCTAGATATGCTCCATTTTACTTCCCGATCCACCCTCCGAGCTGCTCTGTGCTGTGTAAAGCTTACGTGCTGACTTTCCCTCTAGCTTCTAGTTGAGTATAGCTACTAGGGAGTCCCAGCAGGAGATTCAAGGTAGAGGGAGAAGAGTAAAGTCAGAGCATTTAGCCCCCCAGTTTCCTCCCTATGGGGTGCCATGGGCTGACTGCATCTGTTAACTGAATATCACTGTTCTCTGTCCACATAGCCTCTCTCTCTCCAAGCTCCCTTAACCTCTCGTAGTTTTGCTCTCTACCTCCCAATACCTGTCTTGGGTCGTGACACACAACAAAGCTAGTATACTTTCAGTACCTTTTGGCCATTCACCACAAGACAGTAGGACTCTTTGGGAATAAGTCATTGGGATTGGGAAACGAGAGTTTCATGTTGTTGATATGGAAGGGCTCCTTGCCTCACTTCTCTGCCCAAAGGCTATGAATATTTTACTGCCTGCTCCTCACTCACTGTCACCACTTTATTCTCTTTGAGGAGAATATGGTAGCCAGTGGCTTGGGAGACTCCTGGGATCCTGGGGCACAATCCTGGGACCAAGGAAATCAATAAAGGAGTATTGGTGAAGGGAGAAGCAGGGAGCTAAGACAAAGGATAGTTTCCCAGAGTACTGCAAGAGGTCTGAACATTAGAGACTTCCCACGAGACCCAGAATGTAGGACTTGGGACCTTGGGGAACCTGGAATGAATTGGATAAAACAGGAACCACTTACAAGTCCTCCCTCCCACCGTGCACCAGCAATGGACTCAAGAATGACACTCAAACCTGAAGTAAAAGAATTTGCGAATATTCTTCTGGAATCTGAAGTATGTATAACCTGCTAGAGGCTAAGACTGTTTAGTAATGTAGTGTCTCAGTCCTCCCTTCTCTTATGAAGGAACTAGTCCTCTGTTTACTATGTTGAGGCCAGGGGCAAGGGAGTCATTTCCCAGAGCCAAAACTAGTGGGCCTTCTAGACAGGCAGCCCTCCATGACTACCCTGCCCAGTCACCTGGCTCACTAAAATAAATAGATAGATAAAGGGATAAATAATAGAGAGCAAGAGAGAGATAAAAGGGCTTTTAAGAACAAATCTTCTTGAATTAGGTTTAATTTCAAATAAATGCTACTAGAACATAACAATAAGACAGTGAAATTGAAACAGAGTTGTGTTTTTCTCTGTAAGGGCCACTGTCCCAGAGGGAATAGAATAGAAAATTAACAAACGGGCCAGCTGCAGGAATGGCACTCTCTTGAAAACTAGGAGGATATATATTCCTTGCTCTTGCTGCTGTGACAAATGATCACCAATTTAGTGTCTTAAAGCAACGCAAATCTGTTATGTCCAAGTTCTGTAGGTAAGATGGACTCGCCTGGCACCTCTGCTCTTGGGTCTCAAGGCCCAAATCAAAGCGTTGGCCAGCTTCAGCAATTCTGTAAAGACTCCGGGAAAGAATGTGCTTCCAGACCTGTTCAGGTTGCCGGCAGAATTCAGTTACTTTTGGCTGTAGGACTGAGGTCCCTGAATCATTGGTGACTGTCAGCAGGAGGCTGCTCCCAGCTTCTAGAGCCTTGATCACGGTTCTCTTCATCTTTAAAGCGAACAGCAGTGAGTAACATGCTTCCCGTGATTCAAATCCCCTCTGTCTTTTGTCTCCAGCTAGAGAAAGTTCACTGCTTTTAAAGGCTCGCATGATTAGAGAAGCCCCGCCTAAATAATCCAGAATAATCTCCCTATTGTAAGGTCTTTAACCTAAATTAAACCTGTAAAATCCCTTTTGCCATGTAGCGTAACATATTTACAGTTTCTAAGGATTAGCGTGTGGACATCTTTGGGAGTCCTTCTCCCTGCCGCGCAGAAGACACTGAAGCTAGGTCGTGGCCAAGTGCAGAAAGAGAAGCAGTTTAGGCCAAGACAGATGCCACTCCCACGTTGGAATTTTTTTTTTTTTTTTAGTTATCTTGTTTAATCCAACATACTTGGAAAATGCCACGAAACTACATATTAATTTCAATATACTTTTCTGATTACATGTATAACTATGTGATAGTCAAAGAATACACATATAGTCAAAAACTTGGAGTTGCATATTTATGTCACTCAATTTATGAAAAATAACTACCATGTAACCGAGTTAAGCAAAGCCAGTCCTTCTTATCAACCTAATCAATCAATCAAGTCAGACTGTCAGGAGAAAACAACAACAACTCTGACTTAATTTTTTATCCAAATAAATAAATATCCATTAATGTACACAATCTGCTGAAAAAGACACAAATCACAACACTAAGCTGACACTACTGTAAGAGAAACTTACTAAAGGTTGTCAGGATTAAAATTATGCAGCTCTAATGTCATTAGTTTGTGGATTTTTATAAGTTATAAAATCAAACATAAATCGATTTGCTGTTGTTGATTAACTCGTAACAGTTCAAAATTGAATGTGTAGTTAAAACTAAGCTTTTTGTGAAGGGAGCCTAGGAGAAAAAGCAGGCGGGTATGCATGCGTGTACTAACTGCAGATATTTGGCTTTAGGGAATGTCATGGAGGGAGTTATCTTGACATAACCATAGTTTCCAGCTGTGCTCTCAGGCAAACTATCTCAAAGGTCACAGAACAGAAAGGTTGGCCAACCAAATTAAAATACTCGAATCACACAAAGCTGTGATTTAATCAACTCGATGCACAATGAGAAGCAAGAAAAAGACATGGGGTAGGCTAACACTTAGCAGAGGGTACAAGCAGATGGAACCAAGGACCTTAGACATAGTCCTTAAGGGCCCGCGACACTTTGGGGGCCCACAAAACTGTTATAATTTCTTTTAAAATCAGAAGAAGAGAAAAGAGCATAATCCAGCCTGGATTATATTCGTCTTTCGTTCAATCCAGTAGTAAAATATAAGTTTAATCTTTCTCGATGCAGGAAGGGGCCCAGGCAAAAAGGCTCTAGTGCCCTGCATCCCAGGATGGGAACACGACACTACCAAAATCTTGGGTCGCACAGTACTCACATCTTGTCTTTCCTGCATCAATATCTCCCACTGAAGGTGGGCTTACGAAAACCAGAGTAGAGGTTTGAACAAGAGGGCTTAGCAGACAAAGTTCCTGGAGCCAATACAAACACCAGCTCCACCCAGGAGACTGGGAACACGGGCGCCTGGCCAGGGCAATTAGCCTGCTCCGTAGCTCTGGGTTTTGACTGAGTTTCTTGGGCAGAGCACATGTGGGACCAGAAGACGACCATACTGGGAACCTCCAGTGGATGGCCAATTTCAAGATGCCCAGAAGTGGCATTCTCATATTTATAACTTGGTCTTCTCAGGTCTTTGTATCTATAAATAACACACCTTTGTTCTGTTACACACTCCATTTAGTCCATCTTCAACACACCTTACAGGTGACTTACTATCTATGTTTAACATCCTTATCAATTCTACCTGTGTCTCGCAAGCTCTTTGTTTGCCCATCATCTATCCCAAATGTGTCCTATCGATTTGGCCCATATCTTGTAAGATACTACTAGCTTTCTTGCTTTGCCTTATACACTTGTTGTCTCATCTTTTATAGAAAAACTGAATATTCTCAAATAAGATAGAGGACACATTACAGGAAAAATGAAATAAGAATCATGTTCCGAGACTGAGAAATAGCACCATTAATATCATCAGACATTGTGACCGAACATGATTTATGCACAGAAAAAATTCTATACCACAAAGGACCATGGGGTTCTTCAACTTTCCACCAATGCTTCCGCCATTATGTTTCTACTTTTTATCAGGAGGTGGACGATATTAAACATTTTATAAAGTAAGACAAGCACATCAGGATTATAATACAGATTTAAACTAAAAGGAGATACACGCAAGTTTTATCCACAGGCTTTATCCAAGGTAACTTGAAAATTTGATAGCTCCTGAAAACATTTCAGTTACTTTTTTTTTTTAATTAACCATCACTAATCTCTTCTACTTGGGCTACTCACAGGTTCTTCTCTTTCCAGCTAATGACTTACCCCAGGGATAAACACTGAGAACAACTGAAAAGGATCCCTCACACGAAATTCGTTGGGGGAATGGCCACAAGGGAGAGAGTTGTGTTTAGCTTTTATCGTTTCTTATCAATACTCTCTTTGCTCTATCTTCATCCAATTCTCAAGAGCTCTGCACTTCTCGTTAATAAGGATAAAAGAGCAGATAATTAAATGAAAGTCAGGGCCACTGCCTACAGTTAATGTACTTCTGATTTCAGAAAACAACAGTAGGGGCCCAAATATTCCCCGTATCCAGTGTCATACTTCATCTTTAATAGAAATATACATAAGACATACAAGGAGAGGAAGATTTGGGGGGTGGTCCTTAATTTCGTCAATTAAAAGACTCTTGCCTCAAGTCAGTGTTTCAAATTGACTGTGTCCTGGCCCAAGCTGGAGAGGAACGGGGTGTATAACCCAAAGCAATGGGTCACAGTAAGAATTGGAAAAGGTAGAGTTTATCTTTCATAGGTGAAGCGGAAAATGGGCTATGGAAAGGGGAAAATGGGAAAGAACAGCTTTCTAATGCCAGGAAAGAGATGCCCGGGGATCTGAGTTCCCCGATTTGAAGGCACGGGTCTGTACCACACAGTTCAACTGATAACTGCATATTCATACCATCATTATAAAATGTTTTAATCTGATGAAATTTCAAGAATTCTAAGAATCCCTTTCTACGTGGCATCCCCCACCATGCTTCCCATGTGATAGGGGCCCAGTGATACCCAGTTACTGTTCACCCAATTATTCAGACATGCATGCACATGTTTGCCTACAACGTATCTCGTGTCGGATGCGAGAATGGCAAGCCAATGAGCATTTACTATCACTCCGTGACAGGCACCGTACTAGACACTGGAGATAATAAACAAAACTGTGACTTTCAGAAGTTAATTGATTAACACTTCCTCTATATATTTCTAGACAAAATTCCTGGTCCTCTATTTAAAAATCTCTGATTCTGGTCTCACTACCCCCTTTTTTTTTTTAAGTTTTATTTTTTTATTTTGAGAGAAACAGAGACAGCACGAGTGGGGAAGGGGCAGAGAGAGAGTTGTAAGAGAGATTCCCAAGCAGACTCTGTGCTGCCTGTGCAGAGCCCAATGACGGGCTCGAACTCACGAGATCATGACCTGAGCCAAAGTTTAGAGTCAGATGCTTAACCAACTGAGCCACCCAGGTGCCCCTCTCGCTACCACTTTTATGCTTTATATCTATGAATGGCGGAGAGGTAAATGTGAAACCACGTGAGTTTGCAGGCCCCCCAAAAAGAGGTGATGGGTCAGATTTGGCCCTTGGGCCGTAATTTGTCGACCCCTGACTTAATAAAGTAGAAAGAGAAAGAAAACCGGGGAACACATTTTCCACAGCAAAAGGTATTTGTATGTGCTGATCCACCATGACTATTTGGCAACATTGTCCGAAGAGAAAGGAAAGAATAACAGTTATGATTTTGGGTTTATCAGAGAAGAAATTGTGGATAGGAGCATTATTCTCGAGCCACCTGTGCAGGTCACACAATGTGGCTAAACAGGGTAATGAGGCGTTGGATTGGGGGCGGGGGAGGTAGGGTGTAATACCTCTACAGAAACCAGGCTCGTTGCTCTTAACTACCGTTAAGGTAACTATCACACAAAATTAACCCTTGAAAGTGGTCTAAAATTCTTTTTCCTTCTCTGACATGACAGTATTTCAGAAGGGATTGTTTTGAATCAATTCATTCGGTATGAAAACACACATATCTCTGAATAATGTACTATTTTGCTGTATCTGTATTTGGGAGTTTTAGCCACTATCTACTGGTTTCCTGGATTTGAAAAATAAGTCTCCTCCTTTCTTCCCCTTCTCTCACCGATACCGCACACATTTTCTATTCCCGTCTCCTTTTGTCCAACATGGTCATGTCAGTGCCTATAAAATCATGACTCTATATGCTATTCATAAGCAAGGCTCTTTTCTCTTTTGGGAAACACAAATCTTGCTTTTTCCTGGAGTGAATTATTGTTTACACCCCTTAATTTCTGTATTCTCATCAGTAATTCAAACTTGAATTTTCTCGCACAGTCCTAGGTCCCCTGAATAGCATCCATATCAGATACTCTGCCAGTTTCAGCTTACGGCAGAAGCCTCTCAGAGCCCTCACACCTGCCCGAGCTAGACCAGCGGTCCACCAGGTGTGGCCCTCACCATTCCTCCTGAGGACCTCACATGGCTTTGCTGCCATGTCGCCGCTCCCAGTTTCAGTGGTGCTCGTGTATTAGAGTAAAAAGCGCCGGCAAACACAAACCGCGACCTTTCAAGCTTTACGCAATACATTTGTATCTTCGTGATTTAACAGTTAGGTCACATAGTCACTCAGTTGGGGCCATGCATATGGTGCATGGGCCTGCACTCTACGCCGTCTCTAACACATGCCTCCACAGTTGCCCATGAAGGGGAATAGAGAGCTGGAGGAATGTACACGGGATTATTCAGGGCCAGGCCTGGAAGTGGTTTACGTTCCCTCTACCTGCCTCCCGATGGCCAGAACTCAGACATAGGAACCCTGACCTATGACCATGAGGGGACTGAGGCGGGTGGACTTCCTGTGCACCAGGAAGAAGAGATGGTATGGGAAATGCCTAGCATTATGTCTGCCAAGCCTGAACATCTGAGCACCAAACCATTTCAGCGTTCTTCCAATATGCAGACAAGACAACCAAAGCAATACCTTTCGCTGCTTCTGGTCCTGTTGGTCTCACAACTATGAAGTAAAAACAAAAATCACTGGTGTAGAAACACCAAAATAAAAGGGAAGCTTGGAGACAAAAAGTACTTCTCCCAAAAAAGTTGAAGAACAGCAGACCTCAGACAATCACTGCCCTGGAGCAATTCTAAAGTCCCTCTGGGCACTCAACGGCCCCAACTTGGGAGCAGGGCAAATTCCTGGATTGGGCCCTGATGCTGCCTCTGGAAGGAACTCCTGTGGCTACTCTCTGTGACCCTTTCCCCTGCTCTCTCAAAGACTCTGATTTTTATTTTCCTTCATCCCATCTGACCAGAACGCTGGCAAGCATGTCTCTTCAGGAAGAAAGTATACAGAGACTTTGAAGTCTCTTTTATGGTTGTGGAGGTTGGGCTGCGGGAATTGTTTTCAAACAGTTCAAGATTTTTTTGGTGGAGGGTGGGTCATCAAATTCCTGGTTTCTTTGGCAATGCAGTTCCCTCAGAAGCCTGAGTTTCTGAGGTATTCACTTTCAATCAGATTCATAGGCAATAAGAGAACCCAAAGGTCTTTTCTAAACATAGTGGTGCCTCTTCGATAGAGACCCTTTTCATTGCCTCCCCCTCCCTTCCTCCCTCCCTATTCCTCTCCAAGTTCAGTGACAACCACACTGAGGCCATCAGGTTTCAATGGGACCGTCATGCCCAAGTCACTTTTTCTGAGAAATTTCACTCTAAGTCTATGTCTCTTATCTTTTGTGCTTTATAAGAAAATGGCTTTCTGGGCCCAAATTTATGTACCCCTTTTATTCCTTGTGATTTCTCCTTGTACGCCAGTCAATTATTTCCGAAAGCTATCTATCACTTGCAACTCCTTGCCAAATGAATCACAGTGTGGCTGATCCCACCAACACTTCAATTCTTTGTAATCTGTTCTTCTTGGGCCACTAGCTCCTGCATCACAGCAGGTGACTGTTTTATCAAATGTTTGTCACTGTCTAGCTTGGGTCCCCATTTCTTAATTTCTGATCTCAGTTCCTTTGTTACTCACCACCGAACCACTAAGCAAATGTCACTGTTACATTAACACTCACTTTCCATGAGTGCAAATGCAACACTAGCTGCTACAAAGACAAACCCCAAATCTCAATGACTCAACGAGTCTATTTCCTGCTCATGTCACAGTCCAATGCAAATCAGGTGGCTCTCTGCCTCTTAGATAGTCATCTGGAACACAAGGCCTCAAAGCAACCATGGAAGGGAAGGAGAAGCCAGAAGATCACTCTGAAATTTTTATATCCAGACCTGATGGGCCAGACCTGATTTGGGAGTGGGGGTGTCACTTCACTTCCTCCTACATTCCATTGGGCAGAATTCAGTCATATGGCTCCAACATAACTGCAAGGGATGCTGGGATATGTAGTCTTCCTGTGTGCAGGGAAAAGGGAACACAGCATTGTCTCTAACACAACATGTCCTCTGATTTCTTGCCTTTTTTCCTCCCTCAAGAAGTATAGATAAGTAAAATTTTGAGGACCTCACATGTCTGAAAATTTATCTATTCTAGCTTCACATTCATTAATAGCATGTCTGGATACAAAATTTTTTATTGGAAATTTTTATTTTCTTCAGAATTTTATAGCTATTGCTCAAATATCTTCTAGCTTCCAGTGTGGCTATTCCTTTTAAGAAGTGTCTGGTCATTGTGATTCTTTTGCATGGGATGTGCTTTTCATTTGGGGGATTTTGTTATTATTATTGCTTCTGTCTGTCTGTCTGTCTCTCTCTCTCTCTCTGTTCATGTATGTGGTGAGGGGCTCCTTCTCTCTCTCCCTAGAAGTTTGTAGAATTTTCTCTAATGCGCCAGTGACTTCAGATAAATTATACATGGGTTGCATCAGTAAGGATCTATTATCATTTTTATTTTTGGATACTGCAAGCTTTTCAACCTGGGAACTCATGTCTTTCCATTTTGGAAACTTTTCTTGACATTATTTAATGGATTATATTCTATTACTCTCTTTGTTACTGTACTTTCTGAATGCCTAATATTCAGATATTAGACCATCTGGGCTAGTTTTATTATTTTATTTCCTGTTTTTCATATTTTTGCCATTTTGTTCTGTTTTCTGAAGAGATTTTTCAATGTTCTCTTCTGGCCCTTTATTGGATTTTCTTCTTTAACGTCAAGTTTTTAATTTTCAGAAGCCTTTTTATATTCTCAGAACACTGTTTTATAGAAGTTTGTTCTTCACGCCTGGGTGCTGGATCCTTTCTGAAAACTTTCTCTGAGCGTATTATTCAGTTGAAGTTTTTGCACTCACGATCAAATTCTTCCAGAATGCTTCAGAATGCTTTTTTTTTTTTTCTTACTGGTTTTGTCATTACAAGTCTACTTCAAACTTCTGCTAATTTTTGGTCATCTGTTCCTGTGGACTAGAAGCTCTGCGCAGATGAGGGGGACACATTGATTGTGAAGATCCAACTACGTTTTCCAGAAAAGAGCTTCCAATTTTCTGCCCGGATACCAGTGTTCCTAAACAGAACAGAGAAAGATGGAACTAAAAGTGGGGTCTCTTTCCCACAGACATATTTCAGCTAGGACCCTGTATTTTCATTTTGGCACCCTGCCTTCAATTATGCCTGGATGCTTCTGGTCCACAGACCCTTTTTGCCTTTATGGATAATAAGCTTAGTTTCTATCCTGAGTGAAGGAAGAGTTGTTGCCCCACAAGTATGGAGAAAAAAGAGAGAATCTAGGGATCTCATCACTTCATAAACAGTGTTCAACCCTTCTTTCTTACAGGAAATACACACTTCCAGAAGTCCCTGAGCCACCACCCTCCTCCAAATTTCAGAGCTTTTGGAGGATTTTATGGTTAAACCAGGTTGATTCTTCCCTTTCCCCACTGGTGTCTGATAAGTCAGCCATTGCATATCCATTTTATTTTCCAGTTTCAGAAATTTCATTACTCTGGGTGATTTAACTGAGCTGCACTGCTTCCATTCCAAGGAGGCAAAGATTCTTTGAAGCAAGAGGTATGTCCACCCAGGGTCTTTACCATTTCCCTTTAAGATAATACTTTTTGTATGCAGGGCCCCCAAATTCCCTTTCCAAGTAGTCCACAGGACATGCCTAGGACCTTCCAGAGTTTCTTACTCCATCAATCCAGTAGGCTGAATCTCCAATGTGTGTGCATCCTGGACCTGAGAGGTGGTCAAGAAAGGGCTCCTCTCGAGGGATGAGAATGGAGCTGGACACATACTGCCATGCTCGTGTGTGCACGCTACTGCCTCCTCCCAAAGCCAGTCATGGCTTGGACAAAAGTAAAATGAATTTTGAAATGGCACTCTCTGCAGTTATGTGGTAAGAATATACATTTATATGTTCAATGTTGTCATTATGAGGGTATATTTGTCAAGACAAAAGGATAAACTCCAACAGCTTGTTAGCTTGATTTATAACTTCTAAATATTTAAACACATGGCATGGCCTCTTACTCAGATTCTTCCTCTTGGTCCTCTGCAAGCGTTAGGGGTGGCATGCTCCTCATATTTATAGATTTATGCCTCTTAAAAGTTACTCTAAGTTTTTAGAGATGTTTTAGGAAGGAGCAACATTAGACATGTGTGTCCAATCCGCCATCTTGAACAAAAAGTGCCTCCCTTCTTGAGGCATTCCCTCATGCCTGATTCTTCCATACAGGCAATAGCTCCTCCTTCCTTTATAGTTCTTTCTTTTTTTGTCTTTCTCAGCATCAATGCTTCTCACCAAAGAAGGAGTTTCCTAAGGAATATTTATTCCTGTGTGCTTTTGTACAAGAATTCTTCTACGGCTCTCTCTCTTATACATATTTTCCCCCTCAGGTCAATTGGATTTCTTATGAAGTTTTTGAGGTCTTATTTATTTATTATTTATTTATTATATTCTATCTTATCATCTTGCCTCATTCATCCTTGAGTCCCATACAGTGTTTAGCATAATTCCTTGCTCAGAGTAGAAACCTAAAGAATATTTGTTCACCACTACACTGCACTGAATTGTAAGCTCTTAAAAATCTATGCCAAGGGATGTTATTTTGAGATGTCACTGAATGCCTCCTCTTTGCTGATAGAAAACAAGGTGACACTGTAACCAGACTACTTAAGGCATGATTATATTTTCATGCTTCCTGCCAAAGGAGTGGTTAATTGTACTGATTGGTTGTTTCAGAATTGTATAAGATAGTCTCTGAAGCACATAATCAAAAGAACTGAAATTCTGCTTCTGTATGGACTTATGATTCCTGGTGATAAGGACCACCCAATAGAAAAATTTCTGACGTTCTCCAAATATATATCTCTGCATATGTCCCTACTTATTGCTACTCTGGTCGAAGTGACATCAAGGCATATTGTATACCTCTGCCATGGGCCAGTGGGAACAGAGAAGAAGCAAGCACTGTGAAAAGGAAAGGAACTGATTTGGTTGTAGGAATCAAGAGACGTCTAACAAGAGAAGCCATAGCCAGCAGCTAAGACTGCCCCCAGAGGCACATAACGAAACCAGGGAAGATTTCAACCAGTGTTAAATCCTGTTGGGAAAAACCTCCCAGAGAGCATGACAATTGGCATTCAGAAAGCCAGCAGTACAGTGGATCCAGGAGGTCTACTGTTTGAAGTGGACTACCCCAGTGAGCGTCTGAGGACATGCCAATCAGTGTCTACTCTCCCAGAAGAATTAAAATATCTAAGACAATTGTCAGATAGTCAAGCAAGCTTCAGGATCAGGGCAAGAATTTGATCCCAGCAAAGAGATGTGGAAAGCTTATCACGAATCCAGGTTGGTGTCTGTCTTCACTGACCTTTGCTTTGGTTCGTTGGCCATTTGAGAGATCTGTGTTCAAAAGACCTCGCTAAAGGCTGTGCGTTTTGACTTCCCCCTCATTCTCAGTTGCTTAAAACAAGAGTAACAGGCCTAAATCCCTACCTTTAAAAGTAAAGGAGACGTATTAATTTGGGCCAAATAAGAGACATTTGCTGTACGAGTTTTCATCATCAGTTGAAGTCAAATCTAGGGATGAGTTTGCCAACCCGGTCTCTTAGAACCAAGATTGAGTTTTCTGCAGAATAAGAAAAAAAACAACTGAATCCTCAATCAAGAAATTCCAATTACAAAAAAAAAAAAAAAAAAGTTTCATCTTATGGTTCCTACAAAACCAGGGACTTCTCATCAAGATGCCCAATGACCTTCAAAATCCACTGTCTTTACTGGACCCACATTGCTTTGGTTCCTCCAAATCCTAACTTTTTCTGCTTTGTGGAGCCAGGAGCATATTTGCCATGCTTTTCCCATACCATCAAAACAAAGTTTAGCTCAACCTAAGAGCAATTTAAAATATTATGTTAATAATGAGAAATCTGACTAGCTCCAGAAGAAAAAATATGAAATGAACAAAAGATTTTAGGGGTTGGATTTGAAATTAAAAAAAAAAAAAAAACAAAAATAACCCCCCAACAACTTGTAAAATAGAAGTTGGGTATTAGGAGCTGGCTTCTTTCAAAAAAAAATTAAAAAGGCAATTTAAGCATAGCTTCCAGAAAGGCTCTAACGTCCTCTGTGTAATAGCGCCCTCTGGCTTTAAATTACTTAACAATGTATTTGGCTTTGAGCTTCAGGTTTTGTTGAAAGTCCATGGCTGTACTGGAAAGACAACCCAGGATTCCTCACATCTGAAACGCTACTCATCTGTTTCTCCTGCATCTGCCTTTGCAAAGAGGAAGTATGACTCAAGCAATGCTTTGTCTTCTGTGTAAGAAAGGACTGTCAAAGGACAATGCCAATAAGTCCTTGAGGACCTTAGCAATGCCTTACTATTCTTTGGAAAGCACTCTCTTGAGACTTTAACATGGAGCTGCCAACATACACCAAAGAAAATGGTCTTCAGGTTGAGATATAGCCAACTAGAATATATTGTGGGAAAGGAAGAGACCCATCCAAGACCATTAGCATAAATGATTATTGATCCATCATTCATGAAGGAAGCTGTTGAGGCTTCCTTATCTTGTGTGTCTGTGCTTAATTTTAAGACTCCTAACGTGACCTCTAAGAAGAAAGAAAATACTCTTGGATCAAATGAAACAAAACCTTGCTTGTTTTTTATTCTTAATATGAATACAGATAATGAAAGAGTTTCTGGATTCTTCTTGGGGATTTTAAATTGAAGGGGTCAGAAAAGTTCCCAAAGGCATTATTGGCTTTTGCTTGTCCATGAGAGCTCAATTTGATCTTTTTGACCCTTCAAACTGTGTCTTCTCATAGAGAAACCAGGCTCAGCAAGAATTAGATTATTCATCCCAATGGAGAGGAAGGAAACCATGTAGGCCCATGCAGAAGGGCTAAAAACTATCTTGGAAAAAATCCAGCCAGACCCCAAAGAGTCTTCTCCTTGCTTTGGGGAGGATAGGATGGTCTGGGATACGTCTTCCCCATGATAATCTTTCCTTGGAAAGCGTTATGCTTTTGTTCCCCTCAGGTGAATTCTTGCCTACCCTTAAATATTCAGTGTGGAGATAAACTACCACTATCTTGATAGATCTTTAGAATAAAGCCAATGTAACTAAGGAAAGCAAGTAAGGTGCATTGGTATATCTGAAATGCAGTTGTTTTTTTAATCGGACTTGTATATGGTTTGACTGGGTATGATACAATCAGGAAATGGTTTTCTTCTTTTCCGGCAATGTTTGGGCCAGATTCATCATTTTCAAGTCAATTGCAACCATTAAAAAACAGCTCTGTCTTCAGGAAATAATAAATGCAATCTAGACCATTCTAAATCAAAACTTTAACCTTGCATCCAATTAAAACTTCTTTCTCCACCAAGCTTGGACTTGATTTCAGGTTTGGGAATCAGCATCTTGGAAGGGAGTCATTGTCTGGCTCTCTCTCTTTGTAGTACCTCCTATTCCACCTCACTCCGCCCAATGCCTGCTTCTGGGTTCTCCAAGTATAAGAGGAATGAAAGGCAAAAGATCAAAGAAAATTTTTACTTAATTGGTGCTGTTTTCTGGGTCTTTAAGTGTCTCCTTCACATAAATGCTGGCTCTATTTTATGGGTAGCAAGTTATGGGCATGTTGGAGACTACCTGGGGGACCAGCAGTGACACCATCCCCTAACCCGAACAATTCTTCCCCTGGATGAGCCCCCATGACCCCTGCCCTATGAGGTCCTGCCCTGTCAGTATGCCTCTGAGGTCTGCTTACCCTCACAGACAGCCTTCTTAGACAACATCCTTTCAAGACAACTTGAGTCTTGATCCTTTTACACATTTACCTGATACCTTGAGGATACATTCTTGTCCCTCAAAACTGCAAGTACAGCCTGCTCAGCCTCTGAACTTGCCTTCTCTCCCTACTACTGTGAGTTTCCCCAGCCAACCTCTCATCTTTACACTTCTTCAGGGGACACCTGTCAACCTTTCTAGTGAACTCTGTGCTTGTATAGGAAAGCTAATGAGTTTCTGAACCCCAGCTGTCATTCAGCCAGGGAATGTGACCTGGTCACCCCTTCTAGCAGACAACTGGGCCCTCTCTGTTTGGTTAATGAGTGAGAACAACACTCCTCTCCTCTCCTATAGTCCTTTCTCTGAGGAGGAGACCCATAGCAGCTTTACTTCTGCAAATTCCCTTCAAAATAGTTCACCCAATAAGCACAAACCTTCCAATTTATAAGAAAGAATTTGGATGATAGGTACATGTGTCCAAAAAACATGTCTGGTTTCTCTTTGGTAAGTTCTGAATAAATGCAGAGTTATTGATTTCACCCATTGCCCCCAGCTTTAAGGCTTTAGTTGAAAATCCAGTGCAGAGAGGAAAAAAAAAATCTCTTTTCATAGGCCATTAACACAAATTCTGCCTTTTGGTAAATGAGATACACCTCAACCAGGATAAAAAAAAAAAAAAAAAGAAAAAGAAAATTCACAAGATGAGGTGACAAGGGGGTGAGGTGTCTGCTTCAAACAGTCACCCCCCACACCCTCCCATCTCTACTGGATTTCTCTTTGGCTAATGCCCAGGAGTCCTTAGTACTGACCCTCTGCTCAGCGTCCCATGTCTAGCCCCAGCCCTATGTACTTCGACCCCTCTACAGGAGGTTGACTATCTTTTTCCCAAAGGAACACCAACCAAATTTTCAAGGGGCTTTCAGACAACTGGATGAGTCTTCAAGCCTTTACTTCCATAAAGCACTGAAGCATTCTATTAGTGAAAACTGGCAATATACATGTAAAAATTTGAAAATCCTTAACCAGCAGCATGTGCTAGCTCATTAAACATGAAATTTTTCCTCTAACCCCAAAGAATAGCATCAGAACTTGTCAACCTAAGGCATACTAAAAGATAAGAGATAAAATAGAACCTAATGAATAGCATCTACTTTCATTTAACACCCTTGTGATTTATTGAGAGGAAAACACTCACTACCCCTTGTGTTGGTGTGACATCGAGGAATAAAATCTAACTAAATATCACTCCCCAAAAGAGAAGTAGACGGTTAATCTGCTCCAGGAAAAAGCCACGTACAGCATCCTAACACCAAACACAGATTGTTACCAGAAATTCTATTACATTGCCCACGGGTTACATACTGAATCTGATAATAAAAATACAATTATGCACATGCTTGAATTTTTTCACACATCAAAACCATCGAAAGTACAGTGATGGTGGTTTGCCATAACCACAGCGTACGGCAAATTCGACCTTCTCTCCATGTTCCCAGCACAGACAAAACAAGGGCACATATGAACCACAAACTGGGGTCCATTCTGAACTCTCAGACAAGTACTGGGGGCCATGAGAAGGATGTGGTGAGCAGGATGCTGGAGGGGAGCAGGCCTCAGTCAGGGCCTGCCTCTATGTGAGACGCATTCCAGCCTGGGCCAGCTTCCTGGTATTGCTGCCAGAAAGGAGGAGAGGCAGTTGAGATGGCAGGACACTCGGGCTGTGCCCGCCATCACCCAGAGCCTCCAGGGAGGCCGTCTCTACCCTGGTCTGACTAGTGACCACTCGATGCAAGCCATTCACACACACCCCAGCTCTGTTCTTTGGCCCACCTGGGGACTCCCCTGGCCTCACTGTCCCCATGAGCTTTGGGACCTTGACCCAGTCTCCCTTTTCAGGCCACTCTTGCTCCCTGTGTTCCATATGTCAATGTATTTTACACATTAAGAAAGGCTTGTTAAGGCTCAAATTTATGGTACCCAGTTTGGGTGGTCCAGTCAATTCCCCCTCACCATCCTATCCTCCTCCCTCCTCTAGTGCTGTCAGAACTGGGACCATTCCCATCTGAGAGTGTCACCTCTGACCCATCCACATCCTTTAAAATGCTATTCCTTTCCCAATTCATTTCTAAGCTAAACAGAGCTGATGTTCAAAATATTTAACAACTGGTATACGGTACGGGCACCAACCAATCAGAACGGATTCCAACGGTAAACAATCAGTTCAGAGGTGCTGGTGGCACATGCTCACTATACACCCTGAAATAAAGACAAAGAAACTCAGGCCTGTTTGGGCGGCTGATGGCTTGTCTTCTGTGGTTAGCCCTGGTATTCTTCAAGAGCCCTGCGACTATCTATAGTTAGAGCTAGCTAGACCCATCACCTCATTTACAGCGGTAACAGCCTTGTCTATGGGGAAACCAGAAGAGTCATGCCTGTATTTTTTGTTTTTTTTGGGTTTTAGGATTGTTGTATTTTTTTGATATTTAGGTAACATCTCCCCACAAACAAATGTCTACAGACCTAAAAATTTCAACACGTGTATTTTTCTGAAACAACTTCCCTTCCAAAGGACAAGGCCTTGCATGAACTGCTGGAAAATTCTAAGGAAACCCATTCCTCTGAACTAGGGCTTCTTCCGCATTCAGGGAATCAGGGAAGAACTGCATTCGTCCTCACAAAGGGTCCTTTACCGCCCCAGTGAGACTGTGCCAGATGTTTTATCCCTCTCCAAATAAGAAAGACTGACTGGCATCCGAAAGAGAAACCACATTAAATAAAGATTCCCAAATATAAATTCTATTTTAGCAGGCAAAGTTAGAAGTCATGATTAAGACACCAGCCATTTCCTGGAAATAAAAGCCCACCCGGAGGTGTTTGGGAGCCCAAAGTATCATCAACACCAGCTGGCAATTAATCTCCAGGGAAAGCTCTTCTTCTAGTGTCTCTGTTACAGGCTAAATATATCCTAAATATAACTTAAATATAGATGTACTATCTATTCCTCACATTCCCTGGGGCTGCCAGCATAAAACAGGGATCAACCCAGCAGCACTTGGCCTCACAGGGTATCCAACAAGAGAGCATACTGACTATATTAGCTCATCAGTAGCCCACATCTGCTGAACTGCTCTGGACTCTGCACATTTAACAAACACCAATTTCTCTTTCCTCCAAAAAAAATTCATAAATGTCTTGAGTATTTTTTTTTACTATTAAATTGGCATAGCAAAATATGTTTTAAATCAGAGCATTAATATTAGCTGCAAAACTCTAGTTACAATCCTCCTTGTTTTCACCATAATGTTTTTACCACTTTTGAAAGCTTTGGACTGAAATATATACACACACACACACACATTTAGTCAAAGTAGTCAAATAACTCGAAAGACCAAGGTCTGCCAATGGAGAGAAATTTATACTTAGAGCCACAGGGTAAAACGGCCCTTATCAGAGGTCAGGGCCTTTCTCATTTAATTTAGCATTTTGTGGGTATTTCTATCATGTGAGGCCAATACGGTCTGAAAGGAAAGCTTTTGAATAGATTAAAAAATAAGAATGCAAGAACAATCACACAACAGGGGGATTGGGCATGGTTTTGATTTCTTTAAAAACGCCCAAGTGCATAGCTTGAGGCCAGTAAGGGAATGACCACACAGGGCAAGAAACAAGAATGAAGCCAACAATCTCTAGAGTCTCAGAATATGAAGAGAAATGCCATTTCATACCAGTTTTGTTCGAATCAATGGACCAAATGGTTTTAGACTTTATGAACCTGACACTGTTCCCAGCAAGCTGTCCGTACCTCTATGCTTAGAAAACATGCCCACAGTTTTAAAAGGAATTCTCTGGCCCTGAGTTTCAAATCTCACCCAAAAGATAGTTCTTATTCTTAAAACTCTTTTCTCCAGAAGTTACTCATTTAGGCCAGGTATACAGTATTGTGCTCTGAATATTGACGTCTTCCTCTGGAAGGGATTTAACTTTGGCTTTGAGACATACCACTGATGAAGTTATAATCAGGAGCACAATGTGGATCAGAGACAGATTTGAGCAAGCTGGGGTCCAGGACCACATGCCCCTGAGAGGGGAGGGCAAATAGAAGCAAATCAAAGAGCATTTAGAACTGGAAACTGGGATTTAAAAGCTTAGTTCTCTCAAGTCAATGCTCTGAATCCAGGTCTCAGGTCACTGCCAGACTGTCACATGCATAAGGTACAGGTAGAAAAGGACCCCCCGAATGAGGTGGCTCTATGGGAATCTAGGGGAAAAAGAAAAAAAGGCACACAATTGTAGATGCAAAGATAACCTCCTGACATCCACTGTCTCCAGGAAGGTTTCTGAGCAGAGATGTGCAGCAAGAATCAGGGACATCCTGGTGTTAAATGGACAGAGGGTTTACCCCTTGTCCAAGTTTGATTGGGTAAACCCTGACAAGTCTTCCTTTTGTCACTCTCAACTTTGTTATCAATCTTTGCAAAAACACTAAGCATGCATTTGTGCATGACTGTTCATAGATGACCTAATTCTCAACCAGAAAAGCTCACTGTTTCCCAGAACATTAGCATAAATAGTCTCTCAGTTCATCTGGACCCCTATCCAAGTTGTCCATTTTCCCTGACACATCTGGGTCTGTCCAAGGCCAGTGCCTCACCCTAGTCTAGCTCCAAACCAAGGCTGGCCTGAGGAAAGAAACAGTTGAGTTGCTTCAGTCCTCCCTTATTGTCTCTTCTGACTCCACCACCCATCATCGGGCAGGGCTTAGCTTTAGATTTCTTGCCTGTAGACTGACAGGGGATTGGTGCCCAGCCATGATGTTAAGCATACAACTCTATACCTGGGATCATCTTGGCGGCCATCTTGACCTCAAACCCAGGACTGATCCCTGAGCTCCCACACATCCCCTCAGGGCAGTTCACTGCATCTTGTGTGTCCATTCCAATAACAGGGCAATCAGGGTTCTTGCAGCCAGTGGTTCCTAAACCCAGATCTCTGTGTGCCTCACATCATAAAACTGGGTTTCTGCCTATGTTCTGAGGTCCCGTTCTGATTTTCCAGTCCCCCAACTGACAGAAGCCAGGGACCTAATCACAGCCAAGTCAGGGCAGTACAGCCCTCTGCTGGAAAGTGGATTTCCACTCCATTCCCCCAGCACTCTGTTGGGCCAAATCCAGATCTAGAGCAGAAACCTTCTCCTGTGGGTGCCTGTCCTGATTCTCTGCACTCCAGCAAGGTGAGGAGCTTTGCCCCAAGATTACAGAGCCTCCATGCAGTTTGTCTCTAGGATGGTGTTTTTGTATCCCATTGTCATTCTGCTTCAACTTGAGTGTCATGTCTAGCAGACCACCTTGTAGGATGGGATAAAATTTCAACCATTTTTATATAGCCTTAGTGCAAACTAGTGCCTATCACAGAAAAGGAATAAAATACATGTCAATTGAAAGAACTTTGGATGGATGAATGAGAAAAATGAATGAGCTTTCTTATCAATAGTAAGAGCCAGCCTGCCTGGACCCTGAATTTCCATGACCAGGTCCCACCTTCATGATGAGAGTTTGCTGGGCCTCCCAGAAAGCTCTGCCCACCTAGCTGAAGCTCAGTTATGGGGATCTGTTTCTGGGCTTAGTGCCCTAGAATCTACTCCACTCTACTGGTGATGTTGGTGAGTAAGATGTCCATCACAAGCCCAGCCCGTCTGATCACTCCCTGCTTTAATCATGTCACAGAGAAAGCCAGTTGTCTAGTGGCACTAACTAATTCTGACATGTAACACAGCACCCTTTCAAGTGATGGTATAAACGGGTACCATTTTTGGAATGGCATTGACACGTGTCTCCTTAAATATTCCAATAGTAATGACTCTTGTTTCACAAACAACAAAATTCACAGGCTATGGAAGAGAAGAGAGGAAGAGCAAGGAAGGGCATTTTATAATTTATCCAAATAGCAAGTGCCAAAAACCTACCTTTTAAAACTCTTAATCATCGAACACCAACAACATATAGAGAACTTGCATTTAACTGTCAGTGTAGACGGGCTTTGGAGTATTGTGTGTAGTTTGTCCCAGTGACTCATGAGAGTAAACAGATAAATAATCAGGGAACTGAGATTAGAAGAACCCATTTCCCTGGGAGGAGATTTGGAAGGGCACCAGAGCCAGGGCATGGGAGCCCACCCACAATGTTAGACTTTCCAAAACAGTCCTGATTTCAAATATTCAGTCCTGTTGTACAACAAAACAATATTTCAACACTTTCTCATCCAATCTGCATCTCCTGGATCATCTCTTACACACAGGAGTCCCTGTGTCCTGATTTGAGGGTTAAGGAAAAAGTCGTACCCATTGATAGTTCCTAGTAGAGATATCTTCTAACTTGGGCCTTTTATAGCTGTATCTGCACTCTCTGTGTAAAGCCCTCAATAGTTCACTAGATAGTTCTTTGTTTCTCAGAAAAGGAAACTATGTACATGGTTCAATGAAATGACAATGAACAAATAGTATATGTATGTGATATTTGCCACAAAGACAGAGGGGGGGAGCGGAATCTCTTAACTTAGCCTTGGATTTGATTTTCAGCCATTTGTTCTGCAGATGGTGGTAGATGGACAAAAATTCTGTCCCCTCCCCAAGGCCTTGTTTGTCCATCCCACATCACCAAAGGACAATTGGGGTTGCTCTTGATGTTGGCCCTTTCTGGTCAATACAAGGTAGTTTTCAGGTGGGAGTTATCATTGTCTCTAAGAATAGAATTGAACATCTTACTAAACTAAACTGAATCCTATTTGGGTGGCAAATCAAGCAACCAGTTACTCTGGGGGGAAATGGGGAAAAAGGTAGGAGGACCTGACTTTTGAGTGGTAGGTTATGAAATAGAAGGAAAAGCAATGCTACTACAGAGGAAGGCTGGGCATAGATGCAGAAGTGGACAAGGCCACAAAGAAGAAAAACAAAGCCAAAACTCCGTGGCCTTTCACTTTACTCTCTTTTATTTAGGGAGAGTGACCTCTGCTGAGGCCCTGCCCACAATGTGCACACACACTATGTCAGAAGACATTTCAGCTCCTAGCCATGGCATATAGTGAGTGATGCAAGAGGTAGTGATGCAAGAGGTTGTGCAGTCTGAGGCCTCAAGAAGGAAGGAATCCTCTGGTAGAAAGGGTCAAAATTATAAAGACTGCTGTGTTTGAAAGTCCATTTTCCTATTTGTCAAGGACTTGCCCAAGGTCATGTTGAACTGTAGTCTTGAGTTATCGGTTCCATGAAATTTCCCAAGTCACCTATGCAATAAGTAGCACACTCACCACCAAGCCACTGGCCTCTCCTGGGGCAAAGGTAGTAAATCCAACAGAAAAACTAGCGTGAGATTTGCAGGCTCCTCAGACATAGGCAGAGCTGGGAGCTGGGTGCACATTCCTCCAGCCCCTACACACCTCTTCCTCTCACTATCACACCCACTCTCAACACCAGGGGAAGAAAACAATTTCTATCTAAAAAACAACCAGAAGTTTCTACTGCTTCTGCCTTCTGGGGAAGGAGCATGATCCATCTCCCCATCGATGGTTTTTCTGTCGAGATATCAGTTTAATGGGCTGTTGGGATGTGAAACATGAGGTCACTGACTGAGTTGGTCTGGAAGGGTGAGGATTAAGCCAAACAAAGCTAAATTACTTTGCTCGATAAAGCAACCAGAATCTTGTAGCTGTCTGGAGATGCCTCAGTGAAGGGCCTGGGATCTTGGAAGAAATGGGGAGGTAGTAAGGTTAGTTAGCAGCAATGGGGAGTACCTAAGGAGAAAGGTGGCCTATAAAAGTGTCCTCAGAACCGGGGATGGCTAATGAATCATGTTGCATCCTAGTCCACTACCCCCCAACTGTCAAGCATACAGAAAAGTAGCACTGTTTCGTTCTGGGTGACAGGGGCAAAACATAAACAACAGTTAAAAGAAACTAAAGAAAGTGAAAGAAGGAATTTGGCTGGATCAGGAAAATGCAGAAAAGAACTAGAGAAACTCCAGGCTTACAGAAAACCCTTTGATGGTCTTGAGAAGGCAAAAGATCCTGGAATGGGGCTATGTGGTCACCAAAGGCGAGAGTCCTTGACCTGGGGAGCGAGATGACCCAGGGCCGAGTTACAAACAAGCAGCATCAGAGTCAGCTCTCTCCTCACCCGTCTCACTCGGACCTTCTCTCACCACATCACGTTGTCTGCCTCGGGGGCAGCCAATTATGCTCAAGCTTAGCCAGAGGCCTGCTCTGGTCACTGTATTTCTCCAAACCCAAGTTTGCTTCCCTGGTGGGCACTAGCACTTGCCCTCCTTCCTTTCCTCACAGCCTCCTTCTCTGGGGCACGTCCATCAGGATCCTGCGCTTGACTCTCCAGTCACGTGGGAGAATATTCCCTCTTCCCCCTTCCTCTGTCATCCCACAACCCCCCCCCCCCATAACCAATCAGAACTGGAGCAGAAAACACTGAGGGCCTCTCTCCACAACTTGGCTATTCTGTGAAATTCGATCACAAAGACACAAACGTTGTATCTTCCCCTAGACTTAGTAAATGGTGAAAACACAAAAGATCAATCATAAAATATCTAATGACAATTTTCCTTTAGAGTTTGTGGGGAAACATTACAGAAACTATCATCTGTTTTAGTCATTCTAAAGCTTCATCCCAAACATTTGGCAGCGAGGATGCCTAGGGACCGCATAGGACCGACAGAGGCTGAAAGTCACCAATTCAAGGCAACTTTTATTACTTTTTCACAGGAAATATATAGTACTTTTATTTCTGAAGCCCTGATACATTTTTTTTTTTACTAGCCCACCACTGCTATATTCTGAATGAATTCCCTAACTTTGTCGTCATTTCTAAATATTTTGATCCATTTAGGCAGAGTAGACCCCACGGATTCAGGGCAGAAAATATGATAAGTGTCAGATAAAACTGAAAGCCCAACTTTGTCGTTCGTAAAACCTGATTTTTGTCTCCAGAATGTCCATTTGCTTCTCCCAACCCCGCAGTAAGCTTTTTTTACTTCTTAAGTCAGGACACAGAAACAACACGAGAGTGTGCAAAAAACACTTACTTCCTGGTGCCAGGAAGACTGGGACTTTGCCACTTACTAGCCGTGTCTACCTAGGACAAGCCCACCAATTTTCTCTGACCATCAGTTTCTGCATCTGTAAAATGGAAATAATTTTTCTACCTGACAAAGTTCTTACAAGAGTTAAATTATGTAATGCATGTCAAGGAGCATGACCGAGTGTCAAGCTGAGAGTGGGTCCTGAGTGCGGGTGACTGCCCTCTGTCTTCCTCCTTCCTTTCGGCGCTCCAGACTGCTTCCCTTTATCCTTTGACATGAGGATCATTTCTTAATTTGGGGGAGAAAGTGGGTAGGAATCAACTTTGCTTTTCTCTTTTTGTGTCCAAAATATCACATTCAACTGCATCCTTGGATACCCATGTGAGTAGATGACTCCAGGCCTCTTTGCTGTTTTCTAGCAGATGGAAGGCGTGGGTGTGGACCCTTCCCCAGCAATACGTTCTATAGCACTTGGGGCCCCGTGAGCTTTAATGTCAACGGAGTTCCCTGGCTTCAAGCCACCATGAGGCTTTGTCTCAGCTGGCCTGGATCAGTACCTCCTCATGGAAGGAGAATGAATTAACCAAAATGCCAAATCCTTTCCTTAATCATCTGGCAGTAGGCCTTCTGGTGGGCAGCTTTGACCTCTGTGCAACCCTGAGAAATTTAAAGAGGTCATGAAAACTGGGAGAGTGAAATTGTTTGTGTAATCAACCAATTACACACGGAGGGATCCTGGACTGGGTTTGTCTTAGGCAAACATGTCACAAACTAACATCAGAAAGGAAGTGCTCTGTGCAGGGAGCCCAGTAAGTCCGTTCTGCAAGTATTAATTGAGCACCGGTTTTTTCTTGGGCCCAGGCGGGTATGAAAATGAAACAAGTCCCCAACGTTGTGTAGTTCCTAGGCTCTTAGAGGAGACAAACACATAAACATATAATGATAACAATAAAACCGTGTGCATCGGGTAGCAGAAAACAGAATTCAGAAAGGCTTCCCGGCAGAAGAAACATCTGTGTTCATCCTTAAAAGGGGAAACGGAGTTTTCTAGAGGCAGAAAGTTGGGTGGGTCATTTCAGGCCAAAGAAAAGCAAGTACGAAGTCCTGGCAGGTGAAAAACAGCAGCACACATTTGGAAGGCATAAGAGATTTCTTTCCTAAGGCCGAAGCCCCGGGAAATTCAGGGTGCACGGCAGGAAGGTGGGAGGCTGGGGCCCCAGGCAGGGGCAAGGCCACAGGGCAGGCTGGCAACTATGCTTGAGAGCGAAGAACTAACCCAGGAGATCATGGAGACCCACGGGCAAGAAGCAGCCGCGACCCCCTCTTGCTGCTTTAGCAGCTGTGTGAGGATCAGGAACCCCGGTACTAGCCGTGAGGTTCACATTTTAGGAAAGAAAAGTGGAGTCTGTAGTTGGGTCTGCTCTGTAACACCAATCCCGCGACCTTCAGAAAATAAGGGAGAGGCCATTTTCCTGACTCCTCTTAAACAGGAAGAGTCTCTGGAGGGAGTAGAAGTCTGGGTGTCCCCCATCTTCTTTGAATGGAGAAGTTCCAAATAATTTGGGTAAAGTGACGTCTGAACAATTCAGATGAAGCCCATGTTGTCGAAGTAAGCAGGTTAACCATCTGCCTGTACTTTGGTCCAATGTGAGTCCAGAAAACCCCACTGGAACAGCTCTTGCTCCAGTGTGTTCAGGCAGTAGGGAAGGAGGTCTGGCCTGGCCCCCCGGAAGTGCCGCTATCAGATATAACATTGGGGGGGGGGGTCTCTGCACATCTCTAAGATCAGAAGAGTGCACCAGAGAAATAGGAAGCTCTCTTTTATTCCCAACGTTTATTATCTGTCTGCATTTGCGTGGGGGAAAGTAGAGCTACAGAGTGATTCAAACTCACGGAAATAGTTATTGGAAAGTACTGTGCGCTAAGAAAAGGGGTGAGGAGGAAGCAGTAAGGAGAGGACCCCAAGTTCTCTGCTAGAGGGGAAGGCCACCAGCAGAGGCCTGGATACCAGAGGTAGGGAGCATCTTAAATGCAGATACCAATTTCTTGCACCCACTGAATACCAGTGCTCACAAGAAGGGGAGTTTGAGGTTGTCAACACTTGGAAGACAGAAAAGAATTTCCCTCTCCCTAAACCCAAAGGGCCTCCAGTTTTCTTGACCGGGCCTCTGGATTCTTCTCTTCCTCCATTATCTATAGTGATTGCCTGTGCTCTCAACATTAATTCCTTCCTCCCTCATTCCCTTAGAGTACAGAGGCCCTCACCATTCTGCCCTACAGGACAATCCATTCATCTTGTCAAGGGCTATTCCCCATCCTACCTATAGCAAGCACGACCGCAAGGCTCAACTTGATAGGGCTGCCAGGGGAGGGGGGGCAAGTTGCCCTGTGTTCCTGCTCTTATAATGGAGCCTATGCTAGCGAGGGTTTCCCAATGAATCCCCTTCATGCCCACCTTCCCCAAAGAAGGCAGAAACTCCTTATGGCAGTGTGTGGTCCTTTGCAGGTTTGGGTCTGGCAGGACATGTAGGTATATACAGTTATACCACTGTCAGCTTCAGAGAAACAGAGACCTTCAAAGCCTATTATTCCAGACTCTTCAGTCCATTACGTTGGGCAGCTACATTGCATAAGGACTCAGTACCAGGCACTACTGGGAACACCAGGAAATAAATACCGTGGCCCTGTTTATTAGGGCCTTACAGTTTAGCTCTGTAGATTTACACTGGGTTATGAAATACTCATGGGCAAGTTTGCCCTTACACAAATTGTTTCCAAAGGCACCAACAAAAATTTAAGAGGTATGTAAAATTATGTATGGCTTAAGTAGCCATACACAACAAAGTAGTGTTCAGCATATATGAAAACCAAGGAGAGAGAGGAGGGAAGGAGATATAGGAGAAGGGGAGACTTTTGCTTTCAGCCCTATGTTTCTGAATCTGGTTTCTTTCTTCATCAGCTCACCTTATTGCCATGTTTTGTGTCTTATTCCCTCTCCACCTGCCCACATGCATCCTATTATTGCATTTTCATTGTGATTGGAGACTACAGTTGAAGCGAAGGGTACAGGTCTTTCTGAGGACATAAGAAAGAAAATACAGAGATCCTAATTCATTTCGTGACCAGGCATGGCTGATTCAAAAGGTGTAGAATCCATTCCCACCTTTATGATGTCAGTGTGATTTGTGAGACTTTTAAGTGACTTCTTTGAAAAGCAAAAGAAATATATCCTAAAGCTTTTTTGGTCAACTTATGGGAAATCTGACTTGTACATGGAAAAACGTTATTGCTTTTCTTGGGAACGTGTCCATATACATAGGGATATAACCAACCAAGTATGCACGGATAAACACATAATCAAACTTATGAGGAAAACCAGCCAAGGGACACCCACTTGTGGCAGTAAGTTTCATGAGCTGGGAAGTCTGGAAGGCTGCATGGCTGCATGGAGGACTGAATCTTGAGTAAGGATGGGTGGGACTTACAAGGGGAAGAAAAAAGAAGGAGAGCCCTATTGGAGGCGGAAGCCTGCCAAGGATTTCTACAGACCCAGAGGAGCTAGTCTCCCAGGTGTGAATGGACCCATGGACTGCAAGATTATTGTAGGGAAGCACCATGAAATAAGAGTGGACAGGGGTGGGGTCATGATGTGTGGGGCCACCTACTTTGAAGTTCCTCCAATGGGAAATTAGCAGCCACATTCGTGTGTTCGGCTGGGGAGATTCATGTTAACAGCTGTGCTTCTGGAAGGTTATCTGGAGTATCCTAATAGTCAAAGTCCCAAACTTTCAGAATCACCTGTATAGATCATTGTCCAAAATAAATGCAGGCAACAAAAAAGGGAGGCTCATTTTTATAAGCCGAGATAGGGAAGAACTAATCCTTTTTCTCCTGGGCTAGTGTGTCTCACTACTCCATATCAACTTATATAATTTAGGCTTTGCATATGTATCCATCAGGTACTTCAAGCAGCAGATGGAGAGCAGATGGAGGTTGAGACATCTGAGAATCTTGGGAACAAGAAAACGTCTGGAGCCCCAAATCATTTCCAAAAATGATAGATGGAGTCAAGTGTATGCAACTTTACATGCGTAGTCGTAACAAGATACAAACACAAGAAACCAAATTGCCATTCAGTCATATGATTTCCCTGTAGAAATGAATTTAGTGAAATTCAATGCTCCTGGGACAGGCTTTTTTCTCTTCTTGCTCCTCGTTTTAATTAGACCCATACCTATTGTTATCCCCATTTCCTAGAGAATCTAAACTGCATAGGGTGCAGCCATTAAACATCATATAGAAAAGGGCATTTATTAATGTGAGAAAATGTAATGCATTGCTAAATGCAAAGGCAGGCAAAGAATGTTAGCATGGTAGCATTTTTGCTAAAACAATATAGGAGGAGGAGTTGGGAGACTCAGTTGGTTAAGCATCCAACTTTGGCTCAGGTCATAATCTCACAGTTCGTGGGTTCGAGTCCTACATCAGGCTCTGTGCTGACAGCTCAGAGCCTGCTTCAGATTCTGTGGGTCCCTCTCTCTTTCTCTGCCCCTTCCCTGCTCATGCTACGTCTCTGTCTCTCTCAAAAATAAACAAACATTAACAAAAAATTAAATATATATATTATATGCATTATATTTGTAGATAAATCTGGGAGAGGGAGAAGCTAAACATAAGCCAAAATATATTAAGCTGTTTTTGCACAGACATGACTACAGGTGTTTTTTTTGTTGTTGTTGCTTTTCTTCCCCCTAATACTTCTCAAATCTAATATTGAGCATGTGTTTGTAAACTAATAAAGAAATGTTATTTCTTGAAACTGTGCAAGTATGTGGGATAAAGTAAGACCTGACGATTGTAGTTTTGATTTGTGGAGATTCTTGAGTCTTTTGTAAGCAATCTGACAACAGAGAGTAATAAAAGAAGTCCCTCATTGATTTAAACCTTTTACCAGTCTTCCACTACTGCCAGTGTGGGCATTTTGGAGAACATCTCTCTGAGAGACAAAGAATGCAGGTATATCTGCAAGTAATACAGCTCATCAACCTGGAGTGGAGAGGAGAGTGATGGATGCCCATGAAAACGAACATGAATGTTTCCAAAGGATGACAAATGATACTTCAAAATATTCAATCCAAGGGTTTTGCATGCTTTCACATACCCCCAAACACTTAGTCACTGACAAGGACTATCTGAGTTTATGGCCACCAAAGTGATGCGGGTTTCATTTAAGAGATGGATCACTGTGTCCTCACCTTCTGAATCATAAGCAGTCACAATAAATGTATCTCATCATATTACAGGGAGGTACAGAAGAGAAGGGCTTCTTGCTGAAAGACTCTTCTGGTTCCATCCCAGGTCATCACTCACCCAAGCCCTCAGGAAGAGGCCACAGAAAGATAATGTCCTGCCTACGGCCAGAATGCCACAAAACACACTAATGTTATTTCTCTTAATTGCTTCCCTACACTGCTGTCCAAAAGGAATGTGCTAATATATAATTAATAGGAGTTATCAAAGCATGTTTCTCCTTCATATCCTGAAAACTCATTGGTAATTACCATTATTAAGCTGCATTTGGCATCTATAAATCTTAAGATGGAAACTAGAGCTGTCATATATGTTTTCTACATACATGTTTTTCTTCTCTCAGAATGGAGTGCCATCCAAGCACTTCACAAGAGATTGGCAACAAGATGGCAGACTAGGACCCCAAGCAGATGGGACAAATTCCCATAACTCCAGTACCTCCACGAGGGCTTTCTGTTGTCCTTCAACAGATTTCCAGTGGTCCCCATTTCTCTCCCTCTCTGAACTAAAAAACAAAGACAAAAACTAAAGACCAACAGCCTCTGAGGCAGTCCAACTCTGGCAGTCATGAATCAAACAGGGTGAAGGAAAAAAATGCCATCTGAGCCAATGGGTTTCTAACATCTCGCTCAGTGCTTTCTGAACTTTAACATGTGTATGAATCATGTGGGTATATTCATCAAATGCATATTCTTAGGTGTGGGCTGGGGCTTAGGATTTGGGGTTTCTAAGGAGCTCCTACACAATGTTCACGATGTGACTGGGCCATGATCTATACTTTGGACAGCAAGAACCTTGACCTTTCTGGCCTTGGCGTCTTCTGAATCCTATTGATTGAAAACACTCACTAAAATCAATTTTGCCTGATGGTGGTCCAACATAAGCAAAATTTAATGTGGTGACAAAGAGCTCACCCCTGACCAGGGCATATTATGAAGGAATTACAGTACTTTCATGCCCTGAATATTCAGCAAAATGTGGAAGGAAAAGGAAAAGGGAGGAGAGCACAAGAAAGACAGGAAGTGACATATAGTAGAGGGCATATTCAAGGTCCTTCCAGAAGCTAAAAGGACTAAAAAAAAATTGTGGATTCCCATTCTTACCATATTGAAACCAAAAGAAAACCAGGCACCAAAACAACTCCAGAAACAGAACCAGAACAAAACTAAAACAGAGTCATTGATTTTTTTTCAAACTACTTTCTCTTGGAATCCAAAATGTTGGGAAAAGGAGGAAGAGTTTTTGGGAGGAGAAAAGGAGATCATATAGCCAGTGCCTCTGTAGTTGATTAATGCCTGGTGAAGGCATTAGGAAGCCAGTTACTAGGCTCTCTCTGCATCCAACACTAGAAAAGCAATTATAAACCACAGGGCAGATTCACTCAATAGGCCACAGTGACAAAACTCCTTTGTTCCTAATTTCCAGTCTTATACGATTACAGGACATACATGAATTAAGGATGCCTGGGGAGGATACATTTGCTTCCTTTCTGATGAAGCATTTGCACCTGCTCTTGAATCTATCAAAGATGCCCATTCCTTTGTAATATCCACTTAAATAAAATGGATAAGAGTATACAGTTGTGCTCAGATGCCCCTATACCATAGCCCATCAAGGTCACAAGGGATCATACACCCACACTCTCAGACGACGGAGGACTCCGAGGCCCACATGACTTGTCCAACTTCCAGTTGAGGGAACATTGTACCATGCCAGAAAGGGAAAGTTATTTACGGAAGAATCACAGAAGCTCCATGGTGTCTGGATTTGGATTCTGCTTGGCCCAAATTCAGAACGCATTTACAATTCCGCTGCCTTCTCAATTTGCAAGCTTTGGGGAAAGAGCAAACGGCCAAAAGGGGAAATTTTAGCAAAAACATATACTTCCTCTGCAGTGACTGCCTACAGGAAACAGCAGATTCCCTGGAAAAAGTGCAGAACCTGAGAATCCAGCAACGAATCACAGTCCCAGCGACAGGATGGGGGTCAAACCACATAACAGCAACTCTGTGACAGGTAAGAAGCCAACTTCTGGCACCTACATGAAAGATTGTGCTTGCACTCGAAGGATATTTCTTTGTATTGTCCCAGGCAACCATAGCTAGGAGCAAAAATTTGGACCTTCCCAGCTGGACAAGAACCTAAAAATTAAGATAAAGGAAAATACCCTCACATACAAATGGTCTGTAATTTCCTGTAATTGTCAAGATGACCTTTTTAAAAACTTAATGTTATAAAAGGAAGAGAAGAAAGACAAAGGGACTCATACTCAGAACCTCTAAATGCAAGGGGAAAAGGAAAGTGTTTTGGAAGCCCTTATCTCCCACTACCAAAGATTTCGTGGGCAAGTGGATTTCTCCATTAAGATGCAGACAAGTGTGATTATGGTACTGGCTTGAACAATAAGCAAGCTCAATAAAGATATGCTGGAAAAGCCTGAACTCTATCCCTCCAACAGCCAGACACTCTGTGTGGACTTTGCCAACCCCTAAAATAGCACCATCTTTGAAATGTTAAATCCCGAGTCCTGGCCGCCATCTCCCACTATCCATCCAACTCTTAATTCTTCCCTGGCCTATACCAGCTCTTCAGTCTCATTGATCCTGTACTCCTCCTCTTCCCTCCCAGTAAAACCAAACCCCACTCGGTAGCTTCTCTTCCTATTCTGGAAAGACTCATAGTGAGATTCATAGTGAATCTTTCCCAACCCCTCCTGACATCCTCAATGTCCCAGCCCCTTCTCTTCCAGCCCCACCTGTCCCGCTGCCGATATTTGACCAATCCAAACATTCTCCCCCTGCTCTGCTTCCTACCCCTGTGCAGTTGAGCACTGCTTGAGAAAGTCACCAAGCAGGGTCTCCAGCTGCTCCTGGGATCTCAGTGTCTCATGCAACCTTTTCATATCCCACCACAGCTATTTCAAACCTTCACCACCCTTACACCAAATCCCCATCACATCCCCAACTTCCTGCCCTCAGCAGACATTCTGGCCTCCTACTTCACAGAGGAAAATAAAGCCCTCAAAACGGTCAGGCAAGATCCCCTGTGCTTGTGAATGTATCCAAAGCTGCATCCGCCTTCACTCCATTTCCTTCAGGGAGTGTAATCTGTCCTCATGTTTGAGGCTATCCCACCACCAAAGCTCTCCACATCCAGCCTCTCTCCCTTCTTTCTGACCCAAGACCCTGTCTCTCCCCAGAGCTTCCACTCTCCTGATATTCTCAAACTCTTTCAACAGGTACCCTCTGTACAGCTTTAAAATGTGCCCCAGTGCTGCCCTCTACAGTTGTGGAAAAGGCAAAGCTTCCACTTCCACTGATCTTCCACCTTCTCATGCAACTGCTTCATCTTCTCCACTAAGTTTGCCAAAGAAATCGCCTCTGCTTATCCCCTTAACTGCTTCTTTTAGCTCACTGCAACCAAGCCCCTCACTCCTCTACCACTGAAAATGTTCTGGCAAAGATTATAGGTCACGTCCTAAATGACAAGCCCAGGCTAAGTGGACATTTTTCAGACCTTACCTCACATGAATGTTTTACTACTTCTTTCTCAAAAATCTGTCACCCTGTTCTAGCCCTAGCTCTGGTTTCTGTGTCTCTCCCCCTACCCCTGCTGTACTAATTTCTGCTGGTTTTGCTTCTTCCTTTGGTATGACTTAAGGTTCTAGTCTTGCTCCTCATGCTTGGGTAGAAGGCTCTTACCAATTCTCATGGCCTTATCTCATTGGATGGACAAATGGACCCAGAGAAACCAAGTCATTTTCTAACCATGTCTGGATCCAAGTTTTCTAAAGAATGCATAGGTACTTCATTGCCTGACTGATCCTTCCTTTCCCACAACTTCCAAGTCACAAGGAGGGAACCACTAAGTCTCAAGAAGTTAGAAAGATTGAAGATGCAAGAAAGAGGAGGAACAAATGGGGAAATCAAGAAAGAACAGTATTATTGAGGGCACAAGTACAAGGCTTAGCTTTGGAAATAAGCTGTTCTTCTGAGGAAGAAAACCTATATTTATTGAGTGCCTACAGGTGCCAACAAGTATGAATGAAGGACTTGCATATAATAGCTTGATTTAAACTCACAATCTTGTGAAACAGGGATTATCATTTCTGTTTTACAGAAGAGGAAATACATGCCAAACAAGGTTAATTTGCCCAAGGTCACAAAGCTAGTAAGTGCCAAAGTCCAGACTCAAGCCCAAAAGAGCTCACTCCGAAGACATTGTCCCTAAGTCTTGAGAGAAATAAAAGGAAAGAAGAGAAATGGCAAGGTGGAGAGAAGGGAAAATGAGAGGTCTGACAAACTTCTGATTATGAATAGGAGTAGAAAAAATGTCACAAAATCTAACTCAAAATCTTGGTAGAATATTGCCCAATACCTTCCCATCACCCAATCTCCTTTTCTCCATAAAACCCAATAGTCAGTCACCTGGATTCATAGTATTTCCCTTCTCACTGCTGTTTGTGGGGGTTTCTTAATGTACATGTTAAATCTCATTTGTGACCTTTCATTATTTTATTGAATTTTGAGGGAAATCTAAATAAGAAATGGAGATTCACTGTGCCCCAGTTTGGTGACTTTTGACTATCTTTCCTCTTCACTCACCTCCCCTTCCCCATCACTTATGGCAATGAGGGTATTTTGTACACTTCTCTCTTGTTTTAGGTCTTGGTACTCTGGGCATTCAGCACTCACAACAGATACTTTCTGGGCTCTTGGGTATAGTTTCCTAAGGCTTAATCTTTGTCACTACCTTTCACCCACATCATTGACTTTTAAAAATTTTAACCATTTCTATAATTTGATTGAGTTCTTGTGGGCAAAGTAAGGGAAGATGGAGTAAGAAATCCATATATTTATTTCCTTGTTTTTTTCTCTAAGCTTACTACTACTATTTCCTATCAGCCAAGAGGGTTATCTCTGTTTTGCTTAGCTTTGGAAATGGATTGTGAAAACCAGCAAGAACTACATTGGACAGGTCAGATATTTTGTGGGTATATGTGGTATGCGCTTGGATTGAGGGTGGACTGAGAGCATGGTCTCTGAGGGAATGACCATTGAAAACCACTTCTGCAAGGTGACCTTCTTTTGGGGGTGTTGAAAACTAAGGATCGAGGTACTCTTTTTAAATATTAGAATGAGAAAGGAAAACGATTCTGCCAATCACATCAAACACAACATTAGTCCAACTACTTAAATTTGACTTCTAAATTTAGCTTCGGTTAGCTGTTCAATAAACACCTCTGCAGTACAGGAGTAGATCAAAAAAATATTTACCTAAAGAACACTAGGTCGATGCCCTACAGTTTTTCTTTTTGCCTAATAGATGCATGTAAATAGACCTCAAGATTTTGATGGTCTACATTGGTCCTTGTATCCCTCCAGGCCCTGTTCAACCACAAACTGGCTGGGAAATCCACATTTGTCCCAACTCCTCAAAGTAGATTTCTCCTCAAGCTTGTATTACAGAAAAGTCTATCTGTTCTTCTGGAAAACTTCTCATCCCAAGCCAATGTGAAATTCATACTGAAGAGTGGAGAAAACCCCATAAAAACCACATGTAGAGGGGGGAAAATGATGAACATTGGAGAAATTAGATCTTAAACTCAAGATTTAAGGCGCCTTCAGACACACACGGAGAGAAGCCAGTACTGTGTCTCTGAAAGGATGCAAGTGTTGAGAGGCTTTGACAAGCCAAAAGACAGTTTAACTGAATAGAACTTTAGAGAAGTCAAGGTGCCACTGCAGTCCTCAAATCTGGGGGGGGAGGAGTCTTGGGGGCGGGGCTTAAGACTTTGCTTTCACATTCCAGTGAACACATGACTTTTTCCATAGTCACTTCTCTTTTTTTATTCATCTCGCATTTGATTATAACCCACTTAATTTATCTCAGTGCCCCTGACACATAGTAAGCAGTTAATGAATAGTAGGGAAGGAAGGAAGGAAGGAAGGAAGGAAGGAAGGAAGGAAGGAAGGAAGGAAGGAAGGAAGGAAAGAAGGAAGAAAGGAAAGAAGGAAGGAAAGAGGGAGGGAGGGAAGGAAGGGATGGAAGGACAGAGGGGAGGGAGGGAAGGAGAATAAGACAATTGGACAACCTACATACAGACATAAATGAAACACTTTTAAATGAGCAGAAGACCTGTCTCAGGTAGATCACTTGAAAGATCCAGTAAACTTGGTGGAATTTCTGAAAAATTCAGTGGGCTCAGCTCAGTGGAGAAGAGGTTCCAGATATCCTTAGGGGCCAAGACAAAAAGAGAAATCCAGAGGACAGTGTGCCCTATTCTTTATTCCCCTGAGTGCCAGGGCCAGAAGTTAGAACAGAGCCTGGCAAACAGGTGTTCCCTAAAAATATCCTGAATGAATGTGAAGTTCATCTCTAAGGCCCGTTCTGGCTCTGACGTTATGGGACTATGCTTTTTAAGATCCGTTGTGGCTGGCAAATCCCTATGACACCCTGCCCCACCCCCCCCCTTTCTTGCGCCTGGCAAAACAGACAAGCGTAAAATTGCAAGTTGAAGGACACAGGGAAGTAGAAGGGAAAGTTGGACCTCGGAAAGCAGCCTCACTGTTCCAGCATGGGGGGGAGGGGGCAGGGCGGGGCTCTCTGTATTGCCATTCAAACCAATGTCATCTCCAAGAAAGACCATCCTTCTAATTGATGGCAGCAGACGCTGTGTTGAGAGAAGAGCCAAGATTGAGAGTCTGCCTCTTGATTACCTATTTGATTGACGGCCTATACCGCAAAACTCGGGCACCACATTTCCCCCGTACTGAAGGCCTCTGTAACTGTTATGCCCAGAATTCGGGGACCCCAAGAACCACCAGGGAGCCGAGTCCGATGCAAGAACAAAGAGCCTTTAATCGAGCTAGCCCGAGCTCAATCTCTGAGCTCAATCTCCTACCGCACCGACTCAGCAGTGGGTCGAGAGAGCCCGTTCCAAAAACAATAGTTTTAAAGGGGTCTAGGGGCAGTGGGAGGGGTGATGGTCGTGACCCTAGCCAATTGGCTGAGGAAGGGTCCATAGGTCACTGGGCGTGGTTCTTTTGGAACCGGGAAGCTGCAGGTTTTGAGCAGGCACTGGGGACTCAGGGTGGAAGACAGGAAACACAATGGAGTCAGTCCCAGTTTGCCCTTAAGCAAAATGGAATCGGTCCCATTTTGCCCTTACGTTCCCCCCTTGTCTTGTGGCTTATGGACCCAATCATGGGTCCAGCTGCTTTTTTACCTTGCCCTCTTCTATTACTAGAGACTTCTATTGAGCACGGAGGACCATCAATTGGATGGCCCCCATGTGATCCCTGACAAACTGGACCAGCCTGTTGATGATACAGGGCCGGAGGGTTAGTAACAGAAGTAGGATGACGAGGGGTCCGGCAGCTGAACACGGGTGTATGGACCCAGGTCGCGATGCCATCTTTATCCCGAGGTAGGCTAGCCAGTTAATTAGCTCCAATCATCATAGTTAAGCTAACAAGAAGTTATCTAGCCACAATTTCTTACTACAGTCCTGACTCGAAACCCATAGCAATAATCACATTCCTGAGGGTCTGGCATCAGTCTAAATAGATCAAAATATATTTTAAACTCTTCAGAGATTTTATTTCCATGATTCTCAAGTATGGCAGCATATGCTGGTTTAATAGGGGAATAAACTCTGGAGCCACTCTTATTTTTTTATGGCCCGTCTTCTTTAGAATATTAGGATAAATCTCAATCAACACAGAGGCCCAGTGACCCTATTATAGCCAGGTGTCCTGGTGACTCTTACCTGACCATGCCTGTCTTAGGTCGGCCCCCGCTGTGAGGAGTCTTACCCGTCATTGGCTAACCGGCCCTCCTTCAGAGTCAGACCAGCCATTATGTTCTTGTATTACAACCTGGCATTTGCTTCAAGGCACCCCCATCCAATGATGAGGGTCCCAGTCTAGGGCACTGCCTTATGGGCCTGAGTCTTTTCCATAAGTAGTGTTACCAGGGCCAGTATCTTCTGGTCTCCAACATCTCCCCTTTTCCTGTTGAAATAGATTTTATGCTGCCCCTTAAAATTCTAAAGATAACAAAATTAGAATGGAAACTCTGATATTGACCATCATGGAAACAAAAATGATGAACAAAGTTAGAAAGATTATTATCCAGACCCCCGTATGTGCTTCTATACTTTATCCCAGGAATGTTCAGTCTTATTAAAACACAAAGGAGTAACAAACCCACTTTTAGGTCACATGAGAGCATCACTGATCTCCTGGATGACTTGTACTAACGCAATTAGATAAAACACAATCGGAATAAGAAATATAACCTCGTTAATTTCTACCCTAAATTTCCCAGAAGACTAAAGTACAAAAGAACATATGAGGCCTGGACACAGGCTGAAACAACATAGAGAAAACGTCGCAGGGGTCAAGGGGGTCCCTTGACTCTCAACAACAAGGCGGATTGTTCTGCAAAGAGAGCTTGCTCAGGGCCCTGGAGGCGTCGGAGTGATGTTTCAAAGAGCGTCTCTGCATCTCCCTTTGGGTCATCCTTTGAAGAACCGGAGGAGATGGCAGTGGCTTGGGGAGGCTGGACATAGGGCTGTACCAATCTATCAGGAATCTACAGAGGGGAGTCCACGTCCTGTGGAAGCATACCCTCGCCCCCAGGTTAACATTAACACTACATCCTATTAGATCTTTTGAAGGCGGCTGGTGTATAAGCAGGGGCATTGTCCGTTTTGATTGCCCTGGGAATTTCCAAGTAGGAAGAGCATAGACAAATTGCTGGATCACATCCTTAAAGGCCTCTCCTGTATGTGCCAAGGCAATAACATGAGAAAAGGTATCCACACACGCATGCACATAGGAAAGTTTACCAAAAGATAGAACATGAGTAACATCCATCTGCCAAAGATCATTAGGCCTCAGGCCTCTAGGGTTCCAACTGACCTTTGCTATAGGCAATTACTTGGTGTGCCCCCCTTTGTTAGTAAAGTAGCCAGCAGTGCGGATAGGATGTAACTATCTTTCTGGGTGTAGAGGGCAGATGTAACCATTTAAAGGTGCCTCGTGTTAAGCCTCATTAAAAGCCTGCAAAACCAAACTGATCTTAAAGCTTGATCCACAAACCTTTTGACATAGGGTGGGGCTATTTTTCATGCCCTGAGGCAAACCTTTCCATTGATATCTCTGAAAAGGCCACCTAAGGTTCTCAGAATGCAGGCTAAAGGCAAATCTAGGGCGACCTTCCCGATCTAGGGGAATAATGATATTGCCACCATTTTTTTCAGCCTTTGGATCAAAGGAGGAGGAATTTTTACCACTTGATAAAAGTACAATCCTGTGTACTTTTAAAATCCATGTCTTTAACCTTAGTCTGTCCTGACCACACGTAATATTCCCTTTTTAAAGGTTTTTCCTTCATGAACCTTCTACAATTTGTCTTTGGCATTTAGATTTTGTCCAAAGCCATTTTTTTTTCAAATAACCAGTCTCATTTCGGACAAAATTACTTACGTTTACCTTTACCAAAAGCGTATTTCTATTATATCTTTTTTCCTATTTCCCACTTTCTTACATACAGAGTTATTTTTATTTCCATCAGTCTTAAATACATTTCCCAGAATTTTAACTGCTAGAAACCTTAGTCTTCAGTGAAAACTAAGTAGTAACCAGTTGTGAACTGTTATATCAGAATTTGCTAGATGGCAAACTTATGAATCGATTAAGCACAAAGCATGTTTTTCAACAGTTCCCAATATCCTTAGTTTTTGCAACAGATCCAAAGCACAAACCTACATTTAGTAATTAATGCTTCAGCTTCTTATCTCGTTAGATAGCCAATGATTTCAATTTCAAGTTCTCATGCAAGCCAAACTTTTAACACTTTATGTTACCAAGGACTTTGAAAGCTATCTTAACATTTACCCACAAAAACTATGAGGCAGACAAAGCTAACCATCACTTTCAGGCTTCCTTTTGTTAACAAATTGGAACAGAGATAACAAATTTGTTTGACCTTCAGTAAACCTTAGTAAAATATACTTTTATGTTTAATGCTGATAACTTTAAAGACAGATTCATCAAACCTAAATTCGTTTAAACACCAAATATGTTTTATTTACTATTTTAATCCTGGGAACTTTGTTAAAACCTTAGGAAGTCATTATAAAGTACATCCTAAATAGGCTTACAGATCATTACAAATCTTAAAACTCTTATTTATTTCACCAAAGGTGGCAGTGAAAGATCCTAACGGCCAGTGTATAGCATCATATGGCTGTTAGCAAAACCTAGCTCCTTTAACATTGAGATGTTTTTACTGAGCAATTAAAGACCTGATAAAGATGAAACCTAAAGCTTTGGTTTTCCTGTAGAAAAGAGAAAAACCTTCGTTCACATCATCTTATCAAGAGCAGAGTAAACCAGTGTATTTTTGAAATCCCATTCATCTCAACCTTACTTCGTATCTATCTTAACAGTATTTTATCTATATCCCCTTAAAAGTTTACCATTGTTAAGTTTCTCCCCGTGGAACCAATGAGGAAATTTAAAATTTAAAGATGCGTTTTTTTTTTTTCCTTTTGACAGTGAGTGTGGGGGTGGGGAGCGGAATGCTACCTGAGGCATTGAAGAGCCAGAGACCTAGGCTCCACCCCAGGCCACCCCAGGCGGTGGCAGAAACGGAAGGAGGGGGAAGGGAGGACAGGATGGGCGCAGGGGCCTAGAGGCTTGAAGGCAGACTAAAGCAGCCTGAAGGCAGACTGAAGCACACAGGGCAGAGAAAAGAGCTTTACATGGTCCTAAAGTCCATCCTCTAGTTTCATGGTTAGGACCTGGATGGGGTGGCCCTTGCCATCGGTGACCTGAGGCACCCCTTGTCTGAAAAGTACCGAGGACTTCTCTTTGGCTAACTTTCTTCGTGGGGGTGCGGAGGACTGAATGTTGTGCTCCGGTGTCGACAAGGAAGTCAACAGGAGTCCCCTCCACTTTAAGAGCTACCCTTGGCTCAGGAAGAGGGTCCGAGCCCCGACTCCCCTAATCACTCAGTTCACCTAGCTCTAACTCTAAGACTTTTACTCGATCAGTCCTGCTTCTCTTCCCAGCGGCCTTTTCTGGACATTCTCGGGCCCAATGCCCTATCTCCTTGCAGCATGCACACTGATCTTTCTGCAGCCTCTGCTTCCCCTCCCATTTAGAGTCTGGCGATAGACCCGGAGCCTCTCCTTACCTTCTGCCGTGTTAAAATCTCACTCGGGCTGAGTTAAGGGGAAGGAGTTATCTGAGCCTGGTTGGTGGTGGGATTCCCGCTTCCCATTCTCGGAACAGCGTCGGCCTCCCCCAAGGGGGAGGCTGGTGTTCCTCTGGCACCCTGGAGGGCAGATACGGTGGAGGAAAGATGAATTCTTCTTCAGTCCCCCCTTGTAGGACAGGGTACGGGGGTGCTGAAGGCTGGATAGGATTTTTCTCGTCCTTTTTTTTTTTCCGTCCACTGCAAAGCAAAAATGGGTTTAATTTCCAGGCGGCGCAGGGGCAGAAAGGGTTTAAGTCAAGAGAGTGGGTCCTCTACAAGGTTCTGCCAAGTAATGTCCCTAGAAACAATAAAAGAGTAGTTTGAGTCTGTCCCATAATGTCCGTCCAGTAAGTCCACAAAGTGACACACACAAAAAACACAAAAACAGACAAACAGAGGGCCCCTAGAAACAATCCTGACGGCTTCCCTCACAAGCAGCCCCTTCGGGCCCTTGGCGGAAACCTCCCGACGGCTTCCCTCGCAAGCAGCCCCTTCAGGCCCTTGGCGGAAACCTCCAGACGGGGTGAGGGACGTCTCCCCGCACTCCCCACCAACGACCCTCCAGCGCGTCCGCCTAGGTCCTTTGCCGGTCCTTCAGAAAATGAGCTCACACAGAAGAGACAGACAACAGACAGACATTGACCATGGTCAGTCAGGCTCTTCGGGTCAGGAGTCCCTCGGGGGTTTTGGGGTATCCGGGTGAGACCCCATATGTTATGCCCAGATTCGGGAACCCCAAGAACCACCAGGGAGCCGAGTCCGATGCAAGAACAAAGAGCCTTTAATCGAGCTAGCCCGAGCTCAATCTCCTACCGCACCGACGCAGCGGTGGGTCGAGAGAGCCCGTTCCAAAAACACAATAGTTTTAAAGGGGTCTAGGGGCAGTGGGAGGGGTGATGGTCGTGACCCTAGCCAATTGGCTGAGGAAGGGTCCATAGGTCACTGGGCGTGGTTCTTTTGGAACCGGGAAGCTGCAGGTTTTGAGCAGGCACTGGGGACTCAGGGTGGAAGACAGGAAACACAATGGAGTCAGTCCCAGTTTGCCCTTAAGCAAAATGGAATCGGTCCCGTTTTGCCCTTACATAACCTAATTCTATGAAGAGGAGGGCTAATTCCCAGCTTGATGCCTATTTCCATTCTTTATTCTCTTTCTTCTGTTTTTACCAACAAAGAAGTTCAGCCTAACTGGCCTCATCTAAGATGAATGATTTGGGGAAACTTCCCTGTGCCTTTACTAGAAGGCACGCAGGCCACAGTAGGAGGAATTACTAATGCGTTTTTGCCTGCATTTTTTTTTTTAATTTTTTAACGTTTATTTATTTTTGAGAGACATAGAGACACAGAGTATGAGCAGGGGAAGGGCAGAGAGAGAGGGAGACACAGAATCTGAAGCATTGCCTGCATTTATTAGTGGGCAGTTAATGAGGAAGGAAGGGAGGTGGGGGGGGAGAGGGAGGGAAGGGGGAAGTGGGGAGGGAAGGGAAACAAGGAAGAATGGAGACAGGGAGGCAGGAAGAAAAGAAAGTGGGCAGGCAAGATAGAAGTGATGGAAGGGGGGGAGGAAGGGAGGGAGGAAGTGAAGGAAGGGAGGAAGAGAGGGAGGGAGGGAGGGAGGGAGGGAGGAAGGAAGGAAGGAAGGTGAAGAGGGAGCATAAGGCAAGCTGACAGGGGGCAAACAGCCCCCCCACCCCCAACCAGGTGGGACTTGTGTGATATTCCTCAGGCACTCCTGGCTGCCCAAGAACAAAGGAAAGGGGGGAACAAATGGTTAACTGATAGAGACCATAGTCCTGCAGGACCTAAGTCTCCATCACCCCTCCACAGTGTTGTGGGAACAAAGGCAGAAGGAAACGCAGATGGAACTAAATTTCCTTATAACCTGCAGCCCATTGACAAATACTTGAGGCTGGCAGAGTAAAACCTTTCTCCAGGAACTCCTTACTGTCTTAATGTTAATGCTTTGCTAGAGGGAAAAACAATCTTAGCTTGACAATAGCTAGGCCTTAGCTTATGAAAATCTCACTAGAAACATCCCCTGGACTTTACCTCTCCCAACTCCATAGTATATAACCAGTCTCTCCTCACGGAGCTCTTCCTGCCCACGGGTCCTGTCCCCACGCTTCAATAAAATCACCTTTTTGCACCAAACATGTCTTCAAGAATTCTTTTTTGCCTGTTGGCTCTGGACCCCCAAACCCCGCTATCATCCCACCCAAATAAAACCTCATCAGGAGTGAGGGAGGAAGTGAAGGAAGGGAGAGAGGAAGGGAATATATGCAGATACAGATGAAATAAGAACTGAAAGGGACAGCAGTCCCTGTCTCAAGTCCACAACTAAAAAACAAAACAAACAAAAAAGCAAAAAAACAAAAACAAAACAAAACCCAGGAAATGTCGAATTTGTTTCTGAGAAAGAAGGAGACACTGAATCAAAGTTCTAAATAACTCGGTTTGGATTCCACTGCTGTTATTTCCTACCAACATGAAGAATTAGTCCCTTTAACCAGAGGGTCAGATATGTGAACTCTTGCTTTTCCTACCTGAAAGGAGTGGCTGCAATTTATAAATCTCTCACGTTATTCGTGCTCCTTGGCAAAGTTGGAATTGACCCCTCCTCTGAGGCCTAGCCCTTCCTCACAGACCCTCAGTCCTCCCCACAGCCTGGAGATAAAGTCCAAGGTCCTCGACATGGTATTTGAGGCCATCACAGGCCTCGCTTCTCCACACCCCCGTCTTGGTCTCTCCATTCTTTAAAAAAAAAAAAATTATGTTTATTTATTTTTGAGAGAGAGAGAACACAACTAGAGAGGCAGAGAGTGAGGGAGACACAGAATCCAAAGCAGGCTCTAGGTTCTGAGCTGTGAGTACAAAGCCTGACGGCGGGGCTCGAGCCCAAGAACTGTGAGATAGTGACCTGAGACAAAGTCGATGCTTAACCGACTGAGCCCCCCAGGCGCCCCGGTCTCCCCGTTACAACATCATGGCTCATCCAGACCTGCATCTCTGCACTTTTGCTCGCAATTCTGGTCTGCTTGGAACCCTCACCTGCACCCTCCCTAGGCCAACCGCTACTCAGGCCTCTTCCTGAAGTCTGCTAGGACCCCTGCCTGCTCGTCGCCCAGACATGTGGCAGCTGGGACCCCCCCCCTTCTTGGGGCACACCTCTGTCATTGCACTGATCACACTCTATGACATTTATCAACTTCATGGGTTTCACTTTTGACGTGATGGTGAGGTCTCTTGAGCAGACCCATCACTGAATCCCCACCTTTGAGCACCATGCCCCGCACACAGTAGGCATTCAATAAATGTTGGGTGAAGGGGTGAGTCAATGATCATCTTCTGTCCACACTTGAAACCCAAATGGAAAAGAAGATGGAAAACAAAGTTTGAAGCCACTCTTGTTTGTTAATCCCTCCCTCTGGCCTCTTAGTAGGTGCATATTTTGTGTCTTTTTCTCCTAGGACCCTCGCCTGTTTCTTATTCCCCTTTGTCACTTTAATGGCATGCCAGCTCCTATGTGCTGGAAACCTGGCAATAGTGCAACAAAGTGTCAACTCCCAGAGATGGCCTGAGTTAGCTAGGGACATTGAGAGGCATCTGGCCATCCTGCGATCTATTCCTAGGAACTCAGAGAGTGTCAGGAGACAGCGTTGTCTGTTTCAAGTAAACCAAGGAGAGCCTGACATCCAAGTGCGGGCGCCGCGACAGGAACGTTGGGTTGCATTCAGGCCCCCTCCCCACTCATGCTGGAGATGTGCGGAGGCAGCTGGAGGGCCATCTCTCAGGATTGAGTTGGAGAGGACCTGGGCCCTGTGCGGAAGGTTGGCATGGGTGACTTCAACATTCTCTACCTCTCCCCTGGCAGCCCTCCATCTCTGAGTGTGGCTTGGAGAAACTGCAGGAATCTCTGACTAGGGCTGTGCTTCAGCCCCGCTGTTTCATCCCCTCCCCTTCCTTCCCAGGAGGAGCCAGTAAGAGCACTGGGAAAGACGCTTGCTCTGCACACCTCTTCTCCGAGTCCTAGAGAAAGGTGGGCATCCTCCTCCCCTGGGTTCTTGCAAGGTCCAACCGCTGAAAAGGAAGTGAAAATTGGAGTTCCAGAGAAGGACAGTCACCATAACATAAAAGAATGAATGTATCCAGCCCCCAGGCCCTGCTGACATATACACACAGCGTATGTGACTCCCCCCTGGTTACTCAAGGCAGCGGAGATGGCAGCAGGCTTGATGGCAATGTTTTCAGTGCCTTTGGCAAAAGCACCACCCAGGACCTTCTCTCGGATGTACACAGTGAAACGCCAGCAGCCCAGGACCTTTTGGCATCTTCCGTGGCCTGCCTGCCAGTCTGATTGTTGGCAGCAGCCCAGAGCACTCACACGGCCCAGCAGCTGAAGAGAAGAATGATGAGCACTGCATGAGAGAGTCGCTCTCCGAGACTCTCAGGACGATCTGAGAGGAACTCGAGGAACTGGAGGGGAGGGCAGCTGCAGACAGGGCTGAGAAATGCTGCTTGTGGCTCTGGCTGTGATCCTCACCCTCCGTTACACCCCCCACCCCCAGGCGTGATGGAGGATTTCCTCGAAGAGCTTTGTTGCATTCAGAACAACTGGACTAAGAGGGCTCCTAAGGAAGAGTCTGGGAGTAAAGAGGAGTGACAATCGGATGCAGGAAGACATCCTAATGGGTGGGGCCGGCAGCAGGAGCTGCCCTCAGATGCCCAGTTCAGTGCAGAGCCTCCTGGCGGGCGAGCAGAGCAGACAGGAGCCTGCTGCTGGGTGGCAGAGAAGAAGGCAGTAGACAAGAAGAGGCAAACCACTTTTTTTCAGAACCATCTATGACTGGCCCACAAGGACCCTGGATGCAGGGCCGCTAGGCATGCAGTGCGGTCCTGAGGTGGGGGAAGAGGGGGCCGGGGTGCAGCTTCTGTGTGCCGCAGGGCAGTCGGACTCTGTGTCCCTGCTTGTCACAGCCCTGCCTGAAGAAGGGTGTGGGCTCTACTTGAGTCTGGAGTCCTGTCCACGATCTTGCCCATTTCTCTGCATTATATCACCACCACCCACCCTCCCAGACCCCGTGAAGCTAATGGGACGGAGCTTTTAAACACACAAACTTTTGCGGAGCACAGAAACTGAATTCCAAAGCACACAAATGCTAGTAATATCCCCCACTCCGGAACGTTCCCCCACACCAGCCTAACCTGGCCTCCTAAAGCCAGAGGGAAGTGGGCTCTTCTGATGTGAAACCACGTCTAAATGCCAAGATGTGTTTTTGAATAGGATCATACATGACTTCAAAGGGTCCATGTGAAACATGGGAAGTGGGTAGATACAATACATCGCCTACAGCCAAACCCTCCCGAACTGCAGGGAGAAATCCTTGCCAAGCCCAGTGACCTGGAGGCTAATCACGCACCTTTAACTGACTATGCAAGTCAGGAGAACAGGGTAGGAGGAGGCAGAGGTGGAGGAATGGCCAGTCACCTCTGTTTTCTCTCTCCGGGAGCCACATCTGGTGAAGAGAAATCGTCCAGGAGGAGGAGGGCAGGTGTAGCCGAGGGGAAGTATTCCAAACGGCCCTGTAACGATTAAGCCCACCCATGTCCCTCCGACAGACCACTGTCCTTGCCTGTTTCAAACAGGATGGGATTCGGGGAACAAGAGAGGGAGACAGAAAAAGAGGAAGGTGAAGACACTACCTTGTCTCTTCCATGACACACTCATCCCTAACCTGGACTGCATAACATGTTTTCTGATGAGCAGAGAACTTTCTGACTTTTCCCACTGATATTACGGACAGCCTGTAACCGCGGCTCCGACTTCTCATCTGAGCTGGATGGGGCCGGGGGCTAGGGAGTGCTGTCGATATTCAGGTACAGTCATTACAAGGCATCGCTATTGCTTGAGTTTGGCCAAAAACAGTGCTTTCACTGAGACTACAGGGTAAGAGGAGTTTTGGAGGGGCCCTCGACGGCAGACGGTTGTTCATCTTTTAATGGACGGGGAGGAAGAATCCCCTATCTATGGGAGTTGGTATCCTGGCCTTAAGAAACTCCTCCAAGTGACTCTGGAGAGAGATGGGTTACCAGAGCCCACCTGGTGCCATTGATGACAATGGCATCTGCTGGAGCCCCTGTCCCCTCTACTATGGTATGGTTCTCATGTTTGGGTTAGAAGCTTCGCGGCAGAGAAGCACCAATGAGGAGAATGTGGGATCTGGGGCTGAGCACGGGTGTATTTTCTATCACAGCCCTTTGACCCTCTGGCCTCGTGGTGGGTGTGACCTTAAGCACATCCCTGAAGTTGTCTGGCACCTCTGGCACCTCCTGGCACCACCTCTGGCACGTCCAATACCCATCAGAGCAAAGAGGATTCGCACCTTTGTTATGGTAAACAAGGGAGATTGTCAAGCTTAACCCTCTGGACGGGTCGACAAGCCAGTTACTGTTGAAAGGCTCTTCGGTTTCTCTCAGAGTTAAAACATAAATAGGAGGAAAATAAATTTGAAAGGGGGACACATACTCTCTGAAGAAAAGGACCTGTGTCAAATACTGAGTTGTAGAATTTTCCCACTGAATCAGTTATGTTCTTCTGTACAGAGAACAGCATAGGGTAAGAGGAATAGAAATATTTACTATTAAATATTGAGTACATAATTATTTAACTAATTAATAATAAAATCGTTAATTATACGTGCACGTGCCTAGCACACATGGACACATATAATTACGGACTTCGTATATGGTAGCCCTGATGTATTCTAGAATAACCCAAAAAATTCTGACCTCTTTTTTTTTTTTTTAATCTTCTTTTGGAAAAGGCCACCTCTTTGTTCTAATGGCCTTTGGGACATCTTTTGGGTTTTGTCATAAAGGCCCGGGAGCTTTAACTTGAAGATACAGAAATTGGGGAGACCCCCCACCACTGTGAAGCACTGAACACTGTTTTTGTTTAACAGAGATTCACATTGTACACTTTCCTGCTCCCTTTCCGTGCTGATTCTCTAAAATAAACTTCCCCCCAGGAAGGAACAGCAGACAGAAGACTGGCTCCGTGACTTCAGTGAAGTCCCTCAGTGTTTCTACATGTTCGCCTCCCCTTGCACAGATGGGAGCCGTGCAGAGGTCCAGGACCTGGCCTATGGCCTGGGCTTGGCAAATAGTTTAGTGCTGCTGGCCCCCTCCGCCCTCACGCTGCCTTGAGATGCACCTAGCGCAGCCTTTTCAGTGTGTGTCCTGGGGTCCCAAAGAGCCCCCGCGGGTCAACCGACCCTCCACACTCATTCTCAGCTGTCAGTGGACGCATTGTACTGTCTTCAGCCCTTGGTTGGGCCCCGGAAAGAACTGGTCCCAGGAAACCTCTTCCTCTGTACCAGCAACCTTTTCTTCCTCTTGTGGAGCGCGGCACAGGGGCAGCCTCAGAGATGCGGGGAGAAAACGGTCTCCTGGAGCCCACCTGCTTCTCCATGCAAGGCACCTACTTCCTCCTGGAAGGCTCTCTCTAGTCCTTTCAATTCAGATCCCTTCCAGTGCTTTCTAGGACCTCAGCCCACCTCTTCTTGTCTTTGACGGTTGCTGGATCATCTTTCTGAAACCTCTAACCTGCTAGGGGTCAGCCCTCCCCAAATCTGAGGCTACCTTTAGCTTCCTGTCAGGCCTTTGTGCCTCAGACAAAGTGGGGTAATCTATGTGGGGACCTTCCCCTTATCCCCTATACTCATTGCCCGATGGTTTTGGCTCATCTGCCCCAACCCCACACCAGAACATACGAAATACTGCCCTCGGGGTGTGTTAGCCTCTCCCCCAACCCCCACCGCAGGGAAGCAGAGCCTGTGGCCCGACCTGCCCACGGACGCTCGGCAGCCATATTCTCTGGAGAGATTATTTTGCCTTTTAGCTTCTGGAAGACACTTTTGCCTGAATCTCCTACCTTTTCTCCTTTACCAGGTCTCATTGTTCTGTCAGCATCCCTCAACAATTCAGACTTTTGAGAAAATTAAAAGCCGGGGAAATGCTAAGCTATTTCTGTTTCCTTTCCAGTCACATCCTTCTCTTGCTCAAACTGCAGTGGAGACTGGGGATGCACAGAGGGCAGACTGAGGAAAGGAAAAAGGACAACTCGAGAGAGAAAGACATTTTGGTGCTACAGGATAATCGTTCAGCCCCATTCCTAATATGCAGTCAGCTTCTAGGAGTCAGCTCATCTTTCTTCTAGGAGCTCCTAAGAGGACTGGGGAGGGCAAGAGAGAGGGAAGAGGGAGGTGGCCCCCTCCCAGACACTCACCTATGCCTATTTTCTGAGATAAGTCCTTCCTCACATTGGCCGGAAATTGATCCCGGACCCCAGATCCCACGGTGCTGAGCTACAAAGGGAGAGAGCCCAAGAGCGGGCACAGAATGTGTTTCTGGGCTCCTAGAGGGTAGCCAGGCCTGGCTGGGTCTGGAGTCCAGTCTGGCGGCTGATTGGATCTCTCTCCCCTCAGGTGCCCCCGACTTCTGCCCCCAAATCCCCCTCCTCTTTGCCTGAGGGAGGAGGCAAACTCTGCTGGGCCCCAACTTGCTGTTGCTGAGGCTGGAAGGAGATACACAGAGGAGCTCAGCTGAAGGCATTCTCGGCCTCTAGTTACAAGAACCTACCTCCCTACCCCTTCCTCAAAAAGAGGTTGTCCAGACCAGGGCCATGCCCAGATGCAAAGTGTTTCTAGAAAAGGGATCATCCACAAATCAGGGAGAAAAGGGACCTGTTCCTAAGAAATAAGACGATGCAGGTTCAAACCAAGAAGAATCCTTTAGGGCAGAAAAAAAGTTCAGTTATGCAAGAAACAATGAAGTTCTTTTATTCTCTGTAAATCAACCTACTTCCCTTTCAAGACCCACCCTACTGGGAATGTGGGAAGTGTCCTACTGTGGTTGCTGGTTTGGGCTGGGATCCTGGGGCCCTGGCGCTTTTCCCCAGGGTCCCTGGCACTTCTGGCGGGGCTGCTCGAGGGCTCGTCTGCTGAGGCTCATCATGCTGTCTGTCCTTTCTCTCCAGGGGGCTGCGCACAGGCAGTCTGTCCTCAACCTAAGGGAGTCTCCTCTTACTCAGGGAAGATGCTTTCCCACCCGTGTGCCCTAACCTCCTCTGCTTCCTGTCACCTGAAAGCCTCCTGTGGGTCAGGCTTTTGAATCAAAGGGGCAGGAATATTCTTGCCATTATATTCCTCCCTTGGGGAAATGAAGCCAGAATCTAGGATCTGCTTGACAAGAGAAGAGGGAGGGAAAACACAGAGAAGGAAGAGAAGCTCATGTACTGCATGGGATTGAGTCACATGTGGCTCTCAGAAGGAGTTACAATTCCTGTTGTAATCGGTGACTGATAGGGCTTATCTTCTGTTCATCTTTTAAGTTTGGCTTAGAGTTGTGATTTCTTTGAGTCATTTTAAAGCATTCCCCACCCCTTAACAGAAAAGGATTTATAACAATGTCATCCCACGTGAGGATTTGTTTGTGGTGTCCTCAGACAGACGGGTCCATCATTCAATATTATTATCTGGAAGGATGTTTTGGAGCCACTCGCACACTCCTGCTCCCTAACCAGTCCTAGTACACCTTCTTTAAGACGCAGCCTCTTACAGGAAGTCTGCTTTGATTGCCCTGGTGCACACTGATCCTCACGCCTTCTGAATTCCTAGCCCCCTTGCAAGAATTCCTTGTGCTTTTGAAGAGAATCACATACTGCCCTCGTGCGATTCTTCCTCCAAGTACCTGGCAAGAGTTTAGCACCCACAGCACATTGCACAGGGCTGCCTAACTGTACAATTTGAGATTCTTGTGGGCAGGGACTTACTTTGCCATCCCTTGCCAGTGTCTCAGGACCTCATACGGTGTAGGGCTTCATAAATGTTGGTTAAACGGTTGGATGGATGGATGGATGGATGGATGGATGGGTGGGTGGGTGGTGCAGTCGTAACCAGTTCCCACCACCACTAGCTATTTCTTCCTTTTTATCTCCCTCCACAATAATTCCGTGGAGAAATTGTTTCAAGTTTATATTCACTTTTGGAAATAACGGAAGAGCCTATTACTTCTTTCTATGGAATCAGAACAATGTTCTTTTAAGGCATAGTTTAATTTAGGTTCTGTGTAAAATATTAAAATGTACACCCGTAAGTTATGTTAGCATTATGTGCGTTTCTATTTCTTACATTGGCAACTGATACTGTTGATTCCAGAATGGCGGAGTTCTCCGAGGCTCTTCACTTCCAAACAAGCTTCTATCTTACAAAGTCTTACAGTTGTTCTTTGCTGCAGGTATTTGCAAATCACTTAAAAGATCCATCATTGGGGCGCCTGGGTGGCTCAGTTGGTTAAGCGGCCAACTTCGGCTCAGGTCATGATCTCACGGTCTGTGGGTTCGAGCCCCACATCGGGCTCTGTGCTGATGGCTCATCAGAGAATGGAGCCTGCTTCAGATTCTGTGTCTCCCTCTCTCTTTGCTCTTCCCCTGCTCACGCTCTGTCTCTATGTCTCTCAAAAATAAATAAATGTTAAAAATTAAAAAAAAAAAAGATCCATCATTGTAGGCAGTTTATAGATAGCACAGATTACTATATTGGAAAATATTCTAATGTTGTCATGTTCCAAGTGAGGAAAAAATCCTTCTTTATCTTAAATGATTCCAAGTAATAATTAATAACCTTTAAAATTCATTTAATAAACACGACTCTTTCAAATAGATTGTGTGACATTTTGTATGTATATATTTTTAGTTTTACATTCTTATAACATAGTTTTAAACTTATTTCTAAGAACAAGTCATTAAAAGTTTGAAATATTTCCCGCAAAGGCAGGCTGGATGTTGGCCTGTGTGCTATCTCAAATTCATACACCCAGGTGTACCCCAAGCATTTTAAAACTGCAGTAGTTTTGTGTTAAGGTTGTTTACACCACTCTGGTTCCTGTGATTGATGTAAGGTCATGGATGTGACCAGGTAAAACTTGTCGTTGGGGTCAGTGTTCTGTACCCAGAAATCTTCAAGATACTTTCCATTTGTCTGGACGGCCACCCTGTGCCCTTGGCTCCTCACACATTGAGTCCATCCAGCCTTCTCTTAAGTTCATTCCAGATTTGGGCTCTCTTCCTCTGTGCTTACTCTCCACAGAGGCCCTTTACTCAACATGGTTTTGAACTTGCTATTCAACCCAAAAATGCCTTTTTTGGGGGGATAAAAATCCAACCACATTCTGGGCACTGTGCCAGGCCCATGAAAACAATGAGTGAAAAAGTTATGTCCCTCCATGAGCTCTGGATACAGGGAAGATGGACAATTACAATGAAATGAGAGTTGTCACCAGGGGATCGTTGAAAGGCCATCAGTTCCAGCCCTGGCGGGGCAGAGAGGCTTCTAGAAAACTGATTCCTACAGCACGGTGGCCAAGAAGTTGAGCAACTGTAAGATGCCTTTAGGATTCTTAGGGCTAACTGAAGAGGAATTTGAGGGGCTCGATCCCCACAAAGCAGCTGGGAAGGACCAGAGAAATATTGTTTTATGGCTGTTTCTAAGATCCGTTCCTATGAGGCACAGCAGGAAGCCCTATCCAACTTTGCCTGGGTACTTGGGGTTCTCTAAGAAGCATATGTCCATTTACAAGAATTTTGGAAAACTCTTTAACAGTCAACAAAAAGCATCATATTACCTTGCCTCAGTCCTCTGAATGACTAATGCTACTCAGTTCTAGATGCCATGCCCTCATGAAGGAATGAGTTAAAATGGGGCATAGTGTCTTAGTATTGTTCCAGAAACAGTTCTGACCTCATGATCCCCTGAAGGAATCTTGAGGACCTACGAGGGTCACCGGACCATATTTTGAAAACTACTAACCTTGGCTATAGTCTTAAAGTGAGAATGTATAAAGTGGGAATGTATAGTCTAAAGTGAGAATGTATCTGGGTTAATAGGGAAGTAACTCTGTGATCCTGGGCACAGGAGTCAGCGGTGGTGACACACTCGCCATATGTTTGACATCCCCACAAAACATGATTCCTTATTTCCTGAGTTCAAAGACATTCAAACTGTATCTGTAGTAATAAGATTGGGTTTAAAACAAATATTCCATCAGCATATATCTAAATGAGATCTATCTTCAGAATAGTCATCTTTAGAGTCTAGATATTTCAACACACTGTAAATTTTAGAGTTCTTTGTAAAATACAAATCAAACTCATTACTTTGTAGGTAAACTGGGTTTTGACCAAGGTGATAACTTTAGGAGTGGTATAAATTGCTTATTTCACAAGTCTTGGCTCCAAATGACGTCCAGGTCAGGAAAAAGTTGAATCTGCCTTGAAGGATGCAAATGTGCTATCAATAAAGGTATTAAAATCATTCCACCAATAATTTGAGTGTCTCTGTTGTATCGGGCACAGTGCTCATCATAGGAAATGGGAAGGAAAGACCTATTTCCTGCCCTGAGCTGCTTATCGTCTGTGCCAAACAAACTGTGGGCTTCTCCGCCTGCAGGACAGTGGGTTTCCATAGTGGCCTGACGCATGCACATAAGTGAGTGGTCAGCCAGGCAAGAAGCCTGTCCCCAGAAGACCTGAGCGTAGCTCCCAACCCGGCCACTGTGAACCGTGCTTGGCCCCACAAAAGAAAGGAAAACAGGAGAGACATTAGATTCGATCTTCCAGAAGGTCTTTGTTGCAATTTTCTGCATCATTGGAAAAAAAATTACATCATCATCAAATAAAGACAAATAGCAGCACAGCTTATTGAAACGTTACAAGCAAATTTGCTTTTGTACTTTTCCTAAGAACATTATGAAATTCCCTCCTCCCCCCACCCCGCATTGTTTTCTGTAAAATGCCTTTTTGTTTTAAAGCACCATGAAATCCTACAGAGAGAAAAGTAGGTAAAAACACCTCCACACAAGGGTTTTCGTCATCCCTGGGTCCCCTGCCTGGGAGTCTGGGACAGGAGAGGCTGGAGGCTGGCATGTGAGTTGGTTTGCATATCGCTTCTAGGCACCACTGCACCTGCCCCCTTCAAGCTCGGCACCCTGATGGCAAAGGAGAGGTGGTCCTGTCGCCCTCCACAGCGCAGGTCTGCTGTATTGATGGGGCGGAGTCCTCTCAAGGATTTTTTTTTAATGCACAGGAAACTATGAGAGAGTTTTCACCAAGAACCAAGAACAGAAGGTAGATTTCAAATCTCTTAGGCACCTGTGAAAATGATAATCACTTTCTGTAAAATCAGAGACCCTTCTTTCTCCTCAATGCCATGTGATGTCATGTGACCTAGGGCCTGCCACAGGGAGGACTGAGGTTTACATGGATTGTGGGCAAGTTGGTGAAGTAAAACGCAGGTGGTTAATTGTGCAAAGACAGAGTGAAGGGCTTTATTTATAGCCATGTCATCAACGCGCTATCCCAAAGTTTCCACTCGCAGAATACAGCATCTACAATGCCAAATTAAAGTCACCTTTGTTCCAGAGAGTTCCCATTTTTATTTTTTAAGGCCATTGCTAACTAGCTCTTACGCTATACCGATGCAAGTTCCCTCTGCTGAGACAGCCACCGTCTTTGCACTCAGGTGCGTCATCACAGAGAGAAGTAATAACCTCCACTTGAAACATCAGCGGGATACGGAAAGCAGAGACAAGAAATGCAATACTGGTTTCTTCCTCATGTTTTTCAGAGAGTCTCTGCACGTTTGTTTGTTTTCTTATGCCTTTCCTATGGTTCGGAAACCATGGTATACGTTTGATGGTCTACATTCTTACCCAATCCAAAGAGTATAAATTTGTATGGCCACATTTTCACTTAATCCCCAGAACCAAGCACACAAATAGATGAACGGCGTTGACTCGGCCAGGAAATGATATCCTCTCAGAAGGAGGGAGGAGGTGGTTTGCTAATGTCTAGTGCAACTACGACTTTCAACATGGAATGGTCCCCCATAGAACCCAAAGCAGCCATTTCCAGTGTATGTGTGTGTGTGTGTGCGTGTGTGTGTGAGAGAGACAGACAGACAGATATCTGTGTATAGTATATGAATTCATGAAGTAATCAAATCAAAGGGAACTTTTACTACAATCGACTGCAAATAGCAACAGCTTAAAATTCTTTCAATAGTCTTAATGCCATGCAAAACAACTCCCGCATAGCCTGAGCCCTCCGGGTGACAGGGTGCTGTAAAGGAGGATAGAGTGAGCCTACACAGGGCACGATTCTAATTTGGACACCAGGCTCCCAAATACATCTGGTCGCCATCAATTACCCAGAAAACAAATCCCAAAGGGCAGGAGACTAAGCTCTCCTCTTAGCCTAAAATGAAGGGGCCCGTTAGTCGGTATTTACAAACCTAGCTAATATGGTTCTTAATAAATTTAACAAACTCGTGGACCAGGGGAGGATTGGTCAGAATACTGCAGAACTAAAAGGGACCTCGATGATTGTGTGTGTTCAATTCCCTTGATGTGCCGATGAAGTAACCAAGTTGGAAGTGCAGGGACCAAGTTGCCCACGATCAACAGGCTGGGACAGGGGACCAAGGCCGATAGTCCCAGTCACCCCACCTGCAGGCCAGGGACACACATTAGGGCCCTAGCCCAAAAGTGAGAAGTTCCTAGAGTTCACTATTGCTGAGGAGTGGGTATGGAGCGTTAGTCTCCAAACCGTCCCTCAGCTGTCACCAATAAACTCCAGATCTGTTAGGGAAGAAAACGTTCGTACCCAGTTACCAGGTGAAGCAAAAGACACTGCCCACCGAAGACACTGAGCATGTGCTCTTCCCCCGTGCAACACCGAGGCATTTATTCCGGGTTTACGGTGGGGCGGGGAGCACGGGTTGGAAACGCAGGGCTGTGCTGATGTGTGCTTAGAATTTGTAGCAGCTTTGCTACATGCTGTTTGGCCCCATCTTACAAGGGTAACATTCAAACAGCTTCACGACAACTAGCCTCCCCGCAAAGCTCAGTTCGTGTACACTAAGAGGAGTCCAAGCTCTCATTCCCTCTCATTGATGGTCTACCCTCTAGAGAGGGTGTTATAGTCTGTCCAACACTGCCCCATGTTTAATGGATCAATCTCCATAGAGGGAGGGCTCTTCTTTGATTATATTCCTTGGGGCTTTGTCCCCCTCTGTACTCAGGGAACAGGTTGTATTGGAGATCTTCCCACTCTCGGTCAAGGGCTATTTTGGATCCCTTTGTATTACCTGTAATTTGACTCGTTTAGGGAAGCACACACCAACACTTGTTCCATTTGGTAGAATGTGCAGCTTAGTGCTTTGAATTGTTTTATTCCTGCTATATATGGAGTTCCTGCAAAGGAAGCAAGCAAAGTGCAAAAGAGTGCTTTCGAAGGGCATTTTTAACGATACAGAAAGTGTGCCACAAACAGCCTTCCCAGAACCCAAACCAAAATAATGCATACGTAACTGTAAGGGCAACACGCTAGGTCATGTTTACGCAAAGACCTCATGCCCTCTTGGTAACAGGGATCTTTTCCCCACCTCCGGATGCCGTGTCCATGAAACTAGAAAGACACACATGCACACAAACATACACATACACACACATACACACTCACAAGAGTGCATGACGCGGACGCTATAGCAAAGTCAAAAGCAGACTTTGGTCAGACAACCTTTGAATACCAGCTCTCCCACTTTCTTGCTGTGTGCCATTGGGTGAATTACTTAGCTTCCATGTCCTCATCTGTGTAATGGGTGGACAACCACTTCTGATACAGTGTTCCTGTGAGGTTTCAGTGAGCATTTAATGCCCATAAAGTGCCTAAATCTAGTGCCTGACTCATGGAAACCACTGGATAAATGACAGGGGAGCCTCTTTGCCAGATGTGTCTGTAAGGTCTGGAATTTTTAACACACTACTCTAAAGAATATAACAAGTAATACAGGGCGGATTGACAGATGGTTTAATCAGGAAGGTTTTAACTTGTTGGAATAAGCAAGTCCCAGGTATCCACCAATGAAAACACATTTTACCGGCTAGAAAGACACTCCCAGTATACCCACACCCGCATAAGCATCGTTTCCTGTGTCTCATAATAGGTGGACACAGGATGTCACCAGTGAGCCACAGCTCCAGCCAAGTGGAGGCATTAAACCAAATCTACCGTCGAACGGGAAGGGACTCATGAAAGTTGATTCTTCTTAGGCTCCTTCCCAAAGGCAATGCCAGAACTTTAGCTAGAGCCCAAAAGTTTGGGGCAGGAGAAAGGGGAGCTACATGTGGTCCAGGCATCTTGGGGAGATGGGCAGGAAGAGGTCTGCCCTGGTACCAGGGCTCAAGGATGTGGTGGGTATAATTTTCCCCACAAGTCAGAAAGCATGAGATGGTTTCGGGGAGTCTCTGCTAGTCCTGTGATCTCTTGATAAATCCACTCTGTGTGTTAGTTGTGTGAAATCCCCAACAGGCGGGCGCTGAGCCGGGGCTGGGGGCGGGGGGACCATAACCAGCAACCTCCTGGGGTCACAGGCCCGAAGGCTTCCAGGTGTGGTCCACACAGCTAAGTGTGAATGGACAGCCAGTTATGCAAAGGGCTGAGGCACACACAAGATGGTGAGCCTAGCACACATCCTGCCCTTTCTGATTAAAAGAAAAAAAAATCCATTTAGAATCTTCTCAAAACCTGTGACTAGCCACTCCCCCACTTTCCTTCAAGGACCATTTTAACCTCACGGAACAATCCTAATTATCATGTGTTGCTATTGTTTGCCTTGAAGCCATCGATCACACTGGGGTTCCAACTTTAGTGAGTAGCAGGTGTGGGATATAGAAACAAGCAAGGAAAAGAAGTGATGCTTTCAAAATAAGGAACACCCAAACATAAAAGTGGAATGTTGTAGATATTTCTTTTAAGCATTATTTTTAAATGGCATTAATGGCACTTAAGCTGCAAGCAATTTTAAAACAATTCAGTCTTCGTGTACAAGAGTTGGTTGGGGGAATCTTTCTTTTGTTTGGAGATAGCAAGACTGGACCTCGTCACTATGTCTACCTTAAGACACCCAAAGGGACAGAACGCCCTGAGATGGAATGATGCCATGGTCCTCCTTGGTATGTCTCAGACATGCAGGATGTCTATTTTTTATAAAAAATTTAGAATCAGCTAGACAGAACAGCAAGCCACTGGCATCATGCAAGGCAATTGTTTTGGTATTTTTTCCCCCTTTTATCAAAACAACTTATAACCGAAGTTCCACTAGAAAAGTGAACATGAACGTTTCGAAACCAGTTTATTTTCACCACTGCGCCCACTGAGGAAAATGCATGATTTTTTGCCCGTAACCATGCAGCAAATGAGGCCGAGTCTTCGCCGATGCTTGCAAGTTCACTTTTGTCGTCGTCCGTCGAAAAGACAAAATTCAATAGGCTTCTGTTATTGGTTAAGGTGGTATTCCACAGTGTGATGCGTTTGTGATTTTTTTTTTCTTTTGTAATGAGGAAAGCAATTGCACCTTTTAATACGTGTGCTCTGATCTGTTTCCAGCAATTCCACGTGCTCTCAGGTCCCACAGACATTCATTTGGAGCTTAGAAAAAGCAGGTGCGCCCTGATGGGTTTGTATCAAAACTCGAGCTCAGAGCAACACTCCAAAATGTCAACTCAGACCCTCCCTGCAGGTACTCGTTCACCCCCCATCTGGTCCCCTTCCGTGTGCGCACATACCTCTCGCGGTAGGTTCAGAAAAGGAGACTCCACTTAGGAGACACACCTGTTCCTTTCGGAAGGCTGGTCTAAGGAATAGCTGCCCTTTTCTACATGCCGGGGCCGGGGTGGCACCGCACAAGGGTGCGAGCACCGTCCCAGACACGCCCTTAACATTTGCGGCCACGACCTCCTGCGTGTGCGAACACTCCCCCAGTGTCCTGTGGTCACCGTCAGAAGTGCAGTCCTTGTTCTTCGATTCCTTTTGGCAGAGCAATCTTTCTCAGTCGTTTATGGCACAGTGAAATATATTCTTCGATGCTATGTAATTTCGGACTAACGAGAAGTCGGTTTAAGGCACGTGTCTCAGGGTGAATATAAAAAAACACAACGCTTGGTCAAGTCCAAGGTCCTTAGCATTTAGTTTCTGTCTTCAAGTAATGCGTTGTTCTCGAGTTCCTGGTCTTTGGTGTCCGTGGGGACCATCCCGTTCTCCATCCCGGCCTGCTGCTGGATGCACTCGGTCAGCATGGCCGTGCTGGAGTGGTCCGAGTTACACATCTTCTCCGTCTCCTCCTCCTTCTTCTCTTCATCCAGGGAGTAATTCCGGAAGGTCTTGTAGATTTTGTGAACGTCCTCGGGCAAGGTCTTTTTGAGGTCCTTGTTTTTCCTCTTGGTGAGCTTGGAGGTGGACCCGAACTTGTTGATGATGTTGTCCTCGGAGGCTCCCTGTCCGTGTTTGTTGAGCTGCTCCGACCCCTTCAGGCGCAGGTTGTTGGGCCGGTTGTTGATGCTCTCCTGGGACGAGGCCTTGAAGCGGCCTGTGTCCAGGGCGGCGAAGACGGAGCGCTTCTCGGGGGACAGCATGTCCAGCGAGTGGGCCCTCTGGTCCAGGCCCAGGCGCCGGCGCTCCATGCTGCGGATGGTGGCCGCCCGCTGCAACTTGTCGTGGATCTCCACGCTGAGCCGCCGCCGGGTCTCCCGGAACTCGGCCGTCACGTTGGCCTTCCACTCAGCCGCGTGGGCCTTGATCTCACCCACCTGGCCGGGAGACAGAAGAGCGACAAGATGAGAAAGTCCTCTCTCCACCTCGGGCCCCCATCCCCCCAGCACCCACCAGCCTGGAGATGTCTCGATGAGAAGGTGGGCTCAAGGGAGGCCAGGAGATGGGGGAGCACACGCCCAGGGGGAGGGGTGAGATGCTACTTCTGCCCTAAATACCCATCTCAAATCGGCTCCTGGCTCATGCGGCTCAGGGGGGCACACCCACTGGAGAACCCGGCAGGAGCCTGAGATGTGGAGGTGGTGACTGAACGGGAGGCAGATCTCTCTGCGGGAGAGATCGCTATTTGGAGGTGGACAGGCTTGGGTTCCGGTTACGCATCCGCCCCTTTTTTTGTTGTACGGCCTCATCCCTCCAACGTAAGTGGGGTAATCATGTCCAGCTCACAGAGCTCTTGGCGTTACTATGAGACAGAGAGAGACCTGCACCCGGCCGCCACAAAGCAGATGTTCAGGGAGTCCTTGGCCTTCTCTGTTCCTCAGTGTTTCTGTCTGGGTAGGATGGCCAAGCTGTCCCAGTTAGACTAGGACTGTCCTGGTTATAAAACACAGAGTCCCATGTCCTGGGCAAACCGGCGACCGTTGCTTACCTTGTATCTGGGCCATACTACGGCCGTGTGCCGCCAGGCTTACTCTGGTGTAAGAAGACCTTCCAGAGCACCTGGTGACCAAACTTCCCTGGTCATGTTCTGCGAAAGCCCACAGAACCTTCTTCCCCCAGAATGAAGTTTCTGCATGAGGATCCATACCAAATCTCTCGGCTCTCGTTCAGCAGCGCCAAGACTAACGGTCCCATGTCTTTCTATACAGATGAGCACCTAACTCAGAAGTTTGCATTTTTGCATTTAGGAAAGTCGGGATCGATGTGGTTACTTTCTCTTTCACATTAGCTGATTGTCAGCAGGTCAGTGAGCTCTCTGGGGAATCAGACTGAAGACTGCACAGACAGTGTTTACATAAGGCAGGAAAATTAATACCTGGGCCTGGGAATGCTATGGGAAAGGAAATATCCCCACTCAGCAACTTTCTCCTGGGGCCTTCTGTATAGAATGTCTGTCTTCTGGGAAGTGAGCAGATGCCCTTGAAGAAAGCTGTCCCTCTTTTTATTTCTTTGTTGTTGGTGGTGGTTTTTTTTTACTCTCCCTTCCATTCTTTAGCTCTTTTCTTCTTCTCTTGCCTTTATCTTTTCCTCTCTTCCTAGAAGAACTACATGGACATTTTTTTAAACCACAAAATCTACCCTCCCCTCTTATGTCTTCCTTTTCCTGCCTCTGTTTTCATGCATATTTCCACGAGGGAGTGAAGGCTGCATGCCCTTGGACACGGGGGTATGTTTGTTTCTATAGATCTGATAACCCGGAAGGGATAACGGTCAGGGACCTCTTGTGTTTGCTTCCTCATGGCTGGCCACTACTGAAGGACTTCCACCTCAAAGAAGCAAGAAGGATTCACAGTATTCTATTCCATTTACACACAGACCCCAAGACCCGAAGGACAGGCCATCTTTCTCAAGCTTTTTAGAAACTTTCTAAGCCTCTCCGCCATGTCTGCACACCAGCCTCACCTACAGCCTACCCCTGCTGACAATCGCTGTTTTCGTTTTCTTTTTCCCGTTTCATTTTTTAAAACTAAGTCATTGTTTACTAGTCTTTCCAGGATCCGTGGACTGGTGAGTCGCCAGATGTTCTCACCTGCTGAAAAGGGATCCAGAAATAACTGCTATTCTGTTGATCTCGGCTTTTAGGGAATACTTCAAAAAGAGGAAGCCATAGGAGCCCATCATTTATTAAGAAACCTTCCCACCCATAGAAGAGAGACAGGTAATTCTTTACATGAGCTAATCGGAGCTGAGGAATGTTCATAGAATTTGGAAGGATTCCTACCTCTTCTTTTGTCTTTTTGGATAGAACCCGTAGCCAATCGCCGATCATACTGAGGACAGCTGCAAAGTAGGCAAGGCCAACAAGGATCCAAAACCACACTAGGGGCTTATACCACTCCCGGTAATTGATGCCAGCGTTTCCCCCTGAAAACAACCAAACGTTATTTTAACCACAGTCTAGCATATGGTCTTCGCAGAACAAACATATTCTGGTCCACATGGCAGAGATGTCATCTCGTCACCATCTGACACTCAGCTGCTAGGCCTGCTGTATGCAAGGGGTGACAGGCCAGGAAAAGATGTGTCCCTAAAGGAGCTTCCTAAAGGAGCCTGACTTGTGGCTTAATTTCCTTTCACATACATACATTTGAGAGAGAGAGAGAGAGAGAGAGAGAGAGAGAGAGAGAGAGATTGAGAGGGCTCAACCCCACAACCCTGGGAACATGACCTGTGCCAAAATCAAGAATCAGACACTCACCTGACTGAGCCACCCAGGCACCCTAACTTCCTTTGATTCTTGACCACTAACAATAATACCCATAACAAAAACGTGTCAGGGTGCACCTGGGTGGCTCAGTTGGTTAAGTGTCTGGCTCTTGGTTTCGGCTCAGGTCATGATCTCACAGTCCGTGAGATCGAGTCTGCATTGGGCTCTGCACTGACAGCATGGAGGCTGCTTGGGATTCACTCTCTCCTTCTCTCTCTATCCCTCCCCTACTCGTGTGCACTCTCTCTCACACACACACAAAATAAATAAACTTAAAAAACATGTCGGTAGCCAACTTGATCCACCTCTTCTCAACCCAGGCTTGACAATGAAAAACATGAGCAAGATTTTCTTAAACTTCTTTAAATGTAATAAAAATAGGGGCCCCTGGGTGGCTCAGTTGGTTAAGCATCCAATTTTGGCCCAGGTCATGATCTCATGGTTCGTGGGTTCGAGCCCTGCGGCAGGCTCTGTGCCGACAGCTCAGAGCCTGGAGCCTGCTTCAGATTCTGTGTCTCCCTCTCTCTCTGCCCCTCCCCTGCTCAAGCTCTGTCTTTTATCTCTCTCAAAAATAAATAAACATTAAAAAAATTTAATGTAATATGAATAAAGGATCAATAATCCCAAATGGCTTGGAACCATTTCCTCCTTAACACGTGCATTTACTAAGAGCAGAGTGGATGTGGGGAAGTCAAATTAGAGTTAATGGCATCCTTGAGGCTTTGATCCCAGCAGTAGAGATTTAACACTAACTGAGGGATGGAGTTTACATGATGCTAATCCAAAAGGTCGATTAGACTGAGTAATTAGAATCACCATGCTCAAACTAAAAAAAGGCCAGCGAGTCCAATCCCTTTTATTTTATATGTAGGGATTACAGTAGAAATCTATCAAACCAATAGGGCAGCTGCCTGATTGCATTGACCGGCTGTTCCGTTGAAAGGACCAGCCATTTATTGCAAATAATTAGCCAGCTTCTTCTCACCCTCCTACAGGCACTGCCAAAGGTAGCCGTGTAAAATAGGCTCCAAGCCCAGCCCCCTCTCCTAAAGAAGTGAAGAAGTTCCATGACACAGCTGATGTCAGCCTGCCTCTCACTCTGTGACACACTGTTGCCCTGTGAGGCAGGCGGGCGGCCATTTCTAAGGCAACTGACATTAGCAATGTATGGGTAATTACGGTATTACACGATGAGTGATTACTAGTCTTTCCCCCTAAGTCGTGGTTGTAACCTCAGCTAGCACCACGGAACCCACACTGAGCTCTTATGGTCTCAGTAATACCTCCCTAAGGCAGCTGGGCAGGCACTGTGGCCTGTGGCTCCTGTCAGTGGGACCGAACCCAGTTTGCTGTGCAGCCCACAAGGTCTCAAGATCTCGACAGCGACTGTCATTTCTGAAAATTAGAATTCGAAACATTGCCAATGGGCTCTGCAGCAAGCCCCGTTCAGTCTGGCTCAGCTGCCTTTGGTTTTTGTTTTTGTTTTTGTTTTTCCTTTTAGGCAACTCTCCCCCCATAGCTTTCCCTAAGGTACTACTGGAGTTCCTGCAACAGTAAGTGGTTTCTGAGGTTCATTTCTGCGCTCGGACAGAGAACTGTGCAGCTTTCTCCTCAGGGCCGAGAGCATTTACCTCAGCAAGTCACCACCACCCGACAAAGACTGTCACTAGGGTGCGCTAGCGAACAACACAAAAGGCACCCTTTGGTGGATTCCTTTATGGACTGCTTGTCTGGAATTCAGAGCTCTGTGTGTGCTCTCATTCAGAGTTTCGAAATGCTATGATGTTGTTACACTTTCCTGAAGTAGTAAGTCGGCTATTAAAATAAACCAGCATTTAATCCCACATGGTGATCCATGTTCCGATTACATTTCTAGAAGTGATGATGCCATGATAAATCAGAGCGACTAGCAACTCTTGCTAATGTGCCTTTTTTAAATGGTCGGGCATCCTTCCCTAGTGCTCTCAGAGTATTGACCAAAAGGTTGTGACAAACTTCATGCCTTAAAGGCATGCATCTTCAGACCACAGTCTACATAAATTCTGGAAACCTACATAAGTGTGGAGGGCTTGGTCTGATTGCAGTCAGCACTGTGAATTATAGGAGACACCTGTCCGTGGAGACCTCAGAACAAAAGAAATAAGGCTCTGTAATCAACAGTAAACAAGAGAATTAAACCAGTGCCAGGCCTGTGACTGTGGGGGTCATGCCCTTGCTAGGTAAGTGAAGATAAAGTCAGGTGCCAATATGTGCTCAGTGCTCTCACTCCATGGTGGGTAATAAGAAGAAATAATAAATTAAAATCAGTGGCAGGACCCTTTGTACCATCAGAGGCCCCTCTCATTTTGTCCTTGCTCCGTCCTCCGGACTCCTTCCTCCCAGGGAGGAAAGACACACCACCTGGGTAATGTTCCTTAATAAGGGAGGTCCCTGTGGGTTAAAAGCTAAAGAACATGGGTGTCCTTCCTTTCCCATCCACGATGAAGAGCCAAGGACCCATGCTTGCCACACAGGCATACATCCCAATGTCAGACAGATCACACGTTGTCTTTCCTGGGTTATCTTTTAACTTTTTTACTTAGAACCAACATATGCAAAATCATTTAGGTTGGCCAACTGTATTCACCGAGGATCTAAATAAATCCATGCTACCTCATTCTGACATTTTTAATGAAGAGCCAGGCTCTAACGTCCCATCACCTTGGCCAACCGAGAACATTCACGTGCCTTAAATCTGGGGCTCATTTATTTCATTTTTTATTTTTTGGTCACTCACTGCTGTTTTGTAACATGGAATTCATATTACGTTACGGCTTCATATTCGCCTTTCAATTAACATGAAAGCCTTGATTCAAAAATATTAACAAAAGTAGATAGTAGGTATTTATACATCGACCCTAATTTGAATATGATAATAGTTTTTATAAGATCACAACATGTAACAGAAAAATGTAAGATATTCAATTATGTTATGGTCAAATGCCATCTTCTTTTTTAATGACAAGCTTCCCTGCATTTTCTTACATTGTATAATTATATGCAAACAGACAACCTGGGGGGTTCCTGAGGGGCTCCGACGACGACGGACGCTTAAGTGTCTGACTCTTGATTTCCGCTCAGGTCATGATCTCACAGTTCATGAGTTTAAACCCCACACCGGGCTCCTCACTGACAGTGCAGAGCCTGCTTGGAATTCTCTCTCTCCCTCTCTCTCTCCTCTCTCTCTCACTCCCTCCTTCTCTCTCAAAATAAATAAACTTCAAAAAAATAAACAGATAACCTAAATTCAAATTAAAAATTTGCTGACCATGAGATAAGTAAATAAAATTAAAAATTTTATATTCCAAGGCTCTCTTATTTGTGCCCCAAATTAGCAGATTAACAGACGGAGTCGAGCAATTGCTTAGAAGGCTCATCACACGCGTCCTGTAACAGTCCAGCAGACAGCCCAGGGCTAACACCTTGAAGCACAACCCAGTGCAAGCTACGCTCTGGGGGAACTTACAGAAGTTTGTGAAATCGTCCCAACGGGTTCCCCGTGGTTTCTCTCCAGAGCTTCAGGCCTCTGCTCGGATGGCATCAGGTGACTCCTGACCCAAGGCGAAGGGATGCACAGTGACTGTGCATAAGGAAAGCCTGGCGGGGCCCCAGACTCCAGGCTTTTGTAACAGTTTTAAATCCCTTTGACTTTGCAATGCTTAGTCCTTAGGCAATAAAAAGGAAAAAAAAAGAAAACTGCTATTTTTTTCAAACTGGACTTCAGTCTTCCTCTGCCCTGCTGTAACAGCTAGGAGACCCCGAGTGTCCTAGAATGAATGTGGAGGCACCCAGACACCTTTTGAAGAGACTTCAATCTCCCCTCCAGAATGTCCTGCTTTCCGGATTCTCAGATCCCTGTCATCCTGGCAAGCACTGTACTCCGTGAGGAAACCAAGGTGCTACCGCCAGGATCATGTGCCAAATAAAAGACAGAGGGCCGGAAGGCTCAGCCTGCAAATGTCCACGTTGCTGCCTAACCCGGAACTGGTGAATAACACACACACACACACACACACACACACACACACCCACACACCCCGCCCAAACGCATTGAGTGTAGGACAGAGTCATTTAATCAAAGCGTTCGCTTCTCAGGGTAGGAAACGATCAGCTGTCTGACATCTAGAACCATCCGTTAGGACAGAGAAGGATGGCCCGCTTCTCTCTCTCTGCCCTACTACCACACTCTGGGAAAGCCATACATGTAAGAAGCCAGATCGCATTTCATTCTCAAGCTCCCTGTCTCTGGATGAAATTGATGGTGGTTTTCTTTTGCTTCTATAAACATAGTTGACTGGCATGGACTTTCCCAATGAAGGCTATTGCCTCTAAAACATACATTCATGCAGAATCTGTTATAATGTTTTACTCCCTTGGGACAGGTCTCGGCTCCTGGTAGTCAACTGAATCCTAAGTCTTGTGCCCAGGATAACTTTTGCAAGGACCATGGCCCTCCCCTGGGCAGCATCAGGAAGCCTAACCTACAGACCACTGCAGGCTATGCTCTCTGCTAGTCTCTCCAAAGTTTCATATTTGCCACTCGCTAATACAGCCTTTATCAATTGATTCAAGGAGTTTTAATGCAAATCAGAAGTCCCACATTCAATGAGAAATTCATTTCACTCATGCATAATTCATATGATGATAAGGGTAATGAACATCCTGGGGAGGAAGAGACTGGCTTTCTTTTCACAGCAGAATCTGCTGCTTTTTACATTACATGGGACCATGGGCTTGAAATGAGTCCATACGCAGCAGCAGTGACATTGAGCTGTTTCCATTGGTTTTTCCCACAACGTCTTTTCTTGTAGTTAAACAAAATTTCTTTAATGTTTATTTTTGAGAGACAAAGTGTGAGCAGGGGCATGGAAGGGGCAGAGAGAGAGGGAGACAGAGAACTCAAAGCGGGCACCAGGCTCCGCACTGCCAGCACAGGGTCAGACTCGGGACTCGAACTCCGGAACCGTGAGGTGGTGACTTGAGCCAGAGTTGGACGCTTAACCAAATGAGCCCCCGCGCGCCCCCTGGTGGTTTTAAAAAGCATTGTCAACAGAATATTCTCCCCACTGGGGCCCTGATGACTGGGATGACCAGGGTGCTTACCTGCCACAAAATCACCAAAGCCCACTGTGGTGAGAGTGACCACCACAAAGTAAATGGACTCCAAGGCTGTCCACCCCTCGATATATTTGAAAATGACAGCGGGGATCGTCACAAATACAATACAGCCGGCCAAGATGAACAGGATGGTGGAGATGACCCGGATCTTGGTCTGGCTCACTTGCTTTTTCTGAGAACATCAAAGGAGAAAGATAGGCAAGTCAGCTTTATCGCCCTGGATTCGGAAGACAGAGAGGTACAGAAAAAATGTATTATGTCAGTGGCTTTTCCCCTTTCTCCAGTCATGGGCAACTTTGGGAGAACCTGAGGAAGGCTGTGGACCCTCTCCTAGAAAAATGCATGGACAGAAGTTTTCAGATGCTCTGTAGGTGGTTCTCAGACTCTAGGAAGCCTGTTCAAGGACCCTGGGTCAAGAAACCCTGCCTACGTCATGCCTTGACTGTCCTTCAAGTTGTTCCATGACTGTAGCCCAAATGCTGATTCTAACTTCCTCACTAGTGCAAATATAGTAATTCCCCAAGAAGGGCTTGCTGCCATTTCTCACATGGTATTATTCACCCTCCTCTAGGAGGGCACAGGTCTGGAGGTCTTTCCACAGTGGCAGTGATGGACTTGGTACCTAGTTTCCCTTGTATCAAGGGGGATGTGTTGGAAAAAAACAAAACAAAAAACAACTGGCCTGAGACAGACTAAAATGTTCAGATGACCAGGAAAACACAGCCACCCCCATACTCATTTGAGACAGTCTCCAGCTTCTTCACCTTCCTTCCCTGCCAAAGTGGTACATTTATAACATACTTGTCTTTTAAAACACATGTGTTTGAGCTAGCGCTGCAGTGTGTTTGGACTGAATTATCCACCAGAGACAGACAAAAGTCTAAGTCGGAATGACAGGGTCACTGTCTAAAATGATAGGAGCTTCATTTCAGGTCAGCTTCTCAAGGAGCCAGTCAAGAGGTAAGAGCATTTAGATTGGGTACTAGACTGACGTCACGCAAAGGAATGGTGCCAACGGAGTCTAGAGGTGGACTGAAAGCATCACTGGTCTTCCCCCTGAAAGAACTCAAGACAACATTGGCGTTGCCTCTTGCCTCTGAGATAAATAAATAATCTTTAAAGTCTTCTCAAAGCTCCCAGAACTGGCATGTCAGTTGTCATCAGGGGGCCCTAGCCCCATAACCCAACCGTATAACACCAGAATGAACGGGTTCTTCTACATCACCTGGAATGATGTTCTGCAAAAATACACCACATGTGGGGCCCTGGATATAGGAAATCCTTACCGTGTGTCCTGTTTCCTGTTCATTGCCTTCTGGTGAATTAGAAGGTAGAGAAGCTCAGAGCCCAGAGAGAACTTTGCATTCATACGCCTCATTTTACAGATGCAAAAACCAGAAGCCAAGAGGGGTTGAAAGACCAGCATAAAATGATTTTGCTAATTAGAGGCAAAGCCAAGACTGGAATTCCGATATGATTAACTCCCAGTCCAGTGCCTACTGATGGAACCAGACTTCAAGTTACTCAACAATTTCCCAGCTCAAACAAAGTCACTGGAGTCCCTCCTCCAACCTGTCCTCCCACAACAAAATCAACCAGACTAACCACCATGAAGAACAGGCCATCCTGCTTCCCTTCTAGAAAGGAACTCTGAGAATAAAAAGTTGTTACCACGCAATCTGTCCAGGAATTCCTAAGCTTCAGGCATAAACAGCAACACCTCTATCACACCTTTCCAGGACAGAGACGGTCGAGAGTGTCTTCTAAGATGAGCCGCTTGGATCGACCACGGAAATGCTAGTGAAGAAGATGCCTAGGTTGCCCCTCCTTCCATGCCCTCCTCCCCAACTGTGGGAGAAACGTTGGTGTTGCTTGTTCACTGGAAATTTCCAGGGATGAGGGAGCTGAAAGGGGGAAAAGGCTGCTGTTTGCTCTAATCACACCTCAGAAAACATTCAGTCCCGCCTGACTGGGGTCCTCGCCCCAGGTATGTTCAACACAGCAAAACGGAGGTCGCAGTGCAATCAATAAGAACGGTTAGAGTGGAGAACATATTTAGGCACAAATCTAAGTCCGTATGATTCCCATCCCCATTCCGGGATCAATATATTCCCTAAAAACACATAAGAAAACCTAAAGAAATACAATCCTTCTTTAAGAAAAGCAGTCATGTGCTCTAACTCCTGAAAGGGCACTCAGTATGTAAAGTGGGAACAGGGAAAAATTATTTGATCCATGCTTTTCTATAGTTCCCTCCTCATCTCCTCAGAAAAGCCATCTGGAGGGCGGGGGAAGTGATATTTTACCAATATTGTTGAAACTGCAAATGAAAATTCCAGATATTTTTCCATGAACGTATCGTGACCAGATAAATCACCTGAGAACCACTGGAATGTCTTACCCATTTCATGAATTTTCGGGTCGGACACTATAGCAGGACTTGGTGAGGGCAGCTGGGTCCCTCTGAGAACCCAGGAACTTATTTATCACTGTCCCAGTTTTGTTTATAGACATATGTAAAAGTCCAAAACCCAAAAGGAGATTTCACCATCGATCATTAAATTCATCTAATTGCTGGCAATGGTACATCATTTTCTCCCCTCTATAAATTGTACTCCACAAATGCATAATGAAAGTAAAGTGAACTAAATGTTTGTGAGACACTTGTGAAGCCATAAATTGGGATGGGGACACAACTGTGACCCCCATGAGGCTGCATTTGCAAAGGGTGACTGCAAGTACACGGAAGCTGGGGGACATTCCTGGGCTCTGAGAAGTGGGCAGAAGAGACAATGGCACAGGACAGGATTCGTTTGGTGGCAGAGAGAGGTATGTAATAAAGGCTAAATAATGGCGTCTTAAATGTATTATCTGTTGGAGAGTTTATGAGCAAGGGGAACAATTCACCACATCATCCAGTGATCTTTGGACTTTGTATCCCCGTTAGCCCTGCAACTGTACCCTACCACCTGTAAAATGGTGTTTAGGAACTCAGGGTCTAAGGGCAGACTGCCAGGCACACCTCCCACTCCCACCGCTCCACAGCTGGGTGACCTCAGGTGTGTTTCTCAACCTCTCTGCATGTCAATTTCTTCCTTTACAAAATGGACATAGAAGAATCCACCCCATAGAATTGTTTGGAAGATTAATTTATTTTTCTTAATGTTTTTTATTTTATTTTTGAGAGAGAGAGAGAGAGAGAGATGGAGCACAAGCAGGGGAGGGGCAGAGAGACAGGGAGACACAGATTCTGAAGCAGACTCCAGGCTCCAAGCTGTCAGCATGGAGCCTGATGTGGGGCTCGAACTCACGAACCTGTGAGATCATGACCTGAGCTGAAGTCGGACGCTAAACCGACTGAGCTACCCAGGCGCCCCTGGAAGATTAAATAAGTGTGTAAAAGCTGATCACACTGCCTTCTAAGTGCTCAGTGACTGTTAATGATTATCTTGGATGAACAACTTCAAATCTTTTCTTAGATGTAGACAGTCCCAGATTTAATGCCGCCCTTAGCTACTGAGGAATGTTCCCTCGTGTCTGGCTTAAGATAATCTTTGTTTAGCTTCAGGAAGTCACTGTGGGCTTCCTGGATACGTTATCTCCTATAATTACCTCATTTTTAATGAGAAAAAAGGTCTCATTCTCTCTTGGTTCGTCTGTGTTGACTCTGGGTTGAGCTCTCAGATAGTCTCAGCTCACGGTCTTGAACACTTTTTTAATTTGCCTTTCAATTAATTTCCCCCCCAGTTCTTCATCAGCCTTGTGAGGCTGCGAAGGATTGAAGGTCATGTTTGCAACGTCAGAGACCAGCTGCAGAGAGACCCTGAGAGGCCCCGTACGTTGCTTTCGGAGTCGCCCGCCTCCCCACCTCCCCACCGCTTACAGAAGTGAGCTGTGTTTCCACGGAGAGGTTGCTAAGCAAAATCGCACTGTTTATTTACCAGTAAGCGCAGCAGCTAGCAAAAAGCTTTGTGAGAGCCCAGATCCGACTGAGCTAATGTGTTCTTGGGCGAACAAAACTGTTATCTGGGACGAGATGGCTCGATACGGTATTTGGGCAGGAGCGATAGGATGCACATCTGTCCAAATCTTGTTTCCACACTTTGTTGATTAGAATAAATGATGTGTTCTTTCCTTCTTATGCAAATAGCATTATGCAAAACTATTTCCTGCCTCCGACTGGCAGGAACTGCAGGAATTTTCGAAGAACTCAAAACCCACCTCCTGTAGACTTCGCATTTAGTTGTCAGAATTACGTGTGCAATTATTCCAAAGAGCAAAACAAACTTCACAAACACGGTGAGCAGGAGAGCCAGTTCTAAGAGCTCTCCTTTGAGACAGGGATGTACGTACTGACGATCCTGAAAGTGTTTACTTGTTTCAGACCTCAGGGGACTAAGCCACGCATCCAACTCTCATTAAGCAAAATGCCCTTCCTGTGTTGGCTTACTCTCGCATTCTTATTTTAGAGAACAAGTATATTTCTATTCATTTGTGGGCGAGTCCTTTATTGGATTCTTACCTCTCTAATGCCTGTTCTCCTTTCCACTCTTACGTGATTTCTTAGAATTCTGAGATTAGCAATCCGGATTGTTTTGTCTGGCTGAGAAGATTGCTTCTTTGTTGTGATTTTTAGCTGGGACATAGGAGATCTTATTTGACAACAAGGATACTGCAATAAAAAATCCTAGGACAGGAGCTAGACAGGCAGAGCTCTCCTTTACGGTCTGGTTTGGTTTTGTTGAATTGCAAACACATCACCATGGTAATACAATTGAACTGAGAATAATTTCTCAAAAAGGAAAGATAATAGGAACTGCCTTCAAAAGAACTGACTTTACTTTCTGATATTATTATGTTTTCCGCAAACATTTTTTTAAAAGGTCCAGTTCCAACAAATAGTTTCAACATCATAATGAACAACCATGTAGTACCGGCAATTCTAGAAACTCTGAGGAGAACTTGTAAATACCATTTGCCTATAATCTCCATGGCAGAGATTCTGTAAACACACATTAGTGAGAATCATGTAGCAAAATCTCCATCGAGCCTGTGTAAAGTGTGCTGCTCAAAAGCTGCATACACAAAAGTAGTTTGTTTATATTCAGCTCAATAGCTGAATTCACACACAAAAACAGTTTCATCTAGCATCTGACTCTGAGCCACACTGCGGCATCTCACAGATTATTGGCCAATTTCGTGCTTTGCTGGTATTACCATGCAAAGTTTTTTTAAAAAGTTTTTGGTATATATAATTAAACCGTTTTTATCACTGAAATACCAGTGTCAGTGCATCTGGGATGGAGAAAAATTTAAATCCACAAATAATAAAAGTCCTCAGCTGTTCTACTCCAGGAACACTTTAATTAAAACCTTTGAAAGTTTTCTGTTCTAAAATTCAGTAGCTTTTAACATTTGGAGATAATACTCAATTGGAACACAAGAGCTTGCACTCAAAATACAGCCAGTTAATTAATTCAACACATAAGTTTTAAGGACCTTTTATATGCCACGGGCTGTTCAGGTTGCAAGGGACACTGCGGTTTAAAAAGAGAGAAAAGTTCCTTCCTCATGCACACAAAGTCTAGGGGGCAAAGTGGGATGGGAACCTCTGAGGCTTTGGCTGAGAGCAGGCTTTGTGGCGCTGTCCATGGTGGCCTGCCCTGGTGCAGCTGTTGAAGGCAAAGTATAGTACTTAATGACATCCCACTGATTAAAAATATCTGGGAGAGAAGATAGAAATATTCTTGTAGCACTGGTAATGTGGAATACAAAAATGTACCAAGTATAATGGATAGCCTTTGGATCTCTGTTCGTTAAGCATTCAGAAACTCTATCCTCAGGATTGGAACAACACATAGGCAACCACACCAATGTCGGAAACACCCACATGTAACCTGGCCTGAAGAATGGTCCTTCTCTTCAGGTGAGGTTTGGAAAGCAACCCCATGGAAAGGAGAGGAAGAAGGACACACTTCCTGATAAGCCACCTCCACGGAATAATTCCTGGCAACCTTGATCAATGCCCGCCTAGCTGCTCACCTATCCAAATTCTAAAGTTACTTTACCCTGATTTCAGCAGCACAGTGAACAATGCCTCCACCTCAAAATGCCCTCCCACCATTATAGGTACAAGCATGCGATAATACTGCAGTAACAATGCTACCGACACCTGAAGCCACCTCACTCCTCTCCTCCCCTGGCTAACAAGGGTTCGAGCTCAAGCAGTCCACAACAGCCAGGGCAACAAGATGCCACTCTAATGCTTCTTTCCTGAGCAGCGCCGCCCCCCCCACTATAATACACATGGCCTCTCTCCAGCCTTACTCTGACCCAGGAATTGGTACTCTGCCTCTTCCTCTCCCTTCCTTTTTGGAACAAACTGCCTTCAAAAAGTGGCCCTGTGATCTCCTGTCTAATTCTGGGACTGTTATTAGGAACGCCATTTTTCTACCAGCCACACTCTCCAGTGTTGAGAAAATATAGTCATACTGTGCTTTAGTGCATCATCTCCTTTGTCCTAGTTCTCAACCAGTTCATACCTTGGGTGGGAAGGAGGGGACACTATTTATTTGGCTCCTTCAAGGACCCTCAGCATCTCAATTCTCCTCCCTGCAGTCCTTCTGATTCATGGCTTTTTATATTAGTGATAGCTCAATAATTATTACACAAAGAAAGGGAGAAAGAGGTCAGACTGTGTCCAGTGTGGCAAGTTCTCCTCAATGGAAGGTGAGTTCCGTTGTTTAGACTAATGCCTCCCCCAACGAGGAGCACAGCTAATGAAAGCAGAAAGGAAGGAGATTACAATGGATGTCCTACTGAGTGGCCTGTCCTGGAAGGAGATGAGGGACTGGGAAGTCATCAAGGAAAGCCAGGCCCTGGCTGGGGCTCTCTGGAGGAACAGGAACCCTACACAGGGATGAGACAGGGTGGGGGATGGAGCTGGGGAGCAACAGTCATAATGCAGCCACATAACGCACAGAGTAAAGTAAAAGTTTCACTGTGGATTATCAAGGAGCCCTTGACTCTTCTTCATCCTTCCTGGCCATCTCTGAGCCAGGTCGCTGTTCCCTGGAACCAGCATCCAAGCATACTCAGGAAGTGTGGATGAGAAGGAAGCCTTCATATGCCCCCTCCCTCCTTACTCATACTTGCAGATATGAGCAACCCAGAGAGCAGACCTTTGTGAGCTTCTGCTGGGCTGCCCAGAATGGCCGTCTACGTGCCCAGGAATCAAGGTAAGTGACAAAGAGGCATGCATGTTCTGAGGCTTAATACTTATCTTGCCCACTAGATGACTGAAGAAAGCCCCAAGATCAGCCAGAGTTAGGTCAATACTTTTAAAATGCACGTGGGTGTTGTTGAGTCAATACCTGTGAAAATCCCTGGGTGTTATTGGAGATACGGTAAGCAATCCACAAGAGTTACACTCTTTCTTTCCTTCTCGCTAGAGAAAGACTTTTTAATGAAAGCACCACAGGGATGGTCAGTCTCATAAAACCATACAGAATAATACAATAGGCATTAAGAAATTATATGGGGCAAAGATGTGAGAACGAGAAGAGAAAAGGGCAATGAGAAGCAAGAAAAAAATAAGTCTATGAGAAGGATGAGCACATTTGAGAAAAAGACTTAGAGTACAGAAAACAGAAATGAAGCAATGGTTTGAGGGCCTAGAATTCTCCTGGAGGTACAAGAAGGCTGCCCAGACAGGTTTGCACGGAATTGTTTGGGAGACAGAAAGCAAATGGAGAGAAGACAGAAAGAATAAGCATGCACTTTCCAGTTAGACTGGAAACAGAGGAGCTTAAGAAAGAATGAAACGTGGCTTCACAGAAAGTCAAGAAATAAACAGGAAGGAAGGAAAGAAGGAAGGAAGGGAAGGAGGGAGGGAGGGAGGGAGGGAGGGAGAGGAGGAAGGAAGGAAGGAAGGAAGGAAGGAAGGAAGGAAGGAAGGAAGGAAGGAAGGAAGGAAGGAGGGAAGGAATGAATCCTGGGGCACCTGGGTGGCTCAGTTGACTAAGCATCCGGCTTTGGCTCAGGCCGTGATCTCATGATTTGTGAGTTCGAGCCCTGTGTTGGGCTCTGTGCTGACAGCTCAGAACCTGGAACCTGCTTCGGATTCTGTGTCTCTATCTTGCCCTCTGCCCCTCCCCTGCTTGCACTCTGTCTCTTTCTCACTCTCTCTTAAAAATAAATAAACATTAAAAAAAATTTTTTTAAAGAAATAAATCCTGAATTGGGAAACCCTGCATTGAGACAACTTGATAGGAACATCCAGATTAGACAAAATTTCTTTAGCAGAATATTTTCCAAGCTGTGAATGAAGTTGAATTCAATGACTTCTCTACTCTTTCATTCCATAAATATTTATCCTGCACCTACTGAGCTCAATTCACTGATGAGCAAAACAGAGCACCGCTCCTCCCCGTACAGAAGCTAAAGAACTCCAAGTACTCCTTTTCCCAGCCTCCCCACTGCAAAGACACAAGCATGTAGCTCAGACTTCCCCGATCATGGAGACAGAAGTCAGACTCTGGACTGGACACTAGTGGCCAGATGTGACAGACTTGGTCTTGGAGTATCTCTTCTATGGTTTTCTGTGTGTTTTCCTCTCTCCGGTTTCCCCAAGGCTATTCTTAAATGAAGAGCAAAGATTCCCAGAGGCATGCCTGCAGAACCACTTTTTTTTTTTTTAAGTTTATTTATTTATTCTGAGAGAGAGAGTGAGTAGGGTAGGGGTAGACAGAGTGGGAAGAGAGAGAGAATCCCAGGCAGGCTCTGCACTGTCAGTGCACAGCCCAATGCAGAGTTCGAACTCACGAGCTGTGAGATCATGACCGGAGCTGAAATCAAGAGTTGGAAGCTTAACCTGGGTGCCCCAAAACCACTTTTTCTCTCCCATGGACTAGATAAGACCAGGCTAGGGTTGAAGACAGAGAGAAGGCAGAATGGCCACTCGGCCTAGAAAAGAAGGAAGGGTGAAAGGGATTGCATCTTCCTGGGGTCTCCTAAGCGGCATTAGCAGAACCTACAGTCTGAAGGACCAGGGGCGGAGAAGAAGGGCTTAGATGCACAGCCCTCCTCTAACGTGGGCACAACTACCTCAGCACCTGTGTCCAGCCTACCTAGCAAGACTTGTGGCTCCCCCGAAGTCTCCTGAACAGGGATCGAGGGACATGGATGCTACACAGGGCAGAGGCACGGAGAGAGAATGTTGCCCCCAGTCAAGGTGGAACCAGACAACATTAGATGGAAGCTTCCATGGGGGCAGGGAGGTGGCAGGCAGCAGTGGACACACCATCAATGTTCTATAAAGAAGCAGGGACCTGGGGTGCCTGGGTGGCTCAGTCAGTTGAGCATCCGACTTCAGCCAGGTCAGGATCTCAAGGTTCGTGGGTTCGAGCCCCGCGTCAGGCTCTGTGCTGACAGCTCAGAGCCTGGAACCTGCTTTGGATTCTGTGTCTCCCTCTTTCTCCACCTCTTTCCCATTCATGCTCTGTCTCTCTGTCTCTCAAAAATAAATAAACATTAAAAAATTTTTTAAAACACACAAAAAGAAGCAGGGACTATGTGGGTTCCATTCTGGGGCTGGTGGCCACAATGTGATGTTATTTCCCATTTTTGGGGCAGTCACAAGGGCGGTTCTAGCAGCAGTATCTAGGGCCCAGAATCATTGGGGTCAGCAGGGCCAGACGCTACCTGTGCCAGTCAGAAACGGCTTCTTCCGGAACCATTCTGTGGCATGATTTGGGTCACTGCTCTTGGCTGAGTAAGGTCCCAAGTCTGGCTCTCTATCCATCTCAGGGAGTCAGTAGCTATCAGATATCCTTTAAAAATCTTGTATTCTTTTCTCCTTAAATTATTGTTCCTCATGAGTCAGCTAAGTTGCCTGCCTATAACTCCCTCTCCCGGAGATCAGGGTAAGCTTCCTTTAGCCACTTGCAGGCAGGTCAGGTACACGGCCCCACCTGGTCTCCGTGACAGGCGTACAACTCTGAACTCCAAGACGAGCCCGAAATATAACCTGACGTGGTCGAACAATGTCTCCGACATTCCTAAATCTTCAGAAAAGTCTTGTTAGAAATGACAGCTGCTTTCAGCTGTGGTGTGGGAAGGGCTGCAACCATTCCTGGGATGGAGAGTCAGAGAGAGGGTGGGAGGGTCTGGTCCCTGTGGGAGGGGACCAGCAGCACTGCCAAGAGAGGTCTCTGGTTAAGGTAAAGATGTGAATGGGGAAGATACAGACACGGGAACACATGAGTGACAGTCCCCGCAAGTGTCAGAGGGCAGAGGACCTTGGGAAGGGGAGCCACATGCCAGCAGAGTTCATTTGGGCAAAAGATGCAAAGAGAAAAGATTCAGAAGTATAATTATCGAACCGTTAATGGTAGATCTCTTTGGACGATGGGTTTTCATGAGATTTTACTTTCTTCTTTGTATTGTTTTCCGAAGTTTCTACAGTTGCCAAGTTCTCTCTGTCATCTTTGTAATGAAGGAAAAGGGGGAGGGGGCGGAGACTGGGAAAGAGAAGGGTAAGGAGGAGGAAAGGGAGAGAGGCTACGAGGAACAGAATGTGCTCCTGAATGCTGCGTGGCTCCCTTGGGAAATAGCACAAATGTCCTTAACAATGCAGTTCGTCTTCGTTTCTTTGGGGAAAGAGATGATGGCTATGCCCTTGAAAGAAAACGAAGAAAGAAGGAGGAGTTGATATTCCCCACAGTAAAGTAAAGAGATGCGCCTTGCCAAAGCCTTCAGAATCGCAGGGTCACGTGCCTACAGTGGCGGTGGTAGCCGTGAGGACATGGCCTTGTTCCAACGCGCGGTAATTGCATCCTGCCTGCTGCCCTGCCGCCTCCTCTTCCCACAGAACGTGGCAACCCCCTTCCTGAGAAAAGTGCCAGGGAGCCCCACTGTTGGCAAGCATCTGCTGTCCCTCTCCGTCTTGCCTATAATTCTGGTTATTTTTGCAGCTTACTCTGTAAAGAGACAGAATCCCGCTTCATGCTTCTGCACCTTTTTTTAATGTTTTATTTATTTTTGAGAGAGAGCGTGAGCAGAGGAGGGGCCGAGAGAGACTGCAGGGGAGAGGGGACAGAGGATTCGAAGCGGGCTCCGTGCTGACAGCAGTGAGCCCGATGCAGGGCTCGAACTCCTGAACCATGAGATCATGACCTGAGCCCAAGTCAGATGCTCAGCTGACTGAGCCACCCAGGTGCCTCTTTGCTTCTGTCTGCCGGGATATTCTTCCTCTTCCCCTTTTTATCCTTGTCAAACTCCTGTTGGCTCCTCAAAACACAAATCCACCATTGCCTCCTGCAGGAAGCCCTCTGCCTTCTGGCTAGAGCTACCTGTCCTCCCTCTCTGTCTCTATTCCTTGCACATTCCCCTGTCAATGGACCCACTCACCCTGCACTGCCGTCTACCCACACGTATGTCTCTTCCAACTCTGTATCAAATGTGCAATGTGTTCCGCTACACTTGCTCCCTCTTTTTAAGCACCTAGAGGAAATAGAGGAGTAATCATTTAAGGTAAACTAATCTACAAAGGACATAAAAGAAAACTGTTCATCCAGCAACAGATAAACTGTGAGGATTTTGTAACACAGAACGCTAGTAACAGTATCTACTACAGAGAGGCACAGGCGATGGACATACACACAGGCACAAGGGACACATCTGTGGAATGGAATGGAATATTAAGAGCACGGAACTGCATGGAAGAGAGAGTCTTGGCTTTCGAACACAGCCATTTACACCAGAACAGAAATTACATCTGTGTGCGCCCGAAGCTACACAGGAGCTCCCTGGAAGTTCATTTATTTTTTTAACAATGCCATTTAGACTGTAACCCCCTAGGATGTGACTGGTAAATCTGGGAGGGTGTCTGTGGTTTTCACGACGATCACAGGGGCACTCTGGGCATGCATTGGGAGGGGGCAAGAATGTTCAGACGCCCTGTTTACAAGAGGTAGCGTCACCAACCAGATAATAATCCCAAATTCACTGTGAGTTTTGACTATCTCATGGAGAAAAATTCATGTTTATAATTACCCGAGCTGAGAACTTAACTCCCTTTTACATGTAAACACACACACACACACACACACACACACACACACACTTTTTTTTTGCAGTTTCAATATAGGCTGAATTTTACAAGGCTATGACTCCAATCAATGTAAACTGGAAGAAGGCTGACCTTCACCAGTTGGAACACTGCCAAGATCTGTTCTCCATTTTGGAAAAGCACATCGCTGGGGGACATCCTTTGTGACATCTTAGTCACCAGTAGGACACACCTGAACTGACCCACATTTGGAACTACGGTGTGCCACACACACGTGCCAGGGTCTCGCCTGCTTCGGTGGATCTCCTAGGGTTCATGACCAAGGGCCTGTTACTGAAGCATATTATTCTATTGTAAGTGATCTATCTTTTATCCCTCCTTTATATTGTAGCCAGGAAATACTACTGAAATTCTCAAAATTATATGTGTAGATGAGTTGCAGAATCTGGGAGCTTTATTTCGATGTGGTAAGTGGGCATTAATGAACGCTTACTATAAAAGACGGTGCTGGGTATTACAGGGTTGAGGATGACTGGATAAAAGGAAACTGTATATTGTATTCAAGGCTGCCTTGGAAAGTCTGGCAAATTATACTTACAGGTATCGCCGAATGGGATAAAAGCCCCTGGCACGTGCAGTGCGCAACAAGCGTGATCAGAGGACAGCTCCCCAATTGGACCGCCCTTTCACCAAGATAACTGCACTTCAAAGGTTAAGCCTATGGTGAGGCTTTTTTCTATCAAGATTTATTTATATATAACACTGTTTGGGGGTTCAAGCTCATTTTCCATATCAAAATGTATGGCAATGCTCATTCATTCATTCATTCTTCAGGCATCGATTAAGTGCTCTCTGGGTTCCAGTCCCCAGGCTGGGCCTCACGGAGCTCTCAGGCCGATGGGGGACGTCAGGCATTAAGCACATAACTCCAGCTCAGAGAGATGCATGCTATTCTGGGGGTTAATGAGGCGCTATGGAAGTACAGGGTGCTGACCTCATTTCAGAGTGAGAAAAACCTCCCTGAAGAACTGGCATTTACCCTCAGAGCTGGAAGATGACAGGGCCTGTCCGGAGCACCATAAATACCTCCATGCAAAAATCTGAAGAGGAGACCACGGCACATTCAGTGCAGACACAGGCCCTTTGAATTTCCCCTGTGGACGCAGAGATATGTCCCCCAAACACAACCATCCAGGATCTCACTCCAAGAAAGAATGTTAATTATAATTTTTTTTAATTTTCATATGAGTTTTTTACAAGGTATTAGGTTAGTATGTTCATCTGTTTGTGGTTTCCCTAATAACAAGAGAAGAATTTGGATTCAAGACATTGCTAGAAATATTATTAAAACTGAAGGCATGTGATCATTTTTAAAAAATAGAAAAGAGACGGGAAGCAATGTGCCCATTTTTCAGGCAGGGGGCAATCTCCTCAACCCTCAAACTCCCGCTATAGAGGCTCCCAGAAGCAGGTGTCACATGTTTATGGGGCCATCTGGACAGGTCCTCTTCCTTCTCTTCCCTGGAGAAAAGGTTGACAAGCCTCCAAAGGAAGGTGGAAGAGAAATATACGTCATAGAAATACAGAATCAAAGGGCGAAGGGCAATTGAGACTTTTTTTAAAAAGCAGCAGAGGCAAGAAGCAAACAGCGATGTCAGAAAAAGGATACAAGCCAAAGAAAGTGGTAATAGCACTGCGAGAACACCATATGGCATGTATATGCCTGCGTCTTATTTTAAATGTTGATATTTGCTTTCTTGCTAGCTTTGGTGACAATTCTGTTACAGTGCTCTGTAAAATTCACTCTTTTAAAAAAAAATCACACAGTAGCTCTCTGTACTCTATCCTTAAAATCATATATAAATTCCTTTTTTTAACTGCATGTTATAGATTCCTGTTGCTAATCATCAAAACTGAACTCTAAAACCATGTTAAATTAGAAGGGAAAGCCCTGTGCACTGGTCTGAGATGCCCAACACGTGTGTTTACGCCTACTCAGCAGGAAGAGGGAACTAGCAGGTGGGGGTGGGGAACAGGTAGACAGTCAATTAATAATAATGATAATTTAACATTAATCTAATAATTAATAATAATGAGCTCTTTGTTTTATTTTTTAATATAATTTATTGTCAAATTGGTTTCCATACAACATCCATTGCTCATCCCAACAAGTGCCCTCCTCAATGCCCATCACCCACTTTCCCCTCCCCTACCCCCCATCAACCCTCAGTTTGTTCTCAGTATTTAAGAGTCTCTTATGGTTTGCCTCCCTCCCTCTCTGTAAACTTTTTTTTCCGTTTCCCCACCCCCATGGTCTTCTGTTAAGTTTCTCAAAGTAAAGAATAATGAACTCTTTCAAACATTCCCCAGGCTCACGTAGAAAGACTGTTGAAGTCTACAGTCAAATTCACTTCTGCCAAGGAATGGAAACAGTCAACAGAGGGGACACTGGGGACATTGCTCCATCTATGTGGAGCCACAACGACAAACACACGGGATCTGAACATGAGAAGACAGTATGTGAGTGCAGCAAAACCCATCTTTCAAGGGTCCCTTTTGATATTGGGACGCCAGGTATCATTTGGGAAGAAAGCATAGGAACATGCTGGTGCTTCGCAGAAATATGAACTGGCCCTCGTGTTCAAGATCTAGTGAGAGTGCATATGAGCGGAGAGGCAATCAGCATGTAGCGAAAATCTTTTTCATTCTTTGACTTTCCTTTTACTGGAATCTGCGTATGGCACATCGTGGACATATCTGCGTAAACAGTTGCAGCCCATTAAGTGCAGCCAAGGACGTAGAGCACAACCTCTCCCCTCGCTCAGACAGAACGGCAGGGGCACACTCAGACCTTCTATATTCTTCCTTCCCTGAGCCATGGCCAAGGCGGCTTTTTCTTGTAGGCCAATGACTGATGAGCTTTGTCTCAGACCCAAGCCCTCCTGCCCGTCAGATTCCCTCTGTGACTGCTGCTCCCCACACTTCTCGAGCCCACACACCTCCACGCCCCATTCCCAAGAAGGACAGGACTAAGGGCAGTGTCGGCAAGCATCTCTCCTTCATTCAGGGTTGCTTGAGTGCCCAGCCTGCACACTCTGGGTGCGTGGAAAGGAGCTGGGCTGATTTCCCCCTCAGTTCCAATCAATTCACAAACAACAAGTATTTACTGAAGTATTTACGCCTCCAAAGTGCTTAGCACTGAGCAGGTATGGCAAGGGTACAGGAAAAGAAAGGCATGGAAGCTCTATATTCAAGGCCCTTATGCTTTACTTTAAAAAGAACAACCCATCATTACACAACATAAGACAGGTGCACTGCTGAAGATGTGTGTGATGTCAAATAAACAAGCTACAATTCACAAATCCTTCCTCTGGGCTCCCATAGCTAATGGTGTACTTATTGTAACAGTGAACACAAGTCCCTCCTCTGAGCTCCCATAGCTAATGGTGTGCTTATTGTAACAGTGAACAGCATTTACTGAGTACTATCTATCAGGCAGGTTCTCATACATCAACTAAGTATCAAAAGAGTATTTTGACCTCATTTTTCAAATAAAGAAAATGGGCATAAAATAGACATAGATCAACGGGACAGAATAAAAACACACAGAAATATATGCATAGATAGATGGTCAATTAATCTTCAACAAAGGAGGCAAGAATATCCAATGGGAAAAGTCTCTTCAACAAATGGCGTTGGGAAAACTGGACACCAACACACAAAAGAATAAAACCGGACCACTTTCTTACACCATACACAAAAATAAATTCAAAATGGACTAAGGACCTAAATGTGAGACTTGAAACCACAAAAGTCCTACGAGACAGCATAGGCAGTAATTTCTCTGACACCAGCCACAGCAACATTTTTCTAGATATGTCTCCTGAGGCAAGGGAAATAAAAGCAATATTAAACTACTGGGACTACATCAAAATAAAAAGCTTCTGCACAGTGAAGAAAACCATCAACGAAACTAAAAGGCAACCTACTGAATCGGAAAAGATATTTGCAAATGACATACCTGATAAAGGGTTAGTGTCCAAAATATCTAAAGAACTTATAAAACTCAATACCCAAAAAACAAATAATCCAATATAAAAATGGGCAGAACACATTAACAGTCATTTCTCCAAAGAAGACATCCAGATGCCCCACAGACACATGAAAAGATGCTCATGATCACTTACCATCAGGGAAATGCAAATCAAAACTACAATGAGATACCACCTCACGTCTGTCAGAATGGCTTAAATCAAAAACACAAGAAACAACAAGGGTTGGTGAGGATGTGGAGAAACAGGAATGTTCATGCACTGTTGTTGGGAATGCAAACTGGTGCAGCCATGATGGAAAACAGTATGGAGGTTCCTCAAAATTTAAAACTAGAGGCACCTGGGTGGCTCGGTCGGTTAAGCACCTGACTTTGGCTCAGGTCATGATCTCACGGTCTGTGAGTTCGAGCCCCGCATCGGGCTCTGTGCTGGCAGCTCAGAGCCTGGAGCCTGCTTCGGATTCTGTGTCTCCCTCTCTCTCTCTGCCTCTCCCCTGCTCATGCTCTCTCTCTCTCTCTCTCTCTCAAAAGAAAAAAAAAGTTTTAAAGTAGAACTACCCTATGGTCAAGTAATCACACTACGGGGCATTTGCCCAAAAAATACAAAAGCACTAAATCAAGGGGATACATTCACACCTATGTTTACTGCAGCATCACTTACAATAGCAAATTATGGAAGCAGCCCACGTGTTCATTGATAAATATATATGGAATGGAATACTATTCAGGCAAGAAAAAAGAATGAAACCTTGCCATTTGTAACAACATGGGTACTATGCTAAGTGAAAGGAGTCAGAGAAAGATAAACACCGTGTGACTGACTTCATTCATATGTGGAATTTAAGAAACAAAACAAATGAGCAAAGGAAAAGAAAATAGAGACTAACTAAGAATCAGACGCTTAATGGCCACCAGAGGGGAGGCAGGAGGGGGATGGGTGAACCAGGAGATGGGGATTCAGGAGCGTACCTGTCATGATGAGCACGGGCGTTGTATGGAAGTGTTGAATTACTATATTGTACATCTGAAACTAATATTACACTGTATGTTAACTACACTGGAATTAAAATTAAAAACTTAATTTAAAAAATTTAAAGTTAAAAAATAAAAATAAGTAATTTTTTTAAGGAAAAACCTCAAGGTCACATGGCTAAGTGGCAGATCAGGCCTCATACATTGAGGCAGTGCAGCGTCAGAGGCAGCCTACCCCAGCCCCGGTCTCATATGGACATCGGTCTTTATATAGGTCTGTTTCTTCCTGGAGAAGGAGTATCTCCTATTTATTGCCACATACCCCATAGCAATGAGAACACAGAAGCCATTATTTGATAGTTGCTTATTAAAGTGATCTGGGGAGGGGCGCCTGGGTGGCTCAGTCGGTTAAGTGGCCGACTTCGGCTCAGGTCATGATCTCGCGGTCTGTGAGTTCGAGCCCCGCATCGGGCTCTGTGCTAACGGCTCAGAGCCTGGAGCCTGCTTCAGATTCTGTATCTCCCTCTCTCTTTGCCCTTCCCCTGCTCATACTCCTTGTCTCTATGTCTCTCAAAACAAATAAATGTTAAAAAATTTTAAAAAAGTGATGTGGGGAGAGGTATGAAGGAGCAGCCACACTGGGAAGCTGGAGGGCACAACACACAAGGCGGATAAAAGGTGTCAGAGCAGCAGCAAGGCCGGGTGGAAACCGGACGTCCCCAGTCTGCAGAAGCCCCAGTTGGCCTGGCATCGAGCCACCCTCCCTCTGGGCAGCCCTGCTGTGGGGCCAGAGCTGAGGAAGCAGGATGGGGACAAACACAGGGACACAGATGGAAGTGAGAGTGGAGGGCAGGGGGACCAGTGCAAGAGGAAGATGAGGCACAAGGCACAGCCTCTCCATTTGGCCTCCAGTGTGACAGAGTGGCAGTTTTTGAGGCGGCCAGGACGTGAGAGCAACGAGCTAGCAATTTACCAAATGCTATCTCTGTGGCCTATGAAAATTGAAGAAAAAAAAAAGAAAACAGAAAATAACAAGTGCTGGTGAGGATGTAGAGAAATTGGAACCCACGTGCATTGCTGGTAGGAATGTAAAATTGTGCAGCATCATGGAAACAGTCTGGCAGGTCCTTAAAGTATTAAACGTAGGATTACCAGGGGACCCAGCAATTCTACTTCTAGGTACGCACTCAAAGGACTTGAAAACAGGGACTCAACCAGGTATTTGTAAACTAGCGCCCACAGCTACATTATTCACATTGGCTAAGAGGCGCAGCAACCCAAGTGTTCATTAACAGACAAAGAGGTAAACATAGTGTAGAATATATACACAGCGGACTATCACTCAGCCTTAAAAAGGAAGGAAATTCTGGGGCGCCTGGGTGGCTCAGTCAGTTGAGCATCCGACTTTGGCTCAGGTCATGATCTCACAGTGTGAGTTCAAGCCCTGCATCGGGCTTTGTGCTGACAGTGCAGAGCCCGGATGGAGCCCCCTTCAAATTCTGTGTCACCCTCTCTCTCTGCCCCTCCTGTTCTATCTTTCTCTCTCAAAAACAAATAAACATTAAAAAAAAACATTTTTTAAGGAAGGAAATTCTGACACATGCTACAACATGCACGAATCTTTATAAACACTACGCTAGTGAAATAAAGCAACACAAAAGGACCAGTACTGTATGACTTAAATGAGGGATCCAGAGTAGTCAACTTGGCAAAGACAGAAAGTAGAACAGAGGTTGCCAAGGGGGCTGGGCTGGGGGAGGGGAGAATGAGGAGTTAGCATTTAATGAGTACAGTGTTTCAGTTTGGTAGGATGAAAAAGTTGCAGAGATGGAGGGTGGTGAATTTTGCACAACAATATGAATGTAATTAATGCCACCGAACTGTACGTTTGTGAATGGTTAAAATGGTAAATTTTATGTTATATATATTTTCCCACGGTAAAAAATAAACAGACATAAGGAAAAACGATGAAGCAGGCTCTAAAGTATCCCACTAACTCCTGGGGTTACCTTAAATGAGAAGACAATCTCTTTGAAACAGTGATTATGGCCAGGACAAAAATGTTAATTCCATGGAAAAAAAAGAGAACTCGGAATGACATGGAAACAGCACTGATTTGAAAAGCCAATGCTCTGTCCCTTTGTAGTCAACCTTTTTGAGTATAAGAATCCCTTTTAAACATTAAAAAGAAATTCCTCAATGCCCACACAACAGGACATTTCATACCCACCGATGGAATTCTTAATGATGATTCTTCTGCATACATTTGAAAAAGCGTAGTATATATATGGAGACATACTGTTTATTCTGTCTACCGGCAATGTTTGAGTCACAAAAAGCAATTCTCTGATCCTTGAAAATAGCACCTCAGGCCCCTGGGAACCCACCACCCACAGGGTGAGAACCACAGCTCTATGCTAACAAGAGATTAAAGCTGAGCAGTAAACTTCCAAGACACAGCGCAAAACCATGAAGTTGGAAATGCTATGATGCACAAATGTAGCTCTTTGCAGAAAACAAAAGGCGAAGCATTTCCCTCCAGAAAGACCAAGTGTATTTCCTCCAACAGGAATGCACGTTTCCGAGGCTAGATTTAATTCAGGCAGCCCTGCCTTACACAAAGCTATCAGAGTCTGCTCAGCGGTGTGACCAGGCTATGCCTGTCATGTAGTCACTTCCTAAGGGAGCTGACTCCTTGGAGTGAGTGTTCCAAACAGCGGCCTGCCTCTCAAGGAGGATATATTCTAAACAATTTCCCTTTCCTAAAGCAATGAGAAATTTATCAATGACGGCTGACGTATAGCCACTTGGAAACCATGCTCAGTGCTGTCCTCGTATAAACACACTGACCATATACCCAGCTCTGTGATGGGCAGACTCAGCTCAATAAGAACATCTCTCAGTTTTTAGGAAACTAATTTGTCAGAAGCTGCACCAAATGGATTAACTTGCTTGCTTGACTCACAGAGATAGCGTGAGGCTAAATGTAAAAAAAAGGGGGGAGCGGGTTACATTGGTATATGTAACCCCCTAAAAGAGTAAAGAATCCCATAAAAGAGCAAAGGATTATTATTCTATTAAATTGGTGCCTTCCAGCACAACCAACCTAGCCTGCAAAAACTGGTGACGAACGGTGAACTTGGGAAATTATCCAACTGTTAAGTTGGCTTTACGATACCAATAAAAGTGTGAGTCCTAATAAAATTCTTGCATTAAATTCGTTAACTCAAAAGTACCTGGAAGTTTTAGAAACAGGTTCCCATGTGGTAGATCTAAAGCATCACTAGACTTTGGGCGGCCCCAACATGCAAAGGTATTAAATGTCTTAATAAAACCCCTAAGATTCTGTGATTGTGTGTTCAATGAGCAAGTGCTAGCAGATAATGAATTTCCATAAAGATTTCCCGGACGCTTTTCTCTATAAGATGATCACTTAGGAAGGGCTTCTTCCACAACAGTTCTTGAGTTTAAGACTGAGTTAAATCCCCAGTGGGAATTAAGATCTTGGTGTTGGTTCCCTCAAACTCCAGGTTCTTAAAAACCACTGAAGCAGAGTGTTGAGACAACCCAGTGAATCCAGAAAAAGGAGAATGCTTTTGAGGGCAAGACCAGCTGGCAGGGATCACCAAGACGCTGGGCTTTGGAGCTGTGTGTTCCTCTTATTGTCAACACTGAGTGAGCTGTACGAAAGGGGACAATGAGGTGGAAGAACAGAGAATGGAGAATATCACCTGACTGGCAACTTCTCTCTCGCGCAGGCGGCCCAAAACAAGGCAGCCACTGGGACAGCATAAGCTCCTCTTTTATAAACTCACTTTTGCATAGTCACATAGCAGACATGAGCAACGGGGCATTCAAATCCTAGCTTAATCTCCAAGAGAAGAGAACACTTTAGAAAGAGATGTTTGCTGACAATGAACCAGCATTAGGGAGATAGCTCAGGTGCACAGAGAAGAATCCAGGGCTACTGTCCGATTCAGAGTATTAACCAATCATATAAAGTTGGAAAACTAAAACCCTTGGAAGACAGATAAAGACGTCAATGTTATCTTTTCCTCAACCAGCCATCTTTGTCTGTTCCTAGGTCTTACATCTTTCACGGAGACCCTTCTGAACCGTCAGATGCTATTACTACCTTACAAGAGAAGGAAGGAAGGATAGTGGTAAGACTAAGTCTGTGCACGCACACTGGGGCAGGGCCACCTCCTTTGGAATCCTTGTTCTGTCCACCTATGGGCTGGTGACCTTGGGCAAGGCACAAAACCAGTCTAAGTGTTCCAATCTCATAAGATTAAAATGATAATGGTCTATTTGGGAAGGCGGTTGTGGAACTTATTCTGGGTAAAGCTCATAACCAGGGTCTGGCATACAGTAAACTCTCAAAGCAGATTAGCAACTCATTTCTAGACTTCGATACTGAAGCGTCATAATACTCAGTCTGACCTCAACCAAATCCTATAAATCCAAGGCTCCCCACAAAGGTCCCTATATACAGAAGTTCATGAGTTATTGGTTACTTCTAAGTAACAATCAGATTTCCAGAAGTTACCTGTGATCAAAGCTTGCCAGAAAGAGACTTCGTTAATACTACCTTAAAAATGTTTAAATGTTAAACACTATGTGAGCAGGATTTTAAGTAGTTATATTTTAGGTAGAGTTCGATAGCTTTAATGTTTACAGGAAAAAAGCTGAAAATTAATTTTGTTCTATTTTATTTGTTTGCAATGCATTTTAAAAGCCATTAAAGCTTACAGTGATCTCAGATGGCAACAGGAAACACCAAAGGGACACTGGCCAGCTATCAAAGATAACCTGAGAAAGAGGAAGACTCACACGTTAGATTAGCCCCTGAGGGGTCAGCTAAAGTCAGTGCCGAGATGGTTTGCCTGCTAAAAAGCAACAGCAGAACGATCTATCTTTTTGTGCATTCATCAGGGCGAAGTCCCCAAGCATTTTCCCTCATGGATGAGAAAGGATCTTATTCCCAGAGCACGACATCGCTAACGCCCTCTTTAAGGACTCATCTGAGAGAGGAGCGCTCTGGGTAGGAATGACACCAGCCCTGAAGAACTAGTTAAAACCACTGGTAGGGACACTAGAACTTGAATAGAAGATTCAGCCAGGGGACCTGGGTATGTACCTTGGGACCTGTGGGTTAACTAACCCCTTACATCTCAGCAGAGCTGTGGTTCTTAACAGGGGCGATTTTGCCCTCGACGGGACACCTACTAATGTCTGGAGATGTTTTTGGTTGTCATAACTGGAGGTACTGATGATACTGGCATCTAGTGACCCAGGCCAGAGATGCTGCTAAACATCCTACAATGTCAATAGTGCCAAGACTGAGCCACTCTGTGTTACAGGAAGACAGGAAAGAGGGGACCATTCATGGACAGACTGTATCACATGCCGTCACTAAGAGACATTGTGCAGTCTGGTTTGTGGATGTCACTTCCATTGTTTATCCCAAGTTCACATCCGGGTGTGTCATAAACAGGCAGACAGGCAGAAAGAAAGAAAGAAAGAAAGAAAGAAAGAAAGAAAGAAAGAAAGGGAAGAAAGAAAGAAAGAAAGAAAGAAAGAAAGAAAGAAAGAAAGAAAGAAAGAAAGAAAGAAAGCCACACAATATCCTTAAACTAATTTAGAAGAGACCTCATTGATAAAGCTTTAAAAATATTTACCTTCTTTGCATTTTAAAATGATTACTTCCTACCTCCTTCTGGTCCCTTAGGGAATGTAAGAAAGTTATTGTTCACATTAAAACCAGGATCTTCCCTCTGATCAAAATAAACCCACATTATCCATATAACATGAATTCTACTGAGTTATGTCTCAGGAATTTTTAATACGTTACGCACTAGTGCATGCATGTTATGGAGGCAAACAGACACGTACACACACGCACGCACACACACACTCGGGCACTCAGCCCACCACTCACTCTCCCCCCACCTCTTTAGGCTGATGTGGATAACTAATACCCCAATGAATATTTCCACTACTAATAAAATTGGAAATTGTAGTTGAACCCACAGAGCTGAAAAGAACACCCAGCTTCCAAAACAAAAGCTTTTATCTCCTTGAAATAATAATTCTTTTCATTTAACCCCGTTGCTACTGCAGGCTAGCTCCAAGACCAGTCATGAGTAACAGAAGGCTCCCGCCATGTGTGTCCTTCAAAGTCTTTCCCTGACTCATGCCAGGCACATGGCAGAGGCCTCCCACAGTCCTTGGCTTCCACCACCAGCCCCTGCCTTCAATCCAAAGTGATTGATTGGCCCACTAATTGTACATCATTAGCAGATTGAGACTGTCATCACCCCGTCTTAAGCATTTCACAGGCTCTAAAGTCCCCAAGCAATCGTGGCGCTGATAAGCCTAGGGTAATGTGTTATTATTTGTCAGCTACACCCAGGCTCCTGTGGCTCCAAAGGCAAATAAACATTTCGGCTGTATCCTTGGGGGAAGAGACCAAAGAAGAAAAAGAGTGTCTCTTGGTTTTAAAGGTAATATCAAAAAGCTTGCTGTTCAGCCAGATAAAAAGAGACGGCTGCTTCCCACCAGAGGCCCAAGTCCAGCTCAGAGCAAGAAAATGGGATCCAGTCCAAAATCTGACCAGCTTTCCCACAGCATCCTAGCAGGTGACAGTCGGCCTGGTCCAGCAAAAGAGCCAACCCACAGCAGGGAAGAGAGAAGCTTCCTGCTTCCGAAATCTGCTTCAGAACCCAAGGTCAGCCTTATTTAATCCCAAATAATTATCTTTCCTTGCTAACTGCCCAGATTTCCCTCTGGAAACCCAGGAAGACATATTTTTACTTTATGTTATATAAATACTTAAAAATCATCTCCGTGAATTAGCATGACATACAAAAATCTTAAACCCCACGTTGGTTTCACAGCATGGATTAATAGATTTGACAGTAAATATTTTTGGCCCACCTGGAAGAGGTTAAGATAGGATTACTGGCTCGAGTCCAGGCTGTACCCCCCAACTCGCTATGTGGCTCTAGGCAAGACACTTAAATCATGGACTCCGCTTCTTAGATATGAAATGAGTCTCGCAGAGCAGTGTTCCACACAGAGTGGCCCATAGGTCATCTGTTTCTAAATTTTAAGGACCCTTGTCATCCTAGAGTGGGGCTCACAGGTAATCCCAGATATTACTAGTAGTCATGCATTTTTCCAACCTGAAAACCATTTCCTAGAGATCGAACACTGCCTTTCAGACCCCCTTTGTAGTGGATAGGGCTGAGGGACTAGTTGGAGCCAATGGGCTGTGACTGGAGGCCAAAGCTCCTAGGGCCGTTGTGTAATGCCCAGCTCTCTCCCTTAGCCTGGAGGGTGCAGGGGCTGCAGCACCCTGGCAAGGACGAGAGAAAGCTAGGGTTGTTTGATACCCCAGCATGAGCTAGTCTCCCCTGACTGATTCAAGGATCCCAAAGACCACCTGATTTATGACAAAGAGGGAGAACATCTTCCCTATGAGTGGTCCGTGTGGCTACTGGTTGACAGACACCTGAGTCAGATGCTGTCACGTGTTTACCCCACCTTCTTCTTCTTCTCTACTAGAATTCTCGTTTTGTTCATCAGCCCCAGGAGATGAAGCATGATTCCTCTGTGCCAAGGGTTCTGAGACATTCGTAGGCATCAGAATCACCTAGAAAGCTTGGTGGACACAGATCGCTGGGCTCTAACTTCACTATGAATTTTCGATTCTACCAAGTTCCCAGAGGATGCTGATGCTGCTGATCCGGGGAGCCACACTTTGAGAACTACTGGTCTACACCAATCGATCTCACTCTCCGTTGTCAGATCCTCATTTCTTAATTTCCCTTGTCGGTGGAAATTGCCGTGTGACCCCGTTTTGGTCAGTGAGACAGCGGGAAGTCGACAGGGTAACTTTGGGGAAAGTTCTCCCGTAGGAGGAGATCTTTTGTCTTGCCTTAAATGCGGTTGAGTGAAACCATGATATGTGGTCCTGAGGCTGTCAACTTGCAAGCCACGCAGTAACAAGCCTGAGGATGAAAAGCCAACATGCCAAGGACCGCAGAGCAGAAAGAAAGAACAAAGCATAGGTACACCTAAGTGATGCTGTGATTTATGATAGGAGATAGATATTTGGTCTTCCTCTCGTTCCTGGTACAGAGGTTCTGAAACCCTTGGAATTTCCAGTGATAAGACTGACCAAGGTGTTGTTTGTTATGTCAATGACGGGACTTTTGGATCACCTAAGGACAGAGGCTGGTTGCTAAGGGAACCAACCAGAAACAAAGGTTTAGAACTTCCAGTCCCACCCACCCTGGTGGGATTTCTGAGGAGAGGGGAGGAGCTGGAGGTTGAATCAATCATCAATGGCCAGTGATTGGATCAGTCATGTCTGTGTAATGAAGCCTCCAAAAAAACTCAAAAGGAGGGGATTCGGGGAGCTTCCAGGTTGGTGAACCAGAAATCTTCTATGTGCTACTGTGTCAGCCCCCAACTTCCCCAGGGACAGAAGCTCCTTTATTCAGGACCTCCCTCAGGCATGTCCTCATCTGGCTGTTGATTTCTGTCCTTCATAATCCTTTGTAATAAACTTGTAATTTAGTGAATAAACTGGTTTCCTGACTTTTGTGAGTCTTTCTAGCAGATTTCTTGAACCCAAGGACAGGGTCGTGGGAACCCCTAATCTACAGCCATGTGGTCAGAAGCACAGGTAATGGCCTGGACTTGTGACCAGCGTCTGAAGTCAAGGGCAGTCTTGTGGGACGAGCCCTTCACCTGTGGGATCTGATGTGCTATCCAGGCAGACAGAGTCAGAACTGAGTTGAGTTGCACGACACTCACCTGGTGTCAAAGAATTGCTTGGTGATGTGGGGGAAAAATCCACACATCAGAATTGGTACCACGGTCCTTAACTTGCCACTAGGAAACTGAGGCACCAACCTTTCTCTGGGCTTTTTGCTATGCAAGGTAAGTAAGCGTTGAACTTTTAACCCATTGTTAATTAGCACTGGGGCAATGTCCGCTTTCTTGGCCTCATGTTCCTCATGGAAGGACTTCACCCAGAGTAACATTCCAGGCCTCAATCTCCACTGTTCAAGCAAACAAGTGACATGTAGGCGGACTTAGCAGAAGGGATTGAGCTCCTCCACCTCGGCCCCCTTTTTCTCCCATTTGAAACCATCTGCTACATAGAGGCATATTTTATTTTCCTCTCTATGATATAGCAAGGTTACTGGGATTGATCCTGCTCTCATTAAGGAGGTCTGTGCTGCCAATAAAAATACCCCACCCTAATCCCCAGAACGACGAGCTATTGTTTCCATGGCTATGTTATGTCATATGGCACAGTTGCCCTTAAGATAGGGAATTATCATGTGATCTAGTCACATGAGCTCTTGAAAGCAGAGCGCATTCTCGAGCTGGTGGCAGAGGGGCAGAGGGAAGCCAGAGAGATACAAAACACAAGAAGGATTCCATGATGGCTTTAAAGATGGAGGCGCCATGTGCCAAGGAACATGGGTAACACCTAGAAGCTGAGAATGGCCCCCACCGGACAACCAGCAAGGAAACAGGAATCACAGTCCTACAACCGCTGGCAACTGAGTTTTGCCAAAACCTGAATGAGTTTGGAAGCAGATTCTTCCCCAGATGCAGAGCCCAGCCCCAAGATATGCTGAGCATAGCACCCAGCTAAGCCTGCACAGACTTCTGACCTACAGGACTGGGATATAATAAACGGGTGTTGTTTTAAGCTTCTGCACTTGTGCTAATCTGTTGCACATCATTAGAAAACCAATACAGTAGGGAAGTCCTTCTGTTCAGGGCAGAGTGGTTAATGAGTCCTTTTGGCATCAGAACAAAAGCTACGTTCTCTGATTAGCTTATCAGCAATAAAGGTGACATTTTAATCTCCATCTGACTCCTGTGTCTATTTCTCAATTAGTTCTGAGTTTCAGAAGGGAAAAAAGGTTTTATTTATTCATTCACTATAAACCTCAATAGGCGAGTATTTTATTACTCTGCAGCCCAAAGCATTCCTAAAGAATGCATGAACCCCCAGCAATTCTTTAAAATGAGGCTCGGATCTGGGATGTGGTAGAAGGACCCAAATCATGTCACTTCAGAACACAGGCACCCAGAAGGTACATGTTCTATTTTATCTTTACTCCACTAAAAATCTCTTCCCTGCAGCCGAGGGAAAACACAACAGATAAGAAAAAGACTTAGCCCATGAGCAGGTGGAAAAGGAAAAAAGGACCTTTCCCAAGGGGCTAAACTCCATAACCCTAAGCTTTATTGGTTTATAACATTTTCAGTTTTCAACTGATCGCCTAAAAGGAACTGGCCTTTGAGATGTAGTGTAGATGAATGGCAAAGAGCTTTGAGATTTTCCACCCAAACTCTAGGCGGCAAGCAAACTGCAGAATCGGGTGTTTGTGTGTTCAAGAAGTCGGCTTAGATTCCTCCTGAAGCTCAGTCACCCCTTCCAACAGCACCCTCCGGTGTCCTGCGAAGGCATACATCGCGGGCTGCCAATTCGATAATATACTGCTGTTTCCTTCCTAAGACTCCCAGTCCTTGATGGTGCTGCAAGGAACTGAGTGCGCCATCAGCATAAAAATGAAATGCAAGGTTTTTAAGGCTCCATCCCAGAGTCCCTTGAAGGATCCATCCGAAAGGCAGCTTTACGGGAAGGAGAATGGTACTATTTGTAGTTCAAAATCCACTTGGGGAAACTAAGTCCCCAAATTCAGTAGCAGATGTGGTCAGAATGATTGCAATCTCTGTCTTCATTTAGAATACAGTAACTGTTTTCCTTTTTTTTTTTTTTTTTTCAAACGGGGAATTTCAAAAGCTTTTAGTGCAATCCTTTCTGTCTACAAATAAGGAAACTGAGATCTGGAGAAGCTACATAAAAATAAAAACGCCAGATCAGTCATTTCCCCATTTGAATCCTGTTCTTCTGAGTGTTCAATCTGCCAGATTCATTTTTGTCTAACGCGGAGGGGCATGAGGCCATGGCTAAAAGGGCATCTCCGAGAAGTTCAAAACAGCTCTCGGAGACGGGGTTGCCATGTCTGGGTTAGGAAGACCTGAACATCTGAGAAGCAGAGAAGCTGAGCCCTGACGGTTTCCATGGCGACCACTGAGCCCAAGTGCCTGCTCTAATGAGCCAGCTGGCCAGCCAGCAGCCCGGGAGCAAAGGTTATGGGACATTCCAGGAAAATCAAATTTCATCTGAGGAGCCGCTGAGCTCCTCAGATGAAATCCGAATGGGCGGCTATCCTGCTAACACGGGCTTCTGTCGGGAGACACGCACAGCAGATCTGAACTCTGTGTGTCTGGCCATGTGCCAAGCTCTCTTCCATACATTATTTCATTTAATCATCACCAAAGCCGTCTAAAGTGGATTCGAACCCTATCCTTCTCTTTCACTGATGAGTAAACAAGGCTGGGATCACTGTAAACCCAGGATCACTGAGCTCAAAAAGGCAACTCAAAGCCAGATCTCCTGCCCTGTTCCTCCACTCCACTTTAACAAACCTGAAAGCGCTCACCTGGGGAGCTCCCTTGCCTTCTTCTAAAGAGAAGTCATAATTTCTCATCTCGGAGAGAAAAACCAGTGCAGCTTTAGAACTCACCACTGATCTATCTTTGCCTGTCACTGTGGGAATCTGCAAAGGTCTTAGATGGCCACTTTTTATTTTTTGCTTTGTTTCATTTTTGAGAGACAGAGAGAGAGACAGCACACATGTGCGAGCAGGGGAGGGGCAGAAAGAGAAGGAGAGACAGGATCTTAAGCAGGCTCTGTGCTGAGAGCAGAGTGCTATGCAGGGCTCCATCTCACAACCGTGAGATCATGACCTGAGCCAAAATCAAGTGTCAGATGCTCAATTGACTGAGCCACCCAGACGCCTCTCAGGTTGTCACTTTTTTAATTATTCAGGCATCATCAGAAACAACTCCCTTCCCTGAAGCAGGTTTGGAAGACTTGAGAATTAGATCAATAATGAAAGAGCAGAAGTGACGTTGCACCTAACCCAAACAAGTTCTCTATGAAATACGGATAGGTGTGAGTTAAAGGACATTGGGAACCTCAACCCAATCACATCTCCTTGACAAACCGATAAATTCCTTGAATTGAGTTTTTGTCCCTTGATTAAATTTTTTCTCAAGTGAAAAAAAAAAAAAACCACTAACACAATAGCAATCATCAACATCTTAGTCTAAATTAGTACATTAGTGTACTATTGCTGACAGAGCACTCAAAAGCGGGAGTAGGGGAGAAAGAGTGGGGCCATGAAGAGACAGATAACAAAGCAAAAACGTAGTATCGGTTAAGGCAGACTTCTGGAAGGGAGCCAGTATCAGCCTAAAGACACCAAACTTGGAAATAAAAAGGAGTAAGTAAGTTCTAATAACAAAATAAATGGATTTACTTCTCTACTTTTTATTGCAAACATACGTAGAAACCAATCTTCCATCTTTAAGATGGAACTAAATATGCCTATCTTCAGAAAACCTGTTTTGGCAAATCTGTATTTAACCTTCTTGCATTGTGATTCCAGAAATACACTGTAAAGAAGGAAGCTGCTGAAGAGAAAGGAGTTTTAGGCACAGCACCTGTGACCACTATTGGCCAAAACAGAAAACACGGTCATAACATTAAACTATTCCTTTAAAAGTGACAGTGTTACAATAACATCCCGATAATTCCTTCTGGATCCTGTCAGGCGAAAAGGCCAATTGGATCACAGACGTTAGGGTTTAAATAGATGCAGTACTCACTCGAAAGACCTTCTCCACTCTTGCAATGCTTTTCCCAAAGATGGTTCCAAGTTGGTCTCCAATTCCGGCCAATAAGAAACCAAAAAGCGGAATTCCAAAGATGGCATATAAAATACAAAAGATTTTGCCTCCTTCAGTGCTTGGAGCAATATTCCCATACCCTGGTGAGAAATATTAGAAAGAGAGAGGGAGAGTGGTGAGGCAGCAGAGAAATGAGAGTGCTGAAGCAGAGAACCCACTGATATATTGAAGGATTTCTGCATTTCCACCGTGCATGAGCTTCGGGGAGTAGAGCTTCATTCCGAAGGCCTTCCTAGCATTCAGAACCTTGTTCCATTGCTTCTCTCCCTTCTCTCCTTGGACACAGATTTAAGGAGATCTAGCTTTCCTGGATCTTAATGTGTTTAATTAGATGACACTTTAGGAAAATTGGTAGTCACCCAGAATTGCATTGCTGATGAAAATCGGTACCATCCACTTCAGAAACACCAAACACCGTGGACATGCCTGGTTCAGGGAGACCTGAATATCCACGAAGCCCTTTATAAATTTGAAAGGAGCTTCATCTCATGCAGACCCCTCTGCCTGACAGATGGCTATCCCCAACATTTGGCTCTACAGGGAGATGGATACTCCACACCAAGGAGGATATGTGGCTTAGCACAAACTCAGAAAGGACCCATGGATCATAAGTCCCACCCCAAGAAGCCTGAAAACCACAGAGCAGGGAAGGAAGACTGGGCCTCTTATCACAATGAAAGTGATGTTTAGCTCTGCTCGGCTATTTCTCTTTACTGGGAACTTTACATCGTCTCTGGGTCCTGCCTCTCTTCCCACCTGCTTCTTGCATCAAGGGCTATCAAGCACTAAATACATGTTCATTGATGGATTGAATGTTTGAATATAAAAGAATCTTTTTATAGCCATGCCTATGATACATATTTCAAATAGTGCTTAAAACATCATTATCTTCATTCTTGAGAATTATGCAATTATGTAAGTAACTTCTGTGTAGTGAGCACTGGGCTTCCGCTAGATGGATGGGGCTAATGGAAGTAGGGCCAGGAAAAACAAAAAGGGCAATGGTATTAGCATGATTTATAGAGAGATGAGACTCTAAATTACTTGATATTCAGTTTCATGCCAATGAGTATTGGAATGTTGTGCTAATTAGCGTCCGGACAGCCATCCAACTATTCTCCCATATTAGGGTAACTCATGTAGGGCCTGTTTATAAATTCACGTGATGGGCGAGTTACCGGGTTCATGGTTATGGGCATGTTAGGGACGCAGTACAGTCAAGGATAATGACACGGTCACATCCTTCACCTCCTATGAGCCTAGAGAACTTGCTGCTGCTGTCTGCCTTTGCGTGATGAGTCACCTGGCTATTTTCCTTTCCAATTTTCTTGTCAGAATCATTCAAACCTCTTATCATGAATTATCTCAATTACAGTTTCCATTTCTTAAATGAGCATTTAGGCAAGCCTTCCTCATCTTGCATTTCTTTTACTCACCACCATTGCCATTTAATTGTGCAAAAAAGGCTCTTGGAACTTTTCTCAAGTGCTTTCAGGAACTTGGACAAAACCATTTTTCTAAGAATTCCCCTCTAGAATAATCTGATTTACGTTGAAAGGGGAAAAGGTGCCTACAGAGCTTCACTCTACATAGGTGGATATTGACCTGTGAAAACATTTATGACTCTTGCCTGCCTGTCTCAGTATTGCCCAATTACTGTCGGAGAATGGAGGTTTTCTTTAGTCTGAATATCTCAGAAAGAAACATATGGTAGACACAGCACAGGCAAACAAATTGAGGCTCTGAACCTGCTGAATGATGGGCATCTAATTAGGCTTGACAAGAGGTACGCATTCTTGCCCCAGCTTTCTGTGAGGACCTGCCCCACCACCTGGGTACTGACTGTGTTCAGGGAACTTCCTGGTGTAAGGAACATGACAAAGAAGCGAGAAGACAGAGGTTCCAGATCCAATTCGGCCTCATTCTACTTGGTTGTCCGCAGATGCATTTAACCTCTACAAATCCCAGTATTAGGGGGGCTCAAGGGAAATGTGGACAAATCAGTGAACTGTAAAGTACTATCCCAGTGCAAATTAGTATTAATACTACAATTGGCTCCTCATTTTTTCAGTGTTTCGTAGACTAGAACACTGACGTGAAGTTAAAGCAAAGTTCTTAGGTAAGGACACACGTGAAGTGATATTCACTAATATTCAAATAAGTCTTTAAATATATTTAAGGCCATCACTTCATACTAGGCATAAGGTAATTGGCATTCTTGAGTAATGCCGTGTTTATGCGTGTGTGTGTGCGTGTGTGTGTGTGTGTGTGTGTGTGTCCCTTGGCTCTGATGAACTGTACGGAAAAGTTGTTCCAGTACAACCCGCATCCCTGACATTCTGGGAAAATTCTAGACTTACATTTTGGATGTTTGCTCTGAGACAATGGGAGGGCCACATTCCGAGATTTTTGGCTCCACTTTACAGGGCCTGTTAGACTGCCCTGCCCATCCTTCCAGAATCCTTGGCAGAACCTTGAAGTTGGGAGTGATGGTTATGGAGGCCCATGACTAGAGACCGCAGGGCTTCCTGTTCTGACATTTCCACTTACTGACTCTCAGATCTTGGGTATTTACCTAACTTTTCTGCCTCACTTTCCTCCTCTGAGATGGGGCTGTTAATAGCACCTGCCTTGTAGCTATTAAAGATGAAATGGGTTACATGCAAAATATGAGCTGCCTGTGGAGATTAAATACATGTAAATCATGATACGAAGTAAGCACTCCGTAAGTAGTAGCAATTACCATCTTGCCTGGGGTTTTCTGTACAAAGGAATCACTTCTGAGCAATATGTCTCCTGGAAGACAAAGCCCCAGGAGAAAACAGATGGCAGGTTCCTGTCTTCCTTCCAGAAACTCTGCTGTTTTCCCACAGTGCCAGGACAAGGGACAGAAGGTCTGTACCACCGGTGGGGCTGGCGCAGCGAGCTGGGTGGAACCACAGCTGCATTTGGGGTGTAGGCATCTCCTGGTGCAGCTAGGGCCAGCAAAATCTGCGGAATGAGATGGGGTGACACGGCAGCGAGAGAGTTGGTCAGGGAGAACTAACCCAGAACACCGGAATTTGGACTAAGCAAAAGAAGTCCGAAGAGCTACTCCGCCAAATGACTTCTGGTGACTTCTGGCAGGAGATGACCAGCCCAGCAAGACTCATTCTGTTATAAATGAGAAGGACTAAGGAAGGGCTTAGCTGTGTTAGCTGTGGCTAGAAAACAGTTCCATGCCCTTTTTGAAGAGAAAGCTCATGCTTCAAGAAGACTGCCTGAGTAGCGCACACGTAACCCTTCCATTTGCTATCTACATGCCAAAGTCAAATCTTTGTAAAACCATCCCGTGCCGTTCCGCCCTGTTATTTGGTTAAGAGTGTGCAGTGCAGAACCAGACTGTCTATGCGTGCATCTGTGCACCCGCACTAAGAAGGGCCCCCATGCTTGGTTTATTGGTCTGCTGTTGCCGTTTTGATGTTCTTAATCATTTTTTAGCAAGGAACCACATTTTCATTTTGCTCTGGGCCCTGGTGAACAAAATTGGGCTCCACTGCTTACCAGCTGTGAGATATTGGCCAAGTTACTTAACATCTCAAAGCCTCAGTCTTCTCATCGGTAAAGTGAGGCTAATAATAGTACCTACTGGATATGCTGAATGTGAGACTAACAGACAATTATGTGGAGCACAGTGCCTGGCACCTAGTAAGCACTCAGTAAATGTCAGCCATAATGACTGCTATTTCCAAATAGCATCCAGTCCAGGTGCTGCTTAAGTAGAAATATCTGCTAGGGTACAACCTCTTAACTGAGGTCGTCAGGCAAGTGACAGCTACTAGCTACTGTCTGGGATCTGTCCAGAGGCTCTCTCTGATATGAGTGGAGTCAGGTGACTCAATCCAACAACGCCTCGAAGACTAGCATTGCATAGCTGTTGATAAGAATGCCAGCATTTGCTGTCCTTCTACAAATAATGGTTTATGGAAAAGCATCTAAACAAGGGACTGAGCGGCATTCCTCCAGCTTAGAAACCCTAGTTGGTGGGAACCTACCATCAGAGTTAATAGCCAAGGGCAAGTGGGACTTTGCCACATCAGAATTAGTTACTGAGAAAGCAGACAGGGGACAGGGCACCCTTGGCAAAGGCTGACCAGAGTCTAGTCTTCCTCTGACATGGCTTCTATTTTGGACAAGTGCCTGAAATATTCCCTTCTGCTATACACTTGTAAGTCGGCCTGCATATCTGAACATAAGAAAACCTTGTTTAGAAAGAAATACTTTGATACCTTCAGATAAAAGGGACCTCTGATGCTTGGTAGTATCATTGCTTTTGAGAAAAGACTGTTATTCCTGAGAATTCTCTATACACATTCTGAATAACGAACACATCTTTCTTGTGTCTGAAAAGTACATAACCTCATGCGGCTCATGAGAGTCTTTCTGGAAAGCAATTTGGTAAGCATTTAAAAGGTTCATGCCCTTTGCCACCACAATCCCTTGGGGGGTCCTCGCAAGGAAACAACCAGAGGTAAAGACCACACTCGACACACAAAGACGTCACCACAGTGTGACACTATCACAAAACAGAAACAGCTTAAGCCTCCAACAGCATGTGTTTATGGTATGGATGGTATATCCAGGGGAATCCAATAAAGGTTATGTTTTTCAAAGAACCTCAGTGATACAGGAAAATGTTTACAATATTACGTCACAAATTATATGAACTCAAATAAAGAGATGAATGTTTGGATTTTTCACAAATAATGAAAAGACAGCTTCTTAGCTCCAGCTGCTCCACTGCCTGACTCCTAAATAGTGGAGACTTTCTCAAGAATTGGAAGAATTTGAGGACTCTGGGTTTTCTATATATAAAAACTTTGCTACCACATGTGATGAGTGAATTTACCACCAAACAATTGAAGGAAAAAAACACATTATTTCTTCACCTCATTATTCTTACCGACATTGTACTAAGGCTTTACTTAGAATTCTCTAACATCATAATGATGTTATGAAGATCCTCCACTCTAGAGGTAAAATTTAGCCAGCTAAGTGGTTTTCAACTTACGATGCATTATTTTTTAATTAAGACAAAGAGAGAGGCAGAGAGAAAATAATGCTTTTACCATTGAATAGAACAAGGACCCAGTCTCTAGCAATAATACTGAGCCGTGATACAAAGTGGACTCTTAATTTGGGTTGGGTTTTATTTTTGTTTTTTATTCATATGCTTGGTTTCAGTTTCCTGTTCAGCACCTGCCGTCCCTTCAGATTTTTGGGAAGGCTCTTCGTCCCATTCATAGATATGACAGAGTGTCCTCCCACTACAGAGCCTCCCAGGTCACCGGGACACAGGTACCTGAACCACAGGCTCATCCAATAGGATGTTCTGCCTACATCAGGAGTGAGTGGCCCAAAAAAGGTACAAGATAGCACCTGCAAGTGCCGTGACCAGCACGGTCAGGCACAGGCCATTCAGCCCAGAGGACCCTTATGGACCGTCTGTGATCTCTGACCGATAAGTGTGTATCACGTAGGATTTTTTCAGTTTTAGGTAATAGAAAACCCAATGCAGTCCGGCTTAAGCAAAAACAGAAATGCACTCCCCCCAGTAAATAAGGGATTTAACATTTATTTCTTAACACCTCATTTTTCTTCCTCTGCTTCTTTAGTGTTATCTGAAGTCAAGCCAGGAAAATGACTACCAGTGGCTTGGGCCTATCTCTTTCCAGAGTTACTCCAGTAAGAATGAGAGGAAGCCATTTCCTCCAAAGCTCAAGCAAAAGCCCAATCGAGATCTCACATCCATCTCTGGACTAAGCGCTATGGCCAGGAACATGCAAAGTTTTGGATTTCTTGGTCTAGAAAAAGCGATTCATCCCCTGAAGGCTGGAAGTCAAGCATGTGGAAGGGGGCCACTCAGGAAATGGTTATCAGGAGACAAGTGTAGATAAGCGTATTAAGTGGACACCAGGCAGCAGAAACCAAGGACTAAGGGCGATTTGCACAAAGGCAAAGATTCCGGTGCGCATACGTTAAAAAGAGCAGCATGTGTTTCATATCAAAGGTTTCTCATTAGGCAGATGGAACCACCATTCCCCATCACAAAAGGTCATGTGGTCAATGAACACTATTGCTTAATAAACCAAGCCCCTGGGACCCTAATAAGCTAACACAGTAAATACCATCAGTGGGCATTCCGACGGCCATAGTGTCTTGCAGTGAATTCTACAGACCACTGATTTAGCCATTTTATAAAGCAAGAAAATTGGGATTTTTTTTCCTTTTTCTGTCTTCTTTAACACACACTAATGTCTCATGGATCCAACACCAGGTACTGGAGTGCATCTTCCAAAATGTACCTCCCAAAGTGGCCCAGGCTTCCTCGATTTTAATCGTTTTATTATAAATCCTCCAAAAATGCATGACACATCTCCCCATCTTACTGACCAGACTGGTGAACACAATTTAACCTGACCCTGGTCTTGTCTGATCTACTACAGGGATGCTCTCGGGTGCCATGGAGTTTTATAGCACTTTCTGCCCTGATATCAAATGATGCCAGGCTCCACTTCCTTTGTGGGGAGCTGGGGAGTTGTGGACTGAATGATCCAGTCTTGTCTGGAGTGTCAAGAGGCTTCGAGGACCCAATCCCACTATAGTGTAATGCACACCTCCAGCACGTGTAAGAGCTGATTTTACTCTGTTTGTATATTTGCAAGTGTGAACATGGTATGTCATATAATTAGATTTAAGGACTTTCTAAAAAGAAATGCCAATTCTCTTTCATCCCAAAGTGTCTTATTGCATATAACTTTCTGGAAGACATCAATGTAGAAACAACATAGGTCCTAAAGGCTAGGTCTAAAAACAATAACAACTTCTAAAAACATAGAAACTAATGGCTCTGAAACAGTCCTCAGCCTCTGAAATTTGCACTAATAGGAAGTCGGTCATCAAAGATGTACATGCCCCAAAGAGGGCACACTATCCAACACCCGCGTGAGAGATGGTCATGAAGGGTAAGGGAGAGGGAAGGCAAAGCTGGGCCTCTGAGAGCAACCAATGAGGGAGGTCCTCCCAGAGGGCATAAAAGGAGTTAGTGAAGACCCTTCCACCTGGTCCAGGGCAGAGGGGCTTCTCAATGCTTTGCGTCTCCCGTTCTTCTGAAGGAGAATTTTTATTGCGATGTGACTAAACTTTTGTAGGGGAGCAGAAAACTCTCCTTTTCGGCAGAGCTGAGAGAGGAATATTATCTACAGCCTCCCCCATGTATGTAAGGATTACCAAAAAGGTTGGACCGATGCCATATGGGAAAAAGTAAAGAGAAGAAGCACTGAGAAGGAAGAAAAGACCCATCAATGGAAAATCCCAGAAAGTGCCAACAAAAATCCAATTACGAAGGTGAGGCTCTCATTCTGACCTTCAAAAGAGATATCTTTGTTTGTACCAAGTGTAAAAAACAGGATGAAGAGAGAGGGCAGCAGAAGCCCCCTGGAACTTGATCTGGTGCAGAAAAATCAAAGAGGCAGGACTATACAGAAAATAACATAGATGGGTCACACTTGCAAGAAACCCCCTCTCTCTCTGGCAGCAGAAAAGAGAAGAGTCAAAGATGTGCTACCCGGAAGTTACCCCACCTCTCCCTGCTCTCCCCCTGCAGCCCCACAGAATCGTTCAGCAGATAGGGATCAGGAATATCCTGTTTGTTTGGCATCAAGTATTTAGAAAGGAAACTGGCGGAGAGAGGGGCGCCTGGGTGGCTCAGTCGGTTAAGCATCCGACTCTTGATCTCACTCAGGTCAGTCTTGATCTCATGGTTGCGAGTTCAAGCCCTGCGTTGGGCTCCACCCTGGGCATGGAACTTACATAATATTTAGTATCACCAATGGGTGAACGATGCTCAGTCAGACAAAAAGTGTGACCAACTGTAAAGTAATCACCCCCGATAACCATCACAGCAAAACCACAAAGCAGAAAAGCAAGAAATCAGGAAAGAAACCGTGAGATAATAAGGGAAGATGGAATGGGAGCTAATGAAATTCCAGAAAGAAATACAAAGGGAAAAATATTCCCTAGTGACCACAAAAGTGAAAATAAAATTGGGAGGATCACATGGCAAAACAGGCACTGTGAAAAAACAGGAAAGGAAGAGAGAAGATAAGAGGAACAAAATGGAAACCATGTTTTACAAGTTAAAAAGGAATGGGGGGGGGGCTGTGCCTGGGTGGCTCAGTCAGTTGAATGTCCGACTTGTGCTCAGGTCATGCTCTTGGGGTTCAGGAGTACAAGCCCCACGTAGGGCTCTATGCTTGACAGCTCAGAGCCTGGAGCCTGCTTCAGATTCTGTGTCTCCCTCTCTCTGCCCCTCCCCTGCTTGTGCTCTCGATCTCTCTCTCTCTCTCTCTCTCTCTCAAAAATAAACACATTAAAAAAAGTTTTTTAAAGGAGTAGACGGAATATGATACATATAGAAGACAGGCAAAGAAATGACAATATACCTATAGTCAAAATTCCCAAAGAACAGAACCAAAACCACATGGCAGAGGACATGTGTAAAGACGACAATCAAAAACACTTTCCTGAAATAAAAGGGACAAAACCTACTAGTGTTATCAGACGAAAGAGAAACAGCCCTTTGCATAGCCAAGCAAAAAGGTAAAATCACTTATAAAAGGGGGGAAATTGGGCTGGCATCAGGTTTCTCCTCATCAGCACAGACAGCAGAAAAGAGTAGATCATCACCCAGAAGACACTTAAAAAAGAAAACGTGAGTCACGGATTTCATTTCCAGTCACACTGCCCCTTGAGGGTAAGGCTACCATTTTGAGCAATGCAAGGTGACAGGGAACATTGCTCCTATGAGCCATTCTTTTTTTTTTTTTAATGTTCGTTTATCTTTGAGAGAGAGTGCGTGCAAGCAGTGGAGTGGCAGTGAGAGGGAGACACAGAAACCTAAGCAGGCTCCAGACTCTAGCTCTCAGCATAGAGCCCCAATCCCGGGGCTTGAACTCACAAACCGTGAGATCATGACCTGAGCTGAAGTCTGACACCTAACCGACTGAGCCACCCAGGCACCCCTCCCACGAGCCATTCCTAAGGCAATTACTTGAAGATGAGTTTGAGCCAAGCAAGTGGTGATAAGGAAAGCCACAGCAGAAGTACTAGGGCTGAACATTGACAATACGTAACTGCGGAACCAGGACTAAACCACATGTGAGTACCAGGTAACAGAACAGAACATAAATCATATACCCTGACGTTATCAAATGATCCAGTGAGTAATACTCAACACCCTCAGTGCAAAAGAAGTTGAGATGCTGAGTAAGTTCACCGACTGCATTATATGTCACAGCTGAGAGCCAAGAGTTATCATTCGATGTAGGCAAATCATCAAATAGAAGCATAAGTATATTTAATAATTTAAAAGTAAACATTAAAAGGGACGGTATCAACTAAAATTGTGTGAGAGAAGAAACGATGTCTTCACCTATGATAGGGAACTAACAAATACTGCCTATAGAAGTGAATACTAAGTTTATTATATATGGTTATAATTAAAGTTAACCCCTCACACAAAAACATAAAACTCCCCAAGAATCAGAAAAAAGACACACACAAAATATAAGACAAAAATCGGTGCTGGGAAGAGGTAATCACAGGTCACCACAGGATCAGTTATCAAGAGCATTTACCTGGTCAAAATCAGGCAAACCTTCATTGTTGATCTAATTGAACTATGGGAGGAGAGGGGGGCGGGAAGAGAGCCCCTCCCTCTACAGACGGGTGCAGGAGAAGAAAGAGAACTACAGGGAACTGTTCCAAGACCCCAGTGATGCCTGAAACCACAGACAGTACCAATCCCTATCCCTATATAGACTATGTTTCTTCCTATACACGCATACCTATAATAAAGTTTAATTTATTTATTAGGCACAGTAAGAGACAATTAATAATGAAAAAGAACAATTCTAACAATATATTGTCATCAAAGTTATGTGAATGGTCTTTCAACATATCCCATTGTTCTGTACTCGCCCTTCTCCTTCCTGGGATGACGTAAGATGATAAAATGCCTACGTGATGAGAAAAAGTAAGGTGAAGGACGCAGGCATTGCGATGGAGCGTGAGGCCACTCCTGACCTTCTGATGACGTGTCAGAAAGAAGATCACTGCTTCTAGACCTCAGGGGACTGAGGGTAAATGAAACCATAGAAAGCAAAACCATGGATGGGGGGACCACTCTAATTCCTCACCTTTCACAACTGGAACTCAAGAAATAACCTCTAAAACTGAAAATTCTGGAAGTGGTAATACATGTATAATATTTAAAGACAAGGAAATGAATATCAAAATAATCCAGAGAGGAGAGCGGTTGCCCCGAGGGGAGGAGAGGAAAGGCAGAGGGGCAGGAACAATTGTGCTCATAGCAAACTTTGTAGAACTTCTGGATTCTTTCATTAACAACCTTAGTAGTAAAAAGTACAATTTTTGAAAAGGAATTTGAGCTCAACCGATCAATTCATATTTTGATTTTCCACTCTGATCGTTTCATCAGGTCCTTTCAAACGAAAGGTTCTCTAGCCTCTCGTTTTGAAAAATGAAATTCCTTACTTAGGCTGCTTTCTCTTTTCTGGAAAGCCACTACAACTACTGCATTTATCCGGCAGTGTTTCATAAGCCTCCTTTGAGCCTCAAGCTGCCAGGGTTCTAGGACCAAATGTAGACTAAGTGTCATCGCTCGGGGCCCCCACAGAAAAAGATATTGGCAAAGGAATGAATACCTATGGTGGTGATGACAGTTCCAGCAAAGAAAAAGGCACTTCCAAGGTCCCAGTGACTGCTGTTGTTGGAAGAGTTTCCTATGGGACTTACTCCTGCATTGTCAGCGTCAAGAGCATGCTGCAAAGAAAAGGAGAAAGCACGAGATTCAGTTAAAAAGCTTTAAAAAAAAACAAACCCAAAGCTCTCAAAATTCTTTCCCTGCTCAAGAAACTGCAGTGATCTAAAGGGGACCTGTTACATGAGTGTGGGTGCAGACACAACGTGAGATACTAAAAACCCACATATTAAAATTAGAAAATTAATTTTAGGTGGGGGGGGAAGGATATATAATATGGTGCCATTTATGTAAAATTTGCAGGCACAGGATTTAGGCTATCTAGGCACAGCTTATGCAAAATGCTTACATATCATTGTGCATATAGAGAGATGTCTAGAAGGATGGTCACCCAAAATGTCATTCCTGGAAGGCAGGATTTCAGTTGCTGCTCACTCTCCCCGTGTCTGTTTTGTTACAATGTTTTACACTGAGCTTGCTTCAGGATAGTGGGAGGCGAGACTTCAGGCTCCGGGTCAGACCCGCCTGGCTCTGCCCACTATTAACTTCAGAACCGTGGACAAGTTATTTTAACTTCTGTAAATCTGAATGTCCTCATTTGCAAACTGGGGTTAATAATACCTTTCCCTACAGAGTTTTGAGGATTAAATGAGATAGTTCATGTAATACACTCAGCCCAGTGCCTAGCACCAAGTCAGGAGGTAAGAAACAGCAATCAATTTCTCACCTGTCATTTGATAATTCCCCTACCCCACCACACAACACACACACACACACACACACACACACACACACGGCTCCTTTTTAAATAAGTGACAGTGACTCCTCCTCGCTAGCTACAGGATTTGGAAATCCACACACCTTAAATTCACAATAAATGGGCCACATATGATCCAACTTCATCTCACACTACTAGAAAAGCCTCCAACCTGAGGCAGGACACTCCATTCTACCTGTATTCCCTTCTACCTCTGGGTCTTTGCTTACATCCTCTCCTAATCGTGCCTACCCTGCAGCATCCAATCCAGGCCCTACTTCCCGAAGGCTCCATCCATGTACCAGAGCCCCCACAGACAACCAGGGCTCAGACCTCTGCGCCGTGTATATTTAATCGGCTTTGGATCACCCACTCCCCTGCTGAGACTCAGCACATGTAGAATGGGGTGGAAAATACTCCAGAAGCCCTTTCTGAGCTGCCCTCTGCCAATCCCTTTTGGGCCAGGGGAGAGTATGGGAAGAACCTTCCAACAGGTGAGCCATCATGGGAGGTGGAGCCTTCGGAGCGGGGCAGGGGGCGGGGGAGTGACAGACATATGAGCTCCTTCCGGAACAACAGAGACACCGCTCCGTGGACCAAGCTGGAATAACCCCATGTGGAGATAACAGGACACAATTAAATACTTAGATGTGATTATATTTATCCTAAACAATGCCCGTTAAGCTTTGTGAAAACAGGCAGACTGTGTTTGCCACAAACGTGACTGACTGAAAATGTCAGTCATTACATTCTGCCTTCCTTAATCTGAGGTATTTCAAACTCTCTAGGCCAGGGATCAGCAACCTTTCTCTGTAAAGGGCCAGATAGTAAATATTTGGGGCTTTGTGGGCCACATATGGTGTCCATTGCATATTTTTCGTTTCTTTTTACAATGCTTTAAATATGCAAAAACCATTCTTCGCTCATGGGTTACACAAAAACCGGCTGCCGGCTAGATTTGGCAGAGACCCCTACACAGCTGACTGGACGACAGGGGAAAAAAAAAATCTCTTTTGCTCAAAGTTACTCTTTCCTGCTCCTAAGAACATCAGCTATTACACTGAATGCTGTTTCTGGTACCCCGGGATTTAAAATCCGGCCGCGTGGGAGGCATACAGGCTGTCTTAGCCCATGTCTAAGCGACCTAATTGACAACTATCGCTTACTCATCAGAGGCTAGGCTCTGCTCTAGAACAAGACATATGGCAAGTCATTTCTGTCGGTAAAAGATCCATTTTCACGGCACCGTGTGCGTGCCATCCGACCAAACCGCAGGCCTTAACTAGTGCGGACGCCCTCATTACCCATTTATCTCTGCTAGGTCCACCTGTAAGTCACACCCCGAGGACAGCTCTAGGCCTCAGACACTTAGGTGGGCTCAGATCGCACCATCAATACCTACTCTTTCCAACGGCTGTGAAGCTGCAGAGAGAGTCGGGGTTCAACCAAGTCTCACTATGCTGAGAAACGTACGGAAGCGCCCTACGCTTCATATAAGGGCCTGGATTTGCCGCAAAGACAAGCGAGGATGATTATTCGTTTCATCAAAAAATCCAGGGTAAGACTCCTTTTCAAGTCTCATTTTTTTTTTGAATTATGCAATTGATAAATATTTAATGTTTACGTATGTAGCCCTCAAGGAAAGCATTTGGCGGCTGAAAGGGAAGGAAACTAATGTTTGTTGAGTTCATGCATTCAGCCAGGTGCTTCGGAAGCGTTATTCTATTTTATCTTTCTGCCGCTTGGATGTTATTGGATGTTATCCAATTTTACCCTTTCTACAACTTGCAAGAAAGTAACATTATCCCCACATTAGAGAGAGGCAACCAGGCTCAGGGAAGGTAAGTAACTTGTCCTAGGCCACCCAGCCAGGAAGTGAAGCCAGAATTCAAACCTGGATTCGGCCTTTTCCTCTATGGATGGCAGTCCTCTCTCCTCATCTCCACGCTCACCTCCAGACAGAAATGAGGCTGAAGACTGACACCGCCCAAGAATTCAGGCGGAAGGAACTCCCAGGGGGTCATTTCTAATTAGACTCTATCCTTAAACACATAAACGCAGGCAACAAACTTCATTTGGCTCTTGGAGCTGGTGAGATCTTAACTTCCCTGTGTCCAAAATACAATTAAAAAATAAACAAACAGGGGCGCCTGGGTGGCTCAGTCGGTTAAGCAGCCAACTTCAGCTCAGGTCATGATCGCACCGTCTGTGAGTTCGAGACCCGCATCGGGCTCTGTGCTGATGGCTCAGAGACTGGAGCCTGCTTCGGATTCTGTGTCCCCCTCTCTCTCTGCCTTTCCCTTGCTCACACCCTGTCTCTGTATCTCTCAAAAAATAAAATAAAAACGCTAAAAAAAAATTAAAAAAAAAAAATAAACAAACATGGAGACAGGTTGACTTTTTACCCTGAGAGGGAAAGGACAGAGCAGAGAGAGTGCAAGACCTGAAAAAGCAGGAAGACAAGAAGGAAAAGGTGAGAAAGGGGTGTCAGTTGATGCCTGGGAGCTTGGGGCTCAGCCACGGCAAAGCCAGAACCTTTGAAGAGGAGGTCCATTCGGTATCTAACTTGAACTTTGTTTATATATGTGATGTAAAGCCCTCCCTCGTTTTCCCGAATCTATACTCCAGTGGTCTTGAAGAAGTGGCTTTGCGGATATTAAATATAAGGGCTGTTACGGGCATGGTGGGGCCGGAACAAAATTTGGAACCAGAGCAAGGAGAAAAAGAAGCTCCAAACAAGTCCCCTAGCTCTTGGGTGAGGCTTTGGACAGTCCCCAATCCCGGCAATAAAGTGTGATTATTCCATCTAGAACTGGTGGCAGAGAGACTCCAGCAAACCACCGGAATTAAAATGCATTGGCAAACTCACGATACACAGACACAGAGAGCCCAGTGTAAACAGACTGCTATCACTTGAATTAATAGCACCATTTTTAACTCAATAAGAATATTTCTGGTTGAGGGCAGAGTTCTAACTTTATTAATCTTTTAAAGTATTTTCTAATGATCTTAACCGTTTGAACTCAAGTAAAACGTTTTAAAATTAAGGGTGCTTGTTATCATGGGGTTTTTTTTCTCTGCGTTCAGGCTACAAAAGTGAAGCTAAGCCAGGCCTTTAGAAATGTCTGAGCACATCGATAAAGAAATGACACATCTGAGCTGTGTACTGTTTCACTTAAAAGATCAGGTACAGGGTGGAGGTGTCACCAAGAGCAGCATCACGTTGGGCCACAATCTCAGGCCCGATGCCCATCATGTGTTCACTGACAAGTTCAACCACTATCAAGTTCAGAGAGGTCTTATGAGGACCAAAAAATAATTACACTAGATGCGAAGTGAGAGTTTCAAGCTTCAGGGAAAGGGCATTCTAGATAAGAGAGCAAAACTTTAAAATTTCATTCCACTCCTTGAATTCCCTTCTTAGCCTCTAAGTTGGAATTTCCAGCACCTACCCAACAAACAGCTCAGGAGTAAAGGCTCAAATCAATAATAAGTAAACAAACTAAAGTCATAAATTTAGGCCCATGCAGTCTACTTTTTCTCTAAAGACAGACAAACATAAGAAAGTAACCCAACAAAAAGAAATATAATGCTGATTTTAAAAGAGAAGAGGAAGGTGGGGAGCTAACTTGCATGGGGGTAAGATCTAAAAAAATACAATCGTGGTTGCCAGGAGCTGGGGCAGGGAGGATGGGGAGATGTCGGCCAAAGAGTACAAACTTTCAGTAGCACGACGAATAAGTTCTGGGGACCTAATGCACAGCGTGGTGACCGCAGCTAGTGATCATCCCTTACATGCCTGAAAGGGGCTAAGAGAGCAAATCTTAAGTGCTCTTACCACAAAGAAAGAAGTGCTAATTACGTGACATGATGAAGGTGTAATCTAATTCCACAGTAGTAATCATTTTGCAATATACGAATGTATCGACCCAATATAACATACACCTTAAACTTACATATTATATATCAATCATATCTCAATAAACCTGGGGAACAAATAAATAAGAGTCTGTCCCTCCCACCCCCAACCTACCCCCCATGCATTAGGACCACCTGAAAGGTATAACAGAGAAACCACAGCCACTCTGAAAGTGAGGTGGGGCGGGGCGGGGGCGGGGGGAGTCTGAGGTTATTATGAAGGGAGGAGGTAAAGGGAGCCCTTGGAGGCTCCCCAGCAATACTCCCACCAGCTTCCCCCGGAGCCGTAACCCATAAGTCAATGCTGGGCTGCACAAATCACTGTTCTGGAAGGCACAAGATACCATCACAAGTGTTAGCGCGACAGCGGGATGAATGACGACCCACAGGAGACCACTAACTGTCTGTGGCTTTTCTCCTATGATCTGTGTACTCGGTGAGATCATCTGTTTCTCCATTTCCTTCTGGGGCACCGAAAAGAAAAACAAACAAAGGCGGGGCAATCATCACTCAGCCTGTCTGAGACTCCGGCTGAAGAATACAGCCGATGGGTGCCATGTGTGCAGACGGTAATAGCCAGAGTGATCGTCTGACTTACGGTCCAACCCAGGACGCTTGCTGCGTAGAGAGGCGCTCTGTTAATAATCATGGTGGGACCGTAAGACAGACCGAATGCAGGACGTATGGTCACTTGACTAATAGCTTATACCGCGTGGACCAAAGGAAAGGGCCTCGTCTGAGAACCCAAAGGCGGTTCTGTGTCTACAACACTCTTAGTCCCAGGAGGGCACGGTCAGCAAAGGAGTCTATGAAGTAGATAGAGAAAGGGGCTGTGGCAGGATGCGGGGGCAGGTATGAAAAGTGACTTCGTAAATGTATTACAAGGGAGCACACTTTCGGCCATTAATGGACAGAAGCAAAGCCACAAACCCGGTGAGACAGAGCGAGGCAATTGGCAGAACACATTCATTACGACTCAAAGCTGCCCCTAATGATTCAAAACCTCAACAACAGGGCAGCGCCCTCTCTCCCCGTTCTCGCGCATCTGTGGCGGAAGGGCCTCAGGTAGGAAATGGAAGTGTGATATTAATTTGTTCGCCGCAGTTGCTTTTTATTTCTCCTGACTTCAGAAGCAATTCTCATGTAAATATCTCCCAGAAGCAGAAGTGAATATGCTGGCAGTTTTACAACCAAGGGCAAGGCCATATCACAATATTTCAAACAGCGGGAGGGTATGGGAGAAGAGACCCGGAGCCATCCCTCCCCCCCAAAGCACTTCTATGGCTGATTCCAAGAAGTCTTTGCTTCAGTACAGAGGTGGGGAGTACGACCACCATCAGCTATTACTCTCACGACAGAGCAAATGTGTGCATCAAGTGGCAAATGTTCAGCCTGTACACATTACTCAGCTTCTCTGAGCCTCAGTTTCCTCATCTATCAAATGAGGGGCCTTTCCCTGTCAGGATTTTTTTTAATGTAATTTATTGTCAAGTTGGCTAACATACAGTGTATACAGTGTGCTCTTGGTTTTGGGGGTAGAGTCCCGTGATTCATCGCTTACATACAACCCCCAGTGCTCATCCCAACAAGTGCCCTCCTCAATGCCCATCACCCATTTTCCCCTCTCCCCTGCACCCCCATTCGACCCTCAGTTTCTTCTGTGTATTTAAGAGCCTCTTATGGCTTGTCTCCCTCCCTTTCTGTTTGTAACTATTTTTTCCCCTTCTCTTCCCCCATGGTCCTCCGTTAAGCTTCTCGAGTTCCACACAGGAGTGAAAACATGTGATATCTGTCTTTCTCTGACCAACTTATTTCACTCAGCATAATACCCTCCAGTTCCATCCACCTTGCTGCAAATGGCAGGATTTCATTCTTTCTCATTACCAAGTAGTATTCCATTGTATATATAAACCACATCTTCTTTATCCATTCATCATTTGAGGGACATTTAGGCTCTTTCCGTAATTTGGCTATGACTAATCTTTGACAAAGCAGGAAAGAGCATCCAATGGAAAAAAGACAGTTTCTTTAGCAAATAGTGCTGGGAGAACTGGACAGCAACGTGCAGAAGAATGAAACTAGACCACTTTCTTACACAATACACAAAAATAAACTCAAAATGGATGAAGGACCTAAATGTGAGACAGGAAGCCATCAAAACCCTAGAGGAGAAAGCAGGCAATAACCTCTTTGACCTCAGCCGCATCAATTTCTTGCTCAACACGTCTCCAAAGGCAAGGGAATTAAAAGCAAAAATGAACTATTGGGACCTCATCAAAATAAAAGTGTCTGCACAGCAAAGGAAACAATCAACCAAACTAAAAGGCAATCAACAGAATGGGAAAAAATATTTGCAAATGACATATTGGATAAAGAGTATTCAAAATCTATAAACAACTTACCAAATTCAAACCCATAACAAATAATCCAGTGAAGAAACAGACAGAAGATATGAATAGACACTTTTCCAAAGAAGACATCCAGAAGGCCAACACACACATGAAAAGATGCTCAACATCAATCATCATCAGGGAAATACAAATCAAAACCACACTGAGATACCATCTCACACCAGTCAGAGTAGCTAAAATTAATAACTCAAGCAACAACAGATGCTGGCAAGGATGTGGAGAAAGGGGAACTCTCTTGCACTGCTGGTGGGAATGCAAACTAGTGCAGCCATTCTGGAAAACAGTATGGAGATTCCTCAAAAAATTAAAAATAGAACTACCCTACGACCCAGCAATTGCACTACTAGGTATTTATCCAAGGGATACAGGAGTGCTGATGCATAGGGGCACACGTATCCCAGTGTTTATAGCAGCGCTTTCAACAATAGCCAAATTATAGAAAGAGGATTTTTTTTAATATATGAAAACTGAGCAGCGTGCCTTGTCGTTTCGTATATAATAATACTAATGACAGCAGGGATCCTCTCTGGGCACTTACTAGTGACTCAGTTAACCCTCATGATGATCCGGTGAGACAGGCCTGCTTCGGATTCCGTGTCTCCCTCTCACTCTGCCCCTCCCCCACTCGTGCTCGGTCTCTCTCTCTTGAAAATAAATAAACATTAAAAAAAATTTTTTTTAAGAATTGTCAACAGAATTGCTTCCTAAATGCTGGAAAGGAAGTTTCTTTCCATCTTCAGTGTTCTTCTTTCTCCCCATCTCGGACCCTCTTGGCCCAGCTCCCTGCCTTGCAGACAGCAGGCTGGACCCCACCCAGGCTGGGAGCCCTCAAGCATCTACGAGAGGTGGAGGGAGAAGGGAGAGGGGACTGAGATGCATGTGCCTTCCCCTCCCACCTGGCAGACGGCCAGCGTGGCCCTCGGGCCTGTGCCGACCCATCCTACAGCCATACCACCTCAGCATCTCCCACGTAGAGATGTCCACAAAATCTTTTTATGCCCAGACCATCAAAAGAAAAAGAGAGAGGGACCTTCTGTGCCTTAGTGAATATTATGACGATGTTTATTTTTCTGCCATCCTAAGTATCTAGTTAACGTGCAAATATTAGTTCTTCCTCGGGTCTCCGGCAGCAGGCTTTCATCAAGACTTTACAGCCTGGTTATAAATCTAAAGTGAAGGCCACCTGCAAAACGGAGAGAACAGTAGACAATCTGTTTAGAGAATAAAAGAGCAAATCCGAGTGAGCCGGACCACACACCCAGAGCCTATGGTCTTAGACAAGTAACTTTTCTTGCTATCACTAGTTAATTCTTTGGTGGAGGTAACGTTCTAAAACTCAATTCATTAGCGTCTGGGCAGACTCTAATGACTAATCTATCTAAATATTGTCATGTGGGATCAAGCCATATTTGGGGGGGCTCTTTTACCTTCCAAATTGTACCTTACAATGTAAAATTCTCTCTCTCTCTCTCTCTCTCTCTCTCTCTCTCTGTCTGACAACATGGGAGGATAAAATAAGAGAAAGTTTAAGCCATGAGGAAAGCATCAAGTCCATGAGGAAGTGGACTATCATCTATGCTCCAGTAAGATCAATAAACTTCCTAACGAACTATCACCCTTTATCCCACTTTGGACTCATCCTCTACAGACTCAGTAACAACTTTGCCAAGTGATACTGAAAAGTCACCCTGGTCCTGAGAAGAACGTTTGACATATGCCCCATTCTCTCTGCACTTGAGATCATTCCTATCAAACATGAGTCTATCCACTATTTCAGAGGTGGGGAGGGGGAATTTATCGGGCTATAGAAGGAATTCCTGGAATTCTGATTTGCTGCAATGTGAGCAAATCAAAGATTATTATTCCTTCCATTGCTATAGCATTCAAGAGACCCTGAAATCTAAGAGATGATTCATAACATCATGAAAGAAAGATGCTTCTGCTATCTTGTTTTCATTGTAGCTATTGACTTAGACTCTTCCTTGCTCTTGAGTGTTCAAGATGAATTTCAAATTAATACTTCATTTCCTGTACCCCCATAGACAATGTGTCAGCACCTATTACCAGCACCAATGTCTAATGAGCATGATTTGATCTGGGAACGAGAAGGAAATGGAGACAATCCCAGAGACTTTGAAGAAAGCTCTAGAATACTCACAAAAATAATCATAGTAGCCAGCATTTGAAATATACCTTCTTCTCTTATTCAACCCTCACAAAAACCCTGTTAAAAAAAAATGCCTTCTCCTATCTCCCACAGACACCTCTCTGTCCAGCGTGCAAACATTTTTCTAAAACTCATCTGTTATGTCACTTTCTTTCACATGAAATAGGACAATACAGAGAAGAATTTATAATCTGGTCCTCATTTCTCAAAGAACGAAAGGTTAACTCCTCATTTACTCCATAAAGTTAACCCACATCAGCAAGCTTGCCACCTCTTCTGTCCACTGAGAAGGAAAGGAATTTCCTTATTCTCAACAGAGACTAAGAAGCTACTCCTAACCATAGACCTGAACGGTAACTCATGTACTTTGGTTTTAAACCAACTACACTGACCCAGCCTCAACACCTTTATGTGAAGGCACAAAGCCACGTCTCTCTAGGTAATCATGATTACCAACAGGTAATCATGACCCTCTGTGGTCCTCACAGGTAAATGAAGGTCATTTTGAAGGTCCCACAGTTTGAGACAGAGACTCTTGCTCCGTGAATAAGGGCCTGAGTGTTTCCTTATCTTCCAGCACTGGCCATACTGGACTCCAACTAACTACCAAGCCAAGTTGGTCTCCCTGACCATTAGTAGAACACTGTGGTTAAAAACCACAGATTCTGAGGGCACTGGGGTGCCTCAGTCTGTTAAACATCCAACTTTGGCTCAGGTCATGATCTTGCAGTCCATGAGTTCAAGACCCGTGTTGGGCTCTGTGCTGACAGCTCAGAACCTGGAGCCTGTTTTGGATTCTGTGTCTCCCTCTCTCTCCACCTCTTTCCCACTCATGCTCTGTCTCTCTATCTCTCGAAAATAAATAAACATTAAAAAATTTTTTTTTCAAAAGCACAGATTCTGGGGCCAGACTCCCCATCTCCAGATCCCACTTCTACTTCTCAGTCAAGCATGGGCAAGTTACTTAACACCTCCCTTCAGTTTCTTACCCCTACCTCAAAGGATCATGTCAACATTAAATGATAAAGTATTTAGACCAGTGCCTGGACTCGGTAAATATCATGCAAGTGTTAGCTAGTGACACAATTAATACTAGACTGGAAGCTTCTGGAGTACAGCGGGTAGGCAGCTTGTATCTTCAGTTATTTTTTTTCTAATCACAAGAGTCTAACACAGCACCTGCTTCATGACAAGCATTCAGTAAACATTAGTTATCTGAATGAATATATCTGATTATAAATAATGACAATAATTATGTGAGCCACACACCATCAGAATCTCATTAAATAAGATTTTCACTTCACTTTAAATGAGAGGCAAACACATGCACATTTGCACAGAAATGTGGTCACCATACCACTCATTTCTGGGGTTTTGTTTTATTTTTATGGAAGCTTTTTTTTTTTTAGAACACAATCCTCATTTGCAAATTCATTTTTCCAGTGGCATGCCAATTTCCATTAGCTCTTTCATTTCTGGCTTAAAAGCTTTAGGACTTCACTAAACAGTGATGGAATCACAACCTCGGGGATGAAAACAATAATAATAATGAAGTGGAGGCCTGCAGAGACAGGCCAGGGGCTGCAGGCCCAATCCTGCATGTATTGAACAATCTTCTGTACGACCGCTTCGCTGGAGAAAGGGCAGTGCCTGACATCAGGACACCAGCCACAAGGAGTCACTTCAATTAGTCAGGGCTGCATCCTTGGGTGTGAAGGACCCAAACCTGCACTCAATAGGGGTCCCCTGCTGCCAGTTGTGGCCTAAACTTTTTGCCCAAAAGGCTGGTTGGAAGAAGCAATGGCCCAGGGCGAGCAAGGACAAGGCTTAGCTGGCTCTTGTCTCTGACTCACAGAAAGGATTTCCACAGACTGCTGAATCGGTGTCTCCGGTGCCATGCTTTCCTTAAATCATTGTGTTCCCAAATACATAAAGCTTTGGAGGTTATGGACACCAAGGGAATCTGTTCATGCAGGAAAAAAAGACAGAAAGATGATTTAAGAGAAGTACTCTTGACAACAAGCCTGAAAAGAAACGTCTTCTATTGCCCAGAAACAAATTTTCTGCTTCGCCTCTGTGAAGGTTCAAAATGAAGGGCTCTTGGTCTCCAAAAGAGACGTAAAAGGCCCTATTCATTCATTCCTCAAGCCTTGAGCATCTTCTGTGGGCCAGCTACTTGTGCCAGGCATGAGGGACATAAAGATAAAAGACACAGACTCAACCTGGAAGATCTTACAGATGGGAAGGAGACAGATGAGAAAAATGATGGTCACTCAATAGAGTCTGGTAAGTGTGGAGGCAAATGTGAGAGAGCTTGATGCTATGGGGCCCAGCAGAGCACCTCCCACCACGGAGGGTACATGAAGGCTTCCCCAAGGACTCGAGTTTGGGCACCTCTGAAGGCAAATGATTCAGAAATCCAAAGCACAACACTTAGCAGGGTGCCATAGTTGGCACTCCATAAATGTGTAGTTACTGAATGAATGAATGAATGAATGAAGGATTTAAAACCAGCTGTTGACTACCACTGCTACCCTTCGGGTGTAGATAAGGGACCAAAATGGCAAAGTACTGATTGATCACATCATGCTACGCTGCTGCCTAAAACACGGCCACAGCTTCCCAGCACTCTTAGAATAAAGTCCAGCATCAGGCCCAGCATGGTTTGGCCCCCGCCTGCTCCCAGTCCAACCTCCTACCAGGCTCCCCTTGCTAACTCCCCTCCAGTCACATATGCTCCTCTTCTCTCAAGTCCTCAGACCCCCCGGGACATCGTTCCGCCACAGGGCCTTGGCACTCAGCTGTCCCGCCTAGACCTCTCATGCCCGTGTCAGATCCCCTGCTCATGCCCCATGGCTCCATCTCCACTGTAGCATTATTTACACTACTTTGTGTGATGACATGCACAAGGTTTGCCTCCCCTACTACCTATCAGTAGGGCAACCATATGATTTATCTTTCAAACCAGGATACTTGTGACCGAGAAAGAGATGCTATTAATAATTATTCCAGAACTACAAAAACTGGGATGTTTGGTCATCCTAGTTATAAGCTCCAACAGGTCAGGGATGAGGTCCACCTTTTATTCACCGTGATGTCCCCAGGCCGTAGCGCCGAAGTTGGCATACAAGCAGAAAATCTGCAAATTTGTTGAATGAATGAATGAATGAATGAATGAGTAAGGGATATGGGGCTGGAAAGAAGGGAATGGTCAATGTCACAGCCTTGGGAAATGTTCATGGTTCATGCAAATTAGCTAACATCTCCTGCTTCTGGAGAGAACAGAATGAAATCATGTCCCACCAAATCATGGTGGAGTCAGGCCCTAAGAGCAGAGCCAGTAAAATGTGTCAGCAGGCCAGAGTTCTGGGCAAAGTATCTAATACTCTAATCACTTGTTAGCAAAGGATAAAAATCCGTAAGAGATCATAAGGGGAAAACCAGTGGCAGAGGTCCTGTTGACTAACATAAAAAGTCCTGAACCAGTCAAGGTGGGGAGGGGAAGATACAGCAAGATGAGAAGGGACCCCCACCCACAAAGCCTGACACTTCCAGGAAATTCCAGACCTAGTCGACCCCTGGCAGTGGAAAGCTTCAGGTTTGCTTCAGATAAAGAGACCATCATGACTAGGAAGTGCCCATTTTGAGGTCAAGAGGGTTCTGAGAAGTTAAGTAACTTGCCCAAGCAAGGAAAAATGTCCACTTCCCAGACACTGAGGGAGTCTGCTCACGGGAGGAGGAGGGGGAGGCGGTGCAAAGGGGTGTGGGGACATTACACAGGCTGTCCCCAGGGGAGCCCTCCAGTGAGAGAGGAATCCTGGCTGCCTGCACTAACAAACCCCTTACAATGGAACATCCCGTGGCCCAGACATGCCGTAGGGGGATACTCACCATTGATGCAAGTTGAGCAGCATAGCCCAATGGCTAGACCTACGGGCTCCGGAGTCAGGTATCCCAAGACTCAAATCCCTGTTTAATTTTTTTTTTTTTTTTTAGTGTTTATTTACTTTTGACAGAGAGACAGAGTGTGAGCAGGGGAGGGGCAGAGAAAGAGGGAGACACAGAATCTGAGGCAGGCTCAAGGCCCTGAGCTGTCAGCACAGAGCCCAGCGTGGGGCTCGAACTCACAAACCATGAGATCGTGACCTGAGCCGAAGTCGGTGCTTAACCGACTGAGCCACTCAGGCGCCCCTCAAATCCCAGTATAACCATGCATTGGCTGTGACTTACCTTGGGCAAGTTACTTCTTAGCATTAATTTTCTCATCCATAAAACGGAATGATGGTAATAGAACCCTATCTGTAGGCTTATTGCAAGGGTTAAGTGAACTCGGACCTGGAAGCCCTTAGAAGAGTGCCTAGAGGAAAGTAAACCACCAATAAGTGGTAGCCATTTTTCATTACCTCGACAGCTCTGCGGGAAATCTGTTACCGTCATCTGCAGACGGCCTGGCATTGCCTCAGGGGCAAGAGTCTAAAGATGGATGGTTCTTATGTGTCCCGTCTGGGTGGAACCGCTGAGGCCCAGCTCTGGTTAAGTGGCTTGCCCCAGGGCGTCAAACTAGAAAGATCCGCATGCCCCACTAGGGGATAAACAGCAGTCAGGTACAGATGACATACGCCCCTTCACTCTGTCACACCTAGGAATGATGGCCACCCTATTGTTCCACTGACCTGCGCCTTGGGAGCTGCCTGAGTCTCCTGGGACCCTGAGGTTCTCTGGAATGTTTCTCGAGCCACAAGAGGAACAAAGGAGGAGAGGCAGACAGTGATCAGCGGAGCCAGCACCACTGTCTACTTCATCTACGTGAGGCTCAGTGTCCCCACCAAGGCTCGGAATAAAGATGCTAATCTAGAAGGCTGTGGTAAGCCCTCTAAATGGAATAGAAAACTGGTCCATTGCCTCCCTGAGCTCAGGCCACAGAGACACAACCCCATCGGTGTTAGCAACTGAACCTGGCACTCACGGAGCAATTTCTGAGAAGGTGACTTTGAAAGGTCCCGGACCAATCAATCAGGTTCCACCCCTCACCAGACCAGCTTGAACCAATTCACAGAGCACCCGTTCCCCTCAAATAGAGACACCTGTTTCCCACCTTGGAAATGTGCTTAAAAGGAGCCTGCGCGCTCCTCTCGTTGTCGCCATTTTACGGAGTGGCTGACCCCAGCATGCTGGGATCTCAATAAACGCTCTTGCCTTTGCATAGGTGTCTCGTGCTCTTTGGGGAATGATCCAAGGACCCAACAACTTCACACTTCAACAGTAGAAGCACACTGAGAAAATTGTCAATGAGAAAATTTAGGATTGAAACCCAAAAGGGAATTTGAGGAGTTTTCTTCTCGTTTGCCTCAGCGGAACCCCAGGATGCGCATACTTTAGGGGCTTTCTGGTTTTTTTCTTCCTTCCCGAACAAATAAATGGTAGCAATCACAACAGCTACAAGTAACTGAACTTTTTGTTTACTAGGCATACGACCCTAACAGGTGGACATTAATACCACAATCTCCATTTTACAGATAGGAAGCTGAGGCCCAGGGTGACTCTTGTATTTCCCAAGTCACCCTGCTGGGAAGCGGGAAAGAGACTTAACACAGAACTGCAGAGGAAACTGCAGAGTCTGGGTGCTTATTGCCACGCTATGCTGCCTACGTAGTCTCTGCTTGACCAAGGAGCATGAGCGGGCACCTCAGAAAGCTCTGCTGAATGGGGAATGAGTCATTTGCAAGTTTTCTTCGTCCGACTCTCTTAAACGTGGCCCCTTCTCTGCGTCTCGGCATCTCTCACCTATGATGTTCTAATATTCTTCTTATGAGTCTTCCTCCAATTTCGCCTTCCACCAACCCAAAGCTCCCATTGCTAAAAAAGTTATTTTTCCGACAGCAAATTTTCATCATGTCACTGCCCTGCTTAAACTCTTAGTGACTCCTCACTTCCCAGGGCAGAAAGCCCAACTCTACAGCAAGGTTCTCTGGTCACTTCCCAAATCCAGTCCCACTCACCTCCCCAGTCTTATCTACCACCTCTCCCCACACCTCTCAGCTCAAGCCACACTGTCCACCTGTAGCTCCTTCAATGGGCCACACATGCCATTGGGATGCCCTTTACCCATGGCCTTGAGAATGAACCTCCTCCCACAGTCCATGTTTCTGTTTGAATGTGTGATGGTTAAAAGTCTAGGATACATGTAAGACCGCCCAGGAGTAAATCTTAGATCTGCCTACTAACCGGGTGACCTTGAGCGTGGAACTTCGCTGCCCGCTGCCTCTGTTCCTTCATCTATAAATGAGCACAAAAGACTATCCTTGTAGAATAGTCATAGGGACTAAAAGAGATAAATAGCCACAAAACCTTCCCTGACCTCTGTTTGCCTCACTGGGGCTCCCATTTTTACGTACTTCTAATAGCTCCATTCTGGCCATCATACAAAGACAAGAGAGAACAAATGCTGGCAAGGATGCGGAGAAAGGGGAACCCTCTTGCACTGCTGGTAGGAATGCAAATTGGTGCAGCCGCTCTGGAAAACAGTATGGAGGTTCCTCAAAACCTTAAAAATAGAACTACCATATGATCCAGCAATTCCACTTCTGGGAATACGTCCAAGAAAAACACAAAAACACCAACTCGAAAAAAATACATGCATCCTCATGCTCATAGCAGCATTATTTACAGTAGACAAGACCCGGAAACAGCCTAAGTGTCCATCGACAAAGGAGCGGTGGTACATAACATATATAGTGGAATATGAATGGATGGCATTATGCTAAGTAAAATAAGTCAGACAGAGAAAGACAAATACTGTATGATCTCACTTATATGTGGAATCTAAGAAAAAAAATTTCTTAGAGAAAGAGATCATAGGCCAAAGGTAGGGGGAGGGGGACTGGAGGAAGGTGGTTAAAAAATACCAGCTTCCGTTATAAGATCCATAAGTAGGGGCACCTGGGTGGCTCAGTGAGTTAAGTATCCGACTTCAGCTCAGGTCATGATCTCATGGTTTGTGGGTTTGAGCCCCGCATCAGGCTCTGTGCTGACAGCTGGGAGCCTGGAGCCTGCTTTGGCTCCTGTATCTCCCTCTCTCTGCCCCTCCCCTGCTCATGCTCTGCCTCTCTCTCTCTCTCTAAAATAAGTAAACATTAAAAAATAAAATTAAAATAAGATCCATAAGTCATAGGGACGTAAAGTACAGCATGATGACTAAAGCTAACACTGCAGTGTGATATACAGAAAGGTTAGTTAAGAAATAAGAGAGCAAATCTTGAGAGTTCTCAGCACAAGGAGATTTTTTTTCTCTTTTTGCTTATTTTCTTTATTGTATCTTTATGAGGTGATGGATGCTAACCAAACATAGTGGTAATCATTACAGAATATATATTCCAACCATTCTTCTGTACACCCAAACTTATACAGTGATGCATGTCAATTACATCGCCTTAAAACTGGAAAAGTAAATAGCTCCATTTCCTGGAACTGTGGCCCTTGGGTTACATACCTCTTCCTCCAGAGTCTCTCCACCTCAGCACTGCTGACACCTGACTGCAGAATTCTTTGCTGTGGCGAGGGCTGGCCTGTGCGTTGCAGGATGTTAGCAGCCTCTCTGGTCTCTATTCATCAGACCCTACTAGCACTGTCTCAAGTCTTGACAATCAAAAATGTCTCCAGACGTTGTCAGATGTTGCCTGGGGGGCAAACCCCCTCCCCCTTAAGAACCACTGCCTGAACCAAGGGGTGTATGGAACTGGTGAATCATTATATTGTACACCTGAAACCAATATAACACTGTATGTTAACTAACAGGAATTAAAATAAAATGTTTACGGGGCACCTGGGTGGCTCAGTCGGTTAAGTGTCTGACTTCAGCTCAGGTCATGATCTCATGGGTTCCTGAGTTCGGGCCCCACATTGGGCTCTGTTCTGACGGCTCAGATCCTAGAGCCTGCTTCAGATTCTGTGTCTCTCTTTCTCTCTGCTCCTCCCCTGCTCACTCCATATCTCTCTCTCTCTCTCTCTCTCTCTCTCTCTCTCTCTCTCAAAACTAAAAATAAACATTAAAAAAATTAAAAAAAAAAAAACTTTGAAGAAACAGTACCACTGCCTGAAACTCTAAGCTCCCGGAGCAATACTACAAGCAGCAATAGCGATAGCGATCTTTTTTTCTGAGCACTCACCACGTGCCAAACATCGTTCAAAGCCCTTCTCAGTGAATTATAGAATTTAATCCTCTCAACACCCCAGGGGTGAGGGATTTTAGGCACATTTTATTGATAACGAAACTGGATCTCAGAGAGGTTAGTAACTCACTCACGGTGTATTTTATTCTCATCTTTTCTATCCCCAGCACCTAGCATGTTACCTGATACAACAGGAGTTCAATAGCAACTTAAAGAATGCATGGATGAGGGGCACCTAGGTGGCTTAGTCGGTTAAGCATCCAACTTCGGCTCAGGTCACAATCTTGTGTTTCATGGGTTCGAGCCCCGCCTTGGGCTCTGTGCTGACAGCTCGAAGCCTGAAGCCTGCTTCAGATTTTGTGTCTCCCTCGCTCTTTCAGCCCCTCTCCTGCTTGCGCTCTCTCTCTCAATCTCTCTCTCAAAAATAAAATAAAACATTAAAAATTAGAAAAAAAAAAAAAGAATGCATAGATGAATTCATGAATGAGACAGTTTCTTCCATAAGAGCAACTGGGTTGGGGACGGTGACCCATGACCTGTCAGTCTCCTCTGGAGTCCCACAGTACCCCACAAAAGTGGTTTAATTCTTTTTAAAATCTTTCCCCAGCTACGACTCTTTTAAGCTATCCAGGCACTCGATGGGAGTTAAACTGTTCTGGATACTCTGTTTTTGTTATGAATAGCATGAATTACACCTTGAAGCTTACTTTATGAGGGGTTCGCTCAATCCAGCCAAGGGTCCCAATATTACAAAGATAAAGACGATTGATATAATTTTGTACTGGTCAGTCGCTCCTTTCAGACTTCGGTGAGGTACAATAATACTATTTTTCCAGCTTCTGGAACATATCACACCGAAAACCCTTCCAAAAACTGTGTTTCTTACGAGCACTCTATGCAATGCTGCTCACACACATGGAGCGAGAGAATGTTCCTGTAGCCCATTAAGTGTGGACATTTTCGTCCTATGAAGGAATCGGTGAACTGAGGGCAAACCGTAACTAATTGGTTCTTGATGAACACAGATTCAGCATTTAAATCTGCCTAATCTGTTATGAGGAAGACGGTAGATGAGCACAGGTATAAATCTTTATGTCACGACAGTTGGGGATCTGAAGGCACCCCAAGCCCAGGGCTGACGCTCAGTGGGTGCAGGGAGGGGGCATGCCTCCTGTTACAAAGCAGGGAACTCTAACGCTACGTGATGTTGCTAAAATTCTGGAAAGTGTTAAACATAAAGCAAATGTTCAAGAGAGAGCTGATCTGGCCAGCTCCTGGGTGGCTCAGTTGGTTAAGTGTCCGACTTCAGCTCAGGTCATCATGATCTCATGGTTCATGAGTTCAAGCCCCGTGTCAGGCTCTATGTTGACAGCTCAGAGCCTTGAGCCTGCTTCAGATTCTGTGTCTCCTTCTCTCTCTTCCCCTCCTCCTCTTGCTCTCTGTCTGTCTCTCTCTCTCTCTCTCAGAAATAAACATTTTTTAAAAATTAAAAAAATAATTTAAAAAAGAGAGAGAAGTGAGTATATGATAAAGCAAGACCTACTTCAAGACCGTATAGACTCAGGACGCCTGGGTGGCTCAGTCAGTTAAGCATCTGAATCTGTTTCGGCTCAGGTCATGATCTCACGGTTTGTGAGTAAGTTTGAGTCCTGCGTCAGACTCTGTGCTCAGACTGCAGAGCCTGCTTGGGATTCTCTCTCTCCCTCTCTCTCTGCACCCCCCCTGCTCATTCTCTCTCAATAAATAAATAAACTTAAAAAATATATATCTTGTCGACTCACTGTGGGAGGAAGGGCAGGGTCAGACAGACCTCACTTTGAATCCGGGCTCTGCCACTTTAGGGGTTGGAAAGTTACTCCACCTCTTTTAGAATCCATTTCCTCGTCTATGAAATGTATATAATTGTGCCAACTTAGAGTGTTGTTGGAATGATTAAATGAGATAGCGAGTATAAGGTATGTGGCTTATAACAGATGTCTAATAAAGGGTAGTTTTTTAAATTGTTACAAAAACGATCTTAAGGATGCATGCATGTGTTCACGTGCATATGTGCACGCACGCACACACACACACACACACACAGACATCTCATTTCACAGAGAAACTTTTGAGACCAAAGCAGGGAATGGGTTTTATTCATTTATATTTTTAATATTCGTTCATTTTTGAGAGAGAGAGAGCAAGGGAGGGGCAGAGAGAGACAGGGCGACAGAGAATCCAAAGCAGGCTCTGTGCTGTCAGCACAGAGCCCAACATAGGGCTCCGACCCATGAACCACGAGATCATGACCTAAGCCAAAGTCCCATGCTCAACCAACTGAGCCATCCAGGTGCCCCCAGAGATGGGTTTGAATGGCAGCCTCAGAATTAGAATCTCCACACCCCTTATCCTGTCCATTCTATCCTCTGTGCTCTCTCATGAGAAGAGAGCCAAAGAATGGGCAATACATAAATAAACAAATGCATGAATAAACTCAGATACCCGGTGGCATCACCAATGTCACAGATTTAGTTTGATACCTCAATCCAAAAGAGTTCTCTATAGATGCAAAGCAGTGCGTAGGCTACACACTGATGCAAAGACAATGTGACACAATCTTCTTCCTCAAGATCTCACTGTCTATGGAAGGAAAATTCGAGCATGAGTCTAGATTCAAATAAGACCACCTTTTATATGTATTGCAGTTAAACAAAAAGGATCTCATCACAACAAGTATAATTCCATTCTTAATTAAATTATTCCAGAATTCTTTCCCCCATTTTCTATGGCATTCTAGGCCTTAAATCCGGCACGGATTAGTCTAACACTCTCATCACCACAAACTTGCTAGCGTTTTGTTTTTGTTTTTGATTTTTTTCATAAAAGGAGAAAACAAAGACAAAGCTATCTAAGAAGGGCTAATGTGAAACACGGCTCTTGGGCTTTACAGTTTTCCTTTCTAATAAAAATTGTAGGAACACAGTTATGAAATCACATTTATTCCCAGGGGGGTGGGGAGAGAATGTGTATTTCTAGTTATTGAAGAATCAAGTCAGATTATCAAAATTTCTTTAAAGGAATACAATTGCTATGAAGGTTCCAGATCATAAGTAGCCCCAAAATTTCAGTGCAGTTAGAAAGAAAGAAAGAGAGAGAGAGAAAGAAAGAAACAAACAAACAGCCAGGCCAGTCTTGCAAAGTCTGCAGTATCCTGGGTTGCAGTAGCCATTAGAATTTAATGCAGATAATCCCAGAGCAGAAGGAGTTGCAGAAACCGTCCTTTCCATCCCTTTGCCTTGCAAACTTTAGAACCCCTGGAAAGACGTGACTCTCGCTTGCCTCCATGAATGTCACCACCATCCACCGGGACCTACTCCTCCTGGTTCAGGAGGGTGCATAGGATAGGAAATCAATTTTCAGCCTCCGTCTCCTGCACAGTGGAGCCCTCCAACTGGGCTCCCGACCATTTCCCTTCCTCCTTCTGGGACTTGGCTCTCTGCCCTTCCCAGACTTCTGAAGCCTCCTGTTTCATTTCCTCCTGTCACGATACCTGAGAGGATTCTCTGTCTCCCGTGGCTCTCCCATAGCCAAGTTCACTCGTTCCAAGGCCACCCCTGCCCCTGCTTTCACTGCCTCCCTTCTCTAGGTCGTAGCTCAAAGTTCTTTGCCTCCATCTCTTTACGGATGCTATTTTCTTAATATCCAAGCTATGCAAGGACCTTAGCACAATAAATGTTCAAAAACAGTAATCTCGATTATTGCTATTACGGCTGTCTTTATTTTTATCCCCATAAATCCATCAAAATGGTCCTCCCAAGCCACCAACAGCCTCCCATCCCACATCTGGTGGTCTTTACTCCATTTTCACCGACTTGGGACAGGTTAATACAACGCTCCTTGTTTAAAAGTCTTTCGGTGGCACCTAGGGCATCCTCTTAGCCCAGCATCTCACGCAGACTTCAGAATCAGGAAGTTAATCAACACACATAGGTGGACTTGAATTTGAAAATCCAAAGCCCTTTCGCCTGCCGCTGCCTCGGGTGGCCTCATCCAAAAGCAGGTGATGCGAAACACAGCCCACTCCTGGCGTCAAGGCATCAAGGCTGTTGCACGAGTGTCCCCTCTTCCCCCTCACCATCACGTGCCTCGCTCTCTGGCTCCTTGGAGGTCAGAAGACCACCCTGACCGTCAGGAGCATCTCAACCAAAGTTGAAACTCAGTGAGCTCCAAGGACAAAACCAAGGCTGCACTCTGGCTGACTCGCTCCCTGCTCACCTGGATCAGCGTCTCCAGCTCCTGTGGGCTCACACAGACATGATCCCGTAGGAATTCTGCCTTCTCCAAGGCGATGGTGTTCTTCTGGCTGCTCTCGAAGGGCTGTTCCAGCGCCCGGAAGACCAGACCGCCCGTGACGAGGTAGACCACCACGACCACAAAGATCGCAACGACCGTTTTCCACTTCATGACGGTCTGCAGGCCCCCCTGGGGGGCGCCTTCCATTCTGGCTACCACCGTGGCTCGGGAGGAGATGGAGAGGCGCGGGGCCGCGTAGGGCCCGTTAGTGGCGCCCTTGGGCTGGCACACCGGGGGCGCTGCTGCTGGAACGGCCACTGAGAAACAGAGTGGGGGGAAAGGGGGAGAGAGAGTTTGTTTATAAATACAAGACACGGAACTCGTCAGAAGCAAAGCACAGATGTCTTTCTCAAGCCGGCTTTCAAATGTGAGGATTACAAACCGGTTCACCAAGCCGGCAGTAAGGGAACCTGATCGGTTCCGAGGTGTTTGAGTTCTTAAAAAATGAGAACCAGGAGTTCTGGTTTAAAAAAAAATAGTATTAATTGAGTTTGAAATACTTATATTTCTCTACAAGGTCCAATTTTGAAAGCCAGTGATTTATAATTCATCTCTTGCCGTAGTTTCCTTGATTAACATGTAAGATAAATGACAAAACCACCATATTTGAAAAACAGACGTATTCTTCAACTTGGAGAGGAAATAAATAGGAGATGGATGCCCAACGACTCTGTCCACATTCTGAGGACCGAGCGATACCAAGAGCAGAGAACACATTAACATCTAGCGAGGTTCAAAGTCCCTTTCATCCAGGGTCGTGGGCACAAAACAAAGAAGGGCAAGCTTGGTACCAGGGAAGCAAGTCAAAAATCAGACGCAGTAAAAAAAAGGTTTAGGTTTCAGAAGACTACCGAAGAGGAAAAAAAAAAAAAAAAAGACAGACTGGAATGAGGGAAGAAATAATGAGTGATGTTTTATGCCAATTAACTTGGTTTCCTAAAAAAATGAGAATAATAAAGAGATTCTAAGCATATTTCTCAATACAAAATGAAACGACTTAGATGTCATCACTCCTGATCTATTAGTAATAGAATTTTTCTTCTATTTTCCTCCAGAAAGAAGCCATTGGAAAAGAAATTTCCCCTCGTGTTGGGAACATATCGAATTCTCAAAGGCCCCTGGTCTCTGTTAGGGCAATTTCGTTACCTTGGAAATAAATATGTTAAGCTGGAGGCTTTTCTGGAGTGGCAGGCAGAACAGGGTAGTGTTGCACACATAATGCTATCTTGCATTTCAGAAATCTGTCTTGTGCGGCAGTGAACCGCCATTGCACTTTGATTTTGTTCTGCCCTCATTATACTAACACTTACTATAGCCTCTGCCGTAGCGCAGCCTGGCTGTTGTGTAAATAAGGTATTAGGAGATGACAAACCTAATTACCTAAGTGGAGCCAACAATCCCACTCAAGAGAGCGGACTGCTCAGTCCCCGCCTGGGGAAACTCAAGATAAATAAAAGCATGGGGACGGGGACGTCCCTCCCTGTTCACGGCACCAATGACCCTGGCCAGAAGGGTGGCCACCTCCAGGAATCTAGGTCTATTAACATCTGTTTTTCCTCCCAGAGCCTCGAAATCAGGTTTTCTCTTTGAAAACCGAGCAGAACGATCAGCTGTTTATTGTATATTATTCTGGCAAATAAAATCAATAGATGTTACATTTCCTTCTGACTTAACTGAACACAAAACTCTTTGGAATCTCCGATTGAAAAATTTAAGAATAAGGATCAGCACTGTGGGCATAGTGTTCTTGCTAATCCTTCCCCAAAGACACTACTTCCAGGTTCTTACTAGCCTTTGTTGATGCTGAGGTGCGTCTTATTTCAGGCAGCTTTCTTTCCCAGCCTGGCCCCCACATCTCCCGTTCATTCGACTTCCCCGTTGGATCTCAGTCCCTCGCCATTCCAGGACCACTGACCTTATCAGGGCCTTCATCTTGTCTTGCCTGAAGCAATCCAGCAGCCTCCTAAGTGACTTCCCTGCCTCCATGCTCACCCATCTTTGACAAATCTGGGGTCAAATACCACTTCCAGAAGCACCTCCTCCCTTTTCCCCCTGCTCCCCTCTGTGGACATTGGAATAGAGGCCCCTAAAGATGTCCACATCCTAAACCCTGGGCCTGTTGGGAGCCATTTTGGGCTCACAGGTTGAGACCCCTCCCTGTGTGGAAAAGGCTGAAGCAAAATTCCCGCCGGCCAAGATGGCGCCTAGTCTTACCTCCTAAATAATTTTTCAGGCTTGGATTTCTTGAGCTACTCTCCTTGGCCCCAAGGAATGTAATGCTCTTTTGTTTTATGGCATTTAGATAAAAGGGAAGGACCTGGAGTATGATGCTTTGACGGATTACACCTGAATGAGAGTAGGCTGGCCCGAAGTAACCTGAAAGTTGCATCTTGGGGATGGGTTGCCAAATATGATAGCAGTTATGAGCTGGCTGAATATTGGTGTGATCTGCCTAATCGTTAGGCTCCTATTATGTAAATTCACTCATTCACAAGCAAAGGACAAGGATTGGGAATTCTGTCGTTGCCGGATGGGTTGCACCTCCCCCATGTAGTTGGAAGAATAGGTGGAATGACTCCTGGCCTGTTTATAGATAATTAACATAGGCAGGCCTAGGTAACCCCAGTTCTCTCCCCCTGCCTTAAATTTATATGCTAACTAACTTGAAAACAACTTGTAAGATTGAGGAAATCCCCGCTTTACTGATAAAAACACATTATTGTTCAAACTATGCTTACTGATGGGATGTCACTCATTGCTGTAATGTAACTCACTACTTTTAAATAAAGACACTGAGACCAGCAGCGGGGAGATGCCAGAATTGCCAGGGCTGCCTGCTTGGTCATCAGACTACAACTCTCTCGTGGCTCTCTCATTTCCTTTCGCCTGACCGTCCATCCTTCGGGGACCCCTAGATTCGCTGGAACTGGACCCCGGCATGGGCCCTATGCCTATGTTACCTTAAAACCCGAAAGGAACTTTGCAAATGTGATTAAGTTAAGAATCTAAAGATAGGGAATTATCCCAGATTGGGTGGGCCCAATATAATCACAAATTTCCTTATAAGAGGGAGGCTGGACAGTCAGAGAAAGACATGTAAGGACAGAAGCAGAGGTCATAAGCCAAGGGATGGAATCACCTGGAAAAGACAAGGAACAGACTCTCTCCTAAAGGCTCTAGAAGGATCCAGCCCTGCCCACACCTTAATTTTGGCCCAATGAGACCGATTTGGAACTTCTGGCCTCCAGACCATAAGATAATAAATATGTATTGTTTTCAGCCACTAAGATGGTTACAGCTGTTGTGTCCAAATTCTGGATCCCAAGAAGACCGCTGGGGAGCCAGGACTGATGCAAACGCAAAGGGTCTTTATTCGAAGCTCGAGCTCGGACTCTTGCACCTCCCGACGCAGCGGTGCAGTGGCAAGAGCCCTGAGCCAGGTTTACACAGGCTTTTTATCAGGGTTCGAGTACACTTTTTGGGCGGGGATGGGGATCCTTTGAATTGATTGATTGGCATTTTCGCGGGCTAGTTTCTGATTGAGTATTTCATATTTGGCGGGCGCGGGCTAGCTATGGATTGGCTTAGCTTGGGGGTCCCGCGATGATTCAAAGGGTCAGCGTGCGTAGGCTGAACACTGATTAGTTTTGCTAGGGGCTATTCTAGGAATCTGACCTCCTGTGGTTTCCCTGGAACTCAAGGTGGAGGCAGGGTCTGCTAATCAGGGTTCAGTCTCACCCGGGGTGGTGATGGGGTCTGCTAATCTGGGTCCGGCCTCTTGGCTACTCTGTTTACTGGAACCCGGGGCAGAGTCCAGGGTGACTTGTTTTCCTGGAACTCGGGACCCAGAACTACTCTAAGATGGAACTTAAACCAAAATGGAGTGGCCTTAGCCCTAACAGCACTATACTTTCACAATATGGCAATTCTCTAACACAGCAAACAGGGTTCACAGTAATCACAGCAAACAGGCTAGGAGTCTAGTGCATTCCTAAGTCTCTAAATATAATACCTAACAAGATTGAACACACAGCAACTTAGTCTAATACATAGCAAACTAAACAGGCCTCACAGCACCCCAAGAAAAGTTTCACAGTGTTCACAGCAAACAGCAATCAAAACAGAATTCTCAGCAATCACAACCCTTAACAAGGTTCACAGTAAGCAGAAGTCTGGGGCACACTCTCTCTAACACAGTACCCCTCTATGTTTAGCAGAAAAGAGAACTGGCTTCAAACTAATGCAGGGCTGTCACTTAAGACAAGAAACTTAAAAAAAAAAAACAAAAAACCGCTCTCTTCAACAGCAGCAACTAACACATCCCCACTAGACTAGATCTCTCTTGGCCCCCACTCACTGCCCTGTGCTATTAATAGAGCCTATTCACTTGTCTTTTGACTTGAAGCTTCCGTAGGGCAGGCCCCGGGTCTACACTCTCACCTCTGTTCCCCCGGTGTCCTGTACGGTGCCTGCCACACATTGTGCTGATTAAATGAATGAAGAAGAGAAGGAAGGAACAGTATGTGTGGTGGGCGCAGCCGAACCACACATACAGCGTGGATGAGTGGTGTTCAGTGGGAAACAGCTTGGCACCCCAGTAGTGCTCAGCAGCAGGTGCTCCAACACAGCCGTGCTCTGTTCATGCCTCCATGCCTCCATGGACATTCCTCCAGCCAGCAGCCCTCTCCCCACCTTCGCCTGCCTGGGATACTCCCATCCTCCTCAATTTCATCTCCAAGCTGCCCCTGCCCCCGGGAAGTCCTCCTGGACTCTCCAGCTGACCTGGCATGCCCATCTCCCCATGAGCCTACAAATTCCCTGGAGTCTGAAAGATTGTCTTTCAATTGTTGGATCTCCCTTTCTTGGCATAGTGCCTGGCATAGAGCAAATGTTTGTTTTCTGTTGTTGTTGTTGTTTGTTGTTGCTAATTCCTTCAACCCCTAAACAAAAGCCCCATCAGAATCACCACCACCCTCAGTAACGAGCATTCGTGCAATGCCAGCGAGCATGAGGCGCTGTGCTGTGGTGGGGATAGGTCGGAGTCCCTCCCAGCTTCGGGGCTTTGACAACCTACTTGGAGAACGTCTTCCACGCTGACAGGTGACAACCATTAGAAGGAAGCCTAATGACGGCCTTGAGCTCAGGGCTCATCTGTACCTGGGACTCGTTCACTGGATTGCATCATGGATGTTTCCAGGGCTTCCCCATCCCTGAGGCTGAGCAGAGCTGGGCTCGACAAAGGTCTTTTTTCAGACCAGTTCCTGATGCCAGTTTGCTAAGAGACTGTCTCTGGGAGCAGAGTCTGAATAGAATCCACCAATCCCGAGTTTCCAAAGCACCAGGAGTAAAAACCAGAACTTCAGTCCCAAGTCCATCAGTGTCTGGGTGACCCTGAAACCACCACTTAGTCTCTCTGTTCCCCTATCTGCAAAAGGTGGATACTAGGACTCAGCTGGAGGGCTGCAAGGTGCACGCATGCTCATGGCCACTGCAAATCTCCACTTTGCAGATAAAGAATCTGATACCCAGAGAGGTTACATGACTAAACCAAGGTCAAGGGGGCAGAAAGTAGAGGGCAAGGGGTGGATTAAAATGAGAATAATGTGGCTTCTAAGTCAGTCCTTTCCTGGAGCATAGGAACAGAAAAATAGGAAATAAAGTAATTTCCTTGGCGGAAAAGGAATCTAAAATGTATCAACAATGGATGGGTCATATAAAGTAAAGATCTATCATTCTTCATGCCTCCTGCAGAAAAGTATCTGGCAGCAAAAGTGTGGCAAAGAATTGATGAGAAGGGAAAGGCTGGAAGACAACATCCCTCAAGTTAATTTTCATTTTAAAATGTTTCCTCACAGAGGCGCCTGGGTGGCTCAGTCAGTTAAGCGTCTAACTCTCAATTTTGGCTCAGATCATGATCATGATCTCATGATTCATGAGATCAAGTCCCGCATCAGACTCTATCTATCCTGTTAGCGCAGAGCCTGCTTGGGATTCCCTCTCTCTCTCTCTCTCTCTCTCTCTCTCTCTCTCTCTCTCTGCCCCTCCCCGTTCTCACTCTCTCTCTCTTTCTCAAAATAAATAATCAGTTAAAAAGGAAAAAGAAAAGATAAAATGTTTCCTCACAAACATCAGCCCAGCCTGCAGTAACCTAAACATGGGTAGATGTGGAAACACGCATGGAAAACTGCTCCTTCTTGGTTGAACAAGTCGTTAGTAGTTTTGAATCTTTCAGGCTTTCCCAGGCCCTGTACTTACCGCATCACCCATTCTGCACTCAGTCAACAAACATTTGAGTCAGCCAGGCACCATGCTGGGTGCTGAGGACACAGAAATGAGTAAGACACACCCCTGCCTTCAGAGTCAGTGGGGAAACTGACAAGGATCTCACACAGGCGTGAACCTAGTTCGTCATCACAAAACCTCCCGCGGAAAGCAGTTGTCATTATCTCTCCCTCTTGACAGGTGAGGCACTGACCGGTGACCCTGTCCAGCCTGTCACAAGCAGCGGCATCCTTGGATCTGTCTTCACACACCTAATCCCAAATGTCTCCGCTTCTCCATGCCACTCGAGACAAATGACATCCGCAGGAAAACAGTGTGGAGATTCCTCAAAAAATTAAAAATAGAGCTACCCTACGACCCAGCAATTGCACTATTAGGTATTTACCCAAGCGATACAGGTGTGCTGTTTTGAAGGGGCACATGCACCCCAATGTTTATAGCAGCACTCTCAACAATAGCCAAAGTATGAAAAGAATCCAAATGTCCATGGATGGATGAATGGATAAAGAAGATGTGGTATATACATACAATGGAGTGTTACTCGGCAACCAAAAAGAATGAAATCTTGCCATTTGCAACTACATGGATGGAACTAGAGGGTATCGTGCTAAGCGAAATTAGTCAGTCAGAGAAAGACAAATATCATATGACTTCACTCACATGAGGACTTTAAGATACAAAACAGATGAACATAAAGGAAGAGAAGTAAAAATAATACAAACACAGCGAGGGGGACGAAACATAAGAGACTCTTAAATATGGAAAACAAGCTGAGGGTTGCTGGAGGCGTCATGAGAGGGGGGATGGGCTAAATGGGTAAGGGGCATTAAGGAATCTACTCCTGAAATCATTGTTGCACTGCATGCTAACTAACGTGGAGGTCAATTTTTAAAAAATTAATTAAATAAAAATCTTTTTAAAAAGCGACATCCGCAGAATTCAGGGTTTCTTGGAAACTTGGAATGTGGCCACCTCAGAGGTCCGCTGTCACCCAGCCACGTGACTCTGACTATTGACCCAGGCAAAGTACACTGGATTGCAACACACCGGCGAGAAGCAAAGAACTCCTGCCTTCCCCACAGCCCTCCCAGGTCTGGAATCGGTCCAGGGCCACCTGCAGGGGCAGCTCGGAGCTTCCGGACAGCTCCAGGTGGAAGTTGAGTCTGGAAGTCCCTGGGCGTAGTGCACAGGGTGGGTGTCAGAAAGAGGGCAGGAGTGACGAGGAGCCCCACCTGCCTGCGGTTGTCCCAGAGGCTGCTTTCAACCTCTGCCGTCCTCTGAGAGGAGCAGAGAGAATGTGCATGCTTGCTCTGATCTCAGACCCCCCAACAGCCAAACCTCATTCTCCTAGCTTCCATTAGACGGCTGTGCCTTAAAGGTGATCCAGCAGGTCCTGGTAAGAACGCAGCGACGCTCAGTCTACACACACTAAATGAGCAAGCCATGTCCCCAAAATGCCACCACAGAAAAGGCTCTCCCTTTGGGTTTAATTATTTCTCTCTCCTAGCCCTCTTAAAACACTAGGCTTTCTTTCCAGATGGAAGAGACCAAGGCAGCGGAAAGTTTCTGGGGACCTTTAGAGACAGAGAGCCAAGACGGAGAAACCCAGCTGAAAGAAGGGGGAGGCGGGGAGAAGGGAGCTGAGAACATGCTTCCACCTTGGCTCACACCCGTCCTCGCCTCTCTCTTTCGGGCAAGACCCTGTGTTCTCTCCCCCGCCTGTCCCCTCAAATCCAGCCTCCACATGCCAGCCAGGTGGCGCTCTCCCAGGTGTGACTCTGAACACCTCCACCTCCTACTTCAGCCCCTCTGATGACACCACCATGATTCAAATAAAGTGCCGGCTCCTTCTAGGACCTGCTGCCTGCCCGTCTCCCCAGCCTCACCCGCTGCCACAGCCCCACAGACAACCTTCGCCCCAGCAAACCCAGTAGCACCGGCCCCTGCCTGCCGAGGCGCCTGCCAATGCCACCCTCTGGGCCATCTTGCTTCCCAGAGACCTTTCTTCTCCCCGCTCTTCATCCGGCCCACACAGCCTCCTACTTCAAAACTTACTTCATGTGTCACCACCTCCAGGAAGTATTCCCTGACTGCCCACCCCCCAGTATAATCAGACGTCCTTCCTCTCTGCTCTGTGTCTCAGTGTGGAGCTCAGCACACTGCCGGCGACTGAGACCCTCCTACTTATAATTTTGCTCAGCTCCTGAGTTCATTCGCGCCTCCATCCGTAAATTCGCCTTGCACCAACACTTAGGACTTCAATGTCACACACTCGCCCAACAGAAAACCGCAGGATTCATTGAATCTGGTAGTATGAGCAGCCCTAGTACGGTAGTATTTTTTTCCCCACAGACAGACATCCAGAGCGGAGGTGTCCTCAGACACTAAATAGTCCAAGGGAGCACTTCATGATTTGTTTGATTCCTAGGGAGGACGAGGAAGAGCCCAGGGCCCAAGCCCCATCTGCCCATGCGAGCCGGCCACGCCAGCCCTGGCGTTTCCCACCGCCTGACTCCTCTTTCAAGATCTGTGTCTCCCTACCTTGCGGTTTTGCCAGCAGACCCCCCAGGCCACCATGCTGGTGAGGTGGACTCATTTGTCTTGACTCTACGACCAAGGCCTCAAGGCACACGCCCGCAGCTGGGGCTCTATTGTCTAGTTCCAAAATGCTTCGTGAAGAGCGCATGTTGTCTCTTGCTCTAAGTTTTTTCCTCCATAATTTAAATGAACTAAAGCACTTTTTAAAAAAAGATTATTTTTTCCCCTACCTTTCGGATTAAAAATAATATAAGCTGCTGCCGTTCCCAAAATATCTCCTTTACCCTGGGGCCCAAGTGCTTTCAATCCTATCTTCAAGGCCCGCTCCTTCAAGACAGAGGTTTGCCTTTCCCAGGTGTTTTGTCGAGAGCAGTTACCTCTCCTCGCTGGGCCCCGCATCTTCGCCATCAGGCTGGAGCCAGGGGGTCCTTCTAAACTTCCAGTCCTTCTCCTTAAAACCGCGCAATTACTCCCACGGCTGTTCACGTGGCCTCCAATGTTCCACGTGCTCAGGGCCCGTGTTACTCCGCCAGCCCTGCCTCGCCCTCCTCATGCTGCCCTCTGACCCCTGCAAACTGGGTATCAGCTATCTCGAGCACGTAGATCACAAGTAGTTGTACCAACCCGAGCAATTCTTTTTTCTAGATCCACAGTAGAAAGCAAAACTAAAAACCCATTAGGGTTTTAACCCATTAGGCAGAAAGGTCTTATGACTCAAGTCCATAACCCAACGCCTAACTCCCTTACCTGGGGAAACGTGTTCACTGCATCCCACCCAACGATGGTGACGGAAGTGGCTGGAGGTGCTTTGATAAATTCCAAATTGATCAGAGCATAAAATACAGAGGTGGCCGTAAGTGTACTAATGTTTTACGGTGATGAAAAGGGAGGGGCATTTAGAAACTCAGTGTGTCATTTATTCACTTATTCAACAAATACATGCCAACTGTGTGCCAGGAGCATGTCACAAGCTCCATACTCGGCGTCCAGGCTGCCCAAACACCATCCACCAGGAGGCTGAAGAACCCAATTCTTTTGAAAAGAGCAGGGGCCAGGTAAGCCAGTGGAGAGAAGCCTCCTTGTAGCTTTGATTCCTCTCAATGTAGCTTTAATGCTCCTCTACTCTCTGCTTCATCTGCTCTGATCCAAACTTCCCGCTTCTTCCCAAACCTTTCCCAAGCCACCTCAGGACCATCGGAACTGAAGACGTCCCCTACGTTTTCAGCATCTTCAGGGAGACCTCCTCCACCTTCTTCAGTGACACCTTCTTCACTTCCCCTGAGGGCACTGTCCTCCGACTCGCATTCGGGTCGAGGTTGTTCAGTCTCCCTCACCCACAATGTCAGGGCCACACTGTCCCAGAAATACAACACTCCACACTCTTGTGTCCACATGCCTGTTCCTTTGAGACCCAAACCCTCTGGTTCCTTCCTTTCCTCTTCTCGTGGCTGGCCGGGGCAGAGCTGACTTCTCTCCTGGGTCCCCTGAAGCTTCCGATCAGGTCCTGGCTTCCTCCTGAGTTATTTCAGTTGTTCCGCAGACAGTCGTCCCAATACCCACACGTCCCATTTCCTTCATTCCATCACCACGACCATCATCTCTAATCCACTTCAGCCAGGTTCCTCCAGAAGCCGATCCCGAGATGAAGACTGGTTTGCAAGCAATCTGTTTAGGAAGTGCTTCCAGGAGAAGGCCGCGAGGGCGCAGAAGGGAAGGGTAAGAAACCACGAAAGAGCGTGACTCCAGCCGAAGCCCTGTCCCCTGAGCCCAGAGGAGCTCTGCAGCAACTTCTCCAAGTTTGTCCCACCTTGAGGCCAGGGAGCTAGGCGTTCCTACTCCTACGCGGTCAGTCATGGCTACAGAAACCCCCGGAGGGACATAAATGCCCAGGAGCATCCTGGTCAGAGGCACTAGTAGACCCAGAAAAAAATCTCCTGAAAAGGGACTCTTCGTAGGATCAAGCTACAAGGGGAGAAGCACACGGACTCCGGAGGAGGGGTGCACGGGGCCAGGAACACGGATCTGGAAGAGCCGGAGAAGCAACGATGGTCTCCCCTGCCCCTGCCTCTTCCTATGGCCACGTCCTGAGCCCCATCCTCGCGAGAAATGCCCCCGCCTCAGAAATACTCCAGTAAAGAAACCCACTTCTGGGACGCCTGGGTGGCTCAGTCAGGTGACCGCTGGATTTCACCTCAGGTCATGATCTCGCACTGTGTGAGTTCGAGCCCCGCATCGGGCTCTGTGCTGATGGCTCAGAGCCTGGATCCTGCTTTGGATTCTGTGTCTCCCTCCCTCTCTCCTCCTGGCTGCTCATGATCTGTCTTTCAATAATGAATAAACTTTAAAAAAAAAAAAGAAACTCCCTTCTGACCGGAGCATCCTATCCACGTAATCACCCCTACGACACGTCCCGCCTCTACCTCTCACCCTCTGTCGTGCCCCCCACCCACCCCGTGATTTCTTCCTTCCCTGCCCACCTTAGATGTCAGGATCAACACTTCACTCTCCAGCTAACAGACTCAACTCTCTTTCCTTCTGTCCTTTCCTGGAGCCACCTGGAGCCGCCCCCTTCTTTGCTATTCCTTCTCTCTGCTCAGACACCACATCCAGGCTGCTGGACGCCGCTGGGAAATCGAACAGCCTTGGGGATTGCTGCCACTTGAACCCCATGGCTTCCTTTCTGAGCTGGCCCTCGGTGCCACACGGCAAGCTTCCCTGCCTCCCTGCTCCGAGACGGCTGTCAGGACAAACGTCATGAAGATATTAGGTGTATCTTCCTGTACATAAACCTGAAATCGTATATAACAATCTCCTGCAAGATAGCTATCTACTTTGTGAAAGGATTTTCTGGGGAAAGCATTTGAACGGCAAGCTCCGGGTAGAGCTAGTATGGGCTTTGGTTTATTTCTATATTTGTTTAAGAACAAACTGTTTGTGTAGAATGAGCTGTACCCTTACTTCGCCCTTGTCGCAGGGTCACTGAGATGGAGTCTCAGCGCCCCAGTACCTTGCACTTTGCAAGCAGCCTCAGCCGCCTGCATTTCCACGCTCCCGGCTTGCTCGGGAGTCACTAAAACCTCCTACCAAAAAAAAAAAAAAAACTTGGATGGGAAAAAATTTTCAGATGGTGCTCCCTTCGCCGTGCCTCCTGTCGCCAAAATGAACAAGATCCATCAAGGGGAGAAAACGGTGTCTACAAAACACCCCGCAAAATGGCTTTGCCTTTTAGCATCACCCTCTGGGTACTTCCCCCTTAGCGCAGCTCTGCGAATGCAGTATCTGCAGTATCGGGCTGCTGACATCAGCAACATTCCCGTGATTTGCCGTAAATGCAGCCATCAGAGGCTGGGAGTGAGTGCAGGAGGAGGAAGGGAGAAACCCTAAAAGGGAAAAGAATACCCACGTTGTTCCTCAGGAGGCTGGGGTGACAGTGATGTAGCAAACTTACTGGTCCATTTCTCTGAAGACTGAGAATTGTTTGCAAATACTATTAATAGCTCTAATTAGTGAAGTCTTCAAGGAATCAAAGGACTTCCCTGAAAGATTGGGGAAGCGCATCTAAAAAGGCAGGGAAGGGATTCTTCAGTAAACCAGCATGCCTAGGTTTGGGGACACAATGGGGTATTCCTGATGAAGCCAGGAATCCCTGCTGCCAAGGGGATCCGAGGGCTGACCTCGGGCTCCAGGGGAATTTTCCAAGCAGTGAGCTGCCGAATGTAAGCTGGGCCTTCTAGCCAAACCACGACGTCACTCCGCCCCCAAAACAGCTGCAGTCCTCTCTCAGTAATAATCCCTCCTGCCGGAGGGTAAATCCCTCTAGGTGCCCCTTGCACTGGACCCTTGGCCTCTAAATCTTCCATAGTCCCAAACCCAGGGCACAGCATATAATAAGAGCGCGATTAATGTTCACGAAAGGGACTCAACAAACGTTGGTCAAGTGTCTAGTGCTTCGGGCATCAGCAGGCGAAACGCGATGGCGCAGAAGCCTGGTGTCCAGGAGCTCAGCAGGTGGAAAGATGGATGGATTGGGCGGGGCGGTCTTCACCTCCACTCCCGTGTCATTCAGAAAAGGCCCGGCACTCAAGGGTCAAGAGAAGGCACCCGAAATCTCAGACGGTCAACAGATCCCTGCTGGTGCCTCAACTGCCCCCCGAGAAAGAGCTCATAAAGCAGCGTGTAGAGAAGGTCGCTTTGGCATCATTTACAAAAGTTAAATTCCTCTTCCATGCTACCACCTTCTCATGGATCCTTAGACCCACACCTGTTACCCAGGCAACCTCTCTACGTGGTGGGTTAGTAGCAATGAAGCGGTCACCAAAAACATAATTCCTTTCAAGGAACCCCCTGGTTGTAAGAACCATAGGACACGATTCAAAAAACCTACAACCAAAATACAAATCGGTGAATACTGGCACATAGTACGGCTCCATAAACTGGTGCAAAATAAAAGTGCTCCATTCAGCTTGCTGTGTAAACAAATGTTAGGTAGGGATGCAAAACCCAGGAGAAAAACCACCAGAGAAAAAAAAAAATTTTCATTGACAGTTAAACCTAACCTTTGGGTTCTCAGCTTTTAACCAAGGAATATAACCTTCATAGAAAATCCAAGCTGACAGGCGCCCAGGTGACTCAGTCGGTTAAGTGTCAGGCTTCAGCTCAGGTCATGATCTCATATTTCGTGGGTTCGAGCCCCGCATCTGGCTCCGTGCTGACAGCTCAGAGCCTGGAGCCTGCTTCCGATTCTGCGTCTCCCCCTCTCTCTGCCCCGCCCCTGCATACGCTCTGTCTCTCTCTCTCAAAAACAAATGAACATTAAAAAAAAATTTTTTTTAAAGAAAAGAAAATCCTAGCTGATACGTAATGCTTCATACACTTTGGATTCAACCTCTACTTAATTGCTTTGAAGTTGCCTCTAAAGAGATCATTTGAAATAGAGTCTTTTGGTTATGACTCTTCTGCTTCATAGAAAGGAGGAGAAAAAGGGCATAGAAATTGTTATAATGAATTAAAAGAGTGAATGACACAACCCGGCTATCTTGGAATTTGTGGGCATTCCCAAGAGTTCTCTGCCATTTAAAGATTCTTAATGGCCCCTCAGACGCCAGTTGCATTCAAGCTGCTATTACTGGGCGGTGCCGAACTCAGCAAAGCCATCTGCTCCACAGCCACAGGGCTGAACTGGGTATGTCATGGAGTTAGCCCTTGGTTCTTCCAACACAGCCAGACGTGCCACAGCCCTTAATTCACTGAAAACTTCCCCGCGAGGCCCATTTCATGACATTCTCGAAGTAGTTACCAGGGTAGTGTCCTTTCGCTCTTTTCCACTAACAGCTAACGTTCCCCACAGCACAGAAGGTGGTTTCTCTCATTTAATGAGTGCCTACTATGTGCTCAGCACTCTGTGACATGCTCGAAGGGAACTTAAGAGAAGCATCAGCTATCACCAGAAAGAAAGGTCCTCCAAGGTCGGCAGTTCTTACTGGTCCTGGTGACTCAACCCAGAAGCAGACCATATGGTAGCTTCTACATGACCGTCTAGTTAGGATAGGGTTGCTCGATTTGAGAGTGTGCTAAAACTCACATCACAAAATATTCACCATTTTAACCATTTTAAAGCGTACAACTCAATGTACGATTTGCGAGATCTCAATTTGCGAGATTCAGCAAATAAAAATGCAGGGCGCCCAGTTAACTTTGAATTTCAGGTAAAAAAAAAAGAATTTAGGATAAGTATATCCCATGCAGCATCTGGGATATACTTATACTTGAAAAAATTATTCTCTGAAATTCAAATTTAACTGAGTGTCCTGCACTTTATCTGGCAACCCTAAGTCAGAGGGACAAAAGGAACACAACCAGTCGAATACCCAACACAACCAGCCAAAAATGTAGGTAAGTACTACACTGGGTGATACCAATCGTAACACCATATAAAAACAACCAGGCTCCCACCCCTGGCACCCTACTGCAACCGCTCTTCGCGGGACCCCCACCACCTCCACCTTGCCAGATCCAGGGCACACCATCATGGCCGCCTTCGACTCAGCCTCCACAGAACTCCACACACAGGCCTCGCTCCTTAAAACGCTCTCACTCTGGGCCTCTTGACACTCCAGTCTCAAGATTTTCCTCCATTCTGTCTGGTTGGGTCTTTTGAAATCCACTCTACAGATTCCTCTTCCTAAAAACTGTGTAAACAATGGACTTTCGTGGGGCTCATCCCTGCACCCTTTCTTCTCTGTATTCTCCCCATGACTGATCTCTTTCGGGAGCCGGGGTTTCAAGTGCCCCCCACTTGCTGATGACTCCAAGATCGTTACGCCCAGGGAAGCAGCAGGGAGAGGCCAGCAGGAGGCAACTCAAGAATGGGTGTGCAAAAGTCACAGGAGTCGCAGGCATGCCGTGTCCAAGGGGATAAGCTGAGCCAGCACTGGAGGCGTCCAGTGCCCCCTGCTGCTGAAGAACGAGGGAGCTCTGGGGGCGGCTCGGGTTACAGGGGTACTGATATCTGGGTCACCACGGCCATCACCGTACAATCTGGGCCACTTACAACCGGAACAGAAGCCAAGTTTTTAATGAAGACGAACTCAAACTCATCCTCATGGGCTACACAGAGGGCCGGGTAGCCACTACTCAAGGGGCCAACCTAGCTCTGTGTATACGCCAAGTGAGTGTGGCTTCAGAACGCTCAAGGCCAAGGCCAGGCCTGGATTCAGTAGCTGCGGGAGCCCTTCACCCAAATAGTGGCATTGCAATGTGCGTCACTAGAAACTGGAGTCAGAAAAGAGAGAAAATCATTTGCGAGGAAAGGGCCTCTTGGGAAAACCGTCCTGGACTGTAGGGGGGAGGGGAGACTGTTTCTTCTGAGAATAAACTTCAACTCCTGAAAACCTGTGCTCTGACTTCCAGCCTCATATATGCAAGTCACTGGCTTATCTCAATTTCCTCTCCCACTTAGTTTGTCCAAATTCTCTCCCAGGATGGTATTAATAACCACCCAGTTTGCTCAAGTCAAATGGTCAGATCCCAAGAGGCAACCTCACTTTGGCCTCCCTGTTCCTCCCACTCTCCCAGAGTTCTGTTATTTCCACCTCCAGGGAGACCAAGAAATGACCTCTGGCCCTCCTTCTGCCTCCCACAGCACTGGCCTGGGCCACCATCTCTCTGCTGGGCTTGCCGCTCTATGGTCATTCTCTGCACAGGTGTCAGAAAACACTTTCACGGGAACCCTCTTGCACAGGTTGGTGGGAATGCAAACTGGTGCAACCACTCTGGAAAACAGTGTGGAGGTTCCTCAAAAAATTAAAAATACAGCTACCCTGGGACCCAGCAACAGCACTTCTGGGAATTTACCCAAGGGATGCAGGAGTGCTGATGCACAGGGGCACATGCACCCCAATGTTTATAGCAGCACTTTCAAGAATAGCCAAATTATGGACAGAGCCTAAATGTCCTTCAACTGATGAATGGATAAAGAAGATGCGGTTTATATATACAATGGAATACTGCTTGGCAATGAGAAAGAACGAAATCCTGCCATTTGCAACAACATGGATGGAACTGGAGGGGTTAGGCTGAGTGAAATAAGTCAGTCAGGGAAAGGCAGATACCATATGTTTTCACTCATATGTGGAACTTGAGAAATTTAACAGAAGACCAGGGGGAAAAAGAAGGGGAGAAAAAAGTTACAAACAGAGAGGGAGGGAGGCAAACCGTAAGAGACTCTCAAATACAGAGAACTGTTGATGGGGGCGGGGGAGAGGGGACAAGGGGTGACGGGCACAGAGGAGGGCACTTGTTGGGACGAGCACTGGGTGTTGTATGGAAGCCAATTTTAAAATAAATTATATTTAAAAAAATAAATAAAGGACTTTGGGAGTTAGGATAAGAAAAAAAAAGAAAACACTTTCGAACATAAATCATGCCACCTCCCTTGCTCTCAAACCTTTCAGTGCTCCTGCCGTTGCACCCAGATAAAAGGCAGGTCCCCTACTATGGCCCCCGAGGCCTGACAACAGACCCCCTTCCCCGCATCCCGGCCTTCCTTCCCTTGACACAGCGTCTTCTTCCCCCCACTCTTCCCATGGCGGGCTCCTGCCCATCTTTTGGGTCTCGGTTTAAGCGTTACCATCTCAGAGCGGTCTTTCTGGACCACCCTAAATAGCCCGTCCCCATCTTTCTCTAGCCCTGCAGGAATCACGATGGCAGTTACACCATTTGCTCGTTTACTGTTGATCTTAGCCATCCTCCCCAGCACCTGCCCCATAGACTATCAACTCCGAGGGCAGAGGTCTTGCTCATTTGGTTCACTTTTATACACACGGTGCCTGGCACACAGCACCTGCACACGGTAAGCATTCAATAAGTACTCTGAATGAATACACGAAGCCAAGGAAGAGGTTTATTGTATAATTATACCAAAGTATACCAAAACCAATAATATAATTTTTTTTTACCTAAAGGGCATCCTAAGTACCAGCTGGTCTCTAACACCCTCAGCTAGAGGATATAAGCATCTTGTTCAAGGCAAGCAGTGACACCAGGTTACAAGACTGGTATCCCTCTAATTCTTGTTTGTTTGTTTTTTTATCAAGTTTTTAAAAAAATGTTTATTTATTTTGAGAGGAAGAGAGTGAGCACATGAGCAGGGGAGGGGCTGAGAGAGAGGGAGAGAAGGAATCTATGAGATCCTGACCTGAGCCGAAATCAAGAGTCAGAGGCTTAACGTACTGAGCCACCCAGGCCCCTGTGTGCATCTAAAACCCATGCTCCATCCAGACGCCCTGCTGCCTTCACGCTCGGTTATAAGAAATTCTTTGAAAGAGCAGCTCGACCCGCGACTCTGTATTCACTCGAGAATTTAACTTGAGTTTTCAATTTGGTACTAATAAATCCTGCCATAATCCCAAACTTCAATCCTTGGGGTTCAGGACTGGATTTCACCCACTAGGAACAGAGGGGAAAGGCCAAGGCATGGGAGATGCCTACGTCGTGGGCACAACCCAAAACAGAACAGCAAGCAGCCGCCATTTAGTCACCGGTGTAAAGGTGAACTACATCTCTCTGCGGATTGCGGCACGCTGTCTCAAACCAGCTCTCTTTTCATTCCTAGGCGCTCACCAGAATTGCCCTAACCTGAGAGCACTGAAGGTACACAGATGCACTCCTTTGTAAATGACAGCACATAGTATCTCCTTTCTTAAAATTTTATGTTTATTTATTTTCGAGAGAGAGAGAGAGCAGGGGAGAGGCAGAGAGAGAGAGGGAGACAGAAGATCCCAAGCAGGGTCCGCACTAACAGCAGAGAGCCTGACGTGGGGCTCGAACCCATGAACCTCGAGATCATGACCTGAGATGAAACTGGACGTTTAATCGACTGAGCCACCCAGGCACCCCAATACCTTCTTTTTTTTGATTTTTTTTAACGTTTTTATTTATTTTTGAGAGACATAGAGACAGAGTATGAGCAGGGGAAGGGCAGAGAGAGAGGGAGACACAGAATCAGAAGCAGGCTCCAGACTCTGAGCTGTCAGCACAGAGCTTGACGCGGGGCTCGAACTCACAGACTGTGAGATCATGACCTGAGCTGAAGTTGGCCGCTTAACCCAGGCACCCCCCCAATACCTTCTTATTCTTACCACCTTGAAGCCTGCCATCAAGCCCTCCCGTTCTTAAGAATCAACAGAGGCTGGAATCCATGACCTCCTGACAGGACTGCCACATTGCACAACTCCAGGAAATGCCATTCACGGTTGCGCAATACACAACCTGCACAGCTGTCCACGGCGGCCCTACCACTTAAGGCCTACTTCAGCTCGGTCAAGTTTGTGATTGCCCTACGATTTGGACATGAGCTAAAAAAAATGTTCTTGTGCCAGAAAGTTCACATTTCCTTCATCACAAGCAAACAATTGCTGGGTACTTCTATCAGACTCTGCAGTCTGCTAAAGAAGAAGGTGATTATCACACTTCAAGGTTTCTTAATCACTTTCCATCAAGAAAACTTGATACGAAAAGGTAAACTGAAAACAAAGATCACGGTAAGATCACTCTTTCTGGGACCTATCTACATACTAAATCAGTCAGGATAACCCAACAGACGTAAGATCTAAATCAAACCAAAAGTCTTTTAAAAATGGAAGAAACTGTCTCTCCCTTTTCTATGACTTTTAGTTTTACGGATTTGTGCTTGCATGGGCACATTAAAGGTTATGTTCCACAGCAGATGCTAATGCAGATCTTGCCAGCAGAAAAGACTAGCTAGTGACTGAGATCTTGAGGCTGGAATTAAGACAACAACAGTGGTACCACTTACGGACCAAGTCTGTGCACTAAAAATAGCCAAGGGGGATGAGGAATAGACCAGAGATGTCCAAACTTTTCAAACAAAACCCTTCCATCTCAAGGAAAGGTTGTGTTCTAAAAGTGTGAATTTTAAGTAGAAATTCAATTGAACTGAATAAAATTCAAACTTTAAGTGGAAAAGATAGGCACGAATGCAAAATTTCCTTTGAAGGAAGGTGTCCGGTAAACCTTCCAAACACAAGATCTGAATCAAACTGGACTTCCTTCAAATGAAAGGGTTTTGTTCTCAAAGTGCGAATTTTGAGTGGAAATTCAACTGAACTGAATAAAATTCAAACTTTAGGTGGAAATTATTTAGACATAGATAGAGATGTAAAATTCCATTTGAAGGGAGGATTTTAGCGCCGCCTGGGTGGCTCAGTCGGTTGAGCGTCTGACTTCGGCTCAGGTCATGATCTTGTGGTTCGTGGGTTCGAGCCCTGCGTCGGACTCTGTGCTGACAGCTCAGGGCCTGGAGCCTGCTTCGGATTCTGTGTCTCATCTTTCTCTGCCCCTTCCCCACTCACGCTCTCTCTGACTCTCAAAAATAAATAAACATTAAAAAAAATTTGAAGAGAAGATTTTGTTCTAAAAGCCTAAATGCCTTTCAGCTATTCCACACTATTCTTGGATATTGTATATTATATTATGCAGTGGAAGCAAAATATGTTAAATATTAAATACATATAAATGTTATATTATTATATAGTACATTGTGTTTTATAGAGGAAAGGAGAGGAGAGGGGAGGAGAGGAGAGGAGAGAAGTGGAGAGGAGAGGAGAGGCGAGGAGAGGAGAGGGTAGGATAAAACAATATAATATAATGTCAAAGCGAGCTGTAATGGCTGGAATTTTGACGAGGACCCCAAAGTCATATGAGCTTTGCCTCCTTCTCAGTCTCTACACTCAGCCCCAAGACCTCCTTAGGACCCAGAAGACTCACGGAACATGAATGGAAACCAAGAATCTGGAAGAAAAAGCACCGAAGGGAGGATCCAGAACCTGGGCTCTCGGCTCAGCTCTCTGCTCCCCTGCCCTGTCACCTTCAGCATGCACTGTGGGTGCAGAAGGCCTGGTACAAATGCTGGCTTGTGTCACATAACCTCTCCACCACGCTCTTCTGTATACAGAGGGAACAGTGACCTGCCTCAGGGGGTTACACTGCCAATTAAACGGTATCATCTTCATCGGGTGCTTACTATATTGAACGGACGTAGTGCTTAAGAATTGCGAGTTGTGATAATAATTAATGCATTAGATCAGGTCTGTAGGATGGGAGCGTTGAATACAACGCTAACTGAATACGTTTGCATTAAATGCATCTTGTGTCTTGTTGCGACTGGTTTTATTGTAACTATCGTTGGGGATTGTCACTGGCTCTCTTCCTCTCCAGGGACCAGTTCACTGAAAGTCAACTGTAATTCATATTCACCTTTTGGCTTGTAGGCTCCTTGCAGTATCTGGGTTTGCCCCCAGAGCAATTAGGGTCTTGCACGGAGTCAGTATTCCTTAAGTGAATGAAAGTTCACCAGTCCCTGACAAACCAAAATTCTAGTACAACGAAGGCCAAGAGCAATCAAGTCCTTTAAGAAATAAATGAGACCCTTACTTCAGAGCCCGTCCAAAACTTAGAAGTCCACTGGATGCTTTAAGCCAATGGGCCGTCTGTTAAGCCTCAAGACAGACGGCAATTTTCCAAAACTGGTCACAACATCTCCTGTCCTGCATGCTCTGTGTACCAAGAGACTCTGATACTCCTCTCATGACATGAAATCTATGCTCCCTCTCCTTGAATCTGGACAGGCTTGTGACTGAGGCAGAAGTGGCCTCCAAAACATTCATGAAAGACCACACCGCTTCTTCCTGGTTCTCTTAGGGTACACACTCTTAGAACTCAGCTGCCATGCTGTGAGGCAGCCCAAACGAGGCCATCTGGAGAGGCCACGTGGCGTGGTCCTGTGTTAGCGCTCCAGCCAACGGCCAAGTTAAGACCCCAGCTGAGAGTCAGCACCAACTACCATCACATGAGTGAAGATGACCCCAGTTGATTCCACTGCTCCCCACAGGCCATCAATACCCATAGCCTTCCCAAGCGAGGCCCCCCCTAGACTTTGTGGAGCAGAGATAAGCCATCCCTAATGACCCCTGCCTGATTTCCTAAACGCAGAATCTATGAGTATAATAAAATACTTGCTTTGTGTCAGTAAGTTGGAGGGGGTTGTTATACAGCAATAGGAACAGAAACAGATTTTAATATATATTACAGTAGAGGAATTGTTTATAAAATTGAATCATGGCACAAACCAGGAAGACAACCCAAGCATCCTATCCACTGACTAATAAACAGGTCAAAACAAGACTCTAAAACTATACTCTTATTATAACATACCTTATTCTTTCATCTGTGGAAATGCGTCGCACAGAGCAAATCCAATGAACGGTAACACTAAAATCGCTAGAGAGTATTATACTAAGTGAAGTCAGTCAGAGAAACACAAATACCATATGATTTCACTCATATGTGGAATTTAAGAAACAAAACAAATGAACAAAGGAAGAAAGAAAGAGGTAAACTGGAAAGAGACTCTTAACTACAGAGAACAAACTGTTACTGGAAGGGCGGGGTGGGTTAATTGGGGAATGGGTACTAAGGATGGGATGGGTTAATTGGGTAATGGGTACTAAGGAAGGTACTTACAGTGATGAGCACCAGTGTTGTATGTAAGTGATGAGTCACTGAAGCTAATATTACACTGTATGTCAACTAACTGGAATTTCAATAAAAACTTGGAAATAAATAAATAAATAAAATCATGACTGTGTGTTGATTGACAACTAGAGTTGTCCCATGCTCTATTCCAGGTACTTCACAGGTGTTAACTCATTTAAACCTCGAAATAACCCTATGAAGTAGGCACCAGTATCACCCTACTTTACAGATGAGCCAACGAAGCTCAGGACTAAATTCACTTGCCCAAGGACACACCCCTAGCGACCGGCGGGGCTGGGATCTGAATCCAGCGCTCCGGTCCCAGGAGGGGGGATCTTCTGCAGTGCACGCGGGCGGCTCTCCAAGCCGTAAGCCCTGCCAGACAGAATCTCTGCGAGGCGGTTAGCACGGTGCTTGGCACGGTCAACACTCAATGTTGACATAATTTAGATCGCCACATTTTCTAAAGCAAAAATGGTGTCCTTCTAAAGCCACATAAACACCTCCCACATCATGTTTCGCTCCTCGTGCGTCTCACAGATGACGTCCACGTTTTCATCCCCAGCACTGACCTTTTCCCAGAACTCGTGGATTTAACAGTCTACCCAGTTTCTCCGCTCAGATGTCCAATTAGCCTCTCAAATTTAACACGGACATAATTTAAAAGAAAAGTCTTGTTTTCGCCCACAGGCATACCCTGAGAGTGCCTCTCTCCCAGTCTCCCCGTCTCGGTGAGTGGCACTCACCGCCTTTCGTTCACCCAGGAGCTCAGCCGAAAAGTCCAGAGTTAACAGTGGTTCTGCTCTGCCCTGGCTGCGTCGGCCAATCCGGCGGCCAATCCAGCCAACTCTTCCAAGCGGATACTGATTTCCACCACTTCTCCCCACCCTCGTCTGGTGCACATCCCTCCCCCTCCCTGTCCTAGCACCCAGGCTGCACCACGGCATCCCACCCAGCCAGCCCATTCACCAAGCAGCAGCCGGCTTGACTTCTTTCTACAATGTAAAGTCAACCCCTCCACTCCCTTGCCTCCAGAGGATTCCCATTACGCCCCAAAGAGCATCTAAAGTCCCTTTTGTAGTTCTCCCCGGTTTAGCCACTGCTGCCCCTCCATCCTTAGCTCCCCATCAATACCCTTCAGCCACACTGGTCTTCCAGTGTTTCCAAGTTAGCTCCCACCTCTAGGACTTCGCATTTGCTGTTCCCTCTGGCTGGAACATTTTTGCCCAGATCCTGGCAGGGCAGCTCCTTGTCAATGCTCAGCACTCCACTCCATGTCACCTCCTCGGAGAGGCCCCCCTCCTCTCCCACCCCGCTGCAGAAAGGCCAGTCCCCTGCAGTCACTCTCCAGTCCCCTGCCTGATTTTTGTTTTCTTCACAGTTGAAACTGTATCACAAGCGGAAATCACCTTTTTTTAATGTAAACTTTTTAATGTTTATTTATTTATGAGAGAGAGAAAGAGAGGGAATGGGGGAGGAGCAGAGAGAGAAGGAGACACAGAATCTGAAATAGGCTCCAGGCTCTGAGCTGTCAGCACAGAGCCTGACACGAGACTTGAACTCACAAACCACGAGATCATGACCTGAGCTGAAGTCAGATGCCCAACCGACTGAGCCACCCAGGAGCCCCGCTGAAACCATCTGCTATACTTATTTGCTTGTTTACTATGTGTCATCCCCACTGGAATCTAAACATCCGGAGTATCAGATTTAGTATATTGTGTTCCTTGCTGCCTCTCAGCACCTAGATGGGTGTTGGACAAAATGAGCGAACCCCTTTACTGGACGATAAATCCCTGGCAGTCAGGAACTAGTAATTACTCCACGTTCTATCACAAATTCTGAGCCCAGTTTCTTTCCCAAAGTCTGTCTATAGACAGCGAAAGAAAGCAATCGGGAGGGGAAGGAGGGAAGAGCGGGAGGGAGAGAGAGGGGGAGAGAGAGAGGAAGAGAAGAGGGAAAGCCAGCCACAGCACAACATCGAATTGCTCTGATTTGTGGATTTTACAGACGGAGTCTCACAAAGAGCCAAGCATTTAATCCCACATAGGATGCATTTAATCAGTCATCATTATTGAAAAATAATCACTTCAAATCAAGACTGTCTTTTTTTTTTAATTTTTTTATGTTTATTTATTTTTGAGACAGAGAGACAGAGCACAAGAGGGGGAGGGGCAGAGAGAGAGAGAGACACAGAATCCGGAGCAGGCTCCAGGCTCTGAGCTGTCAGCACAGAGCCCAACTCGGGACTCGAACCCACAGACCGTGAGATCATGACCCGAGCCGAAGTCGGACGCTCAACCGACTGAGCCACCCAGGCGCCCCTCAAGACTATCTTAAAAAGTCAGAATGTGGGGCGCCTGGGTGGCTCAGTCGGTTGGGCGGCCGACTTCGGCTCAGGTCATGATCTCGCAGTCTGTGAGTTCGAGCCCCACGTCGGGCTCTGTGCTGCCGGCTCAGAGCCTGGAGCCTGCTTCCGATTCTGTGTCTCCCTCTCTCTCTGCCCTTCCCCTGTTCACTCTGTGCCTCTATGTCTCTCAAAAATAAATAGACATTAAAAAAAAAAAAGTCAGAATGTATGGATGCCCTTACTATATCTGCCCCAATTTGACAAGCATCTTCCTGCTAGCCAATCTGTGAATGTGTCTAAAGTGCAATGACTTCTAAGCTCAGGCGTATAGGCAGAGGGGTGGGGAGAGAGAAGTTGTCCCAGGAGTAAATGAAGATGTAGAAATGCTAACCCTACCCCAAACAGCCTGCCCCTCCGGCAGGAAAAGTTCCTTGCTACCACCTCTGCTCAGAGCAGGGGAGGCACCAGCACTTACCCACCTGCACATTTCAGCCCCATCCTAGACCCTGGGTGGGCCCTCTGGAAACTCCTCCCTCTTCTCCCCATCCTACGTGGTCCGGGTGAGCTGTGGCGGGTCACCCTAGCGCCCAGCAACTGGGTTCATTTCATTATAACACCACCCAGTCTGGAGGCCAACCGTCCCCCTGCCTGTGCCCTTCATGCAAAAGTTCCATTTCCACTGAAGGAAATTCTGGCAAAGATCAAGAATAATATGGCCTTTAATATTCAAATGCTTCCCTCAGATTCGCTTGAATGTCCTTCTTTTTTGCCCTTTAAAATCACCAGGTGGTTTCTATATTAATCACTAAAGAGGGACTTCACCGGGCTCTTCTAGTCCCGCACTGCCTCAGCTTGAAGCAGGACCCCATTAGCACAATGACAAATGGTCTTGGGAAGGATCAGTTCGGTGGGATGATGAACACATGCTATTACATTCTCCTGAAGACAACCAACATCTGCCCAATGGTCAGGGCCATGAACTTGCAGCGGTGGACCACGATCGGGATGGGAGAGAGGCAGCGTTGGCCTCTCCTGGGAGCTCTGCCCACTGGTCCCGGAAAGCAGCTACTTGTCAACCTCTGTTAGGAAAAGAGCCAGAGGGACACCCATGTCCCCTTCCAGGGGCAATATATAATCCAGTAATTAATCACAGAGCAGAGGATGAAACAGACCCGGGCTCATGTCACTAGCTATGTGACTTCAGGGAAAAGTACTTAAGCTTCCTAAGCTTCAGTATTCTTATCTTCAAAATGGGAATAAAACCTTCCGCTTAATGCTCTTATGACACTTCAGCAAGACGTTTCACCTAAGGTGCCTAACGTCCACCTGGCGTACAGTGAATAATAAATGCCAACTGCCATGATTATCACTACTACCATCATTATCATTTATCTAGTTTGGTATAAGCATGGTATCTTACTCATTTTTTATGCCCAGTCCAAAGCAAAGGGTTTGGTGCACTGTGGATACTCAATTTTTAAGATAATCAGTGTGGTAGGCAGAATAAAGGTTCCCTAAAGATTGTCCACACCCTAACTCCCAGGACCTGTAAAATGTAACCCTATGTGACACAGGGACATTGCAAATGTGATTAAATTAAGGATATGGCATGGAGAGATTATTCTGGATTATCTGAATGGGCCCAATGTAATCACAGGGGTCCTAACACGAAGGGGGGGGGGCAGAGGCAGAGAAGGAGATGTGAGGACAAAAGTGAAGGTCGGAGTGGTGTGGCCATGAGCCAAGACGCTGGAGTGGGCAAGGACAGGATGCTCCCTTACAACCTCCAGAAGGAATGCAGCCTTGCTGACCTCTTGATTTTAGCCCCACAAAGCCAATTCTGAAGCCTGACCTACAGAACAATTCGGTAAGAAGTCTGTATTGATTTAAGCCACCCAGTTTAAGGTAGTTTGTTACAGCGACAGGACAGCAGCACCGTCCGTGACATGTCCCGGCTGCTGGCTCCGTGCCAGGTGGTACGCATTATGTCCAGCGCGGAGGTTTCATTCTTGCCCCAATTTTACAGATGGAGAAACCGAGGCCGGGGGGAATTAGGGAATCTGCCCAACACCCAGGAAAAACAGATGCAGGAGGACTGACCTGCAAAGCACTATGTGCGAAGAAGAAAACCCTTACAGAAAAAAAAAAAAAACTTAATAGAAAATTCTTACTGGTTTTCCTGCCAGGAACAAAGCCCTAAGCTACAGGGCCACAAGAAAATGATGGAACTATTTCGGCAGGTTGTGCCGTTGCTATTTTCAGAGGCGGATCTTTCCATTCACAGGAAAAAGGCACCCACAAAGCAAGTTTGTGCGGAAGCTTCTAGGGCAGTGTCTGGAGACCAGGACGCAGGTGAGCTGGCATAACTATGTACCAAAAAGGAGTCCATTATCTCGGCCTGACCAGCGGGCATCTGCAGCAGAAATGGGCAGCACCAACTTTATCTTCATTCCCACACGACTCACACAGACTGTTGTTTTCACCAAAAAGTCATGAACGAGCCAAACCCGGCAGAACTGTAAAAAGTGAGACCCTCTCCTTGCCACAGACACCATGGCTGGCTTTCCCAGGCATGGTGATTTCCAAACTGTGTCCAGGAGCCAGCCGGGAGCACCTGCCTTCACTCCCTACCTCACCCACATGTGTCGCCATGGCTGTCTGCTTCATACATTGGATTGTCCTGCGAGGTTTCATTCGGAGAAAGGGTTTCTCTGCCACAATGCCGTGGGAGGTGGGGCTTTTCCTGTTCCCTCGGGTTTATACTGAAACCCCAGAGCAGAAACCTGAGCATGTAGTTAGGCAGAAATTGCTAAGTTGAGGTCCAACTGGTTCTGAAACCACCTGCTGCTTCCAACCCATGTAAGAGAATTCACTGGAGAAAAGGCGTTTCTTAGAGAAAACACAGCATTGGGGAGCACGGCGGCAGAGAAGCAGCCAGAGAACTGCTCAGAGAGATCAGAGTGGTTGGCAGAAGAGGGTCCAGAGGGTCCCGGCACCTCGGACCCCCAGCTGCGTGCCTGCTGAGCTGCAAACTTCATAGGTCTGCCTTGCGCCGTTCCAGATTAGAGTGTGAGAGATTCGTTAGCACTCAGATCTGCTGCGTTAACTGCGTATCTCAAGTACGTGCAGAGGGTGCCCCCTGAAAGTGTGCAATGAAGACAGCCCTCAGAAAGTCAGACACAAGTCCCCACAGTGAACTTGGCCTGGTTGAGGACAGAGGGCTGCAGTGGAGTGGCTTGCCCCTCCCAGGCTGGGCAGCACAGAGATACCTAATGATTTCTCGCGGGCCAGATGGACACAGAGGTGGGATGAGGGGATAGGTAGATTAGAGCCTTCATTAAAAGGTCTTCCCCCCAAAGTGGGTCGACTTGAGCAAAGAAAGCCCAGGATGTGCTCGGGCAGAGGCTGAAGGGGCAGCAGCAGGGACCAGCCAGGGAGGGCATCACTCACGCGGTGGGAAAGTTGGGAGATCCTCACAGGGGGTCTCCAAGAACGCACAAAAGCTCCCGGATGCCTGTAATGCTAGAGAGAACCATGAAGGACCATCAGCTAAGTAGAACATTTTGGCCTTCTCCTCATCCCTCTCCCCGCCACCCGACTCCGGAGGAGCCAGAAGTTGCAAAGCAAGCAGGGAAGGCGTTTGGACCCAGAAAGAGAGCAAACAAGGCCTCCCTTTTCCATTGCTGGTCTGTGGTCTCGGCCCAGGCCTGAACTAAGGGGAAAGGAGAGCTTTGACGCAGATGAGAGGCTGGTACTTGGGTTTATATTAAACTGGACTTTAGAATACTTGAAAATAATTATTGTTATTTCTATCTTTATTCTATTTGAGAAGTGCCTGGAAAGGCTGTAGGGTATTGCTGGGATACCCTAAAGTCATGGGTGAAGAGAAATAAAGCCATTTTTTTGTTTGCATTCCCAATAAAGTCCAGCCCATTTAATAAACCAGTTACAAAAAGAATGTCACTGATATCGGCTTCCTGAGTGAAGCATGTGACCCACGCTAAGCCAATCTGCGCATTCGGGCCCCACCTCCCACCATGATTGGCTAAAGGATGAGTAACCGACCCTGGATAAGCCAATCAGGACCAAGAGAATTTCATTGCAAGACTTCGTTTGAGCCTTAGACAATGTAGCTTTCTGCGTCCTGGAGGATGTGAACCGGGAAGAAAGGACCCCTGGGGCGGCTGGCAGCCGTCAGGTAGGGCCACCAGGTAGGAGGGTGCCCAAGAACGGAGCGATGCAGAATAGACGAATGAAGAAATTTCCAATCCTGGCTGCATCATCTGAGCCCGAGACTGGGCTCCGCTGCCGAGGCTGTTCGGTTATGAGAACCAATAATCCCCTTTGGGGCTGGATCCCATTGGGACCAGGTTTTCTGTCATCGGCAACAGAAATCATCCTAACAGATCCATCGGCTGGTCCAGTGACTGTGTTTAGACCCTCAGGCTAATGTCTCCATCAATCCAGACTTACAAACGGCCTCAGACCGCTACTCGGCAAAGGCCCAAAGAGGTTCCGGTTGGTCTTCGGAGCACCAATCTCAGCAGTATGGTTGCTGTTAGGATCAATTCCTGACCTGAAAAATTTCCAGCTTTCTCCTTCTCCACTTACATTTAACATACAACTTCAAGGACACTGTCCCAACCTGCCTCTCTTGGTGTCTTAACAGTGCTGCTTTCTACCTTCACAAAATATTTAAATACCATCGCCATTAATACTCTGATAAAGGTTATAAATTTCTCACTGTGCTTTCATTAATATTCTAACTCAGAATACTCTAATTCTCTTCAATGGATTTCTTGTATGTGTTTCTTCATCTGTTTGTTCTTACACTGGAAACTCAAAAGACAGGGACCAAACCTCTTTGCAGGACACCTCACACAAGGCAGAGAGTAGTCAGGAACTTAATAAATGATTACTGATGACAGAGATGGTGATGACAAGGGTGATAGTGACTGCGTTACATGCCTCATTAGAAAGATGACTGTTTTCACCATTTAAGGGAGATATTTCCTCTAAATTAATAAAAATCTACTTTGTTCTATTACCCTCGCAAGAACAAATCAGAAAGGCTTAGGTGATCAACTAAGAACGCTTCCTAGTTCCCAGATTTGAATAGCTGCCTTCGGTGTTTGAAAGCTTGGACTCTTTCTTATAATACGTAAAATTCCTCTTGTCTATCCAATAGCTCTAAGCAAAGTAACACAGTGATTCTAAATAATGAACCAAACATTTTAAATTTCCTTGAGATGTACACGAGCTCAAAATCTAAAAGGAATCCATCGAAGGCAGAACGTCCCCCATAGATATTAGCAACATAATTAAAATTATTCATCAGCTCCCAACTATAGACTGTGAGCTCACCCCTACGGCAAGCTGCTCTTGGGATCACGGGCTTTATTAAAATACCCATTACTGATTTCTAGAATCTTAGCTACAACAGCACTTCTGTTCTGTGGGGGTCTGACTAAAGTAACAAATTCTCGAACCTCAGCACTTAAGCCACCAGGCTGCCAGATACTTCCCTGAGTCTGGGAACCTCTGCCGCCTCCCGACTTTGTCCAGTCCGTGCACCCAGGCTACAGCACACAGGGACATTACTTAAGAAGTTGGTGGAATTCTGCTTACTGGCCCTAATTTTGAATTCTGATGCTACTGTATGTAATTGTCCATGTACTGCTCTGACCCTGGTTGGCTTCTGCGACCTCTCCTGATTGGACAAAGTCCCTGCATGGTCTGAGACTTTGGGATGTCCTGCAGGATGTCGAAAATGGAGTGGACTTTGATGATCAAAGCTGAATCCTGCTCCTATCACTTATTAACTATATGACACTGGGGGCCAGTTACTTACCTTCTCTGAGCCTCGGGTTCACACAAAAAACAAGGGCAAGAATGATGCTCAATGAATACTTATCTGGCAGGATTGTTTTCTTTTTTAAGTAGCATCTTTGACTCAAACCCACAATAGATACCAACCACCTCACACTGTTAGAATGTCTGTTATCAAAAAGACAGCAGATCACAAATGCTGTTGAGGATGTAGAGAAAAGGGAGCCCTTGTGCACTGCTGGTGGGAATGTAAATTGGTGTCACCTTGGCAAATAGTTTGGACCCTCCCCAAGAAAGTAAGGATAGAACTGCTATGTGACCAAGCAATCCCGCCACTTCTGGATATATTCCCGAAGGAAACGAAATCACTGTCTTGAACAGATATCTGTGCTCTCCTGTTCACTGCAGCATTCTTCACGATAGCCATGGGAGGGAAACAATCTAAGTGCCCCTCAATGGATGAATGGATAAAGAAAATGTGATTTATAGATATAGATATATAGATACATGGATATATAGATACACACAATGAAATACTATTCGGCCCTTAAAAAGAAGGACATTCTGGGGCACCTAGGTGGCTCAGTTGGTTGAGCATCTGACTTCAGCTCAGGTAATGGTCTCACAGTTCAGGAGTTTGAGCCCTGCATTGGGTTCTCAGTGGGGAGCCAGCTTCAGACCCTTTGTCTCCCTCTCTCCCTGCCCCTCCCCCATCCCACTCCCTCTCTCTCCCTCTCTCTCTCTCTCTCTTTTAAAAATAAATAAACACTTTAAAAAAAGAAGGACTGGGGCACCTGAGTGGCTCAGTCAGTTAAGCGTCCGACTTTAGCTCAGGTCATGATCTCATGGTTCATAAGTTCAAGCCCCTTGTCGGGCTCTGTGCTGACAGCTCAGAGCCTGGAGCCTGCTTCGGATTCTGGGTCTCCATCTCTCTCTACCCCTGCCCGGCTCATGCTCTGTCTCTCTCTCAAAAATAAATAAACATTAAAAAAAAAAAAAAAGGATATTCTCCATTTGCAACAAAATGGATAGAACTGGAAAGCATTGTCCTAAGTGAAATAAGCCAAACAGAGAAAGAGAAATCTTCTCTGTGGAAGATTCTCATGTGGAATCTTAAAAAAAATCAAACTCAAAACAGAGTAGAATGCGGGTTGTCAGAGCAGAGGCAGAAGGAAATAGGAAGAGGCTCGCAAAAGGTTATAAGATAAGTAAGGTCTGAGGCTCCAACATAGAACATGGTGACCGCAGTTGATAAGACTGTATTGCGCAATTGAAACTTACTAAGAAAGTAGAACTTAAGTGTTCTTGCCGGGTAAAAAAAAAAAGGTAACTATATGAGGTGACGGATGTCTCAACTCAGTGGTGGAAATCGTTTCCCAGCGTATGCGGATGTCAAATCGTCACGTTGTACACTTTAAATATATTGACGATTTAAATATATTACTATTTTATTGGTCGATTATGAATGAATAAAGTTCGAGAAAGCTGAAAAATGGTGTTTTTGAAATGGGCACTGGTGGGACCCTGGGTAAATGGATGCTGCTATCATGGTAACTTGGTTGTTCACTGTGTCACCAGGGACGCACACCACCGTTACTCTCCCCCCCCTCCCCCCGCCCGCGCCACAGCCCCCTATTCATGTCTCATTCCTGCTGCTCCATTCTCATGTCTGGCAGAGTCACACTGCCTGAATTTATGCAGCAGGCCGGAAAGGGAGAGAACATGCAGAGACATGAGGCGCGGAGAATTTCTGTCCACCGTGCTGTTACTGCCTATGTGGCCCGAACCACTGGCTCTCTATCTTCTGACTAACTTTCCTCCTAATCTGGACATCTGGGCATCGGAGTTCCGGCATCCCTGGACCAATCTCAATGCCTAAAGTTAGCGGCTTACCATTAGTACTGAACTCCAAATGGGACCGTGATATTGTCAAAGTATGGCACCAATAATACTATTGTGCACACATCTCCTATAAAATATAATACATCAACTAAAAATGCATCATTATTTTACATATTTCTAAAAAAATAATATTGCCACTACACGACTGCATATCATTGGTAGTAAAGACACATTCTGATTTCAGAAATGTAAGGAAAATAATGCATCTTAGAATTAACATGGTACAAGAGAGCATTTGCCTTGGAGAAACAGTTAAGAGAACAAAACACAGTTCTGATCCTTATTTGCAAGAGTCCTGCACAGAGCCTGGCAGACAGTAAAAAACAATATTTGTCAAATGAATAAATATATACGCATGAATGAATGCATTTCCTAACAGGCACATTATAACGAGGTTCTGTCATTTAAAAAGAAAATTTGATGCAAGAGGAAAATCGAGCTAAAAGTTAAATACGTCATTTCACCAAACTTTCCACTTACATTCATTAAAAAAAATAAAGTTCATTCTGAACATTTTGTAAGTGTGTTGCCTCTTCAGCAAAATGGAAACCTAGATAACAGTAATAGATTTCCAAAAGTTTAGGGTCTACCTAATAGTCAGTCTGACGCTATTTTTAAGTGTGCAGTTTCTGAGACCATAAAATGTGAGGTGCCTCTTCAGAAACATCTGGAAGCATCCTTAGGGCACACTTTGGGTTCCTGACAGCTAGGAGACAGCATTGGCAGTTCAGGTAATGATCTCTGGGAATGCAGATCCATTTAACAGAGACTTCTCCTTTCTTTGTACCACTAAATTGGCCCTCGATTTGCTGGAACTCAACCAATCCCTGCGTGGTGATGGGGACGCAGGCGAGTGAGTCGCAGTCCCAGAAGAAGTTCTCATTAGAAGAATTCGCCTCCACTTCCTGCCCAGAGCGGCTCCCGAGAGCTGCTTTGGCCTATTCATTGCAATTAAAATCGGTGCGTTTCCCCTCAGATACTACAGAGTCAGGCATTCCATAAAATAGATAGATAAAGGAACAAGAACTCTACAAGCAGAGACTAAATGAAAACAAATGGATTTTGGAGATTCATAAATTTAGACGGCGCTCCGGGAAAATTTCCAGGTGGCAGGTGCCACCACCATCAGAGGTCTACCCTTCTCTTTGCTCTGCAGTGGAAAGTCAAGCCTCAGACCCTGTGCTTTTGAAGCCTTCATCTACTGTTTGCTGAAATGGTTTCACATTAGACTCCTCTCTGTGTATAAGCAGAATTGCATCTGCAATTCATCTACTTGATGTCTATTCCAAGGAGCTGGAATAGAAGAATCATGTTATGTCAGCGTCCCTCCATATAGGGATACTGTAGGGCAGAGGACTATGGGTTAGAATAAGAGACTCAGATGACTTTTCACAGAGTACGGCAGGCCAGTTTCCCAGGACATGGCACCCTCCTACAAGTGAAGAGCAATGACGGCCGTCTTCAGCGCCACCTAAATGCCTCTCAAGCACGCACCTCCACGCGGAAATTACACAGCCACTTATCTTTGTGTATACGTGAGGATGAAATAAAAGGAATTGACAGAGCATGGGCTACTTCTGTTCTTTCTCAGCACAAAATTACCTATAAGATGCCCCTCACCTCACCCACATAGACTAGAACTGCAAACATTATCTTGTCCCCCCCCCCACACACACAATCAACATTCCCCAGGATTCCATACCTCGTGGACGACACCACTCTCCTCCCGTCATTCAAGAGAGAGGCCTCACCCCGCTGTGCTGGTGGCTGGTGGATCCCCAGACGTCTGCACTGACCCTCTGTGTAGATCTTTCTCCTTCACTCCCTCATTGGTCCTTCTAGCCCAGACCTCCGTCACGTGACCATTCAGGATCTCGTTATTCGTCACCCAGGTTACTACAGTTTCTTCCGGATAGTCCCAGCTTGCATCTACTAGATGTGGATTCATATCCATTAGTGGTTTCATAAAGTGCAGCACGTCACACGTCACAGCCTTCAAGATCTCTTCGTTGCCTCCGGAAATAAGTCCATGCTCAACTCCGAGTCTCAGGTGCCCACAAGCCCCCAGCCTTCTTTTCCGCCTTCGCCTCCCCACATTTCTCACAGAACAACTAGAGACTCACTCTTCTTCCAAACAAGTGCCTCGGTTTCCCTCTTTGGTGCCTTGTGGATGCCCTTCCCTCTGTTGGACCCTCACCATCACTGCCTTTTATATCATCCTTCAAAGTCCATCTCGGATGCCAGATGTTCCAGAGATGTGGCCCCCCCCAGAGCTGGCTATGAACTCGTCCTCTCCTAAGCTCTGAGCACACACTCTCGGCATCTCTCTTGAGGTCCTCACCCCATTCTGCACCTCCCACCACTTCATCCTTCATTTTCTGACTTATCACTTATCACTCACTAAAACACTGTCCTCTCCTTCATATCTGCAAAAGCATCAGGTAGTATGTGACAGGTACCCACCGAAGTAAACTGGCACCGAGGACAGCTAACCAGCCCTGGTTCCACAGATGGTTCGCTCAGCTGCCTGGGACGGAGCTGATGTCAGACAGCATAATGAAAGCTACTCTGACAGTTGGGATTGGCCTCATCAAGCCGACATCTCACCTTCCTATTGGTGTGCCATTCTCTCGCTGCCTTGCTCCAAATCTGTTAAGAGCAAAGACTGCATGTAATTCCTATTTTCATCTCCTCTGGCACAGTGGTTCGCACACAGCGAGTATCTAATAAATGCAGCTGAACCCATTTACTAAGTTCATCATGTCACAACCAGAGGGCTATCACAGTGCTCTGAGCGTTCCCAAGAGTGTAGTACAGGAACCCTTGGTGGTACACGAGATGGCATTAGGTGACACACAGAGGAGACATTTTTTAATAGCCATGGGTTTATTTTAATAAGCACCAGGAAAAATAGAAGTAGTGCATAATACCTATGATTTCATAGGTACCACTGCTTAGGGCAAGGCTAAATTCATTTAAGTTTTTAAAACAAGGGGTCAATTTAAAGAAAAATATCAACTAAATGGTGGTAGATACTGCTTAAGGCAAAGCTAAATTTATTTAAGTTTTTGTTTTTATTTTTTTGTTATTTGATAGACAGAAAGAGAGAGGGAGAGAGAGAGAGAGAAAGAGAGAGAGAGAGAGAGAGAGAAAGTCTCAGGCAGGCTCCACATTCGGTATGGAGCCCAACTCAGGCTTAACTGACTAAGCCACCCAGATGCCCCTATTTAAGTTTTTAAAAGTGAAATCAACTTAATGGAAAAAAACACAAATTAAGTAAACAGTGTTACAGTTGATATTTCAAGATGGCCACAAAAATTTTAAAGCAAAGGTGGCTTAGGAAACCTTGCCCTAACTAGTATTTCCAGTTTGGATCTGGTTTGCTCCCAAATGCCCTACTGCGAGATCTGCCCCTTAAAACATCTGTTCATGTCACGCCAGGGCTGGAAAACCCTAAGTAGCTCCCCACAACCAGCCACCTCTCACTTCTTCTACTAACAGTTCTTGTTTCTCTAATCCTCTTCCCAAGCCCTCCTCTGGTTCCCAGGCAGGGGGACTCCGCCCTTTCTGCCCCTTGGGCAAATCTTGCAAATGTGCACTGTCTTGCCTGTGCATAGACCATTCTCCCTCCCCTTTCCTTTCCCCAGTCCGTGCACATTCCTTCCGCTAATAATGGAAGCTCAAAGCCATCCGCTCCTTCCATTTCTTATTCCAATCCATCCTGTAATGTGCATTCTTCATCCACTCCATTAACAGGTTTTACCTGCGACCTTGCTTTCATCCGCATGTGTGTTTCATCACCCTGATCAGAATGTGAACTCAGCAAGAACTCAGCAAGGGCAAAGACTATGTCCTTGATGTTGTGTGAAGTCTCCATCAGCCCACAAGAGTGCTGAGCACACAAGGACAAAACAGGTGTCTCATAATGGAACAAACCAAACCAACACATCCAGAAAAAGTCTAACACTGGGGGTTCTACTAGCATGTCGAACATGAACTTGGTTCAGAATAGCTCACCCACAGCATCATCTATATGGGATTCTCACTGCACTCATCCCCAAGGCCAAGTTTTAACAATTTGCCTTCACAATGAACCTCAATTTATCATCAGAATTCATCCTCAGAGTATACTAATAAAGAGATCGCTCAATCTGGGTTCAGCCCTAACACTTTTAGAACTCGTCTATCCCTTCAAAAGATTTGATGGAATCCAAAAGTCAAAAGGGTTTTGATCTCAAAATTAATTTTACTTATCATGGTTTCGAAATAAATAAGAAATCACCTATCCTGTATTATACTTCTCTTTCTCAATCTGTTAAGAGGTTATTCAGCATTTCAATCATCATCTAAGGAAATATAGTCCAGTTGTTATAAACATGGACTTTGGTTTTACGCAGACCCAGGTTAGACACTCAGTCGTACCGTTCGCAAGCTCCAGGACCGTGGTAAAATCCATTCGCTCACATAGGAAACGTTAATTGAAAGCTACCGGGTACCAGGCGCTACACCTGAACTCCCTACACCTCAATGTTCTCCTCTGTAAAATGGAAATGATGGCATTCCCTGACCATAGACACAGTGCCAGGATTAAATAAGATAATATAGGCAAAATGCCCGCCTCTCTGCCAGCTCAGGGCTAATGAATAGGAACAATAAACATTAGTTGTCACGGTCCTTCTCATATCCTGATCATGATCTTCTTCAGTCTTTGCAGAGCATTTAACATTGCCAGGTAAGGTCCCCTTCTTACCACTCTCTCCTATCCTTGGGGCGCCTGGGTGGCTCAGCTGGTTAAGCGTCTGACATCGGCTCAGGTCATGATCTCTCAGTTTGTGAGTTTGGGCCCCACATTGGGCCCTGTGCTGACAGCTCAGAGCCTGGAGCCTGCTTCAGATTCTGTGTCTCCTTCTCTCTCTGTCCGCCCCCGCTTGCCCTCTGTCTCTGTCACTCTCAAAAATAAATAAACATTAAGAAAAAAAAATTTTTTTAACTCTCTCCTCCCTTGACTTCATGGAGAGGTCGTCTTCGTGGTTTTAGTTTATTGATTTAGTTTTAGCTTACCAAATTAATAAACAGGAAAGGACATTTCAGTGAGTGACAGGCATGATGCGGACAATGACAAGTGTGCCGATGGAGGGTGACCTGCACGAGTGGGCGCACAGAAAAGCATCTCTGAGGAGGTGACATTTGGGCTGAGGTGTCAGAGGCGAGGAGAGGAACCAGCCACGTGAAGATCCAGAGGGAGAGAATTTTAGGAGGAAACGGGTCCCACAGAGGGCGGAGGACAACGAGCGGCTGGTTTGTTCAAGGAAGAGAAGAAAGCCTAGAGAGGGCCAGACTCTAGATGAGGTTTGGAGAGGAGGAAAGCAACAGCCCTCACGGGGAGGCTTCGCGAGCCAGCATCAGAAGCTGGGAGTTAATGCCAAGGGGAAAGGGGCACTCTTCGAGAATTGTAAGCTCTGGGTATGACAGAAGCTGATATACACGTTTAAAGATCATTTTGGCTGCCCTGGGGGAATGGATTATGGAGAACAGGAAGGAAAGCAATGAAAAGGCTGTGTCGGCTAAGAGGATGTGTCGAACCAGAGTGGCAGGAGCATATCCCGGGCATGTTTTAGAGGTCACGGTTGGCAAGACTTATTGACGAAGGGACTGAAGCAGCAAGGGGCAGGAAAGAAAGGACTCATCCATGCATCACGCCTAGATTTTTGTTTGAGCAACAGTATCCACGGAGGCGCCGTTTGTTGAAAAGAGGATATCTCAGGGAGGAGCAGGTTTAGGATGGAAGTCTGCAGTCCCGTGTCAGCGTCTGGAGTCGGAGAGGGCCATTAAACGTGTGAGCAGAAACATCGAGGGCGCAGGTAGGTGTGCATATCTAGAGATACGCAGCTGGGGGGTACTAAGGGTTGCTGACATCACCCAGGCAGAACCACAGAGGTCAGAGAGACCACAAGTCCAAGGGCGTGTGCATTCCGCCATTTGGAAGGAGAGCATCAGAGAAGCAACCAACAGGAAAGTGAGGAGCAGCGGTGAAAACTGAAGGAAAACCCCTAGGAAATAATGTCACAAAGCAAGTGACAGAAGAGACATACTTCAAGAAGGAGAAAGTGTTCAACTATTAAAAAGGCCTCAAGGTGTCCAGGGAGATGCAGCAGACGCCCCGGTGCTTTCACGTTAGCCCCTCTCCGCTCCTTGCTAACACACCCAATTTCATCCATATGGTGGTTAAGTAGCAACATGTTTAAAGAAGTTGGGTCCCAGTCACGAAATTAGGAAATAATTCTTAATTGGTCTGAGCCAATGATGATAATACTATTGCCCTTTGATGCTGATTGGTTTAGGGGTTGTTGAAAGGAAAAGTATGATATAGGGCTCCTGGGTGGGGGAGTCCTCCATGATGAAAAGAGAAATATAAGGAGAAGACAGTTTCACTTCCCTGCCTGTGTTTGGATGACTTAAGACTTGTTGGAGCTTCTGCAGCCCTCTTTCCACCATGTGGAGACAATGTGATGAAGGAAGGTAGGGTAGAAAACTGGACACACCTGGGTCCTCGATGGCATTACAAAACAGCTGAGCCACCTTGGCACCCCCTGTTCATTGAGAACGTAATTCTCTTAACTATAAACGTCCTTATTGTTTAAGCTTCTTTGTTTTGTTTTGTTTTTTCTTTTTGTTTTAGAGAGAGGGAGAGAGAGAGTAAGAGGTAAAGGGAGAGAGAGAATCTTAAGCAGGCTCCACACCCAGCACAGAGCCCAACCCGGGGCTCGATCCCATAACCCTGGGATCATGACTTGAGCCAAAATCAAGAGCCAGACACTTAACTGACTAAGCCATCCAGGCGCCCCTGTTTAAGCTTCTTCGAATGGGATATTCTGCCACATGTGGCTAAAGCATCCTAATTGATACTTAAGATACAAGAACAGAAAGGGGAGTGCAACGGCCCCTGGTGACCTCAGTCAGAGCAGCCCCTGGGAAGAGGTGGTGGCTGAGAAAGGAGGCGGGGTGGGAAAGTGGACACCATGACTCCAGACAACTCTTCCCCACCATTATGCTGTGAAGGGCGTAAAGGAATTACCTGGTGGCCGCAGGGGACGTGGGACAAGGGGATGCTGGGAGATACTGAAGCACCCTCACACACTCGTGGGAATACTCAGTAGAGGGGGAGAGGGTGATGGTTCGGGAGAAGGGAGGAGGCCAGCAGAGCATAAGCAGTGGGGTCCCCAGCATACGTGGAGGGTTGGCCTAAGATAGGAGCAAACACACTTCATTCACGGAGGAATAAAGGCGGGGCAGTGGGTACAGATACACGTCGTTTGGCAGAGTTGGGGTGGGGGAAATGAGCTGGTTCTGACCAATTACTTCCTTTTTTCTCAGTGATGTAGGAAACGCTCAAAATGTCTCTCAAGACCTATCTAAAACTCTCCCCGCACTGAGAATTCCGTCCTGAGTTACCCTCAATGTCTTCCTTCCCATTCCCATAGAACCCTTGGTCTTCCGGAGTTCTTATTCACCTGGCGTCATCGTTTTTCCGCCCTGGACCACCAGAATGGAAACTCCTCAAGGGCAGGGAACATCTAATCAGCAGCCCAGAGTCCATAGTGGAACCTGGCCCACGTGAATTGAAATAACGTGCTAATGTGCTGGGGTGAAAAAGGCACTCGGCCCTGATTCGCAGAGCCCACCGCTGCCGCTCCTCCTACTTGCTAAAGCGTATTTGTAACCCAAAAACGATACTCACGGAACTTTCGCAGTCACTGGTGGACATGTGCAGAGCGGCAAAACACTTTCGTCATCTGCCACACATGCTCCCAGCTGAGGTCGAACAAAGCAACGCGCTGCTCTGCCTTCTCGTTGTGGCTCTGGTGCTGTCAGCACGCGTCCTTTCCGTGGTCTACGTAGTGCCATGTTTTTCACATATTTTTGCTTTTTGCTGGTCATTTCACTGTTTAAAATAGCACTCGAGCACAGGGCTGAAGTGCTTTCTAGTGTTCCTAAGTGCAAGGCTGTGCTTGCCTTCTGGAGAAAGTATGTGTGCTGGGTAAGCCTCCGGCAGGCATGAGCTACAGGGCTGCTGTCATGCGTGCAGTGTGAATGAATCGACAATACGTGTTAAATAAAACGTCTTTAAACAGAAACACACAGCGAACAAGGTTATGTATTGATCCACTGATGATACGTGGTGACCAGCGGCTCGCAGGAACCTAACCCTAGAGGCAATGGTCCAGTACGCACTAACTCGGTATCCACAGAGACTTACAGAACATGATCTCCGCAGATAATGAGAATCAACTGTGCTCCATTTTGCCATCTTCCGAGAAGGAAAATTTTGGAGACAGAATGGTTTGAAGAGGCTGAGATGAGTCTCATCAAGCCTTAACCTCTCTTTTCATGCTTTACGGATTACTCATCAGCACCAGGATCGGTGCTGAAGATGTCTTGCAGAGAAAGCTGCTGATTAGCTTCGGAGAGCATCCCCTAAGAGCCACTAGCCTGCCTGGGAGACATCTCGGGGCACCGTGCCCTATCCTCTCAAAGCTAGCTGGGTGGGGAATGAGGCGGAGAAGCAAGGGAAGGGTGAAGATTTACCATATGTCTTAATGTGGCTTCTCCCAGAAGCTGATCCTAAGATAAGGACTTGAGCACCAGTAGTTGTCTGGGAGGTGAAGAAAGCACTGGTAGGGAGGTGGCAAAGAGGGAGAGGGATTGGAAAGCAGCCAAGAAAACCAACAAAAGGGGCAATACCGAGTTCGCTTTCACTGTGGAAGAATGGAATTTTTCCCGTTGGAGAAACTAAGACCCCATGTGAAACCTATTCTCATGTAAACTGAGACCAGGAATGAGCCACTTCTGTGAGAAATCTACAAGACAAGCACAAACCATGACCTAAGTCCTGGGGTCTTCATGTACTTTCAGCTAATTAATTCACAGACCAATTCCCACCACTACTTTTAAGTCAAAATAAGGTTTAATGATGTTTCCAGAGGGACCTGGACGTAGTACATAAGGTTATTTCCCTTCTTTGGCAGAAGCAAGATGAAAAGCTGATTTGCATTTTTAATGATCGAATGGGCCCTTTCCCCTTAAATAGCATGTGAGAAAATAGCAGGACAGAAGCCGTTTTTGGAAAATAAGAGGAATCTAGCACTTCATAGGATGTGCTGACTCACCATCATTGACTAGGTAGGTCCCCAAGGAACATACACGGAAGACACATCCCTGCCCAAGAGCCAGCTGCCGCTAGGTCTTCCCTTCCACAAACACCCAAGCCCACCATCCCCAACACTGTCACAGCAGCTGAGGAATGTGCGCTCCAACTCATGTCTCCGGAAAAGGCCTGGGGCCGGGAGGGGGGAGCCAGCTCACACTTCGTAGTGGTCAATTACAATCTACTGTTAAAGACGAGGCAAGAAAGACAATGTCTCCTCCATCATGTCTGGTGAGTGGATGTCTGGGCTTTGAATACAGAAACTATATTTCTCTCTTCATTTTGATTTCTACAGCTTCCACAGTTCGTGCCATGACCCTTGAGAAATGGACAAAAGAACTAGACTGGCCAATGCAAGCCACAGGAGCCACCTGCGTGTGTGCGGCCATGAAACCAGACCAGGAAGTAGATGGAGACTATCAGAGTCCTGTGAGCAGGGACCCCTTTGACCACAGCAAGGAAGAGGGGCCAGGCCTGAGGCCCAGGTAACCCACACCTAGTGGGACATACCCTCAACCTGGACCTGCCACTCAGCATGATACAGAGGCCCAATCAGAGGCCAGCAAATGGCCCTGGAGCCAACACAGACCTGGAAGCAAGCCCCAACCCAAGCGCTTTCAAGTGGGGTGGCCATGAGCAGTTACATACACATCCTCAGCTTTGGCGTCCTCGTCTTCAAAATGGAGCTGACCCTACCTGTCTCAGGCGAGCGTCCGTGTCTTCATTCAGAAGTCGATATGGATGCTAGAAAATGAGTGAACCTTGGAAACATCGCGCTGATGAAAGAAGCCGGTCACAAAAAGCCACATGTTACATGATTCCATTTATATGTAATGTCCAAAATACACATATCCATGGAGACAGAAAGTAGATTGTGGTTGCCTAGGACTGGAAGAGAATGGGGGGTAATTGGAGGTGACTGCTAATGGGTCTAGGGCTTCTTTGGGGAGTCATGAAATCTTCCAAAATCAGATGGTGGTAATGGTAGCACAGCTCTGTGAATATAGTTTTTAAAAAAATACTGAATTGTACATTTTAGATGGGTAAATTTTGCTATGTAAATGATGTCTCCATAAAGCTATTATCTAAAAAAAAAACTATAGATACAGATACAGATATAGATGTAGATATAGATATACATATAGACATATAGACCTGGAGCCCTCACTGTGTGCAGATTCTTTGGAAGCCATGAACATCCAGGTCATTAGGCCCAACATGAGGGTATTAACTGGAAGAACAAGCAAAGTGACTCAGGCTGCTGTGACGAATAAATTACATTGTGTGCCTTAAGCACTGAGTACTGTGTCCAGATGCAGAGCAGACCCTCGGTAAGCGTGCATGCCCAGTACCATTGTCATCATCGTATGAGTCTCCTGCGTGCCTGGCACTATGTTTGTCCTTTCGGCCTTTTGGGCCTGTCTCATTTAAGTCTCACAGCCCCTAGGGGATGGGCACTATCATCACTTCTGGATCTCAGATGGGGAAGCGTAGGCACGGAGAGGTAGGTCAGCACCTCGGACCAGCAGCTGGGGAGCAGCAGAGCTGGGAGACAAATGTGGGCTCCTGCACGGCCCCTCATCACCCCCCCTCATCGCCAGCAGCAGCGTGGCCGCTGTTCCCCTCATCAGCCCCACAAGGCGGAGTTCCCTCAATCGCTAGAACCGGTTTAAAATAGAACAGAAGCTTTTGCTGGCAGGCTGGCTCCTCCAGGTCTCTCCCAGCCATTAACCCGAGGATCCCTGCACTCCAAGTGTGGCCTCACTGCAACCCTGCCTCAAAGTCCAGGTCTGATTCCTGCGGCCCCCAGGGTTCATAGTGCGTACCCAGCCCGTCCCACCAGCCGCCACCTCCTTAAGCTTTTGTGACCCAGGCTGGCGTCCTTGACTCTCTGTTGGCCTCAGTCTGCCCCAGCATCCCAGATGTAGTGAAGAGATTGCCAGGCTCACAACCAACCCAAGCCCCAATTTCCCCCTATTCAGAAGATATGTAAATTTAGACACTTTGGAAGTCACGTGTAGCAAGAAGTTCCCATCTGCCAGAGAGAGAGAGAATGAGAGAGAGAGAGAATTTAAGTACCTAACACTTTGGCCTCTTGCGATTCTTCGGAGATAATTTACATGCCATTATCATGGGGGAGAGTCACAGTCTCCTCGCTTCCCAGTGATACATGCACAAGCCACACAGTCCTGACGAACAAAGATTCTTAAGAAAAGTTTAGTGCAAACTAGGCAGTTCCGAGGCCCTCTACGAAATCACTGAATTCTCTAACAGAATATTGCTGCCTTCAGCAGAATTGACACTCGTTCCCTACAAAATTATCAAACTATGCATTTTTTTACAAAGCAATGTAACATTAGAATGGCCTCATCTTCCTCCTTATTATAAAATTGCTTAAACTGGGGCGCCTGGGTGGATCAGTCACTTAAGCATCCGACTCTTGGTTACAGCTCAGGTCATGATCTCATGGTTCATGAGTTTGAGTCCCGTGTCGGACTCTGTGCCGACAGCTCAGAACCTTTTGGGATTCTCTCTCTGTCTCTCTCTCTGCCCCTCCCATGTGTGCTCTCTCTCTCTCTCTCTCTCAAAATAAATAAGTAAACTTAAACTCCTATACTTGTCGAATGTGGACCTGAAAAAGCCTTCCGCAATGCAGAAGGAGTTGGCCTGAGTGTCTGCAAGACAGGCTGAGAGGTCTGGCCTGGAGGCAAGTGTCAGGAGGGCAGGGACTTTGAGTTGTTAATCCACCCCTGCGCCCCCGAGGCCTGGAGCAGTGCTGGCCACCAAGAAGACATGCAGTAAATACTCACGGAATACATGGATGGATGCCTTCCCCAAGAGGCTGAGTATAAAACTTAGTTTGGAATCTCAGAACTAATATGCCTTAGGCTCTACAAAGCTATAGCTCTTCACTAATTCTTCCCCAAAAGACGGGAATGGGTTTCAAAGGAGGCCCCGGCACCTGTTGGCAGTACCTCACGAGGCGATGTGGAATAACAGAGGTTAGCAGACAAGGATGCAAAGATGTGCTTCGTCGCTCTTTGCTGTCTGGTCAAAGGCAAGTCACTTGAACTCCCTGGACTCCAGGGTTTTCCTTCACATGTTCCAAAAAGTCCCTTCCACTCTCCGAAGTGAGTTTCATGTGAACTGAACATCTCCACAAGAGAAAATCCGCCTTCCGTGCCCTTTTCCTGTCCCGTGGGCACCTTCTGCCCCCCACACCTGTAGCACCTTCATCCCCTGGCCCCCATTACATAGCCTCTGGCATCCAGGGTCCTACACTTGCTCCCTATGTGGCTCCTCCCCGAGGCCCATCTTCCCTGCTCCTGCCTTTTCCCTTCCCCACTTTACACCAACCCATCAGTATGTTTGGGTCCTGTGTTCCATGGTCTCTTGGCCCAGCTCTCTTTTAGAACTTGGATTAACTTGGCTGCACCAATGGGTAACTGAAAATGTGTACGTTATCCCAAAGAAATATATTTGCATTTTAACAAGATGTGTTCTGGAGAGATTTTAGTCCATATCACTATCAGCACATTTATCGTATATTATGCGTTTATCGTGGTATTTATGCGTTTATCGTGGTATATTATGACACTTGATTATGCACCTGGTTCAGCAGCTAGACCGGGACTTTTAGGGTATAATGCTTCAGGTCTTTTTCATCTTTCTGTGTCTGGTACCCAGCCCCATTTCTCTGGGCACACACTCTTAAATGTTTATGGATAACCACGTAGATGACTATAGGCTGCTGACGAATAGAGGAACCGCTAGATTTTAGGCGATCTGATGGTCACGGGAAAGACTGACGTGGGTCAGTAACAGACAAGGACTCCAGGGCTCCTCAAATCCCACCCCCCCCACCCCCACCCCCGCGGCTGCCGGCTCCGCCTGCCTTTAGAACTGAGTCTGAATGCAGACATTATTGCCTGACAGCAGGCATTCATGGTCCTGTGGAAGCTGTGTTCTCACCCTGCCAGAGAAAGGCACCCGCACATCCCAGCGTCTCATTAATTCAGGCTTTTGGGAAGCCTTCGGAGCTGAGGCCGCAGAGACTCAGGGGTTCCCATTATAGTCAAAAGAGAAATACCCTAATGTCACAATGCCTTTCAACACTCAGAAACAAAATGACAGTGGGTATGGAGGGGACGCTGGCAATTTTTCTCAGGCCCATTATGCTGGACTGAGAGCCAAATGCTTCTGAAAGCTGTCTGAAATACAAACTATAGGCCCTCAGTAGTTTTGGGTTTTATTGCATTCATTGACTCCAGATATGTAAATTATGACAGAATCAAGGGCCACGCAGCAAAGCCAGGGAAAAGATTATTTAACAAAAGTTGAAAATGCGGCGGCCGTTGTTTTAAGATACACCTCCCACTTGGAACCAGCAGTTTGGCATCGGTTACCCTAAACCAATGATGCCAAGAAAACCTTCTTTCCTGGCTAGATTTTTTTTTTAATTCCTATGATTCTTAGGTGGAAATGCAAAGTCTCCCGGGTGAGTCAGGCACCCAGCACCATGCCCGGCACAGAGTAAGCATCCTCCATAAACATTTGCCGAATCAATCATTCAATTTATGAGTGATTTAAGAATCACTCACATCTGATTTACTACGATTTGTAAAATACGAAATCTGATGTGTCATCCTCCTCCTTCACAGGATTCAGTGCCTTCTCCGTACTCTCGGAAAAGCAGCCAAACTCTTTCATATGGCCTACCATCCCCTGCAAAACATGGCCAGTACCGCCATGCCCACCTCTGTCTCCAGCCGGCACCAAAATCCGGGTCTCCTGAGACCAGCGCTCGCCTTACTGTGCCTCACTAGCTTTCTCTGTTCGTTCATAACACATCCGAATCCTCCTGAGATCCGAACCAGACTCGCTGCAGGAGCGTTATTGGAAACAGAGCGCCATGAGCCGCCATCCCTGTGCACAGCTGCAGTCACGTCTAAGGCATGTACACTACATGACTTGTGGCCATTTCTCAGAGCAAAAGTGGAAATGCTGAGGAAATGATGTGCGTGTGGCTTCATCTGGCTCCTAATGAACCAGATGTAGGTCCAGGATGTGAAAACCAGGGCCTCAGGAAGTAGAAGAATCAGTCAGAAGTTAAAATCACTCTGAGGGTCCATCTCTTTGCAGGGGTAAGTGGAGGCAGAGGGTGGGGGTAGCTCCTGGATGAAGGAATAGAGGGGGAAATAACAGAACCAGAAGGTGAGGACAATGGCATCTCGGTATCCTGAGAAATTTTCAGCCTGTGGTTACTATGGTTACAGACGCCATGAGAGGTGCCTTCAGAATGTGATGAGGAAGAGGGGGACTCAGACAGCCTCCTTCAACCCGCTCTCTCGGGGTCCTAGCGCCTCTTTGCTATTTTGTGCGGGAAGTGGCATATTCAACAAAGCCCATGGAGGCACTCAAAAGAAACTGTATTCATTCTCCTCTGCCTAGGACAAAGAAGCTCCAAAACTTTCCTCAGAAGGTAAAATTGCTTCAGGAATAATAAGCCAGGCATGCAGTGTTTGGAAACATGAGAACCTCTAAGGCATCAAATGCATCCTGTTTCCTGGAAATCATTTTTCCCCCACAAGAATGTGCAGAAAAAGGGACAAGGTAGTCGGAAAAAAAATGTCTACTTAAAATATGACAGAGTGTGCCAACAGGCCTCCATGAATGGCCTTTCCCAGGTGCCAGCCGGGCCCATCACCCCCGGCATGCCACCTTGGCTACATTCTGACTTGTGTTTCAGTCACACCACACAGACACAAGGTCTGCTGCAGAAACACACCAGACACCCACTCCCGGACATTTCTGCGGCTCGGCCTGAAGGATGCCCGTTCGTCTAGCTTTGTCCAAGGAGGTTTGATTTCCAGTCACTGAAAAGGAAGGGGGTTGTCAAAGAAGGGACATCTGACAGAGACGTGGGCCTGAGAGCCGTCAGACTCTACCTCTGGTTTCAAAAGAAATTGGGTTAATTGTGTGGTTATTCTTTAGTGAATGTCCTACAGATTCATGCGTAGCATCGTGCCCGCCCAAGACACCCTCAATAGACACTTTTTGTAACTGAATAATCTGCTTGGACTGCTAGGTATACTGGGATCTATTATGAGACCATATACTCATCTTTCATATAAATCATCATCATATTGTCTTTCTAAAACCTCATTTTGAGTAGCAGGTAACAGGAGGGGTAAATGGAGTTCAGTGAATCGTTGTTCCGTGGATAGGTTTGAAATGCAGAGTTAAACAAAATCAACCAGGTTTCTGTACACAGGATTATCAGAGGGGGTGTACAGGTAGAAGTGAGAGCTCCGGCATTAACAGACAGACCCAGTTTAAGTGATAGAACTACAAAGTAACTTTGTGCAAGTTATTCAAGCTCTGTAGGACTTAGTCTCCTCATTCAGAAAGCAGGGATAATAATTTCATCTCTTTCTTTGGACTATAAAGAGGATTATATGAGATAATGACTATAAAGCACTTAGCAGAGTACCTGAAACTTAGTATATATTCAATAAATAAAAGGGGGTGAAATTACAGTAATTTTAAAATATATCCTCAAATCCTTTGATACTCCTCCCCTCCAAAGTGAGCTTAATCATCCCAAGTATGAACTAAACTTAATAATTCACACCTAATGAAAAGACTGTGACTGTAGTAACAATACGTGATTTCTGAGGCTGAATGATAAAAGCTATCATCAATTCAACCTTGTTCTCTCTCGAATGGCTTGATCTGGGGGAAGCCAGACACCATACTGGGTGGACATTCAAACAGCTTGTGGAGAGGGCCACATTGGCAGGAAATGAGGCCTCTCCCCCAACAACGAGCAGCATTACAAGTCACAGGAGCACATCATCTCAGAAGTAGATCTCCCAGCCCCAGTCAAGCCATCGGATGACAGCAGCCCCAGCCAACATCTGACCACAACCACAGAGTGACTCCTGAGCCAGACCACCCAGCTAAGCTGTTCCCAAATTCCTGATCCACAGAAACTATTAGATAATAAATATTTGTCATTGGTTTGAAATGTTAGAGGTTTGGTCCAGTAATAGTCACTCCTCAGGAAGGAAGGAATGAACATACATCATTTTGTAAGCCAACCAGGAAACCTTTTTTTTTTTTCCTCACAGTATCTGGTAAGATTACCTTGCGTCTTATGGAACACACTTTGGGAAATGCTGGTCTAGAACTTAACATTTTATAAGGCTCGTTCACATTTATTATCTCATTCAATCATCTCAGCAACTGTGAAGCAGGTGCTGACTGTGATCTTTATTTTACCCAGGAGAAAACAGGCTCAAAAAGGTTAAATGACTTGCCCAATTTATCATTCTACTAATAAAATCAGTGGAACAAGAACTCAGACTCAAGTATTATGATTCCAAACTATATTTTCTCTCTCATCATTTCTCTGGTTTGACCAGAACAACCCAGGTTTTTGAAATCTGGGATAAGAATACTGACAGTCTAAGAGAGTCCCGGGGAGCGGGGAGGGGTGGTTGTGCAGTAGGGTCATGCTCCCAGATGATCTGTAAGATGAAATAGATGCTTCTCAGGAGAGTGGAGCTGGAGTGTTCCCTGACTCCTCAAAACAGGGGCCACGTCAACCATGATAACAACATAATGCAGGTACCACTTACGGAGCCTTCACAATGCTCCAGGATGCTTCTGAGAGTTGGCATATATCACTTTATTTAATCCACATAATAAGTCAGGCTGTCATCATCTCCACCTTACATATGAGGCTAAGTCACAGACAAATGAAGATACTTGCCAAAAGCAGCCACTAGTAAGTGATGCAGCTCAAACTGGGACCCAGGTATCTAAGAACATCAAGCCATCCACATCTCAACCGTCTCCTTTCCCATAAGAAGGGCAGAGCCAGCGCTAGAACCCAGATCCTTCCACCTTAAGCTCCAATGCTGTAGAGAGAGTAGCATCTAGTCAGAAGCTGAGTTAAATGAATATGACACACATTTACTTCTACCAGGTTTTAAAGATGTATACGCTGAACCAGACCTACCATAACTACCTCCCATATGGCTTCAAACTCCATCATAAGAAATGAATGCCTTTGGCCTAAAGCAGCTTTCGCAACCAGTAGAATCTGGGAGTTGACCCAGGCTGGTTCATGGTTAAAATGGATAACAATAGATCACCCCAAATTTGCAGGCAAAATAATAATAATAATAATAATAATAATAAGTTAATGGATAACTTATAATAATAATAATAAGTTAATAGAATTCTTTCATTTCTAAGTTTTTTCTCCCATCAATTTTTCTTACACATTTGGATCCTGCTTTCTTGTCTCATATGATAAAAGTGAGTAAATGTTCAATTGTCAAATATCACAGCTGGTACCAAGTATCTCTATTCAGACTGTCAGGCTCATATTACATTAAACTTGGTAAGTTACACTATTTGTCTTTGTCCTGCTAAAATATTTGCTATTTGGGGGACCTACAGGTATTCTTACACATAAGAAACTCACTGTCCTGGTATTAAAATTGTTTTAGAAATACAAATAGCATTGGGGGCCATTCTGCAAAGGTCGCCATGACTTCCAGGTTCCTACCACTTGAGTAAATCTGCACTGTCTCTGTGTGCATCACTTTTTAAATTGAAAACACTATAATACCCCTGCATTGGGTAGATAAAAAAACAACAACCTAGGATCTTCTGCATAAGAGATAACAATTGAGATCAGAACTCTGGGAAGGCAGGTGGGGAGGGATAAAGAAAAGAAGGAATAAGGAAGGGAGGTAAAGTTTTCTATGATGATGCGGTTTATGAGCTGCAGCACTTAACTTTCGAAATCCTATGTGTCACCACCATTCTATTCTGCTTCCAAGTTCCGTCTACGGCAGGGGAAAGTCATGGAACCAAAGTTGGTCATATAGAAAATGGAATCCCCTGAAATCTTACCTACGTTCCTATCCTTCCACACCACCTCTTATGCCCATCCGTCCAGCCTCCCTGGCTCTGGGAATGGAGGAGGAAGAGAATGCAATTCCCCCACCCCCAGCCCCCTTGCCAATTATTCTGGTGCTCACCACCACCACCACCACCCCAACTCTAAATCAAGGATTCAAAAGTCAGGTTTCATTTTCAATCCATAGCACTCAGTCCCAGACACTTATGAGGGGAGAAAAAAAAATCCCAAACTCTGTCTGCAAACCACAAATAAATGTTCTTGAAAGTAAATATGAGGTTTTGTTTCTCCATTCTGGGTAACAGTAATGAGCCTGACTTAGATAAACAGGAAAGTGTCCACTGAGAATACTACCAGGACCAGAGCCCAAAATTGGATGATGGTTCCTCTGACCACCATTAAAAAAAAATCTGCCAGGTGGGTGTAACCGGCATTTAGGGAGTTTCCATAACCACTCAATCATGCAGAGCTGAGCCCCTGACTCTACCTCTGTCTGCTTCATCTTGTAAATGCCCTTTAGAACAGAATCTGAGTACAGCAGAAGATTCTCCCTTTAATTCACTTTTATTTTTTTTATTTTATTTTTTTAGTGTTTTTATTTTATTTTTGAGAGACATAGAGACAGAGAGTGAGCAAGGGAAGGGCAGAGAGAGGGAGATACAGAATCTGAAGCAGGCTCCAGGCTCTGAGCCGTCAACACAGAGCCCAACGCGGGGCTTGAACTCACAGACCATGAGATCATGACCTGAGCTGAAGTCGCCACTTAACCGACTGAACCACCCAGGCACCCCTAATTCGCCTTTATGCCTCAGCCAAGGAAGCTATCCAAACTGACACCTCCTAACTGGCTATCAGTAAAATGGCTTCATTCTGTTTCATTAAAGTCTTCTAATTCTCTATGGACTAAAAGTAAAAACAAAAACAAAAAAATCCTCTATCTCCATAACCTTTTTCTTGCCAACAGTGGGCCCCCAGTTCTGTGTGGTAGTAGATACCCTTCGCACCATATCTCAGGTGTGGTTGAAGTTTCCCAATTTGAGGCAAGATGCGCACTGTATTCCTTTTTAATGCACCTGACTTATGATGCTAATATAGAACTTGTTACGGACTGAACTGCGTCCCCTGCAAAATTCATATGTAGAAACCTTAACTACCAACACGACTGTAGTGGAGGCAGGGCCCCAAGGGGGTAATTAAGGTTAAAAGAGGTTATGAGAGTGGGGCTCCAATTCAACAGCACTGTTGCCCTCGCTAGGAGGGGAAGCCACCAGAGTGCTCTCTCTCTCTCCACCTTGTGAGGGCACAGCGAGGAGGTGACCATCTGCAACCCGAAGGAAGAGCTCTCATCAGACTCTGACTCCTGCTGGCACCTTGCTCTTGCATTTCCAGTCTCCACAACTGGGAGAAAATAAATTTCCATTATGTGAGCCACCCAGTCTATGGTGTTTTGTCATGACTAACACAGAGCCAAAGCACAGATGTTTTTGGAAACAGGGCGAAATAGCAAAATCAACCCGCCTCGTCTTAATTCTACTCAGCGATCCCTGGGCTGGGCAAGAGAAAGGTGACGCTCCCTCAGACACTGCTGGAAAAGAATCCTGAACCAAATCTTGGCCCAAACGATCTTTGGAACATTTTTCCTTTTTACTTTCTAGGATAATTTGTGGTGATTTTTGGCACATTTATTAATCCCATTTGGAATGCTGATCTCCTGAAAGTTGGATGCTAAATCAAAAATAGAGGACTTTCTTTCCAGAAAATTTAAGCTACATACAAACGTGTGTCTGGAAGCACATGAGTAAAGATAGCGCGCAAGTGACCTTGCTGGTCATGAGAGACTGAAATTTCTTTTCAGCCGGGAGAGCAGAAGTGAAATCCAAGGGTCTTCAACTGAACTCTTGGGACAAAGTGCCAGCCAGCGCACAGCCTACAGAAAACAGCCCCGGACTAAGGGCTCACTGATCAACTGAGACCCTTTTCCCTCTAAGTCTCTCAGAGAAACTTCTGAATACACTTACGGAGAAGAGGCAATGAGAGGGTGTGGGATGGACGAAGACCCCGGAAAGGAGGAAAGTTTGAGGGAGACCACCCTGGACATGAGGACCGAAAGGACTGGGTTGGCCCCAGCTCTGCCTGTTTGCAGCCTTGGGCCTCTAAATAACTCATTTCCTCTTTCTAGTCTCATCAATAAACCTCAGGGTCCAATATCAACAAAAATAGGGTTGTTTCTAGACCAAATGAGATAATCTGTAAGAGGCGTTCTGTAAACTGAAAAGCACTATCCACGTACCATATAGGCCTCTCTGGAATTTTGCATTCAGGTATTCACTGAAAACGCAGCTTTAAAAAACAAACAAACAAGCAAACAAAGCACCCCCTTGGGCAACTGGATGGCTCAACCAGTTGAGTGTCCGACTTTGGCTCAGGCCATGATCTCACAGTTCATGAGTTCTCATGCTTCATGAGATCGAGCCCCACATTGGGTTCTGTGGTGACAGTGTGGAGCCTGCTTGGGATTCTCTCTCTCTCTCTCTCTCTGCACTTCCCCCTCTCACTCTCTCTCTCAAAAATAAAAAAACATTAAAAAAATAAAAATAATAAAAAATCAGCTCTGAAGTTTTGCTTCTTTCTTAGGTGGATTTAAATACCTAGAAAGAGCTACAAATCAATGGCCAACATGAGCCAAATTACTAATTGGATACTAATCATATCTTTGTCAGTCTAGCCTCACCCTCGCCGCCCTGCCCCAGCCCCCCCCAACCCATTCAGTGTTTTCACTGAGAGGGAGAACAGGAGGAAACAGTCTGCCGAAGTTGCAAGAAGTGGGGATATCTGTGTCCTTTCCAGTTCCCCATTATATGGGACATTCTTCCTTTCTCCTTATTTGTACTTTGCCACTTGCAGCTTAGAGGAGTCCTGGAATTCCCTTCATGCATAAAGGCTTAGAGATCCTCCCCATCCCAACCCCCGCACCGTCCGTTCATTCAGCAAAAGTTACTGAGTGTCTACTAGGTGCCAGGCTCTTCCTGGGGCACTGGGGACATGACAGTCAACAAGATGGCGCAAGTTCCTGTTCATGAAGTTCACATGCCAGTGAGGGAGGCTGGATCAAATGAGACACATGAGGAAGACTCTTTCAGACAATGGCAAGTGCCAGGAAGACCAGCGAACAGGCGACATAACAGAAAGGGCTGGGGAACAAGAGGGGAGGTCTTCAGATGGGACGGGGAAGCCTGTGACATTTGAGCTGACATTCAAAGGCGGAAAGGAGGGAGCCATACGGAAATGCATTACAAGCAGTGGAAAGTGCAAGTGCAAGCCCCTGAGACAGGACCAAGTTGGATCTCTTCGAAGAACAAAAGGAAGCCAAATAGCTCAAAGTTCAGATCAAAGGAGAGGGTTGAAGAGGTAGGGTCAAAGAGGCCATGTCAATGGCCCCTTTGCACACGGGAGGAGGATGAAACCCAGAGAGGTTAATGAGCAGCCCAAAGTCACACAGCCAATACTTGCCACGGCTTATTCTAGAAACAAATTCTTTTGCCTCCAAATCCAGAGTGTTTTACACCATATTGACCTGCTTGCCTTGAGGTGTGGGAATATTGTTTGCTGATCTTATCGGTTTTTAAAACCCCTTAAGGGGCTCCTGGGTGGCTTGTCGGTTGAGCGTCTGACTTCGGCTCAGGTCATGATCTCAGGGTTCCTGAGTTCAAGCCCCGCGTCGGGCTCTGTGCTGACAGCTCAGAGCCTGGAGCCTGCTTCTGATTCTGTGTCTTCCTCTCTCTCTGCCCCTCCCCTGTTCACGCTCTGTCTCTATGTCTCTCGAAAATAAATAAATGTTAAAAAAAAAAAAAAACCCTTAAGATACATAAAATCAGGGGCGCCTGGGGGGCTCAGTTGGTTAGGTGTCCAACTCTTGATTTCGGCTCAGGTCATGACCTCACGGTCATGAGATCCAGACCCGCGTCAGGCTCTGTGCTGAGTGTGGAGCTTGCTTGGGATTCTCTCTCCTTCTCTCTCTGCTCCTCCCCTGCTTGCTCTCTCTCTCTCTCTCTCCCTCTCTCTCAAAATAAATAAATAAATATTTTAAAAAGTTACATAAAAGCAGCAAGAGAATCCCAGTTTTCAGCAAAAAGAAAATCTTCAACAGGTGATCCCGGTGATTGAAAATGCACATGAGTTCTCCTGTGAAAGTCAAGACTTAGAGCCAGTCTACTTTTCTGAGGTCCTACACAAGCAGTTACTATTTGTTATAGGCTCAGCTTTACAAATATGGAGGAAGGCCACAGCTCACCCGAGAATAATCATTTCACATTTAGGTCTTATTTTTGCACATAAACCTCTTGACAGTGCTTTGCTTAATTCATGCAAGGGCAATCAAAACCAATCTGCTCTCAACCCACCTTCATTCTGTGCTATTAAATTGTCAGGTAATGGGGCTGTATGCAAAACATCGTAATTACAACCTCCTTCCACAATCTATGAGCACCCCCACCTGAAGGTTCAAGTCTGTTAATACTCAAATCCTACAGTCTGTGGATCTGTCCCTCTCGTCTCCTAGGGTCCCCTTCATCTCTGCCCTGCTAAATTCACTTGGTCTGTGAAAACCCAAATTTCCAAAGAACAGACCTCAAGCCTGTCCAGTGGCCAATGACTGGCCCACCAGAGGTAGAGGCAGAGGTGCTATTTGGCTAGACGGGTTAAGGGAGAAAGGAATGAGTAGGAAAGGCATCCTTCCTCTCTCTCTCCCTCTCCCTCCTCTTCCTTATTCTTCTCTTTCTCCTTCCTTCCAAAGAGCTTCTCCAGTCCCTGAGTTCTGCGAGCCAGAGGTCCCAATAACTTAAGAGATAGACCCAAAGAATGTATAAGGACCCTGTTCTTGGGACACTGGGTGGTTCAGTCGGTGAAGCGTTCAACTTCAGCTCAGGTCATGATCTCACAGTCTGGGAGTTCGAGCCCTGTGTCGGGCTCTGTGCTGACGGCTCAGAGCCTGGAGCCTGCTTCGGATTCTGTGTCTCCCTCTCTCTCTCTGCGCCCCTCTCCTCACATTCTCTCTCTCTCTCTCTCTCCCAAAAATAAACATTAAAAAAATTATATATAAAAAAAAAGGACCCCTGTTCTATTCCGACCCCACCATCTACTAGCTGTGTGAGCCTGGGTAAATTATTCAACCCCTCTGTTTAGTTCCCTCCCCTGCAAAATTAGGACAGTATCTTCCTAAGTTTAAATAAAGAAGAGTAAATAACATATTCTTCTAGTTAAACGATGATGAATTAGTTAATAATAAACTATTTTTTAATGTGTGTAAAGCACATAGTTCTATACAGGTGCGAGAAATGCCACCCCCACTCCCTACTCTCTTCCTGCCTCCACCCCCCCATCCCCCCACCCCCCCACCCCGGCTAGAAAAGACTAGTGTCACGCCCACCTGTAAGAACAATTGTGCACGAAGTCAAGCATCTTACTGGAAGGTGGTTCAGTGGTACCTGATGCCAGTCAAGTGGGGACAAAGCACTTATCCCCTCGGCTGAGTATTATGAGAAGAACTGTATGAAATAATGTGCATGAAACACCTAAATGCAACGATCTCTCACTAAATGTTGGTATTTTTATCGGAGTCTTTTCATTTTTGGCACCATCGGTTGTGACTGTAGATGCTACTCGTGCGCTTCTCCACTGTCGTCGGGCTGTAACTGTGTTGGATTCATCTGTGTTTATCACTGCGAGATAGATACATACATCACAGAACGACGATCACCCAGAAATGTATTCACAAAAACCAAGGCAAGCTTCGCAGCCCTCCATCCTGACCAGAGTTCCCTGAAGATCCCGGCGTAACTCTTCAGACAGCTGCCCACCTGACACGCCTCTTGGAGGGCTCGGGGACACCTCCCACTCCACGAGTTCCAGACTGAACTCCCCAGCTTCCCTGCAAGACCCGTCCTGCCCTCGCTGCCGTCCCAGTTCTTCCAACGGCTCCGCCTTCACACTGTATTCACAGGAAACCTGTTGGTTTTCTTTCTGCCTTCCATAGCTCCCTACCGCATCCACACATCTGCTTTTCCATTACCACAGCTGCCACCCTGGCCCATGTCGCCATGGTGTCTGGTTCCGAACACCCTCAAGAGCCACACAGCACTTGTTTGGAAACTGAGTTCAGATCATGCCTCTTCTCAGCTTGAAACCTTTCAGTGGCCTAAGATAAAGACAATACTCCTGTCCCCACCCCACAAGCCCACCCTTCCTACAACAACACGAGGCTCTTGGGGGTCCGACCCTATGGATCCACCAGCCACGCCTCAAAACACACGCTCTCTTGCTCTCCACTCTAGCCATGGAAACTGCCATTCACTCCCTCAAATACACATGTTCCTTCTGTCTCAGGGCCTTTGCACCTGCTATTTCCTCTTCTGTGTCGGTTTACCACCTCAGCAGCTAATTAATCCCTACATACCTTCCAGGTTCCAGTGTAAGTGTCTGACTACCTTCCTGGACTAGTCACCTGCCCTGATCCTTGTCAATCTCTTCCATCACTTTCTTAAAAGGCTGATGCACTCCTTCATGGGATGTACATAAACATGTGATTATGCACCCCTTTGTGCATCGACTGATCTAGGTCTGTGTCCCTCACTATAAACTCCAAGAAGACTTTTTCTATACTCCGCTGACTATATCTCCAGGGACAGCATTTGGTAAGTAGTGGCCATTCAATAAATATGTTTTCATGGGATCAAAATAAAATAAAATAAAAAACCTAGGCACACTTTCCGGAGATCAACAGACAAAACTGGGTTGGGTCCGGCTTGTATTAAGGTGTAACAGCTTCGGTGTTGACTCATTCTTTAGGAGCTGATCAGTTTATAATACATGTACTCAACGAATAGGTGAGCTTCCACTTTTCTGATCTGGAGAAAAGAATAAATGCACTCGCAAAAAAAAAAAAAAAACTTACACATACACACTTCAGATAAACAAATTTCAACCCAATACACACAGAGGTGCTGCCTGGCCCAACCCAGTTTCATAGGAGGCTAAGAGAAATGATAAAACGCATTTCTGTGAAAACCGGACACTCCGTTTCAACTTGTTCTGCTCGCCTGCCAGTCACTCAAGACGGGCCTTAACATCTGTATGCTAATTACAGACACGGTGGTCGTCGCTAGGCACACACAAATCTGTCTTAGTCGCTCTCTTTTGCGCCAAGGAAACGCTGTCTAACATTCATTAGAGCTTGTAAACCACACTGCTGCTCAGGCGGACACACTGCGCGCCCCCTCCCCAGCCCTTGCCAGCCCCACCCTTCTCGCGAACCCCTCCCTCCTCCCACTTCTACTCCTATCTGAGCCAAACTAGCTGTCTGGTTTGTTAATAAGATTGAGAGAAGACTCCGAAGGTCCTGGGGCTCCATTATGCCCCGCGCCCTAGGAGAAGGGCCACCTCCAGGGACCGCTGTTGCAGATCTGAGCCCCAATTGCTGCCAGGAAACCTTTCCCACTGAGGATACCCTGAGACGGCGGCGCAGCTCCGGGTCCAGGGGGAGGCACCCCACCCATCTGCCAGACAGACAAAGATCACCAGAAACAAAGGGCACACACACACACTCGCACGCATAAAGTCAAAAGCAAATACCGACACTTGGTGTGAATTCAAGCCAAAGAGCCGGCTTGGTGTATCTTTAAACGGGTTTTGAAACAATCCAGGAGGGACAACGATTATGTGGCAATGACAGACACTATCTGGGTTTGGAACCCACGCTGCCTCCGCCCTCCTCCCACCCGCGCTGCGGTTCCCAGGCGCATTTTCCAGCCTCAGGACACACGCTGCCAGGAGCAAGAGTGCTTCCACTCGCGGAAGCGCGCGCACGCAGGAGATGGAGGCAGGACGAGGGCGGCCAAAAGTAGGAAATACCAACCTTTAGGATCCCAGTTCACCTGTTTTCTTGGAGTCTCGATTGGAAATTTCATTGCTCCGCTGCCCAGAAGGGGAGGAAATGAAAAGAATCGAAATAATAGTAAAGTCCTCAAGCTTTACACGCCTCGGTACGGCAGTCCAACAAAACAATTTCCAAGGATGGAGGAGCCTTGGACTGGCTCGCGGAGGAACCCCAGAGAAAGAGAAGTGGAAAAGACTGGCTAAGGAGAGACTGGAAACGGCTTAGGTGTGGGCACCGGCTGAAGGGTGGCCAGCTGCAGCCCCCTGGGTGCAAGGAAAAGTAAGACTGGCGAGGGGTGGATGGAGAGGGAGGCTCGGGAAGATAAAGAGAGCCAAGCTGCTTCCCAACCGCGGTGGCGGCAGGTGGTGGGGGGCTGAGCAGCCGGAGGGCCGGCGCGAGGGAGAAACCCACTGCAGTGTCACCCCAGCCCCCGAAGGCGTGTGCGCTCACACTCCCGCACGCGCACACACACACTCGCCCGGGCGCGCGCTCCGCCGGGCACGTCAGCCTCGCTCGGCCGCGCACCGCGCACACGCCCCACCCCGGCCGCGGCTCCTAGCCCCCCGGGCGACGCCCCTCGCTCCCCACCCCGCGAAAGCCATTGGACGTCGGGGTGGCGCGGCAGCCGCGGAGCGCGCGGCGAGGGCGACCCTCCCCGCCGCGCGCCGCAGACGCCGCGCCACGGCGGGAGGGCGCGCGGGGCCTCGGAGGCGCGCGGGGCTCGGGGCGCCCGGGCGGGAGCGGCGGCAGGCGGCGGAGTCGGCCGCGGGGCGGCGGGGGGGGGGGGGGGGGCGGCCGGAAGCCGCGGCGGGGCGGGGAGCGGGCGCCGGGCGCGCCGCTACTTACTGGCTCGGCGGGCGGGCGGGCGTGGAGGCGGCCGCGGCGCGCTCGGTGGAGTTGCAGCCGGAGACACGCTTGGCTGCCTGGAAGGCGCAGCGGGAGGCGGAGGAAGGGCCTCGGCCGCCCCGCCGCAGACCTCGGCCTCGGGGGTGACCTCTTGCCACCAATCCCGCCCTGGGCGCGCACCCACACACCCTTTTTGCCTCACTTCATTTTTTCACTCCAGTCCCCTCCCGCGCCCGGTTCTCCCGCCTGCGCCCCGAACCCGCGTCCCCAGCGCACTCGAAAGAGGCTGGTGCCAGCCATGAGCCTTTTGTTCTGGGACCGCTCCGCGTTGGCCGCGCTCTCCCTACCCGGAGAAGCGGACTCCCCAGGCGTAGCCCGGTCCCTTCCCCAGCTACCTGCAGCCCGGCTGGGGCCGCTGCTCGGAGGCGGCGGGAGGGAGACGCCGCGGCCCCAGAGGAAAGTGCAGTTGCCAAGACCTCGCGGCCCCGGGAGCCCGGGGGCCCAGCCGGGGCGAGTGCAAAGGAACAACCGCACACATGTTCCCGGAAAAGAGGCTGAACCTGGCGCGTTTCCCCTACCCCCTCTCTCCCTGAAGCCGCACAGGGGCTTTCCTTGAGGCCTCGATCTCCAGAAGAGCCAGGTGGTGCTGAAATGCTCTTGAATGGGCCCCTCGAAGTACCAATATGAATGATGCTTACAGATTATCTCGGCTCCTAGCAACAGAGGCTTGCACATAGTAGATGTTCAAGAAATGCGTGCTAAATGAAGACATGAACTGCATGAAGCAGTGTTGGACAGAAAGTAGTTTAAATCACTGTGCATTCACTGTCCACTCGACATGTATCTTGAGCTCCTTCTATGTGCCATCGCTGTGCTAGGTGCTGGCCGTCTGGCAAAGAACGGCACAGAATGGACCTTGCTTCCATGAGTCTTACTGTCTAGCGCCCACGAGGTCGGATGAGATTTGTCGTTGCCCTTACTTAGGAGAGAGAAAGTGATTACCGGGCTCATTCCCAAGACCGCCTGCTATAGCCCGACACCTCTAAACCGGCGGTTGCTCTCCGGATGCGTGCCACTCGAGGGCACCTTGAGGCCTCTGGGAGCCCTGTTACAGTAGCATCTTTCCCATCCCCCACAGTCACATCGAGGTTTGAGTCCCAGGGCAAGATCCACAGAGGTCCCCTGTCATCCGTGGGAAGGCTTGGTAAGTGCTTTGTCACTGACCCTGCAGGCTGCTGGGACGGGACTCCTGAGTTCTCTGCAGACCCCATTCGGGCAAACCTGGTCCCAGTCTGATGGCGAGACTCTGACCCCTCAGCCCTTTGAGAAGGAAGACACGGGTTCCCAAGGCACTTAACAGGCACCTTCTCTGGGATTCCATTTCCACCCTTTGTTTGCCTCTAGGAGAAGTGCCAGAGGATGGATGAGACATGGAAATCAGACAAACAAGGAATTTCTGCTTCTCCAGCCATGACCCCAGAGAAATTCTGTCCCCAAACCCGAAGTGAGCTGCTTCCCAGCTCCTGAGACAGCCTTCGGAGGCTCCCTCTGCCCTCTCCTTAACTGCTCACAGGCAGGCGGGCTCCAGCCCAGTCACTGCAACGCGATGTTTTTACCTACATCTGAGTCAGAGAGAGGTGTCCCCAGAGAAAGACACCCTCTCTCCCAAAGCCTCTGAGGATAGGGGAGACTGACGTGTGTCAAATGGCCCCTCACAGCCTCATACTTCTCTGTTTTTATCCTTCCCTGTCACACTGGAGAAGCTCTAAGCAGCATCATTTTACAGATGAGAAGATCAAGGCTCAGAGAGGTAAAGGAACACGCGCAAGGTCACGACACAGAGATTCCAACCCAAGGGAGCTCCTCTGGTCCCTGTACCCGTGAATCTGACCCGGAAGCCATCAGACAGGATCTTCGGGTCATGAAGATCTAAATCCTGTATTGTCTAGGACTCCAGCCCTGCCTCCTCTGCAAAGTGAATTGGGCTACCCTGCTGCCCTGAGGTCTACATCGGGGAATTCGTTTACCATCCAAAGCAAATTCCCCTGGCACAAAATGTAGCCTTAGGGTGCGTCATTCAGTCAATCAACAAACATGTTTTGAGCCAGTCTTATGGATGAGACAGATTGGAGATTTCCCTCAGAAGTTTTACTGGGCCCTTGGAGAACCTTTCCCCAGAAACGCACCAGCAGGAACGTTATTTGGAGGCTTAGGGAGGCTTAGGATGGTCCTGCTGGGGGGAGGGAGTAGGACCAGGGGCCTGGCGTGCCTGATGTGGGTTAAAGACTAGCCCTAGTCATAGGCCCTTAGGATCTCTCTGCTAATTCACCCTTGTCCCCCCCCCCACCCACCCTCAACCTCTGGGGCTTTCTCTTTCCTCCACTTTCCCTGTCCCTTCTCAGTATGCGGACCACACAAATGGGGAGGGGTCCACCAAAAATAAAGTAAATAAGTAAGTAAGTAGTAATGCCAGCACACCCTCCCCTAAGGTGCCTGACAGCAAGCCCAGCTCCTAAACCGCTTGTGTGGAATGGGCTGTGGGGGTTGGGGGGTGTAAAGGCAGAGAGCCCCCCCCCAAGGAAAAACAACTTAGCACGTTAACCCTTTGCGTTACTGCAACCCCCTTCCACCGCCGCCGATTCTTCCCCTTCGTTACTGCGCACTAGATTCCACTTACCCCAAGGAGGAGGAAAGAAGCGAACTGTGTAGAGAAAAAACATCCAAAAGAGATGCCGCGCAGAGCGGTTCCCTCTCCCTCCGCGCCGCCGCAACTTCCATGGCTATTGCTGCGGGCGGGTTAAGTCTGGTGGAGAGAGGCCGCCGCGGGTTCCTGCGGCAGGAAAACAAAGCATCGTGGCGCAAAGTCCGCCCGCACGGGCCGGGCCCCCGCCAGCAGCCCCGGGCCGGCGGCTCCCGCGTCCTGCGCGCATTCGGTGGCAGAGGGCGCCGGTGCCCGCCGGGGAAGCGTCGCAGCGGGCCGCCCCGGTCTCTGCAGCTCAGAACCTGCAATAGTTGTCGCACCACTTTCACGAGTGCCCGGTGGCCGGGCGCGGGAGGGCTGGGGGAAGCCGGAGAACCCCAGTCCCCTCCCGCGAGGAAGTTCGCCGCGAGTTGGTGACTCCCCTGCCCCCTCCCCACACCGCAGTCCGGGATGGGGGAGAGCCGAGGGGTGCTGCCTGCCGCGTTGGGGAGTCGGTGTCTCGGGGGGGCGGGGGGGGAGTGGCTGGCAAAGAACAGCTTCGCCGGAGAAGAGTTGAACACACGGATTCTCCCTGGACAGAGAATCGCAGGGAGTGATGAAGCAGCTTGAGGAATCCTGCCTGGTGCCAGTTCGGAGGACAGGCCTGATTAGACTCCACTTTGGACTCAACGAATCCCAGAATGAATTCACTAATCTGTTTTGAGTTGTTCCTCTCTGGTTTCATCGTTTCTCCCTGAAGTCCAGAAGAAATCCCCACCTTCCAAGATCTTCCCTCCCCCCTCCCCCCAAGACATCTCCAGGTCCCCTTCTCCAAAGAACTGCAGAGAAGTTTCCGTGTCCTTTCCTGGGGATATCCCCCCCACCCCAACACACACCCTGGGGACACCCAGTCTGTGGTAGGACTAACAAGGTTATGCGATCAAGTTAACTTGAATCTCTCCTCCCAAAAATGTTTTCTCCAGTGAGGTTTCCACTTTGTTCTCAGCATTTAATCACGCCTACATTTGGCTTCATGTCCCAACCAGCATCTGCAAAAACACACCCTTAAATATATGTTGCCCTAATCTCAGATTCTGCTTTTGGCTTGGAAAAGCTGGAGAAACATCAGTAGCTGAAGGGCAAAGGGTGTCATATGTCATAGGGCTCAATAGCAAACTCTGTGTGCTAAACCCCAAAGATTCATTTTGGTGACTCAAACCTCTGATTGCGGATTAATGGAGACAACATATTATGAACTCCAAACAAGTTGTACTTAAAGCATCAGGCTGATGAGCGTGTTTTGTAACTAGGAACTGCTTTCCTCTTCCCTTGTAAGTTTCTCTATTTTAAAATTTAGTCCTTAGGAAAATATTATTTAAGTTCCCATAAGGCACTGTGCCCAACATTTTACCCAAAAATGTACACACCTATAACCCTGCTTTCTTTAAAACACGTTTTAAGGTGACTCCCTCTCTCTGAGTTACCGCCAAAACATAATCCCACGTAATTTTTCTGAGATGGCGCCGAATTGTTTTGGTTTTCCCCTCAACTTTTTATTCTAAAAATTTGCAAACACACAGAAAAGTTATAGGTGTTTGGTAAAAACCAGGATGCTGTCAAAGATTGCATTTGTTTGTTATTTCTATCTAGTGTATTTTATTCCAGAAAAATGCCTTCATTTTTTTTTAATGACTTTGACCTTTTTTTAAGAATCCAAATTCATTTGCTTTCTGGTAATCTCTATGTCATGATGTGGCTAAACGTAATTTGAGCCAAAGGGGAGGAAAATGATTTCCTGACCATAGCAGGTCAGTAGAAGAACTCAAACCTTCTATAAATTCAGTGTCCTTGACAATATCCATGGGATAGAACACAGTCGTATCCCTGCTCGCTCATGTTTCTCCCCTAGACTTAGTCCTAGCCTTAGTCAAAGAACTTATCTTTGTTTCTTATCTCCCAAAAGGCCATGGTTCAGGGAAGAATGAGTGCTTTCACACATGTACACCAAGTAGACAGGCATATTGATATTTTACTAAATTTAAAAACAAGAATTCAGCAAGGTTACAACCATAACGAATAAGCTTACAATTTTATATCATTCTAGGCACATTTTAACTTGAACCAAAATGTTAAAGCACATAGAAGTCATGTGTGTTCTCAATAACCTATTTATTCATGGGTGAGTCTTATGCCAAAGTTTTCAGTTTGCAAAGAGTTGAAAATCTTTCAGAGGGACCCTACTGTCCCAGCATGTTGATAGATGCTTCCCTCAGGAAGCCAATGAAGACTTGGGAAGTCTGACCAATAGAAAAGATTTTGCTCGGTATGGGCTGGGACATAGTCTCAGTGTCCAATGGGAAGGTTTGAAATATATTTATTTCATAAAAATATAAAATATTTTCATATAAATTTATTTCATATAAAAATATTTATTTCATTTTTGCTACTTTTATAGCAAATATTTGTTTGGTTGGAAATGGTTAGATCAAATGTCGTGTTAGAACTTTCCTCTCCTACCACTAAATCATCGAAATGCTGAATCATAGAAGGAGGTTTGGAAGAAGTCATTTCAAGATACTTCCAAGTTCAATTTCTTCCCTCTAAATAGGGTTCCAATTGATATGACCATTCAAGAATACTAAATCCATCTAATGAAAAACATTGCAAACCCTGTATTCATGGGCTTTTTTTTTTTTTAATTTAAGAAACTTTGCTAAGGTCAAAGTTTTTTTACTTCCAGTCTAAATCTCTTCCTTCTTTAAATGTTTCAATACTTATATGAAAAGCAATGATGCCCTTACAGTTACTTTTATATATTAGAGATTAAATTGTTCAATGCTTTCTTCTCATATAACTTCATGTAACTTCAGGTAACTTCATCTACCCTTTTACTAATATATACACCAATATGGCCAATTCATGCTTTTATTAATAGTATTTTTTGGGGAAAGATTTTTTTTACATAATTTCTACACCCAACCTGGGGCTAGAACTCACCACCCTGAGATCAAGAGTTGCATGTTCCACCAACCAAGCCAGCCAGGTACCGCACTTAAAAACATCTTTTCTACTACAAATTTCAGAGAAGAAAATCAAAATCTCTCTAAGCCTTGGAGCACCTAAGTGGCTCAGTTGGTTAAACGTCAAACTTCGACTCAGGTCATGATCTCATGGCTTGTGGGTTTGAGCCCCTTCTCTTCTGCTCCTTCCTATGCCATGCTTTCCCTCTCTCCCTCAAAATAAATAAACTTGTTAAAAAATTTTTTAAATCTCTCTGAGCCTTACTGAGTTTCTCCATCTATAAAATAAGGATAAGTAGTAATTAAGTACAAAGTATTTGGCCAACTCATGCATGTTTTAGCCAGCCATGTAGGAAGTACAACCAACCAGGGGAATTGTGTCAAGCTTCACTAAGTTTCTTCATCTACAAAATGGGGTACTAAATGTCCAGCTAGTTTTACCTCCAAGGTTGCTTAAGGAGACAATAGATGTGAAAGTGCTTTGTAAACGATGCAGGCATTTACAAATGTGAGGAGGAAATTGGAGCTCGAAGGGGACAGTGGTTTGTCTAAGTAAACATGGCTGGTTAGAGATGGAAATAGAAATCAGACCAGGCCCCTACTCATCTCTAGATCAAATTACCATTCGTTACCCAGAGCTAATTCCATAAAGTTATCTGGATCTCTGGAGTAGTCAGTTTCATTCTCAAAATTGTAGCCTAACCCATCTCTATCCTTTCCCCATTGCATTGACATCTCCTTATGTTCTGGGGTTCCTTGTATTCTCCCCCCCAATAAAGTGATAGAGTGAATATGGATCTTAGATCATCGGGCATCATCAGATATCACCAGATAAAGAAGTATTGGGGAAGAGGTGTAGGAAAGGAGGTGAGAAAACCTTTGTTATTGTCCCTGAAGTCACACCAAACCATACCAAATATGTGGCCATCTTAAAGCAGTTAGTCAGATAAGCAGCCTTGTTGAAATTACTTAGACTCTTCTAGGTCTTACCTACTTCTGCGCAACCACATTACATTGCTAGGTCTGCTCTACTCTTCCAGTGGTCGATTAATAATGCTGATTATGGAAAGAGGATCTCTTTCCAGTTTATGTAATATTTTATATTTAGATTCTGATACTGCTGTTTTAAAAATAGTCATATAATGTTACTGATATATATTGAAATATTGATCCACTCAGACCTGCAAAATAACTACTGATCTATACCACCCTTTTCATCAGGAATCAAGAGTTAAGCTGACAACTGTAATTTCTAGAAGTCCTTTTATATCTTTTATGGAAGGTAATTCTTTTTCATTTCTTTCCAAATACAGAGCATTATTCCTCAAAAAGAGTTTTCAAAGAGCCATATCCTTCGGTTCCAAAAAGTTCTAAGTGACCATAACCTTCAGTTAGAAAGAACCCAACATTTTTAGAAAACCACCATCAATTATTATCCCACCATCCATTGCACCAAAGTAAAATCTTGGCTCATCAGAACTCACTGAATTAAATCTGCCCTCAGCAACATCTTGGAAGGGTCAAAGACTATATTTGCTAGTATATAAATAAGGTCCTGCAAGACTAGATGGCCACTGCTATCCTAAATGATAATATAAACAAAGTTCCTACTAGCTTGTATGACTATTAGAGAATGGCACGCCCTCCAATGGAAAAAGCACCATGACACTGCCTTGATTTGCAGACAGGTGCCTTTGTTCAAGCCGGAAGACACTCACTGGGAATGGTGAGTCAGGTAGGGGGAGGACATTCTGATACCAGGAAGCACAGCATTGTGTCCAGAACTTGGAATGGACCTCAGACCCCACTCATCCCCTCAGCTTGGTGCAATGCAGAAACTTCATAACTGTATGCTCTGGCCCCTTAAAGAATATATGTAAATGGATACATTGATCAGGAGTATATGATGGGTTCCAATTATTCAAGGTCAGATTTTGGGAAAAAAAATATTTAGTACTTTATATCATACATGAATTCAAATTAATTTTAGAGTACTTTGTTGTTTTTCATTTATTATTATATTATTGTTATATTGATAATTTCTGGATATGTTCAAGTTCTCTTGTTTTCCTTGTTTTTCTCAGTTAGTAGAAGGATCGAACTATCATAGCTCTTCAACATCCTAGCCATGTTCTTTGATGAAATCCATAACATTAAGCTTGAACTTAATATTATAGTGATGCTTCCACTGCTTTGTGCCATGAATGATGGAAACAATAAATTTCATTCTAACATATTAATATTAAGTATTATTTAATTATAAAATATCACCTTCTACCTCCGACCAGCTGGGTAAGTTGCTATTGTGTTAGAAAACTTCTGGGGTACCAGATTGGCTCAGTCAGTAGAGCACAGAACTCTCAATCTCGTGTTGGGAATTCAAGCCCCACATTGGGCATAGAGCCTACTTTAAAAAAAAAAAGCTAAGAATAAAACAGAAAAACTACTGAGAGATGTGAAACTTACAGAGATATTTTGCTTTCTTCTACTTTATCCCTAGGAGATAGCATCGCCTACTATTTTTTGTCTTTGATGCTGAGACTTTACTTATAATGCAGGCGCATTGAATATAGAGTATTTTTTCTGACAAATAGAATTTTTAAAGCTGACATCAGAGAGCTCATTTATTAAATTTTATATTCAAGAGGAGATAACTGGAAGCTAGAGCATTTATCCATTTTTCTGCCCTTTCTCCATGCAAAGCTACAATTCTTACAATGTTTACGTTGGCAGTGATCCCCAGTCCATCAAAGAGAGATGCAATTGCTTTAGAAATTCTGAGCTTACTCTAGTGAGAAAGCTGAATCATAGAATGTAACCATTAGTAGAAGGAACTTCAGAGATCATGTAGAGAGGGCTTTCCAAACATTCCTGGTAACAAAAAGCAGATTCCACGGTCCAAGTGCTTCTTCTGGAGATCCTGTTTCAATGGACCTAAGGTGGTTGTCCAGGGATTTATTTCTTTAACAAGAACAAGTGGTTCTTTTATGCAAAGTCTGGCACCTAGAGGGACACCTGGGTGGCTCAGTCAGTGGCTCAGCCTCCCACTTGGGCTTAGGTCATAATTACACAGTTCATGAGCTTGAGCCCTATGTTGGGCTCTGTGCTGACAGCTCAGAGCCTGGAGCCTGCTTCGGATTCTGTGTCTCCCTCTCTGTCTGCCCTTCCCCGGCTCATTCTCTCTCATTCTCTCTCATTCTCTCTCTCTCTCTCTCTCTCTCTCTCTCTCCTCTCTCTTTCTCTTTCTCTCAAAAATAAATAAGCATTAAAAGATTCAAAGTCTGGTACTGGAACCTGTAGTTTTACAGATTCAGCAATGGAGTTCTAAGAGGTAAGGTGACTTTTCCAAGGCCAAACAGCTGGTCTGTGACAGAGTCAGAACTGGAACAGAAATATCCTGATAGGCCTCAAGTCTTCATAAAATAGAATACCATGTTTGAGAAACATTTTCAACCATGGTGGAAGGTGTAGCTTATGGTGGGGGAGGGGGAGCAAAGTACATAATCAGAGATTTCAGTTATCTGAAACTCCTGGTTTCAGATGCATCCTCGTTAATTGAGCACTTATGACACTCTTGTCCTTTATTTGCTGAACGCTTTCCTCCAACCTTTTCTCTGATTGGACTCATATGCTTGAATATGGTTAATGGGGCTCCCCTCAGTAACTTTGCACCCGCCATCATCTACATCTTCTTCATTGCCCTCCTTAAAACTTTATCAAACATGACACACCTCCCCTGACTCACACTGCAAAATTTCTTCTCCTGCCATTCATTCTATCATCTTTCCATTTTGTTGCCTATTTTTGCGTCTAACTTTAACGCATGCTTGTTCATGTGAATGTTATACTTTTTGCATATAGGACAGCTGTCAGAGTGGAAAGACCATCATGACAGAGACTAGAACTACTAATTCCTAGTCCCAGCTCTGCTGTTAATAAAGCTGTGTGACATTGAGCAACCCACTTAGCCTTTCTGAATGTCGTTCAATGAAAGGGTTAAACTGGGATTTTGAGTCCTCTCTTTCTGTGTCTGCCCTATCTCTTTCAGAGAGAAAGGAACTATCTTTTCTAATTTATTTTTCTCTTTGCACTGGGCCTATTTTTATAAAGCTACATAGAGTGCTCCTTCATTCAATACATGCTGACACTTCCTTCCTTGGTCTAGTTTGACTTTCCTCCTCCCATCACAGATGGTGTATGAGCCACATATCTGATCACAGCTGACCTTTGTTTTTGGTAAGGACTAGATTTTTTAAAATAGTACAAACCGTGTGTCTTTCCAGTGTCACTATTCCTTTTCATGAAATGGCACATCCTGTTCCTTGGCTCTCCGTATTTTCCATTAAAGGAAAACATTATTTTCACGTGTCTCTTATTTAACTTAAGTATAGCACTCCTGATTTTTGGGTTGATCATGTAATTTATTTATATCCCTGATGCAGACCTTAAAGAGGTCTGCTCACCTCTTTCTTCAAAATTTCCATTTGTAATTAGGTCTCTGTTCAGCTGTGGCTTGAGTCATACTCACTTATGTTTTTTTAATGTTTATTTACTTTTGAGAGACAGAGAGAGAGAAAGCATGAGTGGGCGGAGGGGCAGAGAGAGAGGGAGACACAGAATCCAAAGCAGGCTCCAGGTTCTGAGCTGTCAGCACAGAGTGGAGCTAGAACTCATGAACCATGAGACCATGACCTGAGCCGAAGTTGGACACTCAATTGACTAAGCCACCCAGGCACCCCCACTTATATTCGAAATTACTTGGTCTCACAATCACAGCTGTAAGCACATTTATTTGTTTTGTTATTTTTTTAAGTAGCTCTTAAAACTTATGACACTCTATCACAAAATTGTTCCATTTAGTCATCTGATCCACATTCAAATGTTTTTTGACCTGTATGAAAAACATACATGAAAGAGGACATAAGAAGTATGAAATGATAGAAAGTCACTCAAAGTTCAAAATAAGACACACAATTGTAGAAGAAAAGTGTGTAAGATTTCAGGACCTTGGACAGTTAAATGTATTCCTGCTGTAATTTCTGGTACCACAGTATAAGCAAGCTAGCAGTACATTTGAAAATCTACAGCATCGTATCAAACATGCTACCATGAAATATCATGAGTGATTTTCTTTAACTCACATCTTACAAGAAGAAAATAAAGACTTCTTAGTGTAAACAATAAAGCCCAGACTATACCCTTGGATACACAAGCATGAACAGTTTTAAGGCATTGATGGAATGCTACACCATGGCATGGTAGTGGGGTCTCTACAAAGCAATGCTGAGTGGCTTACGTGACTCTTCCTTAGATAGTTTGCTATTTATTTTTAAAATGTAACCAAACATTGGGGCACCTGAGTGGCTCAGTCAGTTGGAAGTCCAACTCTTGATTTCACTCAGGTCATGATCCCAGGGTCATGCGATCAAGCCCCAAGTTGAACTCTGAGCTGAACCTGGAGTCTGCTTAAGAATCCCTCTCTCTCTCTCTCCCTCTAACCCCCTCCCCCAATTGTGCTCTCTAAAAAATAAGAATAAAATAATACATAAGCAAACACTTCTTTTAAAGTTTATTTATTTTGAGGGAGAGAGAAAGAGACAGAGAGATCGTGTGCATGAATGACAGAGGGGCAGAAAGAGAAACCTGAGCAGGCTCTGCACTGACAGCGAGATCACGACTTGAGCAGAAATCAAGAGTCAGATACCTAACTGCCTGAGCCACCCAGGTGTCCCAAGCAAACACTTTTAATTATGCAATCATGAAGATCTACAGGTGAATGATATCAGAAGCAAAAAAATTCAACTTCACTACCATCCAAGAAATGCAAATTGAAACAATAGGGTGCTGTTTTTCATCTCTCAGATTGACAGAGATTACAAAACTTTCCGGAGATGTAGGGAAATGAGCACATATATGCACTGCTGGTGGGAATGCAAGTTGGTACAAGTCTTTGGATGGGATGATGTGGAAATATGGATCAAAAGCCTAAATAATGATAAAGTTATATATGTAATAACATGAAAACAGATTCTCGATTCATTGTTAGGTTGAAAAAAGCAGGTTACCAAGTTATATAATAATATATTTATGATACTCAAACATATGTTCTGAAAGGATGTAACCCAAAATGTCATGATCTTAGAGAGTAGGATGGTAGGGGGAATGGGAGGAGAGCATTTACATTTGTTTACATGTTTTCTAATGTATCTTTATTCAACGTAAACTACTATTTCTCTTTTTAAAACAACTTATCCAATTATCAATAGAATTCTAGTGGTAAAGACTTCCTGGTTTCTCCTTTTTAGGGATTACTTTGTGTAGAATTGGGTTGGGCATGTTTAAGGGAAGCCGGAGGGGTGGACAGTGTGAGCAAGAATGAGAACGACCCGACATGTGTAGACAAAGAGTTAGGGTCTGAATTACTCCCAGCTTTGAAGCTATGGTAAAGAATTTGGATTTTATTCTGGAAGGATGGACCACCATTTCTGGTAATGAGCAAGGAAGGAGCAATGATTAGATCTGTGGAGTTTGCTTTCTTTTGTTTTTAATTACTCTGGCTTCCACGTAGAGAATGGAATGAAGCGAGACAAGATTGGAAGCCAGAAAGGTAAGTAAGTGGTCTTCTTACTGAGTAAGTCATTGAAAGTGTCGATGGAAAAAAAAGAGATTTTATTTAAGTTTTAGAAGTAAAGATCATAAGACTTGCCTATGTGGTAAGATAGAAAGGAAGACATCAAGGATATTTCACATATTTGGAATTAGGAATAACTCTGACAGCTTTTTTTTTTTTTTAAGTAATCTCTACACCCAACGTGGGCCTTGAATTTACAACCTCAAAATCAAGAGTAACATGCTCTACTGATTGAGCCAGCCAGGTGTCCCCTGACAGTTATACTTTAATATCAAATTTAAAAATACTGAACCACTCATTTTGGTTATTAGTTTTCATACCTTCTTATTGAAGTCTGTCATTGTGGTGGGTTGAATGGTGACCCCCAAAAAGATATGTCCGTGTCCTAATGCTAGTAATTTGTGAATATTACGTTATTTGGGAAAAGGGTGTTTGCAGATGTAATTAAGTACCACATGATTTCACCCATATGTGAAATTAAGAAACAAAACAAATGATAACAGGGGGAGAAAAAGAGAGAGAGAGAAACCAAGAAACAGACTCTTAACTGTAGAGAACAAACTAATGGTCACCAGAGGCGAGATGGGTGGGGGATAGATGAGATAGGTGATGGGGATTAAGGAGGGCACTTGCTGTGATGAGCACCAGGTGGTGTATGGAAGAGTTGAATCACTATATTGTACACATGGAACTAATAGTACTCTGTATATTAATGAACTGTAATTTAAATAAAAGCTTTAATAATTAAGTAATCAATTAGGGATCATCCAAGGGGCACCTGGGTGGCTCAGTTGATTAAGCAGCCGACTTCAGCTCAGGTCATGACCTCATGGTCTGTGAGTTCGAGCCCCGTGTTGGGCTCTGTGCTGACGGCTCAGAACCTGGAGCCTGCTTCAGATTCTGTGTCTCCCTCTCTCTCTGCCCTTCCCTTGCTCATACTCTGTCTCTATGTCTCTCAAAAATAAATAAACATTAAAAAAAAATTAAGGATCATCCAAGATTTTTTAAATGGGCCCTAAATCTAATGACACATGTCCTTAAACGAGTGAGACAGAGGAAGGGACGCCTGGGTGGTTCAGTCTGTTGAGCGTGTGACTTTGGCTCAGGTCATGACTCAAGGTCCATGGGTTCAAGTCCAATGTCTGGCTCTGTGCTGACAGCTCAGAGCCTGGAGCCTGCCTCGGATTCTGTTTCTCCCTCTCTCTGTCCTTCCCCTGTTCATGCTTTGTCTCTCAAAAATAAATGTTAGAAAAATTAAAAAAAAAAAAAAAGACTGAGACAGAGGGAGATTACAAACAGAAGACAAGACGATGTAACGATAGAGGCAGGGACCAGAGTGACCAAGGTACCCAGCAGCCCCCAGAAGTTGGAAGAAGCAAGAAATAGGTTCCCCCCTAAAGCCCTGACGGGAACACACCCCTGCCAGATTTCAGACTTCTAAACTCTAGTACTGTGAGAGCATGCCTTTCTGTTGTTTTAACCCACCCAGCTTGTGTTAACGTGTCATGGCAGCCACAAGAAACTAATACAAATACAGATCCAAAATCCTGTACTAATCATAAGTGTTCAGTTTAATCAGTGTTTATTACTCTTTCCTTTTTAAAAACATTAAATGAAGGAAATCTTCAAACACACACAAAAGTAGAGAGAATAATATTATGAAGCTTCATGTTCCCCAAACCCAGTTTCAGTAATGGCCGACACACAGCCAAAGTGGTTTCGTCTCTATTTCCATCCATCACCCTGGCACTGGACAATTTTGAAGCAAATCCTAATCATCATAGTTTTCATCAAAAATACCTCAGGGGTGAGTGGGCTCTGTTGGTTAAGCATCAGACTTCAGCTCATGTCATGATCTCACGGTTCAAGGGTTCTAGCCCCACTTTGGGCTCTGTGCTGACAGCTCAGAGCCTGGAGCCTGCTTTGGATTCTGTGTCTCCCTCTCTTTGCCCCTCCTGCATTCATGCTCTGTCTCTCTCAGTCTCTCAAAAATAAACATTAAAAAATACATCAAAAGATGTACTTTTTTATTTGACAAAGGATGTACTTTTTTATTTAACAAAACAAAATGTCATATTTTACTAAAAGTTAACAAAATATCCCTGAGAGTATTGAATATCTAATCAGTATTCAAATTTCCCCCAACTGTCTTGGGTGTCTGGGTGGCTCAGTTGGCTGAGCGTCCAACTATTCATTTTGGTTCAGGTCACGATCCCAAGGTTGTGGAATGGAGCCCCGTGTTGGGTTCCATGCTGAGCACGGAGGCTGCTTAAGAGTATCCTTCACTCTCCGTCTGCCTCTCTCTCCCCTCACACACTCTCTCTAAAATAATAATTTTAAAAAATCTCCCCATGGTCTCATATACAGTTTCTTTTTTCAGTTGGCTGTTTGAAACAAGATCCAAACAAAATGTGCATTCTGTATTTGGTTCATACGTATCTTAATTCTCGTATTCTATGAGTTCCCTCTCCTTCTTTTCATGTTCCTTTTATTTTATTTATTGAGGAAACCAGCTCGGATATTTGCATGGTAGAGTTTCTTGGATTTTAATCCATCCCTGGGTGTCTTCAATATGCTCATATCTCGCATGTTTCCCGTAAACTAGAAATTAGACCTCAAGTAGATTCAGCTTCGATAGTTTTGGGAAGAATACTTTCTAGGTGGGGTTTGGGACTTGACTGTTTCCCACTAATCCCTGGATACTTTTTGAGTGACACTAAGATCCATCCATGGTTTCAGGAGTTATTGACCTGATCTACCCATTATAAACTTTCCTGTTAGCCTGCCCCCAGCTCTTCTATGTTCATTCGTGATCATTGCCTGGAGTCATCATTTGCAATTGCAAAATGATGATATTCCGGGGGTGCCTGGGTGGCTCAGTCGGTTGAGCGTCCAACTTCAGCTCAGGTCATGATCTCGTGGTCTGTGAGTTCGAGCCCCACGTCGGGCTCTGTGCTGACAGCTCAGAGCCTGGAGCCTGCTTCACATTCTGTGTCTTCCTCTCTCTCTGCCCCTCCCCCACTCATGCTCTGTCTCTCTCTGTCTCAAAAACAAATAAACATTAAAAAAAATTTTTAAAATGATGATATTCCGATTCTACCACTATTTTTGCATTTATTAGCTGGAACTGCTGTATAAAGAACTTTCTCTCATAAACTATTGATCACCTTGATTATAGACCATACAGGAGAGACAGGGTAGATGCTCAGTCCTTTCTCTTTATGTATCAATTTTCACAGTTAGAAGTTGGTTCCCTAGCATCCTTCAAAGATGACCAATGGGGTTTGTCTTGTTTTGTCTTGTGTCATTAGGAAATAATAAATTTTCCTTTAGTTTTTTATTTCTTATTTTGGGGGGTTCTGGTCAGAAGATGCAAGTATACTGTTTATTGGACTGTGCCTCCTGGGAGCCAAGGTCTATAAGTAAGTCTAGACCCATTCACTCTTATGTCTATATATACATCACTGGGTTTAGCTCCCTTGATAATAGAGGAGGAAACAGAAGATCAGAGTGGCCTGACAATTTGCTAACGCAACTCACCTGACCCTTAGCAGGATCCAAGTGAGATCCCAAACCCATGCTTTTTCCAGGGTAAGGTAACTAAGAGAGCTATTTGCTTGTTAAATATTGTGCTGCCAAAGGCACAGCAGCCACAATAGTCAAAATAGTAAATGCATTCATCTGACAGACAAGGAAGTAAAATTTATATATTTAACGGTTATGTGTAAGACTTCTTATTGTGGTTTGATCGAGGTCAGTAAATGGCAATCTGCACACCCAACAAAGGGGTTCGAGCCAATTGTTAAATCAAAGGACTTGAGCTTGATTAGGAGAAAAACACTTCTCTATTTTGACACTGAAAAGAATCTGTTTTGCTCACATTCTAAGGCAGAATATGAAATAGCAAAACTGGAAAGGCAGTTCCCACAGTTGGTTCTACCCAGCTTTATTTTTACTTAATTTTATTTTAATTTAAAAAATATGTTTTCAATGTTAAATACAATATACTATGAAAATCTGAAGTCCCAGATTCACAGATCTTTATGACATGGATTCAGATAAAACACATTTCAAATTGTGTTCCACTCCCTATACCACATAGGTGATGATGGTTAGTGGAACGTAATGCTTCTGGGGCTGTAAGAGAAGCGTTAGCTCTGCTTCCTCATGCCAGATTTATAAAGTAAGCAATTTTAGTAAGCATTTATTGAGCACCTGTTCTATCACTTAAGAACTGAGCCTAGAGTCTTTTCACATACAAAACTACTTTTGAGGGGTGCTTGGGTGGCTCAGTCGGTTGAGCATCCGACTTCGGCTCAGGTCATGATCTTGCAGTCCGTGAGTTCCAGCATCGCGTCCAGCTCTGTGCCGACGGCTCAGAGCCTGGAGCCTGCTTCAGATTCTCTGTCTCCCTCTCTCTCTGCCCCTCCCCCACTCATGCTCTGTCTCTCTCTGTCTCAAAAATAAATAAACATTTAAAAAATTAAAAAAAAGAGTCGTCTTAATTCTAAAAAAAAAAAAAACCCGTATTTGAAATCAACATATGTCCCTGAAGTAACCCTTTATATTTATATTATTTATTCTATTATATTTAGTATATATGGTGTCTATGGTAATAGACTTGAAGGAACTAGAAAATTCCGGGAGTAAACTAATAATCACTGTTTTCTTATCTGTCATATCAATAGCTAATTAGAAAGTGGAGCCGATGTCTCTTTTGCGGCTCCATGCAAAGACCAATGCGTGCGAAATACAATGACATATTTTGACTCGGCCAATGTCACAGGAAAGAGAGCGAGGACCACCTTGTCTTCACTCTCTTCCTCATAAGTAAAGCATCCATGGAGAGAAGAGGAATACATATGCACCTTCACATTTTCAAATCGATTTATTTTATTTATACAAAACTCTGATTTTCCAAAGCAATGTTAATATAAATTCTCTCTTCCCTCCTCCCACTCGACCCAGCAACCTTCAGTCTTTCAGCAGCTGTGTTCCTCTAACAGCCTGTCTGTGTCTCTCTCCTGTCTCTTAAGTTTCCTCTCCTGCTCAGTTTCTTCCCTTGCCTGGTTCGGAATTCTTGGAAGAAGATTGGGCATCAGCACCCCGGGATTAGGGAAGGAAATCCTGTAATAAAGTACTGGTTCCTCAATCTTGCAGTTTGTTTAAAAATGCAGATTCTAGGAGTATCTGGGTGGCTGAGTTGGTTAAGTGTCTGACTTCAGCACAGGTCACAATCTCACAGTCCATGAGTTCGAGTCCCGCGTCGGGCTCTGTGCTGACAGCTCAGAGGCTGGAGCCTGCTTTAGATTCTGTGTCTCCCTCTCTTTCTGCCCCTCCCCTGCTCATGCTCTGTCCCTCTCTGTCTTTTCAAAAAATAAAATGAAGTGTTTAAAAAAATAATAAAAAAAAAAACAAACACATATGAAAAGGTGCTCAACTTGATTCGTCATCAAGGAAATGCAAATTAAAAACACAAAGTGATAGCACCATTCACCCACTGGAAACTAACAAATGTTGGAAAGTATATATACACCAACGAGCTGAGAGTGTAAACTAGTACAACCATTTGGAAAACTATCTGGCAGAACCTGCTAACATGGACGTGTGCTTATTCTAGACAGCAATTTCGCTCCTAAATATGTACCCAAAAGACATGATCAAGGATGTTCACGAGAAGCACAATTTGTGGTGGTCAAAAAGAAAAGCCAAAAGGCCCATCAACACTGGAATGGATCAATAAAGTGCGTTGTGGTTGTACAACTTGATACTATGCAGCAGAATGAACAAACGTCATGGGTGAGTCTCACAAACATAAAATTAAATCTAAGAAACCAGCCACAAAAAACATACGATAGCATTCCATTTATATAAAAGTTAAGAACAAACTAAACTAATCTGTATAATTAAAAGACAAGCCACCAGGTAACCTTGGAAGGACAGTGACCTGAAGACTCGGGGGTTTCGTAATCCTCCATTTCCTGATCTGCTGCTAGCTACACAAGGACGTGAAGTTAGTGAAATTCAGCTAGCTGGCACTTACGTGCATTTCTCTGAATATATATTACACGTTAAAGGTTAAAAATAGAAAAGGAAGAAATCAGTTAAGTCTCCTGCCTGTCATTTCCAGCCTATCTGCTCTTTCCATTACCAATTCCCCTGCTGTTTTGTAAAGTTGCCTTTGTGTTAAAATACTTGCTCCATTTTAACAAGTGGTGGGTGGTGGATGTGATTCCTCTATAAATAGTTTGTAGAGGAACTATTTATAACCACTGTAGTGGTTTGGAAAGCACAATATAAATGTTAGTTTTAGTCATCTGGGGATGTACACAATATTTTGTTCTCATAAAGATCATATCACAATATTTTGTTCTCATAAAGATCATATTATTAAGTCATAGTACGTTTTACTCAGCTTTAGTTTATCTCTGCAGCACGGCACCCAAAGCGCTCACCATTTCCAGATGCACACTTGATTCCTACGCAGATCGCCGCTCTCAGAGACATGAAATCGAGGCAAGAATCAGAGAAAGCCTTCGTCGCTGATCCTGTTGAATCTTGTTGGAAATAATGAAGAAAATCCGAGAAGATGCGCTGTCCTCTTCGTTCTTTTGCTACTTCCCACCTGTAGTATCCAGAACATACAGAATAACAAATGGTCAGGTTTTAAACAGAACCTTTGTTTCTCCAGCTTTCTCCCCATGAGCCCACAAGTCATGGATCCGAGCAGAACTCTTCTCCTGTTGCAACTTCCTCTGTAAGTAAAGGCAGAACAGTTCTGCATAAATACAGGTGGAGGCTGGATTAACTCAACAATAAACAAGCAGTCCTTGTAGGCAGCATTCTGTTATTCGGGATAATCGAGTTCGTGGGCTATCTGACACCATAAGAAAATCCAAAATGGGGGCGCCTGGGTGGCTCAGTCGGTTAAGCGGCCGACTTCAGCTCAGGTCATGATCTCACAGTCTGTGAGTTCGAGCCCCACGTCAGGCTCTGTGTTGACGGCTCATCAGAGCCTGGAGCCTGCTTCGGATTCTGTGTCTCCCTCTCTCTCTGCCCTTCCCCTGCTCACGCTGTGTCTCTATGTCTCTAAAAAATAAATAAACGTTTAAAAAAAAAAAAAAGAAAAGAAAATCCAAAATGAAGACCAAAAAATGTTCATCATAAAATAATGAGTTAATGGGAAGACATTTGTAAACAGACAAAACAGCAAAGGAGATGCATCAAGCAGTAAATCATTTTATTGTGAGGTCTCATGACAAATAGGCAGTGGAAGATGACTCACATCAGTATCCCTTGATGTCATATGTTGGGAAAATCAAGACCCTAACAGGTTTTTTTTCCCTTAAGCTCCATGCCCCAGGTGGGGCTTGAACTTATGACCCCCAGATCAAGAGTCGCATGCTCTACCTACTGAGCCAGCCAGGTACCCCTGAGATGACGGTTTAGAAAAACCCATAATGTTGAAAATAGTAATTACTATCTTTTGGAAGTTGCTATACTTTATTTTTGTTGGTATAACATGGGGACTCCAACATTCTAAAAGATTCTTAGCGCATTATTTTTTTTCAGATGTCTTAGAATTATAGACTGACTTCTAAAGCTGAATGGGACCTAACCCAATGGTCCTCAAGTCGTGCCATTGAGAAGCCCTGAGGCATCCAACTCAATATGTCAAAGGTGCCCAGGAATTGGTTGGATAAAGACCAAGAGAGAAACAGGACTCTCTCCAACCCTGGGCCAACTTTATTTTTTTTATTATTTTTTAAATGTTTATTTATTTTTGAGACAGAGAGACACAGTGTGAACAGCGGAGGGGCAGAGAGAGAGAGAGGGAGACAAGAGAATCCCAAGCAAACTCTGAGCTGTCAGCACAGAGCCCTGACACGGGGCTCGAACCCACAAATCGTGAGATCATGACCTGAGCTGAAGTCAGATGCTTAACCAACTGAGCCACCCAGGTGCCCCTGGGCCAACTTTAGCAAGTAGAACTCGAGCAAGGGAGGGGCAGAGAGAGGGGGGGAATCCCAAGCAGACTGATAGCATGGAGCTTCATGCAGGGCTCGAACCCAAGAACCACGAGATCATCACCTGAGCAGAAAACAAGAGTCAAGTGCTTAACTGACTGAGCCACTCAGGTGCCCCAAGAAATAATAAAAAATTCTGAAGTAGACAATTCATCTTCAAAACTGAAGAGTTTACAAAAAGAAAAGCAAGAGGGGCGTTATCAGTTAGTTAAGCATCCCATTTCGGCTCAGGTCATGATCTTGCTGTTTTGAGTTCAAGCCCTGCATCGGACTCTGTACTGACAGCTTGGAGCCTGGATCCTGCTTTGGATTCTGTGATTCCCTCTCTCTCTCTCTCCTCTCTCTCTCTCTCTCTGCCCCTCCCTCACTCATGCGCACATACATGCTCTCTCTCTCCCTCAAAAATAAACATTTTTTATTTTTATTTATTCTGTATGTTCTGGATACTACATACGCTCTCTCTCTCCCTCAACAATAAACATTTTTTTAAAAAAGGAAAGAAAAAGAAAAGAAAAGTGAGACCAAGGAGACTAAGCGATTTACCTAAGATCCCAGACCCAATCGGGGGCAAGACTGAAACTGGACCTTTTGTTTTCTGATGCGGGTTTGAATGGACTTTCCAAACCACCATGTGCCCATCAAAGAGCTTCCACAGTTTCCAAAAGGAGGGGTTGGAAATCCTGAGTGGAAACTAGCAAATGCTTATTTATCTAGCCTTTACAGATTCTTCTATTTTCAGTGTCAAAGTCCTTGATACAGAGGCCATCTGCGTTTTTTAAATAATGCACAGCATGCCACACGAAATAATATGGGCAACAGAACCAAGGGTAAGCATCCACCGTCTGTTTACTGCCAAGCGCTATTTGCAAATGGAAAAAGAAATTAGCTGCTAGAAACGTTATATCGGTTATGATCTGGAATCCTTCGACAGAGTAAGGCTGCCATGGGAACTGACTAGCTGATTTTTAAAGATTTTACATATACATATACATACACATATATTTATATACAGCAGGGTGTTTTTTCTTTAATGTCAGGATGTTTGTTCAAAAATGCTATCTAATTAGATAACAGCTTTCTCTGTGTCATTCCAGCTGCATTTTCTAAAGAGAATATACTGAAATTTTTTTTTATCAATTTGGTACCTAAGGAGTTAATTAAAGAGAAGGCCTTCTATTTTTAGCTGTTACGATAGCCAGACTCCCATTCAATCTAAAAACAGCCATGCCTTCTGCACCATTTTTAACCCTGCAAAGCTGAGACTCATGCCTATCCAAATTAAGGATAAGCTTAAATAGCCCATCCTCAGCCAAAACCATGGCAACCAGTACACAGCACCCGTCCTACATCTTGCCCGGTAGTCCTTAACATTCTTTTATCACAACAGGAAATCTGTTTTGCTTGGTTGTCATTTAAGGACAGATTTACACTATAGGATGGCTAACCATTTGCTTTTATTTAGGAAAGAAATGGATTTATGATGGTATAAGCCTTACAATTCGGGACTGACAGGAATAATCTTTATTATTCATTTATATATTTATATAGTCACCACTTTATTTCATAAAAAGACCTGTTGTAACTCCCAAAACTTCTGAAAGGGGAGATGAAGAACATGAGAAAAATAATTGGAGTATGGGCTTTCTATAGTTATGACTGTGTGGACAACTGGTTTGGCAGTCAGGTTAAATAAAAAAAAAATAGGGGCGCCTGGGTGGCTTAGTCGCTTAAGGGTCCAACTCTTGATATAGGCTCAGGTTATGATCTCATAGTTCATGAGGTCAAGCACCGTGTCAGTCTCTGCACTGACAGCTCAGAGCCTGCTTGAGAGTCCCTCTTTCCCCCTCTCTCTCTCTGTCCCTCCCCAGCTTGCTCTCTCTCTCTCCCTCTCAAAATGAATAAATAAATTTTAAAACAAACAAACAAACAAACAAATCTAAAATAATGGATTCTGCACAGTGACACCACCCAAGTACCATTATTAAAATGGGACATACGGGGTAGGGGGGGCCTGGGAAGCTCAGTCAGTTAAGTGTCTAACTCTTGATTTCTGCTCAAGTCATTATCTCACGGTTCCTGTGTTCAAGTCCTGCATCAGGCTTTGCCCTGACAGCGTGGATCCTGCTAGGGATTCTCTCTCTCCCCCTCTCTCTGCCCCTCCCCTGCTGTGCGTTCACTTGCTCTCTCAAAAATAAATAAATAAACATTTTTTAAAAATGGGGGGAAGTATGGAGAGGTCTTCATTTTTCTCCCTCATTTCAAAATGAAAATAGCTTTGTGATTTTCTTCTGATAATAATGTCAAGACAAGCTCAGGAAGACAATCCATGCATTTTAGAAGACTATAAAGAAAGTAAAAATTAGCCCAAATGATGCCGAAGCAACTGTCGTGACCATAGTGACCGTCTTCCCAACATCTCTCTGTGCACAGACACATGCGCACTTTCATGAACGTACATAAGATGAAGTGGTACCCTGCATGATGCTCTGAGACCTGCTTTTCCTGTTCAATGCATTGTGAAAATCTTTCCATACCAATTCATACAGAATTGGTATATACTCTACCAAATAGGTGTACCATCATTTATTTAACTAAGCCCCTATTTAGGAATATTAAGAGTGTTTCTAGCATCTCACTATTATGAACAACACTACAGTGAAGATTCTTTTACAGGGGCACCTGGGTGTGGGTGACTCAGCTGGTTAAGCGGCCGACTTCAGCTCAGGTCATGATCTCGCGGTCTGTGAGTTTGAGCCCCGCGTCGGGCTCTGTGCTGACAGCTCAGAGCCTGGAGCCTGCTTCGGATTCTGTGTCTCCTCCTCTCTCTGCCCCTCCCCTGCTCATGCTCTGTCTATGTCTCTCAAAAATAAATAAACGTTAAAAAAATTTTTTAAAAAGATTATTTTACAAATATATCTTTGTTTAATTGGTCAATTTCTTCCACAGGATAAATTACTAGATGTGAGATTACTACATCAAACGATATATATATTTAAATTTTTGGTTCCTACCATCCAGACTGCACCCTGGAAAAGTTGAGCCAGTCTATACACATGCTTGTTAAAGATGTGCGTAAAGTTTCTCCGCGCCCTCACCAATATTTGGTATCTCCTTCTTTTTTATCTTTTCCCATCTAGTAGAAAAGATGTCATTATGTTTTGATGGTAGCAGCTCTTCTCCCATCAATTCATAACTCTAAGAAAAGGAGAATTAATAATTAAATTGAATAAGATAGTTGAACTACATGATTTTGAAACGTTCTTCCAGTTTTAACATTCTATAATTCCAGTAGTGCAATTGTTGGATTGTAGGGTAGTTCTTTTTTTTAACTCTTTGAGAAACCTCCATACTGTTTCCACAGTGGCTACACTAGTTTGCATTCTCACCAACAGTGCATGAGGGTTCCCCTTTCTCCACATCCTGGCCAACACTTGATGTTTCCTGTGTTGTTAATTTTAGCCGTTCTGACAGGTGTAAGGTGATGTCTCATTGTAGTTTTGACTTGTATTTCCCTGATGATGAGTGATGTTGAGCATCTTTTCGTGTGTCTGTTGGCCATCCTGATGTCTTCTTTGGAATTCAAAGAGATACATGCACCCTGATGTTTATAGCAGCATTATCAACAATAGCCAAATTATAGAAAGAGCCCAAATGTCCATCAATGAATGAATGGATAAAGAAGATGTGGTATATTTATACAATGGACTATTACTCAGCCACAAAAATGAGATATGGCCATTTGCAACCACGTGGATGGAGCTAGAGAGTATTATGCTAAGCAAAATAAGTTCGGTCAGCAAAAGACAAATACAATATGATTTCACTCATATGAGGAATTGAAGAAACAAAACAAAAAAATCATGGGGGAAAAAAGGCAGAGAAACCAAGAAACAGGCTCTTAAGTATAGAGAACAAACTGATGGTTACTAGAGGGGAGCAGGGTGTGGGGATGGGTTAAGTAGATGATGGGGATTAAGGAGAGCACTTGTTGTCATAGGCACCAGGTGTTATATGGAAGTATTGAATTACTAAATTGTACACCTGAAATTAAGATTACACTGTATGTTAACTAACTGGAATTTAAATAAAACTAAAAAAAAAAACCTCTATAATTCTACAAAATGTCCCTAATTCATTTCTCTATCAAGCATCTATTATAAGTAAGATCCAAGGGGAAGAAAGGCTAACTGGAGGCATCTAATGTGCATAAAAACAACCCTTTGAGATCATTGTTTATGCTCATTTTATTTTTTTAAATTTTTTAATGTTTATTTATTTTTGAAACAGAAAGAGACAGAGTGCAAGCAGGGAAGGGGCAGAGAGGGAGGGAGACACAGACTCTAAAGCAGGCTCCAGGCTCGGAACTGTCAGCACAGAGCCGATGCAGGGCTCGAACCCACGAACCACAAGATCATGACCTGAGCCCAAGTGGGACGCTTAACTGACCGAGCGACTCAGGTGCTCCTATTTATGCTCGTTTTATACAGGAACAGTATGGGGCTCAGAAAGGGTTAAATAAGAGCAGAGTAAGTCAAACCAGGTTTTTTTCCCCGTGGCTTGCGGTATCTCAGCGGGATTCCTGTCCTTCAGGAGCATACAGTTACTTCAAGGCAAGGATGTGAGTTGCAGAGAGACCACACCCACATAAAAATCATTCAAGTCACATCTAATTTCTAAGGTCAGGCCCTTGTCTTCCTCCACCCGCCCCTACCACCACAACCTTGTATCACTCCTTTGGCACTCAATACGGTATTTCCCATAGAGTAAATGCTCAATTAGTACTGTCCATGCTCCTTCCTCCCTAGTGCCTGACTACTTGACTAGGAGGGGTAAAATTTTCTCATTGTGGACAAGGTGGTCCTATGCGTTGTACTGTATGATAGTGGCCTGGAAGCTAGAAAGCAATTAGCCTCAGATTGATCATACACCTACTTGGTTGGCCCTTCCTCTACCCAGCCTGACCAGGTTTGGAGCCATGAGCCCACAGAAACAGAATGGACACCAGAGATAGAAAGACAATCAGGTCCAGGGCACAACTGAGGCAAATTGTACCCTTTCATAGTTCTGCTTTTGAACATTTCTATATAATCTTAAATATTATCATATCTTACAGCTTCAACATTTTATCTCTAGCCTTTTGACATTTTAGAGTGTCTTTACACTTTATCAAGATTATTATCAGAAACAATCAACAAAACTAAAAGGCAACATACTGAATCGGAGAAGATATTCGTAAATGACATATCTGGAAAAGGGTTAGTGTCCAAAATATATAAAGAACTTATAAAACCCAACACCCCCCCAAAAAAAACCCCAAATAATCCAACTTAAAAATGGCGAAAACATGAACAGATATTTCTCCAAAGAAGACATACAGATAGCTAATGGATGCACTAAATGATGCTCAACATCACTCATCATCAGGAAAATACAAATCAAAACTGCAATGAGATATCACCTCACATCTGCCAGAATAGCTAAAATCAACAACACAAGAAACAACAGGTATTAGCGAAGGTGTGGAGAAAAAGGAACCCTCATGCACTGTTGGTGAGAATGCAAACTGGTGCAGCCACTGTGGAAAACTAGAGGTTCCTCAAAAAGTTAAAAATAGACTACTTTATGATCCAGCAATCATATTACTCGATATTTACACAAAGAATACAAGAACGCTAATTCAAAGGGATATATGTGCCCCTGTTGTTTATAACAGCATTATTTACAATAGCCAAGATATGGAAGCAACCCAAGTATCCATCAATTAATGAGTGACTAAAGAAGATGTGGTGTATATATACAATGGAAAATTATTCGGGCATAAAAAAGAATGAAATCTTGCCATTTGCAATGACATGGATGGAGCTAGAAAGTATAATGCTAAGCACAAGAAGTCAGTCAGAGAAAGACAAACACCATATGATTTCACTCATAAGGGAAATTTAAGAAACAAAACAAATGAGTAAAGGGGATAAAGGAGAGAGAGAAAGAGAGAGGGAGAGAGAGACACACTCACAAACCCAGAAACAGAATCTTAATTATAGAGAACAAAGTGATGGTGACCAGAGGAGAGGAGGATGAGAGGATGGGCGAAATAAGTGACGAGGATCGAGGAGTTCATTTGTCGCGATGAACACAGGGTATTGTATGGAAGTGTTGAATCACTATATTTTATACCTAAAACTAAGATTACACTGTATGTTAACTAACTGGATTAAACTAAAAACTTAAAATAATACATACATACAAAAATATTACAATTAAAAATATTTTAAAGAATATATCATCATTAGCACTATTGCTATTAATCATTAAACATGGATACGTCATGTTTTTTATGGTTCAATTTTGTTCTTTTTTTAAGTGCTTATTTATTTATTTTGAGAGATAGATAGAAAGAGAGACAGCAAGGGAGGGGCAGGGAGAGAGAGAATCCCAAGCAGGCTCAATGCTGTCAGCAAAGAGCCCCAGATGGGACTCAAGCCCGGGAACATGAGATCATTACCTGAGTGGAAATCAAGAATCAGATGCTTCCAACTGAGCCACCTGGGTGTCCTGGTTCAACGCTGGTTTAAAATGGTGCTTCTCAACTCCTACTATTCTAGCTTAGTTATTGAGTTCTGAGAGCTAGCATATGGTGTGGGCAAAAGCTCAGGACCCAAAGTCACTAAATTCTGATTGGTTGCGGTCAACGGGTCAGCACTTGCGGTCAACAGGTCCAATAGGTCCAAACGTTGGTGCTGCCGTGCATTCACAATGGTCTAGGATCTAGACTCCACATAACCACTCTTGCAAAGAAATCATATCATGTGCATTATATATTTCACATAGGTCTTCAGTTTGCTTTGTGTAAATATATGACAAGATGCAACTGAATACTTTCTGTAGATGAAATATCCTCAAAAATCACAGCTGGAAAGATGTGTACATTTCCACTGTAAAATATGTAAACCTCACCTGATACGTGAAGCTAAGGTACATGTCTGTAATGACTAAGTATTTCAGGTGCTTTGGGAAAGCTAAGAAAATATTTATTTTTTTTATATTCAAACAGTACATCTTTATTATCTTATGTCACCACTAAAACTTTACATCTAATTTTATTACCTCATTATTAGACTACTAGTGTTCTAACTACCCTTCTTGCCTCTGCATTTTTAAACTAATCTCCAATGCCACTACCAACAAAATGACAGCAGTAATAATTAAAACTGTTCATAATTATTGAATGCTCATAAAGTACCAGATACTTTTCTAAGTGTTTTATAGAGATCCTCTAAGTTCTGTACAATGGCCTCATATGGTAATATTCATATATCACTTTATAGTTGAAGGGATTGAGAAAGAGAGATAGAGTAACTTATCCAAATCACCTACTTAATGGATGTGTGAAGATCCAGTTCCTTGCAAAAAGAATTGTCTCCCTAAAATACAGCAAGGAAATGTTTATTTTGATCAATGCCTATGGTTTTTCCAGGCTCTTAGATACAACAAGCCCTCCATTGTAGCCTACCTCACTGTAAGACTAGACTCTCTGTAGGAGAGACAATGGCCACGGGCGAGAACATTTGGGCCTACAATGACGGCCCGTTCTCAGGGAGAAGAGCGGGCCTATTGTATTTGCTGCAGTAGAATCATGCTCTTCTTTCTGATGTGCCATCTTTTTTTGTTTTCAAACAAATGTGTTCTTGCTCAACGACAAAGGGCCTGACAGGATGCCACAGACCTCACACTATCGAGCTACATAAAAGCAGGAGATGATGAATGTGAAGTGCGTTTTGGCTTGATTTGATTTAAAGAGATCGCTTCCAAGAAACACTTGGAATCAGTACTTGAGGTGTTAGAGATGTGCCCTGACAGCTGGGGTTTAGTGGAACAAAGGCAGCTTTGTTCTTTTACGTCCACTTGTTCCCATGCATTTGTTGTCAGTAGCTGCTCAGGCACAGGGCACAGCAGGAGAGGACACGACAGAAAGCAAAGAAGTGGGAGGTTTTCTTCAACCAATGCTGAGGCGGAGGGATTGGCTGTCACAAGTCGGCTTTGAGGAGTTGGTGCTGTGACACCAAGTGCTGAGTCCAGCCCGTCCCTACGAATGACTTCATGTTCAGGCATCAACAGGCATATGGACAACCAAACCCATGACCTCTTCTTCTCATGCACATGGCTAGACTCTACTTCTCAGCCTCCCTTGAGAATAGAGCTAATGGAATACAACCAAAGGTGATGTGGGCCAATTCTGCACCTGGCCCATTAAAATTTCCACAGGTAATTCTCCTCTTTCTTCCCTCATCTGCCAGCTGGATACCATGCCCACGAAAGCATAAAGCCATGTTTGAAGAATGGTGGAACCTGGATAGCCAGATCCTTGAATGACTAGGTGAAGCTAAGCTTGCCAATACCAATACTACTGTTGATTGGAATTTATGAAAAGAAAATATAAACATCTATAATATCAGACTGTTGAAATGTGGGTGGGGAGGTGGGGGAGGTTTGTTATAGCAGTTAGCATGCCCTAAACTATAGAGTATGCAAGAGCCCAGGGAAAGAATGGATGAGGCTCACTCTGAGTGTGTTAGCTCCGGCTGCCTTTCTGATCACCTTTCCTTTAACCTCCCCGCCTGCTTGCTCCCTAACAACTGACCCTGAGCTGGGGAAAGATGAGGAAAATGAATTGGGTCATTACACACAAGCATGACTTTGGAAAAGTCTCTGTGAAGATAATGAAGAACTTGCATTCCTTTTTTCTTTTCTTTCTTTCTTTTTTTTTTTTTTTAAGAGAGAGAGTATGTGACAGAGTAGGGAAAGGGTAGAGGGAGAAGGCGAGAGAGAATCTTAAGCAGGCTCCATGCCCAGCACAGAGCCTGACATGGAGCTCAATCTCTCAACCCTGAGATCATGACCTGAGCCAAAATCAAGAGCTGGACACAACCAGTTAACCCACCCAGGTGCCCTGATAACTTGCACTCTTGAGGAAAGAAAGGCCACCCCAACCAACAAATGTTTATTGGACACATTCCCTAAAGAAATCATTTTGCTAGGTGTTAGGAATACAAACGTTCACCTCTACTTTGGAATTAAAACAAAACAAAAAAAGATAGTCCTATAAGCTTGCAAAGTGGGGAAACACGATTTAAAACACAGTTGGGTAATGAAGAAGGACATGCTTTACAGTCAGACAGACCAGAGTTGAAACACTAGATATGGCACTCATTAAAATTATGGCAAGTCGCTTAATCACTTTGTGTCTCAGTATTCTCATCTTTCAACTGGGATAAAACTTACTAACCTGAGTAAGGTGTTTTGTTTTTTTTTTTTACTTTTTATTTGGAAATAATCTTCAACTTAGAGAAGAGTTGCAAGAATTCCCAACTACCCTTTCCCCAACTTCCCCTAACGTCAACGATTTGCATAGCTATCATATAATTATCAAAACCAGGAAATTAACACTGGTACAGAACCAATAGCTAAATGACAGACTTTATTAGAATTTCTCTGTTGTTGTTTTTTTCACTAACATCCCTTCTCTGTTCCAAGATCCAATCCCAGGAGCCACAAGTAGATCCTTTCACTTAGTTATCATGTCTCCTTAGTTACCTTTTTCCAACACATTCCCCTTGTTTTCCTTGTAGTTCATGACCTCACCACTTTGGAAGAGTACTTGTAATATATTTTTCTAGAATGTCTCTCACAATTTTAATTTGTCTGATGTTTTCTCCTGATTGAACCGAGGTTATAGATTCAAGGAAAAAAATAGCATACAGGTGAATTGCATCATTTCAGGAGGTACATGGTATCAACATGACTTAATACTGGTGTAATCACTTGGCCTTACTACTGGTGGTCACTTGGTGAAGGGGTATCTGAAAGATTTCCCCAGAGTAAAATTGCTATTTTCCCCATTCAAATAGAAATGAGTCATCCTTGCATATTCTTTGGTAAGGTGTATAGTCAGAAGTTTTGCCCATCTAAATAAATCAGGTTGTTTGTTTTCTTGTTACTTAGTTTTAGGAATTCTTTATATGTTCTATAGATAAGAACATTATCAGATATGTGATTTGAAAATATTTTTCCCAAGTATGGCTTATCTTTTCATTGTCCTAAGAGTGTCTTTTACAGACCAAGTATTTTTAATTTTAACAAACTGGAATTCATCAAAGTTGTTTCTTTTATGGACCATGATTTTGGTGTCATGCTTTGTCAAGTCAGGCAAGTTTTCTCCTAGAGGTTTTATAGCTTTGGGGTTTACACTTAGGTCTAGAATTCATTTGGAATTAATTTTTGTAAAAGGTATGAGATAAATGTCTATAGGTTAGTTTTTTTACAGATGGACATTCAAGTCTTCCAGCACCATTTGTTGAAGGGACGATTCTTTCTACATTGAATTGCCTTTGCAACTTTATTAAAAGAGGCAGGGATTGTATTTGGATGAGCTTATTTCTGGACTCTCTCCAGTTGCATTTATCTGTGTTCTAAACTTTCACCAACACCATTTTGTTTGTAGCCTTATAATAAGTCGTGAAATAAGGTAACATGTGACTGCCAACTTCGTTTTCATTTTATGAAACTGTTTTAGCTATTCCAGCTCCTTCCCTTCTCCATAAAAATTTCAAGATCAGCTTGTTGAGATCAGAAAAGAAGCATAGGGCGCCTGGTGGCTCAGTTGGTTAGACATCTGACTCTTGATTTTAGCTTGGGTCATGAAGATTGAGCCCCGAGTGGGGCTCTGTGCTGACAGCAAGGAGCCTGCTTGGGATTCTCTCTCTCCCTCTCTCTGCCCCTCTCCTGTGCTCTCTCTCTCCCTCTTTTTCTCTCTCTCTCAAAATAAATAAATAAACTTAAAAAAAGAAAGAAAGAAAAGAAGGAAATAATTGGGTCTTATTTTTTAACCAATCTGATAACCTCTGTCTTTTAATTAGTGTTTAGAGCATTCACTTGTAAAATGGATTAAAATCTACCTTTTAACTAGCTCTTTTCTATTTATTCCAACATTTCTTTGTCTTTCCTTTTCCTCTGTCTACGGTCATGTCCCTGAGTATTTCTTAGGACTCCGTTTGATCACTTCTATAGACATCATTTACATCAGTTTTTTAAAATGTTTAGTGGACGCCCTAGGTTTACAGTACGCATCTTTTTAAAATTTTTTTAATGTTTATTTATTCCTGAGAAAGACAGAGTGTGAGCAGCGGAGGGGCAGAGAGAGAGGGAGACACAGAGTCTGAAGCAGGCTCCAGGCTCTGAGCTGTCAGCACAGAGCCCAATGCAGGGCTCAAACCCACGAGCAGCAAGATCATGGCCTGAGCCGAAGTTGGACGCTTAACCATCTGAGTCACCCAGCCTCCTCGGAATGCATCTTTTTTTTAATGAGAGTCTACCTGCAAATGTATTATACCACCTTACTTGTAGTATAAGGAACTTCTAACAGTATATCGCTGGTGCTTTTCAACCCTGCTGCACCTGAGAATCACTAGAGGTGATGTGGAAAAAAATACCAATGCCCAAGCTCAACTGAAAATAAATTTAATCAGAATCTGGGGTGGGGTTGGGGGTTGGGGGGAGTGCAAAAAAATCGTATTTTTCAAAGCTTCCTAGGAGATTCTTAATAAGCCGCCAGAATGGGTCGCCAATCCCTAAAGATCATGGGTTACCAATTAGCGCTTATGTGTGATGTACGGCCTGTGGATGAGTTTGATTAAGTCTGTCATTGAAAAGGCAAAGTACCTGAGCAGTGGTTATATCTGGTAGCAGTACCAGTGACTGAGCACCTATTGTCCTCATACGTTTATGTCAACTGCCCACACCCTGAAGGCTTTTGTGATTTCTAATTTAGACTATAACCATTAGAAGACATTGAACTATGGTATAAGGAATGTATAAAAACATGTTTAATGGAAATGGGTAAGAGAAATCAATTTCTTATAGATTTGATATAACATGTCTCAGTCCAATCCATTAGGGAAGTACCAAACAGAGTAATTTACTTCCTCACCCTGAAACTCTTCCATTTTTATAGATGGTAGTGTCAACAATCCGAGAGTCTGAATGTGATTTAAGACCATGAGTAATTTTCTAAGAACAAAATATCGGTGAAATCACTAACACTAAATCTGCCACTTCCGTAAGCAGCTTGATAGCATAAGTCCTACAATAACTCCAAAGTTAGAGGGTTAGCCTTTGTCAGAACAGTAGGAAAAAAGCTATCTTTAAAAATACCCAGTTTTTCATAGAAGAAGTATTAGAAGCAACATTTATTGCATTTTGACTCTCTTATATTAAAGGTTAGGAAACTGAGGGACGCCTGGGTGGCTCAGTTGGTTAAGCATTCGACTTCGGCTCAGGTCATGATCTCGTGGTGTGTGAGTCTGAGTCCCTCGTCGGGCCTTGTGCTGACAGCTCAGAGCCTGGAGCCTGCTTCAGATTCTGTCTTCCTCTCTCTCTGCCCCTCCCCCACTCGTGCGCTAGCTCTCTCTCTCTCTCTCAAAAAAGTAAACAACCATTAAACAAACAAACAAATAAATAAATAAAGGTTAGGAATTCTAGGCTCAGAGAAGTTCCTTGTTCAAGGTCACACAACTAGCAAAGACCACCTAGTCCAAAGATTCTGATCTCATAAAGTCTTCATTCTACAATGTTTCCATGCTCTTGTAAAATGTATGCAACATTTGTAATGTGTCCGTAAAGAAGGGGGAGTGCCCTTCTTTTTCCCTTTCCTCCTTTCATTACTAGAATGTGGATGTAATAATGGCAGGACCTGGGACAGCCATCTCAGACCAGGAAGTAGTCCTGGGAATGAAGGCAATGTTCAGTATGGTAACAGGCTAGATGGAGCAGGAGTCTCTGACACTGTGGGGCTTCATACCAATCCTAGAATAGACCCAATAGACACCAACCCTGGAGTCATATTCATAAAAGAGAATACTAAACTTTTGTGTTTTCTCTTGTTCACTGTTATACATAATCCTAACCAATCACGGTTAGGATTTTTTTAGTCTTCAAGCTTGACAATGGAAATGGATTCTTCTAAAAGTAACTTTACTGACCACTTGGAAAAGCCAATCAATTCAGCATGGCATTCTATTTTACACATTAACAAGAATTTTGTTACATGTGAATCCTTCTTGCAAAGGAAAATGAGAAATGTTTTGATTCCATATGGCCCAACCAAAAATTGGGAGTGCAAATATTATCCAAGGGAAAACATATTAGGAACAAGTAGTAGCCTCTAGTATAACTTGTAAGAGAATCTTTTGTTTGTTATATATAAATGAAAACCAACATTCTGAATTGTCTGAAAGCAAGTTTTTTTTAATGACCATGCTAGGAGTTAATGCTGATGTTCCTTGTTGTTTTATTTTTATTTATTTGTTTTTTAGAGAGAGAGAACACATGCACAGGCATGCGAACTGGGAAGCGGCAGGGGGAGAGAAAGAGAGAATATGAAGCAGGCTCCATGCCCAGCACAGAGCCCAGTGCAGGGCTCGACACAGGCTCTCACAAATGAGAGATTGCGACCTGAGCCTAAATCAAGAGTTGGACGCTTAACCAGCTAAGCCACCCAGGCACCCCGGTGATGTTCCTTTTTGGAACAGGATGGTGTTAAGTGTTTAGTGGGACTTTTTTTTTCGGGGGGGGGGCTCTCTGTGTGTAATTAAGATCCAAAATCAGAACAAAAAGAGATGGGTACTTGCATTGTTATTTCTGAGAAATGCTTGTCTTAAAGACAGTCATTGAGAGGCATCATTTCAGAAAAAAGTGTTCTGTTCCACCGTATTAGTTTCCCAGCTGTGCTTCAACAAACTCTGGGTAGTTGAAAACAACAGAAGTCTATTTTCTGACAGCTCTGGGGGCCTGAGTCTGAAATCGACATCCCTGGGCCCAAATCGAGATGTCAGCAGGGCCTCACTCCCTCTGGAGGTTCTAGGGGACGATCCATTCCTTGCCTCTTCTGGCTTCTGGTGGCTGCTGACCATCTCTCGCCTTGTGACCACATGCTCCAATCTCTGCTTCTATCTTCACATTGTCTTCTTTTCCGTCTGTGCAACCGCCCTCCATGTCCCTCGTACAAGGATACTTGTGATTGTAGTTAGGACCCACTCACATCATTACGATCACTGTCTCATCTCAAGGTCCTTTTAACCACCTCTGCAGAGACCCCTTTTCCTTATAAAATAACATTTATAGAATCCAGAGATTAGGACTTAATCTCTTTGGATGGCCATTATTCAGTGAATTACATCCACCCAAAAGAAAATGGGATGATGATTGGAAAAAAAAACCAAAAAACCAAAAAAAAGAAGTCATCACCTTTTGGTGGAGGGCATTTCTTATAAGGAGAAGCCATTCACTGCCTCTCTTCTCTGTCATCAGGAAGAGAGTTGCATCCCTTCGTGGAAACCAAGGAGGAAGAAGCCAAGAGGATCATTCATTGGCAGATTCATAGGTGCCTTTGGAAAGGGGAATTCTGATTCCACTCCCTGGTTACATACAAGTCTACATTAGCCGGTGGATCTGCTCACCTGCCCCTGTGATCCCGGCAGAAGGGAACGAATTGAGGAGACAACGCAGGGTGGCGGGTAGTCAGACAGAGAGGGCCACTCCCCTTCCCTGCACTGCTCCCCGGGTTCTAGTTCCCAAAAAGCAAGAAAAGGATTCCCCACACACCTGCAAGTCAATGAGTCTGGGATCTCCACTCTGGTTGGGGATTGCTAATACAGGGGCCAAACAGGCAGGTGTGTTAAAGCAGCGGGGAGAAATGCAGCCAGTGGGGTTCATTTGGAGTCAAATGTTGCAACATATTACCTACATCTGGGGAAGCTGCTTGGGACTGAGACGCCATCGGAAGGGCGTGTTGGAGCTTCCACTCCTCCGCAGTGAGTTCATAGACAAAGGGCTAGAAGAACGACATTGACCACCCTTGAGGAGATAAGACCTCAAATCAAAGAAGAAACTTGGCCCATCTTATTTCCTTTTCCTCTCCACCTCAGTATCAGAGGAGCCAGCGCAGAGGCAGGGAGAAGGGGTGTGTGAAAGCTGACCCAGGCACCTCCAATACCAGCCGGCAGAACCTCCTAGCATGGCCAGTGCCTGGAGAGGGACGAACAGATATTTAGATCTGACAAAAGGTTACAGTTTAAGATAAACAGAATTGGCTCTTAAAAACTAAAGGTGCTTTTAATTATGGAAAAGGCCCCCAAAAAACCAACTAAACTAAGGAATGAGGCTGAAGTGTCCTTAAGAGCCCCTGTGACCCAGCGGGAGGGGACTTCATTAAGGCCCTGGTAAAAGCAATGACTTGGAAAAATTGAAATGTTCTGTGTTTTTACCCCCACATGAACCTGAAACTTCCTAATAAACACATTTTGTCCTTTTATCAAAATCATGCCAGAGCACCAGCTTCTGCAAATTTGAGCGGCGCCCTGTCTACCTAATCCCTTTTTTTACCCTGGGGAAGCCGGGATACCATTATACTAAGTAGGTGATTTCCAAACTCCAGTCTTCTAAGTGTCACCTACGTGACTTTTGCCACGTTGTTACACCGGTAAACACTGTTGTTTTCTTTATAGTTTTCCTTTGAATTTACTCATTTTTTAAATTAAACATTTTTAAAAGAAAAACTATACCTCAAGTATAATTGGAAGAATAATAGTAAATGCCACAAGTAAGCACCACAAAGACAAAGAAGGATGCCCTCAAATACTATGGCCTGAGACTGAACTTCAGCCTTTGTTAAAAAAGGAAGATTAGCTAAGATGACAGGTGCTAAAGCCATATTAGGATCACACTGAGACTCTTCTCGATGTAATTAGGAGTGAAAGAATTGCAAAGGGAATAACTTTCTCATGGGGTAATCCGAAGTTATTCAGTGCTGTGACTGAGCAATAAAGTATGAAATGCCAGAACCTCAAAGGAGAGAAGGCTATTCCAGAATATAAAGATACTGCCAGTACATACCTGCGCCCACCATCGTGCTAGCAGCTTTTATAACTACTTGGGAATTTACATTGGAAGATGAAGTATTAAAAGATGTCCTAGAATTTTAGAGCATGAAATGCTACAAATGTGTCCATTAGGATTCTTTCCTTGCAGGTGAGAGCTAAGAGTTTATTGGCTCATGTGACTGGAAGGTCAGGTTCAAATACTTCCACCAGAACTGGATTGGGGGAGCTCAAATAATGTCTTCAGGATCTTTCCCTCTGTCTTCTTCCCTCTTCCCTTTCCCCCACTCCTTCTCTCTATCGCTTTCTGTTTCCCCTTATCTGTTGTACATGTGCTTTCCACAGAGAGTGAGAGAGCTGTCAGCAGCCCAGACCTCTATCTCCCAGCTCAGCAAACCCAGCAGAAAGATTCAGTGCTAATAGCTGTAGCAGCTAGGCCCCAGCGAGGCCTAGGTTTCTGCGCCCATCTTAGAATCAATCCCCATAGCCAGCTGGTTGGACACATTCTGGCCGGGCCAGAGTCACACTCCCCCTTCTTGTGATAAAGGAGGGGCAGGAGAAGAGAGGGGACTGGGAAGGAGGAAAAATGGAGACTATCCCCCAAAGGACAAGGGATGTGTTTCCCAAGGAAGAAAAGGAAAAAAAGAATGCTGGGCAGACAAAAATAACAGGTGTTCACAACAAATGCCTTCTCTGTGCCAGTCGTATGCAATTTGAAAAGAACCCAAAAAGTTACTTAATGATAATGACGTTTAAAAATACAAGGAGTAAATGTATGTTGAATGGCTACTGTCACCAGGGAAGCAGACCCTGTCAATGCCACTTCCTTGCATGCCAATCCCAACTGCAACAGTGAGGGCCTGCATCTTATTGCCTAGAGTTTTCTCTGAACACAGAAACCCACTATGCCTGCCCTTCAGGAATTACCCCCACCTTCTCCCACCCTGGCAGCCCTTAAACATGGTTTAATGGTAGGTGGTGGATAGATACCCCAGCTGGCCACCCTTGGGTAGGATAATAATGTGGTGTTCTATTTCCCGGAGTTCCCCAGAGGGATTGAGCTCCAGTTATGCACTAATTGATAGAACCCTTTACAGCTCCCTTCCCTTCTTTGTCTCACTTATGTGCCCCCTATTGGTGTTTACTGGGATGACCTCCTAAATAAACAACTTTTACTTGAATCCTTGTTCCAAGGTCCGCTTCTGGGGAACCCAAACTACGGTTTAGGGATCACTGGCATCCTTCTAGCGTCCAAATTTTCTGAGGCGCAAGAAGAAATATTTGTTCACTGCCAGCCTCATTTAAAAAGTAAATTAAGAAGGCTCAGAGAATCACTCAGTCTCTTATTTGTCTGTTTATCATATATAAACATCCACTCCACATGTTATAACTGACACAGAGGAAGTCTTTCTATGCCCAGAGCACAACCAAAATTTCTAGACCGTGCCCTCACTGTGGGAAATGCCTCCTGAATTTACTTCTTGACTCACAATTTTTTTTCTTTAATCTATGGTTACCAATGGGTAAAAACTTCAGTGGACATTTAATGTTACATGACAAGAAGCTATTTTCATAACACATTTTCATACTGTTGGTCAATTTAGATTTTGTTTAAAAACACAAAATACAATGAACACTGAATAATTGTTTGCAGGCAAGGAAATGGACTCAAAGAGGGTATGAGAAACCTCCTATCTTCACCTTGACTATCTTAATCAAGTCAGAAATGGAGCATATCTCAGGGGTCAGGAAACCCCCCACCTTTAATGTCTAAGCCTACTTGCTCAATTAATGAAGTGTGAATCTACATTGAAGTTTCCAGTGGTGCTCTACAAATAACTTTAAGTTATTAAGTCAAACCAGACGGCCCTCTTCCCCAGGCGGCCCCTCCTCAGCATCATGGCTGCCCTCAGACCTCTGGTGAAGCCCAAGATCGTTAAAAAGAGAACCAAGAGACGCCTGGGTGGCTCCACTGGTTAAGTGTCCAAATCTTGGTTTCGGCTCAGGTCACGATCTCACGGTTTTGTGAGCTTGAGCCCTACATCTGGCTCCTCTGTGACAGTGCTGAGGCTGTTTGGGATTCTCTCTCTCCCCCCCTCTCTCTGCCCCTCCCCCATCATGCTGTCTCTACCTCAAAATAAACAAATAAACTTAAAAAAAAGAACCAAGAGGGCACCTGGGTGGCTCAATCAATTAAGCGTCAGAGTTCAGGTTTAGGTCATGACCTTGTGGTTCATGGGTTTGAGCCCCACATTGGGCTCTGCACTGACAGTGTGGGGCCTGCTTGGGATTCTCTCTCTCCTTGTCTCTCTCTGCCCTTTCCCCACTTGCATTCTCTCTCTGTCTCTCTCTCTCCCTCGGGAAAAAAAAAAACAACAACAACAACAAAAAACACTACTAAGAAGTTCATCTGGCGCCAGTCAAACCGGTATGTCAAAATTAAGCGCAACTGGCGGAAACCCAGAGGCATTGACAATAGGATGTGCAGAAGATTCAAGGGCCGGATCTTGATGCCCAACACTCATTACGGGAGCAAGAAGAAAACAAAGCACATGCGGCCCAGGGGCTTCTGGAAGTTCTAGTCCACAACGTCAAGGAGCTTGAGGTGCCACTGATGTGCAACAAATCTAACCGTGCAGAGATTGCTCATGACGTCTCCTCGAGAACCGCAAAGCCACTACGGAAAGAGCAGCGCGGCCGGCCATCAGAGTCACCCGTCCTGAGGCCAGGCAGAGCAGCGAGAAAATGAGTAGACAGACAGCTGACGTGCATGTCATATTTGTGTTAATAGAACCATAAAACTAAAAAGAAGAGAAAGCATTGTTTGTATTTGACCACTTTTGATTTTAAAAAGAGCAATTTTATGTCACTCAGCCTAACAATTTAAAGTATTTGGGGTGGGGTGCTGCGGTGGCTCAGTAGAGCCCTGAGTTGGGCTCTGGGCTGACAGCTCAGAGTCTGAAGCCCGCTTCAGATTCTATATCACCCTCTCTCTCTCTCTCTGCCCCTCCCCTGTTCACACTCTGTCTTTCTCTTAAAAATAAATAAACATTTAAAAATTTAAAAAAATATTTTAAAGTGTTTGGGGAGTAGATTGCAGGTGGATATCCTAAAAGACAAAGTATGACAGGAGAGGAGATTGAATCCCTAAGGAAAACTAGATAGGGCATCAATAAAGGATGGTTTTCATTGGTAGCTTTATAAAACCCAGTTGTTGTTTTAATTGATTTGCGTATGGTAGTTTGTGAATCATAGACGCACTTATAAGAGCTTCATGGCAACTTCCCAGAAATCCATTGTTAAAACTCTGAACTCTGATTTTTAAGTGAAACAAATATTACAGGATAGACTGACAATTTGGTTATGTCCTTTGTTTTGCTTTGTTTGCAATGGTGAAGCCACTTGTAAACAGAAAACACATTAGGTGGAGATTATCAAGCCTTTTGGCCAAGTGTTGCCCCAATGTATTGTGGCAACTGATTGGCACTGGAAGAAGAGACAAAATGCTCTTCATAAGCTACGGCGACAGGTTACCTAGTAACCACCGAACGATTAAATTCCGTTCACAGAGACTTGTTCTCTTAATTGGACAAAAAGATGTAAAGAACACAGCTGGACAGAAAGGAGAGCAATGGAGGGCTGTGACAGGTATTAGGGGGACTAATATCGGCAATTCTAGCAGCCTTCACTTAAAAGCCACACCATATGATTGACTCTTTTGTTAGTAATAAGAAGCAGCTAAGCCACCTACAGAGCCATAATTTCGTGCTCTTCTCCACTATAGGAAAAGTGAAGATAAGGTATAGAATGGAGCACATTAAATGCAGTACAAACTCCACATGGTGCTGTAGTTCTAAGAGTGATCACTTACTGTGTGCAAGATTACGTTTGTGCTGAGATATCAAAGTTCTATTCCTTACTAGAACTCAGAATGGTCATTTGGGGTCAGTATATCCTGCTATCACTTTCCTCTGTCTGTTAGGCACATATTGCTTTATAGAGAATTATGGTCATTCCATTCTCTCCTGCTTTAAACAAGAAAATTAAGAAAAATCAAGCTCTAGATTGATAATGATGAAGATCTTTAAAAATCCATTAATTTTTTTCCTGTGTCCAAAATGAACTCAGCAGGTATGTCACTAACTATAATTGGAAAAGGTCAACCCAAGAGTCACTTTTAAAAATGTTTTCCAGTTACATCTTATACTCCTTGAGTAAGATCTGTAGGTTACTATTGCCTCACTTTGCTCACAGGGATATGGCTTAAAACTTTCTTGGGGCACCTGGGTGGCTCAGTTGGTTAAGCATCCGGCTTTTGACTTTGGTTCAGGTCATGATCTCATGGTTTGTGAGATGGAGTCCCTGACAGCGTGGAGCCTGCTTGGGATTCTCTCTCTCCCTCTCTCTCTGCAACACCGCCCCCTCATGTGTGTGCACATCCTCAATCTCTCTCTCAAATAAACATTAAAGAAAAAAAAAAACTTCTTAAAAAAACAAAAACAACTTCCTTAAAGGTCCCTCTAGTGACAAATGACAAATTGGTCCATTATTCCATAACATGCTAATACCTCCAAGGTCCAAGTTCTGTTTTTTCTTTTAGTGTTAGATGAATCAGGAGCTGCAGGTATTTTGATTGGAGAATGACTAAGGGCTAGTCAATGGGTCACATTCTCAAGTGCTCTTCAGTCACCAAAACCTAAGGGATTTTGTTTTGAAACTGAAGTCAACACAAAATGCACACACATCATGTAATTGTATTTCTTTTACTCTCCCCTGTTATATATTTCTTTTAAAAATTTTTCCTAAATGTTTGTTTTTATCCTTCAGGGACTTTCAGGATTAACATATGTTCATGATAACCTAATGAATGGAAAAAGATTATCTTGGCCTTTCACATCTTGTTTCTATTGGATAATTTTCACCATGGTGTTAAGCATGTCCAAACCAACAAACATGAGTTCCATGAATCCTCTGAATGGTGAAACTAAGCATTATCTATAAATATATAGATTAAATGTAGAAATAATGATTTTTTAAAACATAAAATAAAATGCAGTAAATAAACTATTATATGTTATTAGACTATATTATATTATAGTCTAATATATATATATTATAGTATGTGTGATATAGTTTATTTTATTTAGATCTCCAGTTCCAAAGAGCTCCTCCAATAAAACAGAGGTTTAATTGAGCCATTAAAACAAGAGTGGGATAAAAAAGCCACCTGCCTAATAAAGGGAATTAGAGACAAATAGAAAAATAGGCTATGAATGATTACTGCAAATGAGCATAAATCTTATTTATGCTTTCTGTCAGCTAAGACAAAAAGGGAAACCCAATAATAAAAGTAAGCATGCCAATTCATTAGGGCCAAAAAACATTTTCCTTCTAAAATACAACATATAAATTTCTAGATATCAATAAAAATATACCACTGGAATAATTTCTTAAAATGAAATTCATATTTAAATATTCAATAAAAGATCTCTAGGAATGGCCCTTCTCTGAGTCCATTGCACCTGGTAGTAATTCTTCCCAGTGGAAGGGCATTTCTGGGAACTACCTCTACCATAAGCCCATACTGGCTATATGCATCTGCCTATGATCGTGGATTGCCTCCCGGGAATAGCAACCAGAAAGGATTCTCTCTTTCTTGTTTATACACGGAGTGTAAGCCAAGGACATATTAAATTGAACTCAGGATAATATATTTGCTGCTAAAATTGGAAAGAAAAAGTAAATTCTTGAATTGGAATAAAATACTTAAATAATGAAATGAGGATGGCTTCTGTTGAAGATGGGTATCAACCAATGTTGTCTCTAGAACCCCCTCCCGATCTTGGAGACCCCCGGAGATATTTCAAAGCAATATCTACTTTTTATCCTAAAATTTACTTTCATAAGAAAGCTGGCATCACCTTTGTGTGAATCAAGTCACTGTGTTACCTTCCCAGGGGTGTTTGCCCTTTAAGCTTTAGCTCTAATTCAATTTAACAAATGCTTACCAGAAACCTATTATAGGCAAAGTATTTTCCAGATGCCAGTAGTGGAATAAAAGGCTTCATGTTCTTAGATGGGGATTTCAAGCATCAGTGAGTAGGTAGGCAAGAGAGTTTTTGTTCTTGACTCTCCACCCATGTATCCTTTTAAATGACCTTTGCTGTTGGGGCCACAGGGCCATCACACATATGTCTACATTCCTTGGATTTTTAATCTAATGTTCTCTTTTCCCTACTCTCAGCGACCCAGGAGTTCAGATGCTACTGTAACTGAATTTCGGGCTTATTCCCCTTTCCTTGTCATAGGATTTCTGACTTACTTCCTCACGTCTGAATTTTTCTGATACCCCAGCTTTTCGGAGATAGGGTCTTAAAAAGAGAGAAAACTATCATTTGTTGAAAACCTCGTTTTACTTTCCAGACAGTGGACACATTAATCCTTGCAACTACAATGTTAGCAGCATTTTACACTTTAGAAAAGAAGGACCTGAGGCTCAGAGAAGTTTCCAAACAAAGATCAAGCTGGCAAGTGGCAGAAAAGTTCCACTTATCGCCTCCAACGCCAGTACTTTTTCCATTACAGCAATGGTTCTCAAAGGGGGTGCAATTTAGCCACCCACCCCTGGGAAATTTGGCAGTTATCTGGAGACATTCTTGTCACAACCAGAGCTAGAGTGGGTGGGTTACTACTGTCACCTAGTGGGTAGAGACCATGGATGCTCATACCTAGTAAGGTACAGGGCACCTCCCACAACAAAGAATTGTGCACCCAGCCCAAACGTCAGCGGTGCCACTGATGAGAAGTGCCACGTTACAGAATGCTCCCTGCCCTATTATGATCTTATTTGCAAGGATCCGACGGTAGGTAACAGCTTCAAAATTAAACAAATTGTAGAAAGCCACAGATCAACACCTTATTCATACTGCAACTCTCTTCCAGCCTAGAGAAAATCAGATTGGAGCCTTAAGATGAAAAAGGCTGGGCGTGGGGAGGGAAGAGGGGTAGAGCTCAGTAAGCAGAAAGGAAATGCAAACTGATTTTTGAGGTTAAAAACCAAGAGGTAAATATATAGATAGCGTCCATCCCCAGGATTTTCACTAATCCAAATGTTCACGCACTGCTCTGAAATTTAACTGTTTGGAACTGGCTGAATGTTACCCTGAGCTCAACCAACACTTGCGTTTGATTTTTTTTTCCGCGACCCAGGGGACGTGGGTGCCAGATGAGGCCACCTTGTCACCCGCTCTTCCCACAGGTACAAGACCTGCCAGGTGCTGGTGACTTAGTTCCTGATAGGAGGCAGCTCTGTGGGCGACTGGCAGGATCCCAGGGCCACAGACCGGTGTTTGGGACACTTTCCCCGCCCAGTAATCCCCGCCCCTCCTCCACAGTCCTCAACTGCTTTCCCCCTCCCTCCACATACCCTCCGGAGCCCGGCCGCGGGAGAGCACGTCCCTGCGCGGTGACGTCACAATCCCGGCGCCGCTGCCCCGGGCCTTAGCAACGGGCCTAGCGACGGTCTCCAGCGGCTGCCGCCCCGCGCCGGCTGTTGCGCGCCAGTCCTCTGCTCCGGGGGCTGGCCCTGCCCCGGGAAGGACCGAAGGGGGCCCCGCGTGTCCCCACGGCGGCTGCAAGAGGATCTAAGCATGGATGGCAGCCGGAGAGGTAAAGGGAACTCTCCTGGGCGACCGCCGCCTCGCGCCGGCCGCAACCGGGCCTGGGGTCCGCGATTCGGATCGCGGGTGCGCGCGTCGGGGCCGCGCTCCGGGGCTTCCGAGTACCCTGTTTACTCGCCACTGTGGACCTCAGTGTTACCCCGCGCACAGGAGAAGGAGGTCGTGCCTGCTCAGAATTTGTGGCCCTGATTGCTGGAGACCCCGTCTCCTGAACTCGGGGACATGCAGCCTTTCTTACCTCGGTGGCTCCGAGGCAGAGGAACTAAATTCAGGTCCTCCAGATCAAGCTCCCTTGCTCTCCACAAGGAGAACCCTCAATTTCCTCAACTCTCTAAGGTGGCAGTCAAATGTCCGTGTCATAGAGTTCTTGAAGATTAAATAATATAACTCCTGACACAGCTTCAGGCTCCACTTTCTAATTTTCTGCCACATCTGCAGGTACTTCCTCCACTGAAGTCCTGAACCTCTCAGAGTTATCCCTGAGGGTTGGAATCAGCTTCTTCCAAACTCTTAACTAATGTTGATATTTTGACTTCTTCCTGTGAATCACAAATGTTCTTGGTAGCATCTAGAATGGTGAAACCTTTCCAGAAGATTTTCAATTTACTTGGCCCAGAGCCATCAGAGGAATGACAACTAAAGCCTTATAAAACTTATTTCTTAAATAATAAGACTTGAAGGTTAAAATTACTCCTTGATCCCTGGGCTGCAGAATGGATATTGTGTTAGCAGGCGTGAAACACTAATCTAATTGTACCCTCTCCATCAGCGCTCTTGGGTGACCAGGTGCGTTGTCAGTGAGCAGTCATATTTTGAAAGGAATCTTTTTCTGAGCCGTAGACCTCAAAACAGTGGGTTTAAAATATCTATTGAGCCCAGGAACACCAAGATAGATAGATAGATAGATAGTTAGATAGATAGAGAGAGAGAGAGAGATTCAATAAACCATGTTGTAAACAGAAGTGCTGTCATCTGGGCTTTGTTGTTCCATTTATAGAGCACAGGCACAGTAGATTTGGCGTAATTCCTAAGGGCCCTAGGATTTTCGAAATGGTAAATGAGCATTGGCTCCAACTTAAAGTCGCCAGCTGCTTTAGCTTCTAACAAGAGCCATCCTGTCCTTTGAAGCATTGAAGTCAGGCCCTGACTTCTCTCCAGCTATGAAAGTCCTCGATGGCATCTTCTTCCTGTGTACAGCTGTTTCATCCACACCGAAAGCCTGTGTAGTGTAGCCAGCTCTTTTAATTATCTTAGCTGGATCTCTGGATAACTTGCTTCTTCACCGTATACTTTTATGTTATGGAGATGGCTTCTTTTCCTTCACCTTCATGAACCACCTGCTAGCTTCAAGCTTTTCCTCTGCAGCTTCCGTACCTCTCTCAGTTCATAGCAATGAAGAGAGTTGGGGCCTTGCTCTGGATTAGGCTTTGGCTTAAGGGAATGTTGTAGCTGGTTTGATCTTCTGTCAAGACCACTAATACTTTGTATGTGTCAGCCATAGGCTCTTGCACTTTCTTATCATTTATGTATTTCTTGGAGCAGCATTTCCAATTTTCTTCAAGAACTTTTCCTTTGCATTTTTATAACTTGGCTAAGCGTTTGACGCAAGGGGCCTAGATTTGGCCCGTCTAGGTTTTCAACATGCCTTCCTCACTTAGCATCATTTCTAACTTGATTTAAGGTGAGAGACATGCAACTAACTGGTCTTTCACTTGAATACTTAGAGGACATATAGGGCTACTAGTTGGCCTAATTTCAATATCATTGTTTCTCAGGGAATAGAAAGTCCAAGAGAGGGAGAGAGGTGGAGGAATGGCTGGTCAGTGGAAGGTCAGAACACACAACATTTATCAAGTTGCCCTGGATTCAGATCCAAAATCTGAATCTGTTACACATAATTGCTGTGTAATCTTGGGAAAATTACATGCTTTGCCTCATTGTGCTATAAAGTGGGGACAACGATCATACCCATTTCATTGGGTTGTTGTAAGGGTCAAGTGCATTTGTAGCTACCAAGGGTTTAGAAAGGTACCTGGCACAGTTAGTATTCAATAAATTAGCTTTTGGCTACAAGTGAAGAAACCCAATTCAAGCTGGCTTAGGGAATTTTTAGCTCCTGTAAAGAAAAGTCTAGGAGGGGTAGAGCTTCAGTTAGATCCAGAGACTCAGACAATATCCCCAGCAATCTCTCTGTCTTCCACTTTTCTCCAGGTAGGTTTCCTTCTCAGAAAGGTCCCCATCGTATGGTGCAAGACGGCCACCAGAAGTGCCAGGCTTATTTCTGTCTTGCACGGGACTCTAGCCCAATGAAGAGAGTATCTCTTTCCTAATGGTTCCAGTAAAAGTCCCAGGATTGTGTGTCATTGGCTGGACCTGGGTCACATAGTCATTACTGATTCACTCATCATAGCTGGTTAGATTTGCATTATCTGCCCACCTCTGAGCAGTAGGGGAAGCTCTACTTGAACTACTTGGGCTAAAAGTGACGGACTTGGTTCCCCAAGGGCAGGGTGAGGTCCTGTCTCCAGATACAGTAGCGCTGGGTTCTGGGCAGGCAAAAAGTGAAACACTTTTTTTTTTCTCCATAGACATAAGGTTTGCTTGAGAGTTTTTGTTGCTTAATTTGCTTTTTTGTGTGTTTAGGTTTCAGATCCCCCTCTTTCCTGGTAGAAACAAACTATGCTAATTTCATGACTGTCATTACCACCTCAAATGGTATAACCTCGATCTCTCGTCCTAAATAATAAGTTAATTTTTTTCCTTCTGCTCTCTGGCCTGGGATACAGAAGGATCTTCTCAGAAATTCTGATCTCAAGTTGTTATATTTTAGTCTCTTTTAGCAGACTTTGTCTCCGGTCCTGGATTTTAGTTCTATCTGGACACCTCTTTTTCTGTTTTCAGTCATCTACATTTCTTCCAGACTTTGTGTTCCCTCCACACTTTTATAGCTTATAGCAACCCACTGATAGCAGACTGACCATTTTATCCACTTAGAACATGTCTTAGGGAGACAGTATTCATATTTTGCCTGTTAAATTCCATTAAACTCTGTAACTCAGCCTTCTTATCTTGAAGGTTACCCCTCAATACACAATCTACTTTTGGAGGAAATAAATTAATTTTGTGATGAGGTATATATCTAATTTTCCATCCATCTGGTCTGAAAGATGAGACGCTGACTTTAGGGGAGATAGGCTCCAAACAAGAGTGTAAGTATGTTGGACTAGATGAACCTTAAGACATCTTTTAGTAATTAAGTTCTGATTCTGACATTTTTATATATCTTCTGCATAGTGACATTATGTTATATAATTTCTAATTTACTAAGCTACTTTGTGAAGGGATTACTTTCTTAAAATTATTTTTAAGGACAGGCCGACTTATGATTAACTAAATAATTAATACAAATGCATAACTCAAAATCTCACTTCTACTATATCTGAAACCATTAAAAAATCTGATAGGTAAGTGGTATACAGAATAAAATTAATATGTATCAAATAACATAATTGATATATTTATTTTATCCAGTGAAACTAAAGTCTCAAGGTACACCTGTTCTGGAAATAACTTAACTTTGTTAAAAGAGAAGGCCTTTTATCTATGGCAGTAGAATTTTTGTCTGTCTGTATCATTGCTAGTTAGTAATATGACTGAATAAAATTTTAAACAATTCTGAGGAGTGCCTGGGCGGCTCAGTCAGTTAAGGGTCTGACTCTTGATCTCGGCTTAGCTGTTGATCCTGGTGTGAGTTCAACCCCCACGCTGGGTTTTGTGCTGGGCGTGAAGCCTACTTAAAAATAAATAAACAAAATAAGACAATTCCGATAGTTAAAATCAAAGACACATTCATTATTTTTAAATGTTCGATATTTTCGTTTTCATGAAAGTTGTGTTTCACTTATCCTAATTTATATTTTTTTGTTAAAGTCAGAGCAACCTCTGTCCTTCCCAGATATGGTTCACCATGCCTATTTAAAGGACACTTGAGCACCAAAAGTAATGGTAAGTGAGGTATTTAAATGGTAAAAGATTACGTGTTAAAAGATTGTTTGTTTCCTTTATTTGTCAATTGTATGACATGATGAAAAATTACTTCATTTAATCAATATTGAGCTTCATATTGTTAATTATAAGTAAATACTATAGGAATTCTTGAGAGAATTGAGGAGGCCATCATTTCACACTGGCATTGTGCCCAGGACGTGGCATTGTGCCCGCCTCCCGCTCCCCGCCGTAGCTCCGGCCCAGCCCTACTCTCTGCTGGCAGACCACCCTGGCCTGCGGCTCGCCTTCCTTGTGAAAATGGTGATTAGGAGGTTATTAAAGACACTGGCACCGAAAAGGAAGAGCTGTGCAGACAAAAAGAGCACTTGAAAAATGCAATTTGTATCCGGAGTAAACACGATGGGCCTCTTTTCCAATGGGATTTCTAGATCCTATGAAAAGGAAATCTGAATTTTCCGTGCGTTCACATTTTATAGCCTTTAAATTTTTAATGTGAACTTAAAATATGTTTTTATAATTATAGCTTCAAAATTTAAACTGTGGGTTTTTAGGCAAAATAATTGAAAATCTTTTTTTCCTTACTTATATAAAAAAATCTTTGGTTCTGGTTCCTCTAAAAGTGAGAGAAAGATCACATCTTCAGTTAACTTATTCTGGCCATACAGTACATATACACATAGAGCAGAGTCATAAACGTTGAAATACTATTTTTAACTAGAAATTTTAAACTGGATGTAAAGTATACATACATCAGAAGGACAGGATGAAGAACAATATATAGTTTGCTAACATTTTTTTTTAAGAATGTGTGTGCAGAGCCGCTGTAGCTATAGTGGTTCTAGGTACGGAGCTGCCTTGGTTCACATCTGAACTGCATCCTTTCTCAGCTGTGCGACCTTGAAGACCTTGTTCACATCTCTCTTAGTGTCTCCACGTCTATTAAATGGTAATGACTAAATGGCTTTTACATGTGAGGAGCCTAAAACAGTGCATGCACGGTACCTATTCAATAAATTTTAATAGTAGTACTAGAATCAAGCTTATTGTTACTGTATTTGTGTACTGTATTGTGTTACTGTATCATTACTGTGCTTGTGTTATGCATAGAATTTCTCTAGAAGGATGCATAAAGATGGTGGTAGAGCATACTTCTGGGAGGGGAGCCTAGGGGTCATGACAGGATAGTCACGTACTTTTCAATCTGTACATGCCATTTTAGCTGTTAGTTTTGTTTACATATATGTACTCTCAAAAGTGGTTTTTAATGTTTAAAAAGTTGTGCCTGCACTTATTTACACGTTATACATTTACACTTATATATAACTGCTTAATTATTTCTAAGGTATCTTTTAAACAGTTTAGATGAGATTGAGAAGCTTAATGACATGGAATTTCTATGTGATTGTATTTGTCTTAAGATAACCCTAATACTTCAGAAAGAATGCAGTAAACCGATCATGTTTTCGGGGTGTGAAATTAGAAGTTGCCTCTCAGAAAAGAGTCTTTGCATAGAATTTTAGAGTTTTGGGTTTGTTTGATTTATTCACCTATTAACAATGCTAACATTATTTTATAATCAGGTAAGTAGCTGAACACTTCTCGTTATGAGATTAAGGCCTGTCAAAAAGAAATAGTTTTGAAAATGGAATGATAGATTATATTCTAGAATCTCTTCCCAAACTCTCGGTCTTAGAAAGGCTTGAACCCAAGTAGTCAAGAGCTTGTCAGTTACCAGTGCAAGATGAAGGCTAGGACACACTCAGCCTCACAGATATGTCAGTATGTCCATGGTTAATTTTCAGGACATTTTATAAAAATGAGCTTAATCATCAATATCTTGTTTATCTCATGACTTGATATGAATTCTAGATATATAATGATTAAATATGTTTTAATTTTTAGCTTTTTGCACTGACTCCTCCTCTCTCAGACTAAGTACTCTCCACATGGTCAAGAATCACATGGCTGTTCACTATAATAAAATCCTTTCAGCCAAAGGTAAAAACGTGCAAATGTGAGCTTTCTATACCCAATTTAAATCCTCAACTTCACTCCTAATTAGGGTGAATCTGTAGCAAAAATGAATATGTTATATATAAATGGATTTATGTTTCGTGTAGCAAGATATCAACTGTTTACTCTAATTTTTATACATAGACAGTTCAGAATGCCATTTTTGTTAACTCTGTTTGATATCTATATAATAACTACTTATTTTATTTTACCTGTGTTATCCCTAATATATTTTTGTGGTTAGGCATTGATGTTAATATAATGAAAGTTTATAATCTGGTTTTGTTTTCAAATCTAAAGAAATTGTACAAGGAAGATACCACCTGCTCTTTTTTCTCTTTTTGGTTTCTTTATTGAGATAATAACTTATATACAATAAAATGCGCTTATTTTAAGTGTACAGTTAAGTATCTATGTTTGGGAACATATATACATTTATATAATCACCACCACGATCATTCTATAACAGGGACCAGCTGACTACAGCTTGTTGGCCAAATCCTCCTGCCGCCTGTTTTTGTACAGCTCTTAAACTAGGAATGATATTTATAATTTTAAGTGGTCAGAAAAAAATCAAAAGAACAATATTTTGAAACATGTGAAAGTCACATAAAATTCAGCTTTCATTGTCCAGAAATAAAGGCAATCGTGTTCATTCTTGGCCATATTGTCTATGGTAGTTTTTGCACTAAAAGGCAGAGTTGACTAGTTGTGACAGAGACCATATCACTCTGCAAAGCCTGAAAAATTTACCATTTGTCCCTTTACAGAAAAAGTTCACTGACCCCTGATATAGAACATTTCCATCACCCTAAAAAGTTCTCCCTAGTCCTTTGCAATCGGTCTCTTCCTTCGATCCCCGGCAACACCGATCTGCTTTCTGTCACTACAGTTTTCCTTTCCTAGAATTTCATGTAAATGGAATCATACACTATGAGTCATTTTGTGTCTGGCTTCTTTGAATCAGCTAACACTTTGGAGGCTAATCCATGTTGGCATGTGCTTCGGTAGTTCTTCCTTTTTATTGCTAAGTAGTTTTCCAGTCAATGAATATACAGTAATTTGTTTATGAATTCATCAGTTGGTGGGTATTCGGATTGTTGGACTCACTTTTGGCCATTAGGAATAAAGCATACAATCATTACGTACAATCTTTGAACACATGCTTCCTTTTCACTTGATTAAATTTATTCACTAGGAGTGGAACTGTGGGGTAAAATGGTAAGTATATGTTTAATTTTATGAGAAACTGCCAAACTGTTTTCCAGAATGACTGCCATTGTGTATTTCTGTCACTTGTACATCCTCGCCAGAAGAGTACTTCCTTTGTAGCCATTCTAGTGGAGACATAGCAGTAGCTCATCCGAGTTGTAGCTTGTTTTCCCTAATGCCTGTGATGTTGAGCAACTTTTCTTGTGCTTTGCTTTTTTTTTTTTTTTATGTTTTATTTTATATTTGAGAGAGAGAGAGCATGAGCAGGGGAGGGGCAGAGAGATGGAGACAGAGTCTGAAGCAGGCTCCAGGCTCCTAGCTGTCAGCACAGAGGCCAATGTGGGGCTCGAACTCCTGAGCAGTGAGATCATGACCTGAGCCGAAGTCAGACGTCCAACTGACTGAACCACCCAGGCGCCCCTCTTGTTTTCTACGTGTAGATCTCCTTTGGTGAAATATCTGTTCATATTTTTTTCCCATTTTTAAAAATAAGTTATTTGTCTTTTTAATATTAAGTCGTGAGAGTTCTTTATGTATTAAATACAGATCCTATATCAGATATATGTTCTCCCCATCTGAGACCTACCTTTGTATTTTCTTTGAAAAATATTTATTATGAAATAGTTTTAGACTTACAGAAAAGTTGCAAAAACAGTACAGTGTCACAGAAACCCTTCACCCAGCTCTCCCTAATGTTAAAATCTTATATAACCATAGTACAATTATTAAAACTAGCAAATGACTATTGATAGAGTACTAGTAACTACAGATCTTATTTGAATTCACCAGTTTTTCGCTAATATCTTCTAAAAAATGTTTTATCTTCTCATTTGAAGAGCTAAAGTTTCTACTTTTTATTTTTTTTTAATATTTATTTTGAGAGAGAGAGAAAGAGCACATGTGAGTGGGGTGGGGGGGAAGGGTGAAAAATTCCAAGCTGTAGTGCAGAGCCTGATGAGGGCTTGATATTACAAATGGTGAGATCATGACCTGAGCTGAAATCAAGAGTTGGATGCTTAACCAACTGAGCCATCCAGGTGCCTGGAAGAGCTAAAGTTTTTAAATTTTAGTTCATGTTTCATAAAGTTTATTTATTTATTTTATTTTTTTAATGCTTATTCATTTTCGAGAGACAGAGCATGAGCAGAAGGAGGGGCAGAGAGAGGGAGACACAGAATCGGAAGCAGGCTCCAGGCTCCGAGCTGTCAGCACAGAGCCTGATGTGGTGTTTGAATCGGTGAACTGTGAGATCATGACCTGAACTGAAGTCGGTCACTTAACCAACTGAACCACCCAGGGGCCCCTGAAGTTTATATTTTAAATGATTGAGAAATCTAGAGAAAAATTTTATTTTGTGACCTATGAAATCAAGTTCAGTTTTTCAGTTGTTTTACTAGTTTAACTTCTCAGGAGTGCCTGGGTAGCTCCGTCAGTCAAACATCCAACTCTTGATTTTGGATCAGGTCATTATCTTGTAGTTTCCTGACTTTGAGCTTCTCATTGGGCTCTGCACTGACACCACAAAGAGCCTGCTTAGAATTCTCCCTTTCTCTCTGCCCCTTCCCTGCTTTCCTAAAATAAGTAAATAAACTTTAAAAAAAACTAAAAAAATAATAGTTTATAGTTTTCATATCCCGTTTAAGGAATCTTTTCCTGGGATGCCTGGGCAGCTCAGTTGGTTGAGCGGCCAACTTTGGCTCATGTCCTGATCTTGCGGTGTATGAGTTCAAGCCCCACATTGGGTTCAGAGTCTGCTGTTAGTGTGGAGCCCATTATGGATCCTTTGTCCCCTTCTCTCTCTGTCCTTCCCTGCTTGCACTCTCTGTCTCTCAAAAATAAAATAAAATACATTTTAAAAAATCTTTTACTAATTTTAGGTCACTAGTATTTTCTTATAGAAGTATAAGTTTTAGTTCCTACATTTTTTTAAGTTTTGATCCATTTTGAGTGACTTTGTATATATGATATAAGGATCAAATTTTTTTGCCCATGACCTTGGGATCATGACCTGAGCCAAAATCGAGAATGAGACACCCAACTGACCAGCCACCCAGCCACCCCGCCACCCCGTGATTGTCCTTTCTGTGTTGAATTGCCTTGGCAGTTTTTGAAAGACAGGAGACCATATTTGAGGGTATATTTCTGGACTTACTCTTTAGTTCCATTGATCTTCTGTGTCTTATTATAATACCATATTGCCTTCGTTACTATAGCATTACAGTAAGTCTTGAAATCAGGTAGTATAGGGCCTCTAATTTTGCTTTTTTGGAGGGACTTGTTTTGGGACTCCCAACTTACAGGTATGTTAAGTGCATGATTCAGGTAGGTCAGGTCAGTGATGCTCTGTGCATTTGTTTTCCAGTCTTCCTTTACTCCGTTTCATTTTGTATAGTTTATATTGCTATATTTTTAAGTTCACTAATATGTCCATCTGTAGTATCCAGTGAGTTGTTAATCATAACCAGTATATTTTTTTTTATCAAAGATGCTACATTTTTTCATGTCTAGAAGTACCATAAAAATCAAAACAAGGAACTGCAAATTCTGGAACTTGTTGTGATTTCCACAGTAGATATTTGTTTCATTTACAAATGTTAAGAATATTACTAAACAACTGATTTTTTTTTCTTTCAGCTGCAGTAGACTGCTCAGTTCCATTAAGTGTGAGCGCCAGCATCAAATGTAAGTAATTTTTGGCATGTTGACTTTTGAAAAAAACTTATGGTATACTACACATAACATAAAATTTACCATCTTAACCACATCAGTGGCATTAGCCGCGTCCCGTTCATTCTGTGGTACAACTGTTACTACCATCCATTTCTAAAGCCCTTTTTATGTTGCAAAACCAAAACTTTGTACCCATCGAAGAATAACTGATCCAGCCCCGCCTTGCAACCACCATCCTATTGTCTGTCTTTCTGAATGTGACTAGTCTGGTATATCGTGTCAGTGCAACCAGCCAGTAGTTTTCCTTTTGTGACTGGCTTATTTTACTTAGCATCATGTCCTTGAATTTCATCCATGTTGTAATATATGTCAGAATCTCCTTTCTTTTTAAGGATTTTTTTGTTTATACAACTCTCAGGAAACACGTGGGTCGTTTCCGCCTTTTGTTTATTATGAATAATTCTGTGGACATGGTTGTACAAATATCTCTTTAAGACTCCGCTTTCAGTCCTTTAGGTACCCAGAGGTGGAATTGCTAGATCATATATATGGTAGTTCTATTTTTAATTTTGTGAAAAAAAACCCATAGTATTTTGTGTAGCAGCTACATCATTTTATATTTCCACCAGTAGTACACAAGGGTTCAAGTTTTTCCACATCCTCCCCAACACTTGTTATTTTCTTTTATAGTAGTTATCCTAATGGGTACTGATATATTGCCTTTTGAGGAAGCATTTTCTAACTTTTAAAGATTATCCGTAAATAAAAGACGCTTGTATTTCAAAGTTTGGAACTTAGAACTGAGCCCAGGCTTTGCCACTGAATTGCTGTGTGACTTTAGATAAATTATTTAACTTCTCCGAATTTCATTCCTATATATAAAAATTTAGGTAGTACTTCCAACATCTATAAAGAACTTATCAAACTCCACGCCCAAAAAACAAATAATCTAGTGGAGAAATGGGCAAAAGACATGAATAGACATTTTTCTAAAGAAGACACCCAGATGGCTAACAGACATATGAAAAAACACTCAACATCACTCATCATTAGAGAAATATAAATCAAAACTACAATGAGATACCACCTCACACCAGTCAGAGTGGCTAAAATTAACAACTCAGGCAACGACAAATGCCAGCAAGGATGCTGAGAAGGAGGAACCCTATTATACCCTTGGTGGGAATGCAAACTGATGCAGCCACTCTGGAAAACAAAAAATTTTTTTCCTCAAAAAATTAAAACTAGAACTACCCAAAAGTAATTGACCCATCAATTGCACTACTAGGTATTTATCCAGAGGATACAGGAGTGATGATTTGGGCTCTTCCCATACTTTGGCTGTTGTTGATAGCGCTGCTGTAAACATTGGAGTGCATGTAAACATTGGGGCACATGCACTCCAATGTTTACAGCGGCGCTATCAACAACAGCCAAAGTATGAGAAGAGCCCAAATGTTCATCAATGGATGAATGGATAAAGAAGACGTGGTATGCATGTGTGCGTGTGTGTGTGTGTGTGTGTGTGATGGGGTATTACTTGGCAATCAAAAAGAATGAAATCTTGACATTTGCAACAACGTGGAGGGAACTAGAGTGTATTATGCTAAGTGAAATTAGAGAAAGACAAATATATGACTTCACTCATATGTGGAATTTAAGATACAAAACAGATGAACAGAAGGGAAAGGAAACAAAAATAAGGTAGAAACAGGGAGGGAGGCAAACCGTAAGAGACTCTTAAACATAGAGAACAAACTGAGGGTTGCTGGAGGGGTTGTGGGTGGAGGGATGGCTAAATGGGCAAGGGGCATTAAGGAGGACACTTGGGATGAGCACTGGGTGTTATACATAGGGGATGAATCACTGGATTCTACTCCTAAAATCATTATTGTACTATATGCTAACTAACTTGGATGTATATTAAAAAAAAAAAAAAAGGTAGTACTAAAAGGCTACCCAAGGTTAAGTTCTAGGATTCTGTGATTCTCACTTCCCTTGGCTTATTAAGGTTAGTGAATGGTTCATCAGAACTACCATAACCGGCACTTTTCTCCAGATAAATATTGTCTGCTATTTGTATCCTTATAGCTTAACTGATAAACTTGATAGTTATATGTACATGAAAAGCTATAGTGACCAAAGATTTCTAAATAATCTTTATTAAGGAAAGAATCAGACCACAAAATTTGAAATTCCTATTTTAAAATGTTCTAAAAGATGCCATTTGAGGCCTTTGTTTGCGTTCGAGTCAGGAAATGTATACTTAAAAATGGCCAAAGGACATAGATAGCATAGCCTGTGCTTGTTTAGTAGTAGATTATTAGTATTACTAGTAATTCAGTATTACTAATAAGACAAAATCAGAGAGGATTTCCGTATTAAAAAATAAGTTCTCAGCCTGAGGTAGAGAGTGGAGAATGAATGAGACCATGGGTAGGGAAATGCCCCTTGGGTGCAGTCTGGGAAAGATCAAAGACCGCAGCATCCTTGAACCCCGTCTCTTGTTGTGTATCTTCGTAGTGCAGCAGGTAGGACCGTTAGGCTGAGCCAGTTGCCACCAGCCGCCATTCAGTGAGCACAGTGTCTTTGCAGGTCCTGTGCTTGGCACTTTTTATTCGCCGCCTTCTGTTTGTTCCCTTTATGTTTGTGACAGGCCCTACTGTAGGCTCTCATATCTTTGAAGGAATCTTGGAGCTCACATAATTTTATAAGAGGAGTAAAGGTGTTTTAGTCAAGAGTAGACTTAAGTGTATGTTTTTACAGGATAAATTGACCACAGCATACAAGTTATGTGGGCAAGTCATTTTACTTCTTACCCTCCTCTCTTGTAAAATGAAAGGTAATTAGATGATCTCTAAGGATCCTTCTAGATTTTTTATTTCTGTGGTATATATTTTTTCTTCTCTATCATATTAATGATGTTTTTATAGCACCAAAAACTGGCTTAGTATCTACCAGCTTAAAACATCCAAATCATTTGGGGTGCCTGGTTGGCTCAGTTGGTAGAACACGTGCCTCTTAGGGTCATGAGTTTGAGCCCTCTCCCTCTGCCCTCCCCCTGCTGTCACTCTTGCTCTCTCTCTCAAAAAAAAAAAAAGTTGTTTTTACCCAATTGTCATTATCAGAGAATCCTGTTTAGCTAGGATCACCTCTAAATGGGTAAGTTTTGCTTACTTTTCATACAGATACTAATTTTCTGAACAACAAATATGTAAAATAAGATTATCTCTTTTTTATTTATGTTGAGTAATAAAAAGCCTGCTCGAATGTACGTATTAATCCCCTTATTGAACCAAACACTAGGATCTAAAATCCATATTCACCAATTTAAAATAGTCAGGCATTTTGCATAATATTTTGTTTAGTTCACTAGAATTTATTCATCAATTAATTCAGCAAATATTTAATAGGTACCTACTATATGCTGGATACTGTTCTACCTGCTTTTATAGAGCTTGCATTCTAGTTGAAGGAGACAATAAGTAAATACAAAGAATTAAGTAAGTAGAGAATATGTCAGAAGGTGATAAACGCAATAGAAAAAAGTCACGCAGGGTAAGGGAGAATGAGAGTCTGCTGGAGAAGGCCTCACTGATAAATGAGCAGAAACCTGAACGAATTAAGAGGCAAGTGGGTAGATGGGGGAAGAAGAGCAGTCAAGAAAGACCAAGGAAATAGCAAGTACAAGAGCCTTGAAATGGCATCGTGATCAGTGTGTTCAAGGAACAGCAAGGAAGGCTCCCTATGGGCCTGCCGAAGAATGCTAGGAGAGGTTGTTGAGGTGGGACAGAGAGAGCAGACTGGGTGGGCTACTCTGAGTGAAATTGGAAGCCATTGGAGAGTCTTGAGTAGAACAGTAACAGAGCCAGTTTAACTTTTAAAAGCATCTCTTTGGCTACTGAATTGAGAATAATAGTCTCTAAGGGGCAATGGTAGAAACAGAGTGACTAGTCAGGAGACCCGAATGCAGATAAGAAATAACGGGGGCACCTGGGGGGCTCAGTCAGTTAAGCGTCTGACTTCAGCTCAGGTCATGATCTCACGGTTCATGAGTTCAAGCCCCACATCGGGCTCTGTGCTGACAGCTCAGAGCCTGGACCCTGCTTTGGGCTCTGTGTCTCCCTCTCTCTCTCTGCCCCTTCTCTGTTCATGCTCTGTCTCTCAAAAATAAATGGATATTAAAAATTAAAAAGAAAAAAGAAGAACAGGGACTTGGGGCACCTAGCTGACTCAATAGGGCATGCAACTCTTCATCTCGGGGTCGTGAGTCCACGCCCCACTTTGGGTATAGAACTTACTTAAATTAGAGAGAGAGAGAGAGAGAGAGTGGGAGAAAGAAAGAAGAAAGAAAGAAAAAGAGAAAAGGAAAAAAAAATGGTGACTTGGACCAAAGTAGTTGTAGTCGAGGGAGTGTGAAATGGCAGCACTCTGAAAACGTTTCACGTGCGTGTCGGCAGTATTTACTGATGGGTTGGTGTGGATAGGGTATGAGAGAAAAAGAGGAGTCAGAGATGACTCCCAACACTTAGGGACCGTCAACCGAAATAGGTTCTAATTTACTGAAACGAGGGCTACGATAGGAAGGGATTTGGGGGAGGAGGCGAATCAAGAGCTCACTCTTGGTCATTATAATAGTCTGACATAAATATCTACTAGATCAGCCCAATGGAGATCCTGAGGAGGGAGTCAGCTCGAATCCGGAGTTCAGGAGACAGGTCCAGGATGCAGAAAAAAATTTGAAAGTTGACAGCATGTAGGTGCTATTTAAAGAATTGCTCCTATTTTTGGTTTTCATAATTTGGAGTTAGCTAGTGCTTACTTATCCCACGGTATCTTCTGCTTTCAGTCAGACAAGAGGTTTTCTTTTTTGCCACGTAAGTGAGGAAAATTGTGATGGCCAGAAGAATAACAAAGATTGTTAGCACCAAACTAAAGGGTAATTAGTATTCATTATTCTTGTGTTAAAGAACTGATGTTTGTTATAATTAATATAACTTAGAAACATATTTTGTAGACACTTTTTAAAAGAAATCTCTGGGTCTGAGACATCTGTTTTTGTAAGATACACTTATATCTGACTACCACTGATTTGATCATTTCCATCTTCATAGTATCTGCACTAGAATAGCTCTACAGAGTTTGTTGAGTTGTTTAAATATTTGAATGCATTAAAAGACTTTACTTTTTATAGCAGTTTTATTGACAAATGATTTGCATACCATAAAATTCACTGATTTTTACTAAGTTTAACTGTACAGGGGCGCCCGGGTGGTTTAGTCAGTTAAGCATCCGACTTCAGCTCTAGGTCATGATCTCATGGTTCATGATATCGAGCCCCACATCAGGCTCTATGCTGACAGCTGAGAGCCTGGAGCCTGCTTCAGATTCTGTGTCTCCCTCGCCCTCTGCACCCACACCCCTACTCACACTCTGTCTCTGTCAAGAAATGAATAAACGTTAAAGAAAAAATTTTTTAATTGTACAGACATTAGCACAAACCACTTTTAGAACATTTGTGTCAGCCCAAAAAGATCGTTTGTATCCATTTGCAACTGCTTTCTATGCCCACCCCTAGCCTCAGGCAACTGCTAATCTACTTTTTTTTTTTTCTTTATAGATTTGTCTTTTCTGGACATTTCATAGAAACTGAATCTGTGGTTTTTGCATTAGACTTCTCACTTAGCATAATGTTTTCTCGATTTATCTTTGTCTTACATAGTATCAGTACTTCACTTAACTGCTAAGTAGTATTACATTGTATGGATAGTACCACATTTTTTCTGGTCATCAGCTGATGGATATTTGCATCATTTCTGGTTTTTTGGCTATTATGAATAGCGCTGCTAAGAACATTCATGTACGTCTTTTGGGTAGACATAAGTTTTCATTTCTTTTGGGAATATACCAGAGAGGGAATTGCTGGGTCATAAGGTAAAATTATATTTAATTTTTTAAATGATTTTTTAAAGTTTATTTTGAGAGAGAGTGCGCACGTGCGAATGGGGGAAGAGCAGAGTGAGAGGAAGAGAGAGAGACTCCCAAGCAGGCTCTCCAGAGTCTGACTCGGAGCTCGAACCCACGAACAATGCGATCCTGACCTGAGCCAAAATCAAGAGTTGGATGCTTAGCTGACTGAGCCACCCAGGTGCCTCAAAGTATATTTAATTTTTAAAGAAACTGCCAAACTGTTTTCCAAAGGGGCTGTACCATTTTATATATTTGCCTCCAACATACTAGGATTTCAGTTACTCCACATTCTTGCTAACGCTTCTTTTGGGCTCCTTTTTTTATTTTTTAAGTTTATTTTTTTAGTAATCTCTACACTCAGTGTGGGGCTCAAACTCATGACCCCCGAGGTCAAGAGTCACATGCTCTTCAGACTGAGAGCCAGCCAGGCACCTGCCCCTGTTGACTCCGTTTTTGATTGTAGCCAGCTAGTGAGTGTGAAGTGGTATCTTATTACGGTTTCAGTTTGCATTTTCCTCATGATTAATGATGTAGAGCATTTTTTTCAATATGCTTATTAGCCATTTGTATGTCTTTGGTAAATATTCAGATCTTTTGTCTAATTTTTAACTGGGTTGTTTTATTACTGAGTTGTATATTATTTATATATTTTGCATGCAATCCCTTATTAGCTATATGATTTGCAAGTATTTTTTCCCCATCTGTGACTTGCCTTTTTATTTTCTTTTGAAAAAAGTATAAACATTTTTCATTTTGCCTAGTTTTTTTTTTTTAGTTATTTGTGTTTTTGGTCTTGTATCTAAGACATCTGCCTAACCCAAAGTCCTCAAGATTTACTCCTCTGTCTCCTTCTAAGAGTTTTACAGTTTAAGCTCTTACATTTAGGTCTGTGAGTTGGTTTTGTGTATGGCGTGAGAGGGCTTCACTTAAATGAACAGGTGGGACCGATTTGGTAACATGGAAATACTTAAAAATTGATAGTGTTAAGGACTCTGTTGTCTTATTTTTTTGCTCACTTCTTTTACCTATGAGTAAGATAATAGATCTGACTGAGAAAGTTCTATTTATTTCACTCTACAGACGTCATCTGCTATAATGTAGTAATACATTCATTAAGCAGGTATTTGAGGATAGAAGAAGCTGAAAGTAATACAGTTGTCCCTTGAGCAGTGTGGGGTTTGAGGTGTACCAGTCCTCTGACATGTCAAAAATCCCTGTATAATTTGTGATTCCCCAAAAACTTTACTAAGAATCTACTGTTGACCTTATGATAACATAGTCAATTAACACATACTTTGTATGTTACATGTATTATATACTGTATTCTTACAATGAAGTAAGCTAGAGAAAAAGTATTATTAAGAAAAGGGTAGGGGGTATTTGGCTGGTTCAGTTGGTAGAGCATGCAACCCTTGATCTTGGAGTTGTAAATTTGAGTCCCATATTGGGTGTAGAGATTACTTAAAAATAAAAAATCTTTGGGGTGCCTGGGTGGCTCAGTTGGTTAAGTGGCCAACTTTGGCACAGGTCATGATCTCACGGTCTGTGAGTTCGAGCCCCGCGTCAGGCTCTGTGCTGACAGCTCAGAGCCTAGAGCCTGCTTCAAATTCTGTATCGCCCTCTCTCTCTGCCCTCCCCCTGCTCATACTCTGTCTCTATGTCTCTCAAAAGTAAATAAACATTAAAAAAAATTAAAAAAAAATGAATAAATCTTTAAAAAATGGCCAAATTACTAATAGGTTTAAAAAAATCACAAGGGAGAGAAAATACATTTACATTACTGTACAAAATCCATGTACAGGTGGACCCAAGCTGTTCAAGGGTCATCTATATTTCACTCTACATTTTAAGTAATAAATAATATTTACTTTAGCATGCTTATAATGTTTTTTTAATTTTTCAAATTTATTTTTGAGAGAGAGACAGAGCAAGCGGGGAAGGGGCAGAGAGAGAGAGAGGGAGAGAGAGACTCCCACATAGGCTTTGCACTGTCAGCATGGAGCCTGATGTGGGGGCTAGAACTCACAAACCATGAGATCATGACCTGAACGAAAGTCAGGTGCTCAACCGACTGAGCCACCCAGGCGTCCCTAGTTCAAACTTTAAATATACATATAAATTACCTTAGTTTGTTTTTTAAGCTTATTGAAATTTTTATAAATTCTGATTAAAATCAGAGTGATCCGAAACTTGAAACTATATTGTCCATTAAATTGGGATAAATTCCAATAAAAAGTGTATGTTAAATTTTTAATTTTATATGAAAATACAAGTCATTTTGCTTATATTTAACTCTGAAAGGTGACTAGTTTTCATTTCACTATTTTTAGCCTTTATACAATGATAAATCTTTGATAACAACCTAGTACCTGACTTGCATCCTAAAGTGTGAAATCACTGTTTTCATTTATATTTTCAAATGAATAACAGTTAAGAGAAGTAGAAATCAGTTATCCTGATTGCAAACAATGTTTTTTTTAAGTCTTATAAAACTTAAATTTGTATGTGACGGTATTGACAATAATATTGCATTTGGCTGAGAGTCTATGGATCAATTCAGATTCTGCATTTAGTTGTGACAGAGTCACAAACAACACATCACACATTTCTGACTTTCATATCTCTGTGAATATCCGCTAGGAATTGTTTTCTTGAGCTCTTAGGCTTAGCCAAGAACTGAGAGGGCACGTCTTGTTTATGCTCTTTAGTTAATGACTGTGCCTGGGTGGCTCAGTCAGAAGCATCCGACTCTCGACTTTGCCTCATGTCATGATCTTAGGCTTGTGAGATCAAGCCCAGCACTGGGCTTCGCACTGAGCCTGAAGCCTGCTTAGGATTCTCTCTCTACCTCTCTCTGTCCCTTCCCCACTTGCTTACATGCACACATGCGCTCTCAAAATAAATAAACATTTTTAAAAAATAGCTAATGCACTTAAAGTTTCTGTGAATGAAATATTTGTTAGTTTCTCTTTATACAGAAAAGTATATGGACTTTTATTTATATATCAATAGTGTAAACATTTTTCTGTTTTGTTCTATGTTTCAAAAGATTTGTTTTCCCCCTCAGATGCAGATCAGCAACGAAGAGAGAAGCTCAAAAAGGAATTGGCACGATGTGAAAGGGAGTTGAAACTAAACAAAACTGCAATGCAGGCCAATTCTAAACATAATTCCAAGTCATTCTTCAACACTCTACAAAAGGTAAGTAGTATTTTCACCTTTTAAAAGCAGATGTTTCCAAGTACTTCATTAGTGGTACAACCTGACTTTGTGGTAGCATGTTTACCGTATGTCAGAATCAGTGAGCTTTTCCTGTAAAGGGCCAGATAGTAAATATTTTAGGCTTTTCAGGCCGCGGCCTGTCATGACTCTGTGCCGTTGGATAGCAGCCCCAGACAGTGTATAAATGAACTGGAGAGCTGTGTTCCAGTAAAACTTGAAGAACGCGGTAGTCCAGGGGCGCCTGGGTGGCTCATTCAGCTGACTGTGTGACTTCGTCTCAGGTCATGATCTCCAGGTTCATGAATTTGAGCCCCACATTGGGCTCTTTGCTGTTAGCGCAGAGCCCACTTTGGATCCTGTTTCCTCTCTCTGTGCCCTTCCCGTGCTCTCTTGCACTCTCTCTCTCTCTCTCTCTGTCAAAAATAAATAGACATTAAAAAAGAAGAAGGAAAGAAAGACAGTAGGCCTGGAGTGCTTGGGTGGCTCAGTTGGTTAAGCACCCATCTCGATTTCAGCTTAGTCATGATCTCATGGTTTGTGGGATCAAGCCCCGTGTTGGACACTGTTCTGACAGTGTGGAACCAACTTGGGATTCTCTCTCTCTTTCGCTCTGCCCCTCCCCCGCCTCATTTTCTCTCAAAATAAATAAACATTAAAAAAAAAGAAAAAGTAGACCAGATTTGGCCTGCAGGCTATAGTTTACTGACCCCTGCTATTGGTGTTTTGTGATTCCTTTTAACATCTGATCGAGGGTTTGTTTTTCCTTTCTCATGAATGGATGTTAATTTTATCAAATGCTTTTTTTGCATTTTTTGAAAAAATGGTATCATTTTTCTTTTAAGATTTTATTATATTTTTAAGTTTATTTTGAAAGAGAGAGCAAGAGTGGGGGAGGGGCAGAGAAAAAGGAGATTGAGTATCCCAAGCAGGCCTGCACCGTTAGTAAGGAACCCCACATGGGGCTCGCTGGCAGGAACCATGAGATTATGACCTGAGCCGAAATCAGGAGTCAGCACTTAACTGACTGAGCCTCCCAGATGCCCCACAAGTTACTATGAATCCTAAATGGAGAAAAACTACATACAAACAACACAGAGCCTGCTTGGGATTCTCTCTCCCTCTCTCTCTGTCCCTCCCCCACTCACATGCAAGTGCACTCTCTCTCTCTCTCTCTCTCTCAAAATAAATAAACTTTAAAAAAAAGAATTCACAGTAACTTGCAAATTGCATACATTTTTTATAAGCCTTAATAAATATTTAGACAAATTCAGATTCAAATTATTATTTTGGGTATACTCTTTTAATAATTGGCCTTTATGGTTAATACACACCTATCCTAGTTATAATCTGCATATACTGGAAAGTTTGCTACAATTAAAAAGAAAATGCTAACTTTAGCCTCTGAACATATTAGCCATTTATGTAGATGAGATCATGTAATCCAAAACCGTTTCTTATAGTTGTCCATACTCCTACACTGTTCTTTCTCTCACACCCTGACTCACGTGCTGTCACCTCAGGAGCCTCCAGTGCGTTTCCAGTCTGCACCCTGTAACCCCCACAGTTGTTCACCAATCACACCACTGGTACGGCACTGAGTGCGTGCTGTTAAGGTTAATTGAATATGTGAATGTGGCCCATATTCCTAAATAAGTCTGTGAAATTAGTTGAGAGAGAGAGAGCATGAGCAGGGGAGAGGGACAGAGCAGAGGAGGAAGAGAGAGAGAAAAGAGAGAGAGAGAGAGAGAATCTTAGGTAGGCTCCGCACTCAGTAGGCTTGATTGCACGACCCCTATCTAGGATCATGACCTGAGCTGAAATCAAGAGTCGAAGGCCCAATTGACTGAGCCACCCAGGCATCCCCGAAACATTTTTAAAGCAATATAAAACAACGAGAAGCAAGAGCTACTAGTTTCTTCTTTAAAATAGAATTTGAAACTTTGTGCAAAATAAATATTAATCAGATTTTTAAATAATTTGTATCCATCCTATTCTACAGTCGAATTGATTCCTCAACTATTTTAAAATCTGACAATTGCAAAATCTTTGTATACTATTTCTTCTGACATCGTCCCTGAAAAAGATTTAGTACTCAGTTGTTCTGTGAGCGTTAAAGTTGGGTACATGTTCCTGACATGAAAACATGATGAGCGTATAAACCGGTCAATGATTATCACATTACATAGATTCTTAAATCACAGAAACAGTTCACAACAAATCACACTGAACTGTAAAGCTGACTTAAGAAATGAAAGTGGTCAGATTGCCACCAGAATTTTTGTTCTGTTCGCATATAATTGATAAACCCTTTTCTGATTTTAGAACTTTACAGTTATCTGTTATTCAGATTTTTGTGAATTTACCAGTGTGTTATATATTTTCTGTGAACACTATATCCATCTAAGATTTCCAATATTCGTAGCTTCAGGAAACTGTTATATAATCTCAAAAAAGCAGATTGGTACAGTCAGGTTTCATACCATGTCCTACTGGTTTCCAAGGAAAGAAAAGGCATAGGATGCAAGGTTGGAATTATGATAGCTACAAATAGAGGAGTTTCTTGTCTTCAGTCAGTTCTAAAGCAGTTTTTCCAGCCTATTTGAGACAGATGAGAGTATATTTCTGCCTTTAAAGACATTCTTTGTTGGGGGGGGGGGTTGCGCCTGGGTGGCTCAGTCAGTTGAGTGTCCGACCCTTGATTTCAGCTCAGGTCATGATCCCAGGGTTGTGGGATCGAGCCCTGTATCAGGCTCCGTGCTGAGTGTGGAGCCTGCTTAGGATTCATTCTCTCTCTCTCCCTCTCTCCCTCTCTCTCTCTCTCTCTCTCCTCCCTCCCTCTCTCCCCCTCCCTCCCCCTCTCTCTCCCTCCCTCCACCCCTCTCTTCCTCTTGTATACACTCTCTCTAAAATTTAAAAAAAAAGTATTTAAAGACTTTCTTTGGTGTTTCATTTTGTTTATTAAATAACCATTACTGATAAGAGTTTTCTTGCAGGCAGTCTAATGCTTTATACATTTCTGCCTGTTCTGATCTCAGCTTGTACTCTTCCTCTAAGTATAAATAATTCCTGTGATTATTATTTAATAGCCCTATAGGATTTTTCAGATCGTACTTAGAAATTTTTTTCCCAGGAGCCAAACTCTTCTGGTATATAAGCTGCGAGTCTTGTTTGGGAGCACTTTTTAAAACTAATATACTGAAATCATTAAAAAAGGACCCTAGTGACTCCGAATTTAATACTAAAATATTTCCTTGGTTTAAGTAATTTTGCCTTGTACTTGAGATCGGGTTAGAAACTAGCACTTGGAAAGGAAGTAGGTGACTTCACCTATTTTAGGTTAGTTTTCTTGCAGGCAGTCTAATGCTTTATACATTTTAGTTACTCTATTCAGTTTTCTGCAGTTTTCTTACTTAGGTGAATCAGTACTTAGGTTAGCTGACTGGTTCACTGTCAGGAAAAGAGTTAAAAGCCGTTTAAAATTCCTCATGGTGTAAAAAATCTAAAATATGGGGACACCTGGCTGGCTCAGTCAGTAGAGCATGCAACTCTTGATTTTGGGGTCATGAGTTCGAGCCCCACGTCGGGTGTAGAGTTTATTTTTTAAAAATCTGAAATATATAATTTTCAGTTGAGTCTTTTAATAGATAATATGCTATAATCATGAAGAGCACAAGCTCAGCCTGGGTTCCAATCTGTGAGGCCCTGCACGGCCTCATTCTCTTCATCTCTGAAACAGAAGTAGTATTTGTAGTACCACCCAGAAGTTGACGTGAGGATTAAATGAGTTGTGCATGTAAATTAATTAGAACTGTACCTACACATCGTGAACATAGTAACCCACTAACAGCAGCGATAGAAGTTCTAATTGTTCTCTTTTATTCTACTCAGCGGCAGGAACGGTACCTTGCACACAGGAAGCACTCAGCTATTCTCTTACTCGACTTATTTATCTTTCTCTTGTTTTTCTCCCCGTGAGCTTATAGGACAGACGTAACAGCTAAATCCTAGTCATCGTCACCTCAGAATCTGTAACTTCCCCTCGGCCTGATAAAGTGCTTCAGAGTTCTGTAATGCATATACAGGTGTCCGTAGAGTCTGGAATCATAGACACAGCTTCTTGGGCATCTAACCTGTGAAAGCATAAAATATTATCTGTGTTTTAAGATTTTCTGGATACCCTATAGAAACGGTTCTTCCACAATTAAACCAAAAAGAAACGGAGCAGTCCAAAACGCCTTCCCTTTCAGTTTTCCCCACTCATGAGGAGAAGTCGAGAGAAGTTCCTTTTCATTTCTTCAAAGCCCGGGCACTGCCGGCCCTGGAGATTGCCGTAAAGACACGATGGGAAGGGGAAGTGCTGCCACCAGCAGTGTTTGGGAAGGGGATTGGTGCTTACAGGTGGTTTGGAACTTCCAGATAAAACTGAGATCTACCTGTAGACCTCAGTATACAAGCTCAAGACCAGATATAGGTAGCTGTGAATAATTTTTTTTTTTTTTTAGTTTCAGAAAGAAAAATGATTGGTATTACTTACATTTAGAATTATATTTTTATAATAATCCAAAACCTTGAATAGAAGTTCACATAAATGCTAACACCTTCAGGAATATATAATTCTCTAGACCTCCTAAGGCAACCATTTTCGGGTGTATAATCTGGAGATCCCCAATTATGCGAATTTGTAACCATAACTGATGCCTCTCAAACCACATGTTCTTAGCCCTCAGGAGAACCACAAGATGAAGACGTGTTAATCGGAGAAGTGAATGGATTTCCATCCTTTACAAGGTCACCAGTAACTGCTTCAGAGAGACTGCAGCTGAATCTACCTAAATCTGATAAAGTCCTCGAGAACGGTGCCGAGAAGAACTCCAGTTCCTCCGTGTTCAACGTGGACTACGCCCCGTCCAGGCCTAGGAAGCCCTGCTCCGGAACGTGGTCCGGCCGAGGGCCCAGGGGCACACTCCCAAATACCCATCGGTTTCAGTTAGTGATTTCAAAAGCACCCAGTGGGGACCTTTTGGATAAACACTCTGAACTCTTCTCCAACAGACATTTGCCATTCACTCCACGCACTTTAAAAACAGAAGCAAAATCTTTCCTGTCACATTATCGATACTATACGCCTGCCAAAAGAAAAAAGGAGTCTACGGATCAGCGGATAGAAGCTGAAACCCAGACTGATTTAAGCAGGTACGGCCCCTTCACAGCCAACAGCAAGTCCTTCAGGGTGTGGTAGAAATTAAATAATAATATTCCTCATCTTACGTCGTGTACCTGACGTGCCCCATTTAAGGTCCGGTAGTGCCCTTTTGATTGGAAGGAGATTAATGTCTCTTCCTTTTGCGTGTGTCGCTAGAACTGCCCAAGTAACTGTTGAAGAGAAGCTATAAACCTGTCCAGCTCCTCACAAACAAGAATGTTGCACAGCTTAATTTATTGTTTCAAACATGCTATGTGCTTTTAAATATACTTTCAGAGAACCCTTAAAACATGTCATCAAGTAGCATTTGTGTAAATATGTCTATTGATTCATGTTAAAAATGGCAAAACTGTGGGCTGTAGAGGGAAAAAAACAGCTGCTTCTCAGACTCTCCCTGGGCCCCCTTCCCTGTAAATACTCAACCGCCCCACTCTTACATGGGAGCAACTCCCCAGGAATAATTCAGGCAATTGGGGTAATTTCTGGAAATTACATATATTTTGCCTCAATAATGTTTTCATATATGATAGTGCCTGGTACATAATGAATATTCAGTAAAAGTTTACCAAACGATTGAAGAAACAAACAAATCTTATAAAGTAATTAGTGTTAGCTGATTTGTGATTGTTTTTCCTGGTGTTATATGAACAACTATTTACCTGGTCCTAAGTATTAGTTATTTTTAGAAAGCAACAAACAATTTAGGACTAGGATTCTTTATTCTCGGTACAGATAAGAGGTAGAGTAACACCAAAGGAGTCTGCATACGTTTCATCCCAAGAATTAAGGAGTGGAGAGGAATGAGGAAAGCAAGCCTATCGTATCCTTTTCTGATTGTATTTATGGCAGCTTTTGAGGATGATAGTTCCCATGTCCCTAGTCCCATTCGATCCAGCCGAAACCTAGCCGCTCTGGAGAAAAAGGCAAAGGAAGCCATGCAATCCAAATCCTATCTATTTCCTGATTATATAATCAGAAAGTACACATTTCATAAGAATAGATGGATTTCATCTCTTAATTTGAGGGGTTTTTAAGACAGTAAACTTGTTATCACGGTATTTATATTTTGAAAGCTTGACAGTTATTCCTTTTAAAATATTACAGCTTCAAATCTGATTTTGAGGCAGTTGAGACCAAGAACTTCACAGATTCAGAAAAGAGCATAAAACAGGTAATAAAAATGAGATCTCTTTGTGTGCCGCATTGGAATTATAGCTGCTGTAACTTCACAGGATATGCACAGCTGTTCGGACCTGAAGAATCTCTCAGCGACACGTCTCGCATGTGACGTAGCCTGCACGGAGAAGGACTCCAGCTCACAAATAGCTGTTGCTCCTTTTCAGTGGCCAGATGCATCCTGCCCGGTCCGGGAAGGCATTTGTTGTTAGCATCTGTTGTAGATGGTTGATTGGCCGGCTAGATAGAGGAACGGATGAATAAAATACTTTAAATGTTGCTTTCAAAGATGCAGACTTGGATCATGAAAGGAGCCAGAAAATCTATATAGAAGTTATTTTAGTTTCTATGCCTGTATTTTTTTTTAAGAATTGCCACTGATTGTATTATTAGAAATTATACCTTTTTTATGAATAAATGGATATCATCCCCTTACATTTGCTTTTACTTTTTTCTAGACCATAGGCTCTGTTTTATAGTGTTTATGTTTTGAGTGTTCAGCAGTCATTTATTTTTTTAAGCATATTTATTTATTTTGAGAGAGAAAAAGGAAACACAAGTTGGGGAGGGACAGAGAAGGAAGGAGAGAGAGAGAAAACCAAGTAGGCTTTCCATTGTCAGTGCAGAGCCCAACACAGGGCTTGAACCCATGAACCGTGAGACCGTGACCTGCGCTGAAATCAAGAGTCTGGCGCTTAACGGACCTGGCTATCCAGGTGATCCAGCAGTCATTTCTTTTAAAGTATTACAGCTTTAAGTCTGATTTTCACATAAACTGATTATTTTTATTTTTATTTTGAGGAAGTTAATCATACACTTACGTCCTAATTTAAATTTATTGTTTACAAAAACAGTTTGTCTATTAAAACGTCACACACAGATTCGAAGCTAAGAGAATAAAAAATAGGGACCCCTGGGCGGCTCAGTCAGTTAAGCATCCAACTTTGGCTCAGTCATGATCTCACAGTTAGTGAGTTTGAGCCCTGCATTAGGCTCTGTGCTGACAGTGCAGAGTCTGCTTGGGATTCTCTATCTTTCTGCCTTTCTCTCTATCTCTCAAAGTAGATAATGAACTTAAAAAAAAGAGAGAATAAAATATAATCACACTGAAGTTCCATCTTCCCTTCTGAATATGAATTGTAGGTTTCCATGTCAGCCATTAATGCCTGTTTGACATGGGCCCTGCCACCCTGAGCCCAAGAACAAATCCCTTATCCTCTGAGGGCTGAGTTTTGCATCAAGAGAAACTACTTAGCATGCAGGATCATTGGCAGGAATAATTGATACAAGTCAAGTACTTCTCCTGAGAAGAAGGGGTCAGTAGAGGATGACTATGACTAGCTTGAGATTTAAGTAGAGAGTTAGCTCAGTAGATAACTAAATAAATTAAAGAAGTCCATTTTCATGACGTTGTGCTCCAAATACTTATCCATAACGTGGTAAGAAAATGGTGGGCCCCGTTACTCCGTAATCAGTGCCGCCAGCAGTCTACTGGAGGTAAGAAGTGTTGACTGCCCTAGACCGAATTCTAACAGCACTGGGCATACGTTAGCTCTGTAAAGATTAATCTAATGATGCAAGTAAATCCTTGCCACAGTACACAGCACGTAGTAAGGATTCTATAAAAATAAGCTGCCATTACTTTTGTTTGTTAATATTATGGACTGTACCACCAGAACTACCACTGCTCCGTATTTGATATGTCGGCATTTGAAACAGATGAGCTGTTTGAATTTGTCGTAATGGGTTATTTTTTCTCAGGTTTACTGAAAACTTGCAAATTTGCTTCATTTTATCGTTGTATGTTTATTTGTGGTAATGCCTTAACGGATTTAAAATATCACTCATTAAGACTCAAATACAGAGAACAAATTGAGGGTAGATGGAGGGAGGAGGGTGGGGTATGGGCCAAAGGGGCGATGGGCATTAAGGAGGGCACTTGTGATGAGCACTGGCTGTTATGTGTAAGTGAGGAATCATTAAATTCTCTCCTGAAATGTTTATTACACTATGTGTCAACTAACTTGGATTTAAATACAATTTAAAAATTTTTTAAAATATATCCCTCATTAAAATATAAGAAATAAGCAGTTGTCTTACCTTACTTTAAATAAGTTTAAGAAAGAAGTCTTAATTGGGTAGAAAATGTATTCTAAAAACATCCTTTGTTACAATAGATCAGTGACTTGTACCTACTGGATATCTCCACTTTGTTTCCTTGACTTTTTTTTTTTTTAAAGTTGATTTTGAGAAAGAGGGAGCATGAGCATGAGTGGGGGAGGGGCAAAGAGAGAGAGAGAGAGAGAGAGAGACTCCCAAGCAGGCTCCACGCTATCAGCACAGAGCCCGACACAGGGCTCAATCCCATGAACCAGGAGATCATGACCTGAGCCGAAATCAAGTCAGACGCTTAACTGACTGAGCCACCCGGGTGCCCCTCCGTGACTTTTTTGAAGTTTGCTGTTTTGCTTTATTTCTGCTTTCATAATATATTTTTGAAGCAAAATAAAGGTTGATTCTTCTCATTCCCAGGCGCCTAATTGTATGCCATATGATACTGAAGGGAAAATAACTCCTGTACCCTTACAAGGGCATGACTTACCGTGGGATGAGATTAAAGATAGAGCTCTGCAGTGTTCCTCACCAAGGTAAACAGCTTACAGAAGTCATTTCAGGTGTCCATTTAACTGCCTTCCTGTGTAACAGACATACAGTCTTTGCAACATAAGTACTATTTTAATTATGTGGTCGCTAACCCATTTCAGTATTACACAGTTCAGTAGCAGTGTTAGTTTTACTAAGGAAATTTTACAGAGTAGATACTCGGTAAAAGTTTAAATGAATTCATTTTGCTAATTCATTAATAAAGAAAAGGGGGACACTGGCTTGTATTATATGCCGTTGCTATTCATAGGAAAAAGGATTTTTTTCTTCAAGACAAATCCTCTAACAATGATGCTAACCAGCTTATGTGGCAGAAGTAATACGGGAGAACCTCACGATCTGAGGATTCGTAATTCTTGATTGTGAATAGTCACCGTACGCTAGTGCCGTATCTGTCGCTGCTGTGTACTGGGCACTGTTTTTCAAACTCCCCATCATATTTAGTAATTATGGAATACTGCACCTGAATGAAAATTATAGGTTAGCAAAAATGCCTTTGATAGTTTCAGCTGTCAGATGCATTTCCAGTGTCAGAGATGATATATGAGATGGAGAAGGTAGAATAAAAAAAGGACTAGAGATTAGAAGGGGGCAAGGAAGCACTTGTGATCCCCCAGAGCCCAGGTCTTCCCTCAGGCCCTTCTCGGGGAGATCGTACCGGGCAAGGCTGTGGGCAGCTCACTGCCGACCCTGACGATGCTGTAGTGCTCATAGGATGCATAAGCTAACTCTCTAGGCCTTTCTGCAGCGAACATAAAGAATGCCCTAAAGAAAGGAATATTTATCTTTTCTAGTAGTTTCTATCTAAAAGAAGTAAAGTAAAATATTATAATCGAGCATACTTGAATAAAAAACTTGGAATTAACTAACGATGATATAACTAATGACAAAATTTAGTATAAGGACCAGCTTAAAAAAGTTTTTCATGGGGAAATATCTGTCTCCGGCATTATTTACATGTTAACTGTAGTCAAAGTAAAATTATGTACCCTAGAGAAGGGCTGTCGTCCAGTTTCAAAAAGGATTGCGAATTTGTAGTTCAGAAGACTAGTTCAAAATATGTCTGCCTCTTACTAACACCCTGACTTTGGCAAGTTACCCAACCTCTCTGCCCACTGGTGAGCTCAGCAGTCGGCGGGAAGATGATACCTAGCCCAGATACCAAACAGGGCTGTTCCGAAGATTAGATCAGATCATGGATACCAAAGTACTTTAAAAATTCTACCATCTGTTATTACTAATATGTAATATTATTGAATATTTAACTGAATGTCAATCATTGTTTTGTTCAAATCTTGTAATTTTCTCTTTCCAGGGCAGTATGTCACTATTCTTTGCAATTTCCTCCAGAGAGAAAAGTCCACTCTGAGTAAGATCTTTTTGGCCTCTGCATTTTGCTTAGTGGAAATCAAGAATTAAGAATCAGGGAGGGGGGTGGCTCCTGGGTGGCTCAGTCGATTGAGTGTCCAACTTCGGCTCAGGTCATGATCTCACAATTTGTGAGTTCGAGCCCCATGGTGGGCTCTGTGCTGACAGCTCAGAGCCTGGACCCTGCTTCAGATTCTGTGTCTCCCTCTCTCTCTGCCCCTCCACTGCTTGCGCTCTCTCTCTCTCTCAAAAATAAACATTAAAGGGGCGCCTGGGTGGCTCAGTCGGTTGAGAGTCCGACTTCAGCTCAGGTCATGATCTCGTCGTCCATGAGTTCGAGCCCCGCATCCGGCTCTGTGCAGACAGCTCAGAGCCTGGAGCCTGCTTCAGATTCTGTGTCTCCCTCTCTCTCTGCCCCTCCCCCACTCATGCTCTGTTTCTCTCTGTCTCAAAAATAATAAAACATTTAAAAAAAAACTTTAAAAGATAAATAAATAAATAAATATTTTAAAAAAAGAAGATAGACATAGTTTGTTTTATAATATTCCTCTTAGTAATGTGAGATAGTACGTTTGTCATAGCAGAGGTAGATATTTCTAATTAGATACTCCACTCCTATTTCCTATAGTTTTCAGAGTAAGTAAAAAATAATATCATGCTGTGTACTGCTTTGTCTTCACAGTGAGGAAGAACTGTTGTATCTGAGTTTCGTCGAAGATGTAACAGATGAAATTCTGAAACTTGGTTTATTTTCAAACAGGTTAGAGTTTTTAATTATCGAACAATACATTAAATACTCTTATGATGTTAATTTGTTTTATTTGCCACATACTAGGAAATAAAAAATTATACTGCTTTCTTGGGGGATATAATCTTAGAACTGATAGCAAATTGTAAAGAATGTTTAATTCACACTATATGAGGCAAGTTCACGGTTCGGGGAGTTACAGGAAAGAATGGAGGTTTTACTCATTTAAATCCTGTTCTATCTCCTAGATGCAGAGAATAGCTCGGTGGTTGCCAGGGGTGGGGGTGGACAAAATGGGTAAAGGCAGTCAAAAGGTACAGCTCCCAGTTATAACACAAATAAGTCATGGGGATGTAATACAGGGACAGGGTGTAGTCAATAGTCCTGTGTTGCATATTTGAAAGCTCCTGAGAGAGTAGATCTTAAAAGTTCTCATCACAAAAAAATTCTGTAACTGTGTGGTGATGGATTTAGCCAGACTTATTTGGGTGATCATTTTACGATGTATACAAACATTGAATCATTATATTGTACACCTGACACCAATATAATGTATGTCAGTTACACTTCAATTTAAAAAAATCTATCACAAAGAAAAATGATATCCACGTTTGAAGAAAAAGAAAGATGTAAAACTGTCTTTGTTCACAGACATTGTCATTCATGTGAGAATCCCCTAGAGTCTACAAAGAAACAAAAATTACTGTTCTATCTCTTAGTTATAATAGACTAGTAAACTGAATTTTTGCTTCGTTTGCAAAGATCCATGATCTCATTTTACTATTTGAAACTTGTCACAAGAATCAAAAGCAAGCTAGTTACTAGTAAAGTGAGGACAAATTAAAGGCTGGGTTTACACACTGTAGGTGAAATGGAAAGTTTGCAGAACCAGATTAGATATTGCGCATCTTAAGGAAACTGTGTGGTCCTGAATCAGCTCTAACATTTATTTGTCTGAAGTTCAGTGGGCAGCGAGGCCCACTTCATGTTACGGATCTTAGAACTCCATTACATGTACATGCTTTCTCTGTTTGTATTATGTCAAGTACAACATTTCTAATGAATTATTTCTATTCTTATGTGAAATTTTTTTAAATTAAAGCAAACTTTTATTATTGCTATAAAAAAGATTCACTAGAGGCGCCTGGGTGGCTCAGTCAGTTAAGCATTTGACTTCGACTCAGGTCATGATCTCACGGTTTGGGAGTTCGAGCCTTGTGTCAGGCTCTGTGCTGACAGCTTAGAGCCTGGAACCTGCTTCAGATTCTGTGTCTCCCTCTCTCTCTCCCCTTCCCCAGCTTGCACTCTCTCTCTCTCTCTCAAAAATAAACAAACAGTAAAAAGCAATATTAAAAAAAAAAGATACACCAGAAAGACCTAAGTTTTTTTATAATAATTCTGTTTATTTGTTTCATTCAAAAAAAGTGGTTAAGGGTCACCCAGGTGGCTCAGCAGTTAAGCATCTGACTCTTGATTTCAGCTCAGGTCCTGATCTTGTGGCTCATGGGGTCAAGCCCCGCGTCAGGCTCCCTGCTGTCAGCACAGGATTCTCTCTCTCTCTGCTCTTCCTCCCGCTCATGCACACTCTCTCTCTCTCAATATAAATAAACTTTAAAAAAATTTAAAAAGTGGTTAAAAGTGTTTTCATGGGGGCGCCTGGGTGGCTCAGTCGGTTGAGTGTCCAACTCTTGGATCTCAGCTCAGGTCATGATCTGGCGATTTGTGGGATCGAGCCCCACATCGGGCTCTGCGCTGACAGTGTGGAACCTGTTTGGGAGTCTCTCTCCCCCTGTCTCTCTCTCTGCCCCTCCCCCACTTGTGCTCACTCTTTCTCTCTCTCAAAATAAATTTTTAAAAAATGAAGTGAATTTATTGATACAGAAGGATGTCCAAAATATATATATAGTTGATTAGAAAAAGTGAAATCGATACCCAAACACCGTGTATGGTTTGTAAAATATAGAATATGGATTGCTTGCTTTTTAAAAATGGCTGAGTAATTCAGAACTACTAAATCTAAGATGAGCTAACTTCTCGATAATAACAAATGGTAACAAATGGGTTAATTTTCAGCAGAGGTATAGATACATCCATATGATAGCAGGACAAGTGTGGTGTAGTTTCAAGAAGAATTTCTCTGGAGCCAGACACATCTGGGTTAAATTCTCTTAATGGCTTTTGACCTTCGGGGAGAGGAAATCATCATCTTAGATTATTTCTCATCTTTAAAATGATCTTTACGATACCTTTCTCCCAGTATTGGTCCTGATTAGGGGTGTCATGATTATGTGTCTAGCACAAATGTCCAGCCCTGAGTGGTACTTAATAAGTGATAGCTTTTAGGTTATTATGTGGATTTACCATCAGTGGAGTTTTTTTCAAGTATAATTTAGGAAGCATTATAAAATAATTCTTTATAAGAGAATTTTCTTTAGGGTTTGGTTTGGGGAGTTTGTGTATGTGAGAGAGAAGGGGAGGGAGAGAGAGGCTTTTGGTGTTCGCATGTGTGTGTGAGAGAAAGAAGAGAAAGCTTTTTGGTATGTGGCGGGGGCAGAGGGAAGGGAACTGTTGGACCTCACTTAAAATATTTTATTCACGGAAATGTAAGTGGTATGTAATCTTTCAGTGATTACAGTAGCATCTGTAATATGACTTAAAAGCCGTACGAACTCCCAGATTGGAGAACATGACAGAACAGGGAAGGATTAGTGTTTAGTTTAAGAATAATATAAAAAATATTTTCCAACCTTTAGTAGTTTTGTTATTGCATGACCATTTTGTATTTGGTTGATTTTCTGATTTTGAGACATTAACATTCCTATTTATCATTTTTAGGTTTTTAGAACGACTATTTGAGCGACACATAGAACAAAATAAACATCATTTGGAGGAGGTTTGTCTTTCTTCAAACATTCATTAGAAAAATTCTAATATAGAAAGAATTTTAAAGTTTTTCCATAGCCTCAGAGAATGACTGAAAAACAAGAGCAGTTTTTCCCTTGTACCTTTTGTGTGCATGGGGGGCGGGGGGCACGTGGGTGAAATAAGTATTAATCCTGCTGAGAGTAACAGCACTGCAGACAAACTAGCTCAACTAACATCATTATTCCCGTCTTAATCCCAGGAGAAAATGCGCCGCCTGCTGCGAATCCTGAAGGTGGACTTAGGCTGCACGTCCAATGACAGCTCAGTAAAGCTGGACAAGGCCGATAGGCTGAATTTCCTGGATCTTGAGCCGGCTGGGGACCTGGAAGATGATTATAACAGTAAACACGATGCCACAATTCAGCAGGAGCGTCAGCAATACCAGAAAGCTTTGGATATGTTGCTGTCCCTGCCGAAGGATGAGAACGAGGGACTCTCGTCACCGAACGAGTTCTTCCTGCCCGTCTACAAATCGAAGTATTCAGAAGGGGTTATAATTCAGCAAGTGAATGATGAAATAAATCCCGGACCTTCCGTTTCGGATGAGAAAAATCCAAGTGTCTCAGACAGTTTAACAGACCAGGAAACCTCCGTGAATGTCATCGAAGGCGACAGTGACACTGAAAAGGTGGAGACCTCGAATGAATTATGTTGTCTGAGCACAGAACTCTCCCCATCTCTTCAGCTTCACGATGTCCAAGGTGACAGTAGTCATGACATGGAAGGAACAAGTCTTAAAATCATGGAAATGAGCATTGAGGACTGCCCTTTGGATGTTTGATCGTCATTAATAAATGTCCCAAAGGGCCACTAATCCAATATTCCGTTTCTTCCGTTTTTTTAATATATTAAGATGTATTTGCTTTCTATTATTTCTAATAAGTTACCATAAATTTAACAGCTTAAAACCACACACATGTGTTATCCCACAATTTCTATGGATCAAGAGTCAACACAACTTAGACGTGCCTGCTCTGATCTCTCAAGGCTACAATTCAGGCGTCAGTTGGGCCTGTGGGCTAATTTGGAGGCTAGATCGGGGCAAGAATCCGCCTCAAACTCCTTTCAGGTGTTGGCGGAATTCCTTTCCCTGTGACTGCAGCTCTGAGGCTTCACTCTTTTTGCTGGCCTTTGGGCATCAGCTGCCCTCAGCTTCTAGAGGCTGCCCACCATTCCCCCCTCCCCCCACACCAGCCCCCCTCCCCCCCACCATTCCCCCCTCCTCTTCCCTTCGTTCCCTCCTCCTCTCCCCCCTCCCACTGTTCCCTCCGCTCACCCCCTCCCCCCCTCCCACCGTTCCCTCCTCCTTTCCCCCCTCCCACCGTTCCCTCCCCTCACCCCCCTCCCAATGTTCCCTCCCCCTCTGCCCCCCCTGCAGGCAGCTCACAGCATGGCCACTTGCTTAAAGCTCACAGAGAGACCGCTAGTGAGATAGAGTCCCATATGACAACGCAGTCACAGGAATGACCTGTTATTAGTTAGAAGCAAGTCATAGGTGCTGCCCACACTTGAGCGGTGTGGATATTACACAGGGGTATGGAAGGTGAGAATCACTGGGGTCTCCCTAGGATCTGTTGGCCACAGTTTTTAACGTTGCTTCTCTGGGGAACGTATTTCGCCCAGACCTAAGGGATTGTGTGTGCAGCAGGAAATGGTGTATGATCTGGCACAGATCTTGGAACATTGAGCCTGGTCTATAATCTCTTTAATTTCTTCTTTCTCACTTTCCTGCAGTATCTAAAGCCTCAAGGACTTTCTAGTTATCAATAAACTAGAGCAGTGTGTCATCTATGTGAAAAATTGTCCCTTCTTACGAGGGCAAACATTCTATCAACCTAGTCTCCTCCGGTCTTCTTGCCCTTGTAGCCTATGAGTGGGATCCTGGCTGTTAAGATCTGTCTTAGGAGACTTCCCTGTATTCATGTCTTTCCAGCCACTGACAATGTAACTGAATATTTGCATGTCAGATACAGAGTTTCATTCCTAGGGACTATAGACGATGAAAGGATGAAACAAAATAATCATGGTAATAACCCAGATGTTCTAAAAACTGAGCACTGGCCTGGAAGCATCCTGGCCTTTAACTCAGGCAGGCTGTCATCACTGCCTGTCCGGACCAGCGTTTCCACAAAGGTAGTGCAGACCACTGAGGTATTAGAGCCGATTTCTGGTCCATACAGGGGTGACAGGTCTGTCTCATGGGAAGCTGTCACCACTGTGTTCAGGATTCAGGCTCGGGGACAAGCTGCAAGGTGCAACATGGTGGGGCTGAGCACCCAACCCACTTCCCCCTAATGTCTTATGTCCCAAATCCCCACCGGGCTGCAACCCTTCCTCAGCCCCACCTACCCCTCAGCTCCCACCTGCGGAATTCTTCCCTTAACCTGAGCAACGCCTCCCTTTCCCATCCCCAAATCCCCTTCGACCTCCTAAAATATCTTCAACCCTATGCTCGGCTCCCAGCCTGGGTCTCCCCATCAGTCGTCCTTTACCCCTCCATTCTTGGGTTCCATCCCTCAGCCCCCAGGGCTCCTCTCTTCAGTCCCGGCCTCTCGCCCACAAATCCCTTACCTCATGATCCATGCAGCTACCTCAGACTCCCTGGCCTGGCTCAAGTTCCCCTCCCTGTGCTGGAGCTGCCATCTTGCTTAAGGCAGTCTCTGTAACTGGCGCTCCACCCTTTGGGCCCAGCCCTGTTGCTGCCTGCCTGCTTTGCCATGTCTGGTCTCCATCCTCTGAGTCTGGGTTACAGCTTTTTGTCTTTAGGACCATGACCCATCCTAAGTTTTGTACTTTTTAGGGCATTTTGTTGTTGTCCTCAGGTTTCCCTTTTTTTTTTTTTTTTAACGTTTATTTATTTTTGAGAGACATAGAGACAGAGCGTGAGCAGGGGAAGGGCAGAGAGAGAGGGAGACACAGAATCTGAAGCAGGCTTCAGGCTCTGATGAGCCATCAGCACAGAGCCCGATGTGGGGCTCGAACTCATAGACCGTGAGATCATGACCTGAGCTGAAGTCGGCCACTTACCCGACTGAGCCACCCAGGTGCCCCCAGGTTTCCCTTTAAAATTCAAGTTTAGAGGGGCACCTGGGTGGCTCAGTGGGTGAAGCATCATGACTCTTGATCTCAGCTCAGGTTGTGATCTCAGCGTCATGAGTTCAAACCCAGTGTTGGGCTCTATGCTGGGTGTGAAGCCTACTTAAATAATAATACAATTCAAGTTAAGAAAGATGGTTGGTTTAAAGAAATATTGAGAATGGTTCTTGGATATGGTAAAACTTGTGCAAAGGTGAGCAGTGAATGAGTTTGGGAAACACTGGCTTAGCATCTCTGTTTCTCTCTCTACCTCCTCCTGCAGTCCATCCTCCACTCCGCTCCCTAGAGGCTTGATGAGGGAGCCTTTCGAGACAGACAGACTGCCTGGGTTTGGTCCTTGGGCACTGTGACCCACCCAGAACCCAGGGCGGCCTTGGTGGTTGACTGCGGGTGACTTACAGTCTTCGCTGCAGGGGAAATATTCGCTGTTGTGTGAGAAATATTCAGTCGCTATTACTCTAAAACAGACCACGTCACCACTCCCTTCAACAACAAAAACCTTTGAGAGTTCCCTCCCTCCTGCTGCCAAGATGAAGTCCAGGTCCCTTTGCATTTATTCTAAAGTCATGTTTTCCTTCCCACCTCACCCCTTGCCATCTTCCACCCAGAAGCCTACGTGTCTCTCACATCGAATTACTTGTTCCTTAAACATCACAAAGGTTCTTCTCTCTCTCTGTCTCTCTCTCCTACCCTTTGTACTTGCTACCTGCTCAGAATAGCATTTCCCCTCTGCTGTTCTCTTGGGCCTTCGCTGACAGTCCAGATTGGAACACAGGGAGACCTGGCTGGATTTCCCCAACGTTTGTCCCACCTGCCCTGGGATCCGGGCTCTCTCAGATCTATAGTAGGAATTGTACTACAGCTTACGTGCCCAGTTTCTCTTCCATCTAGACTATGGACTTCTCAAGATGAAAGACTTATTTCTCTTTGGACCCCAGGTTATTGTCTCTGCTTGAGAATGAACGTAGTTGTTCATGGTGGGAGACAGTTTGAGCTGGAGGAGGGGGTTAGCCACGGGTGAGAACAAGACACACCTTCCCTTTTCTCTTTACACACAGAAAGTGTAAATTCTCCATAGCAGGGCGAATGTAGCAAATTGCTAGATGACAAGAAAATTTCCTCATTTGCTCACATTTTAGATGGTATAAAATATAAGTTACCATCTTCCCTTTAAAAACTCACATTTCACCACCCCACCCGCCCTAATGAAGCCAATCAGAAAAGATTCAGAGCAGCTTTTACGGGAAATCAAGACTATGATTTGCCAAGTGGATCAATCAGCTGCCAGTGCATTAATTTACCCTGGGCCTGGTTTAAGAGTTTGGCCTAGATGAGACAAAGGTTTTAGTTTTAATAAGCCAAAGTTAGCCTTGGCTTAATTCTTAGGGGCTTTAGAAATTACAATTGAAATAATATCTCGGGGGCCCCTGGGTGGCTCAGTCGATTAAGCGTCCAACTCTTGATCTTGGTTCAGGTCCCAATCTCGTGGTGTGTGAGTTCGAGAGTTCGAGCCCCCCAGCGGGCTCGGTGCTGGTGGTGCAGACCCTGCCTGGGATTCTGTCTCTCCTGCTCTCTGCTCTCTCAAAATAAATTAAAAACATTAAAAATTTTTAACAAAAAAATAAAACATAAGATCTAAAAGCAGAAGGGACTGTTTACTCTCCACGTGGTAATATGGATGGCCCTGGACACAGTCCCCTGGGTCAGTCACACTTGACAGAGGACACCACCTAATAAGTTGCTCTTCCAAGACATTTCAGAAGCAGCAGATTCAGCTAATAATCACACGGCCCCAAAGAACGAATCCACGTCTCAGTTTGGGCCGGGAAGAAGGTCCTTTGAATTGATATGAGCAAAGCTCTGCTCCGAAGCCCACCCGTTGCCTCAGGAATTCTGTCTCGCACCCACATTCGAGTTAAGAGACGAAAACACCTAGTCATTCGGGCGACGACTCCGTACCCACCTAGTTCTTTAAAGATCCTAAAATTGGTGAGCTGGACTTGTTTCTCCCGAGGGGAAGAATATACTGTTGTACTCATTTTCTTTTGCCGCTGTAACAACTTACCCCGAACTCAGTGGCTTAAAGAAAGCCGATTACCTTACAGTTCTGGAAGGCAGGAAGGAGGCCTACGATCAAACTGCTGCCAGGGCTGACCTCTTCCTGGAGGCTTCAGGGGAGACCGTTGCCTTGCTTCTTCCAGCTTCCAGAGCCGCCCCTTCCCCCATTTTGGAGGCCAGCCGCAGGGCGTCTCCAGCTCTCCCCCGCCCTCCTCTGCTTCCATCATCACGCCTCACACTGTGGCCCTCCTGCCTCCCTCTTAGACCCTCGTGGTTCCCCGGGTGACCCAGCACAAACCCCCCGGCTCCCCATCTCAAGGACCTTAACTGAATCGCGTCTGTAAAGTCCCCTTTGCGGTGTAGGGTGCCGTTGGCATTCGCCCGCGTAAGGAACAGACTCGGGCAGCTGTGGAACACCTGCGGCGGTTCTCGCGCTCTGATGTACATCAGAGTCACCTGGAGAATTTGGGCCCCCTCTCCCAGCTTCCGATTCAGAATTTTCAGACCCGGAATGACCTTCGAGAGTTTGAATTTCTAGTAAGTTTCCAGTACTGCTGTGGCTGGTCTAGGAAAGAAAACAACAAAACAACAACAAAACAAAACAAAACAAAACAAAAAAAAAAACAAACCCACGAAAAAATGCAGTTGGCATTTGACAAGTAACAAAGTTCCACTACCGGGCTGCTAGTGTGAGGACCTCAGTCGACCTGCTGGGAAGTGGGTACTGTTGGGAAGTATGTCAACAAATGTTATTCTTCGAGTATATTAATTGTTCCACAAATGCCCTGGTTAGTGAAGCCGGCTTTTTGGCAAGATGCATTCTAAACTTTTTTTTTGGAGAGAGAGAGCATGAGCAGGGCAGAGAGAGAGAGAGAGAGAGGGAGAGAGAGAGACCTTAAACTTAGACCCCACACTCAGCGCAGAGCCCGACATGAACTCCATCCATGACCCTGGGAACATGACCCTCAGCTGAAATCAAGAGTTGGACACTTAACCCACTGAGCCACCCAGGTGCCCCAGCAGTGATCCTTTACTGCGGCCATACTACGTGACAACAGACTGGCATCTACAAGAAACATCTATGGTTTGGTACATAACTTGAAATAATCCCGTGGGGAAATGGGACTATTTATATGCCTGTACGCAAGAAGATCCAAAGTGAAAAACAACACAAGCCAACTAGCCTTAATTGTACTAATAGATTCAAACGTGAGGTATAGCTTCAATATTTATTTTTATGGCAAAAACAGACTAAGACATTCATTTCACATATGTTACATTCAGCCATTCAAACTTTTTGCCCATGAAATATACACAAGTTTACAAACCAATGACGGTTTAGAAGAATCAAGTTCTTCTGAGTATACATTTTTACATTACTGATCTTCAGACAGCACTTAAAATGGCTTTTGAAACCAGAAAACAATACTAGACAACTCTTGATACTCGCATGTCAAAAAGGTACAATTTCCAAGTGCATTGCTTGAATGATAGGGCAACTTTCTAAGAAAATGTTATTTCATATCATTTTTCTCCAAATTTTGGGTTTATTAGGTCTGTTAAGTCATACTAATTTCTGTTGGGATTTTTATTTAAATAGATGTATCATCTAGATGTTTATTTTTAAAATATGCTCTGCTAAATATACTATGGGTAGGGTGTGGATTGCTTCCGTTTTTAACCGGATCATACAACTCTGAAATCTACAACAAATTTCTGATTTGTTACAGTGTAATTCTTCATCTGAGCCAAATAGCTATCTTTATAATTCAGAATATTTCCTTCAATTAAGCACAAGAGGATGACACACTGAGGTGTTTTCATAGGAAAATATTTAACATTTACATGATAAAAATATATTTTATACCATAATGTAAAAAATTGAGTCTATAATAAAAAATATATATTCCAATGGCCCAGTGACAGCCAATCTTTTGAGTAAGGTGTGTATCCAAGCTTTTAAAAAGGCCTGATATAGTAACAAATATTTTAATTTTCCCTCTCATTTTATATTGCTTAGAAATTGCATATACTTCTAATAGTGTAATAGTTCAATTCTATGTGAAAGAAGCTGCCTACTTTTAACATAGAATTGAGAAGCCCTAATATGGAACGATCCAAGCTGATACTAACAGAAAAACTTCAAAAGCATTAAGAATCATCCCTACACAAAAATTACTGCTTCAATTTCTCCCCCCTGCCACAGAAACCAACTTACGCAAATAAAACCCATTAGAGCGCTACCCGCCTAAAAGTTGTTACACATTATATTTTTTCTCTTTCCCTTTTTTTTCTCTCCCTCTTTAACTCAAGTGAGTTAACTTGAGTTTTGTATTATTTTTAACCTTGCTTTTTAAAAGAAAAATCCAGGCTGGACCAAGTTTGTCACCTCTGGAGAATATTTATTTTTACAGGCTATTTGTGGGGTTGAACCAGTATTTGCACCGGTTTTTATTCCAGTAGAACTGCACAACCTGCAGATCCTTTTGGGATATTTAACCTGTAAGATCAAGTGACATTTTGAAAACTACAACTATAAAACAAGCCAAAAGATTTGTCTCGTTCAGTTGTCCATTGATTTCAAGTGATTTCTTTTTTTTTTTTTAATGTTTATTTATTTTTGAGAGACAGAGAGACAGTGCATGAGCAGGGGAAGGGCAGAGAGAGAGGGAGACCCAGAATCTGAAGCAGGCTCCAGGCTCTGAGCCATCAGCACAGAGCCTGACGCGGGGCTCGAACCCACAGACCACGAGATCATGACCTGAGCTGAAGCCGGCCGCTTAACCAACTGCCACCCGGGCGCCCCTCAAGTGATTTCTAATAAACCTCTAGGATGGTCCCCTGAGCGTGACAGCATATGACCCATGCTATTTTCCCTTCTGCAAAATGAGTGACTCGAGCTTATACCCTCATTCATTTGTTCAGATTTTCTCAGCTGACAAACAAGCAGGCTGACACAGAAAGCCAGATGTCACTAATTCTGTACTCGTCTCATTAACCAAATTGAGGCCAGATTCACGCTTTGGTTAAGCCACATAATCCAACCTTCTGAATTTCTCTGGCAGTCACACACTTGCTCCTCAGAGTGAATACTGTAGATTTTTTCCCACGAGGTTTTAGAGTGTGCAATTAAAATCCACGTGCGCACTTAAAACGTCCGTAGTATACACACTTCACAACTTATGTAGGGTAGTGGTACTTTTACACAGCTGAAGAATGAACCAGTTCGGTTCAAACTGCAGATTTATTATAGTGGCATTGTGTACGCGATCGCCAGTTGACGATACACTATATTATAGATCGAAAGTCAAAGGCTTTTAGATTTTTAAGTCTTTTTGTAAATACAAACCACGAAGTCGTCTAACAGAAGCTAAAGAATCATGACCAAAAGATTTATACAGCTGGTTAGTAATTTTCTTTTAATTTTTTTTTATGTTTTTATTTATTTTTGAGACAGAGAGTGACAGAGCATGAGTGGGGAAGGGGCAGAGAGAGAGGGGGACACAGAATCTGAAGCAGGCTCCAGACTCTGAGCTGTCAGCACTGAGCCCAACTCGGAGCTCGAACTCACAGACCGCGAGCTCATGACCTGAGCCGAAGTCGGCCGCTCAACCGACTGAGCCACCCAGACACCCCTGATTAGTAATTTTCAAAAATTAACAGCCATACTGTTAGTTCTGCTGCTAGAAGTTCAATTATACCTTTCTTGTCTTCCATTTGTACTTTAGAATAGTAATGCCTAATTTAAAGTAAGTAAATGGTTACTATCCCTTAACCTACCAACACGTTGAAAAAAGTTTAGATTTACCCTAGATTTTTGAATACTCTTTAAACTTCTTAAATGTAAGGGGTTATTTTTGGAAACATGACGTGCAGCCAGATCCTAGGTTACTTACACCCTTTGTGTCAGAGTATTAACCTCGGAACTGCTGCCTCCTGAGCTGGGTGCTGCAGGCCTTGGACTTCCCTCTTGGCCCATCCTCTGCTTCCCATTGATGCCAATGACAGTAAAGGGAGGATATTTAAGGGGCAACAGGAAAGGTGGAGGGGTGTATTGCCAATTCACCCTCCTTCACCCCTGCCCTGCCTCACTGATGGTTTCACAGGCGAAGCAGCCCTGCTCACTCCGTCCGGTCCTGTTCCGCTCCCTACCTTTCATGAGCCATTCAGGTTTCTGGAACACTGGATGGGATAGTCACTTACGCACCGTTCTCTCAGCAAACACTGGTCAAGGTGACCAACCGCTTGCTGAGGCTCAGTCCCCACCGACAGGCAGAGAACTTCTCCGATCTCACCACCAGGGTGCAGCAGGGAGAGGACTGCTCTCTTTTTCTCAGAGTTCAATTTATGGCCGTTTGCGTCTGTCTCTACCACAGCTTACCTCTCAGAGCCCTGACTGTCTCAAGGAGCTTCAGGGGGACAAGCCAGGAAAGTTAACGCCCACTTGGAATATGGCTTAGAAGGGGGAAATGTTACTATATTTCTCAATAATTCAACACATATACATCTGAACTTTTAGAGCATGATTTTTATTCGGGAACTGCCTGTAATATACAGAAAAGGAGGCCACTTTAAACCATCCAAGGACCCGTTCGATTGTTTCTGAACATCCTTTATCCACTCATCCCCAACGCGTGCACACCTTAAACAACTGCACTTTCTGATTCTTCCTTGTTTTTCTGTAATTGTAAATACTGGAACGGAGCCCTCATCTAGAGGAATTTGAAACACTCCTGCACTTTTGAGAAATGTTTTTCCAGGCAAATCCTTAATGTTCCTAGTCCTCTATTTTTGAAATGTCTATCCCTCAGCTCAATAAAAGGCCCCCTCCAATTTAGATTTTTTTTAAAATAGACTTTAAACTGGAAAAAGACAGTTTTGGCTTGTTCCACATGAAATCTTGATGGGCAACAAGTTCCCTAAATTTATATACCAGAGCGTTCCCTCAAAAAGTCTGATTTTAGGGCCCCCTGGCTGGCTCAAAGGAGCATGTGACTCTTGATCTCAGGGTCGTGAGTTTGAGCCCCATGTTGGGTGAAGAGATTACTTGAATTTAAAAAGCCTGATTTTCAAAATGATTTACAACAAACAGTAATTCTTGTTTCCATTTGTTCATGCAGTCTCAAAACAGTTCCTAAGGTACAGCTGACCTCCGGTTGTAGATTTTAAAACACACAAGGTTTTATATTATATATAATATATACACTTATATTTTTTTATGTTGTGAATATTAACATATTAACCCATCTATCTGAAGGGGCTGTTTTCTTGTGACAACGAAAGTTTCGAAAAAAAGTTGGCTCTGCTCACTTTTCATCACTCGGTCATAGGGCCTGACACTCCTCCTCTGTGTTTCTGCTTAGACCCTGCTCTTTCTGGAAGCTTCTAAGGAAGCATAAGTCCACCTTCTGTTTTAATTCTGCCAAAGGGTTTAAGGCTAAATACAGGCTTTCAGAATACTTCACAGTAGGGGTTCCAGAAAAAAAGTAATTAATCATGACTACAATTAACATTCCAAGTGAATACCTTCTGTGCTCAAAACTCTCAGGGAAAATATTTCATCAAAAAACCCCATTAGGGGCGCGTGGCTGGTTCGGTCGGGAGGAGCGTGCGGCTCTTGGTCTCCGGGTCGTAAGTTCGAGTCCCATGTTACGTGTAGAGATTATTTAAAAATAAAAATCCTTTTTTTTTTTTTTAAGACCCCACTAATCAGGAAGACTGATGGCAGAGGTGCCAACATTGATCTGCTGGGAAACACTAGCTCGTAACCTGCTTTTCGGGAAAATGTACGTTTTGGTAATTCTGATGTGAAATGTAGAATCTCAAGGAACTAAAAGACCCTGAGCTACTGAAGCACTGTGGAGCTCGGCGGACAGCAACATCCTGCAAAGCGTCAATGTTGTATAGTTCACTCTGGAAAAGCGTATCATTTCCAAGTCCAGTAATGTAGGTTTATTTTCATCCAGAAGTACGTTCACATTCACTAACTGAAAAGTTTAAACATTCAAAAGGGACAATAAATAACATGGATCTCAGAAGCTATGTCGAACGTGCGACGTTTTAAGAGTGACTTTTAAACAGTTAGATGTAAGTCCTCAAAAGTAATGTTCTTACGATTATTACAACTGGAAGACAAATATACCATATATTACTCTTCAGATTTTTGTTCTTGTCAATGAGACGCTTCAAAATGTGTAAACCTGATAGAAAAGCATTAAAAAAAAAAAAAAAAAAAAGTACCACAGAAGGAGAGAAAGCACTGAAAACGTTCTTGTCCTTTATATGGTGTGGAGATGGGAAATATTATCATAATCCCAATCTTCCTGGAGCTCTTTGTCAATATTTATACACTTGGGGCTACTGTTACTTAAATAAACGGGACTCTTAAAATAACTTCAGGTTTAAAGTTAATATTTTGTCCCTAAGTGAGCGCCGTGCCCGCTTCCACTTCTAGTACTTGTGTTCATGAGTATCTTCTGAATTTTCCTCTTTGGTGGGTGGCTTCTGGGTAACTTAGATCCACACCATCTGAAGGAAATCCGCACACACTCCGTGGTCACCGCAGTGAGTTAAACTGCTTTAGGGGTGAACGTAGGAATCGGAGCCACCCTTAGGACACTGTAATTAGGGGCAGGCCCTGCATGTGACATTCTGGAAGCTGTACGTTTTGCAGACGCAGCCTCAGAAGGAAAAATGAGATGATGGCTCCTCAGCTAAATGTTCCGATTAGTCCTTAGACCTACCCAAGTGCCTCCGTGACGAGGCCATCTAGGCCCGGACCAAACGCGACACTCTCCGTCTCTAACTCAGCCTGGTTCTGCCCACCGGGACTCACAGTCCCTGAACTGGATGAGGGCTGGGGGAGGGGAGGGGAGAGCCAGGAAGCTAAAACTGACCTCGGGGGTGAAGTTAGGAGGTTGGGGAGCTAAAACCCGAGTACCTCCTGAATACCACGGCAATCTCTGGTGGCCCCACGAGTTTGGGCTGTAGTTTTGGGAAACGAGGTGAAACCATTAGCAACTCTTCCCTTCTTTCAACTGAAAGAAACGAAAGCCCCTTCAAGGCTTTTGATGGCCACAGAAACCTGACTTTATTAAAAAAGACAGAAGTTCAGATATAAGAAACTCCAAGGAAAGAGTTACTGACAGTGACGGCTCTTGAATTCCCACCATCTGTGGGGCCCAGCCCCCACCCTCCCGGGCTCCCACTCTCTCCACCCCAGCCTCTCAGTCCGAGTACGGTCAATCCTGGACTTTTGTCAAAGGCGTCCTGCCTTTACGCCGCGCTCGCTCTTGCCCTAACCGTCCTACATACGCTTACTCCTTAGCTCTTCCAAAACACTCCTTCTGAAGTAATATCCACTGTTACTGTTTCATCTATAAAGCAACACGTATGTTAAAACTCGGATCTGTCTTTAATAAGAAAAAGTGCTTAAAACCATCCTAGGCAATGGTTTTTCCATTCATTTTCAACCAACAAAATCGAACTCGTTTAGGTTTACAAATAATACCGAATAAAATGCTGAATTCCGATTATTCTCTTACATTTTCAATCACGTGCCTTCATTCATTTCAGTACCCTCATGAGTTGAACTCTCGTCTGGAAAAAATAGAAGGTATAAATATATAGAATTTCTAGGGTAAAAAAATTTTCTGAATATAAAAATGCTTTCTGTGTTTCAAAATAACACTTTTAGATTCTTCTTGTGGTTTTGGGTTTGGTAACTGAACTGTTAAGTACCCAAGGTTTTTAAAAAACAACAAGAGAGAACAACATGGTTTTAAATACAAACTTCTACAGGAACCAGTCACACTTGTGGACCATCCCCCTAGAAAGTTCAGTTTCTCAACAAGAAAACCCCAAATACTTTAGTCATAAAATAAAATTCCATTATCAAAAACTAGTTTTAGAAATCTAGGCGCCTTAATGATTGCCAGAGTTGCCCAGCATAGCTTCAGCAAAACAGAGAACTGTCTGGAAAACACAAAATCTCCACAAAGTGTGCAAGTACCGCAAATGGGACCGACCCGAGCAGGGCAAAGGCCCTGGGAACCGAGTCCTCCTCCTCCAGCACCTTTCCCAGGCGCAGCCTCCCCGCCTTCCTCGCGCTCGGCCCAGTTTCCACGCCCGTCACACATTCGTCGTCACGCATTCGCTCGCGCCGGCTCCGGCGGCCCGAGGGGCCCCAACAAGTCGGAGTTAGGCAGGCACTTCTTTTCGCCGTGAACCCTTCCCGTGAGGGATCGGTCCCGCGACGAGCGGCCGGAGCTCATATGAGCCTTGAGCTTTTCAGGAACTGAATGAGCACTCGGTACACGAACGTGTACTGGCAGAGGGTCTGCACCATCATCATCCTCTGTCGCCTCAGCATGTCCAGCACCCTTGGGATGTCCAGCACCTGGGTGGGGAGACAGCCGTGAGGGGGATGCACCCCTGCAGACAGCGGGGGGGGGGGGGGGGCCTGCGCAGAAATCTGGTCAGGAGACGGACGCTCTTTGCTATCTCTCCTCTCGAAGAAACCCCCTGGGTACTTGTTCAGAAAGAACTGTTAGGCCACTAGGCCCTCTCCTCCCCCGGCCTTGGGCCCCGCCCACTTCTCCGCCAGCAGTACCTCGTTGTGTTCCAGACAGGCGATCATGACCTCCGACAGGATGACGACACCGGTCCTCCCCACCCCAGCGCTGCAATGGACGAGCAACGGAGGGTTGGGGCTTTTTGGTTCACTGGTGCTATTTGTATGGCGTCGAACAGACTGGATCTCTTCGAGGTACGCTGTGAAATGTCAGAAACAGAAGAATAATCAGGGACTGAGGCCCATCGAATGGACAAGTTTCAGATTATCATCACTGACTGGGAGGACTCAGGGTAAAGAGCACCCTGACCACTGACAGTGTCATCTTGGGGGAGTCACTGTCCCTGCCTGGGCTTCCATTTTCTCATCTACAAAATAGACGGAAGAGACAGTCTCTGCGAGTCCATTATAGCATTCTACTCGCTACCAAATTATACTTCAGAAACTTCGGCTGAGCCTCCCCAAACACTTAAAACCATTATTTTAAAGCAAGTCCAGGGACACCTGGGTGGCTCAGTCGGTTAAGCATCCAACTCTTGATTTTGGCCTAGATCATGATCTCGAGGTTGTGAGTTTGAGCCCGGTGTCAGGCTCTATGTTTAGAGCACAGAGCCTGCTTGGGATTCTGTCTCTCCCTCTCTCTCTGCCCCTCTGCTGCTCACACGTATGCGTGCTCTCTCTCAAAATAAGTAAATAAACATTTAAAGATAAAATAAAATAAGGGAGCCTGGGTGCCTCAGTTGGTTGAGCCATGATCTCACGGTTCATGAGTTCGAGCCTCTCATCAGGCTCTCTGCTGCCAGGGCAGAGCTGGCTTCGGGTCCTCTGTCCCTCTCTTTCTCTGCCCCTCCCCCGTGCATGCTCTTTCTTTCATAAATAAATAAAACATTTTAAAAGATAAACAAAATAACATACAATAAAATAAAATACAGCAAGTCCATAGCTTCTATGAAACAACATAAAGGAAATATTTCAGGAGCCTAAGTCTTCCTATGTGGATGATTTAAAAGCAGAGGCTGTGCTGGGAATGAAGACACTTACATAAAAATCCCTTGAGGTCCTCCGGACAGCCGTGCTCAGGCCAGTCTGTGTACTGGAGATGCCAGACTGTCCTCTCCTGCCCCGTGAGCAGGTGCTTCATCTTCAAGCCTGTGGTGGCGTAGCAGCCGGAGTCCGTGCGGAAGCGGGTTGTGATCTTAAACCTCCCATAGGTGACAGTGTTGTGCCTGGAACCAAGTCGTGGCCAATACCTGAAGCTCTTCTCCCTTCCGCCCTCCTGTTAAAGACAAGCAGGTCAGGGGCTCCTGGGTCGACTCAGGTCATGATCTCACGGTTCATGGGTTTGGGCCCCACATCGGGCACTGACAAAGCAGAGCCAGCTTGGGATTCTCTCTCTCTCTCCCTCTCTCTCTCTCTGTCTCTCTGCCCTCTCAAAAACAAATAAATAAACATTCAAAAAAAAAAAAAAAAAAAAAGGCAAGCGCTGTCAAAACCCAACAGGAGATCCAGCAGTGAAGGCGCTTCCATACAGGCCGCGTGTCCCATGGGCAGAACTGCGGTCCCAGCCCGCCGCCTCCTCTCAGGGTCGGGACACCCCGACCCCCGTGGATGGTTCCTGGAGGCTGAGGAAATCGATGGAGAGAAAGGAGTACTCGCCTCTTCCGCTGTCACCATTGCTATGATGGCAATTCCCTGTTCCCACACCATCTGCCAAAAATCCTGACAGGTATTCTGTAATGGTCCCTGCGTGGCAATATAATCCCACTCAATTCCACTGACAGAGACCTGAAATTAGAAAAGATTTTTTAAAAATCACATATGCACACACATATGCGTGTTTGTACACAGTACTACTAAATAAAAAATGAACGGAATTATTCAGAACAAAGACTTTTCTCTTATTCTTTTTCCCTTGTTAACACAATTCCCATGACTGTTTATAAACCTATGCACTCTGAATTCACATAATATCTTTGCAGCCTGGGGCAATCTGCTTAACCTCTGTGACTCTGTTCTCATGTGTAAAATAAAAATATCACATACCCTCACAGGGATTAGATGAGTCACCTGGCAGGATTAGCTGAGTCAATATACATGCTGCCTGCACATAATAGGTTCTCAGTAAATAGTGGTTATTGCTGTTGTTGTGGTTTTTCTTCTTATAAAAATAGTATCAACATAATAGGATCCTAAATTTCAAACAGTTTCCCCTCATGAAATGCTAAACACATTGGGAAAAATATGCACAATGAAGCCAAAATCAAGGTTAAATACCAGATTTCTAGAGAAGAACAATTATTCCTGCTCGAAGTGGTCTCGCCTCTGAAGCGGAGTCAAGGTCCCCCTCCAGAATGATACATAGTTTGCACCTAAGATTGTGTCTCCTTGGGAACAGGCTAAGTAAGGTTACACAGTGGTTACTGGAATTGTGGTCGGGAGATCTGGATTAGACCCCACACACCCTGACATCCGGTGCCCAGTGTTATTCTGCCCACACCCTCGTAAATCATGGCCGCACCTCCTCACTGAGGGCTCACTCACGTGGTGGCAGCGCCCTGGGAGCTACCAGTCACCATGGGGAACAGTTGTTGAAGGGGGAGGGGTCTGATGGACAGCCTGCGGGGGAGGCGTCAGCGCTTTATTCAGAAGAAAGTACAAGAGGGTCCCAGGTCCCACGCTAGTAAGTGGGGGAGATCCAGGGATTCTGAAGCTCGGGCACCTTCCATCGTTCCTAGGCTTGGTCTGAAGATTCTGAAACACCGCCGCAAGACAACTTCACTCAGTTCTCATCCACCCAGTCAGAAGACTGGATGAGTTATTCCACAGGAACGCTCAGTTTTTAAATAAGCCATACACACGTTATGAAGCACATGCACAGCTTCTGAAGGACCATCAAGGGTACTGGCCTCCGAGGCCCAACTGTCAGGACTCTTTTAAAAGCCTCTGCGGGGGGGTGGGGGGGGTGGGGGCAGCTGCTTGCACTGAATATCACTTGTGAACGAAATAAAACGTGGGAAAGAAGAAAACCACCTGGCCGTGGACACTTCCTCCTTCGCTCTATTAGGAAACTTCTCCTTCCCGAAATACCCGAACTAGACCTCCGGCCAGCAGAAAACAAGACATACAAAGATGCGGGATAGTGAGCACCTGGCTTTCCTCGCCTTCCAGCGGGGAACCCTCACTTTTCCCCATTTTAACGGGTGTAACGTTACCCTGGTCAGATGGCGTTACTCTGCATCTAGGGGAAAGGAGGCACCGCTTCTCCCAAGAACAAGACGATGTGGAGGAGGGACTACAGGAAGATGCAGAGAGCAGACAGCACCCTCACGAGGAAAAGCCTGGTAATCGATCCCACCATCAAAAGACCCAGACACCCTTGTCACATAAGAATTAACGGACGTATGCGATCAGGAAAAACTAGCGATTCTGCCCCTCTGGAGAGAATTTATGAGCCAGAAAGAGCCCTTCAGATTTAGAAGAACAAAGTCCTAATAAGGTCAGGGCGAAGAGTGCTCCCTGGGCCCTGGCGACAGTGCCGGGGGCGGAGTGGTTCACCGCCGGGAAGGTGGTTCACTCGGCCTAGCCTCTGGTGGCAAACACTTCCTGTCCAGCCGAGGGGAGTGGATTTCCCAGTTTATGACACGATTTGTGACAACGGTTCAAACCAGGCTGATTTTAGAATGCAGACACGAGTACAATTCTTATCACTCTTATGACTGAACCCACGACGTCACGGCCCGTTTATCACCCTACCGGTCTGCTCACCTTAATATGAGACGCGTTGATGTAGCCGGTATTGTTTTCTTTAGTTGGGACCAGCTCCACGCGGGCATCGTCATAGGGAAGGACATCCTGGAATCGGTTTCTTTCTGCATTTTCAGGGAGTCGGGCTGTTGAGCACTCCCCATCGACTAGCCGTTTCTTAAGAATTTTTTCATATTCTGTGAATACCATTCCCTGTTCTAACCGCTGTTCCAGAATTTTACACTGTAAAATGGAATTTGCGGAATGAGTGTGGTCACAGGCCCAAGCTGCATTCTGATGACACATCTGAAATCTTGTTTTCTGCTTCAAGTCTAGCATTGACTAATATCGAAAACTCCAGGTGAAACCAAAGCTAACTTTTTAACAAGACATAACAATAAGAGTTAAAATAACAAATGGGGCACCTGGGTGGCTCAGTCGGTTGAGCTTCTGACTCTTGATGTCGGCTTAGGTCATGATCTCACAGTTTGTGAGTTTGAGCCCCGTGACAGGCTCTGTGCTGCCAGCGCGGAGCCTACTTGGGATTCTGTCTCCCTCGCTCTCTGCCCCTCCCCCACTCACTCTATCGCTCTCAAGATAAATAAACTTTTTTTTAATGTTAATTTATTTTTGAGAGAGAGACAGTGTGAGCAGGGGAGGGGCAGAGAGAGAGGGGGAGACACAGAATCTGAAACAGGCTCCATGCTCTAAGCTGTCAGCACAGACGTGGGACTCAAACTCTCAACAGCCAGATCATGACCTGAGCTGAAGTCGGAAGCTCAACCGACTGAGCCACCCAGGTGCCCCAAATAAACTTGAAAAAACAAATAAATAACAAATGATATCATCTTGTTGGTGAGAAGCAGAATGCAGAGTTCTGTTTAAAGGTGAAAACTGGCCTAAAATAATTCGTTGAACTCATTTTCTCTAAATCTACGGTCAATTTTGTGACTCCTAAAAGAGACAGAAAATTCTGGAGAACAGTAAACCCTAGAGCAGACGAATCAATTCCAATCTCTATGAACAAATGCTTCAATGTTCTAATCTACGATACACAAAAACTGAAAGAACAGAATAAATATTCAAAATTATCTCCACAGTCCAGTTGCAAGCAAATGAGTATTTTTACTTAGCATTAATTCGTGCCTAATTTTGATATAATAAAACCTCATAGCAAACATATCTTGGTCACAAAGTAAGTCGTGAAACATTCGGTCGTGAAACTGTTTACTCTTGAGATACATTTTCAGCGCAATGACAGCGGTCAGCGTCTCACGCACTCACACGCACTGGTGGAGCTCTCCTTTAAAGCCATCGAATGGCAAGACTGCTGTAGACGGCTGGAAGACGGTCAAGAGCAACATTCAGAAACAAACAAAAGCAACATTTACTCCAAAGTCATCTGTTAGATTTGCCTCAATAACATTCACTCGCGATGATTAAATATATTAGAGAATTCACTAACACCTCAAGAAAGCACTTTTGTAGCATTTTACGGATGGTCCCAGAGGAGGCACACCGGGTCCGTATGTCTCGTACGTACCCTCTCGTCATTGGTGGCTCTGGCAGGCACTTCCTTTCCTTCGTCGGGCAGAGGCAGTCGAGACAGGGAGAGTCCATTCAGGGCGGCCAATTTGAGAGGACCGATTTTTTTTGCATCTACCCGGCTCTTTTTCATTCCCTATAAAAGTATTAGTATGTATATATGGAGTATACACAAACACAACCCCCTTGAAAAGAAATTTCAATGAAGTGAAGGAGTGCTCAGCCACCGGAGAGATTACACTCCCCACGCGCACACACATTTGTTTAACAAACATTGGGAGGAAGACATTCCTTTCAAGGCCAGAGCCCTGATAAGTCTTCCAGATAGAAGATTTTGAAATGCAACTGGTTTCAAGGCGCTGTTGCAATGAAAGGTGAGGCTCCAGGCAGACAGCATTCCTTCACAGAGCTCCCAAATTGCAAAACGTGGCGCGCATGCACATCGGAGGCCGTCCACATAAAGGGTTTTAAATGCAGTCGTCTGAGTGCGATAGGCTTCTGTAATTTTTAAAAACTATCTACGTTAGTTCTTTAAATCATTCTGAAAAAATTACATTTTCTGTGCTCGCTCTATTCTACTCCACCTCCCGCTGCAGACTTGTGTGACCTGGGCTGGACCGCCATGCCTCTCACAACTGCGCGCTTTCAACCAGGAAAGTACAACAGGGCTGAGGTCTCCGTCATGTCACCTCAGGGGGGTGGGGGATAGCACAGGCCATCTGTCTCCTGAAAATGCATATTTCCTAAAGTCACTCTTAATGAGCTTCCTTCTCTAAGGCAGACAAGCCCAGGACCACCAAGTCTACTCAGACAGCCTACGCCCCCTCGGAAGCCATAATAGTTACAGCAGTGGCCCTCGTCTGACAGAAATGGTTTTCTCAGTTCTCTCTCTCACGAAGGAAATCAGCTTTACTCCAGCTCTACCAGCTTGGGAGAAAGAGGAGGGGAGGGAGGGCCACTGCTCAGGCTAAAATGTCAGGATTCTGACCTGTGCAGGAAACCCCAGGATGCTGCTAACTGTTTACCAACTGGCAGGGGGGCGGGGGAGGGGCGTGTGGCTTGTACAGTTTGCCAGTTTCCTTGGTGCAAACACTCCCACCACGGCCAATTTCAGGCTGCCAACATAACATCAAGTGGCTCACAAGACTCCTGAAAATTCAAGCCCACTCCCGCCAGCCAGTTCGAGGCGGCTCCAGCTCTTTGTCTGAGAATGAGCCAGAAGGGCCCACCAGACCATATGCCAGGTAAAACTCACTGCCTGGAAGGTCAGTTCTAAAGCCAGTGTTTGAAGAAAGGCACATACAGTCTAAACTAGTAGTGCCTCCAGTACAGACACGCGGTGTTCGGGGCACAGCCGCACGGCGGTTTCTGGGAGCTCCACCACCCAGGACTGGGGCTGCCCAGGAGGAAAATCTGTCCCTAGCTGTGGGAGCACTCCAACCAGGCCGCTTGTTTTCAGATAACAATCAAGCTCCTGGAGGTGGAGAAGGGTGGAGAACTCTAAAATGTTTCTGCTTGTCTTCAATTTAGTTCATCGTTTTTAATATTAATGCTAAACTCCTGTGACCTCCATTCTCATTAGGATGTGTTCAGCTTGTTGGACCATGAAGATAATGGCAACCCCATGTTACTATGAGGAGTCTCAGGGCGTCAGCAGGGACTGGAGCTCTTTCATTCTTGGGAAGTCAGTGTGATGCAACCTCCCAGGAAGAAGCTAACTTCGCCTGAGCATTTTCTATGCTTCAGGACCTCATTCTAGCCCGCAACAACTCTCTGGGCTCAGCTTCAGTTACAAGTGAGAAAATGAGTCAGACAAAAGTAGCAGCTTGCCCAAGGTCACAGAGCTGCCTCTTTATATATAGTAATCAGTGTCAGAACAATAAAAACTTTTCATTAAAGTCAGCTATGCTCCATCATAGAATTTAGAAAGCATTTTTCATGCCTAACCTTATGTGGGACTTGGCGGGCAGAGCAGAGGGGACTGTACCCATGCTACAGATGGAGAAGGTGAGGTTCTGGTGCTGCTGGGGGTCCAGCCCACTGGGCAGAGAACTAATAAATGGGAGGGTCTAGCCTCAGATCCAAGTTCTTCTACTCTTAGGTCTATACCTTTCCCCCAAGCCGTAGCTGCACACACACTCCTCCAGTAAAGGAGAATCCGTTATGCCAAAGAAGGGGAGCAACAGCATAATCCAATCACAAACTGTACTAATACTGTGGGTCTTAAAAGTCAAAGAAGGAGGGGCGCCTGGGGTCTCGGTCAGTTAAGCATCTGACTTCAGCTCAGGTCACGATCTCATGGTTGGTGAGTTCAAGCCTCAAGTCAAGCTCTGTGCTGACGGCTCAGAGCCTGGAGTCTGTTTGGGATTCTCTGTCTCCCTCTCTCTCTCTGCCTCTCCCCTGCTCACGTTCTTTCTCTCTCTCAAAAAAACAAAACAAAACACAAAACATTAAAAAAAGTCAACAAGGGAGAAAACTTGTAATGTTAGAGAACCAAGCTGATCCAAGTCCTCAGATTTAGGTGATCTTACTGGATCCCATTCAAAAGGGACAATAAGCTTGCAGAGTGGACTCACTCAAAACAAATATCATTCGGGGAAATGACTCGGGTCACACATAAAAATGATGGAAAATTCTTGGGGCACCTGGGTGGCTCAGTCAGTAAGGCATCTGACTTTGGCTCTAGTCATGATCTCGCCCTCTGTGAGTTCTAGCCCTCCCTGCTTTGGGCTCTGTGCTGACAGCTCGGAGCCTGGAGCCTGCTTTGGATTCTGTGTCTCCTCCACTCTCTGTGTCTCTGCCCCTCCTCCACTCTTGCTTTGTCCCTCTTTCTCTCTAAAAAAAAAAAAAGTTAAAAAAAAATAATGGAAAATTCTTGATATAATTAGGGAAAGAGGATTAACCATAAAAGGACCTTGTGCAGCTGACTCAGGGACTTGGGTAGAATTATCTTTTGGAGACACGTGCACACCCAGGCCCCACCCTGAATCACTGATCATGAGCCCCTACCTTCCGCTCCAGCTGACCTGAGACACTGGTCTTTTACTGTTCAGGTAGGTAAGAATGTAATCTTAAGAAAAAATAAACTTAAAATTCAAACCCCAATTGATTAAAAGCAAACACACTTAAATCCACAGCACTCTTGTTAAGTGGCTTCAGTCCACCTCTGCTAATCTATTTCATACACGCTGTAAAACTGTGTGGATTTTCTTTCCAGTTTATGAAGATACTACTATACTTGTGCCGGCTCCTGAAGTCTAAGTATGTGAATTCTCAGAGAGGGGGTAGGAGTCCTAGCTGCTGGGCCTGGCAGGAACCGGGAGACAGGATGGACAGGCTAATTAATCCCTTTAGCTAGATCCGAGGGCAGGGCTGGGGTGTGGAGGTGCAGGCAACAAGCAGGCAGAAGCCTGAGCAATGAAGCAAGAGGACTTAGAGCTGCCAGGCTTCCACGAGAAAAGCACAAATGCATGGCCGAGGTTTGGGGACTCAAAAAGTTTCGGTGGAAAGACAGAAAACAGCAAAGCTTAGACAAACAATAACTACTTAATGAAATATTATACACAATATACCTCAATGCAGAACAGCGTAACAGATAAGAGAACAGGCTGCAGAGATAGGCATGGGCTTAAAATTCCAGCTCAGTCACCCACTAACTGTGTAACCTTGGAAAAGTTACTAAACATCTCAGAGTCTGTGCTCTCTTCTGCAGGAACAATAGGCCTGCTGTAAACCAGAGGGGCCCTGGCACACGGCAAATGTTCGGGGGCTGGCAGTTGGAGATTGATGTTATGCCCTTTTATATTTTGCCCCAAATAAGCAAGTGCTTAACTGCTGGTTATTTGTTATACTGAGTATCGAAGAGCTGCATTTTCTCCAAGGGACCTTCCTGGGATTCTCAGTTCACTTCATCTTTCTTCTAAAGAGACCTGGAGCTTTTGGGGCACCTGGGTGGCTCAGTCAAGTAATCCTCGGACTCTTGGTTTCAGCTCAGGGCAAGATCTCAGGGTTTGTGGGTTCAAGTCTGGCATGGTGCTCCAGGCTGACCGTGAGGGGCCTGCTCGGGCTTCTCTCTCTCTCTCTCTGCTCCTCCCTGCTCTCCCTCTCAAAATAAATTTTCTAAAAAAAATTTTTTAACAATAAAGAGACTTGGAGCTTTCAAGTGTTTTGTCCTGACTTAGTGGCACCTTCCCGACTCCAGAATCACTCTGCGGCCCTCAGAGACCAAGCCGGGCAATTCAAGCAGTATCCGCACGTGAGGACATCAGCAGCGCTTCTTTCCGGGGATGCTGCTCTGGGACGACAGCAACCTCGCCTAAAGCGGGTGAAAGCTTAACTTCCTTTTCCTTAAAGCCGCCTCGGCCAAACCTTTCACGTATTCTTTCTTTTCCATTCCAGAGACTCTCGCCTTAACATTTTCACTTCGCCTAATTATCTACAGCAAAACTACTAAAACTCTAACCGATCCCCTTCATTTCCATAGACATTCCAACTCAACCTGTTCCGAATCGGTCAGAAATAGCGCATGGGGGTGGGAGGCAGTGGGGGACGAGATGAACCCCCAGGAGGCGGAGTCAAGGACAGGACCGGCCACACACTCGGCTTACCCCTAGCGGCGGAAGGCCTTGCACGACGTTCTTCTTTCCGGAGAGGAGATCCGACACCGGCCGCTGCTTCAGGGAGTCCCTCCTGGCTCGGTAGCGCCCCGACGTGGTGAGATCGGACTCGGACATGGAGGGCGTGAGCAGCCCCTCTCTGCGGGGTCGGGGGGCCTCCCCGAGATGGGGCGCGGGCTCGCGGCTGTGCAGGGGGCCAGGGCCCAGCGCGGCGGGGACCGGGACGCAGGGCCCGCGAGCCGCGCCGGGCAGAGGCTCGGGGGAGCGGCGGCCCAGCAGCGCGCAGGCCTGCGGCAGGGGCACCTCCTGCGTGGCGACGTCCTCCTCCGGGTCCTCCTCGTCCTCGCTGCTGTGGATCAGCATGGTGGCATCCGAGAGAGACTTCTTGTGGCCGTAACCCAGGCCTCCCCGCTCGTCCGCCTCGTCCCGCTCGGCCCTCTCGGGCAAGCCGCCGGGCTGGGAGCCCGCCGAGACGGGCCGCGGCGGTGGGTCGGCAGCCGAGGCCGACAGCGTGCGCTCCTTGAGCCGCAGGCCCTCGAGGCTGTGCGCCAGCCCGGCCACCTCGATGCTGTTCCTCTTGTGCAGGTGCGCGCGCCGGGCGGCCGTGAGCGGCTCGCTGACCTCCTGCAGGGAGTGCGCCACTGGCAGGCTGGCCTCCTGGAACGTCTGCACCGAGTGGTGCACGCGCCTGGTGATGAGGTCGGGGTTGCTGCTGCTGATGTACGGGTGCCGCGACAGGTCCGGGGTGCTGTTGGCCGGCCGCGGGGGCGGGTAGGGCGGAGGCGGGCGGTACACCTGCGTGCGCATGATGTTGGGGGCCGGGTAGTCCTGCGCCTGCAGCTGCACGTTGGTCAGCTCGGGCACGCTAACGGCGCCCGCCACGGGCCGCCGCTCGGCTGGGTGCGGGTACGGGGACGGGCTGTGGAAACTGTAGTTGAGGCTGAACGGGTAGTGGGCCGACTGCGGGGAGGCGAAGTGCGCGTGCTCCCGGATCTCCGGCTGGCTGTAGACCAGCGCGTCGGGCCGGCTGTAGGCGTACGAGTTGCCGATGTTGAGGTTTCGCAGCGAGCGGCTCTGCCTTTCGGCGGGCACCATTCCCCGGTTGAGCTGCTTCATGACGGTCTCGTAATCCGGGGTCGGGCGGTAGGACGGAGGGATCAGGGCGCTGTGCCGGTGTGACGGCACGTAGTCGGGCCTCATGACGTCGCTCCCAGTGATGCTCGGGTTGGAGGACATGGGGGAGGGCTGCAGGTAGGGCTGCGGGTTGTTCAGGGAGTTGGTGCTGTGCGCACTGTACACACTGCCGTTTCGGATCCGACCGCTGAGGTCAATCTGGGCTCGATCCAGACTCGTCTGAGAGTGGCAATAGTATCCATTCTGGTTGGTCACGAAGAGGTTATCTGGGAAACAAAGACATTTAAAACGAATGAGATTTCAAAACGGGTTAGGGTGGACCAATTACTCTAGGCAGAAACTGAGGCGCGCCCTGAACACTGCTGACATTTTCAGCGTCGTTTACAAAAATCCATGCAGAAATAACCTGGCTTTACCCAGACTGTCTGAACGACCGTGGGCACATCATTTCCTGGAGCCGGGGCGTCTTCATCCTTAGAATGGGGATGGCTCTGCCTGCTCTAGGGGTGGACTCAGCATCCGGCCCCCAGGAAAGGTTAATCAGATCTAAGCCTGAAATTAAGAGTGCAATTGATTGTATTGTCTTTTTCTGAAAATCAAAAACGTGTTTTACTAGAGATGAAAGACTTTCTGGAACTCTGGTAGCTGGAGGCAGAGATACTGATCAAGGCATCGGGGCCACTAACTGCTCCCTTCCCCTGGTGCAGATGTGGCCTTTGTGATGGCGAGCTAGTTCAAGCACCAACCATCTCTAAATACCTCCTTAATTGCAATTCTAGGTATAGATTTATGGGTTCTTCTGGAAGGAAGACAAAATGACACAAACTCTGTGAATTCTGCTTCTCCAGGTCCAACAGTGTCGTCAGTTGCTGTGTACCTCCCCAGGGTCCAGAAGCCAGGGAGAACCATGCTAAGCTAGTCACTCCCCCCACCGCCCATTCTAGCCCCCTTGGTCCAGGGAGATGGGGATCCAGAGCTAGCAGAATCAGGAGCGCCACCCTGTCTCCAGTGGCTGCATATGGGCCTGGTAGGGCTGGACGGAGGCATGTTTCTTCTGTCCAATCTGGTTCGCCGAAAACACCATCACTACTGGGGGTGATTCCTCATACTTCAAAGAACAGCATTCAGGTCCTTCAGAGAACAGCTGGCTTTGAAAAGTATTCTTTTTGGGATTCAAGAGCTGTGTGATGATTTAAGTGACTAGCGGTTATCGAAGTGAGTTATCACAGTCTAGTGTGTGGACAAGCCAGGAAGAAACAGGGCTCAAACGCGGCACTGCATTCTCCCTGCCGACACCGGTGCCTCCCCGTCCCTGCGCTCTCCCCACACCTGGAATGCTTTGCGACCTCTAGGTCCCTGGCGTTCCCCTTTCTCACTGGCACCACAGCCTCTCACTGGTCCTTACTCCAGCCCGTCTGCACTGGCCCAATTCCCACTCCTCCTGGTCTCCTGCCTGCAGGCTCCTCCCTGCACCCCACAAAGCATCCCTTTGTGAGCCTGTGGGTGCAGAAGACTATGCTGAAAACTGATGGGAGAAAAAGACGACAGGAATCCAGGTGAGTAAAGGGGAAAGACGCACATGAAAGTCACGACTCGAGGATGTGTTACACTGTAAGGAGGTAAGTGTGACAGGGGTCCACGCAGGAGGAGGGAAGGATCACTTCCGGCTTGGGCTGGGTTGATGGGGACAGGGAGGAGAGAATCAAGAACAATCTCACAAAAGATACTGCATTCAAACGGCCTTTGGGGGTAGAGGGAGGGCCTGTCTGGCTTGCAGCAGCCCGTCAGCCAGTGGGTGCAGGATTAACCTTTCTCACCCTGGGGCGTGTGCCAGGCATGGTCATATGACTAGTAGAGGTCAAGGGAAATGGAGCAGAGGGCGGAGAGCCAGTTTCCATGCCCCCTCCTCGCCACCACCCTGACCAGCGGAACACAGAGGCGGGCAGACGTGGACAGAGCCCTCAGGCCAGTGCATGACAGCCAGGTGACCTGAGCAAGAAGCACCTTTACTGCAGAGGCCACGAGAGAGTTCCCACAGCCCAGCCCAGCCCTGCCAACCCCGAGGGGATGGAGGCGTGTGGGCAGGAAAGTACATGAGGGCGTCGTGTCAGGGCGAAGGGTGTTCTGGGTGACAGGGCAGCTCAGGCAAGGGCAAGGCAGGGAGACCACTCCTGGAGGCATCCTGGGTTTGGCCGGAGGCTAGTCCAAGCACAGCGGGAAGAAAGACTGGAAGAGGAGTGTCAGGAAACAGGGTGGAGAGTGTGGCACCCCAGGGAGAAGAACGGTCACCGGGGAGACGAGAAGAGCCTGGCACCCACGCATCAGGTGAACCGGGGCGAGTGCAGGCTGAAGACGCCCTCTCATGTGGGGCTACGGCTAGCCGGTGGGGCTGCACCAAACCGGGAGCAGAGGGCCAGGGAGACAGAGGAAATACATGGAGCTGGAGGCAAGAGCATGTGTGTAACAACTGGGTGTTGAGGGCAAAAAAACCCACAAAATCAAAAACAAAAACAAAAAAGGGAAAATTGCATGTAGTTTGGTTGGAATCGAAGTAATCAGGACAGTGACTTCATCACAAAGATCAAGTAAGGACAAGGGGGAGAGGGACAGGCTTGTGGGATAGAGTGATGAGCTCGAATTTAAAGTTTTCATTTTCGGCCCGTTGTAATCACGGATACCGTAAGCCAGGCACCCCGTAGGGGGCTCTCCGTGCAGTGGCCCCTGAACCGTGACTCTGAGACAGATGGCAATGCAGGGCCCAGGAGCAAGGACAGGTGGGAAACACAGATGTGACAACCGTCCCCGCTGAAATCTGAATCGTGGATGGGCTGCTGTGGGAGCCGGCACTGGGAGGGAAGAAAGTCACAGGCAACCTTCCCGGGCAGCGAGCGAGCAACAGGACACTGACGGTGCAGGGGGGGCGGGGGGGGAGGGAGAACCAGCGCACTGAAAAGAGACTGTTCCGAAGGAGAGAGAGCCGGACTGGACTGTGCGGGTGAGGAGCGCGGGTGAGGAGCACGCGTGAGGCGCTGGGGCGCTGGGGCCCTGGGAGGGCAGAAGAAGGAATAAACGGGTAACCACCACATGGGCACTACTCTCAGAAGCAGTGGGCGAAAAAGGGAAGGGAACAGTAACACCGACCACTGTTGGAAGAGAGAGGCAAGGCAAAGAAAAGAGAAAGTATCAGGATATCTGCAGACTGAGGAAAAAGGCAGAGTGGCGAGGTAACTCGAACAATGCAGAGAGAAGAGCCTTTACCCAGAGGTGGGGGTGCCTGGGGTGCAGGACCAGACGAGCGCAGGGTACATGGAGAGGGCAGTGAGGAAGGGTAGAAACTACCCTGAGGTGCACACTCTGGGAATCCACAGCCTGACGCACCGCTCCCCTACGGCCTACCTGCCCACCTCACTGGAAACTCTCACCTGTGCACGTAAAGTCCGGCATGCAATACACGCCCAACCCACCTCTGGTCCCTTCACACATCCCTTCTACCAGTTTCCTACCTACGTGAGAGTCTAACCACACCCATCCACTCCCCAGTGCCCTTCCTCATTCTGTGCCATGGCACCCACCGTCCTCCAAAACCACAGGCAGCAATCCCCATCAACTGCTCGCCTCTCTCTCCAGCTGTCGAAATCCACCCATCTTTCCAGAAAGCCCTTCTCAATCTCCCGAACAGGATGAGCCTCTTTCTTCATGTAATTGCTTGCTCTCTCATCAAAACAATCATGTTCTCTTTGTATTTATTTGTGTACTAGTCGTATCTCCTACTATTAGATTCTAAGTTCCTTAAGATGTGGAACTACTTCTCTGCATTCAATCTCCTTGGCTTTTATAGTGGAGCCTCGTATATCGAGTAGAGAGTAAATGTCTGTGAATGAACGCCTGACACTCAGCTTGGGAGGCCCTGCCTTAAATACAGCTTGCTCTACTCATCAAGTGAAAAATAAAAATAAATAGAAATAAAAACACAGTGTTTAAACCTACAATGGGAAGCTCTCAGGCAGGAAAAAATCTAAAATGAACTTGGGCTATCTTGTGCCGGAAACAAGGAAGCACTCAAAGGCTAATGGGGGAGTGTCAGCAGGACACAGGAACCGGCTAAAAGGGGCTCCCATGGGCCAAACTCAGGATTATTTGAGCATCAACATTTGATACTGCATATTGCTACACATTTTCGAGAAATTGAATCTAATGGTGGCTGCTTCTACGAATCCAGGATGGCTATAATCACGAAAACAATTGGAATGTAGCATCAGCTAAAAACTGTCCTGGCTCCAAGACCTCCAAGTCTTCATAGATTTATTCATATTGTAATAATGTGGTGCCTGGGTGGCTCAGTCAGTTAAGCAGATTGTAATAATGTTATACAGCATTTCAGAAATAGTGTACTTTACCTTGGGAGGAAGTGTATGGTTCTGTATAATGTCCGTTATAATGCAGCTGGGGTTGGGGAGCCATCACGTAGGACTGGGGCTTAGGCTGAGGAATGGAAGGTTGGAAACAGGGTTAAAACACATGGCTACCTATGGAATAGATGTAAAGTAAGTCTCCGCTGGTTTCTTTCTTTCCATTAAAAAACTTCTAAGGAAGTAGAGTATATTATATAGAAAATAAACATGGAGACCCCTATAGCTCTTACCATATTCACCACTTTCAGTGCCTCCCAGAATGACAATGCCAAGCCCTGTACACTGATGTCAGACATCAGAGATCACAAGAAAACAAGCTGCATCCAAAAAGTTAAGAGCAGGGGCGCCTGGGTGGCTCAGCTGGTTAAGCGGCCGACTTCAGCTCAGGTCATGATCTCACGTCTGTGACTTCAAGCCCCACGTCGGGGTCTGTGCTGATGGCTCATCAGAGCCTGGAGCCTGCTTCGGATTCTGTATCTCCCTCTCTCTCTGCCCTTCCCCTGCTCACGCTCTGTCTCTATGTCTCTCAAAAATAAATAAACGTTAAGAAAAATTAAAAAAAAAAATAAAAACAAAAAGTTAAGAGCAAGAAGGAACAAAGTTTCCTTTTTTTTAGTGTTTACTTATTTTTGAGAGAGAGAGACAGAGCATGAACAGGGGAGGGGCAGAGAGAGATAGATAGGGAGACACAGAATCCAAAGCAGGTTCCAGGCTCTGAGCTGTCAGCACAGAGCCCGATGTGGGGCTTGAACTCACAAACCGTGAGATCATGACCTGAGCTGAAGTAGGACGCTTAACTGACTGAGCCATCCAGGTGCCCCAAAGTTTCCTGAATTCTCATATAAACATGCGAATATAAAAAGCTCTTATGTAGTGTATTTAATCTTCTCAGGCAAAATTAGCTAGTATTTTAAATATCTACTAACTTCTCATTACTCTTTGCTAATAGTCAAAATTTTTAATATTAGGTTGGACCTAATATTTAAATATGTATAATAACATAAACATTACATAAATATTAGGGTTGGCCTACCACCGTTTCTTTGGTTAAAAACAATCAAATACCAGCACACTTTTTTGGTCCAAACTAAAAATTAACACTATCAAAAGCATCTTTTATTAAGGAAGATGACATCACTAAAAGAAAATAAAGCAATCATATTTTTCCTTCTTTCTTACCAGGGACACCCTTGAAGACGACCTCCTCCTGATGGGGTTCACTGTGACAGTCTGAGTTTGCCTATAAAAATAAGACATGTCAGTGAGACACACATACACGCGGTTTTCCTAATTCTGCCAAAGTAAACTAATAAGACGGTAAAATGATAAATCTGCTACAGCAAAAAGACAAAACTAACCCAATCATAAATTAGAGAAAAGAAAGGAGACGCTCTTGTCCTCACTTGGGGCCTCCCCACTTTGCGGCTCCCCAGCGCCCCCTGCCCACACTCCAGGGTGTGAGCCTCCTGACGCAGCAACATCTGCCCAGACTACCAGAGGACCCGCAGGTACGTCTTTTCCTAGTCTATCCAGGTGAAACCTCTGGAATGAGCACGAGCAGAGAGGGAAAGTGGCAAGGCTTGATCACCCACAAACATCCCACAGAAGCAAGATTCAGGGCAAATGCATGTCTCCCACGGGCCTGGGTTAGCACTGAGCACCTCCACTAGCAGTCCTGAGGGGTGACCATCAACTGCCAGCCCAGAAGCCTGAAGCGATGGGAAAGCCTAAAGTCCTGCTAACCCACATACTACACATGTAATCAAGAGATGTTTATAACTTTGGTAACTTAAGAATCTAGATTTCCTGTAAGGAACTAAGAGAAAACAAAAAATAGAAAATTTGGTTCGGTGGGCCCGTGGTACACCCATTGCACTTTTCTACCCAAGAAACTTCTCTCTGGTTTTAATTTTAAAAATGTTTTTAAGGGGGGGCGCCTGGGTGGCTCAGTCGGTTAAGCGGCTGACTTCGGCTCAGGTCATGATCTCACGGTCTGTGAGTTCGAGCCTCGCATCGGGCTCTGTGCTGACGGCTCAGAGCCTGGAGCCTGCTTCAGATTCTGTATCTCCCTCTCTCTGTGCCCTTCCCCTGCTCATATTCTGTCTCTATGTCTCTCGAAAATAAATAAACGTTAAAAACATTTTTTAAAAATGTTTTTAAGTTTCTTTGTTTATTTTTAGATAGATAGAGACATCGCAAGTAGGGGAGGGGCAGAGAGAGAGGGAGAGCGTATCCCAAGCAGGCTCCATGCTGCCACTGCAGAGCCTGACACGGGGCTTGAACTCATGAAACTGCGAGATCATGGCCTGAGCCAAAACCAAGAGTAAAGACGCTTTTCAAATGACTGAGCCACCCAGGCGCCCCTGACTGGTTTTAAATGTATTTTCTAGACAGTGATGAGAATATTAAGAAGGGCAGACTGACATCTATCAGATAATTTGAGATTTTAAACTATTCCCATCGAGTTCCATCCTTGAATAAATAATTACATCAAGAAGGAAAAAGAGACGAAAAAAACCATGTGTAATTTTATCGCTTTTAAACAGAGGCAGGATGCTTTTGTTTTATGTGCAGTCAGTTTACTGCAAATAAGATCTAGAAATCTAAACACAGGAATTTTGGCTTTGTTGATGACTTACGTAATTTTCTCAAAGCACTTTTCAATTTTTTTAATTAAAAAAAATTTTTCTTTTAAGTAAGCTCTATGCTCAATGGGGCTTGAACTCACAACTCCAAGATCAAGTTTGCATGCTGTACTGACTGAGTCAGCCAGGGGCCTCTCAAAGCACTTTTTTTTTTAATTGCTGAAATAAATATGTAAATGTTTACTTATTTATTTTTGAGAGAGAGAAAGAGAGTGTGAGCAGGGGAGGGGCAGAGAGAGAGGCAGACACAGAATCCGAAGCAGGCTCCAGGCTCCGAGCGGTCAGCGGCCAAGATGGGGCTGGAACCCACGAACCGTGAGATCATGACCTGAGCCGAAGTCAGATGCTCAGGTGTCCCACAAAGCACTTTTTCTAAAAAACCTTTCACTATCTGTTTCTGGCTCATGGGCTTATGTGACACATAAATACTAATTACAAAAATATTTTGTGACCTTTGATTATAGTGTTCTAAGGACAAATTACCAGAAAATCCAGAATCACAAGGGGAACACTCAATCCATTTAATCAGCAAATTTACCATAACCTTAGCATCCTAACAATTAGTATCTTGTATTCAAACCCTGAAAATTAGCTTATTCTTATAAGACTTTTGAGATAAAATAAAACTAGTGCTTATTATTTCTTTTAAAAACCATCACCAAATTGGGACACCTGATGGCTCATTCAGTTAAGTGTTTGACTCTTGATTTCGGCTCAGATCATGATCTCACGGTTCTTGTGTTCAAGCCCCGCATCGGGCTCTGCGCTGACAGGGCAGGGCATGCTTGGAATTGTCTCCCTCTCTCTGCCCTTCCCCCACTCGCTTACTCTCTCTCTCTCTCTCTCTCAAGATAAACAAACAAATAAATAAACTTTAAATTAAAAAACAAACCACATCAAATTAAGGAGAGCACTTGTATTTACAACGACGTGGATCTTACTCTCTCTCTCTCTCTCTCTCAAGATAAACAAACAAATAAATAAACTTTAAATTAAAAAACAAACCACATCAAATTAAGGAGAGCACTTGTATTTACAACGACGTGGATGGAGCTAGAGTGTATTATGCTTAGCGAAATGAGTCAATCAGAGAAAGACAAAATACCATATGATTTCACTCATACGTGGAATTTAAGAAACAGAACAGATGAACATATGGGCAGGGGGTGGGGAGAAGAGAGGGAAACAAACCACGAGAGACTCAACAATAGAGAACAAACTGAGGATTGATGGAGGGAGGGGGGTTGGGGATGGGCTGGATGAGTGAAGGGGACTAAGGAGGGCACTTGTGATGAGCACTGGGTGTTGTATGTAAGTGATGAATCACTGAAGTCTACTCCTGAAACCAGTACTGCACTGTATCTTACCTAAAATTTAAATATTAAAAAAGAAAAGAAAAAACTAAAAACCATCACCAAATATTGGGCTTTAATGAAACTAGGATGGTGCCTAGTGACGGCAGGAGACTAAGGGAACATGAGAGCAATCTGAAAAATGGTCGCCCCAAAATAAAAACTGATTATGTGATAAGAAGGTGATATTTCACCTTAGCAGAGAGAAGATAGGTTATTGGTACAATGGACCATTTATAAAAAGTTCAAGTTTCATAGAATACCAGGTAAGAAAGCACATAACAGATGGATTTAAAAATTAAAAAACGAAGTCATAAGTGAACTTACAGAAAACATAAATACTTCTGTTATATATCATAGGCTGATGATCTATCTAAACACTAAACCAATAAATGAAATTGCAAAGGGGAAAAAAAAAATCAGGGCTCATCAAGACCTTAATTAACATCAGGGGACTACAGTTGCTTTTTTACTAGTTGATTTTAATTAATTGCTTTCTGTGATAATTTCCTTTCATTATCATCAAAATGTGTTAAGGCTGGTGCTAAAGAATAAGTGTCTCTTTTCCAAAGAATATTCCATCCGCCAGAAGTTATGTAACTTGACAACAACACAACAGATGTGAATTCTGCTGGGCTGCAAAAATTCCTGTATCAACTGGCAAAGCAGTCTGGGTCCCCATCCCCATCGAGGCCTCCTTGGGGAAACCCGTTGGGATAGTGCATCTGGGCACAGAACTCTGTTTTGTTGAACACTCGCTCACTGTACATTAAAACTCCTTGAAATCAGCATCCAGAATCTGAAGGCACTTTGTGGCTCGAAGTTTACTCTGCAAACCGCCGCTTATTCTCCATCATCAGGGGTAGGTTTAGGCAAAGCTGAGTCCTTGGAAGTTCCTATTTAGTCCACGGTCCAAATGGACTGAACTTTTAAGGTGCTGTAAACTCAAAATTCAGAGATGAGAAGAAAGGGCTGGATAGAATACAACATGTCCTGAGTTGCCCAGCCTCGGGCAAAAATAAAACTTATATGTGTTAAATTACAAAATGCAGAGATGCAGAGCTCAGAAGCACAGGCAGGAACTCCCACACGCGATATCTATTTGGGCGCCTTGCCGGGAGCACCCAGTGTGGAGGCGACTCTGCCCACCACAGCGGCCGCTTCCTGCTAAACACAAACAAACTGAACACGTCTTTCTCCTGCCAAACTGTCTGACGAGGCAGCCTCGGCATCGGTTCTAATGTCCACTTTCTTCTTCCTGCTGCTGTTCTTGTAAATGCCGTTTACCGAGAGATCAGACATCCTCACCTTAGCGTACAAGAGAAAATGGTGTAACTGCTGGTTGGTGCCTTCAGACTCTGGGGGCAGTCACTGTGCTGATGGGTGCTGCTAAAGATGTGACAGCCGGAGGACGCTTAGGGAAAAAAATCACTGGAATGTGTGCACCGGAGAAGACACACTAAGTAAAGGCTGCCAGCCCAAGAAAAATGAGTATTACTTACTGAGGCAGTGCTAAGGGCTGAACATGATTACTTCACAGAATCTGAACACCAACTCCATAAGGGATGCCAGTTATTATCTGGATTTTACAGATAAGGAAACTGATACTTAGCTTAAGGGAATTACTCTTGGTCACATGACAAATAAGCAGCAGAACTGGCACTGGAACCAGGCAGGTCTGTCAGATTACTATTATTATTTTTAATTTATTTATTTTTGAAGGAGAGAGAGAGAGACAGAGCATGAGCAGGGGACGGGGCAGGGGAGGGGCAGAGAGAGCGAAACACAGAATCCGAAGCAGAATCCAGGCTCTGAGCGGTCAGCGCAGCGCCTGATGCGGGGCTCGAACTCACGAACCATGAGATCATGACCTGAGCCGAAGTCGGACACTTAGCCAGCTGAGCCAACCAGGCGCCCCAGGGCTGTCAGATAATATTGAGCACAGGCTCCCAGCAATTGATTATCTGTCCCACCCCCTCCCCAGCCCCAGCTGATTTGTAAGCTCTGTGGAGGCAAGAGGACATAATGGTATCACCGGTGCCTGGCAACAAGGAAGGCCGGAAATGTCTGCCGAACAAACGAGTGACACCGTGAGTGAAGGACAGAAGCAGATAGAACAAACGAGTGACACCATGAGTGAAGGACAGAAGCAGATACTAATTATTGAGCATTTACAGTTGAGCTCGTTTCTTTCTTTTTTTTTTTTTTAAGTTTATTTATTCTGAGAAAGAGAGCACGAGCAGAGGGGGGGACAAAGAGAGGGGGAGAGACAGAATCCCAAGCAGGCTTAACATTGACAATGCATAGCTCGATGCGGAACTCGAACTCATGAACCCGTGAGGTCATGACCGGAAGCAAGATCAAGAGTCAGAGCCTAACCAACTGAGCCACCCATGTTGGGAGTCATTTTGGGCTCACAGTTTGAGACCCTTCCCTGCGTAGAAAAGTGGTTAAAGCAAAGCTCCCGCTGGCCAAAATGGCGGGCTTGGATTTCTTGAGCTACTCTCCTTGGCCCCAAGGAATGTAAAGGGGAAGGACCTGGAGCACAATGCCTTGATGGATTTATAAGACCCTAAGGAACACCCTGCTCTGCTCTCTCCCCCCACCCTAAATTTATCTTAAAACCAACATACAGGATTAAGGAGGTTTGCCACCCGGCTGGTAAAAATGGATTATTGTTACAGATCAAACTACCTTTTAAACAAAGACACAGACGAGCAAGGAGAGAATCGCCAGGATAAAGAAGACACCAGAGAATCACCAGAATTGAGAAGATGCCAGATTGCTTGGTCATTAGACTACACTTCTCTCGTGACTCTCTCACTTCCTTTTGCCTGACCGTCCATCCTTCGTGGACCCCTAGATTTGCCGGAACAAGGACCCCGGCACACCCAGGGGCTCCTATTTCTAAGAGTTGTCTCTCTTTTGATGTGTGAGCTTCCTTTCTTACAGGTTTATAGCAAGTGAGGAGAAGACTGTGGTGAATGAAAAATGTGTTGGATGGTGGAAATACCTAGAAAATGTTGGTCTCAATGACTTTCTCTGATGGGACAGGGTCACTCAACCTTCTTCCAGGCTGCCTCCAGGCTCTTCAAACCCTGCAGCGGGCTTACAAGAAGGGGGAGCCCCATCTCCCTCCAGGAAGGGCCTCCTCCAGTCAGTGTTCTGGCCAGAGTCTCCAGAACAAAAGTGGACACACATACCAGCCCTATCACTATGCTCAGCAAGCAGCCTGCTGGTGACTGAAATTCAGCTCTCCCTCTAGACTAAGTCTCTTGAAACCTCTATCACATGGCTCTGCAGGTTGGGGGACACCATCCTCCCATGAATGTGTCTCTCCCAGTCTTTTTCTCATATGAATTAGAGAGGCTGATTACAGCAGGACCAATTCTGGGATCTGGAAGAAGGTATGTGACCCAACGATTGACATTATCTCATTTAATTCCTAATTCCTATTAATTCCTATTCCTAAGGGAATATTCATATTCTTCTTTCATTTTTAAGGCTTGGGTGACATCAACAGATGATTCTGCTATTTAAAGTACCTTGCTTATGTTTTTTTTTTTTAAAGCTTTATTTTGAGAGAAAATGCGCATGTGCACATGCAAGCAGGGGAGGGGCAAAGAGAGGGAGAGAGAATCACAAGCAGGTGCTGCACTGTCACGGGCGGGGCAGAGGGAGGAAGAGACAGAATCTCAAGCAGGCTCTGCGCCAATGGCACAGATGCACGGGTTCAAACTCATGAACCGTTGAGATCATGACCTGAGCCGAAATCAAGAGTCTGTCACTTAACCGACTAAGCCACCCAGGCACCCCTAAAGTACCTTGTTTAAAAGTGGGGGGAGGGGACAAGACTAATGATGCCTCATGTCAGTCTATAAATTCTAAAATAGAGTCATCTGGGTCAAGTTTGGATGAATCAAACAAGGCCATCCAAAACACCATTTTATTATATCAGGACCGACAGGGGTTAGGGGGGCGGGAACACGACACTCTAGGAGCAAAGGCCTCTTTCTATATAAGTAGAATCATCTCCTGAGACCTCAGGTGCCCCAGGCTGACCCAGCCATCCAGAATCCACTGTCCAATTTTGGGCCTGCTGCAGTTTCATCAGATGCCCATGACATTGTCAGCTGACCCATCTGGACCATGAGAACAAATCTACCAATATACTTCAGGCCCATTATAATATTCAATGTGACTGAACAGTCTAGGTTGAGAGCCTTTAAAAGCAATGACCACAGGGGTGCCTGGGTGGCTCAGTCGGTTAAGCATCTGACTTCAGCTCAGGTCATCATCTCCTAGTTAGTCACGGGCTCCAGCCCTGTGTTGGGCTCTGTGCTGACAGCTCAGAGCCTGGAGCCTGCTTCAGATTCTGTGTCTCCCTCTCTCTCTGCCTCTCCTCCATTCACGCTCTGTCTCTGTCTCTCTCTCTCTCAAAAATAAATAACATTAAAAAAAAATTTTTTTTAAAGAAATGACCAGGGGCGCCTGGGTGGCTCAGTCGGTTGAGTGGCTGACTTCGGCTCAGGTCATGATCTCACAGTCTGTGAGTTCGAGCCCTGCGTCGGGCTCTGTGCTGATGGCTCAGAGCCTGGAGACTGCTTCAGATTCTGTGTCTGCCTCTCTCTCTCTATGCCCTTCCCCTGCTTACGCTCTGTCTCTCAAAAGTAAATAAATGTTAAAAAAAATTTAAAAAAAAAATGACCATAAAATTTAAGGTTATTTTCAGTTTTATCACCCATCAACACATGAAAAGCTAAGAATTCATTTACTTCACCCGAGAGCAAGTGCTGATAGTGAACCAAATTAGTTTCCTACAGGATGTGGCAGGGACCCTCCATGAATAGGAGCTCATGGATAGAGACTTCCTTAAATCTACTGGATATATAGAGATTAAAAACAAAATATGGAAAATAGTCCTTCAAACATAATTATTCCATTTCTGAGACACTCATATGTTTTCTTTAGATAGATATATGCAACTGACGATCCTATTAATGTAGTTTTATTCATGTTTAGCAGGAAAAAGCAATATGACTAAACTTAGATTTCTGAAACTGAATTTCTTTCTTTTCCATCTGAACTTTAAAATCATTAGCGGGTGATGATTTGCCAAGAAAAAAAAAAAAAAACTTCTTAAAAAAAAAAAGGCATCACCACCAACCTCTATGGATGCCTACTTGGAAAGAGACTGTATTCTGCTGTTTATTCAAAATGATTGATTTGACTCTCCATTATTATCCAGAAGAAGAATAACTGAAGTAATAATGGTTCAATTATTATAAATACTCTTAAACTTATGAAAAGGCGTGCGTATCTACTGCTTGGATCTCAGAACACTACTTCTGCATGAAAATAACGTCACACGTGGTTGGGTCACACGTGGTTGGGTCACCAGGCCAGCCCAGGAGAGCCCCAGATGTGACCGCCCTGGACTAGTAGCACCGCTGAATCTGGCCACCAGGGGCAGCACATTCACGCACAAACACATCCGGAGCTGCAAGCCAGCAGCCAGCGGAGGCTCCACGTCGGCACAGAGAAAGCAGGGCTCCCCCTCCCGGTCAGCTAGTGCTTTCCCACATCCCACCACCAGAGGAACAGTGGGATCAGAGAGAAACACGCCTGCCTGGTGGTGTCCAGGGAGGAGGGAAGGGGAGGAGGACTGGGGCCGAGGGGCTAATCGTTAGCTGGCTCCCCTGTAGGGTCATCCCTGGTCATTTCCTTTGCTTCCGTGAGTCCCAGAGATGGGCCTGCCTTGTGCACGGTTACTCCTAAACAGTTTTTCTTCACACCTTGGGTCCCTATAAAACAGAAAGCACTTCCATATAGCCTTTCTTCTTTCTTCCTGGCCTAAGGGACAAATGTCCTTTTAAAGATTTTTTCCCCCCAATTTACAATCAGTAGTAAAAGAAAACAAGGAACAAAGGGCTCTTCTCCCGTCTGACACCCATCTCTGTCTCAATCGGGCTTCCATCATTCACTAAGCCTTAGGCACAAGGGGCCCTGCCAGACACTGGGGCGCTACCGGACAAGACGGGCAAACCACGTCCATGTAGAACAGCAGGCACACGACGCTCTGGTGCCTGGCGTGGGGGTTAGAAGCACCGGTTGTGCCGCAGGGCCACGACGCTGTGGGCACCCAGACCTTCATCCACAGACGGAGTATCTACAGAATAGAATCACTGAAATGACAGTGGCAGGAAACAACCAGAACTTTGAGAATGGCACCGAGGACTTAGCCAACTAAACGCATGGTGGCCTCCGGGAGGGCTGCCTGCACTTAAACTGGGTCTGGAAGAACAACTGAGAGTCTGCCAGAGAAGGGGAGAAAGAGCGCCTTCCGGCGAGCCCTGGGGCTGCAAGAGGAACTGGCGCTGCAGGGACTGTGGGCTCCGAGGCCACGATCAAGTGCAGACGAGACCAGAGTAGGACCGCGGGAGTCTTGTCTTAATGCCGGAGCCCAGGAAGGGAGAGAAAGGGACGGGTTCAGGTGCGGTTCCCAGCTGTAACTCTGGGAGAAGTGCCACACCTTAGCTCATCCATCCAGAAAATGGGCTGCAGCCAGGAGAGATGGGCCCGGGAGCCAGAGGACAGGCAGCTGCAATGGGCCAGAGGGCAGAGGGCAGCGTAAAGAAAGCTTGTGGGGATGGAGCAAAACCTTCCAAGTCTCGGTTTAGAGGCCACTCCGCTGAGAAGCCTTTCCTACGACGGCAGTTCTGAGTTGGCAGTTCTCCGAAGGGCTCCTACGGCACCACGGACATCGCAAACCAGACCTCTTAACATGCGTTTCTATAGATTCTTTCAACAAATTCACTAAGGCCGACTGTGGGCCAGCCCCTTGTTCCGCACTGGGAACACAGGGTTAACGAGAGTGTCGGCCCTCGGCCCTCTGCACTGCTCTGGTGCTTACCTGCTGAGAGGAGATGCGGGCAGTAAACAAGTAAACAAGCAAATATACAAATGCGGGTGGTGCCAAGTACTATGATGAAGAATAAAATGGGGCAAGGGGACACAGAGAGACAGGTAGGCAGGGAGGGAGTCCCCTGGGCAGCCAGGGGCAGTCTCTCTGAAGAGGGCCTCCTCTGATCAGACAACCGATGTAGTGGGAGAATGAGGCATGCGAAGGAAGGGACAAGCACGGCGTCCCTGAGGGCAGAACATGTTCACAGACCAGAAAGGATGCTAGTGTGGCTGGGACAGGAGGAACAGAAGGAGGGTGTGAAGGAATTAAGGCGGGAACCAGGCAGGGACCAGATTGCAGACAGCTTTGTGCTTTCAAGTCTCATGAAATTCCAGTGCAGGGTTTGAAGAAGAGTGATAGGATCTGACCCATATTAAACGGAGACCAGTCTGGCTGACTTAGGAAGGCAGGCTATAGGCACGGCAGGCACTGAAACAGGGAGGGCGTCAGAAGGCTGTTGCAGCATTGTAGGTGAGAGACACTGACGGCTTGGCACGGAGTTGTTAGCAGGGGACGTGGTCAAAGTGGCCAGATTTCAGATAGACTTTGAAGGCACAGCTTGCTGATGAGTTGGGTGTGGGATGAAAGAAAGAGGGATCGAGTGGAAATTAGGCAGGTTTGGGGCGGGGGCAAATGGGTGAATATGGAGCGTTGCCATTTATGGAATAAGAAAGGGTAGGGAAGAGGCAGATTTGGGGGCGGCAAGAGGAAGAACATGTCAAGAGTTTGGTTTGGGACACAGCAAATCTGGGGTGCCTCCTAGGTCCCCAAGTGCGGATGCCAAGTCGGCAGTCGGCTGTGCTCAGGGATTGGACTGAGCTAGAAATAAAATCCGATGCACTTCCAGCAGACAGTTGCGATTTGCAAGCCTCACACAAGGTGAGTCCCCTGGAGAACGAGCCTGAGTGGGAAAGAGGTCTGAGGATTACGCCAGCAAAGGGGACTGAGGAGAAACAGCCCGGACACAGGAAAAGCAGGAGAGGGTGGGGTCCTGGCAGCCAGGGAGGAGCAGAGTGCAGGAGGGAAGGGGTGGCCAGACGTTAGGTGCTGCTGAGTGGTCGGTGAAAGAACTTCTGTGGTCCCGGCAGGACCACGGGACGAAGGTCACTGTCCTCGAGACAAGCAGTGTCCGTGTGTGGCGGCTAGGGGAAGCAGGGCGGAAAGAAGGAGAGAAAGTGAGTCTATACAACTCCTCTGAAGAAATCGGCTCTGCAGGAGGACAGAGATACGGAGCCATGTACGGATGGCGTGTGGAATGCAGGTCAAGCGTTTTAAGATATGCAATATTATAGGATGTCTGTATGCTGATGGGAATGACCCAGCAGAACGGGGGAAGCGCACGGGCGCCAAGAAAAATATTCGTTAGGAAGAGAAGGTATGAATTCTTTAAACGGCTTGACGAGCTGAATAATCTTTAATTACTCGAAATGCTGATAAAAAAAAATTCTCTTTTTAACTTTCAAGAATCAGTGATTCTAGTAAACAGGTGAAGAAAATCTTTCAGACGTATGTAGTTATGAGAAGCTGTCCAAAGGTAACATGAAACAATATTTTTGAGAACTTTTTTAACATGCAAAGAGGTGGTTTATGTCCTAAAAGTGTTATTTTCTACAAAATTTTCCGGTTCTAGATGATACGATACAGAGAAATGAAAATTTCTAACCTCGTTATTTTCTACAATTTCCACGAACAGGATGTACTCACAGGCTGCACTGATTTAGTCTGTAGAATTTGTGCCGCGCAACACAGAGTCTCCACACGTATTTTGCGGTTTCCATGTCTTCCTAGCAAACGAAATATGCATACAGTAAATGAAAACATACTTACAACTCGGTACAGAATTTGTCTGAGAACAAGACACGACTGGGGGATATAGTATCCCAAAGTCACTTTTAACACACTGACTCTTTCATTTTCTACTGCTGTGCTTATCATATGAAGGCTCTAATTAGGATTTAAATTAGGAAGACCAAAAAAACAAAAAAATGTTCTAAGGGTATGACTCTTACATTGAACAGTTTCAGATGACTTAGAAATTTAACAGTTATGAAAATATCAACTTTTACTTTGACAAATAGATACTCAAAGACAATTAAAAAAAAAACATTTGACTTGGTGACTCAACACTGCCTTTGTCAAGACATCGAAAGCAATTAGCTGTGAAATAATATTTCTACAGAGGCATTCACTTAGCAATGGAAATTAAGATGTTAGTGCTTACTTTCTCCCCTATTTAGTTCCTTTAGTTTAATTTAAAGATCACTATACCAGATAGTTTTTGTCCAAGGACTCATTCATTCAACAATATTTACTGAGCAACTACTTTTTGCCAAGTGCTATTATGCAAAATGTTATAAAAGTTTGTTTTGTAAAAGTACTAAATATTACGATTTTATTTTTTTAATGTTTATTTATTTATTTTTTTAACATTTATTTATTCTTAAGAGACATAGAGACAGAGCGTGAGCAGGAGAAGGGCAGGGAGAGAGGAGATACAGAATCCGAAGCAGGCTCTAGGCTCTGATGAGCCGTCAGCACAGAGCCCGACGCGGGGCTCGAACCCACAGACGTGAGATCATGACCTGAGCTGAAGTCGGCCGCTTAACCAACTGAGCCACCCAGGCGCCCCTTAATGTTTATTTTTGAGAGAGAGAGAGAGAGAGAGAGAGAGAGGGGGGGGGCGTGAGCAGGTGAGGGGCCGAAAGGGAGGGGGACAGAGGATCCGAACCAGGCCCTAAGTGGACAGCCCAATGCGGGGCTCAAACTCATGAACCAGGGGATCATGACCTGAGCTGAAGTCTGACGTTCAACCGACTGATCCACCCAGGTGCCCCAAATACAATTTTAATGCCACCTCCCTCCCCAAACAAGCACCCAGACATGCTAACTTGTTAACCTGTAGTTCCGGTTGGACTCCTAGTGTTTACTCACAGTTTGAAACTGGATGGTCTCCTCCTTACTGGCCAGCTCCAGCGCAAAAAAGGACTTATTGTGGGACATGTGAGCAATATCGTGCCACCTGGAGAGCAGATGGAAACAGCGATGTGAGTGTCACCAGAAGACGGAACATACGATTTTTCCTTCTCGAGCTTGATGTGCAAGTTGATATTTGATAACCATTTTAGAAAGAAAACAGTTGTTTTAATCAGCTGGCCCACATCTTCTCACCGAAGTGACAACAGCTAGTTGCAAAAAGTAAATCCACGTGGACGAGGTGAAGGCAGACAGCATCTAAAAACGTTGAAATCTATCTATCGTCGTTTGCCAGATTAGTTTGCTCGAACGGCCCTCTCTGCGCTGGCTGCCAATGCCTCTTTCATTCCTTCAACAAACATCCATTATAACAAGCCCCAAATTGTGTCAGGTCCCAGGGATAATAATTTTATTATTATCAGTAAGGGACAGCGCTTCCTTCAAAGAAACACAGTTGGAGGGTGGGGATGAGAGAGAGAGAACATAGACACAAGCAAGTCCTGTTAAGTTTTGCAGGTAAACAAGGGACAAAGGTAGAGGGGGGATGCTCTGAAAAGCTTCGGGGTGAAACGAAGGTCACATGCTAGGGACTCCGAGAGTGAACTACTCTGGGCGTGCTCACCAGGCTTCAAACTCCAATCCTGTATTTGCTAACTGTGCTTTACCATGCCTAGATTTTATATAGGAATATTTTGTTTTATTACATAACATAATTTTACATAAGGGAAAAATGGAAACGAAAGAAAACTTTTACCCCTTTTCATCCTTCTCCATTACATTACATTTTTATTTATCTTAAATTTATTTATTTATTTTTTTTTTGAGAGAGAGAGACAGAGGGCGCAAGTGAGTGAGAGGCAGAGAGAGAGCGAATCCCAGGAGGGGGGGAGGGAGAGGGACAGGGACAGGGAGAGAGGTGGGGCTCGAGTTCACCCAATGTGGGACTCAAACTCATGAACCGTGAGATACCACCTGAGCCGAAGTCAGATGCTTTAGGACTGAGCCACCCAGGTGATCTTAAATTTATTTAAATAAAATTAATTTGTAGTGATTCAGTGTTTAACTGTTAAACCTAAAGATTATCAGCATCATATTAAAGAAGGCTATTTTATTTTATTTTTTTAAATTTTATAATAGTTTATTTTCAAATTGGTTTACATATAACACCCAGTGTTCATCCCAACATGTGCCCTTAAAGAAGGCTATTTTATTTTATTTTATTTTAATTTTTTTTAATGTTTATTTACTTTTGAGAGAGAGAGACAGAGTGTGAGTGGGGAAGGGGCAGAGAGAGAGGGAGACACAGAATGTGAAGCAGGCTCCAGGCTCTGAGTTGTCAGCACAGAGCCCGATGCGGGACTTGAACTCACAGACCGTGAGATCATGACCTGAGCTGAAGTCGGACGTTCAACCGACTGAGCCACACAGGCGCCCCAAGAAGGATATTTTAAAAATTCCTATCCAGTGGGATGAAAGAAGCTGGCTGGACGCCTCTAGTTTCCTAGGGTCCTCTGGGCACTGTCAGAGTCCTGCCCTGCTGGTGCGGCCAGATCCTTTTCTGCCACCTGACCCCTGACTTACATGCTGAGAAGACTTAAATGAGCAACTTAGGGCCATGAGAGCAATTGCCAAGGGGAGTACTGCTGACAGAGGGCCGTACGGTCTGGGAGTGGGTTTCTGCTCCCCACGCCGGGTACACTCCCCACGGTCACAATCGCCATGGAGAATTCTGAGCCCAAAAGGCAGTAGTAAAGCAAAGGAAATAAAGGAAGAAATGTCAGGTTAGAGTAAAAAAAACCTTCAAAGGAAAAAGTAGTTCTCAGGAAGAAATGAAATGGTTTTTAGAGAGCTTAAATGGTGAAGAATTAAGTTCCTTTTAATAAAAGAAGCCATTTAACTCGGTGGTTAAGAGCCCACGCTTTAAGTGGAGAATCTGAGTTCTTGGTTATGCCAGTTAACAACTGGGTGACCTTAGACAAATCACTCCATTTTTCTAAGGCTCCATTAAACCATGTGGAAAGTGGTAACAGTACTGTCTACTCAGAGTTGTGAAGAGCATATGAAAAAATACACAGAGAGCACCCAGCACAGTACCTGGCTCACGACTAGCACTCAATAAATAGTAAACACAAAAGAAACCAGAACCAAAAATGATAGAATATTTTACTGCTCTACAAAAACAATATAAACTTTTATCAAGAATAGAATCAAAGTAAAAAAAAAAAAAAAAGAACAGAATCAAAGTAAATAGAAAATAAAATCTCTGAGTAAAACTGGAAATATTTTTATGAAATGATACTTTGGATTTTCTAGGGTATGAATTTTAAGGCATGAAAAGGCAGGGACTGAACAACATGGTCTAATTTGCCATCTTTATTTATTTATTTATTTTAATTTGCCATCTTTAAGATATAAATTCGAACACAGAATGTTGAAACGGACATTTAAAGCACCTGCAATTTCACTGTTTGAGGCTGGCCACTACCTGCACATTGCTATCGATCCTCCTCGCATTCTAAGATTTCCACAAATGAACAGCATCGCATTTTTATAATGGGGGGGGGAATGAACATTATAAAAAGTAACTGAACTTTGCTTAACCAAAAAAAAAAAAAGAAAGAAAGAGAAAGAAAGAAACAAACAAACAAACAAACTTGCTTAGATACTGGTATTTTAGGAATTTTAGTACATAACTATAATCAGAGAAAGGCCCAGATTTTCCACAAAAAGACAGTCCTAGAATCTAGAAGAAATTAAAAACTCACAACGAAACAAAGAACAGCCTCCATCTGGTAAGAAAAGGGTCACACACCTTTAAGGATTTCCTAAGTAGGCCATTATCATAAGCACTGTTTTCCACACATTTGGTTTTGAAGAAAGTGGCTGATAAAAGAACTGCAGTCGTCAGGTGTTATTTAGGAAGGGCATATTTCCATTTTCGAATGAGACCCAGGCAGAGATCTGTGGGCAATATTACTAGTAAACACACTAAAAACTACCACCAAGAGGAGCCGCAAAAAGTGCACAGGAGCAAAGTACCTAAATATCACAGGAGGCCTTCCATTCTTGTGTTTCACAAAGATGCCTTCGAGACATGCTCCAACGGATATGTCACTGCCTTGGCTATCCTGAAAGGAGAAAGCACAGAAAGCAGCAGTCGGGCAGCAGGTGCGTGAGGAGTGTCAACAAACTCAGCTCAGAAGATGCTCAGAAGATCTACGTGGAGGGCAAAGTCTCAAAGGTTTAAAGGAACCACCTTGTTGAATAGGTATGAAAACAGGATGAGCCGGGCTCCTTAAGGAGCTCATTTTCAAGAGCATTTTCAAGAACAAATTGCAAAACAGGCAATGTGTTTTACTAAGGAATTTTGGTCACAGGACCTCAGCTTTCGAGTCCCCGGGCCTCCCCACCGTCCTCTCAGAGCTCCTGAGATGGACTGGGAGAGCCCCAGCCTTCCCGCCATGCTCACCTTCGCGGGGTAGCTCTCTTCTCCGTAGCCATCCATCCTCTCTACCTCCTGCATGTACAGCATTTCAGCATCAGGGGCCGTGAGCCTTCTGCAACCCAAAAGATGTGAGGTTGATCGCAGAACCAAAAATGAGGGTAGGGAGGAGGCTTTGCTAAAAAACCACATAATCAATTTGGCATAAGATGTTTGCAAACATTTCAGCTTTTTAAGCATACCAGAAATTACTTCTACGGATCCATCAACATCAACTGAAAGTCAACTACACGCACTGTGCTGAACGCTAGGGCTATAAAGATCCTATCCCTGTACTTCAGGCAGGCCAGGGGGACACGGGGAGTCATACTCCCTAAAAAATCTTCACTGAAAGCTGGGATTCTTTTGAAACCACTAAGTAAATGCTTATTGTCCAAAACATCAGGCAATACTAAGCATCATGTGCTAAATGCCAAGGAAATGAGGGTTAGGAGATGGCAATCCTTTTCTGGTGGCAGAATTACAAGAGTGGGCGGGAAGGCAGTGCAGATGAGAAAGGTCAGCTGCACGGACACTTGCCCCCCTCCCTGGCCTCATCTGCTGTTCCCCCAACATCCATAAGGCACCCCACCCTGCAGCCAAGCCACGATGTTCCCTCATGCCGGCCCCTGCACATGCTGATCGTCTCCTGGCACCCCTGTCACTCCCCTGTGCGCCTGACAAAGCCCTAACAGCCTTCGAGAGTCAGCCTAGTATCACTCCTTTGTCACTTGCTGTGACATCCCTGAGTCTGAGTCAGATGCCCCTTCTCCATCCACGCAGATCCACCACGCCTCCCCCACTGCACTCATATCACACGGTTAGCTTATAATTACTATTCCAATGGGTCGTCCTGCCCACCCCTGAAGACTCCGAAGCAGGGAATACATTCTTTGATGGCAGGTAATTGTTCTATTTATTTTCATGCCACAGCACCCAGCCTCATACAGAATAATAGTGCTAAACTATCTTCTAAAAAGATGCACAAATGAGTGCACTGACAATGACAAAAGATAGGGTGAGGAGTGCCTGAGGGATAAATTATGCTGGCGGAAAAGAAAAGGTTCATTTGGGATAGCAAAAAGTGAAGCCGGAAAGGGAGGGTGTAACCAGCTTGTGGGAAGCCTTTAATCCCAGGGCTAATGAACTCGGGCTAGTGAAAAGCCAGAAAAGACTCATGAGCACTTGGGAAGACAAGGAGGGGAGATGAAAAGAAAGTGGTATTTTAGGAAGACCTCTAGTGAGCGACTAGATAGATCTGAGTGGAAAGAGACTAAAGGCAAAAGTTTATTTTTAATGGGAGGGGATGAACAATAGGTTATAATTAAGTACACCTGGGTTCAAATCCCTTCTCTACCACATGTAACTTTGGGCAAGTTAGTCTTTCTGAACTTTGTTTTTCCAATCTGTGAAAACAGAGTATCATTTGCCCTCAAGAGTGGTGATAAGAGTATAATGTTATCTAACGTACCTGGAACTGTGTGGCATTAGGCTGAGAGTAAGACCTAGCATTCTCTGGGGGAGGAGTTTTCTTTTTTAAAATTTTTAATGTTTATTTTTGAGACAGCGACAGAGACAGAGCATGAGTGGGGGAGGGGCAGAGAGAGAGGGACACACAGAATCCAAAGCAGGCTCCAGGCTCTAAACTGTCAGGACAGAGCCGGACGTGGGGCTAGACCTCATAAACTACAAGATCATGACCTGAGCCGAAGTCGGATGCTTAACTGACTGAGCCACCCAGGTGCCCCATGCGGGACGATTTTTCTTACAGACAACACACACAGATTCACTACCAAATGAAGCCATTACCTACCCAGATGCATGGCCCAGGGCAGGAAGCACAGTTCATGGTACAGATTCCCCAGAAGACAGAGGTCTTCCAAAGGTGTACTGGGGGGAAAACCCTACACGGGCTGCACCGTAACAGGAAACAAGCCTCCCTAATCTTGCATTAACTTGACTGGGTCACCACCAAAACCCTGACTATATGGAGTGAAGAAGTGGCACCCTTCAGTGACTGGCTGCTTTCAATGTTCTCAGCTTCCTCACTGATAACCACAGACAGTAAACGAATTAATACGGGGAAATGCTCCGAACGGCACTTGGCACACCGAGTGTGACACGGCGCTGGCTCCCCCGAGCGGAAGCACTGGCTGCAGCAGCAGGAAAACTTCGTGTAACTGTGTCCATTTGCTCTTCATAGTCAACCCGGCCTTGCTTCCATACGATCTCCATTTCTTATTTCTTAGTGTTACCTGTATTTCTGATGCAGTAAGGCCACTTTTTGGGTTGCTTCCTCCAATACTTTTTCATCTTGTAACCACCCCTGAAGAAAACAAACTGCGGTAAGTATGTAAACAAGCCACCAAAATTTCTTAAGATCACTGCTACTGTTAGTGACTCCTGTCACTAGCAGGCAAAATTCGGACTAGTATCAGCATGCGGGAGATTTGCCTAAGTATACGATCAAGATCTAAGGTGTGAAGTAGCTTGTGCTCAGGACCCAAAACGCCTGTCCCGCCTTCTCACTTCATCCCAGAGAAAGTCCCAGCTGAGTTATTTCAGGTTGGCAACATCATCCACCAGCCAGTTCTGAGTCCAGCACAACAACATCCTGTGTATTCCCTGGCTGGCTGTGTAGACACTCAGAAGAGCATCATACCGCCTCCCGTGGTTGTTCCAATGTGGGTTTCCTATCAATGACGTCGGCAGTGACTTTCGAAAGCAGACAGCAGTGTCTTTTTGCCATCTACTTCTTACCCTGCTGCAGAGGAGCCAAATTCATTCCCACATAACTATGAGGTTTCAAGCCTTTGGTTAAAAGTAAAACCTCTGTGTGGTTCCTCAGAACTTGGAAGTGAATCTCTCTCTTAGACTCACACCCAAACACAAAACAAATCTCTCTGGCTGCAGCCCAGTGACTGCACACCCTTCCGTTTCTGTGGGTTTACAGCGACCAGTAAGTCTACAAGGAAAGCACTTCCACTTGAGTTGTTTCTAAGAGGCAACTGATTTTTTTAAACACTATTCCAACCCAGTAAATCTACCATATGGACTTTGTTCCAGGGATTATTAAAGGATATGGAAATAAACTATTTATAAAAAGCCCAATGTTGAAAGAAGTCTTACCACAGGAAACAAGGCAAATTTCTGAAGAAAGTCCTGGGATTCATACTGATCAAAGTCACCGAAATCGGCTGTACAAAATGACAAATATTCACATCAGTTATGTTTAATTTGCACAGCTATGTTAAACATGCATGACTAAATTCAATATGCAGTATATAGATGGTATGCTTATGACTTAGAAGTCAAATATGCCTTACAGTTATAAAGTATATACTTTAAAAAGTCTTTTTAAAAATATTAATTGGGTGCACCTGGGTGGCTCAGTTGGTTAACTGTCTGACTTTGGCTCAGGTCATGATCTCACAGTCTGTGAGTTCGAGCCCCACGTTGGGCTCTGTGCTAACAGCTCAGTGCCTGAAGCCAGCTTCAGATTCTGTGTCTCCTCTCTCTCTGCCCCTCCCCTGCTCATGCTCTGTTTCTTAAAAATAATAAATGAAACATTAAAAATCTAAATATTATTTATTATTTAATATAAAATATATATTAGGTAGATGCATGTGTCTAAGTTTGAAAAAATGCCTACTAATAAAGGGAAAAAATAAGTTACAATCTAAATGTCTTACGACCTCATTTTTATGATAAACAAACAAAACCTACCCTGTAATCACGTGTGCTTACTTATGGAAGATGTTAGAAAGAAACCAAACTGTTCATAGCAGTGATCACTGCGAGGAAGCGGAATTAGGTCTCTTGAATATGTTATAGCAAGATGTGTCTGCTTAGAAATTTTTAATTGTTAAAAAAAAAAATGATAGTTCAGCAAGACCTTATGAAAAACGAATTCTTAAAGCCAAAGATGATATTTAGGAAGATTCAAAGTGCCTCGAAAAGGAATGTCAGTCCATGTGTATCAGGCATTTGTTTGTGTAGAAATGATACGTCCCCATGCCTGCTAATATCTGAAGGAACTTTATTAATGATTCTTCCGAGTAAGTTTCGATTCCCAAGATTAAATGCCAGTTATCATTTGAAATAATGTCCCAAAGTATATACATGCATGTAAATACATGTTTAGACATGGGAAATAGAACAGAATGACACAATTCAAACACACTTGTGAAATGCAAAGCTTTATCTATTATGACTGACAATGCTGTACTACCCAGGACAACTGCTTAAGAAACCAAATAAATGATGTCTACTTAAAGTAGAAGTGTTAATATAACTTCATCAACCTCATTTTTTGGCTGGTCCCCTCCTAAAATATTAGCTAGCTACACATCAAGTCCTTGCACTGGAAGATACACAGCATATTAAGTGCTGTGTGCGTGTGTGTGTGTCTTCTCTGTTTTTGGTCTGTTTGCTCTGTTGACATACGCTAACATGCTTCACCTCCAGAAGTCTCATATTTCACAGAAGTTACCAAATTAATTTTTTCCTACAAGAACACTAATTTCACTAACATATAAACACCACTATGGAAGTCAGTTACTTTCAGAATCCTTTGCTGTTTTTGTTATAATACACATTTCTTTTTAAGATTTCTTTTTTTTTTTTTTTTAGTAATCTCCACACCCAGTGTAGAGCTCGAACTTACACCTAGAGATCAAGAGTCACCTGCTCCACTGACTGAGCCAGTCAGTTGCCCCTGTTACAACATACATTTGAATCTGATATATCGATTACATCATCAATTGCCATTATTTACCTTGAACGGCTAAGCCGGCTAGCTGAATTGCTTGTTCTAATGTACAAGGAATGTTTCCTTCCAAGATATCTTTCTTCAGCTGCAGATAATACTGATACCTATAAAAAATGTCAATTTAAAAAAGTCAATATCAGTATTTACCTTCAACTGAGACACAATGCATTTTACAATAATTTGGTAGAGGAGCAAAAACTAGTCAAAGAAAACCTTAACCCCAAATAGTTTCAAAAAATGACAAGAATGTCCTTGACCATATCTACACCCGCACCCACATATACACGCACATGTGCGCGCGCACACACACATGCGCGCGCGCACACACACACACAATGTAATCCATTTGTTGAATCACTTATCCTTAACCATAGTTACTTCAAAGCTACAACCACCCAGAAGACGACTGGTCACCTTTCTAATGCCCTGTAAAACAGTTCCTAAGTTTTGTTGGAGAAACAGCGAATCCATGGCCAATCATTACTTTAAAAATCTTGACTAGTCAGAAAGAGATGTCAAGGAATCCATCTCATTTATAACTGCACCAATAACTATAAAATACCTAGGAATAAACCTAAGCAAAGAGGTGAAAGACCTATACAATGAAAACTATAGAAAGCTTATGAAAGAAACTGAAGAAGGCACAAAAAAATTGAAAAACACTCCATGCTCATGGATTAGAAGAACAAATATTGTTAAAATGTCGATACTGCCCAAACCAATCTACATATTCAATGCAATCAATGCAATTCAATGCTATCAAAATAACACCAGCATTCTTCACAGAGGAAGAACAATCCTAAAATTTGTATGGAACCAGAAAAGACCCCAAATCGCCAAATCAATCCTGAAAAAGAAAACTGAAGCTGGAGGCATCACAATCCCAGAATTCAAGCTGTATTACAAAGCTGTAATAATAAAGACAGTATAGCACCGGCACAAAAACAGACACATAGATCAATGGAACAGAATAGAGAACCCAGAAATGGACCCACAACTGTATGGCCAACTAATCTTTGATGAAGCAGGAAAGAATATCCAATGGAATAAAGACAGTTTCTTTAGCAAATGGTGCTGGGAAAACTGGACAGCAACATGCAAAAGAATGAATCTGGACCACCTTCTTACACCATACACAAAAATAAACTCAAAATGGATGAAAGACCTAAATGTAAGACAGGAAGCCATCAAAATCCTAGAGGAGAAAACAGGCAACAACCTCTTTGACCTTGGTTGCAGCAACTTTTTTTAAGTTGGTTTTTTTTTTTAAAGTTTTTATTTTTGAGAGACATAGAGACAGAGCGTGAACAGGGGAAGGGCAGAGAGAGAGAGGGAGACACAGAATTCGAAGCAGGCTCCAGGCTCTGATGAGCCATCAGCACAGAGCCCAATGTGGGGCTCGAACTCACAGACCGCGAGATCATGACCTGAGCCGAAGTCGGCCGCTTAACCGACTGAGCCACCCAGGTGCCCCTTTTTTTAAGTTTTTAAAAACTTATTGAGAGAGAGAGAGAACCAGGGGGAAGGGCAGAGAAAGAGGGGGACAGAGGATCTGAAGTGACAGACTTCTGAAGTGACAGAAGTGACAGTGGCTCTGTACTGACAACAGAGAGCCAGCAGAGAGCCTGATGCGGGGTTCAAACCCATGAACTGTGAGATCATGACTTATGCCAAAGTCAGACGCTTAGCCGACTGAACCACCCAGGTGCTTCTTGGCCACAGCAACTTCTTACTTGAATGTCTCCACAGGCAAGGGAAACAAAAGCAAAAATGAACAATTGGGACCTCATCAAGATAAAGAGCTGCACAGCGAGATAAATCAGCAAATCTAAAAGGCAACCTATGGAATGGGAGAAGATATTTGCAAGTGAAATATGAGATAAAGGGTTAGTATCCAAAATCTGTAAAGAACTTATCAAACTCAACAGCCAAGAAAACAATCCAGTGAAGAAATAGGCAAAAGACATGAATAGACACTTTTCCAGAGAGGACATCAAGATGGCAAACAGACATATGAAAGATGCTCAACGTCACTCATCATCAGGGAAATGCAAATCAAAACCACAATGAGATACCACCTCACACCCGTCAGAATGCCTAAAATTAACAACTCAGGCAACAACAGATGTTGGCGAGGCTGCAGAGAAAGAGGAACCCTTTGCACTGCTGGTCGGAATGGAAACTGGTGCAGCCACTCTGGAAAAACAGTATGGAGGTTCCTCAAAAAATTAAAAAGAGAGCCTACCTATGACCCAGCAATTGCATTACTAGATATTTATCCAAACAATACAGGAGTGCTGTTTCAAAGGCGCACACACACCCCAGCATTTGTAGCAGCACTATGGACAATCACCAAAGTATGGAAAGAGCCCAAATTGATGAATGGATAAAGAAGATGTGGTGTGTGTGTGTGTGTGCGCGTGTGTGTGTGTATTACTTGGTGATCACAAAGAATGAAATCTTGGGGCGCCTGGGTGACTCAGTCAGTGGAACTCATTCAGCATCCAACTTCAGCTCAGGTCATGATCTCATAGTTCTGTGGGTTCGAGCCCTGAGTCAGGCTCTGTGCTGACAGCTCAGAGCCTGCAGCCTGCTTCGGCTTCTGTGTCTCCCTCTCTGTTCCTCCTTTGCTCGCACTCGGTCTCTCACTCAAAAATGAATAACCATTAAAAAAAATTTTTTTTAAATAATGAAATCTTGCCATTTGCAACAACGTGGATGAAACTAGAGTGTATTATGCTAAGCGAAGTAAGTCAGTCAGAGAAAGACAAGTATCGTTATGACTTCACTCATATGCGCAATTTAAGATACAAAACAGATGAACATAAAGGAAGGGAAGCAAAAATACTATAAAATAAGGGAGGGAGACAAACCACAAAAGACCCTTAAATACAGAGAACAGACTGAGGGTTGCTGGAGGGGTTTTGGGTGGGAGTATGGGCTAAATGGGCAAGGGGTATTAAGGAGACTTGTTGGGAGAAGCACTGGGTGTTCTATGTAAGTGATGAATCACTAAAATCTATTCCTGAAATCATTATTACGCTATATGTTAACTTGATGTAAATTAAAAGATAATATTAATAATAATAAATAAAAATTAAAAAATAAAAACCCTGACTAGTAACCTGGTAATATAAGACTTTGGTAGAAGTTACTTATTCTGATGGAAGTTCCCTAGCTCTCGAAAGTAAAGTCAAAAGAAAATGCCTCCTGATATTTCAGACCAGGCTTATATTAAAATATTTTTTTAATTTATTTTTATTTTATTTTTTATTTTTGAGAAAAAGAAAGCAAGTGAGCAGGAGAGGGGCAGAGAGAGGGAGACACAGAATCCAAAGCAGGCTCCAGACTCTGAGCTGTCAGCACAGAGCCCAATGCAGAACCCGAACTCACACACCATGCATGAGTCATGACCTGAGCTGAAGTCAGCAGCTTAGCCCTCTGAGCCATCCAGGTACCCCTTAAAATACTTTTTGAGGAAATCCCCAAAAGAAGAGCTGAATGGCTGCTATGATGCTTTCTTAATACTCTTGTAACGTGGGTTTACTTCTGTTTACACTTTCAATATACAGGGCACTAGTTACCAGCACAAGCGTTAGTCAAGCAGACCTAGGTTAAATTCCAGCTCCCCAATGTAGCAGTTTGAATGAACAAGGGCAAGTCATAACCTGTGGCTTTAAATTATCACCAATAAAGGGGCACCTGGGTGGCTCAGTTGGTTAAGATCTGACTCCTGATTTCAGCCACAGATCATGATCTCACGGTTCTTGAGACAGGGTCCTGCATCAGAACCTGCTTAGGATTCTCTCTCTCCCTCTCTCTTTGCCCTTCCTCCACTCTCTCTCTCAAAATAAGTACGCATGAAATGAAATGAAATGAAATGAAATGAAATGAAATGAAATGAATCACCAGTAAAATAAGGGTACTATTGCCGATTCACAGGGTCGAGCATATGAAGCCAGTTAGCAGTGTTTCATCTATACCACTACTCCATGTTGATAAAGCTCTACGGTGAAGATTTATGCTGCTTTTCTTTTATTTATTCATTTCACTGGTAATTACTAGGGCTTACTACACCCCAAGCATCATTCTAGATGCTAGGGATACGATGTTGAATGAAGATACACCAACTCCCTGCCAATACAGTCTATACAGCCATCTTGAATCCAGATTTGGCATCTGTGAATGCAACCTGGTCACAGTTCACATTTGAATTGCCCTCAGAGCCCACCCCTTTAATCACATCATATGTTTCCTAACATCATCCTCTTTTATTTTAGCTAGCTTTGAGGTCTCCATTTTTTGTTACAAAAAAACACCATCTGTTCGGATAAGAATTTAGATCTAACTTATCCCATGCACCTGCTAGTAAGCAGCAGAACCCATAGATTTCCTTCAGCTGACAAACAGAATGCTGGTAGCTCTGGCATCTTGTCAAAGAAGAAAACTTCAAACCTACTAGGCAGCTCCGTTCAAAGCCTATTTAAAGACTGTATCTAGAGAAGTCTGCCTATTGAACATGCCAGCCACATACTCCACTCTGAATACTCTAGGTGCTCTCCTTAAACCAAATCGCTGGAAAGCAACATGCCTGGACCAAATTAGCTTTAGTCTTCCACAAAAATACATGTATCTTTTTGACTTGTATCACACTTCTCTATTGTAAGAGTCGATTCCTCCACAGTTGCTCTAAATTGTTCGTTGCTGATTCAATGTCTTTTACTTAAAATCCCACCTGAAAATTTCCTTTTAAATGATATACCAAGAAAATCTGTCATGTTTGCAAACTGATATGTTTTTTTTTCTTTTATCAGATAATGGATGATGCAACTCAGATTATTCCTTCTTTTGCCTTGACTGCCACGAAGCTCAGAGCTAAACTCCAGGCGCGGCCAGGCACCGCTTCCTCTCTCCTTGCGCTCCTAACCCCTTGCTCCGCCTGTTAAATAGCTGCCACCTTGTACTCATGAGCAGCTGGAGCTCAGAGGTTAAGCGATACGCTCAAGTCCGCAAAGGTAGGCTGGGCTGAAGTTTGACTCTCGGTCAGAGTTAACTCCAAAGTGCATGTTGCTGACTGTCGCAATCTCTAGTGAAAGATTTTTCTAGTATTTCTATCATATTTCTTTAGTTTTTTTTTTAATACTAGAATCCACATAAATACAATGGTTGAGAGCAAGGACTGAGAGGTCAGCCTGGTTGAGTTTAAATCCTAGTTCCGCCACATACTGGCAGCGTGACCTTGGGCAAGATGTTTACTTGGCCTTTCTGTGCCTTGGTTTCCCTCATCTACAAAATGGATAATAATACCTACTTTGTAGGATTTGTTGTGTGGAATAAGTGAACGATTAAGTATAAAGTGCTTGGGACAGTGCCTGACACATAGCAAGAAAGGTAACTGGTTGCTGTTATTATCTTTCATTGTATTGTCCTTAAAATCCTTTAATGGAAGCAAGCAGCATGTATATATGTATATACTTCTATATACCTGTGTATATGTATGCATGTATGTATGTATTTAAGGTTTACTTAAAAGGAAAGGACTAAGAAATTTTACTTCAAAGGTTATTACCACTTCTGTTAACACTTTTTGCTAAAATTATAATATGTTGGTGAACCTAAGGATGGTTTACGAATATCTTCTTTCAGTATTTGTTGCAAATAGAATTATTAAAAAACAACACAGTAATAAAATGTAACATGGGAATTTTTATTCCTTACAAACAGTTCTGAATTAAAGAAACTGCACATCTTAATTCTAAATGAGCGCTCCATAAATTTGCCCAAAGCCAAGATGCTAATTAAAACAAAACAGATGTTTCATCTGAATCTTGCACACTTATCAACACTCTAATATAAAATATTTTCACACAAGAAATATTACATGAAACAATGATAATAAATTAGTTTGCCCCATTTTGCTCAACAGATATTTCAGTATATCAAGAGGTAGTCTTTTTCTTCACTCTTTTTTTAAAGTTTATTTTGAGAGAGAGAGAGAACGAGCACATGCATGTGCGAGAGCGGAGCAGGCAGAGAGAGAGGGAGAGAGAATTCCAGGCAGGTTCCATACCATCTGCCTTGAGCCCAACGCAGGGCTCGAACTCACGACCTGTGAGATCATGCCCTGAGCCGAAATCAAGAGTGAGACGCTCAACCGACCGGGCCACCAGGTGCCCCCCACCTCCACATTTATTTTAGGTTTATTTATTTCCTTAGCTCGTTTTTCTTGGGGTAGTACTAGAAGGCTAATGTGGAGGTATTGGCATTTTTATGTTTTAAGTTTTATTATGGAAGTTTTGAAACACATATACGGAGATCCAGTCCCAGTGAACCCACACATCCTTATCATGCAGCCTCGATCACACTTTATCCATACCGTTTCCTCTACATTCTCCCCTTCCCATCAAGTGCTTTACATCAAATCCCAGATATCGTATCAGAGCACCCACGGATACTTTACTATATACTCCTAAAAGGTAAGCTTTAAAAAAAAATGCCACATTTCTAACAGACCCAACAAAATGAGCAGTAATGCCTTAATGCTACCCAATACCCAGTCCACATACAATTTTTGTGACTGCTTCAAAAACATTTTTTTTTGAAGATTTTACTGAAGTAATCTCTACATCCAACATGAGGTTCAAACTTACAACCCCGAGATCAAGAGTTGCACACTCTACCAACTAAGCTAGCCAGGTACCCCTCAAAAATGTATTTTTACACTTTTTATTTATTTTTTTAATTTTTAAATGTGTATTTATTTTTGAGAGAGAGAGAGCATGAGTGGGAGAGCGGTAGAGAGAGAGATTAAGACACAGAATCTGAAGCAGGCCCCAGGTTCTAAGCTGTCAGCACAGAGCCCGACGTGGGGCTCAAACTCATGAACCACAAGACCATGACGTGAGCCTAAGTCAGACACTTAACCCACTGAGCCACTAGGTGACTCTACAGATCCAAACAGGTCCACAGATTACACTGGATTGACATTTCTTTTCTTTTTAATTTTTATTTTAGAATTAGAGAGAACACAGCTGGAAAAGGCACAAAGAGAGAGAATCTCAAGCAGGCTCCACGCTCAGTGAGGAGCCTGATGCTGAGCTTGGTCCCAGGATCCTGGGATCATGACTTGAGCCAAAATCAGAGTCAGATGCTCAACCGACTGAGCCACCCAGGTGCCCCAATTGGATTGACATTTCTAAATCTCTCTGAATTTTAAAAAGAAAAATTCCTTTTTTTAATTTTCATGTTATTTGTATTCAAAATGGTGTGACGAGTCAAGTAGAATTCCCGACATTCTGGGTTTATCTGATTGCACTCTTGTAGGGCCATTTAACGAGTTCATCTTTTCTCCAATTTCTCCTGCGAACTGTTAGATTTAGAGTAGTGTTGTCTAAAAGAACTTTCTGCAGTGATAAAGATGATGTATATCCGTGCTGTCCAATATGGTAGCCTTTAGCCACATGTGGCTACTGAGTACTTAAAATGTGGCTTTAGGGTAGTGTAACTGAGGAACTGAGAAAGGCCTCTTAAAGCATGTGAATCAGGGGCACCTGGATGGCTCAGTCGGTTAAGCATCCAACTCTTGATTTCTGCTTGGGTCATGATCTCACAGTTTAGGACTTTGAGCCCCACTGTGCTGACAGCGGGAGGCCTACTTGGGATTCTCTCTCTCTCTCTCTCTCTCTCTCTCTTCCCCGCAACCTTTGTCCCTTCCCCACTCACGTTCTCTCTCTGTCTCAAAATAAATAAATAAAATTTTAAAAAAACAATGTGAATCGGCTGAGAGTAGAACCAGTCGTACCCTTTTGCTGCCTGGAATACAAATGTGATAGCTAGAACTTCTCCAGAATTATTTGACATGGCGATTCCCCAGTGAACGGAAAGAACACACTGACGATGGCGATACAGAGCGAGCGAGCATGGGTCCCTGAAGACTTTGTGGAGCAGCAGAAGCTCTGCGTGGCTGACCTCCGGACTTACTTAACAAGTAAAAGATATATGGGGTTTTTGGTCACATGTTGCCAAACTTAATCCTTACTGGGACAACTTCTCTGTCAGGTTCTCCTGAACCTCATCAGTGTGCACTCCTACTGACTGAATCCACCAGGCCTTAGTCCCTCCTACAGCTAAGGCTTTGTCCCTCCTACAGCTACTGTCTAGATCGTGGCGTATACATTCCTGACTGGTCTCCTAACTATGTAGTCTTACCGCTTCCACGAAGGGTGATGTTGGTAAAATATCATGTCATCATTCCGTTCCGTTGAAATTCAAAAATGTCTTTCCCCATTGTACCATGACCTTATGACTAGGACATTCCTATTTTTCAAATCTCCTCTCCCCTTTGTAGGCAATACCTGAAATTTCCTGCAAACAGAAGCTTTCATTCTCTCCCCTACTCTGCACAAGCTATTCCCTCTAACTGGAAAAGTCCTTTAACATCCAGTGAAAAGTCAACTTCTTTACCTTGCCTGCTTTTGTTCCCCGGCGCCCCACTGCTAGGAATCTTCTGTTTTAGTGAAAGCATTTACCATAATAATATATGGTAATTGTTTATTTACACCGGCTGTTGGTTCCAGGCCCCAGTCACTCCTCCAGGGCAGGATTAAAGCCTAGTCACTTGTATACTTGTCTCCCACAGAGTTCTGACATCAGACCATGCTACAGCTTCGCTAAATGTGGAAGTAAATGAGTCAGTGATCGGTTGCTATTTTTCCTCCTGGCTTCTACTTCTCTCATCAACATTTCTATCTCAGGTCAGCTTTACAGTCAGTGCATGCTTATTATCCCTACTACCTGATTCTTGCTTCTTAGGTTTCCTATCTTCTTCTGATAATTAACTGGCAAACTCAGTAGTCAGAGAGAACATTACACAAACACAGGGCAGTACCAGGTTCTTAGTATCTACAAGGCACTGTGTTAGATACTGTGTGAAAGGTAAAGCTAAAGAAAATAGGTCTAAAATCCAAGAAAGAGATAAGCTAGGTACACAAATAACTATAATGAAAGGCTGTAACAACTGCCATCTTAACACGAGTACAAGCAAACTGTAGGACCGTCTGGAGAAGGCAAAAGCTCATTCCAGGCCAATGGTTGCAGAAACTTCATGGAGGAGGTGCCTTTGGAACTGAAATTCAGAAGACGAATAGAATTCCAGTACATAAACAAGAAAGATCTAGGACCCAAAGGTGCAAAGGCAGGCGGCATGTTCAGGGCACTGGAAGTAGTCCAGCTTGGCTGAAAAGTAATGTTAAGAGGGGTTCAAAAGATAAGGTAGTGGTGGATTCTGAAGAACTCTGAAAGGCAGACTCACGAATCCAAATTTTATTCCTTGTTTTTTATTCAAGAGAAAAAAATGTAGTTCCTCCATGCCACTCCTTACTATGATCTTCCCTGTCTGCCTCAGTCCCCCTTTTTTTTTTTAAATTTATTTCTGAGAGAGAGACAGAGCATGAGCAAGGGAGGGGCATAGAGAGATGGAAACAGAATCCGAAGCAGGATTCAGGCTCCGAGCTGTCAGCACAGGGCCAAACGTGGGGTTCAAACTCGTGAACCGTGAGATCATGACCCGAGCCCAAGTTGGCCACTTAACCAACTGAGCCACCCAGGTGCCCCTGCCTCAGTCTCTTCTAAGCGCACTCACTGGCCTCTCCTACCCTGGACACATTCCCTCTCCCCACTATCTACAGACTAGAACTACTGAAGTCAAAGAACTGTGAGAACCCCTCTCTACATTTCCCTGAGGGATAAAGACAGATTCTGCCACTTTTTAAAATTTCCTCTCTCATTTCAGTGTTAACAAAGAGCAGAAACAAATCAACAAAAACTTCAAAGGAAACATCACAACAAGAAGAGTTCACAGCCAGGATAAAATCATCATCTTCCCCTTCGTTCCTTTGTGCCTAGTGAAACCACAAGTCATGCAACACGCAGTAAAATACTCTGACACAATGCATACCAGAAGGTCCGTGTAATAACGTGGGCAGGAGGGCAATGCCTAGTCTTATTTCCGGCCTTAACCTCACCTTTTTTAATCTCATTACATTATTTCCTAAAAACAAAGAACATGTTATTTCTCACCTGGTAATCTCCTGCTGCAGCTGTGAAACTGAAGGCACATAAAACACCACTCCAAAATAGACGGTAGGTTCCAATGCATATTTATCCAGCTGCTTCTTGAGAGGCTTTTCCAAATCTACCCAACGGCGCTGATTTTGCTTGTTGTGGTACCAGAGGCTGAAGTAAGTGATCTGAAAAGAGGGAAAGTCACTGAAGGAGGCAGAAACGTACAAGAGAATTTCTATTCTTTTTTTTTTTAATGTGTTTTTTTTTTTTAATTTATTTTTGAGAGAGAGAGAAAGAGAGAGAACGAGTCAGGGAGGGGAAGAGAGACAGGGAGACACAGAATCCAAAGCAGGCTCCAGGCACTAAGCTGTCAATACCGCTGACACGGGGCTTGAACCTGTGAACCGTGAGATCATAACCTGAGCTGAAGACACTCAACCAGCTGAGCCACCCAAGTGCCCTCTCTCTATTCTTCTAATTGCTCTCATCCATGACCTGGGACCAAGTGAGAGCAGACTCCTATTGCTTCTCTTCTCAAAAAGGGACACTATAGTAAAACTTGAAGCAAAGAAGCAAGACCCATATAGGTATATACATAGATACAAGCAGAAATAAAGGTGAAAAGTCAACTCCCCTTGCAGACTATTTCTTGAACTCTGCACAGAAAAATGCATTAATGGCCTAGACATCAGAATGTAGCAGGTGCTAACAAAATTTTACAGAGTTTTTAACAAAAACCTTATATGCTGAAAAAATGTTTAGTTTTAAATTATCAAAATACTAAATTTATCATAATATTTTATAAGTATAATGGGTTATATCTAGAAGAATTCTGACTACATAGTGTTAATCCAAGTTTTCACCACTCTTGAATTTCACTTCCATAAATAAGTTATTTACATAAATATTGTAAATTCTAGAAATTGCAACTCTTATTTGCCCCCAAAAGTTTATTAGATACAAATTTAAAGCAACTGTAATGCCCTGGAGGTAAATTCTCTCTCTCTCTCATTTACACGCGCGCACACACACACACACAAACACACACACACGCGCGCGTGCGCGCACACACGCACACACACACGCACACCTAAACCAATAAGATGACTTAAGTATATTGCTCGAAGGTTCAAAAAAAAATGCCCAGAGGGGCGCCTGAGTGGCTCAGTTGGTTAAGTGTCTGACTTCGGCTCAGGTCATGATCTCACGGTTTGTGAGTTCGAGCCCCACATCAGAGTCTATGCTAACAGCTCAGAGCCTGAAACTTGCTTTGGATTCTGTCTCCCTCTCTCTCTGCCCCTCCTCCACTTACACTCTGTCCCTCTCTCTCAAAAATAAAAATAAACATCAAAAATAAAAATAAACATTAAAAATTAAAATTAAATAAAAATTAAAAAATTAAAAAATGCCCAGGTATTAGCATTTAAATCTCACTTGCTGTGTAATGAAACTGTTCAAGGAAATCAATACTAGCTCTGGGCTTGGTGAACCTGAGAGGTTATGAATGCACGTAGGTGTTGAAATGACAGCCTCGGGCCACTGCTAATGTTTACCTCAAAATCATTTTACAGATCAAGACAACTGGAAAAATTCCCTGCTTTGGTCTAGGCTCTAGAGCAACACGTAGAATAGAACTTTCTACGATGATGTAAACGTTCTATCTCCAGTAGAGCAGCCACCAGCTGCATGTGGGCTGTCAGGCACCTGGAATGTGGTTAGTGCAGCCAAGAAACTAAATCTCTAATGTTATTTAATTTGAATTGACTTAAACAGCTGCAAGCATCCAGTGGCACTGTATTGGCAAATACAGCCTTAAAGCAACAATAAAATGAGAGAGAATATCATCAGGCTATTTCTTTAACTTGTAACCTTCATTCACATAAAAAAATGAGTTTTTACCTTACTGAGAAAAAGAGTAACTAACTATACAAACATGACCTTGATATTCATTCATCTGACAGTTTTTTACAAGGGAAGAAACTGTACCTTTAAAATGAATCTATTAATCAAATAAACTCAACAAAAGTGAGGAATGTGTCCATTTCCTCTTTATATCAAAACAGCTGGAATACTGCAGGAATTCAATATATTTTGCTGAAAGAATGCTCTCCTGCTTCTTCGCTGCCACCCAAGCCATCAGGTATGAATGAAATATTTTGAACATTTACTATGTGCCAGGTTCTGTCACAAGAACTACAAAAATATCATAGGCTGAATCACCACCATTACCTTATGAAGCAGATATTGTATGTGTGTGAGAGAAACTGTAAAGCCAGTGTTTGTCCAAGTATCGCCCCAGGATCACTTCTACCAGAATTACCTAGAAAGCTTCTTGAGCCCTACGGAGCTATTAAACTCCCAGTAATTCCTGTGCCCTTGGTCAAGTGTGAAAACCACTGCATGGTGCCACACTGTCCCTCCAACACTATGCAAGAGATAATGCATGAAAAACCTACCCTCGAAATGCTGCATAGAAATCACAGTTTTGAAAATCCAAACACACTTTAATAGGGAAGCAAGTCTGAGTCTTATTGTGAATTATTTTCTAAAGTTACAATTATGTTTATAAAATGAATTATATGTTGTAAGGAGAGAATACCACATTTATAGAAAATGGGTACTATTCCTTCTTTCTTTTGAACTGCAACCAACAGAAAAGAAAAATCTCATTTAACGGAAAGAAACTGATGCTTAAAGTCTGAAGTCCTGGGTTTAATTTCTAACAGTCACTTGCTAACTAGAAAGTGGAAAAATCAATCAGACCAGTTCCATTTTCTCAAGTGTAAAAGAAGGTAATAATAAGTGTAATACCTCCATCACACCTCCATCATGGGGACTGAGTGCAAAACTTAAATCAATGCATTTTGTCACTAGAAAACCAATGTATTTTTATTTTATTTTTTAAAATTTTTAAACATTTATTTATTTTCGAGAGACAGAGAGAGACAAAGCATGAGCAGGGAAGGGGCAGAGAAAGACACAGAATCTGAAGCATGCTCCAGGTTCTGAGTTGTCAGCACAGAGCCCAAAGCAGGGCTGGAATTCACAGAGGGCGAGATCATGACCTGAGCCGAAGTAGGATGCTTAACCAACTGAGCCACCCAGGCGCCCCGAACCACTGTATTTTAAAAGATTATTTAGGGGCACCTGGGTGGCTCAGTCGGTTAAGCGTCCGACTTCGGCTCAGGTCATGATCTCGCAGTTCACGAGTTCAAGCCCCGCATCAGGCTCTGTGCTCACAGCTCAGAGCCTGGAGCTGCTTCTGACTCTGTGTCTCCCTCTCTGTCTCTGCCCCTCCCCTGCTTGTGCTCTGCTTCTCTCTGTCTCAAAAATAAATTAAAACGTTAAAAAAAATTAAAAAAAAAAAAAAGATTATTTAGGGGTGCCTGGATGGCTCAGCAGGTTAAGCATCTAACTCTTGATTTAGGCTCAGGTCAAGATCTCAGAGTTCCTGAGTTCAAGCCCCGCATCAGGCTCTGTGCTGACAAGTGTGGAGTCTGCTTGGGATTCTCTCTCCCTCTCTTTCTGACCCTCCCCCGCTCATGTGCTCACATACTTTCTCTCCCTCAAAATGAATAAACTTTAAAAAAAAAATTATTTTGTTTCACCCACTCTGCTAAATACCAGTAAAATCAATTATACACTCCCTCCCATAATAATTTTCTAATTTCTTACATTTGCATGGACTGATTACAACACATTTTGTTAACTGTATTTACATTTTATGTTTTATCTTTTTTTTTAATGTTTATTTATTTTTGAGAGACAGAGAGACAGAGAGTGAGCAGCGGAGGGGTAGAGAAAGAGGGAGACACAGAATTAAGTAGGCTCCAGACTCTGAGTGGTCAGCACAGAGCCCGATGGGGCTTGACCCACAAACTGTGAGATCATGACCTGAACCAAAGTCGGATACTTAACCGACTAAGCCACCCAGGTGCCCCTGTTTTGTTTTTATCTTAGAACTGGACTGAGTGAACTATGTTCAGTCTATAACACATACTATTGCTATGCACTTAATTCCACAAATACTTATTTTTTGTCATAAACCAGAAAGCTGGGCATCCTTTAGGATCTAAAACTATTTGGGTCGTAATATGTCACTTTTAACCAAAACTACAAGGACTTAAAAATACTCTTTATATATCTTACTTTTCCCTTTAAATATAGTTGGACTTGAATGCTCCAAACACAAATATTTAAATAGTTATAAAACTACAGGTTTACCAAAGGGTCGCCTAGCTGGCTCAGTTGCTAGAGCATGCAACTCTTGATCTTGGAATCATGAGTTAAAGCCCCACGTTTGGCATGGAGCCTACTTAAAAAACAAACAAACAAAACCCACAAACAAAACTACAATATAATTTGTAGTTGTACCTTCTATGAACTTATCATGATATAATTAAAAGAAAAAACCTGAATAATCTGCTAGCATTCTAAAAAAGGTACATTCTAAAAGAAATAAACTATTTCCTAAAATGTGCTAAGTTTATTTTAGCAATGCATTTATTACTCATGCCACATAGATAGAAAATCAAATAAAAAGAGAAGTACATTTATAAAATTATACCATGATTAGTTTTTTATGAATTATACACCTTATCAAGGAGTAGCAAGGAGTTTAATTATGCAAACAGCTGAAAATAATACGGCAAATTATTTGCTGATTAGCTATTATGTTTGTAGGAGAGTGTAAGATTTTGGACATTTGAACATTAACTGATTATATGCTTTTGTACTTGCCCCTGTGTTCAAGTTCTGTCTTATGAAGTAGTTAATGAAGTAGTTAAGCCTAGCCAAAATCAAGTTTATATCTGGTTAAATACTTCAAGGAGGTATTATATTTCTAAAATTGCCGCTAGAAGTGTTGACATACATGTGGGTAACTAAAATCTCGTAACACCATAAGCTTTAGATTCAATGCTTTATATACATACATAATGAAATAACGTCTGATTGCATGGAATTTTATAAATATAGTTTTTTTCTAAGATGGATAGGTAGAGTTTGAATAACAAAATGTTGTAATTAAATTCTTATTAGGCATAGAATTTTCTGTATCAGTCCATTTTGGAGGCTTTGTCTCAGATAATAATCTTGAGCATCTGGAAAATTAGCTTTCGAAAATAATTCAAAATCCATCTGAAACACAAAGCACAGTGGAGGGGGAGGGTCAAAGAAGAGGAGAGAACACTCCCTACTTCATCTATAGGCCAGCATTATCCCAAAGCCATCAGAAAAGAAAACTACAGACCAATAACTTTTATAAATACAGATGCAAAAATCCTCAATAAAATACTAGTGAACTGAATCTAACAGCCTGTTAAAGGGATCATACTGCATGACCAAGTGAGATTTATCCCAGAAATGCAAGAGTAGTTCTACATACAAAGATATCAATGTGACATATTATTAATATGAAGGGAAAATACATAATCATCTAAAGTGACACAGAAAAAGCATGTGACAAAATTCAACACCCTCTCCCGGTAAAAATACTAAGAAAACTAAGAATACAAGAGAACTTCTCACATCAAAAGCATTTATGACCCCACAGCTAACATCATACTCAATAGTGAAAGACTGAAAGCTTCCCCCCTTAAGATCAGGAATAGGGGCGCTTGGGTGGCTCAGTTGGTTAAGCAGCCGACTTCAGCTCAGATCATGATCTCATGGTCGGTGAGTTCGAGCCCTGTGTCAGGTTCTGTGCTGATGGCTCAGAGCCTGGGGCCTGCTTCAGATTCTGTATCTCCCTCTCTCTCGGCCCTTCCCTGCTCACACTCTGTCTCTATGTCTCTCAAAAATAAAATAAAAATGCTAAAAAAAAAAAAGATCAGGAATAAAACACATATGCCCATGTTCACCACTGTTATTCAACACTGCACTAGAAATTCTAGTGAGAGCAATTAGGTAAGAAAATGAAATAAAGGCATCCAAACTGGAAAGGTAGAAGGAAAATTAGCTCTGTGTACACAAGACAGGATCCTATACATTTAAAAAAATCCCCAAAATGCCCCCACAAAAAAGAAAAAATTCACCAGAGCTAATAAATTCAGCAAAGTTCTAAGGTATGAGATCAACATACACAGATCAGTATGGATCCTAACACACTAGGAATGGAAATTTCAAAAAGGAATTAAAAAACAATTTCATTTATAATAGCATCCAAAAGAACAAAAAATTTAGAAATAAACTTAGCGAAGAAGGTGGAAAAACTTGTATTCTGAACAAAGAAAACACGGATGAAACAAATCATTACTATTTTTTTTTAGATAGGCTCTATGCGCAACATGGGGCCTGAACTCATGACCCTGAGATCAAGAGTCACATGCTCTACTGACTGAGCCAACCAGGCACCCCTTTTAAAGATTTTATTTTACTTTTTATTCATTTTTGAGAGAGACAGAGAGAGACAGAGCATGAGCATGAGCATGAGCATGAGAAGAGAAGGAGACACAGAATTTGAAACAGGTTCCAGGCTCCAAGCTGTGAGCACAGAGCCTGAAATGGGACTTGAACTCATGAACTGTAAGATCATGACCTGAGCTAAAGTCAGACGCTTAACCAACAAAACCACTCAGGCACCCTAAAGATTTTATTTTTAAGTAATCTCTACTCCCAACGTGGGGCTCAAATTTATAACCTTGAGATCAAGAGTTGCATGCTCTACTGACTGAGACAGCCAGGCACCTCTTCACTGCTGAAAGAAATTAAATGAAAAGACATCCCGTGTTCATAGATTGGAACACTAGATATTTTAAGGTGGCAATACTACCCAAAGTGATCTACAGATTCAAATGCAATCCCTATCAAAATTTCAATACCCTTTTTCACAGAGAAAGCCAATTCTCAAGTTCATATGGAATTCAAGGGACCTCAAATAGCCAAAACAATAATGAAAAAGAAGCAGGAGGACTTATACTTTCTGATTTTAAAACTTACTACAAAAGCTACCTTAATTAAAATAGTGAGGTACTAGTATAAGAGAGACATACAGATAAATGTTATAAAATCGAGTCCAGAAATAAACCCATGCATCTATGGTCAACGGGTTTTCAACAAGAGTGCCAAGACGATTCGGTGGAGAAAGAACAGTCTCTTCAACAAATGGTTCTAAGACAACTGAAGATCAACATGCAAAAGAATAAAATTAGACCCTTACTTCATGCAATATATAAAAATTTCTCAAACTGAATCAACAAACTAAATAGAAGAAATGCTTTAGAATTTCTTTAGAAGAAAACAGAGGTAAATCTTCATGACTTTGAATTTGGAAACGGATTCTTAGATATGACACAAAAAGCATGAGCAACAAAGGAAAACAACAGATAAATTTGACTTTATAAAAATTTAAAACTATGTATATCAAAGGACCAAATCAAGATAGTAAAAAGGCAACTACAGAATAGAAGAAAATATTTGCAAATCCTATATCTGACATATCTGGATATATGAAGAACTGTTCTACAGCATTAAAAAGATTGACAACTCAATTAAAAAATAAGCAAAGGACTTGAAGATCTTTCTCCAAAGAATATATATGAACGGCCAATAAGCCCATGTGAAGATGCTCAACATTATTAGTTATTGAGGAAATGCAAATCATAACTGCAATAAGATACTACCTCACAACCATTAGGCTGGCTATAATTTTAAAAATAAAAAAGTGCTGGCGAGAATGTGGAGAAATTGGAACCCTCATACATCACAAGCGGATATGTGAAATGGTTCAGTCACTACGGAAAACAGTTTGGCAGTTCCTCGAAAGTTAAACAGACAATCATCACATGACCCAGCAATCCCACTCATAGATATATATCCAAATGAAAACAGGTACACCTATATTCATACCAGCAATATTTGCAATAGCCAAAAGGTAGAAACAACCTAAATGTTTTGTAGGTCTGTTGTAGGTCTTTGTAGGTCTGTTCCACCAGTAGATGAAAGGATAGGCAAATTGTGGAACAGACCTACAACGGAATCTTATTCAGCCACAAAAATGAAGCTGACACATGGTACAATATGAATGAAGCTTTAAAATGTTTAGTGAGTGAAGTCAGGCATAAAAGGTCACATATTGTATGATTCCATTTATTTATTATTTATTTATTTTTAAAGATGTAGCCTTTTTTTTTTTTTTTAAGTAAACTCTACTCCCAACATGGGGCTTGAACTCACAACCTCAAGAATCACATGCTCTACCAACTTAGCCAGCTAGGCGCCACATTGTATGATTCCATTTAAATGAAATATCAAGAATACTTGAACTCATGGGACTTGAACTCATGAACTGTAAGATCATGACCTGAGCTAAAGTCAGACGCTGACTGACTGAGCCACCCAGGTGCCCCTTGAAATATCAAGAATAGATCAATCCATGGTGACAGAAAACAAACTGGTGGTTGGTGGAAAGGGAATTAACTGTTTAATAGGTTTAGTGTTTCCTTCTAGGGTAATGAAAATGTTTTGGAACTAGATAGAGGAGCTATTGTAAATGTAGTAAATGTCACCAAATTGTTCACTTTAAAGTGGTTAATTTTGGGGGCGCCTGGGTGGCTCAGTCGGTTAAGCGTCTGACTTCAGCTCAGGTCATGATCTCATAGTTCAGGAGTTCGAGCCCCACATTGGGCTCCATGCTGACAGCTCAGAGTCTAAAGCCTGCTTCTAATGCTGTATCTCCCTCTCTCTCTGCTCCTCTCCTGCTTGAACTCTGTCTCTCTCCCTCAAAAATAAATAAACATTTTAAAAAATAAATAAATAAAGTGGTTAATTTTGTGTTAGGTGAATTTCATTTCAAAGTTTTTTTTAAAGATTAGAAATACTCGAAAAAATAAAAAAATAAAGATTAGAAATACTCATAATTAAGATCGAATACAGAACTTTTTTACTGTTTTAATTATTTTTTTGAGTAGGGGAAGAAGCAGGGGATGAATGGGGGGGCGGTGGACAAAGGATCTGAAACAGCAAGCCCAATGCGGGGCTCGAACTCACAAACTGTGAGATCATGACCTGAGCCAAAGTTGGACACTCAATTGACTGAGCTACCCAGGCACCTCTTAAGGATAGAATTAAAAAAATTTTACTTTTCAAATGTTTAAATATATCGAGTTCATTTCATTTGAAAATGTCTAAGGAAAAAAATGAGCCAGAAATAGATGAATCTAGCCATGAGTTAAGATTTTCTATTTTCTGATACCTATACTTGTATCGAGATTTTGTGCAGTTAGACGATATTCAGAAATCTCAACTAATGGAACATAACTGAATAACACAAAATAGGCAAAAATGTGTTTCTGTAATGAAAAATATATGTCAAAGTCACAATTTTAAAGTCTATGTCCCCAACAAAGAAGAAATTTCTTGTCTCTTTTATGAACTTTTTTTTCATTTTTTTTTTAAAGTTTGTTTATTTAAGTAATCTCTACACCCAAGATGGGGCTTGAACTCACAACCCTGAGATTAAGAATAGCGTGCTCCTCATCTGAGCCAGTCAGGCACTCCTGAACTTTTTCTTCTTATTTCATGCACATTTTTAGTCAAATAAGTGAAAGGAAAATTAAAAATTAAAGGGAAAAGGGCACCTGGGTGGTTCAGTCAGTTAAATGTCAGACTACTGATTTCCGCTCAGGTCATGATCTCATGGTTTGTGAAATTGAGCCCTGTGTCAGGCTCTGCACTGACAGCACAGAGCCTACTTGGGATTCTCTCTCTCTCTTCCTCCCTCTCTGCCACTCATGCTTTTTCTCTCAAAATAAACATTAAAAAAAATAATAAGGAAAAAGGGCTTATTAAATAGCATGTTAGAAGCAGCAGGAAATGATGGGTAATACTTTTTCCAGCAAGAGAGAACACATATACGCGAACAAAAAAACCCTTTAAATAGAAGTTATAAAGAATCACAAAAGCACTGTAGTCTAGAGTTATTTGTCAAAGGAACAAATAACTCTTAAACATTAGTCATGTATTTAACCACGACTACTATTTTCTTTTGTTTAAGACGAAAAAAAGTTTATAAATCCTTCCAAAGACTGGCATTAAAAATATTGTTTGGACAAAAGAAATACTCTTGGTTATTGAAGACTGCTTCATTTCCCCAAAGTGATTAGAAAAATAGCTTATTGTATACCCAACTTCACATTACTTTAGCCAATTTAATTGCTGTTTCATTACTTCACTTGTAAGTACAACCGCATTTCTCAAAGCCATGAAGGAGATTTCAACTTCTGCTGTTTTGGTACCTGCTACCAAAATTTTTAGGTTTTCTCTAGCGGGCCATGCCTGCAATTCCCATCATGGCCACTAGCCAGGCGTAGTGTCAAGAGTACTAGACTGAAGTCACAAGGCTCTACCTCTGAGTCCTGGCTCCGCCTCTCACCAGCTCGGGACTAAGTCACTACCTCACTGAGTCTGTTTCTTCATAGGGAAAATAACACGTATCCTGCCTTCTTCAGAGAGTTGTGGTGAACTTTGTAAGTTATCACTGTGCTGATAAAACTTAAAAGCACCCTTGTTATATTTGCTGAGTACGTAAACTTGGCCACGTACGTACGTTCTCTTCAGGAGTGCCTGAGAAAATAGAATGAAACTTGCTTGAGTCGAGCATCCTTCTTCCTTGAAAATATGACTGACCAAATAATAGCCAAACTTCTTCCTTTATTTAATGTTAGGATATACTAGAACCTTATTTAGAAAGAAAGAAATATAAAAACCTTGGTAAAGACAGCCCCCATGTGCCTTAAATTTCAACTGTCACTACCAATCATTTCTTGGTCTAGGAGATTTTCCCAGAATCATGTGTCTTTTCTTTTTCTTTCTTTCTTTCTTTTTTTTCCCCCCCAAGTGTCATCTTTTGAGTCCAAATCTTCCGGGTTATTCATGTCCTGTCTTATTTACAGGCTTGGTTTAACTGTAATAAAAATTTCCCCATAAACCAGCCTTTAATTATTGGCTTTTGGTCCCTGCCTCCCACTGTTCCTTATCTAACTTCCCAGTACCTTTCCCGATAAGAAACTATCTCCATGCAGATTCTCTTTCTCCATGGCTCTGTCTACTCTCACTGGTGACGCAGCACGCTGACCCGACCTGTGGGAAACTCATTCCAGTAAATAAGCCTCTTAAACCACTGAATCTCCTGGGATCCTCTAGATCAACGCTCGCCTATCACCAAATACATTTTGTAAGACTTCTCCCACCATCAGACATTTTTACTCTCTTTCTTTCCTATTTTATTCTGAACACATCAGTAGTGTTCATGGTTATTCAATAATTTCTCCATAGCTGTTTAAAATTCTTCACAGCTCCTCCACTAAAATGATAATTGTGCCTGCCATGTGCCTGCTACAGTAAAAACAAAAGCTACACTTACAAAACTTGCCTTTTCAGACACAACATGGCTGACTTCCTTTACATGAACTAAGGTGATTTGATAATTAAGCTTTTTGTCCAGAGGAAAAGATAGTTTACAAGTTTTTGAGCTTGGGCGGGGGTGGGGGGGGGGGACACCTGGGTGGCTCAGGTGTTAGGCATTCAATTCCTGATTTCAGCTCAGGTTGTGATCTCATGGTTCAGGGGGTTGAGCCCCGCATCGGGCTCCACGCTGACAGTACTGAGCCTGCCTGAGATTCTTTCTCTATATACATCTGCCCCTTCCCTTCTCTCTATCTTTCTCAAAATAAATAAATAAAACTCAAAAAAAATTTTTTTTGAGCTTGGGTAGAAAGTGTCCCCCAAATCACAGTCATCTAAAGAGACACAAGCTATTATAAGCAGGTCCACATCTTGTCAAAATGTAAACCCTTTCCTAATCCCCAAGTCATTTCTTGTCTAATTATTTTAAGAGTCTTTCAGTTGTACTATTTTTAAAGCAGAGCAAAGGGACACGCGATTTAGCTGAAGCGTTTTTTAAGCCACTGATGCACTGAGTTTGATAAAAGTTAATCCCATATAAAACTGCAACTATAATTTTATCCTGATGCTTTTCTTAGACGAGGCAGAAGTCAGAAGACTTTTCATCAGGAAAGTGATGAGAGGAGATCGCTCTAGATAACGCCTATCCGAGGCACAGATCATCTAACAAGGGTAGTTAACAAGTATTAACCTAATTCAAGCCCGGAGCTTACCTCTCCGCTGAGTGTGCCATAAATAATGAAGCATCGTACCTCTTCCTTTTGACAGATAGTATGGTAGTCACAGTACCCCAAGTAGACAGTGTGTTTTCCCTTGTCTATTTAATTTTGATCCATTTTCTTCTGTCCTTGGTCAAATAATGTATTACCTACTTTATAGTCAAGGTGATAACACACAGTATCACTATACTCTAGCATACACGAGGACTAAGAAAACAGCATTCAAAAGTACGTTTTGAACTTCTAATTACATTCACCTTTTTATTAAACTGAAGTCCAAGTAAGTGAACCCCTCAAATGGTCAGATTTTTGTCGCTGTTGTTCTAGCATTTAACTCTTAGGAAAAGAGTCAAATCATAAGCCAATTTCAGGGATATATTGAAAGAAAGTCCAAGGCATGAATTAGGATCACTATTTTTTTTTTTAACGTTTATTTATTTTTGAGAGACATAGAGACAGAGTATGAGCAGGGGAAAGGCAGAGAGAGGGAGACCCAGACTCTGAAGCAGGCTCCAGGCTCTGAGCCGTCAGCACAGAGCCCAACACGGGGCTCGAACTCACAGACCGTGAGATCATGACCTGAGCCGAAGTGAGCCACTTAACCGACTGAGCCACCCAGGCGCCCCTAGGATCACTATTTACACAGAAGACTTCTGGTAACTTTTCTTTTAAAAACCATTTTTTTTTAAATGTTTATTTTTGAGAAAGACAGAGTGCGAGCAGGGGAGGTGCAGAGAGAGAGACACACGCAGAATCCGAAGTAGGCTCCAGGCTCTGAGCTGTCAGCACAGAGCCTGACACAGGGCTCGAACCCACAAACCGTGAGATCACGACCTGAGCTGAAGTTGGACGCATAACTGACTGAGCCACCCAGGAGCCCCTGATAACTTTTCTATTTACTACTGTGGACAATAAAATGCTATGAAAAATACAATGATCCCCAAACACAGTAAGATCATTCTTCAAAAACTACACGATACTGTGGGCTGCCTGGGTGGCTCAGTCAGAAGAGCATGGGACTCAATCTCAGGATCAGGAGTTTAAGCCTCATGTTGGGTGTAAAGATTGCTGAAAATAAACAAACAAACTTTAAAAATATATATACTGTGTTTTCTAAGAAAAACGAACTAATGTCTTAGAAAAAGTCATCTATTCATTCAATGAATACTGACTGAACACCTACTATGTGTCGAACACTGTTGTGGGAACAAAAGAACATTAATTTCTGCCCTTATGTAGCTTACATTCCAGTAGGGGGAGAAAGACAAGCAAACTATTAGGGAAGCCAGATACTGGTAAGTGCTATGGAGAAAGATACTCAATTATAAGATTAAAACAATTATCAACATGTCTTTAGAGTAAACTGAGATTTTTAGTATATTCAAATTTTACTACCCAAGAGTGACAGAAATAACTGAGGTGTTACTGTACACAGTTTCAACAGAGGCGAAGCTGGTGTGCTCTATTTTATACTAGTACATAAAAGGTCATTTTGTGTAGGGCCCACACATCTGAGGGGAAACCAAAGCTTATCATTTTAGTTAACCAGTTTGTTATATTACAGGACTTTTTTTTTTTTAATGTTTATTTATTTTTGAGAGAGAGAGAGTGTGTGAGCAGGGGAGGGGCAGACAGACAGGGGGACACAGAAACCAAAGTAGGCTCCAGGCTCTGAGCTTTCAGCACAGAGCCTGACATGGGGCTTGAACCATGAACCATGAGATCATGACGTGAGCCGAAGTCAGACACTTAACTGACTGAGCCACCCAGCCACCCCTACAGGACTATTTCTTGTTTCTCATTCCAACAAATTGATTAGATCAATTTTCTCTATCTAAATTTGGCACTTTTGAAAATCCATAGTAACTTAATTCACAAATGCCTATGTTTTAGGGCAACTGATATATACTAGCTGTTCTTTTATTGAGAAGAGTTAAAAAACTAATTTGGGGGGCGCCTGGGTGGCTTAGTCGGTTAAGTGGCCGACTTCGGCTCAGGTCATGATCTCACGGTCTGTGAGTTCAAGCCTCGCGTCGGGCTCTGTGCTGACGGCTCAGAGCCTGGAGCCTGCTTCAGATTCTGGGTCTCCCTCTCTCTCTGCCCTTCCCCTGCTCATACTCTGTCTCTATGTCTCTCAAAAATAAATAAACGTTAAAAAATAAATAAATAAATAAAATAAAGAAACCTCCTTTTTAAAAAAAAAATAATAATTTGGCTCAGATTCTAATTTTTATATATCAATTAATTCCCAGGGGAAAAATGTTTTTAATATTTTCCTGAACGCCTCTTAATTATGTCTCCTATCATGCCACAGACAGTGAGTAGTGTGAGCAGTATTTTTAGAAATTGTAATTGTGCAACATAAAAGCAAAAAGGCAGAGTGGGAATGAGCATATTTTTGAATAGCTGCTTATTTTTCTGACAGTCACTTTTGTCAGGTTGAAATTATAACTGTTTCCTGTTACCTAGATATGGTTGTGATGTGGGGAGAGGGGGACCCTGGAGATGATAAAGGGAATTAACTTTTAGAACTATAAACGGATATGGGCCTAAATACATTTTAACAAAGAATTGAGTCAATGTTAATTTCAATTGCCTGAAAGAATGTTACCCAACTGTTTTCCACTGCCTTTAAAATAAAATAAAAAACACAACAGTTCCACTGTTCTTAAATTAATATTACCATGAAAGATCTGAAGATTATAAAATCAAGAAAACTGCTTTTGTGGTTAAAATCCTGAACAGATACACACGAAGAAACTCCCAGACTTCTGCTATTAAAAGCTATACTTGTGGGGCGCCTGGGTGGTTCAGTCGGTTAAGCCTCCGACTTTGGCTCAGGTCATGATTTTATGGTTTGTGAGTTCGAGCCCCGCACTGGGCTCTCTGCTCTCAGTATGGAGCCCACATTGTATCTTCTGTCTCCCTCTCTGCCCATCCCCAACTCATGCTATCTCACTTTCTCTCTCAAAAATAAAAACAAACATTAAAAAAAGGCTTAAATAAAAAGCTATACTTGTTTTCTTCATTAATCAAAGTTCAAAAATCATGATTTCCTCATACATGAAATAATTGTTTTCTCCAACATATTTTACAAGGTGGTTTTCTAGTTACAACAAATGCTTCTTCCATATACACAAATGCTCCGAGAAAAGAGCGAAACTGTTTCCTTTTTTAGTACAGAAAAGATATTTTCCCCTTCTCTTTTAAGAAGGTTCCCCTTAACAAAGGCCACACTTAAGGGTTTAATAGATTTCCTTTTAACCCATGCTCCCCATTGAGAACTAAGGCACAAAGGGTACCTAACTAAAGTAAAGGTGCATAACTCAGAAATATACACTCAGTACTTTCAATGCCACTTACATTTTATTCTATGTAGTGCTATTTTGGGGTGCCTGGGCAGCTCAGTTGGTTAAGCGTCTGACTTTGACTCAGGTCATGCTCTCATGGTTCATGAGTTTGAACCCCGAGCCCTGCATCGGCTCCATGCTGACATACCAGTGTGGAGCCTGCTTGGGATTCTCTCTCTCTCCCTCTTTCTCTGCCTCTCCCACGCTTGCGGGTGTGCACACGTGTTCTCTCTCTCTCTCTCTCTCAAAAATAAATAAACTTAAAAACGACAATAACTAAAATGGAGCAACAATTTCCAGTGGCCCTGTCTTCATGCTCACAGTTCACAGACAGGAGAATGGAAACCCTTCGGCAGTGTGACAGGCGGACACACACCTGCATGCACAGTAGCGAAATCGCAGTGATTCGGCTCCATCAGGAAAGGCAGCAAGCACTTCGATGGGCTCACCGGCTCTACCACTTTCTGTCTGGAGGCAGATGTGGACTCCCCAAGTTCAACCAACAGCAGTGCAACCAGATACTGCTTTGGAAAATCGCTCAGCAGAGAATTCTCCTGGGGTGTATTTCATCAGCCTGACACTTCCAACTCTGCCAGGAAACGGGCTCACGAAAGGCTCTCTATCAAACAGCTCTGCCCTCAGTGTTTCAGGCACTCCCGGTGGTGTCTCGCTGGCCTAATTATGATTTGTGTTCCTTCTCAGGCTTATCTTTCTGGGCCTGATGTAACTTCAAAAGCATTTTAAGCAAAATAATAAATTGCAGTAATTAAAATAAACAATAACAAATATCTCAAGAGTACCTAAAACAATCTCCATCAGATATGGGAGGCTGCACCATGCCAAGCTGTCCTTAGGGGCATGAACTCCATGGCAGGCCACCCGTCACTTGCCCAGAGTTACAGACTGGGGAGAAAGCTGCCCGCTGCAGAGGAGCCAGAAGAATGACTCTGGTTGTGGTTTCTGCCTTGGATCCATGAGCAAACCACCGAACCCCTGCGTTACCCACCTGCAAAATGGAGAGGAGCACAATAGTGCCTTCCTCATAGGACTGCTGAGGATCGAAGTAGGCAAAAAACATTCAAAGCACTTGGAGAAGTGTCTCACACATCCTAAGTGCTCAAGTCATAGTAGCTCCTATTATCACAGTTCTCAAGTCCTCTTGAACGGAATAAAATTTCATATTAGATCTTTACCATATAGGAAATTCTATACCTGGCTATTTCCTTCACTAACAGGGTTTCGTCTTTGGCAACTTTTCCTTCTCTTTCTCTCCTTTTAAAATAAATTACTATAAAATACCAACACTTGAATTGCTTCTCTTTAGGAAAATGACAATGGTGCAATAGAAAAGTAGCATGGTCTTGAGGGGAAAACAGAAAACCGAGTGAAGACCTGAATACCAGTTGAGGGCTGTCATCACTAGCTGGCCCAGCCAGGGACTAAGACTAGTGAACCGTGAATTCTGTTCTTTTCCTTAAGTCGCCATTCAAACTAGACTTGACTTCAAAATAGGTGCCCGTAATAAAAATAAAGACAAGTCAAATATGTACTGTCTGAATATTATCTGTAAGAACAAAATATGGGTAAATGAGAACTAAGGTTATTTTCTAGATTATTCACACCAAACTCTGGAAGAGAAAGGATGTTATAATGGCTACCTTAATTCTCAGTAGCGTAGCTCTGAACTTAACTGGCTGACGATAACACCTCGAGTCCTATTTCTCCAACCCATTTTCCCCTCAACAAATTATTTCAACTAATGCGAATTTAAATGATGAAAAGGAAAATGGAAGTGGCTAACTCTACGCTAAAAATCAGAGTTGCCAGTTAACAAGTATCCTGTATCGGACCTTGGTCTAGACACTGGCCATCTTTGATCCACTCTATCACTGAGGTGGTGGGAGAAGGAAGGAAGTCAATTACACTCCGGGAGGAATCAAACATCTTTAAAGCATCCAGTACAGTGCGTGCCATCTAGTCAGTACCCAGCAAAGAGCTATCACTCTTACTATCATGTGCTACCATATCACGCATGAAAGAAATAAAATCTTGAGAAGTTGGTTTTCTTGGGTCATATGGGTAGTAACCCAAGGTATTTGAACCCAAGTTCCTTTGGCACCAAAACTCCACCTTGTTGCCTACAGAACCCCACTTTGCCATCTGCGGTTGAATCTAATGGTACAAAGTTCAATTGGCCGAAAATTCACTTGACACCGAAATTTATTTGTCAAGTCAAAGTCTGAGCCATCTACATAACTGTAACACAGCTGAACAATGGCAAATTATTTTTATATTCGAAAAGAAAATGAACTACGGCCAGCCAGCATGAAATTACTTGTACAGCTTCTTAGTCTACTCAGTTAAAGCTCATTCAAAATAACGTAATTACTCTGTCCTATTTATAAATCTGAATGCTGGGGCGCCTGGGTGGCTCAGTTGGTTAGGCAGTCGACTTCGGCTTGGGTCATGATCTCGCGGTTCATGGGTTCGAGCCCCATGTCGGGCTCTGTGCTGACAGCTCAGAGCCTGGAGCCTGCTTTGGATTCTGTGTCTCCCTCTCTCTCTGCCCCACCCCTACTCGCACTCTGTCTCTCTGCCTCTCAAAAATAAATAAACATTAAAAAAAAAAAATCTGGGGGCCATGATCTCACGGTCTGTGAGTTCGAGCCCCGCGTCGGGCTCTGGGCTGATGGCTCAGAGCCTGGAGCCTGCTTTGGATTCTGTACCTCCCTCTCTCTCTTCCCTTCCCCTGCTCACGCTCTGTCTCCATGTCTCTCAAAAATAAACATTAAAAAAAAAATTTAAAAAAAATCTGAACGCTGCATACATTTTAGTCATCTCATTTGGGCAATCTACTACAGAAGGGTGCACAAATCCTGCACGGAAAAGTTAGTTCTAATACATGTTGCTACTCTCATACAGGATTTGTGACACACAGATTCTTCTGGTGAAATTAGCATGGTAGGGTAATTAATCCTTGAGAAGTTAGGTTGCCTCTGGATATCCTGTCAGTTCACTGGCAAATAAATATAAGTGATATTTATTTATGAACAAACTATTTGAAGAGCCAAACAGGGAAATATTCGCTAAACCAGCATACGGTTAAGAGAGTGATATTGAGCTAAGGTCTTGGGAATAGAAAAAAACCCCCACGATGTTCAGGTGGGGTGAGTTTCTGACAAGAAGAATGAAGTATGGGCTCAACAACTGGCCAGTGAATTTGGTTAATACATAAATAGAAGTACGAGTCATCCACTCATTCAGTGAAAACTTGTCACACCTATCGTTTAGGTGGGCACAAAGGTGGTGTCGGGTAAGGAACACTGATGATGTGGACTGACCATCAGAGGAAAGAAGGAATTCCCACTCACAACTCCTTTTCCTCCATGAAAGGTGCTTTTCCCTGAAAAGTAAGATGTCCGTGGGGTGCCTGGCTAGCTCAGTCGTAAAGCATGTGACTCTTGATCTCCGGGTTATGAGTTCAAGCACCACAACAGGTATAGAGATTACCTAAAAATAAAATCTTTAGGGGTGCCTGGGTGGCTTAGTGGGTGGAGTGTGCAACTCTTTTTTTTTTTTTAATGTTTATTTTTGAGAGAGACAGAGCGCACAAGAGCAGTGGGAGGACAGAGGGAGAGGGAGACACAGAATCTGAAGCCGACTCCAGGCTCTGAGCTGTCAGTACAGAGCTGACATGGGGCTTGAACTCATGAACCATGAGATCAAAACCTGAGCCGAAGTCAGACGCTGAACCGACTGAGCCACTCAGGCGCCCCTGGAGTGTGTGACTCTTGATCGCAGGGTTATAGGTTCAAGCCTCACGTTTGGTGTGGAGATTATTTATATCTTAAAAAAAATAAAATAAAATGTGGCACCTGGGTGGCTCAGTCGGTTGGGCGACTGACTCTTGATTTCGGCTCAACTTATGATCTCATGGTTCATGGGATTGAGTCCTGCATCAGGTCTGTACTAAGAGCTCGGAGCCTGCTTAGGATTCTCTCTCCCCCTCTGTCTCCCCTTGCCCACTCACATGAGCGCTTTCTCTCTCTCTTTTTTTTCCCTCTCTCTCTTTCAAATAAACATTTTTAAAAATATAATAAAATCTGGAAAAAAAAAAAAAGAGTAAGCTATCCCCAGTGAGAAAATAAATACTTCAAATGGCCTTTCCTAAGATCTGGAGAGAAAGGCCATTCAAAAAGGCCATTTGTGGGCACAGGCAGGGAGGAGTATACTTCAGAGGCAAATTATTTTCCTGAAAAGTACAAAGGTCTTGAATTGTTCACAAATATTCTATTCTACCAACACCTTCACCTGGAGAAAGAAAGATCAGGGAAGAAAGATCCTGCTAAACTGAGAGCAGGGGAAAAACTGCCTCATCTGTAAGAGGCTTCTAGGCCAACAGCCCGGCTCATGAATGGATTGGGGGAGGGGTACCCATGAACCACCTGAAATTGTCTGCAAAAGTCTGCATTTGCACCATAGTCTCAAAGGGGCCATGACTCCTATAACTTTAAAAGTGAAAGTTCGGGGCGCCTGGGTGGCTCAATCGGTTGAGCGGCCGACTCAGCTCAGGTCATGATCTCACCGTCTGTGTGTTCCAGCCCCGTGTCAGGCTCTGTGCTGACAGCTCAGAGCCTGGAGCCTGCTTCAGATTCTGTGTCTCCCTCTCTCTTTCTGCCCTTCCCTGCTCACGCTCTGTCTCTCAAAAATAAATAAAACATTAAAAAAATTTTAAAAATAAATAAAAGTCAAAGTTCAAGCAGAAGTGTCACAGATGCAAACTCAAAATCTGACTCTTCTGGCTTACGAGCTGTGTGATCGCCCAGATTAGCAGAGCAAATCACCCAATTTTTCAGAACTTCGATTTCGACATTTTAAAATGGAAAAGATAATGCCTAACTCCATGTGAGGATTAAATGTGATAAGGCACATTAAGCTTCCAGCACAATAATGTTCATCCACCCAGAAGGAGGGCAGCGGAAAGCCACTAAAACTTCTAGTATTTTAAGGAATGAAATCTGAATCTTTATACACCAAGGACAATGACAGGACTTAGTGAGAGGCCCCAAAACACCATCGGTTCCCTATATCCACCATTTCAAAACTCAACTCACAAACCTCCCCACATGAATAAACGCATGCTAATTCCACATGGTCACGACATTTGAGGCAGATTGTTGGTGACAGAGATTCAAGGACATCTCTACTGGCTCTGAAGTAGAAAATACAATACTGGGAGAAAAACATCTCAGGCTATCAGCTCTTAAATTTATTAGAAATTAAATGAAAATGTAATAATACTTCATTTCTCTAAGTAAACAGGTTTCCAAATTCTGCAATTACTTGTGTGATATGTTACTTATGTCAAAATGCAGAACATCTCCATGTTTGTATTCATAATTCCTCTACTTATTTATATAGCTGGTTCTTTTAAGTTTATTGTTATTATTGTTATTATTATTATTATATGGGTAATATTATATTACCCATATAATTAATATTACCCATATTATTAATATATGGGTAATCTCTATACCCAATGTGGGGCTCAAAGCCACAACCCCAAGATCAAGAGTAGCCCGCTCTTCCAACTGAGCCATCCAAGAGCCCCTATCTGGCTAGTTCTTAATTATCTACACTAAATGAGAAAAGTGACAGAAAGTATAAAAATTATAAAAATCCTTGCTCATTTTAATCAGTTTTGGACTTTGGAAAGCTCACTTTATCTAGGTAGAGAGGCCAACTGAAGACTTCTATTTGTTTCAGATGGTCCAAGAGATCTAAGCAAAGATATTTACTGATACTTGTCTAAACAACAATTTTATCTGATTTATAACCTGCATAACTGAATGAATAAATATTCAGTCCAAAAGGCTGAAAAGTTTGCAGGTATTATACTTTTACCCTACACACATTTCAGTTATTTTTAGAGTCCAACCGAAAACAGCTAGTACAGAAGGAAATACGCATGAAATTCTTGAGGTCTACTCAGATAACAGTCAAGATAAGGTCAGTGGATATTTGGAATGCCTAAGACACTAATTTAAAATAAAACACTCTGATGGCCAAGAACACTTTCTAAAGTTGTGCTTGAGAGTAATGGTTTGCATTATATGCTTGATGCCTCCTACATCAACAAATCCCTTAGCTAAAAATTTCCTCATCAGCCAGAAAACATCATGGGAAGAATCTATTCAAAAAAGGCTAACATTCTCTGGATACAGCAGTCTTACCTCAGGGAATCCCTACAACCTGACTCTTTACTGACTGTTTCAGAAGAAGCCCCAAAGTGAAAAAGAAATAAAATTCTAAAGAAAAAGGTGCTTTCCGGGGCGCCTGGGTGGCTCAGTCGGTTAAGCGGCTGACTTTGGCTCAGGTCATGATCTTACAGTCTGTGAGTTTGAGTCCCGCATCGGGCTCTGTGCTGACAGCTCGGAGCCTGGAGCCTGCTTCGGATTCTGTGTCTGCCTCTCTTTCTGCCCTTCCCCTGCTCATGCTCTGTCTCTCTGTCTCTCAAAAATAAATAAATGTTAAAAAAAAAAAAGTAAAAAAAGAAAAAGGTGTTTTCCTACCTGTGTTCAAAGCTTTGTAAATGTTCAACTCTCTCCAGATAATAAAATCATACAGCAAATAAAAGCTGACTTAACTGAGCTGCTATCTATGCTTATCAATGTAAATTCAAAACCAGAACCTTAATTTTATTTATTAAAAAAAAATTTTTTTTAATGTTTTATTCATTTTTGAGAGAGAGAGACAGAGACAGAGAGAAAGACAGAGTGCAAGCAGGGGAGGGGCAGAGAGAAAGGGAGACAGAATCTGAAGCAGGTTCCAGGCTCTGAGCTGTCAGCACAGAGCCCGATGCGGAGCTTGAATCCATGAACCGTGAGATCATGACCGGAGCCCAAGCCAGAAACTGAACTAACTGAGCCACCCCGGTGCCCCAAGAACCTTAATTTTAAACTAAGTAGACATTTATTCAGCAACTAAGTACTGCAAGGTACAAGGCGCTATTTCAGACAATGGTGACATTAACAGTCCTATGCTGATAGAGCTTACATCTAAAGAATAAAACTTATCATATATGTGATGCGCTTCGAATAAAAGTTTTAAAAAATTTTCTGAAGACCTATGATAAACCATTACAGAGTAACCAAATTTCAAAGCCTTTAACTATAATCTTAAAATGAGAGGTCACAGGAAGAACTTGTAAACATTGCTCAATTTCTCACCGGATTCAACGAAATGCTTTGGAGGTAATTTTAACAATGGCTTAGTATTGATCTCAACTTCAAAACTGTAGTTATATAGGTACACCATATATGCAGACAACAATGAGGATCTCCCTTCCCCTATACACACCCAAAACACTCAAAAATAGCCGGAAGAAAACTGCCTTCTAAAATTTAAGTTATAAAACTGAACATAATGTATCATAGCAAAAACACGAAAAAGTTATCTTTAAAAGGCTTCTAGAAGGGGCGCCTGGCTGGCTCAGTTGGCAGAGCACCTGACTCTTGATCTCAGGGTCATGAGTTGGAGCCTCATGTTGGGAGTAGAGATTACTTAATAAATAAAAGCTTTTTTAAAAAAAGCTTCCAGGCTTGAGGCACCTGGCTGGCTCAGTCCCTAGACTATGCAACTCCTGATCTCAGGGCCTCAGTTTGAGCCTCTTAGGCATGAAGATTACTTAAAACAATGACAAAAGTCCCAGGTGTTTTAAGTTACTTCTTTCCTAAGTGGAGACTTAAAATCTTAAAAAAAAAACAAAAAAAAACCACACACACTCCCAACCACGTGGAAATTTAAGTTGAATAAGGCCTTCATGATAAAGGAAGAGATCCTGTACAAGAAATACTAGGGGCGCCTGGGTGGCTCAGTTGGTTAAGCACCCGACTCTTGATTTCAGCTCAGGTCATGATCTCAGGGTTTATGAGTTTGAGCCCTAAATCAGGCTCTAGCTGACTGTGCAGAGCCTGCTTGGAATTCCCTCCCTCTCTCTCTCTCTCTCTCTCTCAAAATAAATAAACTTAAAAAAAAAAAAAAAGAAAGAATAGTAGGCAATGAATCTCATTAAAACCCATGGTAACATGATAAAAATAGGATTATCGAAAATAGAGGGACAAGAGGCAGTGACACTGTACAAATTAATTTCAACTGGCACAGAAAAAGAGGTTCAAATATGATTGCTAAATTACAATGGTACATTAAAATTTTAACAGTCTAGTAATATAAAAAGTGTGATTACCAGGGGCACCTGGGTGACTTAGTCACCCAGCATTGACTCTTTTGATTTCGACTCAGGTCATGATCCCAAGGTTGTGGGATCCAGCCTAACTTAGTGTGGAGCCTGCTTAAGATTCTCTCTCTCCTCCTTTGCCCCCCCTCAAAAAAACATAAATAAATAAAAAACATAAGTTTAAAAAAAAGTGTAATTATCAGTGGCTACTATACTTATTTTTACTATAAGGACATTTTATGAATAAACATTGCTTCTTCCATTTACGTAGAGAACACAAGATGTTAACGAAAGAATTAATCTGGAAGAGAAGCTGATCAGTCACCACGACATGGAAATGGGAGTCATAACAACAGTAACGAAGAGTCACATTTCCCGGGAGTTTCTCGCATACCAAGTCCTGTGCTAAATGTTTCTCATTTAACACCAAATCCTCACAACCACCATCAAGTATATATTACTATTACTGTTATCCCCAATCTACCAATGAAAACCAGTGGACTTGAAAAATACCAAGTCCAAATGTAATTGGACGAAATCGCCTTTTAAAAAATGTTTTTATTGTGGAAGCTTCTGTTTCATTTTCGCATGGTCTTTTTTCAGATAAAACATTTGCATCTGTGTGAACTGTTACGGGTGAAGGAAAGAGATGCATCAAGTGGACAGGATGTCTGACTTACGAGTTACGTGAGGATGTGACGGAGTGCTCGCACCGGATCACAGAGCTGACTGGTCACATAAAGATAGACGGCAGCGCTGGGGTGCGAACTCAAGTTTTTCCGACTCAACTTGCAAATATCGTAAGCACTCTGTTAAAAGCCTTCTCGAGAGACAAATAAAGGCAGTGCCCGCCTAAGCACTGCCCAGAAAGGGTACCCAGACTCAAAGGAACTTGTCTGGTCCCACAAGTCAGTACCATTCTCCTTATGAAGACAGGCAAGGCTTTCAAGGCAGCTTCCTTCTCTGGTCCAGTCCCACCAGCTGGCTCCAGAGGGGCTTGCCTACAGGGAGAACATGGCCTGGCCAGGGAACACACATCCTTGGGGCCCTTGGTGGCTCCCTATCTCATTGTAAACTACTCAATTTGCATCCTGCTTTTACACATCTTTCTCAGTGAGGTGGGGTAACGTGGGTCTTACTCCCTGAGAGGACAGGTCTTCGTTTGTTTGTTTTCCTTTTTTAAGGGCAGGAGAGAGGAGGAGAGGGGAAGAGAGAGAGAATCTTAAGCAGACTCTGCACTCAACATGGAGCCCCGAGTGCAGCTTGATCTCATGATCCTGGGATCACGACCTGAGCCAAAATCAAGAGTCAGACGCTCGACTGACTGAGCCACCCAAGAACCCCAAGACAATAGGTTTTTAAACGGAACCACCTTACTTTAAACTATGCTGATTCCATCGAGGTAACGCTGCCCGTGGGAGTGGTTGTTCCCAGGTGACACCCTCTTGTCCCTGCAGGTCCCTCAAAGCTCTCTAACATATAGCCTCTAAACTGGAAAGAAAGTTTCCCAATTCCCCTTAAATTCTGCAAAGGCTTTCACAGCCTCTCCTGAAAACATGTTATGAAGCTCAGAATGAATGATGGGCAGAGAATTTCAACAGCTCTACGAGGCTGTTGCTATAACGAAGGGCAATATTTTCCTAGGCAACATTTGCCTAATCTTCTACCATTTTTAGAAGTCACCAGCTCAAATATGGTGAATTTAGAAAAAGTTAATCTAAGATCACTAAAGGAAATAAGTACATTAACCTTTCCATTTGTAGTTTCTTAATGTATTATAAAATACAGTATGTAAAATACATAAGTATTATAAAATATCTTAGACATTCAAAAAAATATGAAGACTAACAAACATCATATATCCATGCATCCAGCTTAAGAAATAAAATTCTACAGATACACTTGAAGCCTCTGTGTAGTGTTCTAATGGTATTATTGTGTAGCCCTTGTAATTGTCATTATAGAAGTAAAATAACTAAGTAAATACTTTTTCTCTCCCGAATTACATTTGGTGAGTAGCAGAGCTTATTAGCCAAATCTATACACTATAATTCTGAGTCCATTTGATGGGAGAATAGCGCCAGCTAACAAACACCCACAGCTCGTGGTAAGAATCTCGTAAGTGATGTATGGACACAAAGTCAGAACAGGTGTCACTCTGACTCAGAGTCTTTCTGAAGGGTCATTCGGTCATTCGGTAAGATTAGGCCTGGGGCTTGAGCCATCTGTTTATAGGCTACAGAGCAGAGCTTCTTCAGAAAGGAAGAGTTTGTTGTACAAACTAACTTCCTAACCATGACTGTCATTAAATGTTGGAAATGCTGGGACAGTCTATCCAAGGGCAAGACCTTTCCTAGGGTCCATGCCCGTTTCCTCTCAAATGCCTCTACTCTTTTGTTAAAATTAGGCTCCTTATGTACCCACAGCTGTATGAAGAAGTTGCTTGCTCCGGAGTATGGCAACCTCAGACAAGCGATGGTCATTTCTCTGGACTTCTTGACTAACAGAGAAGGAAACCAACGCCTGTGGGTTCAGTTCAGCCTGTTTTTATTGAGCGCATTCCATGCCTGGTACGCTGGGTACAAAAATAAATTAACCACAGTTCCTCAAGAAGTTGATTCTACAGTGGGTGTACGCAGACCTGGTGCATGAGGAAGAAGTGACAGGAAAAAAGAATCGAAATTTTAAAAAAGGAAAAACAGGGTGAAGGAGGTAAAAGTATATATAATAAATGTAAGCAAGCAGGGCTGGTCACTGAGGCCGGCTCTCCTGGTTTACTTTCTCCTTCTTGAGCTGCTCCATTTCGTCTTCTACCTATGGCTCTGCCTCCTCTATTCAACCCCGAAGGGTCTACTAAGTCCTCTCGTTCTGTCCTAGATGGGCTCACGCTCTCCCAGCTTTGATGAACGGACCTCGGCTAAGATTCCCAAATCTCTTCCTCGCAGCTGAGCTCCAAGCCCGCACATGCCTCTCCCAGCTCAACATCTCCAACGAGCATCTCTCTCTCTCTTTTTTTTATTTTTTAATTTACATCCAAGTTAGTTAGTATGTAGTGCAATAATGATTTCAGAAGTAGAATCCGCTGATTCATCCCCTAAGTATAACACCCAGTGCTCATCCCAACAAGTGTCTTCCCCAATGCCTCTTGCCCATTTAGCCATCTCCCCACCCACAACCCCTCCAGCAACCCTGTTCCTTCTCTATTTTTAAGAGTCTCTTGCGTTTTTTGTCCCCCTCCCTGTTTTTGTATTATTTTTGCTTTCCTTCCCGTAGGTTCATCTGTTTTGTATCTTAAATTCCACATACGACTGAAGTCATATGATATTTGTCTTTCTCTGACTAATTTCGCTTAGCAACCAACTGGTGTCTCTAACTTAGCACTTCCAGAAGTGATCTTACCACACACCTCTCCTTATCCCCTTTCAAATCTGCTCTTCCTTTCATGATTCCTCTCTCAGTTACAGCCTCCAACGTCCAGTGGAAACTTGAGTATCAACCTGGACCCCCGGCTAGCCCTTCTCCACACTTGGTAGGTAGGTCCTGAGAATCTCCAGATTCTACCCACTTCTCTCCATCCCCATCCAAATCCAAGTGACTACCATCTGCACCGCAGCTACTCCCTTCTACTCATTCTCTGGAGGGCCCACCCTTCACAAAAACAATCATACCAAATCCCTGCTTAAAAGCCTTCACTCATGGGGCATCTGGCTGGCTCAGAGGGCATGCGACTCTTGATCTTGGGATCGTGAGTTCAAGCCCCATGTTGGGTGTAGAGGTTACTTAAAAATACATACATACATACATAAAATACTTCACTAACTGCCGTACTACTTACGGGTAGAAAACCTGCCTCATGCCTTTGGCCTGCAGTTCCTTTGTTGGAGTCTAGCCCAGCCTTTTACGGCCCTGGACAGTCCCCTTTCATCTGCTGCCTCTCCCTATTGTCTACAGCACCCTCTACTTGCCCCAGCGAAGCATGGATCAGCCTATTTTCTTACTCTATCAACACTAGGGTGAACTCCAGTATACATCCCCAAGGCACCAGAGAGGTCTTTTCTATCGACCAATCAAATGATTCTGAATAATCACCAGGAGGACAGTTTATTGCTTCCGAACTTTTTATGAACTACAACAATGGGATTCCCAGTTAGGAATATAACCTGGGAGTTTACATGGAATAACCGGTTTCTGCGTCCTCTTTTTACCCCCGAACCAAGCAACCAAAGAGCTATCAGCACAGAGCCTGACATGGGGCCTGAACCCACTAGCTGTGAGATCAATATCTGAACAGAAGTCAGATACTTAACCCAGGTACCCATTATTTATTTTTAATGTTTTATTTATTTCTTGAGAGAGAGAGAGAACAGGGGAGGGGCAGAGAGAGAGGAGGACAAAGGATCGGAAGCAGACTCCACATTGACAGGCTAAAAGCAGCAAGCCAGATGCTGGGCTTGAACTCCCGAACTGCGAGATCACAACCTGAGCCAAAGTCGGATGCTCAACCAACTGAGCCACCCAGGCGCCCCACACAGCATTTTAAATTTGAGACATGATGTGGATATTTGAGGACTCCACAACTTCCTACAGACGAGATTAGCGGTTTCCTGGGCAAACCTCCCTATGATAACTATAACAGACTATTATTAGAGCTTTGGCTTTGGGGGCGCCTGGCAGGCTTAGTTGGAAGAACACGCTGACTCTTGATCCTGAGGTTGTGGGTTCCAGCCCCACACTGGGTGTAGAGATTACTAAAGAAATAAATACGGGGTGCCTGGGTGACTCAGTTGGTTTAGCAGCCGACTTCAGCTCAGGTCATGATCTCATGGTTTGGTGAGTTCAAGCCCCACATCCGGCTCTGTGCTGACAACTCAGAGCCCGGAGCCTGCTCCGATTCTGTGTTTCCTTCTCTCTCTGCCCCTCCCCTGCTTGCACTCTCTCTCTGTTTCTCTCTAAAATAAATAAACATTAAAAAAAATTAAAAATAAAAAGAAATAAACTTAGAAAAAAATAAAGTTAAAAAAAAAAAGAGCTTTGACTTTATTTGCACTTTAAATCACACAACCACTGTGAGAATTAGGCACCAATGTTATCTCCATAGTTCAGATGAGGGAACTAGGGCCCAGAGAGGGCACATAACTCATCCAAGGTTAAACAACCAGTTGGTGGGGAAACCAGAATTCAAACTCAGGCAATATGTGTTTATAATCATGGCATGGCCGGCGCAAAACACTCAACGGATGTCAAATGAATGAAGTCAGTAAAGAGTACTAGATCAGGACGGCCCATTTGAGGTATTAGAAAACAGGCACTTGAAAAATCCTAAATGTATTCCTAATCTGATTTTGGACTGCATTTTGAGGGAACAAATACAAGTACTTTGAAAACTCAGGCGCTGTTAATTATCTTATGGGGCACACTCAAAAAAAGGCCTTTTGCTCTGTATCTATTCCTTCCTCACAGGGAGGGCAGGGGGCTCGGACATCAAGGCCAGGGAGATACTTTGAGATCAGAGCCAGCAAGCACTAAAATGGGAAAGAAGGCGCAAAGCCAGGTAGAGAAGCCTGCAATCTTTGGGGGGGGTGGGGCGGAGGGTAGTTGCTCACCTCCCGCAGCTCCAGTCTTTGGGCCACAGCCTCCAGGCTCTCCTGGCCGGTGCTCTCCACGGACAGCGTGAACTCCACAAACTCGTTATTGAGCAGCTGGATCCGGGCAACCAGGCAGCTCTTGCTGGACACCGTGTAGCGCCGGGTGCGTTTTAGTTTCAATCCAAATGGCAGTGGCATCTTCTTCTCCCTTCGAGCGTGGAGAGGTTGAAGATGGAAAAGCACCGCCCCACCCCGGCGGAGGTGACGGCGGGAGAAAGCGATCCTCTCCTGACCGCGGGAGCACTGGGTAGTCTCCGGCTGCTCACCCAGCAGCGGCTGCCGCCATCAAAAAGCAACGGACTCCCCAAAGGCCGGGCGAAGAGAGCATCCGCGCCAGTGCTGAGGAAAGAGGAACACCAGTGACACAGGCAACAGCAACTTCTGAACTGAGTTTTTACAAAAATACAAATCGATAAGGTTGCATTCAAAGAATAAGCTTTCCCTCTCTTCTGGAAAAAGATGGCAAGAACAGGATCTAGGAGGCAGTGAGGAAGTTTATCATCACTCCGCGTTAGCCCCTAGGTCAGACTCCACCCCTCATTCAATCCTACAAATAGTGATAACCGCCTACAGCTATCTTCAGGATTAAATGAGATAATGGTTGGCACTAAAATGCCGCCAAAATTAGTAGCCCGCATTAAGTGGCTCTAGGTTAAATTTTTTTTTTTTTTTTTAATAATCAACATTTGGGCTCCCACCCCCCAACCACACGAGGTCAGGGTTCTTTTAGCCCTTAAAGTAGATAACTGCAAAACACCTCCAAAATCGCTACGTAAAAGTCTAAATCCCACTGGACAAATTAACCCTGAACCCAAATGGCAGGAATAATCTCCTATAACATATGGCAGCCTCGAGGTTGAAGCCAGGTGAAACGCTTAACAAGAAATGTAAGGCCGTTTGTGATTTATGAACATTTACGTCACCGAACTGATTTATAAACAAGGCAAAGACCCTACAGATGCTTGTTATCCGATGACCACCAGAAGCTTAGAAATTCTGAAAAGGGTGGCCCCGGCTTCCCTCTGGATGGGGACGCCTAAAGAGGCGGTGAGCCTTCACCTAAGCGGGACCTCGGCCCAGAAGCCGAGGCAGGCGAGGCCTTAAACGCCATTCTGAATTAACAAGTGGCAGACGCGGCTCAGCAAGCCCATGAGGCCGGGCACTAGCGGAGAACTGAGCCTCGGTCTCTCCCCGCGACCTCCTGCGGCAAAGCAGGCGACGTTGCCTGGCCAACGCGCAGCCTCAGAAGCTCCGGAACTCTCCATCTGCGGCCACGTTTCCGGACGGACGCACTAGGAAAGGACCGGCCCCGCAGCTCCCGGAGGGAACGTTTAAAGAACCCAGCTCGAGCCCCACTGGAGTTTGGAGAAGTCTGGGTGGGGTCCGTATGCTGCCCGATTTGGAGCCTCAGGACACCACCCCCACCCCCACCCCCCTAACGCGATTTAAAGTGTTTTTAAACACACCTGTTGATGGTAACTCCTGGGCTGGAGCAAACTGATCGCAAGCGGCGGCTGGGGCGTTTTCCCCCTAAAGGAGTCAACAAAATCCCGGGACGGTTCCCACCCATTGTTTTCTTCTGAGTGGAGACGCCCCCGAGGACGAAAACGCTTAGCTCGGCCGCAGCTCGCAACCCTGAACTTGGGCGGGGAACCACGCGGAGGGGCAAGGTCCGCCCCCAGTCCTCTCGTCTGGGAGACACAGAACCCAGGCCTCGAAAGACGCGGCTTTCTCAGCTTCACACTGGGATGGGCTGAACTGGGACTGGATCCCAGATTCCTCATTCCCAGTCCTCTGCTCTCTTCCTTTCCTGACTGCGTCTCGGTTTCAGAGGTGATGGGCACACGGGGCTGGGTATGGCAGAGCTAGAGAACAGGGTTTAGCTATTTCACTAGGCTTTGCCAAAGTTAACATTTAGAATTCCATTCCACAAAAGTGTATTGCCTCTCGGAGTACAAGGCAGTGTAGTGGACAGTGAGAGAAATCTAAGACAACCCTAAGCCGTCGCTGCCCTTAAGGAGATTACACGCATGCTATAATTATATACATGTCTGTATCTCTGGTAAGGACCGAGCCACGGTTTTCTCTGTTTTGTTTTCTGTTGTTTGTTGCTTTGGTTTGGTTTTTGTCTTTGAATTCTGGTTATGCCCAGGTAGTCAAAAACTAACAGTTAAAAACAAGAAATAGAGGAAAAAGGGCAAAGGAAAAAAACTGGGACTACTACACGAAGTGCTGTTTTAAACAACAGCATTTTTGCCAAATACATTCTATAGGTAAAAGCACCATATTAAGGGGGGGGATACAAATATAAAAAGATATGGTCTCCACATGCAGTTTTCAATGCATGAGGCAAAATGAAAAAAAAATCAAGAAATGAAATTTTAAATATTAAACGTTTAACTAAAAAACTGCCTGATGGGCCAGCAGTGTTTGTATAATACAACTTTTTAAAAAAGGTTAGATGTACATAACATACCACATATACTACTATAAATACCTTTCGTGAGATGAAGTGGTGTATTTCAATTTTATATACAAATTATGGTAACTGAAAGTAAGACATATTAAGTAGTGTGATGAAGAGACAAGATATTGCATATGTACAGAGGAAAGGTGAGTGTTTTTATTAAGAGTGCTCAAATACTAGACTCTTCATTACAAAGACCTATGCCTTGAAGACAGTAGATGTTACTGTATATAACTTAATTATTAACTTAAAGCTCTGATTAAGGAGATGCAGAGTAAAACTTTCAGTTGTCTCTGAGATTTGAAATGTACAGCATCAGAGATAAAAGCCAATGTTCTTTATTTTGGTAGATGTTATAATTGAAAAAGTTGAGGAGTCAAGATGGGTGTGGATGTGGATGTCAGGTACATTTTTCCCCAAGATCTATCCGCAAGAATAGCTTGCCTTTCGCTTATTTATAGAAAACCTACTATGTTAAAATAATACTGTGTAATAATTTAGAAAATTATCAGTAATTAACACATTTTAATTTTCAGTTACATATAGTATTCACTAGCAAATGGAGTAGAAATATAAGTTGCTTTTGGGGGCTTTCAGGTGTAAAATAATATGCAGTAATTTGACAGGTCTGGAATTGTAACTTCTCTACTAAACAAATAATTTATAATTCGTTATTGATGGACAAACTAGGAAATACTTTCTCTACAAAACCATTCTGTTATGTAATAATGGCTACATACTAAATTCTTTTCCACTTTCAAAAGGCAGTCTGAGATATTTGTGAATTCATTTTAATGTTTTCACATCCTCTTTCAACAATTTTTCAAATACACTGTCAACTCTGAATACTGTCGTTTCCACCCTTGCTGCTAAGATCCTCCCCACATGTAATTTTGCCAATGATACTTTAAAATAATCACTAAGATTAAATGACATCTTTAGAATAATACATAAATCTACAGCATTAAATCAAACATGTTTCGCACGGACTTATGCGTAGATACTCGAGAATACAATATCCTAGAAACAAAACAGACAGCTATTATCAGAGTAAAATTAGTGTCATATCTCGCAAAGTTTAAAAAAAAATCTGTCAGCAACTAATTAGGCATACAGCGGTTGTCACTTAAAGCACACGGAGTGTTCTGAATGTTTGCGAGTACGCTATTATTATAAGGCTTTCTCAGCAAAAAAGAAAATAAGACGCGTATGCCAAGAGCAAGCCAATCTAATCAGGATTTACAGAAATCACAAGTTGGAATTTGCAGACCCAAGAATTCTTTTTTCCAGAGTAAACACTCTACTCCAAAAACAAGTTATCACCAAACAATCCTTCTCTACTCGTCTTCTCGCCAAAATTACCCGGCAAATTTCGCACTTCATATTCTGAGAGGCACAAATATGCCTAAGACTTTTAAAACCTTGATCCAGCATTTAGCCGCAACAGTCAGCCGAGTTCAGGATAGAAGTTCAAAACCCCCTTTAGAAATGAGCCCAACTAGATCACGGAGAACCTGGAAAAGCAAGACTTTTCTCTTTGTTACGCTCCTGCGAGGCATCTGGGAGCCGGGACCCATCCTCCGGGACTCCAGGGCTGGCCGACGCGCTCCGGGGTCCCCGCTTGCGGACACACCCCACCGCTCGGCCCCAGCGCCCGCCCGCCCGCCGGCCGGGGCCCCGCGCCCTCACCTGCTCCCGCTCCCGCATCCTCAGGGCCGCGCGCCCGGCTCAGCGGCCCGCCTCCCGGGGTCCCGCCGCGCGGCAGCCGCAGCCGCGCCCGCACGCCAGCCCGCGCCGCGGCGCGCTCATGGGGCTCGCGCGCCTCACTTCCTGTCTCCAAAACCTCGGCCCGCAGACCATTCCCCTGGGCAGAGTCCGGCGGCGGCGACGGGAGAGGCCTGGAGGTGGGACTGGCCGGCCGGGAGCGCCGCACAAAGGAACCAGGCGAGGGTCGGGGCGGCGGGAGGACGGACGGACGGAGGCGCACGGGACGCGCGGCCGGAGCTGCGGAGCGGCCGGGGCCCGGCGTCCCTCCTCCCTGGGCCCGGCGGGCGGGCGGATCTGGGGAGGCGGCGGCGGCCCGTGACCTCAGAGAGTTGGAATGCGGGTGGCGGGGCGCGGGGGAGGTGCGGACAGCTGCGCCCGGCCGCCGGGGAGGGGGCGCGCCGCTGCTTTTTTTAATCATATGACCGCTTATTTTAAGAGTTGCCAAATAAAGCAAGTCTTTAAATAAAAATGAGGGGAGGGGGATATTATTTCGGTTGCAGGTAAAGGGTTTTACTCCTTTGTGGTTAGGTGGTCTGTAATAAGTTGTAATTGCTGGAGTTATCCGTTTACTGTTGTACATTTTCGAAAACGATTCAAATATTCTATTTCTTCTTTCCATGCTTACGTCTAAAGATATACCCCATAAAAAAGGAAAAACACTGAATTCAGTACTGGACGGAAAAGTCTCCTCCCTGCACCCCTCCCCCCAAATAAAAGGTTGATAAGGTCTCAAATAACCTCTCAGCCTCCCAAAGAGCTGTGTATGCAGTATAGACTAAAGCTATTAAGGATGGAGACTCCATGGTCAAGTTGTCTAGGTTCAAATCTCAGCGCCAACACTTTCTAGCTGGGTAACCTTGTGCAAATTTAGTAACCTCTCTGTGCCTGCTTCCTTTCCTCTAAAGGGAGAATGATAATAATCACTGTCTGGTAACTTGTATAAAATACATGTGAAGTGTTTCATTTAACCCTCGGCCCTATTAGCAGTGCTTATTATTACACAATACTGTATTTTTACACTGCATTATTATACTGTATTACAACCCTTAAGCGGAGGAACGGAACTGTGTGACCCTGACACCCTCACAGTAGAGTTGTTGGATCTTTACTTGACACGTGGCTTGAGTGATTGGAGCAGGGAAGCTTTTCTTATGTACATGTTAATTTAAATGATTTTTTTTTTTTTTAAATTTTTATGTCTCGGCCCAACTTGGGACTCGAAGTCACAACCCTGAGATTAAGAGTTGCACCGCCACTGACAGTGCCAGCCAGGTGCCCCTAAATGATTTTTTTTTTTTTAATAGTGTTGTTTCTGGAAAGTTTTTTGAGTTACATTTTATTTAACTCTCATTTTCTTCAACAATTAGCAGACACTTAATGAGTACTTACTATGCCGAAGTCATGGTCCCTGCACACAGGAGACTCCTGGTCTAGTGGAAGATGAAAACACCTACACATCACAAGTACATCACAGAGGGATAAGTGCTGTGAGAGAACAAAGCCTGGGCGAGTTTCAAGGCTGGTGATGCAGCTAAAAGCAAGTAAGAGGACCTGTGTTTCTAATGGAAGATTGAATTAATTCTCTTTTGTCATTGATGTTTCAACAGGACACCATGAGGGGGTCAAGTTGTGTGTGAGGAAAGAAAAGAGCTTAGGCTCCTAAGCTAGAAAAATTGGAATTATGTGAAATTCTAATACCCCTCTCCTCTCCAGCCTACCATCAAGACCTGATATTTCCTCCTTTGTAATGTCTCATGATTTCTTCTTTCTTCTCTGTCCCCCAATTCTAAACCAGAACCCCCGTCATTTTACTTCCGGATTATTGCAGCGAGGGTGGTCTTGCACCTGGTTTCTCAGTTCTGTCTGCTTTACATGCTAATACCAAGCTTACCTCTCCCTTGGGTTTATCACTCCCAGTGGACCCCCAAGGCTAGCTTTTCTGCCCATCCTTTTGGGCCTTTCTAAGCTGGTCCTAGCCTCTCTGGCCATCCTTAATTTCTCTCTTCCCCCTGAATTCCCCAGTCAAGTGTTTCTCCTGACCCATAGCACCTCCTGCCCCGCCCCCCCCCTTTCATTTGTCTGAGCCTTTCCTTTCTCTCAAAGCCCCAATTCGAGGCTCTCTGATTCCAAGACAACTTTCTGGCCATCCCATTCCACAGTGATCTCCACACTTGGCAAGAACTTTAAAAACTGTTGCATGAAGGCTTCTTTTATATCTCCTAGAATTCCTAGGACACAACTGGCAGAGAGTAGGCACTAAATAAAAACGTGTTAATTGAATCGGGAAGAAAATAAAAGAATTTTAAAAATAGAAAATGATCATAAAACCCAAGCAATCTTAGACAACAGATCTGAACTTTCTCCCTCACATACCACAAGTGTCATTTGCCCTCCACTATTTAAACTCTATTTTCCCTCAACCATGTTAATTTGACAGTAACACCCCCATGGTAAGCCATATAAATAGCCCCTTTAAAGTGTCAGAGGTGAAATTATTACTGGTTTATCTTTGTCTGAAAGGAAGTGAAGTAATTTGTATGGTTCAACCCCAAAAGATACAAAAAGGTATAAGTAAAAAGTCTCCTTTCCACCCTGCCTGCCAGACACCCAGCTCTCCTCCTGATACTAATGCGTGTTACCATAACCTTACGGATATATCTAGAGATATTCTGTAGATAAATAAGCTATTACAGATCTGCATTTTTACCTCCTGTTACCCAGAAAGTGACATCTTATGAATACTTACCCACGTGAAGATAATTCTTATTAAATTAAAATTTAAGGGGTGCATGGCTGGCTCAGTCATTTGTAGAGCATGCAACTCGATCTGTGGATTGTAAATTTGAGCCCCACGTTGGGTGAAGTATTAACTTAAAAATACAATCTTTTAAAAGATAAAATTTAAAAAGAAAGTCCTGTACTAAAAAGATACTCCGCAGGGGCGCCTGGGTGGCTCAGTTGGTTAAGCGGCCAACTTCAGCTCAGGTCATGATCTCACAGTCTGTGAGTTCGAGCCCCGCATTGGGCTCTGTGCTGACGGCTCAAAGCCTGGAGCCTGCTTCAGATTCTGTGTCTTCCTCTCTGCCCTTCCCTTGCTCATGCTCTGTCTCTATGTCTCTCAAAAATAAATAAAAACGTTAAAAAAATAAAAAGATACTCCATTTTTGGTGGTCCATTGACGAATATTTTCTTAGGAGTTAAGAAATTAATCTGCTTCGGTAGCTTGGTGAGTATCTACCATACCTCACTGTGTAAACTACCATCTTCTGCAGAACTCTAAACTGAATGAATGCCTTCCTCCTCTCACCACATAGAGAGAATGATTCCTGTAGCGGGAGCCGCAGCCAGAAAGGTGAAATCTCCTTTGGTCCGAAACCTCACTGTGTGCTTTGCCGACCACATTCAGCACTTCATGAGGTGCAGCAACTTTTCAACCGCAAAAGTACGAGAGTATACAGAGCATAGATGCCCTTGGATTTTAGGGAAAGGATGGTACCGGCAGTCTGTTTGTTCCAATGGACAAGAAAACGGAAAAAGGTCTATCAGCCTCAGTAGCAAAAGTGGCCGCTGTGACTGAAATTCCCCACACTTTGGGCTGTTGATCCAAGGGCAGACATACCACGTGATATTCACTATTGAAAAACTTGTACTCATCCTGCATTTATTCCAAGCCAGAGGCCACAAAAAGAAAGATAAATAAGACACACAACTCTGTCTTCAAAGTCTTAGGCGTGCACACACACACACACACACACACACATATACATTCCAGTATAATATATATGTGTGTGTGTACATATATGTATTATAGTAGGGGAATATACCAATGAGAATATATTTTAGGGGTGCCTGGGTGGCTCAGTCCATCGAGCGTCCGACTTTGGCTCAGGTCATTATCTCACGGTCCTTGAGTTCAAGTCCCACATCAGGGTCACTGCTGTCAGTGAGGAGTCTGCTTTATCTGCTGTCCCCTATCTCTGTCCCTCCCCGACTAGTGCTTGCACGCATGCTGTCTCTCTCTCAAAACTAAAGAAAACTTTAAAAGAAGAAGAGTATATATTTAAAGTGGGGTGGTAATGTCTGTTTTAACACTATGGTCAACTTCTGGCTGAGTCTGGAAGGACAAAAAAGCTCACTAAGAACTCAAGAGAAAAGAAGAGAAAAAAGCATTCCAAACTGAAGGAAACCGCCCCGAGCCCTGACCTGTGCTCCCCCCGCCCCATGTACACACTTGCAGAGGATGTGCGCGTGCAACATCCAGGTGGATTGCTACCCCAAGAGGAGGCTGGGGATGCTAGGAAACCAGTGTCCGAGAACTCAGCGTCCATGGATTTGGGCTTAGTGCTCAGGCCCCTCTGATTTCAAAACCAAAGCACTTTTTAATTATCTTCTTTCTTTGAAAGACAGCCCAGAACCCTCTCAGGCTGCATTGCGGTTTGTTGAAATCTAGTCCTCGTTCTATCCCCTAGAGCAAAATATATCATTCCTCCTGAAACGGAGAGCCCTTGCGTGCCAGAAAAGGATTTTCTTGGTCCAGCTTAGTCTTTTTCAAGCGAAATAAATACCCTTTGTTCATTTCACGGTTTATTTCTGGCCATCATCGTGATCGTTTTCCTCTGGATGTGATGTGGTTTATGAAGCTGCATCTTACAGGGAAGCACCTCGAACAGTGATGGACCACTGAACACCATCGGTTTAGCGAGGTTGTCCCCTGTGATCAAGACCCTGTAACTCCTGAGGTCTAAATGTGTGAATTTTTTTTTCTTTTTAAAGCAAGCTCTAGGTCCAAGCCCAGGCTTGAACTCACAATCCTGAGATCAAGAGTCACACACTCTACTGACTAAGCCAGCCAGACACCCCCTACTTTTTTTTTTTTTAAGTAAAAGCATTTGTTTTCACTTTCTTTATTATTATAAACGTGTGAATTCTTAAGCAGCTGGCAAATCTCTTCCTCCGTACCTTTAAATAGATTGTCTTGAAAGTTAACTCATATTGGAATTTATTTTATTTTATTTATTTTATTTTATTTTAATGTTTATTTATTTTGAGAGAAAGAGAGAGACAGCAGGGGAGGGAGAGAGAGAGATGGAGAAAGAGAATCCCAGGCAGGCTCCACACCATTAGTGCTGAGCCCAACTCAGGGCTCCATCCCATGACTGAGATCATGACCTGAACTGAAATCAAGAGTTGGACACTTAGCCATCTGAATCACCCAGGCGCCTCTTGAATACATTTTGATAAAAATTTCCCTATCCTAAATACATTTTAATGAAAACATTCTCTCTTCTTTGTAAAATGTTCTTTCAGTATTATCTAAATATTGACTATGGGTTTTGTAACCAGTAATGGATCCAAAATCCTGTTTTCCTTCTTAGCTCTGAAATAATGGGTAAAGAAGTGAAATAATGTACTATCCTTTGGATCGTGTCACGAAAGCAGGGACTCAGTTTTGATCACGTCTGTGCTCTGGCTTCCAGCACAGTGTCTGGCTCTGATAAGGGATTTAATTTTTAATCAACACAGTGCTGCTGTGAGCCAAGCATGGTTCAGAATGCTTCCCAAACATTAACTTATTTCACCCGAATGACCCTATGAAGGAAAACTGCTATCATGCTATGTCACAGATGAGGAAACTGAGGCACAGAGAGGATAAGCAACTTGCTAAGGCATTGGAGGGAGTAGCAGGGCTAAGTATTCAAACCTAGACAGTCTGGCTCCGGTGTGCCTGTTCTCAGTCACTCTGCTCCGCTGCTCCTCATCAATGTTGGATGAGTGCACGATCATTGGATTAATCCATGAGGAATGCTTTTGTTAATTTAGGTAGTTAATTTATTTTATCCTACAAATATTTGATAGCCAAAGTATTTTACAAATAACCTATAAATATTTGCTTCTTATGTGTCTAGCATCCTGAAAGAGATTTTGGAGAAATGCAGAACTAAAAGAGTTTGTAATTTTGTTAGAGAGGACGAACACACAATTAATATTACAGAGAGCATATTAAGTGTCATACTAGTGTCTCCCACATAGATGCTATAGGAGTTCAGAAGAAAAAAATTATATCAGATAAAGGGCCATGTGGCAGACAGATCCTAGATGGCCCCATAATTCCTGCCCCTACTGCTCACACCTTGTATAATTCCCTCCCCTGGAGTGTGGGTAGCACCTGTCACTTGCTTTTAGTTCATGAATATGGCAAAAGATAAAGTAAAATAATTAGGGATTTTGCAGATGTAATGAGGCCCTAAATCACTTGATTTTGGGGTCAGGACTTGGGTGGCCCCTGTCACTAAATTAAGTGAAAGCCCTTAGAAGAGGAGCTGGGCCTTCCCTGAGCTGAGAGACTGTCTTGGAGGACTTAAGTAGCCAGACATGACTACTTACACATGACAAGGAACTGTGGGCAACCTCTAAGGCCTGAGTGCGGCCTCAAGATAACTGCTAGGAAAAAGCTGGGGCCCTCGCTCATAAAGTTGCAAGGGAATTAATTCTTCTAACAACACCAGCAAGCTTAAAAGTGGAGTTTTCCTCTGGAGCACCTGAATGCCTTAGTTGGTTAAGTGTCCCACTCTCGGTTTCCGCTCAGGTCGTGATCTCATGGTTTTATGGGTTCGAGCCCCACATCAGGCTCTGGGCTGGCAGCGCAGGGCTTGCTTGGGATTCTCTCTCCCTCTCTCTCTCTGTGCCTCCCCCACTCATGCTGCCTCTGTCTCTCTCAAATACACACAAAAAACTTAGAAAAGTCAAGCCTCCAGATGAGAACACAGCGTCACTGGCCCCTTACCTCCAGCCCTGTGAGAACCGCCCAGAGGACTCAGTAAAGCTGTGCCCAGATTTCTGACTCAAGAAAACCGTGAGATAATAAACACGTGTGTTTAAGCAGCTAAGTTTAATGTGGTCATTTGTTACTTAGCAATGGATAACTAATAAAATAAATCTTGACCACTTCAGATTTAGTGGCTATGGGGGAGAAGGGAGACCTTGCTTTGTGCTTACTATAATTACAAGATTTTTGTGATCATGAACAGGGAGAAATGAAGCTGCTATTGATAGAAACAGGGCCATCGGGAGTAGAAACCAATCTGAGCAGGGGACGGGAAAGATCAGGAAGACGTCTTCAGTTTTGATGTGCTCATTTTAGGGGAAATACAAATGCCTAAAGTCATCAGGAATTTGGGAGTGGTTTATGGGAGAACTCAGGGCTGACAGAAAATTTGTTATTTTCAGCATAAGGGTGACAACTGAAATCTTGATAATAGTTTTCTAAGGCAGGGGCTTCAGAAAGGAGCAGAAGGGTAGGGATAGATCTTGGGGAAGATCCACTGGTGGGCCTGGGAGAAAGAAAGCAGAACCAGACGCAAGGGAGCCAGTAGTTGTGGAGTCATTAGAAAGGACTGTGATTGATTGGTTCTGTTGCGGTGGACATTCCTTTGCCTCCAAGTGTAATTATAATGCAACGGCTAGAAGACAGTCTATTTTATTTACAGGTAGGAAAACTAAGGACTCAAAGCTTTAAATTATCTAGACCAATATCACACTAAAAGCAAGTGAATGCTGGATTCTAACTCAGATATCACCCCAAAGCCAGGGAACTTTCCGCTGCGCATTTAATTCATTCTCATTTCCCAAAAGAGGTTAAAATGAGTAAATGGGGGCAAGAAAACAGGGAGAGTTCTCCAGGTGAGGAGAGAGGGGCAGAGAGAAGCCTAACACATCTTCACGCCGCTGCTCTCCTTGCCGCCAGCAGAGGTCACTCGAACACAGACTCTCGGGGCCCAGGTGCGCGCAGGCGCACGCGCAGGCGCGCTCGACTCCGCTCACCCCGGCGCGCCGGGCCGGTGGGGGCGGGTCACGCAGAGCGCGCGGCCGGGAGCGGCGCTGGCGGCTGCGGCGGCGGAGCTGCGGGCCGGGAGCCGGCGCGGGTCTCTGGGGAAACGAAGCGCCGCGCAGGGCTGAGCCCGCCGCACGCCGTGGAGCCGTGGAGCCATGGAGATCGGCACCGAGATTAGCCGCAAGATCCGGGTGAGGCCCGCGTCGGGCGGGGACGGGAAGCCGGGCCTCGGCCGGGCAGGCGAGCGCGCGGTTGTCAGGAGTAACGGGGACTATGGGCCCGGCCTGGACGCCGCGGCCTAGTCGCCGCCGGGGGCTCTGGACAGGGCCGTGGGGCCGACGAACTGCTTCTCCTCGGCCTGGGCGCAGAGGCGGCCTTGGAGAGCGCTGCGGGCGAGCGGGGCCCTGGCTGGAGAAAGCCGCCGGGAGCGGAAGGAGGCGTGGAGGGCCGGGCGGGAGGCGCGCTCGGCCGAGGCTGGAGCGGGGGAGCCGCGGGGACGGGGGAGGGGGCCTGGGCGCCTCCCCACCCCCACCTGGGCGCCGAGGGGCGGGAGGTGCGCGCAGCCGCCGAGTTGCCTCTGCGTTATGGAGCCCGGCAGATTTCCTCCGTTCTCACTCGCACGCTTGTCTTTTTTTTCCTCCCCTTCAGAGTGCCATTAAGGGGAAATTGCAAGAATTAGGAGCTTATGTTGGTAAGTTTTTTGTTTTTGGCCTAGTAGAATTTAGAGTTTGCTGCTAATTGAATTTTAATGAATGCATTTCCCCCCACCGTACTTTTGACTTGGGAGAGATCCCGTTTCAAATCCGGTACTCCCCGGTTACTTCTTTTACTCACTGTCTTTTCTTGAAGGCTCTATATGCAACCTTGGTTTTTGTTTTTATTTTTTCCCCCCAAGATCTGATTCTTACTTTGTTTTTCCTGTTTTCCTTCCTTTCTTTTGATCTTGTTTCAGAACTTTTATTTTGCACATGAATGTTCTCTGACGTTTGCCTCTGTCACAGGTTCAGTGCGTTTTATTTCAGATCTCTTTCTTTTTTCCTGTCCCTTTTTCTCTCACCGCCTACAATGATGCGTTCTTTCTCTTTATTCTTTTATGATTTATAATTTGGGTGTTTACTCTGGGTCAGGCGTGTGTTTAACCGTTGTCTATGCATTAGGTCCTGGTAAGACCCAGGAGAACACTGGGAGGTAAGTGGGAATAACCCTACTTGTACAAGCAAGGAAACCGAGGTTTTGGGTACTTTCTTGAGCAATGCTTTATGGATTGAGACCTAGGTCTCTGAGGCTCTGAAGCTGGTGCCTCCTGTAAAAGTAATGGCTGCCATTTACCACAGTGGTTCTTAAGGTGTGACACGGGTGCCACGGGTCTCTGAAGTCAAAGCTGTTTTCATGGTAATGCTGACGCTTTCACCGTGTGACATTCGGGTTGGGCAGAAGCAGTGGTCAGTTAAACTTTGGTACCTGAGCCTGAATTAAGATCTCGCACCAAACTCTTAGGACCAATCATATTTATACCCTTCCATTTGGAATTTTTTTTTTTTTAAAGCCAGTTTCGTTTAAGAATAGAATTAAGGGTGGGTGCGCCTGGATTGCTTGGTTGTTTTAAGTATCCTAGTCTTGATCTCAGCTCAGATCCTGGTCACAGAGTGAGTTTGAGCCCCGCATTGGGCTCTGTGATGGGTGTGAAGCCTTCTTAAAATATGTATGTATACATTTATAATTAGGGAAGCAGTAAAAATCTTTTATAAACCCTGGCCCTTGACTCTTTTTAATGTGTGGTGTGAGAAAATAGGAATTACAAATAAAGTACTTGTGCTGTGTATTAAAGCAGGATGGGTTGTCTAAATGGAAAGGATTTGTGTGATTGAGTTGCGAACTAAACCTAGCCACGTTTTTGATGCAACATTTTTTTTTAATGTTTATTTTTGAGAAAGAGCGCATTGCATACATGAGTCTGGGAAAAGCAGAGAGGGAGAGAGAATCCTAAGCAGGCGCTCCACTGGTGAGATGATGACCTGAGCTGAAATGAAAAGTCAGACCCTTAACCAGCTAAGCTTAACCAGCTAAGCCACCCAGGTGTCCCGTGGAACATGGTTTTTATATTCTGACAAGCTAGGTATATACATTTGGGTATTTGGCAGATATTTTCTTAAAAGTGAGCAAAGAAAAAAACTGATAAACTTTGTTGCCAGTGACAAAAGTTGGGCTTTCAAATGAGAATTAGAATTCTGAAAAATTTGTGTTTGCCTTCATGAACTTGAAAGCTACCCAATGCTTAAAACAGTTTCTGGAGCACCTGGGTGGCTCTCTTCCTGCTTGAGATTCTCTCCCCCCGCCCCACCCTGTCTCTCTCCCTGCCTCTTCCCTGCTCGTGTGTGCACTCACTCTCAAACATTTAAGACAGAATTTCTGATGATAATAACAAATTATTCTTTCATATTTCTTAATGAAATGTATCAACATGTCAAGTGATTTGTATAGCTCAGTGAGACGGTATTTTTTCTTTTCCTTTTTTTTGTAAATTTTTTTAACGTTTCTTTATTTTTGAGAGACTGAGAGAGAGAGAGACATTGTGAACAGGGGAGGGTCAGAAGGAGACGGAGATACAGAATCTGAAGTAGGCTCCAGGCTTTGAGCTGTCAGCACAGAACCCGACGTGGTGCTCGAACTCCTGACCACGAGATCATGACCTGAGCCGAAGTTGAATGTTTAACTGGCTGAGCCACCCAGGCACCCTAAGCCAGTATTTTTTTCAAATGACCAATACATGATGTACAGAATTATAGAGGGGAAAAAGATAAATGTGGAGGATGGGGACACCTGGGTGGCTCGATCAGTTGGGCATCTGACTTTGACTCTGGTCATGATCTCATGGTTTATGAGTTTGAGCCTGGTGTCGGAGGCTCTGCACCGACAGCTTGCTTAGCTTGCTTCGAATTGTCTGTCTCTCTCTGCCTCTCCCTGACTCTCTCTCTCAAAAATAAACAAACATTAAAAAAAATAAAAGCAGAGGATGGATCAAGGGATTTTCATGTAACAAGTATATAAAAAGGTCACTGGTGGAGTTTTAGTTTCCATATTGCTCCTAACACTTAAGAAAGGACCACTTGTTGAGGAGTACCACTTGTTGAGTTTTGGTATAGTATCACAGAAAAATGTCCACACTATCCGAAAAGGCTTTTAAAATACAGTTAAGCGTTGACCAACTGGGATTAGTATTGCTGAATACTGCCTCTCCTCCCACACACAGTCTAATATACAATAATTTTTTACTCCCCCCAAATGTAACTAATAACCTGCTTTTGATCAGAAACCTTACTGGTAACATAAACAGTCCATTAACTAATACATATTTTATTTTCTATATGTTATTTTTATAATAAAGTATAGAAAAGAAAACATTACAAAAGTCCTAGAGAGGAGAAACTACATTTTTGATTACTGTAGCAGAAACAATCCAGGTATAATTGGACCCAGGCAATTCAAACCCTCGTTGTTCAAGGGTCAGCTATACTTTGTTTTCTCACTATATAATTGTGAGGTGAAATATTTTTCGTGTTTTTCAATTAGAACAGCATAACAGATTTAAATGAAGAAGCAGAAACTAGGATCCAGCTGTCTTTTTAAAATCCATATATTGAGATTTATAAAAATACAACTTTCTGCATTCTTTTTTTGGAAAATGTAGGGTTTTCTTTAATAAAAATGTCATTTATGTCATGTAAACGGTTTATTGACATGTGATAGGTGTGTTATTTTAAATGAATTAATACTTTTTTAAATTCTTAGTTTTTCTAGTGTGGGAATTATCAATAGATAATTCAGATAAATAAAAGTTCTTTGGGGTCATCAATAATTTTAGGGGCGTCTGGGTGGCTCCGTCAGTTGAGCATCCTATTTCGGCTCAGGTCACAATCTCACAGTTCATGAGTTCAAGCCCCGAATCAGGCTCTGTGCTGACAGTATGGAGCCAGGAGCCTCCTTAGATTCTCTCCCCCTCCCACTTGTGAACATGCACGTTCGTTCTCTCTCTCTCTCTCTCTCTCTCTCTCTTTCTCTCTTTCTCTCTCTCTCTCTCTCTCTCTCTCTCTTCTCTCTCTCTCTCTCTCTCTCTCTTTTTCTCTCTCTCTTTCTCTCGTGCGTGCGCGCACGGGCTCTCAAAAATGAACATTAAAAAAAATTTTTTTAAGAACATTTAAAGGACCCTGAGATCCAGCAGTTTGAGAATTGCTAATTTAACACTTGCTGGGTACATTTTGTAAATTATTTGTTGTCAGGGCTGTTAGAAGTCTTTAACAGATAAGAGGAATTGAGGCTCAGAAGTAAAGATGAAGCCGAACCAGGATTAATTTTTTCTTTTATTTGCTCAGCACTTAATGAATACACCAGCTATGTGTTAGGAACTTGTTTTGGTTCAAAAAGAAATGTACAGAAAACCTATAGTGTGAACTTTCTTAATTCTAGCACATGAGAGCACAAACACATGTTCATTGAGTATAAATTCAATCTTATTGATGATTCCTATCACTTAGCAAAAATCTCAAACCAAGGATGTTGAGCTTATTAAAAACCTGGTTTATAAGCTTAATGTCCAGTATGAAATGTAATTGTAGAAGTAAATGTTTCATGATTTTCAGAATATTTTAATATAATTCCATTTGTTCCTGAAAACAGTGCAAAGTGGGAATGGCAGGTAGTATTACTCCTTTTACAAATAAAGAAATGGAAGTCTTGGGAAGGCTAAATAGAGCTGGTCAGTATCAGATTTAAGATCAAAGGATTCAGGTCTTTTGTGTCCTTAATGCTAACAAACAAGAGTCAGAGTCACTCCTGTATGCTCCTCTAAAACTCCACTGAAATCGGGGGCCCCTGGGTGGCTCAGTCGGTTAAGCATCGAAGCATCGAACTTTGGTTCAAGTCATGATCTCGAGGTCCATGAATTTGAGCCTGGCATCAGGCTGTGTGCTGACAGCTCAGAGCCTGGAGCCTGCTTCCTGCTTTGAATTCTGTATCTTCCTCTCTCTCCGCCCCTTCTCCGCTTGCTCTGCGCGCGTGCTCTCACTCTCTGTCTTTCAAAAAAAAAATAATTAGAATTCCACTGAAATCTGTCCCAATGATTAACATCTTAGCTTCTTAATTTGTGTCTGCTTTTTTAATTTTTAATTTTTTTTTATTTTTAGAGTACGAGTAAGGGAGAGGGACAGACGGGGGAGGTGGGGGGGAGAGGGAATATTAAGCAGGCTCCACGGGGCTGGATCCCATGACCTCAGAATCGTGACGAGTCGGATGCTCAACCAACTGAGCCACCCAGGTGCCCCTGTTTGTGTCTGCTTCTTGCCTGGAAGTTTCTTGAGCGCAGTCTTAATATTTGTTATGTCCCCATTGCTTAGCAGAGAGCATGATTTTTTTTTTTATATGTGTCAATTAGAAAAACAAGGGTTACCATTAGACTCTGTTTGAAATAAAAGTATACATTATTAATTTAGATTTACAATTAACTACCTAATTGTATGTTTATGTGTCATTGTTCTTCTGAAGAGGGTGACTTTCTAATCTCTTTCTTTGTATAATAAAGAGTCCTGGAAACCTTTAAGATTATAGAAACAGCAGTTTAAATAAATATTTGAATATCTATTTTTAATGTATTTGGTGGGATACAAAGGTGAACAAGTCTTTGTTAAGAGTGATAACTTCTCATTTGTGTTTGTTTTAAATGGAGCACGTTAGTGGGGTGGCAATTATAATTCATAAGTCTTTCATTCACATGTTACTTTCTTTATTTTCTACTTAAAAACATTTTTTAAGTACAGTTGACAAGTTTATTTGCATTGTAGAAGCCCGAGCTTGTATAAACCTTCAAAACTCTCACTTTTTTATCCAGTGTATAGACTTCAAATAAATTTGAGAAACCAGAATTCTGTAAAAATATATCATGAATACATTGATATTTTCATTAGATTCTTCCTGTTTTGTAAACTGAGAAGACAGTATATGAATTTCTAGTGACTTTGTTGAGTTGTTATTGGTATACATTAAAATGAGCATATTTAAAGTGTACAACTTTGGTACGTTTTGACAAATATACACAATAATCAGACTACTGAACATATTCATCACTCCCAAAAGTTCCCTTGGGCTTCTTTGTATCTCTCCCTCTTCCCTGCTTTGACCCTTTACTGAAGCAACAACTGATCTCACATAGAATTTTAGAAGATGCAAACGAATTGATAGTGACAGGAAAGCACATTTTCACCATTGACATTATGATGGAGAACTTCCGTGAAGGCTGACAAAGCATTCTAACTTCTGTATTGGCCTTTCCCGGGTTACCAGTGGTGGTTTAGCGTAGGGAGGTACACTTTGCATAAATAAGCTACCCGGCTTCTTTACTGCAATTTATAGAAAACAGTGGGAACTTTTTGATACTCTACAAAGAAAATAAATGACTGATTTTTTGTTCTCACTTGTATTTCCTCATATCATATTGCATAATTTCATTACACATTTCTCCAACAAAACAAAACGGCAGCCTACTGAATGGGAGAAGATATTTGCAAATGATACATCTGATAAGGGGTTCATATTCAAAATATGTAAAAAACTTATAATTCAACACCAAAAAAACCCTCTCAAACACCAAATCCATTTTAAAAATGGACAGAGGGAGGCGCCTGGTGGCTCAGTTGTTTGAGCATCTGACTTTTGGTTTTGGCTCAGGTCACGATCTCCACAGTTCATGAGTTCGAGCGTGGCATCAGGCTCTGCTGACAGCGTGGAGCCTGCTCCCGATTCTCTCTGCTCCTTGCCTGTTTGCTCTCTATCTCTGTCAAAATAAATACACTTGAAAAAATAAAAAATGAACAGAGGACCTGAATAGACATTTTTCCAAAGAAGAGCTGCATATAACCAGCATACACATGAAAAGATACTTAACATCTCTATTTAGGGAAATGCAAATCAAAACCATAGATAACACCTTATACCTGTCAAAATGGCTAAAATCAGACAACAGCTTGGCAAAGATACAAAGAAAAAGGAACCCTCATGCACTATTGGTGGAAATAATTTGGTGCAGCCACTGTGGAAAACAGTATGGAGGTTCCTCAAAGAATTTTAAAAAAGTACCATATGAGCCAGTAATTCCACTATTGGGTATTTACCCAAAGAAAACAAAACCACTAATATGAAAAAATGCATGCACCTCTGTGTTATATTGCAGCATTATTTACAATAGCCTAGGTATAGAAGCAGCCCAAATGCTCATTGATAGATGATGGGTAAAGAAGATGCGATATGTACAAATATATACAGATATGTGTATGTTTATAATGGAACATTACTCAGCCATAAAAAAAGAATGAGATCTTGCCATTTACAATGTGGATGAACCTAGAGGGTATTATGCTAAGTGAAATAAAGTCACACAGAAAAAGACATACCATATGATTTAACTTACATGTGGAATCTAAAAGCAGGAGCGCCTGGCTGGCTCAGTCGGTAGAGCATGTGAATCTTGATCTCAGGGTTGTGAGTTTGAGTCCCACATTGAGTGTAGAGATTACTTGAAATAAAATATAAAAAATAAAAACAGACAACCCAGAGAACAAATTGGTGGTTGCCGGAGGGGAGGTAGGTGAGGAATGAGTGAACTAGATTAAAGGGATTAACAGGTACAAATTTTTGGTTATAAAATAAGTCACAGAGATGAAAAGTAGCAGCATAGGGAGTATAGTCAGTATTGTAATAACATTGTATGGTGACAGATGGCGACCACACTAAACCATGGTGAGCACTGAGTAACCTATAGAATTGTCAAATTAGTATATTGTACACCTGAAACATGTTAATTACGCTTCAGTAAAATAAAATGCTGATGTCTTAATCCTGCTGTCCAATATTGTAATTTAATTGAGGGGGAGCTTGGACGTAAGCAGTTTTTTTTAAAGCTCCCCAGCAGATTCTAATGTGAAATTTGAGAATCTCTCCTCTATAGCAGATGCTTACCTAGTGTTACCTGCACGCTATTATACTGGAAATTAGGAAGAGTTTTCATTCTGTCAAGATTTGATTTTTTGTAGCACTTCAGGTGGCTGAGTTTGGTGAGGCAGAAGTAGCTAGTTTACTTTGACTATGACTTTTTCTCTTTACTCCAGTGTTCCTTATAAATACTACTTTTTCTAGGTCTGTCATGATGTGTAACAGAATAGCTTGCATAGCACATAGTCCCTGGATTTTCAATTGAATCTCCTAAAAATTGTAATGTTCAGGCAGGGTTGCCACCTAGTTTCCTAATATTTCTTTGCAGCATTTTTTGGTTAGTGTAAAATTGCGAGAGATTTAAATATCCATTGGCATAAAGTGAATAAGGCAGTTGTATCTTCATACTGTTAGAGCAGAAAAAAAATTAGATTTCTCTGTTTCCATTTGTAAATTGAGCTTTCGGAGTATATTTGTGCTTTTCTTGAACTGAATTTTTGAATTTCTGCTTGACACAAATGAGAGTCTTTTTGTTTTGGCCTGAGTATTTCTGAAATGAGCCTTTCTGCCTACTTAAAAATAGGAATATTTTAGATATTAAATCTGAAGGACTTCTTTTGGGTGGGGATTAGAGTTCCTGATAAATGGCTTTTGCTTCCTTATCTTCTTACTGTGGTGGTTTTGTTTTTCATTTTGGTTCTAGACCTCACCTCCATAATCATTGTGTAGGAGGGTATGAGGATAAAACAATGAGTGAAGTTGAAATTGTTTAAATTTAAGATTAAAATTTTTAAACAATGTAGAGTTTTTGGGTGGTTTTAGTTCATTTGATTTGTTGCAAGTTTATTACTGTGAGATAATAGAAATTTGCCTTTACCGAGGATAAAGATGTTCTCTTGGGAAAGGAGTATCATTTTGAAGCATAAATAAAACACAAAACATACAAAACTCAATTATTATTCTTGAGGAATGTCCATTTGCTTTTTGGAAGCATTGCTGAAATTGATGAGTATTAATTAAAAAGATAAAGAAATGAATACATTCTCAAGTTTGATCTGTAATTCAGAATATCTGCTTTTATAAGGATTTGTTACTCCTAACGCCCATCCTTACTAATAATTGAAATACCTGTGTAATGAAGAGGAAAAAAGCTATACTTTCTTGTCCAGCATAATTCTTCTAGTAGAGCTGAGATGTTAATTCTTAGAGCTATATGTATTTTCAAATACGTTAACTTTTTAGAAGACAATATTGAGGAAAACATAAAGTTTTTATATACTTTTCCTTTTAACTAGATGAAGAACTTCCTGATTACATTATGGTGATGGTGGCCAACAAGAAAAGTCAGGACCAAATGACAGAGGACCTGTCCCTGTTTCTAGGGAACAACACAATTCGATTCACCGTATGGTATGTTACTGAATTTTTACCCCTTAGACCAAAGTTTGGCATAAGTCAGAGTAGGTATTCTGTCTGAAAAGAGGTTCTTGACAGGAGAGGCAGCTGTGGAGAGGCAGTAGTGAGCCATGAGAGCACAGTCTCTGGAACCAGACTGCTGAGGTTGAATCCTGGATCTGCCTCTTGCATTGGTGTTTCCATTTGTAAAGTGGGATTAATAAATCCCCTTTAGAGGACTGTTGTAAGGATTACATGAAATAATACACGTAACGTGCTTATACCTGTGCCTGGCCCATAGCAAGTCCTTAATCTGTGTTAACCATAGTTACTGTTTCTTTTGTAAACCTGCATCTCTCATTTCTTTTCCCGAACCCAAACAGTTACATATATTTTGGGGGCCAGATTGACTTCCTAAATTGCTTTCTCCACTGAGTTAACCTTTAGGGGACAAAGGTTTTGGACAAAATTTCAGATCACTTTTAAAAGTTTGGAACCTTCTGAAGTTTGGAATTATAAAAAGACAATTTTATGTTTAAATATAAATTCATGCTATAATTTTCAGTGTCCTTTTTCAAACCAGCATCAGCCTTTTAGTTGAGAATATGGACAAAAAGCATAAGATTCATTTAAGAAGGCAGGCCAGGTTCTGGTACCAGGTTTGAGGTAGAGTGAGGTGTGGGGGGAGGTAACAGTATGGCTGAGAATAGATCATAGATCAAGAAGTACTCCAAAAGCACCCTTACTTTGGGAACCACCAATTACAGAACAAGATGATAATGGAGCAAAAGTTGAGCGAGCAGAGTGGCCTGCTTGCTTTGCATGGCCAGAGACTGGGAGAGGTTAATAGGCACTAAAGAGGGGTATGAAACTGGTTAACTTCTACTTCTTGCCTTTAAATTAAAGTTTGTCTTGAAGGTGTTTTTGCCTCAGCGGGCTGCTGTATGCTTTATCCGTCTTGTGAAGTCTTTTTGAAATTGCAAACAGAATTCTCTATGTTTATATTACACAGTTTTAACAACATTCAGTTCAGTGGTTGATCCTCAAATGTTTTAGAACATCCACTACTGCAGCGTGGGTGACCTAATAACCCTACCTGTTACGCTTAGTCCCTACAATTAAAAAAAAAAAAAAGAACTTTTGACTGAGAAAGTTATCACTCATGAGTACTTTATTTTTTTAATCTACAGTCCAGGTATTTGTTTTGTTTCATACACATGTTTTATGACTTGACTTTTGGTTCAATCTTGGTATCACTTTGCGTTGGAGTCCCACTAGTATAATATGGGAGATTGACCTAGTAGATCCTTCTTAGTTAACTTGATAAATGCTTGAGACAAATTTCTTACATAAAAGACTAAATGAATTTGAATTTAAAATCAAATTCAACTTTCTCATCTTGCCATAAATTCAGTTCCTTAACACGTACTGATGGAGGTTATAGTGTCGCTGTTTTGGCACTTTATTTTCTTAAGTTAAATGTTCATTCAGCAGTCTGAAATGGACTATTCTGCAATAATTGTGTCCAAGGGGACAGTAGCATGTGACTGGGTTCTGGGCGAAACATCATTAATGAGATATTTCTGGTATTTTCACGAAGCCTCCTGGAAGGATGGTAAGGCAAATTTGCCTTGTACATAACTACTAAAACAGGTTCTATTATAAGCAAGATTGTAATCTATATTTGTTTACAGCACTAGTTTTGTAAACAGTAGCTACAATGAAGTGATATATTTTAAGATTATTTTTAAGTTTTTTCACCTCAGAATTAAGTTGTTACAGAAACCATATAAACTACTTAAATGATTATAATAATAAGCTGTATTACATATTTGTGATATTTTATCTTCTTTTACCCTAAGCTGAATTGAGTCTTTACTTTTAGTACTATTTATCTATTAAATACCATTTAGTACCATTATATCTGTAGATAGATTCTATAATGTCATGAAATTTCAAGTGACAATTGAGATAAAATCTTTCTTGATTAAAGGAAACTTTAATATTATTTTTTTCTTTCAGGCTTCACGGTGTATTAGATAAACTTCGCTCTGTTACAACTGGTAAGATTCATGAAAATTCTGGGTTTGGGGAATTTAGCATTTTCTTTCTAAAACCATGTATACTGCTTTGAGAAAAATTCCATAAATTTGAAAACAGTGGTTCATTTGAACTTTCTAGGAAGCCTATAAATTATGAATTTAACAGCAGTAAATTTAATATAATTTAAAGATAATTTAAACAGTGGAAAAGAGAAGCACCTGGGTTACTTGGTTAAATGTCCCATTCTTGATTTTGGCTCTGGTCATGATCTCCTTGTTTGTTTGTGAGTTTGAGCCCTGCATCAGGCTCCATGCTAACAGCACAGAGCCTACTTGGGAGTGTGTCTGTCTCTCTCCAAAATAAGTAAACTTAAATAAACATGGGAAGGGAAACTATGCAATTTATCCTAAGGAAATAATTGTAAATGTGTGCAATGACTTAGTTTCAAGGATATTTTAATATTTTATAATTGAAAATTACTTATAAGTTTAGTAATAGCAAATTGAAGGAATTATTATATTAATATGTATGGAATAACATTCAGCCATTAAAAATGTTGTGGAAGAACCCGTATTGCTTTAAGTTGGTGACGAAGACGGGGAAGGTTCAAAGTAATAAATAATAGCTTAAAGGGACCACGTGTTTTTCTCTTCAGATCCCTCCAGTCTAAAGTCTTCTGATACTAACATCTTTGATAATAACGTGTCTTCAAATAAGAGCGCTTTCGGGCGGGGAGACGAGAGAAGGCATGAAGCTGCAGTGCCACCCCTTGCGCTTGCCAGCACAAGACCTGAAAAAAGAGATTCGAGGGTTCCTACCAGTTCACAGGAGCAGAAAACCACTAATGTTAGGTAAGAGTCCTCTGAGGACCTGCTGTGGGTGGATGGGTGTGTGTATGTGATATTTACATAGGTTTTTATATCTTTAAATTTCCATTAGAAATTTTTGGAAATACTGAGGTGGTCGTGAGCAGTTTCTTTGAATAAAATAATAAGACCAAAGTATGATTATCTTTTACCTCAAATATTAGTAAATCAAAGTTTTAAAATAGGATGCAGTTTTAGCGTAGTTTTTAATGGAACTTTAAAGGGAGTTTTACATCGTTTCATTAAAATTTAAGTAAATGTTCTTTGAAGATTTAAAGATACTGCTCTACACTGGTTATGATTCTTTGTGTGTTTTTAAAAAAATAGACAGCCTTATGATGATGGAGCTGCAACCCGATTAATGTCAACTGTGAAGCCTCTGAGGGAGCCAGCACCCTCTGAAGATGTGATTGATATTAAGCCAGAACCAGATGATCTCATTGATGAAGACCTCAATTTTGTGCAGGAGAATCCCTTATCTCAGAAAAAACCGACAGTGACACTTACATATGGTTCTTCTCGCCCTTCTATTGAAATTTATCGCCCACCTGCAAGTCGAAATGCAGATAGTGGTGCTCACTTAAACAGGTTGCAATTTCAGCAGCAACAAAACAGCATTCATGTTGCCAAGCAACCTGATTTACAGAACAGCCGGGTATATGAAACAGGACGTTTGTGTGAACCGGAAGTGCTTAACAACTTAGAAGAGACTTACAGTCCCTTCTTCAGAAACAACTCAGAAAAAATGAGTATTGAGGTTCGTATATATTTCAAATTTTTTTTTTTTTTTAAGCAGGCCACACACCCAACATCCCAACATGGGGCTCGAACTCAATGACCCTGAGATCGAGTCACATGTTCTACCAACAACTGAGTCAGCTAGGCGCCCCTGTATATAATTGTAAATTCTGGCTTGTTAGGCGTAAAATTAGCAGTTCTTAATACTAAATTTTTGTGGAATAAGTAAACCGATATTACATGTTTACTTTAAACTGATATTTGTGCTGCTGAACATACCACACCAGATTTTCCTCTCCATGACTGGACTGGCTTCTACGGATATTTTACATCTCGTTTATTTTCCTGGGATGCCAACATTTGAGATAACTTCTCCCTACCCCCAATTTGAGATACCTTTAACCTTACCTTATAATTTTGGTAGAATTTTAGGTCAATTTTATTAGATTTTCCATAGCAATTAATCGTAAACAACCAAGTAATTTTATTTTATTAGTTTCTTCAACAGTGTTATATTCTGCTGTTTATAAATGATTGTAAAACACTAGTTTTTGCTTTCTCTGAAGATTAGCTACTAGGGATATTTATATTTTTATAAGCAACCAGGAAATAGCCTGTGAATTCTAAATATGATTGGCTTTTTTTTGAAAAGAAAAAAGTACTGTGGTAGATCTTTGTTATTTTCTGAGACTAGGTAAGCGTAAATTTATCTGATTGCAGGAAGAAAACTTTCGGAAGAGAAAGTTGCCTGTGGTAAGTTCAGTTGTTAAAGTAAAAAAATTCAATCATGATGGAGAAGAGGAGGAGGAAGATGATGATTGTGGGTCTCGTGCAGGAAGCATCTCCAGCAGTGTGTCAGTGCCAGCAAAGCCTGAAAGGAGGTACCCTGAACATTGTCTGTAAATCAATCTTTAATTGCCTGATGGAGCTTCTGGGTTTCTTGAAGACGCGATCATGAAAATAAAAATTTAATAACATAAGGTTTCTCCATTCGTTTCTGAGAAACAGATTAATCGCTTAAAATTAGAGAAGATGGCAGAGAATATTAAAAACTAATATAGTAGGGGAGGTGGGTGTCCAGATTCATGATTTAAAAAGTTAAAAAGTGCCAGTCTAGTTGGCATTTCCTAAAAACTATTGCTAGTGTTTCAAGCCCAAGAAAAGGCCTGATGGATGGCTAGCCTGCGAAGAGCTGAAATCTAAAATGTAAACAAAATACCTTTAACTTTTTTAGACCTTCACTTCCACCGTCTAAACAAGCTAACAAGAATCTAATTTTGAAGGCTATATCTGAAGCTCAAGAATCTGTAACAAAAACAACTAACTATTCTACAGGTAATTTAAATGTATTATGTTTATGTTAAATTAGTTTTCTATACCTCTCGAGGAAACCAGAATTGACTGCTCCCCAAGTTGTGGTATAATATAAAGACACTTGCCAGATGTCAAGACCAAGAGGAGGTTCAGGGAAGAATGGTTGTAAAAAGAGATTTGACCAGTTTGAGGAACTTCAGCTATCAGTGGAATTTAGTTCTTAGAGCCATGTGTAATGCCTTTTATTTCCTTTCTAGTGTATATGAAATACAGAATTTTTAAAGAGAGTTTTAGTAAAGATGGGGCTTTAATATTCATGGCATTACAGTCGACATTTGATAGGAATTTATGATGTATAAAAGGGACCACAATCGGATATTAAGAGGCCAGAGGTAGAAAATACGGCTAGTGTATGAGCACGTTGGTTCCTTTCCTTTCAGTAGAACCCATTAATGGAATATAAGGCAGAGAATTGATTCATTTGTGATGTTCCTGCCCCAGTCCTAGTGGAAATTCTAAATTATTTTATGAGAGAAGGTAAAGGTTTTGCATGTTTTTAAAACAAGGTGAGTCAGCTATAATCTGACCTTATAGAATGCTTATTCTGAAATGAAAACCAAATGATAGGTGCCATATTGCCATTAAATTCTGTACTTTGCCTCATGTGCTATAGCCATTGTGTAGAAGTTTTTTCTTTTTTTAATGTTTATTTATTTTTGAGAGAGAGAGTTGGGGAAGGCAAGGAGAGGGAGAGAGAATCCCAAGTAGGCTCTACACTGTCTGTGCGGAGCCCAACACAGGTCTAACCATGAACCGTGAGATCAAACTGAGCCAAAATTAAGAGTCAGACCCTTAAGTGACTGAGGCCATCACCCCAAAACTTTCTGTTAATAAACTGATGATTACCTACTCAAAAAATTTTTTTAAGTTTATTTCTTAATTTTGAGAGAGTGAGCACACACAGAGTGAGATGGGGAGGGAGAGAATATCAGGCTCTGCACTGAAGGCATGGAGCTCCTGACACAGGGCCCCAGCTCGAGTCGTGAGATCATGACCTGAGCTGAAATCAAAAGTCGGATGCTTAACCAACTGAGCCACCCAGGTGCCCCAAACAAGTTTTAGTTTTGCTGTGAATTTGGTGACTGTTCTTTTAGCATTTTTCTGCTTTTTCATTCTCCTTTGCATCTCTTTGTGACCTCTTCCTAAAGTGAAGTAAATTGTAAGTTAGTAACTTGTAAACATCATAGGCATCTGTCCTCTTCTCAGTTTTTTTTTCTTTTTAAATTTTTTTTTTAATGTTTGTTTATTTTTGAGAGAGAGAGGGAGACACAGAATCCAAAGAAGGCTCCAGGCTCTGAGCTGTCAGCACAGAGCCTGACGCGGGGCTCCAACTCATGAACCAAGAGATCATGATCTGAGCCGAAGTCAGATGCTTAACTGACTGAGCCACCCAGGTGCCCCTGCTTCTCATTTTCTAGTTTAACCTTGAACATAAAATAGGTTTTGCTGTATAAGATCAGGGTTATTGGGCAAAGGCCAGCACTAGACCTAATGTATTTACATTTCTTCTTTTTACCTGTCCACACTATTGAGTGTTGAGTATTGTAGAGAATTTTATTCTTTTTTGTTTTGAAATTTCCTGTTTGTATAATATTGAGAGATTCCCCAAGTATTTTGAGAAATAGCTTTGAAGTTGTTCTTGATCTCTATTATGTAGATTACAATTTGAAATTGTTTTATGATCATGAAGCAAAATCTAAATTACGTTTGGTTAGGGAGTGCCTGGGTGGCTCAGTCAGTTAAGTGTCCCAACTTCGGCTTAGGTCATGCTCTCATGGTTCATGAATTTGAGCCCCACATTAGGCTCTGTAGTGACAGCTTAGAGCACAGAGCCTGCTTCGAATTATGTCTCCCTTTCTCCCTCTACCTCACTCAAACTCTGTTTTTCTCTCTCAAAAATAAACATTTAAAAAATTATAAACTATGTTTATATACATTTGGTTAAAAATTAATACATATGTGTGGCAGTGTATTTATGGAATGTGGTTTAAAACGTAGAGATGAAATCTGTTGTCGTTCTCTCTGGAATATTGTAAGAAAAAAGGTGTCTATGAACTGTTTCAAACTTTTTATATGTCCCAAACTGGAGGAGGCATTTATATTTAATAGGACATATTCACTGTTCAGTTTTGATATATTGCCGCATCTGCATTTCTCATCTTTTTTCCTTTTCGTATAAAAGTCTCACAGAAACAAACACTTCCAGTTGCTCCCAGAACTCGAACTTCTCAAGAAGAATTGCTGGCAGAAATGGTCCAGGGGCAAAGCAGGATCCACAGGATAAGTCCCCCCATTAAAGAAGAGGAAACAAAAGGAGATAATATAGAAAAAAGCCAAGGTAATACTTTAAATGATACGTCATTCTTTCTTACACATTTTTCATGAGACATTAAGTATTTGCCACTGGGTATTAATGAAATGTTAGTTTTATGAGAAGAATGCTCATTAGGCCAAAAATAGAATGAGAAGGGACCATGACGAAAGTCTGTACATATACTTTTCAGAATTTTAAGAGTCTTTTTATTACAAAATTTTTAATGTTCTTAAAAGTGGAGAGAATAGTGCAGTGAATTCCCATGAATCCAGTTACCTTGCCATAATAATTACCAGTATTTTGCTGGTCTTAAGAAAGCTCCTACCTAAGGTTACATAGATGCCTACATTTTCTTTTTCCTTCTTTTTGTTAATCCTACCCCTGTTCTCTTAAACTTGAAATCCCATGTTTAAATTTCCCCTTTCTTGGCCTTCTGTCTCTTACCTGCCAGAACTGCCTTATTCCAGTGGCCCTACTTTATTATCCCCTTGTGCCCGGCATGCTACAGTTAGCCTTGAGCCAATCTTTCTGCTTCCTTTCTCTCAACCTTACGACCCCAACCTCAAGTACAAACACTTTTCTGTTTAAACTGTGCCTTGTAGGGTGCCTGCATGGCTCAGTCATTTGGGTGTCCCAACTGTAGATTTTTAGCTCAGGCCATGATCTCAGATTCTGAGATAGAGTCCCACATCAAGCTCTGTGACGAATGTGGAGCATGCTTGGATATTCATTCTCTCTCTCTCTCTCTCTGTCCCTCCCGCGTTTGTGTGTGCAGACACTCTTTCTTTCTCTTTCTTATGGTAAATAAATAAAAATAAATTTAAAAAATAAAAAAATCACTATTATAAAAAGAATACAGTGTGATATCATGTGACTCCTATTTGAGAGTATTCTAATGTTTCTACCTCACATATTGTTCAGGATTGATGCCATCAGCTTGCGTTTACACAGCTTCGATATCTGGCCTCTGGGCCTGTCCAGTCATTTTCCACTGTTTTCCAGCCTTTTCCTTCTGCTCCTGTCAGTGAAGATCTTAGTTTCCTTTTCCTCTTCTACTGAGATCTGAATTTAACAGCCCCACCCAAACTGAATGCTCATCACATTATTTCTGACTTACATACCTTTCTAATGTTGGCATACATTTTTTTCATTCTTCCTTAACTGTTCTTGAAATTGTTCTAGGTCTTTGGTGAAACTTTAATGATTTCACCCTATGTCTGTTTCATCATTCTCTTTTTTTAAAAAAAAAAAAACTTTTCGAGGGGTGCCTGGGTGGCTCAGTCAGTGAACATCTAACTGCAGCTCAGGTCATGATCTCACAGTTCGTGAGTTTGAGCCCTGTATCGGGCTCTGCCGACAGCCTAGAGCCTGGAGCCTACTTTGGATTCTTTGTCTCCCTCTCTGTCTACCCCTCCCTTAGGTGCTCATACTCTGTCTCTCTCTTTAAAAAAAAAAACATTAAAAACAAAATTAAAATCTTCGGATTGTACAGTTTGCCATGTTGACAGTATTTGCGATTCCTATTAATGATGGACCCGAGAACAGGAAAATTGCAAAACAGCCAGTAGCTACTAACTGGAATGTGTAAGTGTGCCAGTTTGTGAAGAGCAACTGAAACTGACACTCGAGCTTCAGTAAGGGTAAGAGTTGCAGTGTATCGAAGCACATCGAACCGTTTTAAGTCCATGATTTCATATTTTTTGAAGTAAATCCTTAGTCACCTTCTGGAGGATAATAGATACTATTCCATTGTCTCGAAAACTGAGTAAATAATTGAGCATTTATGCTGTGTTTCTTTAAAGAATGATAGCCTTGGGTAACCGAATAGTATAGGAGTTGGCATCTGTTTTTGTATATAAAGTTTTTTTGGAACCAAGCCAACCCCATTCGTGTATGTATTGTCTGTGGCTGCTTTTGTACTACATCCACAGAGTTGAATAGTTGTAGGAGACCGTAAAGCCTCCACAACCTAAAATAGAGAATGTTTGCAATTCTTTACAGTTCTTTACATAGTAGATGGGGAGAGCATTTTTTTATATAGTAAACTCTGTGCCCAATGTGGAGCTTGAACTCATGACCCTGAGATCAAGAGTCACATGTTCTTCTGACTGAACCAGCCATACACCCCTAGGAAAGCATTCTTAAAAATTACTCCAGCTAAGAAGTAAAAACAGAAAGATGAGTTTTTTTCCCCAACTCAGTAAATTAATGAATCTAGGCCCTGGTGATTAATGTCTACTAAAACAGTGAAAGACAGCCATTTCATGCCTGTGGTTGAAAGAATAAAACTACCTTAGTCTTGCCAGAGGATTTGATCCAGCAGTCAACTTGCAGAAGTACAGAGGCCAGAGAAATATGTTGGTTTTTACATCATGAGTGTGCAGCAGGCAAAGAACAGGCTCTGGCACACCATATAGGTTAAATAGCCTGAGAATTCTAGGTTAAAAGACTTGAAAGACAAAATAACTAGGGGCAAGGTTAAGCTGTAGCATCTAGAGATGCACACTTGTGTGATAAAGCCACAAAGAAAATTTAGGTATTAGTATGGCATAAATGGTTACTTTTGGAGAGGGCTGATGAGGATGGAGCACATGGAAAGGTTTCTGGGGTGGCTGGCAGAGTTCCGTTTTCTTGACCTGGATGGCGGTTGTAAGGGTGTTTTGCCTTATAAAATTCATTAAGCTACAGTTTGTTTTGTGTGGTTCTCTGTATCATTGTTTTGTTTTAAAGTAAAAGGTTAAAAATTTTAAATGGTATCAAGCACATCCGATGAGTACTATTAATTGCTCTTACTGAATTGATTTATAAGCACAAAGTGACATTCCGCCAACAGCCATCAAGAGTCACATTATGCTTACTTACTGTTGTACAACTTTCTGACATGTTTTTTAAAATCTGAACATGAACACATGTATTGGCATGAGTTGTTGATCGTGTTCTTTTATCTCTCTGGTCTCTATTTTTACTAGCCTACCCACCTCACAATACTTGTGATATTTCTCTTTTTGTCTTAGATTAGTCTGTCACCAGAAGTTTATTTTGTTAATCTGTTTAAAGACTTAACAGTAATTCTGACTGTATTGATTCTTCTTTGATGTCTTGATTTTCTTTTTCATTTGTTACTATTATTTTTAATACATAGCCATCTATATTTTTAATTATTTTAGCTTGTCTTTCCAGGTGTAAACTTTTAAGGTGTAAAATTTTCTTGAGTGTCACTTTTGTTTCGTGTTCACAAATTTACAATGTTTTCATTATCATCTTAGTATGTTTATTTAATTCCTATCATGATCTTCATCGTTGACTTACGAGTTATTTGGAAATATTTTTAATTTACAGTATATGGAAGATTCGTTTTTGTCTTTTACTCTTTTTTTATTATGTACTCTTGACTTAATTGCATGGTGTCATAGTGATCTGTGTAATATGTAGTTTTCGAAAATTGTTAAGGCCGAAGGCATCGATTTTCTATATCTTCCATGTGCATTTTGGAAGAGTGGACTATAATTGTTGGATTGAGAATTTTGTGTTTAGTAGATAAGGCTTTATGGTTAAACTGTTCAAATCTTGATCTTACTGAGTTTTTGGTTTGCTTGATTTATCAGTAATTGATGAAGGTCTTGAGATTGCCTATTACGATGACATGTTTATGTTAATTTTTCCATACTTCTATCAGTATTTGTTTTCTCTGACATTGTTTTCAGTCTTCTCTGTCTTTTAATGATTTAGGCAAATATATCTCTTAAATATTATAAAGCTAGATTGTTGTTTTTTAACCCAATCTGACTTTGCCTGTTACTGGAAAGTTTAAACCATTCACATTTCTTAGATTTATATATGTAGTTGAACTGGTTTCTGTCCTCATCTGTTTTGATTCATACTGGCCTTTTATTTTTTTCTCCTCTTCTGCCTTTAAGATTCATTAGTTACTATTGTTGATTGCCGCAGCTCTGCTTTTTCGTTTTAACTAGCTTAAATTAAAACACTCAATTTCTGTTTAGTGGTTAGCACTGAAATTTTACTATGCAAATTTAATCACATATTTTAAAAGTTAATGTTCTGACTTAAAAGTAAATGGACTTTAGAATACCTTTGCTTCAGTCCTTACTTACATTATGTTTCCATTATTTCATTTTGGTCTTTTTTTTAAATGCATAGGTTGGGCACTATTATTACTATTTTACCCAGGCATTGTTTGTTTAGGTTTGACCTATACATTTATCGTTTTTTGTTCTGAAATCTTGAATGTTATTTGGGGATCATCATCTTCTAATATGTTGAAGTATTTTTAAGTGTATTCTTTGTAAGTTTCTTTAAGAATTAGGTCTATATGACTAATTTTGCCAAGAGTGTTTATGAGGTTTTTTTCCCCTTCTTGTTGTTGTGCAGTAATTTTGCTGGATACCCGAATCTAGGTTAACAAGTTATTTTTTCTCAACACCTTGTATATATTATTCCATTGTTTTCTGGCTTCCATTATTCTTGAGTGGACCTCTGTCATTCTAATTGTCTGTCGTTCCTTTGTAGGTGATCTGTCCTTTCTCTGGCTGCTTTCAAGATCTTCTCTTTATCTTTGATGTTCTGCAGTTTCACTACGATGTATCTAGGCATGGATTTCCTTTGTTCTTCTATTTTGTATATGTTGTATAAAAACATTTAAATAAAATATTCTATGCTCTGAAAAAAATGTTCACCGTCGAAAATTTGGAAAAACAAAACAAATCTTTATAATGCTTGCTGATAGATTAGAAATTAATCAACTAGCATTGAAAATTTTAACATAAAAAGCAATATTCTTTGCTTCATTCTTCTCCACACTGGTTCTTCCCAGAGGGCTACCACTTTTTTTTTTTATTTTTGAGAGAGAGAGAGTGTATGTGCGTGCGTGCGTGCGCACATGCGCGTGCATCTACCTGAGTGGGAGGGGGCAGAGAGAGAGGAAGAGAGAGGATCCCAAGCAGGCTCCGCATTGTCCGCGCAGAGCCTGATGGAGGGCTCAAATCCATGAACCGTGAGATCGTGACCTGAGTGGAAAGCAGCAGTCAGATGTTTAACCGATTGGGCCACCTAGACACCCCAGAGGGCTACTACTTTTAATAGCTTATGTTTATGTCTTTAATTTTCTCTATGTCTGTAATATGTTTTGTAATCACTGTTTCTTACTTCACTAACTATATGTGGTATCTTTTCATTTTTTTGCTACAGTATATCCAGGATCTAACACTTTCCCCTGCTTTTCAGGCCCATTCAGTAAAATCACTGTTTTTTGATTCATTTATTGGTTACTTTTATTATTTTAAATAATATATCTGAATATTTTTTGTGAGATTACTATGTTTCAGTATATTTCAACTCCCAAAAGATAAAGGATATTCATGTGCCTTTTTAAATCATACATCTTTTTTTCACTATACCTTTTATATTGCCAAGGATGATCAAATAACATGTTGTTCCATTTTCCTAATTAAGACTAGTCTGCTTTGTAAGTTGTCTTTAAGGGTTGAGAACCAATAAGCACTACCATATTTACTTTGTCGAGACTATATGAATATTACTTAATAGAGGACCAGATTTACTTTTTGTCTACAGCTCTTTGCTAGGGGTTCCCAAGAGTCTTTTATTTTTTCCACTTTTGGACAATTTTTTGTTTTCCTTAGGTTCTTTCCCCACTCTCCCCCCTTATTACATTGCTTACCTTTATTATGGCCTAAAAATCTGTCATTCTATGCTGTTAAGTCTTTGGGTTCCCCTTTTCTTAGGTTCCTTCATCCTGGAGCTTATGTCCTCTTTTGCTTATTTGATGGGTTGCTTACTAGGTCTGCTTCAGGGCTGTCATTCCAGGACTTACTCCTCCCCTAAGTTTTCTCTGCATTTTCTGGATCTGTCTTCTCTGTATTCTTCCATTTTGTCACCACATCATGAAGAAACTTAAGGAAAAGAATGGGAGGTAAATTTTTTTGAGCATTTAGAATGCCGAAGATAACCTTTTACTTAACTGACACTTTGGATAGGTACAGAATTCCAAATTGAATTTTCCTCACAACTTTGAAGGCATAGCTTCATTATCTTGAGGCTTCTAATGCTTATGCTGAGGAGTTGGTTGCTCATGTGATTCTTACTCCATTAAAGAATACCTGGGATTTATTTCCCTGGAAAGTTTTAGGATTTTCTTTGTGTTCTTGAGGTCTGAAATTTACTGTGATAAACATAGGTGCTAGTTAGTCACTTTTGGGTTGGATACCTTTTATACCTTTTTAATTTGAAAATCCATGCTTTTAGTCTGGGAAATTCTCTTTATAAATGCTTTCTTTAAAAACATGTTCTTTTTTCATTGTTCTTTTTCTTTTGGGGATTCTGTTATTAGTTGGATGATAAACTTCCTGCTTTGATTTTTCTCTTCTCTCTCTCATTTTTGACTTGGTCTTCTGCTACCTTGGGATGTTTTATTGACTTTATTGCCTTCATCCTTCTGTTTTTGTTTTTGTTTTTTAAGACAAGTGTATTTTAAAATTTCTACAAGCTCATTCTCATTCTGTTTATTTATCTTTGTGGATTCAGTATCATTTCAAATTTATCTGAAGAATGTAACTAGAGGATTTTTTTTCTTTTTAAAGAATTATATTTTGTGCTTTAATTGGTTTCCTTCAGAGTCCATTTTTGTTTTGTTCTCTTTTCTGTGCAGGCTCTTTTCAGAAATGTCTGCAGACATGTGATTCGTAGTTTAAAAAAAGGCAGTAAAGAGGCTTACCTAGAATTATGTGGGCTAAGCTTTGCTGTGGGTTTTGTTTTAAATCAAACAGCGGAGCATCTGGGGGGCTCAGTCTGTTGAGCGTCTGACTCTTGATTTCAGCTCAGGTCATGATCCCAGGGTCATGGCATCAAGCCCGGTGTCAGACTCCATGCTGAGTGTGGAGCCTGCTTGAGATTCTTTCCCTCCCCACTCCCTCTCCTTTTCCCTCCCCTTCTCTACATGCATTCCCTTTCTCTCTCTCTCTGTCTCTCTCTCTAAAAAAAAAAAGACGTTTTAAATCAGACAAGAAGCTGCAATTGGCCTTGAAATTACAGAGGAATTTCCCTGGAAGTGCTTACACTCCTATTAGTTATCTAGATTCTCCTCAGATAATTTGCTGAGTTCCTTTTTAAAACATTTAATTTTTTTTTTTTAGTAAGTAGACTCCATGCCCAACTTGAGGCTTGAACTCACAAACGTAAGATTAAGAGTCTCCTGCTTTCCTGACTGAGCCAAGTAGGCACCCCAAAACATTTAAATTTTTAGAAAATGTCTGAGGCTGTATCATTTGTAAGCCTCATTTTCTGTTTCTTATCCTTTGTAGTCTTCTTTGCTCCTCATTTCTCATAGTCGGATACCCTTTTGTTCATTTCATCCAGATTAAATATCCCAACGTTGTCAACTCCCACATTTATATCTCCAGCTAAGACTTCGCACCTGAATTCCTAATTCCTATGCAACTACTTATTCTACATTTCTTCTTGGATATACTGTGAATTATTTTAAACTTACCAAAAACCTAATTACTAACCATCTTTCCCTCCAGTCTGTGTTTTCCTGCAGTCTTCCTCATTCTAGTTAATGGCAGCACCACTTCTCCAGTTGCTGGAAAAAAACAGTAGCCAGGAACCTAATGCTGTTCTTTCTTTCAAACTTAGGACCATCCTTCCTTTCCTTTCTCTCTTTTCTTCTTTTCCTCTTCGCTTTTATTTTTCTTCCTCCTTCCACCTTTACCAAATCCTGTCCACATCTACCTTCAGAGTATATTTAAATTCACCTATTCCTCATCAACTCTGCCTCTAACATCCTAGGTTAAGCCATCATCCGTGACTTGCCTTGATTATTGGAATAGTGTCCTTACTGGTCTGTCTGCTTTCAAACTCGCCCTCCTACAGTCTATTCCACACAGTAGTGGTTCTTTTAAACTGTCAGATTATGCTACTCCACTTCTCAGAACCCTCTGGTGGCTCCCTATTACACTCCCATGTATAAAAGTAAGATTCCTTCCTGATCTTGTCACCTACCACCCTCTCCCTCCCTCCGCTTTTTCTCTTTGCTGTCCCCCAGATGTACTTGGAGTGTTCCTCTTCCAGAGCATTCAAGGGAGAGCTTGTCTGAGATGCTTTCACCCTTTTCCTTACAATATTTTTTTCCAGACGTCAACATAACTCAGAAGCCGTCTCTGTGAAATCCTCTCTAGCCCCCACTTTTTTAAAGCTTTATTTTTTGCCATAGTACTTCTTATCTAAAAAGTATTTCATGTTTTCATGGTTTAGATATTTTTATCCAGTCTCAGGTTATCAACATAAAACAAGTTACACTTTAACATACATTTTGGGTTTTTTGAGGTTCATCTCCTAACCTTCCCCACCAGAATATAAATTCTCTGACCAGAGATTTGTTGTGTGTGTATTGTTCATTGCTGTGATTGAGGGCCCAGGATGGTACCGGACATACAGTAGGAGCTCAGTAAATCCTTGTGTCTTAATGAACGTGTTACTTCTGCCTTGTATCTCACTTGCAGCTTTCTCCAGGTCTCTCTGGCTTTTCTGCTCTGCCTCACAGACCGTATTTTTCCATATATATTCTGTTTTCCAGAGGTTGTTGAAATCTCATCTGCTAATGTTAGGATCCATTTTCTAACTCACGTCTTTAAATCTGTGATCTCCTCTAATTTCTGATTATGTAATTTTTTGTGTACTGAAGTCATTTTTTACTGTGTACACTATGTAAGTATTTGATATACATCTATCCCTACTGTTATTGATTGGTAAGCGTGTTAGAACATGCAAAAATACGACCCTAAGGAGGATAGAGATACAAGTATTTTTAATGTAGTAAAATTTCTGGTTCTTTTCTTCCTCTACCTCAGTGGATAATCTTAGAAACCCAGTTTGGAGTCCACTGTCGTATATTGTTAGGATTTTGTCCTTAAGTTCTTTACTTCATTTTTATGGACTCTCCAGAAGGAGAGGCTATGAATGCATATGCTCAGTGTATCATGTTGGACTAGAAGCACTTCGAAGGAATCTTAACAAAGAGAGGGGTTTTTATATTCAGACAAAAAGAAAATCTCTCCTTTGTTCTGCCATTGCCTTCCTCAAAGGTAAGCACTACTCGTAAACAGTTTGGTGTATAAACAGTTTGTAGTCTCCTTGGCATTTTTTTCATATGTATGCATAAGTATGTCTTTTCTGTGTAAAGTATTACATGTATATTTATATGTACACCGTATGTGTACATACACATCACATGAGTTTCTCAGTGACATGTTTGGTTCCACTTAATATGTCATGGAGAAAAGTATAATCACATGGTGATTATGTGTATGGACTGAGGGAGTCAGACTGCTTAGGTGTTAATCCAGATACTGCTGAGTACTCAGTGACCTTAACCTTTCCTTAAAATATGTAAATGTTCTCTGCTGATAGATATTTACATTGAAATCTGTAGAAGGATCTTTTCTTATTTTGCATTCTAAAGTTGAGCTGGGAACAATAGGTGACAGTAGGAAGCCTCAAATGAGCTCTTTTTAGACATTTTGTTACCCGTCTGTTGGACACCTTTCCTGCTTCTCTCTTTGAAGTGAAGTTTGCTGCCCTCTAGTGAGCCAACTGGTTTTCAAGTGGCGGTTATTTAAGGATGTGCTGTTCTTCCTAATGTTTATATTATGGATATCATCTGTCAGCTAGGTCTCTTAATTCTGTTCCAAAGCCTTGTAAATTTGGAAAATTACTTTCTATCTAAAGATTTTAAGGAATTAGATTATATTTACAGATACAGTGGATAAATGAATAAAGATTCATGTATAAATTTCAGTACGTTTTCTTTTTCCTGTTATTGTGAGCAACATCTATTCAACTGGGAGACCTAAGGTTACAATTTATCATAAGAATTCTTTGTAGAGGCTGTGGGGAGTCATGTTCACCATCTTGCATCCTTATGTTTTGTACAACTTGTTGCTGGCCTAGTAACCAAAGTAAAAATGAAAACTAAAGCCATGGAAAGACATTTCATGTTCTTGGATTAGAAGATGTTAATATTGTTGAGATGGTGATCTTCCCCCAAATGATTTATGACTTCAGCTCCATTTATGTTAAAATCCCTGCTGGCTTTTTGGAAGAAATTGGCAACTGTTCCTAAAATTCATATGGAAACGAAAAGGACCTAGAGTAGCCCAAACTACTGAAAAATAAGAAATGTTGGACTTACATTTTCCAACTGCAAAATCTATTACAGAGTAATTGACTGGCGCTAGCATAAGGATGTACATACAAATCAGTAGAATTGAATTGAGGGTCTGGAAATAAACTGATACATTTATGATGGGTTGATTTTCAGCAAGAATGCCAACACAGTTCATTGGGGAATAAATACACTCATTTCAACATATAGTACTGGACAACTGGATACCCGCAGGCAAAGAATGAAGTTGGACCCTTACCTTATGTAAATTAACTCAAATGGATCCAGGACCTACATGTAAGAGCTAAAATCATAAAACTTAGGAAGAAAGTAGGTTTCTAAATAAGTTTGGATTAGTCAGTGGTTTCTCAGATGTGACACCCAAAAGCACAAGCAACCAAAGAAAAAAAATTGATAAATTGGACTTTATCTAAATTAAAAACTTTGATGTTTCAAAGGATACTATCAAAATTAAAAGATAACCCACACAGTGGGAGAAATATCACACATCTGATAAAAGTCTATCATCAAACGAAGGCCAAGTCTTCATTTCTCTTATCTCTAAATTCCTACCATACCATATGCATGCGGCTGAATTGCAGTATTACTATATATTCTAAGAGATCAGTCTGTGATTGTGGGTGCAATTACCCTACCTGCTCTCTCCCTACAAAGGAGATGCTGAAAACTGTGCTATATTATTTTCAAGGATAAATGAAACTTAAGATACCAGGCAAAACAACTTAAAAATAGTTCGAATCCTGAAAATTATGGTTTAATAGATGAAGGGAGAGAAATACATTAAATTCACATCATATCCAGGTATAAATGCTTAGTATTATAATAATTTCGACTTCAGATCTTCAATGCTCCTTGTCATATGAGGTAAATAATAGAAAGTTCTTTGTGTATCGCAAGTCTGCTTTCAGCCAATCAGAAGCCAGAATTATTTCGTATGCAATAATAGGGTTTATTGTTTGGAGAGGAGCTTTAAATAGGACTTACAGGATATACGGTGCTTCATATTAATTAAGGCTTCTTCGTTGTAGCAAAGAGAACGTTGATCTGGTTTGTTTATTACCATTTCCAAATTTACTTTTGAGTTCTGACTCCAGAAATGTACAATCCTATCTTTTTAGTTGTAGGTTTTAAGATGCTATTCACTCTTAATACTTTTTGATAACAACCTTAATTGTTTTTATTTTTGATGAAACAATATAATGGGCTGTGAAGGAAAAATTACTAAATACTAAGAGGGAGAGAGAATTTTATGAAAATGTCTTCAAGGTTTCCATCACCATCTTTACCGATTTTCTTCTCACCTGGGCCAATTGACTTAGGTTCTATAACAAGTTCCTCTTGTTCACTGAATGAGCTAGACAATATTTCCCATCTTTTAAGGAAAATATCAACTGATATCAATGAAATTAAAGGAATGAAAGCAGCAATTTTGACAGTGGAAGCAAATCTTTTTGATTTAAATGTTAGAATGTCACAGAATGAAGCAAAAATTTCATCTTTGGAGGTTAAAATGAATGAATGTTCAACATCAACATCTGAATGCAATAAACTGTTTGAAGATCTTCAAGAGGAAGTAGATTTTGAATCACAGTCAAGGACTACTGATGTAAAAATAATTGGCTTCCTTAGAAACATTGAAAAAGGTAAATTTTTAGTATGTGATATCTTCTAGATAACTCGCCTTGGCAACTGTGTCTTTCTTTGTAACTTGACTAGTTGTCATATAGAGGCAGCAAGTCACAAAACTTGAATTTCTCGTGGGCCTTTGAACAACAAAGACGTCTATATGATTAATTTAGAAGCCTAGAAGTTACCAGAATTCTCTTTAGTGGATCTCTATAAAATAATGTTTTGAAGAGAGAGATGAGCATAGAGAAACAAAACTTGAAATGTGAGAGAATAGTCCTCTTTCATGTATCTGTCTTGTGAAATTATCTTAAGATGTGTAATTCTTCCATTGTTCATTGCATTAAAGGGAACTGTTATAATATTAGAATTGCTTCCTGTAACCCTAATACTTATCAGTTTCCCAAGCTGTCCTACAGAGTATGATTTGACCAAATAACATCTGTATTTGAGGTCAACTTACCAGGATTTGCTGTGTTTTTGCTATTATAATTTTGGGAGGAATTAACTTCTTTTGGCACACCTCTAAAGAGTAGTGTATTAACTTCTATTTTAAAAGAAAATAGTTGATAGAATTTTGAATTGAGTATAGCTTTTAAAATGAAAAACCCCTTTTAGTGAAACATAGTAGTTGGCAGGCTGTTGCCAACTTATGTACATGTACTGAGTGAGCAAAGTCTGTCCTTATGAAACTACTAGTAGTACATATACTAAAAATTAGTAACAGTCATCTTACTAATACTTTAGTATTTGGAACCCTATCACATCCTTTTCTACACTATACTGTACCACTTTTGTTTTACTTTTTTAATTTTTTAGTTTGTTTATTTTTAATGAAGTGTAGCTGACAGTGCAATATTAGTTTCAGGTGTGCATGGTGATTTATTTACATACATTATGAAATTGTCACCAAGATTAAGTGTGGTTACCATCTCTTGCTATACGAAGTTATTGAAATATTATTGGCTGTATTCCTCATGCTACACTTTACATCTCTGACTATAACTGGAAGTTTGAACCTCTTAATCCTCTTTACCTATTTGTTTCTCCACTACTGCAGCCACTAGTTCTCTGTATCTGTGAGTCTGTTTCTGTCTTGTGTTTGTTCATTAATACTGTTTTTTAGATTCTACATATAAGTAGAAATCATATGGTATTTGTTTTTCTCTTACTTCACTTAGTACCCTCCCTGTATGTCTATCTGTTGTTGCAAATGGCAAGATTTCATTCTGTTTTATGGCTGAGTGATGTTCCTGAATGTGTGTGCATTAGGATCACATCTTTATCCATTCATCTCTCTGGACACTGAGATCACCTGCATTTTGGTTATTGTAAGTAATGGAGTAAACATAAGGGTGCATGTATCTTTTCTAATAAGTGTTTTCATTTTCTTGGGGCAGATACTAGAAGTGGAATTACTGGATCCTATGGTATATCTATATTTAAAAAAAATTTTTAAGTTTATTGATTTATTTTGAGAGAGCATGTGTATGCGGGGAAGGGGCAGAGAGAGGGACACTGAGAATCCCAAGTAGGCTCCCTATCTCATGAGCTATGAGATCATGACCTGAGCTGAGGATCAAGACCAACTGAACCACCCTGGCACCCCTGGTATTTCTAGTTTTAATTTTTATTTTTTAATTACTGTATTCCACAGTGGCTGCACCAACTTCCATTCCCACCAACAGTATGTGAACATTTCCTTTTCTCTACATTCTTGCCAAGACTTGTTACTTCTTGCCTTTTGGGTACTAGCCATTCTGACAGGTGTGAGGTGGTATCTTATTTTGGTTTAGATGTTGGAACATCTTTCCATTTGTTGGCTGTCTCTGTGTCTTCTTTAAAAAATGTGTATTCAAGTCTTATGCTCATTTTTTTTTTTTTTAAGATTTGAGGTTTTTTTTTTTTTTTTTTTTAATTCATGTATTTATTTTGAAAGAGTGCAAGGTGTACATGAGAGGGGGGAGGGAGAGAGAGAATCCCAAGCCGGCTCCGCGCTGATAGCATGGAGCCAAACACCAGGCTCAGTCTCATGAACCATGAGATCATGACCTGAGCCGAGATCAAGAGTTGGACACTCAACTGACTGAGCCACCCAGGCGCCCCTTGTTGAGAGTTTTTATCATAAATGGATGTCAGATTTTGTCAGATCCTATTTTTGCACGATAATTATAAGATTTTTAGCCTTGTTTTGTTACTGTGGGGTGTCTTGTTGATTGATTTGTGGACATTGAACCATCGTTGCATTCCTAGAATAAATGCCACTTGCTCATGGTGGATAATTATATTAATGCATTATCGATAACACTTCGGTTTTAAATCAGGGGAGTGCCTGATACCTCCTAAGCACTGTGGTGGAGGGAGGCAGTTTGGAGAAGTGTGACTTCCTTCCATCCTTTAGAGAGTTTATCATCAAATGGAAGGTAGAGAAAATCAGTTCTGTGTCATTGCTTGGTCTTGTTTTGCAGTGTAACTGTGAGGAAATTATCAACCTGCTTATGAAATAATACTCCAGCTGAGTATGTTTTCTCATAGGAGATTCATGCTGCTGTGGAATCTGGGCTCCGGACCTCCACGATCGTACTTCCTTCTTGTTCTCTTCTTAGCAGTCCAAGCTCATAGTTTGTGTTTTGGAAACTGGATCAGATAACTGTGTCGGGGTTTGGTTTGCAGTTCCAGGGGTGGGGGAGTGGGTCGTAATGGTGAGAGCCCAGGTGATGGAAGGAGATGTTTCTTATTCTGATCTTGGAGTTGGCTGTCTCCTGTCAAGTGTGGCTCAAGCTGTGAGTCCACGCAGTACCACCTCCTGGCTTTTCCAACCTTTTACCTTCATTCTTAGGCTTTACCTCCAGTCCAAGAAAACCGGCTTCCAGACAGAAGAACAACTAGGATTTTTGCCTTAGAGACTTTGGTCTATAAATATTATTAAATTGCACTGTTGAAGCTGTAAATTTTTTAGGACTTTCAAGTAAGAACTCACCCAGTAAGATTATTTTAGGCTTCATTTCTGGAAATATACATGTATTGTTTGTTTTTAAAACTTAGTAATATCTGAAAAATTTGCATTCTAGGAGCTCCACAGAGGCAGTTGTTATCCCGACTGCAAATCGACCCAGTAATGGCAGAAACTCTGCAGATCAGTCAAGGTTGGTAATAATCTTAAATTTCCATTGTAATGTAGCATTTTTCAGTTGCTATTTCCATTTCTTACACCTCATTTAATGTATCCCGTATATCTTAGATCCTGCCCTAAGATGCTGTGTTTAGATCCGTGAAAATATTTTAGGGCCAGGAGACAAGATCTGCATTTGTTTCATGTTATATGGTGTTTGTATGTTTCGCCTCATTCAGAATCTTTCTTGCTTTGATGCTGTTTCACCAGAGTCCCTGGAATCTGCTGGCTGTCACTCCCTGCTTCAGGGACAGTTTGAATCCCTAAGCTTCTCTCCTTTCTGCCCTGCTTTGCCGTTGCTTTGAGCTGCTTTCATGCTCCTTAGCTTGTTCTGCCTTATCCTCGCTTTCCCTTCACTTTAGAACTGCCTCACCAGGGCCACACCTGGAACTTACTGTTCTTAGAGCCACTGTAACTTCATTGTTTGCCTGTCTCCTCCACCCCACCCCCATACAGACACACATGCCATGGTCTGCTTCAGGACAGGGATTAGCGCCTTATTTATCTCTGTTCTCCGTGCCCGTCCCTGCCAGTTGCATGTGCAGGCCCTAGTAAATGTCCACTGAGTAAGAGAGGGGTCACTGGATACCTGGAGTCTTAAGTTCAGAAACCTTCTTTTCTCCCACTTCTGGTTATTTCCCCTACACCTGCCTGTTGTTGGAAGCTCTGGTACTTGACCCCTCCTTGTGGCTCTTGTTTCTTCCCCCTTGGTCAGGCCTCCACAGTCGTTAGGTATATTTCCTTCCCCCACCTACCTCTCTCTCTACGAGAAGAACTTGTCCTCTCTCAGGGTCACCTTCACCCAGATGCCAGGTCCTACCCAGTCGATGAACACACTAGTGTCCCCACACTCCTGTCGTCTTAGTCCTGCCCCTCTCCTGGCTTCTCCTTTCTGCCTGCGGAAGTGTTTAAATACTCTCCATCCTTGATGTTGCTGTCATCTCTCAGCATTCCATCCTGTTTTCCACATAAGGGTATTTTCTTTCAAAATGTTTGGCAGCTAAGCTCTATGTGTGTTGTATCCACTTCATTGACATTTCCACGTTCTTTTTGTTTCCTTTAATTTTTCTTTTTCTCCACGGTGCACATACAGTTTGAAGCATCTAGTCCTACAAGGACTACATCCTTTGCTTATCTCTTAACGTGGTTTTTATTTCTGGGAACCCTCTTGTTTCTGCATATTTCTCTTAATTTATTTTTCATATACTGACTTTCATATGTACAACAGTTTCTCTTATTTCTCTGAGAATATTAAAGATAATTTTGGGTGTTTTCTCTCTTCCCTTCTTGGCCATATTTTCTCCAGGTTTGTTTTGATTGCTGTGTTTCATGACAGGTGTTCACAAATGTCTGGGGATCCTTGGTTGTCTTATATTAGTGGGACACTCAAAAAGCTGATAGGCATTCTGGGTTCAATAGTTAGGGTGGAGGGCTTGTGACTTCACATTGGATTATACTTCCTGCAGTGGAGACTCATTTGGTTGTCTCTAGTTTGGAGATACCCTGATGTCACTGTCTTTAGGCCTTTCCTCTTAGACTGATGAGCTTCTCCATGGAAAGATCTTTCAGAGTAGTGGATTCACTGCCAACATTCTGGAAGCGAAGTGAGGAAAAAAGGCTGGGGAGGCACCTCAACATTAATTACTGTGTAATGTTTGCTTACACCTCCTCCCTGTTTTCAGAATGGTGGTACTTTCAATATGGCCAACCTCTCTTGGTCCAGAGACCCTGTGTTTTGATCTTTCCAAGAGTTTTAAGTTCCACTTTTCTCCAAGGGAGAAAATAGTCAAAGGTTATCAAGAAATTGAACTGCTTTTTAAAATTTTAATAGTATACATTTAGTTTTTGTTATAGCACCATTCTGCCAAAGACCACAATGCTTTACTTATAGGCCTCTCCACCACTGGTCAACGGAAAAGCATGTCTCCAGTGATTGCAAAAAACTTCAGTATAGAGGTAGGGGAACAGGTGTGGTGAGGTCAGAAGTGACAAAACAGACTTATAGTTTAGGAAGAAATAACTGCTTCTGAAATGGATTGAACATGCCTGTTGTATTTGCCTTGTCTTTCTCCCCACCCCTTCCCAGGATCCCTGTGCTACTGGCTTCTCAGCCTTGGGAGAATCTTGGGATGCACATTGGAATGTTGCATTATTGACTTAAGACTCAGCTTTTGAAGATCTTAGTATTTCACTTTCAAAATGTGGTTATCTCTCCTTATATAGTTATTTTCTTTGTGACTTTATGTTTTAATAATCTAACCCTTTATTCACATTTCATTGGGATTTTAGGAGGAAACAAAATGCATGGGTTCAGCCTGCGGTCTGCACCCGGAAGATGTCCCTAACTTGTGTCTGTCTCCTTCTGGTTGACCTGGGTGGTAACGTGAACCTTGCAGAGGAGGCTGGTGGCGCTTGTAGAACGGAAAGCTCTGTTTTCAGTGCCTGCTTTTCTAAACTCTGTCATATGTAACACATCATCTCTGTGTTTTCATTTGGGTTCCAGGACTTCACCATCTCTGTTCTTCTGCTAATTCCATTTCATTCTCCTTTGTCATCTCCTCTCCCCTCCTCCTGTCCTGCCCCTTAAAATGTTAACTTTCTCCTGTGTCCTGCCCTGAGCATATCTTCATCTCTTCTCTATTCCCCCAAGATGCAAACTGGTAGAACTACTTTGCCGAGTGCAGAGTGGTGAGAAGCAGGCAGCAGCCTCGGACTATGTTCTGGACTCTGCCTTGGCCAACTGGGCGCCTCTGCGCGCCAGTGAGGAGCGGCAGGGTGTGTGCTGGTCTCTGTAACACGGGAGGGAAATCCGCTCCTTCGGCTCCCTGTGAAGGCGCAGTGGGGATGGCGGCACTGATTGCGGCGCTTTATTAATGAAATGCTTATTAGTTCACCTTCAGTTTGGATGCTGTTTCTCTTTTCTCTCCTCTTATTTTGCCTTCTAAACTGAGAGCCCCACAAAGACTACAAACTAAATAAATCTGAAATTGAAATTTATCTGTGACCCCCTTTCAATCTGCTCTTTGTCCCGTCCTTGTTCTCCTGGGTCCGGTTTCTTCTCCACTCACCTCCATCTGCATCTCTCTCCACCCTCCCCCACCCCTGCAGGGAGGTCTGCTCTGCCTCACTCCTAGTGTGGAAGTTGCAGGTGCTGCTTCTGTGAAGGGCCAGTGCTGAGGAAGTAGGGGAAGGGTCTTCTCTTCCTCTTTAGTGGGTTCAAATAGGACGATGGGTGAGAATCTTTTCATTCAGAGCCTCACCGTCTCTCCTGGGCAGCAGCCTGGTGGCTGAGATCTAGGACTGCCATCCATTCTTAGTACTACCTGTTTTTCTAAAAACCAGGTTCATCATGTCACTTCCCTATCTAGAAACCTCTCGTGATTCTTTATGACTTCTAGATCAGAATCCAAACTCACCGACAACATACAAGATCCTCATGCCTCGGCCTTCCCTGCTGCTCAGCCCAGCTCACACACCAGTCCAGCTACACCACATTTTTCAGCAGGTCTTAGATTTCCTTGTGTCTTATGCAAGCCTCTGCCTTTTTCCACATGGTTTCCTCTGCTGGACACGCTCTATTTGTTGTCCAAGTCAGTTCCCCCAGGTTCTTCCCGCTTGTTCCTTTAGTGTCTGCTTCACATGTCCATCGTCTGTAGGCTTTGTCTTGATCCCCAGCTGGAATAGGTTGGTTGTTTTCTCCCAGCACTTTGTTCCTCCTCCTTTTGGATCAGCTTTTAGGGTATGCATTTCTGAAATTGTATGTACACCTGTTTTTCTATTTTTTCTTCTTTGTGTACCTAGCACAGTGTACAGTTGAATGGTGTGGATTTTGTTCTCTGTTATTTGCCTGTTAACCTTAAGTACAACTTGTTAACTTTGGTCACTTAATGACATATCGATAGGTCAGCCATTTCCACTCTGGGCCCTTAGCAGATTTTATAAAGTAGGCTTACTAAGCATATTATAGGTGGTGTGAATTGTGGTTATGAGCATTGAAGGTCATTGTTTTCTGTGCTGTATTTTTTTTTTAAGTGCCCCTTCATCTTAAAATTCCTTTTCGATATAGTCTTCTCTGTACAACCAACCAGGCAGGAATTATGCCAGGTGAACTCTTTTCGTCAGAATGTGTTCTTTGTAAGTGGTACTATGCAAAATTAACAAAATAGATTTTAGAAAGACTTTTAAGCAGTCCGTGTCATAATTCTAGGGAACATGAGGATTCTTCTATGTATTTCTAGAAAATATTGTACTTAGAGTAAGTTTATATTTATATCCCATTAGATGCCTCATAGAAGAACCTTCCTGTAGGCAGGGCATCCTCATTCAAAGCCCCAGCTAATGTGCTGTTAGGAGGAAAGGAATACTTCCTTAAAAAAATGTTCGGCACAGAATCGTAGCACTTTTTCTGGGGCAGAACTGTTGTGATTTTCCTTTGAAAATAATTACAAATATATAAAAGATTGACATTCTTCTCACTTGTGTGATGTTGGGAATGCAAGGTATATTCAAAAGTAAACATTTGTGGCCAATTTTTTTGGCTCAGATTACTATGACATGGAATCCATGGTCCATGCAGACACAAGATCATTTATTCTGAAGAAGCCAAAGCTGTCTGAGGAAATAGTAGTGGCACCAAACCAGGAGTCGGGGATGAAGACTGCAGATACCCTTCGGGTACTTTCAGGACACCTTATGCAGACACGGTAGATGGTTTCTTTTTCTTGTGTAGCTTTTTTGTGTTGATTAGATAGTGCAGGTTAACCATTAGTTTCCAGCTCCCTGCTCCCCATCCTAGCCCGCTAGTGCAGAGTGCTTTTATTGAGTCAATAGTTAGGCTGGGAATGGTAACCCAAATTCAGTTTTCAAGGATTCCAGTTCATCTTTCTTGTGCAGAAATCCATTAACTTGCAGATGAGTCCGCCCATGAGTGAGCCCCGTAAGTCAGATTCGTTTCTTTATGCACATCCAGGAGATGAAATTTAAAAACCAGGTGATCAAAGTCAGGAAATCTTTGCACAGAGTTAGCAGATCAGGTTGGGGTGATTCTTCCCTGAGAAATGGACTATATGTTCGTAAAGGAACAAATCTATAGATAGTAACATTAGTGTAAATACAGAACTGCTGGCCATTGTGTTCTGAACACAGATGCTGATTTTTCAGCTTATTTCCACGTGACCTTATGAAGATCAAAAGGACGATGTTCATTCAGGGTGGAGGGGAGAAGGTCCTTAGTGCAGCCCGGATGATGCTGCTGCGATTGGCCATAGCCATGTGTGTTAGCGGAATTCATCAGGGCTGTACCTGGAAATCCCACCAAGTTGTTTTTGGTTTTTTTGATATTTTTGTTTTTGTTTTGTTTTTAACTGAAGAAGCCAACAAGTAAGGGAGCGATAGTTCTGCTGAAGAGCACTGTAGGAGGCTCAGCGTTTTGTGTTCGTTTCCCTAATTCTCTGGTATTTTCTATCTGTCTGGCAGAGATCTTGTACAACCAGATAAACCTGCAAGTCCCAAGTTTATAGTGACGCTGGATGGTGTCCCCAGCCCCCCAGGATACATGTCAGATCAAGAGGAGGACATGTGCTTTGAAGGAATGAAACCTGTAAACCAAACTGCAGCCACGAGCAAGGGACTCAGAGGTCTCCTCCACCCACAGCAGTTGCAGTTGATGAGCAGGCAGCTTGATGACCCAAATGGTAGCTTTGCAAATGGTGTGTTGAGAGCTCAGATTTTCCCTTTCCAGGGCGCTGTCATTGTGAAGGAAATCTGGGACCTGTCTCTTTACCTTGAATGAATATTGGTTGGAGGCCTTCCTTTTATTTGTAATCCAGTAGTGGAGTGGCCTTTTTTCTTTTCCCAGACAGAACGCTTGTTCAATTTGGGACTGTCGTGTGTATGTCTGGTAGCGGGCTGTACACCAGGGCTACGGCGGAGCTCGGCTGTCTCTCTCATCTGTGCTCGCGAAAGGGTGAACCATCCCTCTTGCTCTACCTGGTGCACTTTTTTCCTGTAGAAACTGTACCTGTTACTTTCCCCTTGTGACAGCAGTCGTCTCTCCTGTAGTTAACTTGACAAAAAAAATGAATTTGGATGTTGATGCTATTTTCACCTCGGTGAAATTCCCTTGAGAGGAGTTTCTCACCTAATCTGGCACTTCTTGGAAGTTAAGCAAAAACCTAATGTTTAAGTTAATTAATATCAAAGTGTAGTATTTAGTAGAAGTAAAATGAACTCCATTCTGCTATCAGCACACTTTTAGGTAGATGAACCTCTATCACTCAGCTGTTCTTCTCTTGCTGGATCCAGTGATGAGTACATACGCTGCTGAACACTTTCATTTGTGACAGAGAATGGTAGTCGTGTTCCTCCTGTCTTCTTATATTTGTAGAAACACCTTCATTGGTAGGGAGACAGTTACTGAGGCTTAAAATGAATAGCATCAAAGTAAAAACAGTAGTGGGTTTGGTATTTTTCCTTTTGGTATTAATCCTTTTCTTGGCAGAGACATGAAGATATATTGAATACCTTTTTCAGTCGATAAAAATATAATAGCCTTTAGGGGGAGATGAGCAGTGAGGGAGGACATTCCAGTGTTGAATGGAATGCTTTTTCTGCGGAATCAATAATGCGATGTCACGGCTTTGATTACTGGAAGGAGTTAAAAGTCTGACCCTATCAGAAGTTACAAATGGTAACAAAAGTGGTTAAGAACTACCATAGTCATGCAGTACAGATTTCTTGACCCTGTGTATTTTGTCTAAAAATGAGAGAAAAATTCGTAGCTTAGGCACGTTAGGGTCTAATTTTGTTTAAATGTAGATGTCTGCATTAGGCTATATTGATGTATATGCATCGCAGTGACACTCGAAATAACATGTTAGCCAAACTTCTTGCCTAGGTTTCACAAGTGCCGTGGCCGTTATGGAGACAGCGGTGATGAGCGGTGAGCCTCCTTTACCATTGCTTCGATCTGGGACTCAGCGTTTCACTGCTGCTCAAGGAAGAAGCGTTGTAGTCGTTAGAGCTGAGGGAGGCCTTAGAGACTCCTGAATTCCAGTCACAGAGAGGCTCTGGTCTTGCTCTTCCCCCTCCAAGCAGGGAATTTGGAACTTTGTGATTTCTTTTGCTGGCTTTTTGTCTAGTGTTTCGAGGAGGCAGTCCACAGCACTCCTCACTCTGCCCCCAGCCATTTAAATGGCAGCACAGATTTTATGGCTTGCAATAAAAAGTGAATTTGCCTAATCTTAAACAGGAAATGTTGGGGAAAACCAGAGTCATGAACTCTGTATATATGACTTAACTTTTTCATTAGAAAGATCATGTTTCTATGTAAAGTATTTAACTTCTTTAATACAGCCCATGAGTATCTACTCCATTTTCCAGCCATTCTGCTCTTGGGTGTTCTTCAGTTACCCAGGTTAACCTCTTTCATTTGGCCTGGGTTCTCACGTATATACCGTAGTGTAAAGTATGTTTTTCAGGAGGAGGGTAAGACACATTCCCTGCAGGCAGGACACTAGAAACACTTGAAATTGGAGACAGCTGCTCTTCCCAGCCATATAAGATTTTATTTGAGACTAAGGATACCTTTCTTTTTTTTAATGTTTTATTTATTTTTGACAGTGAGAATTTGAACGGGGGAGGGACAGAGAGAGGGGAACAGAAGATCTGAAGTGGGCTCTGCACCGATAGCAGCAAACCTGATGTGGGCCTTGAACTCACAAACCGTGAGATCATGACCTGAGCCGATGTCTGACACTCACTCAACAAACTGAGCCACCCAGGTGCCCCGAGTCTACAGATACCATTATACCCTGGAGCTAAATAGTGGCTTTTACTACTTTTAAAGTAGTGTGGAAAACTATATATTAGGCATAGTTTTACAGTAGCTCTTTGATGGTCCTCCTGTCTGGGCTCCAGGACTGGATTTGTGTGCCTTGTCCTCCTATAATGAAGACTGAGGTTGAGTTACTGGGTCATGAAGTTCTCAGAATACTAGCTGCTGCGCTGTTGGGGTTTGACTAGTTGCCTGTTGGCATTTTTGTTTCCATTCAGTCATAAAACTCTAAGGATGACAATATTTTCTTTTTGCATAAATGAGGAAACTGAAGTTGAGGTAGTAGGTAAGACTTGCCCCAAGTGTCTGGCTCAGCTAAGTTATGGAGCCAGATTTGAACTGCCTGACCTCGGGCAAGAAGACTAGAGCAATGTGGTTGAGGTGGTCTTTGCTGTCATAAATGAGAATGTGAACCATAATATGTAACACCCATGAGGCTCTTTTTTTTTTTAAGCTAGGGGGTCTTGGGCTGGAGGTTGGCAGATTATTATGGCCTTTAGGTATACTTTTATTTGGCTGTTCTGTGTTTTAAATGTGCAATAGTTGCCAGCACAGCATTTAAAATTTATGTCATATAAAAAGATTTTTGGTTTTCTGAATCAGGAGATAATCTGGCAACATGGGGCTCGCTTTCCCATGCCCTAGGAATTGACATTGTCATTGGGCATGACCTCGCAAGGGATGGCAGGGAGCTCTGTGGATGGCACATGCATTTGCTCTCTAGGCTGTTCTCCCTCACCCTTGTTTCGTCCACACCAAGGCTTTCTGTCACTGTTCATCTCACACCCACCCAGCCAGGCTCACTGTCGGTGGTCTGCGGGGCCCCTGTGAGTAACGGCATTTGTGACCCATTTTAGGCCAAAAACTTTTCTTCACGTTATTTTTTCTCACCTGGACTTAGAAGTACCTGCGTATACCTCAGTGAGTGGGAAGACTTTCGTGTTTGAACCACACCTAGTCTTGTCTGAATGTGAGAATTCCTTCGTTCACACTATCACTTTGTGTTTTCAGTTTTTCTTTCATTTCATTGGCTCCCTACTTGACGTTCTTCCCTCCCTCTCCCATTTAATTCGGCTCTGAAGTAATATTGAGAATTGGGGTTTCAGGGTGAGAACTTTGGCTGTAGTTGTAGCATCCCCCAAGTACTTGGCTCTTCACGGTGAGAACTGCAGTCTACTTCCCAGTGACCTTGTATAGCAGACTGTCCTCTGCGTTAACCAGATTATCAGACTCGTTTCTTTTCTGTGACTCTAGACCTAGAGGAACAGGAGTTTGAGCCTGGGTTTGGAGGGAAATGTATTAAAGGTGCTCTGTACTGAATTGATCATAATTAATGAGATACTTTTAATTCTTTCCCCATTCTAGCTGAGATGAGTGAACTGAGTGTGGCCCAGAAACCAGAAAAACTTTTGGAGCGTTGCAAGTACTGGCCTGCCTGTAAAAACGGGGACGAGTGTGCTTACCATCATCCTGTTTCACCTTGCAAGTGAGTAGCAGCCAGCTGATGCCGATTTCCAGGATTAATTCTAGGGCTTAGAGCCTATTCTCTTTTCCTGTGGACCAGTTTGACTTTTGTAACTGAATGCAGTGACACTTAACCGTTGCCCTCCCAGATGTTTGGGGGAGTAAGGAGATGGGAGAAGCCTTCTGCACATCTAAGGAGATAGGGATGTAAGTGCCCTGGTTTGTACGCATTGTATACATACACAGCTATTAAGGCATTGGAGAAAAAAGTCACAGGTAATGACGAAACATTTTGGACTTGGGTATAGTTTTTCCTTACTAGTTGGCTGGTTGGGTGGCATGAGCTTTGAGAGACAGTGCAAGTCAGGGAGAGGGGCAGAGGAAGAGCGAGAATCCTAAGCAGGCTCCACATTCAGCACAGGGCCCAACACAGGGCTGGATCCCACAACCCTGGGATCATGACCTACACCGAAATCAAGAGTCGGATGCTCAACTGACTGAGCCACCCAGACATCCCTCTGTGTTTTAACTTCTTTAAGGACATTTTGATAGGAGAATGATATGGATGTCCAGAGAAGGAGTCTCTTTTTTGTAGCAATGTCTTAACACATATATTGTGCCCACTCCATTCCTTCATAAAAGATTGTAGACCTGATGTTAGAGTACATGGTGTGAATTCTTACATAAGAAACGCTTTTATCTTTTCTTGATAAGTGGTGGCTTGAGTTGAAAATCTGTTAACTACCCTCAGCTTTGGGATAACCTACTATGTTCTATTTTTGAAATCTGGCCTCATTTAAAAATTGAGTTTCCCTGGGAGCCTGGTGGGCTCAGTTCTTGATCTCGCGGTTGTGAGTTCAAGCCCCATGTCGGATGTAGTTTACTTCAAAAAATTGGTTTCTCTTTTTTCTATTCTGTGCTTCTCAAAACAAGTAGTAATGGGGTATAAGGAGCCTCTCTACGAAAAAACTGATAATGCATTGAGAAAATTAAATGTGACTGTTTTTGTTTTATAGAGCCTTCCCCAATTGTAAATTTGCTGAGAAGTGTTTGTTTGTTCATCCAAATTGTAAATATGATGCAAAATGTACTAAACCAGATTGTCCCTTCACTCATATGAGTAGAAGAATTCCAGTACTGCCTCCAAAACCAGGTGAGTGGCCCTGTGCATGGCTACATTTAGGTGGAAAATGACATTCATGATTATAAACTGAGTTTAAAAGAAAAAAAATTTTAGAAATTGTGCCAGGGGCGCCTGGGTGGCTCAGTCAGTTAGGCGTCTGACTTCGGCTCAGGTCATGATCTCATGGTTGGTGACTTTGAGCCCTGTGTCGGGCTCTTGGCTGACAGCGGAACCTGGAGCCTGCTTTGGATTCTGTGTCTCCCTCTCTCTCTGCCCGTCCCCATTCACGTTCTGTCTCCGTCTCTCTCAAAGTTCAATTAAAAAAAAAAAAATTGTGGTGCCAGAATCACTTCACCTAACCAGTCTTTAAAAAAGCAAGTGTGCCTGTCCAGTACCAAGTATTTTATCTACGGGATGTATAAATCACTTTTGGGAGCGGGGAGGAGAGAGAATCCCAAGCAGGCTCTCGTCAGCACACAGGGCTGGATCCCATGAACCATGAGATCATGACCTGAGCTGAAGTCAAGCGCTGGACGACGCTCAGCTGACTGAGCCCACCTCATTTTAATATAATGGTTCCCATAAAAACATCAGTAGACTGCGTGATGGATTATTTTGCCAAATTTGATGTCTTTGTTTTGAACTCTGTCAGCAGTTACAACACCAGCATCACCTTCTAGTAGTCAGCTGTGCCGTTATTTCCCTGCTTGTAAGAAAATGGAATGTCCCTTCTACCATCCAAAAGTAAGAATTTTCATTTTGTGATAACCTCTTGAGACCTGGAAGATCACTAGCAAATTGAACGTCTTGTGTATCCATGCCCTGCCCCACACCCCCTGGAGGAATCCTGAGTTTTGTTACGATTTAAGTTCTTTCTTAGCTATTGGGTGAGCCCCTGTCTGGCTCCTTAGGATGAGTAGTCTAAAACTAACGTTAGTATTGTAAGCTCTCAGAGCGAAGCTCCCCTTTGCTTAGTTTCCATTCTTCTCTGCCCTTAAGCATGTGGGTAGGTTTTTTTCTGTGTGTTCCCCTACCCCCCTGCCCCAGCCCCTCTTGACAGAAACTGCGATGATGAAATCCAGTAGTACTGCTTGATACCATCCAAACTTGTCCCAGTGGTTTTCACTTTCTAAAGACTGATGTATCTCCACCTGTTGAGTTGCTTAGAGTGAATGTCACCTTTGAAATCGAAGCCCATTATGAAAGACCTCACTTCCCCCGACTGCATTTGGGCATAAATGAGGGTGTGCAGTGAAGAGTGGACATGTACAGGATGTTCGGTCAGATGTGCAGGGTGATGAGAAGTTTTTACCATATGCCGAAAAACTTACTGTTACTCTTGGACAGGGATTTTGGAGGATTTCCAAAATCCTCTTGGACTAGGATTTTGTGTCTGGGGGTGGGAGGTTCATTTTTTTCAAGGTTTCATTATTAAGGTTAGACTGTATCTTTTTCCCCATTAAAGGTTTCTCTCAAATTGCCTTGTTTTTATTTGTATTAGCTTTGCAAATATTGAAACTCTCTTGTCCGTGTTTAGCACTGCAGATTTAACACTCAGTGTACCAGGCCTGACTGCACATTTTATCATCCCACCATTACTGTACCACCACGACATGCCTTGAAATGGATTCGGCCTCAGACCAGGTAAAGATAGTTTTTCTAAGATGTGGTTTCTTAAATTTCTCAGTATACAGATTTGGGGGAAATGGATCACTTTGATTCTTTGATTTTTTTCTCTGCTGTTTAATTATAAATTATACAGGGTCTTTTGGAAATTTTGTTTTACCAGTGGTTGCTTACTCACCCATGTAATCTCTAGACCAGATTTTACCTTCTGAATATATACCTCTTACAAATCTCACATCCATTTTGTTAGCATTAGTAATGTAAAACATTGAAAGAAAGTTTCAAAAAGTTTTAGTGTGGCCTGTAAATTTAAATAGATGTCCTCATTACCTTATGTAATTATTATTTGTAAAAAAAAATATCTCATATTGTAAATCTGTAGAACAGATCTTGTGTGAAAATATTCATCTTCTTAACTGGGTGTGTGTGTGTGTATATATATATATATATATATATGGATGTAAAGCCATTAATTAAAAATTTCTTGTTTATGCAGTGAATGACACTCAGTCCTGCTTGGCAGAAGATGGTGGAGTTTGAAAGTTTCCATCTACTGATGAAAGATACTCAGCAGAACTTGTCAAATCTTTGAAACTTGGAATATATATTGCTTTCATAATATGAAGTTTATTGCCTATCTGAAGTGTCTAATTTTTCTAGTTTGTAAGTTTATTAAGTGGTTTTAACATTGGGTGTTTTTTGTTGTTTGTTTTGACTATGAAAAGACAGTTTAAAGGAAAAGCTAAATTCCATTAAAATATTTGAGGCATTTGTACACTGCTATTTTCAGTATCAGCATTTACAGCGTGGTGATAACCCACTTTGGGGCTACGATGGTGGTATGTATGTAGTGAGCGGAGCATCCTTATTCTAAAGTTGGATTGCACTCACTTTTCCCAAGGATTATCCACTGTGAAAACAGGAGTGGCCTAAAGTGTGCAGGCAGCTTAAAGTAGTCATTCAGTCCTCCTCTTTAAGTGAATTTAGCTTGAAAAGCATGGTAACACAGGCTTTTTGGGTTGAGTGAGGCTTTGGTAATGGTTCCCAAATAGCTAGTCCCTTACCTTCCCGGAAAAAGACATGTCCGGTGAAAGACAGCTGGAATGGCAAGTGCAAAAAAAATGGGAACAGTTCCTTAAAATGCTTTACTATTAACATACACTTCTTAAATAAATATTTTGGGAATGCATTATCACAAAATTATACAAATTTTTTTTTACAGTTCTATATACAGAAGATATCAGAAAACAGATTTTAAACACAAGATTATACATATAGTCTCACATTCTGAAAAATAACATTTTCAGAACTCCACAGAAAATTTTTTTAATGTAAAAATTAGATTTAAAGAGTATATTTTAAATGACTAATTACAGAAATCAGATGGGTAAACTGCAAAATAGGACTAAACTTTTGGACTATTGAATCAACACACAGCTTTCTGTGTGTGGTTTTAAAATAGTTAAGGCAAGAAGTGTCAGATGCTTCAGAATTAAATAACGGATCACTGATTATTTAAAGACTTGTACAGCAGTTAAAAAAAATAAGCTAAAAGTTGGTTAGAACAGAGCAAACTAATGCAAAAGAGCTAAAGACCCAAACATCCTCAGGACCAAATTAAATTTAAAAAAAAGTTTGTTATATACCCAAGGAATAACAAAAACAGCACGTAAAAGTCCATGTTTAAGAGCATAAAACCAACAGTCTATTTTGTGGCCGTTGCTTTTCCAGGGGGAGAAGAAAGAATTAACCAGTTATTAAACCATTTGTAAGTTGCACTTCGCTGTGCTGATTGGTAAGCAAAGACTTGAAACAGAAGAGGAAAGACAGAGCCCTCCCGTAGTCAGGCTGGGGTGGAGTGACCCTTCTGCTTCATTCTAACAAGTTGACTCCTTTGAATTTAAGGCATTTGTTCATTCCAGTACTACTTACGATTGAGCTTTACATCTTTGCAGAACAAATTTAAGTTGTATTTCTAGAAATTTAAACAGACTTTTAGTAACATCATTTATAAATGGCGTATAGCTTCATTCTCATAATTTCACTACAAAGAACATAAAACGGGGCCCAAGTGATTTGGCTCAACCACTTTACAAGTCAGTAATGTGCTAAAATCAGGTTTTTGTTTTTTTTAATAAACACTGCCCGGAAACACAATTTAAGAGTTTAATGCCACCTTCAGTTGCTATGGTTTATGGGCAAGCTGAGGTTGACTCTAAACATTGGTTGGATACCCTGGTCAAAAACGAACCACCACGAGTAAGGACCACAAGAAGGAAAGGAATACCCGTGGCGAGTGGCAGCAGCGCGCAGTGTGCTGTGACGTGCGTTTATACACAAGAACAGGACCAAAGGTGCCAGGAGTCTCCGGTTACACATTTGGGAGCTTAATCAAATACTGCACATAAAAAGGAAATCTTTGGGTTAAAAAAATACACAGGGCAGAATCTTAATCCCTCCCGGTATTCACCTTCCCTTAGTTGATGGCTGGTACAAACAAGGTGATTGTGGAGTAACTACTCAAAATCAACACGAGTTTTAGTCCTGATGCTGACCGCAGTGATTAAGGCTGGCTTCCTTCCTAGGCTGGCCGCTGGGACAAAAATGCAGTGGAAGCATTTCTGTCCTGTATACTTTATGCTTTGTTAAGGTTATTCCTAGAGCTTCGACCTGCCCTGTAAAATGGGATTTCTCTTTAGCCAAAAGCTACAAACTTGGCTCAGAGGAAACTGCAATGGGGTCAAAAATGAAGGAGAAGAGAGAGAGTGGTTCAGGGAAATTTCTTTAATTCCCTGAATGCCCCTTTATAATATACATGAATAGAAACTTAATATTAGTGTATTCTAAAATTTGGCTTAATTTGGGAGAATCCATTGATGTGAATATGATCTTATGTTTCAAGCTTAATCCTACCTTAATCAGTCCTTCAGACACAGCTACTGTTCAGAGCTTTAAAACTGACCGTGTTCAATCACTGGTTAGGCTCTCGGTCATACGACTGAGCCATTTCTGTTTTCAGTGTTTACAAGGTGTTGGGCGTACAAAATGGAGATCAGGCCAAACTGAGATTTCCAGAACCTGAAGGGGTCTATTAACACTACAAAGATAATTAACACATTAAAAATTAATAGGACCAGTAGAGCATCTTAAACTTTTTCACACTTAGAAAAATATATTTTTAAGTAGCAATCTACATAATCTCCAGTCTTCAGGAAACTACAGACAGGCTAAACAGCAAGTTCCTGAACGGCAAGTACTGATCTTTGGCAGCATTGAAGTGGCTAGGGATAAAGATCTAAGAGTTCAGCCCTAATCCACCAAAAAGGAATTTTAACAGACAAGTGTTACAAGTGGACCTGTATTCACTCCTTTTGGAAGTCAGCCTATGGGGTGGCATACACTAATTAGTAAATTTTTTCAATAGAAAAAAAGCTGTAAAAACTTCAAGAGCTACTAAATTGTTTAACTTTGTAAATGTGACCTTGAACATTTCAGTCTACATGTTCAACAAGTGTTTCTACTAGACTACATCTTTAAATATTCAGTATGCTCTCCCAGTTAACTACTACTGCTGTCTACACCTTTAACCCGTACACCACTGGAAAGGACTGTTCAGCCTGCTACTTTCTCATTAACGAGGCTGTAATCATGTTCTAATTTTTCAGCTATAGAGAGGACTCCCGAACATAAAAGGATCAACAGCTCAACCATGAAAATGTAGTGATCATATACTACTAACTTTGGATTTGTTCCTGAATTTAAAGCTGTCAGGAGAAAAGTGTCCTTTATAAAAAGAGGTTTATTGATGCTTAAGTAGCATTATCTTCTCCAGTAAAGCTTATGTGTGTTTCCTTAGGGAAAATAATGTTCGCCTTTTAAAAGCTATGATCCTTTAGGGTGATGGTGTGTTTTCGTTCATTATGTAAACACAAGGAAAAAATAAGTCATTAAATAATGAACCTTGAAAATAAAATAGAAATTCTAAAAAAGAAAAACTGTTTGCTTAAAAAGATGATGAGAACCATGCAGGTTGGGTTTTTAAGGTCTTCATTTGTTTTTCTTTGTTTTTTGGAGAAGCGCGGTCCTTTCACCCTCCCTAGGAGGTCTGCCGAGTTTGCACCCTCACCAAAGTCAGGGCTGGCTCTCACTAAGTATCTACTCAATCCTTTCTTAAAATGTCACTGGCAGTGTATGGATTATGGTCAGTTCCCCCAGTGCATACAGCAAGTATCCTGACCTCTGTCTTCTATTCTGATGGCCCTGGGCACTTATCCCTGTTACAGTCCTAAGTTAGCACCACTTGCCCATGCAGGGTTTGGTTCTGTTTGCTTTTTTTTTTTTTCCTTGTCTGTAATTCTGGTCTCTCAAGGCTGTTAATTTATATAGTCTTCTCAGCATCCATTATCTTTCAGTGAGGCATATGTACACATTTCCAGACAAATAAACTGCAATAAAAAAAAAATGCAGTGAGTTCACTAAATTCCTAGATTTTCAGTTCTTTTAATGAGCTTTCAAATCATACATGTATAAAAATTTTCATTAATTTATTTTGTATTTCCATAGTATGTGACTCCACAGGCTACCCAGTTACGTTGCCTTTCTGTACTGCTGGCCAGCTGAGTCTCTTCTCTAGTATGGTGATAGTAGATCTCTTAATAACTAGTTAAAGATACTCTGTTCTTTGGCTAGGAAAGTTACAAACCTGCAGTCATCACCTCCGGCACTAACGACATGTCGATCACCACTGGTAAATCGAATATTGGTCACGTGAGGCGAATGACCCAAGAATCTTTTGTGCTTTGCCTGAAAAACAACAAAAAACAAAGCTTAGGATGTTGTGTGAGGCACACAGAAATCAGAGGTTCCAATCAGGAACCCTGTCTCCATCATGGGCTGTGGAGAGAGTAGGTGCTTTGGACCACAGGCGATGTTATTAAATGCTTTTCTACGAGCACCTGGGTGGCTAAGCGTTCAGCTCTTGATTGTGGCTCAGGTCATGATCTCACAGTTCATGACACCAAGCCCCCTGTCAGGCTCTGTGCTAAGAGTGCGGAGCCTGCTTGGGGTTCTCTCAACCTCTCTGCCCCTCCCCCACTCGTGTACTTTCTCAAAACAAACAAACATTGCTTTTTCAGAGTGAGTAACGATCTGCATCTAACACCAGGTTTCTGGAGCAGTCAGATGTCTCCAGGTACTCTGAAAGTTTTCCTTTGAGGAAAAGAACTTGAAACTTGGTAACATTGATTAAAGGTTTGATAAGAGGCTAATTGCAGCTCTACTAGGATAGTTTGCAAAGATAGTGTTACTTAGGGGCATGGGGAGATAATTTCTAAAAGCTTTTGTTTTTAGTAAGTTTTGAAAAAATCTTAGGAACACAAGTGTTTCTAAATCAGGAGACTGTAACGTATTTATTAAATTATGGGGAAGGAAGTACTAATGATCAGATGTCTCAACTAGTAGCACTACATCAAAAACAAAACCAAACACAAACTTACAAATTTTTCAGGACATGGGAAGTCAAATAGCTTAACCATCCCAAAATCATCTCCTGTTACAAGGCTGATTCCTGAATGAGATACGCAGGCACAGTTGACATTGGCTTTCTCGGCATGTCTGGACCAGATTCCCATAACTTCATCTCCCAGAATGCTAGAGGGAAGGAATAAAGAACATCGACCATAGCAAACAGATGTACTACACTGAAAAAGCTTTTTGGTAATTTCTACTTAATTAGGTTCTTTAAAAATTAATAAAGATGCTTATGTGATAGGAATTTGATGGGTTAAAAAGATGGCTACTCAGTATCCATGGTTACACAGCCAGCAAATTTGTAACATTTCATTTCTAACAGCTGCAAGACTGCATTCCTTTATGTAGAGAAATAACAGGATTGCTTAACAGTGCCCAGTATGTGTGTGTACCGCCGGTTCCTAAACCTGGCGTGTTAAGGAAAATACCAGGATATCTTTAAAGGCTTTTAACCTCGATAAAGCATGAGAGTATGTTCAGTCAGAAGGAGCCCCAGCACGTGCACGTCACTCTTCTCTTGGGAAGAACTCAGGAAACAGTAACAAACCCAGAACCCGACTACTATTCCCTAGTGGAATGGCTCTAACTGTTCGGAAGTCGGATTTTCCAGTTTACCTGGTCCATGTCGCCCAAGTAATTCTGTCCATGGTGGCCTGATCCAGAACAGGTTTTCCTGAAGGCACTTCATAGACGTGTCGTTTATAGCAACCAGTGGAGACCTTTCATCGTATTAAAATGGGACAAGAATTCCATTATGCGAGAGACCCATCAGAAGGCTAGAGTATATACTAGCAGAGCGTGCTATTTGATTTCTATTTCTAACGTTAAGAACATTAAAGATGACTATAAAAATCTGTTAGAAAAAATAGAGAAAAGATCTGAGAAGAACAGGATATTAAAGAATGCAGAAACCGTGAAGAGTAAATAAAGGCAAGACTTCAGAAACTCTGGAACTCAGGAGTTTTTTCAGAAAGCTCTCACCCAACGTAGGGCTTGAATTCACGACCCTGAGATCAAGAATCACATGCTCTGCTGACTGAGCCAGCCAGGCGCCCCTCGAAACTCAGGAGTTCTAAATGCATCCACTTAACAATGTAAAAACAGTTCCTGTGAGCTGGATGTAGGACGCAAGTACTGTACCTGGAGGTGTCTGCTGTCTGCAGAGAAGTCCATTTGGATGACAAAGCTGGGAATGTCCCTGCAGTAGCTGATTCTGTTAAGGGTGGGGCCCAATGTTAGGTCGTAAAAATCCACTGAGTTCTCGCTAGAACCCACTGCCAGAAACCGGGAATCTGGACTGAATCTGGAGAAGTAATAAAACACGTGAAAGATGCATCAGCCCACATGAAATCATAGAAATATTTAAGACCAGTGACTTCCACTCTGCCTCTCAAAAACAAGTATGTGTGTGATCTGGCCTCAAGTAGATTTACCTGGTGGACACAACTGACTGCGTGTCGGAGATTCTATTGGTCCGGGTTACATGAAACAAAAAGTTTACATTTTACTTCAAGTGGCTCTTCAGTTTTCACCTAATTCCCTTAAAAGTCTCGGTTTTGAAAAAGCCACTAACAATTACATAATTTGTAAGTAACATAATTCACCAAGATAGGATTCTTTCATCTGGAAACGGCATCTTTACAGCGAAGGACACAGACCTGCTTCAGTCCCCTCAGGTCATCTGGAGAAGGGACACTACCGGAAGCTTGGAAGAGGTTACTTGAAAAGACAAGTATGTGCCTAGTGATCATGGGAAATAACCTGGGACAATTCAGTTCAGGCTCCTCAGGGACACGGTGGTGGGGGGGGGGGGGCCTACAGGAAGTCTGTATACGCAAGTTCTGGGCACGGTTTCAGTTGGGAAAAGGCTTTACTGGTGAAGAGTGCAAGTTTCTGTCAGAACCAGATTCAGGAATCCATCTTGATCACACAGACGTACTTGGTAAATGGTAGCCACTGTCCAAATAAGCTTAAGCACTGGAATGTAAAGGTTCAAGAAAAGTTTAAAGCTTAATTAATCCAGATTCTGGGGCATAGATGTTTGATGGGTATTAATTAAATGAGTGACTATATATTCAGTTGAGAGTTGGGACTGTAACTAGTTTTCCTGGCTGACAACTCCTCAAGGACACATGGCTCTCCCCTGGACAGTGGAAGGGACACTTGTCAAACGTTCCCTGAGTACATGCTCTTAGAAGGCACCGTGGTTGACGCCCCAGGATTAGTAACTCGGCAGGAAGGTAAGCAGTACACAAACAGCCGTATTTCAGCAGACAGCTGATGACGTGACAGAATGTGACAGGCACTAATAAGGACCTGTTTTCAGATGCGACCTGGGTCACTTAAGAAAACAGAGATTCTATTCCATTTGTTGACTAACCTGATATCATGGATGGCACATCGTCTGTCTCTCTTCTTTCCCCATATTTTTAGAGAGCTCACCAGTAAAATAATAAATTCTCCGTTTTTCATTCCGATAGCCACCATGTCCCCTTCGGGGCTGTAACACACGGTCCGAGCAGCGTGTCCCAAGTTCACTTTGTTTAACATCTTCTGCAAAAGAACCAAAATAGCCAGAGGAAATGACATTAAGTACGTACAAAGTAAACCAGTTCCTTTCCAAAACTCTCAACGTAGTTCTCAAAGAGTTGAGTGCTAGCAATTTGGGACTTCCGCTGTCCTTAGAAATTGTAACTTAAAAGAAAGAAAACCAGAAACTGTTTGTACCTACTTTATCGGCAATATCCCAGAGTCTCACTGTCCCATCTTCTGCAGCAGAAAGGAAAAAATCCCTGGAAGGATGTGTCACTAGTCCCCATATGGGCCCATCCACGTGACCAGTCACTAAAATGTTGCAGGCTGCATTCTTCTCTCCAACTTCGATGATCTCCGCGCTCCTTGTCCCAACTAGGATCTTGCCCTGAAACACAAAGGGAACTGATATATTTACTGTGACACTGCAGCTGCTTTTAAGAACTTAGGGACCCTACTGACCCTCGGGAACTTTTTGCTTTGAACTAACGCAGTAGCAAGCCCATCGTTAGCGCGTGAGGTTTTCTCTGACTAGAGGCACAGCTTGCAAGAGCCCTGAGTCTGTGCCAAAGAACAGAACTATTCTCTAAGACAACACCCCGACTTCGGCGATATTTTAATCTGACAATCTCCAAAGAGGTGTAAGTGCCTTGGGATACAGGAAGAAAGTATTACATTTTAGTTAAAAAGTATAAATGGGGGTGGGGAGGAGTATAAACAGGGGCGCCTGGGTGGCTCAGTCAGTTAAGCATCCCACTTCGGCTCAGGTCATGCTCTCACCGCTCGTGAGTTCGAGCCCCGTGTCTGGCTCTGTGCTGACAGCTGGCGCCTGCTTCGTATTCTGTTTTCCTCTCTCTCTGCCCCTCCCCTGTTCACGCTCTCCCGCTCTTCCCCCTTCTCTCCAAACTAAATAAACTTCAGAAAAAAATGAGTATAAATAAAAGCTTAACTAATTAACATATGGACTGAAGACAATACATGTATGTGATTTATAAATACACTTCTTGCAAGTGCATGCATGGTCCAAATGTTTATAGGAATGGATGTTTTTTAAAAAATGAGATGGGGCATCAGGCATGCTTAGTTGCTGGAGCACACGACTCTTGATGTCAGGGGTCTTGATATCAGGGGTCGTGAGCATGAGCCCCATGCTTGGGGAGGCGGAGTGCTTGAAAAGTACAATTGAGGCACCTGGGGGGCTCAGTCAGTTAAGTGTCCGACTTCGGCTCAGGTCATGATCTCATAGTTCGAGCCTCACCTCGAACTCTGTGCTGTCAGTGTGGAGCCCGCTTTGGATCCTCTGTCCCCGCCTCTCTCTGCCCCTCCCACGCTTGTGCTCTTTCTCTCTCAAAAATTAATGAGCACTGGGGCGCCTGGATGGCTCTGTCAGTTAAGTATCAAACTTCGGCTCAGGTCATGATCTCACAATTTGTGAGTTCGAGCCCCATGGTGGGCTCTGTGCTGACAGCTCAGAGCCTGGAGCCTGCTTCAGATTCTGTGTCTCCCCCTCTCTCTGCCCCTCCGTGGCTCTTGCTCTCTCTCTTTCTCTCCCTCTCAAAAATAAACACTAAATATTTTTGTAATTAAAAAAAATATAAAGAAATGAACATTTAAAAATAAATAAAACTTAACAAAATTTTGCTCTAGTCGAAATGGAGTCAACTGGCAAGAAAATGCACTTGTGCCCACCAGGGTTGAATTAGCAGAGTCAAGAAAAGATGGAGGTTTAAATACAGTGTTTAGACAGGAGAGTAGCTTCTCGTCTTCCGCGCGGCCCGGGTGCGGACGGCACGGGAGCCGACGGCGGGGCTGCGCGGGCGGCAGGGGGAGGCAGAGCACAGCCAGCAGGCAAGCTCCTCTTGCAGTCACTCGTCAAGTTGCGGAGGGTGAGGGAACCGCAAGAATAACTGTTCTCTACTTTCCGCGGCACCGGAACGGCTCTCGGAACATCTTACTTTGCCTCTGCACACGGAACGGACACAGTCCGTGGCTTGTCCCGTGTCCAGCCTGAAGGCTCGGCAGCGCCTCAGTTCCTGGTCCCACAGTTTGACCGCTCCTCCTTCTCTCGACCTAAGAACAACTCAAGCCAAATAAGCACTTGTTATGAGCTATTACAAATCATTTTTATTACAAACAAATAATTATATAAACAGTTTATAAAAAAGGGGGGGCCTGATATTCACTTTTTATTTTGTTTTATTTAAATAATTTACTTTCAAATTGGTTTCCATATAACACCCAGTGTTCATCCCAACATGTGCCCTCTTTAATGCCCGTCACCCCCTCTCCCCCTCCTCTCACCCCCCTTACCCTCACTTTGTTCTTAGTCTTTGAGAGTCTCTTATGTTTTATCTCCCTCCCTCTCTGTGTCTTTTTTTCCTTTCCCCTCTTCCCCTCCCCCATGGTTTTTGCTAAGTCTCTCGAAATCCACCTATGCATGGAAACATATGTATCTGTCTTTTTCTGACTGACTGATATTCACTTTTTATAGTCTGTAAACTTTCTGTAGCAATTTTAAGATACACTGTGTTTCAGCCATTCAGTTTAAGCAAATTTTACTTTATGAAAATTCATTTTTCTGAGGGTATAATCTTACTTAGTTCTCTCCCTTATAATGTATCCTCTCGATGAAGGAAATGTGCAAAATGATGTTTAATGTTAAAATGACAATGGAAACATAAGGCAGGTAACAGGATTACAGATGCTCTGCTATAGAATATAGTTTTAATGGCCAAGCGGGGTGCGCCTTCTTCCCCACCATTATTAAAATACCCACTGAAACCAACCGGCGGCTACTGATGGGCAGGGGTGTGCTGACTAGACGGTGTGTGGGAAACACCGGTGTCACGGTAAGACAGAAAAGAGAAAACAGAGCCCGTTTATGTTTTTTCTCTTGGAAGAACTGAAAAATGTATTCCTTTATTTTCTGTTAGATGAACTGCCTGTCTCAGGAGAAGAGCACGCCCGTGGACCAGAACGAGGGGCTCCTTTCTGTGAAAGACAAAAGCTGCCGCGTTTGTGTTTGATTAGGCGGGTTCTCTCAACCCTGTACGGACACGTACGTACTTCCTGATCATGCAAACACTACATTTTAACAAGCATATGAGAATGTTGGCAGAAAAATCAATTAGTATCTGGCTTCTTTTGGAAGGTTTTCAAATCACTAAGAAAAAGGTCTTTCCTTAGACTTGAATTTTGAAGGCTGTTTTACGCAATTTCATGTAACAAATATTTTACGTAATGAGTTTGCCCCAAGCAAAAGCGAACAAGGCGGTTTGTTTCTAGCATCCTCACACCTTTTCTGAGGCAGCCAGAGTCTGCACCTGACCCATCAGTGTCTCTGGACAAACCAGGAGAGAGCGGGCAGTCAAGCCGTGTCCTGGGTTTGAGGGCAAGGACCCTCCATGGGTCCCCTCTTGCCCAGCAAATCCTTATCCAGGCACACAGACATGAAGAGAAGCAGTTCTCCGCCTGCACGCCAGCCACCTAAACCTCACCTCGGACACAGAAGTTCTCACCCCGACTGCGGGGTTAAGATGTCTCTGCACCATGAAATAAATCAGAGGCGCCTTAAGACCAGAAATTAAGAATTGACAGGAAGGCACATAAAAGGCCATAAAGGCAAAGCGCATGAGGAGGAAGGTCAGAGAGGTCGACCCGTGTGGTCTAGAAATAACTAGAATAATTCACGCAAACCACCGGCAGCCCCCAGTGCACGAACGTGCCTAAGACTGTGGGAACACGACTCACGGCCTTTCCTTGCCTCCGGTCACGATAAGTCCGTCCCGCAGCGTGGTGTACATGGCGAACACGGGCCCGTTGTGAGCTCTGGCCACCGTCCTACACAATATGTGATCTTTCCACACACAGACATCTCCACTGATGGTACCTGTAAACGTCAAGTTATTCTGAAAAGGAGTGGGGAAGGGGAGACAAACTCATCAAAAGTTCAGATAGAGTTGAAACAGACGCAATGTTCTACCGAAAGCGTGGCCTACCTCGCCTTCTCAGATACAAAGAACAGGAGAGAGTGGGAGAGACTGGGGACCCGGGAGCCAGGAGACCTGAACTTGAGGCTTAGCTCAGTCAGGGCCTTCTGTTCTGTTCTGTTGCTTATTTGCTGGAATAACTTTGGACAAGGTGTTTAACCTCTAAGGAGTACTGACTTTTTCATGTGTAAAATGAGGGAGTTCAGGCACCAAGCTCCCCCCCAGTGCTAAAATTTTATAATTCTGGTTTCATCGTCCCTTTGGGCTGCTTCCCTCCAGCTGCCTGAGAAATAACTTGAGGTCATCACTAACTGGGAGTGAAAAAAACAGTAGGAACAGGAAGTGAAAATAACATTTCACTAGTTTTGATAAAGTATTTTGTCACGAAAAGTAAAACTATGGACACAACTTTTGGCGATGTTGTAGTAATTTTTTAGATTTCATTAATTCATGAGGTTATATATGAAATTAACATTTGCCATGATTTCTTAAAATCAAAACAGCAAAAATCAGTGCATTTCTGCGATACAAAACAAGATAAATCTGATAGGGTGCCAAAAGTACTAGTGGCGTAGATCACTTTGAGAACGGCAATCCTGACAGAGTTCATTCATGCGGAAACTGGAGAAATTAAATTCTGCATCACGTGCTATTTTCATCCATTTCAGTTTCACTTTCAGAGCAACTGGTCCAAGATCTTTCACCAAAAACAATATGGAAGGAACCAATAGGAAAACGAGATTTTGAATGACAACGAAACTGATTTTCTTTAATCATCTTTCTGACAATACTATAGTTTCTATGTTTAATTTCCCTACAATTTTTTTAAAGTAATCTCACAACCCAGAGATAGACTCGCATGTGCTGCAGACTGAGCCAGCCGGGCGCCCCTCCCTACGACAGTTTCACATTACTTGGAGTTCCTCAGCAGTCAGGCGTGGTCTCTGTATCTGGATTATTAACCTGGCATATTAATTCAGGCCTTGTCTGCGATCAGAATGTAAATGCTCTCCGTGTAGAAACCAAGACTTTACTTCCCTCGCTCTTTTTCGTGAGCCCCAGGCATGGAGGATGCGCAAACAGGCCGACACTGAACATCGGCCATCCTGCTATGTAACAAAACATTCTGATTTCACTGCGGCTTTAACCATACGTCAATTAGGACTAATATTTTAGTCTTTGAGTCTATTTCCTATTGGGAATGGGCAAGTCGGCACATAAGGAACTTTACACATGAAGAAAGTTAATTGACATGGGCAAATTAAATGCCAGAAGCATTTGAATGTGTGGGTTTTCTTCTGGAAAGGAACTACTGGTCTTATAGTACGAATCCCCCAAATGTTTAACGGAAGTTTGACAAGGTAGGACCAACATCTTCCATGGTCTTTATGTTAAAATCAGGTGCTTAAAGGTTCTACAAGTAGTTTTCTTCGTGTCTTACACTCCCAGCCCCATAAGCACATTAGTATGGAAATCCACCAAGGTTTCTGATGTACCAAAGGATTTAAGAAGCCTGGCCCGGGCTCCGGGTGTAGAGACGTGGACTGTAAACCGGAAGCCCGATGGGAGGCGGGGGCGGCTTCAAACACCGTCCGTCCGTCAAGACCAGGAGTCCTGCTCTCCTTCCTCCTCTGAACAGGCTGCACTGGCCCAGAGCACTTTCAACTATGTGATAAGCGGTGAGCTAACATGATAGAAAGCAAAAGAAATACTAAACTCGAGACCACTTTAAACACTAGAAGCTTACATTTCTTGATTTATCTTTCTTTATTCTGACAAATCTTTAGGATTATGAGGAACTACCAAGGGGGATAGAAATTTTAGGGGATTTAGGGTGACAATTAGAAAATCAATGAAGGCTCCTGAGAATGGCTGCAGTGGCCCGAGGACTCTGATGTTGCATTATGATCCTCCTCCCTCATCGATTTTCGGTCCCACTCCCTGATTTCTGAAAGTATGAGATTCTGAAAGGCGGAAGATATGCGTGACCAGGACACATGGAATAATTAATGGGTCACGGAGGCATATGACAACATGACTGTGGCTTATCTATCTAAAGCAAGAAAATTCAAAGTTGTCCAATTTCCGTGATTCAGAGTTCCACGAGCACGCGCGTTTTAAGAGACATACTGCGCCAAAGGCCACGGCCAGCATGGTCTGCATCTGGGCGCCCTCCAGTGTGCTCAGGAGCCCTTTTTTGCTAAGAAGAGCCCTTCCTGCCAGGGTCCAGAACTTCACGTGTTTGACTCCCACAGACACAAACTGGGAGTCTGAATCAGGTCGGAACTCTGCCACAAAAATACGTCGGTTGTGACCAGCTCTGCTGGCAATTTTGGCACCTGATAAAAAGAGACAACAAAATCATCTAGGTTAGCAGAAGAACTAAGCTAATTTTTACCAGATCAAACAGTTACTCAAAATATTCAGTTAAGAAAACAAATACTTGGGCGTGTCCTTTGCATGCTACCTAGCAACCACAAGACAGACGATTGCTTGTGGAGAAAGTCCTTTTCACATATTTTCTCAAGTGACATGTTGTGTATTAATGCGAGCTTTATGATGACTGAATGCCATTCTCGATTTTAGAAATCACATCTTACTTTCTTCTATGCGGCTCTGTGGACTTCGCTGTTTGTAGCAGCCACGTAACTGACAAGTTTTATCTCAAGTATGGTAAGCAAAATTCTCCTATTCATCTTTCCTTATCACTTGTATTTCATTTCCATTCATAAGACCCTCCTGTGACAAACCACATAATAATTAACAAGGAGTCATGTGGTTTCTTACTGAGAGCAGTGAATATGCATAGTATTAGTGGCTTTCATGCATTTACGTTTTGTGAGCATCTTTCACTGAGTTTTTACAGTGGAACATACAGCAATACCGACTGTGTACTGTGTATTTTGTCGGGCTGAAATGAAGAATGATCTCGATCGCTAAGTTAAAGCAAATATTAAACAGAGAATTCATATTATCCTGGTATCCTTACTTTTAAAACTTACAAAGGAAACAGAACCCTACCTTCCTGCCATCTCCAAATGGTAATCGTATGTTCCGGGTCCAGCCCCACAGACAGCAAGAGTTTGCCGGTAGCACTGAAGCTGACTGAACACACGCCCTTTGAATGGTAGCATCTCAGGATCGATAGAGTCTGCTTGTTCATTGCATCCCAGATGTGGATAGAAGGAGCTGTAGCTAAAGAACGGTAACATCCGGGAGTTGGAACATGCCTATTACAGATGTTCCCATTTCTACGGCTGATGCATACTTTCTGAAACATGGAAAAGTATGTACCAAAGAATGGCTCTGTACTTAATATAAAATAGTTCAAAACCAAGACCAAATGAAAAAAGAAACAGACTCATAAATACAGGAACTGATGGGTGCCAGAGGGGAGAGTGGCGGGGGGATGAAAAAACAGGTGAAGGGGAGCGGGAGATACGGATGTCCAGTTATGAATAAGCCATACGATAAAAGGCACAGCATCGGGAGGACAGTCAATGGGACTGGAAGGACAGCGCATGGGGATGAATGGTAGCAACACCCGCTGTGAGCACAGCAGAGTGTATAAACGTGTCCAATCACGATGCTGTACACCTGAAACTGATGTAACGTCATGTGTCAACTATACCTCAATTAAAAAAAAAAAAACACAATAAAAGGAAAGAAAGAAAAGGAAAGAGGAAGGAAAGGCAAAAATACAGAATACTTCTTCAGGCTGTAGTTCACACTGCATTTTTGAGAAAAGAACATTTAGACAAGAAAATCAGACAATCACAAACCTTAAATTATTCAGAAATATGCATGTTTTAGATACATGTTAAATCTTTATATAATTATGTGGAGAAATACATAAATATTATACAATAATTAAATATCAGAGTATATTCAGTTATCTGCTGTCTTTGGTACCAAACATTAGTTACTAATGTTATTCAGGATCTTATCTGAAGGAGAGATGAAAAGCAAACACAAATTGAGAAAGCCAATAGGTAGGAAGGACGCCACCTGAATAGATCTCAAAAGAAATCTTCAACCATTTCTACAGATATCACTTTATAAGACAGTGGGATTTTTGTTTAAATTTTTTGTTTATTTTTGAGAGAGAGAGAGAAAGAGGGCACGAGTGGGGGAGGGGCAGAGAAAGAGGTACAGAGGATCCAAAGCAAGATCCAGGCTCTGCCTGACAGCAGAGAGCCTGACATGGGGCTCGAACTCAGAAACTGTGAGAGCATGACCTGAGCTGAAGTCGGACGCTTAACTGACTGAGCCACCCAGGTGCCCCATTTTTTTTTAAGGTTTATTTATTTTTGAGAGAGAGAGAGAGAGCGCGTGCGTGAGCACGCGCGCTCACAGGGGAGGGAGGGGCACAGAGAGAGGGAGACAGAGGGTCTAAAGCTGGATCGGCAGAGAGCCCAACGCGGCACTTGACCCCAAGAACCATAAGATCATGATCCCCGTCAAAGCTAGATGCTTGCTTACCCCACTGAGCCATCGGAAGCCCCCAAACTGCTAATCTTTTGTTTTTATTTATTTACTTGTAAGATTTTTAAAAATTTTTAAAAATTTTAGTAGGCTCCCCGCCCAATGTGGGGCTTGAACTCATGACCCCAAGATCAAGAGTCACAGACTCTTCTGACTGAGCCAATCAGGTGGCCCCAAACGCTAATCTTTATAAAAAATTGCATTTGTTGTTATTCATCTTGTGTAGCCCATTTCTGCTGCTTAAAAAATTTTCCCAGTTCTCTGTATTTTCAAACTTTAAAAATCAGGGATTTGTGTTGTCTTTTCTTCATGAACTGCAGCCTATAAAAATGAATAGATAAGTCAATTTCGGCAGCTAATTCAGTCTTAGAGCATAAGTACTTTTAGTAAAAAAAAATATGAAAGTGGGTTTGTTTCAAACGATAAATCTGCTGCAAATAATGCAATAGAGACATTTTAATTTATTTTTTATTTTTGAGATGGAGAGAGCACACAGGGGAGGGGCAGAGAGGGGAGAAAGAATCCCAAGCAGGCTCCACACTCAGCAAGAGCCTGACCATGAGATCATGACCTGAGCCAAAATCAAGTTGGACACTTAACTGACTGAGCCACCCAGGTGCCCAGAGACATTTTAATAAGATCAGCTGTCTTGTTTTCTTCTGATGAAGAAATTTTTGTCTCTAAAGAAAACATTCTGATAAATTTAAACTATGTTTATTACCACCTCCAATTAATAGCACACAATGATAAATCTGACAGTTCTTCAAAGCCTTTAAAATACTGCAAGCCAGAGATTGGAGGTCATTAAGTAAAAACTGTTCAAAGAGTTATGTAACTGTAAAAAGTCAAAACTGCATGGGAACAGTTTACCATGTATTAAAATAGGGCATTTATGTGTGAAAAACTGAGCACAATAATTGAAGTACTGGACTAACATTAGAATGTTCCTTATTCGATAAAAGTCAAAGGATATGAGGGACTGTAAACTTAATAATGTTAGGTGGCTTAAATTTAAAATGTAAATATATACTAGATTAGTCCACAATTTTTTGCCAGTAATAAATATTATACAGGTCATCTGTAATATAGAAACATATTTTTGTATGTATATTTATTTTTGAAGGATGGAGAGTGAGAGAGAGCACAAGCATGGGGGAAGGTAAGAGACAGAGGGAGAGAGAGAATCCCAAGCAGGCTCCATGCAGTCAGCATGGAGCCCGATGTGGTGCTTGAACCCAGAAACCATGAGACCATGACCTGAGCCAAAACCAAGAATTAGACGCTTCACTGACTGAACCACACAGGCACGCCCAAACATTCATATATGTTTACAAAAAGTACCTGGGGGCAATCCACAGACTTTATTTGCCTAAATATGATGAGGCAGATGCTGGATTTTCAAGAAACACCATTCAGTTTTCCCTCCAAATTTAATATGTCACAAGTTACAAATACTTTCATTTGTCTAAAAAATTAAATCGCAAATAATCTTAAGAAAGCTGAATTACTAAGTTTTTCGGGCTTCCATAAAATAAGATGGTAAGGAGCGTACACCTGAAATTTATGTTCTACAACATACAGGTATGCCCGTGACGTGGGACTGCTACATGTTAGACTATTCTAAGCTTCCATCAGGAACAGTGTTTAAGATTTAAATCACTGCAAAACTTTTTCAAGTTTATTTTGAGAGGGCAGAGAGAGAGGCAGAAAGAATCTCAAGCAGGCTCCACACTATCAGCACAGAGCCCGACGTGGGGCTCAAACCCATGAACCAGGAGATCATGACCTGAGCCGAAGCTGGACCCTTAACCAACCGAGCCACCCAGACGCCCCAATCCCACTGACTTTATAAGCATTCTTGACTCTTAGTCTCCAGTATAGAGATGCCACAAAAGTCTCTTTCAATTACTAATTGTATCTCATAAGAACCAAAGTTTTAAAGGATATTCTTTCTCCATGCTCTACTTGGCCTTTGGTGCAGTATGATAAAAACTGTATTTTAAACAAATTTTAATATGAGCCATTAAGTGTGTCAATTGTATCTCACTCTTTAGTTTCCGCAGTGGACAACTCCTTGCAGCATACCCACCATCCCTTACCTCCTTCTTTCCTAATAGAGCTGTACTTTTACTCAGGAACCCCCTCCTCCCTCACGTAGAGCAAGTGGTTCAGGGGAAAGACCCTGCTTGCTCAGTTCATCAGTCTAACCCCTCTGTGATGACTTCCCCGTACCCCCAGCACAGGCACTCGGGTTTGGTTTGTGTCTTAAGATGACTCAATCAGGCTAAAAGGAAGGACTTTTAAGTTCAGGGTTCTGAAAAGGGTTTTGATCTTCTTCCCACTAGATGAAAGCAAAGAAGCATGTAACTCTAACTGGTGCTGGTAGCCCTTTTATGACCATGAATGCGACCAACCTTAGGGCTAATACATTTCCTGATTTTCTGTCACAGAAGACGTATGGAAGACCCCTAAAGTCACTTAATGGACAACTGCCTATGGTGACAGATAGTAACTACAATGGGGGGTTGGAAGGTGCAGAGAATTCTCCCTTTGAATTGCCTTAAGGATCAAAAATGTCGAATTCTTACCACTGTCTTAGGTCGGCTTTGTCAGACACAGAAGACATCCCCTTAGCGTCTACTCAAAACACATCTAATGTCTATCAAATGGTAATTATACCTTATATTTTCTAATATGTATTTACTCTCCCACATTCCCAAGTGACCATTTCAAAACTTTATCCCCCACCTTCTTCACCACCTCCTCACTCTCAGCTGCTGAAATGAACAAAACAGAAGCTACCAGACATGCGCTTCCTTATTTTCTCACCCCCAAATCCTTTCATCCTTAGGTCTCTGAATTTCTTCCTGCCCAACTGTCTCTCTGGAAGTATTCTCCCGTCTCAGCGAGCCACTTACTCCAGCAAAAAAGGAACAGACTTGATTCCTCACTTTCTGTCATGTCCTCACATCTCCAGTTCATCAGGAAGGACCACTGGCCTTGCCTCCAAAACACATCCTGTATTTGGCCAGCGTTCTCTCCATTTCCATTCCTGCCACCTCGGTTAAAAATGTCTTTCATGTGGACTATTATAACAGCCTCCCAACTTTCTGATTACGTCTCTTTCCCCTCTGCATCCCTAATAGTGCAGAGTGACTTTCTCAAAGTATAAAGGGTATAACCTCACTCCCTTAACACTCTCCAAGGTGGATTCTGCACTTTGCATGAATGCGAACTCCTCTCCATGATCAAAGCCCCATGCAACTGATTCCTACACCTTCTCCTTCTCCAAGTTCATCTTAGAGGCCTTGCTCCTCCACACTGACCTTCCTATTTCTTGATTTAAGGCTTGCACAGGAAAGAGTTAACATAAACAAGCCTGAAGTTGCAGGGTCTGCTTCAAGTGTGAGACCTTGACTTCTGAAATGGTCCCTATGTTGATAAGGCTGTTTTGTCTACCAGGGGTGCTGAACACCTGCTTTCTTCTGGGTATTTCAGTCGTTGTGGCTGGTCTGTGTCTATGCGATCAGCCCCTCCACCCCGAAAAGCCTGGACTCTGAGGCTTAAGTGGGTGTCTCTGCACCTATGCTCCTGTAGCGTCTAGACTTCCTCCCTTGCTGATTACCGTAAGAAACTATGGCCCTAACTAGCTCTGGGCCCTGGGATTCCTTCCAGTGAATACTGAATGTATGGGTGGTCTCGGGACTCCCCAAAACGGCCTCAGCCTGGAGTCCCCCAGTTTATCCCTTAGCTGTCATTTTTTTGTTCTCATTCTTGGCCCAGCTGAATGTTACCACCTCCAAGAAAACAGACACCTAGTTTTACTGACACCATCTTGTTGTTTTTATCTTGCCACCATCTCAGGTCACCTTAGTTTCAGAAGTTTACCTATTGGAGCGACTGGCTGGCTCAGCTGGAGGCATATATGGCTCTTGATCTCAGGGTTGTGAGTTCAAGGCCCACATTGGGTACAGAGATTACTTAAAAATAAATAAATAAAAATACTTAAAATTTTTTTAAAAAATTAAAAAAGTTTACTTTTTTATTGCCTTTCTCCCTCTAGAGCTGGAGCTGGCAAACTTTTTCTGTCAAGGGTCAGATAAGTAACAAAACTGAAGATATTATCCAGGTACTCATCTAATGAGAGAAAAATTTCTATTACATTTTTATTGATGAAAATCAATGAATTCTTTTTTTTTTTTCAATCTTAGATAGAGAGCATGAGAGGGGGAGGGGGAGGGGAGAGGGGGAGGGGGAGAGGAGACGGAGGGGAGGGGAGAGGGGGAGGGGGAGGGAATCCCAAGCAGGCTCTATGCTCACCACAGAGCCCGATGCAGGGCTCCATCCCATGGCCCTGGGATCACCACCTGAGCTGAAATCAAGAGTTGGGACGTTTGGCTGATTGAGCCATCAGGCATCCCGAGAGTGAAATGGGATCTACTAATGAGAAGAGTGAAATTCTTTGGAGATAACATGTCACTGAAGTGAGCTTCCAATTCAGAGTTCTTTCTCATCAAAATCAACTGCAAATGTTTGCCTGTAAAAGTTTTACATATTTCAACTTTGAAAATGTCTCATATAGTTACTGACAAATTTGAGCATCAATCCAAAAGCACATGATCCTAACTGAGCATATTAATCACTTGGAAGGCATGTAGAGCATTCAGTTAGAGTTTTGTCTTGATATCTGCCCTTTTTAGCATGTTTCCATTGCAGAATAATCACCATAAACTGAACCTTACATGAAAGTTCTTCAATTTCTGTTCAACTGAGTTTTGAAATACGGAAATTTCCTTTGCACTTGCATCGAGATCTGAAAAGTGTTGCTGGAACTGTAGTCTGAGATCAGAAAATACATTTGCTGGAGGGATTCTCACTTGTTTTAATGTTTGGCAGCATGAGAAGTGTATCATGCAGTTTGATGTTACTTGTGATTCAACATTAGTCGCCATCAATTACCTGACTGTAGAATTTCACTGTAACTGTAATTTCAGGTTGTTACTGTTAATTGTAGTTTCCTTGTAATTTCAGGTGGAATTCATTAAGAAACATGATCAAGTCTGCAGCAAAAACTAATTTCCATCCATTCAGTTTTCCATAATAGAGACTGACAGCAGTACTTTTCTCATTCAGAAAAATTTCAGTCTTGGCTCTGAGCTCCAAAAACTGCTATAAAGCTACTATTGCTAAATCACTGAGTGAGAGTTAGGATACTCAGCTTCTGTTTCTAACACAGAATTCATGTTAGAACTGATGATGGCTAACTCGATGAGAACAAATGAAGTTAACTGTTGACTCTCAAGGACAAACTAAGGTTTGTCAATAACGCGTGACAGATACGCTCGCACGTTTTCCACAAACTACCTGATGATGAGCAGCACCTGAAGCATAGCGTTTAAACACCTTAAACTTTCACCAGTTTTGTAAACTTAGTAACCAAATAGCCCTTTTTCACCAGTTTTGTAAACTTAGTAACCAAATAGCCCTTTTTCTGCTCCAGCTCCACATATATTACCACCACCAGTTGTCACCTATCGTAGCGGATTCCACTTCAGATCGTACTGAATTAATATTTTCTTAACTTCTCTGAAAATATTATCTTTTGTAGCTGTTTCATGGAGACTAGTCATAGAGGCAAACTCTTCAGTCACTTCAAAGTTGGCAGTGACTGCCTCAAATAAGCAACTGGCGACAACTGCCAAGTCAGTAAGAGCCAAGGGAAACCATTCAGAATTATTTGCTTTTTTTAGGGTCTTGTTGTTAACTGACTATGGATACTGTTCCCAACATCCTCAACTCCTTTAGCAATAGGCTTTGCCAAAAAGCTAATGGTTTTAAACAAGTTTATTTTCTCTGGACACATGTTTGCTGCAATCAAATGTGATTTAATTAACTCACAATAAATTTTTCTTGATTAACTAATGAAACATTCAGAAAATTTGCTGCAGGCTCAGTTTATTTTTGTGAAGAAATTCTATTGTGATGAGACACTCTCACACATATTCTTTTATATTTTCTAATTTTTCTGATTGTCGGTTTTCTATGAACTGGGAATACTTTTATCAAGTTTAGTGTGAAAATGTTATAGATTGTATTCTTTTAGCACAGCTATGGTGTCACTGCATGATAAACACAACGTTTTACCATATAATTTGAGAACAATATAATCCACACTTCATTGTGCCTTAAAAGTGTGACAAAGTCTATTTTCTTTTTTTTTTTTTGCCTTCTTTTGACGTGATGGATATACATTAGTTAAGTAACAAAATAAAATGTGGCTTAGCTCAAAACCTGTCAGGTTATAAAGGCATCACTGCATTTCCATGTGCCACACGACAGTGCAAAGCAACCAGAGGGTCACGTGAGGTCTCTGCTGCAGCTGCTCAGTGCTGCTTCAGCACAAAAGCTGCCACCAACAACCTGTACCTGAATAAGCCTGGCTGTGCCCAACACTTTATCTGTGGAGACGGAAATCTGAACTTTATAGAACTGTCATATGCTGTGAAATTTTCTTTTGATTTTTTCTAACTATTTAACTTAGTAAAAACTATATTTAGCTCCCAGGCTATACAGAAACAGGTAGATTTGGCCCAAGGGCTCTGGTCGGCCAACTCCCGCTCTTGAATGTGAAGAACACTGCCTGCTGTGTTGGATGCATTTGTAATTTAACAGCCCAATCACAGAACCACGCTTTACCCTAGAGGAGAGGGAAATAGACATAGATCATGACATATTTTCATGTAAACTATTTTTCCTGTATTATGTAGACTGAAAAGGGAACTGAAAAAGCCTAGTAAATATCTAAAAAAAATATGGACGCACGTTATCCAGTAGCTTTTCAGATTCACAAAGCTAGGGTCAAGATCAGTAACAGAAAGTTATTTTTAAATCTTTAAGTGATCTGTTGATATATATATGCAATAATTGTAGTGATATATAAAAATAGCAGTTAAAAACTTTACTTTTCTGCAACACAACCTATTCATTCACATTTAAGATTACTTTTACTCCTAGCTAGTTGCACTTAAAAAAAATTTTTTTTAATGTTTATTTTTGAGAGAGAGAGAGTGCAAGCAGGGGAGGGAGAGGGGGAGGGGGAGGGAGAGGGGGAGGGAGAGGGGGAGGGGGAGGGAGAGGGGGAGGGGAGGAAGAGAGGGAAAGGAAGAGAGGGAAAGGGAGAGAGGGAGAGGGAGAGAGAGAGAGGGAGAGGGAGAGAGGGAGAGGGAGAGAGGGAGAGGGAGAAGGAGAGGGGGAGGGGGAGAGGGGGAGAGGGGGAGAGGGGGAGGGGGAGGGGGAGAGGGGGAGAGGGAGAGGGGGAGAGGAAGAGGGAGAGGGGGAGAGGGGGAGAGGGAGAGGGGGAGAGGGAGGTACAGAGGGAGGAGAGGGAGACACAGAATCCAAAGCAGTCTCCAGGTTCTGCGTTGTTAGCACAGAGCCTGAGGCCAGGCTCTCAACTCACAAACTGGGAGATCCTGACCTGAGCCAAAGTCAGACAGCTTAACTGACTGAGCCACCCAGGTACCCCTCCCCCAGTTGCACTCTTAGCAGCTACATGATGTTGGCAAGTTAATATCTACTGTGCAGGATTCTTGCAATGATTACACAGGTAATACACAGAAAGTGCTTGCAATAGTGCTGGCACACTAAAAAGGTCAAAATACATAAGTTTTAAAAATAAACAATTGTCACTGTTACTGCAGAATGAGCTCAGTATCATGACATTAAAAGAATGGATTTTTCATTATAAAAAATTCAAAATACATTCAAGTATCTTATTACTCAATAAAAATTTGGACTATCAATACTAAACAATATAACTAAAACAGAAGACTTTCCTTACCTGACATGTCTGCTAAATCACCTACAATGGAAAAACAGCAGAAAAATAACTGTCCATAAATAACATAAATAGTTAAAAGTATATTATTAATTAAATTCTTATTAAATTAGTATATTTATTAAAAACACTTCTAAAAGTTCAATTATAAAATAATTTTTACATAATATAAATCATAAACTGTCATATGCAAAATTAGTTTTATTACATTAGATTGAGTAAACTGTAAGTGAAGCCATTAATTTCGATCGTACACATATATTAACATTTCATGTACATGCCCTTTCAACTACTGGATAAAAACATTATTTTCTCTGTACTTAATGAGCCACATGAATGATTTAAATGATACAACTCTTATTTTGGTTTATAAAATGCCCTGTAACAGATGGAGTTTTAATGCATTTCTGCTTGGCCCTGAGAGTCCAAGATTCCAGCCAAGGCCAAATTTTTTAAAATTTAGTGCAAAAAGGACCTAGACCTATCTATTTCTACTCAGATTAGAATCTTTTGTATGTAATGTATGAAGGATCAGTCTACTTCTTATTAAAAATAGAAAACTTTACAGAAAGGAAGAATACAAGCACCTTTGTGGTACACCTGTAGGACTCCGCGACCCAGAGATCGAGCTTCTGACTGATCAATTTAGTACTTGTATGAAAAATGAGGATATTAAAAGCATAAGTTATTCTATCCAAGGAGAAAAAGACACCTGGAAAGCTGGCTTAGCAACTAAGGTCCACCAAGACCCAGCAAGCCCCATGACATCGATCATTTTTACAAAGCACACCAGGCTTATGAAGCTCCGACTGACCCAATCTACGCTGTGGTGCTCACAGTGATCACCGATTGGCAGATGTATTTGTTCTAAGTAGACCTGCTATCTTCCTATCATTTAAGTTTTCTAGAGGGTTAAAAGAATACAGCAAGACAAGTGGTCTTTAAAACAGCTGGCAACTTAAACCAATGCCAAAGAAAAGAAAAAGGCAGAGGGATTTACCAGCATGGAACAGACAGAGATTCTCTCTTCTTCCTAGCTCAGCCCGAGTTGCCGCAGACATTCTGTCCATCAGTCTGGTTACTTCTTGGCTCCCCCAAGAAGAAACCAGACTTCTGGTTATAGCTTCCTCCTCAAATTCTTTTTGCTTTATATGCTAAATTAAACCTTTTTGCCAATTAGAAATATCTGCTAAAGGACTAAATTCAACTATTGCAATCACCATAAAATAGTTTATTCTTTTTTTTTTTTAATTTTTTTTAATGTTTATTTATTTTTGAGACACAGAACGTGAGCAGGGGAAGGGCAGAGAGACAGAGAGGCAGACGCAGATCCAAAGCAGCTCCAGGCTCCGAGCCATCAGCACAGAGCCCTAGCAGGGCTCGAACTCACAAACTGTGAGATCATGACCTGAGCTGAAGTCGGCTGCTCAACCGACTGAACCACCCAGATGTCCCAAAATAGTTTATTCTTAATTCTAAACTGTCTGAACCAATTAAGATAAGCAAAGTGAGAGAAAGGTACCTGGAAGCAAATCATATGGTAAAACTGGATGTGTTTTTTTCTTTTTAAACGTTTATTTATTTTTGAGAGACAGAGAGAAACAGAACACAAGCGGGGGAGGGGCTGAGAGAGAAGGAAACACAGAATCTAAAGCAGGCTCCAAGTTCTGAGCTGTCAGCACAGAGCCTGACATGGGGCTCGAACCCACGAACCATGAGATCATGACCTGAGCTGAAGTCAGAAGCTCAACCCACTGAGCCACCCAGGCGCCCCTGGGTATGTGTTTTTATATACAAATAACATTTTCAACAATACACAGATATATTTTACTTTTTTCCCTAGGACACTGAATTAATTTGAATAATACAATTACTTAAAATTGTTTCTCTTTAAAACATAGAAACATACCTACTTGGCCCGTTGCCACTACGTTGATAAATTTGGGATGCTGATTTACAGTCAGGCACAGTATATCATCATTATGTTCCTGATAAAAACTCTGAGTCCCTATAAAATAAAATTGAGAAAACCTTAAGACATAACAGCCAAATGCATTTATCCAGAATAGTAAAAAACAGCTCTGTTTAACTTAAAACATATGTTTTAAGAACTGAATGTGCACACATCACCATGAGGATGGAAAAATAACTCAAATCTTTAAAGGGAGAGAGTCCTGAAAGTTAACACAAGACTAAAGACATCAAGTACCGTGAGAGAGTTAAAGTCCTGAGGTGGGAATTCATAGCAGAAAAGATTCTTCTTATCATGGGCATATGGCACTCTTGGACTGACACGACAGATTTTGTTAACGTGAAGGTGGGTGGGGAAGGGCATTCCAGGTAGAGAAATACTTTAAGCAAAAGTAAAAAGACAGAAAAGTACTAAGTATGATATATATGGTTCATTTGGCTGAATTGTAGGGTCGAGAATAAATGTGAGAAATATGGTTGGAAAGGCAAACTGGAACTAGAATGATAGAGGATTCTGAATGCCAACCTACTAAACTCCCTATTTATTCTGTAGTCAGTGGGGAGATGCTGAAGAATTCTGACCAAAGGAAGTATGTGATTTATCTGCAGCGCTGACAGTGAAGGGACTTTATTCCTATGATCCCACAGGACGTAATAAAGGTGGGTTGGTGGAAGTGTGGTGGCAGGGGTGGGAAGTGAGGTCAGGGTGGAAGCGCAGAGGTCGGGTCCAGATTTACAGAGGGCCATCCACACTAGGTCCTCCAAAAGTGAAGCTACACAAAACAATTTAACAATGATATTTACCATATCTAACAGTTTAAAACTTCTCTTCAAAGTGAAATGTGCTTCGTATTTCCCAGGGCTGAGAGTTTAGCGAGAAGAACAAACAAGCAATTATACGTGCTATTGGCTAAATTCGAAGAAGATCAGCTAATAGATCAAAACTTCCTAGACTGCGAACGCAGCAGTGTATCCCACACTAGAGAGGACGAATGAGACGAGAAGAGGTGCCGAGTCTCCCTTCTGCCCTCTCTCTACACCCCCTCAGAAAATGAAACAAAATTACAAGGATAAACATGAAGGTGTATATGCACATTTACTTCTAGAACATCTTTTCTTATTCCTCTCTATTCTCCGTGGTGAAGCCTCAATTAAAGAGGATTATCTAAGTTTTTTTTAAATGGCCCAAATCATTAAATTGAAAATCACCACTGATTTCTGTGTGATGTTGGTGAATCCTTTTCCTTAGGAAACCAAACAGGACAATCCATATTAATGATTAATCCTGAGGAGACATGGGGATTAGGACTCACATAAGCCATTCTTTACCTACTCAGAGTGAACCATCAGAGAAAAGCCAGAAATGTTTAGACCAAAAAAATCTCTATTTTTACTTCTAACTTTCAGACTTTATGAGTTTTATAATTACACATAAGAGAATTCAAAATTAAATAATGAATGTCACCAGGAGGATGATGATGTCATTGGTCATCAAATGATGCTATGAGAATTTATTTGCTTTTCAACAATCCAATCAGTTAAATAAACATCAAGAAGTATTTTCTCACCTTGAATCAAAGTATTGCCACAGTAGAGACAGAGGGAAGCAGCTTTCGCACTATCGTCCTTGGCTTTCTGAGGCCTCAGTAAGAACACTGCCCACTTCGTCCCACTCCCTAGCAACTACTCACTCAATATGCTACTTTTAATCACTACCTATCAGAGACAACCACCAAACCATCTATTTCATGTTAAGGTTATGGGGAAATAAAGTTAGAAACGGTTTCATTGTAAAACATGATTTCAACGTACAGTAAACCTTCACTTCTAATAGAGATCTAGGAGGACTTTGCATTATGAAATCTTTTTCTACTATATTATACTCTCTCAAGACTATAAGTTTGGTTACTTGAAATATTACTAGAAAATTCAATAGCATGAAGTATATTCTGCACTTCTGCAATTTATTTATAGTTTTAACAAAGAATTTTAAGATTCTTTGAAATTTAAGAACTTCAACAAATTTCTAAAAAAAAAAGTGAGAGATGGAGAATCGGAGTCCCTACCAGTAGCAACGTTGTGCAGAATTCCAATGGATGCAGTGTGATAAATGATGTCATCACCATCATTTAAATAGTGAACATTATTCCTACAGTCTCTTCCTCGATAGCCAAAAACAAGCTCCAATACGAGGTCCTATAACAACAATGAAACCATTATATAATTCCTTAGGTCTAAATGGTCACCGTTATTTTTGTAATACAGCACTGATATCTTCAGTCAAAATGGAGGATGCATTCTGATGTTTTACAGACTCTGAATACAAAATTTAGACAGTATATACTTCTCTAACCCACTTTGGGCAGCTGAGACACACATTCTATACTTTTCTACATATATAAAAGGGACAAGGGAATCACAAGGTCATCTGATCTCAAGAATTTTAGTTGTTAGGAGTTCATGTGTTAAACAGTGAGATACTTCTTGTGTGCAAAAGAATATTTCAATTTGCGGTGTTAGTAAAAACATGTAATCTGCACATATAACTCAGGATACATCATGTCCACGTGACATACTTCTGAGGAGCCAAATAGTACATCAGACATTGGTACAGAAAACCAAGTGCACCATCTATGAAACTCATGCTAAAGTTCTAGCTGATAATTCTGCCACTGAAAATGTCCTTTTTTTTGACCTTGTGAGCCTTCGAGACGGGAGCACAAAAACCACTGTCCCACAGACTCATGCCTCAGTTTTGACCGGACTCAGCACAGTTTGCACGTGGCTGCTGATACTGGAATTAATTAAATGTCCAGGAGAACTTTCCTTCTTGCTCAATTATTGTAGAAAGTTTCATTGTTTGGAAGTAGAGCCTTCGCTGAACCCTACAATGAATGTATTATTACACAAAGGATAAACTTTGACTTCTAAATTCAAAACACTAAGCATAAGACACTGCCAAGGTATCTGTGATTCTATAAGCCACAGGTCATTCACATACATTACATTTAGAAGTTTTGAGAGACAGTTCAGAATATTATTCACAAAAGACTAAAAAAAAAACCCAGACAAATAAAAAATAAAAAGAAATGAAGGATATCAATCCAAAACTCAGACTTGACAGATAAGCAGTTTTTACAATCAAACTAAGCAAAAAAGATTACTCAGGGGCGCCTGGCTGGCTTAGTCGGTAGAACATGTGACTCAATCTGAGAAACTGAACCCCACGTTGGGTGTAGAGATTACTTAAAAATGAAATATTAAAAAAAGATTATTCATACAAACTATGACAAGACTTGGCTGTCTTACAAGAAGGAAACAGAATGAACTGTGAATGCTGAGCACAAGGTAACACTGGGGAGTGGGGTCGCCTTACCTCTATGGGTCTCTTTTTCTTGCCAACATTGTTGGTCTGGAGTTTTTCTGGCCTTGGTGGGGCTCTGCTCACAGGGGGCCTGAAACGGTAAAGTGGGAGTGAGGAAAGGCACCTGTCACTGTGCACCGTCACTAAGCCTCCCTCACCTGCCCTCCGAAGAGAGCTATCTGACACACCTTTACAAACATGAACCCCATCTGTGTTCCTCACTATACTGTGGCCTCTTTATATTTTCTAAGGCAGGAAGGTAGGAAGAAGATATGAGAACTTTTATTCATTTTATTTTAACTTCTTTGATGTATGTTTCATCACGTAAGTAATACATTAACAAAAGAGCAGACTGTTTATAGATAAATATACAAATGTTAGTTTAATGACTCAAAAGCTTCTTGATGGGATGCATCATAACAAGCCTGGATCTCTACTCTGAACTTTCTACCACAGTACCATGCGGATGGCAGGTATCGGATACATTCTTCTTGAATTTTGAAAATATTTCTGTGAACTTTCTATACTGTTGGCAACATAAATTATGTCTGAATTCAAATTTATACTCATTACTTTCTCTACTCCAGCCCTTTTACCTTTCCTTCTTCCTCAAGTCTCTAGTAAGGTTAATGGCATCACCATCAGTCAAGCAAACATCGTATAGTTAGTTACATAGCACTACAGACCACACAACACTCTGTGAAAGGTAATTACTATTTCTATGGCCTTCATCTCTTTCTCTTCTCCATTCTATTTACTAAACATCCATCAACCTAACTTAAAAAGGAGCTTTCCTATCTAGCCCCTTCTTCTCTGATTCTACTACTAGTTTAGGATCTTTTTATAATATCCCATTAGGTGTACAGAGTTCCCATTTTGAATAACTTAAATGTGGGGTCTCTTAAAATGCCTAGGTATAAACTTAACCAAACAGGTGAAGTACTTGCACTCTGAAAACCGTAAAACACCAATGAAAGAAATCGAAGATGACACAAACAAATGGAAAGATACTCCATAGTCATGGATTGACAGGATTAATATTGTTTAAATGTCCATGCTACCCAAAGCAATCTACAGATTCAATGCAATTTCTATCAAAACACCAACAGCATTCTTCACAAGACTGGAACCAATACTACTAAAATTTGTATGGAACCACAAAAGACTCCAAATAGACAAAGCAATCTTGAGAAACATAAAAAAAGAAAGAAAGAAAGAAAGAAAAAGCCAGTGGTATCACAATTCCAGATTTCAAGCTATATTACAAAGCTATAGTAATCAAAACAGTATGGCACTGGCACAAAAACAGACACACAGATCAATGGAACACAATAAAGAACCCAGAAATAAACCTATGGTTATATGGTCGATTAATCTATGACAAAGGAGGTAAAAATATACAATGGGAAAAAGACAGTTTTTCAGTAAACGGTCCTGGGAAAACTAGACAGTTACATGTAAAAGAACTGTATCAATTTTTAACCAGTTTCTCTGATATCAGCTGTAACAACGTTTTTCTAGATGGGTCTCCTAAGCCATGGGAAACAAAAGCAAAAATAAATAAATAAATAAACTCCAGGACTACACCAAAATAAAAAGCTCTTGCACAGCCAAAGAAACCATCAACAAAACAAAAAGGCAACTTACTGAATGAGAGAAGACATTTGCAAATGATATCTCTGATAAGGGGTTAGTATCTAAAATATAGAAAGAGCTCATACAACTCAATACCAAAAAAAAAAAAAAATCTGATTAAAAAATGCACAGAAGCCCTGAACAGATATTTCTCCAAAGAAGACAGATGACCAACAGACACATAAAAAGCTGTTCAACATCACTAGTCATCAGGGAAATGCAAATCGAAACCCCAATATCACCTTACACTTGTTAGAACAGCTAAAGTAAAAAAGACAAGAAAAAACAAGTGTTGGCAAGGATATGTAGAAAAAGGAACCTCCGTGCATTGTTGATGGGAATGTAAATTGATACAGCCATTGTGGAAAATAGTATGAAGGTTCCTCAAAAAATTAAAAATAGAAATACTGTATGATCCAACAATTCCACTCTTGGATATCTAGCCCCCCTCCAAAATGAATACACTAATTCAAAAAGATATATGCACTCCTATGTTTACTGCAGCATTATCTACAATAGCCAAGATATGGAAGGGACCTAAATGCCCACTGATAGACAAATGGATAACACACACACATACACACACACATGCACGCACACACACAAATGGACTATTATGCAACCATTAAAAAGGATGAGATCTTGTTTGTGACAATGTGGACGGACATAGAGGGTGTTATGCTAAGTGAAATAAATCAGACTAAGGAAGACAAATACCATATTATTTCACTCATACGTGGAATACTAAAAAAACGAATCAACAAACAAAAAAGCAGAATGAGACTTATAAATACAGAGAACTCTGATGGTTTCCAGAGGGGAGATGTGGGAATGGGCAAAACGGGTGAAGGGCAGGGGGAGATACAGGCTTTCCATTATGGAATGAATAAGTCACAGGAACAAAAGGTTTAACAGAAGGAATGTGGTGAATGATACTGTAATAACAATGTATGGGGACAGATGGTGGCTACACTTGTAGTGAGCAGAGCATAACATATAAACTTTCCAAATCACTATGTTGCACACCTAAAACTAAAGTAACATTGTGTCCAACTACACTCAAAAAAAGAAAAAAATGGAGAGGCTCTTTTCCTAAATCTGTGTTTTAATTTAAAAAACCCACCTCACTTGGTTTATTTTCATCTCAGATAACCATTATTTAAAAGATTTAATACTCTGAACACTGAATACAAATCAATCATGCTATCAACTCCCCCTTCCAAATTTTAAGTTAGTATTCAACTTGTAAAACTAAACCAGAAGATGATATAAACTGACTTTCCTGTAGGAAAAAAATCCAACATGTGTGATTAAGAGTATAAATTTAAAGGCTAAACACATATTTGTATTTTCACAATAATTTCCAGGTTACGCATCTATGAAAGTAAATGAAGTGCTTGAACATGCAATATAAAAGACGCGCATACATTCGTATGTAATATGAAGGAGTATGTAGATGTAAAGAGACCACGGCTGGTGACATGGAAATTACGTGCGCTGAGTGAACATATAAAGAACTTTTCAAACCACTGCAGAAATTTTGGTTTTGAACCTTTTTCATAAACTTCCTTTAATGTCTATAAGTAATAAATATAATTCAACTTATAATATTTGACATTTAAAAAGTTTCTCTTAGGACCATTTTAAAGAATGATAGCAGCCTTGGCTTTTCTTCCAAGTCAGTTTTGTTGGTGAACTTCATTCTGTGTTATCATCTGACAGCTTTAATTGTAATCCAAACAACAAACAGGTAATTTTGTTCTATATAAGCCTCTGTAACAATTAAACATATCTTAATTTTTTAAAGATAATTTATATAATTATTATTTAAATAAAGTTATACAACTTATAAAGTTGAACAAATAAAGTTCTGAAGAAGCAGTTACTTATGGAGCAGAAATCCAATAATTAAGATGTTATTCATTTTAGTGATACTGACTTCAGAGGAGAAAAACGTGGAAAACTGCGAACACCGAGCAACACGGCTCATTAATGTTAAATATGAAAGATGATAAAAATACATAATTAGGTTTCATAAAATAAAGCAAAAGAGAGGATTACCTGGAACCTCTTTTCAGCAGCAGATGAAAAAGGGAAAAGATTACAACACAAATTTGAATTTAAAACTCTAGTAAAATACTTCCGTAATAAAATATTTCTACAAGCTTAATGCAGACCACACTGCATGTATTAAAGGCCTGCTGTTATTTATGACTGCATATGAGAAACGCTCAAGTTACTCCATGAATGGCAGGAAAATCAGAAGGTGGTGAAAACAGAAAGATGGGCACTGACCATGTTCTATGTTGTAACTATTAAAGCTTACCAGTCATATTTTTCTATAGTGCACTCTGAATTTCAAACAAAATACTGATGCTTATCTTTGTTCTTAAGAATGGGCAATAAAATGTTAACCAACTTAAAAGGCTGGTAGCACTGAGATGCTATTAAGGAAACGGTCTAAGGAGGTGAAGTAGGTCCTCCTGACCGTAGGGGTTGTCCCAGTCAGCCAGTCCAACCCAGTGGGCAACGGGAGTTACTCAAGATCATGCTAGATTTGGGATTTTTCTAGTAAAGGAGTTAACTTTAAAAAATCCCTTTAATTATATGAAGACCAAAACAGAACTGAAAGAGATCACAAAAGTCATCTCATCCATCCTCCTACTGAAACCCGGAATCGTCTGCACACGTCTAGAACATCTCTTTGTAGCACTGATGACAAATGGTCACCTAAACTCTGCATGGGACTGCTCATGAAAGGAAGGTCACTTCTCCCTTTCATTAACACCCAAGACAACAATTACATCTCCACTTAGCTTTGTTTTGAAACAAGTAACTCCCACCGTAAACTGTCAGCGTCCCTTTAAAATGCAGAGATCAGTCCCTTGTTACTTCAAATCTGAGGCTAGATCTGAATGTTTTATTTTTGTTAAAATAGTCTAAGATAATGTGGGGCTTTGCAGAAGTTACATCACACTCTAGACTTCTATGTTTGCACTCACTCATTTAGTTTTTTTTTTATTAGAGAGAGCATGAGTGGGAGGGAGGTAGAGAGGGGGGGAGAGAGAGAGACTCTTAAGTAGGCTCCATGCTTAGTGTGGAGCCTGATGCAGGGCTCGATCCCATGGCCCTGGGACCATGACCTGAGCCAAAATCAAGAGTCAGATGTTCAACGGACTGAGCCACCCAGGTGCCCCACACACGTTACTCGTTTAAAACGAATAATGAATTTTTGCTGTCAAACAAGTTAAGGAGTGCCTAATATCTGAGTTTCTGCACAATCTGGTCTCAAATCTATTTTTTGTCATCCTTATCTCCCAGCGTTTTCCTGATGGTGCCCTTTTTTTACTTCCAAAATAGACTGGCTTTTTCCACATGGTCCTGTTTCAGAAACTGCCTGAAGACATTTTTATCTCACTAACGACAGTTTGCAAAAGTGTTCCAGAGAGTCCTTTTCTGCACATACCGTTTTATTAAACATACAAATATCATCATTACCCTATGTTAATGTTTTTAAATGAATATATAAACAGATATTAAATGAAGCTAACAGGTTTATAAATTGAATAATTTTTAACTGATAACTGTGTGTGGTTAACTATTTTTATGAGCCTCTGAAACTAATGGAGAAACTAAAACTATCCAGACTTTGTGAAAAGTCATGTGTAAAAGCCAAATGATCATAAAGAAGACCCTCAACAACACCCACGTACTACGTATACAAATGCAACTTTTCTGTAGGACTTATTTCACTTTCTAATTTTCTTGATAAATGTAGTTCAATGTTTTATAGGGAAAAAGTCAATACCTAAGATACTATAAAGATCAAAACAGAACAAAGAATAAATAAGGGCATATAATATTTAATAAAACACTTACCTTACTACCCCCTGTCTTCGAAAGGAACAAGAGGAGAAAAAGAAACATTGATGATGAATAACTGATGGAAACGGATGAATAGAAGGTAGCCATTTAAGTAAACAGAAGAAAGGAAACATCAATACAATTCTAAAGGAACAAAAAATGCCTAAATTTTATGCTATACTGTTCTGAATATCTTTATTAAAAAATATTGAAAGTTTGACAACTACTTAAAATATACAAGATTTGCTATAAAAAAACATAAAATTATGAATGTCATTTAGGAAAAAAGGCCCCACAAAAGTATCAACCAAGTAGTTATCGACTGTCATCAGAAATATTTTCTTTCTTTTTTTTTTTTTAAACTTTATTTATTTTTTTTTAAGATTTATTTATTTTTGAGAGACATAGAGACAGAGCGTGAGCAGAGGAAGGGCAGAGAGAAAGGGAGTTACAGAATCCAAAGCAGGCTCCAGGCTCTGAGCCGGCAGCACAGAGCCCGACACGGGGCTCGAACTCACAGACCCTGAGATCATGACCTGAGCCGAAGTCGGTCACCTAACCGACTGAGCCACCCAGGCGCCCCAGAAATATTTTCTTAAGTGGATATTTGACAAGCATTTGTTTTAACTGTTTATAAAATGTTTTGTTTCTTATTTGATAGCAATACTATATTTTATTTAAAATACAAAACATTTATACAGACCATATTATCTCCTTGCAAATATATACAAAATTGGTAAAAGATGTATCTTCATTTTTTCTCCTTTGATTCTCTCATTTTATGAAAATGAAGACTCCTAACTATGAGTCATTTCTGACTTTGGCCTTGGCCTTTTCAAAAGAATTCAGCAGAATTTAAATTATAAAATAAACTGAGAACAAATGCAAAACAATTTCAAAAATAATTTTGAAAAATTAGGTATAAAAAACATTAGCTAACAGCAAAGATTATGACAGTGTCAAACATTTTTCTTTTTTTTTTTCCATTTTTTATAAAGTATATTTGAGAGAGTGTGAGCAGGGGAGGGACAGAGAGAGGGAGAGAAAGAATCCCAAGCAGGTTCCACACAGTCAATGCAGAGCCTGATGCAGGGCTTGATCTCATGAACTGTGAGATCATGACCTGAGCCAAAATCAAGAGTTGGATGCTTAACCCCACTGAGCCTCCAGGCACTCATCAAGCATTTTCCATGAGCAGTAAAATCCTTCCTACTGTCAGAACTTCACTTCGTTAACAAAGGAGGAATTTTAAGGGTTTTACTGTGAATGATGGCCTACAGATTATTAGGTCACATTTTCTGATATACTTAATTTATCTGATAAATGACAGTATTTTTATTAAAATCAATAAAACAAATGAAAAAGATTTATGGGAAGGTCTAGAGTTCCTTCCTCCTTATAGTACATTTTTCACTTTTCATCACCTGTGAAATACAATTTAAGTAATAGAAAGCACTGTGCTGCACGTATCCTCATTAGGAACATCCGGATTTGCACACTCACATGTATTTCTCTAATTAATGGATTATATAGGTACTGTTCATTACTTGGTGGATATTTTCAAAAGCGTTTCAGAATTAACCAGGTATCTCCCTCATGTGCATCTGTATTTCATTCCCAGGGAGGGGTGGTAAAGACTTACTACCTAAATTCTTTATATACATTACTTTTCATTTTATAAAATACTCTATAAGCTAGTGGTTCTTTTTGAATTTTTTTTAATGTTTATTTATTTTTGAGAGAGACAGAGGGAGAGCACGAGTGAGGGAGGGGGAGAGAGAGGGAGACAGAGAATCCGAAGTAGACTCCAGGTTCCCAGCTGGCACAGAGCCCCACAAGGGGATTGAACCCACAAGCCATGAGATGATGACCTCAGGCAAAGTCGGATGCTCAACCGAGTCATCCAGGTGCCCCAAACCTATCTCTAATTTAATACTCTGCCTCTTTATACGTGATGACAAAATGGATAATCACCGTGTTGTCCCCCATCCATAAGGAGACACCAACGCGATTATCTGAGAATTCACCAGCAAACGGAGACCTGAAGAGCTGCTGTGGAGGCACCGTGACTGAACTCCACCTCCCAAGAACGTCCGTGGGACCTCTACGGCTCGTCAGTTCAGAGAACCGCTAGTCCCCCTCTCCATCAGTAACCCGCCCCTCACCTTCCCAACTTCATCCTTCTCCCTGAACATCAGTCTGAGTGCAAGCTCAAACCCTTCTGCCCACGCTTTCTGGTCATTCCTATCCAGCTGAGCCCCAAGGGTCTTCGGCGCTACCCTAACTGACTAGACATTCACTCGAATTTTCCACAAATTCTGTCCAATGTGAGTGAACTCTGTCATTTTTAACTTCCCCTCAAATATTCTTACCAACGTCTCATAACAAAGCTTTCCTCAACACAGTTTTCGACAGAAGACGTCACTGCTGTTCCCACCTCCTACTCCTCCTTGGTTCCTCACTGCGGTTTCTGGTTAATTTTCCTTTATCATTTCTTACAAACTTCACTTTTGAGATCCATGTCGCTCACTGATCCGTATACCTCTTCACAGTTCTCCATATTCCCTAATGATTTTAAAAGCACCACATTCACAAGTCCTCTTGATCCGTCATCTAACTCAGAGACTTTATTAAAAAGTTATCTCTCCTCATAAAATTGCTGTATGCACAGCCTTTATTTTTGATTTGCTGCTTCCAGACAAAGACCAGTAATTTCCATTCTCTAATGGGATACTACTTCAATTTGCCTGTTGGAAAGTTTTTTATTTTTTACTTATTTTTTAACATTAATAGAAAATTTTTTAATGTTTACTTTTGAGAGAGAGACAGACAGAGCATGAGTGAGGGAGGGACAGAGAGAGAGAGGGAGACACAGAATCCAAAGCAGGCTCCAGGCTCTGAGCTTTCACAGAGCCTGACACGGGGCTCTAATCCATGAACTGAGAGATCATGACCTGAGCTGACACTGGATGTTTATGGTTAACTGAGTCACTCAGGCACCCTGGAAAAAAAATTTAAATAATGTTTTTCTATCCTTGATTAAAGGCACATGGATAAAAATGCCTTTTCGAAATTTAATCCTACTTCTGCTCATGTGCTTCCTAAAACATACTTGTTACAGGATTCAATTTTTATTATCTCCTACAACTCTCTAATATACTAATAAAAGTTAGCAAATAATATTCCTTTAATCATACAGACTTCATATATTCCCTACACTATTTGCAAGAGACAGTGTCACCACCAAAAAGTATTTAAGGACAAATATATTTTCTGAGAGCTGCTGGGAGCTGTAAAATGCAAGAGTACCACTGTTACTGTTTTTGCAAAAATTCAAGCAGTAAATTCATCTTTTTTATAAATTTTTTTGATTATTTTTGAGAGGCAGAGAGAGACAGTACGAGCAGTGGAGGAGCAGAGAGAGAGAGGGAGATACAGAATCCAAAGCAGGCTCCAGGCTCTGAGCTGTCAGCACAGTGCCCAATCCAGGGAATGAACCCACAAACTGTGAGATCATGACCCGAGGTGAAGTCAACCATCTGAGCCACCCATGGGCCCCTAAATTCAATTTTTAATACCAATATATTTTTCTTCATCTAGTTTTAAACTTGATTGTTACCTCTCATCAACTGAGGGTTCTTTCTGCTGCAAATGAGGCTTGACTCCAAACATTGGGCGAATATTTGTTGATAAGGCTCTAATGGTGTAACTGATTTCATTCTCCCTTGTAACATCACTGTCATAGCCTGCCATGAAAACACAGGAATATTCTCTAAGTTACAACTGAGGAGCTCTATTATGATCTTATAAATTGGATTCAAGGATGTTCAACCATATGAAATAAGTTAAATAAATTGTGTTATAGCCAAATTGTGAAATAATATACAGCCAGTAAAAATGAAGACTTTTTAATGATCTGTAACAATGTTTTTGAAATATTACTAAGAGATATTATCATCCTACAAAATATAAATTCAATATAATACCATTTTTGTTAAAAAATACAATGCTTCGACATGTTAACAGAAGTTACTTCTGAGTGGTCAAATTATGGATACTGTGTTTATTTCTCTTGCAAAATATATTTTCTAATTTTTCTATAATGAGCTGGTCTTACTTCTATATCAGGAAGAGATGAAAATCATTTGAAAATATTAAGTTCAATACTATAAAATTTGCTTTAACAGCACTTACTTGAAGTAGGACTATCATACATTTGTAGATGGAGAATATATTTAAGCTATCAATACAAGCCAGTATATTGTTTTTGGGTCATAAAATCAATTTTGGCATTAAAGAGACCACAAAAACTAAAACCATAATTATTCTAACGTTATTATTACTTGTTTAACTGCTGTAGTTTAAATCCACTGTGCTAAATTATTTCTATGTTTTTGTTAAAATATTTTAAAATGACATACCCCCGTCTTCTTCAGAATCTGTATCGGATTCTTCACTATCACAAGGCCTTTTTTCTCGGTAGCCCTCCATTTCATTTGTCCAGACCATTAGAGACATGTCTGCACCTCCTAAGGTGACCAACATGCTGTCATCGCAGGTCCAGCGGACATTTGTGACATGGGTACTATGGGCCACATACCTCTTAAACTTTCCAAATTTTCCCTAAAGATGAAAACAAAAATATTATTTCTCGAAAATGGTCAGTTATAATTTTGAATTTATTTCTTAATATATGATAAAATATGAATATGAAATTAATCACCACAAAGTCATGTTGCAAAAAAAAAAAAGAAAAGAAAATGCTGAAATTCACTAGAATAAAAAATGACAATTTCCAAACCTGTTGACAACAGGATAAAACTAGTAGTCTCACACACTGCTAGTACCACAGGCACAATTTTTTTTTTAAATCAACTTCGTATTGTACATTAAAAGCAGAAAAATGTTCTGACCTTTGGACTCACCAATCCTCCTTCTAGGGGTCTATGCTAAGAAAATTCTATGTGTGCAAAAATTAATCACTGTAGTACCTACAGCAGTGAAAAAATTTAAATACCTTAAATGTTCAATCAAGTAATAGTTAACTACAGTGGATGTCTGTAGAGAAGTACATGTCTGTTCAAAACAAAGGCTATGCAGACACATCACTGCTGGAAATAAACACAATACCTGAGAAAGGATATAAATGCTTATGTACAGCATGGCCATATTAACAAAAAGGAATTATCAACCCTTTAGGAATATACTCATGTAAATATCTTTCGTTTAATTCATTAGTGTTTTTGTTATAAGCAGTACACACAAAAATATATTTTTCTTTTAAAAATCAAGAAAAATACAAGTTATAGACGCTAGCAACTTTTAAATCTGGAACACTAGCATAACACTAACAAATTACGTACGTAAATTTCAGATCAGTGTATTAGAAGCGAGTTTTAGATGGACAGTTTAAATAAGAAATGCTTAAAATAACAGTGATAGCTAAAACAGTGAATTCTCTGGAAAAGACACTTAATAAATGGTAGCTCAATAGAAGGGGGATCTGTCATCGAAACACTGCAGGAAGATACTTTTTCTAAGATTTTGTGGTTCTTGTTACAGAGAAGTGAAGCAGGAATCTGTAGACGATTATGTAGAATCTATTCTTAAGGCATCTATACCATCTAGAATGCTAGAAGTCAAGTTTCTGACCAATAAATGCCTCATTGGAACACAGCCTTATAAATTAAGGTTCTACACTTAAGTATATCAAAAACAGGAATGTATCAGGTACTTGGGTTCTTTATGAAATGTTTAAACTTGTGTTTTCATGCCAATGCTGATCAAAAAATACTAATATGAGCAGTTACATAAGACCACCAATATCATACTATGATTTCAGTGCCCTATTTCAAGTTTATGTTCATGCTGTTGCCAGGTTACAATATACAGGTGATCCTTGAACAACATGGGTTTGAACTGCACAGGGCCACTTACACGCAAATACTTCTCAATAAACACAGTTAAGTCCTGTAAATGCATTTTCTCTTGCTTATTATTTTTGTAATAACATTTTCTTTTCTCTAGCTTACTTTATTGTAAGAATACAGTATATAATACATATAACACACAAAATACGTGTTAATTGACTGTTATGCTGTTGGTAAAGCTTTGAGTCAACAGTAGGCTGTTGGTAAAGTTTCGGAGGAGTCAAAGGTTGTATGTGGATTTCTGCCTGTGCAGGGGGTTGGCACCCTAATCCCCACATTGTGCAAGGGTCAAATGTATATCTGAATTAGTAACAATTAGGAATTAATGCATCTGGACTTGATATATGAATTTTATTTTTGTGCTAAGTGAAAGCCTAATGTTTTCAAGTAGTTTGAAAAGAGGAAAGTAATAAGAGAATTCAATCTTCACACAGCACTGGCATATAGCACTCTAACGGTTCTGTACAGTCTGGTTTTAGCAAAATAACATCATTATATTCAATCAATACTGTCTATTTTAATTTTATAGGTGTGATAGTATTTTGTATCTAATAGTTAAAACATTTTAAACCTTAAAGCTATAAATATAGTTTATATCTACTGTTAGTGGTATATATTTAATCAAAAGAATACTAGAATTATTTAATATTAGGGATAAAAGAAATGTTTCTTTTAAAAGGGATATTTATATTACTCAATATTGAGACACACTGTACAATATAAATTAAGGCATGGGATCATAAATTATAATACTACTTCTAAATAAAAGCTCTATGGGTGCCTGGGTGGGCTCAGCAGGTTATGCATCCAAACTCTTGATTTAGGCCTAGATCATAATCTCATGGTTTATGGGAGCAAGCCCTAGGTCGGGCTCTCCACTGACAGTGTGGAGCCTGCTTGGGATTCTCTCTCTCTCTGCCCTTCCCACACTCGAATGTGTGTATGCTCTTTCTCAAAATAAGTAAATATTTTTTTTAAAGCTATGAATAAGATGTCAAAAATAGGATACACAATTCTAAACCTTTCATATTACATATGTAATATTCATATTACAACAATGAAATACTAAGAAAAGTATACGACTTTAACTATTTTTATAATTATGATGACTAGGGGAGTTAAAGAAAAACATACTTTAGCAGGATATCTAAATAACTTCACAAATCCCAAATCATCCCCGGTAGCTAGGACCATTTTGTCACTGGTGAGGCAAGAGGCAGTTATATCTGTGACATCTCCAATTACTGGCCAAATTCCCTCACAGCATAAACCAAGCACACTTGTCCATGACGCCCAACAAATTTTTTCTACCTAAAAAGGAAAAACAAGGCTATAAGTTTGTAATATCTAAACCTTAAAAATTAACAACAAAAATCTGAATGTTTCTCTATAATTATGTCACAAGTAAAATTAAAATTTTAATGAAAACAGTTCAATTATTGGTTTTCTTGGTTTTTGTAGCTTCCCAAGGCTACTAATTCCTATAGAAAAATTTTAACATAACATTATTCAACATATACTTACTACACACCCACTGAATGTTCTATATGTTGAGCATTCAGTGATAATAAGACAGTTTCCGCTCTTCTAAGTAAATTTCTAAAACTTTAGAAGGCACGTTTTCCAATTAATCATTACTGGAAATTAAGAACATTTACTTACGGTCCTTCTCCTTATTAAGCTACTTTAATATTAAATGCATTTAGCCTCTCTTCCTCGGCCATGTCAAGAAATTATGCTAATACTGTTAATCACAAAACCAAACACAGGGCACCTGGGTGGATCATTTGATAAAGTGTCCAGTCTTGGTTTCAGTTCAGGTCATGATCTCCCCATTCATAGAACTGAGCCTGTGTCTAGCTCCACACTGATGGCACAGAGCCTGCTTAGGGTTCTCTCTCTCTCCCTTTCTCTGCCCCTCCACTCTCTCTCAAAATAAATAAATAAACTTAAAAACAAAAAAAAGATCATTGGGAAAAAAAGGCCAAACACATTTTTTTTCCTTTTTCCTTTTTCCTTTTTCTTTAAATTTGCCAACAAACATTTTAGGCATATGGATTCCAAAAGATTTGATAGGCATGCAATAATACTCCCATCTAAGATGGCATGTCTGTTTGCTTGCTTCACGTTCTTTCAGGAAAGTAACTGAAGCCATTTATTCCTTTTCTTAATATGGCACCTCTTCTTTTACTCATCTAATAGTCTAGGCCAGTAAAATAAACTCACAGAAAGAATACCCATGATTTGAATAATTTGAGAACAGCCTTCGTATGTAAATGATAAAAGGCAGGCATCAGTTTTCTAACCACCTAGTCATAGAACAACATTGCAAACACTATTATCTTCCTACCTCCACACTGGGAATGGTTTGCTTTTTCCCTCTGGGAGCTTCAAAGAATAACTGTTCTTTAGCACCAGTGTTGACCTGTAAAAGCTTTCCTTAAAAACAATAAAATAAAAATATATACATGTATAAAATAAAAATATGTATGTAGTTAGGATGTTTAACTTTTTAAAATATTTTCTTTCATAGTTTATTATGACATTTAAGTTGTTTTATAATCATATACGTAAAATTATATAGAATCAATCCTATTTAAAAACATTCAATGAACATTCCTACCTTTCTCCCATTAAGCTCCTTTTTTTTTTTTAATTCCAGTATAGTTAACATACCCTGATATATTAATTTCAGGTGTATAATACAGGGATTCAATAGTTCCATACATTACTCATTGCTCATCACAAGTATACTGTTCATCCCCTTCACCTATCTTACTGATTGCCCCACCTACCTCCCCTTGGTTTGTTCTCTATAGTTAAGAGTCTGTTTTTCGGTGTTTTTCCCCCTTTGTTCATTTGTTTAGTTCCTTAAATTCCACATATTAGTGAAATCATAGGATATTTGTCATTCTCTGACTATACCACTTAGCATCACACTCTCTAGATCTGTTCATGTCTTCTGCCCATTTAAAAAAAATCTTTTTAATGTTTATTTTTGAGAGAGAGAGCATGTGCAAGTGGGGGAGGCACAGAGAGAGAGGGAGACAGAGGATCCAAAGTAGACTCTACCCTGAAAAAAGCCTGACGTGGGGCTGGAACTTATGAACCGTGAGATCATGACCTGAGTCATAAGGTCTGACAGAATCATGCAGGCGTCCTGTCTTCTGCCCATTTTTAATAGATTTGGGTTTTTTTGGTGTTGAGGTGTGTATTCTTTGTATATTTTGAATACTAGCCCTTTATTGGATATGTCATTTGCAAATATCTTCTCCCATTCGTTAGGTTGTTTTTTAGTTTTGTTGGTTGTTTCCTCTACTTTGCAGAACGTTTTTATTTTGAAGCCGTCCCAATAGTTTATTTTTGCTTTTGTTTCCCTTGCCTCAGGAGACCTATCTAGGAAAATGCTGCTCTGGCCAATGTCAGAGAAATTACTGCCTGTGCTCTCTTCTAGGATTTTTATAGTTTCAGGTTTCACATTTAGATCCTTAATCCATTTTGACTTTATTTTTGTCTATGGTTATAAGAAAATGGTCCAGTTTCATTCTTTTGCATGTAGCTGTCCAGTTTTCCCAACACCATTTGTTGAAGAGACTGTCTTTTTCTCATCGCATATTCTTACCTCTTTTGTTGAAGATTAATTGGCCATATAATCATGGGTTTATACTGGGCTCTTTCTCCTATTCCATTGATCTATGTGTCTATTTTTGTTCCAGAACCATACTATTTGGATTACTACAGCTTTGTAAGTGTATCTTGAAATCTGGGATTGTGATACCTCCAGCTTTGTTCTTTTTCAAGATTGCTTTGGCTATTTGGGGTCTTTTGTGGTTCCATACAAATTTTATTATTTGTTCTAGTTTTGTAAAAAAATGCTGTTGGTATTTTGATAGGAATTGTGTTGAATCTATAGACTCCTTTGGGTACTATGGGCATCTTAACAATATTTGTTCTTCCAATCTGTGAGTATGGAATATCCTTCCATTTGTTTGTGTCATTCTAAATTTCTTTCTTTTAATATTTATGTATTTATTTAAAGAGAAAGAGAGTAGGTGAGCATAGGGGAGGGGCAGAGAGAAAGGGAGAGAGAGAATATCAAGCAGGCTCTGTGCTGTCAGCACAAAGCCCGAAGCCGGGTTCGATTCTATGAACCATGTGATCATGACCTGAGCCAAAATCAAGAGTAAGATGCTTAACTGACTGAGCTACCCAGGAGCCCCCTTAATTTCTTTCATCAATGTTTTATAGTGAGAGTACAGGCCTTTCACCTACTTGATTAAATGTATACCTAGGTATTTTTTTTTTAAGATTTTATTTTTAAGTAATTTCTATACCCCACATTGGGCTCAAACTTACAACATGGAGATCAAAAGTCACATGCTCTAGCGACTGAGTCAGCCGGACACCCTGGTATTTTATTATTTTGGAGTGCAGTTGTAAATGGGATTATTTCCTTAATTTCTCCTTCTGCTCCTTCATTATTAGTGTATAGAAATGCAACAGATTTCTGTATATCAATTTTGTATTCTATGACCTTCCTGAATTCATTTATCAGTTCTAGTAGTTTTTTGGTAGACTCTTTAGGGTTTTCCATACATGGTATCATGTCCTGCAAAGGAGTGAAAGTTTTACTTCTTATTAATTTGGATGTCCTTTATTTTTTTCTTGTCTCACTGCTGTGGCTAAGGACTTACAGCCATATATCAAATAAAAGTGATAAGAATGGACATCTTTGTCTTATTTCTGACCTTATGAGGAAAGCTCTCAATTTTTCACTATTAAGTATGATGTTTGCGGTGGTTTTTCATATATGTCCTTTATTATCTTGAGGTATATTCCCTCTAAACCTACTTTGCCGAAGGCTTTTATTATGAATGGATGTTGGGGGCACAGAGCCTGCTTGGGATTCTCTCTCTCCCTCTCTGTCTCTGCCCTTCCCCCATGCTCACATTCTCTGCCTCTCTCAAAATAAACTTAAAAAAATGAATGGATGTTGTACCTTGTCAAATGCTTTTTCTGCATTTATTGAAATGATCATAAGGTTTTAATCCTTTCTCTTGTTGATGAGATGTATCATGTTGATTTGCAAATATTGAACCACTCTTGCATCCCAGGAAAATCCCACTTGATTGTGATGTGTAATTTTTAAACTATATTGTTGGATTTGGTTTGCTAATATTTTGTGTCTATGTTCATCAGAGATACTGGCCTGCAGTTCTTTTTTTGTGGCGTCTTTATTTGGTTTTGGTATCAGGGTAATGCTGTCCTCAAAACAAATTTGGAAGCTTTCTTTCTTCTTTTTTCTTTTTTCTTTTTTTTTTTTAGGAAAGTTTGAGAAAAATAGGTTTTACTCTTCTTCAAGTGTTTGGTAGACTTCATCTATGAAGCTATCCGGTCTTGGACTTTTGTTTGTTGAGAATTTCTGGATTACTGGTTCAATTTCATTGCTGGTAATCAGTCTGTTCGAATTTTCTATTTCTTCCTGTTTCAGTTTTGATAGGTTGGATATTTCTAGGAGTTTATCCATTTCTTCTAGGTTGTCATATTATTTGTTTGGTATATTGTTTTTCATGCTGAATTCTTACAAGTCTTTTATTTCTGTGGTATTGGTTATTTCTCCTCTTTTGTTTATTTTGTTCTTTTTTTCCTAAATGAATTTGGCTGGAGATTTATCAGTTTTTTGATCTTTTCAAAGAACCAGCTCCTGGTTTCATTGATCTGTTCCATTGTTTCTTTAGTTTCTATTTTCTTTCAGCTCTAATCTTTATTATTTCCTTCTTTCTGCTAGATTTGGGTTTTGCTGGTTCTCTTTCTATCTCTCTTACATGTAGGGTTAGGTTGTTTGAGATTTTTCTTGCTCCTTTAGGTAAGCCTGTTTTGCTATAAACTTCCATCTTAGAATTGCTTTTGCTACATCCCAAGAATTTTGGTTTGTTGTGCTTTCATTTTCATTGGTCTCCAAATATATTTTTTTTATTTCTTCTTTGATTTTTTGGCTGACCCAATCATTATTTATTTTCAATTGATGAGACTTGCTTTGTGTCCTAATATGTGATTTATTCTGGAGATTATTCAATGTGCACTTGAAAAGAATGTGTATTCTGTTTTAGGGTGGAATGTTCTAAATATAGGTTAAATCCATCTGGTCCAGTGTTATTTAAAGCTACTGTTTCCTTGTTGATTTTTTGTTGAGAGCTATCCATATATGTAAGTGGGGTGATAAAGCTCCCTACTATTATTGTATTACTATTGATTACTTCTTTTATATTCATTACTAACTGTATGTTTGGGTATTACAGTTGTTATATCTTCTTGTTGGTCTGTTTGTTTTTTGAGTATATACCGTCCTTCTTTGTCTCTTGTTATAGTCTTTATTTTAAAGTCTATTTTGTCCAAAGTAAGTATTGGCTGCCCTTGGCTCCCTTTTCACTTTCACTTGCATGAGAAATGGTTTTCCACTCCTTCACTTTGAATCTGCAGATGTAGTACTAAGGTCTGAAATGAGTCTCTTATAGGCAGCATATAGAGGGGTCTTGTTTTTTAATCCATTCTGTCACTCTAGGTCTTCTGATGAGAGTGTTTACTCCATTTATATTCAAAGTAATTACTGACAGGTATGTACTTATTGCCATTTTCTTACTTGTTTATAGTTGAGTTTGTAGTTCTACTCCTTTCTGCTGTTGCTCTCTTCTCTCATGGTTTGCTGGCTTTCTTTAGTGATATACGTGGATTCCCTTCTCTTTATTTTTTTCATACCTACTACTGGTTTTTGATTTGTTGTTACCATTAGATTTGTATATAACACCTAATGCTTCTAGCAAACTATCTCAAGTTGATGGTTGCTTAAGTCTGAATCCATTCTTTACTCTTCTCTCCACTTTATTCTTCTCCCTGTTTTAGGTATATGGGATCATACTTTACTTCCTTTTATTTTGTAAATCCCTTGACTGATTTTTGTATATATACTTAATTTTACTGCTTTTGTGCTTCCTACTTTTCTTACTCTTACTTATGGTCTTTTCTTTCCACTCAAAGCATCCCCTTTAGTAATCCTTATAGGACTGGGTTGGTGATAATGAATTCCTTTAGCCTTTGCTTATCTGGGAAACTCTCTTTCCTATGCTGAGGTGCAGCCTTGCAGGATAGAGTATTCTTGGCTGCAGGTTTTTTTCTTTCAGCACTCTGAATACATCATGCCATTCCCTTCTGATTTGCAAAGTGTCTGCTAAAAATCTGGTGATAGCCTTATGGGGTTTCTCTTGTATATAACTGTCTTCTTTTCTCTTGCTGCTCTTAAAACTCTTTGCCACTCCTTTTTGTCATTTTAATTACTATGTGTCCTGGTGTGAACCTCCTTGGGTTGGTTTTGTTGGGGGCTCTCAGCGTCTCCTAGATCTGGATTTCTGTTTTCTTTCCCATATTTGAGAAGTTTGCAGTTATTATTTCCTCAAATAAGTTTTATACCCTCCTTTCTTTCTCGTTTCCTTTTGGGATCTCTATAATGCAAATGTTATTACACTCGACGGGGTCACTGATTTCCCTATGTCTATTTTCATTTATTTATTTTTTCTTTTTGTCTCTCCTGTTCAGATTGATTGCTTTCCATTATTCTGTTCTCTGGGTCACTAATCCATGCTTCTGCTTCCTCTAGTTTGCTATTTATTCCATCTGGTGTATTTTTAATTTCAGTTATTGAGTTCTTCACCTCTGATTGGTTCTTAATGTTTTCTATCTCTTTATTAAAAAGGGTCTCATTGAGATCATCTACTCTTTTCTCAAGTGCAGTGTGTATCTTTGTGACCATTACTTTAAATTCTCTATCAGGCATGTTTATTACGTCCATTTCATTTAGCTCTCTTATTGTGATTTTGTCCCCTTCTTTCATTTGGAACATATTTCTGTCTTCTCATTTTGTCTAACTCTCTATATCTGTTTCTGTGTGTTAGGAAAGTCAGCACCACCTCCTGCTCTTGAAAGTAGTCACCTTGGGGGCACCTGCGTGGCTCAGTTGGTTAAACACCTGACTCTTAATTTTGGCTCAGGTCATGATCCCAGGGTCATGGGATTGAGCCCCATGTCAGACTTCGTGCTGAGCGAGGAGTCTGCTTGGGATTTTCTTTCTCTCTCTCTGCCCCTTTCTCTGGTTGCATGTTCTCTCTAAAATTAAAAAAAAGAAACAAAAAGAGAAAGTGGTGGCCTTATGAAAAAGAGGTCCTGTGGTGCTCTGCAGTGCATGGTCCCATTTACTGGAAATTGGTGCTTCAGGAGTGTCTCCTGTGTGTGTTGCATGTGCCCTACTGTTGTTGCTGAGCAGCTTTTGTCTTCAATCCAGTCATCTCGATGGCTCTCTTTGCTGACTGTGGGCAGTGTTTATCCCTGTGTTCTTAGTAGACCAATCTAGAGCCACCTTGGGCTTATGTTGAGTCAGACCAGGCATTTGCCAGAGATGTAGTGGCACCAAACTTCCCTGTGTTGTCCCCTAAGAAGCTTCCATTGGTGGGCAGGGCTTGCACTCAGATGATGCCTGTCCACAACCCAGTGGTGTGTGTAGTTATCTTCTCCTCTCCCCCAGAGCAGGAGTCACTTTGGAGTGGTGCTGGTTCCTCTTGGGGCTCCTTGCACCCTGCCATGATTGTGGCACCCCTGTGGATGGGCTCCAGCCAAGGCTGTATTGGGGGGGCATGTCCCCAAGAGCACACAGGTGCGAGGCTTGTGGTATTAGCAAGGTTTATGGAGGTCTGCTGTGGGAGGAGGCCTGGAATCAAGGCCTGGCTGGAGAGAGCATGTCTGCAGGAGAACGTGAGGACAGGGAGCACTCTTAGCAAGTTAGATGGAGAGCGTTCCTGTTTAGATGGTTCTCATAGGTGTCCCTGTGTCTAGGCTAGAGACAGGGGAGGAAAGTGGCACCTGCCAGCTCTTCTGTTCTTAAGAGTTTTCCAACTCACATGCTCTGAGATTAGTAAACAAATCTCCCTTCCATATACCCCAGGTGTTTTCCAAACTGCTGCTTCTAGGGTTGTTTTTTGTGCTTTGTCTTTAAGGGTGGGACTCAGTTTCCTGTCGCCCTCCTGCCTTGCCACGCTGATTTTTTTTTAATTCAAATTAGTTAACATATAATGTAGTATTGATTTTAGGAGTAGTATTTAGTGATTCATCACTTACATATAACACCCAGTGTTTATCCCAACAAATATCCCTCACCCACTTAGTCTAGTCCCCCATCCACCTCCCCTCTAGTAGCCCTTAGTTTGTTTTCTGTATTTAAGAGTCTTTACGGTTTGGCTCCCTCTCTGTTTTTATCTTGTTTTTCCTTCCCTTCTCCAGTGTTCGCCTATTTCTTTTCTTAATTCCACATATGAGCAAAATTGTATGATTTTGAAATCATATTATTATATTATAAATATATTATTATATTTCAAAATCATATATTTTGAAAGAGAGAGTGCAAGCGCAGAAGGGGCAGAGAGAGAGGGAGACACAGAATCCAAAACATGCCGTAGGCTCTGAGCTATCAGCACAGAGCCCAATGTGGGGCTTGAACTCACAAACTGAGAAATCATGACCTGTGCCAAAGTTGGACACTTAACCTACTGAGCCACTCAGGTGCCACACTAGGACAGATTTTTAAAGTTCCAGGTGTTAAACCGTGCTGATTGTTAAGAACTTGCGGAATTCAACCCCTCTGGTTTTCAAAGCCAAATTTTTTGTCTTTCCCCTGTGGGCTCCCCAGTGTGAGAGTCTGTTGTTTCTCTCCCCTCTCCATGTCCACGGTGTCCCTCCCTGCTGCAGACAGTCCTGTGGGTCCGTTTAGCTCCCAAATGCATTTCCACCCTTCCTGCCCTCTTCATGTGACCTCTTCTCTACACTGAGCTTTGGAGAGTCTGTTCTGCCAGTCTGTGGGCCCTTTTCTGGGTTATTTACACTGATGTGGGTGCTACCTAGCTGTACATGAGATAAGGTGAGTCTAGTATCCTCCCACTCTGCCATCTTCCTTGGAATTAGGATGTTTAACTCTTAAGGGAAAAATTAAGCTTAAACATGAAAAACATTTTCCTCCACAGTCAACCACATAATGAATTCATAAATTGTTTCGTTTTTGTGTGTGTATATACATAAAAATTATTTCTGTTTTTATGTATATAAAAACCCTAGATATAAATTTGAGGACTTTTTTAAAAAAAGCATTCTATTTGGAAAAACTTTAAAGATACCTGATTTATATAAATGAATATGTGAAACAAAAATCCTTAACAATGGAGCATTTAAAATACTTAGCATTTATCCAAATTATTTAACACTGCCATATGCAAGGCATTCTGCTGAAAAAAACAAAGACACCCATTAAATTATGTATGTTATACAATTGTGACTATTTTTAAGAAATGTGCTTTACAGAATGACAGGGAAATGATATTAAAATCCTCATTAACGTATCTATTTCCCAAAATTCAGTTATTATTTATTCTAAGCTTATCTGACAAACCCAGGGCAAACAGGGGTGCATGGGTTGCTCAGTCAGTTGGGTCTCCAACTCTTGGGTCCAGCTCAGGTCATGCTCTCATGGTTTGTGAGTTTGAGCCCTCCATTGGGCTCTGCACTGACAGCATGGAGCCTGCTTGGGATTCTTTCTCTCCCTCTCTCTCTCAAAACAGATGGATAAACTTTAAAAAATTATATTAAAAAAATAGGACAAACAACTGAAAAATATTTTTATATAATATTTAAGTTATTTTACAAATTAAAGAATTTATCATTTACCATACTATCATTTGAATTATACTGGAAGTATTGAAAAGTTTTAACTCACAGAATTCACCTTCAGATGTGAAATAAAGTAGTAGAAAATAATTCTGAGAAGTAGTAGAGAATAATTCTCACAATGATTTTGAACTCATGTGTTGAATCACTTTTTTAAAGTTTCTTTAAAGTAGCTATACTAAATCAAATGAAACTTTTACCAAATAGTAAGTTATTTAAATTCTTACCTCTAATATCCCAATCGACGTGGGTTATGTAACTGGTAGCGCCTTTGCATATTCCTACTCGTTTGCTACTCATTACATTGTATATATCTATAAAACTGTCATGGGATGCTACCGCAAGATATTTCCCAGAACCTAGAATAGAAACGTATTTGCTTGAGATTTTCTATCTTTAGAAATGTTTTTTACACTCTACAAACAGACTTAATTTTCTTAACATTTTTTGAGAAGAACTCTTAGGTGTTTTGTAAATTATATTAAAACAAAATGTGTATCAAATGACAAATGGTAACTATATTTTTCAAGTATATTATGATTAATAAAGGAAAATGTCCTCTTTAGTGTAGTGAGATAGTTCAGTGGAAAGCAGAAGCCAAAAATTATATACAATATAATCTAACACACTGTATTTAACTGAAAAAAAAAAGAAAACCCTCTATATCTAGAAAAAAATGGAAGTAAAATAACAAGTAAATTTTGCCCTAACATTAGCAATTCCCACATTATAGTGGGTTTTGTCAGAGATAATGAATACACAGAAACTGATGAAGCAAAATGCATGCAAAATCTCAAAATTATTAAGAATATGATGAAGATCATCACCCAGTCCCTTTTATGTTAGAAATGAGGAAACTCAAACTCAGAGAAATGCCTTGGCCCAAATCACATAGAAAATTTAGTGACAAAATTGGCACTAAGCCAATTTTGCCACTCATCTAATGCAAGAATTTTACCTCTTCCCATACTGTCTTTTATAGTCAAAAATTAAAATACCAAGATAAAATAATGGTTAATAAAAATTAAATATGGATATATCTGTTCATTGCCAGACTCAAGTTAATAATGAAATATGATTTAATGATATCTTACCTGGTGAAAATCGAATGTCTGAAATAATATCTTTCCTGTGATGAAAAGACACAAGATCCTCTAGAGTATCTGCATTTGCCATTAAGAAACTTCCATCATTCAGACCCACAGCTAAAGCTTTACCATCAGGAGAAAAGCAGCAACATCTCCCACCTAAAAGAGATAGAGAGCATATATCGGGTGATTTTCTTCTATTTAAAAAAAATTATGTGCTTAAGGAACCTTTAATGTCAAAGAGAATTCCTGTATTCATTATGACCTCAAATCAATATTCAAAAGGAGTCAAAGGATGCAAGCAACAAAGTTTTTCTACTGAAATCAGTGGTAATTAGGCAATAATTAATACAATTTTCTATTCTGAACATAACTAAAGTAAATACTAATATTGATCTTAAAAAACTAAGTTGATGAAAAAGAATGAGAGATTTTAACTAACATAAAAAGCCAATGACATATGTGGAAATGGTTTTTTTAGGTGATTGCTACCTCTGTAGTTTCTAGTCAACAATCAGAAATTTATTAAGAAAAAAGGTCATTTTTATAAATATGCTTTCAAATTAAAAAAATATGACAATAAGAAATTATTAGGTAAAGCTAGGAAGATCTGTTAATGCATGGAAGATCCAACTATGCATGAAGAAATAATGATGCTAATATTAATTTTTAGAAAATCAGGTTAATATGTACTAGGAAATAAACAAAAATGAGCTTACCCTGACAGCAAGGGATACAGCAGACATATTCAAAAGCCCTAAGGCTTTTGGTGTCTTGCACAAAATTTAGAGAGGGAGGAATGCAGTACAGCTGTTACAGAATGAAAACTTATAGAACAAATTGAGAACAATTCATGTATTTATTTATCAAGAATACATTGGTAATGAATAAACCTAGGATGGTTTCTGGGATTGAGGAGTAAGAGGTGATGGTGGTCTGGGGCAGGGCAGCTGGAGTGGAGGTGATGAGAAAGGACGGCATACTTTGAAGATAGAGCTGGCAGGACTTTGACTCACTGGGAGTAAAGTAGGAGACAAAAGTAAAAGGCAAGGCTATTTTTTGAGTGATGATGTCATTTACCGAAATGGAAAAAACTTGTGGAGATACATGTGTTTGGTTTTGTACCCATGAAGTTAAGGATACCTATGAGAAATTCAATTGAAGACATCAAGAAGCCAGTTTGATGTAATTATGCTTCTCTGGAGTTCGAGAGGCTAAACTAGGGATATAAATACGGAAGACATAGCATGTAGATAATAGCCACAGTCATGAAACTGGAAAGACCCTGTTATTAATTTATTGACTCTCAGCTCCAAATCTAACGTTTCTTTCCTGCTCTATGATACTATAGCTGAGCCCTGATGACATTTTTTCCTTTTCCAGCTAACTCAACTTTAGCCAACAGAGGGTACTGTATTGGAGGGCCCCTATAAGGCCAAAGAAGAAGGAAGGGATTTTGTTTCCTTTCGTGTGCTGGAACTAGTGGATTGGACTAAAGAAGGGGTCAGGGTAGGTGTTGGGATGGGGCTGGGAATGGGAGACTTTCTCTGCTCCCCTAGCAGAAGATTTCCTAGATCATCCCTTTGGCGAGCTTCTTTTCCACTCACACCCATATCCTCTCCAAAGAGATCTGAATCTCAGCTTGGGAAAAGAGAGGAAGGGTTCCTTCCTTAATCACCATCCACTAGCCCTAAAGCTGGTAGCTGCTTGCTGCAGTTGCTACTTCTATACCCCTTAGAATCCTCTTTACCCCTTTTAGTAGTTAGCCACCTTTCATTAGTTAACACTTATTCATATTAAATTTTCCCTATTCCAATTCCTGGGGTGGTTTCTGTCTCTTGACTGATAAAGAATTGATAGTGAGGTAGTCACAGGAGACAGATCACTAAAGATGGGATTTTGGGAATTGGCTTAGTCATAACTTTGGGCTTAAGCACAGTGCTGAGCCCTTGCCAATGGAAAATGGGATGTTAGTAATTAATCCAAGGTATGCATTGCAATAACAATTAAGTTATCTCCTACATCCTACAGTTAACTGTCATTTCTACTGAAGTAAAATGTCCTGTAAGTCCAAGAGGCTGCTGCCTTTGACCATCACAAAAATAATGATGACCAATGAGGACTGTGCTGTCCAAAGACTCCCAAGTGCATGGAACATTTACAGAAAGACAAACATGCTCTGGCCCTGTCATGGTCTGAATAGAGACAGCTTCCACCTAAAAGAATCTCTGACAGGGCTGATGTTGCTGAAAATTAAATGCAAAATTTAATTGTGCAGGTTGTAAATTTACAGTCAGTTGAATTCCCAGACTCACCAAATTTCTTCTAATTGGGAAGGAAGAAATTTGGACTGTAGAATGGAAGCATCTGGCTGGATTCAGACAAAACTGAAAATCTTGAACCTGCGTGTTATTCAGAGTCGCACAGCCAGTGCAGATAGTTTGCTCTCCTGTGTCTGGGAAGATTGGCCTTCTGGGGCAGATGCCTTGCAGGGGATATTTAACCTTAAGAAGAACCATCGCAACCACTTCTCTGCTGTCACTAGATCCCTAAGTTGGATCAAATCTCAGCGTGCTCTAAGGCAGAGGTTGGCAAACTTTTTCTTGAAGGACCCAACATTATTTTCAGCATTGCAGGCCGTATGAGCTCTGTCACAACTCCTCAACTCTGCTATTGTAGTGCAAAAGTAGATCTAGACAATACATAAAATAAACGAATATGATTGTGTTCCAATAACATTTACACAATGAGAAGGTGGACTGGATTTGCTGACATCTGATACAGAGGAAGGAATCGAAAAGCTTAGGGGAGGTAAGAATGCTGAAGTAGATTTTTCCTATGCAACATGTTCACTTGCCCACCAACTACATCCCCCCAAAAAGTCTCAAAAATAGTCCCTTCATAAAAGCATTGAGAAATACATTAACTAAGGGCAGCATCTACATCCTTGAAAAGCTCTGTGTTGTCCTCCTATGTAGATCAGGAACGAGAGCTGTCCCCATTAATATGGGCTCCCTGATTCAATAGGGATAACCCAGGAAATGGGGAAGCTGAGTAGCAGCACTCAAAAGGTAGGGCAGATTCTTTACCAAAAAGGGCAGCAGGAATGTACTAATCATCAGAATGTTTTGGTCTATGGAGGTTTCTGTTGGTGACTAATCAATCATGGTATCTGCAGGAATTAAATAAATGAGTAGGCTACTAAATTAAATTTCTATCATCTATATGACAGAAAAAAACTCCAGATCTGGTATATAAAATACCTTACTTATATTACCATGATGGAGAGCCATAGATTTTCTCAGTTTGTTTTCAGACCAAGGTCAATTCATATACTCAGAGCCCCTCTATTAAAGATAGGTCTAAGTCCCACTGACAAAGACCCTGTAGCAATGCCATCATATCTAAAGTAAATCTTCCTCCAACAATCTGTGGCCACGAGTGCTTATTTCTGCAAAGGAAATACCCATATTTTCAGGAGTTAGTAACCAGGGGCTCTGAACTGATGCTAATTCTGTGGACTCCATCCAGTTCCACAGTAACAGATATACCTGGCAACTTACGGAATTCACTAGGCTGGCTCTGTGATCCATGGGTAAGAATCACTACAACAGGAAGAAATAAGTGAAAATCCCTTGAAATTCCTCTCTCAAGACAATAAATCAGAAGCAAAACTGCAAGCCTGAGAACTACAAAATTACAAAAATCAGTGATACTACCAAAGACTTGAAATATGCAGTGGTAAGAATACCCATCACAGTTAAACTGTTTGGTCTGTGTGAAATAAGATGGATTTTTAGATACTACCTATGGATAATAAATTTAATCAGGTGGCAATGCTAACTGAAGCTACTCTTCCAGATCTTTACCAGAAAAAACAAACACAATCCCTAGCATTTTGCATGCAGCTATTGCCCTGGTTAATGCTTTTTCTTTTTTCTCCATCCCAATTAGTAAGGACCACCAGAGCAGTCTGCTTTTACCTGGCTTGTATCTGTGTATACCTTCAAAGCCTTGCCTCAGGACTATTCAACTCTCCTGTTTTTTGCCATAACACAGTCCACAGAGATCCTGATCGTCTGGACATTCCACAAAAAATCTCAACGGTCCACTACATTGATGACATTATGGAGAATGGATCTGGGGAACAGGAAGCAACAAGTACTTTAGATGTCTTAGTAAGACCTAAGTGAATCAAGAGACTGGAAGATAATTCCTACAAAAATTAAGGGACGTGCCATCTCAGTGAAACTTCTGGGGATCCAATGATGGGGAGCACATTAAGATATTTCCTCCAAGGTGAAAGACAAGTTGCTACACTTTCCATCACCTACTATAAACAAAAGAGGCAAAGTGCCTGGTATGCCTTTTTGGAAGCCTACACCACATTTGAGTGAGCTGTTTCTACCCATCTATCAAGTCACTATAAGGCTTCCACAGGACCAGAACAAGAGAAGGCAAGCTGATCTTCCATTGGGTACTTATAATCTAGCAAATCTAATGCTACTCAAACTGTCTGTGGTAAACAGGGATGCTGTAACAAAGCCTCTGGAAAGCTACCAAAGGAGAATCGTACTACAGAGTTCTTAGATTTGGGAGAAAACCCCTCCTCTCCTTTACAGATAACTGTGTTCCTTTCGAGAAGGAGTTTTAGCCTTGTTATTAGGCCTTGGTAGGCAGTAAATGCCTAACTGTGGGATATCAAGTGACTGTGTATCTTAAGTTTCCTATCATGAACCAAAAGTTATATGACCAACCTAGCCACAGGTTGGGTATGCACAACAGCAATCTATTGCACAACAGCAATCTATAAGTGTAAAAGGGATAAAAAAGATGAGTCTTGGATAGATTTGGAAGTCAGAAGAAATTCCACCAATAATTTCTGCTGCAATACCTCGTCTCTCTCTCCCAATCTATACCTATGGCCTCAAGGGTATTCATTAATGATCAGCTGAATGAGGAAGAACATGAAGCCAGATTTACAGACGTTTCTATGCAGTACATATCAGCACCCACCTGAAAGCACTAGAGCCCTACTCGGCCATGGCCCCGAGGGACAGCAGTGAAGTAATGTTTCACAATAGGCAGCGCTTCAAGCAGGTACGTTTGGTTTTCCACATTTGTAGTGAGAGATCACAAGACAGGAAGATTTATACGGACTCATTAGCAACTGTGAACTATCTGAATGATCAGTTAAGGAGTAGATTCTTTCAGGATTAGAAGATTAGAGATGAGGAAATCTGGAAAATCGAACTTTCAGAAAGGGCACAGGATGTGAAGATTTTTGTGTCTCATAGAATACCCAACTAAAACCATCCACTACAGAGGAGACACTCAATAACCAGACGGACAAAATAATAGGCTCTGGGGACCTCAGAGCAGCCTCTTTTCCCAGCCGGCTAGCACTTACTTTGTGGGTTCGTGGTAGGTATCATGGATGGAGTTTATAATTGAGTTAGAAAACATGGACTCTCATTTCCAAGGTTATCTTGCTACCACTACCATTACCACTGAGTGTCTAATCTGCGAACATTAGAGACCAACCGAACTTCTGTTATGGCACCATTCCCCAAGGATATACCATGTTGACTATACTGGACCTCTTCCATTATGGAGAAGGCAAAGATTCATCTTCACCAGAATAGATATGAATTCTGGATTTGCCTTACCTGACTGACCACTATGCTTCTGCTAGCACCATCATCCATGGACACATGGGATGGATGCCTTATCCACCAACACAGAATTCCATGCTTCTGATCAAGGAACTTCTAGTAAAAAATGTGCACCAGGCTCATACCCACGAATTAATGATTTTATCACAACTCCCACTACTCCAAGAAAACTAGTATGGCTTACTGAAAACTAACTAATGTCACTTTCTGGGAAACAACACCCTGAAAGACTGGGGTTTTGTCTTACAGAATACAATATATGCTTTGAATCATGGACCATTACACAATGCTGTCTACCTCAGGGCCAGTTACATGGGTCTGGAAATCAAGAAGTAGAAGTGGGAGTGATTCTTCTTACTACTAAATCTAATAACCAACTTGCACTATTTTGTTTTGCACGCTAGCGAATCTGAGCTCTGCTTATTTAGTCTTGGCTCCCAAGAGCAGGGAGAATTCTTTTACCAGAGAACATAATGCTTCTTCTGAATCGGAAGGTGAGACTGCTACCTAGCCACATGGGGCTCCTCATGACAGTAAAACAAAAGGCAAAGAAAGGGGCTGTTACTACTCTTGCAGGAGTGGTTGATCCCAATTACAGACGGGAAATTGAGTTACTGCTACACACTGAGGGCAAAAGAGACTACATTTGGGACCCAGAGGATTCACTAGGATGCCCCTTAGTATTCTATGACCAGCAGTAAAACTTAATGGAAAACAATAGCAATGTGGAAAAAAACAGGTAGAAATACTGAAATTTCACTTAATTTAGCAATGAAGGTTTGGGTTACCCATGAGCTAAGAAACTCTAACCACCTGAAATTCTGGCTAAGGGACAAAGAAAATATGAAATAAGTAGAAGAAGGAAGTCGGAGATAAACACCACAGGCACCTGGGTGGCTCAGTCGCTTAGGCATCCGACTTCAGCTCAGGTCATGATCTCACAGTTCATGAGTTCTCTGCTGTCAGCACTAAGCCCGCTTCAGATCTTCTGTTCCCCTCTCTCTGCCCTTTCCCTACTTGTTCACTCTCTCGAAAATAAACATTAGAAAAAAAAGATTAGGGTACCAAGAATAATTTAAAAAACAAATGAAAAGAGATATCAACCACAGCCCATAACCAGTTATGGATATAGGGACTAGACACAAATACTTGTATATATTTAAGCTAATTGCTTTTTCTCTTTTTTTTAAATTACATCCAAGTTAGTTAACATATAGTATAATAATGATTTCAAGAATATAATTTAGTGATTCATCACTTACATAAAACACCCAGTTATCATCCCCAGTGTCCTCCTTAATCCCTCTTGTCCATTTAGCCCATCTCCCCACCCAACACCCCTCCAGCAACCTTTGTTCTCTGTATTTAAGAGTCTCTTATGATTTGTCCCCCTTCCCGTTTTTATATTATTTTTGTTTCCTTCTCTTTTTTAATATTTTATATAAGTTTGTTGGGGGTTAACTTTACAATTTAGTCTTAAGGTAAAAGAATATTTGGGAGGACTACAACTGAAATCGAGAGTAATGAATACAGTCAGCACTGAATACAATGACTGTTGGAACTGTGTGTCTTTTAATTTGGGGGAGAGGGTGAGAATTTCTTCACTTGTATCAGCAGTAGCTGCACCTCTTTGGCTAGAAACTTTCTGGGCAGAACATAAACATAAGATCAGTTCTGTGGTTATACTGAAGTTCAAGTGTTTGCAAAAGATGAATAGGGACGCTAATTAAACAAAGGGATAGTCGGTGCCAGTTATTAATTTATTGCCTCTCAGTTCCAAATCTACCATTCTTTGGGCCTTGTAGAAGACCTCTCTCTTTTGGCAGCTAACTGATACAAAGCTTTGCCAATAGAGGGTGCTGGAAAGACACTACAAGTCCAAAGCAGGAGACAGGGGCTCTCCTCTCAACTTTCAGTGTTGGATTTTACCTACAGAGCCAGAGCACTGGTGTGCAGGGAGCACCACTGTGGCAGGAGGAGGAGGAGGAGGAGGAAGAAGAGGAGAGGGGGAGGGGGAGAAGAAAAGAAGTCAATAGAGAGGGAGAAAGACATGCATGGGTTCCGAAGCCAAGTGAAGAATGTATTTCAGAAAAGAAGGGATGATCAGTTATGTCAAAAACTACTGTGAGGTAAAGTGAGGACCCAGAGGTGACCAAGAGTTTGACAGCATGTTCAATGGACCGATAGAGACAAAAGCCTAACTGGGTAGAGTTTGTGAAGCAAATGTCATGTGAAAACAGAGAAAAGAGCATCACCTTTTGAGTATCACCCGTTTCAACAACTTCCATCACAAAGGAGAGCAGAGAAACAAAATGGTAGTGAGACTAGTCATGGACACTGCACACTGTCTTCAACCCTACTCAGCTGGGTGAGTGCAGGCTTAGAGGAGGGGGAAAGCCGAGTTTCAACAAACATTAACCTAACAAGCACCCTTTTAAATGCATAGCTGAGCTCGCTGAAAACTAAAAACAAACAAACAAACAAAAAAACCCAACCTCCCAGGGATGAAAACTAAAAAAAGGGCAGAAAACTATAGTAGTAAAATAAAGCCACAGCTCCCCAGAGGGTACAGGAGATGTCTTGCTCCTGGGCTTCCTGGATAAAGCTGGAATCTTTGAAGGGTTATACAGTTGATGTAGTCATCCAGTACTGGTTTTCAAGTTCTAGGTTACTTTTAATTTCCAAAATACCAGTACTGAAGGTGTAATACTTTATTTCCAAATTTAAAAATTAGTTGATATCTGGGTTGTTCACATCTTAAGGCATCCAGAATTATATTATTTTCCTACTTCTCTCAAGCTTTATTGAGATGACAGTCAATTAAGCAAAGCTTTGACGGTGGTAATAATTCTTCTTCTAGTTCAAAGACTTCTTCTACAAGTGGAATGTGAACACTGTATTAGTGTCCTAGAGCTGCCATTACAAATTGCCACAAACTGGGTGGCTTAAAACAACAGAAATCTATTCTTTCACACTTCTGGAAGCTAGAGTCTGAAATCAAGGTGTTGGCAGGACTATGCCCCTCTGAAAGTTCTAGGGAGGATCCTTCCTTTCTTCTCCCTGGTTTCTGGAGTTTGCCACTGATCTTTGAAGTTCCTTGGCTTGCAGACGCATCATCTCAATTTCTGCCTCCTGTTATTACATCACATTCTCCCTCTGTATCTGTGTCTCCTGTCTTCACATAGCCTTCTTATAAGAATACATACTAGTCATTCAATGTAGAGCCCGTCCTGATCCAGTATGACCTCATCTTAACTTGATTACATTTGCAAAGACCCTATTTCCAAATATGGTCACATTCAAATGTACGGGGGGGGGGGGTTTAGGACTTACACATATCCTTTTGGGGGACACAATTCCATCCACATTAGACATGATAGTAATGAATTAGAATTTCTTTCTATAAATCACAAATCTAAGGACAATGAAAATTGGAAATCAAACATTATAGCTCGCTATCAATAAAAGGGCTATAGTTCCTACTTAAAAAAAAAATAAGTTATTCAAAGTATGTCCTCGAAGCTATAAAACATGAGAGGGCAGTATATGATGAGTCAGAGGAAATTTGGAACTGTATTAAATTTATATCTTTTCACCTTACTCAGATTAGGATAAAGTATAGTATAGGGGCCTTTTGAACATCTAGGAAAATTTACACAAAACTAATTACTTTTGCGACTCAATGACAATACCATTAATGGGCTTTCTTGTTAAGACTGCTTTAAAAAGAAAGATAACTGCATTCTCAAGTTTCCATCCTGAAAGTTTCTCCATTTTATGAAGTATTTATTTATTTAAAATTTTTTAACGTTTATTTATTATTGACAGAGAGACAGAGCATGAGCATGGGAAGGGCAGAGAAAGGGGGAGACACAGAATCTGAAGCAGGCTCCAGGCTCTGAGCTGTCAGCACAGAGCCTGAAATGGGGCTCGAACTAACAAACCACGAGATCATGACCTGAGATGAAGCCAGACACTTAACCAACTGAGCCACCCAGGCGCCCCTTAAGTATTTATTTTTAAACAATTAATTAAAATAAGGTAATAAAGTTATATTTTTATAATTGTCTTTTTACTTAATTTGTATTTACAAATTTTTTACTTGATTATACTATTTAGTTTTTTACATTTCTTTTGGTTTATAAATATATGAAGAAAGAAAATACAGATATTTAATTACATACAATTTCTTTTTTTTCCCCCAAAAAAACCTCCAAATGCTTGTATTGTCCTTTGAGTACTGTGATCATATCTCAAGGGAAGAGCAAATTTTAAAAATATGCCTGGCAGTAGAGAAAGACATCAGGAAATAGACTTCTATATCCTGACCTGGGTTTCAGACAGAGGAGAAAAACTGTACTCAAGGATTCACGAATGCAGGATAGCTTACGCAGATCCTAGATTTGAAGTTATACTAATTACATGATCTATGTGATCCTAGTTAAAGAAATCCTGAGTATTTCTGGATGGTAGCAACTTAGGCACCTGGGAGAAGGAAACAAAATCACTCTGGAAATACACCTTTGATTCAAACTTCAGAGAATCCCAACAGGTAAAGAAAGCCCAATTAAACATAAATTTACAATCCAAAATTTCAAGCACAAAAGAAAATGGAACACCAGGAGGGAGTCAGCAGGAAAATAACACCAAAAGAGCATAGTCGGAAAGAAAGCACAGCATAGTCAGATCCCAAAGGATGTCAGATAACTAGGTTTTATATCCTTTATCTGATAAGTATACTAAAGATTAAAGACATAAAAAAGAAAAGCTAAAACACAAACAAGGAATGTTATAAAAAAAAATCTAAGGTAATCTGAAAACAAAATTTCTAAAAATGAGAATTATCACACCTAACAGGTAGGTTACACAGCAGATGTGAAAGAGAAAGGGCTGCTAATAATTCAGCCATAGGGGCGCCTGGGTGGCTCAGTCGGTTGAGCGGCCGACTTCGGCTCAGGTCATGATCTCACGGTCTGTGAGTTCGAGCCCCGCGACAGGCTCTGTGCTGATGTCTCAGTGCCTGGAGCCTGCTTCGGATTCTGTGTCTCCCTCGCTCTCTGCCCCTCCCCTGCTCACGCTCTGTCTCTATGTCTCTCAAAAATAAATAAACGTTAAAAAAAATTAAAAAAAAATTATTCAGCCATAAAAAAGGAACGAAATCTTGCCATTTTCAAAGACATGGATGGAGCCACAGAGTATAATGATAAGCAAAATAAGTCAGTCAGAGAAAGACAAATACCATATGAGTTCACTCATGTAGTGAATTTGAGAAAAAAACAAATAAGTGAAGGGAAATAAAAAGAGAGAGGCAAATTTACAAACACTCTTGACTACAGAGAACAAATGAATGGTTACCAGAATGGAGATGGGTGGGAGATGAGTGAAACAGGTGATGGGTATTAAAAGTACATTTGTCGTGATGACCACTGGGCACTGTAAGCCCTGAATCACTAAACTGTACATCTGAAACTAATATTGCACTGCATGTTAACTAACTGTAGGTTAAACAAAAAACTTTTAAAAAGAGAGAAAATTAAGAACTAGAATAATGATCTTAAATTTTCCAGAATGCTGCAGAGGGAGACAGGCAGAAAGTATGAAATGAGTCAAGACAAGAATAATACTACAGAATTAAAACATAAAAATCCTCTTAAAAATTCAGGTTTGCACCAACGCTAATATCATCCTCAATGGGGAAAAAAATGAGAGCATTCCCCCTAATGTCAGGAACAAGACAGGGATATCCTCCCTCGCCACTGTTATTCAACATAGTATTGGAAGTCTTAGCCTCAGCAATCAAAGAACACAAAGAAATAAAAGGCATCTAAATCAGCCAGGAGGAGGTCAAACTTTCACTCTTCACAGATGACATGATACTCTGTATGGAAAACCCTAAAGATTCCACCAAAAAACTGCTAGAACTGATCCATGAATTCAGCAAAGTCACATGATATAAAATCAATGCACAGAAATCGGTTGCATTCCTATCCACCAATAACGAAGCAACAGAAAGAGAAATCAAGGAATCAATCCCATTTACAACTGCACCAAAACCCATAAAATACCTAGCAATAAACCTAACCAGAGAGGTGAAAAATCTATACACTGAAAACTACAGAAAGCATATGAAAGAAATTGAAGACGACACAAAAAAAATGGAAAAATAGTCAATGCTCCTGGATAGAAAGAACAAATACTGTTTCAATACTACTCAAAGCAATCTATATTTTCAATACAATACCTGTCAAAACAACACCAGCATTCTTCACAGAGCTAGAACAAGCAATCCTAAAATTTGTATGGAAACGGAAAAGACCCCGAATAGCCAAAGCTATCTTGAAAAAGAAAAGCAAAGCTGGAGGCATCACAATCCTGGACTTCAAGCTGTATGAGAAAGCTGTCACCATCAAGACGGTATGGGCACAAAAACAGACACTTGGATCAATGGAACAGAAGAGAGAACCCAGAAATGGACCCACAAACGTATGGCCAACTAATCTTTAGCAAAGCAGGAAGACTATCCAATGGAATAAAGACAGTTTCTTCAGCAATTGGTGCTGGGAAAACTGGACAGCGACTTGCAGAAAAACAAGCCCGGACCACTTTTTTACACCATACACAAAAATAAACTCAAAATGGATGAAAGACGTAAGCGTAAGAAAGGAAGCCATTAAAATCCCAGAGGAGAAAGCAGGCAAAAACCTCTCTGACCTCACCTGCAACAATTTCTTACTCAACACATCTCCAGAGGCAAGGGAAATGAAGCAAAAATGAATGACTGGGACCTCATCAAAATAAAAAGCTTCTGCACAGTGAAGGAAACAATCAGCAAAACTAAAAGGCAACCTACAGAATGGGAGAAGATATTTACAAACAACATATAGATAAAAGGTTAGAATCCAAAGTCTATAGAGAACTTATCAAACTCAACACCCTAAAAACAAATAATCCAGTAAAGAAATGGGCAAAAGACATGAACAGACACTTCTCCAAAGAAGATACCCAGATGGCCAACTGACACATGAAAAAATGCTCAACATCGCTTATCATCTGGGAAATACAATCAAAACCACAATGAGATACCACCTCACACCTGTCAGAATGGCTAACATTAACAACACAGGCCATAACAGATGTTGGCGAGGATGCAGAGAAAGAGGATCTCTTTTGCACTGCTGGTGGGAATGCAAACTGGTGCAGCCACTGTGGAAAACTATATGGAGGTTCCTCAAAAAATTAACGATAGAACTACCTTATGACTTAGCAATTGCACTGCCAGATATTTATCTAAGGGATAGAGGTAGGCTGTTTCGAAGGGGCACATGCACCCCAATGTTTACAGCAGCACTATCGACAATAGCCAAAGTATGGAAAGAACCCAAATGTCCATTGACAGATTAATGGATAAAGAAGATGTGGTATATACATACAATGGAGTATTACTTGGCAATCAAAATGAATGAAATCTTGCCATTTGCAACTACGTGGATGGAACTAGAGGGTATTATGCTAAGCGAAATTAGTCAGTCAGTGAAAGACAAATATCATGACTTCACTCATATGAGGGCTTTTAAGATACAAAACATGAACATAAGGGAAGGGAAGCAAAAATAATATAAAAACAGGAAGGGGGACAAAACATAAGAGACTCTTAAATATAGAGAACAAAGAGTGGGTTGCTGGAGGGGTTGAGGAAGGGGGGATGGGCTAAATGGGTAAGGGGCATTAAGAAAACTACTCCTGAAATCACTGTTGTACCATATGCTAACTAACTTGGATATAAATTAAAAAATAAATTATCAATAAAAAAATAATAAAGTTAAATTAAAAATTTTTTCCCCTGAAAATATTCAGGTTTTCAAAAAACAGCTAGAAAACAACAAAATGGCAATGAATGCATGCCCATCAATAATTATTTTAAATGCAAATGGATCAAATGCTCCAATCAAAACACAGGGTAGCTGAAAGGATAAAAATTAAGACCCATTTATATGCGGCCTACAAGAGATGCCCTGTAGAAGGTCATGCACAAATTAAAAGTGCAGGAATGAAAAAAGATATTCTATGCAAATGGAAACCAAAAAAAGCTGGGCAGCTATACTTTTGTCAGACAAAACAGACTTTAACACAAAGACTATAATAAAAGACAAAGAAAAGAAGGTCGATACATAAGGATAAAGGGGCCAATGCAGGAGGATGTAACATTAGTAAATATTTATGTACCCAACAAAAGAGCACTTAAGTACATAAACCGAATGTTAGCAGATCTAAAGGGAGAAGTAGAGAGCAATACGGTAACAGTAGGGACTTTAACGCTCCACTCACATCAATGGATAGATCATCTAGAAACGAAATTAATAACGAAACATGGCCCTTAAATGGCATGTCACACCAGACGGGCTTAACAGGTATTTATAGAATATTCCATCCAAAAGCAAGAGAATACACATTCTTCTCAAGTGCACATGGAACATTTTCTAAGACAGATCATATGTTAGGCCACAAAACAAGTATTAATAAATCTAGACTAAAATCATATCAAGCATCTATTCCAACTGCAACAGTATGGAACTAGAAATTAACTACATGAAAAACAATGGAAAATTCCCAAATACATGGAGATTAAACAACATACTCCTGAACAACCAATGGGTCAGAGAAGAACTCAAAAGAAAAAATACCTTGAGACAAACAAAAATGGAAATGTAACATCCCAAAATTTAAGAGATACAGCAAAAACAGTTCTAAGACGGAAGTTCACAGTGATAAATGCTTACCTGAAGAAACAAAGTCTCAAATAAACAACCTAACTTTATACCTCAAAGGAACTAGAGGAAAAAAAGAACTGAAGGCCAAAGTTAATATAAGAAAGCAAATAACAAAGATTAGAACAGAAATCAAACAGAGACTAAAATAACAAAAGGAAAAATTAATGAAACTAAGAACTGGTTCTTTGAAAAGACAAAATTAACAAACCTTTAGCTACGCTCACCAAGAAACAAGAGAGGATACAAATAAATAAAATCAGAAATGAAAGAGATGTTACAAATGATACCACAGAAACACAGAGGATCATAAGAGACTACTATGAACAATTATATGTCAACAAACTGGACAACCTAGAAGAAATGGGATAAATTCCTAAAAACATGCAATCTACCAAGACTGAATCATGATAAAACAGAAAATGTAACTAATGTCAACAATCCATCAATTAACAATAATCAGTTTGCTTTTTAAGAATTGCAGTGTAAGTGATAAAAATACTTTTGCTGGTGGAATAGGCCACTCCCACCATATTATAGTTGGAAATAACCAGTTCAGACAAAGCAAACTGAAGGAATTTCCAACAAGTCTTTATTAAAGAAACTCTAAGACTATATTTTGGAAGAAAATGATAAAAGAAAAAGTGTCTGGGATACAAGAAGAAAAGATGAAGAAATGCACAAGCATAGGTAAACCAAAGTAAACACTGACTGCATTAAACAATAATAATGTCCAATTGAAGAGGGATTAAAAAAACCAAATTCTCAAAAATTAAAAATAGAACTACCGTATGATGCAGCAATTCCATTCCTGGGTGCTTATCTGAAGAAAATGAAAACACTAACCCAAGAAGACATGCACCCCCATGTTCGCTGCAGCATCATTTATAATAATCAAGATACGGAAACAACCTAAGTGCCTGATGGATAAATGGATAATTAAAACAGTGTGTAAACATACAGTGGAATATTATTCAGCTATAAAAATGAGTGACATCTTGTCAAACACTATACCATCTCACTGATATGTGGAATCTAAAAAAACAGCAAGAGGGGCACCTGGGTGGCTCAGCTGGTGAAGCATCCGACTTCAGCCAGGTCATGATCTCATGATTCATGAATTCGAGCCCCCGGATGGCTCTGCGCTGACAGCTCAGAGCCTAGAGCCTGGAGCCTGCTTTGGATTCTGTGTCTCCCTCTCTGTCCCTCCCCACTCACACTCTGTATCTCTCTCTCTCTCTCAAAAATAAAAAAAAAAATTAAAAAAACAAAACAACAAACTCATAGATACAAAGGACAGACTGGTGGCTGCCAGTGGCAGATGGGCAAAGTAGGTGAGAAGCTCAAAAGGTACAAACTCCCAGTTATAAAATCAGTAAGTCACATACATATAATGTACATCATGGTGACTATAATTAATAATACTGTTTGCATATCTGAAAGTTGCTAAAAGAGTAGATATTAAAAGTTCACATCATAAAAAGAAAACATTTTGTAACTATGTATGGCGATGGATATTAACTAGATTTATTGTAGTGATCATTTCACAATATATGCAAATATTGGATTATGTTGTACACCTGAAACTAACATTCTATATATCAATTATACCTCAATAAAGAAAAGAAATAAAATCTGAGGGCTATTAAAAGTATGTTCCAAATTTGATCAGCTTCCTATGGCCTTGTGAAGAAGAGAATTTGATACTGTGATTTCCTGTGTACACAGAGGTGTGACTGGTTTTGTGATCTTATTGTAACTCTTCATGTAGAAAGTTCAGTACAGAATTGCTGATATAATACTTGGTAATTTTCTCTAGTTATCAGGGGGAAAAACAACTGAAGAATGAAAATGCTGGACATCAATAATTCAAAAAAAAAAAAAAAGAAGGGACAATGACAGGAGTTCAACTATTTTAGAGACTGTGATTAGTTTAGGATTTTTAGTTAAGTACAAATGTTAAATACAGTAACCCTAGAAGAACAGACTCTAACTTTTAATAGAAGTAAAAATAAATTAACTGACTGAATTACAAATTCATGTTAACTTGGCCCTTATTATGGCCTGACAATCCTTTCCTTAATCTGTTGATTCTATCGCATTTCTTACAGTCACAATCCCCAAGCTTTTCAACCAGAGTTCCTCCTTCGATACCGCCATGCTCTAAAATAACATTCCCTGCCACCTCACTAAGAAATGTGAAGCTACCTGTACATCCTCATTTGCCCTAAGTTAATAGTATCAGCCTTGCTGTAATAACCGAGCCCCTTATCTCTCTATACTGATAGGCTAGCTTCATTTGCCTCCTACAAAATGTGCTTACTTCTGTTTTACCCTAAAATATCCTCCCTTCAATTCTGCTACCCCTTTGTAAACTAAGGCCTTCCTTCTTCGTTTTTGATTCTGAATTACATGTATTCTGTAGTCACAAAGGGTAGGAAACTTAGCTTGTTTTCTTCCTATATTCCTATATTTTTTTCTTCCATCATGACACTGCAAACAGGCTCAGGATAGGTATGCTCATAGAAGGTCTCATAAAGCAAAGACTGGGTACAATAAATTTTCCTTACATAGCATAAGCAAGTACACATAGAATAAATATGTAAAGTCTTTTTTATATACCCACTATTGCTTTCTTAGATTTGTGAGAGTTAGAAAATTGTGACTAAGTGTGATTAACATATTAATCTGTGTTCAAGTCTGAGAGTCTCTTACCCTTTTTCAGTTTCCGGACAGCCAACATACAATGACTAGGAGAGAGATCCCATATTCTTAAGGTTTTATCATCACTTACAGTAGCACAGATGGGCAGATAAGGATGTGTAGCCAAACCCCACACCTCTCCTTCCATGTGTCCCTACAAAGAGGACATAGTTAAGATCAATTGAACCTAAAAATATGCATATTTAAAAGAAAACAAAAGACAACACATGATAATACATGATAGGATAATGAATAATAGATTGACCTACTAAAACTTCTTATTTTTGGAATACGCCTTAAAATACCTGTGTAACAACTTTATTTTCATAATTACAATACAATCAAGTTACTATTAAAATTAGGTTAAAATCCTAAAATATTCACTGAGGGAGGAAAATAGGAACTGGCTGCCTTGGAATGTTAATAATTGCCACACAGGAGGAACTTCCTGCAGCGGGAGTAATGAGAGCTGCAGACCGGCTCCCCAGGGAAACGTGCAATTAATAAAAAAAATTAAGGTCTCAGGAAATGGTTCCAAGGAGATAAGACACATGAAGAAACATTTACTCAAGAAAGTCTGATAATACCTGGTAAGAGCCATGAGAGTTTTGCAGTATTTGAACTGAGACCCACTCCTTTCCTCCCATCTCCAACTCACTGGTCTGAAAACTCCACACCAGACTGATGTAAACAACATCCCTACTATGATGGGCGATCTTCCCAGAAGGGGCAGGTGATGGCATTTCTTTCTGCCCCCAACTGCCTGCTAAAAGCTAACTCTTTGATGAGTGCTGCACACAGGTGAGAATTCCCTTCTGCCCATTCCTATTCTGAGATGGAGGCTCTACTTTGTGGGTCATGCCACTAAGAATACTGGGGCTTCAGTTCAACCCAAGAAGAGGCTTCTCTTCCCTACTACCCTTGCCCAAAATGAAGCACTCAACTTCTAAAGCAAGGGACACTCAGAAAGGAGTCATCACTATCACCATCCTCAACTTCAGAGCCTTGAATCAGAGATTGTGTACGGAAGAAAGAGCAAGGCATAAAATAGCTCCTATCTCTTCTCAAAGGAAATGACTTTTACTTCGCAGTGTAGAAAAGTTCAAGCCTAAAGGTGCTCTCGAAAACAATGAAGGTTATGATGAAAGGCAACTGAGAGCTGACTGGTACTCCTTAAACATAAAGGCTACTCTGAAGGCTAGCGAGTTTGTTCAACAGAACCAGGGCAATCTCAGAGATTGCTGGGAGGATATTGCTTCAAGTCAAAATAAATCTCAAACATTGTTAACCTATGGAAAGAGTGTCCCCTTTAATGAGCCTGAGTTTATTTAGTCTGTGGAGCAATTTTTGCTCTAGGGGAAATGTTGAAAATAGTAGAGCAATCAGTCAGCAGTTTAATGGAGTTCAGTGGCTGGGTGTAGTCAGGGGAAAAGGATATAAAAGAGGAGAGAACACTTCCCAAATCATTTTATGGAGCCAAAATGACCCTGATACCAAACAGACATCACCAGGAAACTATAGACCCATGATCTCTTATATACAGTATGTGGGTGCTAAAATACTCAACTAAATACTAACAAACTGATTCCAACCTATACAAAAAGAATTCTACACCATAACCAAGTGGGGTTTATCCCAGGAATGTAAGGTTGGTTTAAAAGATGAAAATCAATTAATGTAATACACCATATCGATAGAATAAAAAACAAAACCACACCATCTCTCAATAGACAAAGCATTTGACAAATGCTTTTGACAAATGGCACAATCTTTCATGACAAAAACTTGCATCAAACTAGGAACAGAAGTGTAATTCCTCAATCTGATAAAAGGCATCTATAAAAAATCTAGTTAATACTACACAGTAAAGATTGAATGCTTCCTCCCTAAAATTAGAAATAAGACAAGGATGTCTGTTTTTCATTACTTCTTATCTACATTGCACTGAAGATTCCAGCCAGGATAATTAGCCACGAAGAAGAAATAACAGGCATCCCAATTGGAAAGGGAACAGTAAAACTATATTTGCAATTCACATGATCTTACACATAAAAAATCCTAAAAATCCACTAAAAAACTATTAGAATAAATTAGGTCCATTATTAAAAAAAAGTAACTATAAGACTTGTATACTAAAAACTATAAAACTGTTGAAAAAGGTTAAATATGATCTAACTAAATGGAAAGATCCCATGTTCATGGACACGATTTAATATTAAGAGGTGATATTCCCCAAAGTGACCCATGGAATGCTGCTACAAACACTGCTGTATATGTTTTTTAAATTTTTGTATTCATCTGAACGCACTTCTGCTATGTACATATATCTCCGCACTTTTTTTTTTTAAATTCTACTGTAGACAACCTACAATGTTAGTTTCAGGTGTATAATATAGGGATTCAATAGTTTCATATATTACTCAGTGCTCATCAAGATAAGTGTACTCTTAATTCCCATCACCTATTTCACCCATCCCCGCCCCCCACCTTCCCTCTAGTAACCATGTTTGTTCTCTATAGTTAAGAATCTGGTTTTTTGGTCTCTTTTTTTCCCTTTGTTCATTTATTTTGTCTCTAAAATTCCACACATGAGTGAAGTCAGATGGTATTTGTCTTTCTCTGACTGGTTTATTTTGCTTAGCATCATACTTTCTAGCTTTATCCATGTTGCCATCTTGCAAATAGCAAGATTTCATTCTTTTTTTATGGCTGAATAATATTCCATTGTGTGTGTGTGTGTGTGTGTGTGTGTGTGTGTGTGTGTGTGTGTGTGTGTGTGTGTATGATCACATCTCTTTTATTCATTCATCAGTTGATGGGACACTGGGCTGCTTTCATAGTTTGGCTATTGTAAATAATGCTGCAATGAAGACAGGGTGCATGTATCCTTCAAATTAGTGTTTTTGTATTTTTGGGTAAATACCCTGTAGTGTGATTACTGGATCACAGGGTAGTCCTATTTTTCATTTTTGAGGAACCTCCATGCTATTTTGCAGAGTGGCTGCACCAGCTTGCATTCCCACCAACAGTGCAAGAGTGTTCCTTTCTCTCCACAACCCTGTCAACACTTGTTATTTCTTGAGTTTTTGATTTTAGCCATTTGAGATGATATCTCGCCGTGGTTTTGATTTGTATTTCCCTGTAGATCTCCACACTCTCCCCCCCCTTTTTATTATTGTATTTTATCTTATATCTAGCATGGAGTTTCTCAAAAATTTCTGGACTCTTTGAGTATTTTTTCTTCTAGATGGTTTTTAAAAACTCTTTCCAGAACTTTTGAAAAATATCATTTGGATATGGTTTATGATCATACTGAATTCATAAGTTATTTGGATGTTTTATGTCTTTAGTAAAACTTTATAGTTTTCTTAACACTGATCTTGCATAGTTTTAGCTATATTTATTCCTGGCTATTGTATAGTTTTCTTTGTGAGTATTATTCCTATGTCATATTTTCTAATTGGTTATTGCTGATATATAGAAATACTACTGACTTTTAGATGTTGATTTTGAATCTCACTTTACAAGACTCCTTAATTAGTTCTAATAGTTTTTCAGTTTATTCTCTTGAATATCCAAATATAGGGTTATAATATCTGCAAATACTGACAGTGTTATCCATTTATTTCCGACACTTAGACCTATATTGCTTTGTTTTTCTAGACTGGCTAAGACTCCACACACAATGCTGGATGATAATGGTGAGACCTGACACTCCTGCCTTGTTTCTGATGTTTAGGAGACAGAGAGCAGATATCTGATATCTTAAACTCTATAATAAATAGAAAAAATAATAGGATCTCATTTATCACTTCAAAATCTTTTCTTACAATTATAAAATTGTCTGTTTTTGAAAAGTTCTATCTGTGGATTCATATGTAAAAGTGTACTTGTGTTAATATTTTCCAAGAGATCATATACATGTTAAACACCATGACTCCATCATCTTTTTACTTCAAAGGGGCTCCTGGATAGTTTAGTCGGTTGAGTGTCCAACTCTTGATTTTGGCTTAGGTCATGATCTCACAGTTTGTGAGATCGAGCTCCGTGTCGGGCTCTATGCTGACAGCATGGAGCCTGCTTGGGACTCTCTCTCTCCAGCCTTGCCTCACCCTCTTCGCACTCTCTTTCTCTAAAAATAAATAAATAAACTTAAAAAAAATTTTTAAGGAATATTATGTAACTGAAGTTAAAGAGTAAGACACCAAATTTTGACAGTAAATTTAATATAAAATGATTTGTTATCTGCTTACAAATTCTTCTTGGTACATCGGGATATTACATTAACATTAAAGCATGTGCAGTGCTCTCCTCTAAGTGTGCTCTTTGATGTTTTAACAGAAGTGAGGTGGGGGGGTGTGAGGTTGGAGAAAAAAATAAGCCTATAATAAGAAAGAACATAATTCTTTTTCAGAATAAAAGGCAAATTCAAAATTGGTGCTATCATATAGAGCTGCAGGAGGAAAATTTTTCATTAGGGTAGATCCTACCTCACTTACTGTGTTTTATAGTATTTATTGCTCTCCATACGTCTCAGAAAAATATAAGACATATAGGAAATGTATACCTAAGAAATTAATACAGCATTCTTGATGAAAATGTTAAGGATTAGCTGATCCTGCTTTTTCATTTCATATTTCTACCACACAAATGTTGGTATTGCTATTCCTTTTATTTTTGTATTATTATTTTAACACTTGTTTTATTATATTAATATTTTCACTGACAAATATTTTCAGTAATAAAATTTTAGTAGACATTCATTTTTAATTTTTTAAAATTAGAAACTTAAGAATGAAAACAAAGAGTTTCACAGAAAAACAACTGCCCTAGATTCAACAAATATACTTCGAGGAAATAAAATTGAACATGAAATAAATTGAATTGATTAAATTAATTACAACTGTTTTCTCTTTTTCATTGGTTTCTCATTTTGCAATAAGAAATCACTTAAAATTCTGGCAATTATTCCATATGATAACATGCATATTTATTTACTGATATCTACTCATCTAGCTATAATTAAATTAAAAATTTTTGGTATATATTATGAACTATTTCCCTAATTAACATTATTTTTCACTATTGGCTCTTATGTATTAATCAATTGCATATAAATGGAAAAAAGTATAATAATTTTTTTCAAATTACCTGGACCAGAAGTGTTATTGGGCCACTTTTATCCACTTCTAGTATTTCACCATTCTTTGTGCCAACTAAAATATGACCGTGTCCTAAAGATATGGCACGTATAGATGGGTTATCTTCCAAGAGAAGACCTGAAATGTTAAGTGGAGATATTCTTCTAGGTATAAAGCCACTAGAATTCAAGGATGTACATATTGCTGATGATGCTACTTTGACAATGAAAATCACATTACAAGGTTGTTTTTTCTGTATTTTAAGTATGCTAATAAATGCACTGCATTTTTCCAAACCACTCAATCTACTAATCTCAAAAGTACCACCTAAGGGGTGCAGGGGTGGCTCACTTGGTTAAGCGTCTGACTCTTGATTTCTGCTCAGCTCATGGTGTCATGGTTCATGGGATCGGCCCTCCATGGTGGGCTCGGCACTGAGGGCGTGTAGCCCGTTTGGGATTCCCTCTTGCCCTCTCTCTCTGGCCCGCCCCTGCTAGTGCTCACTCTCTCTCAAAATAAATAAATAAACGACAAAAAAAAAGTATCACCTATATACAATTATCTATTATGCCAGCTCTACTACTACTATTCTGACAACTGTTTCCTCATTCACCTCCTTACCTTCTCAGAGCACCTACAATATTCTAGTTAGTAATTTTAATTAAATTCAACTTAAGATTGATTCATTTATGTCTACTAAATCCTAGGAAGGCTTCAGAGATATATTGGTAAACATAACAGAGCCAGCTCCTGCCCTCACAGAGCATATAATGAGGAAAGCATGCCCTGTGTGAGGAGCATAGCTAAACAGGAACATAATGTAAGGGAATTTATTTTTTTGGAGGAAATGGAGGGGAGATGGGAGTAGAAGAAATCATCCTAGAAGAAATAATGTTTGAGATTTGAAAAATGAGTATATGGTCAGATAACTGGAGGGGGCAGGAGGGAGGGGAGTAAGGGCAAATTTTAGCAAAAGTTATGACATATAGAAAGGCCTGGAGGTCACAGAGAATGTGATGTAGTGCCTTAATACACTGAAAGAAAGGGTAAAAGGGAGGGCCTGCAAGGTAGACAGGAAGGGTCAACAAAACACAAACAGGAAGCAAAACGCCAAGCTTGAACACAAACTCCTGACTGATGGTAAATGTGATGCCCATGTGGATGAATGGATAAAGAAGCTGTGGTGTATATACACAATGGAATACTACGCAGCAATGAGAAAGAATGAAATCTGGCCATGTGTGGCAACATGGATGGAACTGGAGGATATTATGCTGAGTGAAATAAGTCAGGCAGAGAAAGACAGATGCCATATGTTCCCACGCATAGGTAAGCTTTGGAAGACCTAGCAGAGAACCAGGGGGGAGGGGAAGAGGAGAAGGGGGGGAAACAAAAAAAAGCCACAGAGAGGAAGGAAGACATGATATAAGAGACTCTCAAAGAATAAGAAAGAACTGAGGGGAGAGATGGGTGTGGGAGGGGGGAGAGTGGGTGGTGGGCACAGAGGAGGGCGCTCATTGGATTGAGCACTGGGTGTTGTATAGAAACCAATTTGACAATAAACTAATTAAAAAAAAAGTTGTAAAAAAAAATAAAAATAAATAAAATAAATAAAAAATTAAAAATGATAAAATTACCATAATAATAATGACCAAATACTAATAATATTGCACTTGTTAATATTCTACCATCTGTGTCACAGAAAATAGATTATGAAAGGACAGCCATGACTCTGGCATCCAGTTAAATAATTCTGATGCCTATCTAGTAAAGATGGAAAAATATATTCCACGTGCTCCACCTCAGTGACCATGCATGTTAATGAGCAATTAACCTTTTATTGCTCAAATTAAATCTCAAGTCACCTTTAGATCCTGGCGCCAAAGCAGCTCTTTTTATAGCATAGGTCTTGAGACATCTTTCAAAAGAGTCATCCCAAAGAGCTACTACACCATCTTTTCCTCCAGTTACGAATCCCTTTGAAAGTAAAAGCTTCAAGTTAATAAAGATCTAAGTCCTTAAAAAAATAACTTTCTTCATGTTGCAAAACTCTAGAGGAAAGAACATTTACAGCTAAAATTTACAGCTTATAAACAAATTAGCATAAGAATCCATTATATTTTTTTATAGATCAACATGGAATCTACAAAAATATTTATAGTAACACTAAACATTCTACTTTTAGGACAGGACTTGAAGAGCAAGGTTTGTAATTTGGAACCATAAAATGGCTCCACCACTTTCACCAAGATACACATATTCTCTTGGACTCTCCATAATCCCATTCCCCAAAATGAGAGGATAGCAACAGTAGGTACCTCAGAAGTTATGGTGATAATAAAACACTTAAACCATTTTTGACACATCGGAAGAGATTAATAAATATAGAGTTAAACTTTTTTTAACAGCAGACCTATTTCACTCTGTGTTCAGAGTTTGAAAGAGGAATAAAAGAAGGCAGGAAGGCTCTAGTTTATAGATTATTACTGGGTGGCTCAGCTAAGCAGAAAGGCAATATTCCTTTACTTGTGAAAATGCCCTATTATCCATGACCAAATTATGTTAAACATAAAAATATCTTTAGGATACTTACTTTTTCCAAAGCATGCATACTAAACACTGGCCCATCATGTGCTTTAACTGTTTTTACAAGAAAGACATCTCTCCAGATACACACGTCTCCTGTGGATGTTCCAGAAAAGGCCATCTCTTCAGTCCATCCATACACCGCACACATCATTGTGTCGTTTTTCCCCAGTGTGCCCACGTAGCCTTTTCTTCCAATCAATCCTCCCCCTGGTTCATAAAAAATATCACAGAAGTATCACTTTAAAAATGTATCAAATTATAAAGTGATAAAATTTCTTTTCTATTGTTGTTTAAATAGAGATGTAAAAAGAAAAATATAGTTCTCTCAATCAGTGAATCCCCTGGCTGAGGCAGCCATATCCACGGCAGCTTTTACGCCGCAGCTTTTTGGATAAAAACATATATGCTAAGTCGGCTTTAATTGGTCCTTAGCACTTTTGATTGTTTTTCAAAATTTTTATTAGGACATATTTAAGAAAACAAAAAAGTACAAAAAAAATTGCAATGAACACATGTATATCCCCTGACAACCTACATAAAATTAAACAACCAAAACATGATACCAATCCCATCTCCTTTCACTCCTTACTATTCTGAATGTGATGTTGATTATTCTCACGCATTCCTTTATACTTATTTTACTACTTATTTATAAATTCTTAGGCAAGGTTAGATTTTTCATGTTATAATATTTTCTCCAAATACCATCCTGTATGTACAGCTGACCCTGAACTACAGTGGTGTGAACTGCGTACAAGTCCATTTTTACACGACACTTTTCAATACAGTACGATAAATGGACTTCCTCTTCCTTATGATTTTTTTTTAAATGTTTATTTTTGAAAGTAAGACTGTGTGCACATGCACGTGGGGGTAGGGGCAGAGAGAGGAGAGAGAATCATGAGCAGGCTCAGCATAGAGCCCGGCGTGGGGCTTGATCTCATGCACTGTGAGATTATGACCTGAGCCAAAATCAAGAGCCAGACACCCAACTGAGCCACCCAGGCACCTCACCTGGTGAGGTATGATTTTCTTAATATTTTCTTTGCTCCAATTTACTTTATTGTAAGTTATACTACATAATGCATATACTTTATAAAATATGTGTTGACTGTTTATGTCACTGGTAAAGTTTGGGTCAACAGGAGGCTATTAGAAGTACTTGGGGGGTCAAAAATTATACTCAGGGTCAGCACCCTAACCTCTCCCATGCTGTTCAAGGGTCAACTATATTCCTTTGCAACTTGCTTTTATCACCAACAATCTGTACTGGAGTTTTATATATGTTGATTTGTACATCTAGAAAATGCATTTTCCTAACTATATAAGCATTTCACTGTATGAACATAACTGCCTATTTTCCTATTAATGGGCACTTAAGTTGCTTCCAAGATTTGCTATTGAAAACAACACTGCTTTAAACATTCTTGTAAAGGCCTCTTCTATGCAAGTACAAGTGATTCTCTAGGAGTGCCCAGGAATGACCACAGGGTATGCGCGAAAGGGAAAGCACATAGTTGAGAGGTATCATCTGTTGCCAAACTATTTTACAAAGTTGAGGCACTAATTCACACTCCCATTAATAGTGAAAGGATTTCTTGTTATTTCCCACCTTTCAGGAATATTTGGTATTTCTAGACTGGGGAATATGAAATACCAACTGAATTTTATTGTGGTTTTAATGTGCATTTCTCTGATTATTAATGAGTTTTATATTTTCCTATTTTTATTGGCCATTCGTTACCTATTGATATCTTTTGCCCATCTTTTTTCCAATTGAACTCATTCATTCATTTATGAAATATATATGCTAGGTACTATTCAAGGCACTGGGGGGGGGTGATAGAGCTATGAACAAAACAGACAACAAAATTCCTTGCTCTCATAGAGCTTCCTGGCGAGACAGTCAATGAATGTAACAAATAAGTAAAATGCACAGTATGTTAACAGATGATGATGGGTGCTGTGTAGAAAATGTGAGCATAAATGGGAGATGAGAAATGGGAGGGGCCCATTTTAAGTTGGGTGGTGAAGAAAGGTCTCACCGGGAAGGTAGTAGTTGAATGAAGACCTGAAGGAGGTAGCAAGAGCAAGCCACGCAAGAAGAGGGTTTAAGGCAGAGGGATCACCAAGGGCCCCAATGCAGGAATGTGACAAGAACCTTCGAGGAACAGCTATAGAGGTCAGTATGGTATAGCAAAGAAAATAAGGGAGGAAGTAATGGGAGGTGGGGTCATAGAGGCCAAAGGCAGCAGGACAGGCCATTGTAAGGATTTAAATTTTACTCTACCTGAGATGGGAAACGGTTAGTGGAATGAAATCTGGCAGAGCATGTATTAAAAGGTTCATTCTGATTTCTGGGTTGAGAGTAAATCAGACAACAGCAAGAAAGAAAAGAGTTCGCTATCTATTTCAGTCATCTGGGAAATGATAAAGGTGGCATGGACCAGGGTGGTTGCATGGAAGATGATGAAAAGTGGTCATATTCCAAATGGGGCACCTGGGTGGCTCAGCTGGTTAAGTGTTTGACCTCAGCTCAGGTCATGATCTCACAATTCAAGAGTTCAAGCCCCACATCAGGCTCTGTGCTGACAGCTCGGAGCTTGGAGCCTGCTTCAGATTCTGTGTCTCCCTCTCTCTCTCTCCCCCTCCCCCCGACTTGTGCGTGCATTCTCTCTCTCTCTCTTTCTCTCTCTCTCTCAGAAATAAACAAACATTACAAACAATTTTTAATAATAGTTTTTTAAAAAGTGGTCATATTCCAAATGTATTCAGAAGACTGACTTTTCTTAACGCAGTAGAGTTGTTAGTGAACTTGTAAGGATAATTGAGTGGATTGGTGAGCGGAGAAAACAGGTCAGAATTCTCTCAAGGGAAACAAGGAGAAGATAAATTGCAAAATAAACACTTAAACAATGGTCTGAAGGTGTTATAACATAGATAAGAAGAGATATTGATTAGCAACTCAAGAGTCGAGTTGAAGGAGGGTTTTTGTTTGGTTTTATTTATTTAAAATAAAAGAATAACCCCACACCTGTATGCCGAAGGGAAAGAATAAGAGGGAAAAGTGAGGATGCAGGAGAGAAAGGGAAGAAGGGCTGCAGTGATGTCCTGGAGTAGGCGGGAAGAGAAAGGATCTAGCAGACAGGTGAAAGGACTGGCTTTCATAAGAGCACAGACTGTCCTCTGCAGCAGGAGAGGCAAACTACAGGCTGTGGGCGAAAGCCTGCCACCACTTGGTTTTGCACACAGCCCACCAAAACAGGTTAGCACTGTGAGCAACACAGGCCATGCCTACTTCCGTCTCTGCTTCCGGAACCTGCCTCCCTAACTTCTGGCTGCCAACCAGTAGTTTCCCAAGACCTAAGCTGGTTACCATCAACAAGTTGAGGACTTTGCTGATGGCAACTGCTGAGCACCTAGCAACGGAATTCAGTCCAGGAGTTGCCTTAACTCTGGCTAGCTCCTCAAGGTCAGAAGGCAGGGCTCTCCAGAAGGAGAACACACTACGACCTATGTGTCACTGGGGCAGAGTAAGACGGACCAAGTTCCCCTGGCCCAAACTGCCACGCCCTTTCACTACAGCAAGTTGATCTTGGAGAGAATATCTCCAGTTAGTGGCAACTGGGTATAAAACAGGCCAGGAGTTTTCGCTCTTGTTCTGTAAGTACTTATATAATATTCTTGATTTTGTCCCTGGGCCTAGGAAGTCTAAAATATTTTTTATTTCCCCATTTACAGAAAGAGTTTGCCACCCCTGGTTTAGATAATAATCAATTGGGTTTTCCCATAGACAAAACACATTTCTAGTGTACCAGGTCATATCACGCTCAAAAACTCTCGGTGGCTCCCTGCCCCTACCAACCATGAAACGGAGCTCAAATTCCTTAGAGGTCAGATTAATTATTCATAAGTTGGAATTCTCAAAGCCTAGATCTGAGACAGGAGGTCAGAAGCTCCCTTTTAGACTCAGGCCTAAGCCATCATTACTTAATTTACATAAAGCTATGCATTTAGAGGATTAGACAGCACTTACTCAGAGGAATAAAGTGGCTACTTATTTCTCACTTGGCTAGTGAACTCCATGGATCAGAACCCCCAAAATGAGGAACGTTGGAAGGCACACCAAAGTTTAATGTTTATCCAGTATGGTTCAGTTTCACGTCTACTATATGACTAATCAAACTTAAGGAAAAAGTTATTCAATTGCAAGTCTCTTCATTCAAAACTATTTAAGTGTCTCATTTCAAAGAAATTTATAAAGGTTTTTGGTTTTTTCCAAGACAGAAATAATAAGCATTACTTGTTTGGTATTTGCAATTCCAAGTAAATAAGATACTCTAAAATTCTGTTTAAATATAAAGGAATGAAAATGTGAAAATACTTTTTACTCTGTAAATGTATATACACGATGATCTGATGAGTTTGTGATAAAGTAGTAAATCCAAGTCTGAAAATCAATTTACAATTTGAAAGTAATCTGAACTTGGGAAATGTCTTCACTAAAACTATTCTTTTCTTACATATGTTTTACTTCTTCCTATATTTGTGTATTTTATCTGAAAGGTTTAAGTGGGCTGAGACTTAGACATCAAGTTGGTGGAATTTATAAGTATACTACTTATACTACTATTTCATTTAGAAAGGAGACTTTTATTTTATTTTTAATTTTTTTAATGTTTACTTTTTTAATTTTATATATAGAGAGAGACACAATACAAGTGAGGGAGGGGTAGAGAGAGAGGGAGACACAGAATCCAAAGCAGGCTCCAGGCTCTGAGCTGTCAACACAGAGCCCAATGTGGGGCTCAAACTCATGAACCACGAAATCCTGACCTGAGCCAAAGTCGGATGCTTAACCGACTGAGCCACCTGGTCAATTATCTCCGAAAGGAGACATTTATTATTTTACAATGTGAACTTCTTCCACAGCTGCTAGTCTACAGTTACAAATGACTCAAGCAATATGACTTTCTACTTCTGTATCATTTTATAGCATATAAAGAATGTTCACAAAATTTTTCATTTTTAATTTATACTAAAAATATATCTTTACTAGAAGAAAGGAGTCTGGACATCACTTGATTAATCTCATAAGTTAAAAACCCTTTTGAAAATATGAATACTACATCAATGTAGTCAATAAATGACAATAAAACCAATCTTCCATTTGTTTATAATATATCAAGACAATTGTGAATCACTTAAAAAAACATTTTGGATAATTTTAGATTTTCATAAAAGATTCAAGAGTAACAGAGAATTCTTGTGTACTCCTTGCCCAATTTTACCTAAAGGTAACATCTTACATACTATGTAGACTGTTTGTCAAAACTAAGAAACCAACATGTTTGATGTATTTCTATTAACTGAACTCCAGACATCATTCAGATTTCGCCTGTTTATCCACTGATGTCTCCTTTCTGTTCTGGGATCCAATCTCAGACACTGCACTGCACTTAGCTAAATCACTTTTAAAAGTAATAATTTCTTAAGTTTCAAAGGAGTAAAAAGGAGCACTTCCTTACCTGCTCTACGCCAAAACTTCACGTGTTTAATTCCCGCTGTAATTAATTTATCAGGCACGTAGGGGTTCATCTTTACAACAAAAATCTTATCTTTACTTCCTCTGAAAAAAAAAATAACAATATTTTAACTCTGAAGACAATCTTTCCTATAATAATCTTTTGCCTAATCCATACTCAACCTTGATTACTCCATTACTGAACCCTCGGCCCACTTATCTGTCAGGTTTGGGCTGTGTAATCATGCATTTGCACACTTGCTATTTTCTCATAATTTTAATTTATGAACTCTTCTCAATGAAATCTTAAGAGATAAGAACAGTGTAAAGTGAACTTCTTTTGGATAGCACCTACTATAGTACTGTGCATAGAAAACTGTGACATGAATCAGTGAAAGAAAGAAGTTTTATAATACTTTATATTATTATACACAATTTATAATACTTTGTTGTAGCTTAACATAGCCATTCCAAACACAAATTTCCTCTTAAACAGTCTTTTATTTGGCCACTGTCAAATTGCTAAAGCATCAAGTGCTTTAATGTCTCATTTTAAGGAATAAGACATTAAAAAATAATCTCTGATAGTGTTGACTACTTCCTCCTTTAAAGCAACTGTTAGTACTTTTTATTATAAAATACACACTCATTGTAGAAAATGGAAAATGTAACAGAAAATACAAATAATCTATAGCTTCTTTGTGATATATAGGTTTATGTATCATCTTTCACTCAAATATATGCTATATGCATTTCCAATAGCTCTACAATAGTTTATCATACAGTAGAACTCACTCTACCTATAAATGCAGACTTTTAGATAATGGCTACTTCCAGGGTATTACTACAGTTACAGTAAAAGCAGGTTCACAAGGGATAAACCTACAAATGAATCCTTAAATAATTTGTCTTTTTCCATGTTATACTATTTATTCAATGGTAAGAGAGATGGTAGCAGTTAAAAAAAGATTACATGTTTGATTTCAAAAATATTTTAATTTAAAAAATTTTTAAGTGATGTCGGTACTTTGCCAATGTGATATCAAGTTTTTTTCCCCACCTTGCTACTGAAAGTTTCTCTCCTTTCTTCCAGTCCCACAGCACAATAGTGTGGCTATCATCTATTCCAACTGAAGCCAAACGTTTCCCATCCGCTATAAAAATGAATCGGGAAGAGATACTGACCATTAACTTTCAGAAGATAAAAAATATTCATTACATGTTTTAAAAACACAGCACTCTATTTAAAATTTTATAAAATGATGTTAAATGTTAGGCAGGCATACATATAGCTATAAAATAACCAGAATTTGTAAGCAGGGAAGAATAATTTCTCAGTGCATCTAAACATGGTTATTTTTCTCTGGCCTCATTTCCAGATTAGGATGGGGAGGAGGAAGATAAGTGGGAAAAAAGAGATTTTAAAATGGGAAGTAAAGAAAAAATTAAGAAAGAAGGAAAGATTTACTTCAATTAAATTTACTATAAGAACTCTATTGTGATATAGGAATTTCTAGTGATTAGGAAAATTAACTGAATGAAAAAGATGTAGCTTACAACCACATACTGTCATTAATATGGTCGTTTGTAGTAAAGGTCAATTATATTAGTGTTACTTTTATCAAACAAGTAAAGAATGTATTAGACAAATGACTGAACTAAGTCGGCCATGCTGACAGGTGTGCACATGTTGACAGGCTGCAAAGGCCCAAACTACAATTAAACATTTGCCACGCTGCCACTTTTTGCAAACCTCAGTTAGTTCGTTATCACTACCTGTGATATTTTTCTTGTTGACTCCCTTAGTTTGCCATTAATCTTGTTTCTTGACTTTCAGCAGGTCCCTACATGCATATTTATACTCCCCCCCCAATAAATCGCTCTCATTTCAGCTAGAGCACCAGAAAGCACAAATTTGCTGTTTCTTGAAATAAAATCCTCTATTAATGGTATCTCTCCCTTCTTCCCAATCCACATCCTAGCTTTCACTGTAGATCTACCTGCAGGTGTTAAAGTTTTAAATATACAGCAAAGAGCCAAAATGGTCTGAAATTATTCTTATAAGATAGCTTGGAATTATCACTTTGTAGCAATGCTAGAAAACAAATACCTCAGCGTTCACCTCTGTCTTTTCTTAGATTTCACCCTAAACATTTTCAGTTTATTCTGTGGCTATAAAATATTAAGTGAGAATGGGGTTTTCCCAAAGTGGGAGGTACATATAGCAAGCAGTAATTCAGATGGTTTTAGATGTTATACAGACATTTTTGGTTTTAACAAACATATTTATATTAATGGGTATTAAAAATAACACTCATTAAATTATAAGCCAGCCCACAAACCCACACTCTCTGCCCTGACTGGTTAGGACAATAGTATGCACATTTGAAAACAACTGTGTAGGTCATAGCTACATGACCAGTTTAGGCAACACTGATTTGAACTAGAATGCTATATGTCACCTCTGCGTTTTGACCATTCTTACTGAGACAGAAAACAGCCTTACCTGAGAAATCAACAGCACAGACACCATACTGATGGCAGCCCTTTAATACTGACAATGGTTTAATGGTCTCTGTATCCCATATGTGAATTGAGGGATCCCTACCTACCTACGATAGAAAGAATTATAAAAGTCATCTCATACAATTAAATTTTTTATTTTCATATGTATTAAAAGGAAATAAAACAGGAGACTTTACAGTCTTTGTCTTGTTTGGGCATTTATCAAATAAAAAACATAAAGCAGATCATATATGTGACTGATACTTCTTTCTTACATTTGTCGAAATGCTAATGAGGCTAAGCTCAGTGTTTCTAGGGCTATTCTGTGTGACTCATAAATATTATCCTATACTTCATCAATAAAGATACACTGAGCCCCTATAGTTTAGCTGTATCCCCATGCTAGAACAGTGAGCACTAAGACATTCAGGTAAATTTTGCAAACTCATTAGGAAAACAAGACATCGTCAGTTAAGTCAGAATATCTGGTAACAGATGCTTAATGAAGATGAAAGGCTGTAGAGAAATGGAAGAGATGACACTTGACCTGGGCCTTCAGAAAGTGTAGTCTCAGATAAAAAGAGAAGAAAGCAAGTACATTCTAGGCTAGGATAATGCTATAAACAAAGATCAGATGGGTTCAAGTACTAAGCAGTTAAGACTCTGAATAGATGCTATCACTTAGGTTTTAACTTGGTTTAGATGTTCACCGATGCACAGGTTAACTATCAATTCATAATTATTCTCAAGTGATCAATATCTTTCACTATAAGGATAAAGAGCTAGCATAGCTTTGCCTGTAAAGGCAACTCTTGAAATAATGGAGATAGCTGTCAATTATTATTAATTTTGAGACTGATTTTAATATAAAGACGTAACAAATAACAAGACTGCCAATATTTCACTACGTTTTCCAGCCAAATGTTCGCATGGACCATTAAGCCTTCTGTTTAACTTCTGTTGAGTTTGACACTTTTGGTAGTTTCACAGTAGCACTGTCTCCTGGGGTTCTTTGATCTCCTGGACTCTTACTGCTGAGTTTCCTTCACAATTTCATTATCTGTCCCTCAAATATAAACTTCCCCAACATTCTGTCTTTAATATTCCCATTTTTCATGCCACGTTTTTAGCCTTGGGGTATCTTACTTTCAGTTTCAATGGTTAAATCAACAAATGACTCCCAAATTCTACTTTCTAACCCTTAAACTCTGCTTCTGAACTTAAGACTTACATTTCCAACTGCCTACTGGATATCTCACATGGAAATGATGATGATTACAATGACGACTAAGGCTAACACTGACTGATTTATGTCCCAGAAACTGTTCTAAAAGGTTTACAAGGATTTAACAATTAGCAATTCTAAGAGATAGGCACTGACGGTATCTTTATTGTAAAACATGTAGAGAGGGGCGCCTGGGTGGCTCAGTCGGTTGAGCGTCCGACTTCGGCTCAGGTCATGATCTCACCGTTCCTGAGTTCGAGCCCCGCGTCGGGCTCTGTGCTGACAGCTCAGAGCCTGGAGCCTGTCTCAGATTCTGTGTCTCCCTTTCTGTCTATGTCTCTCCCCTGCTCATGCTCTGTCTGTCTGTCTCTCTCTCAAAAGTAAATAAACATTAAAAAAAAAAAAAAAAAAAACATGTAGAGACTAAGGCAGAGAGAGGCTAGGTAATTTTCCCACAGCTAGTAGGTGGAGAAGCTTGAATAACACCACAGTCAGTGCTGGTGAAGATAAAACAGTGAGTGCTATTAGAGCACACGTTGGGGCCTGGCAGTCAGAGATGAGGGGAGAGATTAGGCAAGTTTTCAGATGTTACTTAACCTAAGTTTTAAAAGAAGAGGAATTAGGTAAAGTTGGAGGACTGAATAGAAGTGGAGGGTAAGAACTTTCCAGAGGAAGGAACCAAGTAAAAGATGTGAAGCAGTATTATACATGGACAAATTCTAAATAGCAGGAGCATAGTTTACAAGGAAATAATAGGTAAGATAAAAAGAGGAGTCTGGGGGCGCCTGGGTGGCTGAGTTGGTTAAGCATCAACTTCAGCTAGGTCATGATCTCACGGTTTGTGAGTTTGAGCCCTGCATCTGGCTCTGTGCTGACAGCTAGGATTCTGTGTCTCCCTCTCTCTCTCTGTCTGCCCATCCCCCACTCATGCGCACGCGCACAAACTCTCTCTCTCTCAAAAATAAACATTAATATATATATAATATATATTTAAAAAAGGAGTCTGGAGTTGGCCTAGGTTAAATATCTTGAGCTGCATGCTAATGAGCTTAGACATAAGCTTAAAATCTACTGATAAACACAGAAGAAAAGAAAGATTATTAGTGGATCAGGAAAATGGTTGGGAGAAAAAAATCTGAAGATGTAAGACTAGTTGGTTGGTTATAACAACTGCCAGCGGAGACTAGGTAAAATACAAAATCAATACAAGGCAGAGATATAGTCATGGTAGAGAATTCAGCTCTATATTCAGGGCAATCTTGGCTGCAACTCTGAGCTATAATACCTGAGGAGAACAAGTCATATTCTTGGGCTTAGGCAACCAGGCTAATACAATGTCATCTTCTAAGTAGGAAATGCAAGGATAACCAGGTTTGAAAGGAAAGCTTAGTCTCATTCATCTCCATTTTGGACACGCTGAATCTGAGCTACCCACAAGGTATCTAAGTGTGTTTTTGGTGAATTTTTCGTGAATTATATATATATATACAGTAATTCACCCAACGCAGACTAGATTGCGAGCTCTTGACAGTGGCAGCCAATCTGAATTATCTTTGTGTTTCCCTACGACATTTAATGCTTTCAAATAAAAAGCACTTGACAGATATCTGAATTAAACAAAATTTTCAAATTAGGGTAAAGTCAACATACTCAAGTTGTCAGGTAATGTTCTTTCAGCTTCTTTTACCTCCAATTACAATCACAGTTCATGACAAAGGAGCATTATTTGTACTCCAACAAAACAAAACACTATTTATATTTGTCATCTAAATTTCAATGCCTTCAGAAAAAATACTTCAGAAATACTTTTACTTTTGATATTTTTTTCATTTTTAACAATTTTTTAAAAATATTTATTTATTTTTGAGACAGAGAGAAGGCAGGGTGTGAGCAGGGGAGAGGCAGAAAGAGAGGGAGACACAGAATCCGAAGCAGGCTCCAGGCTCCAAGCTGTCAGCACAGAGCCTGACACGGGGCTCGAACCCACGAACCGTGAGATCATGACCTGAGCCAAAGTCAGACGCTTAACCAACTGAGCCACCCAGGTGCCCCCATTTTTAACAATTTTAAGAAATATACTTATTTTAGAAGTCTATAATTATAGAAATGAGACTGGTTGGTTGAAATGTAATACAGGAAAGAAATGGAAAGCACTGAGAGAAACAGAACGCAGTGTAAGCCTGTGCCTTGGGAGAAAGGCTTGGACTCTGCAATGCCTAAAGCAGAGTACCGTTGTTTAAGTGACACCAGAAGCAAAAGAGCTATGGCTTGATGGTGATGGAAACCAAAATATATCACCCCAAAATATGCCTCTTTGGCACAAAAATTATTTTGAGCTGAGGGCAATAAAGAAATAGCAAGCCCCCCCAAAACTCCACCTCTTCTGCATAAATGCAAGATATATATACATACATAAAATAATTTTATATATATACATAATTTTTTCAACTTTATTGTGATACAATTGACAATATACAACCTGCTGATGATGTAAGTTCTCCCTTTACTGGAGACACACTCAGCTCAGAGACAGCACAAGAGGAATCCAAAGAAACCTTATTCCAGGAGTTTTATCCTATATATACCTATGCCCACAGCCTGTCACCCTTAGAAGCCTAAAACTGCTTTCCTTTGTCCTGTCATTTCTCTTAAGAATCTGTTTTCTATATAAGGTGGAATTGTAAGCCACCATCCTGAGTTACTTTGGTTTAGATTTCTCCAATGTGATAAGCACTACACCTGTTAATTAGCTTTTTGTTCTTCTTTGTTAAATTGTTTTTTTGTTAAAGAGCCCCAGCTGAAAACCTATGATGTCTAGAGCTAAAATTTTGCCTCCCCTACAGTAGGTATCCAGGGATGTCCTGTGGGCATAACGCCTTTTAATTCAATCTAGCTTGAATTCTCTCCAATCCCAGAATCATCGTAGCAGTTTTTATACAACTTTCATTACAGTACTGCCAGAATAACATTGAAACTCCTTGCCAAATGCAGTGGGTAAATAATTGTGCTTTAAGAGGAAACTTTTATATAAACTAAAGGTAAACAGTGCCCCTGAGGACCTCACCAATCCTTTTAATTAGTTCTTCATCATGCCCGTAAGTTCTTTACATAACTGTGTTTTGTGGGTTCTTTGCCCCACTTTTCCAAATAACACACTTAGAATACTTTCTCCAACCTTCCCTTCAGGTAACCTGCTTGACTTAAATGTCATCATCTCCATGAAGGTTTCTCTGATTCTGTTAGGCACAATTAACCAGTCCTTTGTTACACTGCAAAAGGAATTTATGCATAGCTCCTCATTAGCAGTTCTCAGCAGGGGGGCATCTTTGCTTCCCAGGAAACATTTGACATTGTGGAGACATTTTTGGTTATCACAATTGGCTGGGTGGTGTTAACAACACCTAGTGAGTAGAGGCCAGGGATGCTGCCAAACATCCTGCAATACATAGGATTACACTGTACACAACAATGCAATTATCCTCACAACGAAGAATTATCTGGCCCTAATGTCAATAGCGTTAAGGTTAGGAAGCCCTACTTTATACTTATAACCTCGTATCCCGACTTTTCTTGCATGTATGGCCTTCCCCTTGGAATATGAATGTTTACCCTGGCAAGACCATGCCTTATCTATCCGTATATTCCCAGCACATTTCCTGGTACATAGGATGTGCTCTATGAATGTTTTTGAAGAAATGGAAGAAAGGAGGGAGAAAAAGGAAGACGGCAACAGAAGGAGAGAAAGATTGAGCAAGAGGCAGGCACAAATAGAGGGAAGAAAAATGGGGGAAGAAAAACGGAAGAGTGTTCTCTGCTTTAAGGAGAGCTCTACAGAGTGATGCAAGTTGACCACGCCCACACCTCAATGTGTCCTCGAAGGTATATTTACACAGAGTTTAAAAAGCCAGACAGACTAAGGGAGCTTTAAGCTTTACCATTTTTTAGCTGAAAGATCTTTCAGAAAATTATTTAATTTCTTCAAATCTAAACTTCCTCATTTGTAAGCAGATTTGGTTTCCTTCTAAAAGAAGTGACATAAGAGTGAAATAGAGTCAATCTCTGAACAACGTGGGGGTTTGCGTGTCAATCCCTGCACAGTCGAAAATCCATGTATAACTTTTGACTCTCAAAAAATTTAACTGTTGACCAGAAGCCTTACTGATAATATAGTCAGTTAACAGGTATTTTGTAAGTTACATGTGTTACAAACTATATTCTTATGATAAAGTAAGCTGGAGAAAAGAAAATGTTAAGAAAATCATAAGGAAAACACATTTACAGTACTGTAAAAAATCTACATGTAAGTGGAGCCATGCAGTTCAAACTTGTGTGGTTCAAGGTATATACTTAGTATATACTAAGAAACTAGTAAAACGCTTACTATAGAAAGAATGTATAAACATCACCCTTTTCCTCCTTCTCTAAGAATACCTACATAGAGAAATATCAGTCAAAACTTTTCTCAGTGTCTTTTGTTTCAACACTTCTGCTTTGTACTCTGGTAAACCCGTATGGTTAACATCATGGTTGTAAAACAAAAACACAGTAATCCTGTTTGTCACAAAACATGTGTTAGATAATTTTATTATTGTAGATAACTCAACCTAAAGAAACCAGATTTCTAGTCTTTATGTTTCTGTGTTTACTCTACAAATTAAAAAATATATATCCTGACAGGAAGAAGACAAGCCAAAACTCTCAGTTTCAAATAAAAAAAAATAATAATCAAAACAACAAAACTCTAAGGAAAACAGTAGAGAAAATTTAGGGTAAATTTTATTTGTAAAGAATTCTTTATTCTTCATTTCCTAGAATACAAGATAGATTTTTTAAAGAAGTGGACTAACCTAACTGTAAACCCAAACTAAGGCCTAATGTATCTGGCCTGTTGCCATACAGACTCTGAAAGGCCCTACCTGGCCTGTTGCCACATAGTCTTTCAAAGGATGAAGAGCCAGGCAGAGAATATCATCATCGTGACCCAGGTAAAAGCGCTGTGTGTTCTGTTGCCGATTATAAATGACACCCACTGCTGCGACATGGTACACAATTTCACCAATTTGAGTATAAAAAAGATTACTTCGACAGTCATAACCTCTGTAACTGAATATAGAAAACATATCACATAAAATTAACATTAGCCTTTTATCTGGTAAATATGGATTATACGGAGGAGCAGTAGGTACCTTTAGGTCATTTGATTTCCAGTTTTACAAGATACTACACAACTGAAATAAAATACAAGCATCTCAAATTCCACAAATCTTTATGAACTGCTCTGATTACAAATAGCTAAATCCAAGGTATCACACTGAATGAAAAAGCAAGGTGCAGAAAAGTATATATCGTATACTATTAGTTTGCATAAGATTAATACTAAATTTGTGTACCATAAAACAAAAGTTGTTACTTTTTTACAATTGAAAGGGAAGAGAACTGCCCTTGGAGGGTGAAAAATGATGCCTGGGAGAGCAGAGATAGGAAGATATTCTTTTTTGTTTTTTGATTTGTTTTGAAGATTTAATTGATTTTATTAAAAGATTCATGACTCAGGCAGTATTCTATCTAGCAAGTAAAGAGGAGCTCCTTGGGAGAAAATTTTTCAAAATGTACCATTTTGTACACATTGTTAAATCATGGGCATATCCCAAAAATGTTCAAACAACAATTGTGAAATATTATATACGTCCAGAAAAAAAAAGCTGAGTCTTTTTAAAGTAGTAAATATAATTCCATTTATAGCAACCCTTCTTTTGTGCTTCAAAGTAACTCAATGTACAATACTTAACTACACAAAAATACTGCCTATTTTAACACCGGAGATACAATATTCTTACTAAACGAATCCTTTTTTAAATTCCTGAAAGCATTCTCAGTCAGGTCAGAAAATGATTACTGGGTAGCAGAGAAGGGAAAGGATGAACGGGGAATCTGTTGCTTCAGGATGAAATCTGACACTTGTATTGCCAGGTGTTCTAAGAAAATTCAGAAATTTTATTGTATTTTATTGAAATTAAAATACAAGGGCCTTTTGCAGGCTAAAAAAAGGAGGGGGACAATATAATTCCAAATCAGACATATTTAGGGGAAATGACAATCTCTTACGTTTTATTTTCATTTGTTTAAAGAGCTCCATTTCTATAAACGTAATACTAAACTTTTGTAAAACAAACTTATTTTAAACATTTATATAGTACTTATTATGCACCAGACAATATTCTAAGTCACCAGAAACACTGGCTTACTTACTCCTCATCGGAATCCTATGAAGTAGGCACTGTTATCCTCATTTCACAGATGGAGAAAAGAGGCACAGAAAGGTTGAGTGACTTGCTCAAAGTCACAAAGCTACTAAATGTGAACCAAAATTCAAATACATAAATGAACAACCATTGTTTCATACCCATGAACAAAGTGTAATCGAATGCTATTTCCTGGAGCCCGCTCTCTTCTCTTTGAAGTACCACTTTTTTGTTTCTCCTTGTACTGTTCTTTAAGCTGAGGTAGATCTTCTTTGTAAACCTTTAATGTACAGAAGTACAAATAATCTTATAATACAAATTAATAAAGGTGTTCATAGATTCCTAATGTAACTTTCAGACACAGTGGTTACTACTGATTACTAAAGTTTTAATACTTAAAGGTATTTTATGAAATTTTCTTCCTTGGGAAGAACAAATTTACATATTCTATGTATCACACTGATAGATACATATTTAGTGTTCCACAAAATTATTTATTTTCTTATTCTCAAGTTCTTTTTTTATTTTTTTTATTTTTTTTAACGTTTATTTATTTTTGAGAGACATAGAGACAGAGTATGAGCAGGGGATGGGCACAGAGAGAAGGAGACACAGAATCTGAAGCGGGCTCCAGGCTCCGAGCCATCAGCACAGAGCCCGACGCGGGGCTTGAACTCACAGACCGTGAGATCATGACCTGAGCCGAGGTCGGCCGCCCAACCAACTGAGCCACCCAGGTGCCCCTCAAGTTCTTTAACATACAGTATAGTCTTGGCTTCAGGAGCAGAACTCATTATTTCATCTCTTACATATGACACCCAATGCTCATCCTGAAAAGTGCCTTCCTTAATGCCCGTCACCCATTTAACTGAACCTTCCACCAACCCTCCTACCAACCCTCAGTCTGTCCTCTGTATTTAAGAGTCTCTTATGGTTTGCCTCCCTCTGTTTTTATTTTTCTTTTCCTTCCCCTATGTGCATCTGTTAAGTTTCTCAAATTCCACATCAGTGAAATCATATATCTTTCTCTGACTTATTTCACTTAGCACAATATCCTCCAGTTCCATTCACGTTGTTGCAAATGGCAAGATTTAATTCTTTTTCATCACTTAGTATTCCGTTACGTGCATATGTGCATATATATATACACATACATACATATACCTAGATATACCACATCTTCTTCATTCATTCATCAGTTGATAGATATTTGGGCTCTTTCCACAAATTGGCTAATGTTGATAGTGCTGCTATAAACACTGAAGTGTATATGCTCCTTCAAATCAGCATTTTTATATCCTTTAGATAAATTCCTAGTAGTGTAATTGCTGGGTCGCAGGGTAGTTCTATTTTTAAATTTTTGAGGACCCCCCACTGTTTTTCCCGAATGGCTGCACCATTTTACGTTCCCACCAACAGTGCAATAGGGTTCCCCTTTCTTCACATCCTTGCCAACATCTGTTGTTTCCTGAGTTGTTAATTTTAGCCATTCTGATTGTTGTGAGGTGGTATCTCTTTGTGGTTTTGATTTGTATTTCCCTGATGATGAGCAATGTTGAGCATCTTTTCATGTGTCTGTTTGCCATCTGGATGTCTTCTTTGGAAAAGTGTCTGTTCGTGTCTTTTGCCTATTTCTTCACTGGATTATTTGTTTTTTTTTTGGGTGTTGAGTTTGATAAATTCTTTACAGATTTTGGATACTAACCCTTTATCTGATATGTTGTTTGCAAATATCTTCTCCCATTCCATTGGTTGCCTTTTAGTTTTGTTGACTATTTCCTTCGCTACATAGAAGCTTTTTATCTTGATGATAAATAGTTCATTCTTGCTTTTGTTTTCCTTGCCTCTAGAGACATGTCAAGTAAGAAGTTGCTGTGGCCAAGGTCAAAGAGGTTGCTGCCTTTTTTCTCCTCTAGGATTTTGATGTCTCTCCTGTCTTACATTTAGGTCTTTTATCCATTTTGAGTTTATTTTTGCGTATGGTGTAAGAAAGTGGTCCAGGTTCATTCTTCTGCATGTTGCTGTCCAGTTCTCCCAGAACCATATGCTAAAGAGACTATCTTTTTTCCACTGGATGCTCTTTCCTGCTTTGTCAGAGATTATTTAGCCATATATTTGTGGGTCCATTTCTGGATTCTCTATTCCATTTACCTATATGTCTGTTTTTGTGCTAAAACCATGCTGTCATGATGATTATAGCTTTGAAATACAGGTTCAAGTCCAGCGCTGTGATAGCTTTGGTTTTCTTTTTCAACATTACTTTGCCTATTTGGGGTTTTCTGTGGTTCCTTACAAATTTTAGGTTTGTTTAAGCTCTATGAAGAATGCTGGTGCTATTTTGATAGGGACTACATTGAACATGTAGATTGATCAAAATTTTAATAACATTTGTTCTTCCAATCCATGAGCATGGAATGTTTTTCCATTGCTTTGTGTCGTCTTCAATTTCTTTCATAAGCCTTCTACAGCTTTCAGTGTACAGATTTTTTACCTATTTGGTTAGGTTTATTCCTAGGTATTTTATGGTTTCTGGTGCAATTGTAAATGGGATCAATTCCTTGATGTTTCTTTCTATTGCCTCATTATTGGTGTATAGAAATGCAACTAACTTCTATACACTATTTTTTGGTGGAGTCTTTTGGGTTTTCTGTGTAGAGTATATTGTCATCTGCGAAAAGTGAAAGTTGGACTTCTTCTTTGCCAATTTGGATGCCAATTTTATTTCGTTTTGTTGTCCGATTGTTGAGGCTAGGACTTCCAATACTATATTGAAACAACAGTGGTGAGAGAGGACATCTCTGTCGGGTTCCTGATCTCAGGGGGAAAGCTCTCAGTTTTTCCCAATTGAGGATGATACTAGCTGTGATGAAATTATTTTTTTAACAGTGTTTTATTTTTTTAATGTTTATTTATTTGGAAAGAATGTGTGTGTGCACATGTGCGTGAGCACACAAGCAAGGAGGAGCAGAAAGAGATGGAGACAGAGAATCCCAAGATCGAGGGGCTTGATCTTATGAACAGTGAGATCATGAACTGAGCTGAAATCAAGACATGGACATTTAACTGACTGAGCCATCCAGCTACCCCAAAATTCTAATGCTTCATAAGAAATATTTTAAAGAGGATAAATGGAAGTGTACTGTGACAAAAAGCTATAGGCTAACAGAATACAGGCAATACTTAATATATCAACCACTTATTATAAAAACATTTTATACAAGTGAACTTGAACTCTTAAAGGAGAAAAACTGCAATAGAAAAGCATTTCTTGGAAAATTAAAAACCACAAAAGGTAACAATAAATCAATAAACAACAGGGATCAAGATAAAAAAGAAACCTAGAGTTTTTCAGAAAAAAAATCATGTGAAATAAACATTACCTGCCGACGGTAGGTAAGCTGTGTCTCTTGTTCAATTTCAGAATCCAATTCTGGAACATCAGACAGGTCTGAATCTGACTCATCACTATTGGAGTCAGCCAGACTTTCTGTAATTTTTAAAAATGAAACATTACTTGTTTAAAGAACATTCATTTTCAAAACAGTACTGTAAAATTAATGATTAGGGCTGCCTGTGCCAACTGGCATGGTGACAAGCCAGACAACAATCACATGAAATGATCTACTCAAAAAACACAGATGTCAGTAAATGGTATCACAGATCCCCTTTCCCCCCACTTCACCGTAAACTCAACAGCTACTTTAAATCCCTCACTGGTGCCACGACAACTGTTGCATCGAACTTGAATGTTGGGCAAATGTTTATATCTAATTAACATGAAAAACAGCTAGAAAACACTATATGCGACAAATGAATTAACACTAGATAATGATGTTCATATATAACCATATATGAAACCTAGATACCTATCTCCTCGAGAATGCACTGAATGTTTGTTTTGATAATGTAACTGTTTTTTCACTGTCCATCCATGGATTAAAACACACACAAAAGTACTTTGTATTCCATGCTCTCTGACATCTGACTCGAAACACACACACCTAGGATTTTAATTGAACATTTCCACTAACAAAAAACTACACTGTTAACTTATAAGACTAATGACACTTCAACAATAAAATCACTACTTTGGGGTTACTGAAGAGTGTTTTGACAGAGAAACTGTTCGGGCAGTATATACTACTCACCTTGGGGTGCTATGTGAAGAGCATCTTTTAGTTTTCTTTCAGGAATAAATTTCCACTGAAAGACAGAGTGATCTGCTCCACCAATAGAAATAACCCACTGATAGTCATGTGACCACCTGACATTAGTTACATGAGCCGAATGGCCAATGTATTTTTTAAACTTGGCTCCTGTGACAAAAAAAAAAATGACTTTAAATTGATGGACAAATACAAACACACAAAAAAACCCCACTTCAAATCACAATTTCCTGAACCAATACATCCTCTTTCCATTATCTTAATTAGGATCAAAAGGTAAAATATTAATTCAAAAGTTTACTGAATTAACAAAGAATGAGTCTACATGAAGGGATGTCAATCTTTAGTGACTCACAACGTAATCTGGCAGGAACCCCAACACTTGGGAGGCATTTTCTTACTGCTCAGAGAAAAAAGCCTGTAGCCACAAAGGCATCAACCGTTTCTATATCACAAAATTTGAAAGTTCTGGCCTGAATCCTTTGGTTTTAAGTGAAATTTAGTCTACTCCACTCCACCACTCCTAGCCCTAACAGCTAGAGGATCTTTCTAAAACTTAAGCCATCGACAAAATACTAGCAAACCTAATAAGGCAACATATAAAAAGGAATACACAGCATGACCAAATGGGATTTATGCCAGGAATGCAATGTTGGTTCAACATTCAAAAATCAATATATATATAAATACATCATATTAATCAAATATGCCCAGTTCTCCCCCAAACTGCCTCTTATAGTAATTCCTTAAAACTATACGTTCTGTATAATGTTCTACAACCTAAGCTGGTCTAATGTTTCTTCATGATTAGATTCAGATGATGTGGTTTTTGGCATAGGTGATGTATTCTTTTTGATACATTATTTCAAGGGGCACAGCTCTATCATTAGGGATGTTAGGTTGCATCATTTGGTTAAGGTGGTATACATCAGATCTCTCCATGTGTAAAGGAAATGTCTAACTTTGTGGTTAATTTTTATTTTTATTATTTTAAAGTTTATTTTGAGAGAGACAGAGAGAGAACGCGTGTACAAGCAGTGGAGGAGCAGAGAGAAGGAGAGACAGAATCTCAAGCAGGTTCCATCCTGCCAGCGCAAAGCCTAACAGAGGGCTCAAGCTCATGAACTGAGAGATAATGACCTGAGCCAAGATCACGAGTCTGACACTTACTAAGCCAGGCAGAAGCCCCTGTGGCTAATTTTAAACAATAATCTGTGTGATTATAAGAACCATTTTTTGTGGTTCTAAGTTCAAAAAACATTCTTTATATCTTGCTTAAAAACCTGATATTTGGCAATATATACACATCCCTATTAGAGTACATTGGATACAAGAATATTTGGCTTCATTTTGACAATGTTTAAAAAATTTTTTTAGAAAGAGTGAGAGTATGCACAAGTGTGTGTGTGTGGGGGGGGGGGGAGAGGGGGAAGTGAGGGGGGAGAGAGAGGGAGAGAGAATATCCCAAGCAGACTTCAAGTTCAGTGGAAAGCTCGATGCAGGGCTAGATCCCATGACCATGAGCTCATGACCTGACCCGAAATCAAGAGTCAGAAGCTTAACCAACCATTCTAATATAAACAACCATTCTAATATAAATTAGATTATAAACTCTCAAAGTTCCTTCACTATAAAAACCCTGACTTAAGACAGGAAATGATAAAAGAATAGTTAAGACCTAAATAGTATGTCATCAATTAGAATATCTCAGAGAAAAGATTTATTGGAGCAAGATAGAATGGTCATAGGAGCTTTCCTAATTTAAAGGAGAAGGGCAAGACAATTCTTGCTGAGAATAAAGCAATGTACTGAAAAATTGTTTTGGTGATCCCATTTCTTTTCTAATTGTTTTAAAGTATATTTTAGCATAAAATTAATATGGGATAATCTCTTCAATAAATTGTAGCAATAACAAAAGATATTTTCCAATTTAACTATGTTTTAATGACTTTAACACTTCTTTATAAAATATGAGAATATCTACTGACCCTAGTATATTATTTTAGTACACAAAACTATTCATAAAAAAAATACAGATTTGACTACATTGCAATTAAGACCTGGCAACAAAAGACACAATAATTATTATCATAACTGTTATAAAAGTAAGTCAAAAACTGGTAAAACAGATTTGTAACCCATAAAAATTACAAATCATTTGTATTTAGAGTACATATAATAACTTCAACAAATCAATAAATAAACTTTATAGAAAAACAGGCAAAAGAGATTAACCCATGTTTGACAAAAAAGGAAATGCAGAAAATCAAAAACAACGGGAATTTGATCCATCAAATTAGTTAGACAAATGAAAATTAAGACCACGATGTGACACTATTTATACTAATTAAACTCAGACAAATTAAAAAGTGTAGCAATGCCAAGTGTTGAAAAGGATGTGATCAACAGGGTTTTTAAAATGGTATAACCACTTTGGAAAACAATTTGGCATTTTCTTACAAATTCCCTATGACCCAGCAATTTCACTCCTAAGTATACATCTTTGAGAAATTTGCATATAATAGCAAAGAATTGGAAATTACTCAAATGTCCACCACAGAAGAATAAATGCGTGAATTGTTTTTTGTGGTTTTTTGTTTCTTTTTTTTGAGAGAGAGAGAGAGAGAGAGAACACAAGCAGGGGAGTGGAGAGGAAGACAGAATCTTAAGCAGTTTCTACACTCAGCATGGAGCCCAACACAGGGCTTGATCCCACAACCCTGGGCCAAGAATCCGATGTTCTGTCCCCTCTCTCTGCCCCACCCCCACTTTTGCTCTCTCAAAAATAAACATTAAAAAAAAAAAAGAATGTGCAACTTCATAACTAATCTAAAAGAGAATTTTTCTAGTAATACTAACTTTAGGCAAGTATATAAATCCAATAAACAAAGAATCTTAACATATTTCTACTAATTCTCTAAAGACGTAGTAGTTATGTGGCACCTGGGTGGCTCAGTCGGTTGAGCATCAGACCCTTGCTTTCAGCTCAGGTCACGATCCCAGGGTCATGGGATCCAGCCCTGAGTTGGGCTCAGCACTGAGCGTGGAGCCTGTTTGAGATTCTCTCTCTCCTTCTGCCCCTCCCCCCAAATCATGCTCTTTGTCTCTCTTTCTCTAAAAATAATTTTTTTAAAAAGATGTAGTTATAGCCTATCTTCTCCCAATTACTTACCCATAGTCTCAAGCTAACTCACAAGTGCCTAGAAATAAAAACCCTTACCATAATATAAATTTCTAATAAAAATCTCACAAAAAGAAAAATAAAGAAAACAATTTATATTCCTGAAGCAGTGACTGAATAAGACTATTTTTTCTGAGACTTCAGTAAAATATTTCCACAATTCAGACTACTAAACATTTTAAAAATGAAATAACTGTGCAACAAAAATACTCTTCCCTGTTGGAAAAGATAAAAACTGTCAATAAATCCAATTCACTTGACTAAGAAAGCTCAGAAAATTAATTTTTTTTTTTGCACAGTCAGTATATAAAACAGTGAGCAGAACCAATGTCCAAGATTACGACCATCATGATTAATCTTACTGAATCTCACACACCTTCAAACTAAGCAAGTCTCATATGGAGTCATAATAAAATCTTTTGTGCCTAGTGACTCTCATGTCCTGGCTACGTGGTGGGATCCAGAAACAGGATACTTTAATTACTAGAGATTTAGCTAGGCTTTATTGATGCACTACTTAGCATTACTTATGGATGCAATTTCACACACATCTAGGAAGCTGAAATTCTGCAAGCAGGAACCAACAACACTGCATAGGTGGCAAGATCTGGAATTTACCATTTTAGTGTAAAGGCACAACAGAAATGCTAGCATATAATTCTGGGAAAATGAGCCCTTAAGTTCGACATAAACAAACTACCTACTTTTTTTCAAGTTTTTATTCAAATTCTAGTTAACATATATGGTAAAATTAGTTTCAGGTGTAGAAGTCAGTGATTCATCACTTACACCTGTGCTCATCACAGGTTCCCCCCCCCCTCCTTAATACCCACCATTCATTTAGCCCACTCCCCACTCCTACCTCCTTCCATCAAACCTCAGTTTCCTCTCTATAATGAAGAGTTTCTTATGGGTTACTTCCCTCTATTTTTTATCCTTCCCATGTATTTATCTGTTTTGTTTCTTAAATTCCACATATGAGTGAAATCATATGGTATTTGTCTTTCTATGACTTATGTTACTTAGCCTAATAATAAACTCTAGTTCCATCCATATCATTGCAAATGGCAAGATTTCATTCTTTTTGATGGCTGAGTAATATTCCATTGTATATACATATACATATATACAAGGGAATACAATAATATATATATGTATATATATTACCACATCATCTTTATCCATTCGTCAGTCAATGGACATTTGGGCTTTTTCCATAGTTTGGCTATTGTTGATAATGCTGCTAATAAACACTGGGGTGCACATGCCCCTTTGAATCTGTATTTTTGTATCCTCTGGATAAATACCTAGTAGGGCAGTTGCTGGGTCGTTGGGTAGCTCTGCTTTTAACTTTTTGAGGAACCTCCACATAGTTTTCCAGAGTGGCTACACCAGTTTGCATTTCCACCTTTCTCACCAACCTCTGTTGCTGCCTGAGTTGTTAATTTTAGCCATTCTGACTGATGTGAGGTGCTCACTGTGCTTTGTATTTCCCTGATGATGAGTGATGTTGACCATCTTTTCATGTGTCTGTTAGCCATCTGGATGTATTCTTTAGAAAATGTCTGTTCATGTCTTCTGCTTACTTCTTAACTGGATTATTTATTTTTCCTGTGTTGAGTTTGATAAGTTCTTTATAGATTTTGAATATTAACCCTTTATCTAATGTTATTTGCAAATATCTTCTCCCAGTTATTTGCAAATGACATATCTGAACTATCTATTTAAACACAATTATTTCAGCTGTTCACCTTTTCCTGAACTGCATTTTAACATGCATCTAAAAACTTTGATCAATGACCAGGTAAAAATAATTACTACATCTGCTACGATGTTAATGCCCTAGGACTATACTCTCTGCACCTAATCTAAAGCTCCATTCTATAGGAGAGAATTCTTTCAAAATTAAATCTCAGAAAAAACTTTGCTTTCCCTGAATAGTAAAAATTACTTTTTAAAAAACTATCTGGCTCAGTTGGTAGATCATGCAATTCCAGATCTTGGGGTCACGAGTCTGAGCCCCATGCTGGGGCAAATCTACTTAACAAAACAAAACACATGTATGTAAACTATACTCAAATTAAAAGGGTAAAAAAAAAAAAAGGCTTAAAATAGCTATGATGAAAATTATTTTGTATCCTGCTATATTTTATTTTTGGTTTCCAGAAAACTAATTTCCTGATACTAATTGTCTGTTCTTCATATAATTATTTTAGTACTTATGGACTTGTTATAAGCTAACTCAAATATTTATTTATCCTATGCTTTGTTCCATTCAGTAATACAGCATTTCACTTAATTATCCCCAAGTCTCTGAACAGAATGTTTAATATCATTATTTAAGAAGAGATTCAAGAAAAAAAGGTGATACATAAAATGTGTAGAAAATTAACAATGATAAGACCCCTTATTTATCTTACCAACTGTTACACAAAGTATATAAATGCCAAAACAATGTATGTTAAGGATTAAGCAAAAACACTCTTGTATATGAAAGCCAACCAAGAAAGCGACAGGTTCCAAACTATGACCTGAGAGATTCATGAGAAAAAGGCATGAAAAAAAAGTCTTCTAAAAGATACACGTTTAACAAGTTAAATGATTAAAGATAATTAGTCATAAGAAAAGTATAACTATTACTGTAGAGTCTGACTCTATCAAATAATTCTGAAAGTGGTGAGAAAATGACTCTTTAAAAAGAGGTAAAGTATTAGTAAATTTGTGAATTTAAATATGTGAATATTTGAATATGTGAATTATTAAATATGTTAAATATTAACATTATTAAATAATTAAATATTAAATATGTGAAACATTAAATATGTGAATTTGAATATGTGAATTCAAAGATAATTTTCTAATAAAAATTTCATGTCCAAAATAACTGTAACAAACAGTAATTTTTAAACTAGCAAAATAAATGTAGCTAATTCTGTTCATTTTCACACAATCCATCACTGATTACTTAGAACACATATTTTAAAAAATATAAACCTTTTTATTTATCTCAAGACTAATTTTCTAATTTTCTGAAGTCTTTTATTTAAAAACATTATTTTAATTACTTTATTTTGAGAGCGGGAGAGGGAGGGGGAGAGGGAGTGGGAGAGGGAGTGGGAGAGGGAGGGGGAGAGGGAGGGGGAGAGGGAGGGGGAGAGGGAGGGGGAGAGGGAGAGAAAGAGAATCCCAAGCAGGCTCCTCACTGTTAGAGCAGAGCCTGACACAAAGCTCGAACTCACAAGACTGAGATCGTGACCTGAGCTGAACTGAGAGTCAGATGCTTAACTGACTGAGCCACCCAGGTGCACCTGAAAGTCTTTTGTAACAGAGGGGCTACTTAATAGTATTTTTAAAGAAAAGATACCTTTTCTCAAACAAGGATATCGGAATAATTTTATAATTCCATAGTCATCAGCTGTAACTAAAACTTGGCCAATATGATTTCCATCTACTGAATTTATATCATTGATATCTGAATACTTGGGCCAAATTCCATTTACTTCAAGGCCTGAAACACATGTCCATGAAGCCCAATGAACACCTTTTATTTCTTCTTTGTTTGTCACTTCTTTTCCTCCTAAAAATAAATCACAGTCTTAATTTAAGAGGTTATTTCATTTTATTTTTTCTCAAGCATAAATTGTACTGATAACATGGTAAACTCCAAAATTTAAGTATCTTCCCACTACAGTTTAAGGAGACTATTATGAATAGGTAGGTGAATAAGGTAAGGAGAGAAGAAAATTAAATGCAAGGAAATTATAAAAAAGCCACTACCCAAATTAGAGACAGATTTGATTCTGATGTAGTTTAGCAGGTTTACTCAAGTGGAGAATAAATAAACATGAACCCTACTAAAATCATACTAGATTAGTCACAACATGGTAAGTTAGAAGAACAAGTAAAAGCTGTAAGACAGTGGCAAATCAGTTATTAAATAAGAAACCTAAGAATATACATGTTTGAGAAAAAAAATAAAACTGACAAGGACCAAGAAGGAAGGATGGCCAGGGAGTAATACATTTACATTAGGGATCAGGACTTTAGGATTTGGTCACTTTTCCTTACACACAGATTGGTAATAAAAAAACTTTTGGGGAGATGCATTAATTATGCAGCCAGTCTTAATAAATCAGTTGTTGGAAAATAGTGACTAATTCATTAAGTATCCTACTAAATCAAGTAGTGAGAGATAATTTTTTAATGGCTACTTAAATTTAAAAACCTTTGAAGGAAACTGTTTCTCAAATCTACTTTGTTAGCTATAAAAGGGATATTTGCAAAACCCAAACAACTTATGGTCAGACATTGTTAGCAATTATATTTAATTAGTTCCACCCATAAAAATGGCCCTTTGACTTTCTAATACACAGTAGGACTTTGCCAAATACTCCTCACATAGCACAGAATTTGACATAAAGTAGGTCTGTCTCTTTAGATCCTCCAAGAAAAAGTTTTAATAAAGAACCAAAAGGATTTCAATAGGGCAGCCTTACTCAAAATATCATAATGCCTAGAATATGAGTTCAAATCTTCTTTAATTTCCTATAATCAAATATATTTTATATTCTACTTCTCATCAAATTCTAAAATATTTTACAGGTACTAAAAAATCTATAAATAATAATATTAATTTATTAGAAACTTAGAAATTTTTACCTGGCATCCTATAAAAAAGCCTTTTACCATTTCCATCATTTGTCTGTAAATATCTACTGTCTGAGGACCAGTCAAGATGCGTGATGAAACTAAGTGATCCAACACATTCCCCACACTTTTTATAACGTTGCGCAATACCATAGATATCAACTGAGCTGTCATTGCATCCGACAGCAAGGTAAGTTCCATCTGGGGAGTATTTTAACTCATGAATTGCCTCCTTTCTGTCTTTAATATGTACAACTTCAGTCATATCTCTATAAAGAAAAAAATAATGAGACCACATGAAAACAAGTCATTTGAGAATTAGTTCAGTTTTCAAATGTGTCTAAAATGACGAGGCTATATCAAGTATTTATAAATTATAAAACAAATATAAATAAGACAAATATTAATTCAGGAACAATTATTTTGTTGAACAAAAATATGTGATGACCAAACATACTGGAAGTAGAAGAAAATGATGAATTTTAGTTAATTACTGTAAGGTAGTTTAAAGATTCATACTAAATTTCCAGAGTCATACAATAAGGAAATAAAATCAGATTTTTATGATGAAGTTCCTTGGAAATAAAAGTTTCCTTGGAAAGTTTCAGAAAAATGCTTAATTACAAACACTGTGATTTTCAAATAAATTTTTGTAATAAGACAAATGTGCAAAATTACATTCAGGAAATAAAGAAAAGAGGGATGATCTGTATTATTTCAGTAAGATATTTGAATGTATATCTTTATGTAGCCACCACTAGTTACTTTTATTTTAACCTCTTTGACTTTTTTTAACAAAATACAAATTCTCCCCAATTAGAGACGATGTCAACCAGTAAAGTTAAAACAATATTTTTAATGTTGCCTTAGTAACTGAGTTTTAGTTTGGGCATTGTAGTTGCCTTTGAGACATCCAAGTGATGTTAAATCAACAACTGGAAATACATAGCTGGAGTTCAGAGGAGAGATCAGGCTGAGAACTACATATTTAGAACCATCAGGCTACGGCTGGTAACTGAAACTAGAGGCAGGATGAGATCATCTAAGGGAGAAAACACAGGGAGATGAACAACAAGCCTAGGTGTGAGCTTTAAGGTCCTCCAGTACCTACTGGTGGGCAGAAGATAACTAGCCTATAAAGAAAATGGAAGCAGAAGTAGGCTGAAAAGAGAAAGAGAATTAACATCCAAAGCCTGGGAAGAGGATGTTCTGAAAAGGAGCGGGTAGTTAAGGGGGCCAAATACAGCTGAGAATCGACCTAGATGAAGAGTGAAAATGTTTCCTGGCCTTAGTTGACAGGGTACTGTTAGCAAGACCTTTTCTTTTTCTTTTTTTATTTTCTTTTTTAAAGTTTGTTTTCTTTTGTGAGAAAGAGGAAGAGAGTGTGCCAGCATGAGCATGGGAGGGACAGAGAGAGAGGGAGAGAGAGAATCTCAGCCAGGCTCCATGCTGTCAGCACAGAGCCCAACTAGGGACTCGATCCCATGAACCATGAGATGGTGACCTGAACTGAAATCAAGAGTTGTACGCTTAACTGACTGAGCCACCCAGGCAATCCGTATCCTAATCCTTTTAAAGTAGACGTAATGTGGCAGTGACATGGTCAGAAAGAGACAAATGAGGAGCCACTGGAAGAATCTAAAATGACAATGTTTTTACAACCAAAGCCTATTTCATACCCTGCAGGAAACCTTATTCTATCCCCCAGCAAATTTATTAACTGTGCTTATCAAGCCCTTCTGCTAAAGTCTTCCTAACTACTCATGAGATGAATGAGTGCCTCTGATGAGTTTGGTGTTCATCGAATTATGCAGCCCACCATAAGTCAAAGTTTTACATGTATATATCTTCTAACTTAAGAATTATTTGCATTTTTAATTTAATTCCATGATATTAAGTTTTTAAATATAATACTGGTAATATTTTTTATCACAAGGAAGAGAGATGCTCTAGAAGTTATGTAACTTTGTGCTGGCATATCGCCTTGTACCCCAATTTAAGAATCAGTGTGGAGGTGCCTGGGTGGCTCAATCGGTTGAGCATCCAACTCTTGATTTCAGCTCAGGTCATGATCACAGGGTCATGGGATCAAGCCCTGTGTGGGGCTCTGTGCCAAGCACAGGGCCTGCTTAAGATTCTCTCTCTCCTCCTCTGCCCCTCTCCCCATTCATGCATACACTCTTGGGCCATGCTCTCCTGCACATGCTCATTCTCTAATAAGAGAAATTTTTTAAATAACAAAGAATCAGTGTGTTAGGGGGCACCTGGATGGCTCAGTTGGTTAAGCATCCAACTCTTGATCTCAGCTCAGGTTTTGATCTCAGGGTCGTGAGTTCAACCCCCACACTGGGCTCCATGATAGGCATGGAGCCTGCTAAAAAACCCACAAAAATAATAATAATCAGTGTGTTAGATTCAAATCTATTCAATGTTCCTCCAATCATAACTACTCCTATGAGGGTACTTTAGTACTGCTACACTTATGATTGTGCTTTATGATATGGAGAATATACACCATAAACCAATATGAAACAGTGACTAGGTAAATTTAGGAATTGGAATATTGAGTTAAAATTTTGTGGTTAAACTACAAAGGCATACAGCAGGCATAATCACCACTCCAGTGATCCTGTCAGCAATGCTTGACTCAGTTGCTTAAACACTGACTTACTAGAAATAAGAACTTATTCGCTCAGTTACTTACATATAATAATTGAAAGGGTAAGTAAATGTACAAGTAACAAAAATAATCACTATTTTTAATGCATACAAGCTAAACAAGAGAAACTCTTAGAGGTTTTACAAACATCTTAAATTCTTGGTTGCAAAACAATGTAAAAGAACTTAATTCCACTGAATTTTGAAAGATGGTTAAAATGGTAAATATTATATTACATATATTTTATCACAATTTAAAAAGTAGTACAAGAGAAAAATCTCATCATATCTCATTGTAAAAATCTGCCCCAGAGAAAAGAATCAGTGTCTATGGAAACTGAGAAGTACAAGAGAACATGAGGTACCTGGAGAGTACCTCAACTGTTTTATACAGTTGAAATAGACTGAGGCAGAAAGACACAGGCTGGAGACGGGTACTACTGGCTATGTTAAGTTAAGGATTATGAACTTCAACTCAAGGACAGTGCTAAGCTTTTCTCATATTTTAGAAAGAGTAGGACTACAAACAAATGTGTTTTTAAAGAGTAAACTGAAGAGTGAATAAGAAAAAAACAGTCTTGAGGGAAGCAAAACAGGAGGTATGGAGACCTGCTGAGACACTACGACACCAATCCAGTGGAGACTGCAGGAGACTGCAGAAGCCCATACAAGAGTAAGATGGTAAGAATGGGAGGAAGCAGATTAATTTGAAAACTACTCAGGAGGTAGATTCTCCAGAACTCTACAATTAACTAGAAAAGGGAGGCAAAAGAGAGAAATGAATTAATGGTTTCTGGACTGGGCAACTGGAAGGGTGGTCTTACCATTCACTAAGCCAAGAAGAAGGATTTCATAAGCGTGTATGCTTATGAACACACATGGATCTATAGCAAAGTTTTTAATAGTTATATAGAATTCAAATGAATGCACCACAACTACAATTCAACATAAGATGTTAACTACTTTAACAAATTCTTTTAACTTCTCTAATGATGCAAACTTAAAAAAAATGTATACTACCCAAAGCAATCTACATATTCAATGCAATACCTATCAAAATAACACCAACATTCTTCACAGAGCTAGAATATGCAATCCTAAAATTTATATAGAACCAGAAAAGACCCTGAATAGCCAAGTAACCTTGCAAAAGAAAACCAAAGCTGGAGGCATCACAATCCTGGACTTCAAGCTGTATTAGAAAGCTGTAATACATCAAGGCATTATGATACTGGTACAAAAACAGACACTCAGATCAATGGAACAGAAGAGAGAACCCAGAAATGGACCCACAAACATATGGCCAACTAATCTTTGACAAAGCAGGAAAGAATATCCAATGAATTAAAGACAGTCTCTTCAGCAAGTGGGGCTGGAAAAACTAGACAGTGACATGCAGAAAAATGAACCTGGACCACTTTCCTATACCATACACAAAAATAAACTCAAAATGGATGAAAGACCTAAACTTAAGACAGGAGACCATCAAAATCCCAGAGGAGAAATCAGGCAAAAACCTCTTTGACCTCGGCCACAGCAACTTCTTACTCAACACATCTCCGGAGGCAAGGGAAATAAAGCAAAAATGAACGATTGGGACCTCATCAAAATAAAAAGCTTCTGCACAGTGAAGGAAACAATCAGCAAAACTAAAGGCAACCTACAGAATGGGAGAAGATATTTGCAAAAAACATATCAGATAAAGGGTTAGTATCCAAAATCTATAGAGAACTTATCAAACTCAACACCCAAAAAACAAATAAGCCAGTGAAAAAATGGGCAAAAGACACAAATACACACTTTTTCAAAGAAGAAACCCAGTCGGCCAACCGACACATGAAAAAATGCTCAACATCACTCATCATCAGGGAAATACGAATCAAAACCACAATGAGATGCCACCTCACACCTGTCAGAATGGCTAACATTAACAACTCAGGCAACAACAGATGTTGGTGAGGATGTGGAGAAAGAGGATCTCTTTTGCACTGCTGGTGGGAATGCAAACTGGTGCAGCCACTCTGGGAAACAGTATGGAGGTTCCTCAAAAAATTAAAAATAGAACTACCCTACAATCCAGCAATTGCATGACTAGGTATTTATCCAAGGGATACAGGTGTGCTGTTTCGAAGGGGCACATGTACCCCAATGTTTATAGCAGCGCTATTGACAATAGCCGAAGTATGGAAAGAGCCCAAATGTCCATCGATGGATGAATGGATAAAGAAGATGTGGTATATATATACAACAGAGTATTATTTGGCAATCAAAAAGAATGAAATCTTCCCATTTGCAACTCCATGGATGGAACTAGACGGTATTACACTAAGTGAAATTAGTCGGTCAAAGACAAATACCATATGATATCACTCACATGAGGATTTTTAAGATACAAAACAGATGAACGTAAGAGAAGGGAAGCAAAAACAATATAAAAACAGGGAGGGGGACAAAACATAAGAGACTCTTAAATATAGAGAACAAACAGAGGGTTGCTGGAGGGGTTGTGGGAGGGGGGATGGGCTAAATGGGTAAGGGGCTTAAGGAATCTACTCTTCAAGTCATTGTTGCACCATGTGCTAATGTAAATTATAAAAAATAAATTCTAGAAAGTAAAAAAAAATAAAGAAAAAAAATAAAGAGCCCTAACAAATAAAAAATAAGTAGGCATTTTTTTTCAAAGAATAAAGCTGCAAATAACAAAAAACCTTTCACCCATTTTTAACTGCCCCAAGGCCACCCCCCACCCACCAATGGCAGAGGATCATTACTGAAAACCAGTACTACCAAAGAATGGAAGTCAAAACCCAAATTTGTAGCTCAAAATCTTAGCCATTAATCCACTAAACATTCTTAACGTTAACCACCTTCTGACAAAACCGTTTTTATTAATATAGTTAATATTCAATAAAATTAATATCTCACATATATGTATGTATTAACAAGAAGGGGGAAAAGGAAATGGGTAAAGACCATGAGTATTACATATTCTCAACAGAAAATTTACTCTCTGTTTTTATTTCTACTCCAATACCATACCTCACTCTAAGTACAGTGAATGAGCCATCCTTCATTCCAAGGGCAAGATGGATTCCATCTACATTTACAGCTGCACAACGAATTGGTTCTTCCATATTACACCTTGCTATTAGTGCATGATCTACTAGGCTCCATATCCTGTAACATTTAATGAAAAGAATAATTAACTACTGTTTGCTTAAAAAAATGATGAACTCTATGAAAAGGTTTTGATTAAAATAATCATCTCATTTTAAGAAAATAATATGAATCTAGATGTTTAACAATTTGCTTTGTGGGAAGGAGTTCTTATCTATGAAAATAGGAATACTGTTCATATTTTAAAAGACAAGAATCCCAATTGTAATGACATCAATTTTTTCCAATCATTCACTTTAGGTAGATGATTTCTACTCTGATCGAAGGTTATATATGTATATATGTTATATATCATATGATATATACAATATATATATGGTATATATAAGGGGGTGTGTGTGTGTGTGTGTGTGTGGTATAGCGGTATATGGTATATACTATACATATATAGTCTTTAAATTTAAGAGCAACATTTGAGACTATGCGAGTTCAGAGTCTGTTCCAGATTCTAATGTTAGAAATCTATAATAGACAAGTAGAAAATGGTCATTGTTTGAAAATTAAAAATTATAATTCTAAATAACCTAAAGGACAAAGAAAAAATACTAATGAAAATTATTTAGTATTTTGAAATTATAATAAAATGTTTCATATCAAAACATGTGGGATTCAGCTGGAATAGTACCTAGGAGGGACTTCAAATACAGATATTATAAAAACAAATGCTACAACTTAATGAACAGACAACTACCCCAAGAAGTTAGGAAAAGATCAGCAAAACGAGTTTTTAAATGTTTTTATAGCAGTGTTTTTTTTAAACATTCTATTTGTTGATGTTTTATATGAAAAATGACTTTGCATATTGTTTTTATAGCTAGGAAATTTGTTAAACTATCATTTTAATTCCAGTAATTTCTCTGTATTTTCTTTTTGATTTTATACATATATAATCATAGCATCAGCAAATGACAGTTGTTTCTTCCATTCCAATCCAAATATCTTTATATAAATATGTTATACATATATATTTAGCCTTACTGTGCTGACAAAATTTCTAGTCTATGGCTGAATATAAAATAGTGACAAATATAACGGTGAAAGCGAACAGAACTGTCTTCTTCTTGATTCCAAAGGAAAACTTTCAATATTTCAATAATGAATATCTTTACCAAAGACTTTATACTCTACCACAGGGGTCAGCAAACCATAGCCTGTGGGCCCACCTGGGACCATTGCCTATTTTTGTACAGTCTGGAAAGGTAAGAATGGTTTTTGCATTTTTAAATGGTTGGGAAAAAAATTAAAATGACAACATTTTGAGATTTGAGAGAATTCTAGGCAATTCAAACTTCAGTGTCTGTAAATCAAATTTCATGGAAACACAGCCGCACTTTTTGTTTACATAGCTGCTTTCATACTGCAGAGGCAGAGTGGAGTTGTTGCAAAAGGAACAGCAGACCGTATGTGATGCTCGCGTCACTTGGCACTGCTCCTTCCATGCACTACGAATTGCAGTGACAGAGTTACAAGTTGATAGAATTTTGAGTGCTAGGTGTATGAATCACATATACCCACTGTGTCAAAACAAGAAGAAAAGGAAAAAAGTGAACTTCAAAGGTTCCATTTTTAAGGCACAGTGGAGCACGAATTATACCATTGTTAAATTAGACGGTACAGCACTGTATTATGCAATGACACTAGAGCTGCTCTAAAAAATACGAATACAGGGGCGCCTGGGTGGCTCAGTCGTTGAGTGTCCAACTTCAGCTCAGGTCATGATCTCACGGTCTGTGAGTTCGAGCCCCGAGTCGGGCTCTGTGCTGACGGCTCAGAGCCTGGAGCCTGCTTCCGATTCTGCGTCTCCCTCTCTCTCTGCCCTCCCCCTGTTCACACTGTGCCTCTATGTCTCTCAAAAATAAATAAACATTAAAAAAAATTAAAAAAAATACGAATACAGCTTAACATTACTGGACTACATACTCATCACAATCTTTGACTCACAGGAAAGCAATGATTAGAAAAAATAGAATTTAAAAATTAAAATGAGATGTCGACAAAAGCAAGTTTCTGATTGCTTTGAAAGCTCTTTATTGGTAATGGATCAACTGTACCATTTTAAATTGCGGTGGCTAAAGGAATGTGTCCAGAGAAAATAAATTTGCTTAAGATTTTTAGCTTTCAGGTCAGAAGAGTTTCTCTAAGAGTTGAGGGTGTTGGAAAAACCACCAACAGTTAATTAAAAAACAAGACAAATAATGTTGAGTGGCTTCCCTGAATTCTGATGAGTCAACAGATGTTAACAATACTACTCAGTTGTTTATTTGAAGAGTCAATGCTAAGTTTGAAGTGATGAAAAATTAGTTTCTGTGGCAAGTCAGTGTGAAACAACTACAGACTATAAGGTTTTCAAAGATGTAAGTGAAAAACAACTAAACCAACACAATGTAAGGTGGCATCAGATGGTACTGAAAAACATGGATGGAAAAAAATAGCCGTGGCAAACGTACGAAGCCTATAAAAATGTGAGGTTTTGTTTAAAAAGTCTATGATTATTCATTGTTTTATTCTTTTTAAGTTTATTTATTCGGAGAGAGAGAGAAAATCCCACGCAGGCTCTGTGCTGTGAGTGTGGAGCTGGAGGCAGGGCTTGATCCCATGTCATGAGGTCACTACCAGAGACAAGACCAAGAGTCAAATGCTCAACGGAGCCACCTGAGCCACCCAGGCACCCCTCACTATATTATTCTTTAGCAAGTATTTTGCAAACAAAAAAAAATGAATTGTGTTTTTGAACCAATAGTTCTGAAGTTTTGTCACGAACAGAAGCTCAAAATCCTGACTTGCTGTACCACACGGCAGTTAATGGCTTAACTAACAGTGGTAAAGTATTCTTATGCTATTTTGATCTCAAAGTCTGGAATGAAATTTTACAGAACCAGAACTGCCCTCAATTACTATTATAAAAACTGAAGAGCTTTGAAAATTAGCTTTCACTGAAGATTTGATGCTGTTTCTTAATGAATCCAATCTAAAGTTACAACATAAAAGCAGCAATTATATGTAAAATGTATACCATGGTAAAGTAATTTGGACAGTAACTAATGCTGTTTGAATAACATCAAGCAGGTTTATACTACTCTTCCTGTGCTATCAAAACTTGAAACAAGATCTCTATTCCCACATAAATTTACAGGGGATATTTTTTTCAGAGTTGTTTTAGCAGAGTATGCTGGCCTACACTCCATGGGTGTGCTTTGGGTTTTTTCTTTTTCTCTTTGTAAATGTATTTATTTAAATTCAAGTTAGTTAACATACAGTGTAATATTTGTTTCAAGAGTAGAACCTAGTGAATTATCCCTTACATATAACACCCAGTGTTTACACCAACAAGTGCCCTCCTTAATGCCCATCATCCATTTAGCCCATCCCTCTACCCACTTCCCCTCCAGTAACCCTCAGTTTGTTCTGTATTTATGAATCTCTTATGGTTTGCCTCCCTCTCTGTTTTTATCTTATTTTTCCTTCCCTTCCCCTATGTTCATTTGTTTCTTAAATTCCATATATGAGTGAAATCATATGGTATCTTTCTCTGACTTAGTTCACTTAGCATAATACACTCTAGTTCCATCCACATCATTGCAAATGGAAAGATTTCATTCTTTTTGAATGGGCCCTGGGTCTTGACATCCGCCCCCAACCCCTAGGAGAAAGCCACAAAGAAAGCTCAAGTTCAGGCAAAGGAAAAAAAATGCCCTGAAGGCAAAGTGGCATTGGCCTGCTTGTGCTCCTATATTCCCATTTTGTTTCACAATCTGGATAATAGTTCCTTAATATCTTGACTATTCCTTGAAGATTTTACATTTTAACCAACATTTTTAGTTGTTTTCAATGCCAGAGTTCCTTTCCAACAACTTGCCCACCAAAACAGAGACCAAAGACTGAGCAATTACTTTTAAAGGACAAGTTGCCTTTTTTTCAACAGCTATGCAGCAACTGGTAATAGCAGTTCTACTAAAATGAACTATAAAGATAGTTCCTAGCAAAGCACACGGGTAAGTGTAGTCTCACCCTAAATTTCCAGGTGGACACAGAGCTATGGCCTCTCTCCCATCCACAGAGAACTGAGTAGCACAATGACAGTAAAAAGCATGATGGATTAACACTGTTACCTGGAAAGATTAGGTTCCATATTCCACTTTACTTCTTATACTGAAGTAAACATTACACAGATTAGGAGTTAACAAAATAAAGCCATTAATGTATAGAAGCATATACTGAATATATATATATTTTTAATTTTAATGTTTATTTATTTTTGAGAGACATAGAGACAGAGCGTGAGCAAAGGAGGGGCAGAGAGAGAGGGAGACACAGAATCCGAGGCAGGCTCCAGGCTCTGAGACACCAGCACAGAACCCGACGCGGGGCTCGAACTCACAGACCACGAGATCATGACCTGGCTGAAGTCGGAGGCTTAAACCGACTGAGCCACCGAGGCGCCCCCTGAATACTTTTTTAACTTTGCAGATTTCTCTATGGTAGAAAACTCAGAAATCATAAAAGAAAATATTGTTCAGTGCATAAAATAACAAAAAAACTTTTGTGTGGCAAAAAACAACCTAAGCAAAGTAAAAAGCAAGTAACAAACTGGTGAAAATGATTTTCAACTTACATCAGAAAGAGTTAACATCTATAACATATTTAAAAAAACAGCTGAAAATAAAGGAGGAAATAATCTACAATCCAAAAAAAAATGACAAGAAATGTGAATAGATTTTACAAAGAATTCCAGAGAATCAACTATGTTTTAAACTAGTAAACAGTAAAGAATTAAGCACTTTCCTGATTTCCTGTACAAATTATACCCAGGATAACCAAAGTTGAAGAGGAGAAAATCTTTTATAGAAATGTGATAGCTAAATAATGAATATGAGTGATCGAGTTAAAATACCGCTATATGAAACTCTTAATAAAAGATCTAGGCCATGGGTTCTCGACAGGTACAATACTACCCCAAAGGGGCTAAAAATTATTATTTTTTTATTTGTTTGTTTGAAGTTTTTATTTAAATTCTAGTTAACACATAGTGTAATATTGGTTTCAGGGGTGGAATTTAGTGATTCTTCATTTACATATAACACCAAGTGCTCTTCACAATAAGTCCCCTCCTTAGTCCCCATTACCCATTTAGCCCATCCCCTGCCCACCTCCCCTCCAGCACCCCTCAGTTTGTTCTCTACAGTTAAGAGTCTCTTATGGTTTCCCTCCCTTTTTTCCTCCTTCCCCTATGTTCATCCGTTCTGTTTCTTAAATTCCACATGAGTGAAATCATATGGTATTTGTCTTTCTCTAACTGACTTGTTTTGTTTAGCACAAAACACTCTAGCTCCATCCACATCATTGCAAATGGCAAGATTTCATTCATTTTGATGGTTGAGTAATATTCCTGTGTGTGTGTGCACCACATCTTCTCTATCCATTTATCAGCAGATGAACATTTGGGCTCTTTCCATAATTTACCTATTGTTGATAGTGCTGCTATAAACAATGGGATGCATGTGCCCCTTTTTTTGTATCCTTTGGATAATTACCTAGTAGTGTAACTGCTGGGTCATAGGGTAGTTCTATTTTTAACTTTTTGAGAAAACTCCATACTGTTTTCTAGAGTGACTGCACCAGTTTGCATTCCCACCAAGAGCGTAAGAAGGTTCCCAAACAGGCCAAAAATTAGTTCTTAAGAATGAAAATTTTAAATATTACAATGATTTGTAGCTCTCTAATGGGCCACAGTACAAAAACAGAGATGTACTTTTTTGTGGTGTTAAAACTTCACTTGAAGGGGGTGTGATTTGGAGAAAAAATATCTAAAAACTCTCATTAGGAAAACATCAATTTAAAAAAGGTTGAGAAACAGTAAGTTAGATAATAACCATCAATGGCTGCTAATATGATTTAAAAGAGATTACATATTAGATACCATCAGACAGGGATACACATTACCATCAAGGAAATATTCTTGGTTAAAATTCGTAACTGCATCTCATCAAATCTCTAAATCTACTTATCAGCTTATACAATAAAGGGAAGAGAGAATGTATTAAAATACAGTGAGTGTGCAAGTTAGCCAAATCCAGAATGTGGGGAACTCTGGAAGGCAAATACTTAGTTTCTTCAAACGAATAAATTTAAGAATAAAAAAGGGGGACAGAGGAAGGAAGCTACAGAAAAAGATTTAAAGGACATATCGACAACTATAGTATATGGACCTTCATTGGAGCCTAACTCTAAGAACCCAAAGGAATACTGTGTGAAAGCTGTATTGTGGTGATATTAAAGTTATCCTTTAGAGACACAAAAATATTTACAGGTGAAATGGGAGAAAAAACAATGACAAGGTGGAAAAAATAACTCATATAATCAACCACCAGTTCTTAAAATTTAGTATATATCACATCCACTTGGAAGACCTGTTAAATCACATTTTTTTTTCATTTTTTATTTTAGACAGAGAGCACGAATAGGGGAAAGGAGGTGGCGGGGAGAGAGAGAAAATGTCTTAAGCGGGCTCCATGCTCAGCTTGAAGCCCAACATGGGGCTCGATCCCATGACCCTGGGATTGTGACCTAGCCAAAATCAAGAGTCAGGTGTTCAACTAACTGAGCCATCCAGGCACTCCAAGTTAAACCACAAATTGATGAATTTCTGATATTAGGTCCTGCACGAGGCATGAGAATTTGCATTTCTTATAAGGAATACTGATGCTGCTAGTCTAAGAACCACGCTTTGAGAACCACTATCATAGACAACCTTCTAATTTCTTTAAATATAGACAGATGTGAGATATTTTAAAGCGATTAGAGAAAGACCAATGAATAGAAAATAGGCAAAGAGCTTGAACAGACAGGTCAGAGAAAAGGAAATACAAATGTCCTCTAAACATAAGTAAACATACTCAACACCCCTCGATATGAGAGAAATGAGTATTTTCACAATATAACAAGAGATCACTTCTTACCTTTTGGGATAATAACCAGTGCTACCACGGGTATTGGAAAACAGGCACTGCCATACATGGCTGATGGGTATACAAATGGCTACTGCCTCTATGCAAGGCATTATCTATCAAATTAAAATGCATACATCATTTGTACACTAAGAAGTTCCACAGAGATATGCATATTTACACAGTTACAAATACCATAGGTAAAAGGATACTCATTGCAAGCACTGTATTTAAAGCTCAAAACTGGAAGAACCTAAATTCTCACCAGTAATGGACTAGGAAGACGGTGGAATAGGAGGACCCTGACCATACCTCCTCGCATGTGTACATGGAGGCAACAGCTGCATATAATGCAATTCACTCTGAAGACAACCTGAAGACTAACAGGACAGATTGACTACAGCTAAAGACATAAAGGGAAGGGTAGGAGGAGTAGAGACATAGTAGGGTACCACACCCCCAGAACAACAAGCCACAAGCAGGAAGGATATTTCAGGTAGAGATCCTCCCTGAGGACCAAGGGGCTCAAGCCTCACGTCAAGTACCCCAGGCCCTCGGTAAGTGCAGTGGAAAGATGAGCCCCTATAAAGTCTGGCTTTGAAAATAAGTGGGGCTTAACTTCAGCAGCTTTGAAAATCAGCAAGACTTAACTCCAGGAGAGCCAGGCGGCTATGGGAATTAAGACTCTGCTCTTAAAGGGACCAGCACCCTTCACCGCTTGGTCAGAGACCCAGCACAGAAGCAACAGTTTGAAAAGCACCTGGGTTATATCTGAAAGAGATTTACTAATTTTAGGGTGTGTGCTGGAGGGGCAGGAATCTGTAGGAGATTTCTCTGGGAATGGAAGTGCTAGTGAGTACCATCTTCTTGCCCTCCTTCAGCCTGACACTCTACATCTCTCTTGCTAGCACCCCTTGCCCTGCTGCAGGGTTCCCCTGTGGACTCACCTCACTCAACCTACCTGCTCCTGCAGGTGCCCCAACGAAGTGACTCCTACTTCACCATACCTGTGAGCAGCCTCAGCCAGGGCTGGTGTCTCCCCAAAGTGACAACCACCCTGTCACACCTGATAGGGAGCCTAGGCCAAACAAGCAACCCTCCAAAATGACTCTTGCACTAGAGAAGGGGAGGCAGCCCACCCAAACAGCATTCCCAGATCAGTTGTGGCCCAACCACAATAAGAGGATGCACATGGCTCACACAGGGGACACCTCTGGGCCTGGTTCTGGTGACTGGGGGAGATTGCACTACTGGGCCCTGCAGGACACCTTCTATATAAGGCCACTATGTAGACCAGGAAAAACCAGGAAATGTAGCTGAACTACCTGATACACAGAAATAAACTCAGGTCAGACAAAACGAGGAGGCAAAGGAATATAAATATGTTCCAAAATGAAAGAGTAAGAGAAAACCTCAAAGAACTAAACAAAATGGAAGAAAGTAATCTGCCTGATAAAGAGTTCAAACTAATGCTCATAAGGATGCTCACCAGACTTGAGTGAAGACTGGATGAACTTATTGAGAACTGGACCCCTTTTTCTACCATACACAAAACGTAGCTCAAAACATATTAAAGACCAAATGTAAAACCTGAAACCATAAAACTCCTAAAAGAAAACACAGGCAGTAAATTTGGCCTTAGACATCAGCCTTAGCAATATTTTTCAGGATCTGTCTTCTCAGGCAAGAAAAACAAAAATAAAAACAAAAAAATAAACAATTGAACTACATCGAAAAAGCTTTTACACAGTGAAACCATCAACAAAACAAAAAGGCAACCTACTGAATGGGAGAAAATATTTATAAATGATATATCCAATAAGGGGTTAATATCTTAAAAATATAGAGAATTCCTACAACTCAATGCCAAAAGAAATCTAATTTAAAACTGGAGAGAGGACCTAAATAGATATTTTCCCAGAGAAGACATCCAAATGGCCAAATGACACATGAAAAGAATCTCAACATCACTCATCATCAGGGAAATGCAAATCAAAACCACAATAACATAATCACCTTACCCTTGTCAGAATGGCTAGTGTCTAAAGACAAGAAATAACAAATCTTAGTGAGGATGTGGAGAAAAGGAAACCCTTGTGTCCTACGGGTGGTAAGGTAAATCGGTACAGCCACTAAAGAAACGATATGGAGGTTCCTCAAAAGAACGAAGAACAATAATTCAAAAAGATACATACATGTATTTTCATGTTCATTGCTGCATTATTTACAACCGTCAAGATATGGAAATAACCTAAGTACTCATCAACATATTAAAGTATAAAATTGGCAAAGAAAAAGTCAAACTTCTACTCTTCACAGATGCCATGATACTCTACATGGAAAATGCAAAAGACTCCATTGAAAAATTTCTAGAACTGACACATGAATTCAGCAAAGTCGCAGGATATAAAAATCAACGTACAGAAACTGCTGCATTTCTAAATGCCAGTTAACAAAGCAGCAGAAGTAGAAATCAAGGAATAGATCCCATGCATTTGTTTTTTAAAGAGTATTTGAGAGAGAGTGTGTGAGTGGCGAAAGGACAGAGAATGGGAGAGAGAATCCCACACAGGCTCCACATCAACGTGGAGTCCAATGTGGGGCTTGAACTCACAAACCGTAAGACTGGACCTGAGCCGCAGTTAGAAACTTAACTGAGTGAGCCAACAGGCACCACTCGATCCCATCTACAATTGTACCAAAAACTGTAAGATACCTAAGAATATTCCTAACCAAAGAGGTAGGTCTGTACTCTGAAAACTATAGAACACTTATGAAAGAAATTGAAGAAGAAACAAAGAAATGGAAAAACATTCCACGCTATGGATTGGAAGAACAAATATTGTTAAAATGTCATACTACCCAAAGCAATCTACACATTCAATGCAATCCCTATCAACGTAACACCAGCATTCTTCACAAAGCTAGAACGGAACCAGAAAGAACCTGAATAGCCATAGCAGTACTGAAAAAGAAAAGTGGGAGGCATCACTATTCCAGACTTCAAGCTGTATTACAAAGCTGTAATCATCCAGATGGTATGGTACTGGTACAAAAATAGACACAGAGATCAATGGAAGAGAATAGAGAACCCAGAAATAGACCACAACTACAGTCAACTAATCTTTGACAAAGCAATAAAGAAAATCCAATGGAAAAAAGTCAGTCTCTTCCCAAATGGTTTTGAGAAAACTAGACAGCAACATGCAGAAGAATGAAACTGAACCCCTTTTTAATACCATTCACAAAAATAAACTCAAGATGGTGAAAGACCTAACTGTGAGAAAGAAAACCATCAAAATCCTAGAGGAGAACACAGGCACCAACTTCTTTGACTTTGGCGATAGCTACTTCTTACTAGACACATCTCCGTAGGCAAGGAAACAAAAGCAAAAATGAACTATTGGGACTTCTTCAAGATCAAAGGTTTCTGCAAAGCAAAGGAAACAGTCAGCACAACTAAAAGATAACCTACAACAGGGGAGAAGATATTTCCAAATGACATATTGGATAAAGGGCTAGTATCCCAAATCTATAAAGAACTTATCAAACTCAACACTCAAAAAAAAAAAAAAAACAAAAAAATCCAGTGAAGGAATGGGCAAAAGACAGGAACAGGCAGTTCTCCAAAGACATCCAGATGACTAACAGACACATGAAAAAATGCTCAACATCACTCATCATCGGGGCAATACAAATCAAACCACAGATCAATACCACCTCACACCAGTCAGAATGGCTAAAATTAACAACTCAGAAAACAGATGTTCACAAGGATGCAGACAAAGGGGAACCTTCTTACACTGTTTGTGGGAATGCAAACTGGCGCAGTCACTCTGGACAATAGTGCACTGGAGGTTCCTCAGAATGTTAAAGATAGAACTACCTTACAATCCAGCAATTGAACTACTAGGAATTTACCCAAGGGACACAAACATACTGATTCAAAGAGGTACATGCACCCCAATATTTACAGCAACACTATCAATAGTAGCCAAATTATAAAAAGAGCCCAAATGTCCACTGACTGATGAATGGCTAAAGAAAAGGAGGTGTGTGCACACACACACACACACACACACACAGAGGAATATTATTCCGCCACCAAAAAGAATAAAATCTTCCCATTTGCAATGACATAGATAGAAGTAGAGTGTGTTGTTAAGTGAAATAAGTCAGTCACAGAAAGACAAACATCATATGATTTCACTCATATGTAGAATTTAAGAAGCAAAACACATGAGCCTAAGGGAACGGTGGGTGAGGAAGAGTGGGAGACAAACCATAAGAGACTCTTAACTACAGAGAACAAACTGAGGATTGCTGTGGCAGGTGAGAGGTCGGTTGGGCGATGGCTACATGGTGGATGGATAGAGGAGGACAATTGTTGCGACGAGCACTGCGTGTTATGTGTAAGTGGTGAATCACTAAATTCTACTCCTGAAACCAATACTGCATGTTAACTAACTTGAATTTAAATAAAATCTTGGAAAGAAAAAAAATAGATTAATGGATAAACAAGGTATGGTATATATACAAAATGGAATATTAATTGGTCATAAATAAGAATGAAATTTTGCCATTTCCAACAACATGAATGGACCTAGAGGATATTAAGCTAAGTCAAATAGGTCAGGAAAAGGCAAATACCGTATGATTTCTCTTATATATGTACTCTAAAAAAAAAACAGAAACAGATTCATAAATATAGAGAACAGACATGGTTGTCAGAGGGAAGGAGGACGGAGGACGGAGGAACGGGAAAAGTAGAGGAAGGAGATTAAGAGGTACAAACTTTCAGTTATAAAATAAGTCACAAGATGAAAAGTACGGCATAAGGAGTATAGTAAATATTGTAATAACTTAACGATGATAGATGATAACTATACTCATTGTGGTCAGCATTTTGTAAAAGTATATAATTGCTGAATCACTATGTTATATGTCTGAACCTAATGTAATACTATATGTCAACTATACTTTAATTAAAAAATGGTTTCATTGAATAAATTACAGTATATCCCTGTGGTGGAATATTACATGACTGTTAAAAAGACAGAGATAGCTGCATACATGCTGATAAGGAACAATCTTCAACCTACATTATTAAGAGACAAGAAATCTTGTTAAGTTGTTAATTCTATTAAATATCTATTATGTTCATTTGTTATACTGTAAGCTGTTAATATTTAAATCAAAGTATTTTTATTAAGTTTTTCTTCTGCTTTTCTAAGGACAAATTCCAGCCTATGCGATTATGCTATGATCTGCTTACCTGACTGAACGGTCATCACTTCCAGTCACAGCCAAAGGTTTCGTGGGATGAGCGGCCAGTGCCCAAAGTTCACCTTCACAATGCCCTTGCATAATTAGGAAAGGTTTATTCTTTCATGCACCACAATTTCAAAAATTTCACTGTCCTGTGTTCCAACTAGAATGTGGTCACCTCGCCAACAAACACTCCTCACAGACAGACCTAGTCAAAAGTAAATTGTATTTAAGATCAGTGCTGTAAAAATATAATACCAATCTGCTCAATTTAATTTTTGTACCTTTTTATCTCTTAGATGTAAGATAAAAGAAATCTCTAAGTCTTTGATCTACACATTTTCTTCAATTATCCATTTTGTTTGCTATGTGTAATGATAGTTCTCTTTTTATACACCTAATTTTTATCCATCCTTCAAGACATACATTCTTCTTCCTCATAGACAACTCCAGTCATAGTCTGACCACTTCTTCAGCCAAACTCGTATAACACTTACAGTCTGCGCCATCTCAAAATTAATTAAGCAGGAACTATAAAGTGATATTATTTTTCTCCTTATAATAATCTGACTTTTCATGTGTCTACATTTCATTTCTTCCATCTGCTCACCACGTCATTAAAAAGAGAGACTTCTGCTTTTTCCATATATTCCATAATCCCTTTTATAACCTTAGGAAAGCTAGTGTTTCTCTACTTCCTCATCATGTGACCACATAAAGATGCGTGAACTTTACAACGTTCTCTTAAAGGTGAAATAGGACAGTGTCAAATTACTTTGCAAACTTTAAGGTACAATAATGCTTAGCAAAACGAATGAAAATAGTACAACAGCTAACATTTACTAGATCAATATTATGTGCCAGACCCTCTTCTCAACATTTTACATATATTAAATTAGCTCATTTAATCCTAGGAGATAGTCTTATTTTCACTTATGGAGGAGATTAAATATGTAGCTCAAGGTCACCCACCTAGTAAGTGACTGGAAATAAGGCTTAAACACAGACCTCTGCAACTTCTAATCCTAACTACCGTGCTAGTGAATAAGACATTTATTTTTTTGTGAAAGACTGTTTTATTACATCAATTTTTTAAGTCTCTAAAGAAGAAAATATCTCCCAACTGCTGACAAATCTGGATGAAGGAAAAACACATCTACATGCATTTAAATCATCCTGAACAAAACTTTCCTCCACCCTCGGCACATTTTATTTTCAACAGTTTGTTTGTTAAATAGCTATATTTAGCATTCTAATAGATACATATTTTCAAAATCCAAGGTTACCTAAGCAAGCACTTATCCCATCTCTCTGTAAATCTCATTATAATAAGCATTAGACATATAAAAGAAATCTTGTAACAGTAAACCTAGACTGTCTTCAGGCAAACTCTCCTCTTCAATAAAAGGAGTTCAATTGAATCCATACAGTAGGAAGGGGCAAATTTAAGCCTCATTTATATTTATAAAACCTACATTTATATTTACTAAAAGAAACAGACAATCCTTGGTACATTTAGAATTTGCCTAGTAGTGACTCATGTGTTATTACCTTTGTATCCCTGGTCTGTTTCCCTGAGATCAATCACAGTAATCGGTTTAAAAGTTAAATCCCAAAGGCGAATACAGCCATCTCTGCCACCAGTAGCAAAGCCTTCTTCACAAGCATTCATACTAAAAATTCCTGCCTAGCGGAGAAAATAAAATAATTTAATATGTATCCTTTAAGAAAATCTGTATGTAGGTAGAAACCCACTTTAAAAGATTTTGATATCACATAGAAATCAACAAATCTATCAGAAAACACAAATGAAAATATAGAAATAAATCTCTCTCTCAATATATATGTATCTATGTACAATATATGACCAATGATACAGACTTACATAAACATATATAAAGTTAAAACTTATATCACTATAAAAATGAATTGTAGGCACTAAATTCTAAACGTAAGAAATAAATGCTAGAAAAGAGTCAAAAGAACACTTACATAACTTGGAGCTATGAGAGACCTTTTATGCAAGGCAGTTAGTTGACCCATAGGCCATTAAGGAAAACAATTAAATTTTTCATGTGACAAAAGATCATAAGCAAAGACAGACAGACTGGGGATATACCTGCAATGAGTATGACCACTGAAAGGCCAATCCCCTAATATACAAATGAATAAAGAAAATCCAACAACAAAAATAACAAAAAAGACCAAAGGGTAAGAAAAACCAATTAATAGAAAAGGAATGTCGAGCAGTCAATAAATATATGAAATTTCATATATTTAGGAAACAAAATCAAAACAAAAAGTTACTACCTGTCACCCAGAAAACAAGCAAAAATTTACAATAGTGGTTAAAACCTGCACTGAGGATTATGAAGAGCAAACTGGTATAATATACTGATGATGAAAATTTAAGTTGCTGCAACCTTTGTGGAAAAGAATCTGATGTTTCTGGTCTTTTGCTTAAAGGCAGTCCTTTGCTAAGTGGTTCTTTCATATATTTAATATGTAACATAGGGGCGCCTGGGTGGCTCAGTTAGTTGGGCATCCGACTTCAGCTCAGGTCATGATCTCACATCCATGGGTTTGAGCCCCGCATCGGGCTCTGTGCTGACGGCTTGGAGCCTGGAGCCTGGAGCCTGCTCTGGATTCTGTGTCTCCCTCTCTCTCTGCTCCTCTCCCATTCATGCTCTCAAAAATAAATAAAAATTTAAAAAAGTATGTAACATATATTTATGTGGTTCATATAAGTACATTTAATAACTTTTCTACTTGAGATCTTACTGCTCACCATGCAGCAGCTCTGTGCTCTCTAGTTCCCTTGACTATGTGACTCAACTGCTAAAAGCCCCTAATCTAAAAAACACTAAAAGGTTTTAACAACAGATTTTCTCCAATTTGATAACTTTTTTATATGAAAATCTCATGAAATACAAAAATTAAATTCCTTTGCCACACTCACTTAATGAAATAACAATTATTAAAATTAAAAAGGTATATTTTTTTCTAAAATTGTCCTTAAATTTCCCACTGGTAAATTAGCCACAAGAGTTCTAGCTCTATTCTAATGTAGTTAATCTAGAATACTTTTAAGGTTGAATAAGCTTTTTATCAACACTACTCTGAGTAAGATACCAGTACCAGAGCAATGGCTTGAACAAGGTAGTAATTATACTAAGTTAATAAATATTTCTGTGTCCGATTGTACAGTGTTTCTTCACTGAAATCTTGAAAACAAACAGACAAGCTAATTCAGTTATAACATTTTTCAAGTAACTGAACTGAATAGAAAGTCTGCTATATTATATAATATTTTGCTCTAGGACAAGAAGGTAAGCAGTTATCTAAATGTGTTCAAAATATTTAAATATACTTACAGTATGGGCTCCTTGTATTGTTCTTATAAGATTGATTCCTTTCCAAACATATATATCCCCATTAAGTGCACCAGAATATGTTAATTCATCCCTTGCACAGGCCAGGCACAAAATTGTCTGAAGGTCACCAGTTTTACCAAAGACCCCTCGTTTTGGGGTTAGAGCATTTCCACATAAACTCCAGAACTAAAAGGTACACAGTATAATTAAATTACCAAAGAATGCTTATAAAATAAAGTAAAATATTTCTAATACTTTGAAGCTATATTAGGTTAGCAGACTAAAAATTACCTACTAAGAAATTCCCTTATGAAACATTAGCTTTTAAATGTTCACATCCTCATCCTAGTGTTGTCAATAGCTATATGATAGCAGATAAGCCACTGGTTTCAATCCTGATCTGTAAGAACAAGGGGGGTGAACTAGATTATTTTAAACATAGGCTATGCTTCCCCCCTTCGGTCTCTGAAAAAAATCTACATGAAACTCAGAAAAGTGAAAGACTTGGCTACAGGTTATCAATGAAAATGAAGATAAGACACCACACACTCTTAGGAAAGAGGACCAACCTAATGTCCAATCTTTGATGAAGATAGTAAAGACGGGGGAAAAAATGTTTTTCTCACTGATACTTTGAAAGCTGAGCAATTCTGTTACTTGTAAAGCTTAAAAGTAAGAGAGATACACATTTGAAATAATTTGTTCATTCTTAGGAGAAAATGGAAGTCAAACATAAATCTTCATGACCAAGGTTTTTTCTATATGAATTCAGGTAAATTTTAATAGTTTGTAGAAAGAAATAAACAAAAATGGAACAGGACATGGATATACAGAATAAACAGTCTTGCATGAAAAAATTTAGCCCAGAGAATAAATTCAACTTTATAATAAGTAAATTACCACTTAAGATAACATCAATTGTTACATACTTAAACGGTCTCCCCTCATCTGTTAAGATCTTATTTTAAGACCTAAAGATCTTAGTTTAAAACCTGAAGCCTCAAAAAATTATGATGCTTATCCATTCAATATTGAATGCTTTAATCAATGAAATTTTATAATTTTTCATTCTAAAAGCCCCATGATCCCTGTGCACAAGGATAACTGGTTCTCTTCCTATCAGCAAATCCATATTTCAACCTACTATTTTCATCTAGGAGTGATTCTCAAGTTTGGCAGCATATCAGACTCACCTGAGAGAGATTATAAAACATAGTATGGCTGGGCCCCCAGGGAGATAAACTGAGACAGAATCTCTGGAGAGTCAAACCCAGGTATCCAAAAATTTTGATCCTCAGAGGAAAGCACTCTTGCTCTATCATCCAGATCAATGCTATCTAACGGAACTTTCTGTGATGATGAAAACATTCTCTCTATATACACTGTCCAACAGAGTAACCAGCAGATACATGTGGATCTTGAGCATTTGAAATGTGATGACTGGGGTGACTGAAGAAGGGATTAAATTTTATTTAATTTTAATTAACTCAATTTAAATAGCCATATGTAGCTAGTTGCTACTGCACTGGCCAGTGAAGTTCTAGATCGTCTCTGGGACTTAGTTTCCTCACATGTACTGCTGGCAAAGACATCTACCATACTTTTCACCAACTCAACCAAAAGAAAAGAAATGTAACTCTTGGTAAAAATATAGTTTAATTCAGAAGAATCATTTGTTTAATACCGTGAAAATAGAACTTTCAGTTTTATTTATAATACAAAACAGTAATATCTGTTTATTAATTTGCCAATAATTTATTAAGCATTTTATATCAAGAATAACAAACACTGTCTTGTTCATCAGATGAAAAAGACAAAAATTTCTACCTTCGCAGTGTTTATACTATGTACCTTAAATCTGGCAGAGATTTTGCTACTGAATATTTGTTAAGAAATAAAGATTTAACACTATTCATTATCAAATCAGTACCAGAATATCAAAACCAGAGTTGCAGAGGCAGTAGTAGAGCACTGGAGAAAATGCAGATGTAAGTAAGCAGATCAAAAGAAAGTATGTGAACACAGAACCTTACTAACTAGGAATTAACTGTGACAAGGAACTGTTATGTCAGATAGTGGAAGAAAAACAAGTATTTCCAAATGTGCGCCAGGGATTTAAAAGTAACTGCAAACATAAGGATGAGTATCACCACTGACTATATGGACTTCAAAACCTGAATTATAAAACAAAATTCAGAGCTTTCAGAAGCATAATAAACAGTGGCTACCAAAGGCTGAGGTCAAATCAGAGTAAACAGAGAGGAAACGAGAATACTTTCAGAAAGATGACCACGTGCCATGTGCTAGGAGCCGACAAGCCCTCGAATAAACACTGCCTCGCTCGATCCAATCTAGGAGGATTATATGGATTATATAACATAACAGCAGCCATATTACTAAGAGGTGAAAAAAGCTCAATGAGGCTACATGACTCATCCCAGGTCAAACAGCTAAGCTGGTAAGTGGCAAAGCCAACTCTGTCCGTGCCTGCTTCCGTCACACCGACTTATCTCTGTGCAGGAGATCTCTCCCTTTGCTTGCTTTCCTATGCTCGCATTTTACTCTGTAGAGGAAACGCGAGGAAACAAGACGAATGCAGTGAAGCCTACTTCACTAGACTATAAATTCCCTTATGGAAAGTGTTTCTTCATTCCCTGCTCATATCTATACCCCTTACAGTGCCTCACACACAGTAATGACACAATAAATGCCTGTTAGGTTGAACGCCAGAATGTTAAAAATGTTGACATTTTAAAAATAACTACTGTCAAAATTCTAAGCCTCCTCCAAGTTGTAAATAGTGTGGTGTACACTTAGTGGCAGGGAGGAAGTATACATGACTATTATAAAACAAGACCTTTCTAGTACCTTGATATGTTTTACACCACAGCTGACAAGTTTATTTGGCTGGTACAAGTCCCAAGAGATATCAAATATCTGTAAACAAATCAGATTCATGGTTAAAATACTTATTTTCAGAATCGCTTAAGAATCCATCCAAAAGACCAAATACCCCAAAACCCTACCTGTCATAAAACAATATTCCTCAATAAATAATAGAATCCCACACTTCACAATCTTATGAGAAATAAACATGTAAATGATAGGAACAAAAATTATTTCTTAGAGAAGACAAACACCGTATGATTTCCCTCATGTGTAATTTAACAAACAAAACATGAACATAGGGGAAAGGAAAAAAAAAGAGGGAAGCAAAGCGTAAAAGACTCTCTACTATAGAGAGCAAACTCAGGGTTGCTAGAGGGGAAGAGGGTGGGGGAAGGAACAAGCAGGTGATGGGTGTTTAGGAGAACACCTGTGACGAGCACTGTATGTGATACTAAGTGATGAATCAGTAAATGCTGCTCCTGAAACCAATTTTACCACGTATGTTAAAGATATAGAATTTAAAAATTTGAAATAAAAAATAATCAAAACTTATTTCTTAGCTTCTATGAACTTTATGAATCAACTAGTGAAGTGAAAATTAATGCCTCTTTTTAATTTTTTAAAAAATTTGGTCCAGGGGCACAGGGGTGACTCAGTCGGTTAAGTTTCTGACTCTAAATTTCAGCAATGGTCATGGTCTCATGGTTTCTGAGATGGAGCCCTGTGTCAGGCTCTGGGCTAACAGCACAGAACCTACTTAGGATATATTTTCTCTCTCTCTCTCTCTCTCTCTCCCCACCTCTCTCTCACTTTGTCTAAATAAGTAAACATTAAAATAAAAAAATTTGGTCTATAAGTCACAAGAATATTCAACAGAGCTAGGGCATGAGGCAAGTACCTACATAATCTCTACACAGAAAAGATCCTGAATGGAATGTACACTTAGCACTTACACAGCTAGAAGCAGAGAACTTTTTAAATGTTTATTTATTTTGAGAGAGAGAGAGAGAGGAGAGGGGGAGAGAGAGGAGAGGGGGAGAGAGAGGAGAGGGAGAGAGGAGGAGGGGGAGAGAGGGAGGGGAGAGAGAGGAGGGGGAGAGAGAGGAGGGGAGAGAGATGAGAGGGGGAGAGAGGAGAGGGGGAGAGAGGAGAGGGGGAGAGAGGAGAGGGGGAGAGAGGAGAGGGGAGAGAGAGGGGGAGAGAGGGGGAGAGGAGAGGGGAGAGAGGAGAGGGGAGAGAGGGGGGAGAGGGGGAGGGGGGGAGAGAGGGGGAGAGAGGGGGAGAGGGGGGAGAGGGGGGGAGAGGGAGGAGAGAGAGGAGAGAGAGGAGAGAGGAGAGAGGAGAGAGGAGAGAGGAGAGAGGAGAGAGAGAGGAGAGAGATGGGGGAGAGAGAATCCCAAGCAGGCTCCATGCTGTCAGTGCAAAGCCCAAAGCAGGGCTCAGTCTCACTGACTGTGAGATCATGACCTGAGTCGAAATCAAGAATCGGACGTTTAACCAACTCAGCCACCGAGGTGCCCAGAGAACTTTAAGTAATTGAAATAGGGAATGTTTTTATAGTTTTCTATCATACAAAACTACTTACATAAAGAATCCAAATATTTATTTCACAGTAAAAATTGTTTTTATTTTTTAGCTTTCTTTACTATTTATGGGTAAAATTAAATTTACACTTAAAATTTAAAGATCTCAGACTTTGTTCTGGTCTAAGATTCCCAAAATTCTAAATTCTAACAAACCATTTTTGTTACAGTAGCAAACAAAAAACCCAGCTGAAATAAAATGTGCAATAGAAACATGTATTTTAATAATGAAAGAAAAACATCCGAAAAATAATTTCATAGCAGAAACAACAATTCTGTTAGCCTTCACCAGGTTTCTTTTCATGCCTGCTGCATAATCACCTAAGATGCCTATTACCTTTAAAAATGTATAAAATTCTACTCACCAGTAATACTAAGGATTATATCTTATAAGTTAATGTTTAACAACTTGCTATGACACAAATTATATGAAAATCATATTGATGCAACTTTAAAATACTAACCACAAAAATACTTTAAAAATCCCAACAGTACCATTCTTCATAACAATCTATTTACCAAATCCAAAGTGGAAATGCTTTGATCTAAGTCAGAATATAAAATTACCTAATTAAAATATACAAATCTGATTTGTTACACTTTAATAATTATCTAAATTGTGTTTGTGTGTGGCACCCTTTTGAAAAATCTGCTAAAAGAAGTTAATTTTCCAAAATGCAAATACACAAAAAATTTTCTATGCTACTTTTATAGATTCATAGATTGCCACCCCCCCCCAAACAGAAGCAATAACTGTATCTCCTATTCTGGTTCAGGTTAGAATTTTACTACACACAAAAAAAATGAGACATTTTACAAGGCTTACGATAAAGTTTTTGATGTATGTTTATACAAGTAAATTTAATTAAAAAGCTGAGTACAAAGTATTTTTTATGATTAACTTTATACACTTTAGAATAAAGAATATATTTTTAACAAGTTTCCAAAGTAAAAAACATTAGGTCTCTAAAATTTTTAATATGAATATTAATTTCAAATTCACATATGCAATATCATTTTTCGCTTTAATTGTGATATATATATAACAAGTTAGTGATAAACCAAACTAACTAGATCCTAGGCATGAACCATTTATCATTTATCCTGAAGCAAACAATGGTTAAAAGTTGTGTGCTAACACTATGCATACTGAGTCATTTTTTTTCTCTTCCCATTTTTATTTTTTATTTTATTTATTTATTATTTTTTAATTTACATCCAAGTTACTTAGCATATAGTGCAACAATGATTTCAGGAGTAGATTCCTTAATGCCCCTTACCCATTTAGCCCATTCCCCCCCACCCCACAACCCCTCCAGCAACCCTCTGTTTGTTCTCCGTATTTAAGAGTCTCTTAACTGAGTCATATTGTTGAGTACTAAAACATATATACATTTTAAAATTTTATGAGTATTTACAGTTGTACTTTAAATTATTAGGTATGTATGTACTATATGGCAATAACAAAACACAGAAACATAAAATCCTCTGGCTCTCCTCTGGCTTTTTCCCCATCCAGCACCCAGTAGAAACCCCAAAGGAGAATACTTACTCTATCTGTGTGACCAGGGGCCATAGATAACATTTTTCCCCTTTTCCAATCCCAAACACAAACTGCATTCTTTGAATCAAGTCCAACTGAAACCAAGCGCTGATGAATTATATCCAGGAAGTCCATGAGGGAATAAAAAGGCAAACAAATCAAAAAGGAACCAAATTATAAATGGCAAACAAATTCTACTCATGGGCATTATAAACATCAAAACTTACATATTTATGTTTTATAGAACTCACAGAGAAAGGCTGGATGTATTTTATCTTGTTAATATTCGCATATGTGTAGTTATTCACATTAAGAAACAGAAGAGAGACTTCCATTCTAACAGTAGGACTGACAAAATACCTGAAACGGCTCTCTTGGCAAAATCTAAAAATGCTAGGTAAAATGTAAAAAGCATCTTTTTAAATGCACTGCTGAGGTGTCAAGGAATTAAGAAATCTGGAACAAAAATGAAAGTGATTTCAGATAGGAATCCTGGAGGGTAAGAAAGCTCCCACATCCACTTTACGCCAAAGGTACCGGCGAACTCTCACTAAGCCTAATATTGGTTCTACAGACTGAACAAGAATAGGAGATAAAGTTTAGGGTGAGCCCAAGGTATAGATTTGAACTTCAGACCTCTGACTAAAGCAGTGAGCTAAGAGTAAGGGAAAACAAGAAACTATCCCCCTTCTTTTAAAAGTTTATTAGTTTATTTTGAGAGAGAGAGAAAGAGAGAGAGAATGAATATCCCAAGCAGGCTCCACACTGTCAGCATAGAGCCTGACACAGTACTCAAATTCAGGAACTGTGAGATCATGACCTGAGACAAAATTAAGTGTTGGCCACTTAGCCGACTGAGCCACCCAGGCACCTCCAAACCATCCCTTTTTGAAAAAGAGGTAGCTATGCATGAAGGGGAAGAAAAACCTCCTGAAAATGGATATAAACAGCTTTCATTTGGTTGTAGGGCCTAACTCCACATTAATCATAAACCCCTTAACTGGAAAATTTTATTCTGAGTGGTCCTAAGGGTTGTCATCTTCAAGCATCTTCAACAATATATCACAGGCAAATATAAATCCTATCTGGAGAACTAACACTTCAATCCATCCCTCAAAGAATTCCTACAGGTAGCAATTCAATAAAAGTAAACACCTCTAACTCCCATAACCATGGGAAATAAGGGACAATAAGTAAGAATCAGCAAATCAAGACAAATAGCAAAATCAGTCCTGTAAAACAGCAGACATTGGAATTATCAGGTGAATAGAGAAATAAAATTAAGGCTTCAAAATATCTTCATATGAAAAAGGAATAGGAGACTATAAAAAGTATCCAAGCAGATCTGAAGAAGCAAATGGAATTTCTAGAAATGAAAAATAAAATTTTAAACTCGGGAAAAGTTAAATAGGCAAGTAGCGGGAGATGAAGATACAGAGTTAAAAAGAGGAGACAGCAAGATGGAAAGTGCGAGAGAGGTCAAGAAACATGAGAGATGGACTGACTTCTAGTCATGGAGGAGTATCAGGATCTGAACTTGCCCCCCTGCCATAAACAACCAGAAAACTACAAAATGTGCAAAACAAACATTTTCAGACATTCCTAACAGGAAGTGAAGCACTGTAACCCTAAAAGGGGGAGAAGCAAACAAGGTGAGACCTGCACTTGCCCTCGCCTTCATCTAGGAGGCAATTTCCATATTACAGCACAGAAAGGTAGAATCCAAACAGGGCCCAGCAGACTTGCAGATTTGAGAAGACAGAGCCTAGAGTTCAGAGGTCAAGATGGCTAGAATTTGCAGAGCAGAAAAAGAGCTCCAGAAAATTTGATTTTGGGTCCCCTTGAGAACACCAATGTTTGCATGCACAGGGTGAAATCTCTGAGGCCATGAAAAGAACAATTTCTGGACAAAAAGTAATTACTGGGGAGCTAAAGTCAAAAAATTCCCTGAGATCAGAAAGGGCCAGGATCACTCAAGTTCCCAATAGCCAGAATGGACATATCTCTTCGAATTCACTAGATATTCTGTAGGGATCCCAGAAGAGTCACACCTTAGTGGCAAAGTTAAACCAGTAGTCCTAGAGGAAAAGCTACTCTAGCCCTGCCCCCCAAAAGCTTGAAAACAAGCTTTCACAAGTGTTAAACTGATCCACAAGGAACTTAACTACCTGCCAGAACAATGTGTAAAATACTTTAAAGGAATACAACAAAATCCAGAATTCAGAATGTAACATATACAATGTCCAGCACCCAATAAAAAATTACAAAGTATGTGAACAAAGAGGAAAATTGACAAATAACCAGGAGAAAAATCAGTTAATGAGAATCATAAACATGGTTAAAATTAGGAGACATTAGCTATTAAAATGAAAATGTTCGGGATGCTCAAGAATTATTTTTATTATTAAAAAATGTTTTTACTATTTGTTTTTGAGAGAGAGAAAGAGAGAGTGCACGCACAAGTGGGGGAGGAGCAGAGAGAGATGGAGACACAGAATCTAAAGCAGGCTCCAGGTTCTGAGCTGTAGGCACAGAGCCCGATGTGGGGCTTGAACCCATGAACCGTGAGAGCATGACCTGACCCAAAGTTAGATGCTTAACTGACTGATCCACCCAGGTGCCCCCAAAATTATTTTTTTTTAATTTTTTAGTACATAACTGATTTTATTTTATCAATTTATTGTCAAATTGGTTTCCATACAACACTCAGTGCTCATCCCAACAAGTGCCCTCCTCAGTGCCCGTCACCCTCTCTCCCCCCTCCCATACCCCCCTCAACCAAGAATTATTTTAAAACATACAAAGAAGAAAAAGAGAAATGGAAGATATGAAAGAACATACAGAACTTGTAAAAATAAATGTTAAATTATGTGAAATAAAATTCACACCATAGGATTAACAGCAACATAGATGAACTTATAGACATAGCAACAGAAATGACTCAAAGCACAGGAAAAGAATCAACAGTGCCTCAGTTAACTTCAGAAAAACATCAAGTGGTCTAGTATACAGGTAATTGTAGTTCCAAAAGGAGAAGATGGAGGCAAAGAAAAAATAAAACCAGAGAAATGATGGCTAAAATTTTCTAAATGGGATGAAACCCATAAACCCAGCAAATCTAAGAAGTTCAATACACTCCCAGCAGGATGATCACATACACAGAGAAAATATACATCAACACAAATGGTAATCAAATCACTAAAACCAGTGCTAAAGAGAAAAATCTTAAAAGCAGTCAGAAAAAAAAGACAATTTTGGCATGGAGGAACAAAGATTAAAACGTTACCCTAGATTTCTCATCTGAAGCTATACGGCAGATGACAATGAATAACCTCTTTAAAATTCTGAGGAGGAAAAAGGCAACATACAACAGAATAACTAGCAAAATTATCTTTGGAAAACTGGGTCAAAACAGTCTTTTTCAAGTAAACAGAAAGTGAGAAAACACACCACTGACAAACCTGCACTAGAAGACATGGTAATGGAAATTTCTTCAGCCAGAGAGAAATGATACACACGTGAATTAAGTGTCCAATGGTAAATATGCAAATAAGACTTTTATTTTTAACATTCTTTTAAAACTGTTTAAGGCAAAAATAACAATAGTTATTATGCGATTCACCCAATATGTGCAAGTAAAATGAACGACAACAGCAGCACAGGAAACAGAAGGGGAAAAAGGAAATCGAGTATTTTTTTCACATCCCTTTCCAAGTGCACATGAAACTTCACGAAGATCACAAAATTCTGAATCACAAAATAAGAATAACAAAAACCCTTAAATACAGACGATGTTCTCTGACAAAAACAGAAATTAGAATAACAGAAAGTTGAGAAGAAAATCCTCCAAATGTGTGGAAATTAACAATACACCTGTAAGTAACTGAAGGGTTAAAGAAGGAATCACAGGGATCAGCCCACAACACATACTTTTCGCCCCAGGTTAGAGGCAGGGGTGGGCAAACTACAACCCTCAGGCCAAATCCTGCCTGAATCCTGTTTTTGTAAATAAAATTTTACTGGAATGCAGCCAGACTCATTTTCTTACAAGCTGCTTATGACTGCTTTCCCACTACAAGCAGAGCTGAGCTGTGGCGGCAGGGACCGTATGGTCTACGAGGCTTTAATATTTACTGAGTTGTTACAGGAAGTACATCAGTTTACTCATCTCAGATTTAAAGCACGGATTCTGGTACCAGACTGTCTAGGTTTGAACATCGGCTCCATCTCTCACTAATTCGATTGCTTGCAGCAGTTATGCAGTCTCTCTGAACCTCAGCTTCCTCACCTATTAAGTGGGAATAATAAAAATGTTTCACAGGGTTACTATGAGAATGAACATATATACATATAAAAAATATATGGTTAATGTTATATAAATGTTTGCTATCATCATTGCTGTTAATAACTAGCTTTAAGAACCTATGCCCTCTACCTGTCTGAATGAGAAATGCCATCTAATACCCAGTTAGAAACAGATTCTGCAAAGTAGAATTACTATTCTGCCCTCAAATGGGCAGGATGAATGGCTCCCATAAAAAAGATACAGTATATAGTTCGCTATGGCTCTCCATCAGATCATGCTGGCAGAAAGACCAAGGGAACAAAAGGAGAGAATGTACTTTTCCTGAGAGTCTCGGGAATTACAAGGTATCAGTAAATATCTAGCTAAAAGAAACCTACCTACTGTGTAGAGATTAAAATTTCACAAAACAAGTATAAAGTGAGGAATAGTCAGAGGGGCACTGTCCTTTCTACTGATGCTTCTTTGACTTGGCGCTTCATACACACACACAAACCACAATGAGCCAAAAGCTTCAAAACTCCATGTATCTCCATAGAGCCTCGAAACATCAGCTCTGTATCGATGATAAAAAAAAAAGAGAGAGAGAGAGAGAGAGAGAGATGGAGAGAGAGAGAGAGAGAGATATCTGGGAGCATTTCCTCTGTAGCCCTAATAACCCTAACATGGCCAAAATCAGCCTCCCTGAGTATGGGTTAAGCAACAGCAGGGAGGATGAGGTAGGAAAAACCAAGCCAATATTGCTTTCTCTCCTAGATTTCTATCATTTTTTACTGTATCATGTTTTCTCACATTTATTTACCCAGCCTGGCTAGGTGAAGAAGAAGATAAAGTTTTCTAGTAAAAGTAACGCTAATCATATCTTGGAAGATAGAGGAAGAGTTGGGTGGAAAAGTCAGAGAAAAGTGCCTTTCGGACCAAAGGACACCAAGATTAGAGAGATCATGGTGCCTTCAGGAAAAAGCCTAACTCAGAACGGCTGAGGGGAGGAAGGCCAACTGGAAAGTGGCCAGAGACAAGGCTGGAGAAACAGGCCAAAGTTGGAGAAAGGGTAAACTTTGCCTTTTAACAGAGTTGGAATCAAGAGAGATTCAGTTTTAAGCGTATAATATACAGTGTATTTGTTTGACATTAGGCGGGGGTGGGAGGCGGTGTCTGTAGTTGAAGAGAGAAGCTGGGGCCACTGTTCACCAACACGAACATCAAAGTCGTGGCTCCAGATGATCACGTAGAGAGAATACATAAGAAGAAAAGAAGGCCACAGATTCCTCAAGAACCCTGATATTTAAGAAGTAGACAGAAGGAAAGGCACCTTTAAAGATAATTAAGAAGCAAAAGTCGGAAAGGGAGAAGGAAAACCAGATAAGGAAGCCTCTACCCAGCTTCTCGAATTCCTCCCTGATCCAAACAAAATCTTGTGTCCATTAACTGAACTGGATTTATTAAAACGTTCTAGCACACTAAATGCTCAAGTAAGAAAAATATTCTAATAGACACAGCTAGACACCTCCCATGAGTTCCTGCAACTGTGAACCATATTCAAATAACAAACAATTATACTTAAAAGAAATTCATATGTGGGTTCTTGCGATCTCAGTATTCATTACAAAGAACTAATTATCATCATGTTACAAAGTAAAATAAATTTTGCAAAAGATGCAGGACTTAATACTGGTAAAATCATACATAAAACCATTAGAAATTAGGATCCGGCAGAGAAATAGAAAAAACTCAAGAATAATACCATAGGCACTTGAGATATGTCAAGATATCAAGAGACTGCTAAAAGGCACTTGGAAAAAAAAACAGTAAGACTCCCCTACTATTTTTGCAAAAATTACTCTCTTGATAATCATGTGCCAAAAGTCAAAGGTAAACTAAAGCATTTTATTTTGCTTGGTATAATTGAGAAAATTAGGTTAAAAACTAACACTTTATTCTTAGTTCATTCTGTAAATCACCAGAGCTGTAACTACAGCTTAGATTTTGTTCAACGTAAGAAATGCTTTTATAGTGTATTGTTGTATTTTCAAGATAAAGTATCAAATTTCCCTTCCTCCCACTTAGAAATTTTAGTCCCTGTTTGATGTGCATTTATAGAAACAGATTTTTCAGGCCCTAATTATTCTCAATAAGGCAGACTTCTGGTGTCAGACTGGATATTCAGTCCATTTAGAAGAAAGCCTCTGGGAAAATAATATTCAGCATTACTATTAACAGGGAAATCCATTCATTGGATAAATCTTCATAGAGCACTGTTATAAAATGCAAAAATCATACAATATTTCCTAGTTGACAGCTCATAAACAGTTCAGATATTAGTGAATTCACAGATATGTTCTCAAATTTTTTTTTAACTAAGGCATTTTCTCATTAATATAATTTCGGAGATACTCAATCTTCAGTTGGTAGCAGTTCCTTATAAGCTTTAACTGTACTTAAGATGCATGAATTCCTTCTGAAATATAAATAACTACCTCCTAAGTTCCATGTTTGGGAGGCAGGAGAGCATTGTGGTTAAAAACACGAGCTTTGGAGTGTGACTGACCTGGGTTTCCGCTCTGGCTCCATTTACTAGCTGTGTAACCTGGGGCAAGTTATTTAACCTCTCTAAGTCTCAGTTTCTTTATCTGTAAAATAGAGATAATAATAGTATCTACTTCATAGGGTAGCTGAGGATTAAATAAGATAATGCAGGCTCAGCGCAATGCCTGGCACTCAGTATGTGCTCAGGAACTTTTAGCTATTATGTTTTTTATAAGCTTAAACTTTTAAGTAACACATTCTCATGAAGATCTGTGATAAAAAAAAAAAAAAACATGTTCCCAAGGCTTTTCTTATAAGTTCTATAAAATAAGCAAAATTAAAGGCTTTCAACTAGGAGAAGCTATGGGCATGACTTCTCCTTATATATATAAAAGAAATTCCTCAGCAATGCAACACATAACATTTAGAAAGAACAATTTCAATATTAAGAAGAGAGCATCTATGTTTAAAGTATACAGATACTTAGAGTTAATACATCATGGACTTTGTAACACCTTTGGTAAATGATTTAAAAAAAACAACCCATGTAGGTTTGTTTCATAAAATTTAATCTCCCATGAGATAGGTAAAGAGAAATTCTCTTCCTTTTAAAAAAGAAAATAAAATTGATATGAGAACAGTAAGGGGCTTGAAAAATAGCAAAACAGGACATGAATTAAGGTTCTATAATTGCCAATCGCTGCTACAATAGTAATATCAAACCTAGAAGCATTTTTCCCCAAATGAAAGGTTCCAGTTAAGTTTTAAAGATCTCTTAACAGACTCTTAACAGAAAGTCATACTAATCTATGCTACTTAAAGAAGCTATTCCTTAGAGTTATAAATATCTGTCATTCTCAAGGGAATAAAACACAATGTGATCTGTTTTTATAAAATTTCAAGCTATAAAATTAATCTTATGAATTGAAAAGCAGGTAACTAAAATCTTTCTAAAAGTTAAGATGATTTATAAAGTCAAATTTTAACATAAAACTGTTAAAGGTTACAAATTAACCACACCTGCAAAATTCAACTCCTTACCTCTTCTTAAATATGTATTAGGTATAACAAGTTCCATAAAAACACCACAAAAAAGTTCCTGGCATGTTTAGTTTTTTAAAATAATCATTTACTAGAAGTAGAAAATAATTTGGGAACTGATAATTATATTGTTTTCAACTTTGCTTTTGTATAAAAATTGCTCTTATTACAAGAATCACCTCCTTATTTTCAATTAAAAAAACGTAACTTTAACAGAAACCTTTAAAATAACTGAAAATTAAAATGTATACAGCTCTACTTAGAGACACTTAGTTTTCCTAAGATGTTTTCCTAAGATGTCTCCCATCTGTCTTATCAACATACAAGACCTGGAAGTGTTTTATGTAAAATTTTCTAGGACACCTAGGTAATACTCTACTGAATCAGAATTTCTTTGGGTTTTATAATAGTATTAATTCTAGGGGCGCCTGGGTGGCTCAGTCGGTTAAGCAGCTGACTTCGGCTCAGGTCATGATCTCGCGGTCTGTGAGTTCGAGCCACACGTCGGGCTCTGTGCTGATAGCTCAGAGCCTAGAGCCTGCTTCGGATTCTGTGTCTCCCTCTCTGCCCTTCTCCTGCTCACGCTCTGTCTCTATGTCTCAAAAATAAATAAATGTTAAAAAAATTTTTTCAAAAAAAAATAGTATTAATTCTATTAAAAAGTTCATGATATGTGAAATAAAGACTCCTTATTGTTCTTATTTTTCTTACATTCATCAACTATCCACCAAATGTACCTCTGCCCTTAAACAAACAGGTACTTTTCATCAATTGCTTTCCAATTTAATATTTATAGATTTATAATCATTTCTTATAGTACACATTTTTAAGATGCAGTTTAGAAAAAGAGAGAAAAAAATCACATACCTGCCCATCTAAGTCGAATGCTAAACAAGCTATACCATGTGTATGAGCATCCTTTAGAATTGATATGGTCTGCACAGTATATGAATCCCAAACACAGATATAAGGCTCTTTCCCAACTTGTCCTGTTGCTACCAATACTCGTTCAGGATGCAATGCAAGGCTGCAAAATAAATAAACAAATAAACTGACTTAAAACTGTTTATAGAGCTTTTATAGTATTTGATAAATGTAAACTTTATATATACAAATGCAAAATTTAGACTTTATCCATTTAAAACAATTTGGATTTAAAATAACTTCTAGGGGCGCCGGGGTGGCTCAGTCGGTTAAGTGTCCAACTTTGGCTCAGGTCATGATCTCGCAGTTTGTGAATTCGAGCCCTGTTTCAGGCTCTGTGCTGACAGCTCAGAGCCTGGAGCCTGCTTCTGATTCTGTGTCTCTCTCTCTCTCTCTGCCCCTCCTCTGCTTGTGCTCTGTTTCTCTCTCTCAAAAATAAATAAATATTAAAAAAAAGTTTTTAACAAAATAACTTCTATAAAAATCCATACTGAGTTATTACTTGACTAGTGTATGTATGTGATGAACAGATGATGGACTTCATAATCTCTGTAACATGGAATAATGTGTGTAAACTTTGCAAGAAAAGAATTCTCACGATGGATCAACGGCACCACAGCAACAAATTAGTAGCAGCCTTTCCACATGCCATTTTCTCATTTGGTATTCATCTGTTTTTAAGCCCTCTCTCCTATTTTACTCTTTCATTACATGACATTAGACAAAATCTTAGTGTACAAAAATAGCACTTAGCAGCATTCCTATGGTAATAAATTACAAACCCCATTTTTAGTTGAAGTAAAATTGGTATATAACATAAATTTTAGGTATACAACATTTTAATTAAATATCTGTATTCGCCTCAAAGTAATCACCTCCAAAAGTCTAGTTATCATTATCACCATACATTTGACTCCCTTCACCCAGTTCACCCACCCCTCAATCACCTACCCTTCTAGTAACCACCAATCTGTTTTTTGTGTCTCTGAGTTTGTTTTTATGTGTTCTGTTTTTTTTTTTTAGATTCCACGTATGAGTGAAGTCATACTATTTTTGAGTTTCTCCTTCTGACTTAGTTCACTTAATACCCTCAACGTCTGTCCATGTTGTCAACATCTGATTTCATTCTTTTTTATGACTGAGTAGTATTCTGTAGTGTCTATATACCACACCTTCTTTATCCATTCATCCAACGCTACTGTACACATACATGGGGCAATCTACAAACAGAGGTGCCTCCTCACCGCAGCAGGGAAGCAGCCAAGATAGCAGCTAATAAGGAGGTAGACATAGCTCCCTCCCTTACTATGGCTCTGACGCCCCTGGCAGATACCCCTCCACCCACATAAACTGAAAAAGAAAATAAATGGGCTGAGTTTGAAGGGGCCACCCAGACCAAGAAAGGATGGTGGAAACTGCCAGATGGATGCATCTTCGTCCCAGCAACAATGGGAGGGCATCTAGTCAGCGAATACCATCAACTCACCCATCTAGGAAACACTGCATTAGAGGCCCTCTTCAAAAAACAACATTACATCAGTCTGTTGCCTGCGTTGTGTCAGACAATATGTGTGACTTGTGCCAAGAATAATGCCCCAATCCGTGTCGCGACCCCCACCAGGAGTTCAAAGAACAGGAGCTACTCCCTTTGAGCTCCCTATTCCCCTGAAATAGACTTCACAGATGTCCAGCCAAGCTGAGGACTTAAATCCCTCCTGGTGACAGTCTGTACATACTCTGGATGGGTTGAAACCTTCCCAACCAGGACAGAACAGAGCCGGGAAGTAGCTAACGTCCTCCTGGAAGAAACTGTCCCCCAGTTCGGCTTACTGGCCACAATCCACAGCGATAATGGGACTGCGTTCACAGCAGACCTTATACAAACTTTAACCAACTCCTCCAACATCACTTGGAAGCTTCACACTGCTTCAAAGCTCAGGGAAAGTAGAAAGGATGAACTGCACCAGAACCATAGCCAAGTTCTGTCAGGAAACAGACCTCCCATTGCCAGACCTGTTGCCCCTGGTACTCCTGCATGTCCAGGAACTCAAGGTTTCTCCCCTCTTGGACTAATACATGGGAGGCCCCCTCCATGTCTAGGGAGCCTTCCAGGAATCTACACCAAATAGAGGATAAGGGAATAAGAGAACAACTTCAAGCTTTAGGGGCCACCCTAAATGAGTTACAAGGATACACCGTAGAGAAGCCCCAATCTCTTTAGGATCCCCTGTACACCCCTTCTCATCAGGGGACTCAGTCTGGGTCAAAGATTAGAAAAAAGACCCTCTCAAACCACAGTGGACTGGGCCTCAAACCGTTATTCTGACCACCCTTACTGCCCTCGAGGTCACAGACACCACTCCATGAGTCCACTGCTCCAGAGTCAAAAGGGCCAATCCTGAGGAGCCCCAGACTTGGAAGACTGACTCAAGTTCGACAAACCCACTCAAAACGACCTTCCGGAGAGTCCTAGGTTCTTAGGATCTTTAGCCCTGCTCCAGCCACACCCCAGAAGCTGGCTGGTCTACACACGGCAGAGGTTTGAGGAATCGCTGGTCCAATAAAATAAATACTGTCCTTACTCCTTGTCATTGAATTGACAGAGGCTGCCCCAGAAAGCTGGGGAAACAGTGAGAGGTTCCTGTTCACACTCACCTTTCTCTTATGGGTAGGATGTTTTGTTGGTGCCTTGCGTGCCAAATTACTGAGTGGCCAACTCCCTAATGTCCTTGCAGAGCCAAGTAAGTTCCCTAGCAAGAGCTGCCCTCCAGGACAGATGAGCGCTTGACCTCCTCACTGCCGAGAAAGGGAGGGGCACCTGCATCTTCCTCTGAGAAGAATGCTGTTATTTTATAAACCAGTCAGGAATTGTCACATCCAAAGTTGGGGAACTAAGGGAAAGGACCAGCCCATAATAAATAAAGATGATGCCCTCTGATACAGCCTAGATCTGTTTAAAGGGGCATCAAAGCGGGGGAATGATAGGGAAATTCCAGTCCCTGCCCGAAGACTCCCCTTCCGGGTTCTTTTTCCTACCCCAGATGCACCAAATTATTACTAATGGAAGTAGTCCCTCCTTGTCTACTGTCTATAAAACACTATGTAGAATTGGTATTATTCCCTCTTTAAACGTTTAGCAGAATTGCCAGTGAAACCATTTGTACCTAGAATTTTCTTTTCTGAAATGTTTCAAGCTACAAATCCAATTACATTAATAGACTAGGGTTATTCATGATATCTGTTTCTTCTTGGTAAGTTATGATAGCTTGTATCTTTCAAAGGAAGATACCGCTTATTCACAGGAATAAGGAATAAGATACGATTTATTCAAAAGAATTGTCCATTTTTCTAAGTTGCTAAATATCTCTATGCATAGTTGTTCATAGTATTCCCTTAATATCCTTTTAATGCCTTTAGGTCTGCAGTGATAGCTTGATGAATTCTGGCAATTTCTGTCTTCTCCTTTTTGTCCCTGGAAGTATAGCTGGAAATTTAACAATTTAATCAACCTTTTCATAAGACTAACTTTGGGTTTGATTTTTCCCTACTGTTTTGCTGTTTTAATTGATTTCTGCTCTTTATTATTTCCTTCTGTCTGCCTTTCAGTTTAGTTTGTTTTTCTTTTTCTAGTTCTTAAGGTGGACTCTCAGATTACTGATCAGCAAATCTTTTTTTCAAATATATGCATTTAACACTATAAATTTCTCTTGAAACAATGTTGTACCTGATTTTCACATATTTTGATACATTGTTTTCATTTCCCTGTTCTCTTTAATGATTTTTTATTTTTATTTCAATGTGTTCAGAGAACATATTTTGTATGATTCTTTTAAGTTTGTTGAGGTTTGTTTTATAGGATATGACTATATTGTTGGTAAATGTTCCAATGGCACATGAAAAAAAAAAACGTGCATTTTGTCATTATTGACTCATGCGGGTCTGCTATGAGGAACATAGTTCTTTACCTCTGACCCACGAATTTCATGTCTTTGCCAACATCTAAGAAACAACAAAAGTCTAACTTATTAGTTTGTGAAAATACATTCCAGACTGTTTCCTATGCTGCCATGACATATTACCAAAAACTGAACTTTTTTTTTATGTCTATTTTTGAAAAAAAGACAGAGTGTGAGTAGGGGAGGGGCAGAGAAAGAAAGGGAGACACTGAATCTGAAGCAGGCTCCAGGCTCTTCAGCCTGGAGAGCAGCCTCATCAGCAGAGCCCGATGCAGGGCTTGAACCCATGACATGAGCTCATGACATGAGCCAAGGTCAGACACTAAACCTACTGAGCCACCCAGACACCCCACAAATTGAGCCTCTTAACCCAACCCAAATTTAATATTTCAAAGATCTGCAGAAATAATTCCATTGATAGCTGGGTTCTCTGCTTAGGGTCTCACAAGGCCAAAATCAAGGTGTCAACACAGCTTCATTCCTTTCTGGAGTCTGTGAGGATGAATCCGCTTCCAAGTTCATTCAAAATGTTGGCTGAATTCAACTCCCGGGTAAAAGGATTGAGGTGTTTGTTTTCTTGCTGGCTGTCAGCTGGGAACTTCAACTTCCCAGAGGCTGCCTGCGTTTTTCATCACATTGCCACCTGCATCTTCGAACCAGCAACGGCACGATTTGTCCCTCAAGCTTGGAATCTTTCTGATTTCTGCTGCATCTCTTCTGATTTCAGCTGGAGAAAGCTATCTGTTTTTAAGGGCACATGTGATTAAATCAGGCCCATGTGGCTAATTCAGGGCACTCTCTTAAGGTCCATACCTTAAGTGTATCTTCAAACTCACTTTTGGCACTTAACAACATATTCACAAATTCCAAGGATTAGGGACTGGATATCTTTTGGAGGGTAGGGGTGGACACAACCTGTCTATCATACATACAGATATTGAGCTCACCAGGGAATTCTTTACTTTCATTTTTATATTTTTCATTTCAAAATGAGGCGGGAACGTGGGGCAAAGCTGAGGGCAAAGTGCAAGCTAACAGCACTCCCCCTCCCCCCAGGGACCTGTATATTCTTTGGACACTCGGGCTACCCCCAAACAGGAAAGGAATAAAGACAAATAAGAGTCTCCACCAGTTTACCAGAAAAAGGCAATCCCGTCAAAGTCCTAAAGTTCAGGAACTCCCTACTATCTTCATGTTAATGCTTTGCTAGAGGGAAAACAACCTTAGCTTGACAATAGCTATGCCTCCAGGAAGTCTTCAGCATGTGAAAGTCTCTTTGGAAACTCCCCCTTGACTTTATCTCCTATCTGCCCCCTCCGTAAAAAGGCCACCTCCCACACTTACAGGGCAGCTCTTGCTGCCCACGGGTCCTGTCTCTGTGCTTTAATAAAATCACCTTTTTGCACCAAAGACTCTCAAGAATTCTTTCTTGGTCATTGTCTCCAGACCCCCCACCACCCCAAAACTTCATCAAAAATATTCCGTTTTTCTACAGCTTCTACTTCTTTGCTGAGAACTTATAACATTTCATTTGTTTCAAGAGCATTCCCCTTTACTTCACAGCGTATGGTTATAACAACTGCTTTGAATTCTTTGATAATTCCAACATTTACATCATTGTGGGGCTGATAACTATTGTCTTTTATAAGTTAAGATTTTCCTAATATTTTGGGTGATAATTTTGGATTATATCCTGGACATTTGGAATACTGTGTTATAAACTCTGGGCCCTGTTAAAATCCTCTAGAGAATGTTGATGTTTGTCTGTTTGTTGTGTTTTGCCAGGCAAGCAATCCAGTTAGGTTCAGGGCACATGTCCCAGGTCTCCTTCTATGGTTCCAATGTTAGTTTAATTTTTAAAGTCTTTGTAGTATTACCACATGTACACACCACAGGGGCCAATTTGAAAGCAGGATGATTATAGTTTAGTTCTCAAAACCTTTGCTTTGCTGTTTTAATTAGTTCCAACCGTATGCAGCGTAAGAGTGAGTCTAGGACATCAAATGTAACTTTATAAGCTCCCCCTCTTGAGTTCCCTGCTCTCCATAAACTCCTCCTATTTTCAGTCTCCCAGGGGCTCTACTTCATGGTACTATGACTAGAAAGTCCAGAGCATGGGCCTCTGCACACTGTCATGCACTTCCTACAATTGGGTCTGACTCTGGGCAAAAAGCATTTGGCCTATTTTTTAATTGGTTTGTTATCCTATTTACTGCTTTGTCGGAGTTCTTGATATATTGTGGATACGATTCTTTCTTCAAACATATGTTTTATAACTGTGTTTCCCAGTTTGTGGGCTGTCTTCACTTTCTTAATGGTATTTTTTAAGTAGCAAAAGATTTTAAATAAAATTTTTTTTGTTAATGTTTATTTATTTTTGAGACACAGAGACAGAGCATGAGCAGGGTAGGAGCAGAGACAGAGGGAGATACAGAATTCAAAGCAGGCTGCAGGCTCCAAGCTGTCTGCACAGAGACAAGGGGCTTGAACCCACAAACTGAGAGATCATGACCCAAGCTGAAGTCAGATGCCTAACCTGCTGAGCCACCCAAATGGCCCAAAGGATTTTAAATTTTTAAGAAATTTTTTATTTTAGACTGACTTTAGATTCATAAAAAAGTTGCAAAAATAAGTATAAATAGTTCTCTTATATCCCTTACCCCACTGCCCTAATATAGATATGATATAACCTCGGTACAATAAGAGGAAATTAACATTAATACTATATTCCTCTCTAACCTACTTATTCAAAATTCACCAGTTTTCTCACTGAAGTTTTTTTCTGTTTCAAGATCCTATCTGGGATAGGAGAGTTGCATTTAGGTATTTCTCATTGGCAACCTCCATCTCTGTAACAGTTCCTTTGATTTTCCTGGTCTTTCATGATGGTATAATTTTGAAAGCTTTTTTTTTTTTAATGTTTATTTATTTTGAGAGAGAGGGAGAACGCATGTGAGTGGGAGCAAGAGGGGGAGGGGGAGGGGAAGAGACAGAGACAGAGACAGAGACAGAAAGAGAGAATCTCGAGCCGGCTCCATGCTGTCAGCACAGAGCCCAGCCTGAAGCTCCATCCCATGAACAGTGAGATCATGACCTGAGCAGAAACCAAGAGCTGGACACTCAACTGACTGAGCTACCCAAGCACCCCTCTTTTAAAAAAATGTTTAGAGAGAGAGAGTGTGTGAATATGATGCTATACTTTTGAAGAGTAGTAATCACTTATTTTGTAAAATGCCCCTCAATTTAGATTTGTAACATGTTTTCCCATAATTGGAGTGAGATGCATTTTTGGCAAGTATACCACAAAAATTATATTTGTTCTTCTTAGTTCATCATATCAAGGATGTCAATATGTATTATTACTGACGATGTTTACCTCCATTCCTTAGATAAGCTGGTGCTTGCCAGGTTACTCCACTGTAAAGTTCCTACAAAATTTCTCTTTGTTGTCAATAGGTATTTTAGGGGAAATGCTTTGACCCTACGCAAATCCTGTTTCTCCTCAAACTTTCATTCACTAATTGTAGCATCCATTGCTAGACCTTGCCAGAAACAATGGCTACTGTATTATTTGCTTATGTGACCCTCCTATTTCCTCTTTTATTCTACATTTATTGATTGGAATTCTACATAAGGAAAATTTTTTTAATTTTAATTTTTTATTTGAAAATAGTTGACATACAATGTTACATTAGTTGCAAGTGTACAACATAGCATTTCAACGTCTCTATATGTTATGAGCTCTACTCGCCACAAGGGTAGCTACCATCTGTCACCGTACAACACTATTATAGTATCATTGACTACACTGTGTCTTTTATCCCCATGTCTTATCCATAACTGGAAGCCTGTATCTCTCATTCTCTCTCACCTATTATGCCTACCTCACCTATTACCCAACCGCTTTTCCCTTTGGCAACCATTAGTTTGTTCTATTTTTAGGTCCGATTCTGCTTTCTGTTTGTTCATTGTTTTGTTTTTTTAGATTTCACATGAGTGAAATCACATAGTATTTGTCTTTCTCAGTCTGATTTATTTCAATTAACATAATACCCTATAGAGAGGTGCCTGGGTGGCTCAGTTGGTTAAGTGTCTGGCTCTTGGTTTCAGCTCAGGTCATGACCTCAAGGTTGGTGAGTTCAAGCCCCACACTGGGCTCTGTGCTGACAAGTCAGACCCTGGAGCCTGCTTTCAGATTTCATGTCTCCCTCTCTCTCTCTGCCCCTTCCCTGCTCACGCTTTGACTCTCTCTCTGGCAAAAATAAAAATTAAAAAAAAAAAAAGCATAATACCCTTTAGGTCCAACCATATTTTTGCAAGTGGCAAGATCCTATCCTTTTTTATAACTGAATAATATTTGTGTGTGTGTATGTGTGTGTGTGTGTGTGTGTGTGTGTAAATATACTACATCCTCCTTATCCATTCATCTATTGATGGACACTTAGTTCCATACTGGCTATTGTAAATAATGCTGCAATAAACACAGGGTTTTATATAATTTTTGTTTTCTTTGTGTAAATACCTGCTGCTAGAATTACTAGATCATATGGTATTTCTATTTTTAATTTTTTGAGGAACTGTTTATACTGTTTCCACAGAGGCTATACTAATTTATATTCTCACCAACAGTACACAAGGGTTCCTTTTTCTTCACATCCTCACAAACACTTAAAAAGACAATCTCGTCTCTCTTATTTAAAGTTTATTTAGTTATTTTGAGAGAGTGTACATGCAAGCAGGGTAGAGGCAGAGACAGAAAGGGAAAGAGAGAATTCCAAGCAGGCTCCGCTGTGCTGTCAGCACAGAGCCCAACTTGGGGCTTCATCCCACAAACCACAAGATAATGACCTGAGTAGAAACCAAAGGTCAGCTGCTCAACCTACTGGGCAACCCAGGCACCCCTCTCTCTTATTTATTTAATCCATTGTTTATACATTTGAATTCATGGGTATTTAAGATTTTTTAAAAATGTTTTATTCATTTTTGAGAGGCAGAGAAAGACAGAGTGAACAGGGGAGGGGCAGAGAGAAAAGGAGACAGAGAATCCCAAACAGGTTCTGTGCTGTCAGCACAGACCCCGATGTGGGGCTTGAACCCACAAACCGTGAGATCATGACCTGAGCTGAAATCAAGAGCCTGACACTTAACCAAGTGAACCACCTAGGCACCCCCATGGGTATCTTAATAACAAATTTTTTCTGTAAAGTGACAGTAAATGCATTAAGCTTTGTCTGCCATACAACCTCTGTTACAGCTACTCAACTCTGTGGTTATAATGCCAAATCAGCCATTGACAATATGTAAACCATGCATTCTCATTGGGAGCAATATCACTTCCATGGGGATAAAAATTGGTTCTTGTGGGTGTGAAGGTCTTACTCTTTTTAATGAAGAAAGCACAGATACACATATGGTACATAAAATGATATATGGTATATCTGTGGTAATAAAATTTTGTGATGGGTTGGGGCAATTAAGAAAAAAAAAACTAAAAAGTCCCTAAAAGGGACTATTAAAAAAAAAAGTTGCAAAAACAAATAATCATGTCTGTTTCAATAAAACTTTATTTACAAAAAATAGGTGGCAGGCCACTTTTGGCCCACAGTCAGTCTGCCGTTTGATAATTCTGTTTTATTCTTTGGGTTAAAATTCAATACTATCATTATTTATCTTGTAGCTCAAATTGTTCCATCTTTGACCTTCAGGAGATCCTTCAGGTTGGCTCCCTTATTTCTTCAACAAGCCAACATCTGTTTTGCATTTACCTACTTTGAGGAACCATAATATATTCCAAGCTGACCTAGCATTTTTCCTGCTCCAGTCCTGTAATTAACTACTTCTCTAGGAAGCCTGTTGTTGGAGAATGGTATTTAGAGAACAAGATCTGGGCAGCAGATATGGCCATTGTTATTGGAGTGTTATGCCTTCTAGGCTGCAGACAGAGCTGAGAAGTATATGTATGTGTACTAACCCATGTATACACACATCTATATTCTGTATCTATGAATATATATATCTAACCATGAGTTCATATCGATACCTCTGATTCTAATCCAAAACTACAGGGTTCATTGAGGACTTCTCCCTTCATGTATAACTTCTAAGAGTAAGAAATTAGTCTTTCATAAGCTAAAGTCTATTTACTTATTTAAGCATGACACACACAAGTTGTTTCAGAATTGCTAGCCCTGTGGGAAACAATTTTACTAACTAGATTATAGCATTATCTATAGTTCTTTTTGTTTTTATTCAGTATTCAGGCAAGATACTGCTTTCATAGGCTTTTGGGTTTGTTTTTGGTTAAGTTGCTCTGTGCAAAATTCAGTGATAAAGAGGAAAGAGCTTATAAAACTGTAGGTAGAATTTGTTTTTCTCTTTTTACTTAGTTATTTTACAGTTTTGGTATTCTCTGTTTAAGTAATGGTAAGGCTGGGGCCTTGCATAAAAATTTCCTACTTGTCATTTTGCATTATTTGGGGATGAGATTCTGGATCTTCATACCACTATCTTCAACTACCTAGAAGTCTAAAGTTTTATTTATTTATTTAATTTTAATTTTTATTTTATTTATTTATAATTTTCCTTAAGTTATTCTTTTTATGCCCTATTTCCTATACTTTTTTAATAAAAATTTCATAGTGTTATCTTTGGTATTTAAGATATATTACCTAATTTGACTTACATTTTGTTTATAGTGAAGTTCTTTTTTTTCTCCATGTGGATATTCAGTTATTTTTAATATCATTTCTTGAAAAGACTATCTTTTAAGCATATTTTACATGCTAACAGGAATCAACTAGAAAAATCATCAAAAATACTGATACAGGTGAGCAGGGAGAATCTCTGGAAGCAGGCAAAAAATGGCAGGATCTCATTCACACATGGAGTGATTAATACGAAATAGGAGCTGGATGTACTCCTGATGGGTAGGTAAAATCTGAAAGTTCTGATGGCTCCAATATTCTTTTTTCTTTGAAGTGACGATGTAGATTTATTCTGGAATGTCTACCATAATAACTCCTATTTCTATTTCTACTTCTATTTCTACCAACTAACAACCCCGTAAGTAATTAACCTTAGACTAAAATTAACAATCTTGCATCTTTAACTATCTACATACTAATTTCCAAGTAATCAAATTCATCAGTATTACTAAGCAACTAAGTAACTTCCCTTCCTCACAAAGACTTCTTGCCTGGAGTGTAGCATTAAGAAATAAAGACTCTGTTAATGACAAAACACTGAAAGTGGATTTCTACTCATGGCTGGAAACACTTTCATCTCAGACCAAATAACATAGGAACTGATAGAAATCTGAACTACCTTTTTGTTACTAGAAGCCAATATTGAGATAAAGCTGCCCCAACAAGTGAGTGTGTTTGCCAGCACTGGGCTTAGAGTTGAGCTGGGCACACCATGTAAGCAGATGAAAATACTTCACTATGCTAATGTTCTTTGACCCAGCCTGTGCAGCTGCCTACGAATAGTCTGAACTTCACAGCAAATTCTCCAACTTCAGTATCTTCTGATTAATGTTTTCCCACTAGTTAATGATAGTCAGGACTAGAACCCAGGCTGTCTCCCAATGCGGTGTTCTTTCTCTCCTAGACTATCCTTGTCATGGCTCTGAAAAAGGATGCTGGAAATATACAGCTGCACAGGTGGAAACATGTGAATGCAAGAGCTGTAGGCCTTGAAACTTATTTTGCTGCTATGTTATACCCTGGGCATCTGGATCCTGAGTCCAGGCTGGCCCCATTTTTCTTTTTATTCTTTTTAAAAATTTTTAAGTTTATTTATTTTGAGAGAGAGAGGGACAGAGAGCATGAGTAGGGCAGGGGCAGAAAGAGAGGGAGGAAAAGAATTCCAAGCTGGCTCCACACTGCTAGCACGGGGCCCAACAAGAGGCTCTAACTCACAAACCATGAGCTGAAACCAAGAGTCAGTTTAACCAACTGAGCCACCCAGGTGCCCCTCCAATTTTCTTAATGAGAAAGAAAGCCTGAGTATTTTTCTAGTATTCTTGGAGTAAATATTACAGTTAAGTTGTATTCCATGTATTGCCTAGTATATTGCTGAACATATAATGGAACTCAAAAACACTTGTAGATGAGGCAGCTCAGAAACAGACCCTTATAAACATAATCAACTGGTATTTGACAAAGAAGCAAAAGCAAAACAATGGAAAAAGACAGTCTCTTCAACAAATAATGCTAGAACAAATGGACAACTGCGTGCCAAGAGTGAATCTAACACAGATCTCACATCCTTCACAAAAACTAACTTAAAATGGACAACAGACCTAAATATAAAACATAAAACTATAAAATTCCTAGAAAACAACATAGGAAAATGATACCTAGATGACCTCGGTTATGGTGATGCTTCTTCGATACAACACCAAATACATGTTAGATGAAAGTAATAATTGATAAACTGAACTTCATTAAAATAAAAAACTTTTGCTCTATGAAAGACAATGTCAAGAATATTTGAAGACAAGCCACAGACAGGGAGAAAACATTTGCAAAAGACACATCTAATAAGAACTGTTATTCAAAACATAGAAAGAACTCTTAAAATTCAACAATAATAAAATAAAGAACTCAATTACTAATTAAGCCAAAGACCTTTCTTTTTCCTTAAATTTATTCATTTGAGAGAGAAAGAGCATGCAAGCAGGGGAGTGGTACAGAGAGAGAGAGGGAGAGAGAGAAATCCAAGTAAGCGCCACACTGTCAGTGACGGTAGGCCAAAGACCTTAACAGACCCCTCATCAACGAAGATATACAGACGGCAAATAAGCATATGAAAAGATGCTTCACATCATAGGTCATCAGGGAAAAGCAAATCACAGCAAGACACCACTACATGTCTATTAGAATGGCCAAAATCCAGAATACTGACAATGCCAAATGCTGATGAGGATGAGCAACAAAGACTTTCATACATTGCTGGTGGGAATGCAAAAATGGTACAACTTTGGAAGACAGTTTGCCGTTTTCTTTGGAAGACAGTTTGATGGTTTCTTACAAAACCAAACATATTGTTAACATACAATTCAGCAATTGTGTTCCTTAGTATTTACCCGAAATAGTTAAAAACTTTTGTCTACCCAAACACCTACACATAGATGTTTACAGGAGCTTTATTCATTATTGCCAAAACTTGGAAGATGTCCTTCAGTAGGTAGAGTTCAGTAGTAAATGAACTTGGTATATCCAGACAATGGAATATTTAGCACTAAAAAGAAATGAGCTATCAAGCCATGAAAACACATGGAGGAGACTTAAATGCATATTACTAAGTGACAGAAGTCCATCTGAAAAGGTTACATACTACATGATTCCGACTATATAACATTTTGGAAAAGGCAAAACTATGGAGACGTTACCAGTTGTGGGTGGTAGAGTTAGGGAGTGAACAGGCAGAGCACAGAGGATTTTTACGGTAGTGAAAATACTCTGTATGTTATTATAATGATGGATAAATGTCACTGTACATTCGTCCAAACCCACAGAATATATAACACCAAGAATGAACCCTAAGGTAAACTACGGATTTTGGGTGATTATGATGTGTCAGTGTAGGTTCATCCTTGGTAAAAAGCGTACCCTGCTGGTAAGTGATGTGGATAATGGGGAGGCTATGCATGTGTGGGGCAGGGAGTACATGGGAAATCTGTATCTTCCTCTCAATTCTGATGCAAACCTAAAACTGTTCTAAAAACAAAGACTTTTTAAAAAGGAACATATGTATCTAAAAGGCATAAAAGGAGGGGCGCCTGGCTGGCTCAGTCAGTACAACATGTGACTTGATCTCAGGGTCATGAGTTCAAGCCCCATATTGAGCACAGAGCTTACTAACAAAGCTTAAAAAGAAATATCTAAAACACATATTAGGGGCACCCGGGTGGCTCAGTTAGCTGAGCATCTGATTCTTGATTTCTGCTCAGGTCGTGATCTCACAGTTCGTGGGATCAAGCCCTGCATTGGGCTCTGCACTGACAACGTGGAGTCTGCTTGGGATTCTCTCTCTCTCCCTTTGCCCCATCTCTGCTCGCTCTCTCCCTCTCTAAAAATAAATACACTTTAAAAAAATAATAAAACACAACAGTAATATCTCCAGACTACAAGATATGGAATAAATATTTTTCTACACATTTCAATTTTCTAAAATTGAATTCTATAGTATACATCACTAACTTTAAAAACACAATTAACAAGTCATGGGAGGGGTTCCAAGCCTCTCATACTCCTTATTTTTTTCTTTATTTTGAGAGTGAGAGAAAGTGTGTGTGAGCAGGGGGAGGGGCAAAGGGAGAGAGGCAGAGGGAAGGAGAGGGAGAAAGAGGAAGAATGAGGGAGAGGAAGAGAGAGAATCCCAAGCAGGCTTCACGCTAAGAAGTGAGCTCAACACAGGGCTTGCTCTCACAACCTGTGAGATCATGACCTGAGTCCAAATCAAGAGTCCAACACTTAAACAACAGAGCCACCCAGGTGCCCCTCTCATAATCCTTATTATGTCAACCTCTTTATGGTTACAAATATTACCCTTTGCAAGTGCATGTCATCTGAATCTTAACATCCAGGTTACAGGTAATATTTCTTACCATGCTAGTAGTGCCATCTTCTATAGTGTTTTATGTGCTAAATAACATTGTCCACAGGTTAACTAATAATTAGAAAAATCACACTGCAACCAAGTAATGACTAATCTATAGACTCTGTGGTTAGTCCTCACCTATGTTGCAAGACTCAGAATGGCCTTTCACTTTCCACTCCTGGTTGAGAATTATGCCTTGTACCCTGACCAACCATCTATAAAGATAGGGACACTGAGGTAGTTAGACTTGGTTACATCATCATCTTGTGGCTAATCTAAATAAAATCACGAGCAACATAATGCCAAGCAAAAACTCCTTAAAGGTAATTGCCTGTGGCAATTTTAATTATGCTCCACAGACTGAAATAAATATGTACTGAGAGCTTCCATACCAGAAGCAGTGGTGTCTCCTGACCAAGAAAGTCAGTCTCCCACAGAGTTGAAAAGAGATTCCAATGGATTTGGAGCAGAAAATGGTTGTCCTCTTCACTGTAGGTGAAGTAGGTACGTGATTCACAGGAAGAGCAGGAGCATTTCCTTGACAAGGCAACCGTGCAGTTCAGTTCTTTTAACTGATTTGGGTAATAGGCTATGTACACTTCTCTTGTCAACAATTTAGTTCTGGTTCAGTTAGGTGCTCTCTGTTATGCCATATATTCCATGCTTCTAAGCATCCATGAAAATGACCTCTCTTTTTTGGGCTCCATCAAGATGTTGAAACCATCCATACAATTGTAATGATGCAAACCAGAATTCTCACTTCATATACCATTTGTCTCTCTGCTTTATCCCTATTTTCCCCAGCCTCTGGGTTAAAGTAAAATCAGGTATTCACCCCCCAGTTGTGAAGAACAAGGTAACTTTTAGAGTGAAGTATGAGTTAACAACTCCTACGATCACAGCTTCTTATTTGCCAATCCAACACTGAGCTGCCCATCCCAGAAGAAAAAAAAAATTAAGAATTTTGTGGTATCATGAATTGAGCCTGCCTATAGACTCTAATAAAGCTAGATCCATCTTTTGTCCCATGCCTATCCCCTCATTCTAGTAATTGACCAACACCAAGGAGGTAGTGTTTCTTCCCTATGCTTACTACTTCAGATGGATATGCATGCCATTGTCTTAAGATGGGCACTATATTTCACCTGACCTTTTAACAATCCAATTCACCTTTAAATTACACTGGCCAACAGATGGTAATACTTTAGACAGGAAATTCAGAAGCTATTAAGACCTTTGTTCCCATTCTTGCATTCTTTGGCCAATATGGTGATGCCATGTGCCACTTAGAACAGATACCACAGTAGCCAAAGCAGCTGGTTTATGCTAGTGAGGTGTAGCCCCTTGCCGGTGCTACGCTATCTCAGAACACTGATCCATACTGAGACACAATAGAGAACTTGCTGGCTTTATGGACTGAAGCCAGTCCAACTGCTGTTAGTGGCTGCTTTATGCTTAGGTAATGGCAACATGTGGTCTCAAGCCCTTCGAAACACAGCATCCCAGCTACCCTGCTCTGACTGGACATGCACCTAGTGTGCTATTTGAACTGTCTATGCAAATATATCCACTTTAGAATTTCACAGGGTGGGGATAATCTGTCCTTTTGATGTATTTCTATGCCCTAACAAATATTAACATATTTGGTTTATTTCTGAGTGCAGAGTCTGGCTTCAAAATGGAATTTATTAATGGACAATCTAGGTCTTTCCATGGTCCAAATTACTCAGGCAGACCCACTACAACTGTTCCTTGAGTCTGTTGAAGTCATCATATAGGGCACTAGGCACTTGATCCCATCCAGGAGGCACATAACTTTGCCCATTAAGTGAACCTTCTAGGTCCCCAGTGAGTGAGCATTTTTCTGGACTGATGATGCATGATATCTGCCTTTTAATGTTTTGTGTCCCTGATGATACTGACCAGATCCATCAAAAAAACAGAAAACCATACTGAGGACAGCTTTCTTCTTCTTCTTTTTTTTTTTTTTTTTTTTTGGGTAATCTCCAAACATAGAGATTTATGCTGTCCAGCATGGGAGGACCTTAGGCGAGAGGTCAGGAGTTTTTTGGAACTTTCTTTTTGTTTTTTTGTTTAAATTTTGGTTAACATACAGTGCAATATTAGTTTCAGGAGAATTCAGTGATTTCATCATTTATATACAACACCCAGTGCTCATCACAAGTGCCCTCCTTAATATGAATCACCATCTAGCCCATCTCCCACCCACCTTTCTCCATCAACCCTCTGTTTGTTCTCTATTGTGGTTCTCTAAGGGTTTCTTATGGCTTGTTTCCCTCTCTCCTCTTCCCCTCCATTCCCATTTGTTCATGTTTTCTTTTTTATTTTATTTTATTTTTTTTTAAATTTTTTAACATTTATTTAGTTTTGAGAGACATAGAGACAGAACGTGAGCAGGGGAAGGGCAGAGAGAGGGAGATACAGAAACTGAAGCAGGCTCCAGGCTCTGATGAGGCATCAGCACAGAGCCCGATGTGGGGCTCGAACTCACAGACCACGAGATCATGACCTGAGCTGAAGTCGGCCGCTTAACCAAGTGAGTCACCCAGGCGCCCCTCTTTTTTATTTTAAATGTTTGTTTATTTTTGAGAGACAGAGAGACACAGAGCATGAACAAGGGGTAGAGAGCAAGAGAGATACAGAATCCGAAGCAGGCTCCAGGCTCTGAGCTGTCAGCACAGAGTCTGATGCAGGGCTCGAACCCATGAGCCGTAAGATCATGACCTGAGCCAAAGTTGGACACTTAACCAACTGAGCCACCCGGGTGCTCCTCATCAGTTTTGTTTCTTAAATTGTACATGAGTGAAGTCATATGTTATTCGTCTTTCTCTGATTGACTGATTTCACTTAGCATAATACATTCTAGCTCCATGTCATTGCAAATGGCAAGATTTCATTCTTTCGATGGCTGAGCAATATCCATTATATATATATGTATACCACATCTTCTTATCCATTCATCAGTCGGTGGACTCTTTGGCTCTCTCTATAGTTTGCCTATTGTTGATAATGCTGCTATAAACAATGGGGTGCATGAACCACTTCAAATATGTATTTTTGTATCCTTTCTATAAATACTTAATAGTGCAATTGCTGGATCATAGGGTAGTTCTATCTTTAACTCTCTGAAGAAACGCCACACTATTCTCCAGAGTGTCTGCACCAGTTTGCATTTCTACAGTGTAAGAGGGTTCCCCTTTCTCTGCATCCTCACCAATACCTGCTGTTTCTTGAGCTGTTAATTTTAGTCACTCTAACAGGTGTGAAGTTGTATCTCCTTGTGGTTCTGATTTGTATTTCTCTGATGATGAGTGATGTCGAGAATCTTTTCATGTGTCTGTTGGCCATCTGAATGTCTTTGGAAAATTATCTATTCTGCCCATTTCTTAACTGGGTTATTTGTTTTTTGGGTGTTGAATTTGATAAATTCTTTATAGGTCTTGGATACTAAACCTTTATCCAATGTGTCATTTGCAAATATCTTCTCCTATTCCATAGGTTGCCTTTTGGTTTTGTTGACTGTTTTCTTCTCTGTGCAGAAGCTTTTTATCTTGAGGAAGTCCCAATACTTCATGTTTGCTTTTGTTTCCCTTGCCTTCAGTGATGTGTCTAGTTAAGAAGTTGTTCCAGCCAAGGTCAAAGAGGTTGCTGCCTGTGTTCTCCTCTAGGATTTTGATAATTTCCTTTCTCACATTTAGGTCTTTCATCCATTTTTAATGTATTTTTGTATACGGTGTAAGAAAGTGGTCCATTTTCATTCTTCTGCACATTTCCATCCAGTTTTCCCAACACCATTTACTGAAGAGACTGTCTTTATTCCATTGGATATTCCTTCCTGCTTTGTAAAAGATTAGTTGGACATACATTTGTGGGTCCATTTCTGGGTTCTCTATTTTGTTCCATTGATCTGAGGGTCTGTTTTTGTGCCAGTACCATACTATCTTGATAATTACAGTTTTGTAATACAACCTGAAGTCCAGAATTGTGATGCCTCCAGCTTTGGTTTTCTTTTTTAACATTTCTTTGGCTATTCAGAGTCTTTTCTGGTTCCATGCAAATTTTAGAATTTTTTGTTCTAGCTCTGTGAAGAATACTGGCATTATTTCAATATGAATTGCATTGCGTACTATTGACGTATTAACAATATTTATTCTTCCAATCCATGAGCCTGGAATGTTTTTCCATTTCTTTGTGTCTTCTTCTATTCTTTCATAAGCTTTATTTTTCAGCATACAGATCTTTTATCTCTTTGGTTAAGTTTATTCCTAGGTATTTTAGGGGTTTTGATGCAATTGTAAATGGGATCAATTCCTTGATTTCTCTTTCTGTTGCTTCATTACTGGTGTACAGAAATGCCAGATTTCTGTATATTGAGTTTCTATCCTGTGACTGCTAAATTTGGAGTACAGATCTTTTACCTTTTAGTTAGGTTTATTCGTAGGTATTACTGTTTTTGGCGCAATTTCAAATGGGATCAATTCCTTGATTTCTTTTTCTGCTACTTTGTTATTGGTTTGTTGAAATGCAACAGATTTCTGCAAACTGATTTTATATTCTGTGACTTCGGTGAATTCAAATATTAGTTCTAACAATTTTTTGGTGGAGTCTTTTGGGTTTTCTACAAAGACTATCATGTTATCTCCAAATAGTCAAAGTTTGACTTCTTCCGTGCCGATCTGGATGCCTTCTGTTTCTTTTTGTTATCTGATTGCTGAGGCTAAGACTTCCAGTGCTATGTTAAATAGTAACGGTGAGAAGGAAGAGGTCTGAAGTTTTTAAAGGGATTTCGGTATTTAGTGAATTATCCACATCATTATATAATAAATAATAGTAAGTGAATAAATTTGACCAGGTCTTAAGTTTTTTTCAGGTTGCCTTCCTAGCCCACCAGCTAAACATGGATTACTACTATACATAGTGGTTTCAACTCTGGTTGCATTAGAATTTTCTAGGAAGCTTAAAAACTTAAAACAGAAGCAAACAACAAAGAAACTGTACTTGAGATCTAGCCTAAACAAATTAGATCAGAATTTCCAGGGATGAGACTCAACCATTGGTAGTTTTATTATGTTGGCTTTGTTTTTTGACTGTCCAAGTGATTCTAATATGCAGCCAGGGCTGAGAATCAGAATCTAAAGCAGTGTTTTCAAACTTAAACTACATCAATATCATCTGGACGTGATTAAAATGGATTGCTGAGTCTTACCTGAAGTTTCTGATTAGGTAAGAGTGAAGCCTGAGAATCTGTAGTTCTAACAAGTTCTACAGTTCTAACAAGTGAGGCTAAGGCTGCTGGTTAAAGGACCACACTTTGAAAACCACTGGTATAGAGCATACTTTTCAAATTTTAATATGTTCACATACTACCTGAGAATGTTAAAATACAGAGCCTAGGGGCACCTGGGTGGCTCAATCGGTTAAGCATCCAACTTCAGCTCAGGTCATGATCTCGCAGTTCCTGAGTTCGATCACTGTGCTGGACGGCTCAGAGCCTGGAGCCTGCGTTGGATTCTGTCTCCCTCTCTCTCGACCCCTCCCCCGCTCACACTCTGTCTCGGTCTCTCTCTCTCAAAAATAAACTTAAAATACAGAGTCTAATTCAGTAGGTCTGGGTGGGGTTTGAGATCTGCATTTCTAATGAGCTCCCAGGTGATGCTGAGGCTGATTTGAGGCCCACACCTTTGAGCAGCAAGGAGTTAGAGCTGCCAGTTATGTGCCATTTATCAAGCAAACTAGAAGCTGCTGGGAAAATCCTAAAGAAGGCCAGGTTTTGTATACTAATAATGAAGTAACTCATTCTGACTTCTTCCTGCTTACTCCTGTTCCCCCGAATCACCTGGACATACACAGTCCTAGAAAGTCTTGTGATTACAATGTAATTATTGTAAAATAGCTAATATCTCCACTAAGGTGAAGACTCCTCACCTTACCTGAGATAGCTGATCACTTCCTTCTCCCTGAAATACTCTTTTCATTTGACTTCCATGACCACACACTCTCTTGGTTTCCTCCTGCCTCTCTGGTCACATTTTTTATCAGTTCTTTTTCAAGTTAAACATTTAAATGTTGGAGTGCCACAGGAATCAATCTTTTAGTTCCTTTCTCCATCTATACTTACTCCCTCAGTGATCTCATCCAGGTTCATGGCTTTATTAAGTACCCACATACTGATAACACCTAAATTTATACCAGCCCAGACTTCTTCCCTGAATTACAGACGCATATGTTCAACTGGTCAATTTACAACCCCACTTGACTGTCCATTAGTATCTCATGGAACACTTCTATAACAGAGCTCATGATATTTCTTTTCTCCCAAAACAGAATATTTGCCCTTCCCACAGTCTTTCCCAATTCAGTAATCAGCGTTCCATTCTTTCAGTTGCTTTGGCCAAAAATGTGATGATCATTGACCTTTCTTTTCTTTTTTTTTTTTTTTATTGACCTTTCTTTTCTGTCACAGGTTATATCTGATCCAAATTGTAATTCATCTTGCCTCTACCTTCAGCATCTATCTGACCCTTTCCCACTACCTGCGCTGCTATCACTCTGGTCCAAGCCACCCATATCTCTTGTCTAGATCACTGCAACAGTCTTGTAAGTGGTCTTTCTTCTTCCATCCTACCCCTCTCCCTTAGTCTGTTCTCAACATAGGAGCTAGAGTGACCTTGTTAAACCCTTAAGTCAAATTATGTCACTAATTTGATTAAAGTGTTCCAATAACTCCCAATCTCAAATGAGAAGGCTAAAATAAAATCCTCAGTCCAGAAAGTCCTGTGCAATCTACCCGACCACCATCACTTCATCAGATCTCATTTCTTTTTTTTCTTTAATGTTTCCTTATTTGGGGGGGCGGGCAGGGAGAGAGAGAGAGGGACAGAGGATCTAAAGCAGGCTCTGCGCTTACAGCAGCAAGCCTGATGCTGGGCCGGAACTCATGAACAGTGATCATGACCTGAGCTGAATTTGGATGCTCAACCGACAGAGCCACCCAGGTGCCCCCATCAGACCTCATTTCTTAATGCTACCACCCGAATTCATTGCACTCCAGCACACTAATTTTCTTACTGTTCCCAAAAACCCCTAGGCACTCCATTTCAGGGCTTCTGAACATGATAGTTCCTTTGCCTGAAATGTCCTTCCTTCAAGATACCCACACGTGGGGTGCCTGAGTGGCTTAGTCAGTTAAGCATCCAATTCTTGATTTTGGCTCAGGTCATGATCCCATAGTTTGTGAGATCAAGCCCCAAATTGGGATCTAAGCTGTCAGCTTGGAATTCTCTCTCTCTCTCTCTCTCTCTCTCTCTCTCAAATAAACTTAAAAAAAAAAAAGATACCTACATAACAACACATTCTCTAACTTTCAAGTCTCTACTCAAGGGTTACCTTTACACTCTACAGTGAGGCCTTCCTGGCTAGCCATCTAAACTCTTCCCAACAGTCTCTATTGACTTCTCTTGTTTTTAGCCCTTATACACAATATATTATATACAGTTGGCCCTTTATCATGGATCCACTTATACATTTACTTTCTAAATCAATATGCTACAGTATTGTGAATATATTTTCCCTTAGGATTTTCTTAATAACTTTTTATTTTAGCTGACTTTATTGTAAGAATACAGGATGGGATACCTGCAACATACAGAATATGTATTAATCAACTGTTTATGTTATTGGTAAGACTTCTAGTCAATAGTAGGCTATTAGTTAACTTCTGTGGGTGTCAATTTATATGCAGATTTTCAACTGCATGAGGGAATTGGTGCCCCTAAGGGTCCACTGTGTATATATACTCATATACATATACACACACACTCACCATATTATATACTATATGACATATATTGCACATATACAAGATTATATATTTCTTGGTTATCCTGTATCTTCCTCTGGTAGATATAAATTCCATGAGGATGGAGAATTTCATCTGTTTGGTTACTTGCTGTATCTCTAGAGCTAAGATTAGTTCCTAGTAAGGGGCGTCTGGGTGGTTCAGTCTGTTAAACTTTCAACTGACTTCTCCTCAGATCATGATCCCATCGTTCGTGGGTTCAAGCCCCGAGTCGGGCTCTGTGCTGACAGCTCAGAGCCTGGAGCCTACTTAGGATTCTGTGTCTCCCTCTCTCTCTGCCCCTCCCCTGCTCGCACTCTCTCTCTCTCTCTCTCTCAAAAATAATAAATGAACATAGAAAAAAAAAAAAAGAGAATAGTCCCTGACAGATAACAGGTACTCAATATTTGCTGAAAGAATAAGTAAACCAAGAAATACCTATTTCTACACTAAGACGTGTCTCAAATGCTACTGAAGAAAGTGTCTTAAGAGGTGAGAGAGATCAACTGTGGCAAATGATGATGATAAATCAAAAAAGGTGAGAACAGAGAGCCGGCCACTGAAGGTGGCAACACGGACATCATTGGTGACCTTGACAAGAGCTGCTATGAAGTAGAGAAGATGCAGGACTGAATGAGAGAAAAAGAACTGAAGACAGTGAGTACAAATCCTCTTTCAAATATTCTCTCTTAACATGAGACCACTGCATATGATGTTACCTCTTTCCAGAATGCTATACCTACGTCACTTCTTCTGATGACATTTCCTTCTGTTTTCCTTAAAGACCCAGTTTAGGTATTACATTCACTAGGAAATATCACTGTGAACTACTATGTCCCCATACGAGATTAGAGGTATACCAGTGCTATCACTAGTACACATAGTATCCTAAGTAATTCTTTACTTGACTGTGTCTTTAAACTCTGAATATCTTAAGACAGGACCTTTACACAAAACTAATGCTCAATGAATACAGGTACTCCTGCTTTTTGAAAGTTCATATTATATCACCTCTCTTTTGCAAAAGACCTACATTAGTACCTGTTTTTGCTAACTGAAGGAATCCGAAAAGGAGTTTTGCTTTTACAAAAAAAGTTCAGTGTTTGTTTTACTGCAAGCTATTACACAGCACGTACCCCAACCAGGGAGAGTGGCCCCACCGGGCTCCTTGCCTGGAACTACATTCAGCAGCCTAGCATCAAGCTGCCATAGCTTTGAACTGTGTCTGGGAGCATCTGTGCTTTATCTCAATTTATCTTGTGCATCCATTAGCAAGATGGGCCCTAAGGTATTAGAAAAGCAAAGATAAGTTATTTTTGGGGTTTAGGAATGCACAAAAATTTTTCCATATAAATTAATGGTAACTGCTTCTTCACTTTATGCCATTCTGGCTTATAAAAGGTTTCAGAGGAACATGCTACTTTCAGATAGCATAGGAAACCTGTATTTCTTTGAGGTGTGAAAAGGCCTTGAACGGTAAGTTCTTAATGGTTCTAAGAATTTATTATTCCATGTTTTCCTTAATTTATATCCCAAATATATTTTGTTGATTCCCTGTATATTCAATGAGACATTATAATAGTTATTATAATGCAAACCTAAAAACCTGACTTTTCCCTTAGGTAAACAATAAAGATACATTTAATTTACATTTATGACAACTTGAACTATTATTCCAGATACTTTTTTTATTTTTTTAATATTTATTTTTGAGAGAGAGAGAGCATGAGCAGAGGAGCAGCAGAGAGAGAGGGAGACACAGAAATCAAAAGGGAACTCCACACTCCATGCTGTCAGCACAGAGCCCAATATGGGGCTCAAACTCAAGAACTGTGACATCATGCCCTGAGCCGAAGTCGGACACTCACTGACTGAGCCACCCAGGCGCCCCTAGATAATTTTATCTTTCTCTGAAAACATCTTTTAATGTTATCCCTTAAACTATGCAGTATTTGTAAAACAAATAACCATAAATATTTTTATATTCAGAGACATAACACGAAATCTTACAGAATAGAATTATACAGTCTGTGAAAGTTAAACTCACCAAATTCTAGTAACTTAAACACAGGGACATTTTATGTCCTGTATATATTCTAGTGTATATTCCATATTTATTCTAATATTTTTAGAATTACTGCTTCTAGATACTCCACAGCGCTTAAGAAAATTAGAGTAATAGGTTTAAGGGAGGGTTTATATTCATTTTTCAAACTGCTTATTTGTTAAGACTTCTAGTCATGCATGTGTTAGGATACAGATTGGCAGTTTGCTTCCCAAACAGAATTATCTGGGGCATTTTAAAAAGGTTTCCGGACTTCGACTGTAGAGGATTCTGACTTAGTGCACCTAAGGAAAATTCTAGAAAATTGGCAAAAAGCTCTTTAAATGATTTTAATAACCAGCCAGGTTTGGGAAATATTGCCCATATATCTGAAAACGTAAGTAGACAACAGGTAGATTTGTAGAAATTCCTTCCTGACCTTAAAAGGTTGCATCTTAAGTCCATGTAAACATACAAAAAAACTGATCCACCATAAAATGATCAGACATTCTGAACTGCTTTTCCAACTACAGTTTGACTTGTATTATATTTTTTAATGTTTATTTTGAGACAGAAAGAGAGAGAGAGAGAGAGAGAGTGGGGGTAGAGAGAGGAGAGGAGACAGAATCCCAAGCCCAAGCAGGCTCTGCACTGTCAGCGTCGCCCTGATGTGGGGCTTGATCTCACAAACCCTGAGATCATGACCTGAGCTGAAGTCAAGAATCGGATGCTTAACCGACTCAGCCACTCAGGCACCCTGAATAAATTCAACTTCTATACCATAAATACAGAGCTGTTAAAAACCACTTTTACTAGATTATGGTGAGGCTTGACCAGTTTTTTCTTTTCTTTCTTTCTTTCCTTCCTTCTTTTATTTTCCACTAAACCCATCAGAGTCCACTGCTCAGACACCATTTGGGAGGGAAAGCCTTAAGGCCAGGCTTCTCCTCACTCACCAGGTTCTTATTGGTCACAGCTGGTCAGTTTCCTTTCTCAACACCACCTACCACAAATGAAGAAACTACACCTCTACACCTTACTACACCTCCCATTTCGCCTAAAGAAAAAAAGTCGTACCTAGAAGCAATGAATAATTATCATCATTCTAACCTGCAACCATATAATATGGTATGCTCTTCAAAGTATTTCAGATGCATTATATCATTTAGTCTCATCATCACCTTATGAGATACTTTCATCATGTTTAGGAAAAAACAAAACAAAACAAAAACCTTCAATTCTGTACCTAGAAAATATACAAACAATGGGCACAGGAGGTTCACATGCATAAGAAAATCAGAATCGAGTACCTAAATGCACCAAGCTAACTACAGCCCATCACTGGTCTTCACTGGTGATAAGTGACTTGAAAACTGTCAATAATACTCACTTCAAGAACAAATGTGACCAAAAAAAAGTATTAGGAAGTAACTAGAAAAAGAAATTTTAAAAGTTATTTCATCCTTTAGGAAGACAACAGGGAAAAGTTTCAAAATATAGACCAAGCTATAGATGTGCATCTTGTGCTAAAACTGGTAGTAGTCTAGAATATTTTATAATTATGTTATAATTTAAACCTATAATAAACACTTAACAGCTGGAGAATTTTGTTATCATTATCATTTTAACTTGAGACACAGAAGGGAAAAAAGAAAAAAGAAAAAGTGACCTTAAAATTCCTGTATTATTATTTTTAAAGATTTTATTTTAGGTAATCTCTATACCAGCGTGGGGCTCAAACTCACAACCCTGAAATCAAAAGTCGCATGTTCTTCTGACTGAGCCAGCCAGGTGCCCCTCCTATATTATTTCTGACAGTGAAATGAATTTCCACAGAAATCTGTAGTACTGAAATAAATATAACTAAAGGATAAATTACTAGGGAAGTATAGAGAGAGATACGGCAAAAAGAAGACAACTACAAGCAACAGATAAAATAAGACAAGTCACGTGGCACCACCACTGGCCATACTAGATGTGGAAAGATGGTAAGAGAACTGGTAAGCACACGGCAGGCTGGTCATAATCGGTCTTTACAATTACCATAGCACCTATATTTTCAAAACCTAAGGATAACGATCTACTCATTCTAGAATAATCTTAGCCCCAGACCAAGTCCTAATTGACCAATAAATTCTACATAAGTTTCCACCAAATATGGAAACAAAACATGATAAAAACAGTATTGACTTTTTATTACTACACCTAACATTGCAGGAACGTTGTTGTCCACCATGTATCACATTTATGAGCATTACGTTTTCTGCTATGACATAATTGAAAAGTTATTGGAGTAGTTTCTATACCATTTGAAACACTGAGTTGGAAAAAAAATGAAAAGTTTGAAAATGTGTTTGATCTGTTTCACAAACAAGAATGATCTGTGTCATTACTCTCTGAAGTAAAATTTCCAGAGCCCTTTCACTGATGTTTCAGTTATAAGCTTCGTACTGTATTAAATATATGCCACCAATTTCAAGATACTACATGATTCAGATTTTAGTACCCCACTGCAATTTTTCGGGAAACCTTTCCGTTAGAAATTATTCTAAGGATGAATCATTTGCATAAAATCATAAGCATGCATCCATTTATGGCAAAAATTAGAGTACTCTGTCATTTCGAGATATATTTATATATACGGGCTGTGCGATTGTATATACCAAAAGAAGACAAAAGCGTTATCTTCCTTATAGTTTACAGAAACACAATTATAAAACCTCAAGCAGCGTGACATATAATAAAGCTTTAATTGCTGCTGGAAGATTAAACAAAACATAATCCACCCCCATGAAACAAACCATAGCTAGTTTCAGAAGGCCTTAGTACCATCCCACTCTCAACTACCAAGGAGTAAAAAAAACAGAGGTGCACCATGAGAAGACCTCAAAATCCTTCACACCCAGCCCACCTACTGAATTCAACCCAACAGACTATCCGGAAGAGGGCTTCCGTAAAGCTACTCTCCCCGGTACTGAGAGAGATCTAACACAAGAAAAAAGAAAGTGGAAACTATTAGGGAACACGACAAAGAACTGAGTGGGGTAAATTCTACTCTTGGGTTGAATCACAACCAAGGAACAAAAATACCATCTCAGTCCCCTGTTCCATAATCTGTTTCTGCCCTCCTTACCTTTACTTCATCTTGCTCTACCTTTAAGCCCCCTTCCCTTCCCCCCCCCTTACAAAACACCTCCGAACAGAGACCCAAATTAGCAGTAGGACTCTGTTATTTACAGAACTCGAGTACCAGAGCATCTTGCCCCCCCAACACCAAATCAAGATACAGGGTTTGAAACGCCCAATTCAAACCCTGTGGAACATAAAGAAGGGAGTATAACTGAGTAACCAAGTCAAATCACAGAATCTCTTAAACACCAAGCAGCAGCCCACAAACACATTCTCACAATGTTTTCAAAGGTATTCTCCTTCTGTCAAGGACAAAAATGCTGTGCTTGAAGCATCACCCATGGCCTAGAGGAATTTCTGCAGCTTTTAAGTTTATCTGTCCGAAAAGTCGTGCTGAGAACACTGACTGGAAATTACATTTCAAGTATACCGCTCACTAAAATGTAAACAAGCATTGATAACAATTTTAAAATAAGGCCTAAAGAAGAATTAAAATGCAAAAAAAGAAAAAAGTGATTTAAATAAAACCCACTAAATTTATTTAGGAGCACTTTAGAGGAAACAAGAGAATTGGAAATCAGTGGAATCATTTTCAGCTGCTACTTCAGAAACCCTACCAAAGTGCCCTTAGGTGTGCAGATTTTTGATTTCCAACGAATCACCTGAAGGCTGCCAGGGTTGCTCTTCTACCTGATAACAGCAGGCAGTGAAACCCGAACTAATTATTATGGCCACGAGGTGAATGCCCTCCAGGACGCTACCTGGGCGCGCTTCCCAGGACCCACATTTTAGAGCCTACAGCTTGCCTTAATCAGTTTCCTATTAGGCAAAGGATTTCTCCCTGGCGCTTTAAGAACTCGTTTAATAAGAAATCTCTGACGGAATTTAAAGGCATAAACCGCTACCAAAATAACCTTTCTGCAGTTTTCGTATATTTGGAGGAGGGAGAACGGCACAAAGCCGTTAAAACCGAACGCCCCGGGTCTCCGCACCGACGCAAGGGAGACTCTAGAACACCGAGACAGGGGAAAGGCGTTCGCCGAGTGTCACCAGGGTGGATCCGGGACAAGACACTGGCGGGTTTCCGTCCGGGGCGATGCTCCCTGCAGCAGCGGGTCACCGCACCCAGAATGATGCGCAAGTGCCCACTCCGCGAGCGGTTCGCACCGGCGACGGCCGCCCCCGGCCCCCGTACCTGATGATGTCGTCGCTGTGGCCCCGGTAGAACTTCTGCCGGTGCTCCCGCGGGCTGTACACCACGCCGACGCCGGCCACGAAGTACACGATCTCCTTGGCCGCCGTGTAGTAGAGGTTGTTGCGGCACTGGTGGCCCCGGTAGCCGTACACCCACTCGAGCCGCAGGTGGCAGTTCGGGGCGCTCCGGGCCGCCATGTCGGGGCGCCCACCCCGCCGCTCCGGCTCGGGCCCGCGGCAGCGGCAGGCGGCCGCGGCCCGGCCAAGAAAGCCCTCCCGCTGGCGGCCGGGACTTCCCGCCTGCCGCACGTCCTCTAAGCCGCGCCGGGCAGGTGCATGTCGCTCCTTCTAGCCGCCGCCGCCGCCGCCGCCTCAACCCACGGGCGGGAGGAGAATCCTCGCCTCGCGGAACATGCTGAGGGCCGCGGGCGCCGCCGGCCGTCAAGTGGGATGCCTCGCGCCCTTCTCCCGCCTCAGCTCGGCTAGTCTCCGCAGCCCGCAGCGCTCAGGCTGTGAGCGGAGCCGAGCGAGGTTCCGCCCCCCGCCTTCACTCCTCAGCCGCCGCCCGCGCAGCCGGCTCTCCGCCTGGGTCACCTGCGGCGTTCGCGCCCGGCCGCGGCCTCGTTCCCCAGCCCGGCGGGCCCGCGCCGCGCGCCCCCGAGCCGAGAAAAGCGGCGGCGCGGCCTCGCGTGGCCCCGCCCCCCGCCGCCGTCCCCGCCGTCGCCGCCCGCTCCCGTTTCGCCCCGCCCTTCCCAGCGGGGGACCGTAAGGGCACCGCTAGCTCCTGGGGATCTCAGCCGGGTCGCTCTTCCCCAGCGACTATCACGCGACTCCAGGCCCGGCCGAGCGTCCTCAGCTGCCTTCGCGCGCTGAGCCCTTGCGAAGCCGCCTACACCCCGAGTGGACCGTCGGCGACCCTCCGCCTCCTGCTACTGGGAGTAGGGGAAGCGTCTGTCTGTCCCGACCAGGGCTATGTCTTTGCCTGGGAGAATCAACCCCGGGATTCTAATCTCATTTTTTCCCTGATACTTCGCGTGTGTGTGTTTCTTATTGCTTCATGCTGGTCACTATACCAGACATTAGAGATAAAACCTGACTTTCTAAGTGTACATTTTCTTATTTGCGCAGGTGACCTTAAAACTGTTTTAGATCATAAAATGACGCACTAGGTCCAATTTCTTAATAAATAGCTACGGTACCTGAATTGATTTTTTAATTCCTATTTTGCATACCAATAAACTGGTGATATTTCTTGCATTGTAGCAATGGTGAAGTAAGATAGCTTAAGTATTGTGATCACGAAGAATGTGCTTGAAACAAAAATACTGGAAGCGACAGATAACTCACTACGTCAGTTCCTCTCCTACTCGGTTTTCTAAGTGCCCCCCCCCTTTCTCACAGGATTATAATACTTGTAAAAGTCATTTGAAATCCATACCTTTAGAGGTTTTAAGTGCAGGATGATAGCCACAAGGTTTATAACAAAAAATACTCATACTGATATGAGTCCTCCATGTCTAAAAACTCAGTTTTGGTTTCCCTGTGAAATACCAAAACTTGAAAATCTAGAAACTAGATCAAAAACTAGAATAAACTAGTATCCTTTCAAGAACTGTGTCTGCACAAAGGTGTTCTTTCCTGTAAGGTACCTCTGCCGTGGAATGGATGTTACCCAGTCTCTGCTTCCTTAAAGATGCAAATTACCAACTTGAGACAAGAGATACCTTACCACCTTTTGGTTGTGATTTCTAGTCTACAGGCAGGGAAGGACCATCTCAGAGCAAGGAATATACATAAAGGTCATGAAAAGTAAACTCTGAAGGTTGAACAGATTTGTGAACTCCTCCAGAAAGGTTGGAAGTAAAAATCAAATCCACTGTACTTCATGATATGTACGGGGTAGTGAGGGAGTATGATGCAGAAAAAAACACTAAGGACTTCATAAAGTTTCTGAGCTTGTAGATGTCCTCAAGCTCGTTATTTTTGCTCATCCCAGAGTGATTAGCTATAAAACTTTTGTAACGAAATGGGCCCTTGTCCTAATTTCCAGGACCGACCAAGAATTAAAAGGGGGTGGTAAGCAAGCTTGGGGGAAACGGACCTCGCTTCACAGCTGGTCTTTGACTCAGATAAGAACAATCTCAACAGAAAGAGAAGAGAAATTCGGATTGAGCACCTGCTGGAAAGAAAGGGGAACTCAGGCCTGCGAAGTGACTCTGAAGCCATAAAAAGTCCTGTACAAGGTTCTCTGGACAAAGGCACATACCTTCTCTTTATCACCTGTGTTTGGGGTGGTTTTTTTTTTGCCTTTTTTTTTTTTTTTTGGTCTTTTTCTTAGGAATATATTCAGTGAGTTCCCTGAAAACCCCTGGTGAGAAAAAAGCTTGATTATCTAAATTTAAGCAGTAAACTTAGAAAAGAACAAACTATTTTCTTGCTCTATATTTGTGGTACATTCATTGCTAGTTCCATGTAATTTTTAATGAGATGTAGGATGGTGAAGAATAAGAAATACTTTGTTCTGACTCAGATTTTTCAGTACAATGTCTTATGGATCCCATGTTACATATTTAAATACTCATATTAATAACAGACTTAAATAATTTATTTTTCCATTATCATATTTTCCATAACAATTTTTAATGACCCAAGGGTGGAGTGTGAAGCAAAAACATTCTTAATTAAAGCATCCTCAACTGACAACTGAAGACCAAAAGAGACTGCTGAGGCACAAAGATGGCTAAAAAATGAAACATTCATGGATATTACAGGAAAAAACCTAAACCTGGTTAGTTCATACTCATAACTTTATAGAATCTATTTTCACTAATATCACACCAGAAAGTTCAATCAAGTTTTTATTACTAGATAAGATGCCATCACCAGTAACTTTTGAAAGTACCGCAAATAAGGATGCAAGAGAAAGAACCCCAAAACTCTATACGGCAACAAGTGGCCATTTGTTAAACATTTTAAGTAAAAGTTCCAATACCCTTTGGTAATCTGTATCATGAAACTTGAGTTCCTAGTATGGAGTTTTATATTCCAGACATTTTATATAATTCTAAAATTCAAGTAAACAACAAATTATTTGCTGGCTAATGATTTGAGCTACCCTCAGGTCTACAAAAGAAATATAAAGCAAAATACATAAAATATAGAAGCCAAAATTTATGTTAATTGTAGCTAGCTAATTCAACCGATTTATAAATTATAATAATATTTTAATAAGCTGTACATAAATATATTTCTGTAACTATAACTTTGATTAACCTGTTTTATGTACTGAACCTAACACAGTGCCTGGCACTATAGTAGACATTCCATGCTTACTTGTTGGCCACTAAATATAAAAGAGAACACTTGTGTAGTCACAATAGGATTCTTCTTAGTTTTATCTTGAATAGTTGAAACTTTTGAAAACTTGAACGTTTTTCTGATCCCCTATAGCATATTTGTCAATACTTCTGTGGTTGTACACGACAGAAAACAACTCAAAATGGCTTAAGAAAAAAAAAAAAAAGGGAATTTTAATGCCACATAGGACTGAAACTGGAACTGGCATCAATGCATTTGGACCCTAAGGCTCAAGTGATGTGTTTGGAACCAGGTCATCAGTTCTGTTTTCCTTTGGGTTGACAAGCAAAATAGCTACCAACAGCTCCAATTCTACAACATATTGCCTTAGCAGTCCCTATGGAAAGAGGTTTTTTATTTCAGTTCCCCTAGAAACTCTTAGACTTCAGCCCCACTGGCTCCGATTGGCTGTGTTTAGACACGTGCCCCACCCTCAGATCCATAGAGTAGTGCCAAGTGTGCTAAAACCATAGGAAGGGAGAATGGGAGAGGGTTAATGCTCCCAAGGAAAAATGAAGTGGTTATTGCCAGAATTAGAAGGAATAGAAGCCAGCAATGGCTACCCAGGGTTGACTTGGGTGCTTTAGTATCACCCAACCTCCCATTTATATAACTAAACACACATGCAATCTAAATTTTTGAAAAATAACAGGTGTTTGCTAAATAAATGAATCTTTAAGACAAAACTTTTTCTAACAGACTGCCACCCAAATGCCCTCCTCTAAAAAAATCCTAAATCTAGCCCCAGATGCCAGGCAGACCAAAGCAACAGATGTTGTCCATCAGCAGCCATATTTTCAAATACTTGCTAGATTTCACCTAAAGCCTCTAAAAACTGGTATATAATTCAAGTAAAAGAAGTCTCAAACCAAATTGTCTTCTACACTTGTACACACCTTGCCATCTTCTTTTTTTTAATGTTTATTTTTTCTGAGAGAGAAATAGGGTGGGGTGTGGGCAGAAAGAGAGAGGGAGAAAGAGAATCCCAAGCAGGTCCTGTGCTGTCAGTGCAGAGCCCAGTGCAAGGCTTCATGTCACGGTTTGTGAGATCCATGACCTAAGATCATGACCTAAGCAGAAAACGAGAGTCAGATGCTCAACTGACTGAGCCACCCAGGCGCCATCTTCTTTTTATGTATCAACAATATCGATATTCCTCCAGTTAGGCAGGCTGGAAAGCTAGGCATTTGTCTTTAGTTCCTTGCTGTTTCTCATCTTCCATAGCCCATTACCAACTCTGTTTGACTCTATTTTAGAAGTATTTCTAAAAATATTTCTAAAGGAAGACAAAGAATGTGAAACAGATGTCAGCACAGAGCCCAATGCGGGGCTCAAACTCACCAACCGTGAGATTAGTTGAAGTCGGACGCTTACCTGACCGAGTCACCCAGGCGCTCCAATTTAGTTTCTTAAGACTTGAAATATCCTTATCCTTTGACTCACTAATTTCTCAGCTAGCTATTTGTCATAGCATCATCATAATAATAAAATGCAGATCAAGACTCATGCACCAAAATATTTACTATGGCATAATTTAAAACAATAAAATTAAAGAAATTTAACTGTCCAACCATAGAGAAAATTTTAATAGACTCAGCCCATATGAAAAATATTATAAAAACATTGAAAATTAGGTTTTCAGAATTAGGTTATTTTTTTTAATTTTTTTTTTAACGTTTATTTTTGAGAGACATAGAGACAGAGTATAAGCAGGGGAAGGGCAGAGAGAGAGGGAGACGCAGAATTGAAGCAGGCTCCAGGCTCTGAGCCATCAGCACAGAGCCCGACACGGGGCTCGAACTCACAGACCGCGAGATCATGACCTGAGCCAAAGTCGGACGCCCAACCGACTGAGCCACCCAGGCGCCCCTAGAATTAGGTTTTTAAATCAGGATTTAAAAAATGGAGAGGAAAGAAGAAAGAGGAAGGAGGGATCATTTATTTGTCCAGCTCCTTCCTCTCCCACTGGTTGAGGCTCACCTCATGGGGGTTTGGAGTTAATGCCCACACTTCCATGTTGCATCATCCGGCTTCTTCTATGATCTCTGGGGCATGGGCTCCCTGAGCCCCAATTCCCACAGAATATCACAAAGAGGGCCAGATAGTAATTATACACACAATGAGTTTCATTAAGGAGAGGAATTTCAACCAAGGTCAGGGAACCTAAGTCTATTATAATGGGCAGTAAGCCTCTTTGACCCTTGTCCACAAGGGAGATGTGATCTTTATTATACTGGACAATAAATAAACCTACTCTTTGCTCCAGAGAGAAGACACTGTCTTTATCTTCCAAGGTTGTTTACCACACAGACATCCTTGAGAAGCTAGTCTGGGACAAAGGCAGTCAGTACCTCTACAAACAAGATGTGCAGAAGCACAGGAGAACCATGGAACATTGTCTCCTAACGTAGGAGCGGCCAAGTGCTTACTTCCCAAGGGCAAATGCTACCAAACCATGATCAACACGTAAAATGTATTTCTGCAGCAACTGAGAACATTGACTTAAGCAGGTAATGCAACATATTATCGTCAAAGAGAAAGCTAGATGCTAGTTAAAGAAGTGAGGACAGATTTTATTCAGTAATACTATTGCAGTAAGGAAGGGGGCTCAGTGTGCATCGAACTCAACTTTCCTGAAACAAAATAATAGAGATTTTTAAAAAATATTTATTTATTTTTGAGAGAGCGCACACACGCACATGCACGGGTTGGGGAGAGGCAATGAGAGAGGGACATAGGATCCAAAAACAAGCTCTGTGCTGACAGCAGAGAGCCCAATGTGGGGCTCAATTAATGAGATCACGACCTGAGCCGAAGTTGGACGCTTAACCGACTGAGCCAACCAGGTGCTCCAATAAATTTCTATCTTTATGACGGGAGGCAATTGTACAAGTTGAAGCAAGGCAGGTACCGAAGTTAGACCTTTATCCTCCATTTAGTATTTATCATATTGAATTTTAGGGAATTGTTTATTTATGCAGATACAGGGACGTAGGGTGAGTTATCTTCCTGAAGGCTTGCATTTCAGAGAGACAGCTCTCTAGTCCTTGAGGAAATAATTTTGGGTGGTAGATTTACAATTCAAAGATCAGAGAATGGACTTGTAATTGCAAGCTTTCTAAAGTAACTGCTCTAAGAGGGAGTACATGGTCCTATTACCAGGTTTTGGCTGGAACAAACAGTAAATTCTGCTGGCAGCATGGAGCTTTCTCAGGCAGGCATTTTAAGGGGGATGGAGTAATTCTAGAATCATGGTCTTAAGGTACTAAAGTCACGCTAGAGTTTGTCAGGTCTCTTAGTGGAAAGATTTGGATGGCATAGTTACATGCCAACCATTCTGTGGCCCTCAGTACAGCAGTTGTATAACTAGCTCTGCAACTAGTTGTATAACTGCTCATAAGCAGGAAGTAAGATGCACAGCTTAACATCAATCTAATAAAGAAAACATGAGAGCAATTTGCTCAACGAACTTTTAATAGAACACCTTCAAGGTCATAAATGCTTGCACAAATACTGAAAGATATTGAGTACAGCAGTACTGTTCTACTATTCAAAAGCATGCCACAGGAATAAAAAGGTTAAGAACCACCACCATAATCACGCCTAAACATAAATGGAGCACCCACGTGTGGATCACTGGGCTTGGTACTATGGAGGAGTAATCAAGGACAATGAACCCACAGTCTGCACTTTGAAACTTTATGTTCCAAAGAAGAAAACAAGATAAAGACATAAGTACCTTTAAAAACAAGTGAAAATATATGTAAACAAGTGAATTATATATAAATATATATACATTTTTTAATGGTTTTTTTTTTTTTGAGAGAGAAAGAGACAGAGAGACAGAGTGTAAGCAGGGGAGGGGCAGAAAGAGAAAGGGAGACACAGAATCCAAAGCAGGCTCCAGGCTCTGAGCTATCAGCACAGAGCCCGATGCGGGGCTTGAACCCACAAACCATGAAACCATGACCTGAGCCAAGTCAGATGCTTAACCGACTGAGCCACCCAGGTGCCCCATACACATTTTAATAGATCGAATACCGTATCTAAAAATTACAAAATAATTATAGAGTAAACATACTTTTATCAAAAGAGACTTTATTGAATTCTACTGATTATTAATACCTACTCTATTTTTAAAAAGAGATGTAAGAAAGGATGAAAGATAAGAAATAAAAGTAGATTTACTATAGGTTGTGCAAAAAAATAAACTTAGCTGCCAAATATTTATGAAAAGATTAGTCTGAAGCTGATTTTGGTGTAGGAGGACATTTCCTGGTGAGGCAGCCACAGTCTGGTTGTAGATAGTACAGTTCCAGAAAAAAGAGATACGATAATTGGAGCTAAAAGGAGATAAAGCCGGGATGTGTAAAAGACAGGACAGGAGTAAAATACCATATGTGTTTCAAAGCCACAGACTTTCCTATACTAGGAAAATATTTTAATCAACAAGTGATATACTATCTCTAAGCAGTATCTTTACATTTTGTAATTTCTGTTTTTATTTTGTTTATGCACCCTATGAGCATTTAATAAATACTTGATTTATGTTATTTTGTAGCCCTTTAAAACTATACTTGTAATAACTGTTTCTGAATATAGATTTGCTTGTAACTTATTTCACAATATAAGGCCATGTAATTAAATGTGACTAAATAAGCCAATTTAAAAATTTCTTTTGAATTAGAATTTACATCCATCTAATACAGTGTAGAGAGGTCGCTTGCCAGTGCCCATTCTATGACCAAATACAAAATATTGGCATATCACTGAGTAGTTCAAATGTTATTTATTCTCTTATTTGTGGTTCCTTCTAGTACATTCTGGTTTATCTTCAAGAACTTAAAGACTTTAATATGCAGATACAAACATTATAGGATGTGAACTATATTTGTTCTGTTAGAGGTTGTATCAGCTTTGGCCACCTAAGGTTAAGTTGATGCCTACCAGGTTTTTCCACTCTAAAGCTGCAATTAATTACCAGCTTGTGGGGAATTAATCAGAAAACTATAATATAAAGCTTTGATTCATAAGCATTGAAAAATAAATCGATAATTAATATTTGTAGTTTGGGTCATATAATCTTTCAAAGGTAGGCTGTTCATGAGAGGCGTTTGAGGGATAATAAAAAGATTATAAACTACTGATTTATAATATCGTTATTTTGATCTCTGACAAAAATGCATATGACAGTATCTTTAATCTGTTCACGATATTCATTAAAGTCTATAGAGAATTTTCTATGAATGCTTAGAATAAAAACCTTTCTTTAGAATAATTGGCTTTGTTCAAAGGACAGTCGACTAGTTTATGATATACTGAAATTGTTTTTTTTTTAAGTTCACAATAAAGCATTTTGAACATTGGCACATCTTAAAACACATCCTTTCCTGCAAATTAACTTTGTTGTTGAATTTTTTTATCCTTTCCTATTAATTTTTAAATATCAGATAATACACAGTCCCGTGAGTAAAAATCTAATTATGGAATGTGAACTTTATGAATATCTTATAATTTATGTTGAACCACATTGCAAAGGGGTTGACAGGGTGACAGGACTCTTGAAAAACTACAAGAGAAATAGGCCCATTTAAGTCATTATTCAATGAGTTATCTGAGTTATTTCTTCTTTTCTCTTGAGCAAGACTGGGGAAAATGTAAAATTAAAACTTCAAAACAAAGTTGAACAATAACTTAGAGCTTCAGCTGAAAAGTAGAGAAAGAAGCAGAGACTGGAATGAATGGCTAGACTAGACAGAATGGGGAAAACTCTTCACAATTTTGAAATTCAATGATAAACTTTGTAAGTAGGAAAAGCAGTGTTAACATTCTAACATTGCTGCAGAAGTAAGTAGTCAACTTAGAAGACACATACATAGGGGCACCTGGGTGGCTCAGTTGGTTAAGCATCCAACTTCGGCTCAGGTCATGATCTCACAGTCTGTGAGTTTGAGCCCCCTGTCGGGCTCTGTGCTGACAGCTCAGAGCCTGGAGCCTGCTTCAGATTCTGTATCTCCCTCTCTCTCTGCCCTTCCCCTGCTCATACTCTGTCTCTATGTCTCTAAAAAATAAAGAAACATTAAAAAAATAAAAAAAAGGAAGACACGTATGTAATATGCTCATTTTGGCAAAGGGTGGTGGAAGATTCCCCCTAAGAGCAATCACTTGGCTAATTAATAATCCTTTCTCAAAAATGAAAAAAAAAAAAGGATTCAATTAAAATAATTCAATGGCATTGATTGCTTTGTTTGTTAGTCAATAAGCAAACTTGAATTGGGTTGCAGTGAACTGACAGACCAAAAAGAAGGCTAGCATCTCAAAAAGGTATTATATAATGCTTATTATTATATCATTGTGGTGGTCGTTATCAGACGTGAAGAGTAAAGGCTGTTTCAAACAATGCACACACACATACACACACATTGGTAATACATCGACATAAAAACCTGTGCCATACAGCGCAAGTCCAGGTTAGTTACACATCATCATGAGATAGGCCTTCTGGAAAAATAATAACAAACAAATAAAAAATGAGAGGGGTTAAGTGCGGTTATCAGAAAAAGTGTCAGAAATAAAATATTCTGTAGTTGGAAGAAAACAGGATGGTTCTCAATTCCATAATCATAAATTTAGGGGTCTATAGCCTCTGAACACAATACACCTTTAAGAAAAGCTTAGTGAGGGTATTATTAAATCATTGACATCATCTGATACAATTTTTGAGCACCATTAATTTTTCTTATAGTCATTGCTTCATATCCTGAGAAATATTGTGCAGACAAATTATAAAAGAGATTGACACAGCATGGTCACAGAGAATAAACTAGTTTCATGTTATGTTTATGCTTTATGTAAATAAAAATTGTCTTTCTTCCTAATAAAATTAGTGGCTTAATGTACAATTGAAAAAGTGATAGAAAAATAAATGTTGGCTTTGAATTTTTCCAAATGTTCAATGTTGCAATGCTCTGTTGTCTTGAAATTCCAGTAACGAAAAACTCCTGCATTTTCATTTTGCACTGGAAAACTTACGTGACTAATTTTGGAAGTCAGGGATGATCACTCTAATAAGATAACATCTGATGTGGAACAGGAAGGAAGGGAGGAAGTAATTCATATGGGCATCTGGGAAAAGAGCATTGCTGGTAGAGAAGAGAGTTAGATAACTCTAGAGTTAGATCAGATCTTTTCTAATGGGGGGGGATGAGGGGGCAGATTGTTTAGGGACTTAGGAGTTAGCGTTAAGAACTTTGGATTTTACGGTGGCATTCAAATACACCATCAATGAAGCAGCAGAAAGTGAAATAAAGAAGCTAATCCCCTTCACAATCGCACCAAAACCCATCAAATACCTAGGAATAAACCTAACCAAAGATATAAAAGACCTCTTCGCTGAAAACTATAAAAAACTTATGAAGGAAATTGAGGAAGACACAAGGAAATGGAAAAACATCCCATGCTCATGGATTGGAAGAATAAATATCATCAAAATGGCAATACTACCCAAAGCAATCTACACATTCAATGCAATCCCAATCAAAATTGCACCAGTATTCTTCTCAAAGCTAGAGCAAACAATCCTAAAATTTGTATGGAACCACAAAAGACCCCGAATAGCCAAAGTAATACTAAAGAACAAAAACAAGGCAGGAGGCATCATGATCCCAGACTTTAACCTCTACTACAAAGCGGTAGTCATCAAGACAGTATGGTATTGGCACAAAAACAGACACATAGACCGATGGAATAGAATAGAAAACTCAGAAATGGACCCGCAAGCATATGGCCAACTAATCTTTGACAAAGCAGGAAAGAGTACCCAATGGAAAAAAGACAGCCTCTTTAATAAATGGTGCTGGGAGAACCAGACTGCAACATGCAAAAGAATGAAACTAGACCACTTCCTTACACCACTCACAAAAATAAATCTAAATGGATAGAGGATCTGAATGTGAGACAGGAAACCATCAAAATCCTAGAGGAGAAAGCAGGAAAAAGCCTCTTTGACCTAAGACGCACCAAATTCCTACTCGACACATCTCCAAAGGCAAGGGAATTAAAAGCAAAAATGAACTACTGGATCTCCTCAAGATTAAAAGCTTCTGCATGGCAAAAGAAACAACCAACAAAACTGATAGGCAACCAACGGATTGGGAAAGGATAATTGCAAATGACATATCGGATAAAGGACTGGTATCTAAAATCTATAAAGAACTTACCAAAGCCCACACCTGAAAAACGAATAACCCAGTGAAGAAATGGGTGGAAGATATGAATAGACACTTCTCCAAAGAAGACATTCAAATGGCAAACAGACACATGAAACAATGCTCAAGATCACTCATCATCAGGGAAAGACAAATTAAAACCACACTGAGATACCACCTCACACCAGTCAGAGTGGCTAAAATGAACAAATCAGGAAACTATAGATGCTGGTGAGGATGTGGAGAAACAGGCAGCCTTTTGCACTGTTGGTGGGAATGCAAACTGGTGCAACCACTCTGGAGAACTGTGTGGAGGTTCCTCAAAAGAATGAAGATAGACTTACCGTATGACCCAGCAACAGCACTGTTAGGAATCTACCCAAGAGATCCAGGACTGCTGATGCATAGGGGCACGTGTACCCCAATGTTCACAGCAGCACTTTCGACAATAACCAAATTATGGAAAGAGACTAAGTGTCCATCAACTGATGAATGGGTAAAGAAGATGTGGTATATATACACAATGGAATACTATGCAGCAATGAGAAAGAATGAAATCTGGCCGTGTGTGGCAACATGGATGGAACTGGAGGATATTATGCTGAGTGAAATAAGTCAGGCAGAGAAAGACAGATGCCATATGTTCCCACGCATAGGTAGGCTTTGGAAGACCTAGCAGAGAACCAGGGGGGAGGGGAAGAAGGGAAGAGGGGGGAAAAAAAAGCCACAGAGAGGAAGGAAGACATGACATGAGAGACTCTCAAAGAAGAAGAAAGAACCGAGGGGAGAGATGGGTGTGGGAGAGGGGAAAGTGGGTGATGGGCACAGAGGAGGGCACTCATTGGATTGAGCACTGGGTGTTGTATAGAAACCAATTTGACAATAAATTATTAAAAAAAAAATAAAAAAAAGAACTTTGGATTTTAAATCTGAGTGAGATGGCTAACACTGGAGTGGGTTTAGTGAAAGAAGTGACATGATCTGACTTTGGATATTTTGAAAGAGTCACTTTGGCTGCTGTATTGAGTAGTGTCAAAGGTCCCAGGAGCCTAAAGCAGTAATTGACCCAAGAGATAAGGATAGTTGGGGCAAAGTGGTTTAGTGGAGGTAGATTCTAGATCTGTTTTTTAGGTAGAAATAACAGGATTTGCTAATGAATTTGGATAAGTATGTTTAAGAAAGAGAAGATAAGCATATATGTAAGGCTTTTGGTCTAGGCAACTGGAAGGATGGATGCACCATTTTCTGAGATTGGAATGATTTCAGAAAGAACAGGTTGGGTAGTGTTTGGAGGAACTACCATGTTTATCATCTGTTAAATCATCACATACGTGTAGTCATTTCTGGATTTTCTCTTCTATTCCATCCATCTACTTGTGAATCTGTTCTAGAACCACCTTATTTTGATCACTATCGCATATGTGTACATTTTTGATATCTTGTAGTGCACGACTGTCACAATTATTCTTTCTCAAAATTTTTTTGGGGTGACTGTTCTTCCTGATGAATGTCAGATTCAACTATTCTAATTGTTGAAAACCCACTGAATTTATAGGTTAATTTGAAGAGAACTGAAACTTTTCACTGTCTAATCCTCCAATCTAGGAACATGATATTTGTTTATTTTTCTTTGCATATGCCCTTCGGTAAAATTAGTAGCATTCTTCATGTGGGACTTCTTCACATCATGTTAATTTTGTAGAAATGGCTATTTGAATTCTAATTATAGGAGAAAAAAGAGGAGTATGAAGATATTAGCTTTGCTGCAATAACAAATGATCCAAGTATCTCAGTAGTTTACAATAACCAACATTTCTTTCCTGTTCACATTGTGTGTAGGTAGTTGTGGGTCAGCTCCAGTGATGTGGCCAGGCTGTACTTTGCTTTACATCTCTTCTCATTCTAGGTCTTAGGCTGAAGGAGCAGAGGGAAAAGAGCAAAGCCAACCCTGGAAAGGCTCTTAAAGTTTTAGAACATGTAGTATACTTTTCTGCTGATGATCCATTGGTCACAGCAAGTCACATGGCCAGGTCCAACTTCAATGGGGGCCAACTCAGTGCCGAGTCACATGGCAATAGCGGGTGAGGATGTTAAATCTTCTTGCAGGGGAGGAGTGAATGAATAAGTGGGGATAATAATACAGTCTGCCATAAAATCTTGAAGGAAAAGGAGTCATGTAATGGAATTCACCCCCTACAAATGCTTAGAACTTCCAGAGTGAAGTGGACGATTCTTCAGGATATTGAGGGAAGGAAGGGGAATGCCAGTACGCATAAATAAGGACACCGTTCACAAGAAGACAAAACATGCTCCTCCATGCACCTCTACCCATTCTCCTCTTCTCAAGGGTCATTGGGTTCAAACTTCCTATAGGGGCACCTGGGTGGCTCAGTCAGTTAAGTGTCTAACTTCGGCTCAGGTTTCAGCCCCATGTCAGGCTCTGTGCTGACAGCTCAGAGCCTGGAGCCTGCTTCAGATTCTGTGTCTCCTTCTTTCTCTTCCTCTCCTTTGCTCACACATTCTCTGTGTCTCTCAAAAATAAATAAACATTAAAAAAAATTTTTTAAAGGGTCAATGGGAGTTCAGAGATGGGTGGTCAGGATGTAAGTGAGGATAGGCAGTCTGCTGGGTAGATGCTCTTCTTCATTCCTCTGCTATATTTGTCTAGTAATGAATGCCATGAGGGTAGTACTCTGCTATTGACCCTAACAGTAAAGAGAGGGCTAAGGCCAGAGATTATGAATAGAATGAGATAAAGTTGCAAAAGTTCTTGAAATGACAATTTTCTATGTGTCTTTATGAGAAGGTATAGATATTATGTTCAATTAAATAATTCATACTGTCAAGTGTTAATATTTATCAACATGCTAATTAATAATTGGATTTTTAAACTTAAATAATGAGCCATAACTTGTATTATTTAGTAAAATGTTATTGGAAAGAAAGCGATTTATTCAGCAAGTAATTTTTGAGGACATATAATGGGCCAACCATTATCTCAGGCACTGAGACTAGAGCGAAGTGTCAACTCTTGGTGCTTGCATTCTGGGAAAGAGAGGGTAGGGGCAGACACTGATGATAATATATATGTGCATACTTATGAGCTATGTCAAGGGATAGATAGTAGGTACTATGGAGAAAAAAGTGGAAGGGAAATGAGATGGGGCTGGTTTGTAAGGAGGACCTCTTTAATGAAGTGACATTTCAGTGGGGACCTTCATGAATTGACAGAGTGAAGGACCTCTTCATTAGGTGACTGAGTGGATATCTGGGGGAAGAATGTGGCTGTCTGCAAAGACGAAGTACGACATTGCCCCGCTAAGCCCAGTCAAAGACCAGGGCCAGGGTCACATGAGTGGAGTAAGTAAGTCGATAAGGGGATGAGATATGGTCGGAGAAGTAGCCAGGAGCCGTAGGACTTTTAGGTCTTGCTGGGGAGTTAGGATGGTGGTGTTAGAGCATTCCAGAACTTAATTTTTCTTTATTTTTTTTTTTTTTAAATTTTTTTAATGTTTATTTATTTTTGAGACAGAGAGAGACACAGAGCACGAGTGGGGAGGGGCAGAGAGAGAGGGAGACACAGAATCGGAAGCAGGCTCCAGGCTCTGAGCTGTCAGCACAGAGCCCGACGCGGGGCTCGAACTCACAGACTGTGAGATCATGACCTGAGCCGAAGTCGGACGCTCAACCGACTGAGCCACCCAGGCGCCCCTAATTTTTCTTTAAAATGAGCAGTATTCTAGCCACCTCAAAGACACTTTTTCACTCTTTGCCCTCCTTTCATATATGTATATAATGTCCTTGTAGCTGATCAGAGTAGAAAGCAGGGATGTAATAATACGGTGCAAACTGCATTTTAAAAATCTGTTCTTTTATTTTGTATTTTTAAAATCTGAAGTTTATTGAAATATAGTTGACAATGTTACACTGGTTTCAATCGTACAACATAGTGATTTGACAACTCTGTATGTTATGCTACGCTTACAAGATTAGTTACCATCTGTCACCATATGACACTATGGCAACACCGTTGACTCTATCCCTATGCTGAACCTTTCAGCCCTGTGGCTTATTCATTCCATAACTGGAAGCCTGATCTCCCACACCCCTTCACCCATTTTACACATTCCCCTGCTCCCTCCCCTCTGGCAACCATCAGTTTGTTCTCCATATTAGGAGCCTATTACTGTTTTTTGTTTATTTGTTCGTTTTGGTTTTTTAGATTCCACATACAAGTGAAATCGTATGGTATTTGTCTTTCTCTGATTGACTTATTTCATTTGGTATAACGTCTTCTAAGTCCAGCCAGTTGTAAATGGCAAGATATTCTTTTTTATGGCTGAGTGATATTCCATCGTACATGTACATACCACAGTTTCTTTATCCATTCATCTATAGATGGACATTTAGGGTGCTTCCATATTTTGGCTATTGTAAATAATGCTGCAGTAAACATGAGGGTGCATGTATCTTTTCAAATTAGTGTTTATATTTTCTTTGGGTAAATACCCAGTAGTTGAGTTACTGGATTACATGGTATTTCTATTTTTAATTCTTTGAGGAAACTCCATACTGTTTTCCGGAGTGGCTGCACCAATTTACCGTATTTATATTTTATATTTTAAATATTTATACTAAGATTCTCTATGTATAACTGTCATGTGATAGGTAGATTTTGCTTTGATCATTGTCATTTTTTTTCAGCAAAAATAATCAATGTCTATTTTTCTTTTTTTTTAAGTTTATTTATTTATTTTGGGAGAGAGAGAGAGAATGAGCAGGGGAGGGGCAGAGAGAGAAGGAGACAGCAGATCAGAAGCAGGCTCTGTGCTGACAGCAGTGAGCCCGATGTGGAGCTCTGACTCACGAACCGTGATATCACCACCTGAGCTGGAGTTGGAAGCTTAACTGACTGAGCCACCCAGGTGCCCCTCGGTTTATTTTTCTTTATAAAGAGATTTTTTAAAGAAACTGTATGACCCCTTACCAATGACTAGAAGTAAGGTACTCTTTCATATCATGTCCTCAGTCGCATGAGGAAAAGATGGAGGCAGAAATGGTTGTCTGTCACATAAATAGAATTTATACCAACAGAGTTCTAAGCCTACTTCAATTGTTGAAAATTAATTCATTTTCAGACTTCAGAATCTGATTTTCAGAGTACAAGAAGCTTGGCGGAAAAAGCAATTGAATGTAATCAGTCTCTCTTTATGTGCTTGGTTTAAAATCGTCTCGACTGTCGTATGTGATATGAATCAAAGGGACTTGATAAATATTTCTAAGAGCACCTAGATGGCTCACCTGAGCAGATGTGTAATTGCTTGTGAAATTCAGACTGACACAAGCAAATTTAGAATAAAAGGGAAAGTTTAATGATTGTATTTTCAGTTTCTTAAGACCATTGCCAAAATAACAGGTAATAGCTTCATCTGAGAGCCACAAGAAGAAAATAGATTTTGGTAGATGGTCAGTAATTTGAGGTTAATGCAGTCTAGCTCATGTGCAGAAATTGAGAAGCATTTTCTTTATTTTCAAGGAAGTCACTAGTTTTATAGGTTTTTTTTTTTTATTTGGAGTTTACTATAGTCGTAGCAGAGTATTAAGAGAATATTTCCCAGTGGATTAGGAAAAATCATTTAAAATGCCAGTAATATTGGATTCTGACTAACTTCATAGCTTAAGATAGTTTATCTATGAATAAAGGCACACATAAGTTTGAGGACTTGAAAAAATGTAAAGATTTGTAAATAGAGCTACAGAAATTAAAACAGTGTCATACTTTCAAAAATACTGACCTTCGTGTCAGCGACCCTGAACACACAACCCAGCGACAATATTCTTTCAATACTAGAATTTAGCATATAATGGGTAGCATTTCAAATCACTGAATCAGAGGGTCCAATAAGTTATGGAATAGGAAATAAATATTTAAAAAAATAAGAACTTTCCAAAAAACAAAATTTCCTAGAAAGACAATTATCTATAGATGGCAAGTAACAATATTTTGGCTCTCCCTTTCTGATAGCCAAACTTCTTATCTGTTCATTGCATTGACTATAATTTTCTGAACAATATTAAATAGTAGTAGTGCTAGCATGTCTTATTCCAGATTTTACTGGGAATGCTTCTAAGGGTATATTGTTGAGTATGATGTTGGCTGTGGTTTGAGATAGGTATATTCCTAGTTTACCAATAGTTGTAATCTCCTCTCCCCATCCATGAGAGGCGGGAGTCTTTGCTCTAATAATCACTGTGCCCATAGCTTAGAAAGTGCCGGGCACTGGTAGGCATTCAATAAATGCTTGGTGAATAACTAATTATCAAGAGGATTGATTATATCAAGAAGATAAGTGAAGTATCAAAGAAATTATCTAAAAATAAGCTTATTTGAGAGCATAAGAAAAATTTACCTAGTAATATTGGAATTATAAATATAGAAAAGTATTAGAAAAAAATATTCATTAGCGTAAAACAAATGAACTTTTTGATAACTTGTACAATATTTAAGCTATCTTTAAAAATGTATAAGATCTTTAAATGGATCATTTTGGAAAATAAAACCCAAAAGTCAGTCTGGTAGACTATTATTCCCTTTAAGGATTATCCCTTTTTAATTCTTTTTGAAAAGAAATTTCAAATTGCTTTAGGAAGACTCTATTTATACAGACTGATCTCCAAAGTCTTTGGTATTTTAATGAAAACAAGTGACATGGTACTAAGTTTTGACATGGTTAAATTAGTTCCCTAATCTTTCAGATAGATGCCAAAAATGCATATTCAAAGATTAAATTATTTCAAAATATAACCGTCAATTTTGAATTTGGTAGAAAAGTATAGTAGTTATTGAACTTCATTTGGCTATTCATTCTCCAAGAATCTATAAAATGTCTATTGCCGTGCATACATCATACGCTAGGCTTTTGGGAAAGGGTTGAATAACATTAAAAATAACAAGGGAGACAGATATTATAATGTAGCATGAGAAGCTTTATAAGAGGCGTATTGAGAGTACTTTGCAGACAGGCCTTTGGAGAATCAGTAGAGTTCATAATAGAGTTGAAATTTGGCTTGGATCTATGCCAACTGGACAAAAGGCATGAGGGATGGAGATAACACACTGCAGCTATGTGCAAAGGCACAGAATGCTTAAAGTACATGAAGTGTAAAGGGAATAGGGAGAAATTCAGTGAGACTAGAACATCTTCTACATTTGAAAAACTGCAAGTTGCTCATTTGGTGGAGGGTGTAGAATCTTGACTCAACATAAGTTCAATCCTGGTTGTGCCACAAACTTGCTGGATAACTGAGCAAACGACTAAGTTCAAGTCTCAGTTCTTGGGAACAATAATAGTACCAAGCTTCAGGTTTACTGGGGAGACTTAAGAGCATGTGTAGAACCTAATATTGTGCCCAACCCACCCAGAATAAGAACTCAATAAATAGTAGCCATTGTTATATTAGTAAATAGATAAATCTGTTAGTGACTCCTATTTTAAGATTGAGTAGTGTTTGCTTATATATTGTTGAGAATTATTCACTCTATGACTTTTTTAAAAAAACTTAAATAGTAGAATAAATCCCATGCTAGTGCTAATAATGAGCTCACTTTTTCAGTAGAGTCCAATAATATAAAAGTATCACTTCTTCCTGAGCAAAAAGACTATAAACATGTTACTTCAGACCACATCCATTTTAGAGAAAGGTTCTACCCAGGAATGAGTGGTTTATACAATTGTAAGTAGTAGAACCCTATAGCTTTTTTTTTAAACGTTTATTTATTTTTGAGAGAGAGAGTGAGAGAGCAGGGGAGGAGCAGGGGGGTGGGGCAGAAGATCTTAAGTGGGCTCTGTGCTGACAGGAGAAAGCCCAACGTCTGTCTCGAACTCACAAACCATGAGATTGTGACCTGAGTTGAAGTCTGACACTTAACCAACTGAGCCACCCAGGTGACCTAGAACCCTATAGCTTAAAAAAAAATCAAACACAGCATCTATTATATGGCGAACCACCACAAAGTATAAAACTTTTATTCAAACATACATGTGGCTTTGCAAGTATTTTTAAATCACTTTCATGAGTGGCTGGTCCTTGAAAGAATAACTTTTATTTGTGTATCTATTTCTTAGATCTGATAATTGCCTGGTTAATTGCACATAGATTTCGTTGCCTGTTCTCTCTTGACTCCACTGAAACGACACAGACAAATATTGTGGATAGGTGACTTAGGCCAAATCTGGTAATTCATTAATTTTTTTTTTTTTTTGCATTCATCATCTCTTTTCAGAATTTAACACGGGTGAACTGCTTCTTCTTTTTTGAAATTCTCTCTGTACTTTGGCTTCATGATGCCACACTCACCTGGTTTTCTTGTATCTGGTTTCTTACATGTCTGAGCATTCCTTCTTCGTATGTTTTATCCTTCCTCTTTTCATTACCTGTCTCTTAATGTTAATGATCTGCATGGTTCTGTCTTTGGTTCTTTTCTTTTCTCATTCCACAAACTCCCCACGGAGGTAATCTCATTCTCTCTATTGTCTCCGATGAACAGATACATAATTATGTGAGTCTCAGATTTTATCTCCATCCCTGAACTGTTTCCATGGCCTCGTCTATGCATCTATTTCCAGTTACCAACAGAGCACCTCCATGTTGCTAGCCCAAAGACAATAAAATCATTATGCCCCAGACTGAACTTCCTCTCTTTGATTTCTCAATCCATTCTGATCCTTCCTTCTCCTTCATTCTGATCTTGGTGACACTCACTTGGAAACCTGAGAATTAGACTAGTTTTCCTCTCTTTCCTCAGCCAAATGCCCTCCACATATCCAATCAGTGTCCAAATCCTACTGATTTTATATCTTTAACATTTTTTTGCCCCCTCCGTCCATGCCCATTACTTCCAGCATCTCATACCTTAACTATGACAGTAGTATCTTAAGTGATCTTCCTGCCTTCACTATATATCAGCCAAGTTGTTCTTATTCCCTGGTAAAATTTCCCTGCTGGTTTTCCATTGAATGTGCAAATTCCACTATGTGATGTTCCACACACTCGATGAGCTGGCTTGAGACCGCCCTTGCTTTTTCTTTCTTTCTGCATCTGCTTTCTTGATTGCATGATCTCATGTTGTGAAGCTTTTCTTGAGCTGCTGACCGCAAAGCCCTTTGCCAACCACGGAGAAGAGGTAAAATCACCCAGTCCTGCTCCTTCGCTCGTAGCCGTGTCCCTTCCTGGGGTTATGATGGCTCCCATCTCTTTTTACTGCAGCTATTTGTTCATATCTATTATTCACTCTGTATCCCTGGCATCTCATAATATGTATTCAAAAGAATTTTTTTGCTAAGATATCAATAGATATTTATTAAGCACTTTCTCAAGGCACTGGGTAAGAAAGAACTTCCAGTTTCTTTGGTATTGTCTCAAAGTACGTCTTTCTCTAGGATGTAATAAATGTGTCTGACTGAAAATCGAGGCAATCCCTGGTTGCATATATTGTTGATTTCCATCCAAATGTGTTTCTGTGTTCTTTGAATAGACAATGTAATTATGCCTTGCCTAAATGAAATTGACTAGATCTCTATAATTATCCCATAAAATAGTCGCTATGTCATCATCATCGTTGTCGTAGTCATCATCGTCATTCCCATTTTGTATGTAGTGGGGAAGTGCGATGGTGGCTTCTAAGTACACAAACTGGTGGGCTATTCCAGAAGTCCTAAAATCGAAAGGCTCATAGACCAAATCAACTAGTTTGTTAAATTGACTTAAAATCTACAGTGAGAAGCAAAGGGAATGGGATTGATGAGGTTATGATATTTAGTGCAAATAGGTGAAAGGACCGCATTGCCTGTGGTTTATTCAAAGTTCCTGTGTCCTGACTCTCTCTTTGCATCATCTTTCTTTATCACAGATGGTGTTGTTACAAGGACCAGAGTCAAGGGCAGGCAAGAAAGTTTAGAGATGGAAGATCTGCGGTGCCAGATGCTTGCTCTATTGGAGAGAAGAAGAGGCAAATATACGTGGCTACAGTTATAGCTCTGTGATAACCTTACAAGCAACGGTATGTATTTTGAGCAGAGGGCAAGTGGGCTAGAATGGACGATACCAATGTGTGGCCAATTTGAGATAGATAAACCTGATCCATGCTTTATGAGTATTTAAGGTTTATTTTGCTTTCCGTCTCTTTCTATCTACAAGTAACACTCTATTTTTTTCATTCTTTTAATGTGTTTAACACATAAATCTCTATTCTATGTTTGGCATGTCCTATAGGTCTATGATATACTTGCTATCTATAGCTAACATTTCTTATGAGTTTCATCCATTCTGTGTGTTTTTCTAGTCCTTTAATGCAGAATCAAAAATTCTTAAAGCATGAAGCAAAAACACATTTACATTACGGATGAAGCACGTATCTGAGGCACAGAACCATTAAGCCACTTGCCCACAATCCTCACATTTAGAGCATGGGAGAGTCAGGGGTTCAAATATAGGAAACGCAGCTCCAGAGCCTACCTCTTAACTCCCATCTTAGATTGATTCCTAATTTGCCTGAGAAAACACAGCCAGCAAGTCTGACCTTAAATCCAATGCTCTTTCCTCTAACCACTCTTTATGTGAAGTATCTTTCTGGCTGGAGATACTCTCATGTTCCTCTCTGCTGTTCTTATCACCAAGCATAGGGCCTACACAAATACCTGTTGACTAAGAGAAGATCACATTTTAACTTTGCTTTTCTTTTGGGTTAAGTTTAAATGGCCTGAATAATACCATTGTAACATTTAAGAAAAGTTAACTTTTGGCAATTAAAGTTACAGTATCTATGGTATTTGACTTTAAACAGAATTAACCTAAAGAGATATCTACTTGCTGGAGAGCAAAAGATAAGGATCCAGAAACCGAGATCTGGCTCTGATTGTGAAAGTGACCCTTTCAAAGGGATTAAGTTGTCTCTCTGTGCTTCATTTTCTTCAGTAGGAAAATGGCCCTAGTAATTCCTATCTACCCTTTTCACTAGGAGCTGTTACATTTGCTATTCTTCATGTTATTAGCATGCCATTAAAAAAAATGGTTCCTGGGGTACCTGAGTGGCTTAGTCGGTTAAGTGTCCGACTTCAGCTCAGGTCATGATCTCACGGTTCACGGAGTTGAGTCCTGAGTCAGGTTCTGTGTTAACATCTCAGAGCCTGGAGCTACTTTGGATTCTGTGTCTCCCTCTTTCTCTCTGCCCTTCCCCTGCTTATGTGCGTGTGCTCTCTCTCTCTCTTCTCAAAAATAAGTAAACATTTAAAAAATGGTTTCTGCATTATGGATTAGAAATTATAAAAAATGTAGTAAAGTCTATCTACACATTCGCATGATCGATTAACATATTTACATGATTAAAAATAACAACTGTTTATAACCTTTTAAAGGTGCAGTTTACACTACATTTAGACATGCTTCACACCCTGAAAGTTGCTAAGTATTCTACAATTTCCCACATCAGTTTGACTTTTCTTTTTTTTTTAATTTTTTAGTGTTTATTTATTTTTGAGAGAGAGAGAGAAAGCATGAGCAGGAAAGGGCAGAAAGAGAGGCAGACACAGAATCCAAAGCAGGCTCCAGGCTCTCAGCTGTCAGCAGAGTCCTGTCATGGGGCTCAAACTCACGAACTGTGAGATCATGACCTGAGTCAAAGTCGGACACTCAACTGACTGAGCCAGCCAGGCATCCCTCCATTTGACTTTTCTAAAAGAAGAAAAAAAAATTACAGAGCCTTCTGAAAGAAGCTAATATGAATTATTATGGTCCTAAAATATTTTAATGCCTCTTTTTTTTGTTCCATATGTATTTATACATTTATGGATGTCTTTATTTATTTTTACCACTTATAAAAATCTTGTTCCTGTCTAGGAAGTTGGCAATAATCTCAATATATGCAAGACTATGATAGTCATTCAACCCTGACTGCTTAGTAGAATTAACTGGGAAACTTAAAAAGAAAAACAAAAAACTGATGTTTCAGCTGTACATCAAGCCATTTAAGTCGGAATCTTGAAGGATGGAATTTGGGTATCTGTAGTTTTAAAAGCTTTCCAGATATTCTACAAAATACCAGTACTCTTCAAAACTCTCAAGGTCATCATAAACAAGGAAAATCTGAGACACCGCCACAGAGCAGAGAAAGGAGACATACTAACTCAATGTAATAAGGTATCCCAAGTGGGCTCCTGGAATGGAAAAAGGATATCATGAGTGAATTACTGAAATCCAAATTAACTGTGGAGTTAATAGCAACATGTCAATATCGGCTCCTTCATTGTGTCATATGTACTGTAATAATATAAAATGTTAACAATAGGGGAAATTGGGTGAGGAGTATATGGGAACTCTCTGTATTCTCTTTACAACATTTTCATAAATCTAAATCTGTTCTAAAATAAAAGTTTTATTTTAAAAATCTGTCTAATATGGAGCTGGAGTGGAGACTCACTTACATAGCAACATTGTATCAGAAAACAAAAAGTCCCTCGGAAATATTGAGCCCAATTCCAATTGCCAGCATGGGTAGTCCAAAAACCTGACTCTCAGCAACAACGGGCTACTGTCTTAGGACAGAATACATTTCTAAAGGTACTTTGAGGGAAACAAAAAGGGACTATTTACACTAAACATAACTGTAATAATCAAGACTTGGATAGGGGTGCCTGGGTGGCTCAGTCGGTTGAGGATCTGACTCTTGATTTTGGCTCTGGTCATCATCTCACAGTAAGTGGGATTGAGCCCCGCATAGGGCTCTGCTCTGACAATGCAGACCTTGTTTGGAATTCTCTCTCTCCCTCTCTCTCTTTCCCTTCCTCACTCAGGCTGTCTCTCTCCCTCTCAAAATAAATAAATAAACATTTTTTAAAAGAAAAAACCCTGATTACTATTTGCTTCTAAGAAGCAAAAATTCAAGAAATACTGCTTGGTAAGGAGAAAAAAATTACTCCCAAACCATTACTCAGGTTAGAAGGGTAGTTTTATTTATGAATTTTATTTATGAAAGATATAAATATTGGGATTAAATATAATGTCTGCATTATGGTACCCTAGTGGTTTGAGAAAATTGTGGATGATTTATTTTTCCTAAGAGTTGTTGTTTCTTATCTATAAAGAAGATTTAGACCTGACCAGAAAGTTCTTCAGTATTAAGTTATTTTTTCCTCTCTTGCCTCTCCCATTGTGGTAGGAAAGAGGCAAGGAAAAAAGCCCAGTCTTTCCTAATGAAGTCTACCTGGATTTAGCCCAGTCACACTTCCTTTTTCATATCTGTGTAAATCTCTAGAGAGAAATCAGAATTGTGCTTAAAGAAATCATTCCGCCCAAGTAAGCATTTGACAAACAGCAATTGTTTGGAGATGGCATTTCAAAAGGTTCCTTTTTAAATTTTTGTGTTACCTTATTTTGTTTGTAAAAACGTCACCAATTTGTAATCCAGAATCCTTATGCATCGCATAATAAACGGTATTAATACAGGCTGTAGTCACCCAGATTACAGTCCAGCTCCCTAACTTCATGAGACTTTGGGTAAATAATTTCTCTGAGCCGATCTCAGTTTTTCATCTGTAAAATGCATCGACTGGACTAAGCAGTATCCAATGCCCCTTCCTACTCCAACATTGAGATTTGTTGAGGACTTCGAGAAACAAACTGGAGAATTTTAGAATCTTTGGGTTCTGGTGGGCAGTATGGTATTGAAGAAACTGTTCTCATGTTTACCGTTGTAGAGTCAGAATGCTAAATGATAGGGGCAAGAATGCGTGCAAGCGAAGAGTAGGACGGTCACCCATTGTACGGTCAATTCCTGGGATTTTTCTCAGACTGGCCGAGTAAGCAGAGCGTTTCGCTGCTAGGCAACCGTTCCTCCTTTGGGAGAGTGGAGGACCGGAGTCGGAGGTGTCTAAGTCATTACCTCTTAATTTAGCTAGGGTGCTTCCTTCTCGAAGTTAATGAAATATGTATCTTTTAAAAGTACACACTTTCTGCAGCCAAGGTTTTACAAGCCTTGTAGCTGAGTTCGGCTCGTGGTGGGTTTTTTTTTTTTTCTTCCTGTTCTCAGGCGCGATGTGGACACCTCTCAGGCAAGGCCCCTGCCGCCGCGCGTTGCCGGGCAGAGCTGGACGCCTCCTGCTCCTCGACCCCGCCCTCCCTGGCCCCGAACTCGGCCGCGATGGGCTCGGAGATGGAGCCGCTGCTCCTGGCCTGGAGCTATTTTAGGCGCAGGAAGTTCCAGCTCTGCGCCGATCTGTGCACGCAGATGCTGGAGAAGTCCCCTTATGACCAGGTACCGGCCGGCCCCCGTCAGCCCTGTGGATCTCGGCAAGAGGCAGAGGGCACTGGGGGGTCCCCGGGCCGCTGGGTTGGGGCTCCGGGGTGAGCCGTGGCCGACGCCTCCGCGTCAGCTGCGTCACCGCGTCCCCGCGGAACCCGCGAGTGCTGTGCCAGGACAGCCCCCTCCTCAAACTTCAGCAGCCCCTTTCCTTTACGGGTCCCTTAAAGGAACACTTAAAAGTCTCGAATTTCACTTTGGTGCAGAACTTTGATAATTCATTTATACTTTGATATGGATAGGCTCTTAAGCTCTCTGCGGGTGCGTTATTAATTTCTAAAACGATTATGCATAAAGATCTGTAACTTCTCACCTCTTGTTGAAACAGTTGCCTTATTATTGTTGTTATTGTTATTATTATTACTATTATTATTTGGGCCAAACGTTGTGATCCTCCCATTTCGTCTTAAGATTGTTGCCCAGGAGTGAAGGAGGCTTTGGTTCTGGGACTTGAGTGCGATTTGAGGCAGATAATGCAAGTTTGAGAAATGAGAATCTAGGAGGGGAAGAGATACATTTACTATTAGGAGGGAGGGATGGGAATAGAGTCTCCCTGAAAGAAGGAATGATGGCATTGATTAAAAGGCCTTAAGTAAACTACAGTAATCGTTTATTTCGGTTCTCTTAAATGAAGTGAGATATTAAATCAAGAGAGTGAGGATGGTCATGTACCGTGTGTGAGAGGTTCAAACCCCGGTGGCAGGTACTTCCTGGAAGAGGCAAAAAGGAGAAAAAGGGAGACGAGGAGCGGAGCTGTGGCAGTCTGTCAGTGCTTCTAGTAAAAGCTGGTTTCCCAACTTTTCCTCTAGTTGGTGTTGCCTTGGAGATGTTAGAAGAAAAAAGGAAAATTGAGGGGATTTACATAAGTGGAGGCCTATGTGTGAATACCGTTACTAGGCTCTGCCTTGTTGGATCTGAGCAAGTGGGTGGCAGATAACCTGTTGAGGCGAACCCGTGGGCTTTCAGAGAGAACATCTCCCCTAGGACAATCCATGTTAGTGGGAATGCTAAGCTTGATTCTTCTGTTAGTTCATGTTAATTACTAGGACTGCGATTCCACAGGGAAGCATTTTTCTACATATGTTTCTTGGCACAGTAGTCCCACGGATGCAGCTCAAAAAAAAAAAAAAAAAAAAAAAAAGATTCCAAGACTCCACAATCAACTATGTCTGGGCGCTGTTACAAAATATGGATCCCTTTTCATTTTGTACAACAAAAGTTTGTTAAAACCCTACGATGTGCCAGACACTGCTCTAGGCGCAACAGTTTGCAAGAACTTTATATGTGATTTGTTTTCCCATTAATTTAGGGTAGTTTCCGTTCTGTGTTCCACAGAGCGGTTGTCCCAAGAGCTGCTCGGTGAAAAATAAGTTTCCTCACTAAATTCATTTGGGAATCATGTATTTCCTACTTAAAGATTCAAGAGTCATACTAAAGGCTCTGGGTTCTGAAGAAATGTAATTTTGCCTAATTTTGGCAATACAGTAGTTCTGGAACTTATTTGACCACTGACTACGTTTTTTGGCAGTGGGCGAGGGTCAGGCATCTTCATTGTTACCATACTAGGGAGACGTAGTCTCATGGCAAAATGTTATAAGCAAAGGAGCACTGTTTTTATTAATGGTTAAATCCTGTATATACTCTTAATAACATATAATCATAGTGCATTCAGTACAGTACTGTGCCTATGAATTCAGATTTAGTTTGTGCTAGGCACTGTGAGCAGGATTTTATTTGTATTCAACTAAATGACCTATTGTTGAATGCTTGCTTCTTACTAAGTTGTGTAAATTATAGGTATTTCTGTGCTTAGAATAACCTTGCAAAATAGATAACAAAAATAGTAGCTGACATTTATTGAGTATTTACTCTATGTCAGGCTTGGTTCGAAGGGTTTTAGAAGTCATCTCATTTAATCCTTAGCCATCTAAGGAAATTGGTACTATTTCACCCGTTTTACAGATTAAACACACTGGGGCACAAGGTGAAGTAATTTGTCCAAAGTTACAAAGCTGATAAACCCATTTCCTTTGTCTGTACTGTGCTCTCTCTATGCCCTGATGTAGCCTAATTTTTCAAAGCTGTGTGTTTGTCAACTTTTCCCAGTACATTTTCCCATCTACAATGTCCTTATCAGGATTTTAGCCAAATGGTAAAGAATTTTGACATATTTGTGTACTTGGATTAAAGGCTTTAGAAAGTCCTAAAGGAAGGAGACCTACCTAATTTTGATAAAGACAGTATTCTGAAACTTACGTGATCTCTGGTGCCTTTTTGGGGGGACAGAGAGATCTCCCTTGTTATTTTGGAGAGATGTCCTTCTGGAAAGTGCGTGGTCAAAGCAGAACTGTTTTCATTAATGGTGAAGATGGGACTGTAGAGGAGACCTTGCTCCTTTTTATCTAGGAAGAGTAAGATAAACAGATTTAGGACTTCGCAATCCCCTGAATTAGCAGCTAAGTAAGGTAACGGTTTGTGTCTGTTATTTGGTTTCTTGTCCAGCTGTCATTAGGCCTTATTGGCCCTCTTGAGAGATTAAAGACTTATTACAAGGTATGTTTGGGAGAACTGTGATTTTGATAATGATAATGAAGGAAAGGCACAGGTTTATATTGGGGAATACTGCTGTTGTCATTGGTTAGCCATTTGACATGGTTGAGATCATTAGGGCAGAAGGTTTTACTAGGTCCTGGCCTATTCTGTTGTCCTATTTGCTGTGGATTTGAAATAATCCTCCATAATGTGATACATAATTAATGTCTACTGCCATAGACATTAAAAATGTTATTCTTTGTTACTATTTTCTTGTTATGAGCAGGGGTTGATATGTTCAGCTCCTATAAATACCAGAGTAGGCCTAGGAGAATGAGTACCAGATCTAGAAGAAATTTATGATATTCTTTTTTTTTTTTTTAAAGGTTTTATTTATTCTTGAGAAACAGACGGAACACGAGTAGGAGAGGGGCAAAGCGAGAGAGGGACACAGAGTCAGAAGCAGGCTCCAGGCTCTAAGCTATCAGCACAGAACCTGATGCGGGGCTTGAACTCACAACCCGTGAGATCATGACCTGAGCTGAAGTTGGACGCTTTACCAACTGAGCCACCCAGGCACCCCTCTCTTCCTTTCTAATTCTTTTTATTTGTTTTGCTGAGGTCGTTTGTTTAAGTGGGAACTGTATGTATTGGCAGAACCATGAGCAGTATCTCATCAGGAAGAGAAGTTTAACTTGATGTTATCTTACCAAACTGGGCTTAAAAAAAATTTTTTTTTGAAGTTTTATTTATTTATTTTGAGAAAGAGAGAGAGCAAGAGCAGGGAAGGGGCAGAGGGAGGAAGAGAGGGAATCCCAAGCAGGCTCCACGAACTCATGAACTGTGAGACCATGACCCAAGCCAAAATCAAGAGTCTGACGCTTTTAACCGACTGAGCCACCCAGGTGCCCCACCAAACTGGGCTTCTGATAGCTGGATAGGGCTGCTGGAAAGTTTATCGGGTTCACTCATATGCTAGTTATCTTTGGACTCAACCTTTAAACACTGCTTTTTCACTGTGTGCTTTTCTTTTCTAATTAAGTTTTAAATTTTTTTATTTGAATACAGTTGGCACACAATGTTACATTAGTTTCCGGTGTACAACATAATGATTCAACTTCTCTGTGCTAGGCTGTGCTAAGCCCCAGTGTAGCCACCATCCGTCCCCATACCATGCTGTTCCACTATCGCTGACCGTATTCCCTCTGCTGTGCCTTTTATTCCCATGACTTACTCATTTCATAACTGGAAGCTGGTATCTCCTGCTCCCTTTCACCCATTTTGCCCATCCCCCTCCACCCCTCCCCTCTGGCAGCCATCAGTTTGTTCTCTGGATTTGGGTCTGTTTCTGCTTTTTGTTTTGTTTTTTTAGATTCCACATATAACTGAAATCATATGGTATTTTTTTTTCCTGCCTGACTTATTTCACTTAGCACAATACCCTCTAAGGTCCGTCCATGTTGTTGCAAATGGCGAGATCTCCTTCTCTTTATAGCTGTATAATATTCCATTGCACATATATACCATATCTTCTTTATCCATTCATCTATCAGTATGATTGCTTCTGTATCATGGGTATTATAAATAATGCTGCAGTAAACACAGGGGTGCATCTCCCTTTTCCAATTAGTATTTTCATTTTCTTTGAGTAAAGACCCGGTAGTGGAATTACTGGATCATATGGTATTTCTATTTTTAATTTTTTGAGGAACCTCTCTGCTGTTTTCCACAGTGGCTGCACCACCTTACGTTCCCACCAGCGGCGCATGAGAGCTCCTTCACCGTGTTCTTTTCTTAGCACAAATGTGTGCATTTTGTCCTCATTTGTTATTTCATATTGGAAAGATTTCCTGGAACCATGTTCCCCAGCTTGAAGAAATCCTGCCTTTTTCTTAATTGAAACATGTAAAAACATTTATGTTGGAGTGCTGATACAATTAGTGAAGAGCTTTAGGAAGCTTAAGAAGTTTCCTTTGTTGAAAAACTTGAAAGTTCTCTTTCTTTCCCTTAGAACATAAATCCAGGATGGCATCTGTCTGTGGTATGGCGCAGAGCCTGGCACACGGGGGCTCACATTATGTATTTGCTGAATGAGCGCACTGATCATATTTGTGTGTGTGTTTATGTTTATTTGTTTTGGGAGAGAGTGAGAGAGTGTGCACATGTATACGGTTAGGGGCAGAGAGAGAGGGAGGGAGAGAATCCCAAGCAAGTTCCGCACTGTCAGAGCAGAGGCCAATGCGAGGCTTGATCCACCACCTTGAGATCCTGACCTGAGCCGAAATCAAGAGTCAGATGCTTAACCAACTGAGCCACCCAGGCCCCCCATGTGTGTGTTTTAAAGATTTTAAGTAAGGGATGGGGACACATGTACTCTCTCTTTCTCTCTCAAAATAAACAAACGTTTTTTAAAAATAAAAATTTTAAGTAATCTCTACACTTAACTCACTTAACCAACTAAGCTCACCAACTCACTTAACCCACTCAGCTTAACCAACTAAGCCAAACAGGGGCCCCCGTATGTTTCGATGGCCTTATACCCATGTGCCCACTTCCGTTCTGTTTACCAAGGTCATCTTAGTTGCCTGATGACCTGTGTGTCCCTCCACCTCCCCCCTCCCCTGTCCTTCATTCTCAGCCCCGTAGGTTCTTAAATATGTATTTACCTTTTCAAATAACTATAATTGTATTATGGACATTCTTGATTCGTTTCTTGATTTGAGGGCCAGTTTTTTCTTTTTTCTTTCTTTCTTTTTTCATCAGTGAAGGAAATTCTTCCTGGATTCCTCCAGGAGAGTATTTCTTTCTTTCTTTCTTTTTAAAGTTTATTTATTTATTTTGAGAGAAAGAGAGAGAGCAGGGGAGAGGCAGAGAGGGAGGGAGGGAGAGAATCCCAAGCAGGCTCTGCGCTGTCAGCACAGAGCCCAACTTGGGGCTCCAGCCCATGAATCGTGAGATCATGACCTGAGCCACAATCAAGCCCAAACCACCGGGCTACCCAAGCGCCCCCAGGAGACTGTTTCTGATAGTAGTTATCACCATTGGGGATTTCTTGTGATGCTATCATTGTTTCAGTGGAGGAAGTTAATTGATGGAAAGACTGTCCATCTACGAAAAGCTGGCAGAAATGTGATCAGAGCAGAAGCTCTGCAGTTAGCGGGTTTATCTTCACAAAGTCCTTTAACCTTATGGGTTTTTTGAGGCTTCAACATCTTAGACTGCTTTCCCCCACAACTCTCAGTTACCGTTCCTTTGCCACCAACCTGATTTTACTACAAACGAACAACTTTGAAGCAGTTCATGGACACCTAGAAGAGCAAGGAAATTAAAAAATATTTTTCTAAGTGCCAAATGGATTCATTTTTGCTTTTTTTTTTTTTGCCCCTAAAACAAAAAGTTTTTTTAAAAAATTTTTTAACCTTTATTTATTTTTGAGAGAGAGAGAGAGAGAGAGACAGAGTGCAAAGAGGGGAGGGGCAGAGAGAGAGGGAGATACAGACTCTAAAGCAGGCTCCAGGCTCCGAGCTGTCAGCACAGAGCCCGATGCGGGGCTCGAACTCATGAACTGTGAGATCATGACCTGAGCTGAAGTCAGAGGCTTAACTGACTGAGCCACCCAGGAGCCCCAAATAGCTTTTGTTTTGCATGTTGTTTTTCACTTTTGGTTTTGCTTATTTTTGTGCCAGGTGAGGAGAACTCTCTAAAGTGATTCGTTATTTGTTCATCTTTCTTTAAGCTGGTTCACGGAGCTTTCAAAAAACAAACAAACAAACAAAAAAACCCCACCTCTTTTGGTTCTTTTGGCTCAGTGTTTTGGGATAAGCCCACCTCTGAGACCATGTCTTCTCCATTTATTTCTCCTGTAAGGATACAATTTTGGTAGAGTATCATCAAAAATACTTAGGTTGTGCTTTGTACTTTCCATTAGGACATCTGGATTTTATTTAATTTTGATTCTGGCCAAAGTCAGGGTAGTCGGGCTGGCCAGAGAGGTATGATATATGATGGAATAGCATGTTTCTTTAGAGTAATACATTTTTATCTGGACACAAAAGGACTGAGGGATAGGTTGACTGTAATTATATGGTATTTGGTAATGCGGAAAGGTTCTTGGAGAAGATGGATTGTGAAGTGTTTTTCCCAGATGCAGAACCGCGAGACATAAAAGGGTAGGGTCTGTAAGCACGAAGGACATTTAAGGTCCCGATCTCTTGAGAACATAGAGAAAGAAAGATAACTGGTTAATTTATTGTAGCTTCCCTGTTTGATAAAATACCATAGGAACAAGAAATTCATAGAGAGGCGTTGTCTTTTTTCAAAGGGTTCTTTAAATCACGATGGAAAAAGTGGTTGTAAGTTGTAAGATATCAAAGGGGGAAATGCAAAATGGCCTTCCACACAGCAGCGTGACCCAGAGGGAATGCCTGCCTTTACAGCTCACGTCCATCATCCCGATTAGTTGCTTAATCTGATTACTGTTCTTTGTGTTCCGTATGTCAGATACATGGCTTTAAAACCAGCCCCCATTTTTTTTTTAGCTCCATTATAATTAAACAGTTCATAAAACATGCAGGTTTTTTAGACAGCGAGGTTTTTAAGACAGTATGCTTTTATTAATGGGGTAGATTTCTGATAGATTTTCAAGTTATTAAAATCAGTGATTCTGGGAGTGGGAGTTGGGGCTGTAAGTCAGAACAGGAGGAATGCTCATCCTCCTCCCCAGTCTCTACATATAATGAGACATGTTACAGAGAGGAAGGGGTTGTTATTGTAAATGATTTGAAGATGGAGAAAAGGCTGAAAGCCACTGGCTTAGAGGAAAGACATGGAACTAGGGGTCCCTAGTGAGCGCTGTGTTCGTAGTTGATTGACCCCATGATCTGGTGCCCTAAGCAAAACAAATAAACAAACAAATCTTTCTCTGTGATCATCTAATTTAGTTGCTCTTTGGGGCCATGGAGACTAAGCCAGACTTAATCTTTTGATTCTATACTCCAGGGAGTTCATTTTATGAATTTGTATTCCTGCTGAATTACACAGATTACATTCCTACTTGGCTACTTGGTCCCTAGATTCTCCCTGAACCTTCTGGTATCCATCCATTTCTCTGTTCTCTTTCATTGTTTTCCTTCTTCTGACTGCTAACTTCTGAATCATGTCTCTGAAGTTTTAGAGCAGAGCTGGGTCAGACTCATGAGCCAGAGTAAGTAATGGTGGCAATTAGGAAGTCGCGTTCAGAATTATCTAGAGATTTGATTCCCTGAAGTAATAGCAACAGCCTAAGAGTAAGCCTTACCCTGGGGAGGAAGGAAGGAAGCAAACTGATGTGAATTGAAGTTGATGCTAATGAATATTTGCTGGTTCCAGGCCATGTCACTCCACCCCTTGTCCCCTTACTCACTGGTTTTGAAGGAGAGTTAAAGGGTAGTTTAATTTGATGAGCCACAACTGGGAGTTAGTTCTGGGTTTGGGAAAGGGCAGTCATAGAGTTTGGTGCTTTTCTGTTCATTATAGAAATATTTTTATAAAAATATTGTGCAACTGGTATTTCTTATTGACAGTGCTACCACCTTACACTTCACTATGATAGCATACCGAGAAGGACTCAGAAAACTATGAAATATTCTTAAAGTACAAGGTTTATTTTATTTATTTATTTTTTAAAGTTTCTTTATTTTTGAGAGAGAGAGAGAGAGAGAGAGACAGAATCCAAAGCAGGCTCCAGGCTCCAAGCTGTCAGCATAGAGCCCAACGGAGGGCTCAAACTCATGAGCATGAGATCATGACCTGAGCCGAAGTCAGACACTAAACCGAATGAGCCACCCAGGTGCTCCCAAGGCTTATTTTTAAAACTATGCTATGAAGTAGGCGCTGTTGCTCCAATTTGAGAGGAGCACTAGGTTATAGAGGTTGTGTGACTTGTTCAAGGTCACGTAGCTACGTCAGGGTTACGTAGCCCAGCTCTTCTGACTCCAGGGCTCGGCCTCATACTTTGTACTCAACTGTCGTTGATACGCGTGGAAATGATTTGCTAGATCAAATGAACCTAACTTGCGGTTCCCTATTTGGCTGGATTATTTAAGTAACAGACTATAGTTGAGAGACCCAAAGATGAAATCTCAGTGATTAAAAAAAAGTGTTGCCCTGTCTCTAAATTAAAACACCCTAACTCTTCCTTCTTAGTCCTGCTACTCCTGATGAACTCCAGACCAGCCGTACGAGGCCTTGGTCTGGCACAGCCTACAAGCAGTCTGCTTCCATGCCTTACTGTGATCTCATATACTCAGCAAAGTGCAGACTCTTGATCCGGAGTGTCCGGGTTCAAATACTGCCTGTACACTTTGACTTCAGAGCTTTCTCATCTGTAACATGGGGCCGATAGGATAGTATACCTACCTCGAAGGGACGTTGTGAGGGTCAAGTTCCTTAGTGGATGGTAAGTGATCACAAATGTTAGCCGCTATTGTCTCTGTATAGCTAGAGATATTTACATGCAGGATTCTGGCCCTGATCTTTTCCTGAAAGGATTGTTGGTAATCTGGAAAGTGTCTGTGAGGAAAGTGTTCAGTGAAATTGATGATAAAAGGATGCTGATTAGGGCGTCTGGTTGGCTCAGTTGGTTAAGCATCTGACTCTTGTTTTCAACTCAGGTCACGAGCTCTCGGGTCGCGAGTTTGAGCCCTGCATCGGGCTCTATGCTGAGAGCTCAGAGCCTGGAGCCTGCTTGGGATTCTCTCTCTCCCTCTCTCTCTACCCCTCCCCTGCTCGAGCTCTCTCTAAATAAACATTTAAAAAAATGATGCTGAATATAGTTCATAGGTCACTGGCACTCAGTCATTTCCAGAATAATCTCCTTTCCTTTTCTCTGACTCCCTTCTTTTCTCCCTTATTGTTTTTCTCTTCTCCATCTAAGTCATGTGTAACTGGTCCATAACGTGAATATAGCATTTAATACATTGTATTGGCATTTATTTATGTGCTTTCCCCATAGGATGTTTTCAGCACCTAGCAGGGTGCCGGGGAATGTTGTGGAACTAACGTGATCGTGATCTCGAACCCCCTTCCTGTTTAGGCCTCGTCTCCATCTTCTGTCTGTACAACCTCACTTGTCTTTACACCTGCCCATCTTCGCTGACCTTCTCCTCTCACCTGCGTGGCGTGGCAAATCACAAATGTGTTCCCGTGGGGCAGAAGAACCAGAGAGAGCACGAAGGCCTTTATCAGTGATCAGAACACTGAGGCTGAGCTAGCGGCTTGAGTTTGGGCCCCTGCAAGCACCTTCCTGTCCTTGGCAGAATGACAGGCATCCAGCTTTGACTCCCTATTAGAGGCTTCCAGCTCTTGTGTGTTTTGTTTTCCTTTTCAAGTATTGTCTGCAGTCACCGCCGGTAAACGTTTTTTTCCCTTTCTGTGTGGAACTTATCTTGTATCTCTCCTACACTTGAGGCTTCGATCCTGCGTTATTAGCTTGAACTCATTTTTTAATCTCCAAGATGCTCTGGCAAGGAAGAGCTCTGGCTTCTTTGTGTGACCTTGAGCAAATTACATGACATCTTTGCATGTGTTTCCCTATCTGTCAAATGGAGAACACTTACTTGCCTCCTTCTGGTGATGGTTATGAGACTCACGTGAGATAACGGGTCATACAGACGTGTGTACAAATAAACAGAAGAAGGAACAGAAAGGGTTACTCCCTCTGTCATCTCACTGCCTGTGTCAGTATGTTTAATTATGGACTGAGGGTTCTAGGCAGTCTGTACTTTTCCAGCTCTTCCTTGTGCACGCTGGAACTGAAAACCTCCAACTGCCACGTAGTCTTAGTTACTGTTCTGTGTTCGGTTCAGCCGCTTGCCGAATATTCTCTAAATCCCACCCTCCAGGGCCTTCACTTTTGTAGCCCAGCTTGGCCTTTGCCTCCAGTGTTCCTACTGTGTATCGTGCTATAGAAATCGCTTATCCTTGCTCGGTGACCAGATGGCTTAAACATTGCTTGCACACATAATATATTCTTTAAAAAATATTTTGGGTATTCTCCTTGGGTTTTATAGAGCTATAGAAAGCAAGGCAAGGAAGGATCTTTTCTTTTTTTTTTCCTTTCCCTCTTTTGTCTCTTCGTAGTTTCCCTAATAAAATATGCTGCCGGTTAAGTGTTCAGCACAGATTGCTAACTGTAGATCTAGAAGTATAGATATTTCATAAATAAATTTGTTACCAGTCTGACTTTTCCCCAGTGGATTTGTATTTAATTTGGGCAGGAAAAAACCCTGAGTTTGTTAGCACCTGACACTAATATATATGCGACATAGTCTATTTATAAACATTTCTCAGAGCCCATTACAGTCAGAATTAATTTTTTTATCTTCAGCTGCCAGTCTCATTATATTTATGTGGAGTAGAAAGATTTATAGTACGTGGTGGATTTTCTTCCTCCTCTCCAAGTGATTAAAATCTGAATGCTTTAACCACCATGAACTTATTTTTGAATATAAAGAAGTGTGTCCTTTGTACAGTTGTTAAATTGTTTTTAACTTCTGCGATTTTTGTGTCTTCATTAAACAAGTAGTTAAGATAACTTCTCTGTGCTTGAAATGAGGTTAGAGTAATTAGAATTTCCTGATTGTAGCAAATTCAGCACTCTTCACTGTATATTAGTTACACACTAATTCCGATATTAGTATATGCAGAACTCTTGAGCACTTGTGGAGAAAGATTAAAGCTAATATGCGAATTTTTATTCAATGAGTTTTAGTCCATCCACGCATACCTAATTAGTCACTAAGACTTTTTATTTTAGAAACTGTGTTTCCTAAAAATGTTTACTACCTTCTTAATGCTTTCCAGGAACCAGATCCTGAATTGCCAGTGACTCAGGTAAAGGGTTAGCTGCAACCGTTAGTTTAGAGACTACGATAATTCCTATTGCTTACTCGTTCCTGTAGATTAGAAAACCTGTTGCATATCTATTAGTGCTTTTATAAAATTAGCCATCTCTACCATTCTGCACCTTTTTATGTACAGTATTGTATTTCCAGTATATTTGTGTCTATGGGTGAGCAGTCTCGTAGTCTTAAGACTTGGAGCTTAAATTGAAATGACCGATGTGGACCAGAAAGGAGGAGAAAAAATAAAGGAAACAAGGTAAACCAGAGGGTTAGAAATGGAGCCAAGAAGTGAGCAGAGCCCCAAATGTCTGAAAAGACTGTGACGGACAGGAGGGCGTATCTTGAGTAAAGAGTAGGCTGACTGCCTGGGAAGGGCTCGGTTTTAGAGAGAGGTGCCTGCCGCCTTGAGAAAGGAAGGGACGCTGCCCAGATAGCCTTGTCTATCAAATTATCTTGGTTAGGGATGAGAGGTGGTCAGAGAGACCTGCTAACTGGAGACGCAGTGAATGAGTCTGGAGGAAGCCCGAGGAGAGGGGCGGGGTTCGGGGGACACGCTGGCCAGTGAGGCTTTTAACACAAGGGAGTTTCCAGTAAGTCTGGGAATAAGAACGGATGAGGGTGCTATAAGTCACCCGAAGTATTGCCAGGTGTTTGCCCTGCCACACGAGAGAGAATGCTAACAGTGGTTTTTAGTAAATAAACAGTTTGAACCTCATATGTGGTTCAAATGAGTAATCAGCCTTTCAGAAGAGAGCAAAATACAAAGTACTCTGATGGAGGCCTGTGTAGTACCAAGCAAGCACCGTGAATAGGCTACAATGCAGCGGCACGCTATTCTTTAAAAGGATTTTAAAGAAATTTGTCTGCCGTGTTCATAATTTTGATTTCCAAATGGATAGATGGTACAAGACTATTTTTTGCATAATGTATGTACCCTTCGTTTGAGAAGGACCTAAATTATAAATAGAATAAATAACATGCTTTTTCTTTTCAGTAATTTTGGAAGGTTTTGTTAAAATTAATGTTTATTTTTGAGACAGAGAGAGAGGGAGAGAAAGAGACAGAGTGTGAGCAGGGGAGGCACAGATAGAGGGGGAAACAGAATCCGAAGCAGGCTCCAGGCTCTGAGCCATCAGCACAGAGCCCGACTCGGGCTCAAACTCACAGACTGCGAGATCATGACCTGAGCCAAAGTTGAATGCTTAACTGACTAAGCCACCCAGGCGCCCTGGTTTTGTTAAAATTAAATTAAAACCTCAGTAATTTACAATGTTGTTATGTTTTTAAAACTGTAAATGGCATTCAAAAGTTTCAAACCCACGCAGGGGCTTTATGAAGGACCTGTATTTAATATTATTTTCCTGTTCCGTTACTGTAGACTTAATTATCTATCCCCTGGATAGTGGTCTAGAAGAATAAAAAGGGCACGAGGCTGATGGGATTCTTGAGCTCATTATTCATACATTTTCCCTCCCTCTTTTGCACAACTTCAAAATAAATGAGGCTTCACAATAACAATTCAACATTTTGTGCTAAGTTTTCATTTTCATAGTGTAGGCAGCGTGTCAGATGTTATAGCGATTCTTACGACGGCTCCATCAGGTTAGACAGACTGGCCCTTGGTAGCTTCATTCTAATAATAACCTAGCAAAATTGTTTCTTTCATGTCTTAAATTCTTGGCCTCCAATTCTGTATTAAAAGGAACGAGACAATTTCAGCATGTTTTGTTCAGTCAGTAGAGTTTTTCGCTTTTCATGTGTTTATTTTCATAACTAAAATTGAATCAGCCTCACTGAAGGTAGTACAAGTAAGGCGTTATTTTCCTTTCCTTTCCATCATTGCCTCAAGAATAGTCCTGTAGGCTGCCTCAGTAGGTGAATGAGATGGGATTATGTTCTACAGATAAAGAGTGACGTAATTGACGTGATGATTACTCACTTACACGCTTTTCCCTTTAAAAAAGTTCCTGCACTTTTGTAATTTTTGTTGATTTTACAGTACTTTCCAATACAAAGGTATTCACGTATACTTACATAAACAGCACGGCCCTGTCATTTAGTAACAACTTAAACATATCTGATAAAACCAATTTATATAATTATTAAGACTCAAGGGCCAGTTTGGGAGCACCCCATTGTGCTTTGTTTTGCATTTTAATCACTGATTAGTTTTGATTTTTTTTTTTAATTTAAACGGAGGATTTTAGGGCTGTAAAACATACTTGGCTTGTTTCCAAAATAAAATTTAAATTTCTTTTTAAAGCCAAAGCCCCATCTGCTGTTTTCATTAAAATCCCAAGAATTGTTCACATCGCCAAGAGCAGTTCTTTGAATACAATCTGATGTTTAATCAAGCAGTGATATGTGATTTTCAAGGTCATTTTTGTTAGGACAGAAGGAAAGTCGGGAAGATTAATATTCTCAAAAAATGATGAAATTTAAAATTAAATGGTGGCTTAAGTAGATTTTATTATAGATCTTTAAATATAAAAGAGTCTCCCTGTTATTTCTATTTCTGAAGAATTAAATTTTAGAAACTGAAATATAGATCCATTTACCTTTTCGAAAAAGTGGAATCTTATGAAATAAGATTTAAAAAAAGATGTACCTATTTGGCTTCTGAAACATTTTTTCATTTGATGGTGAGAGAAAAGTAGATTTCTTTTCTTTTACTCAGCCTAATATTAAAAAAATTTGCACCTCCTTAATATTTGAGAGGTTAGTAGGAGGTTGGATGTCAGGAAGAATGATGGAGTTAACTGTGAGATAATAGTATGTACATGCTAATTGTTAAAAAGATCAATACCCCACCATATAAATGATACGATAATAATAAAAAGTTGACTTTTAGAAGGTCGATTTAACTAGGATTCCAAGGTGTAGTTATAAAGTTTCATTAGCTCCGCCTCATCAGGATATAAGGCCATACAGCTCACTGGGGCATCCGGGGTCCCTCACCTGCCCTTTGCCTTTTTCTCTAGCTCCTTCTCTGACTGCTGCCTCAGCTGAACCTGATTCTTCAACCATACTCAACTGTTTGGAGTTACCAGGCATGCCCTGAGCCCTCCAGCTAGCCTGCCCTTGTCCCGTCTCGTCTCTGCCTAGCTCCGGCTTTCCCGTCTTTGCCACTAGCAAACTCCTACCCTTCCTCCACCCCCAGGCGGCTGGGTGCCTGTCTCCGTACTCCCCAAGCCCGCTCCAGACTTTTATTAGTTCGCTTTCCCTACAACACTGAAATTCGTGTGAGCTAGCGAAGCTGTGGCTTACTCATCTCCATCCCCAGGACCTGGCAGGCCGTAGGTGCTCGCTAGTAATGTGGGAGTGAACCAGCGAAGCCCATATCCTGCTTCACTGTTTCAAAGAAAATGCTGCAACCCTTTCTGTCCGCCAGAGTGCTGAACCAGGAATGCCCTTTTGAGAAATGAAAGCTGTCAGATCCTCGCAGGGCAGTATGAGCGGTAGGGACTCAAGATAAATCAGGATTACTTGTTTCCATCTTTGAAGTGAAATTAAACCATGAGTTCAAGCCCGAGATGACTTCCCTGACCCCTGAGCATAGTTGTGTAGATCTGCCAACCTTCCTGATCTTTGATGAATGAACACCTCCAATTGTTTCCACACTTCAGTGACTCCCACAGTTAGATGCAGTTCCGATTGGAATTGATTTTTTTTTTACAAATGAATTCTTTGATTCCGTATTCTGCTCATTCGGTTGTGTTAAATCCACACAGTTGAAACATTTTAAGTTATCTGAATCCAGTAAACCTCACCCAGGAAAGAAGCTAAAAAACCCAGTCATCTAACCAAATATAATCCAATTTGAGGAACCTACAGTTATGAAGGTAGGCTTCTTTCTTCCCATTAAAGTGAAAGCATGACGATACTTCTTTTTCCTTAAGGACTTTTGTCTAATGTATACATTCCAGTTATTTTAGCACACACAAGGATCTCTACTTTTTAATTCCTGTAAAACTGTTTTCTATACCACACACCTGCCACCTATGATGCCCTGCTTTGCCTTATCGTTTAATTCAGTAGGTGATGTGTTCAGGGAAGTTAGGATTCAAGTTTTAATCTTCTCATGCTTCCTTTCCAGAACTTAGCCCAATGCTAGGGCTCCATAGGTAGGGACCAACTGATTGAATGCATCTTGGAACTGTGTGGCTCTCATCTGCGTAGCTCTCGTCTGTTCCTCTCTCAGTGTCTTTGCCCTCCTTCAGCCTGCTTCCCAGCCAGTTCCCTAGTATGGTGAGCCCTACCCCGCGCCCCCACCCAGGCTTCCCTCGTGGCTGCTTCCTCTGCACTAGAGTGTCAGGTCTGTGCTGCTGCTCAAGAGTTGCCTTCTCCCCAAATCCTCCGCAGGACACTGAGCTTTCTTGTTCTCTGCTTCTGTTCTTTAGTAAAGCAGAAAGGTAAACATTTCTGATAAAGCCGTTTTAAATGTTTAACAGGATGTTTAATGGTGCACACCTTGACATCTAATTTCTCAAGGCAGAGCGAAGCTGATGCTTTCCAGATTCCTTAATTACCTTTTCCACTCCCTCCCCACCCCCACTTTCTAGCAGGTTTTCTACTGGCTCGATCATGAAGCAGCCAAGACTGTTGATTAGCTTCTTGGGAATTGGGAGAAATTGATCTTAGTTCCATTCAACATTTTTGGAATCCCTATTATGTGCAAAACCCATAGGTGTTATGGAAAATTGAGAACTGAACACGGTAAAAAGGCTTGTGTTCAGGGGAAGGGAGCTAACCTACGCCTGATAATTACCGTGTTTCTCGAATATGGTGAGTACATATAATGGAAGTGTAAAGAGAATAGACACTTTGAGAAAGACAAGAGGGAAGTAGGTTTAGAACTAAACCATCAGGGAGGTCTTCATGAGGGCATTTTGGTCCTGAAGGAGGAAGGCAGAAGGAGCACTGTGGTTGGAGCTTTATTAATTTATTTTCAAACGATTATTCCAGTAAAATTTTCTCTGAAGTTTTCTTTTACTTATAAAAAGGCATATTAGAAGACTACTAGGTAATTACCGCACTCTTATTTACTAGGTAATTGATCTAGTGGGCGTTTCTTGATTAGTAATGACCTTGCCTTGTATTAGTTTCTTTAAATGGCCCTTTAAGTCAGCATAATGTATTAAACGGTAAACATGCCTAATAAAAAGTTAGACAATAATAAAGCTTCTATAGGCCAGGCAGTACTTGTAATACTACTTAATGCATGCTTTATTTTATCCATGCTTATAGGCAGCTTGGATTTTGAAGGCACGGGCGCTCACTGAAATGGTCTACGTAGATGAAATTGACGTGGATCAGGAAGGAATTGCAGAAATGATGCTGGATGAAAATGCTATTGCTCAAGTTCCACGTAAGTACGGGTTTTTCACTTAAGTAAATGAAATGCCATTAGGAGGAAGAATACTACATGTGTATAAAATAAACCCAAGACATTATATACATGAAAAAGCATCATATCAGGTTAATGGTCTCTAACCTGCCATATAGTACAAAGACTTTCCTTCCACAATTCAATTACACTATCTTAAACTTAAGATGTGGGATTGCTGTATAAAACAATTTTTCAATAAAAGCTATATTAAGCATTTGAAAATATTTTATATTTAAAATGCATTCTAGATGAACTGCTTATCTAATATACCAGAAAATTGTTTATCCAAGAGTTGAAACACAGGAAGCATCCAAACAACTGAAGTGTTCTAAAAGGATTAAAAAAATCTTTGGACAGCATCATTTGACTGTAATAATTGAAGGTGATTTGCTCTAATGCATGATATGAGGTGAAGGGGTGATACGCTGGCCTGTGAATGCCCGTAGGGGTTGCCACAGAGACCCAGTCCTCAGCTTTCGGGTGTTCTGGGGCAAATGGTGTTTAGTGATTACCGTGAGGTATGGTGGTTATTAGTTATAACTTGCTGGTATTTATTAGTTATAACTGTTATCAGTCATTTATGTGTTTTGAAAAATAAGTTAAAAATATTTTTTATGTTTATTTTTGAGAGAGAGAGAGAGCGCGCGTAAGTGGGAGGGGGTGGAGAGAGAGGGAGACACAGAATCCGAAGCAGGCTCCAGGCTCTGAGCTGTCAGCACAGAGCCTGATGCGGGGCCCAAACCCACGAACCACGAGATCATGACCTGAGCTGCAGTTGGATGCTTAACTGACTGAACCACTCAGGAGCCCCTAGATAATAACTGTTTTAAAGCTTCAAATGGAAATTGAGAAAAAAAAAATACATACGGTTCATGTTGAAATGTCTTTTTTCCCCCCATCATTTTGTTCTTTTGGAGTTAAAATGTCTAAATTCTATATATTGTAGGTAAATGATCTTTTGTGGGGAGAAGTTTGTATCAGAAATAAATACGAGCATAGAACCGTCTTTGGGTGCTCTGGAGCCTGCTAGCCTTGAGTTTGAAACCCAGCTCTATTAATAGGTTGACCTGTTTACCGAACACTCTAAGCTTTTGCTAAATGGGTGAATACGACCTACCTTACAGACTTAGTGTGAAGATTAAATGTGAGAACATAAAATAACATGATATTCAATAAATATCAGTTTCAAATACATTTCCCTAATATATTCCGTTACTTATGCCTTTTTCACCAGGGCAGCACACTTCTGAAAACTGTAATCGCTGACAGTTTTTACAGATTAATAACTAATATATAAATTGAATTTGCCATCTCATTTCATAGGCCCTGGGACATCTTTGAAACTGCCTGGAACTAATCAGGTGGGAGGGCCTAGTCCAGCCATCAGGTATGTACTTCTGTTTCACACCTTCTGCCATTGAATGCTGACCAGATTGTATGAGAATCTTCCCTTATTGATCTTCTTGGAATTTTCACAATGTCCACTCTTCACACAGGCCAATCACTCAAGCTGGAAGGCCCATTACAGGTTTCCTTAGACCCGGCACACAGAGCGGAAGGCCTGGCACCATGGAACAAGCCATCAGAACACCCAGAACTGCCTACACAGCTCGCCCGGTCACCAGCTCTTCCGGAAGATTTGTCAGGCTGGGAACGGTAAATTCTGTCAGCCTTGCCCTAGTTTTGTATTACCAGAGTAGGTTTATGTTATGTGATCTCTTTTTTTTGCTATTGTTGTAGTAGAAAGTCACGTGGAGATTTTTTGAAGGTGGTTCTCTTATCATGCTCATTACACTCAATCTGTATTTCAGGAGGAAGTTTCAGATTTCTTGTTCTGTCGTTTTTTCCCCATAGGCTTCCATGCTTACAAGTCCTGATGGACCTTTTATAAATTTATCTAGACTGAATTTAACAAAATATGCCCAGAAACCTAAATTGGCAAAGGTATGTACTTAAAATGATTTTATGTTATGAAGCAGTAATGTTAGATGTATTATCCTGATAACATTGTAGGGAATTAAAAAAAAATTTTGTGAAAGAAAGGCCATATCTTGCTTGAAATGGAAATGTTTAATTACTGTGTAAAATTTCTCTTTTGAGTTAAGGGAAGTCAGTTGGAAATAAAGTATACAATACGACTGTATAGGACATTGTAGTCACTTATAACAAATTATAGTAATTGATAACAAAGCAGACAGACTGCATCATCTTCATGGAATGAAACTTAGAAGGTCATCTGTGTGTGTGTGTGTGTGTGTGTGTGTGTGTGTGTGTTCCTTTTCCCTCTTGGACTATTCTCAGAACAATAATTTTCTATCCTTGTAGAATTTTATGACTGTCAAAAGGAAGATGAAAAAATATGTACTTCTAATTACTAATTAGGCAAGCATCTCCATAAACCACTGTCTGGCTTGAGTGATCCGTATTGAGAGTTACCTTAGTAATTCTAACCACTCAAAGATTACACACTCCTTTAAATTAAGGAGAAAGGGAGAGTGAAAATAAGTGCATGTATGTGTGAGAGGGAGGAAAAGAGAAAGACTGAGAGGGAAAGGTGGGGCCCATGACCTTTTCAGTGTAAAAATAATCTTGGAGTTGAGCTTGGAACAATTCAGAGACATGAGCACTTAGCTGTTGCTGAAACTGGTCTAAGCCTAGCCCAAGTTTTTAGCTGTAATATCTGTGAATTCTGTGCGTGAGTGCTGAGCTCATTCTGAATCTGAGTTCTAATGGCATTTAACATACTTACTAAATGTCAGACACTAGGGAATAGAAGAAGAGACACTAGCCATACAGACTTGAAATTAAAATCTGAAAAAGAAATGTCAGCTGGTAGGGAATTAGCCTATAATAATGCCCATGACATTTTTCTTAATTTCTTATTTGCTAGCAATCTGGTCAACTTCATTTAGCAAAACTGTAAAGGTATACATATTTCCCTTACTTTCACAAGAGTGAAGTATTACCAGCAACTCATATGGAGTATCTCGTTCCCCTGCCCTTTGAGGCCATTTACTTGAGACGGCTGGATGGCTGGTTGTACCATTCCTGTTTTCTATTCAGGGAGTGCAGCCCACGGAGGCATCTCCCTCAAACTATGATGCTTCCAGGACAGACCTGGCCTGTGTTACTAGATTTAAACTGAGCCAGATTTTGTGCTTTTTGAAAGCATGTTAGAGAAGTAATGCCAGGTTTTCTGTCTTTGGTTTCCAATTCGCCGTCACTCATCAGGACTCCTCTAGTATTGATCACCTGAGTTCTCTACAGTCACTCCTCTCACAGCAGTGGGAGCGCCAGCTGTACTCTGAACTTCCCTTCTTTATCGCTGAGCGAATGGAGGGTCAGGTATAGTTTTTAAAAGAAGGGCCTTGTCCTGATTTCTTTTTTCTTTCTTTGGTTGCCTCTTAAGTCTTCTCTGTTAATAACCTTGATACACAAGCCTCTTTGCAAGGGTACGTTGATGGTTTTATGGACAAACGAATATGATACCAAGGGATAATTTGGTAAATGCTTATTTATCCAGATAAGTTGGGGAAAGAATTAAAGTAACTGTTCTCAGACCTAGCTGCACGTTAGAGTCACGTACGCATCCCACTTTACACTTAAGATCTACTTTGTTTCAGAAGGAACTTCCAGATTTTCCCCATGTCGAAATGTCATTGTCAATATCATAATGACTGTATAATATGTGTAGAGTGTATAAAACAGTGGGCTGAATCTGTTTTAGGATAATCTCAGAGCTGGTCTTTTCATTTCTCTCTTTGTAGTAAAGTAGTGTGTATAACACAAAAAACCTTGTTCAGTTATTTGAGTTTTCTAGTTTGTATTTTGTAAAAACAGGGATCAGTTATAAATCGCTGTATTTTAAAATGGTGATTATAACAAAAAATGAATAGACCCTTTACTTATGAAGGCACTTTTAGTGTACCTTGTTATTTTGGTTCAACCCAGATGCTGTCAAAATGGTCTGAGTTTGGAGATAATAATAGAGTGCTTTTGGTAAAATAAAATCTAATGTATTTTTGGCCTTTTTTTTTTCTTCATAGGCTTTGTTTGAGTATATCTTTCATCATGAAAATGATGTTAAAACTGTAAGTTTGACAGCTATTTTCTTTTATTGTAATTTTTCTGACTTTGGGGATTTCAGTTCTGAAATGTTCTATTTCTGACCTTATAAACAGATGGAATTATTAAAAATTAGAGCATTACTAATACTTTCAAATCCACTGTCATTTTCAATAGGAAAAGTTGTATAAATACAGAAGTGGTAACAACTGTGCCTGGTCCATAGAGTATGTAGATTTCCATTAAAAAGCAAGTTATAGGGCACCTAGGTGGCTCAGTGGGTTAAGCATCTGACTTCGGCTCAGGTCATGATCTCGCGGTTTGTGAGTTCGGCCCCGTGTCAGGCTCTGTGCGGACAGCTCAGAGCCTGGAGCCTGCTTCGGATTCTGTGTCTCCCCCTCTCTCTCTGCCCCTCCCCCACTCGTGCCTGTCTCTCTCTCTCTCTCTCTCTCTCTCAATAATAAATAAAAACGTTAAAAAAATTTTTTAAAGAGCAAGTTATAGATAGTTGAGAATATTGCATAATGTGCTTGTGCTACTGTTTTTTATACTGATAGTTAAGCATTGTTGGTCCATTTTTTCCTGTAGTCCGTATAGTGAATTATAGGTTAATTAATATGTGTATTTCTGTTTTTTTGTAGCACACGCCTTACCTCTCCTCTAACATTTTATGATAAAGGGGTGCCTGGGTGGCTCAGTCTGTTGTGTCTCTTTTTTTTTTTAATTTTTTTTTAACATTTTTATTTTATTTTTGAGAGACATAGAGACAGAGCGTGAGCAAGGGAAGGGCAGAGAGAGAGGGAGATACAGAATCTGAAGCAGGCTCCAGGCTCTGAGCTGTCAGCACAGAGCCCGACGCAGGGCTTGAACTCACAGACCGTGAGATCATGACCTGAGCTGAAGTCGGCCACCCAACCGACTGAGCCACCCAGGCGCCCCTGTGTCTGACTCTTGATTTTCGCTCAGGTCAAGATCTCACAGTTCGTGAGTTCGAGCCCCACATCGGGCTCGCTGCTGTCAGCACAGAGCCTGCTTCAGATCCTCTCTCCCCTTCTCTGCCCCTTCCCTGCTTGCTTGCACTCTCTCTCTCTCTCTCAAAAATAAACTTGAAAAAAATAAAAATATATTTTATGATAGAAAAATTCAAACACACAAGTACAAAGAATAATGAGCCAGTATCACCCATCACCCAGCTTCAATAATATTTAAACATCTTAGTAGCCTCTTAACAGAGTTTTAAGGTTATATGCATATGACTTCTTCGTGTATTTCACTTTAAAAAAATGTTTTTAACATTTATTTATTTTTGAGAGACAGAGCATGAGCAGGGGAGGGGCAGAGACAGAGGGAGACACAGAATCCGACGCAGGCTCCAGGCTCCGAGCTCTCAGCACAGAGCCTGATGTGCAGCCTGAACTTTTGAACCATGAGATGATGACCTGAGCCGAAGTTGGACACTTAACTGACTAAGCCACCCAGGCGCCCCCTCCCGTTTTACATTCTAATATGCAAATGACCAGAAGCTTCCAAATTTTGTCAAATTGAATGTAGTTAATTTTGCAGTGTCTAATGATAGTACTTTCCTTCATTTTCTTTTTAGTTTAGGGAAAAAGCTTTATATGCATATGTTAAATACTCAGGGAAATAAAAACGTTTTCCTCAGTTGTGTTTTCTGTGTGTCAACCACACATCTATGAGGAAAGCTAATAAAAAAATATTTTTTTTTCCTGGCTCTAGAAGCCATGCAATCCAGCTGAGAAAATAAAATTGGCATAACAAGATAATTAAAGAGGTACCTCCCAAGCTGTGAAACTGTCGCCAGGTAGCAAAGGGAAAAAAAATCAAAAGGATGATATTAGTAAAGATCCACAAAGTCAGTCGGATTTTGGGGGAAGGAGGGAAAATAAATGTAAAGAAAGGGTAAAAACACAAGCAAGACATGGGGTGAGAAATAAATAGGCCATATACTAAGAAGCGGGAGCATCAGAGACACATGTTTAAAGAAAGAAGTGGCAGAGCTTGATGATAGATTTGATGTGGAGGACAGAGGAAAGACACATGTCAAATCTGCCTCCTAAAGATGCTACAAGAAGAATGATTGTTTTACTAACAGAAACGGGATAATTAGGGAAGGAAGTCAGTTTCTAAGGAAGATGAATAATTCACTTGAAGGCATTTGTAGTTTGCAACTATGACAGGTTGCACTATCCAAGTGCAGATAATTGCATGTATTGGAAGACGTGGTACTAAATGTAGGTGAGAGCCTAGGCCCAATACACAGAATGTAGAAGTTGTGTGTAATGAAGTGCTAGTGGACGTGGCCACGTAGGGAAGAGAGGAGGCTGAGGTTGGAGCAGAAATCATGCACATTTCTGTAAATAAGTCAGTACACGCCTTTTTCACTTTATATAAAGCTGGTCAGAGTCACAGTATGACAGGTAAAATCATAGAGTTATACCATCATTATAAAGAAACATCCAAATACCATTCCATTTCATAAATGAGTCACTCTCTACATAACATAAAGCTGTATTTTGACTTTTTGAGGATTTATTTATTGAAGAGACCTTTATTCTTTCATCCAAAAATTTCTGAGCCATTGTGGTGTGCCAGGCCCTGTCCTACCCTTGAGATTACAGAGTGAAACGAGCAGACAAAATCTCTGCTCTTTTGGAGGTTATATTCTGGTTGTGCAAGGAATAGAGATGATTAGCAAATTTAGAAGCACATAACATGTCGTGGGATAATAAGTACTACAGAAGTGAAAGAGCAGGAAAGCGGGGAAGTGAATACAGTGACATGCGGGAAGATGCCATTTTGGATGGGGTGGGAGGTGGTCGGTATAATCCACTCTGAAAAGACACTTAATCAGAGACCTGATGGTGGGGGGCGGACCATGCAGTTCTGTGTAGGAAGAATATGTAAGTCAGAGAGAATAACCACAAAAACCCCGGCGGGGAGCATGCCTGGGTTGTTCAGGGAGCAGCAAGGAGGCAAGGGTGGCTGCAGTGAGGTCTGGGAGGGGAGGAGTTGTAGATGAGGGTTCAGAAAGTAGACAAATCGAATGCTGTTTGGAGATCATAGGAATGACGTCTTTGTCAATACATTCTTCTCCAGGATGTCGTTCTGCATCTTGGCATTGATATAATGGCGTCAAGGAATAGGAGCCACAGTGAAATAAAACAGGATTTATTCTCTGCACTAACTGAACATATATTCTAAAGATTCTAAGGATCTTAAAGACTATAAAGATTCTAACAGACTTTAACCTTTACATATGATATATTATAGGATGCTTTCACAGTTCTTCATACTCATCCATTAAACACATTTGATCTTAAAGAGAGCAGCGACTTTCAAATTTTTTACTTAAACAGCACAAACCTTTTTCTTCAAACAAAACCTTACCCAGACCCTGCTGTAGAAAACAGACAAAAAGCAGGGCTGCCGGAGTTCAAGCAGAAGTAGCAGGCCAAGAACATAGCCACTGGGCCACCTCCTTACTCCTCCATTCCTTGAGCTCCTGTCCCTCAAATCCTAGGGCCCTTAAGGAGTTCCTATATCCAGCCATTGCTGAATCTTCTGGTGAATTTTAATGTCCTGGATTTCTGGATCCGTGCTAGACTTCCTGAATCAGAATCCCACAAGTATGTCTGGTGAATCTGCTGTTTGTGAAAGCTCTACAGGTGATGCTGATTTTCAGCCAGGACTGGGGACTACTGCTGAAGAATATAGTTTGAAAGGTGATGATTAATAGAAGACTGGGGGGACGTGGGTGGCTCAGTCAGGTAAGCGTCCGACTTCGGCTCAGGTCATGGTCTCGCAGTTTGTGAGTTCGAACCCCACATCTGGCTCTGTGCTGACAGCTCAGAGTCTAGAGCTTGCTTCGGATTCTGTATCTTTCTCTTGCTGTCTCTCTCTGCCCCTCCCCTGCTCGTGCTGGGTCTCTTTCTCTCCCAAAAATAAATAAACATTAAAAAAAAAAATAGAAGACTGGAATGCTGGACCTCCTAACGTAGGAAAATGGAGCTGGGACCATGAACAGGACTTGAGGACCAGAGTTTCATATAACAAACCAATAGGAGGGAGTGTGTCTCCTACCTCAAAGACAGAAGTCCACAAATCAAGAGAAAAGGCACAGCAAAAATGACGCTCAAATACATCTCAGTAGCAAGGAAGTGATAAAAAATACTGTCGAGAGCTGGAGTCCCCACTTACAAATTTTATATTTTTATTCTTAGGAGCAGTGAAAGACTCAATACTCTAGAAACAAGCGCCACCGAGCACAATTTTTACTCTTCTTGAAACAGATCCTTATGCTTCATTAAATAACACTGTTGAGAAAATTTGTTTAGAGACTTTCTTTTAGACATTTGCTTAGTGAAGAATGAAAAAAAAATTAAACTAGCAAACAATAGAGAACTTACTGATTCGTATCCATCTCTGACTCACATATATCTTAGTATGTATTCATATACTGACTCACATATATCCCTGCACACTGAACAGAAACAAAACCAAACAAATGTAAAAGGACAACAGAGGGTGAAACATGTACATGAGCATGATTTAAAAATGCTAGTGTTTGTTAAATAGGAAAAAGCTTATCTAAATTTGTCAGGAAAGTTTTTATGGAAATGGAAAAGATCCAGTGACAGAAAATTTCCATCAGAGAAAAATGCCAGTAAGCGAGCACATTAGAGAGGCACTTTCTAACACAAAAAATTAAAGAAATTTAGAACTTGCAATTTCACATTCCAAAATTTGAAAAAAAAAATGGTGGGAAAGAGTGGAGTAAATTGTTATCCTGACGTAGATGATATTTTAAATGGTCTAATAATTTGGAAAAGAGTATGGTAATATGAAACAGAATAAGATAACGTATTCCTATTGCATCTGTTAATTTTAACTTTTTTTTTAAATTTTTTTTAATGTTTATTTATTTTTGAGAGACATAGAGGCACAGCGTGAACAGGGGAAGGGCAGAGAGAGAGGGAGACACAGAATCGGAAGCAGGCTCCAGGCTCTGAGCCATCAGCACAGAGCCCGACGCGGGGCTCGAACTCGCAGACCGGGAGGTCATGACCTGAGCCGAAGTCGGCCGCCCAACCGACTGAGCCACCCAGGCGCCCATTTTTTAACTTCTTAAGAAATTCCACAAGTGCTCTATTTGCAAAGACGTTCATGGTAGCATTAGTTCGTTAGCAGTAACAAATAGACGAATAAAATAGAATAAGATAACTTATTCCGTTTGTGTCTGTAATTTTAACTTCTGAAGAAATTGTACAACAAGTGCTCTATTTGCAAAGGTGTTCATGGTATCATTAGCCGTAGTAACAAAGCCATCTGGATAACAACCTAAGTTACACTACACTGCATCCTGGGGTTTATGCAGCCTTTAAAAAAATCCTAATTATAAAAATTAGGCAGAAACAGAAAAGTGTTTATAATGTTAAGCCCACAGAGTATAACGTTTAGTACATATGTTAGAGTTATTATTCTAAATATATACTATCACATATGCTAGAAGGTATTACCAAAAAAAATGGAAATAAAAGTATTATAGAACTAAGGTGTATTAATTCTACAAATATTTGTTAAATGCCTCCATGGTGTCAGCAGGAAATTGAGAAGATTACAACAATAAATTGAAAAGCTATACCTTGTGGCGGTAATGGAAATTATCCAGTGTTACCAAAACTTTATCCAATTTTTTCCAAAATTTTTAATAATGTCCTAGCAACCTTTCATTTAGAAATTTAGTTTACATTAGGGGCAGCAATAAACTAAAATACTTGTAATTAATTATATCCTGCTTGTTATTTTCATCTGCTTACCCTCAATACATATATTTTACAGAACATGAAATTGAGCAAGTTTTATTTTTCTTTAGTGAGAAGCACAAATTATTAGTTACCCTGTTTTCCTTTTTATTCATTAATTTCTTGGTTGGTTTATTACTTGGCTGGGTTATTCTTGAAACAAGTAATTACTGGGTGCCCGTGTCTTGGTACCGTGATGATGGGTGTGAGGAGGATCAGGCAGGACGGATGGCCGGTATCTGTTTTCTTACTCTGTTATGGGCTGATCGCATTAGAGTTCTGTTATGGATCAGATTGTTCCATTAAGATGTCATTTTAGATTTTTACCACAAATGTTATTTTCTGAAAGGAAGAAGGATTTAGGTAATGAGCAGAAAGCATGCATTTTTATGCCTTTTTTTCCCCAAACCCTGTTTTATGACATTAGCTGGAAAAAGAAAAGAGGAATTGTTTTTTTTAACATGCTTAAGAAATCAGAGGTGCTTTTATACTAGTTACTTTGGGTGGCCTCCAAATTTCTTTTTAAAGAAACCATTTCACACAAATACGGAACATATAATGGACAGATAAGAGGATAATGTGAAGTGGTACTTAAGAAAGAGTGGAATTCATCTTCCCATGGAAAACTCCATGGCTATCTTTCCATTCTTAATGCTTTTTCCATTTGTGGGGGCAGTGTTGACAAAACTTAAGTGCCATGTGGGTGGATGACTCTGTATTTATCTACAAATATGGAGGATACCGTGGGTAAATATAAAGAATATTATGAAGTAATAGCTAAATGATAAGAAGCAGTAAAGCTGACTTATGGAAAACTGTATTTCTACCTTTGAGTTCTTAATAACTCCCTTCCCTCCTCGCCTGTGCTTTTTGGGGTGATACTGGCAATACCGGCAAAATTGAAGTGGCATGTGGGTTGATTCTGGAATCTTTATTTCCATATGCTCTTTAATTTCATCATTTTGAAGTTGTTGCAACTATAACAATAGCTAACGGATGACTGGTTAGCTAAAATGTTAGTGGTTGGAGCGCTGCCACTTAGAAATACACTGGCGGGGCGCCTGGGGGGCTCAGTCGGTGAAGTGTCCGACTCTGGATTTCGGCTCAGGTCATGATCTCATGGTTGTGGGATCGACCTCCGCCTCTATGCTGACAGCACAGAGCCTGCTTGGGATTCTCTCTCTCCCTCTGTCCCTCTCCCCTGTGCTCTCTCTGTCAAAATAAATAAACAGTAAAAAAAAAAAAAAGAAAGAAAGAGAGAACACTGACATGTTCAGTTAGGTACATTCACAAACATTACATAACTTAGATCTGCCAAGGCCCCCTCTCCTTATGGACTTTTATAAACTTATGGCTTTTATATGACATTCTAGGCCTTTATGAATATCTAGATATTAGATTGATTAAATTATTCAAAGATTCTTAAATATTAGTCATTTATTTTGAAAAATTGGTCAAGACTTTAAAGAAATAAAGATCTGTCATCACTTTAACATTTTTTTTAATTTTATTTTTATTTATTTATTTATTAAAATTTTTTAACGTTTTTATTTTAATTTTGAGAGACATAGAGACAGAGCGTGAGCAAGGGAAGGGCGGAGAGAGAGGGAGATACAGAATCTGAAGCGGGCTCCAGGCTCCGAGCCGTCAGCACAGAGCCGGACGTGGAGATCGAACTCACAGACCATGAGATCATGACCTGAGCTGAAGTCGGCCACTTAACCAATTGAGCCACCCAGGCGCCCCACTTTAACATTTAAAATGTTAATAGCTTTTAATTATAAATCTTACTACTATGAGTTTTGTTTGGCCCTTAAGGTATTTTCAGTATAAGTCAGAAATACGAAATGGAACTAATTCAGTCAACACATCATCCTTGAGTGCCTCTTAACAGCATAGCAACATATCAGAACCGCAGAGACGTGTAAGAAGGGGTGCCTGTCCTCAGGGAACTTAAGGCCCATTTGAAATTGTCACAGATAGTTTTGTCTAGTGCAGCTTCAGTGTTCATTTGAGGAATGATCATTAAAATTTATATTTTTTTACATTTTTATTCCATATCAATAATTCATATGAATTTCATTAATCGGTTCAGCACAAGCGTAGAGGTCTTACATAGAAAGACTTGTTTTAGGACCATAAGCAAAATCGGCAGCCTCTAACAAGTGCTAAATCTAACCTGGGGAAATTAGAATATGTAGCAAAATGAGAATGACATATTTTTCTAAAAAAATAGAAGGTCTTTTATATTAAACAAAAGAGTGTATATGATCTATCTGCTGGAAAAGTTCTTTACAAAGATTAAAAATTAACATGTTAAGATATTTACAATGCAGTCCTGAATTAGGCTGATAGACAATATGTTTTTCAACTATTTTCAGAGGTAATCTAATTGAAGTTATAATTTTTGCCCAATTTTTTGCTTCCACTTTGATTTCTGGCTTGGCAGGAAAAAAAAAAAAAAGAAAAACAAGCATGGGAGAGTAGTATGTGGCTTGTTTTTAATTCACATAGCTTTCAAATAGAGGTGTTGATTTTCAGGTGCATTAGAACCTCAGTGTGGTGACACTGGTCCTTTATAAAGAGTTTGGATCTTTAAAAGTCTCCCCTAGAGTAAGGGAAGATGAGGAAACCCAAGGAAAAATTATTAGTTTGGCGGTAGGACATCCAAAGAACTCATCAGGCTTGCATCTCAGAAAAGAGTTCATATTAAGACATGGACTGTAATATGGGATATATTCTGAGATCATAGAACTGAAAATCTGAGAGATACTTCAACTGTTGAATATCACGATTATACTAACACTGGCTAAAGAATAAGTGTTTTCCAAATTTGAGAGAAAGACTTGTATCATAAAACAGGGCATTCTCTTTTAACTAATAACTCGAGTTTTTATTCACTAGATCTTTACATGAGCTTCAAAATTGTGGAAAGATTGATTTGCTTTCCTTTTTGTCCAAATGGTTTCCACTTCTGTATGAAATCTGAATTCCTATTTAGTCATCTCCTATAAACACTGGAAGGGGGAACAAATGAGAAGACGTTGGAGAGAAAGGGATAAACCCATGTAAAATATGAAAGTAACTCAGATCTTTTTCAGTGTGCAGCAAAGGCAGGTCTGACCCTCAGCATCACTGGATGTGGGGCGAGGTAAAGATGATGGGACAATGGCGGTTGATGACAGCAGATACCCAAGTGCCCTTGCTCCTTTGACTCTTCTTCGTGATGCTGTTTTCCACGCCTTCTTCTATGTGCTTATTTGACCTTTCTCTACATCTGTCTTTAAAGTGGGGCCTGCAGTTGGACCTGGCTGACACGCCAAAGACTTGACCACCACTGAGTTTACACTTCGAATCATTGGGCGGTAGATGGAGGGTGGGGAGAGGGTGTAACTTGGGGGATTTTTAAATACCCATTTGGAGCCTTGTATATTAGCATCGTATTCTAACATACCATACATCTGCTTTCTTTTGATCAGTTTTTACTGTTCATCTGCTGTCAGCCCTCTGGTCTGGAACTGATTATTTAGGGAAAATTGGTGGAGCCATCTGGAAACATGAGCAACTTGAGTTTCTGTCTGATTTCTAATGCATGTTTTGATTGATGCTAATTATACGGTTCATTTCATTATTTATTGTTTCTGTTTATTGTTAGAAAAGAAAATCCTAATCTAAAATGAATTGTTTTCAAAGGCTTTGGACTTGGCTGCCCTCTCCACAGAGTACTCTCAGTACAAGGACTGGTGGTGGAAAGTGCAGATTGGAAAGTGTTACTACAGGTAAAGTTTTGATGATTTGTGGGAGGCGTAGACCTGGTGACATGTTTTAGAATCTCAACTCTGATCATTATTTTTCTGGGTAGATTTCCTCAGGAAATAAACTGGGCCTTTGACTTACTTGAGAAAGCACTTCCTCAACAATGACATGGTAACACTAAGAACTGATACCTTTAGAATAATAAAATTATAGGGGGCGCGCCTAAGTGACTCAGTTGGTTAAGCATCCAGCTTTGGCTTAGGTCATGATCTCACAGTTCGTGGCTTCGAGCCTCATGTTGGGCTCTGTGCTGACAGAGCCTGGAACAGAATGCTTCGGATTCTGTGTCTCCCTCTTTCTCTGCCCCTCCCCTACTTGTACTTGGTCTCTCTCTCTCTTTCAAAAATAAACATGTTGGGATGAACACTGGGTGTTATATGTAAACCAATTTGAAAATAAACTATTATAATAAAAAAAATAAACATTAAAAAAATTTTTGAATAGTAAAATTATAGTGCCAGGCCAGGGAAACTTTGAGACCATCAGATACAACAGCCCTTTTCAGATGAGGAGGGTGAGGCCAGAGAGAGCCTGTAATTTGCATCAGGAGCTAGTTAGTAAGAGACCAGTTAGTAACAGACCTGTTAGAGCTGAGGCTGTTGATTCCCATTCTTCTCTTGCTCTCAAGTCTTTATTTTCCCCGATGCCTCACCTCTGTAACGTGCTTTACAGTTGAGAGATAGCTTGTCCGTTTATTACTTTATCTTACTTAAATCTCACAGCACCTGGAGGTGCTTTGTTCAGATGGGAAAAATTGAGGCTTCGAAACATAAAAGTGACTTGTCCGGATTCACGCAGCTGGTAAGGCAGGACAAGAATTAGAGCTCAGTTTTCTGAGGCCAGTTCTCTTATTGTTTGCACAATTCCATGGTGTTTCTCTAGGATCTGAATAGTCTTACATTAATTCATTTCATGTTTAAACACATTTTTAAGCAAATTAACTGAGAGGTCAGAAAAGTTGTAATTAATTTTATGACTACTCTACAGCAACTAGTAAATGATCTAAAACTTGTTGCCTAGAATTGAAGTGCATTTGAAGCATTCGAAACGGGCAATTGTATTTTATAAAGATAAATATGTCTTTCACTATTCAAAATCAGGTAGACTGTTACTCTGAGCCTCCTTCAGATGGACTTATCATTCCAACACTGTGAGGAAGAGGAAATATAAAATGGAAGAAAAAGGATGCTTAATCTTTTTCGGTTGAAATTAAGACTACTTTCCACTTAGATATTTTACATAGAACTTAAGTGTTTTTTTCTGCTGTTAGATTGAGGAAGTATTTTCTACTAAAAGGTAATTTTATAGCATTATACCATTAAATTTTTATGAGTATAATCTCTGAAGGCAAAGCTTGAAATCTTGCGCTTCTAAACAAAAGCTTAAGAAATCTTTAATAATTAAAGAAAAGCACAATTTGGACTCCTTCTGCCATCCGTGTAAGATGGCATTTAAATGAGTGCACCTTGCTGTATTAGTCAGCGTTCTCTATCCCTTAATAGCTTCTCATCTTTAGTGTGTTCTCAGCACTCCTGCATTCTCTCGCTCATTAAGCTATTAAACGAGCTGCTACTCTGCCAGGCACAGGGGTTACCAAGATTTATTAGGCAGTCTTTCCTTTAAGTGGTTTCTAGTCCGGGTGCCTGGGTGCCTCAGTCAATTGAGCGTCCAGCTTTGGCTCAGGGCTTGATCTCACAGACCATGGGTTCGAGCCCTGCATTGGGCTCTGTGCTCGGAGCCTGGAGCCTGCTTTGGATTCTGGGTCTCTATCTCTCTCTCTGCCCCTCCCTCCCCCCACACTTGCTCACTCTCTCAAAAACAAATAAACAGAATAATAAATGATTTACAGTTAAACAGGGGAGAGAGGATAGTAAACAGTTATAAGCATGGCTCCCACCATGATAGAAGCAAGCACAGGGAGCCCAGGAAAGAGCTTCCTACTTGGACTGGAGAGGTCAAGGGTGGATTACCAGAGGATATAGCTCCCAATTTTGCTCTGATTAGTGTATTCTGCCAGCTTTCTGTCTACAGGCAGCTCTCGCGGTTATTCCCTTACCATCCATCCTGAATTCTGGCTTTTCGTTTGTTTGAATTGTTCCATTGGCTTCTTATCAGGGTTTTCTGCCCCCGTTTTCTTGCTCTGTCAGTCCTTCTTATATACTACTGTCAGAACAGTGTCATGAAAAAAATAGTTCTTGTTGGAGTCTTTGGTTAATCTCCACTACCCGTAGGATGAAATCTGAATTTTAAATGTGGCACAGTCCACACACTTCCCTGTCTCTCTTCTCCCGTTACTTATCATGCCCTCCCTTCCAGTTGAACCAGACAACTCGGCATGCCCCTACCACGCTGTGCACTGTGCTCTCTCTGTGTGCCTGTGCGATAGTTTGCTTCCAGCGATGTCCCCACCCCCACCCCCACCCCACCCCACCCCACGTAGCCTTCAAAATCTTGCCTGTCTCTTCCTCCTAAACTCTCTTGGTTCACTCCTCTCTGTGCTCTCAAAGCACTTTTTTTTTCTCTTATTGGCCATAATATGATTCCATTTATTTGTGAACATGTTTTGTTTCATTCTTATTGGCGCCTTTAGGACATTGTTGTGATCTTCCTTTTTGTTATGAAATGTACATGCAGTTGTTCCTTGACAATATTTATTGAATTAAATAGGAGAGAAAAACTTGGCAGTTGGTGAGGTTATCTCTGGACTTTGACTCTGATATTGGCCAGTGTTCCTGAACTTGACTGATATTTTCATTATTCCTAGACTTTCTTTATACATAGTCCACTTAATTTCCTTTGCACAAGAACCCTTGTGGTTATTCCTTTTTGATAGAAGTTATCTCTTAAGGATGAGGTAATAAAAAAATATATATGAGCCATGCTTCCTTCCTTTGGTTTCCAGGGTAGTTAAATGCCTCTGATTGCTTTTTGGTTTTTTTAATTTGTTTACCTTTCCATCCCCATTGTTTGAAAAAGTCTGCTTCTGTTTTCTCATCCTTGTTTTGTATGTATATTATAGGGTTATATTATAATCCCTTTTAAATCATTTTTGGGAAGAGACATAATATTAGATAAAAATATCCAGACTCTCGTGGATAATTAAGTGTTCACAGAATTCAGTGGCTGAACTTCAGCCATATGTTTGAGACTTGAATGTTCACTTGAAGCTTTGTATAGAGCTATGCTGATTTTCAGAACTTTAGAGTTCTTTGGTAACATTTTATGAATACTCCTGTAAAAGTTATGGGAGCTTTGAAGAGATGGGGGCTTTTGCCATTTCACACATTCTCTCTAACGTTAGGGCAATATTTTGGGGAGGGGGTCACTTTTAACCCCACTAATCCTACATCTTCCAAGAGCTGTTAGGAAATAGCTGTTTCATTCACTCTGAATGGAAGTAGCACGAGGGAACATACTGTGTATTGTCCCAACTTTCACAAAGTAAAAGCATCCTAAGGTGCCAAGTAGCTAGGGATGAGTAGTTATGAGAAAGCCCAGCAGATCTGGAACAGACTCGAGGGTGCTTCCATGATTGATTTAGTGGTAATAGAACGTTCCCTGGGCCGATATTAGGACGGTTACAGTGAGGCAAGGAACTGATCTCAGATTTGTAGACTAGACAATCTGTATTGAATACGAAGATAAAAAAGGAAGAGAAAATGTTTTTAGAATCATAAAATGGTATGTAGCTGTTTCCCTCACGTAGCAATTACTGTTTACATCAAAACTGTTTAAGAATGGTTTTAAAAATGGGCCTTTGGGGGTGCCTGGGTGGCTCAGTCGGTTAAGCGTCCAGCTTCGGCTCAGGTCATGATCTCACAGTCTGTGAGTTTGAGCCCCGCGACGGGCTCTGTGCTGACAGCTCAGAGCCTGGAGCCTGCTTCGGATTTTGTGTCTCCCTCTATCTCTCTCTGCCCTTCCCCTGCTCACTCTCTGTCTTTAAAAATAAATAAACGTTAAAAAAATAATAAAATAAAAATAAAAATGGGCCTTGGTTCCAGAGCAGGCGATATTTTCATAGGAATGCCGTCAAGTTCTTCCAATAAAACGGAGACCCAAAGCATTTATTCAGGTCACTTGCCATGTGTCCAGCTGATTATCAGCTCTTTAGGTGGTGACCTGGTGTGACCTGGCTCACAGGCGGCTGTTAGCCCTGCTGTCCAGACAGACTTCTTACACACCGTTTGAGGGTTACACAGGGAATATGGGAAATAGGCAACTTTTTGCTCCACTGTGTAAACATAATGCTAATATTACTTTATATGTGTGCGTGACATTACCTTCTTTAGTAGACACTTACTCTTAGAGATAGAAATGTAGTTTATCTCTATTCATATCCTCAGTGTGTGAATAAGTGCTGTAGTATTTATTTTTAAGCTGAATGTCTAATTTTTTAAATGGCTGTTCTTAGGTTGGGAATGTATCGTGAAGCAGAAAAACAGTTTAAATCAGCCCTGAAGCAGCAGGAAATGGTAGATACATTTCTCTACTTGGCAAAAGTAAGTATTCTTAAACTGGAGTGAAATCTGTCTTCCCAAAATAAATGTTCAAATTCTGGCCAGTGTACACGGAGAGGTGCCAGTTTCTTCAGGAATATTTGGCAAGTTAATGTGCTCAGACATATTTTTCTTTATAGCAAGTGGAAAAGTAAGAACATATGGAGGGTAACGGTCTCAGGAGAAATTGATTGCCATGAAAAATAAGAAAACCCCTTTGAAAGATTGCCCGTCAGAGCAGAAGAAACTGCCACAGGCTTGTTACCACCCTCATGGGTAACAGGCCCCCGAGAGGGCGCCGTTCCTGCAACCTGCTGACTCCCCCCTCAGCACACGATGGAGAACACGGGCTGTCTTTACATAGGTCCTTCGTTTCTTGGCTCAGCCGTAACAACAAAGATTTCCCCTTTCTTGAACACCTGTTCAGTACCAGGTGTTATATCAGGTCTGGTCCACATACAGTTTAACGTAAGCCTCATGGCAACCCCGCAAGGTAGGTTCTAACATTTCCGTTGTCCTCTATGGCTATAGACTTAAAGAGGCTCCAGTAGGTTTTTCAGGGTCACCTGACTGTTTAGAGCCAGCACTGAAATGCAGGTCTTCCTACTCACTGCCCCCCGCAGCCCCCCACAGCCACAACAGAGGTGAAGTGCCACCTAGAATTTTCAGTCCTGGGAGAAAAGTTACTTCTTAGCCCCTCAGCAGGGCTACTTTAAGCATTTGAAGTGGCAGTTAGGACATCATCTTGCTGTATCTTGAAGAATTTTTTTTGAATTAAAAAGCACCAGGGCGCCTTGGTGGCTCAGTTGGTGAAGCGTCTGCCTTCGGCTCAGGTCATAATCTCACGGTTCATGGGTTCAAGCCCTGCATCTGGTTTTCTGCTCTCGGCCTGGAGCCCACTTTGGATCCTCTGTCCCCTGCTCTCTCTGCCCCTCCCCTGCTGGCTCACTCTCTTTCTCAAAAAACAAAACAAAACAAAACAAAAACTTTAAAATTAAAAAGTATGGTAAAGGAAGTTGAAAAATTGAAGAGATATAAAAGGAAGAGCTGCTACTTCCTAAATACACAGTTTTAAGAATTTGCATACTAAAAAGAAACAACGAAAGTTACACCATATAAATTTACGGTACCAAGTAATCTTGATGCGTTTACTGTAGTTTTCAGAGATGTTTGAAACTATCTAAGCCCACCTTCTGTACATTACATATTAAAATTCTTAAGGAAGTTTCTAAGCATCACAGTAGACTTTTAAACTCTTCTGACACCTTGAAATGAAAACTCAAGCCACACTATTTGTCATATTCTTAACTGAAAATCACTTGCCAGGTGGTTAAAAAAAATATGCTCTTTAAGTATTGTTAAATATATGGTTTGACATATCTTTCCATGAATTGATTTGCTTAAATCTATTGTTGCCTACATGACTGTATAAAAGTAAAATTTACTTATTTTCTTTAATATATGAAAGAGTAATTGCTATGTAATAGACATCAATCTGATTTAGGAACAATATTATTTCTGCAAATATTAGATTGTTAATTTTTTTTAAAACTGGTAAATATTTTCTATTAGTATATTAAATTATTTACTTTATTTAGAAAAGCAGTTCAGTAATGTATAAAGTAAATATTGAAAATTTTTCATCCATACCTCTCCTTTTAATCTCATACTTTAGCATTAGACACTATAAACAGTTTTCCTGTGTGTCCATTTAGACCTTCTTCAAAATACAGTCTATTTGGAAAGAAATAGAGGATCCAAGATCATGAAGAAAAAAATGTCGTAATCTTGTTTTCATCCCTAAAACTATAATTCTCTATTTTAGAAATTTCTACAAAGTGTGTGGTTTCTCCACACTAACGTTCTAATTGCTAATTGAGCAGAAGCCCTCAAGTGCTGACCCTTCTCAACTCCCTGACCCCATTCCTCACAAGTCTGCTCCTCCTCTATTTCCGGAGGCCCTTTTTTTTTTAAATTTTTTAAACGTTTTTATTTATTTTTGAGAGACATAGAGACAGAGTGTGAGCAGGGGAAGGGCAGAGAGAGAGGGAGACATAGAATCCGAAGTAGGCTCCAGGCTCTGAGCTGTCAGTACAGAGCCCGACGTGGGGCTCGAACTCACGAACTGTAAGATCATGACCTGAGCCGAAGTCAGCCGCCCAACCAACTGAGCCACCCAGGCGCCCCCCGGAGGCCCTTTTTGAAGACCAGCTTCCCAGAGGCTCTCCACTGCTGCTCTCTTGCAGCCCTTGTTGTTCCTTGGGTCCTTCCTCTTTCATCGTCTTCAACTTTGATCTCAAATCTGGGTCCTTAGTGCCCGCTTATAGCCATGCTCGTATCTGTTCTATTCTAAACAGATTTTCCCTCGTTCCTTTCTTGTTGAGTTACTGCTCAGCCTCTGTGGCAATAGCAAGCCCACGATGAGCATTTGTTGAAGGAATAAATGAATGAATGCTTCAGACATGACATGTGAAGGTAAAACTGTAACATGACTATTGGAAATTAACTTCTTACTGTAATAGATCATCTAGGAGATAATTTGTCCCTAAGCAGTAATTGCAAACTTGTCATAACAAATACTGTTATTTTAAGTGCCAGTACTTTTATTGAAATGTATGTTGGTTTTAGGTTTACATCTCGTTGGATCAGCCAGTGACAGCTTTAAATCTTTTCAAACAAGGCTTAGATAAGTTTCCAGGAGAAGTAACCCTACTTTGTGGAATTGCCAGGATCTATGAGGTAAGGCTTATATTATTCAAAAAGTTGATGTGAAATTGAAGTTATATGCTACTTAAGAAGCTCATAGGCTCTTGGAATCCTAGAAAGGAGAACAATTTATGAAATTATGATTACTGGCCTGTGGTTTACTAACAGAGTCAGAGAGTGTTAGTGTATGTATTTAGTCAAACTAAGTTTTTATGATGAAGTATTTGAAACATACAGAAGATTATAAAGTGTGGTAGGAGCTAGGGGTTTAAATGACTTTCCCCCTATAGATAGCTTTTGTGCAGCACATCTTGTGATCCTTCTCCAAAGTCTGTAATGTCAGATTATCAACTTTTTTTCTATTCATGGTAGATATGTTTTCAGGGCCTGCCCTGTTCTATTCTAGTGGTCTGTTTGTCTATCTTTGTACCAGTATTATACCACCTTACGTATTGCAGCCTCAAATACCATTTGGCACAGTTCTGTGTTCTTTATTAGGAATGTTTTGTCCATTTTGGACTTTTGTTTATTCTTACGAATTTTGGAGTCATGTTGTCAGATCCCATGGAAAGCCCCATTGAGATATCCTTCCTGCTGCCTAATTACTGTAGCTTTACAATAATTCCTCTATCAAGTTGGACAAATTCTACCACCTCTTCTTCTTACAGCTGGTTATTTTTGGTCCTTTGCTCTTTCGTATTGATTTTAGATTGACTTATCAAGAACCACTAACAATCAAGGTAACTCCTGCAGGCATACTGATTGGAATTTCATTGAATATATGAATTAGGGGGGTGGGTGGGCTTCCTTTCTTCCCACTTTCCATCATTGTATAATTCTCCATTTATTTAGGTCTTGTTTTGTGCTTCAGTGAATATTTTGTAATTCTCTCCATGAAGATGTTATTTTGGAGGTCCCCAAAACCACCCCAAGGTTCAATGATTTGTTAGAAGGACTCAGTACTCAACATTCAGTGGCATTCACAGCTAAGACTTATTATACCAAAGGCTATGAAGCAAACTCAGTAAAAGGAAAAAGCACACGGGTCAAATTTCAGAGAAAATCAGGCACAGGAGCTTCTAGAAGTCTTCTCCCAGTGGAGTCACACAGGACACATTTAATTCTTCCAGTAACAAGTTGTGACAACACGTATGAAACATTGTCTATTAGGAAAGCTCATGAGATACTTGGCACTCAGCGTTATTACTGGGGGTTGGCCATAAGGGCACCTTCTGCCCACCAAGTACCAAAACCTAGACTCCAAGAAGTAAAGCGGGTATTCATGTGCCACATCAGGGGGCATGCAGCACACTGTTTGTACAGGTAGTTTAGGTGTGTGAGCCCCTCTTATCATTTGAGGGAAGTTTTGTATCAATATAAGGAACCCTCCAAGTTCTCAGATGCCGGCCAAGGACCAGCCTTACAAGTGAGCCTAAGAACAGCAGTTTCAGACCTGTTATGCTCTTTCCTGCCTAGATCTATTCCTAAGTATAACTGTGGCTGGAATCCTTTTTCTTTTTTCTATTGTTATTTTCTATTTGACTATTTCTGGTGAGTAGGAATACATTAACTTTTTAAAGTAGATTTGATACTAGAAAACAGGCCTAATCCCCTTTTTAAGTTTTAATACCTTACCCATAGAGTCTCTTAGATTTCCTAAATAAACTAGTTATCACCTGCAACACAGTTTCGTCTCTTCGCATCAATTATTTTGCCACTTAAAATTTTTTTATTGTTTACGACTCCCAGCAAAATACTGACAAGAAGCATCTCTGTTCTCTCTTAAATTCCTTGAAATGCTAAGGACAATAGTTTAAAGTTATTTTGTTAGGAAAAGAGTGGAAGGCATTAATAGTTGCTGTATCTGAGTAGCAGTATGTGAATGATTTTTCTTGTGTTTTTCATACTTTTTGTATTTTCCAGATGTTCTTTAATGAACATGCATTACTTTTCAAATGAAAGCAAATACCCTGGGGCACCAGGGTGGCTCAGATGGTTAAGTGTCTGACTCTTGATTTCAGCTTAGGTCATGATCTCATGGTTCTTGAGATCAAGCCCTGCATCAGGCTCTGGGCTGATAGCACAGAGACTGCTTGGGATCCTCTGGCTCCTCTCTCTCCGCCCCTCACATGCACCCTCTCTTTCAAAATAAATAAACATTAAAAAAAATAAAATGAAAAATTCTATTACAAAAATTTTTTTTCATTGTTTATTTTTGAGAGACAGAGACAGAGCGTGAGTGAGGGAGGGGCAGAGAGAGAGGGAGACACAGAATCCGAGCTGTCAGCAGAGTCTGACGCTGAGCTCAAACTCACGAACTGTGAAATCATGACCTGAAGTCAAGTTGGACGCTTAACTGACTGTCACCCAGGCACCCCACAAATTTTATGTTTAAATTGTCTAGAAATATTGTTTCCTCTTTTGAGATAAAATTTTGATAAACACGTAAGTAGAAGGCTTTGGTGATTCAATAAAAATAAAATACTATATTAATATCTCTGCATTTTTATTTATGTGATCCTAAGTTGAACATAAACAAACTTTCGACCGAGAAGCTTAAGAAATAAAACAGAATCAGTTTTTGAGAGCAGTGGTACTCATGCATAGTGGTGACTGCCTCAATACAGTCAGAGCTCTCTGACCTTTAAGCTCTGCCTTCTGCACGTTTCAGTCCTTCTGCCCTTCTTCTTAGGTAGGAGGTGCTGGCAGAAAGAGCTAGACATACTATGGAATCTTTGACGTGCGGTTACTGGTTGAAAGAATTCCTTCCCAGCCTGTGTTACAGTCACCGTTGCTATGGCTGGGGCAGGGAGTAGGCCCTTTAATTGGCTCCCTTCATCCTTCCCTACTCTGGGTCCGGCCGGGAGCTGGAGGGCCACATCCTTTCCTACAGAGGAAGGTTTGGGGAGGAAAGTGGAATTGGATTTGGCACTTGAAGTGGAGAAGAAAGCGTCCAAGTTGTGGGGACGATCGGTCATCCACAGAAAGCATGATCAGGGACTAAGTGCAAACTTAAAATAGTAAGATGCAGTATTTCCCCTTGAATCTAACAGTTAATTTCCCTGGTGCCAGAGTTCACCGTACAGAGATTTCCATTGTACTCTTTTTCTCTTTATGTGACCGTTGATTCAGAGTTAATTAGTAAAGTTTGTTCCCTAGCACCGCAGCCTACAGTACATGTGCCTTAGGGATTTTCGTGTGTACATCAGGCTTCTCTCTGGAGGGACCCTCTTCCATTATGTTCTTTTTATCTCTTTCATTTCGATCTTGTATCTTTCCAGCGCTTCCTGTTTTAAAATGAACATGTTTATTCTTCGTTGCCTATTTTGTATAGAAACTTGTTTAAAATGATGTATTCTTGCTAAATTTATTTGGTTCTGGTTTTAATTGTTCTCAAGGAATTCTGTTTATCCGTTTAAAAGGCAGGTCTCTCTTTGAACTGTTCTTTGTTAAAGATGTTTGAAATCAGAAACATTTTCCTAGCAAATACTATTCTGGTGGTTCTTGAAGTTTACTGTGTATAAAAACTGACTGTAGGAGAGGTTGAGCAGGGCAGCCTACCTTCTGCCTACTGAATCAGATGCCCCGGAAGGTGGGACTTAGGCGTTTGTATGTTTGAGCTCACTGGGTGCTTTTATGGATAACGGAGTTCGAGAACCATGGCGACATTCACCTCCTTAAGTTATTAGCAATTTTACTTTCTATAACTAAAATCAAATTATAGTTAGTATTTTATAAATTAGTTCCAAAACAACCACGATAAACATCACTTAAATGATACCATGGTTATTCATATACTTGAAGTGACACTTATATATTTGAAAATATTTTCTAAATCTACAATAACAAGGGGCGTCTGGCTCTGTCAGTTAAGCATCCTACTTCAGCTCAGGTCATGATCTCACAGTTCCAGTTTCAAGCCCTGCGTCAGGCTCTGTGCTGACAGCTCAGAGCCTGGAGCCTGCTTCAGATTCTGTGTCTCCTTCTCTCTGCCCTCCCCTGCTTATTCTGTCTCTGTCTCTCAAAAATGAGTAAATGTTAAATTTAAAAAAAAAAAACCTACATTGGCCATGTATAGCAACATGGATGGAACCGGAGGGTATTATGTTAAGTGAAGTAAGTCAGTCAGAAAAAGACAGATACCATATGTTTCCACGCATAGGTGGATTTTGAGAGACTTAGCAAAAACCATGGGGGAGGGGAAGAGGGGAAAAGAAAAAAAGACAGAGAGGGAGGGAGATAAAAGAGAAGAGACTCTCAAAGACTAAGAACAAACTGAGGGAAAGGGGGTGAGGGAAAGGGGGAGAGGGGGGCATTAAAGAGGGCACGTGTTGGGATGAACACTGGGTGTTATATGTAAACCGATTTGAAAATAAACTATTAAAAAAACCCTACATTAACAAAATTTATTCTAGAGTTACTATAATTTAAACAATTCTGATACAGGAATAGATTAAAGAAGCAAAATAGAGTCTATGTATGTTCACACATAGGAAAATTTATAATATTATAAAGGTGCCTATTAAACCAATTGGATTATTGGATTATTGAAAAAATAGACCTGGATAAATAATGATTTCTTATACTACAAGAATCTTTTACTGCCAGTTGACGCAAAGATTTCAAACCATGAAAGTTCCAGGGACACCTGGGTGGTTCAGTCAGTTGAGAGTCTGACTCTTGATTTTGGCTCAGGTCATGATCTCACAGTTTGTGAGTTTGAGCCCTCTGTCAGGCTCTGTGCTGATGGTGTGAATCCTGCTTCAGATTCTCTCTGCCTCTCCTCCACTCATGTTCTCTCTCTCTCTCTCAAAATCAATAAACTTAAAAATAAATAAGTAAAATAAAATCATGAAAGTTCCAGAAAAAAAAAAAAGATACAGATGAATTAGTTGTATAAGCTTGAAATGGGAAGACCTTTCTAAGCATGATAGAAAGTTGAAAGCCATAATAGAAAAGATTAACAAATTTGAGAACATAAAAGTTAAATGTTCTATACACATAAGTTTTCGATCTAGTTAAATATTCTATAAAAACAAAAATAGAAATACAACCAACCAAACAACAAAAAGTGTAAAAATATCCAACAGGGAAAATATTTGCCATACCTGAGAACAACAAAAGACTACTTTTAAGTTTCCTCAGTCTATATGTTGCTTAAAAATTGCTGAATTTCAAGTGGTTTCAGATTGGTGGGAGAATTAGACACATGCCCACGTGTGCATGTGTACACACACACACAGAAATGTGCCTGCGTACAAACTTACAAGTTCTCATTTAGTCAAGGTTATAACCTCCTGTGGAAAGGAGGTATTTCCTCAGAGCAACTGTGGGTCAAAACCGTGGGGTGGCTATTGCATAGGCCCTTATTTTCCTACTTGCCTGTATAGTGGCTGCCGACGCTCTCCATGCAAATAAAGTCACCCTAGAGAAGAGACAACAGCCAATTCCAGCTACATTTTGACCACACCACCACCTTTCATACTAGGGCTTGGTAACACTCATCTCGAGGAACTTAAACCATCTATACTTTTCCTCCAAAGGAAATATTTATAAACACTGGGCCTTCCTGGTTTTGAACTTAAGTCACCACAGCAGACTGGTCTAGTTTGAAAGGAGAAAGCCAAGTCAGTGCCCAGGGATCCCCCGAGATCCCTCAGAACCACATCTCTGCCTCCAGCTCTCTCGTATCCCGGAGGGCAGTTTCCCACCCAAGCTCCATGTAATACAAGCCGATAGTAAAAGGACAAAAGATAGGATAGAAAGACAGGCAAAAGACATGAATCGGAAGTTCACAGGAAAAGAAATACAAATATGTAGTATATTAAATGCCTCACCTCAGTCATAATTGAAGAAATAAAACCTAAACAATGAGATGCCTTTTTCCCCTTAATCAGGTTGACAAAGATGGAGAAGTTCCATGACATGTAGGGTTGTCAGGGTTGTAGAGGAAGGAACCCCACCTATGAACACCGATGCTGGGAGTGTATGTTGTCACATCCCACGTGGAGGCAGTTCATGACTACTGATGAGATTTCCCAGCGTACTGTTCTTTGTCCCAGCAATTTCACTTGTAGGAATTTTCCTTAGGGGTTTTCATACAAGCTCAGAAAGATATGTACAAGGATGGTTTTATGTGGTTTTATCTTATGGCAAAAAAAAAAATTGGAAACAAACCAATGCTTCATCAAAAAGAAGCTGGTCAAATAAATTGTGATCTATGTCTTGGTGGAAAACTATGCAGAAATGAAAAAGTAATAAGGTAGAACCCTTTGTACTGATTTGGAAAGAGTCGAGACACTGAGTGAAAACAAGGAACCATGTAGGAGAATGCATACGATGATTCTGTTTATGGTAAAAAAATGCATACATGTGTGTGTGCACATATACAAACAGAATTTCTTGAAAAATACTCAAGAAACTATTCACAGAATCTCTGACTGGATTTGGGGAGGGGACTGTTATAACTTTTTGCAGTGTTGACATTTATTTAGCATAAGCCCGTATTTTACAATAATACGCTTGAAAAACTACATGAGATTGCCAAAAAATTAGTTTCAGTCTAAATTTCCTCAAGATTACATAAATTATGTGCCCATCAATCAAGTGTACAAACATTCCCAAATAATTTCATAGAACCGAAAGCCTTGAAACAATTATCCATTCAGACTGGAGTCTTTTTGCATTGGGCTGAATTATGTCCCTCCCAAATTAATACGTTGAAGCCCCAACCCCCAGGGTGATGGTAGAGATGAGGCCTTTTGAGATAATTAGGTTTAGAGGTGGTTGTGAGGGTGGGGCCCTAATAATGGGATTAATGCCCTTAAATGAAGAGACACCAGAGCATGCTGGTGCTAGTTGGGTCTCCCTTCCTCTCTCTGCCCTATGAAGACACAGCGAGAAAGTGATCCTCTAGAAGCCAGTAAGAGAGTCCTCACTAGATTCCTGCCATACTGGCGTCTCGATCTTGGACTTATAGCCTCCAAAACTGTGGGAAAATAAATTTCTGGTGTTAAGCCACCTAGTCTATGGTATTTTGTTATAGCATCCCAAGCAGACTAATACACCAACTTTGGCAGCTGTAACACTGAAGCCTTGCACTATGGGATGCTGTTGCCCCAGAAACCAGAAAAGTCATGTTTGTGGGGCCCCGTGTCTCATGGGGCCATTAGGTTCAGTGGTCAGGTTGCTACCTAGGCATGGAGATTATTCTTTGGAAAGACAGTATTTTAGTCTACTCTTCTTTCAAGTGCTACAAGGCATTTGTTTTACCAAAAAGTAAAAAATACACTTCTAATGAAAGTCTTTATTATTCATGCTTTTAAATGGGTTCTCATATTCCTAAAATATTAAAGGATATTTGGAATAGTTGCACATAAAAGCAGTGTAAAATTCAGGAGAGAATGAACTCACAACTAATGAATATATCAAGAGCCTTGTGTTTTGAAAAAAAAAAAATTTTGGTTATTTTTTAAGCTACAAGCAATGAATGAAAAAGCCTCTTAAGAACTAAATCCTGGCAGTACTTTGAAAAAGAATTTCAAATGTAAAGTATGTGAACAGATCTACATCCAGAATGAGTTTGGATCAACTCAGGAATGTTTTATTGGGGTTTCATGGAACTAATCCACATCACTCCCCTTCATCACTCCAAGTTGAGAACCAACTAAGAGATAGAGACAAGATTCAGAAAAATGGAAGATAAACCGTTAACTTTATTACTGATAAAAGCAGAATTGGACCATGTGGCTTTAGATCTGTGACCAAATGGACTTGATAGAGTTCTGCCTCCGAGTTAGACTGCCCCATCCACCCTGTCCCGGACATGACTGTGCAGCCTGCAGACCTCTCCCCAGGAGAGCCTGCTCCACCTGGCAGGGCAGAGCAGGGGGGCTTCCGAAGAGGTCCAGAAGGGACTGAGACAAGCATGCTTGCCTTCTGGGAATGAATGAGTAGGAGTGGGAAGAAAGGCCTCAAATATTTTAATATCAATATTTCTCAAAGTGTGGTCCAGGGATTCCCAGGAGTCCCCGAGACCCTGTCAGAGGGTCCACACGGTCAAAACTGGTTTGGTTGCTAAATATTGAGGAGATTGGTGATAATATTAATGGATGTCATTTTTTGATACTCAATAACAAAATGCATTTATCTCTGTATCATCCCCTCAATTGTGCTGTGAACCTGAAACTGCTCTAAAAACAATACAGTCCTGAAGTAAAAACCCATACTGAAGTCCACGGAAGTGAAAAAAAATTTGTGTGTGATAAGAAAGCATTGTGTGGTGCTCGTCACGATAAAACATGTTATGATTAGGGGCGCCTGGGTGGCTCAGTCGGGTGGGCGGCCAGCTTTGGCTCAGGTCATGATCTCGCGGTTCGTGAGTTCAAGCCCCGCTTTGGATTCCATGTCTCTCTCTCTCTCTGCCCCTCCCCTGCTCACACTGTCTCTGTCTCTCAAAAATAAACGTTAAAAAAAATTATAATATGTTATGATTAAAATCTAACAAAAAATAGGAGTCCCTATCTGATGAGAATGAGTGAGAGGGTCCCACGATGTGTGCCATATAAATTGAGAGGCGGAAAGAGTTACATAAAGTGAGGGCATTAGGGATATCTCCATGAGGGCTGTGGAGCCTGCACTGGCCTTGAAGGTGGATTTGAGAGCTAAGACAGTAATAACATTAAATGCATTGATTCATGACTGTCAGGGGGACTCTCTGTCTCCCTGCTACCGTTCTTCTCCACTTTGGTGTCTCCTATGAGTAGCCACCAAGTTATTCTTTAAAAATGTAAATACAGTCATGTTACTTCTTGGTTCCAACCTTCCTTCCCTCTGTCTTTGCCTCTCTTCACCTCGGTTAGACTTGCCTAACATGTTATTACCTATTTGTTCATTTGCTTGTCTTCCTACCCGCTGTAATCTTGAGGAGAGCAACTTTATCTTTTTGTTTGTATTGTGTCCTCAGAGCCTAGGATAGAGTCTGGCACATAGTAGGCTCTCAATATTTGTTGAATCAACTAACATAAATCAGCCAGAAAAAAAATATATTTTCTCGCAATAAAGTATCGCTCTTCTGTCTTGATGGAGCATAGGAAATGAACAATATTTCGTCAGCAGCCGAATACTACAAAGAAGTTTTGAAACAGGACAATACTCACGTGGAAGCCATTGCATGCATTGGAAGCAACCACTTTTATTCCGATCAACCAGAAATAGCTCTCCGGTTTTACAGGTGTGCTTTCCAGTCTCTTTGTGAAACTCCTTTCCTGTGAAATACTGGTGAAACCATAATGGAATGAAAAGGTAGACAGATAACGCATAGGCCATGTCTACAGGAGGCTAAAAGTTCAAGCACCCGGAAGTTTTATGAGCATTAAACGGACATCTAATAATTTGAACACGCACAGATATTTGGCATGTTGCAGAACCATACCTGGAGAATTGAGTTTTTAACGCCTTGTCATTGTATGAATCAGCCATCCACTGCTTCCGTTAATCCCACCACATACAATATAAAGACCCCGAGGCTGAAATAGTGACGAGATTTACAAAGAGCAGTGGATGCCAGTTTCCGAGCTCTGACGAGGAAACAGGTTCCCCTCTTCTGTGAAGTATTGTCGACTCTTGTCCAAATAGATTTTCGAAGTCTAAATATGTTCTTATCTCTGGTCCTCTTTTGAGCACATCCTTATTTCATCCCACAGATGGTTTCTGAGATTAATTTTTGAATTTTGATTTTCTCTTCCACCCCTAGGTAATATACCAGGAGATAACTGGCAGCTGACAAGAGTTCTTTCCAAATATATGTTAGAAACATAAAATGTGATAGAATGAATGCTGCCTTAGGCACACGCAGCTGACTCTACGCCTCCATCCCCCAAATGGGTCGTGGGGTCCTCAGGGCATCTGGGGTGGGTTTTCCTTGGCTTATTTGAACTCCATTGTCCATTGTCCTTTGGGATTAGTGATGCGTAGAAGCAAATGGGTTTTTTGAGCCCTAGCCCGAAAGCTTAGTGGATAATGTAGGGATCCACTGCTAGTCTTGTCTTCCTCGATGGAAGCTCATCAGAAGGCCCCTGGACACAGCTAAACCACAGAGTACAAAAAACCAAAACCGAGATTCAGTTCAGCTGAAAACTTGGAGGTAAATCCTAAACACAGCCCTCAAATTAAATTAGAAGTTACTAGGGGTTTACTGATGGTCACCAACCCTTTATGAAGCAAACTGCTGTGGGTTTTGCTGTAGGCGACTCTTATTTTGGTTCTCTATCAGAGCTTTTGGGGAAAAAAACTTATGTAAGTTGTTTCTGACTTTGTCCTCTGGACACATTTCCCATGGCTAGCAACCATTAAAGACACACTTTTGTATTTGCTGAATGTTTTTTCATTTACTATAATACTTTCTATTTCTATTCTTTGGGTACGTTAAAAATTGTAAAACATTCATTTCTAACTTTGTAAAAAAAAAATAGATCTTAGTATTTATCAAGTTGGTTTGACACCAGAATATGCTCTTTTTCAAAAAAGGCGACTCCTGCAGATGGGTGTGTATAACTGCCAGCTTTTTAACAATCTGGGGCTCTGCTGCTTCTATGCCCAGCAGTACGATATGACTCTGACCTCGTTTGAACGTGCCCTTGCTCTGGCTGAAAACGAAGAAGAGGCAGCTGACGTCTGGTACAACTTGGGACATGTGGCTGTGGTAGGTTGTTTTTCTCGAATCTAATCTCCGGTGTAGAAAAGGTAGCCATGCCGAAGAAATTTTCAGATACCGCCAGTCCAGGTTTGGTTATGATCTTATGTAGCAATGTATCGATTTCCGCGGGTCACGAGAACTCATTTGATTTTCTCAAGTTAAATCCTCTTACCTACAACTCACACTTGATTATGATCAGTACTTATTGCTTGGTAGCAGCGAAGACTTACGTGAGGAAAGAAGGAAGGCAGCGTAGGAATCGGCATGCGCGAATACGTGTTTTTCTTTTCAAGGGCATCGGGGATACGAATTTGGCCCATCAGTGCTTCAGGCTCGCTCTGGTCAACAACAATAACCACGCCGAGGCCTACAACAACCTGGCCGTGCTGGAGATGCGGAAGGGCCACGTGGAGCAGGTCAGTGAACTATGGTGGCTCCGTGGATAATCCGCTTTCTCCACAGAAAAGCCGTCAGGGGTAGCTATCTTTAGATGCTACAGTTTAAAAATGAGCTTTAGGGTCTCACTGGCCTGGATTTGAATGCCCGCTCTGTCACATATTAGTGATGTGACCTTGGACAAGTTACTGAACCTTTCTGTTTTTTTCTTAACCTTTGGTTTTGTCAGGACAAATGTGCACCACCCCAAGTCTTCCCTATCTTAGTGACCTGTTACACAATTCACAGTCCCCCATCCTCCAGCTGGGTGCTCAAGCCAAAAATCTAAGAGCCACCCTTGAAAGGTCTCTGTTCCTGCCACCTCTCCCTGCCACCCCACGCCCGTCATGTCCGGCAAGCCCTGGCAGTTCTTTCTCCAGGTCGCATCCCAGACGTGGCCACTATACTCCACTTCGGCCACCCTTCTCCAAACTGGACTCCACTCCTCTCCTGCCTGGACTCTACTACTGCAGGAATCTCCGAGCTGGTCTTTTTGTCTCCACTTACAGCAGCAAGTAATTACACCCTATAACACATCTTCCTCACAACAGCTGAAGGGATTTTTTTTTTTTAATTTTTTTTTAATGTTTATTTATCTTTGAGAGAGAGAGACAGACAGAGCATGAGCAGGGGAGGGCCACAGACAGAGAGGGAGACACAGAATCTGAAACAGGCTCCAGGCTCTGAGCTGTCAGCACAGAGCCTGATGTGGGGCTTGAACTCGGGAGCAGTGAGATCATGACCTGAGCCGAAGTCGGATGCTCAACCGACTGAGCCACCCAGGTGCCCCGAAGGGATTTTTTTTTTAAAAAAACAAGAATGATTTGGGGTGCCTGGGCGGCTCAGTCAGTTCAACATCTGACTCTTGATGTCAGCTCAGGTCTTGATCTCAGGGTTGTGAGTTCAAGCCCCACATTGGGCTCTGCACTGGGCTTGGAGCCTACTTAAAAAAATAAAATAATAATTTTATACTACTAAAAACCAATAATTATATACACACATATATAATAATTTAGTATATAAAAACAATTGATATGCTAACAAACAATAATTTTATACTACTTTGCTCAGCATCCTCCAAATTCTTTCCTTTTCGCTTAGAATGAAGTATGGATTCAAACCTTGGCCTCTAGGCCCCACATCACCCTGTTCTTACCTTACAGCCTTTCAGATCCTGCAGTGACTTTTTCTCCTTTTTGTCATTTGAGTCTTAGCTTAATTGCCCCCTCCCTACAAAGGTCATCTCAGACAGCAGTTTAAAGGGGTCTCTGGGGGCACCTGCGTGGCTCAGTCGGTTAAGCACCGACTTCGGCTCAGGTCATGATCTCACGATTCGTGGGTTCGAGCCACCCTTGAAAGGTCTCTGGGCTGACAGCTCGGGGCCTGGAGCCTGCTTTGGATTCTGTGTCTCCCTCTTTCTCTGCCCCTCACCTGCTCACACTCTGTCTCTCTGTCAAAAGTAAATAAAAACATTAAAAAAAAAATTAAAGGGGCCTTCGGGCCCTGTCGCATCTCCTACTATGTTTTCCTTCACGGTGCTTCTTTTATCCGGTATGTTCCTATGTACATGTAATGTGGCAGGGCAGCCCCAGGAACATAGGGACCTTTTTCTTCCAGCTGCCGAATGTTCAGCATCGAAAACTGTCTGGCATGTGGTAGGTGCTGGGCCAGTATTCTGTAAAATGGGGTTAACAACGGTACCTGAAGGTGTTCTGGAAGGTTTGGCCGATTATGCCTGTAAAGCACTTGGCATGGTAGCCTAATATTGAGTGCATGGCACTTCTAAAAAAAAGTTTAAAAGGGTAAATACACTTATCCAGTATTAGTCACCATCGAGGAGAGATAAGTATTGCATTCCAAACTTGAGAGATGAAGAAACAGGGACTCCAGGAAGGTAAGTGACATAGTGAACACCATGGCAGGAATGTTAACCTCCAACCTGGTCTCCTAAGCACAGCGATAAACTTGTAACAAAACGAGAAAAAGAACATCGTTGGATGTTGCCTTTATTTCATTAATTCCCCCAAGTAAGACGGATTTGTACTTTATAAACAAAAACTAACTACAGACGACTCTTGAACAAAATAGGATTAGGGGTGCTAACCGCCCCCCTGTAGTTGAAAATTCAGGTTTTACTTTTGACCCTCTCCCAGAACCTAAGAACCCACTGTTGACTAGAAGCCTTACCAAGAACATACACAGCCCATTAACACATATCTTGTATGTTATATGTACCATATGTTATCTTGTGTGTTATATGGACTATATATATTGTATGTTACATGTAGTCTATTGTAGAGGAAGCAGGAGAAAAGAAAACATTACTCAGAAAAATCACAAGGGAGAGAACGCACATGAATAGTACTGTCCTGTATGTATTGGAAAAATCCACATGCAAGTGGATCCATCCAGTTCAAACCCGTGTTGTTCCAGGGTCAACTGTACTCCAAGTGGGAACTTGTTCGCCATGGAACAACCTATCTCCATAGGAAGCAAGTGCTTTTGTGATTTTTCTCTGTCCCCATGTGGGTGATTTTCTTTGTTTCCTACTTATTATGGTTTCTCTAGTATTCAACCGATTTGAAATGTTTTGGTGAAAGGTTTCATGCTACTAACCCCTATTTTATTATTAAAGATTACATGTTGATTGAAAGAAAAATAGCGAATCATAAAACAAAAAAAAATATCTACCATCCCATATGTTATTTTCCATTAAAAAAACAAAAAAGATGCACAGATTTGTCCATAGGTCATGGATGGAGGTTTTGGGTTTAGCTACCCCGTTGGAGGGAGGTTCAGCAGCATGGAATGGGGAATTTGTGGTCCCGATGATGAATGTGTGAGCATCTCCCGTCCATCAGTGGTCCCTGAGTGCACGATCGTTTGAGCCTACTGGGGATGAAAAATGATGTGAATTCTGCTTGTTGTACAGGAGAGGACATAAAGCTGGTCATTTTCAGTTGCATTCGCTTGTTACCGTGAGGTCAGCAGTGTCACACATGCTCATCACCTCCGTCCAGCAGAGAACGTGGGGCTCACACATTTACTATGGTTTTTTTTTTTTACATCGTTTTTGTTGTAGCATCAGAGATGAGTAATTAGAAATCAATCAACAGCCATGAAATTAGATTAAGACTTTTTTTTTGCACTGAGATTATATTTTGTCATATTGAAATATAAACTTTGCAAGAACAATGGTTCTCGACTTTAAATCTACTCTTAATTTTCCTCCTATTTTGAAGCAATTTTATTATTAATCTAATTTTGGCACGATGTAAGTGTGGTATTTCAGCAAGTCGTATTTCATGAGGAGGGTCAACTGTATTTATCACAGGATCATGTTTATCAAGGTCCTATCTTGGATAAAAGACTCTTTTACCAAACCAAACCAAACAACAAAACAAAAGCAAACAAAAAAAAAAACACATAATTACAAATATAGTGCTGATAGATGCTTATATATCCTTGGTTTTCTTTTCTTTCCTTTCTTTTTTTAAATACAGGCAAGAGCACTGTTACAGACCGCCTCATCCTTAGCACCCCACATGTACGAGCCACATTTTAATTTTGCAACGGTCTCTGATAAGGTATTCTCTTTCTTTGTCAATTCCTCATCTGCTGTTTCTTTTTCTTTCTTGGTTTTTAAAATACAGGTAAGGAAATTCTAACATTTTGAAAGAAATGATTTTGTAAACATTATATACACAGGTCTTTCACTTCAAGGGAGAGTTTGATTCAACACCATAAAGAAACTTGTCCCTGGATATGGACTAAACTTAATATTGCAGATTGCATTATATATTGTCCATGATAGATTACAGAATTATTTTATTCTTAAAATATGACATTTAGTCATGAAAAATACTCATTAATAACACCTGGTTGAGGAAGGATTTAGTAATTGGGTTTTATTGCAAAGAAATCCTGTATACCATGTTACCATCAAGTCTGTCATTATTGTTATAAAATTAGGGATATGGGTGAAAGCTATTTTCGCTGTGAACAATGTGGGGAAAATACAGCTGCTCATACTGTGTTACAAGTCAATTAATATCCAAGAGCTAAAAGGAGTGCCTTTTTCAATAACAAGAAGAAAAACAGATAAAAGGTATCTAATAACTTTTACTTGGAAGCTTTTCTTTTTAACACGGAAGGAAGGTGAGTTTCAAGGTTAAGGAAATGGCTAAAAATGTTTGCTCTGTAAAGACTCTTTATGGACCAGAAGACATTATAAAAATATCATTTTTTATAGCATGAACATGAAGCTATCCTCATTTTCATTTCTGCTTTGGAAATAAGTTGTCATTGTCTTAAACATTTTTTTTAGTTTATTTATTTTGAGAGTGAGGGAGGGGCAGAGAGAGAGAGAGAGAGAGTATCCTAAGCAGTCTCTGCACTTGAACTCACAAACCGTGAGATCATGACCTGAGCTGAGATTAAGAGTCAGATGCTTAACCGACTGAGCCACCCAGGCGCCCCATAGAAGTCATCATTTCTGAGTGCTCATAAGTGCTAGCCACTGTTCCAGGTGCTCTATACACACTCCATCTCGAATTTTCCCAACAACCCTGCCATGACTGTTTCCCTCACCTTTCTGACTCGTGTTTTTATACAACTGATGGTTATTTACTGAGCCTCTGCTATGTACCAGGCACTGTTGTAGGCACAGAGGGTGTTAGTGAACAAAACAAAGCCTGTACTTCATCCAGCATACATTCTAACGGATCCCAAGGCTGCTTGAGCTTAAAAGACTCCTCTGGAGGCACATGGCCACGGGTGGTTCAGAATTTGTATCCAACCCCCAATGATGCCCCTGTGTTTTCCACTGCGCCGTGCTGCCACTAAGTTAAACCACAAAGGCTTGATACCTTCCTTTCCCTTTATCACATTTTAATAATCTGTAACTCAAATGAGAGATTTCCTTATGCAAAAGGCTATACTTTCCATAAAAGAAAAATGGTATGTTAAAAAGAAATGCTATGATTTTTAAAAAAAGAAACTTGTGTTTTTAATATGCATTATATGTTTCAAAAAAAAAGAAAAGAAAACCTGCCAGATTTGAATTATCTAGGTTTTCTTTTGTGTCTGCACACACTAAAAAATTCTCACTTTTTATAAACTATTCAGATGGATCCAGATGCTCTATGTGCTTTTCTTTGGGACTGGACTTTAACACCGAAGTTTATTGAAAATCAGAGACAGCTGATTGCTTAAAAACTTCCGAAACACCCACATCGCTAGCACCCTTTACACCTCCCCGAGCATGTTATTGTATCTTTTTTTAAGTTCATTTATTTACTTTGAGAGAGAGAGAGAGAGAAAGTGCATGCATGTGGGGGAGAGGCAGTGAGAGAAGGAGAGAGAGAGAGTCCCAAGCAGGCTCCGTGCCATCAGTGCAGAGACCAAGGCAGGGCTCCAAACCACGAACTGTGAGACCATGAGCTAAGCGAAATCAAGAGTCCCATGTGTAACTGACTAAGCCACCCTAGTGCCCATTATTGTATCTTATATACAATAGTTTTTGCTTGAATTTTCTGTCTAAAAGATTGTGCCCTAGGAGCACCCTGGGTGGCTCAGTGGGTTAAGCATCCAACTCTTGATTTCAGCTCAAGTCATGATCTCACAGATTGTGAGTTTCAGCCCCCCGTCAGGCTCTGTGTTGATGGTGTGAGCCTCTGTCAGGCTCTGTGTTGATGGTTGAGCCTGCTTGGGATTCTCTCTCCCTTTCACTCTGCCCCTCCTCTGCTCACATGGTCTCTCTCTCTCTCTGAAAATAAACTTAAAAAAAAAAAAAAAAGATACTGTCCTAACCAAAATACGACTTTGTGGCACATTACAAATCGTTGTCCTAAGGCATCCTGAAACTATATAGAGCTGGGCGTTGTAGTATGCAAATGCGATTTTATTTTTATCACACTATCTGCGATGGGAAACGAAAACACAGGTTTATGAATTCATAACTAGACAGCTGTAATGGAGCAGAATTTATATAATTGGTTATTTTATATTTCTCATATTTTACAAGACTGGATTGTAATCTAGGTGAAAGGATTCCAAAATCGAAGTAGCACAATCAAGCAATTCACCCGTAGGAACCCTCTGACTGTCTACAGTGTACAGATAGTACATCTTTTTTTGGCTTTCTTACTCATTTTTCTCTGGTCTCATTCTGGTATTTCTGACAGATCGGAGATCTCCAGAGAAGCTACGTTGCTGCTCGGAAGTCTGAAGCAGCATTCCCAGATCACGTGGATACCCAGCATTTAATTAAACAGCTGAAGGAGCATTTTGCTATGCTCTGATTGTCCCTGAGACCAAGTATGTTCTTACGATGGGGGCACTGCACGAGGGAAAAAGTACCCCGCTTATCGGAATAGGATATACAAACCCGTGCTTGATATTAGTGAAGATGACATACGGGAGTCATGCGTAATGATAACTTTCTAATAATAACTTTCTAAGACAGGATTTACTATTTGTGAGTAGATCATGAAAACGTCTCCCACATTATATGGTACATATTTGTTTATAAAACATTTTCATGGATTTTCTCAAATTTTTATAAATGCACATTTTTCCAGTCCTTAAGCTGGCCATTAGCTAGCTTGTAGCTTCAGAGGTCCAAAATCTGCCATAAAAATCCCATTTTAATGGCTAGAAATGTGTATATATATTCCAATTAGAGACTTTACTTAGAGCTTAAAATTGTATTTAAAACTGTTTACCAAGTGCTTTGTAAGACACTATACATTTTCTTATGTATTATGCTTTAAAATAAATCAGTGTGTAAAACACCATCATTCAGTCATTTTCCGTGATTTTTTTATTTTAGGCGTCTCAGATAAAAGGAGTTTTTCCAAAGTCCAGTAATCTTAGAAATCAAGTCATTATTTTAATTTTACGTGAAATGATGTACCACCAATTTTGTACTTTCCTGAGAAGCTATTTATGGGATATCACGTTGTCAGTGTAAGAGTATCAGGATTAGAAATGGAGTCACAGGCCCCGAGTCTCACAGGCGGTCAGCCCTGCGCGGGGCAGGCCAGATCCCAGGATCACGTACTGCAAGATCCTGCAACTTGTCTCTCCCACATGTAGTGGGATTCTCATTACTGTGTTCACAGGAGGAAACGAACGGGTCAAAGGGACAGAGCCGCCCAAATTCATGGTTTGGACTTTGGGACCATCCTTGTGATTTTTCAACAAGTTTTTAATTCCATGACAACTAGTTTATGGATACTTACTTGTTTCTGTTCAGATTTGTGTTGAGTAGGACTACTTAGCGAACAGAACAAAAAGATGTGACTCGGAGGCATTATGGAGTAGGAGAGGCTGGGAGGAGTCTTAGAGAGGACATAGATGAATCATGGCGGCACGGATGAAGGAGCAAAGCCCAGAGTCACACTGTAGTTGGTGGTGCGGCCACGACTAGAACCCAAGATTTCGCTCCTGTGCTTTCACTTTTCTCGGTTCCCCGGGATATATGCCAGCGCTGGTTTCATAGCTCATGAGAATTTCCTGAAGCGTGATCACATGTCTTAATACTGTATTCAATATCTAGGCTGAAATCTTACAACGTGAATCATTTTCTCAGTTAATCAACAATCAGAGCTAATCACAACGGCTTGCATTTACCGAGGATGTCGTATGCACCCTGCCCTGTTCTAAGTACTCGATGGGGATTACACCTTTCCTTCCCACTGCAGTCCTAGACGGTGATGTTATTCCCATTTTACTTATCAGAGAAGGGAGGCACAGAGAAGTAAAGTAACATGCTCAGGGTAAAGCTAATACGTGGCTGAGCTGGGATTCGAATGTAGGCAGCGTGGCCCTTGAGGATGTGCTCTTACCCCTATGTGAAATCACCTAGTGTTTTTCCTACAAGTAAAGCTACTACTGTTTTTTAAGTTTATTTATTTTGAGAGAGAGAGAGAGAAAATGCGCACAAGTATGAGTGAGGGAGGGGTAGAGAGAGGGAGAGACAGAATCCCAAGCAGGCTCCATACCATCAGCACAGAGCCCAACACGGGGCTCGAACTCACAAACAACGAGATCGTGATGCTTAACCGACTGAGCCACCCAGGTGCCGCTAAGGCTACTGCTTGTTTAAAATGAATGTTACATGCATTAGTAAAATTGTATAATAAATGATATTAACAGCAAGAAATACATGAGTCAGTATTCCTAAAGTAATATGAAGATATTTTTGTCTTGGATTTATGTTAATTTGATGTGAACACCAATGCAAAGAATGAGTCAGGATGGCTCCAGGCGGAATGACGGCATTAAGAGAACACTGTGCGTCAGGAGCTACATATATCCTTGCAACAAAAATTATTTCTGGACTGCAAAACTGGCTTCTGTGCCAACATTTCTTTTAAGAGAGAGCAAGTGGGGAGAGGCAGAGAGAGAGGGAGACACAGTCTCTGAAGCAGGCTCCAGGCTCTGAGCTGTCAGCACAGAGCCCAGTGTGAGGCTTGAACTCACAAACCGTGAGATATGACCTGAGCTGAAGTCAGATGCTTAACTGGCTGAGCCACCCCAACACCCCAACTATAATCAATTTTAAAAGACCTGTACACTGGAACTATAAGAAAACCATAAGACATTCATGAAAAACATTGAAGACTTACAAGACATTGAAAGATATTGAAGAATTGTAATATTTTTCTCACAATCCTAAAATTTGTATGGAACTACAAAAAAAATTGAAAAGCTAAATCAATCTTAAGAATAACAAAACTGGTAACACATACTGATTACAAACTATATTACAAAGCTGTAATCAAAACAGCATGGCGTTGGCATAAAAACACACATACAGAGCAATGGAAAAGAATGAGGAGCCTAGAAATAACCCACACATATATGATCGATTTAGGACAAAGGAGCCGAGTGTGTGCAATGGGAAGAGGACAATCTCTTCAATAAACGGGGTTAGGAAAACTGGACACTCGCATGCATCAATGAAACTGGACCACTCTCACACCCCACACACAAAAATCAAGTCCAAACAAAACAAGGACTTGAATGTAATATCTGAAGCCATAAAACTTCTAGAAGCAAACATAGATGGTAAGCTCCTGGATGTTGGTTTTTGGCAAATTTTTGGATTGGACACCAAAAGCATAGACAATGAAAGCAAAAATAAACCAGGACTCGGTCAAACTAAAAAGCTTCGGCACACGAAAGAAAACCATCAACAAAACGAAAAGGCAACATATCAAACAGAAGAAAACATTGGAGAATCATATCTAATTAGGGGTTAATATCCAAAATATACAAAGAATTCATAAAACACAACAGCAAAAAAAATCTTATTAAAAAATGGGCAAAGGATCTGAATAGACATTTTTGCACGGAAGACACACAGGTGGCCAACAGGTACACGAGAAGGTGTTCAACGCCACCAACCATCAGGGAAATGCAAATCAAAACCACAATAAGATATCACCCCATGCCTGTTAGAATGGCTATTATCAAATTACAAGAAATATTGATGAGAATGTGGAGAAGAGGGAGCCCTGTGCATTGTTGGTGGGAGTGCAAATCCAGGCAGCCCCTATGGAAACTAGTATGGGGGTGTTGCTAAAAGATTTAAAAACAGAGTGGTCCTCTGATCCAGTAGTTCCACTTCTGAGTATTTATCTGAAGGAAGCAAAAATAACAAAAAGGGACCAGTATCTCCATATTCACTGCAGCATTATTTATACTAGCCTAGATATGGAAGCAACGTAAGTGTCCACTGAATGGATAAAGAAAATGTGGCATATGTATACATTATTCAGCTTTAAAAAAGAAGGAAATCCTGCTATTTGCAACCACACAAATGAGCCTTGAGTGAATGATGGTAGGTGAAACAAGAGAAAGAAAAATACCATATGGTATCATTTATATGTCGAATCTCACCCCTCCCTCCAAAAAAACCCTGAACCCATAGATTAAAAACAAAAACACAACAGATTGGAGGGTTACCAGAAATGGGGATGGAAAGTGGGCAAAATGGGTGGAGGTGATCAAAAGGTACGAACTTCCGGTTATAAAACAAGTCCTGGGGATATAATGTTCGGCGTGGTGACCGTAGTTAATAGTGTGTATTGTATATTTGAAAGTGAATGAGAGAGTGGATCTTAAAAGTCTTCATCCCTGAGAAAAAATTGTTACTACGTGAGGTGATAAATGTTAACGCCTTATTGCGGTGATCATTTTGCAACACACACATATATCAGATCATCATGTTGTATGCCTGAAACTGACATATTCTATGTCAGTTATATCTCAATTAAAAATTAAAAAAAATTTAGTGGAAGTTTTAACGTTTCATACCAAGAGATGATGACTTTTTGCATGTTAAAAGGCTATCCTACCAGATAAGACACACTTGGAAATTTTTCCTATAGGGATTACTTAGTTATTCTTGCTAGTTTTGTATCTAAGAGTTACCTACTGTATTGGATTTTGACTTAATGCTTTCTCTTTTCTGAGGAAACCAGGTGTAGGTAAAACCCAGGTGCACATAAGAATTTTGGGCGGCTTTGGCAGAGTAAACAAAGGAAAAGTTAGAGAAGCACATTTTCTTCTGATGAAAAGGTTTTCTTTTTTTTTTTTTTTTGTTTTTTTTTTTGTTTTTTTTTTTAATTTAAAATAGTTTATTTTCAAATTGGTTTACATAAAACACCCAGTGTTCATCCCAACATGTGCCCTTTTTTAATGCCCATCACCCCCTCTCCCCCCCCCCATCTCCCTCACCCTCAGTTTGTTCTTAGTCTTTGAGAGTCTCTTATGTTTTATCTCCCTCCCTCTCTGTGTCTTTTTTTTCTTTCCCCTCTTCCCCTCCCCCTGGTTTTTGCTTAGTCTCACCAAGTCCACCTATTCGTGGAAACATATGGTATCTGTCTTTTTCTGACTGACTTATTTCACTTAACATAATACCCTCCAGTTCCATCCATGTTGCTACGCATGGCTAGAACCGATCCGTGATTTCAGCAAAGTTGCAGGATACAAAATCAATGTACAGAAATCGGTGGCATTTCTATACACCAACAATGAAGCAACAGAAAGAGAAATAAAGAAGCTAATCCCTTTCACAATTGCACCAAAAACCATAAAATACCTAGGAATAAACCTAACCAATGATGAAAAGGTTTTCAGAGTTATGTGTTGGCTGAGGAATCTCTAGGCAAGTTACTAATTTTCCAAAATTTCGAGAAGTATATGTATAGCACTTAAAGGCAAATAAAGTTTGTTAGAAATTGAACTCTCTCAACTCTTTGCATCTTCCCTGCATCAGGTTCAAACTTACTTTGAATTCTGCACTTTAACACCTTCCCTGCATGCCACCTGTACTTTAGCCAAACATAATTATTAGTTTTCAGCATATTTAGTGCATTTGAGGCTTTGGGGTGTGGCTTTCCCTCAGCCTTGAATCAAGCTCAGAACGCTGGAGTTATCAGCGTCTGTGTGTCCAGGCTTAGGATGCCTTCAGATCCAGCTCCCTGAGGCAGTGCGCCCTAACTGGGTGGAATAAATGTCCCTGCCTCTGAAATCCCAGGACACTGTGCTTGTACCATGCAGGTAACAAAGGAAGGCAGAAAAGAGAAGAAAGGGAACAGAGAAGAGACGGCACAAACTATAAACAAACAGCATCGTAGATTTAAACTTAACCATATCCATCATTGTATTGAATGTAAATGACTGTCATAACGAGCCCACCACAGACTGGGGGACTTAAACAACAGAAATTTATTTTCTTACCGTTCTGAAGCCTGAGAAGTCCAAGATCAAGGTGCCAGCCAATTCCGTTCCTGGTGAGAGCTTTCCTCCAAGCCTGTGAGTGGCAGCCTTCTTGCTGTGTCCTCCCTCACATGGCAGAGAGAAAGAGAGTTCTGGTGTGTCTTTCTCCTTTTACAAGGGTACCGGCTGTATTGAATAAAGGTCCCACCCTTATGAACTCATTTAACTTTAATTACCTCCTCAAAGTCCTCTCTCAAAGGTAGCCCTATCAGGGGTTAAATTTGGGAGGGCACAATTCACTCCATAGCATGGTCTAAATTAAATGCAATTTTCCCCAGTTAAAAGGCAGAGATTTTCAGATTGGACAATCTACCTACAAAACCTACTATCTGCAAAAACCACACATTAAAATGTAAAGACAGGAGTAGGTTACAACTATAAGAAAAGTTACACCATATTATATTAACGTCAGGTGAAGCAGTACTGTGAGCGGAAGAGAGAGAGCCTAGGGAGAGGCCTTCCAGGGAATGCTAGGGGGCGAACATATTTGGGGGCCGCCAGAATATAAATTTGTCTGGATGGGAGTTGGACAGTCACAGTAGGAGTAGGCTGGGCAGGAGAGCAAAATTTGGAGGCATAGAAAGAACTGAAACGTAGAAGATGTTGATTCTGTAGTTAAGGAGTCTAAGCTTTACCTGAGTTTAGGTTGAAGGGGAAGCAGGTGTTTTGTAAGAGTTGATTTGAAGGCAATGTTTAGGGTCAGTTGGAGAAGATCAAGTAAGATGGAGATTTTAAATTAAGTTTTCTAGGAAGGGTGTGAAAATGAATATATTTACACTAGATAATAAATAAAAATTTCCCAACTGCATAGTACATGCATCTGATCAGACAGTGTACCCCACACTTCTGCTTGGTTTCACCCTTTTCTCCTTCCCATTTGCACTCAAAAGCATAAAAATTTGCCTAGATAGTCCCAACTCATGAAAAGAACACTGAATGCTACAGATGGTGCTTCACAAATCATGGTTTGCAACAAATAGTTTTCGCTTAACAAGATTGCTGTCTTTTCTTTCTTTCTTTCTTTCTTTCTTTCTTTCTTTCTTTCTTTCTTTCTTTCTTTCTTTTTTTAACAAATGCAGGGCTACTAGTTATGTGATATTTTGTATTTCATGAAACAGGAATTTGGGGAAAATAAAAACAGTAATACCCCAGGCTACAATGTTTTCCATTATAATATTTGTTACAACCTTAGAATTAGAGTCTAGGGGGAGGCTGTGGTTAGTCTGATGTATCTAAAGTTTGAGAACCAATTTGCTAGGTGGTTTCTAAGAGCATCTTTCTCTTTAAATTTCTCAAAAGACACAAACTAATGGGGCATCTGGGTGGCTCAGTTGGTTAAGTGTCCAACTCCTGATTTCGGCTCAGGTCATGATCTCACAGTCATAAGATTGAGCCTCGCCTCCAGCTATGCACTGAGCATGGAGCCTGCTTAAGAATCTCTTTTTCCCTCTCTCCCCGCAACCTGCATGCTCTCTCTCTGTCTCTCTCAAAAGAAAAAAAAAGACACAAACTATCCAAGCACCTTCAAGAAGAAATACATAATCCAAATAGCCCTAGAGCCATTAAGAATCCATGTAGGGGTGCCTGGATGGCTCAACCAGTTAAGACTCTGACCTTGGCTCAGCTCATGATCTCATGGTTCGTGGGTTCAAGCCCCACATCGGGCACTGTGCTGATGGCTCGGAGCCTGGAGCTTCCTTTGGATTCTGTGTCTCCCTCTCTCTCTGCCCTTCCTCTGTTCTCTCTCTCTGTCTGTCTCTCTCTCAAAAATAAACATTTAAAAAACTAAAAAAAAAAAAAAAAAAGAATCCACCTATTACTACCACTCAAATGGGAGGTGTCCAGTAAAGCTCCAAGGGGAAGGGTCCCAGCTTCCTTTAGAGGGCTTCAAACTCAAGAACCCAGACTACCTTTTGAGACCCTCATGAAATACTTGTGAACAGAGGTGGGGAGAGAGGACCACATAATGATAGGTAATTACTACGTATTAAGTGCCCATAGCTTGTAATCTTTGCAACTCTCCAAGTTAACTGTCATGATTCCTATTTTCCTGGCAATAACCTCTGAGGGGTTACATACTGTGCCCAAGGGCACTAGATAGTCCAAGGCAGAGCTGGGAATCTCAGACTCTTGGTGTGCTGTCTCCTTTCAGCCAGTTAAGGATAGATAAGCTGGAAAAAGTAGAAGACAAGGTGGCAGCTCTCCACGAATGTGAAAAACATGAGGATGTGAGGCAACACATGGTCCACATGGAATGAGGGTCTCCCATCAGACTGTGTCCCGATACTTCCAGGAGTTACATGAGTCACAATGTGCTTTCATGATCTTCTCTGACATTCTCCGCAACCCCGTGGGGCTAGCAGTCCAGCAATTGGGATCCCCATCTTACAGATGAGAAACACAAAGTTCAAAGACATAAAATGCACCTCCCCCTCCCCCAAAGGCACACAACTGATAAGAGACAGAACGAGGACTTAGATACCTCTGCTCCCCACTATACCGGTACATTTCCACTTTCCCAACCATGCAGCCCGCTAATAGTGTAGACACTAACTGAAAGGCAAAGTTGAATGTGTTAAACTTCCCAGGCTAGGGAGTCCTGTGACCGGAAGTTGTCGCCTGAAACAGCGTTGAGCCATCTTAGTTATGTAACACCGAATAAGCATGGGAGATGTTCATTCGTTCGAAAGGAGGCAGGAGAAAATCCCAAGTGGCCGTAACAGAGACAGGATGCATTACACCCCCTCCGTTCTGACCTGCCAGACTTACAGAGGGCTTATTTTGGTTTTATGGCCCCTTTATAATAGATTTCCAATCAGAAAAAAAATTCTCAGGAACTTCCATTGAAAAGAACATGTGTTCTCAGGGCTGTACTGTGGTCTTGACACTGATTTCCCAGGACAAGGCTCTGTAGTTTCATATCCTTGAAGGTTTCCAGCAAGCAGCTTTTGCCGGTGCATGGTGACATTCTCTAATAGGGCCAGGCAAGATGGCCGAGCTGAGGAAGTCCTAGTCTGGGTCACCCCAAGAGTCCACGGTGAGCATGACATTTGACGATGGAGACTTCTGGTTTGTTGCCTTTAAAGTAACTATGTGGATCTTGCAACTAACTCCAAAGCATATCTGTATTTGCTTTTCTACAAGAATAATATACCCTGCACATCTTCATACCAAGTAGCTATTCCAGGACGAAGGTCTATAATTTAGCCTGTGGTTTCCTCAGCAGGACCCACACCATCCTTCTACTTTTTCAGCTTTAGGAAGAAGAATTAAGCAGGTGAAGTTTGCCTTGTCTAGTGCCTTCCTCCCCTCCCCTCCCCCTTGGGTTCACCTGGCCTCCTTTCCCAATACTCAGGTCCTGGGGTCCTGCCCTGCCCGGCAGCATCTCCTATTCTTTTTTTTTTAATGTTTTATTTATTTTTGAGAGACAGAGAGACAGAGCATGAGCAGGGGAAGGGCAGAGAGAGAGGGAGACACAGAATCCGAAGCAGGCTCCAGGCTCTGAGCTGTCAGCAAAGAGACCGACGCGGGGCCCGAACCCACAGACCGTGAGATCATGACCCGAGCCGAAGTCGGCCACCCAACCAACTGAGCCACCCAGGCGCCCCAGCATCTCCTATTCTAGACCTTTGTGGCCCTTCACCAATATTTGCCAGTTCCATCTTCTTCCTCAAGGTGATGCCAGATTTCTCTTTAATGTTGGAGGTTTATGTGTTTCTCTCTCCGAAGTAAAATATGTGTAATTTCACGTAGGATCTCAGGCATCATGGCAAATTACCTGAGAGATATTTGGGGGCAAGAGGAGTTCCGTGGAATCCCTAAGTTCATCCCATAAAAGCAGCCACTTTGGCAGGGGCACTGCTCTTGGCGATCCCCAAACCGTGAGTGTGGCTGGCAAAGTTATCACAACAAAGAGCCAGAAAGCTTTAGGTCCCATTTATGCAAATAGTTTTTCTGGGCTTTCATCACGGTATGCTTGGAGTTTAATTTTCAAATGTGATACAGGGATATGACAGCAATGACAGCAATGACAGCAGGATTCAAAGAAAGTTTGACCTAAGCCCCAGAGGGTCTCCAGGTTCCTAGGAGACCAGAAAATGGTGGCTATACTTGGTTTATCCCTCAGGTCAACCATTGCTCATTGAGATCTGAATCTGTTTCGAGTACATCCTGTTAAAATTCTCAGGGCCTACTCTCCCATGAATAAAAGTGTTAATTACATTTTCAAAGCTGTAAACTCCACACAATGTGTTTGGAAGGGGGTGGGAGGATGAATAAGTGTTTTGAGACACTTTCTGTGCTGGCTTTGTTCACACATCCATTTCTGCCTCCATGGTGCCACACACATTACACCTTTGGGGTTCTGTGGGGTGTTTTCTTGGTGTGTGTGTGTGTGTGTGTAGGTGTATATATGGTGGAGGGGATCGTATTCTTTTCTTTTAATTGCAAATTAAGCTGAAGATCCTAAAAGTTGCTCTGTAGATACCATTTGGGAAACCAATATCTTCTATTTCCTTTAATATAGAAACAATCTTTATAGTCATGGGCCTCATGTAAGCTGCATCTATCAACCACATGAAGAGACACAATTTTATGGTGCCAGCAGAACCCGTGATCTCTCTGCAGATATCTGCTCCCCATCTGCAGAGAGGGTTTAAACGATATGTCCCCATCCGGCCCTCCCCACCCCCAGGGAGCAGAATAGCAAACTCCGTGGCCGGGCAGTCTAGTCTGGCTTTCTCACATGGTGGAGGCGCTAGAAAGGCAGAGAGGAGTTGAGGTGTCCCTGGAGGAGAGTCAGCGAATATTCCCTTTAGCTTCTTTCTACTGATTTGGAAGCTTTACAAGTTCTGTGTCTTCTTAGTAGTTATTTCTTAATATTTGGAGGTCTCCTCAATTTAAGTCTCTATTTAACGTTTCTAGCCTTCATGTAATTTGAAACCCTCCAGTCTTAACGCGGTAACATCTAGCTCAGCGCTCCGCTCCCGAGCCAGCACGCACCATCTATTTCATCCTTCTCTCGAACGGCACCAACCCCCATAATGGTCCAAGCTTTTGTCGACCTACAATGGCATGGTGCAAAAGCTAGCACCATGTTGTCTTATCTTAATATGCTTTTATTTGGGGGATCCCATAGTGCAGGAAGATGTCCAAAATCAAGCTATCGGCAAGCCTCTGCTGCCGCTGGAGTCTTCTTCCTCAAAGGCGGGCAATCCTTGGCATTCCTTGGCTGGCAGCTGCATCAGTCCAGACTCCGCCTTTAGTGTCATGTGGTTTCCTTCCCTGCGTGTCTGTATGTGTCCTCTCTTCTTATAAGGACATCAGTAATTGGATCTAGGACCCACTTCGATACAACATGACCTCGTTTTAACCAATTACATCTGCAAAGACCCTTTCCTACATAGGCTGTATTCTGAGGTTCTGGGTGGACATGAATATTTGGAAGACACTAGTCATCCCACTACAGGGGTTGATGTGGACCGGGCATAATGGTCCAATTCCTTGAATGACTTCTGTCATTTCCCATCACCTTTACTGGGGCCAGCCGTCTCTGGAAGGGGATTTTCAGGTAATCTTGAGAGCAAACGTCTTGAGAGGTCATGGAGGGTAGAATGCTGCTATGGGCACAGAGGGTCATGATGGGGAAGTGTCCCAATAAAAGAGACTGAAGTTCCCTTCTGCAAATTGGAAAAGCACCGGTTGCACCCCCCCGCAGGGCCTGGAAAAATGAACCTCCTCCTCACCCTCTTTTTTGTGTTCTTGATAAAGGGCTCTGACTCAGAGGAAAAAAACACAGGCAGCCAGGGGCCATGTTTACACTGAAGCCCATATGGGAGTAACAGAAGCCTGCTGGGAGGAATTAGGGCTATTATATGTGTTGTAGAATCGGTGTGAATAGCGGCCCATGCCTTTGTGGTGAACTGCGGCAGGAATGGCTGGCAGGTGAAGGGACATTAGTAGACAGCGGGAGGGAAAGGTTTGCCTTGGGAAGAATATTTAGATGGCAGTTATTTATTTATTCAACAAACCCTTACTATGCCAGGCACTGTATTATATTGTATCTCTTCCTCAGTATAACACAAATAGGAAGTATAGGCATATTTCCTATGGTTAAATCCTCAAAATGTGTGGAAATGCTCATCTGAAGATGACACAGCTTTGCTTCAAGCTGAATTAACCAAAGCATAGGATGTTGATATGCAACAACTAGGCACGGGGCTCAGAGTTAAATGGGAAATGTCAGAGTGTGTATGAGGCTCCAAGAGGCAGATGAAATCAACATGAAGTATAGAGCAGATGCCTCTGAAATCTACAAACCCAAGATGATTCCTTGGCCAGGGTTCCATTAGGCTTTGTGGAAAGGGCTAGAAAAAAGAAACCATAAACTTTATCATATATTCAGGAGAATGTGTTGCCTTTTGAGTTTATAACAATTGCTAAAAAGTTGAAACATCTTCCTCTAAAACAACTTTGCACATATACCTTAACAATGTGCTTCTCGGCTGGATAATTTTTTTTTTTTACCTTTAAAAGTGTGAATTTTGATACTGGCTCTGGAAGCTTGCAGAGGCTAGGAGATTTCTTTCTCTTGATGGGTACCTAATCCAGCAGTCATTCGTTCAGACATGTTTTTGGAGTGACCACCAGGAGCCAAGGACTAGTTGCGCGTGGAGTCATAGCATTTGGGAGCCAGAAGAGCTTGTACGAAGTGTTGGATCCCTCCCCTTCATGTTTCAGATGAGGACACTGCTCAGGATGTTGAAAGGTCCGGCTCAACACCACCACCACCAGAGGGACCGGGTCCTCTGAGCCATGTTGAATGCTTTCTGCGCAAGGCCATTGTTATGGACTGAATGTTTGTGCTCCCCACCAAATTCATATGTGGAAGCCCTAAACACCCAGTATGATGGTATTGGGAGGTGGGGCCACTGGGCCCCACCTAATCACACTAGGAGGTGATTAGGTTTCAATGAGGTCATGAGGATGAGAAGAGCAGGAGAGACCAGCACTTTCTCTCTCAGTCATGTGAGCACAAAGTGATAAGGCGTACTTATGTGAGCCAAGAGCAGGGACTTTGCCAGTAATGCAATCTACTGGCAGCTTAAATTTGGACTTCCCAACCTCAAGAACTGTAAGAATTAAATGTCTGTTCTTTAAGCCACATAGTAGTATTTTGTTACAGCAGTAGAGCTAAGACAGCCTTATTATCCCCTATTATTATGGTGATGATTATAATTACGAATATTTGCTGAAGTCTTGGTATCAGCTTGTTTTTCCATTCTTTCAAACAACTCTCTCCATCTGACTCCATTCTCAAAAGCAAAGGAAAACAAGCAAAGAAGCAAAACAGAGTTTGAAATGTATTTGTAGAGGTCAAATCCAGATAATGCAAAACGAAGAAAAAATGAACAAATAAATAAAACCTAAACGACAAGGACGCTTGAATTCAACTGAACCTATTTGATAAGACTCGAGTATGGTGCGACAATCCAGGTTGCTGTGAATTTTGCCCAGGTGTGACAAGCAAAATCTGTGAGTGTAAATAATAGGAATGGAGCATCTCTAAGGGCTTTTCCAAACTAAAATTCCACGATCCAATTTTTTTTTCCTTTTGAAACCCATAATTTTGTTCATATAGTATAACTGACCCACAAGTTTGCTCTTTTCCAAGGGATAGTTAGCAACAGGTTTGATTAAATTCCAACCATTAATTCAGTTCCATCCACTGTTCTGCAGCCCAATAGGACCATATATGTAATGACTGTATGTCTTTCACACCAAAATTTGTGTGTATATACCCTTAACGCAAAGCAACTAAAGTTTCCATGAAACTTAAATGATTCCTTATCACAACAGCTTTGGAGCCTTGAAAATATAAAATCCATTTTTTATGCAATCTCAACATCAAGCTAGGAGATTGGGCTCTCCTTTTATATGAGAATGGGAATCTTCTCTCCCAAATCATTATTATAAAGTTTTTGAAATAACAATGTTTATTTTAATATGAACCAAACTGGAATTAACTTTTCTTTGCCTGCCTCTGAAAATGTTTGATATTCAGGGTTAGTCATTTTGATTCAGGTACTCACTCATAAGCCTACCAGCTATCCCCTGCATAAAGGAAATACTGATAAGAAAACAGAGGGCTTAGAAGTAGCTCAAGAACACATACTCAAGTAGCTGACCCTACTGTAGCCATGTTTTCCTACCACAAAGTCAGCTGAGACCTTTAGCATGTCACCAAACCTATACTAATACAGCTTAACCTTACTCACGGGGAAAGCTTTTGAGTGTGCCGTGTTTCTTATAGTGTTCTGTGAAGACCATCTGAATGAGAATCTCCTTGGGAAAGGTGTTGTTTTTCTTTTTTTTATAATGTTTATTCAGTTTTGAGAGTGAGAGCGTGAGCAGGGGAGGGGCAGAGAGAGGAGGGTACAGAGTGTCCGAAGCAGGCTCTGCATTCACAGCAGTGAGCCCAATGTGGGGCTCAAACTCACGAAACATGAGATCATGACCTGAGCTGAAGCTGGACACTCAACTGACTGAGTCGCCCAGGCGCCCTGGGAAGGGCGTCGTTTTTAAAAACACAAATTGCTAGGCCCTGTATCCATCCCTACTAAATCAGATCGTGGGAAGGGTCCCAGGCACGACTATCATAGACATGTTTCTGTGGTTGATGCTTAGGCTTGTTAAGGTATTAGAACTGTTTTTAGAAAGGACATTGGTTCATAGCCGAGTAATCACCATAGCAACCTAGGAACCCATCACCTGAACTGTATTTCCCATGATTTCACGTTTACTGTCTTCTACTTTAAATGACAGACCAGAGAGAAATAAAAGCCACGAGGATCTGGGCAAGTCATCGCTTATTCATTCACGCAACTCCGTGTCCGGAAACAGCCTGACATGACAACTTTTCTATCTTGGTTATGGTCCCCTCCTGACAACAGAATGACAGGGTCGTGGATCCCCTTCAACAGACCAGAGATGTGCTTGCTCCAGAGTGGCCTCTTCAGGGACACATCGTCATTCTGCCAACCTTGCCAACGTGCGACACGGCAGGGTGACCCCCCGAGGGATCTGCTGTGTGCTAATTCTATCCCAATCCCTCACCTCACCAAGTGCAAGGATCCATGAATCGGACAACAAATCAGAGATGGAAACAAAAAGGCATTCAGAATAATTTTAGGAAGAGATGGGATGGGCCACTTTTAGGACTCCAGTGCCAAAACCTGAGCAAAGAAGAGAAAAAGAGAATGTGAATTTTCCATCTTCCATTTCCTGAGCCGATCTGCAATTCCCTCCTGATAAAGCAGTTTGAATAAAGCTCAGGTGATGGGCCTTTGGTTGCCATGGCAATTACTCAGCTGCAGCCACCTAATGCAGCTCTCATTTTCCTGCGGAAGTGCACCCAAGGTCAGCAGAGGACACACACTGCCTGTCCCAGACTCCTGGGGACAAAGTTGGGCTCTGCCTGGCACATGACCAAAATGTCTGTGAAATTCATTCCATTCCTTAAAATATTAGTGATCATTTTGACATGACATAAAATGAGGCAGGTTGGAACTTTGGTATGCAGGCAATAGAATTTTATTTTTGTGTAACTCAACTTGGTTATGATGTCTATCTTTATCCCAATGAGATAGTGCGAAAATCCCATCAGTCTTTAGGGATCACTGTGCTTTCTCAGGGTTGTGTGAAGGTGTGGGTTGGGGGAGGGGGGTTACAGGCTACCAGGTTTGGGGAGGGAACATCCAGACACACTGGTTACCACTGAGACCTCTCTCCTTTCTGTCCACGTGGCTGTCCTCGGTCCTGCAGAACTCATCAAACTCAGCTTTCCTTCAGTCCCCTCAAATATGTTCTAGTATGTGGGTAGGAAGGAATCTGTCTCCCTTTCAAGGGTCTCCCATGCATTTTGTCTACACCCCATCCTTTCTCCTGACCATGGACTTAGAGTTTTAGAAGTTCAGAAAGGCTATTTTCTCCACGGCTCTATTTCTCCCTTGAGACATTTAGTCAATAAATATTTACTGAGCAGCTACTGAATGCTAAGTACTGTTCTAGGCTACGGAGACACAGTAGCAGAAAAAATACACAAGAATCCTTGTGATTATGGGGCTTGTGCTCTACCAGGAGAGACAGACAATAGTCAATAAATGTAACAACAAATAAAAGAGAAGATACATGCTAGAGAAATATAGAACATGAGCAGGGGGCCAGGAGGGTGGAGGCAAAGCAGCGAGTTGCAATTTTAGATGGAGAGGATGAGGTGAGCCTTGTACAGGTGACATTTGAGCACAGACATAAGGAAGGTTGAGGGAGCAAGCTAAGTGGGTATCTTAGGGAAGAGGGCTTTGGGCAGAGGGAACAGCTCAAGCAAAGTCCTTAAGACGTGAACATGCTTGGTATTGTTCAAAAGCGACAAACAGACCAGTACAGCTGGAGTGTGTGAGACGGAGATCAGCAAAAGTGAGGTCAGAGGCGTGTGTGTGTGTGTGTGTGTGTACCCGTGTGTGGGTTTGCGCATGTGTCCATGTGTGTGCGCCCGTGCATATGTGGGCGGAAGGGTATCTTGAGAGGTCATTAGGGTCTTGGAATCCCTTGCAAGGGCTCTCCTGAGTGAGGTGGGGCATCACTGCTAAATTCTGATTAGGAATATAATTTGGATTTAGGTTTTAAAAGGAACCCTGGCTGCTGTGATAAGAATAGACCCTAAAGAGTGAAAATAAGAACTCAAGTTAGAAAGCCGCTGCAGAAACCCAGACGGGAGCTGGAGCTGGAGGAGATGAGAAGTGGTCAGATTCTGGGGATACGACCCTCCTCCCCCTCCCCCTCCACCAGAGTTTTGTATCCTGTCCTCTAAGTTTCTCCTTTTCCCCCACTGCTAGAGGCGGTTATCACAAAGCCATGTTTTATATTGAATATGTGATCGGTTTTCCAGCAGTGTTGCTTCCTGACAAGCGGAACAGCCTTCAGCGTAATGCAGGCAGTTGTTTGTGCCCTAGCAGTTCCTGGTAACATGAGTCAGTTTAAAAAATGCTATCTAGTAACTTGATTTGCAAATGACCTCACAATTTGAGTCATACCATCTAAACCTCATTAAATCTGGGAGGAAATGTCCTATCACATGCTGTACCAATTAAGCACTTCTTTAAAAAAAATAGTTTTACTTCTGTGTTCTGTAGCAATCTGTCTCTCTTAACTGCTATATAACACCCCAGCTTTTATCTCTGAGCGCCTCCTATGACTTTTGAATGAAATCTCAGCTGTTTCCAAGGCACATATGGGTATCCATTCTACACAAGACTTGGAGATTGTTGCTCTGGTTTAAACCACAAGAATGTCGGGGGTGTTGGAGCAGGAGGGGCTGGATCTTGCTATTATTTCAGCTGCTTTTTGTTAACATTTGTTCTGAATGCAGCTGTTTCTGCTCGGAAGCCATTTAAAGTGTAGTTGCAGGGCGCCTGGGTAGCTCATTTGGGCAAGCGTCCGACTCTTGATCTCAGCTCAGGTCATGATCTCATGGTTCATGGGATTGACCACCAAGTCGGGCTCTGCACTGACAGTGTGGAGCCTGCTTGGGATTCTCTCCATCTCTCTCTGCCCCTACCCCACTCATTTTCTCCTCCCATCTCAAATTAAATAAACATTAAAAAAAAATGAAGTGTAGTTGCAACTACTATATACGCAGAAGAAAGTATATCTATTTTCACTGCTTCAAAATCTTCAACTTTTATTTGTTTGTTTTTGTTTTGGATGCTCCCTTTTTAAGTCTCTTCAGTTTATCAGGTGCTGAGCCTGTCAGGGTTCCTGGTTATGAACCACAGAAATCAAGTTTGGCTAACTCGAGTGGAGTGGAGAGTGCGTCAGAAGATGTGAGAGAGAGAGAGCCCAGAAACGACGAGATGGCTGGAGATGCAACCTCGAAGGGCAGGGAGGGGACAGGGGAGGAAAGGCCACTGTGATGGACCGGATGCTTGTGTTCCCTCCAAATTCATATGTTGAATCCCAGTGTGATAGTATTAGGACGTGGGGAATTTGGGAGGTAATGAGTTCAAGAGAATGGGGTCTTCATGAATCAGATTAGTGTCCTTATAAAATGGACCCCACAGAGCTCTGTAGCTTTCTTCCTGCCTTATGAGGATACAACCAGGAGTCTGCAGTCTAAAAGAGGGCTCTCACTGGAACCCAACCATTTTCTTTGACCCCAATAGCCAATCTATCATCACGGTCTGTCGATTCATTAAAATGGCTCTTGGCTCCTTATTAGTCATTGTTAATTACGCCATCTTTGTTTAGACCCTAGTGACATGTTGCCTGAGATCCATAAAACTCCTAAGGATTCTCCCTGAGTCTAGTTTCTCCCTGCCCCGATTCATCCACCCCATCTGACATGGGGTTTCCCAAACCCAGATGATGACCCGGCTTTCTTAAAATTTCTGTGGCAGATCCAACACAAGGTCTTTAGCCTGCTGGTAAGTGTCTCTCCTTCCCTTGTCTTCATCTCTGCAAGTTAGTGTGCACACGTCATGCTCCCATCTCGGTATATTCTCACCTTTGGTTGGAATCTTTCCATTGCCCCTCACTCCCCGCAGGAATGAGCTCCCTGCTGTAGCATAGTTGGCCTCTTCCACACAGTATAAAGCTGTTTTATTCCCCAGTGTCAATTACATATGCTTTTCTGCTCTTTCAGACTAGAAAGCCTGCCCATATTTTTCTTCCTTACGAACTCTTATTTATCCTTAAAGATTTAACTCATTGATTTTGCCCATAATTACCGAGTACCTAATACGTGTCACATACTCTCCTGGATGTAATGAACTCGTCAGACAGCATTCCTGCTCATGGATTGATGTTTCAGAAGAAGAGGACCAACAATTAATTGGAAACAAGTAAATGAGGTAACTGCTGACAACAGTGAGCATGCTTAAAGAAATAAAACAAGACGTGCTGGAGAGCTGGGGGTAGGGTGGCCATTTCCCCTTGTGTTTAGAGAAGACTCTCTAGGAGAAAGTGCTGTTTTAGCTGAGACCTGAATGAGAGAAGGAACTAGTGTGCAAAGACCAGGGAAGAAGATCATCCCATGTAGAGGGAAGAGCAAGGACTAAGGCTCTGAGGCAAGAAAACCTGTTACATGTAGTGACAGAGAGAAGGCCAGGGGGCTGAAGTACAGTGAATGAAGGGGAGAATAACAGAGATGAGAGCCAGATCATACAATATCTTATGTATTAAAGGAGTTTTGGATTTTTGCTCTCTCTAATGAGCCTTCCCTGATCTTTCACTAATTCTTTAAGCATAGTTTTGATCCTAAGTGACCCTACTACTGAGAACATCCAGCTGGCCAGTCAGCATTCTCATCGCAACTTTCTTTGCAGATCTCTGGTCATTGTTGCGTCTGTTCTTAGAAAATGAAACAAACTGTTTCTTTGTTTCAAAATGGTACTAAATTGGGGAACCTGGGTGGCTCAGTTGGTTGAGCGTCCAACTTCAGCTCAGATCATGATCTCGCAATCTGTGAGATCTGTGAGTTCAAGTCCGCGTTGGGCTCGTTGGGCTCTGTGCTGACAGCTCGGAGCCTGGAGCCTGCTTCGATTCTGTGTTTCCCTCTGTCTCTGCCCCTCCCCCACTCATGCTCTGTCTCTGTCTCAAAAATAAAAAAACTTAAAAATAAATAAATAAATAAAATGGCATTAAATTAGGAGAAAATATAAATGAAAATTGAAAAGATAGTGAGGATATGCACAGGAAACATGTCCAAACAGGATGCTCAGCAAACATATTATCCATATTTGCAAATTTAGAGACCCCAAAGTCTCCAGATATGGTCCTCCTGAATGTTTAAAGGTCTACTCTACTATGATTTACCAACCTTGGTTATAATCTGGTTGTCTGTTTTCTCAAATTATAAAATCCTTCAAAGGTAGGTTCTATATGTGAAATTGCTATGCACATAAACTTCCACACAGCACCAAATGCGCTTCTGGTTTCTTTGTTGAAGCTTATTAAGTCTCTAAATAATTCTACTTCAAAAACCTTTGCTTACACGGACAGAGGGATGGTGTAAAGATAGTGTACAGTAAATGATGGCTCTCCAGCATTTGGGGGGGAGAATGTCCCAAAATACAAGTCCTCCTCCCTGCCACCTCCCGCCCCCACCACTAACCAAGGTAGAAGCCGGCCTTCCTTTTGCAGCTAGGGTACAGACACATGACCTTGTCTTCTCCAATCAGATGCACCCGCATGACACTTTAATCAGCTTAACGATAACCCACAACTCTCGGACCAACTCCACGTGACACTTTAATTTGGAAGAAAGCAATGAGGAAACAGCTGTTCCCCAGAACGCACTTTCCAGCTGATGGGGCAATGAAGGAATGCAGCTTTCAATAAGCCGGGGAGAGGAGGAGGGAGAGGTCTGGCATCCAGCAGCTGGGGTAAGAGGTGGCAGCCGTAGTACCTGCATCCCCTGATCGGGACCATGGCCTTGGCTGAGCTGCCCTGCAGCCTGGCTCGCACGTTCATTGACTCTTGGCTTGACTCTAGCCCTCCAGGAATTCCTGTAGGCAATCTCATATCCTTTAATAAATTCCTTTTCTGTGTAAACTCCTGGTATTGCCTTCTATTTTTCTCAACTAAGACCTCTGGTGCGAGCAGGCAGGAGACAGCAGGGAGACTTTCATTTAAGTGTCAGGGTTGAAAACGAATCAGGAATTAAAAACAAAACCTCTGCAAGTTATAATTTAAGCCAGTGGGGGCATGATAGCTGATTCTAAAAATTCAATTTGCTCACTGCCTCTTGGAGAGCAAAACTGTGGAAATAGCATTGCTTTAAAACAGAAGGTGGGTATTTGGCAACATGAAACTCGTAAAGACATTTTGACTCTAAGGGACCCCAGGGGGACAAGGCACGGAATAAGGCCACTCTCTCGCTTACACTTCTGCTGGCACGCTGCTCGAATGGTATTACATCCTTTTCCACCATGAGCTGTTTCTCTTTGCCTGCAGATCCCCGAGCATGTATAAAGCCACAATGAGTGTTTCTACATTGAATTCCTGGCAACTGAAGGGGAGGTTTTGAACTACTCGGCAGAGCTTGTATTCTATATTATCAACAGTTTAGGCCCCCACCCCCAGCCCTGGATTGTTTTCATAGCCTGTTCTTTGCTTTTAATGTAATCACAGTACCAGGTATGATTAGTTCTGCCGATTGGGTTCCAAGGATAAAAGCCAGTATCAATCTCGGGCTACGCCCTGAGCTAGAATCAGTCCTTGCTTAATTCTACCAATAACTCTATAAAGCAGGTGTTATCTCTCCTACTTTTCAGATGAGAAACAGACCCTCAGGAAACTGGTGTTACTTGCCCAAGTACATAGATTGTGAAATCAGTGTAGTAGTAGGTCCCTATCGAAGCCTGTAGGGCTATTAGAACAAATTAGCCAACTCTTCAAACAACAGGGATGCCTGGGTGGCTCAGTCGGTTAAGCGGCCAATGTCAGCTCAGGTCATGATCTCACCGTCTGTGAGTTCGAGCCCCGCCTCCGGCTCTGTGCTGATGGCTCAGAGCCTGGAGCCTGCTTCGGATTCTGTGTCTACCTCTCTCTCTGCCCCTCCCCTGCTCGCGCTCTGTCTCTGTTTCTCAAAAATAAATAAACCTTAAAAAAAAACAGACATTTATTTCTGGGGGCCGGAAGTCTGAGATCAGGGTGCCCGCACAGTTGGATTCTGGTGAGGTTCTTCTACAGGGTTGCAGACTGCTGACTTCCTGTTGTGTCCTCACACAGGGCAAAGGCAGTGAGAGAGCTCTGGGGGGGTGGGTCTCTTTGTAAAAGCACTCACCCTGTTCACGAGGGCTCCACCCATGTGGTCTAAGCACCACTCCAAACCCTACCTCCAAATACCATCACACTGGGGGTTAGGATTTCAACATATGAATTTTGGGGGAACACATTCAGTCCATAATAACTCCCAAGAGCATTTAAAAAAATAAATAGAATAAATAGTATGACATCAGAGCACACTGTGTTTCTCAGGGGTCTTATTTCATGAAACTCTAGTCTTCTTTTAGAGAGAGAGACTGTGAGCAGCCGAGAGGGGCAGAGGGAGAGAGAGAGAATCATAAGCAGGCTCCAGTGTCAGAGCAGAGCCCAACATGGAACTCAATCCCACGCCTCTTGGGATCATGACCTGAGCTGAAATTAAGAGTCTGATGCTCAATCGACTGAGCCATGCAGGCACCTTGAAACTCTAGTCTTAGGTTTTTCTGTGCATGCAGGTGTAAGTACTGGGCAGTGATGTAAAATATATTTCTTAGTGAGAGTTGCAGGAGAAACTATTTGAAAGCTAATGATTATAGTCTAAAACCTTCATGTAACAGGTGAAGGAACTGAGGCATGGAAAGAGGAGGTAAATTGGCCAAAATTACTCACTCAGCTGTTGAGAAGAAAAGACAGAGTGAGCGGGGAGGCTCCTGCTAGTCAGGTTTTCTATCCCCATATAAAAATGGTCACTAAAATTCCTGTCTTTTCAACCTTACAGAATTTTTTTTAGAATTAGATTTATTTTTAAACCATAAACCATCAAACAAACACAAGGTACATATTTGTGTTAGGGTTCTCAATCCGAAGACAGAAACTGCACTGTTGTTGTTTTTTTTTTTTTAATATCTACTTACTTTTGAGAGACACAGAGCATGAGTGGGGCAGGGGAAGAGAGAGAGGGAGACACAGAATCTGAAGCTCTGAGCTGTCAGCTCAGAGCCCAATGCAGGGCTTGAACTCATGAACCATGAGATCATGATGGATGCTCAACTAACTGGATGCTCAACTAACTGGAAAATGCTCTAGGTCTTTAGGCCAAGAGGAATTTAACACAGGACTTAGGTCAAGAATTATTGGAAGAGCTGGGGGAGTAGAAAGCAGGGAAGGGTGATGTAATCCAGAGCCCAGAAAATACAGAAACTAACAGGCCATGGCCCCAGCAGGGGACCGTGGTCTCTGCACTCCTTGGTTAACAGCTGACAGAGACAGAAGAAGAATGGTCTCTGCTTTCTTCCTCCCTTCTGACCTTGGTCAGCGCTTCTTGTCAGCAGCACCTGACCAGCATTTTTCTGCTTGGCCAGGGAAAGCATCCCAAGTCGGGAGTGTGGTTAAGGACCACAGATGATGCCCAGCATACTGTCTAATCCAAGTTTTCTCTGTCTGTACTAGGCCCCCTTAACCACACCAGACAGTATTACTCTGGCTCTGCCCCCTCCACAGTTATGGGGGCTTCAGCTCTCTCTGCTCTTCTGTGGGTCTTCTGAGCATCTCCAAGTGCTGGTGAACACACCGTTCTTGGGTGCCACGTGTCACTAACATGGTCTTCTCTGGAGCCCCGGCTGGTGGTATCTGCTGCTGGCCAAATTCGAGCTGATGCTGCTTTGGCTTTCCCGCTGGCTCTGCTACTACAGGGTCTGCACCCAGTAAAACTCAGGTGCTGCCATCTGTGGTTGCACCTGTCACCCCGGGGTGTCACTGCCACCATCTACAGGAGGTGTTAATTCCACCACGATATGCCAGCTGAAAACAACAGCATCCCCTACTGAGGCTGGTCTGACTCGCGGCTCTGCCCCCACGAGGCACTGCTATCGCCATCTGCTAAGTCTGCACGTCACCATGGGGCCAAGTCACCACCCAGCCCTGCCACCTGTTGCTGGTTCCATCTGTGGATATTGCCGAAGCGGCCTTGTACCCGTACAGCACTCCACTGGTTTGTTCCAGAGATGGCTGCTTTCATTGCCCCAAAGTTATGGCCACATGTAACCCTGCTGCCATATGTCACAGTTTTTGTTCAAAAAGTTCATCGCTGATTTTTCTCTAAGAACAGGATCACGGGAGCCTGGGCCCAGAACAGTATACCCATTTCATTCCTTTAGTCAACAAATGTGTGTTGAGATCTGGCATCGCCAGTCCTGTTCTAGGCTCTGGAGGTAAAGCAGTGACCAGAACCAATTTCTGGCTCTTGTGGGGCTTATAAGTCAGTTGGAGGTTGATAATAAAGGCAGACCATAGATAATTTTATAATATATTAGGGGGTAATGAATGTCATGTATCCCAATGGGGAAGAGAGATAGAGAGATTTTTAGCAGTGGTTAGACAAGACCTCCATGATAAGGTGACATTTCAGCTCTGCTTTTGCTATGGACTGAATGTTTGTGTCTCTCCCCACAACAGACATATGTTGAAATCTAATCCCTAACCCCCAATATGATGATGTTAGGAGGTGGGGCCATTGGGAGGTGATTAGATCATAAGAATGGAGCCCTCATGAGTAGGATTAATGCCCTTATAAAAGAGACCCTCCAGAGAGATTCTTTCTTTCTCTCTCAGCCATAAGAGAACACATCAAGAGAGCAGCTGTCTGTAAACCAAGGAAGGCTCTCATCAGACACTGAATCTGCAGTATCTTGATCTTGGCCTTTCCAGCCTCTAGAACTTTGAGAAATAAATGTTTGCTGTGTTAGCCACCTGGTCTGTGGAAGTTTTGTGACAGCAGCCAAAGCCAACTGAGACAGCTCTCTATATACTGGCTGCTGCTATTTGTGCGGTTTCTGTCTGCATCCAATGATCTCAGTGGTCCTCCAGCAGCCAATCCTCAGGGTTACTTCGGGCACAGTATCTGTTCATCAAATAGATTACAGTAAAACCTTGTTGCGAATAACTTCTTCTGCAAGTGTTCTGCAAGAAGAGCAAACGTTTTTAATAAATTTTATCTGGATTTTTTTTAAATGTTTATTAATTTTTGAGAGAAAGAGAGAAAGAGACAGTGAGAAGGAGACACAGAATCCAAAGCAGGCTTCAGGCTCTGAGCTGTCAGCACAGAGCCCAATGTGGAGCTCGAACTCATTAATTGTGAGATCATGACCTGAGCCAAAGTTGGATACTCAACCAACTGAGCCACCCAGGCGCCCCAAGTTTTATCTTGATAAATGAGTGATGCCTTGCAATACGAGTAGTATGTGACATTGAACATCACATACTACAACCGAATCAATGGTTCTTCTCTTTCTCTCTCTCTGCAGGATTGTGGGTGATCATCTCCCGTGTTTGGATGCTCAGTCTCAGGCCATGGTGTTTGGCAGAAATCAGTGATTTTTCAGAACATTGCAAGGTGCCCACAACAGGCACTAGTGTATTTTTTGTCACTTCAAAGCACCTATGGACAGTCCTTTGCTTTTCCATACAAGAGTAAGATTAGGAATGTGTTGTGTCATTTTAGGTCAGGCTGCCTGCAGATGTAGACCCTCTCCTCTGCTGCTTATTACCAGTTACATTAAATACAGTAATGACAAAAGTTAATTAACATTATACTATAGTCAACAGCCGTGCGAGCATATACAATGGTCCCCATGCAGAAACAGGTTGAAAAGAAAGGTGGTAAGGGGATGATTATGGTGGAAGTTAAGAAGGAAATCATCAAGAAGTATGAATGAGGTATGCAAGTGGCCGAAATTGCAAGATTTTATAAGAGGTTTACATCAACAATTTGTACAGTATTAAAGAAGAAAAAAGAAATAAGGGGGCTAGATTCATTGTGGAATGAATCATCTGAGATTCCATTATTCCTTATGGGGAAATTCACTTTGATATACAAATGCTTTGGATTACAAACATGTTTCTGGAACAAATTATGCTCCCAAAGCAAGGTTTTACTGTATTAGACAACCACAGTCACAACTACAACAGCTAATATATTTTAAGCATCTCTTATGTGCCAGACACTGTTGTAAGTGCTTTGCATATATGATCTAATTTAATGCTTATCTCAGTTCTACGAAGAAAGTACCATTATTATTTCTATTTCATAATGGGAAAATGGAAACAGAGAGAGATGGAATTCCTCACTTAAAGTCACACACAGACAGTCTGGCTCCAGAGCCTATGATTTTAAGGGTTATCCTGTATGCCATGAAGACAGACAGAATGAGCAAGGGAATATCCAGGTGAAGGAGGTTCAGATAAAGAGAACAGCAAAAACCCCGGGAGATAAGGTTTGGCACATCAGAGAAACAACTGGATGCCGGCGTGGCTGGAGTGGAATGGCAGAGATATTACGGGCTGGGTTATGCTCTCTCCAACTCCATGCTGAAGCCTATCTGCCAGTACCTCAGAATGTAACTGTGTTTGGAGATAAGGTCTTTAAACAGGTAGTAAAGTTAAAATGAGGCACACGGGGTGGACTCTGATCCAAAAAGACTTTGTAAGAAGTGGTGTCTTTGTAAGAAGAGATATTCGGACACAGACATGTGCACGTACAGAGAGACAACCATGTGAAGACTTGGGGAGAAGGCGCCATTTGCAAGCCAAGGAAAGAGGTCTCAGAAGAACCAGCCCTGCCGACAGCTTGATGTTGGACTTTCCACCTCCATAACTGTGAGAAAATAAATGTCTGTTGTTTTAGCTGCCCAGTCTGTGGTGTTCAGTTAAAGCAGTGCATGCTGACTGAGGCAGGAGGGGGAGAGTGGAATGTAGTGAGGACAGGGAGGCCCCAGGGCACACTCTGCATGGCCTTGGTGGCCATGGTATAGACTTTAGATTTTATCTGAGAAAGAGAGAGAAAGTGATCTGAAGGTTCTGAGAAGAGGAATGGCACAATCCATCCTGAGTTAAAGCCTCATCCTGGCTGTCAGAGGCCAAGGGATGAATCACAGCATGGGGGCAATGATCAGTGAGAGATGGTGGTGGCTGGGATCAGGGCAGTAGCCATGGAGTGAGGGAGGAGTGAGCAGATGCTGGATATATTTTTGGAAGTGGAGCTGCCAGGGATGCTGGCGGATTTGATGTAGAAGAATGAGTGAGAGAAAGGATTTACAGACGCCTCCATGGCTTTTTGGTCTCAGCAATTGAGACATCTGATGGAGGGGAGAAATCAAGAGTAGAAATTAGGCTTAAAATTTCTATCAGTCATCCAAGTGGAGATGTTGAGGAGGGAGCTGGGTATAAGCGTTGGGGCTCAGGTTGGAACCTTTGGGGGTCGTTAGTGGACAGATGGTACTTAAAGTCATGAGGTTGAGATTTCCTAGGAAATCATCTAGGAAATACATGATAGAGATGAGAATATGTCTGGTGACTGTACCCTCCAAACTCTGGGGATGGGAACACCATGCAGATGCAGCAAAAGAGGCTGAGTGAGTAAGAAGGAGACAAGAGAGTGAGCGGTGGAACCTAGTGAAGTGTGTCTCAGCAGCAAAGGTGCTCAGCGGCATAAACATGAGTCTTCTGGTGAAGCAACAGGAGAGCTGAAACTGACCATTAGATTTAGAGCTCTCTCACTGGACAGGTAGTGATGAAAGTCTGACCTCGGGGGATTCATGAAAGACTGGAAAGAGAGGAAGCAGAGCCAGCAAGAGTAAATAACCTTTTCAAGGTATTTTTTCTGTAAAAGAGAGAGACGGAAAGAGACAGTATTGGGAGTGGAGATAGGAGGTCAGGGGTGGTTTTCGTTTCTCCATTTTGTTTTGCTTTGCTTGTATTTCATGTCTTTACACTGCCTGGAAGGGTCCAGTGGAGAGGGGAAGATTGGTGAGACAAGGAAGAGAGGGGCCACTGCAGGTGAGAGGGGAAGTATTCCAGGGGAGGGTTTGACCTTAGATGAAGTGTAGACAGTTCTATCCACAGTAACTTCTGGAGGGAGGACAGAGTGCAAGGCCCAGGCATTGCCACCTGGACAGGTGTGTTGGTGGGAGCATGTGACTTTCTCTTCTAATTACTTCCATTGTTTCAGGGAATTGTTTATTTCCTATTCAGGGTCCTCAGCTGAGAGTAAAAAGAAGCAAGGAGATACTGGAGGTTTTAGGAAAAAGGAGAAAGTGCGAAGTGATTATTCAGGTGAACACAAGATGGGACAGCTAACTGGCAGCAAGAGCCCCGTGGGGAACTAATGAGGACTTGAATGTGAGAAGACAGTGTGGCCATGGGCTCCTCTCTGGCCACAGTCAGTGGTTTGGGTGCATGTCCAGAGTAGGTAAAGGGGCAGACTTTTGGGAGGAAGGCACATTGGAGAAAGAGAAAATGGCAGACGCAAGGCAGTGATGATGATGCACTGTTGGAATTAAGTCTAGAAGGAGTGGAGTGACAACAGGAGGGTGATGAGGGACAGTGGAAGAGAGGTAGGACCAGTGGGTTGCGGGTGCCAGTGAGGTTGAAGTGAGGGAATAATAACATTTAAGTCATCCTCTGTCCATCAGTGGGGTCAGGTTACTGGACCAACCTTATGACCCAGGTTTTTGTTGTTGTTGTTCACAGTTATTTTTTTTAAGAGAGTGAGACCCCCTCCTACAAACAGGATTCTAACACTCCCTCCCCACTGCACATGGAGTACATCTGGCATATCTGCTCCGTATTGTGAACTCTGTATATCCAACTTGGAATTTCTGGTTGACGTGCTACCTCTGGATCTACCTTTAAGGGGACCACTTATAGAGATATTTTCCTCTGTTGCCCTAAATACCTCCTTCCAAGCAAGGTGATTCACCTGAGTTGGCTGTCTTACTTAATCAAGCTATTAAAAACCAAACTGCAGTGTGAAAAAGTACAGGCTCATTTTAGGTGCCAACTCATTGAAAAATTGGCCCTTGTAGACTATAATTAGGAGAGAAAGAGCCCACAGTTGATCCAAATGGAATAAAGGAGCAGGAGACTGAACTGAAGGCCAAGGGGACAAGGAAGTGTCATCCATGGATGGTACCCTCTGCTGACACCTTAGGGTGCAATGGGGGTTAGGGAAGAACCTAACATCCAGTGCTGGTGTGAGTGGGGTGAGCCTGGGGCCCTGCTGAAACCACAAGATAAATCACCGGAGAGTCTCCTACTCTCTGTCCTTCTGTTTCCAGGCCAAAGCAAAAGATGCTTCACTGAGTCTCAGGGTCAACCTTCGAAAGAAACAGAAAAGGGAAGTGCAAAAACAACAGGGATGGAGGTAGGAGTTTCCTATGAGGCACTGTCCACTGCAATCCTACAGAGCTGGCTTTACCAACAATCGCTGACCCAGGAAAGAGAAAATAGGAGGTTAAGAGAAGCTTGACCAGGGTCTGCCTTACCCGGAGCTTCTTTCAAGTCTCCCAAATGAATTTTCATCATCATTGGACTTAATTTCCCACCCGCAGCCCTAACACTGAGTGAAAGTGATTATTACCTAGTTCCATAACTTCCAGAGTGTTTCCATGGGGGTTACAGCCCACTAAGGGTGGTCGTGAGATACAAAAGGCAAGCCCACTTTTCCTTTATCACTTCTGCACATCTTTGGTTCTTAGTTTAAGAGTCACAGAGGAAAATGAATCAGCTGGTTTGATCACAAAACCAAAGGAAGCACGCCGAAGGAAGTGAGTTTCAGGTGCAGCCTACCAATAGGTGTGGGATGTGTGTGTGGGAGGGTGTTGATTCATGTCTCATTGTCTCTCTGATGTCTCTCCTACACTGGGGATCACTCTGTCTTAGCCATGAAATGGTGTCTTTGAATTGCCAAAGTGGCCACTTTTCCTGTATATTGCCAGGGAATCTTCCCTTAGAGAAATGAAGCAAGTTTCAGACCTCATAGGAGAAAACAGAGGGGAAGAAGCATCTGGGTCGCAAAATAACAGAGTCCTACAAATAAATTCTAAATTATGTTGAGAACCACATCCTCTCCCCACAATTCCTATACCTGAGGGTATGCTAATAAATGTTTAACAATTGGCTCTCTGGGGGTTGGGGGGAAGATTTATAGTCTATGCCAATTGCTGTAGTATAAATACTCCCACCATGGCCAATTCCAAGCCTTCCAATATGAAGTCACTGAATGAAAAATTGAGAAGAGATGATGTGTATTGTTGGCTCCTGAGAGCCACTGTGAGCTGGTTCCAGCACACTGTTAGTGTTTTATTGTCAATGATGCGAGGGCAGGCGGACTTCTTCTCTCACTCTAATTAAAGCTGTGGTAGGACCCAGAGAAGTAACAGGTATAGCAATGTAAGCCTGGAGAAGGAGTTGGGCCATAGGGTGATTCTGAACCCAATTCTGTCATGGGATGGGAGGGTGTCCTCACACCACCAAGAAATGCTCCAGACACAAGCTGGATATCCTGTAATTGAACTCAATTCTGGTGCTATCTATCCAGAGATAGCATCGGATTGCATAGGTTAAGGGCTTAGTCTCAAAGACTGTCTCGTGCTCCAACTTCAGATGTCAGTTGCAAGCCCAGGTTGTCACCTGTACTTCCGACAGAATGGCTATAAACCAGAAGTTCCCATGACCCCCTCGTTGGGATTGATTAGTTTGCTAAAGCAGTTCCCAGAGCTCTGCCCATTTAGTCACTAGATTACTGGCTTATTGTAAAATGATACAACGCAGGAGTAGCCAGAAGGCATATGGCAAGCTATGAGGAAAGGGCATAGAGCTCCCATGAATGGTGCTCAGTACACACAGTTTGAGTGTTGTAGAGTGGTTTTCGAACATCTCTACAGTGCTCTAACCCAGCACGGATCAACAGAATTTTCTGTAATGATGGAAATGGTCTATATAGGTGCTGTCTGAAATGATAGCCACTAGCCACAGATGGCTACTGAACACTTGAAATGAGGCTACTGCAATTAATGAAATGGACTTTAAGTTTAACTTAATTTAATTTTATTTTAATAATTTATATCTGAATGGCATCACATGACTGGTGGCTACCATAATGGACAGCACAGCAAAGAGCTTGTAACTCACGTTATGATCTGTGGATGAGCATCAGTGTCTGCAAAGCACAATAAAGTGTAGTGCAATAAAACAGGGCATGCCCGTATCTGGGAGTTTGCGAGAAATTCAGAAATCTCAGGCTCCACTTCTGACCCACAGAATCAGAATCTGTATTCCATTCCCATGCATTTGTACACACATCAGTGCCAGAGAAGTTCTGCTCTAAAAAACAGTAGCACTTCCACAGGCTTTATTTTACCCAATCCTCATTAAAAAAAAATCCACATTGTGGTTATGACTCTTCCCATTTTAGATATGAAGTCATTCAGCCTCTGGAAGGTTATATGATTTGCTCAGAAACACCAAAGGGGAAAGAGAGACTATCTCCAAGTCTAGCATTTTTTCTATTACTGCACACAGTAGAACAGTCTAGTTCCAGGCAATTTCATCACCACTGTTTCTTCTAGTACTGTCTTAGATGGAATAAGATCACAGCACTTGGCTGCTGGAAACATGAGCTGCAGATGCAAGTGATAGTAGAGACGGGTTGTGGACTGGGATAGAATTGGAGGGGCAGGTAGGGAATTAGCTATTAGTTCCAGTCTCTTCCTCAAGTACATCAAGTGGGGAGGAATTAAGACATGGCTAGATGTAATGTCAGTCTGGCTTTTAACCAGAAAAGGAGGTCATTTCGCTGCCCAGGATCTATTTATATGCATATGTAGCTCTGTTTTTCTTTTGCTTGTCATTTCATCATGTGAAACGGCAGAGATTTTTAACAATTTGAAGATTAAATATTGATTGGCTTGGTTAAATATTTCCTCTGGGAAGTCCCAGGAATGAAGGGCGAGGGTGCTCCCTCCAGAATGGCTGAAGGTGAGGTAAAATGACAGAGGAAAGGGAACGGGTGGTTTCAAATATGAACCCCAAATCAAAAGGTCACAAGGACTGAGGCTCTGAATTAGAAGCTTGTTTTGCTGTCTAGCAGGCTCTCATGGAGGCATCTCTGAGGGACGCTCCAGGTTCATATTAAATTAACACATAAAGGCATTGAATGATGGTAAATGAGTCTTCCAAGCAAAATTAGGATCTACAATGTGTTTGTGTTGATCAGTCACTGAGTTTTCATTGTGGTACCTTTCTTCTTCAGAGCAACACATTCCCTGATTAGCCTGACATTATATTACCAGCCCTATCTTTATAGAACTCACATCCTTAAGTGAAGAGCCTTGTTATGAATAATAACAGCTAAAGCTAGATGTATGCATTCCTGGTTTGCAAACCAGTAGTGAGAGAGAAAGCAAGGGAACAAATAAGTAAACAAACAGGATAAAAGGAGTAAGTTTCAGTTATCAACCAAGCCTTGAAATGACAGGCATCACTTCCTCTTGATCCACCCACACCATGACCTCCTTGCTCCTTCTCTGTTCCCCAGCATAGAGAACGGTACTCGAGCTGCGAGGCCTGTGGTCACTCTGGATTTATCTCTGTAGGCATGCTCGACTCATCTCTCTTTCACTTTTCACGTATAGTTGATCATTAAGTCTGGTCAGCTCTAGCTTTTAAATAGCTCTATTACATCATTTCTATTCTTGCTCATAATTTGGGTCTTTATCATTTTACCTTGAATTCTACCTCCCTCTCAACTCCATAATTAATCTCGTCCCTTAACAATCCATCATTTCCACAAAAACAGAAAGCTAAATACCAAGGATATTTAAACAGAAAGCTAAATACCAAGGATATTTATCTATATTTCCATCATCCAGAATTGTCATATTGCATCCAGTCATTTATAAAACTATATAACAGTGTAGGCAACATCCCCTTTGTTCACCAACTCCTCTTTGCATTCCCCTTCCTGCTCCTGCAGAGACAATTACCATCATAGGTTTGGTGTGTATGGTAGATTGAATCATTTTTTTTCACAATAATTTGTTGCCTCCACATCCTATTTTTCTCCCTGGAGGCAGAACATAAAGCCACAATAGTCCAATAGATTTGGGAGGAGTTGAGCAGAGCCATGGCCAATCTATAGCCCTCATGTAATGTGAATAAAATAACAAATAAAATTTGTTATCACAATCTACCAAGATACTGAGGTTATTTGTTACACAGCAAAAGCTAACTAATTCAAAACATTTACATATTGTGAAAGTTTACAAAAATAATGCAAACATATATTTTTATATACATGTATGTGTTCTTGATACATAGATGTGTATCAAGATTTCACATATCTTGATATACATACATATGTGTCCACAAGCAGTATATGGTTTTGCTCTGTAGGTGTTCCAAATGGTTACACTCTCTCTGTATTTTTCTACATCTTGATTTTTACATTCAAGATTTGTTTTGGATCTCTCTCATGTGTATATGTATGGATCTAGATCATTCCCTTTAACTGCTGTCAGAAAAATCTTTCCAAATCACAAATTTGGTTCTATCAGTTCTCTGCCATGAAGGAATGACAGCTGAGAGCAGTCACCAACAGCACTCCCAGCAGCTGAGGAACAAGCCCTTCCTGAAAGGGGATCTAAGTGATACCTCGCAGCCACCACCACAGTCCACCCTTTGTTCAGTTGGATCCACTCTTCATATGCATTCTGGACGGAGCTCCTTCCATGGTCCAGTGGGCCTCTTCCCAGGAGGAAAATCAGAGGAGGAAGGTTCTTAAGATGAGCTAGAGCCCCTGCTCTGCATCTGGCCTTAGAACCACAACTGATACTCAGCATCTCTCTCCTCTACCATCCATTTCCTTGCACCCCCAGCTAGCACCTCTACTGATTCCCAGGGCTTACTTAGTGGTGTGATCCAGATTTGTATCCCTGAGGGATCTTTGCCCCTGGTCATCATGCCCCTCTTGGGTTGGGCTTGTTGTACTCATGCACTCATTGTCAGAATGGTGCAAGTACCAAGAGGTACTCAAGTGGATCACCTGCATGTGAAACATATTCCTCCTTGCCCCCATGGCATGGTGGCAACCCCAGTAGGTTTTGCACAGAAAAAAGTGAGTGAAATGCAAGAAATTAATACTAAACCATTTCCTAACTCCATCCTCAGATAACCAGTCCATTATTTTGATTTCCTTTCCATTGCTCAAGCTAGGCTTATTTTAAAATTCTTATAATTATATGTATGTGTGTGTAAAAGTATATGTGTATGTATATATACATATATAATATAAGGGACGCCATAAAAATAACCCAGAATACCACCATCCAGAGGGAAATACTGTTACCCTTTTGCTATCTTTCTTTGCTATCGCTTTCTCTATGTATTTAATTTTTCTAAAATTAAAAACCACACATAAAAATTAGTATCCTGCCTCTTTTTAAAAAGTGTGACAATATGCAGAATAAGCATTTGACAAAATATAGCATCCATCTTGGTAAAAACCCTCAACGAAGTAGGAGTAGATGGAACATACCTCAACATCATAAGGGCTACATACGAAAGACCCAGAGCTAATATCATCCTCAATGGGGAGAAACAACACAAGGATGTCCACTCTTACCATTACTATTTAACATAGTACTGGAAGTCTTAGCTTCAGCAATCAGACAACAAAAAGAAATAAAAGGCATCCAAATTGGCAAGGAAGAAGTCAAATTTTCACTATTTTCAGATGACATGATACTGTGTGTAGAAAATCTGAAAGACTTCACCGAAAACTTGCTATAACTAATACATGAATTCAGCAAAGTTCACAGGATATAAAATCAACATGCACAAATCTGTTGCATTTCTATATACCAACAACAAAGCAGTAGAAAAAGAAATTAAGGAGTCAATCTCATTTGCAGTTGCTCCAAAAATAATAAAATATCTAGGAATAAACATAACTAAAGAGGTAAAAGATCTTTTGACTGTAGATCTTTATAGATCTATATATGGTCTATTCAGACTATATATCTGAAAACTATAGAACACTTATGAAAGAAATTGAAGAGGACACAAAGAAATGGAAAACATTCTATATTCCGTGGATTGGAAGAACAATGCTAAAATGTTGATAATACCCACAGCAATGTATATGTTTAATCTAATCCCTATCAACATACGACCAGCATTTTTCACAGACATAGAACAAACAATCCCCAAATTTGTATGAAACCACAAAAGACTCTGAACAGCCAAAGCAATCCTGAAAAAGAAAAACAAAACTGGAGGCTTAACAATTCCAGATTTCAAGCTATATTACAAAACTGTAGTCATCAAGACAGTATAGTACGGGCACAAAAACAGACACATAGATCAATGGAATAGAATAGAAAACCTAGAAATAGACCCACAACTATGGTCAACTAATCTTCGACAAAGAAGGAAAGAACATCCAATTGGAAAAAAGACAGTCTCTTCAGCAAATGGTGTTGAGAAAACTAGACAGCGACATGCAGAAGAATGAAATTGGACCACTTACTTACACCACACACAAAAATAAATTCAAAATGGGTTAAAGACCTAAATGTGAGACAGGAAACCATCAGAATCCTAGAGGAGAACACAGGCAGCAACTTCTTTGGTTTCAGCGGGAGCAACATCTTATTAGACATGTTGCCAAAGGCAAGGGAAACAAACATGAGCTATTGGGACTTCCTCAAGATAAAATATAACACAGAGCGTAGTAAAACACGAACTACCATAATAATAAGTGTATTATCTCATTTATCTCAGTAGCCACATTATGAATTTCAGTGTTCTATTATTACTGTTACTATAGATGAATAATTGAGGTGTAGAGAGATTAAATCACTAACCAGGGTCACACAACTAGAACCCAGAACTGAAGTTCGAATCTAAGTTTCCTGCCCTCAAATTCCACACTCATAACTACTAAAAGAGGTTAAGATGAGTTTGCTGGGGTGACAAAAGCCCAGGGGACACAGATATCAAGGATGGAAGGAGTCCAGGAGAGCAGGTGAACCATGTCACCCAATGAAGACAGGGGCATGCTAGAGAGCTATCAGTAGAGGTTAGGTGTCTGATTCAGGGGGCTCTCCTTAGGGCACAAGACTTCTGACCTGTATATCTATGGAAGGGACCCCAGCACAAGAGTTGGAGCTCCCAGGGGCAAGTACATCAGCAGGAAGGCAGCCACTGGCTGGGGTACTTAGAATACCAGGTATGAGGGACCGGTGGAGGAAGGTGGTAGAGGAGGAAAGAAGGTGGGAGCTAGAAGTCAGGCTATCAGAATTCCTTTTCCTTCTCCTTCCTACCCACTACTCACTCTGGCTCACTGTGACAAGGGGAAGGACCCTAGTTGGAAAAGAGGGGAGACAAACTCACTGTATAAAACAAGATCAATTACATGCATTTACCAGAAGACATGTACCAGAAGGCTCCTAGAAGCACCACTCAAAATAGCCCTAAACCAGAAATTATTCAGATATTTGTCCAATAGGATGCATGAACACATGGTGGTATAATCACACAATGGAATACTACACAGCAATGTGCTGATGTACAATGTACAATGTGGAACAAACTACAAACACGTGCACGAATAAGATGGATGAATCTCATGAATATAGTGTTCAGTAAGAACACACCTGAAACCATACATTCTATAGGATTCCATTCATGCAGGGAATCAGAGCAGTCAGAACTATTCTATGCCCTTGGAAGTAAGGTCATGCTTGGGGGTGCAGGGTGACTAGAAGGGGTCATGATGGGGCTTCTAGGGGGCTTGTAATATTGTCTGAAAAAATTTTGGGGTACAGATTGCATGCTATTTTCTATAAAACTCCAACAAGGATTTATTAGATTAAACATAAGAAAAGAAGTAGGAGAAAGAAAAGAAATGAACAGGAGCAGCAATGGTAACAGACAGAAAAACCCAAAACGTTATGATGAAAACATTACATTTCACTCAACTTCAATCTATGGATAGAAAATTGCACTTTTCCAGCCCATCTGTTTCCATACAGTTACCCCAAAAAGTGTCCTACCCCAGTCGTCATAAGAGAATCAACAAGAGAGAAATTTCGTACAGTCGGATAATTTACAATTGCTCCAGTCCACTCTGGAAGGTTCAGAGCTATGGGCTACAGGGCATGGTTCCAAGTAGCTTTAAAGTCCTGCTGCGTTATTTCTATGTAATGCGAATTGACAAGGTCTCTCAATTAGACAACTAAGTAGAAAATGAGGTCTGAAAGCTAGCTTTATTAGGAGCTGGGAATATAAGAGAGACTTAAATGATTGTGGCCAGGGCATGGGTGGGGAGTACATTCTCCATACAGGGAATCAGAGTGATAAGAGCAACGAAGAAGAGAAGATGAAATGGAGAAGCCAGAGAATAAAACTGGCGGTTGACAATCTTTCTGGTTTCTACTTAACAAATATTTATAGAGTGGTTCCTATGTGCCAAGCACTAAGTACTCACTGTATAGTCATTTATTCCTTACAACAAGCCTATGAGGTGGGTGCTATTATCATCATCCTCATTTTAAAGTTGAGGAAATTGAAGCACAGAAAGGTTAAATGACATGTATAAGGCCACACAGCTGCTAAGTGGCAGAACCAGAATCCCAAACCAGTTAGTTAGATTCCCGTATCCTTGTTCTTAACTCTGAGCTCTGTTGCTTATCTCACCAAGATAGCAGCCTGGCTCTCAAAACGAGGACCTTGGTTTTTCTTGCCCATTTCTCCACTGGCCGACTCTGGTGATGGACCTCGCATCTGACTGCATGATGTGATGAAAGATTGCTAAGAAACCGTCTCCTTCACCCCAACTTCTGTCCCTGCCCCAGCATAGATTCCATGTTGTACTATTGCTAATGCCTGGGGGCACCTGGGTGGCTCAAGTCAGTTGAGTATCCAACTCTTGATTTTGGCTCAGGTCATGATCTCACAGTTCGTGAGGTCAAGCCCTGAGTTGGGCTCCGTGCTGTCAGCATGGAGGCTGCTTGGGATTCTCTCTCTCTCCCTCTCTCTCTGCCTACTTGCACTCTTTCTCTCTCTCTCCATTCTCAAAATTAAAAAAAAAAAAGCTAATTCCTGAACTTTCATCGTTGGTATTTATTCTTTTGGGTTACTGCTCTGTGGTCCCCACTGCCCCTTATAACAGTGCACGTGCCCCTGCAAAATGTCTGTGAATCAACATCTCAGTGTAAAACTTCACCTAGTTTTCTCGGAGAGGGAGAATGAGAACGCTGAAGGACTAGCAGGTGGTGGGGCCTCACTGTTCTGTCTCAATAAAGTGGGTTGGTTGCTGGCTAGTGCACATTTCTTCACCCATCCCCTCATTCCCTATATTTGAGTCCCGAAATAGATACAAGATCTCCTGGTAGGTGTCATATAGGATACGATGGCTTTATAACCCTCATTATCCCTTACGTGCTGCCTATTTAATTCACGAAACCCTTTCTCACGTGATCCTCCAGGGTATTTATTATTATTCCCAATTATCCATGAAGAAAGTTAGGTTCACAAAGTTTTTGTGAGCTTCCTAGGGCCACTTGGTTTCCGAACAGCAGCTCTGGGATTAGGACCCAATGTCTTCAACTCATCTCAGGGGAGTGGCTGGGGAAGTAGAGGGGAGGCCATTCAACAAGTGATGTTTTTCTGGCTTTGTTCCTTTTTTTACTGTTTTTATCGTGGTAAAATACACAGAACATAAAATTTACGATCTCGACCATGTTTGAGTGTTAAGTTCAGTAGTGCTAAGCATATTTACAGAGTTGTACAACCAATCTCCAGAAATCTTTTTATCTTGCAACTCCATACTACCCCACTCGCCCTCACTCCCCAGTCCCTGGAAGCCACCATTCCACTTCTGTTACTATGAATCTGACTATTCCAAAGACCTCATATATATGGAATCATACATTATTTGTCCTTTCATGACTGGCTTCTTTCACTCAGCATCATGTCCTCAAGGTTCATCTGTGCGGTAACATGTGCTAGAATTTCCTTCCTTGTTAAAGCTAAATGACAATCCATTGTGTGTATGTGCCACATTTTGTTTAACCTTTGGTCTGTTGACAGGCACTTGGAATGCTTTACAGTTTGACTGTTGGGGAAAATGCTGTTATAAAAGCACAAGTGTTTTTAAGATCAAGTATTAACATGAAGATTATCAAACCTGTGATGAGACCTTAGAAAAAGCGTTGTGAAAGCCAAGGTCAATCTGAGCCTTTAGGGATCAGATCATGAGACTCCGGGGAAGTGGTCAGAGGGAGGCGCCTTCCTGCTTTCTGTGCGGGTGTCTTCATCCTCCAGCAGGGCAGTGTCTGCCCTGGACTCTCTCCTCCTTATCGTAGGACTGGCCGATGCCTCTAACACCTATCAGTGCTCTCTGCTGTGAGCAACTTGTCCATTGGAGATATGGTCCAGAATCCCTTGTGCTGCCCTGGACTTCTCCGAGGACCAATTCTTTTATTTATTTATTTATTTATTTATTTATTTATTTATTTATTTACATCCAAGTTAGTTGGCATATAGTGCAGTAATGATTTCAGGAGTAGATTCCAGTGATTCATCCCCTATGTATAACACCCAGTGCTCATCCCAACAAGTGTTTTCCTTAATGTCCCTTGCCCATTTAGCCCATCCCTTCACCCATAACCCCTCCAGCAACCCTCAGTTTATTCTCTGTATTTAAGAGTCACTTATGTTTTGTCCCCCACCTTATTTTTATATTATTTTTGCTTCCCTTTCCTTATGTTCATCTGTTTTGTACCTTAATTCCGCATATGAATGAAGCCATAGGATATTTTCCAAGGACCAATTCTTGATCAACTGTTTTCAGTCCCCAGTGGCTGACCCATCATCTCTAACCTGACCCCCAGCCACAGTGCACAGTTGGGGTCATGGCAGGTGACATTCCCTCAGTAAAAACACCACAGAGCTCAGGCTCCACATTAGCAGTGCCAAAGGGCCATGATCCAAGTGAACAACGTTATAGTGGGATAGAATGTTGGCTAAAACTAGCTCTTAAAATTGCAAGAGGAAGAGAAAGAAAATAATGACTTCACCTCACTCTGTATTATCTATAATGGGCAAACTTTAAGACTCCCATTAGACACTCTGTGTTTCAAACACAAGCTGTTTATGGTCTAAATGAGCCAAAGTCACACTTTCCATTTCTGCTTGGCCACTTTGTTTGGCAGGGAGGAACCTGCCTTTTTCATCATCACAGTGTTAACTGACAAGCTTGGATTGTCACGGAGTATGCTGGCCACAACACGGATGGAGAGGAAGGAGTTTGGATGGCTGGCCCACATGTGGAGAAAATTCCAAGCACACATTCCCCTGAAAACCAGGGATGCCGCTGTGACTTTATGAATGTCTTCTACTCATTTACTTGGACACTTGAGGGTGGGCTAGTTTGGGTGTGGACTCATAGAAGGCAGGGATCACACCTTTGTCCTATTTCATCTTGGGCAGATCTTTTCATCTTATGACAAGATCCATCTTCATAGCATCTCAACATGGCAAGTGGCCTCAGAAAGGACAGTCAATAAATTATTTCCCTCTCAGGTTGGAAGTCCCAAGCAATCAGTTAGCAGACATCTTGATGGAGGCCTGGTCTTTGATGTACAAAGGCTGCAGAATTTTTGTCAATACTCAACATTCCCTTTCCCTCCAGTTCTTCAAATGCCTCAGAAGTGGATCATCAACGCCTGTCTGCAGGTGAAGAAAAGCCTGTGGCAAGGACAAGGAACCAGAGAGGGGGAGTTGTCTAGTTACGGATCAGGAGTGAGGGTACAAGTCTCCATCCTGTATCAGGTCTTTGGGCTTTGGGCCCTCAGGCTGTCTCTATCTCTCTGACTTTTCTTCATTTAGTGGAAATACAGTTCTTTGGAAGCAGCAGGTGAAATAATGGGCTGGAGAGACACTGTTCCGGGTGGCACCTGGGCTGAAGGAACATGACCATGAACCCCTCTCTGTGAAATCACCGGGCTTGTTTTATGGCCTCTGTGTCGGTAGCTCTGATCAACCTTTTCCTTTAACAGGTCTAGAGTATGTGTTACTACCGTCTCTTCTGGAGCCAAACAAAAGTTAACATTCAGGTCAAAGAGAGATGGAGCCTCTGCAGACAGTGAGATTTAAATAAAGAGTGGAAATAGACACTTTGAGAAAGGGCACTTTATTTTTAGAAAAGGAATTAGGAGATTAATGGTCTCCATGGCGACACCAGAGCACTGCATATATTCTATAGGCCTGGCTTTAAACTTGATGCGGGGAACAAAACGGATTCCCTGGTGACTTCCCGAGAAAATACAGATGAAAATAAAAAGGCTGCCCGGAAACAATCTCTCATGTTAGTTCAAGTGCCATTTCCCTTTCCCCCTACAAGCTCTGTACTCCACAGTCCTGCATTAACTTAAAACTCATTTTAATGTTTGGCACAAAATCCATGTTAAATTAATGTCTCCAGGTCTTTTTCTTCTGTGTTCTTAATTGTGCTTTCAAAATGGAACCGGGAGCAGCAGATCCAGGAGTTGGGCTTGGAAACCTGTGATTCTCAATCTAAATGGGGAGATGATGTGGGAAGGATCTGCAGGCCTCTGAATTAGCCGAGAAGGTCAAAATGAATTGTTTGCTAACACTCAAACAGCGGCCGATTGCACATGAAAAGTCACATTTCTGTCTTGAAGATTTAGAAGCGCTGAGCATCCTGGATCTTCCTTTTCATGTAGTGAAAACCAGCCACAGCTCACTCATGTCTTCATCACACGCCCTTCTGTCTAATACCCTTTATATTACTGCCTGGTCTCTATGGGCATTCAGTTTGGAACTCCTACCTAGTAACAGCCAAAGTCCTCCTCCTAGGTCAATCCTTCTCAAACTTTAGTACACATCCGAATTACCCAGAGGGCTTGTAAACACAGAATTTGCTGAATCCCACCCCAGAGTTTCTGTGGGTTTGGGGTGATGCCTAAGAATTTTTGTTTCTAGAAAGTTCCCGGGTGATGCCCTTGCACCCAGTCTAGGGACCACATTTTGAGAACCACTGCCCTAGATTAATGGTTCTTATACTTTTGTTAGTAAACACAGCACCCCCCTCCTTTTTTGGATGATTTTCCTCAAAGAAATTTGTATTAAGTTTAAAAAGATGGGGAAAGTTTTTCTCTTTCCTTGACATTCATTGGAGGAAGACAGCCATATTGTGCAGGGGATATTCTAGCTCCAAAGGGTGTTGGGTGGACTGCTTTGCTGAGACAAAGCAAGAAATGAAGAAGGAAGAAGAGAAAATAGAGACAGAGAAGAAAGGGAGTTTTATTAGTGTGAAGTCGGTAAGAAGAGGGGTCCCTGCCAGTTACACTTCCATCCCTGTGACTCCACCCCAAACCTCAGCAAAGTTAATTAAACCCACAAAATGCACAGTGTGAGTGCATAGTGTGTGTGTGTGTGTAAATGAGCTCAGACTGAAGTAGAGTCAAAAAGAAGCCAGCATGGGAGCCAGAGGAACCAAATCATCAGAGATCTGCAGATGCCTCAGTGAAAGCTTCGAACTACCTCAAATTATGGGATGGAGAGAGTTGAGACAGGTTTCCTCAGATCTCAGAGCCTCCACCTGACATCTTGACTCCATAAGAAAGATTTCATCTGTACTATGGTCTGAGTGTTTGTGCCCCCCAACTCGGTATGCTGAAATCCTAACCTCCAAGGTGATGGTAGTTTGAGGTGAGGCCCTTGGGAGGTGATGAGGTTGTGAGAGCAGAGCCCCCAAAAATGGCATTAGTGCCCCTATAAAAGAGACCCCGGATAGATCCCTTGCCCCTTCAGTCAAATGAGATTACAGAGAAATGATGTCTGTCTAGGAAGTGGCTCTTACCAGACACCAAAATCTGCCAGCATTAATCTTGGACTTTCCAGCCTCCAGAACTGTGAGACATAAATGTTTGTTGTTTATGAGCAACCCAGTCTATGCCATTGTTGTCACGGGCACCTGGACATGTGAAGACAATCTGAGTAAAAACGTCTAATTCATTCTGCCCATTTTTAACCATCAAAGACATGTATGGCAAAGACCGCGCTTCTGCTCAACATGACTTAACACCTGGGCTGACTTAATTTCAGACAAAAGCAACAGCTCCTGGAACTTTTAGATAGTCTGTGCAGGTTCATTGAGGGGTGACTCTGTGTTGGTCTTTTCTTGAAATACTAATGATAGCTTTTGGGAAATCCATTGTTTCCTTTGTAGGACTTTAGGGGTCTGGGGAGGCCTGGGGGAGCCTCCTGGGCTGGTGTGGGGTCAAACACAGGAGGTGTGGTGTGCCACAGAGGAGGGCCCTGTGATAATGGGCCCTTGGAGTGCCATGTTGAAGACCTGGTACCAGGAGGAACATTCAAAATGGCTATTTTAATTTATGTCTCCAATGTGTTTTGGTATTATCGAGTATATACAATTACACATATGAAAGCATTATGCAGATAACATGTTAGTCACATCTCTCTCCTTTACTGAGCACCTACTAGGTGTCAATGCTTTATGTGCACTTTCTAGTTTAATATTTACAACAACCCGGAAAGGTAGACATTTTATTTCTATTTTACAGACAGAAAACTATGCTCAGAGAGGTTTAGTAAATGTCCAAAGATCATTCCACTGGCAAGTGGTAAAGGTGGGATTTGAACGCAGATCTGTCCAACTCCAAATTCTTTGTTGTCTTCTTATAACCATCCCATGGCTCCCTGCTTTTCAAATGAAATGGATTGCATTTCTTATTATTTCTATAGCTTTTGAGAGTAAGCAATATTTTTATTGACTTACACTTTGCTCAGTGTTTAAAATCTATCCCCCAGTTCCAAGAAAAGCACAAAATATGAATTTTTAGTACATTCCTTTGAATAACAACATTGCATTCCTGTGCTTAACCTTAAAAGGGTCTTTTCTGTAATGATGGTATTTAAAAATGGCTTTGTGTTCCCAGCCCTCTGTGATGTTTTCCAGCAAGCGGTTCCAGTAGAACATAGATTTGCTTTGCAAGTAAGAAAGTTCCACTTGTGGGACAACTGGGTGGTTCAGTTGGTTAAGTGTCTGACTCTTGATTTTGACTCAGGTCATGATCTCATGGTTTGTGGGATCAAGCTCCACCCTGCTTGGGAGTCTCTCTCTCCCTCTCTCTCTGCCCTTCTCCTGCTTTCTCTCTCTTTCAAATTAAATAAATAAGCTTTAAAAAAAGTTCCACTTGGCTCTTCATCTCTCAATCTTCCTCAGTTGTGGACATGCAAGAATGAAATCCAAATGAGATGCTATGATAATGACCCTTCTTTCTTTAGCTTCTCTCTCAGCTGGGCTTCATTTATGTGCCCACAAACCAGCTCCTCGTTGCCACATGGGAGTGACTCTGAGCCAGGAAATGGAGATAAACCTAAAAGAGCAGCCAAACCCTCCTGGTTCTGCTGCCAAACCCTCTCTGGTTGCCATTTTGGTTGAAGGAAAGGGGGAAAAGAGAGTCAACATAGAGGGGCAGCTGTTCATTTTTCCTCCGTGTAAAACGCTGTTAAGAAAGATCGAGGGGGGGCACCTGGGTGGCTCAGTCGGTTGAGTGTCTGACTTCGGCTCAGGTCATGATCTCGCGGTCTGTGAGTTCGAGCCCCGCGTCGGGCTCTGTGCTGACAGCTCAGAGCCTGGAGCCTGCGTCACATTCTGTGTCTCCCTCTCTCTCTGCCCCTCCCCCACTCATGCTCTGTCTCTCCCTGTCTCAAAAATAAATAAACATTAAAAAAAAAAAAAAAGAAAGATCGAGGGAAATGCTGCCATCTTGCCATGAGGGTTCTATGGAGAAAACTCTCTGGCACTGGACATCCTGTTAACCAGAACTCTCAATGAGTCAGCTTCCTGCCTCTAGAACGAACTATGTATAGATGCTTAGAATGTTGATTCTGAGGAAGAGTTGGAAGTATGCTCATGGTCACTCACCTGGCTCCCCACAACCCCACTCTCTTCAGGGTCACTCTTCATTGTGGCCAATGTGATCTTCCTAGCACACAAAACTGAGCAAATTACATCCTGACTTCAATTGTTCTCCTATAAGGTCTTTTATGGGAATGGCCCTACTGACTTTTCCAGTCATGTATTAACAGGTCTTCCTACTTCCAAATGCTTTGGAGAGCCTAAATTTGGATTATGACACTCTCCTGCTCCAACTCCCTCCACCACCACCACCACCACGCTCCCCCCTTGCATGCAGAATGAAACCCAGGTGCTTCCATTGGCCTAAGAGAGACTTTTATCAGCCATTTTGATTTGTGTGTGTGTGTGAAGTGCCTGTTCAATTCTTCTGCCCACTTTGTGTATTTCTTACTGATTTTCAGTTCTTAATAAGTTCTGAATACAAATTCCTTGTTGGATAGATGTATCCTCCAACCAATGGCTTGCTTTTCTACTCTTACAATCTTCTGTTTGTTTTTGCCAAGGTCTTAAATTTTAATTAAATTCAATTTATCAAAATTTTAAAGTGCTTTTTTTGTCTTTTAAGGAATCTTTGCTTGCCCCAAGATCATGAAGATGTTTTCCTTTTTTCTACATACTTTATTGATTTTATTGTCACATTTAGTTCTATGACCTATCATAAATTATTTTTTTACACGGTGGGAGGAAGAGATTGAAATTCATTTTTTCCCCAAGTGGACATCCCACTGACCCAGCATCAGTTATTGAAAAGACCATCACTCTTCTACTGAATTGCCATAAAGCTTTTGTTGTAAATCAGGTGTCCATATATGCCACACTTCTGTGATTTTGCTAAATGCTCTTCCCTCTGCCTAATAGGTCTTCCTTGCCCTTGTCTATTATTTGAGTCTTTCTCACGTTTCAAGACTTTTCCTAAGTATCATCGTGCCTGCGAAGACTCTCCTGTCCTTAACAGCCGCCCTGCTCTCCAAACAGTCTTTGATACCCTTGGCCACTGGAGTTATGCCAGTGTTATTACTGCACACTTGCTTGTGTGTGTGCCTCCACCACAAGACTGAAAGCATCTCCAGGGCAGGGTCTGGGCTGTATTCATTTTTGTAGCCTGTGCCTAACACCATACATAATGTAGGTGAGCAGTAAATGTTTGTTCAGTGAATAAAGTCAAGAAATTCTGAACAGCTAAAAATAAAAAAGTTAAATTCACTTCAGTGAATTAAAAGTCATCTGTTCTGGGAGTTTCAGTGCTTGAAAAATCAGTATTCAATGACCAGTATGTGGTATAACCCAGTGTTTAGGAGTGTAAGGGTAACTTGCAAACCAGTCACTTAGATGATAAAAAGGAAGCCTTAATCATGAATGAGGAAAGGAAGGAAAGAAGCAAGGTGTTTAAACCAGAATATTCCTAAGGACATAAAATAGAAGGTATCTACCCTGTTATCTTTAAACCGGAATATTCCTAAGGATATAACATAGAAGGTATCTACTCTTATATATGAATTAGTTTTTTTATCCTTGTTCTCTGTCATTTCTTTAAAGAGAACAACATAGTGGTTTGGTATATGTATATATTGTGAAATGATTATCACAATAAGTCTAGTTAACATTCGTTGTCTAACATAATCCCCAATTTTTTCATGTGATGAGAACTTTTAAGATCTACTCTCTTAGCAGCTTTCAATATATAGTATTGTTAAATATAGTCACCATGCTGGATATTACAACCGCAGAACATATTAATCTTATAACTAAAAGTTTGTCGCTTTGGACAACCTTCACCCATTTATCCCAGCCCAAGAACCCTGCCTCTGGTAACTGCCAACCTGTTCCGTTTCTATGAGCTCAATTTTTTTAGATTCCACATATAAGTAAGATCATTCAGTATTTGACTTTCTCTGTCTGATTTCACTTAGCACAATGCCTTCAAAGCCCAATTATGTTGTTGCAAGTGGTAGGATTTCCTTTTTTTTAATGACTGAATGAAAGATTCTATTTATATATATAACATCTCTTTTATTTTTAAGTGTGGAGCCCAATGTGGGGCATGAACTCACAACCCTGAGATCAAGACTTGAGCTGAGATCCAGTCAGACTCTTAATGTATTGAGCCATCCAGGTGTCCACTTATGTGTATACTACATCTTCTTTATTCATTCATCCATTGATGGACACTTAGGTTGTGTTCTTGTCTTGGCTAGTGTAAATAATGCTGCAGCAAGAAGGGGGTGCAGAAAGCTCTTTAATGTAGTGATTTCATTTCCTTTAGCTGAATGATGTACATTAGGTCTTAAATTCCTTTCATTAGAGTTATAATTTCTAGGAGCAGTCATATCGTGTACCTGTTAAAAACATGGAATCTGGAATCAGATCTGAGTTCTAACCCATCATATACACCTGTGATGTGACCTAATGTGATCTTAATTTCTCTATTCCTCAGTTTCATCATCTGTAAAATGGATTGTTGTTACATTCGAATAAGACAATGTATTCAAAATATAGAACATAGTGCCTGATGTAGTAAGCACTCTATAGATGAAGCTCCTTCCCCAGTACTTCGTTCATGACACACAAAGATGAGAAGCTGCAACCAGGACACTTCCAGGAAACTTGTAAAACTATGAAATGATCTTTAGGGTGCAGTCATTCCAACTGAACCAAGGCAACAGCTGACATCCATCTATATTTGTTAGTTCAACGACAATATAATTACAAGCTGGGAGTGCTTTTGCTTTGTGGCAGAAGCTGTGTATCCTACTGTCCATTCTTTCCTTCTCCCTTTTAGAGTAGAGCTTGTTGCCACTCTCATATGCTTTTTGTCAGAACACATGGCCTTCTAGGTGAAGGCCACGTTTCCCAGCCTCCCCTGCAGCTGGGTAAATTCTCTCCACTGGTGCTTGCTAGCCACTTCTTTATTCCCCTCTAGGCTGAAATGCTGACAGGGTTTTCAAGGTGAACCAGCTTTGATTATGTGGGTAAGGAAAACACCCCGTTCCAAGAGGGATGGCTAAGCAATAAGGTGGAAGAAACTTGGGTCTCTGAACAACCTAATGGGGCAACACTGCCTCTTCATTCTAGATACGAATTACAGAGAGAAATGAAATTGCTCTCATGTGATTCATGTTTTGGGGATCTTTTGTCATAGCAACTTAGTACCAACCTTAACTACAAGTATCATGTATTTTTCTGGGCTGCATATGTGTCCTTCTCCATCTCTGCCAGAACATTCTCCCTCTATCCCTCTACCTAATTAGTTCTTTTTCTTCTTTCAGATATCAAAGACCTATTTCCTTCCTTCCTTCCTTCCTTCCTTCCTTTTCTCCTTCCTCTTTTCATTTTTTCTTTCATCCTTCCTCCTTCTTTCCTTTCCTCCTTCTTCCCACTCTCTTTCTCTCTCTCGATCTCTCCTTCCCTTCCTCTCTTTTTTTGAAAAACTATGTCCTCCAAATTCAATCCAACCCAGCTTGAACTAGCTAGGAAGGGAAAAGAATTCCAGAGACCTAGAACTTTCCAGTTCACTGGAAGTTCAACTCTAAACCTTTAAGGGGAAGGTTGTGTCAGATCGCACCTGCTGCACAGTCGCATGGGGAATGAGGCATCTCTGGGATACAGCTTGTACTTGACCTTCAGTACCAAAATCTTCAGCAGGGCAAACACATCTCTTCTCAAAATTCCGTTGTCACAGAATGGGGCTGTTCAAGGGACCAAGCACCTCCAGCGTATGGACAACAATTCTGAGGACAACCACCCAAATGGCAATGCTGCCTCCCTGAATCTGCTCTTGAGATAGAAGCTACTACTGAATGGAAGTTCTTTGGGTGGAGCTGGAAATGCTAAAAGCATGCAGTTGCACAAATGTGACCACCTTGAGCCACCTTCCCTTCCCTTCATTTCTGAAGAGGTGCAGCCATCAAGAAGAGACACTGTCATCCCTTTGCCTCCCACCAACCTGACACAGAGACACAGAGCTTTGCTACAGGAAAGTAACAGGGCTATAAGCTCCTTGCTCTTGATGGCAGCCTGCAGGATGTGATGTCCTTGCAGGAAGGAACAAGCAGGTGCTGGGGGTTGCTTCAGGGCTATCAGATTATGTTTCATTGTGATCATCCTCTTGGGAATTATAGAGGTTACAGCCTTGCAGAGAGTGAATTGGAACAGAACAGAGATCTGGCCTCCTGTCAAACCTCCAGGTCCAGACAGAAGGGCCTTGCTTCCTCGGAAACCAGGTCCTTTCCAGCTTTCTCTGCTGTCTGAGCAGGTAGCAGGCCCGGTGTGGTTTCAGTAAAAGGAATGACTCGGCTGCACCTGTCCCTGTCCAGGAGTCAGGAGGTGTGTATTCTAGCCTCAGTTCCCAGCCTTACAGCTGGAGACCTTGGGCAAATCATTCCAACTCTGAATTCCTCAGTTTTCTCATCCCTAAAGCGATGGTAAAAAACTGGCCCTGCCTTTAACCAATGAGATGTTCTGAGAATAAAACCAAATAGTACGTGTGAACGCACTCTGCTGGCTGGCTCACTTGGTGGAGCATGTAACTCTTAATCCCAAGGTTGTGAGTTCGAGCCTCACATTGGGTGTAGAGATTATTTAAAAATAATAATTAAAAAAAAGCCCTCTGTAAGTTTAAAGCTTTGTGCAGAAGTAAACCTTACGTCCAAATAATACTTTGTATTTTGGGGATAATAATGTATTCTAAGAGCCTGTTCAGAGGGCCGTTCCATGAACTTCCCCAGGTAAGCAGATTCATGGACCCCTTCAGGGTTCACTTGATAACCCACCAGTGTCCCCTGGGAATGTCTACGATAAGTTACAGTAAAACAATATGAATTCAGGGATGTGTAAGCGAAATTGGCAAAACTCTTCTTCATTCCACCGAAGGTCTGACTTTGTTAGGGTTGGGTCAGTAATACCGGAGACACAGTTAACAGCCCGAGGGACTTTGAATATGTCAAGGATCACCCTCAGCAGACACGCCCAGGAGAGGAAAGCCTGGAGAAAGAATCACCATTTGTCTTTGTGGCTGTCCTGACAAAAACCCCAACAGCACGAGGAACCTCATGAACTGGGAGTGCATCATTCCAGGGGAGAAAGGGACTCCATGGGAAGGAGGCTTGTTTAAATTGCCGATGCTTTTCAAAGACAATTATCCATCCTCACCCCCAAAAATGCCAACTAGAAGCACCGCTGTTTCACCCCAGCGTGTAACCTTTGGGCGCAGTGTGCCCGTCCATCCTAGCCGAGGACAAGCCATGACGATCAAGCAGATCTTGTTAGGAAAACAGGAGGTGATACTGGAGGCACAGTTACCCCCAAATCTCAGTGGCTTAACCACTCTGTGTCCCACGTGATTTGGTAACTTAAGTTTTGGGCCCTGATAGCTTTCTGATACTCATCTTTGATTAAGTTGCATTTATCTTGCCCTTGCTGATTATTTCTTTTTTCTTTTCTGCTGATTTCAGGAGGTTTTCAAGGGCAACTCTATGAGCATCTAATCTGTGTAGCAGTCCCCGGCTCTCAGAAGGGCCCCAACCTTGGTTTAATGCTTTGCCAATGCTGTCTTTAAATACTTTGTCATTTTTTAACAAGGGGCGTACATTTTCATTTTGCACTGGGTCCCACAGATCATGAAGCCAGTCCTGGTGGTGGATAGACTAACAAGCTCGAGCAACAAACCCCTTTCCTCCCAGAGGCCTTTCATTGAGGGACCCCAGCCCATAGTTCACTCCTTGTGAGGATAGTGGCTTGGAGCCTTTGGGTGGCAAGGATTTCAGCCCTATGTCTTGTCTATAAGCCACACCCATAATGTGTCCTCTTCATCTCCAGTTTCTGTGCCTTTAAAGTGGGTGAACATTTAGGGGCGCCTGGGTGACCCAGTCCGTTAAGTGTCTGACTTCAGCTCAGGTCATGATCTTAAGGTTGGTGGGTTCGAGCCCCGTATCGGGCTCTGTGCTGACAGCTCAAAGCCTGGAGATTGCTTCGGATTCTGTTTCCCTCTCTCTCTGCCACTCCCCTTCTTTTTTGCCCCTCCCCAGCTTGTGCGCATGTGCTCTCTCTCTCTCTCTCTCTCAAAAATAAACATTAAAGAAAAAAAATAAAGTGGGTCAGTATTTAAAGATAAAGCCACACATTCCTGGTGCAAAATCCTCCTAATTTTCCCCACCTACTTATAGTGGTCTCACTTAGATCTCATTCCACAGCGATTCCTTGGGAACTCTGATTTATGAAAGCTTTTCTTATATACTCAAGGTAGTTTTCATAGAAACAACTCTTTCTCTGCACTCATATTGTGTCACTATATAATATTTCATTATATTATGGGATGAAGATAATAAGTACAACTTATTAGCCATAAGCTTAGTAGCCATGAACTACTTTGGGATAATTCTTTCAGGCTCTCAGTGAACACACACCTCATCAGGTGGCAGCAGGTATTCAATGAACTCATCTGCAGAGCCCACTGGCCTCCTGGAGGGACCACAGCCTCAGTCAGTGGATTTTATGGAGGAAAAGGAAATCAGCTCAGGTAGGTTGGCTAAGAGAGCTTTCACTTTCCCATGACTGTTCCAACCATGTGATTGAACAGTTTGGTGGTTTCCTACTCTATTTTTCTATTATAAACAATGATCCACTGAACAACCTTGTTCTTAAATCTTTGATTTAGTATTTAGTACAAAATGAATCATTTAAGATAAACTTGTAGAAGTAGAGAGCTACAGGGTTCAATAGTCTGTATGCTTTTAAAGCTTGTGGTAAGATTCGCCAAACTATCTTGCAAACAGTGCCTATCAGCTCTAAGGATGAATATTTTATGTCCTCTCAACTCTGGATAGCATGGGGGAGTTGCGTCATATACATAAGTAACTCTGGGAAGTCAATTCTATGTACGTAGCCAATGTTCCACCAACAAACCATTTCAGTACAAGCCAATAGTTCAACTGCTGCTCTAACGTTGTTGGAAAGGCAGCCTTATTGGAAAAGACACTTCCTGAGAGGTGCCACAGCCATCAATCTGTGCATCTGCCACAGATGTGCCCCTGCTCCTTTCCACAAAGGTCCTTCATGTCTGGGAGCTCTGCCCAGGTCACAGTCAGCCACCGGCCAAACTCACAAACCAGACATCTCGTCTTTGGGTCTTGCTGGCTCTAGCAGGAAGCAGGCTGTAGGATCCCCTGTTTAGGAGCCTACTGGTACCTGTACCCTCATCACTTACCCTTCATCTCCTGTTCCCACAGTCTAAGGAATGCTTGCTTGGTCTTGAGAAAAAGTCCCCCTTCTTCCAAGATTTGGTGGGGTCCTTTGTCTTAATCAGCTTGGGTGGTTGTAGCAAAACTACCACAGACTGGGTGGCTGATGAACAACAGAAACGTATTTCTCACAATTCTGGAAGCATAAGTCTGAGATCAGATGCCAGCGCAGCTGGGTTCTGATGAGGACCCTCTTCCAGGCTGCAGACTGCTGATTTCTCATTTCACCCTCATGTGGTGAGGGCAGAGAGGGAAGCAAGCCCCATGCCAAGGCTTACAAGGGCACTGATCCCATTGTGAGGGCTTCCCCCCCATGACCTCATCTAACCCCATTTCCTTCCCGAAGACCCTTAAATCCTCACAGCTCCACACAGGGCTTCAACACATGAATTGTTGGGGGACACAAGCATTCGGTTCATAGCTATTCTCTTCAACTGACCACCTAGTCAGGGCCTCAGGCTTTTGGAAACCAAAGCCTGGAGGATGCTTCTGGGTTGTTGTCACTGGGAAGGCCTGGCTGCTCAAATAAGAGCAGTGAGAGAAACTAGCAGGATAAACAAAGTTATTATTAAAACGAAATGCCCCCACCCCACATTTCTCGGCTTACAGTAAGCTATTCCTTAGGGACACCTTGCCTTTTCATGGGAGATCGTAGGGGGAACTCCACTATCATTTGGGACCTGTTGTTTTCAATGACCTACAATAAATTTAGAATATTAGATCAAGTCATCTTTCATTCAGATGACACTTACTCTCCAAATTATTTTATCTACAGGCTTTGCCGCTCTGAGTTTATAATGAAATTAATATGACTTGAATTCTTACTGGTTTCTGACATTGTATGAGGATGCTGAACAGAACTCAAACACTTTGAACATCAATCTATTTATTGTGAAAGTTGAGATGTGTACCAAAAGCACAAAAAAACTCAGAGGGGATGAAATTCGTCTGACTTCTCTATTGCTTCCTTTTTCTTTCCTTTAAAAAATTTTTTTATTTATTACTTTTTAAATTTTTAATGTTTTATTTATTGTTTTATTGTTTTATTTACTTTTGAGAGAGAGAGACAGAATGGGAGAGAGGTAGAGGGAGAGGGAGAGGGAGAGGTAGAGAGAGAGGGAGACAGAATCCAAAGCAGTCTCCAGGCTCTGAGTTGTCAGCACAGACCCTGACATGGGGCTCGAGTTTGTGAACTGTGAGATCATGACCTGAGCCGAAATTGGATGCTTCACCAACTGAGCCACCCAGGTACTTCTCTTCTCTTTTTAAAATTTGATTAAAATACACATATCATGAAATTGGCTGTCTTAGCCATTTTTAAGTGTATAGTTTAGTGGCATTAAGTACATTCACATTGGTGTGTGACCATCACCACCATCCATCTCCAGAACTCATTCTTCCCAAACTGAAACTGTACCTATTAAACACTAACTCTCCAGATTCCCCTCCCCCTCATTCTAGTTTTTTGCCTTTATGATCTTGATTACTCTAGGCACCTCACGTAAGTCAACTCCTACAGTGTCTGTCCTATTGTGACTGGCTTATTTCATTTAGTATAATGTCCTTAAAGTGAATCCATGTTGTAGCATATTTCCTCCTTTTTAAGGCTCAGTGATATTCCACCATGTGTATATGTCATATTTTATTTATTCATTCACCTGTAAATGGACACTTGGGTTGCTTCCACACTTTAGCTGTTGTGAATGATGCCGCTATGTCCATGGGTCATATCCACGAATATCTCTTGGAGACCCTGATTTCAATTCTTTTGGTTATATACCCAGAAGAGAAATTGCTGGTCATATGGTAATTCTATTTTTAATTTTTTGAGGAGCCTCCATACTGTTTTTCACAGAAGCTGCACCATTTTACATTCCACCAACAGTGCACAAGAAGAACTCAATTTGATCAATAGAATTGTACTGCTCACCTACTAGACCTGGTGGGGACCAAAGAAATAGAGAGCACACTGTCTTTATCCTAAATAGTATGCAGATGTCTCTTCCTAATTACATTAATTGAGATAAGTTAGTTTAAATGTTGTACATTACAAGATTAGCTTTTAGATAAAATATACAATTAAAATGCTTTTTGAAGAAAATAAACAGAGTATGACCATCTGGTCGTCTGCTTCTCTCAATCAGGGAGGCAATAACCAGCACTCCGGGATGCTTACTGAGAGAGAAACCTAGAATATTTTGCTGTTTCTTCTCCCATCATCACCAGCCAGCTGAGACAGGTGATATTTCAGAAAAGGACATGCAGACAAATGCTATGTCCACCCCTCAAGACATTCTAAGTTCTAATTTGGACCAGGTCAGACCTCCTGGGGTGCATACTTCCACCTCATTAATTTTGCCCTTGCAGAAATGTCTTCACAGAGTGGAAAGAACATTAGGAATGTTTTTGGAGGTGGACAGATTAGGGCTCCCATTCTAGTTGCTTTGCCTACTGACTGTATAATCTTGGGTACAGAACCCATACTTTCTTTTGCAAAAAAAAAAAAAAAAAAAGCATCCCTGAGTCCTGCCTCTTCTGGAAATGAACCATCCCCTCCTCTATGGTACCCCATAATACAAATTTCTATTACTGAAACACTTGCATCTTACTAAGCCTGCTTGTCTTCTCTTAGTAGCTTGACATCAGGAAGCATAGGCTCAATTGTACCTGTATCCCCAAGATACAGCACAGAGCCTGGCACGTGGTGGAGGTGCTAGGAGACACACCTACAGCTGACACTCTGAGAAACTGCCACACTTGTTAGGTAACACTGTTAGTGACCCACCTAATTCAAACTGTGACATGGATTCTGATACTATCACTCAGTATTATAGAGATCAAAGTAATAAGAGCTCATGAAACAGAGTCAGATTCTAGTCTCAACTCCATTATTCTGAGAGTGGCTTTATATCTATCTTTCTTTAGCTCACTGTGATGTGATTCTTAATGCTGGTCCCTTCTCAGAACCTCCAAGGAGGAGGCAGTCCTGGAAGGGAGTCAACCTGAGGACCAGAGGGCTGTAGAAATAAGAAATTCACTTTTTGTTGGCTTCTCCTATAGAACATCAGTGGAAGAAAGCTAGAAGTGTGGAGGCAGGGGCTCTTGCAATTTGGTTTGTGTGAGGCTGAGTATGTCCTATTTTTAAGGTTCATAGGCTCTAGGCTCATTCTCTAAAGAGCAGGTGCTATCCTTCACATCCCTATCCACATGCATTCTGTGTAGACCCCGAATTACTCTTTAAGTGTTCTGGATCAGAACCCAAACTCTCCATACTGGACTGAAAGGTAGGAGCCCAAAAATATATGTCAATGTCCTAATCCCAAGAACCTCTGTGACCTTATTTGAAAAATTGGTCTTTGCAGATGAAACTAAGTTATGATCATGAGATGAGATCATCTTGAATTACCTGGGTGGACTCTAAAATTCAACAAGTGTCCTTAGAAGAGAAGGAGAGAAGACACACAGAAAGAAAGTGACATAAAGATGGAAGCAGAGATTGGAAGGATATAGCCACTTCAGAAGCTGGACGAGACAAGGAATGGTCTCCCCTAGAGTCCTTGGAGGGATTACAACCTTGCCGACACCTTCATTTTGGATTGATGTCCTCCAAAACTCAGAGAATACACTTCTATTGTTTTTAAGCCACTAAGTTTATGGTAATTTGTTATGGCAGCCCTAAGAAATGAACACGCTTTGCAAGTTTCAGTTTCTTTAGCTGTAAGATGACATAATAATCTTTCCCACTGGAGTTATTTTATGGATTTAATGAGAAACTATAAGTAAAGCTGCCTGTTTCATTGGCCAACATTGTAGTCCCCCAATAGGTGGTAGCCACTAGAGTCTTATGCTCTTGACATTTGTTAAAGTTCATTTAAAGACCATACTTAAGGATTTCACTACAATGCTCCCACAAGACTCTGGATTGCCCTCTCAGAGTTGACACAGGAGAGAAACACTCAATGAAGAATAGCAAAGAAGTACATCATTAAAGAATGCTATGACCCCAAGGAGGTTTGGGCAGCCATGAGGGCCTAAAAAAAAGAACAAAGGAACAAATGTTGGTCATGCATGTGTAGATTGTGTTTAGGAGAGAAGGGTCTCAGCCAAAAAGTTTCTATGATTTCCATTCTCTAGGCAAAACTATCCCATCTATGTGGTAGTAGATGGTCTTGATGCCATTAAATATTTAGGATATCACTTAACTTCTAATTTCCTGTTTCCAAAGCAACCTTTGGATGTCCACGTCCATCTGCCTAAGAGGAAAATGAATGAATTGTTTGAGTTTTGAGTAATTTGACTCCCGCAACAGAGATTTTTCATGACAGATCCAAAGTGTGGCTTTCGATAAAGATTGGGCTTCCCAAATATCTTAACTAAAGAGAGAGAATGCACAGATGATGCCAGCGAGGCACTCTTAATCTTTGTGACAATTATTTTACTTACTGTTGGTTTTTGTCTCCATTTCACGTGCATTTCAGTTAGGCTGAGTTAGTCTTCCAGAACTTGGTCAAGCCTGGTATCAGTGAGGCCTCGGGGCCTGTAAAACAAAAGGCCTGGCATGGATAACAACACAGGACATTTCTGGTTTATCCCTTCCTCTGATTCCCACAGAACCACTCTTCACAGTCCCTGCAAAATTTATCAAGAACATTCAGTTGTGCCTTTCACTGTTTCCAATATCCATAGTGACTATGTTTTCTAAGACAGAAGTTGGATGTGCACAGGGTAGTATATGTATGGAGAACAATGGAATAGAATATTTAATAATGAAAGAAATTTTGAAAATACTCGTATGTGGTACCAGTGAGAGAAACATTATAGTATTCTATCCAATATACATTTGGCTTCTACTGATGAATTGATATGTTTGCTTCTTTAGTACAAACAATGCTTTCTTTTTTGTGGCTATCAACAAGCTCAGTGTTAAAGCTGCTATTTAACCACAGTACCTGCATGCATTCTTTTACTTTCCTTCCTCTTCATTGTCTAGTTCTCCCCCTCAGATTACACCACAGTTGTAGCCTCTGAGACAGATGGCTATCTATTCATGGTAGGGACTGGTTGGTTCCACCCCACATCCATTCTCCTGTTCTTCCTTATTAACAAAAGTCCCCTTTCTGTGAAGTGTGGTCCTGTAAATAAGTTTTGACCAATGAGCTTTAATGTAAGTTTTCTGTGGGATTTCTAGGAAGGCTGCTTAAAGTGTGCTGACCCATTGGACAGGGAGTCTTTTGTCTTTTCCTACCTGTTGCCTGGGTAGTATCCCTGACAGACCAGCAGTTATCTTGAACCATGAGTTCTCCCAAGGAATAGAGGCCTGCACTAGGATGATGGAGCAAAAAGATGGGTGGGTAGTGAGTCACTGATGACTGGAAAGTCATCCTATCAGCTCCAGCCACCTAGCTAAAGGGTACTTTTAGGTGAATCAGAAACAAACTTTTATTTTTTTGAAGTCACTCTTATTTTGTTTTTCCACTAAAACTGCTATTTTTTACAGCATTTTCCAGAACTCTTCAAAAATTAATTTCAGATTCACCCAATTTTTTAAGACAGACCATCCCAAAAATAATCTCCCAATTTAATGAAAATCTGGCTCAACATTTTTGTGTGGTGTGGTAATCAGACATATGTTTAATTTTATCTACATAGACGTGCCCTCTATTGTAGGCTGGTTCAGACACTTTTTGGAAGGAGACAGAGGATAAATAAATAAGCAATGGTAATAGTAAATAGGAAAGTGTTTCAAGAGGTAGCCTCCATCCATCTTCTTTAATGAATATATGAAAAATTTTGAAATTAGTACAGTACTTGTACGTAAAGTGTGTAATAACTATTCTATCAAGGATATAGAATATCCTCTTGAGACTTATTGATATCATTCACCTGCAGAAAAAAATCACTTTTTCATAGATTAAATGAAGATAAATGCCAGCCCACTGTCTGTCCAAAGTGTTATAAATTTTGTATTAGTGAACTAATGAGATTTAATAAAATCTAAATTAAGTCTTATAGTACTTTGGAAAGAATATTTCTTTCCTCTCAACCTTAGGTCTTCCCACTCATCTTCAAAGGAAGCATTAATGAGAAGCAATAAATCCCAGCATGATCATGATTAAATTTCATGAATTAAACAGAGATGATTTTGCAAAATGGTAAATTCAATCAGTAGAACAGATACTTTTCTTTTTCAGCCAAACCAAGGGCCAAATGTGTCTCCAGATCTTGGCATAAATGATGACATTTTGATTCTTCCTATAAGTGAGTATAATGCTTTAAAATACCTTCAAGAGTAAATTGCAAAATTGTAATTAGTGCCTTTTAAAGCACTCTTTCCTTCTCCTCTTTTTCCCCTTACCTCCATTCCCACCCCCCAACACATACACATACAAAGTTGGTAGCTATCTGGGCAACACTGAACGATAATCACAACTCTGAGTATAGAATACAGTTTGAAAATTCTGGATTCTCTGTTTTAAGTGAGAAACACTAGCTTGGAAATAATTTCTCCTAGTCACTATAGGTTTTCCAGTGTGTTGGCAGTAAGAAACACCAGCTTGCTGACAGCATTTTAAATGACCTACATTTGTGTGGAAAGCCATGTGGTCCAGCCCAGCAGGATTAGGTGGGAGGGAAGATGCTCTGGCACTGATTACTTATCGAGAGAAGCCGACTCCAGACCTTTCCTGCTTGGTTTCTCCATTTCACCATCTGCATAACTGCTGATTCATTAGGCAGGTGTCTCTCCTGCTGCTGGAAGGAACATTTGTTCCCTATAATTTGCCACTTTTCCAAATGGTTAAGGGAAATTGGACTCACTGCTGGATACTGCAAATGATGTGGATGAGCTAATGCCAGCGCTTCCCCCATGTAAATGTCATTCGTAGAATCAAGACTCAAATGGCTAATGTCTTCCCAGCTAACCTGGAATGGATACCTATAGGAGAAACTAGCAACCATTCATGACAGTTTGGGAACAAGCCTAATTTAAATGTTGCATCCTGTTGTCCCCACATTTATCAGACTGTGTTTTTGAATTTTGGTTTGGAGAATATTATCACTTCATTCAAGGTTTAAATAGATTGCCCAGAGTGTGTGTGCTATAAATATGTCCAAACCACTGTAACTCAGAAGCCAGGAGATTGGGAAGGACAATGCTCACACATTTCCAAGGAGAGGTCAGGGATGAGAATAGCTCATATTCAGCAGGGTCTAAGGGATTACTTCTTAGTGCCATTTGTCCTTAATATTGTTGGCCAAAGATCTTCTCTTTGCTCATAGCTTTCATCTGTCCTACTTTAGGTTCTGTGTCTTCTCCCACTCCCAGACACAGGGGCATGACTCAAGGTGAGACAGTGATAGTACCTCAAACCCCTAGACATAGTGATTAGACTCAGAGGTAGGCAAATTAAGACACAGTCCTTGCCTTTTGCATGAAAAAGCCATTCATTCATTCATTCATGCATTCATTCATAAAGTTTTTACAAAGCCTCCACTCAAAGAGATGCACTATTTGGGATACTGGGAAAGTAGCAATAAACAAGATAGATGTAATTTCTGTCTTTTTGGAGTTTACATTATAGGGGGTGGGGTAGGAAGGCAGGCATTAAACAAGTATATGAAGAAGATGGTTTGTAAAAATATTGCATGAAGAAGGATGTAAAGAGCAGGAATGATAGTGAATGAGGCTAACACTCAGAGAAAAGTAGAAACTGGAGGAGAAGAAGACCCTAGCAGGGCTTGAGTGTTGGCTGTAGCTGTCTCTTAAGGACAGTTTCACCCCTGCTCTTCCTAGGTTTTTAGATAATGAGCCAACAAATTCCCCTTTGGGGCCAAAGACACCTCAGTCTCCACTATACATTCCTTACCTACTCTTTGACACCAAGATCTTGACCTGGGAATGGTCATTCGGTCAGCATGTTTGTGCTAACAGCCCCATGCTGGATGCTGGGTGCTGGGTGCTGGGTACTGTGGAGGATTCAAAGAAGAACAGGTCAAGCTTGCTCCCCTCCAGGAGTTTTCAATTAAATGGGGGGCTGAGGAGTGGGCACAGATGCATATGGACAATATCAGACTGCGATCATGCCCACTGCCAACCAGTTCCTCCCTACTTTTCTTTCTCAGCAAATAGTTCCATCTACCGGTTGCTCAAGCCAGAAAACCTGGGAATCCTTGATTCATCTCTCTCCCTCATCTCCCATTTCCAGTCCATTCAAATTATTTCTTGAGTTCATTCCCATTGACACCACTCTGGCCTGACCCCACCTCTTATACAAACTGTAGCAATACCCGCTCAACTCCTCTGGAGAAGTCAACTTCTTTGGACTCCCGTGACTCTCCAAATGGAAGTTGGCTGCAGTAGGAGAGGGGAAGGATTCCATTGCCCATTCATTACCTTCCCCAGGAAGCCACAAATTCTAATGTATTCCTAGACCAAACAGAAATAATGCTTGGACCTTCCAATGCATTTGATAATTTGTGATGAGACTCTCAAGCACATGTATGGCTAGAGTTGAGGATACTTAAGGAAACATTAGCCCTAGAAATCACTTTGAAGACACCTAGACCAACCACCTCATGGTATCAGTAGGGATACTAAGGTGTAAGAAAGTTAAATGGCTTATGAAATCACCATAATTAATTAATTACATATATAATGTCTCATTGCAAAATCGATTTAAGATACATTATCTATGAATTAGAAGGCTATAGTCACAGTACTTCAAGACATCATCACTAACATTATTTGTATAAACTAGGCTGTTGATAAGAATAAGGCAAAAAGGGTGCGAGGATATGTCTGAAGAGAACTAAAGGACATGCATTATGGGGAGGATTAAGTGCTGAGACATATGCCAACTCTTGAGAGGGTCTCTACGCTTTGGGGAAAATGCAGCCATTCTACCTCCTCATACCTCACTGTAAGTGTGTCCCCTGGATATGGCCAAGATTTCCCTTAGAAAACATTTCTAGTCCCACGCTACACTGGACAAATAAATGATTGAGGGCCTCCATTTTCTGCTAGAGAAAACATCTATGGTCATTTTAGCTTAAGAATGTTCAAATTAGTACCTTCTTGGCCATAAAAACAGAAGTATACATTGCATATCCAATATTATGCAGTTAAATCCTGTAAGATAAACTAATTGCAGGGGCGTCTAGGTAGCTCAGTTGATTGAGTATCTGACTCTTGAATCTCAACTCAGATTGCGAGTTCAAGCCCTGTGTTGGGCTCCATGCTGGGCATGAAGCCTACTTAAAAAAAGGTAAACTAATTGAAAATGTGCAAATAAATGAATTGACTTTCTATTTGAGGTGCAGAGCTACAAAACCACTAAAGTTTGGGGGATGTCTACACCAAATGAGATTTTTTTATTTTGGAGTCATTATTTTATGTCATTATATGACCTTTCTAAGCCTCAGTTTACTCTTTCTATACAGTGGGTCAGTAATATTACTGATGTTCCAGGGTTGTTGGGAGGAACAGATGAGATAATTCATGTAAAAGGTTTAGCACAGTTTTCAATAAATATTAACACTGTAGTATAGAAAGGCTATATTAAGAACAATCTTCACTGATGACAATAAAATCTTGTAATCAGTATACAGAAGCTTGAGATGAGAATGGGAAATGGATCCAGCTCATGTCAAAACAGCCTACACATGAAGCAAGATCTAGATAAAGTTAAGACTAAAGTATATTGTCTGGACAATGCAGGACATCTGTCATCAATTCAGCACTATTGGGACAACAAAGTTGAGTAGGACATTATCCCTGTGTTTGGCATCCTCCCATGGAGAAGGAAAGTAATAGATTCATAATGGAGGTCTTCCCCTACAGACAGTTTTCTTAATTGAATTAGATATTGACCATAAGGTCAGTGAATTAAGAAATACAATTTGCATTACCCTGATTGCCATTGATAACAACAGACTTTTCCTTGGGGATCAGTTTTTGATGAGCAGGGTGACAGGTAGCGTGAGGACACACTGCCTCTTCCTTTGTACACCAGTTGATGCCTGTGATTCTTTTGTTTACTCTGTTATGAACTGTGATGCTGGCAAAATTGCAAGGTCAAGGCTAAAATGACTAAGGTTTGGAAGGCTCTTGGGTGTGTGGCTTATGAGTCAAATGAGATGTTTGGGTTCTTTTTTTGTCTTTCTTGATCAAGAAATTTGATATTTTAGCTTGCAATTAAATGCTGTGAAAGCTATAAAGCACCTTTGTTATTGAAAATCTTACAGGAGAACTTTGTTATGATAAGCCTTGAACACACTAACTGCAACCCCTTTTATCTCTCACTGAATCAATTGGTTTATAATTTAATTTTGATAAAGTCAATGTTCTTAGGAACCTAATTATCTTTTTATAGCATATCAGGCTGTATAAATATGCAATGTGGCAACTGCTACTGCAGTGGAATGCATAAAAGAGGAGGGTAACCCAAAATAATTCTGCCTTGGGGTGTGTGGGTGGGTGAAGGGAGTGTCAAGGGAGGCTACGGAAAAGAGCTGACATTTGAGTTGGAGGCTTAGGAATAAGTACCTGCTTTCCAGGCAGATGGGATGGGAAAGGCTATTCCTGGCAAACGGAAGAGCTTGAATGTAGAGAGCCTGGACAAGTGTAAATGCACATCAAATGCAGGAGATGGTGACTGGTACGGCTGGTTAGCATTTGCTGAACAAATGAAACAATGCACAACAGGTGCTGTGCTAGGCAAAGGCCACTGGCTGCAAAGAACAGAGATGATGTGTGAAGGCAGGCTGGAGCCAGGAGATGGTTGGAAGGCCTTGTGCATCGCGTTGGAGTTTGTACTCCCTTCTGAAGACAATGTGGAGTTCAGCATGGTTTTTAAGCAGAGAAATGGTGGGATGAGAATCCAGTGTAGAAAAATAGCATGGACAGAACTGTAGAGAATGGATGGAAGAGTGACTGGGAGGATATGTAGTAGTCCAGGCGTAGTTGTGGGCAGCGGTGATGTGTGACATATGCACCCCTCTTTCCTGGCGCCCACAGGACCCACTCCCCCAGCTTCACAGCTCTGCTAGCACCTGTTCTAATTTGCAAGGAATTAAAAAACAAAAACAAAAAAAACCAACCAATCCCAACCTAGAAAGCTCTCGCTCTCTCAGAGCTGAAATTACTTTAGCAAAGATAATGGCTTCTTTTAGTTTGCAGGGTTTCGTCTTCTCCTCTAAAGGTTAAAAATAGAAAACAGATTAAAATCCTGAGTATGAATCCTAAAAAGGATTTCTACTCCCTCCCTGTGGGGTGATAAAATTAAAGGGCCATGGGATCTGGAAACTGCCTGAGAGATGCTCTTTTGTTTGATGCATTCTTTTTTTCAGTTGAGCCAGCAGTCAAAGACCTGGCCAATGTGCTCTTGTACAGAACTGGTCATTGTTGTGAAGTAGGTTTATTCTGTTTTGCATAGCAGACCTCTTCCTAATCACTTCTATTATTATTTCAGGTTAGGTGGGGGGGGGGTAGGGTAGTGAGAAAGGAGAAGAGGGAAGCCTATTTTAGCCTTTGCTTCAACAATTAACTTAATTTCCAATGAAGAGGTCTAGTCTATTAGCTTCATTACCTTGGGACATGTCCAAAACTAGTATCTCCTTTCCACTCCCTCAAATGCTCCTCTGCCCCAGAATTGCAACCCACTTTGTGCTGCTGCCCATTCCGCAGGACCTTGCCCTGCCAGAAGCACCCCTGAGATGACCACTCAGGAGCCCCTGGCTGGGGGGAAGGGGCTTTAAGTGGGCCTTTAGGCTCACATTGGGTGAGCCAACTAATCCGGTCTGGGAATAATGAAACTCATCTGAAAATCTCTCTTAAGCCTTCTTAGCTCTGGATATTAACTGCAGGTTGGGGCCAGGGGAAAAGGGGCATCAGAGACTCCCAGCCATTTAGCCTCAGTGGTTATATAAATCAGAAACCAATTCCTAGCATATTCCATTGCTAGGGGAAGGAGGAAGGGGAAAAGGAGGGTGGATGGCAGCCTTGGTTCTTGACATCCCCAAGAGAAACATCACCTTATGCTACAAATGACAAGGCACATGTCAGCATGCTTAAAGTCTCCTTCATCCTTCCTGAAATTTCTGATAAAATCAAAAGTTGTCATTGTCTGTTATCTCAGGAAGGTGTTATTTTAAAAATAAGTTGCCACTGACTTCACTTTCCAAATCTCCTCTGCAATATTAGTATTCTCTTATTTAAGCCCAGAAACTTTTTTTTTTTTTAACTTATGCCTTTTGGACCAAAGATTTGTAGAGTCAGAAACAGTCTATTTGGGACTGCAATGGCAGTCTGTTGTCTTTCCCAACCTGGCATGCTTCCCCCTCTTTTGTAGTAATTGATCCGTAACTCCCCCCCCACCCCACCCCATACCTTTATTCTTGATCTCTAAAGCAATTTTCAGGCCTTCCTTGCTAATAAATCTCGGTTCTATTTGGGGAAGGGTGGACAAAGTACTAGCTTCCACAACCTCCCTTCCAGCTAGCAGTGACCATGAGACACAATTCTGGGCCAATGAGATCTAAATAGAAGTTTGAGGAGGGCTTGGGGAAGGCTTTTACATGTTGTGGTAAAAGGGGACAGATACACTGGCGCAGCCCTTCCACCTTCTTCTTCCCTTGAATGCAGACGTGAGCTGCAGCATTCCATCTATTAGAAAAGGCCAATAAAATCACAGCTCATTGGCTCTCGATTTAATTCAATGCTGGGGACTGCTTGCCTCCTCTGGATATACTATTATATGAGAAAAATAAACTCATGCTTGTTTAAGCCAGTGTGAGCCAGGCATTCTATTCCTTACAGATGACTGCATTTCTGACGCACTTGAACTTATGTTAACAGGAGACCAGTCACTAAAGCACTGCATTCCCAGAAAGGCAAGTCACCCCAAAGTCCGCATCTCCTATGTTTATGGAAGGCATCAAGGAGAACAAAACCCAGGGCAGCTGGATTGGCTAGTCAAGGCACTCATTCCACTGCCACTGCAAGGAACTTTCTTATTCTCCAACAGGATATGGTATAGGCCATGGACTAATAACCACTGTTTTCTGTTTTCCTTTTTCAAATGAGTGCTTTATAGAGGTTACCTTGTTTTTTCTTCACTAGTGTCTACTGGGTGGATGGGGAAAATGTCATTTATTCAAAGGCTGTGGAAATTGAAGAGCCACACTCAGTCTGATGGAGAGGAACACGCCTCATCAAGGAAGCCTGGAATTGCACAGACACAGTAACTAGACAAAACTTTGGACTATGTCTCTTTGGAGAATAAGATGACTGTGTTTAGTGTTGCACATGGAGCAGCTGCCTTACATGTATCAGGGCATATCCAAAGCTGGATTTTTAGGAAGATTGATATATGGAAAATTGTCAGCTAAGGGGTAGACTGTAGTAAATAACTAGTATTCTTCCATTCTCAGAATCTATTGTCCCTTCCTCTGATAGCAGTACCCAGACTTTTCTTTAGAGAACTAACTCTCCACTTTCAGCCAATGCATTTTGGTGGGGCCGGCCATATCCCCAGCATGTGATAAACTCTAGACAAATGGGAATATTTATTTTCCTGGCCACTGTGACTGTTTCAGGGATGAGCTCATGCCTCAGTGCAGCCTAATGAGAGTCAGCATGGAGAGTTTTGCTGACATTATTAGGAAAGAAGGTAGTTATTTTTACTGCCAATTATTATTGATGATCATCTGAGTTTCTGGATCCAGCTGACCTTGACTATAACCTTGGACTTTTCAGTTATGTAATGCAATAAACTCCTTTTGTTGTTAAGATACCAGAGTAGCATTTTTATAATTCGTAGCGGAAAGTACCCCAGTTAAAGAATTATATAGTTTCCCTCTGCCTTATTTTATAGATGGGAAGTATAAAACGTATGGAGAGTAAATGACTTGCCTGAGGTCACATAGCTATTTAGTGGTAGAGTCAGGAATATGATTCATGTTTCCTGACTCCTGGGCTATGAGCTCTTGTCCTGCCACCAAGTATCAAATGGACCAGAACTATGGGAATTCACAGGAGGAAGAGATGATTTCCAATTGAGATGAGCAGGAAGGATTTCACAGAGGAAGGAGTATAGAAATTAGGAAGGACCCTGGAGCTTTAGATCAGTGGGAGGATGGAGAAGGCACACTAGGAGAGGGGACGAGATGAGGACACGTGTGGAGATGAGAAAATGGAAGGAATTTTTAGGGAGCAGCAAATAGCAGTTTTCCTGCATTAGAGTTTGTAGAGAGGAGCAGAATGAGAGAGAATAAAAGGGAAGAGAAAAGGGAAGATAAAAAGGAGAAAGGAAAAGGCAAAGGAGGAGAAAAAAAATAATAAAGGAAAAAGACACAAAGTGAAGGGAGAGAAACAAAAGAAGTAAATGATATTTAAGCATCTATTACGTGTTCCAGAAACTAAATCAAGTCCTTTATGTTCAGTTTTCAATTCTCTCAAACCTTTAAGGAGTGTTTCTATTCCCATTTTACTAACGGTGAGATGTTACATGGAAGCCCATGCTAGAAGGCCAGAATTCCAACCCAGATCCCTCCTCACAAAGTCCCCCATTCTCAACACTGGGTCTTTAGCCACAGAGTTCAGGGAGAGGAAAGAGAAGTGACATCCCAGTCAATTCTACAAGGACAGAAGCACTGTAAACAGAGTTCGCCTAGGGTCAAATCAGCTTGATTCACTAGATTTGCCCTATGCATAAGCCAGCAAAGTCATTGCTTTTTAGTTTCAGGAGAATCCATAATGTATTACTTGAACACAGCAGCCACTCTCCCTTTGCCTATGGAAACTGACGTTCTTACCTTCCAAGCAGAAGACGCGTAGACTGATAAGCGCCTACAGTAATTCCCTGTAACAGAGCTGCAGTTTGGTCTCAGAATGCTAAAAATTGTGTTTCCATTTGAAGCTGTTCTGGGACAACTCCTACAAGTGAGCCACTGCAATTTCTTGGGGTCACAAAGGATCTATGCTCTCCTCTTCTTCACCTATGGAAGATTGTTACCAACTGAATGTGTCTCCCCAAAATTCCATTTATGGAATTCCATAATTCCATTTATGGAAACCTAACCTCCTAGGCAATGGTATTTGGAGGTGGGGCCTTTGTGAGGGGGCTTGGGTCATGAGAGTAAAGTCCTTATGAATGATATTAGCATCTTTATTAAAGAGAGTGCCCTTGCCTCTTCCCCCATCGGAGGATGCAGCAAAAAGATGGCCATCTACGCACTATGAAGCAGGCTCTCATCAGACACCAAAATCTGCTGGTCCCTTGATCTTGGGCTTCCCAGGCTCTCGATCTGCAAGAAATACATTTCTGTTGCTTATAAGCCACCCAGTCTATGGTATTCCAATAATGGAAGCTCAATCAGACTAAGACAAGAATTAAAGATTGCCACACATTCTTTGACATTTTTTCCATTGAGAGGTGAGTCCATGTTCTTTCCCCTTTGCGACAGAATAAGAAAAGTAAGTCTGCCGTAGCAGTTTCCATGCCTGAAGGGATGATACCTCCGAATTTCTCTGGGAGCAAGTACTTTTGAAGCCCTGAGCTGTGACGTAAGATGTCTGGTCTCTGCTGGAGAGGCCACGGGAGAGGCCCTACGGCTACAAGGAAATACAGGGATCCAGTTGTGCCCACCAGGCCTCGGACATGTGAGTGAAGTCTTCTTGGACCTTCCAGGCCAAACCATGCACCAGCTCAATACCACATGGAGCGGAACTGCCCAGCTGAGACTCACCCAAATTCCCCCATAAATCATGAACATCACAGAATGATTGAATCATTATTATTTAAGCCATTTGGAGGTTTTGCTACATGGCAACTGATAACCAGAAGAAAACATCACCAGACAACGAAGGCTTTCACGGACAGAGGAGTAGAGAGGAGACTTCTGAGGAGTGGCCTCATCTGAGAGAGGATGTCAACATTGTTCCACTCCTCCTTGAAAGAGTCACAGAACCAACAGACTGCAAGAAAGGTGTAATTAGAGGCCTCTCCACCTCCCACCCAGCAATACAGAGTAATTTGGAGAGGAGGATGTCTAACTGCAGGTGTCCTGGAAATGAGCATGTCAGCGTGTGGGTTGCGTGAACTTATTTTGTCATTTTGGAAAGGCTTTCTCCCCTGGTGCCGAAACACCAGCCTGAAGCTTCAGCCATCCTGCGAACTGAGCCAGAGCAGGGCCTCTATTGTCTCATCTGAAAAATAGGATGCATACCCCCTGGGGCCCCTACAACCTGCAGCAAGGATCCTTAAGTGTTGGCAAGAGAAGGTTCTGGGACAACTGGGTGAAGCTTGGCATACCCAGGAGGAGAAATCCTCTGCCCCAAGAGGTTGTGGATGTTGACATATAAGGGGCTCTAGAATCCTGGGAAAAGATGAGAAAGGAATATTCTTCCTATGAGGCTGTCAAAATGCATAACTATTTATTTCTTCCTTCTACAGATATGTACAGGTCCAGTACAGGGACTTAGTAGCTCCCAAGCAACTATAATTATTATTATTATTATTATTATTATTGGTAAGGATTCCTTATATAGATATGGATACAAACTGAAATAAATATGGATGAAATGATAGGCTACTTGGGATTTTCTTCAAAATCATCCTGGAATAGGAGAATATAGATGCTCTAAGATTTGCCATCAACTGACTACTTAGTTTAGCCAGGAGACTGATATGTGTGCCTTTAGGAAACTCTCTCTGCTGTGTATATGCTTGCAGTTTTCCATATTATAATTAACATCAAAGCTTCTGAGCAAGCTGTGTATGGTTCGTATATACCACCTGCAAGGGCCAGGAGACTTTAAGTGATGGCCAAAGTGGGCTCCAGTCCCCCGTTTATCTAAAGGGCTCCCTGGGTCTACCCTTGGCCCCTTCCAATCCATTTCCCATGGGAAGCTCAAGCAGGATCTTCAAAGGACACATCCGATTATACCCCCCTCTTCACCTAGGAAAGACAAAGTCCTTTCCAAGGCTGTGGAAGCCCTTCCCTCCCTCCTTTCCTGCCTGCTGTGTCTCCTTCCCCTCCCCTCCTCTGTACTCCAGTCACACTAGCTTTTTAAAAAATCTTCAGCTTGTTATACTCCCCCCGCCCCTACCCCCTACACCCGCCTCAGAACCCTTGCTGTTTCCTCTTGGGGAATGCTCTGCCTCCTTCGCTCAGTTCACTCAGTTAATTCCGTCTTCTTCCATTTATGGTTCAGAGGTCACTTCCTCAGTGTGGTGGGCAGAATAATGCCCCTCCCCCTAGAGACGCCAATGTCCTAATGTCCTGACCCTATGATTATGTCACCTTCCCTAAAAGGACTTTGCAGATCTGAGGTAAAGATCTTTCAATGTGGGGATTATCCTGGGTTATCTAGGGGCCCCAAGTAATCACAAGGGTTCTTAGGAAACTCAGCTAGGAGAGTCAGAGTAAGGGAAGAGGAGACCATGGAAGCCCAGGCCAGAGCGATGCAACTGCCGGCTTTGAAGATTGTAGGGGGCCATGAGCCAAGGAATACAGGTGGCCTCCAGAAGCTGGAAAAGGTACAGCACAGATTCCCCCTTAGGGCCTCCAGAAAGAACAGCCATGCTGACATTTTGATTTTAGCCCAGTGAGGCCCATTTTGGATCCCTGAGTTCCAGAACTAGAAGAGAATAAATCTGTGTTGTTTTAAACCACTAAGTTTGTGTTAATTTGTACAGCAGCAATAGGAAATTGACAAGGTGAGCAAATCTCTGACGCTGACTCCTGTCCCTTACTGCCAGACCAGGGGTCCCTCTCACACAGTCATAGCCCTCGCTGCAGTTTGTAAGTGTTTTCTCAAAGCGTTTTGTGTGATGTTTTAATTCCACTAGACTGTGAGCTTCAGGAAGCTTAGGACCCTGGTGGTGTGTTCACCAGTGAGTGTCCAGAGCAGTCTTTGCTCCATCAACAGAGGCTGGAGGCTAGCTGTGTTCAGCCTTACCAATGGGCTAGCTGAGCCCAAGGTCCCAGCTCTGATCATGGTGGTTTCCTCGTGTTTCTTCAAGCCATGGTCCCATATGCACCCAATCCTTCCAGACTTAAGTCATATCTGTCTCTCTCCACCCACCTACCCACCCCCGTCCCCCTGGCATCCGAAGGCTTTCCAAGGACCACATCCTATGCCTTGGGCCACACAAGAGACCCTCGGGTCACACCACCCTGGTTTGGATCACAACTTTGTCTCTTAGAAGCTGTGTGACCTTAGACAAGGTATTCGACCCTTCTGAGCCTCAGTTTCTTCATCTATATAATGCGGACACAATACCTCTTATGTGGATTAAATAAGAAAATAGAAGTAAAGCATCTAGCACAGAACCTGAGCAGAATAGCTAAACCAGGATGGTAGCTCCTTGTTTCTTTTGCTGATGCTGGGTTCTGCTTATCCACAGGCACTATCTTCTGTTGCCCATTGTGGTCATTTCTGTTGACTCCCATCTTCCCCATCTGCCCCTAGTCACCTGTCCAATCCAACCACAGGCTTCTCTTAGTCCTCCAGGACGCAGGCACTGCAGGAGGCCTTGAACTAAACACAACTTCCATGATGTGGGAAATAGTGTTAAATTCTAAGGCCCCAACATAAGTGAGCCCCAGACCAAGGGGTCTTCTAACCTCTCAGGTTCACTTCCTAAGTACATGCACGCGTTGGTTTGCATTTTGTTCAAAATGCAAATTTCAAGGGTGAAACAATAGAGAGGAGAAGAGAGACAGCCTTTCTAAAATGACTGGTATTTTGATGTTGGGCTCAGAGACAGCACTAGCATCCATTTAGTTCCCATCTATCCTTGAATAGACTCAGCCACATCAACTGGCTCTGACTCCTGGGGTCAGGAACAGTGAAAATAGAAGACCCTGGGCACACTCCTTTCTACAGAAGGAGAAGCAGCATCTAGTCAGGCAGAGTGTGGACCTAGGAGTCAAATGGGACACAGAATCACAAAGCTGAGGTGGAAGATAGTCTATCAATATATTTTTCGGTTGTGGGAAGTAAGACCTGTAGAGAAGAAAGAAGGATACAGGCAATTACTAGGAGATGCTATGTCACCTATGTCCCAGGGCAGGGCTATATCCCATTACAACCCTTTAGGTTTCTTTACAAATGTAGAAAGCTGTTGGCTTACAAAAATAAACTGCTAGTTGAGACTGGTTTCAGGTATAATTGGGTCCAAGAGTTCAAGCCATGTTCCAAATCTCTGTTACCCTGTATATTGACCTTGCTATCTTTCTTTCTTTTTCTACACAGGACTCATCCCCTCCTGCCTTGAATGGAATCTCTTCCCAGAGTTCTTTGTCTGGGGAATGGCCCAGAGACAGCTCTTCCTGGAAACCTCTTTACCTGGGGAGGCCATTCTCCCATGAAACCTGGGGAAGTTGTGTTTTCCAAGAGGATCCTGGGATGGAGGATCATGATGGTACAATAAGCAGGAGAGACTATATATATCAAATTCCTATTTTCCACAGTTTCAGCATAAAATTGCTAGTGTGACTTTCTACATATGGCCTTGTATTTCACTGTTTTAAAAATCAATTACCTAAAAGTATTGCATGTGCTGATTTATTAAAGAATGATATCGTTTCTTCTCATTGCCCCTTAATTTCCCGTTTTCACTCCCCAGAGATGACACTGTTAACAGTTTCTCACCTACTTTCTCAGAAAATTTTCTACAAATAAATGTATGTCTATTTTTAAACAAATACAAATGGGATCATGCTATATATATCAGCCCTGATTTAACTATGTTTATGCCATTGTTTGCTGAACTTATTCGCATGGACATTTTTTTAATTAATTTTTTTATTGTTTATCTATTTTTGAGACAGAGACAGGGTGTGAGTGGGGGAGGGTCAGAAAGAGAGGGAGACACAGAATCCGAAGCAGGCTCCAGTCTCTGAGCTATCAGCACAGAGCCTGACGTGGGGACTTGAACTCACAGACCTGAGATCATGACCTGAGCCAAAGTCTGACGCTTAACCAACTGAGACATCCAGGCACCCCTACATGGAACTTTTTTTATTGACATGTCTATTAACATCCTTAAAAGCAGTTTGGGAAATACTAAACTTACTTATTAAAGAAATAACATCTACTGTATGCTAGGTGATAAAAAATAAGAAGGCTATTTGGGAGCGCCTGGGTGGCTCAGTCGGTTAAGCAGCCGACTTTAGCTCAGGTCATGATCTCATGGTCTGTGAGTTCGAGTCCCATGTCGGGCTCTGTGCTGATGGCTCATTGGAGCCTGCTTCAGATTCTGTGTTTCCCTCTCTCTCTGCCCTTCCCCTGCTCACGCTCTGTCTCTATGTCTCTCAAAAACAAATAAACATCAAAAAAATTAAAAAAAATTTTAAAAAATGCTGTTTGTTCCTATTTAAAGATTTGCTATGTACTAGGAGAGTCAGAAGTAAATACATGGAGACTATACAATGTAATATGTTAAAATATAAGTATACACAATGGAGAAGACTCTAGAGATTGACTAACTCTGCCTGGAGGGAAAGCAAGAGGCTTTGAGGAGGAGAGCCCATTTGGCACTGGGTCCTGAAGGATGAATAGGAGCTCAACCAGTTGGCCACCGGGGTGGGCATTCTAGAATAAGGGGCAGCACATACAAGAGCATAGTATGTTAGGAAATGATGAAAATCCAGTATTGTTTCAGAATAAAAATCTGGGGAGATGAGACAGAATATGAATTCAGAAAGAAAGTCTGAAGCCAAGGGTTGGGAAATCTGTAGTAGTTTGGGCTTTAGCAAACCTTGAGTGATATAAAGTCACTAACTGTTTTTTTGTTCCAATTAGAGAAGACATGTTAGGTTTGTAGTTTAGAAAGATTAATCAGGTCCCAGTATGGAAGCTGGGTAGGAGGTGGGGTGAACCCAGATGCAGGGAGAGCAGTTGGAAGGCCATCGTAATGGTCTAGGCCTGAAATGGTAGTACCCTTTAACCAAGGCATTGTTAATGGAGGGGAACAGGCTGGGTTGTATGGGGAGCCTCTTAAAATGTACCATCAGTAGAATTTGGTGGCTGACTTGAAATGAGGTTTCTGACAGTAGCAAGTGAATGGTGGATCCATTAGCAGAAGCTCAGGATCTCTGGTTCTCTACTGACCTTTTGCCTCTCTTGGCCACTGGGAGAGCCTCCTGGATGATGAGACCCATGAAGGAAGTAGCATTTTTTTCTTATCTTTGTAGAGCTTCCACATTTGCTGAGGCAGGACACACATACCAAGTTGCCATGCAGAATTTGCTTAATAAATGATGGACCACAACATCCTTGTTTGCTAACAGGAAGAACAAAAGGACCAGGATGACATGGCTGGAATAAAGTCTTGCTTGCGTGATCAAAGCTGGGCATAGCTGGCCCCTGCCTACCTTGCTGACTTCATCTCCTACTGCTGACCCCCTTGGTGAACACATCCCACCCAGCAAGAACTCTTCTTCAACCATCAAGGCCTTTGAAATTCCTGTTCCCTCTGCCAGGTACATCCTTCCCTTAATATTTTAAAATAGTTTGCTCCTTCACTTAATTAAGTTCTTCAGACAGGCCTTTCCTGGCTCTAAAATAACTTCTCAAACCTGCCACAACTCTATCACCTTTCATGCTGTTTTCTCCATAGCACTAATCACTCTGGAGATTACATCTTATATTAATATACAATTACATATTAACCATAATTAACATTTATAAATAATATATTATGTATAGGTTACATACACTATATAATACATATTTCATGTATTTTATATTAATACAATATGTTTTATGTTGATAATATCATCTATGAATATATCACTCTTGCTCGTTCATGAGCACTGTGAGAGCAAGGACCTCACAGCCCTCGTCCCCTGATGTATTTCCAGGGCTGGAACAGAACCTGATGTACAGAAGGAGCTCAATAAAATTGTTTCCTGAAAAGTGAGAGGAAAGATTGACCTCTTAGAAATGGCAGTTTCTAAGACTCCTTTCAAGTGTCTTTTCTTTTTATTTTCTTCATGTTCCCTGCAGTGCCTTGCACCTGGGAGATCTTCATATATTTCTGAAGTTGACTGAAGGCTAAATTCTGGGTACTAAATTTTTTAAGAAAATGTGTAAGTTTGTTTTAGACTCCTGCATGGCTGCTGCTCATTTTGCTTTTTTTTTTTTTTTTTTTAATTCCCAAATAGTATTCTCTTGACTCTGCATGAAGTTTCTTAAGAATTTATCAAAGAGACTGTGGTTGAGCTGCCCTGCATTCCTGCCTGTGTAGCCAGCCTGGGATGGGGGCTGAGGAAGGTGGGCTGTCTGCCTGGACTTAGCACTGGTTGCTGGCTGTCAGTCCAGGCCTCAAACAGCTGCAGCCTGGTGTTTGTCTTAAAATTCATGCCTGTGTCAACACAGCTGCCGTCCTTCTCAGACTCTCATTACCATTTTCGTGATCTTCCCTGCTTTGCATCAACACCTGACCTTTACTGACCTACTGCAGTCTACGAATCTGCCCCGAGTGGTGTAGAGTGGCTTATCAGTCCAGCTGACTCCCAATTTTGTCAAGCTTCAGACAAGAGCTTGGCAGCGATTCCTTGTACTATTTCTCTATTAAACAGCTCTTGTTTGGAGTAAAGGCACCAAGAGATCATAATGTGGACTTTGGGATCAGCCAGACTTGAGTGGGAATCCTGACTCCACTATTTTCTAACTGTGTGAGTCTGGTCAAATTACACTATCTTCTCTCATTTCAGTTCCTGTCAAAATTTAATTTTTAAAACCATGATTCTTATACAAGTATACAGTGAACATATGTAAAAGATTTATTTAACTCGTTGTGATAGTTAATTTTATGCATCAACTGGATGCAGAAACTCAACTGGATGACAGGACCCCAGATATCTGGTTAAACATTGCTTCTAGGTATATCTGTGAGAATGTTTCTGGGAGATATTACCCTTGGAATTAGTAGACTGAGGAAGGCAGATAACCCTCCCCAGTGTGGGTGGGCCTCCTTCAATCTGTTGAGGGCTTGACTAGAACAAAAAAGATAGAGGAAGAGATTTGCTCTTTCTCTGCCTGACTGTCTGAGTTGACACATGGATCTTCTCCTGCCCTCAGCACTGCTGATTCTCAGGCCTACAAACTGTGCTATCAGCTTCCTTGGGATCCAGCTTGCGCATGACAGACTGTGGGACTTCTCAGTCTCCATAGTCACACGAGCCAGTTCCTTATAACAAATTTATTCTCTCTTTATATATATCCTGTTTCTCTGGAGAACTCTGACTAATACTCTCATTAGGGAGGGGACCTGCAGGATGGTGAAGTTGGTTCAAAGAGCATTCAAAACATATTTATTCAAGATATTTAGAAACACATATTTAGTCTGTCAGGAAATGAATTCAGAAATAAAACTGCTAAGTTAGATGTAAAAGTGTTGAATATTCTACAGAGAAACATATCTGTAATCTTTGGGGCTATCTTTTTCTACTGGAATAAGAAATACAGAAATAGGGGCGCCTGGGTGGCTCAGTCGGTTGAGCATCCGACTTCAGCTCGGGTCATGAATTCGAGGTTCGTCAGTTCAAGTCCCGCGTTGGGCTCTGTGCTGACAGCTCGGAGCCTGGAGCCTACTTCGGATTCTGTGTCTCCCTCTCTCTGCCCCTCCCTAGCTCACTCTCTCTCTCTGTCTCTCTCAAAAATAAAATAAAACATTAAAAAAATTAAAAAAAAAGAAATACAGAAATAATTTGCATCTCTACTGAATAAAAAAATTTATAACTTACCGATCTTTCTCAAGTTAAGATAGAACTTTGCACAGTCTAGGTAGGCTCTAATTAACAATACACGGTAAATGAAACAAAGATACATTTTCCTACAGAATTAGGTAATCCTTGGGAATAGCTGCTAGACAACACCCCAGTGTGAAGTTAAAGTACATGCAACACTCTTTGCCTTTTTCCATGTTTTGGATAATTTTTAGGTTTTCTTATGTAAAATAGGGTACGGTGAGATACACTTCATAGTATATTGAGCCACATTTGAGACACTTCTTTCTTGCTCAACTGCACTGAGAGCTTACCAAACCATTGCCAGTCATTTAATTTCTTGTTATGTATCAATAGCATCATGGGGCAGAAAGGTGTCCCTCTTCCAGCCTTCAAAGCTCTGAGGACTCCAATCTCTCCCCTTTGTTGCTCCAGCCCTAAGGGTTAGTAGATTCTTCCTACCATTACTATCCTCTCTAAGTTCTCTCAGTATTCCCTTTTAGCTTTATCCTTCTTTCACATTCTGTTTAATAAATTCACAATATTCTCTGTTAAAATAACTAGTATGGTTTCTATTTTCTTGACTCAACCCTGATTGTTACAAGTAGAGAAGGGGCATATATTTTCACAACTTCCTGGTGACAAGGAAATGTCCTATTAAAAATCTGATAGGACTCCTAAAATTACATTAATTATTACGTTCAGAACTGTTACTTTTACTACATCTAAAAAGCCTTTGTTGAGTTTCTCCTATAAACAACATATTGTCAAAGCACTTTGTATATATTATCTCACTTAATCCTCAAAGCAATCTGACAAATGGCTATTTATTTCTTTTATCCTCACTTTAAAGATGGATGGGGTACCTGGGTGGCTCAGTCAGTTAGATGTCCAACTTCAGCTCAGGTCATAATCTCACAGTTTGTGAGTTCGAGCCCTGCATCAGGCTCTGTGTGACAGCTCAGAGCCTAGAGCCTGCTTCAGATTCTGCATCCCCCTCTCTCTCTGCCCTTTCTTGCTTGCAGTCTATCTCTCTTAAAAATAAATAAACATTAAAAAAAATGTAAAGCTAGGTAGCCCCCACCAAGATCTCACTAGCAAAGGGTGGGTGGGGTATTTAAACCCAGGCTATATGAAGACACTCTCCTTCCTAAATTGTGACACATGACTCATAGGTCTTATTTGTGTTATGACAGGGTAAAAGGGACAAAGTCCTCATTGAGATAGAAAGATAGAAAGATGGAAGGAAAGGGGAAAGGGGAGTGAAAGAAAAGAAAAGAAAAGAAGAGAAAGGAAAAGAAAAGAAAAGAAAAGAAAAGAAAAGAAAAGAAAAGAAAAGAAAAGAAAAGAAAAGAAAAGAAAAGAAGGAAGGAAGGAAACAAACCTATGAGCAGTGGAAGCATTCGACAAGAATCACTGGGGACTCAGAGATAAAAGACATATGTTGTGAGCAGTGATTCTTCAGGACCACGGACAGAGGTGTCTGTTTTCTCCATATGGCCATCCCCATCTACCCCTTGGCCAGCAAAACACATTTCTTGCTGTGCAGGCCGCTCTGTATCACTCTGTAGGTTGTATCCTGCATAGAAGTGCCTGGCTAAGGGGATGAGGGTAGGCTCTGACTAAGAGAGAGACTTGGAGGGGCAGCTGGGTGGCTAGTCTGTTAAGTCTCCAACTCTTGATTTCGGCCCAGGTCATGATCTCACAGTTGGTTAGATGGAGCCCCATGTTGGGCTCACGCTGACAGCGTGGAGCCTGCTTGGGATTCTCCCTCTCCCCCTCTCTCTCTGCCCCCTCCTTCCTCACGTGCACTCTCTCTCTTAAAATAAATAAATAAACTTTAAAAAAAGAGAGGGAGTGTGCCTTGGAAAGCATGAAGAGGTTAGATGTTTAAGGAAAAGGAGAGTAAAAAAGAGGGAAGGCTGCTTAGTGAAAGAAAATTCCTCAGACGTGATGATTTTGCCCAAGGCTGGGACTAACCTTAGCTCTGAGACAGTAAAGGGTGACAAGAATGGTAATTTAAAAAAACCTGTGAATTGCACACATTTTTTTCCTTAATAAATGCTTATTTATCTTTAAAAAAAATCTCAGCAATCTAGGAAGAGAAGATTAACTTCCTTAATCTGACAATGGGTATCTACTAAAAAAAAAAAAAAAAAGACGGGTTAAATTCTAATCATTAGACTCTGAAGGCAAAAGTTGCATTTAATTCATTTTTGTGTCTTTAGCTCTGAGTACAACATGCAAGGTGATTGTGTATTAAACTAAATTGTCTACAGATTCTATGCAATCTTAGGCCAACCCTTCCAGAAATGTCTGAAACTGGTTCCTCATCTGCAAAATAGGGTCCTGTTTATTCATAGTTACTGTGAGGAACAAATGAAATAGTTGACTATTGTATAGTTTTAATGGTGCAAATTGGTGAGTCCATATTTTTATTTTCAGAGTAGAATATGCTGTGGAGTCATTGGAAAGCATTTTGGGAAATGGTAGTAGATTTCAAAGACTGACACTACAAATACTGTATGAAAAACCAGAATCCCATACTGAAAGAGAAGTATTCATGAGGTACTTTTGTTATTAAAATTGTGTAAACACATTCCACTTTTTAAAAAAACCTCTGTTCAACTTAGTAAATGCAACTTCTATACCTTTTGAAGGGAAATTTTCTCTCCATATTTCTTTATCGGCTTGAAAAGGCATTATTTCACACTTCTTTAAAGTCCAGAATTCAAAACAAACCCACTAGGCAAACTCCACCAGGAGATGCAACTCCTTGATCTCCAAGTCCAGACCAAGATATTAACAAGACGCAGAAATTATTTTAAAACTACATAGTAAGAGTGAGACTATGGCAGGTAAGTGGGAAAATGAGGGAGACGGAAAGGAGGAAAAGGAGAGAGACAGGAAGAAGATCAAAAGCTACCCAAGTCCAAGCAAATTTAGAAGCTTTTCCATATCAGGACACCTGGTGTTTAAGACTAAAATATCCACTTTGAGGCTTTAAATAGACAAGCACCAAAGTGACACCACTGATGTCATTCTGGAAAACACTGATCCATTAGGGTGATTTTTCACAACATTCCTTCCAAAGATGTAAATGCTATTTGTTTCAAACGAGGAAAGGAACAACACCAGTCCAAGTCACACTTCCCCAGATATTCTTTTACAGCATAAATTAATGATCTCACGGTTTGCACTGACAGATACTCAGAGGTGTTTAATCAGCTGTCTCTGACAAAACATGGCATTTTTTAGGCTGGCACATTTACAAATAAAGAAAAAACAGCCTGTAATCCCTCCTAAAGTGGAGCCATGGTTCAGCTCCATTTGATGAAATGACATTATCTTGAGCACTTGCTCATGACTGCATAAACAGGGCACAGCTTGGGAAGCTCAGGTACGTGCAAAGCATAAATATTGCATGGGATACATTAGCCAGGTCTCACAAGGAGGAACATCTCAACCTTCCCATCCCAGGTAAAACGAGGAAGAAGAAGATGGTACAGCCAAGGCAAGAGATCACCTATTAGCTTCCAATAAGTTTGGGTCATGCAGAGAAAAAGCCTTCAGTCCAGCGGAGGAAGCAAGGGTGGGAGACTGGAGGTAATGGAGGTAGGCATTTCTTTGAGCAGGGGAGAGTCTGTGCATGCAAGAGACAGGTAATTATTGTCTGCCCTTATTGTTGCCTCATTGGAAGAAAAGGATGAAAATGTTCAAACGTATAAAGTCTCCCTGAGTTGGCCTAGACATTGTTGGCAGTCTATGCACAAATGCAACAATGACTGAATGTCCACTGCATGTTGGGACTGTGGATACAAAGGTAATGAAGATACTCTTGCTGTCGAGGAGCTTATGGTCTCAGCAGGGAAAAACACAGGGCTCTTGGTGGTAACAGAACTCAGTTCTGACTAAGCAGAAAAGGGATTTATTAACAGGATGTTGGGGGGCTTGCATACTGGGGCACAGAATAGGACCAAATCTTGAAATCATGCCCCAGCTTACACTGCTGGTGCCACCAACACAGAACCCCAGTTGTGGCCACTAGAAGAGCTGCCACTGGTGTAGCCACCTTCATCAGCATGGGGTCCCCACCTCTCTCTGCCATAAATTTCTGGGTCAAGCCTGAGGAAGGGTATACAACTGGAGAAACAAGTCAGGAGTCCTCACTTTACTGAAAGAAAGATTGACTGAGTGTGTATCTGGTATTTTCTGATTATGTAGTGCGAATTAGTCTTATAAGGAGTGGGGGATGTCCTAAGTATAGGAAGGGGGTTCACATCCTAGGTGGTCAAAAGGAAATTTGAATGTCCACTACAGGTCAATAAAATATGTATTTCACAATATTATGGGAAGTGCTCAAAAGAGGCACTCACAGGGAGTTTTAGGAGCGCTAAGTAGGGAGGAGGGAAAATTAGGCCAACTGATGCTGGAGGGAATGATGAGGAGTAATAATAATCCCATGAATACAGGAGGATGGGCACTGTAAACAGAGGAGAGCACAGGCCGTTTGGTTTCCACAGCAGAGGTAGTGGGGTAGAGACAGATGAACTGGAGACTTACAAGAAGTGCAGTGAGGACCTTGTATGCCATGGTGCGGGCTTAAATATATGGTAAAAATTTGCACTTTGTAAAGACAATTTTGACAGCAAAATGGAAAGGGGGTTGAGGCAGGCAAACCTAAAGGCAGGAAGGCCAATAGGAGGCTGCCTCAACTGCTAAGTGTGAGATAATAAAGGCCTGAGCCAGAGTGGAAAGGACTGGGTAGATTTTGGAACTATCCGTGAAGCCAAAGTAGCAAGAATTAATTTTTGAGTAGTTGCAAAGGGTGAGGGAGGATCCATGATAACTTCTCAGTCCAGGGTGGGTGACTGGGAAAGTGGAGGTGCCGCAAACCAACAGAGAGAAGAAGTAGAGGAAGAAGAAGCAGTTTTGTAAAAGGGAAGTAGGCTCAGTTTGGACAGATTGAGTGGAAGGTGTCCATAGGATGTACAGAAAGTCAAATCAGCAGTTGGATACATAAGTCAGAGTTCGAGAGAAAGATTAGAGTGAAGGTATGATTTGGTATGTCATCCCGAAGGTCAAAATTATGAAGGAACCACTGGTTTGTCCAAGTCAAACATGCAGAGGAAGAAGGACAAGAACAGAATCCTTGAGAGCAATACCCATGTTTGAGGAATGGGCATTGGAGACAAGGAAGAATCCAGAACATAAACTGGAGAGGTGGATTATTCCCATGATGTATGGTCTTAAGTGTTAACTGACAGGACAGGCAGGAACTGGACTGGAAAATCCCTCTTGGGTTTAAAACTATGGAGGCAATAGGTAACTCTAGCAAAAACAGTTCCAGCAAAATGGTGGCAATGAAAGCCAGATTTCAGAGGGCTGTGGAGGAAGTGAGAAGTAAGGAAATGGATATAGTAAGCATCAACTTCTTCTTTGTCTTTGTAAGAATCTTTGTCGAGAAGCAATGGAGAGAGTAGAGCTGCAGATAGAAGGGATAGGAAGGTCACAGAAGGTGTGAGCAGTGTGATGGAAAGCATGTGCAGGTTGAGGGAACACAGCTAATAGAAAGAGAACATGTAGAGATTTAGAAGAAAGAGGAGAGACTTGCTGGAGCAAAGTCATGGGGTAAATGGAGAAGCCCATCAGGGAGGAGGGGAATTAACCTTAGCAAACAGAGATGCATTTCAACCTCTGACACTAGTGAGAAGGAGGCAGTCAAGGGCACAGATAAATTAGTAGGTGAGTAGGTTATCAGGTAAAGGCTAAACTGCTTTAACAAAGAATTTACTGGTTCAAATAAGAGAGCACTTTATTTTTCTCTCATGTGATGGTCCAGGAAGAGTAGGCAGGCTCTGCATCATGAAATCACCCAGAGACCCAGACAAGCAAGGTGACACTGCCATCCTCAACATGTGGCTCTCAAGGCTATTCCCAGCCCACGGGAAGAAAATGGACGAGCAAGTGTAGGCTGAGATCTTAAGGAAAAAATCTTGCACACACTGCTTTTGCTCATCACCCACTAAAGAGAACTTAGTCACATGGCCACCCTAACCTGCAAGGAGGCTGGGAAATGTGGTCTCCGGCTAAGCAGCCATATATTCAGGAAAACATAGAAAATAGATATAGGGGGTGGGGGATGACAGTAGGAGAGAATGGGGATGGAAAGATGACTTGAGAGAGTGGTGAAGGTATGGCATGGCAAGTGAGGGAGATAGAAGGACAACTAACAGACTGTTGAGTGGTCCTAACATTCCACTTGGCTGGCGTGGTGCCATTTGGGGGTGCCCATCTGTGTCGGTACCGCTTTGGCAAAGTCCAGATGGCAGCACTGATCCAGATGAGGGATTTTGACAGCAAGGGATAGATTTGAATTCTGTAGAATCTCAGCAGAATGTAGAATTGAAGGCCAATGCAGCATTGAGACTTTCTAACAGACTGTACAATGGGCACATGTATTATCACACACAATGTCTATGTGTATTAGTGTGTGTCTAACGGGAAAATAAAGTGTATGGGCTAGTGTTCTAGGCTAGAGGGAGAAGCAGGCAGAGCTAGGGATGGGTATGAGAAAACACAGTAGTCAAGCTACCAGGGATCTCTTGGAGGTCTAAGATTACACATATTTAGAGGTGGTTTCTCAGAAGGGGAAAGATAAGAGACTGTTCAGAGTAAAGTGTCCCAGAGTTTTAGACCTCAGACACAGTTGAAGTAATAACAAGGTCCGGGGGAAGAAAATGGGGGAAGTGGCTTAAGTAGAGGGAGGTAGAAGTTACTAAGGTTGAAGCCAGGGTATTGGGTGGGTAATGGCATTCAGGACGATCTGGCATCTGGTGGAAAGGAGGAGTGATATCCAGGTGCCAAAAGACTGAAGAATAAAGGGAGCAATCAGGAAGACTGTAGGAGAAGTGGGGGCAAGGAGGTTTAAGTTTCAGGGAATGGAGGCATAAGTTTCCACAAGAACAGAAGCAACAATGTGGCATGGGCCCCACACTTAATTGAATGCTGAGCCCACCTCCAGGACGTGAGTTGTGTGAGATGTGGGAAAATGACTCTTATATTGTAAAGGGCTGTCGAGGGAGCAGCGTCCTTGGAAAAGGCCTGTTGTAACTAAGGCACAAGACAAGGAAGTTGAGGATGCCAGAGAAGTGTGACGTTTATGATGGAAAAAGGCAAAGTGTATAGATTGGTGATGATGGGTGGGGGAACATGGAATACAGAAGCGTGTGGGGGAACCAACGCTGAGGAGCTGAGATGGCCAAGAGAAGATGGCTGGTAGGGGTGTATGCCGTGGATGGATTAGCTGTCTCAAGGGTTCCAGTGGGATTCTCATAGCTGCCTAAGGCCCAGCCATAAGTGGACTTTGCTTTGAAGTGCTCAGGTTGTTCTATGAGAGCAGCTAGGCAGAGGCCTGCCAACCCTGGGATTGTGCTAGCAGAGCCTGGGGTTGGGGTTGGGGTTGGGGTGGGGGTCATCTTGGTGGCAATCTCCACCAAAGCATAGCAGCGGGGTTGGGGGGAAGAGCGTTCTTCCATGGGCTGATATGGATCTGGGGTCTATGAACAGGCTACATGGAATCAAGAAGTTCTTTACTTATTTGCTACTCCTTATGATATGGTCTCTGAAAACATAAAATATGACTTTATGTTTTACAGCCCACTGTAAGTTCAGTGAAAACTTTTTCATACATGGGGCCTTCAGCTATTCCCAACACACACCACTGAACTAATGAGGAAGACACACAAACATATATGGACATATCCACCTACAAATATGCACACACAGTTTAAAATGAAACTAAAATATTGTACTGACACACACGTTAATGTTTTTCAGTCATTAGTGTTTTGTTTCATTAACCTTAATCTTACCTTTTATTATTCACAAACATACTTTAGGGCAAACAGCTGCAACTCAGAATTTCAGAAGAATGTAAAAACACCTGAGCATCACCCATTATCGGGAGATCATGGCAGAATAAGGACAGGGTCCTGTGCCTAGTCCTCATGCCATTGGGCATGGAGCCCCCAGCCTCATTCCATCAGGACTAGGATACTCATTTCTATTCATTGGGAAACTCATACATTAGAGTTTCTCAATGAAACTCTTATATTCTAATCCTACTTTAGTCCTCTTTGTCCTCATTACATGATTTAGCGTCAGTCATGGATTCTCTTAAATTCCAGCATTCTACTGGGTCAATCTGTCCTACATCAACAAGAAAAGTGCCAGTTTTGGCTAAGATGCTTAGACTCCAGGTTAAATTTCCCTTTGAGAATTTTAATATTTCTTTTACTTTTGATTGGAGGAGAAAATAAATTGCATCAATTTTTATAGAAAAGCATGCTTCAGTTGTGTTATAGTACACCCAGATCTGTTTTTTACAATGTCCACTGACCATCTTGACATTTCAAAACAACTGGCAAACATACTACATGGCAGTCCTTCAGCCTTCCTCTTTCATTATGTGTTTCCTTTAAATTAGGGCAGAGATGACAAGTGGATTTCATCTCATGTGCCCCTTGGATGGATTAGTAGTGGCTGCTGAAAAGAAATCTAGGGCACTTGTAGGTTCAGTGAGAAAAGTACTATAGTTGATAAACAATGTCTGTTTTGCATATAAGCATGGAGAGTGAAACAATGGAAGACACAAAGATGAGCAAGCTCTTGAAAGCAAGCAAGCAGGCAGAGCTTTGAAAGAGTGGCCATACTTCTTGGTCTAGAGGAACCCCTTGAAGTCTCCCCCAACTTCCACATCCTCTGATTCTCATAATTTCTGCCCCTGTCCCCCACTCCAGGGGTACACTGTGTCCTATCTCAGGGACATGTATAAACCACATTAAACAGATTCTTAAACTTAACTCTATCTTCTCTTAGAACAACTAGGTTGAGCTAAAATAGCAACTTGAATGTTAAAGGAAAAAAGAGAAAATACTTATATTACAGATTTAGCTAGATATCTACTGGGTGAATGAATTAATCCTATTCAGACACTCCCTGTCCCTATTTGAGTGATTGCTAAAGCATTATTTTACCTCTTCCCTTTAGAGATGAAATTATCTCTAACTTTACCAATAGAAAGGGAAGTTCTGCCTGCAAGTATCAGAGCATTTACATATGGACTCACACTCATTTACATATGGACCCATCCTCGCTATCCTTTTTGCCTCTGCTTACAGAGAAAGGGAGGGTTTTTTGGTTCTTGAGTACACTCCTCTGCCTAAACTTATGATTCATCCCCTTTGTATTCTAAATTCCCTGACCCTTGGTTGCTGTTTGTGCCATTGATTAAGACAGAAAATATAAGAGGCTGAGAGTTGGGAAAAATTTAATTCAATTTGGTGTCCTTAATTTGATGTATTTATGGGTCATCTATGTGGAGATGGCCACTAAGTAATTGGCTATCCTAGAGTTTAGGAGGAAGGTCATCTAGTAAACCTGCTCTCTGAAGGAAAAAAACCCCACAATATGTAGCATTTGCCAATTTCTGTGGTGTAAATTCAGCTACCATGGGCTGATTTCAAGTTACCAATGGCTTAAAAACTAGCTTGCAATTTCCTAAATATTTAATAATCAACTTTTGTGAGTACCTCCAAGCCACCTCCAGCGCACCACTGGAAGTTGAGATTACAGTGGGAGATTTTAGAGTCAAAGATGGCAGACAAAACCCCGAAAGTATTGAAAATGGAGAGTCTGTGGCATAAAAGGTGAGGAAGATTGAAGTTCCAATCCCATAATATCCGGCACTTCCCTTCACCTTTCTGGGACAAAGAACAACCTCCACATCAAAAGAATGAGAATAGCTGCATGGAGAGCTCTAGAGTCAAGAGCCCACAGAACTTGGGCTCATAAGGGAAAAATTAGTTTACTCTATGAGAATGAATGTTCTAAAAGCCAATACCAAACATAATAACAACCTCAAGATGCCCTGCACAAGATGCCGCACCTCAAGGCACAGTCTGTAAACGTACTGTCTGGGAGGCCTGGAAACCATCAACCCAAGTGGGGTTGCCTGGAGAGTTCTCAGGACCTTTAATAGGTCATCAGAACAGGATGGCATTCAACAGGTAGATGGCACTGGGCAGGCAGAAGGAAAGATGCTTTTATGGAAGGTCAGGGTCTCCATAAAATCTAGAACAAAGTAGTGAAGAAAGGGCCTTAGCCAGTCTGTCCACCACTGGCTGGTCAGTACCCATATCCTTATATCCCTGCAATAGAGATGGTAGCTTTGGGTTATAAAGTGGCTTTTCATCACTCCCCTTAAAGATCAATTGATACTCTTTGCATGAATTGCACACCCACTGAGCTCCCATACAGACTTGCAGGATTCCCTGTGGAGGTAAAATGCTACAGGACTTGAATATTCTAGACTATCTGGCAGGCATACTTCCTATCTTGAACACTCCAGTTTGTCGACTGGTCAATATTTTATGAGTTAGATGGAATCAGTTCCATTGGAGTTTAATAAACTCTGGATTAACTATTACTACCACCATTATAAATTCTCCTTCAGCTCAACATTTGTCTAGCACAGGGAGTACCTGGGCAGTACCTCAACATTTGTCTAGCACAGGGAGTACCTGGGCAGTACCTCAACATTTGTCTAGCACAGGGAGTACCTGGGCAGTACCTCAACATTTGTCTAGCACAGGGAGTACCTGGGAGGCACTGGGCAAGCACTTGACATACATGATCTCAAGTTTTCCTTATGAGAGTCTTACCAGATATGAATTGCTAACCCCATTTGCAGATTAGGACAGTGAGGCTCAAAGACTTCAAGTAACTTGGATTCTCTGAAAATGCAATCCTGAGGATAAGACCCTGGGCCATAAGACTCTACCAAGGCCAACCCGAGGCCTTGCCAGAGCAGCCAGCAAAGCTCTATCTCCTTCCCCTTCAAATCGCGTATTAAAGCAGCAGGTGCTATTGCTTTGGGCCTGGGCAGGTGGCTGTATTTCCTCCCTCAGGGAGAACACTCATTCAAGACAAATGATGAAGAAGTTACAGAGCAACAAGTGACGAAGTTCTAACAAACAAAACGGATACTTGATGGCCATGGCGGCTCTGTGTTTAAGCAGAGCCCTCCAGCTATCTTTACTTAACTGTGACAGTGTACACTGGCTGTTTAACAAATAGTCTGAGACCTGTTACTGTATTAGGCTTCACTTAGGCATTAGGACCATTCTGAGGGTATCTGGCTTTCCTCAGGGCTAAGATATACTGACATCCTGGTAGGAGGGGATAGAATTAACCACAATGTTCACGGTAGGCCTGGTCCTAGGAAGAGCTGCGAATAGCAATAATAATGGTAATAGGGATGGTAACAGCAATGGTGGGAAGAAGGAGGAGCAGATGTAATTTATGGAACACACTTTAAGTGCCAGCTTCCGTGCTGGGGCTCTGTGGACATCCACTGAGTAGACAGTTCATCCGGGAAGTTATGAACACCTACAATGTCCCAAATGGAGTAGGAAAAATACTTAACTCAGTGGTTCTTTTTCTTTATGAGTTCTGATCTCCTTCAACTGATTATCATAGGAATTTTCCTCTCAAACAGGCAAAGTGCCAAGGGTGATCTGCGGACATTCAGGGAGAGTGCTAAAGGGTCATCTGGAGGGCATTGCAGCCAGTGAGTCAGAGAAGAGGTAGGCGGCCCGGGACCAGCTTGCTGCCCTAACTGCATTAACACCTTGGCCCAGTTCATGCCCAGCTCACACGGAAGGCCAAGAATTAAAAGGCCTGACCGAATTTCAGTCAAGATAATGCCCTCCACCTCCTCGTGACAAGACCAGCAGACAACCTGAACCCCAATCCTTCCTCCCTCCTATCCAGAAGGCCATTAATTGTTCTCAAGGACAGCCCACACTGGCCAGGAAAGACTCATGCATGCAATGTACATACACTTAGTTCCCAACCTGATGGAGCTTCCTGACCCCTGGCTGGGGGAGATGTGTATGGGTGGTCATCATTTGGGCTCACATACCTTTGGCCACACTAACTCCAAGGGAGGGTGGGAAATGCAGTGTAGTTTTCCAGAAAGAAGTATAGACGTGGATGTTGTCAGGCTATAGCAGTTCCTGCCACCACCCTTTTAGGGGTAGCATCCCTCTATGCCAAGTGGGAGCTCCTTTTAGTGGTTCATTCAGTTTCAGAAGAAACTCTGGCTCCTCTCATTGATGCTAGATAGCCATACAACTGAACCTCCCTGAATATTTTTCTGGATAATTCCACTGGAGTCAGAAGCAAAGGTGTGGACAGAGGACACATGTCTTAATGTTAGAAGGAAGATCACCGAGATTTTTGATAATTTTACATCTTATTCCTTCTGCCTATTTTCCTCCAAACACAGAGAAAGAGTCATTTATTCTTTCCTCTTTGCTCTCTTATGCCTGGAAGTCTTGCCTTCAAAACTTCAGGGGGGACTACTTCACCCCAAGATAAAAATAAAAACAAAAATAAAAAACCCTAGAGAAATCACAGCAACTTAGTGGGAGGAAAATAAAATGTTCTCAGCTATCTCTTGCTCCCAAAGACATGAAAGGAATATAAATAAATGTAGACAGTACAATTTACTTTGCTGAAGCACAAAAATTATAGGGTTTCAATCTGAAGAAAGAGAATGAAGTTTTTTGGCACTAAGTTAGTACATCATGTGCAGTTGACTACTGATTGTCCCAGGAATGAAACTCCCTAGAGAGAAGGCTTGAAATCCAGAGAGAAGGTGGCCATTCATTCTGCATGCCTAGCACAGTTGCGGATTATGCCTGTTCTGCCACTGTAATCACTTAGAAGCCCTTTGCTCTCAAGTGACCCAGCTGGATAATAAATCATGTGGGCATCTAAACACAGAGTAAAACTGTTTACATCTAACACCACCATGGTAAAACTAGACTTATAAACAACATCAGGAAAATGGGTAAGCAAATCATGGTTTATCACTAAGGAGAAAGCCATCAAGTCATGACTATGTAATGTTTGAAAACTTTGGACCCACAGTATTGTCATGGCCTCCTTATTTCCTTGCCTCCTGTCTTGTTCCGTCTAATGCGTTCGGTTGTATACTGCACAACTCCAAAAGGGACTATCCTGTACACCAGGATGGAAATGATGCCTACACTAGAGATGTGTACTGCCCAACGTGATCAACTGTACAGGGAAGTCCTGAATGTGTTTCCTACCCTGTAGCCTCAATGCTAGTTCCTAAAATGAATACGCTGCATAGAAAGGTTTTTTTATATTAAAACCATTCAATAACTACCCTTTGACCTTGGAATCAAGTACAAAGTCCTTTTTTTGGCTAAAAAAAAAAAAAAAGAGACACAGAATCTGAAGCAAGCTCCAGGCTCTGACCTATCGGCACAGAGCCCGACACGGGGCTCGAACTTGGAACAGTGAGATCATGAGCCGAAGTCGGATGCTTAACCAACTGAGCCACCCAGTTGCCCCCAGTCTTTGAACTCAAACTGGGTCATTGCAGATTTTGGACTTAATGGCCTCCATAATCACATAAGCTAATTCCTTGCAATAAATTTCTTCCTTTTTTCCTTACTTCCAGACTTGCTGAATTAGAACCGTGCTCTTATGACAACATTTAACCTTTGTTAGCCCCAACTTCAGATATAGTAACATTGGGGATTAGGGCTTCCATGTGTGAATTTGGGGCAGGGGGGACAATTCAATACCAAAGAGATTCTAAGCTCCCACATGCTGAATTGCCCTCATGTTTTCCAAGTACCATGAACTTGCTCAACTTAGGTATTGCCCATGCCATGAGAAATACTTCCTTGTACAGAGACCACAGCTCCCCATCCCTCCCAAATCCCTTTCATATACTTCTATTCACGTATCATATTGCATTGTCTTCATTGCCTATGTTGTACTTAATTGAACCCCTATTGTCTAACGCTTAGCCTGGTGCCATAACACATACACAGTAAATAATTCTTAAATTTAAGTTGAAAAAGTAGACTAAAAATAGCATGCATACTATGATTATAACTATGCAGAAACACTTGAGCAAAGGAAAAATGCCGATAAGGAGTTTCACCAAAATGACAATAGTGGTTGTGTTTGTGTGGTAGGATTATTGGTAGGTATATTTGTGTTTTCCCTATTTCCCAAGCTTTCTGTAATGGGATTATATTGTTTTGTAACTTTAAAAAGCGTAGTTTAAAAGTACACACAGCATGACATTTAAAATCTCAGCCTGAAGCTGGCTTGTTTCAGGATGTATTCCAAAAGAGCTGATTTCCTTGTTACAAAGGATTCTGAAAGGTGCCCTGGAGTTGCCCCTAACAGGATTTGACATATATGTTGTTAATTGGGGGGTGTGACCTCCCTGGATAATGGTTCATTACTGCTCTGTGGGGTTTCAATAATGAGCACAACAGTCACCTTGGCAGGTGGGAATTCTCCACATGGAGAATCTGCCCTGGGGATATTCATCACTTAGATGTCCTATCACTGGAATGCTAGAAGACCAGGGAGGTCTGGATTTTTTTTATTGAGGTTAAGCTACCTGGCATTATTGCCTAGTTCTTAGATATACCCAAATGGAGAGAGAAAGCCAAATACCTGGGGATATTTATAGCCCAGCATAAAGGCCTCTCTGGATCTAAAGAATCATGCACCCACTGGTGTTCAGTAGCTGAGCAGCCATACCGTATCTGTGCTGTTGGGGGAGGGGTCAGTTCTGAGATGGAAGTTACAGTTACTGAAGGTAAATGATGCGGTGGGTTAGTAATGATGGGATAAAAGGATAAAGAACAAGAACAACTAACACGTATTAAGTTCTGTGTATGCCAAGCACCGTGCAGTGCCTTTTAATAGACCTCTTTGTAACCTCCTCAGTAGCCCTCACCATCCCCTCCTTCCTGGCCCCACAACCATCTGCCATTGAAAGGCTAAAAATGCCAGAAACCTGATTCCCCAGTAGCTAGACGTGTGACCAACATTTTGGCCAATGAGGCCCAAGGAGAAGACTGCTGGGGGCTTTGAAGCCCAGGGAGAAGACTGCTGGGGGCTTCTAGGAAGATTTTCCTCCCCAGTAAAATGTGACAGATATAGAGTGCTTCTTTCATTAAACATTGCCATGTCTATGTGCAATGACTTGAACTGTGGCAGCCATCTTGTGAACATGAAGAACAAACATAAGTCCAAAGTCAAAAGACTCCAAAGATGTCAGAACAGAAATATGGAAAAAACTGAGCTTTTGATGATATTGTTGAGCTAATGAACCAATGTTGGAAAGGCCCTACCCCTTAAATTCTATCCATGTTAAATAAATCCTTTTTATTTGAATATTCTGTGACTTGTAGCATCCTACACTCCTTTAGTTTTCATGAGAACCCTTGGATGATTGTGTTCTCATCCTCACTTTACAGGTGGTATAAAGCTCTCATTCTCAGGTACTTGAGGCCCCATCTTGTGCTTGACCTGCTCCCCTGCCCTCCTCTTCCCATTAAGTGCGCATTCCTTGCCGGTCTGCACCAGAACTCTCTCCAGAAGTCTGGAATGCAATTTACTTCTCCTTGCCCTGAGCCCACCTTCTGGACCTGGCCTTGGCCTAACCAGCACTCATGGGTGGCCTCTGGTCAGCACACTTCTCTGCACATCCAATGACTGGGCTTCATCTACCACCATCTCAACATTCTTGGCTCATGACCGAACCAAGCTGCTTCCCTTTGCCTTGGTGATCCAAAGAGGTCACTCCTGATAAACATGATCTGTCTCATGAATCATAGAATCACCTCATTTCCTAACCCCTGCTTGGCAAGACTTCATAGATATTAAACCTCATTAATCCTCATTACATTCTCAGAGAGGGGTGGTTATTTATAACCTTACATAGTACAAACTCAGACACATGGGTCCCACAGGTATTTTGCTGCCTGGATGGGAACATTGCTATTGTAAGAACCGGCTTCCAGGTCTGTAAAAACAGGCAGGCCTCCCAGGCTCCAGTGATTACCTCTTAAGAAGCTGGAGAGGGGAGATTTCACAATATTGGGAAAATCATGGGGGTCAGAACTAGGAGGAATGTTAAGGATCATTTACATTAACTCCCTGTAGACTACTTGAGGCCAAGAACTTTTATCTTATGCATCTCTATAGGCCCTGTGCTTAGCACTTAAAAAAATACCTGGAGCATGCACTGTCCCAGGGAAGCCAGGTACATTGTCCAAGCACCACAGCAGGTGAGAGTGGAGTCCTGACCTCTGGGTCAGGGCACTGCATGGGATGTTGGTCTCCCTCTCTGATAAAATCAGTGCTCTGTTGGATAAGATGAAAATCTTCAAGAGGCATTTGATTCCAAAGAGGACTCTAATCCACATGCAACCTTAACTGCTAGATTTCCTGGCAAGAGGGCTTTTAGATTGTAAACCTGACAGAATGAGAGATTGGCGCTAAAAGTTTTTATTCATTCAAAAAGCATTGGCCTAAATTGTTTTTCACTGTGAGGTGGGATTTGCAAAGACCTTGTTAAAATTTTTGTCCAGGGACCTATGAGAGACAAAAGGGTATAGAGGTATCATTGGTTTCCATGGTCATCCAAGGATGGAATGTTTTCAGTGGATCCTTAGCATAGCTGACCCAGGCAGGAGGCAATGAGGGAGGGTCCTTCAAGATGCCAACTCCATTATCACCCAGCTTTGACTCCAAAACATACCCCAAATCTGACCACTTCTCTCTATCATCCCCAACCTAATGCAAGCCACCACTACGTCTCACCTGGATGACTTTATGAGGCTCCTCAGTGCTCTACCTTCTCCCATTCTTAACTTTCCTCTATTCTTGCCTCACCAACCTTTCCACCTCCCTTCAACAGAATTCAAAACCACTTCCCATGGCCCATGAATCCAAACGTGAGCTGGCTCCGGCTACATTCTGTCGCCTCTTCTCCTGTCACCTCTTCCTTGCTCTCTGTCTTCCAGCTACACTGTCCTTGTTTATAACTCTTGAAACCTACTGGTTTTCTTCTGCTTGGAGATCTCTTCCTCCAGGTTTCCCTCTGGCTGGCTCCACCCTACCATTCAGGTGTCAACACAAACACCACTTCCTTCACCCCACCACCGCCTGACCCACATTGTTAGAACCTAATATGGTCAGATCTTATCTAGTTTGACTTTGTTACATCACTTTTGTACTAGAAGGTCATGGCATGAGAGTCCTTATCTGATCAAGTTTATCCCTGTCTCCCATACTTAGAATAGTATCACCTCATGATAAGTGTTTAACAAATAGCTGTTGAATGAGGGAATTCTCTGGGATTCAGGTCAAAATGTGATCTCCAAATTTCTTGCAGTAAAACTCTTACAGAACCTATAACATTAATAAAGACAATGATAGTAATATGTACGGCAGAGACTCATTAAACATTCTGCCTGCCCCTAACATTTCCCAGGCCCTTTAGCACTCACTAGGCAGATTCTGAATAAGACTTGTTAGAAATCACGTGTCGCTTCTGAGTAAGTTTCTACTATCTCTTCTCCTACTGCTGCATGTTGCTCTTACTTTTTTTTAAATATTTATTTTTGAGAGAGAGATAGAGTCAAGCAGGGGAGGGGCAAAGACACAGAGACACAGAATCTGAAGCAGGCTCCAGGCTCCAAGCTGTCAGCACAGACCCTGATGCAGGGCTCGAACTCACGAACTGTGAAATCATGGCCTGAGCCAAAGCTGGACACTTAACCGACTGAGCCACCTAGGTGCACCCGCATGTTCCTCTTAGTTTAGCTACCAAGTGGTGGGTCCCTGAGTGTCTCTGTGCAACATAGCACTCTTTCTCTCCCCTCCACTGACCCATGGTGGGGGCTTGGCTTGAATGAGAGGTGAAGTTCATTGAGTAAAGCCACAGGGTTTTGGCAGCAAACATAGCATGAGCTCAGACTGCCCACAAGGACCTGTGCATCTATTATCTCATTTACTCTTCACAATACCTTATATGGTAGATCTGATTATTACTGACATTTTATAGACATCTTATAGAGGAAAGTAAGAGACAGAGAACTGGAACCACTTACCCAAATTCACACACTTAGAAAGTGGTAGAGCTATGATTTGAATCCAAGCAGTCTGACCCTAGAGCCCAGGCTTTTAATCACTGAACTATACTTTAAAGGAACTTTCCATTTTATGGGATCAAGTTTTTCAATAGTAAACGTAAAACAAAATCCTTTGCCATTAAGAAGTCTCTTCCCAATGGTCATCTTTGAGATGAAACCAGTTTAATGAAACCATGTTATTCCTGACATGATTCTCTTTGTCCTGTAATAAGCACTAATTGAATGATGTTGCCAGTAGGTCTGCTTTATGGAGCCAGTCTGCTATTACACCAACTATTTTTAAAATGTATGGATCTTACTGCTGCAGACCTGAGGCCATATTGATTCTGGAATATGCACCACTAATTGCTGAGAGGTTGATGCTGGGAAGAAAATAAAAGGAAAAAAGCTCTCATGTCAATATTTGTTACTAACCTTGACAAATAAACATTTTAAGTGATGGCGACTTTTTCCTCTTTTAAAGCTTTAATTACTGGCTTGCACACACTGCAATCATTTTGTTCTTGTTTGTGTTTAATAGTCTGTAATCCATTTTAATTATATTCTTTGCTTATCAAGATTAGACTCCTGAACAAGTATAGAACAGAATTTAACTTCCGCCTCTCCCCCTCCCCCCTTGCTTGTCCAGTGCCTGGGAAATCTTTGGGGATTTGACAACATCTTAAAGATAAAACTTATTCTTTAAGCTTAAAGCTAGCAAAAGAAGCTACTAAAAGAAAGTTTCTCTCTACATTTTCCAATCTGTCAGTCCACTGACTCAAGGGGTTGGACAAATCTGCTTCCTCTATTAAATTTAGAATGTGAAACTTGCCAAGCATTTTGAGAAGGGATGTGCTGTGGGGGAAGGCAGGAGACATCTAGGGTGAGAACATTTTTTTTTCTTAACCTGGATGGTGAGTACAGCAATGTTTTGCTTTGTAATAATTCATTGATCTCATGCATTTATATTCTGTGCACTTTCCCATATATGTGCACATTTTTATGAAACATTATTTAAAACACTGAACATAGCTGGGTTTTCAGGGTTGTTCTGAGCTTTTGTTACGGGCAACCACTTACAGACAGCTGCCATACTCTGAATGCTTATGTCCCCCCAAAATTTGGATGTTGAATCCTAATCCTCACTGTGATGGTAGTTGGAGGTAAGGCCCTTTGGGGAGTGATTAAATCACAAAGGTAGAGCCCTCATTTATGGGATTAGTGCCCTAATAAAAGACACCCCAGAGAGCTCCCTTGTCCCCTCTCCCATATGAGGACACAACTGGAAGACAGCCATCTGTGAACTAGGTTGTGGGCCCTCACCAGACACCACATCTTCTGGCACCTTAATCTTAGACTTCCAGGCTACAGAACTGTGAGAAAAAAATTTCTGCTGTTTATACAGACACCCAGTCTACAGTATCCTGTTATAGCATCCTGAACCAAGACAACAGCCAAGCTCTTTTTAAATCTACTTCCAGGGCACCTGGGTGGCTCAGCTGGTGGAGCATCCAGCTTTGGCTCCGGTCATGATGTCATGGTTCATGAGTTCGAGACCCATGTCAGGCTCTGTGCTGACAGCTCAGAGCCTAGAGCCTGCTTCAGATTCTTATTTCCCCCTTTAAGATCTATATCTACCAGAGTAGGAGTTATAAGAAAGTACGCTGGCAATGCTGAAAGATACCACTAAAGATACCTTTTTGGCTTACCTAACAATCCAGTGTGGGTATTCCTGGTCAGTGGAAGACCTTCTACACAGCAATTCAGGGATCAGGCCTCAGACCACACAGCAGATTTGACAAGGTCTCAGTCAGTTCGACAGGAGGATCCAGAGCAACAAGTACCCATTAGAAGTGTCTAATGCTGGGTAGAAACGGTTGTGCTCATCAGCTGGGGAATGCCCTGGAGGAGCACAGCGTTGGCTCTGAAGCTAACTGTAATCCTTGCAGCTAAAGGGCAGTTATTGCTTGAAGGTATGAGCGATACACTTCCATGACTGTCACACTCTACAATGGAAAGGGAGACCTATATATACATGTATACACATTTGGTGACCAGTAAGCCTCTGTCACAGTAGTGGAGGCCAACTTGAATTGGACTCCAGGACCACGTTGGCCTAACTCCCCTCATGTGTCGAGCTTCCTTCCACTGCTCCTGAGATGTCCCATTGCCTCATTGTCTCTGAGTCATGGTGGAGCCATTTTAGTTTTATTCCCCAGCGCTAATTCTTTTTTCTGATGGAAGTCCCAGTTTTTGTGTGGAGAGTTGAAGCTCCCTAAATCTTGGTCCATGTGGTTTGGTTGGGTCTCCTCATCCCCACCACCCTAGCTCCAGTTAGGCACATGCTGTATGCCTGAGCCAATCAGTCCTATTCTGGCCACAGTAAAGATTTCCGCACTGGGCACGAGACACAACCAGAGATTTCTTCTAGGTGTGCTGGGCTAGAGGAGCATGACTATGAGAAGATGAGGGCTGAAGCTGTGCAGCCATCTTGCCACCATGAGGGGAGAAGGTGAAGAAATTAGGACCATCTTGGGGAGGATGAAGGTGAAGCCAGCATGGTGGGAGGCAGAGTCTAGAGATGGAGAAAAACCAAATCTCCATGAATGTGTCTAAACATCTGCCAATAAACTCCTCTTTTTACTCAAACCTGGTTTCAGTTCCTTCAAAAGTGTCCTAACTAAAATCTAACCATCATGCTCAAAATATACTCAATTTGGAAATATTTTCATTTTATTTACCAAAGACTCTAGATTCAACCATCAAATCAGTCCTAGATGGTTAATAAAAGTCTACCAAGTGCTTTCAAAATAAAACGTGGAATTTTTGCTTTAATTAAATCCATGCGGCAGTCAAGTTCTGCCTCCTAACCACCTCCCTCCCACACTTAGTATATCAGAACTTACACCTACCTATTTACCAGCTGTGGTCTCCCTTGGAAGACATGCTGAGTGTCTGAACTGTTAATTAACTTTGTTCCCCAAATGGACTCTGACTCTTTGAGGGCAGGGCATATTCCTAGAGTCCAGCACAGAGCCTGACAGGAAGTGGTGGTTCAGTCAGTTAGATCTAACAATGCTCAGCTGGCATCCTCAGCCTTGAGGCAGAAAGGCAGACACCCTCCCATGTCCTGTCTGGTTGTGTGTGTGACTCATCAAGCTCTTGCAGAGAGGGTCATCCAGAGCCTCCCTGGAAGTGAGTCAGCAACATAGTAGGCAATCCACGGACCACCAGCCTCCTTGACCAGACTACTTATCCATACTGCCCCCTCTTTTTCTTTCTAGTTCCTTATATCCCCCTCCATTTCTTTTCTTTCTCTTTTCCAATATCGCCCAACTCTGCTCCATGCTTCTGCCACAAACACCTATGGCTGCTCCCATAGGCTGTGTCCTCAGGACTATGCTGGAATAAATGTTGTCTCAGAAGTCAAGACACATGATGTGGGAATTCCAGGGAGGGTACTAAGCCGTGTGAAGACAGGTTTCATAAGTAAGCACCTTTTAATTTGCAAAAGAGAGGCTTAAAAGGAACTTGCATGAAAGTTTGGTAAGTTAATAGCTATCTGCTGCTATGAAACTATTCCAGAAATTAATGGTTTAAAACAACAATATTTACTATCTCTCATTTGGGGGTGGGGTCGTGAATTTGGACAGGTCACAAGGAGACAGTGTGTCTCTTATCCATCATGTCTGGGGCCTCAGCTGGAAAATCCCAAAAACAGTGGCTAGAATCATCTAAACACTTGTCTACTCACATGGCTGGAGGTTGATGCTGGCTGTTGGCAGAGGCCTTAGCTGGGGCAACTGGCTGGAGCACCTGCATAGGACTTCTCCAAGCAACTTGGGCTTCCTTGCAACATGGTAGCTAGGTTGCCAGGACAAATATCCAGAGTGAGAGAGTGAGAGACAGAAAGAAAGAAATGCAAAGCAAAAGCTATATCCTTTTTTTAACCTAGCCCAGATGTCATTCGGCATCATTTCTGCCATACTCCATTAGTCACAACAGTCGCAAGTATCCACCCAGATTCAAGGGAAAAGACACATACTCTCAGTGGTCAGAGTGGCCTGGTCTGAAAAGCATGGAAGGCCAGAAATACTATTGTGACCATTTTGGGAAAATAAGATACGTCACAGGTATTAATATATAGGACTTGTATAACTTTCCTCAAAATGGTGAAACACTCTACTAGAAGCTAACTTTAATTGAGTACTTATTAAATGTCAAGAACTATATTAAGTACTTTACTCATAGTAACCCATTTAATCCTCCCCAAAACCCACTGGGTTGGGTGCTATTTTTAGGTCAAACGCACAGGTGAGAAAAATGAAGCGCAGAGAGATTAAGTGATTTTCCCAAAGTCACAGAGCTAATTATCAGCAGAGCCAGCATTTGAATCCAGGCCATAAAGAAAAACACCTTCAGAGTGACCTTCAACCAGTCAGAGTTGCAGAGACAAGTTGAAGTAGCTAAGGAGTCACTACGTATCTTTCCATATAGGTAATTCCAGACATTTTTTAGGTACTCTACCTCAGATCCCTCATGCTTACCTCTCACTCCAAACACCGTTGAGAGAACCAGCTCTTCAGAGATACCAGCCAGCTTCGTGCAGGGGTCACCTGACAATATCCCACTCAAGCCTGTGCCTCCCAGTTGCTGGGATATGGCTTTTCCATTGGTGCATAGAGTCCTTGCAAGCTCAGCCTGGAAGTACAGGAGAGTTAATGCCCATAGCCCAACCTTTGACTCATGGTGGGGAGGCAAAATGGATATAGGTATTTTTTCTCCCTCTAGCTAGTCCCAGAGATGCAGCTCATGTGACTTCTCAGGTAATGGCAGGGGCAACCAGTCACCTTTACTGCATTCTTGAGCTTTGCCTCTTTCTCCTCCCTGCTTCTCAGTCTCCTGTTCTTCACTTCTGCACCTTGGACTCTCACTACCTAAACAAAGTCCTCATGCAGACTTGCTCTTTGGGGAATTCAAAAAACAGTAACTTTAGGAATTGCAAATTCCCAAGAGGTGTTACAGGCTAAAGTTGGATACCAAATTCTAGACTACTGGAAATTAACATTACTTTGGAGGTAATTTAAACCAAGGATGGGAAAGGGCCATCAAACAATGGTGTGCTGGAGCTTATGAGAACCAATAATGCACACTTCTGTCCAACAATGTGTTTGGGGACTTTTTAACGGAAGCTGGGAATCAGCCACAGTGGGAGTATTTACATCACAGAAATGGGCGAACATGGTAGACTAGGATTTTTCTGCACAGAGATCCAGTTGTCAAACGCTTACCAGCACAACACTGCTGTCAATTCACCCGCAACTCTGATTAATAATGGCTACCTAGAGCAGTGCATTGGGAGGAATTCCAAGTCTATTACCAATATCTATTTGCCATCTCTACTCCAAACTGAGGCTCTCACTCTTAAACTGAGGTATAGAAGTCCAGAGACTTGCTTAAGATTACCTAAAAGTGACAGAATCAGCCTAGAACCCAGGCTTTTTTCACTCCATAAGCAAGGTATGTTGTGTAGATAATGGGTCTGTCACGTGGCTTCAGGCACCAGCTCTCACACTTTGGGATTAAAAGTTTGAAATCCACCTCTCATCCTGAGTCAAAGACATTCCTATACTGGGGGTCCTTATTCTTGCTCATGGAGGTATTTCTCCACCTTCTTTGCCATCAGATGGGGAGAGAGGATCACTGACAGGAGCCACAGTGGCTAGGTCATTATCACTCACATGCCAAAGAGAGAGAGAGAGAGAGAGAGAGAGAGAGAGAGAGAGAGAGGAGAGAGGGAGGGAGAGAGAGAAAAGAAAAATAGGGAGACTCCTTTCTTTCATTTAAAAAAATTTTTTATGTTCATTTATTTTTGAGAGAGAGACAGTGAGAACGTGAGCAGGGGAAAGGAAGAGAGAGAGGGAGACACAGAATCTGAAACAGGCTCCAGGCTCTGAGCTGTCAGCACAGAGTCTAACGCAGGGCTCAAACCCATGAGCCATGAGATGATGACCTCAGCTGAAGTTAGACACTTAACTGACTGAGCCACCAAGACTCCTCAGGGAAACTTATTTTCTTAAAAAAAAAAAATTAGCAGTAGCACTGTGTCTCACTTTTTGAACAATGAGCTTGAAATCTGTCTCCTGCTCTAGGGAGATTAGGAACATGAATCATTTACCTTCGACAAAGTACAGAGAGAAAAAAATCACAGCCACCAACTAAATATGAAATTACCCGTACAACGTTAAGTATTTTAAAAGGCACCATAAACATCTCCTGTTTGTTTAGTTGAGTCACCAGAGCCACTTCTCCTTCCCCAGATTCCTGCAGCTGCCGAAAGCCCATGACAGTCAACCGAAGCCTCTTGTCTGGTTGTGAGGGTTGGTGTGGTGCCGCTCTCCTTGCTGTTTGAAGAGATAGGTTGTGCTGGTTGTTGAAAGGAGGGTGGAGCTGGGATTCCTTTCCTTTCTCCTGGGTAAGCCCAGCACAGGTGGTGGCAAGGTGAAGCAAGTAAGGGGCAATGGTGTGAAATTCAAGGACTCTGCACTTGCCCAGTCCTGAGAGTGAGCAAGTGCCTCCGTAAATTACGTGCCATACAGCTGCCCACCCTTACTCCTGTCTGCAGCCCAGCTAGAAGTTTGCTGCAGACCCACTGACAGAATTCCCAGGTCCCCAAGAAGCAAAGCTTCTGAAGCCAGGTCCAGAGTGAGGACAATGGAAACCCATGCTGTGTTACTGAGATCTCAGAGCCACAGAACCTGAACTGAAATCCAGGTTCCCTTTCCCAGTTCTGTGATGTGGGGACATTCATTCCACTTCTCCTCTGTTTCCTCATCTGTAAAACAGGAGGGCAATTACAATGCTTTTCTTGTCATGAGCATTAAAGGGGTTATGGATATAAAAACACTTCGGAAATGGTGAAGCACTACATAAAAGTTGGCTATTACTATTCATTTTACATTAATGACATAAATAATGAATTACAGTATCTAATTAAGTGGTAGGAAAAATTCCCAACATGTGATGATCCCCAGATTTCTTCTCCTCTGTTTGCCTATTAAGCCCTGAATTTCTCACTATCTTCCTCAAAAAGAAATATTATTCCATGTTAGGAGAGAGGCCATGCTAATTTCACATAGAAAGAGGGGCTGGGAAGAGAGAGAGAGAGAGAGAGAGAGAGAGAGAGAGAGAGAGAGAGAGAGAGAGATATCGACCACATGGGAGTACTAGGGGAACCGAGAGAGAAAAGTTTATGAAGTATTGCGATAGATTATGACGAAGCTAAGTGTTTGATGTTTTCTAAGAAACACACATGGAGGATTTTAGTTACGTTCTTCTTTGTTGGATTATGAATGTAACACTGTTCTTTGCCTGGACCACATGGGTCTTTAAACGTATAGGGAAGATGAACATAAGAGCCAAGAGTGATTAGTAAATTCTGCCTCCCAGCTCGGGATGTCCAAGGTCAAATCTATAACAAAATGAGATGAATTACCCAGAACCAAGTGACAGGCACTGGGAGTTTTGCAGAGTGGGAAGGTGGAGCCCATGACTGTGCATGGCTGAGGAGAAATCTCCAATCTCTACCTCCATCCAGGACCTTCCGCTGTCCAAGAGAACTCTCAAGGTCACGTTTAAACAAAATCAGTTTGCACTTTTTGTATAATCAATTTTGTGGCAATGACGGAAAATTCTGAAGGGGAAAAGAAACTCACAATCCTCCTGACCAGTTTTCATTTTTGATCTGTGATTCAGCTCAAAAGGATATTTTTAACCTCTTCTTGTCATTATGAGCAAAAAGTGGAAAGATTTTCTCACAGCTGGATTGAGGACTAAGATCTGGACATTTTCAGACCAAAGGAGTATGTTTGGGGAAAAGGAAAGAAATGGCTGGACATTTCCGCAGTCAACGGTGAGAGGCACTCCTCACCCTGCAAGGCTTCTGTCACTGCTCTCCATGTGTCAAGTAAGGACACAGCCCAGCCTCACTTGGGCATAAACAGTGAGTTACAAAAGCCTGAGCTCCAGAAAGGGAAAGAAGTTATTCCTCAGGACTGAATTTTAATTGTGCTGTCTGAGCTGTTAGACATTAGATCATACTCCAAGAGGCAACAATATTTTGATTAAGCATCTTTATCATTTTGGTAAATTCTTAAGTTCTTTGTCTTCAATGTTATACACAGACCTCAAATTTCCCAATGCTGGGGGCTGCTAAGACTCACACTGGGTACTCTGAATTTATGTTCTTCTTCTGGAATTTGCCCTTCTTTCTGGGGCCTCCCTCCTGGTCCATGGTACCTGGTAAAGTCCGATGCTCCTACCTGTGAAATACCCCCCACATCCAGCTCTACCTTCCCATCCACACAGCCCTGGTTCAGGTCCCTGCCCATCTCACTGGGGCTCTCAGGAGTCCTAAATGACCTCCAAATCAATCTCCGAACGCGTCTTCCTCCGGACACAAGTGCCATTGTGGAGAAGATCACGTGATGCCCATCCCCACCTCGAGTTCCCCAGCTCCTGCTCCTGGTATGAGGGCTGTGCCTGCTCTGGTCCAACTTCCTCCTCTTGCCCCTGTCCTCCCACTAACTGTGCTCCAGGTAGTGTTTCAAACGTGCACTTAAATTCCCACCTTACTACATCTGACTTGCTTTTCCCATCATCTAGGATACTTTCCATGCTCCCCACCCCATGCTGTGGCCTTTATTTCCCTCCTTAACAGACGCCAATCAAAATTCCAATGCCCAGCTTCAAAACTATCTCCTCCATAAACTCCTCTCATTTCGGCTAGAATGAACCTCCCCTTGTAGGATTCCAAAAGCCCTCTGTTAGTATTCTTCACTCATTTACAATTGGTAATTAAGTATGGATAGGACTCTGGAGCTTATAGGATCCTTCCAGATAACTTATTTGATTGTGACATAATGCGACATGTTTTACAAATAGGAAACTGGACAGGGCTGAGGGCTAGGAGTGGGTTGGTGGTAAGAATGTGCCAGAGACTACTACTGATGCATTTCCCTTCCTGTGATGCTACAATGTCTTAGGTGGGAACAGGACCTCTAGGCTAAAAATAAATTTCTCAGACTTCTTGGCAGTCAAGTGCACTCATATGTCTAAATTCTGCCCAATGGGATGTGAATGGGAGTGACGAGTGTAACTTCTGAGTCCTTGAAGTGAGGACTTCCCTTCCCTCATTCCTTTCTTTGCAGGCTGGAACATAGACATAAGAGGAGCCAGAGTGCTGTGATGGGCAAGCTGGAAGCCCCATTTAAGGATGGCAGAGCAATGAGACAGAAGGAGCTGGGTCCCTGATGATTGTAGAGCCACCATGCCAGCCCCAGACTTAGGACTTCTCAGTGAGAGAAATAAATTATCGTATTGTTTAATCTGTGACTATTGTAGCCCATTGTTATAGCAGCTAAAGTGAGTTTAGCTAATACAAATAACTTGCCCAAGCTTATTGGGGAGTTGATGGTAGAGTAAGTGAGACACTAGAACCAGTGCTCTTTCTAGTCGAGGACATTGCACACGTTTTTCACAGATCACTTTTGTGCTGAATGCACACTTTTTCTTTCTCTTCACCCCTTCCATCTTTGCCTCATTGTGAGCACCTTGCTCGTTTGTTACAAGAATTTTTACTGAGTACTTATAATGTACTAGGTACTGTTTCAGGAGTTGAGGGTACCATAGTGAATAAGACAGATTATACCCCATTCTTGGGGAGCTTACCTTTTAGTGGAAGAAGAGAGACTACAAACAAACAAATATACAACATGTCCGGTGGTGGTAAGTGCTATGAAGACAAACTGGGATAGGGTGCTAGTGAGTGAACCAGAGCAAACAGTGGCTGCTGGAGCCAGAGTGATCTAAGAAACCTCTCCAAGAATGATATTTCATCTGAAACCTGAATGATAAGGCAACCACATGAGGATCTCAGCGAAGACCATTCCAGACAGAGCGAAGAGTTAGGAGCAAAGTTCTTGAGGCAGGAGTAAGAGTGGTTTTCTGGAGAAGCTATGAAAAGACAAGAACCTTCAGATACCCTCCCAGTGTCCTGCATGTATCGGGTGTTCAATAAATGTTACTGATGATGAAGTGAACACATTGGACGGGACTCATCTCTCAGCTTGGCATCTAGATCTCTTTCCGGCTGTGCAGTACTCTAGAGCACAATGAGGTCTGGACTTGCCCAGAATGTTCAGGGCAGAGCATGGCCTCTGCTGCCCACTGGGTGACCCTCTGTTTTTCTTTCTTTTTTTTTTTTTTTAATTTTATAATAGTTTATTTTCAATTTGGTTTACATATAACACCCAGTGTTCATCCCAACATGTGCCCCATGTTTTTCTTACGATAGCTGCAATGGCCCGAGATAAAAGTCTCTTTTTTCATTTGGAAAATTTCCAACACATATTAACTCATAGGGATCTGCTGTATCCTATTCAGAAGACTTTGAATTTTACTTCAGCCTCACTATCCTTATTTCTACAAATATGCTATGTAATAAACCATCCCAAAACTCATTGGCTTGCTACAAGTATTGGTTTTCTTGCTTTACTGCTCTGCAGGTCAGCTGTGGCTCTGCTGGGCTTACCTGGGACTGTTGAGGCTTTGATTCAGGTGCATTTCAAATCTGCTACGCTACAGTCAAATCCACACAGACCCAGAGAGATGTCCTGCTGAGACCACATAACTGGTTGGTGTGAGAACCTGTGAAAAAACCAGTTCTCTTCACTTCCAAATGAGCCTTCCAAGTAAGAACAAACTGATAAAACAAACACTGAGGAAAGGCTTCTCATTAATTCTCACTGTCTTGGGATGAGTGGCTAATCAGGACATGCTTCCTTATGGCAGGTAGCAGACATACCACAACATCAGCATATTGAAGGCCTCTGCTCACATCAGGTCTGCTAACATTCCACCAAACAAGTCACATAGCCAAGTCGAATGTCAATGGGGCAGTGATATATCCTGCCCCCACAGTGGGAGGGAGAGGAGCTTGATGTTTTCTCCCCAGGAGTCCAGTCTATGACAGCATATATACAATTTGGCTCTGCTCAGATTTGGAAGTTCAAGCTTTAGCCAGAGATCTCAATCACATGCTTCTCCATGGAGACTTTTCCACTCTCCTAAAGTAAAAAAAAAAAAAGAAGAAGAAGAAGAAGCCTTCACTTGAGGGGTTGGTGGTATGAGCAGCAGATGCGGAATGACCCTTTTCATCAGCTGCTGAGAGGACCTCAGAGCCACACAAAAAAAGAACTTTCCAGATTGAACTATAAAGACCAGTGCCACAATATGCTAAATGAAATAAGACAGAGAAAGACAAATACTGTATGATTTCACTTATATATAGAATCTAAAAAACTTGACCTCAGAAACAGAGGGTCCAGTGGGGATTGCCAAGGAGTGGGAGGTGGGAGAAATGGGGCCAAAATTCCAGCTTTAAGATTAGTAAGTTCTGGTGATTATAGCTAATAATTCTGTATTGTATACTTAAAAGCTGCTAAGAGAATAGATCTTAAATGTTCTCACCACAAGATAAAATGGTAATTATGTGATGGGATGGAGGTGTTGGCTAAGCTATGGTGGTAGTCATTTCATAATATAGAACTGTATCAACTCAACACATAGCACACCTTAAATTTACACACTATTTTATCTCAATTATATCTCAATGGCTGCGGAAAAAAGGGCCATCCCTAAATAGGGCAATTTACAAATTGTGGTACTCAAGAGGTTAGTCAACACCTGCCTGTTAGTGGCAGGACTGTCTTAGTTAATGTTTGCCATAGGATCTGATCTCCATCTCTAAGAATCTGAAGATAAATGTATTGTTACAGCAAAGTAAGTGAGTGAACCGTAGTGAGGGTGAATCACAAGTTCTACAAGGCAGTTTCACTTGTTAATAGGGATGGGGAAGAATGCTCAGTAACTACCAGGAGGGGAATTGATGTGCTCCTCTCTCTTGGTATTAATTTTCTCAGTTTGCTCTTAATTTGAAGGCTCATTTCAGGGTGAGGACACCTAGGCTCTTCCAGGATTTCACACTAACTAGCTCTGTGATTTCACTGAATTCAGGTCTCCTTTCTGGACCTTAGTAGGCTTATATAGCATATAAGTAGGCTTATATATCTCAGTCTGGGGTACCCAAGTCCCAGGTAGTTCCCAGCAACAAATGAATCTCTCCAAGTGTCTCTAGATGGGCTCTCACTCTTGGGCGATTGATCTGGAAGGATTCGGAGTTGGTTCGGAAAAAAAAATGGAGAAGTTCTCATTTACAAGGAAAGAGAAGAAAAAACAAAGGTCGTGCTCTGAGTATCTATCATATGTTAGGCAATGCTAGAGGTTTGATATATGTGACCAGATGTTAGAACAGTACTATTCCACCATGAGTTTCAAGTGATGAGCCCATATGATGGATGGCAAGAGTCCAAAGGGATGGGAGATACTCATGATACTCTGTTTCTGGACCCCTCAACAGATCAGGGATTTAAATTAAAGGGAAAGGGCACCGGAGTGTCTTAGTCAGGTAAGTGTCTGACTGACTCTTGGTTTCAGCTCAGGTCATGATCTCATGGTTCATGAGTTCAAGCCCCACAATGGGCTCCATGCTGACAGTGCATAGCCTGTTTCAGATTCTCAGTTTCCCCCTCTCTCTACCTCTCTCTCAAAAATAAACAAAAAAAAAAGTAAGGAAAAAAGGTGAGAGGATGTTTTAACTGCCTCACCGAATCTCCAGAAGTAGGGATATGGGTGTCACCTTCTAATCCCAGGACGAGGGCTTTAAAATGTTGGAGTCTCAGAGGACTGGGACCTGGCTTACATCCAAGAAATCTTATGTGGACCTGGGTTGAGGATGGTATTCACCCCACTCAGGATGAACACTGACTGAAGGCCCTGGTGGGGCTGCAGGACATGGTTGCCATGTTGGATTTGTCATGTCCACAGGAATGGAGGAGTGAGAAAGTGCTTCCTCACAGCAGAAGTAGCCATGCTAGAGAGTTACCATGACAGCAGAGCACAAAAACCAAGGCCATCAGTAGATAACTTTGTCTCTAAAACTGCGCTGTCTTCTAAAGAGAAGGCACAACAGACAGAGCTGCCTGCTGCACATGGGCTAGGAGGGATCCTCCAGAACATAGATGTACCAGCCTGAGCCAAGGGGACTGCAGGAGATAGGACTCAGCAGGACCTCTCAGAAAAGATCAGAAAGTTACTGCCAGTAAGAGCCAGCTTTGACCATCACCAAGCCCAGAGAGAACTGAGTCACCCAGAAGAGTACATGCTGTCCTCTCTCATAGCTCTCTTCCCTCCCCCCCAGGAAAAGTCCAAACTGCAGTAATGAGTGGATGAGGAGGTAAGCAGGGAGCCAGAGGGAGGAGGGTCAGCTGTGCCCCCTTTCTCCACTGCAGGGGACAGCTTAAAGTACACCTGAGCTAAGGTGAACAGCTTAGAGCATTCTAATTCCTGAACTTGGACTCAGTCTGAGACTTAACATCATTATAGTACTCTATCATTCAAAGGTGAGCACAAAAGTCAAGTGATTTGCTATAATAGGTAGGAGAAGTTACCCCTACTGAATAAAGTATAAGAGATGTAGGAGACAAAAAACAAAGGTTTGTGAGATCAGTAATAATGCTTAGTCCACATTCCAGGTGCATGTGCCTTGGCTCACTCAGTACTCACTTTTAAGACTGAGCTTCCCCGGGGTGTTTAGGAAAAACCTTCCTGGGCATGCTAATGGTATGCTGGGGAACAAATGTCTTCCCTTGAGGAAATGAGCTTGTTCATTTAAACAAAATTAAACTGGCTTCTTTATCACAGGACTTCTCAAAAACTTTAATATGCATTTCGGACCTACAAGAGGTAGACTTCATAGCATTTCCCATGTTCATTTCATCACATGTAGTTTTTACTGCATGTATGGAGATGCTTCAATGAAAGGATTGGAAAATGCTACCCTATAAGACAGAATACGATGTCTATTTGGTTTATGAAAGATGTTTAGGCTGCATCTTTTATTTTCGAAGAGTAGAGATGCATATCCAGGTCACCTTAGGAGATGATGATTTATTAACAGGATAAACATGGAAATAAGGAAGTCATAAAACTGGCACAAAATTTGGAAATTGGAAGGTCAATAGACAATACAATTCTTTGCCAATAATTCCTTACACTAAGAGGAGAAGCAAAAAGAAATGGACAAACTAGACTACACCAAAATTTCAAAGTTCTATGCGTCAAAAGACACAATCAGCAGAACGAAAAGGCAACCCATGGGAGAAAATATTTGCAAATCATATCTGATAAGGGGATAATATCCAAAATATATAAAGAACTCTTATAACTCAACAGCAACAAAAACCAAACGATGCAATTTTTTAAATGGACAAAGGACTTGAAAAGACATTTTTCCAAAGAAGATATGCAAATGTCCAGTACGTACACGAATCAGCATCCTGTCATGATCTAATCAGCCCAGGCCAGCATGGTACTATTATATGGTATAGAAAATAGCTAGAATGTACTATGGCAGAAATGGCTAGTTGCTTGATAAGGGTGCCAAGATAAAGATTATTATTTGCCCAGTGAATTTTCAAAAAACAATGCTGGAACTTACTAGATATCCACATGCAAAAGAATTAAGTCGGATCCATACCTCACACCTTATACAAAAATTAACTCAAAATAATAGATCTAAATGTAAGAGCAGAAATTAAAAATCCCTTAAATGAAAACAAAGGCATAAATATTTGTGACCTTGGATTAGACAATAGTTTCTTGTCTAAAATGTCAAAAGCACAAGAAACAAAAGGAAAAATACATCACTAGGACTTCATCAAAATTAAAAAGTTTTAGGTTTCAAAGGACAACCATCAAGGAAGTATCCACAAAAATGGAATAAAATATTTTCCAAATCATATTATTTGATAATAGACTTGTATCTAGAATATATGAAGAGCACTCACAACTCAACAATGGAAAGACAAATAACCCAATTAAAAAATGGGCAAAGGATGCAAATAGTTATTTCTTCAACTAAGATAAATGATTAATATGCAAAGATATTCAACATCATTAATCACAAGGAAATGCAAATCAAACCCACAATACTACTTGACATCCACTAGCATGGCCAGAATTAAAAGGACAGAGAATAATAAGCATTGGCAAGGACATGGAGGAAATCAGAACCCCCACACTGCTGGTAGAAATGGAAAGTGACACAGCTCCTTTAGAAAACGGTCCAACAATTTCCCAAAAGATTAAGCACAGAGTTACCACATGACCCAGATATTCTGCTCCTAGGTGTACACCCAAGAGAAATGAGAACACGTCCACACGGAAACTTGTACACAAATTTTCATTGCAATATTCATAATACTCCAAAAGTGGAAACAGCCCAAATGTCCATAAATGAATGAATTGTGACATACCCATGCAAAAGAATATTATTGGACAATAAAAAGGAACAAAGTACTGATACATGGTACGACATGGATGAGCTTTGAAACAATCGTACTAAATGGAAGAAGTAGGTACAAAGGACCTCATATTATAGGATTCCACTTACATGAAATGTTCAGAATAGGCCAATCTACAGAGGAGGAAAGGACATTAGTGGTTGCCTGGGGCTGGAGGGGCTAGGAAGGAGGGAGCGAGGAATGGGTAAGGGTCATTAGGGTTTCCTCTCTGTGAGTAATGGAAATATTCTAAAACTGACTGAAGATGGATGCACAACTATGTGAATAGTGTGGAAGGCAAGACTGCCTGAAATTAAAAGCTTCTACAGGAATAAAGGGGGAAATGATATGGGAACGGTGAGCCAGGAACAGACTGTGGACAGTTGAGGAAGTTATACTTTATTCTGCAGGTAAAAAGCCATGAAATACGGGGATGAAAGGAATACTTGGGAAAGACTAATCGGTACGTACACTATGCTGAGTGGTTAAGGGGAGCTAAATTTGCCCAGTGGGAGAAGAGAACACAAATATAATAATGAGCTCAGACATTAACTGTTCCAGCCACACAGCTTAAGTCACAAACTGTCCTCAAATTGACTCGGAAAATCCTCAAAGAGGCCAATAAGAGTGAGACACATTTATTTACACAAATGTGGAGAGAAGGGGGGTTTTCATTAGACAAAAAAATGATCCATCATCTCACCCCATACCCATCATGGCTTCACGGGAGACGAATGGCTTACAGTCTATCCTAGAACATACCTGCCACACAATAGGTTTCTGGCAGACTCTTTACTGGTCTCAGAAGAAATGTATATTGCAGTCAGAAGCTGGCCCACACGGGCTGACAATCTAAAAGTAAAGCTGGATTTTTCTATTGTCACTCTTTTTTTCCAAGAGCTTCAAAACTCATCTTTTACTTGGGCATTCGTTTCTTATAACTTTGCTGGAAAGTGGGTGGAGCTAAAGGGTATCCCCATATCTCAGTTGGTGAAACTGAAGTGTGGTACTTAACCTGATTCTTTGGCATGGCCTAGAAAAAAATCCAGGTCTCCTGAGGCTCTGACTAGGACAATTGCACTATAGTGCCTTCTTAGCCCATAAAAATTCAGTTTTGCCCTCAGTGGTGGATACTCAGGTGCCAGGGGGCTCCAATATGGCTTTCACTCCTTCTCTTTTCTGGATTGAGTCTCCATACTTCCTCTCCACTGCTTATAAATAAATCTTGCCCTCTTCTTTGAGCCCTTATGGAGATTTAAAAGGTCATAATCAAGGGTATTAGATTACTCAGTACATTGAATTTATATGGTTTACTTTGTTTAAGAGAATAGGGGAGCTCCTGTGGTTAGAAGCGCGAGCTCTGACATCAGACCAATCTGACAAGTCAGCTTGGTGACTCTTTATGTCCCAGTTTCCTTATAAAATGGGCATAAAAATGCCACCTATGTTACAGGTTGTTGGGAGGATTAAGTGAGCATGTATGTCAGAGAGCACAGCATTAGACAGAGTGTGTGTTCAATAAACATTAGCTAAGAGATAATATAAAAGAAGTCCCCCAATATTTACATAGCTACGGCAGGTGAGACAAATTTTATATGTCAGAACTAAGACAAACAAGCAGATTTTACCCTGCAAATACAGAACATTATAACTACCAGAGATGTCTAGCGATGGAATCAACCAGCTAGAGAGTGAGCTCATGATCCCTTGAAGTATTTATGCTGAGATCATCAGGACCTCATGATTCTGTAGCAGGGGTTTCAGTCTTAAAGGAGCCAATGGATCAGGTAAATTCCAAGGACCTTTCTGCCAGAAAGCTTCCAAAAGCTTTTCCTCTCTCCTAGTTTAGGCAGTCTGTGAAATATACAGGCAGGAAAAGGGGAGAAATTCAGAAAGTTTCTCTTTGAAGCTCACAAAATGCCAGAAAAGAGAAAACAGGCAAGTGTTCACAAGCTCTGATTAGCCATTCTAGCAGAGGCTGGGCTAGTGCCCAGCAAGTAAGCCCAGGAATAGGGAAGGCAGTTCTGCCAGAGGTTGCAGATGGACAAGGCACAGGCCAGTGGGGCTGTCCCTTCCTCCCTGTGTCTATCAATGCCCATCCAAGGAGCCCCTGACCACTGCTATCCTCTGAAGAGGCAAGAATCCCTTCTGATCAATGAGGGTTCGAGGACCAGAGGCAGAGTCATCTAGTTCCCTTTACCAGCACGATGCCCTGTGAATGGGGAAACCAACCAGCTTCCGACACTTTCAGAACCTTCCCTTCGCACATTCAGTCACCTCTGGGAAGCTGGTTGTCCTAACGGGCTATCCAGGCAGACAAACAGAGGCTATTTAGAAGAAAAAGTGGAGACATGCGACCTACCAGGGTGACTGCATTTGAAATCATTTCAATTCTAATGTCTGTAGGGGGATATCAGTTGTCTTTCTCTGGCTGGTCCCCTTTGTCAACAGGAAAGGATGCTTCAACTATTTCACGTGGTTCTGGTGAGACTTGTCAACCATAGCGCCGTCTTCATCCTTCTGGTCACATGATGGGAGGGGGGATGGCTGGCCAATCCCAGAACTCCATTCTCCTGCCCCCAGTGATGGATCCAAGAGGAGGCACAAGGCCCAGGCTGGACAGTCAGAGCCTTCCATGAATGCTGTGGTAATAGGATTCCCAAGAGAGGAGTATGCTCCTTCTCTGGGAGAATGGACCACTAGGGAAAGGTTGGCCCTGCTAGGGGGCCATCTTCCCTAACCCATGAAGGGAAGAAATTTCCAGAAGGAAAAAGGGCAACAGAGCTGTGTCCATACTGTTTAAACACTTAAATCCAGCTATGACTCCAAGCAGCCCTAAGCTTGGGCTTCTAACTTATATGAACAAGAAAAAATTAACTACATTCCTGTCACCTGCAACCAAAACATGAATTATGAGGGGGCCAAACATTCAGATCGTAATAGTCTTTTTCATAATGCTGTTGAAGGAGAATAGTAGGTTAACCTAGGGCTGCGGAGGCTTTTGCTGAAGGTAAATAGTAAACACAGAAAGCTGTTGTTTTTCTCTCATCATTCCCACTAGGTATCTAGGCTCAGAGTGACTGAAAAAAAAAATCAGATTCTAGCCCATGTTGGGTGCAAACTAGGTCTCTGGCATCATATAACTGAGCTAATTTTGAAGGCATAGGCTCTCCTCAATTCTTAAAATAAAAAGCCCCCACATGCCTTGTCAATCATGTAGCCAATTAAGAGGCCTCGAAGTGACAAGCCACCGGATTGTCAAGGTAGATTAAAGACACAGAAGAAGTTTCTGATGGTTGGGATAATTAGACTGTCATCCTGTTGCATGGTCTGATCTATTTGCCTGGGAGGGGGATGCAGAGGAGCCCGGGGTTATTCTAACAGGTGGTTTAGTGAACAGACTCCCCTAGAACTCTCACCTGCTTGGTCCACAGCAGGAATTGGTAAGCCAGAGCCAGGGGAGGAGTAGGTAGAGGGAGGAAGGAGAAAGACATTCCTGACAACTAAAAATGGACAAGGTGGACTTTAATCAAGCATCCATTTGCAAACCACGGACACCTTCCAAAACTCATTTCCCCAAAAGGATTTCTATGAGACAGAGTTTATTTGGTCAACAATTTAGTTTCTTCCCTTTCCTCAGGGAGCTCTCACGGCCAGATTTGAGCTTTGGAACGCATGTATCACACTTCAGATCGGATTCCTCTCAGCCAGGTCACAGAAATCCCCACGGACATTGAATGCTTACCTTATCCCAAAGGCCAAAAGAGCCCCAATTCAAAGAGATCTTGCAGCTTCCAGAGACCAAATAGGCATGCTGTCCTGAAATTATATCCAATCAGGTCCCTCCCTGCCAATTGCTTTGTGGCAGGGAGTTGCAAAGCTAATGCTGTAAAAACCCCAAATTTATGTGCACATGAGGGCCCCAAGGGCAAATCCACAGGGGTTACTGGAAAGGAAGGAAGGCGAAGAAAATGGCACTTGTCCATATCTTCTCAGTGAGATCAGTGGGTGGTCGGGGGAAATATTTTAATGTGCTGTTTGCAGCAGACGTTAGCTTAAGCTGCCTTCCTTAGAGTGGGGCTAATAAGCAGCAAAGCTTTGCGCGTGCTCTGCTCGGGGAAGGGTTACAGGCTGGGGCCGAGGGGAATTCCTTTGGTCAACTGACCAGGGAGTGAAGGTGCATGTGTGTGTTGGGGGACAGAGAAGAGCAGTTCTTTTTTTGCTCCTCTCCCCAGAGCAGTAAGCCCTCCCTCCTGTATTAGCTATCTGTTGCTGCTATAACAAAACTGCAGAATGTTTTCTCTTACAGTTCTGGAGGCCAGAAGTCCAAAATGGCTTTTCTATGCCGTCCCCAAACGGCCCCTTTCTCCATCTCCAAGGCCAGTACCGTGGCATCTTCTCCCTCTGCTGTCTTCTGCTCCTCTCACATAATTTTCTCTTCGGTGTGTAATCGAATCTCCAGCTCTCTCTTATAAGGCCACTGGTGATTACATTGGGTCCACCTGGCTAATTTCCCCCTCTCAAAGTTCCTGATTCAATCACACCTGCAAAGACCCTCATTCCATAGTATGGAACTTTTCACAGCTTCCAGGAATTAGGACCTGATGTATTTAGGGGTCATTATTCAGCCCACAACACTTTCTAATACAAATAGAAAAATTATATCACACCGAGGGGAAGCAGGCATTTCTCAGAGCCTGGTGGTAGGAGTCCAGATAGATGCATGATAGACAGTCTGGCAATCTCTATCAAAAGTAAAATGTCCTTTCTCTTGCATTTAGCAGTTTCTTCATCAATTCAGCTTCGAAAATGAATATACAAGGATGTTTTTTCCAGCATTGTTTTTAACAGCCTAAATTTGTAAACCACCCAAATGACACTAGCAATGGGCTGGTTGATTTGTAGTATGAAACACTGTGCCGTTGTAACAGAAGGAAGAAAAAGAAATGGATCTATGTGAGCTAGTTTGGAAGATTCTTCAATTAAGGGAATAAAATGAAATATAAGACAGGGCACAGAGTATGTTTCCGTTTGTAAAAATACAAGGGGTGTGTCTGTGTGTCTGTGTATCTAGAATGTTCCTGAGGGAGAAACAGGACAGGTGTTCTCTCTCGAAAGTATCTGGGAGGCTGTAGGTATAAGAAGTAGTTTAAACTTTTTTACCAGGGACTTTTATTACTTTTCCGATTAAAACCAGTTAGTGAAAACAGAGACAGTGAGGACAAATTGTTAGCCTGTTCAAGGCACCTACACTTTTTGGTCTTGTCCCCCCGACTCCCCCACCCCCATCACCGAGGACAAGGTACTGCCTCTCTCTTTCTCACACACCCCACAGCGTTATATTGGCCACTCATATCTCCTTTCTCCCTCGAGGCCCTCAGTGGTGTCTTTTAAAGCCAAATTAACTTCACTGAGTTTCAAATGGGGATGTGGGGGGCAGGTGAAGATGGGGAGGAACATAAGTAATTTTCTCTGGCCAAGGGGAGGTGGGGGTGGGCAGGAAAAGAATCTCAGTCTAGAGTCTAACACTCTGAAGTTCAAATCGCAGTTCTGTATGTGACCTTGAGCAAATCACCGAGCTACTCTGAGCCTGTTTCCTCACCTGAAAGAAAGAAATGACACTGTAAACTCGGGATTATAATGAGAATCAAGATGAAAAATGAGAATATAGGAGATGATGCTTTGGAAACTTTACAGCACTCCCCAAGTTAAGGCCCAACTTGGGGATGGTCCTGACCCCACACTCAGACCTCACTGGTGGGCAGATGACATGGATGTGAGGAGTGTAGCCCCCACGGGATTAACAGTCCAGGATTTGAGAGCTGTGGCTTCTGTGTTACCCAGAATGAGACACATGGCCTCTGCACTTGGGTTTCTAGTCCCTAAAACAGACAATTCATAAAACATGAAGTTAATAGACAAAGCAGTACATGGTTTGATTAACTTTGCAGTACACCAGGAACCTCTTTAAAGTAAAAAAACTAGAATAAGTCTATTCGGAACCCATGGCCCCTTGACTATTGATACTGAATGAGCAATACCGCTCCAACTCAAACACGACCAGTCCTTCTCAGCTCATAGACCAAACCCATTGTAAAATTGCATGCCTAGAATCGGAGGGAAAATAAATACAAAAGATAGTCATGAGCTGTATAAATCAGTCTGGCTAACGGCCCAAGGGACTGGGTAAGTGAATTGGAGATAAAGTCACAGCCACACGGGGGAAACAAGCTCTGTCCCAGGCCTGCGGATAGGTTCAGAGCTTCCCATGCCTGCTGTTACTGGGCTTGAGTCCTCTAAGCACAGGCCTGGGATGCGTGGCTCCCCACATTACATCCTGGACGAGCAGGCAGAGATGTCTACCCAGGCCCCAAAGGACAGCATCTCTTGGAAGCTCCCTGAGCCCATTGTCCATATTCAAATCACCCCACCAAGCTTTTAATTGGATCAACACTATTTACTTTTCTTAGACTAAATTTAAGGTGAAGAATTCACTACTCCTGGAGTTGACATCATAGTGGTTGTCCCACACCCAAGTCCTGGCTTTGACATTTACTAACAAGATAACCTTGAGCAAATTATTAAACTCTCTAGGACTTCATTTCTTCGTCTATGAAATGGGTATAATATCTAGTTTTCTCAAGTCCAAGATGGGACTTTGCAACATTTCTGAAATCATGCCGCGTCTTCTGATTAAAGGGTCTATTTTATTCACTACTGCTTCTTTTATTCCCAAAGATTCTTGTAATATCACTGATACTTTTCCCCAACAGCTTCATTAACATTAGCAATTTTATTCACATACCATATAATTCACCAATTCAAATTGAATAGTTCAATGGTTTTTCGTATATTCACAGAGTTACGCAACTATCATCAAAATCAATGTTATTACTGGCCTGTACTCATTAGCTATCATTTCCCATTCTTTCTATCGCTACAGATTTGCCTATTCAGGATATTTCATATACATGGAGTCATACAATAGGTCTTTTATAACTTTTTACCCTTAGCATGTTTTCAAGGTTCTTCCATGTTCTAGTAGCATGTACCAGTCCTTGATTTCTTTTTTAGTGTCCAATAGCATTCCATTATATGAATATGCTACATTTTATTTATACACTCATCAGTTGGTTATTGACACTTTTTGGTGTTTATATGAATAACACTACCACTTTCATGTATAGCTTTTTGTGGACACATGTTTTCATTTTTTTTGGGTATACAGGTAGAAGTGGCATTGCTGGGTCATATGGTAACTCTATGTTGAGGTTTTTGAGACAATACCAGACTATTCTCCAAAAAGGCTGCACCATTTTATATTTCCACCAGCCATGTATGAAGGTTCCAATTTCTCCATATCTTTGCCGACATTCGTTATTTTCTGTGTTTTTTATTATAGCAACCCAGTGGGTGTGAAGTGGTATCTCACTGTGGTTTTGATTTGAATTTTCCTGATGACTAATAGCAGTAAGCATCTTTGCTTATTGGTCATTTGTATAACTTCCTTGGAGAAATATCTATGCACATTCTTTGCCCATTTTTAAACTGGGTTGTCTTTTTATTATTGAGTTGTTGGAGTTCTTCGTATATTCAAGATACCTGGCCCTTACCAGATATATAATTGTAAAATTTTTCTCACATTCTATGGGTTATCTTTTCACTTTCTTGATTGTGTCCGTTGGTGCAAAAAAAAAAGTTTTTAATTTTGATGGAGACTGATTTATTTTTTTTTCTGAGTGTCCTTGTGTTTTTGGCATCATACCTAAGAACCATTCCCTCACCCATGATTACAACAATTTACTTCTATGTTTTTCCTAAGAGTTTTACAGTTTTGGTTCTTTCATTTAGGTATCTGATTCATTTTGGGTTAATATTTATATATGGTGTGAGGTAAAGCTTTAAATCCATTATTTTGATTTGGATATCTGGTTATTCCAACACCATTTGTTGAAAAGACTATTCTTTTCCCATTGAATTGTCTTGGAACTCTGTTTGAAAATCAATTGACCATACATTTGAGAGTTTATTTTTAGATTCTCAATTCTATTTCATTGATCTATATGTCTATCCTCATGCCACTACCACACTGTCTTGATTACCATAGCTTTGCAGTTAAGTTTTAAAACCAGGAAATGTGAGTCCTTCAGGTTTGTTCTTTTTCAAGATTGTTTTGGCTATTCTAGATTCCTTGTTTTTCCATATGAATTTTAGGATCAGCTTGTTGAAATCTGAAAAAAGGCAGCTGAGATGATGATAGTGATTGTGTTGAATCTGTAGGTCAATATAAGGATGAGTACCACCTTAACAATATTAAGTCTTCCCATCCATGAACATGGGATGTCTTTCAATTTATTTAGGTATTCTTTAATTTCTATCAACAATGTGTTTTTTTTTTTTGTTTTACGAGTATAAATTTTGCACTTCTTTTTGTGAAATTTATTCCTAAGTGTTTATTTTTTTCAATGCTATTGTAAATATAATTAGTTTCTTAATTTCATTTTCAGATTGTTCATTGCTAGTATATAAAAATACAACTGAGTTTTGAATATTGGTATTGTACTCCACAACTTTGCTGAACTTATTCATTGGTTCCAATAGTTTTTTAATGGAGTCCTTAAGATTTTCTGTATACAAGATGATGTCATATGTATCTTCTTCCTTTGCTATCTGGATGTGTTTATTTCTTTTCTTACTTAATTGCCCTCACTAGAACCTCCAGCATGATACTGAATAGAAGTGGCAGGAGTAGACACCTTCCCTTGTTCTTGATCTTAAGGGGAAAGCAATAAGTTTTTCACCATTATTTATGATGTTAGGGGTGGGTCTTTTATGGATGTCCTTTATTGGGTTGAAGAAATTCTCTCCTATGCCTAGTAGTTTGGGGGTCATTTTTTTGTTTTTGTTTTTAGCACTTTTATCATGAAATGGTGTTGGATTTTATCAAATGCTTGTTTCCATAGACATAATGACATAGTTTCATAGAGCTCTCTCCCGTGATTTTTGCTTGAGGATAGGTGTTTGGATGATTTCAATAACTTTAGCACAAGGCCCAAGCAAGGAACACCTAAGTTCTGCCTAGTTGATGACCATCTGAGAGGCGGTGAGAAAACCTTTCTTATGACACCTTTAACTCTGGCTGGTCCTCCACTTGGACTCCACTTAAACCGTCTTCTAGCAGCTTAAATGAAGTATAAGGGCTGATTCCTGTCACTCTGGATGATCAGAGCTTGGAAGATCAAGATCGAGTTTCATGAAATCAGATCAGATTCTTCCTTTTCCCTTTGGAGGAGGAGGTGGGATTAGGAATGGGAAGTGTTCGTTTGTTTTTTTTCCATCTTGACCAATCTCTGATTTTACTCATGGGCATTTGAGCCTGGGTAGAAGACATCCTGTCATCTGTTCTGTAAGTTTTTCATAGGTCTTTCTTTTGTCCATGCACTCAGGCACTAAGCTCTTTAAGGGCAGATACTAAAACCTTAAATTCCCTTTGAACTTTTCACAGAACCAGGTAAACTATCTGTACATAGCACAGACTTGACACACACTAGTAACCTGTGCCTTTTAGCAAAATTTTCAGATGTGAGACTTGACCTGTCTACCACCTAGTGTACGGCGATGCTGAGCAGACAGATCCTCAGACAAGAAACTGAGACACAGAGCCCTGGTGTCACCTGAGTCACTGGTTTCAGCTGTCCTTACATGACTTTATAGCTTCCTATGCGCGACATCACAAGAGGGTTTAAACGAGTGAATTGAATGTGCTGTCGAAAGAGGAGAAACAGTGCCATGCCAACATCCTTTCAAAACTTCATGAGAAAAGCAAGACTGATAAAAGAGACTTTGTCAGTATCCAATGGCACAATGCAGATCAGCCCACACAGTATTGTCCATCACTCTTGAGGCAGTTTGAAAAGAGATGTTGACAAAGATTGGCATGGTGGCATCATTAAATGGCACTGCTACACCTGCCCCATAGGATATGACAAATGCCACCCTGGGCTCAGAGCAGCTGCACTGCCAGGAGTCTTCTCACCAAGTGATGATAACACGACAAAGCTTTTGAGTTAAGGCATCCTATCCTAACTTTCAAACCTTCCCGACGGATTCTGATTTGGGCCATCACAGAAACCAGAACACACTGCTCATTTTATTTTGCCAAAATTAAATCCATGTATATTCTTGGCCAAGTTGTTCGTACATGTTAAATGCCCAATGCACAGTCATTCTGATTCTATTAGTATTACTGTTATGGAGCTTTCAAGGTATCTATCTGTGAATCCTAGTTCCCAAGTGGGGCAGTCCTTTAAGCTTCTTTGATCAAGACCAGAAACAATTTCTTGTTTTTGTTTTAAAGGAATAATCAGGATGGCTGCGAGCCATTTTGCACAAGCTGCGCCCTGTGCATACAGGTGATATGAATTACTCACCAGAGTTAACGGGGAGGTATGTAGCTCAGGGACTGAGCAAGACAGGTGTTAATCAATATTCATTTCTGAAAAGCCAAGGTGCCCATAACACATCAGGTGCTGTCCTGGATGCTGAGAGTACAAACGTGCATCGGCCAGTCTCTGCCTTTAAGGAGGTCACAGAGGAAGTGGAGAAGTCAGGATACAAACACACTTCTGTGGTGGAGTGACACGAACCGCTCTCATGGAGGGCCTGGCCGCAGGAGGGCTTCCCAAACGAGGTGACCTTGCATTACCTCTGGAGAGATGAACAGTTCATCAGGTAGACAAGGAGAGAAACTCTGAGAATCGGTTCTTTATCTGTAATTTGAAAATAAAAAGAACAACTTTTTCACAGGCAACAAACAGGACAGTCTAATGGCCGAGGGTGTGGAGTCTGAACAGGCCTGGGGTTGACTCTTGCTCTGCCACCAAGGTTTTGAGAAAATAACAACCATAGCCATGACAATAACAAGAGCAACTAACATTTAAGCCAGAGTCTTTTTGTCTGCAGAAAAGGGAAGATAATAATAGACCTACTCAAAAAAGAAAACACATAATGCTTGGCTAGTATAAGCACCCAGTACATGGTAGACGGTCACAGGGCGGCTGGTGAGGATTGAATGAGACATGAGGGGTGAGAATGATTATTGAAACCAAATCTCTGGGGATTATTCCAGACAGAGGGACTATCTCATGTAAAGGCAGGGAAACTAAAGACTCTGATGGTTTCTTTCCTTCTTTTCTTTCTTCCTTTTTTTTTTTTTTTTAACATTTATTTATTTTTGAGAGACAGAGCACAAGCAGGGGAGGGACAGAGAGAGAGGGAGACACAGAATTCAAAGAAGGCTCCAGGCTCTGAGCCATCAGCACAGAGCCCGACGCAGAGCTGGAGCCCACAAGCCATGAGATCATGACCTCAGCCGGAGTCGGACGCTTAACCGTCCGAGCCACCCAGGCACCCCAAGCTGTGATTGCTTCTTAGAGGAAGAGTCCTCGAGTGTGGTCAGGATGAAGAATGCGTAGTAGGAGTGGGTGGTATTTGAATTGAATGATCAGTCTCTCAAAATCCAAAGGCCTTGCTTTAATTAATCGATTATGTGATCAAACATAAAAACCTAGAAAATCATAAGGGACAAAATTACTGTGACCACAATTCTATCTGAGTGGAGATTTTTAAACATTTTTGAATAATGAAATATTCACATAACTATTAATAACATAACATCAACACACAACATATATGAGGTTTAAAGAAAATTTTCAATAACAATATCCATGTATTCCCACGCCTAGATTTAACAGATTGTAACAGATCACTATTGTAATATTGCTTTAGATCTTCATTTTTTTTTGAGAAATAAAATGCGAGTTTTGTTTTGTTTTGTTTTGTATTTTGAGGAGGGGAAGGGCAGAGGGAGAGGGAGAGAGACAATCTTAAGCAGGTTCCATGCCCAGCTCAGGGCTCAACTTGGGACTTCGCACGGGGTTTGATATCAGGATAGACCATGAGATCATGACCTCAGCTGAAACGAAGAGCCAGTCCCTGAACCACCTGAGTCACCCAGGTGCCCCTAAGAAATAAAATGCTATGGGTGCTACTAAAGTGTCACACTCACTCATTTATGCGTATTGCTCCCCTAAATGTTTTCACACTTTTACTGCATGTATGTAACATAAACAACATAGAACATTGTTCTCAGTGTTCTTAGAATTTTACAGATGTCATACCATACTGTATTGTTTTACAACCTGCACGTTTCCCTTGACGTTGTTTTCAAGATAGCCCCATGTTGTTAGACGTAGATGGTTAATTCATTTTAACTGCTCTATAGGATTCCCTTTGAGGTTTATACTTGAGTCTAGCAATGCTGCTTCTAGATTCTCTCTAGAGAAATCTTCAGGCATGTGCAGAAGACAACAGGCCTAAAGAAGTTCACTGCAGCTGGGGCGCCTGAGTGGATCAGCCAGTTAAGCATCTGACTTCAGCTCGGGTCATGATCCCATAGTCTGTGGGTTCAAGCCCCCCATCAGGCTCTGGGCTGACAGCTCAAAACCTGGAGCCTGCTTTGGATTCTGTGTCTCCCTCTCTCTCTCTGCCCCTCCCCGACTCACACTCTGTCTCTCTCCTTCTCTCTCAAAAATAAACATTAAAAAAAATTTTTTTAAAAAAGGAAGTTCACTGCAGAACTGTTCATAACAGCAGAAAAAGTGTGGAGAAACAATTCCAGTCATCTCTTGCTGTGTAACTTAGTGGCTTAAAACAACAGTGGCTTAAAACAACAGATCACTTATTCTGTTCATGACTCTTCCATTTGGGCGGAGGTTGTCAGGAAAAGCTCCTCTTTGCTTTATATGGCATCAGCTGGGGTGGCTGGAAGCTGAGGGGCTGGAATCATCCAAAGATTCCATCGTTTGCTCACATACCTGGGGACTGATATCGTCTGGGACCTCAGCTGAAGCTTCCTGTATGAGGCCTCTCCAAGTGGCTGACTGGCTTCCCCACAACATGGCAGGGGAGTTCCAGGAACGGGCGTCTCAAGAGAGCAAGGTGGACATGCCTGGCATCTTTATGATCCAGCCTCAGAAATCATATACCACCACTTATGCCGCAACTAATCGGTTGAGGCAGTCACAAAGGTCCACAAAGTGTTAAGAGGAGTATCACAGGTACAATTCCAGAGCACACAGGATGGGAAGCACTGCAGCGACCACCTTTGGAAAATACAATCTGTTGCTAAACCTAACTGCCCATGGTACGGGACACAGGAATACACACAAAAACCTAGTTTATTTGCTATCGTTTTAATTTTTTTTAAAGTTTATTTATTTTTGAGAGAGAGACACACAGAGCACAAATGGGGAAGGGCAGAGAGAGGGAGACACAGAACTCGAAGCAGGCTCCAGGCTCTGAGCTGTCAGCACAGAGCCCGACGCGAGGCTTGAACCCATGAACCACCCAGGCGTCCCTATTTGCTATTGCTTTAAAAGCTATAAAAGGGCGGGTATCTTTTTGCAAGACATCAACATAACTCCACATAGAATAAAAATAATAAAGTGTTTGGGGGGGGGTGCATATAGACTTTGCATTTGTCTCTATGTAGGATAAAAAGACATCACTGCCAGGGTGCCTGGGTGGCTCAGTCGGTTGAGCATCTGACTTCGGCTCAGGTCATGATCTCACACACAGTTTGTGAGTTCGAGCCCTGTGTCGGGCTCTGTGCTGACAGCTCAGAGCCCGGAGCCTGCTTTGGATTCTGTGCCTCCCTCTATCTCTTGCCCCTCCCCCTCTCATGCGTGCTCTCTCTCAAATATAAATAAACATTAAAAAATTTTTTAAAAAGGTATTACTGCCAGACACAGGGAACATCTTCCTCCCACAGAGAACTCTTAGGAACAGGCACAAGGGAGAACGCACTTTTAAGGTGGTTTTCTTCTTTTCCCTCATGAATGCTGTGAACAAAACCGCCTGGTTCTAAAATCTGACTTCCACAGAACAGTGGCAAAAACTGTATTTCCCTGAAGGCACATCTTTGTTCTCTCTGGCTCCAGAAAACCCCTCACCGAGGCTCTGAATGTCTTACGCAGCAGCACAGTGGTGAAAGAGGCACTGGAGGTAGGTAGCTGGGGTGTGAATCCTGACTCTGCCGGCTGCTCTGTGTGGCCCTGGGCAAGAAGCTTAACTTCTCTGTGCCTCAGCTTCCTTCCATGGACAGTGAGATGAATAATGCCACTTACAATGTTTTTGCAAACACTCACCGTGTTGATGCAGTTATTCTGCTTAGGATTTGACAATTGCTTTAAAAGTATTAGCTGTTACAGGTGCCTTGGTAGGCTCTGTCAGTTGAGTCTCTGATCATGACCTGAGCAGAAGTCCGATGCTTAACTGACTGAGCCACACAGGTGCCCCCTCTGACTCTTGATTTTGGCTCTGGGTGGTGATCCCAGGGTCGTGGGATAGAGCCCTACGGTGAGCTCCATGCTGAGCATGGAATCTGCTTGGGATTCTCTCTCTCTCTCTCTCTCTCTCTCTCTCTCAGGAAAAAAAAAAAAGTATTAGCTTTTAGTTGTCACAAGGGAGAGCAGTTCAGAAAGCTGGAAGTAACTGGCACCAAATCCAGATTTAACCCTGGTCACCACCCCCAACCCCAAGAGACCCCCCCCCCCAGAACCCTCCCAGCAGGCCAGATCATTAACCTTGGGCTGTCACTGCAAAGTTCTCTGTCTCCATTCCTTCACGTGTAGCCTCCATTCCTCCTGCAGGGGGCGTGGTGGCTAAGGGAGAGGATATGGCATTAGGTAGGAGTTTTCTTCCCAAATCCCCAGGTTTCCCCGATCCGATCGCTAAGGATCTCCTCGTCGCCCGAAGGCTGGAGGTGGGGAAGCAAAAGAGCAAATTACTTAATGACTTTTGGCTTCGTATTCCTTAGCTATGCCTTATTGAACGCCCACAGGGAGGGGGATTCGGCGCAAAGGCTGACCCAGGATGAGCCTCTATGACTACGAGTTTAGAGTGGGGCTGGGTGCGAGCGGGCATATCCTCCTCTTCCGAGGCCCCAGGCAGAGCGCAGGGAAACTCCCATGTCTGGGGCGGAGCCATTCTGCGACTCACGGACCCTGGGACCCAGCGAGACTCGAACCCGTGACCCCGCTTACAAGACCAGAGCCCTGGAACCATGAGCTCCGGAGCTGGCAACTAGACCCCGGCCACATCCTCCTGCAGATGTGTCCCGTTGGGAGCGGGACTATGCCTGGCCAAGCTGTCATGCGAGCGCAGGGAGGGGGCACTGCCCCTGCTCCGTGCACTCTGTACCTGGTGGCGCGAACAACTCCGCAACGGGAGGCCATGAATGAAGGCCGCGACCCGGGGTAGTGCGGGAAGAGACGCCTTCGCCCGCTGCCCTCCCTCCCTGCAGGGCTCGGCCTATCCCCAAGAGCAACCCCCAGAATCCTCCCCGCTGGCCACATAATTAACCTTGAACTCTCACCGCAAAGTTCTCCATTCTTTCACGTGCTAATGTTGCCAGGGTCAAGTCAGGTGGCGGAGCGGCGGCGCTTTGATGTTGGACGGCCACACGGTGGCGCTGCCGCACCGCCCGCTCTCAGAGGCGAAGGCTGAGTGGCGCCCGGAGTCACGGAGGCTGTCTCCTGCTCCTCCCCGGGGAGGGGGGGGGGCAGTGCGGGAACCAGGGCGTGTGCGAGGTGCGGAGGCACGGGGAGGGTCATTCCACAACCTCCCTTCGCACGCCCCAAACACGTGCTTTCTGGACACATTCACCTACTTTGACCCTGGACCTGAATCCCTTAAAGGTCTTCTTGGCAAAAGTGCCTTTCTTTACAAACAGGGAAAGTGAGGCTCAAAGAAATAGGAGTCTCAGCTTTAGTGTCCCCTGAGAAGCCCAGGCAAAACCACTCTCCTGTCCTAAAGAGAAAGGGGGTATGACTAAGGGCAAAGGAAGGATCCACATGAGCTTTATTCCTAGTCTTGTTAACAGTGCCACAACCGGGCAGGTCACAGTTAACCTGTTGTACATGTAAGGAAATGAGGCTCAATGTCGGTCAAAGCCACACTGTTCAGAAGTGGTATTCATTCCCATGCCTGTTACTGTCTAGTCTGTGAACTTCCTGCCACAGAGCCCTGCCTCCCATATTGGTGGCTTTCAAACCCCTTTTTGGTTTTTGACAGTGACCTGCACCTAACTGCAAACACTTATCTTTAGTGTGACAGACACACTGTTTTCTTTTCTTTGAAATTCTACACTATCTCTTTCCTACTTTTCTTTCAATGCTGGGTATGACCTGCTAAAATGTCACTACTCGCTAGTGGATTCTTAAAGTTGGAAAGTCACTGTCAGAGTTGCCGGCTGGGCTCTCCCAGCTGTAAAAATCAACGGAAAACTGTCTATGTATGAGGCCAAAGTCAAGACCAAGTAAAGTTCCCGGGACACCATGCTTCTCCACAAATCACCTGGAGGTTGTCAAAGGACAACCAGCATTAAAGGACAGGTCTCCACAGTCTAGGGTGGGACCCGAGCCCTGCATTTCTAACAAGTTCCCAGGTAATGCTGACCAGCCGTCACTACCTTGCCATCAGTATGTTGCAATGAAAGGAATTCTGAGACCCGATTCTGTTGTACCTACATTTATTAATACGTAGCCCAAAAACTAGATTCAGCCTGTTGCAAAGTCCCAATTCTCTGTCCTTTTAACGAGAAGCTTAAGGAAGGGTGCTGTGGCAGAGTAGTAAGAATCCACTGTCCCCTTCTTTCATGGTGGTGGAATTGAAGGTAGGCGGATGCTGTTGAGCCAGAGACCTCACTTCCTAGTCGTCCATCCTGGGTGGATCTGTAAGGAGGTCTAAGCCAGTGGGAAGGGAGGAGAATGGGATCTATGTGATGCCCAGGCAGATCTCCTAGAAGATAGAGCCCAGCATACCCAACTTAGAAGGCAACTTAAAACTTCTACTCCAAGGTGAGAGGTGAGCTGTGTAAACCCGAGCTTCCTTCTTCTCTCTTCCGATGGGTAGGAAGGTGGAGAACCCACCACTGAGCTCTGACCCTGCAAGGCAATGCCCTACAGGATGATGGAGCACCAAGATGGGAGCAGCCTGGATCTCTAAATCACTGCCTGGAGCAGAGCTGCCCCGTCAGCCCGGATCTCTCACCTAGAGATGGGTATCTGAGAGAATAACCACGTTTTCTAAGCCGCTCTATTTTGGGGAGTGGAGAGCTCTCTGTTACAATAACGTACCGTAACTAACTTAGGTTCAACTGAGGCAAATGTAGTAAAATTCTTATGACAGAACCAACGGAGTTTTCCAACCTATTAGGTGACAGGACCCTCTGTGTGTGTGTGCAGGTGGGGAGGGGGAGCAGAGGATGGAGGATAGGACCAAAGTTCTGGACCAAAAGCATTAGGCTGTAGGGCTACTTCCTTGTACAACATGGAGAGATCCCTGTATATCTCCCTAGCTATCCACGTGCTTCAGCACTGATCATTTACCCAACCAAAAATATCTAATCATTCTTAATTAAACTCTCTGGGGAAGATTTAGAAAGCAATATTTGAAACTTGGGAGTCTTCACATATTTACTAATTAGCACTCTTCAATCTTGGTCTCCACTTGAAGTTAACTTGCCCATATATATTCCTCCTATATCCATCCTGAGCTATTTTCAAGTAAACACAGACGGAATCTAACCTCGTATATTCTCATTCAGAGTACTGTTACAGCCCGAGTGGCCATTCGCCTCCCTCCCACCATTTCCTTCGTTGCATTAAAGAAATCTGGCTCAAGCCCCGTTTCAACATCTCCCTCCACCCAATATCTGCAGCAGTCCTCTGGGGAGGACCTACCTTCCTCCTTATCACCCCACCCCCCACGCCTTGCTCCTTCCAACTCTCTGGCTCATCTTTGAGTCTCATGCCCTAGGGTTGCCCTCCTCCTCACATCAACACAGAAGTCACTTTCGGTGAGGATTGGTGCGTGATGGGGCTGGGGTGGGGTTAACGCTGAAATCCAGTGCCTCTAATCCCTTCACGTTTAATACTGGACACCCCATCAGCCACCCTCACTTAAGGGTATTGCTCACTCGTGCACCTCCCCTGGCTGCCTTCTCCCTGCACCTAGCTGCCACTTCCCCTGGGTCCCTTATTCAGAAAAAAATAAACAAAGGCTCTCAGTTTGTTAAAATATTGGTTTATCCTTTCGTATCACCTGTGCCGGGGGGAGTTTTTTTAACACAAATAAACACAGACACAAACAAATAAATCCACAAAATAGATCTCTTCCTGTCTGGCCAGCTCACACACACAAAAACCTTTCCTCTCCCAACAGCACGTAAATCTGATCGAGGTGTTCCCTTGCTTAAATCTCTGCAGTAGCTCTTGCTAGCCGGTGTTCATCACCATTGCTATGGTTACGGAGCCCTTGGTGACCGGGTCCTGCCCCCTCCATTTCAGCCTCATACTTCACTGCTTGCCCACGATGCCTCCTGAGCCTCTCCTGCCCAGCCATTTAGTGTTCTCTGAATGGACACAGCGCAGCGATCCTTCACTTCCTTCCTCTTTTGCGCTCCTTACTACCTATGCCTGCACTGCCTCTCCTTAACTCTGCCCAGTGACTCCTGCCTCACCTCCACTGAGATGCCCTCCTTGACTTCTCAGGCTGAGGGAAGGGTTCCTTTTCTGCGGTAACTGCCTCTGGACTGCCAGTCCTAGCACTTAAAACTCACCTGAGGAATTTTAGTCCTACTGGTCGCTCTCCCCCACTAGATGGACTCCCTCAGGGCAGGAGGACCTCTGGCACAGTGTCCTAAAGACAAGTACATAGGAGGATACCAATGGCCGTTTGTTGAATAACTGATTGAACCTGAGACCCGTTGCTTACCTGGCAAGGGAAAATCTGACTAAAGGACTATCTGCAGGGGCGAGAAAGGGAAAGGAAGCCTCGGGAAGCAGCATGCAGCTGTAGGGCTGTGGAGGAAGATGGGCATTCTGGGTAGCAGGTCCAGGGTCAACCAAGATGTTCCTTGACCCTGAGCCTTTAGTTTTCTTTAGCACCGGTGGGCCAGACCGCTGTTCTCTTCTTTCCCCTTCTGGGGATACAGATCTAGGTGTCTCCTCCCTACTCCCCCTCCAGTATTCAGCACTGAGTGCCGACTATGCATGTCTTCCATGGGATGGGCACTGGAGCTGAGTTTCCCAGAAGGGGGCCTCTAAAATCTTAGGTGACTGGGGGGGGGGTTTGTCCTAAGCAGGGTATTCCGGAGTCTCTTCATGTGTATGTTAGAGACATCAACCCTCCTGGCCCCTCTTTCAAACCCATCCACTGCAAGGAAATTGTGTCCTCTCTCAATGGAAGGGTTGTAGCAGTCAGGATAGGCTAGGGCAAATCATGGCAACAATGTCTATGGAATGGGATTTAAAACCACCACAGTGTATTTTGGTCTCCCATGACGTGCCCACTAGCATTCAGCAGAAAGTCTCAAAGCATTGTAGTTAGTGACAGAACCACCATCTCTGGCCAGTTCTTCAAAGAGAGCCCTTCCCAGGGGATCCCACACTGGTAATGAATGGCCTGGGAGTGACTCACTTCACTTGTCATTACACTGGCCAGAGCTAGTCACATGGCCCTGCCCAACCACGTAGGGGCCAGGAAGTGCATTCCTTCCAGGAGATGGGGAACTAGGATTCCCTATACACTGCACTAAAGACTACCATAGGGGGTGAGGAAAGGACAGTCAAAATCGAGGGCAAAAAGGCAAAATGTAGGCAAATCTGATTGCCTTTGCAACATCTCCAATTTTGGTTAGCCTTGAATAGAGCAAAGCAACCACCACCATGAATCCAGACTTAAAGAGTGGTGAAGGGAGAGGATGCTCGTTGGATCTCCACAGAACATTTGCCCTTCCCCCAATGCCATTCCTCTGTGCCTGCTCACATCCAAGGGTCTGCCATCTCCTAGAAATTATCCCTAGTAAATACAGCCAGTTTTGAGTTTTGAGTTCTCAATTCCCATCCGCCTTTTACTGTGGCATTTAATCACGTTTAACCCAAGACCATACTCTAGACATCGGGTGGGCATTCTCCCATCATCCCGTTTTGATACGGCTTCTTCTCCCTGATGGCAAATTCCTTGATTCAGAGTCAATCTCAATTCTTGTTCTGTATCCTGTCCTTCTCCCACCCATCAAGTGGGGCTAGGCTTTCACTCAATTCACATGTTCTGGGGCCTCATAATATGCCCTACTTTGGGAAGATGAAAAACAACACAAAGATGAAGGCAAAGGGGGGCTTAAGATGAGAAAGACATGATCCCTACCTGCTCAGTCTACCGAGGGGCCCAGTTACTGCTTAAATGGAATCAGATCATCCTTTGACACACAAAACACCATCGCCTATTTCTTTTATGACAATGTTACCATTTCTATTTAAGCGATGGCTTCCTGGAGGGCAATCAGTATTCTGTGCCTCTCTGCTGCTAGGACAGAGGTCTCTGGTCACCTGTAGCTATTGGGTGTCTGCAATGTGGCTAGTGAGATTGAGGAACTGAATTTTTAACTGAATTGAATTATCTTGTAAGTGTAAAAAATATACCAGGTTCAAAGTCTTTGTATGAAAGAGAATGGAAGATACCCCATTAATATTTTCTCTATTGACTGTATTTTCCAATGATAGTATTTCACATCTATGACGTGAAGTCAAATTGTTAACAATATTTTCATCATCTCTTTCTACTTTTTTAAAAGGCGGCTACTAGAAAATTTAAGATTGTGTATGTGGCTTGCAGTGTGTTCCTGCCGAGAAGCACAGCTGTGGAAAAGCCTGGGGAAGAATTGGGGTAATATTATCCACTTTCAAGGTGATGTTTCCAAAGCTGCATATCATAACATTTGATCAAACTTACCTTTGGAGAAGTTCTCACAAGGATGGCATTTGAAGTTTGGGACATTTAAGTTTTTTTTTTCTCTTTATATTCACCTTTCGGTTTTTCTCTCAAACCTGTAACTAAAAACCAAACTAAAAGCATCTCATTTATTCCACAAACTGATCTCCAGATCTTAACTAAATAGCCATTGCTGCTCTGTATTTTACCCAACAAGCAAACACACGCACGCACGCGCACACACACACATACAGACATCTCTACGGGGACCAACATTTTCCCATGTGTAAAGCGACATGCCTGATTGCTGGATTAAGCAATGGAAATTAATTATTACAGTAATTACTCGGCCACTAAATATTTGAATGCCAGGCCTGACATAGTGTCCTGGGAATCACCTTCAGCTTCCTGAATGCATTAGTATCGACAGGGCAGCAATGTATTTCAAGAATACTTCTGCATTTCGCTGGTGTAAGCCAAGTGTCTTTGCTTAGAGCAATAGGGGACAGTACACTGTGCCACGGGAAAAAAGACAGCTGGTTTTTGGTACCCATCTCTGCCAGCCAGGAGAACCTCAAAGGCCTGAAAATGAGAATCTTTAGTCTTCAAGGTGACCATTCAGTAGCTAGTTTGGCAATGGTGGAAACCACAGTGTAGCTAGAGGACAGCTGGGACCCAAGCCACTGTCCACAGAAGAAGAGTCCATTGCTTGGAAATTCTAATGCTGCAGGAAGCCTTGCCAAGATGCCTGGGGGCAGTCCCATTGAATTCCTTCTAATTTGTCTTTTTTGTTTTCTCCATTGTACCCTTGGCACCACCTCCTCCCTGCACCACTATCCCCCCCATCACCTGCCTTCTCCCCTGAGGCCAAATCTATTCAGAATGGAGGAGAGGTTTCCTTTAGTGAACATACCCAGGTCAAGACCAAAGACTTCTGTTTTTAAATTTTATTTATTTATTTTTGAGAGACAGATTGAGAGAGAAAAGCGAGCAAGTGAGCAGGCAAAGTGGGGGGAAGGGGCAGAAAGAAAGAGAGAGAGATTCCCAAGCAGGCTCCCACCATCAACTCAGAGCCCGATGTGGGGCTCAAACTCACAAACCAGGAGATTATGACCTGAGCCGAGTTCAAGAGTTGGATGCTTAACCAACTGCACCACCCAGGCGCCCCAAGACCAAAGACTTCAAAAAGCAGTTCTACTGCATGGGCCCCCTTCATGCATTAAAAGCTGTCCCACCTGTTTGTCACTGTCTCCGTTTCTCCCATGGGGTTCTGCCTTCCTTCAGGGAGCGCGTGATGGTTGACGGAGCTGGCGCTGGTCCTGACTGTGCAGAAGTGTGGATTTACATGATGAAAACCTTTGGCCACTTATTCCTTTTGCATCAGGAGGTAGGGTTTGGACTCAATGGCAACGCGTGTGTCTGCACGACTTCTGACACTTTTTTATTTTTCATAAATCATTCAGTTAAAGGACCATTTTAGGACATCCGGGGTCTCCAGGTACTACTCCCTGACATGATCCTAGTGTTCCTGCTTTAAAACTGTCAGTTCATCTCAGAAAACTCTTAGACCGCATGTCAGGGGGTATTAAAGGCAGTGGCTTCACTAAAATCCAGACAAGAAACTCCAATGTGCTCAATGTCTGAAAGGCTGTCCTAACTCATCTAGAGTTTTCATTCCATAGGTCAAGGCCAGAACTATTTGTTTTTTATTTTTTATAATTTTTTTAGTGTTTATTTATTTTTGAGAGAGAGAGTCAGTGTGTGAGCAGGGGAGGGGCAGAGGGAGAGAGGGACACACAGAATCTGAAGCAGGCTCCAGGCTCTGAGCCATCAGCACAGAGCCCAATGCGGGGCTCGAACTCACGAATTGTGAGATCATGACCTGAGTGGAAGTCGGGCAGTTAACCAACTGAGCCACCCAGGTGCCCCTAGAACTATTTCTATCTCCAAAACAACGAGTTCCTTTGAGCAACTACAAGCCCAAATGCTACAATGTTACCCCAAATGATTCCTGTTCCTCTCTAAAACTACCATCATTTATTAATAAAAGAAATTAATAGCTGTATGCAGCACTTTATTTTCAGGCACTATATTACACCTTAGAATTTTACTTTATGTAACTCTTATATATTAATTTAAAGTTTGTTTGTTTAAAGTAAACTCTACACCCAACACGAGGCATGAACTTACATTCTTGAGACCTAGAGTCGCGTGCGCTACCGACTGAGCCTGTGAGGTGCCCGCAAAGTATACTTACTGGGTCACTATAGTCTTGACAAAACCCCTCCCTCATGGAGTTCCCATTCCATCACCATGGAAAGATTTAAAAAAATTTTTTTAATGTTTTTTCAGTTTTGAGAGAGAGACAGACAGAGCATGAGTGGGGTAGGGGCAGAGAGAGAGAGAGAGAAGGAGAGAGAAGGAGACACAGAATCTGAAGCAGGCTCCAGTCTCTGAGCTGTCAGCAGCTTGAGCCTGACATGGGGCTCGAACTTACAAACTGCAAGATCATGATCTGAACCGAAGTCAGAAGCCCAACAGACTGAGCCCCCCAAGAGCCCCACCATGGAAAGATTTGAGGCAGACGCAGAATAGTGTTCTGTGCCATATCCCCTCCACCCACCTCTGGCTACAGGTGTGGCTGGGATGGACAGCTCCCCACCTCCCATGGCCTCTCATTTGAGGCATGAGGGAAGGACAGGCCTCATCCCATAAAAAGATGTGGCCTGGAAGGGCAGGGAAGTTTGCCTCAAAGGATGGACATGGGAGGTGGCAGAGGGATGTCAGGCCTTTCACCCTTAAGAGAAACACTTTCCATGTAATCCCTTTAGGACACCCAATAGGACTGAGTGCCACTGGCTTAGCAAGGCTTAAGAGCCCCCCTTGATGGCCTTTTCCTCCTTCTCTGGCCCCCACTCACGGCTGCTTCCCTCCTGCTTCCTGGATGATCTCTCAAATAAACTACCTTTCCTCGCATCCTTGTCTCAGGCTCTTCTTTAAGGAAACTCAAACTGGATTATTAAGCCCATTTTACAGATGTGGACATTGAGGCAAATTGCCTTAAACTCTCACAGCCATAAGGAGCAGAGCCAGGACTTACATCAGATTTGTCTGACCCCAAAGCACATGGATTGCACATCTGTCTTCCACCACCAGACACCTTAGTGCTGCTCCATTCCAACCAGAATTTATACTCATGGACCCTTTCGAAGCAGCCCATTCCATCACTGGGCAGTTCGAATGATCAGAAAGCTTTGAAGTGATATTCAGCCCATATCTCCATCCATCCATCCATCCATCCATCCATCCATCCATCCATCCATTCATGTGTTTACTCTTCATCAGCAAGCATATATTCATCAGGGTTGCAGGGCCAGGTACTGTGCTAGGCACTGGGATACAGCTCTAAGGAGGCAGACCTGGTCCGTCTGCTCACAGAGCTTCCTGCCCATGACTGATGAGCACTGTGCCCAGAGTGGTGCTAGCCATGTGTTGTGGGAGCAAGGAGTGAGCACCTCACTCAGTCAGGGCGCTCCCTTGTCTGCACAGCAGCCCTGCAGGTGGTGGCTGCAGATTCATGTCCACTGAGACTTCTGTTGTTCATGTCCATCAGCCCATCTCTGGATGGACCTTGGTAGCAGAATGGGGTCCACACCTCTAGTACAATCACATAAAAACCCAATGCAATGTGCACCCCCGTGATGGGTGAAGAGACCCAGCTCTTGGCTGGTAGTGTGGAAACCATGGCCGAATCTCTGAGCCTGTCCCCAAGTTTAGTGCTTGGAAGACCCCACTGGACGTGTCCTGCTGCTGAGTCATTCACGCGCCACTCTTCAGCATTCCTTCCACCAAAACGGTTGACAGCACAGGCCTAAGATGCCTGAGTAGATCCTACAGAGCCGAAAACAATATTATATTCCATTTTCCCTCGTGTTACATACATGAAGTATTCATTTACATGGCCAATTACTGGGTCTTTGGAGTCTGCCTTATTAAAAAAAATAGGTCGTGACACTGCTAGACTTGTCTGCTTTCTTAGATTTCAGAAGGTCCCAGGGCAAGGCAACACATTGTTTGGCAATTAGGCTGCTGCCGAGGCTGGAATGGCTCAAAAGCAGCCACAGAAGTGACTTATTTTCACATAACCCTCCCTGCAACATGAATGACTGCTCGAAGTTTGATTTCCTTCCCTCTGATCTATTAAGTTTTCCTGTGGATTTTTCCTTTCCTTAACTAACATTTTGAGGAATGGGATTCTGCACACTCAACCCTGGAAGTCTTGGAAAGGCAAAGCTCAGAAGCGTGGGAAATGAAGCTGCGATCTAGAACAACCTGTCCATCCATCCAACCTGCCCTCCTTCCCCTACCCCCAGCCTTTAGTGATGATACCAAATCCACAGGGCTTATCTCTTCCACTGTGACAGGTAAGGGGTAGAAATCAAATGGAATCTCAGGAAGTCCCATCCACCTTTCCCTCTACCTGTACACCCCCTCTCTCCCCTTCCATTTATTAATTTTAAGTACCTATTTTACCTGCCAGGAACTCTGTTAGGGGCTATGCCAAGACCTTGAGGCACTGCAGCAAATAAGAGAATCAGATCTTTTCATGGGGCTTATCATCTAAATGGGAATGGACATTATATGCAGATAATTTTACAAATTACTAGTTAAAATTGTGATTGATGTCCCTAGGGAGAGTTTAAGGTGCTCTGTGAGCCTATAAGCACAAGGTCCTAACCTAGCCCCGAGGAGGTGACATTCAAGCAGGTGAAGAGACACAGTGAGATGTAGATGTTAGCAAAGCAAAGAAGAGAAGGAGACGGAGGGTGAGGGATTTAGGCGGAAGGGTCTGCAGAAGGGCCACTAGGCAGAGGTATTACTTCAAAGTGCCACATGGAGGCCCATGTAGTTATGGCGTCAGAGCAAAGGGGAGGGGTGGTGGGGTGAATGGATTGGAGAAAGAAGCTGTGGCTTCACAGAGTAGGATGTAGGAGAAGATGGGAAGCCACGAGGGAGCATTAAGTATGCGATGATGGAGTCAGCTTTGTGTTCAACAAGGTCACGCCACTAACTGTTGTTTAGGGAGTGAACCCCAGGGATGGGGTGGACTGAGGGGTTGGGGGGCAGGGGACGGATGCAGGGAGAACTGCTAGGAGGCCAGTGCATCGTCCAGGATAGGTGGTCATGGCCGGCACTGAAAGGGGAGTAGTGGAGATGAAGAGAAGTGGAAAGGTCAAGGTGCTTTTTGGAAGGAGTGCACTTGGACTCCTCAGTGCTCCGTGGCAGTCTGCAGGGGTCCCCGGACGGTGCATAGTTTCAGAATCGAGCCAGACCCGCAGCAGCTCTCCGCCTTCCAATCCATGGCTGCATGGGGGTCTATAGGGTCGGAGGGAGATGACTGCGGTTGCTTTACCTTCTTCCCTTCCTCCTTTGCGTGTTTCTCCTGAGACTGGTATGCCAGCCAAGACCCTGTTCTCAAACTGCCTCTATGGGTCAAGTAACTAAGGAGAGTATTTTTTTTGTACCTCTCCCCTCTCTTTGTCTGCACACCTATAGCACTTACCAGCCTACTGGATGTACGGTCAACATTCAAGTGGTGCTTGAGGATTGAGCCATCACTCTATAATAATCTCAAGACAGGTGAGAATCAGATGCATCTCACCTCCACCCTGTGGTTATTCCACATCAGCCTTCAAGCCAGCTGAGAAACTATACAAACTAAGGAACAAGACAGGAGCAGTAAGTTCCCTGCACCCTAGAACAGGAAGTTGGAAAAACTACATCATCATAATTCATGATTGCAAGAATGACACACACAAAAAAGCATCAAAAGGTGAAGTGGCTCAGCTTTGTTAATAATATTATAATTATAATTCTTATAATACGCTCTCTTTTCTTCTTGTCTTGTCATCAGTATTCTGTCTTTTGCTCATGGCAGACATCACTAATGTCTGTACGTAACATTAAACCTATTTGCCATCCCTATTCTTAACTTTTGGATCAAAATAGTCAATCTGGAAAGATTCCAGGTAGGTAAGCCTCCTACTTATCCTAGATAACGGTTGTCAATTCTTCTTTAAAAGATTTCTATGGTTCTTGACACCCACGTCATACTCCACTGCCCATTCTGCCTTCGTTTATCCTGAAAACAGATTTTCTTTTCATATTTACCTAAACTCTCTTCTGCATACACTTCAGAGAATGATTCATGAAATTACGAGGATGCAAGGAACTTGCTGTCCAGATCTACTCAACCTTCCCCAGCTAGTCTGCTGTTTGGGAATCATTGCCCTGGGATACTTCTGAACCCAACAGAAGTGTGCACACACTGTAACAACCACGGCAAATCAAATGAAGGTGGACTTTCAGAGTTTCTCAGTTTACAATAATTAGGCTTCTGTACGTATTAACCATAAGATGGGGCTATTCCATAGTTTCTCAATGAGATTAAAGTATTATGACTACTTGTCCTCACTTCCTCTTGGTAATAGAGATGCAAAGAGAGCCTCTTGCTCCATAGTAAGTAGAGAGAGAGGAGAGTCAGAAGAAAGTGACCCAAGTTCCTGGGTCATGAACTGAATTGAAAGTACAAAGGTGGCTTCCTCCTACCTTACCAAGACCTCATGGAGTTAGACCCTCCTACCCCAACTCCCAGTCACCAGGGTACACTTGTACAATCCCACTTGCCTGGTCTGACCTCATCCAGACACAACTTTGCACAGTGTTGGGCTCCTATGTACACTAGGGGGTGCAAGGAAGCTGTTCTCCAGCTTGGCCCCAAGAAATTCTCATCAGCACAGAGACAAGATGACTACCAGGAGTCACTCTTTCACTTCGGAAAGTGCTGAGAGTGGAAGGGTGTCTTGGAATGGAGTCTAGAAAGGAGAACAACATCCTCATTAATTGCTTTAAGCTGTTTTCTGATTTTTCTTTTCAGAGCAGACCTAGCTCCTGAGAAGTGGGGATGAAGGGAAGGTTATGTAAGGTGGCAGACCTGCTCCTGGGCTGGGCTGGGCTGGCAGCCTTTCAGCTGCCCCGGGGTGAGTCAACACCTGGGAAATGGCATCCAAGGGCGGCTCTTTCAAGCTGGCTGGAACTTTCTAGCATTACGCGAAGGCCACTGTTTGACCCATTCCCAGGCCAGGGAGGCAGGAGCTGATCACGTCCCCGGGTCGAGCCTGTTCCTGGCACTAGACCATGGAAAGAAGCTGAGAGGGCTCTTTCCAAACTTTAGTGCTGGGGTTGGGGAAATGGGGCAGTACTTTCCACCCCAGCTCACTTCACATAATAGTCTTCTGCTCCACTGGCCTACTTTTAGCTTGGAGTGGAAGGAAGCCAGCTCGAGGAAGCGGAGCCATCTTCCCTGCCCTGCTCTCCACGCACTCTTCCAGAACCTTCAACAGAGGCCTTGATCTCGGGAGCTAGAGAACTGCGAATGGTGACCACAGCTTCCCAGTCTATCAAGGGGAAATGAGTTGAGGAAATCAGTACAGGGTTTTTATTGCCAAATATTTCTTTCCCTACGAGGACAACACATTCAAACTGCCGAGCGGAGATTGGAGTTGGTCCAGCCATAAACCAACTTAATGAACACTAATAGAGAACTGCAATTATTGTTGACTTCGAAATGCAAACAAGAACTTTAGACACTGATCCCTATCAGCCGGTCAGGCCCAGCACAGATGCCAGGCTCTGTTTTTGCTGTTGCTTAGCAATGGAAAATGAAGTGTTCCTGTCTCTTATCACTGGAGGTAGAGGTAGGACAATGAGCCTTATTGGACTGAATAGGTATGAAATTAGTTTATCCTTTCGTGCTTCGAGAAGGCAATTGGCAGAAAGAGAGTCGCTTGGACCATGGTTACTTTAGAGGTTGGGAGGTGGCCTTCCTTTCCTGTTATCTCGGTAAATCCTAACCGTCGTGGGTTTTCTCTACAGATAAAGCTTGAACTTTTGCCAGGAGGGTTCATCCAAAACTAGCATTAGAGAAAATAGCCACAAATATAGATCCACAGACCAGAGTGGGAATGAAAGTAAGGGGAACAAAACCTAGGGTGCAAAATTTAAGGGGGTGCCAAAAAATTCAGTAATCAAGATAAATAATCTTTTAATGTAATATTTTGTTTTAAGTCCAAATTAATGCAGAAAGATTCATGGTGAAGAAAATATCAAAAATTTAAAGTAAGGCAAGATCAATATCACTGATTGTTTTTTCCCTTTGGCCTCAGGTCCCAATATGGCATGGCTCAGCACTGGCCTCACAAGTTTCCAACATGGAAGACTCTTAGAGTTGATTTCTTCTTGAGAATCTTTGTGCTGTGGGGTAGAGGCTCTTGTAGCTGGGCAGAGGGATTCTTTTGCTCTGTGGGAAGAGGATCTTCCTGTAAAGGCTGGTCCTTTAGCAAGCCTCTACCAAGACAGTCAGGAGCCAAGGGTCTTGGGGAGAGGGACATACCTATGTTCCCAGAGCAGTGACCCAGGATTCAGGGCTCTACTGCAAGTTGCCAAAGACAACAGGGACAGCTGGAGCTGGCAGTTTACGGTAAAATAGTCCCTTCTTTTGTTTTTAGTATTAATAATAATTTCTATATATTGAGAAACTTTGGGTTGAAACACATAGAATTGCTAATATTCAACTTTGTTTTTAAAACCTCAAACACATATAGTTTATCAAATACATGTGAGAATGGTAAGCTGAATAATGGACCCCAAAGGTTGATTATTTTTGAACCTAATCCTAATCCTTTGAACCTGTGCTTGTTACCTTATATGGCAAAAGGGTCTTTGCAGATGTCATTAAGTAAAGGATTTTGAGATAAGGAGATAATCTTGGGTTATCAGGGGCGCCCGGTCATTGACAAAGATCTTTCCGTAGAAGGAGGCGATGCTGCCATGAGAACAGAGCACAATGTAAAGATGCTATTCTCCTGCTTTGAAGATAAAGGAAGAGGCCACTGGCCAAAGATTAACATTCTCACTCTCTCTCTGCCCCTCTCTCCCTCTCTTAAATAAAAAACAACAAACAAAACAAAACAAAAAACCTTAAAAGGTGGAAGATGTAAGAAATAGATTCTCTCATGGGGCCTCCAGAAGGAACTCAACCTTGCTGACACCTTGACTTTAACATTTATTTATTTTTGAGAGACAGAGCGTGAGCAGGGGAAGGGGAGAGAGAGAGAGAGAGAGAGGGGCAGACGCAGAATCCAAAGCAGGCTCCAGGCTCTGAGCTATCAGCACAGAGCCCGACGCGGGGCTCGAACTCACAGACCGTGAGATCATGACCTGAGCTGAAGTCGGCCACTTAACCGGCTGAGCCACCCAGGTGCCCCTGACTTTAAAGAAGTATAAATGATTCCAGATTTCTGATCTCCAGAGCTGTAAGAGATTAAATTTGTGTTGTTTTAAGCCACCAAGTTTGTGGTAATTTGTTACCACCGCGAGAGGAAACTAACAGACCAGGCATTATGTAAAGTACTCTACATGCATAAAGAAGTACATAAATACCCGCCCTTGGCCTTCTCAAGGACTTGAATATTTAACTTATCTCCTCCTCCCTGTTTTGTATCTTGAATTCCCTTTTCCTCAGTGAACCTTTTCCATTGACATACATACACATTCTGGTATCTATACTTTAAAAATAAAACAAAACAAAAAACCAACAAGATTCACTTCTGATTTTAAAACAAAATCAATGAACTATAAATAAAAAGCAATTTTTGTAACCCAACACAGAACATCTACCAAAAGCCCACAGCAAACATCATATTTAAAGGTTAAGAGTGTCAAAAAAAAAATCACAGCTTTTATTCAATACTGTACTGAAGGTACTAGTGAGTGAAATAAAACAAGAAAAAGAAATACAAGATACGAGGTTTAGAATCAAAGAAACAAAACAGACATTCATTGGAGGTGATATAATTATTTTCATGGAAACTCCCTAAAGTTCTACAAACAAGTAGATTTAATAAGCAGGTTTAAAAAGGTGGAGGGATAAAAGAGCAATATTCAAAAGCAATTGATTTCCTATATATTAACAACGAAGAGAAAATATAATTTTAAGAACATAATTTCCCATTGCAACACAGACAGGTAAGTAGGGGAAGACAGAGAGAGAGAAAGAGAGTCCTAGAAGTAGCCTAACAAAAGGTGTACGTATCTTTAATGGAAAAAATATAGACCTTTATTCAAAGGTGTAAATAAATGGCCAATAAACTCAATGAAATTCCAATCAAGAACCCAATGGGCCTTCTCATGGAACTTGACAAGCTGTTTCTAAAATACACAAAGAAAAGCAAAAGACTAAGAGAAGCCAACACACCGGTAGCGGGACTTACCTAACTAGATGTCAGACTTTAAAGTTATAGTAACTAGGGGTGCCTGGTTAGCTCAGTCGGTTAATCATCCAACTTCAGCTCAGGTCATGATCTCACAGTTCTTGGGTTCAAGCCCCGCATCAGGCTCTGTGCTGACAGCTCAGAGCCTGGAGCCTGCTTCGGATTCTGTGTCTCCCTCTCTCTCTGTCCCTTCCCCGCTCATGCTCTGTCTCTCAAAAAATGAATAAATGTTTAAAAAAATTAAAAGTAAAATAAATTTATAGTAACTAAGGTACTTGTGGTTTACACAGATCATTGACTACATAAGTAGAGAAGAATAAAGATCCCAGAAACAGATGAACCATTAAAAAGAATCATGATTTAAGCCAGCACAGACATTGTAGATCAAAGGGGAAGGAACAGATTAATCAATAAAAGGGAAAAAAGGAAATGTGATATACCATATAAAGAAACAAATTCTCATGCACAAAAACAGAAGGATAAAACATTAAAATTTGTAGAAAATACGGGGGGTTCATTACTTAGGTCTTACAGATCCCCAGTGAGTCAGAGAACAGAACTCAATAGGTTTGTGAACCCAGATGGAGAAAAAAATGATATTTATTTTCACAAATCTCTAGTTAAAATTTAGAGATCCAGTCTTGAACATAAACAACACACCACAGCACTCTCACCAGTACCTGTGATTTGGCCACTAATAAGAATACGGATATTTTCATGGCACATGATACCTGTTGTAGGTATTGCAAAATATTATTTATGTTCATCAGTACTTGGAAATTTACAGCAGCTATTAGATTATCTGCTAAATCTAGTTATTTAATACATTTAAAAGAAACACATTTATTATATGTTATAATTTTTAGTATTTTGATGACTACATTTTGGTATCATTAGTTTTCTTTGTAATCCAATGAGTTTCATTTCATACAGTTAAATTTTTTTAAATGTTTGTTTATGTTTGAGAGAGAGACAGAGTGCAAGCAGGGGAGGGACAGAGAGAGAAGGAGACGCAGAATCTGAAGCAGACTCCAGGCTCTGAGCTATCAACACAGAGCCTCACGCAGGACTCAAACCTACTAACCATGAGATCATGACCTGAGCCAAAGTCGGATGCTTAACTGATGACTGAGCCACCCAGGTGCCCCTCATTTCATACATTTAAACACATGCCAAAGAGTCTATGGCATTAAAAAAATGGTTAAAAGCCCATGCTATAGAAGTATATCTGTATGACCTCAGTCTAAAGATGATTTCTTAAACAAAAATGCAAGCCATCAAAGAAAAGAGTGATAAATTTGACTAGAGTAGAACTATAAAATTTCCCATCTCAGTACACTATAAAGAAACTTAACGATGTTCCACAAACTGGGAGATGTTCGCCTCACCTATTTAGTAAAGGATTGTTGTCCAGAATATCTAAAGTTTCCTACAAATCAATATATAAAAGAGAAACAACTCAATTTTTTTTAATGAACAATAAGAGATTTTTCACAGAAGAGAACACAATGACCGACAAACATCTGAAAAGATGTTCCTTCTCGATAAAGCAGGGAAATCCTAATTTAAAATAAGAAGCTACCATTTCATACCCTCATTGACTCAAGTGAATATGAAAAGTGTTGGCACAGATGTGGAGCCAAGGGCGTGTCTATATGCCGCTAGTGTGAATATAAATTGGTTCAACTTTGGGAACTTTGGGAAAACACTTTGGCATTACCTGTCAAGTGAAAGATGCACATACCGTGTGATCCATTGACTCTGCTCCCACATAAATGTCCTGGAAAAACTTAACACACATGCACCGGGAATCACATTCAACCCAAATTACCACCAGCAGGAAAATGGGTACACACCCGGGGGATTGCAGCCACTCCATCAACACATATGAATCTCAGCAACCTGATGTTGAGCAAAGAAAGCAAATTTCGAGAGAAGGCAGACAGTGTGATTCCATTTATAGGAAGGTCAAACAATAAGCAAAATGGACAATGTATTATTCAGGTGTACATGGAAATGTGTGAGGTTAGGAACGAAGACAAGGCATCATAAATACAGTTTTGGGGAGTGTGTGCCCCTCCCCCCACCGCATGGAGGCAGGGGGCAGGGTCTTTGATCTGTAGGAGGAGCCTGCAGGGGGCGTCAGTGGGGGGTGGGGTGCATGACAGCCTTCCTTATTTTCAATGAGCCAGTTCCTTATTAAAAACAAAAATTCGAACCCTGAAAACCAAACTCAGAAAATGGCACTTCCCTTTAGCACGAAAGCACTCTGAATTAATGGAAAAGTTTGTCCTATTCTTGGATAGGAAAAGTTAATATTATAAAAATGTCACTTGTCCCTTCCTTAGTTTATATATTTAATGCGTTCTCATTAAAAATATCAAAAGCTGGCTCACCACCTTTCCGTTCCCAGCAGCTTTTTCCTTCATTCAACCCAGAGCAGACCCACCCAGTTCTTCTCTCCATCTTCTTACCCACCCTTACCACAGTTATAATTTACTCGTCTAAATCTCCTCTTCCCACTAGCCCGTATCATACTGGGAGGCAGGAATTGCGTGTATTTTGTTTAACCGGTATATCAGCTCATATAATTAACACCTGGCATACTAAGGCTGCTTAATACATATTTGTTCAGTAAACAATTTCTTTCAACCAATCCCCTAAGATTCTGAAAACAAGGGGGGTTTTGTTATCTCTGCAGATGAATAAAGCGAGGCACAGGGAAGTTTGGTAACTTTCCCAGGATCAGCCAACTAGTGACTCTGTCCGGGCAAGGGTACTGCAGAGCAGAAAGGAGGTGCCAACGGGTGCCCACAGATTCCTTCTGGGCGGCCACTTGCATGTGCTGTCATTTGCAAAGCAAAGTGGAAGGCCCTCTGTGGCTCTGAGGTCAGAGGACAGACAGATGGACCCAGCAGGTTGAAAATTCCCCCACCTCCTCTACAGAGGCCTCTGCCCCACTGAGTGTTCCTTGGGCACTTATTGTGAACCCTTGGACAGCGTGAGGTGGAGTTCATCTCATCCACCCCTCAGTGGCCTCGAGTCGGGGTGACCTACTGCTTCTCATGAGCCCGGGGCTGTCCCAGCATCTTGGGAAAGCTGTCAGTCCCATGCAAACTGATTAAAACTAGTTGCTAGGGTTTTCTTTAAGTTTATTTATTTTTGAGAGAGACAGACAAGCGTGAGTGGGGGAGGGACAGGGAGAGAGAGAGAGAGAGAGAGAGAGAGAGAGAATCCCAAGCAGACTCTACACTGCCAGCACAGAGCCCAAGGTGGGGCTCGAACCAACGAAGCCATGAGATCATGACCTGAGCCCAAACCAAGAGTCGGATGCTTAACTGACTGAGCTACCCAGGAGCCCCATACCTAGTTGCTAGTCTCATTTAGCTGGTAAGCAGACCAGCAATAAACAGAGAGAAACCATTCAAATAATCTCAGTTTATAGACGAAGATGCTGGATTCGTTCCCTAGGGCTGCTGCAGGAAATTATCCCAAACTTGTGACATAAAGCAAGGGAAATTTCTTCTCCCACAGTTTGGGAGGCTAGAAGTTGAAATCAAAGGATAGGCAGGGCCCTGCTCTGTCAGAAGTCTCTGGGGGAGAATCCTTCCTTGCCTCCTCCAGGTTCTGGTGGCTGCTGGCGATCCTTGTTCCTTGGCTGATAGCAGTATCCCTCCAATCTCTGCCTCCAGGATGACCTCATCTGCAAAGACCCTCATCTGAGGGTTTGGGTGGCCATGAATTGGGGCGGACCCTGTTCACCTCACTACAGGTACTCAGGTGGGAAAAGTAGCTTTCCAAGGTCAAGGAGCAAGGGTTCCAGCCCGGGTCGGCTCCGCCTCCACTCGCACGCTCTCTATCACCACCCTGTACTGCCTCTCAGTCGTCTCCATTTGTGGAATTGAATCAGAGTTTTATTACCTTCAAATTGCTGGGCACAAGCATCCTAACTGCATTTCAGGATCCAGGGCCCTGGAAATCTCATTTCTGCTGGTCCTGGCCCTCCTGGGAGCAACGTGTTTTCAACACTCCCCCTCCCCAGATCCTTGGGACCGGCCTTGCGAAGGCCCACCCGCTGGTTTGGAGGTGTTTCCAGGCCACTTCCTCTGGTCACTTTCCCCAGTTGAACTTCCTGGGCCTGCCGCCTATCTGAGACCCCCCGAATGTGAACAACCGCGTACTGTCACGGTTTAGCAGGGAAGCTAGAAACATGGCCTCGAGGCTCAGTTACAAAATACTGAAAACAAACACACAAAAATATCCCCCGAGACACCCAACCAACCCCCTCCCACTTCTCCTTTCTGGCCAATTCATTACTCCTTCACGTCTGCTTAAAAACCCAAGTCCTGTTTGCTTTCTGGATTGTTCTGGCCACTTTGCCTGTCAATGTATTTCTTCCTCTAAGTAGAATTCTAAACAACCCAACAGACCTTCCCTCTCTTCTTTTGGGTAACAATTCACCATGTAACAAGTGTCCCCGAGATCTGATATCACCAGGGAAAAAATTTCTCTCTTATTTGAATGGTTTCCTTCTGTTTATTGCTAGGTTGTTGACTGGTGAACCAAAACCAACAGTTAGTTTTAATCAGTTCGCTTACCATTCTCTAAATGAACCATGTCCCAGTGCCCACCACCAGCCTCTGTCTCCTCAGCCTCCATGTAATGTCACCGGGCTCATTACATATTGATCCGTATTTCTATCTGCTCCCCTCAACTAGAAGGTCAGCTTCATGAGCTGTTTTGGTCTGCTTTGTTCACCTTGTGTCCCCAATGTTTAGGGTAGCGGCTGGCATAGAGCAAGTGCTTGGTAAATATTTGCATAAACAAATGATCTCTAAATTTTAATATAAACAATAAAATTCAATATGTAAATTTCTCTCTCTTTATCTAGTCTCCCAAGAAAGGCAAAGAATGAACTTCTTAACTATGGGGGGATGTGGACCTTTCGGAGCCTGATGCAAATGATAAAAATTTCTCTTCAGACAATGTACATGTTTGGAGCATTTGGCATATGACTAAGGGGGCAGGGTGGGACCAGGAGTGTCCCCCAGCCCTCACTCACCTGTCCCCCTGGCTCAGGTATGCCTGCACCATGGTGAATGTTTGTCAAAGGCGTGAATACTGTAGGTTATCCATTCTCAGCTATATACCAAATGTATTCATTTCTGATTTGTAATGAATTGCCACAAATCTGGTGGCTTCAAACACAGAAATTTATTCTCTTGCAATTCTGCAGGGGGAACGTCCGAAATCAGTACCACTGGGCTGAAATCAAGGGCCCAGCCGGATGTGTTCCCTCCAGAGGTCCTGGGAGACTCCATTCCTTGCCTCTTCTAGCTTCTGGGGGCTCTCGGCATTCCTTGGCTTGTGGTCGCATCACCCCAATTCTGCCTCCTTGGTCACAGGGCCTTCTCATCTGTGGTAGTGAGTTCCCCCTCTTTCTCACTCTTATTAGAATATGTGTAACTGCATTTAGGGTTCACTCTGAAAAGGTCGGGTGACAATCTCCCCATCTCGAAATCCTTAATGATCACTTCTGCAACGTCCCCACCCCCTTTTTTTTTAGCCATATAAGGTAACAAGAACAGGCTATGGGGATTATTACCTGATATTCCTTCCTATTATCCATTATGGGGAGCATTATTCAGCCTACTTCCCCAAATAAAGAATGAGGGCATAAAGGAAAACACACACACACACGCACACACACATGCACACGCACAGAGCTATCTGGGGATTTTCACTGTGTTTTGAATCCGAGCGTGACTACATTCCCAGTATTCACGGTATATAAAATAAGGAGGCCAGAGTGTGAAAGACCAACTTCATCCCCATCTGCCCAGCCCACGCTTCCTCCCACCCACCTCCCCCCTGGGCTTTGTTTAAAAGTCACAGGAGGAATTTCAGGTTGCCTAGGGACCAAACATAAATAAGAGGGAGCAGGCAGAGTTGTCTAAGTGGCTCTCTAACCGACTGTGTCCACTCCTGTCAACAGGAGGGTGAGAGCCAGCGTGTCCTAATGCACTGATGCCCGGTTCCACTGCAAGACAGCAGTATTGAGAGGGTTCCCCACCTTCCTGGTGCCCCTAAGGCAGAGCACCGAAAACAATCTACCTGCAATCCACTTTGCAGTCATTTAAAAGGAGAAATAGGATTTGGAGCCATAGCTCTCAGGCAGTACCAGGAGCCTGAGCAAGCCTGATCTGGACTGTGCAGCAAACCTTTCGTGTCAAGGGCGGCTGGAACCCCATCACGTGTTCTCTCATACTGGCATGCTAATTACAGTCGCCAAGAGAGCATCCTCGATCCAGAGAGTCACAAGTCTTTTTCCCCTCTTGGCAAGCTACTGTGGCCTGATATTTGCCTAAAGTCTACCTCCTCCTTTAAATAAATGTATTATGTCATTTTATCCAGTGTTTATGACAACTGTCATATATCCCGAATTCCTCCAAGCAATAAAGTGGATAGCTGTGGGTTCTCTTCTGGCATACGCAAAACAAAGTTTTCCAGAAGGTTCTCTGGCTCGAGGCACTGTGCCCGGCACTGATATTTGACAGACAAGAAACAGACCCTGCCCTCAAGGACCTCATAGGCTGGAGTGGGAAGGCTGGAGTATGGCACATGACTTTTTCAGATGCTTGGAATTCCAGTTACAGCCTTAAAGCTGAGGGCAACAGGCAATGACTACTCTGTATCCTAGAGAGGGGCTGTCCCCACAGGAGTTACTGAAATGAGGCTGAGGCTGTCCTCTAGCTGTCACTCCCGTTGCTCTCCTCCAGCTTATACAAAACCACACCAGAGATTTGAAGGAAGGGTCATGGAAACAATGGGACGTGGTAGAATATTGCTTCCCCAAGATGCCGTGTCCTAATCCCCAAAACCTGTATACCTGTTACTTTACCTGGCAATAAATAAATAAATAAATAAATAAATAAATAAATGCACTTGGTGCTTGGCACAAGTGTTTAAGGTTAGAGACCATGGCGTGTAGAGATTATCCTGGAAATTTGGGGGCAGGAGTGCTGAATCTAATCACCTTATCTGGCTATTGTCCGGGGGGCAGATGTGGCTCTGGAGGACAGGTCAGGGAGATGCAATGTTGCTGGCTTCAAAGACAGATGAGAAGCCGTGTCCATAGCCAAGAAATGTGGAGGCTTCTAGAAGCTGGAAGAGGCAAGGTTCTAGGCTCTCCACTCAAGCTCCAAGAAGGAGAGCGGTTAGCACAGTGAGACCGTGTCGGGCTCCGACCCTTCAGAAACTGTGAGAGAATAACTATGTGTTGTTATAAGCTACTAAGTTTTTGTAACTTATCATATTACAGCTGCATTAGAAATACATGTGGGGCATTTGTAAGAGAAAAGAGCACTTTCTATTTGGGGGGAAACCCCCAACTGGGGTCCCCAAGAGCTCCCAGAGACTATGGGGGGGGGGGTTGTGAAGGGAGCAGAGCCCTTATCCCTCAGCTAGAGGCACTTGACAAGATGCAGAGACATGAATGCCCATCTCACAGAGGCCACTGGTACAGAAAGATAGTTCCTCAGAGAATGTGACGTGTCCCTAGGAGTCCGGATGACACAAGCGTGGAATGGGGTATCTCCCTCCTGGCTGCAGGACACAGAACGCAGGAGGCTGGCCCGAGCTTCTCATAATGAGAGAGAGAAGAGAGAAGGCCGCAGAGGAAGCAGGGCCCAGAGAGCCCCATGGAAGGACCTTCCCAAGGGCTCCTGCCAGGTCAAGGGCCCTCATTCTAAGTATCCTGTGAGTGCCGGGGAGGTGAGCATAAGAAACGCAGGGACTTGCTGGAGTCAGAGAGAGTGTGGACCGACCGCATCCCTGAGCAAGTCTCTAATGCCTTAGTTTGAAGGAGGGCCTGCCATGCACCTCTCAAGAGCGCCAACCCTGTCCCTCAAGTGATCTCCCTGCTTCTCGACTCTGGAGGAACCAGCAGGAGGCAGGGAAGGAGTAGCAGAACAACCTGGAAGGGTGATCCCAGCCCTGTTCCTGTCTCCACTGCATTCTCCAACCACTGGCCTGAGCTGGGAGGGGAGCTCTGTGGAACGGGATGTGAGATTGAAGTTTTGATCTATGCTGGAACGGCCTTTACAGTACCCCCCAAATGAACTGCTCTCCTAGCTGCAAGTGGCTGAAAAGCTGTGGGGCAGGGAGAGGCCACAGAGCATGGTGGATGGCAGTGGGGGGAGAGGGAAAAGTGTCTCCTCTTATGTTCACTGAGCTTGGCCTGTTGGATATTCTGGTATTGCTGCAATGCAACACAGTAGGCATCATAAGAGATGTACCTTGACTTCTGCAGGAGACCAAGCGGAGAGTTACATTGACTTCACTGCTCGCAGTATGTTAAAAAAGAAAAGAAAAGAAAATGCCAGAAAGAGTTATAAAATCTGTGAGATGTTTCAAAAATTGCATCTATCAAACATACAGTACAATACGATTGTGTCTGTCATTATATAATCAGTTTATTATTTGAAAATAACCATGAGTGTATAGCACCTATTGGTCAGTGTGGTTGGTTAATGAGACATGGTTAGAGGCACGTGATGAAACTTCTTCCTTTTCCATGCAATCAGGATATTATCCCATGGATGCTTGTGTGTACACATGCATCTTTTTGAAGACAGCATCAAAAGCCAGAATTTGAGATTGTTCCTGAGGTGGGGCCCAGGTCAAACAAATTTCCTGCCCCCCCAACCCCCACCCCTGCTTTCAGAATTGGCCCTAGAAGGGATAGGGGGTTAAGGAAAATGTCCCCAAACTAAAGACATCTAAACTGGGTCTTGAATAAACAAACAAACAAACAAACAAACAAACAGGGGCTTGAGAGCTCAGATGAGGAAGACAGCTCTGAGACAAAGGTCAGCCCTGCAAAGACACAGAGGCTTAGGTGTTTGAGAGCAGCTGGCATGTTGGCATGTTGGTGGTGCCTTGGAGGGCAGCCAGGGCCAGAATGAAGCAGTGAAGGGCTCTTGATGGTAAAGGGCCTTGACCATTGAGCTAGGGACTTGGACTTATTCTGGGGACCAGAGGAAGTCCAGAGAGGCTTGAAAGCAGGAAAGGGGCAGAATCAGATCTGTTATAGAAGGTGACTCTGAGAGCGAGCTGGAGGATGATGGATGAGAGGGCGAGCTTCACCTCACAGCCTGGAGAAGAACGGCCATTTAAGAAAGGCAGAATCTTTCACTCACATGTGGAATTTAAGATACAAAACAGATGAACATAGGGGGAAAGGAAGCAAAAATAATATTAAAAAAGGGAGGGGGACAAAACAGAAGAGGCTCTTAAATGTAGAGAACAAACTGAGGGTTGCTGAAGGGGTTGTGGTTAGGGTGGCTAAATGGGCAAGGGGCATTAAGGAAGATGCTTGTTAGGATGAGCACTGGGAGTTATACGTAGGGGATGAATCACTGGATTCTACTCCTGAAATCATTACTGCACTATATGCTAACTTGGATGTAAAGAAATTAAAAAAAAAAAAAAAAGGCAGAATCAGTCAGGGCATAATGGCTACATTCTGCTTAGAGATGAAGAAGGGTCGAGTGTGACCTCGAGCTCCCATTTAGAAGCCTGAGAAACACCAGTGATCATGACCTGGACCAAGAATCAGGACGGGGTAGATAATAAGTTTGACTGAAGCTGTTTTAGATGTTTCTATCCAGCATGTTACCTTGCAGAGAATGCCCATTGAAGAAGTCCCATGCCCTAGTCCCTTCTTGTGTCTTGAGATTCTACAGCTTCGGGAGCCGGGAGAGCATCAATCATTTTCTTCTCCACTTAGTCCTGGGGTGGGCAGCGCTGGTGTGGATTGGACATGGCGAGGCGGGAGGAAAGAGAAACAGACTGGAGCTGCTTCTCCTAAAGCATCTCAAATAAACCTAAAATATATTTTCAAAGACACTCAGTTGAATCAGAAGAAGGAAAAATGGCCTCCTGTCCTGACCACGGAGCATCTGGAGGAGGTGGTGCACATGAAGAGAGAGAAGCTGGCACCTGTCTCCCCCGTGGCACATTACATACATCTGTCCATAGCCTGAGCTGTGAGACAAGAGCATGGGAGGGATGGTTACCGGGGCGGTAGAACTTTGGGTGGTTTTAACTTTCTCCTTAATATTTTATATACAATTAGGGGTTGTGCGATGAACATATTTTTCTTTAAAAAAAAAAAAAAGGAAGGGAGGTGGGGAGGCAGCAAGGCTGGGGAACAGCAAGCTTGCTCTTCTATCCATGGGAATCCTGGCAGACAATTGAACAATACCAGAAGCTGGAAGATAAATCACCCATTTGAACCAACAATTATAATTCCAAGAATGCATCGGAGTTAACACTCTCCATCCAACTATAACACAATAATCACATTCCTGACTTGACAAAAGTTGCTTTATTAAAGAAGCTATTTCTATGATTCCAAAGAAAAGGAATCGGAGTAGCTACTAAATTGACATTTACAGTAAAAAGTTTTGGTTTTTTCCTGTTGGAATGCCGGTAATAAAGTACATTTTAACGCTACGTGCATTTTTTACGATCGCAAAAGGAATGGTGGATCTAAATTCACGACAAAAAAAAAAATCTGAAGTCACTGAGCAAATCAGAACAGAACACAGATGATCAAAATAGTTTTGTTTCCAGACCACTTTTGCTCAAACCTGGCTGCACGCTAGAGTCACTGGGGAGCTTTGTAAAAATACTGATGCTGGAGCCACACCCCCAGAGGTTCTGACTGAGCTGATCTGGAGTGGGGCCGGACAGCAGTATTTTTTAAAACACATCCCCAGGCAGTTTTAATGTGCAGCCAGAGTTGAGAACCACCAGACCATTAAAATAAATTGCCACCCAGCACATAATTCATAACTGTCTTTAAAACATGCAATGCCAACCACGCAAGCCGTACTCAGAGTTACTGTGTTCCTATGCTACCCGCTCACCAGATTCTCTCTCTTTTAATTTTTATTGGAGTATACTATCACACAGAAATATGCATTGTCATAAGCATATAGCTCAATGCATCTATTCATGTCATATGACATATCCATGTCGCCAGCACCAAAATCAAGAAACAGAACATTACCCGCATCCTAGAAGCTCTCTTGTTCATTCCAGCTTTTTCCCTTACATGTTGGACATGACCTCTCACTAGGCATTTCAGTTGTAATCATTAGAGATCCCTGTGATGCAAATAAATTTCCTTAATTCATCTATCACATTCTGTCTAATTTGAATTATGAAAACTTGTATAGGAGAAAATAATTATGAACATGTATGTAGCCACGAGAAGTTTACTGCCAGACTGTTTATAATAGAAAGGGTAGAAGACACAGAGAGAGAGGTAGATAAAACATAAGAGACTCTCAAAGACTAAGAACAAACTGAGGGTGACGGGGGTGAGAGAGGGGGGAAGGGGGGTGACGGGCATTAAAGAGGGCAGGTGTTGGGATGAACACTGGGTGTTATATGTAAACCAATTTGAAAATAAACTATTTAAATAAAAATAAATAAATAAAAATAATAGAAAGGTGGGGCAGGGAAAGTACGAGTAAATATCTAATCACAGATTTCAATTAAACAGATTAGCTAACCTCCATGTGAGACTGTCCAGTTTGTACACTACGGCATAAATAAGATAGAATAACGAGAGGCCTAATGGGAAAAAGAATTTGTTTTTCTCAGCAGAACCCTAGAATAGGACTGTTATGGGCTGAGTTGTGTCTCCTGCCCCACCCCCACCCCCCCCCCCCCGCCAAATTCATATGTCAAAGTCCTAACCCCAGAACCTCAGAATGTAATCCTATTTAAAGATAGTGCCTTTAAAGAGGTGATTACATTAAAATGAGGCTGTTATGCTTCAGATGCTGTGTCTCCCTCTCTCTCTGCCCCTCCCCTGCTTGCCCTCTCTCTGTCTCTCTCTCAAATATAAATAAACATTAAAATGAGGCTGTTAGAATGGCCATAACCCAATATCACTAGTGTCCTTATAAGAAGAGACTTGGATACAGATAGGCACAGAGGAAGATCAAGTGAAGACACAGGAGAAGGAGGGCACCTGCAAGTCACAGAAAGAGGCCATAGAAGAAACCGACCCTGCCCACATCTTCATCTTGGACATACATCTAGCCTCCAGAACTAGGAGGAAACTCTCACAGAGCCTCTTGGCCAAGATAGCTGAGCAATGCCCCAGCCATCCATGGCCATCACAGTGGGTAGAATACCTCATGCTCACAACACGAGCCTCTTGCATATGTCTCTTTTTTGTCCCCCATATGGGGGAGTCAGGTTTCTCTACTAAGTACCTGCAGGCATGGCCAGGTAAATAGGGATTCTCACATGAGCTGAGAAATCCACTCTAGCCAGAGTAATATGGATGAGCAGATGCTAAGAATTGCCAATACTTTTAGAAAAACTAACAGAATGAAAGAGAAGCACCAACTCGCTTCCAGAAAAATTGACACCTGAAAAAACAAAAATCATACAATGGAGAACCAAAAAAAGGGAAAGGAAATGCTTTTTTTTTTTTGATAATTTAAAAAATATTTATTTATTCTAGAGAAATAGAGACAGAGACAGAGCATGAGTGGGGAAGGGGCAGAGAGAGAGGGAGACATAGAATCAGAAGCAGGCTCCAGGCTCTAAGCTGTCAGCACAGAGTCCAGCATGGGACTCACACTCGAAACATGAGATCATGACCTGAGCCAAAGTCGAATGCCCAACCAACTGAGCCACCCAGGTGCCCAAGGAAATGCTTTTTAATAAATATAATTAATATCCTCAGAGGCATTTGAGACAGCTGCATAGATAAATAGATGGACAAAATTTCTATGAAAAGCAGTTCTTAGAAACTAAAAGAATTCTTGGAAACTAAAATCTTGATTAACAAAAACAAAAGCCCAGTAGAAGATACAATTTCCACCCATCAGCTTTCCTTTTTTAATTTTTTTCACCTCTCATCTTCCCTAAATGCGAAAGTTTAACAATATCTACAGTTGGCGAAGATGTGGGGAGCCACAAATTCTCAAAAGCTATTGGTAGAAATATATAAGAATGCCATCTCGTGTATCATCTTTGGAGAGGAATTTAACAATTTTTCTAATAATTGAAAATGTTCATATCATTTGACTAAGCAGTTCTTTCTCTGAATATAGATCTTAGAGAAACTGTCACACATGTGCAAGTAGATAAGCACATGTATTCTCTGAAGTGTTCCTTCTCAGAGTAGAAAACTTAGAAACATCTTAAATATCCATCATTAGTGGGACGAGTAAATGCATTGCACATATTCCTGCAGGGATCTGTTACACAGTGGTGAAAATGAAAGAACTGGACATCCGACAACCTCAGTAAGTTTCCCTGAACTTATTGTTGAGTGAAAAAAAAAAACAAAAAACTAGTTACGGAAAGGTAATTCCACAGTGATACTATTTATCTTCAAATGCGAAAACAAAACAGAACAAAAACAAAAACAAAAACCTAGGAAAGATGGAGGGGTGATGGTGGAATATATATATAAACAGATAATATTTATGATAGTAATTGCTCTGTGGAAGATGAAGAAAAGGAGTAGAGAGAAGAGTAAATTTAGAAAGGAGAGGAATAAACTGCAATTTTATCAGCAATATTTTATTAGAAAGGAATCAAAGCAAATATGACAAAATGTTAATTTTATTATTTGAGTGATGGGTGCATGGGTGTTATGTTATCTTCTGCAATTTTCTATGGCTTTCGATATTTTCAAATGAAAAAAATCCCCACAATGATGGACTGATAAATAAAACCCATACAACTGAAGAGTGCATTAAAGAACTGGAATATCGAGGCGAGGAATCTACCCAGCACATGGGGCAAAATTCCAAGCACTGACATGTGAGAGATAGAAAAGTCAATATAAAAGAACAGCACCAGGGGGTGCCTGGCCGGCTTAGTGGCTGGAATGTGTGATTCTTGATCTCGGGGTTGTGAGTTTGAGCCCCACACTGAGTGTAGGGATTACCTGAAAATAAAAAATCTTTAAAAAAAATATAACACAGAACCAGAAGTTCCAACTTCTGTCTTAACAAATATCCAAAAAGAAAATGGATAGAGAAAATAATCAAATAAACTATACCAAAAAAAAAAAGAGAGAGAGAGAGAGAGAGATTCTCAATCTTCATACTAAAAAAGCCCAAAAATTACTGGAAACAACAACAACAACAACAGGAGGGAGAATAGCATGAAGGATTTGGCCCCAGGCATATTGGTAAAATTTCCAGGAATAAAGAAAACAAATGCCAGACACAAACAAACAAAAATCCCAATAGTTTAACTTCAAAGGAAGAACAGAGAGACATCATCAGACTTCTCAAGTACAATAAGTATAAAATGCCACAAGACAGAGTACCATAAAGTTCTATAGAAAAAAAAAAAAGATTTTGAATCTAGAATTCTATACCAGGCAAAAAACTGTTTGAGTGAAAAATAAAAAAAAAACTATTTTAGATGCACAAGGACTCAGGAAGTTTCTCTCCATGAATGCTTTCTGAAAGATTCTCTAGGGGATGTACTCCAACAATAGGAAAAATGAATCCAAGAAAGAGGGAGATAGGTCACAAGCCAATTCAGGTGTGCAAAAAAACTAGTAAAACCAGTAAAGCCCAAAAGAACACCAAAAACATGACTGTGAAGCTTAATGAATTGTTAAGAAAAAAATTCCACCTGTCAAATTCCAAAAGATTTCAACAAAACTTGGGAATGCGGGAATGGAGAAAAAATGGAGGGGGGAAGAAAGACACAATGAAGTATCAAGGTCTAACCTTCTACATGGGGGTAGATATAACAGATACTGATTGACTCTCCACGTTGATGGAAATATATATAGTCATATATGCTGAGTGAAGTGTAAACAAACAAATGCTTGAAGAAAGAATAAAAAGAATATATTTAGCAAACTACCAACGAATTAAAAGGAAAAAAAAAGAAAATAGCCAGTTTATTATAGCTTGACCCCTCCTGTCCTTAATGTGAAAAGCAATTTCAAATCCAGATCAATTCTATGACAGTTACTGCAGTTTGATTTTAAGCACCCACCGGCTGTGTTTATAGTAACTGAAAGAGGAAACCCCTAAGCTAGAACTTCTCAGGGTTGTAAAAATAGAGATTGCTGGGCCCCACCCTCGGAGGTTCTGACTCAGTAAATCTGGGGTGGGGCCCAAGAAGTTTGTATTTCTAAGAAGTTCCGGGATGGTGCTGATTTGTGGTCCGGGGACCACACTTTGAGAAATACTGCCTGGAGTGAAAGAATCAGGCATATTGATGGTCATTGTTTGCGGAGTTTCCTCTTCAGAGTTCTCGAATGGCACATTTCTGGGACACAGTTGCAGGGAGGGCCTGTTCTACCCGTTCCTGATACACAAAAAGAAGTCATTTTTTATTCAGAAGAATGTCTTTCAAGGAAGCCTGTTGCTGATGGAAGGAACCGCTAATTTTTTAGAAAATGAAGAGGAGGGTGGTTGCAGAAGCCAAGTCATCCAAGTAGAAATACTGGTTGAACATGACTTTTACTCTACCTAGGCACAGAACGAAACATTCTCTGACATGCATATATGTATTTCATAAGGCATTTTTACTTATTTTATAGATTTCTTTTTTAAACTATTTATTTATTTATTAATTTATTTATTTATTTATTTATTTATTTGAGAGAGAGAGAGAGAACGAGCAGAGGAAAGGGACAGAAGGGGGAAGAGAGAGAGAGAGAAAGAGAGGGAATCTTGAGCAGGTTCCATACTCAGCGAGAGCCAGATACAGGGCTCAATGTCACCGCTCTGGGATCATGACCTGAGCTGAAATAAAGAGCTGGACGCTCAGGTGCACCAGGGCAGCTCAGCCAGTTAAGCATCTGACTTCAACTCAGGTCATGATCTCATGCTTTGTGAGCTCAAGCCCTGAGTTGGGCTCTGTGCTGACGGCTCAGAGCCTAGAGCCTGCTTTGGACTCTGCGTCTCCCGTGCTCTCTCTGCCCCTCCCCTGCTCACACTCTGTCCCTCAATGCTGAATAAAAGTTAAAAAAAAAAGTCGAATGCTCAGCTGACTGAGCCACCCAGGTGTTTTTAAAGTCTATTTATTTATTTTTCATTTCTTTTGAGAGAGAGAGGGAGAGAGAGCACCTAAGTGGGGAAGAGGCAGAGAGACAGAGGGAGAGAATCCCAAACAGGCTCCATCCACACTGTTGGTGAGAAGGCTGACAGAGGGCTAGATCCCATGAACCCAGAGATCATGATGAGTCAGAATGAAGAGTCAGTCGCTTAGCCATCTGAGGCACCCATGCATCCCCCTCCCAGTAAAGCATTTAAGAAAAAAAATTCTGAGGTTGCCAGGTGTATTGGACAGAATTCTTTGTTTTGATTTAAAAAACAACTAAATTTAAACGGATTTAAGCAACAAACAAACAAACAAACCACATTATTGGTTTCTGTAATTCAAATCCCAAGGGTTAACTAGCTTCAGGCATAACTAAATCCATCAACTGATGCTATTGGAGCGTCATTTCTCTCTATCCCTTTGTTCTGTTTTTCTCTGTGATGGCTTCGCTCTTCTGTAGGTATTTACCACGGGTAGTCCCTGGGAGCTAGAAGTTTACACTTGCCTTTTTAGCCTTTAGTAGGAAGAGAACTCCCCCTTTTAGATCACTGACAAGAATTCCGGGCTTGGCTCCCATTCGCCTGTCTGCAATCAAGTGCCTATTATCATTGAACCAATCAGCGCCCAGAAGGACTACTCTGATTGGCCAGGCCCGTTAAGGGAGGGGTGTGGCCTGCCCCACCCAAGTCAGAATTTATGAGAGTGGGGGAGGGGTGGCTCAACAAAGGAAGATTGTTCCTTGGGGAAGCAAGCCAGGAACCTGAGCAAGGCGATAGGCCAACAGAGATCTGTTTTTATCTGTCAGATTAACGAAATATAAAAAACAAACAAATAAATAAAATTACATGTAATTTCATGATCATTTCCTGAGGGAAAGCCTGTTTTAACCATGAAAGAAAACAAAACAGAAAAGTATCAAAATAAAAAGCTCTCTTTTATCTAAATAAAGGTAGCTTTGTGCAAAACTCAATGTATTTTCTTGTTTTTATAAAATTTTTGCTTACGTAGAAAATTCTCGGAGTGCCTGGATGGCTCAGTCAGTTAAAAGTCCGACTCTTGATCTCATTTCAGGCCATGATCTAATGGTTGGTGGGTTTGGCCCCACATCGGGCTCTGCACTGACAGAGACGAGACTGTTTGGGATTCTCTCTCTCTCTCTCTCTCTCTCTATACCCCCACGCCACCACTGCTCGCTCTCTCAAAAGAAATAAACTTAAAAAAAAATGTTTTACTTTCCATGCTCCTAACTCCTGCTCATCAATAGGCACTGTGCCTAGAGGTCACAAAATTATTTTAATTTCTTTTGAAATCAGAATAAAAATGATTATTATGAAGAATATATAATAATGAAGCCAACCTATATTACATGCATCTTTATACCAATGTAGTCACACAATATAACTATTTTCTTATTTTTTATTTTATTTTACTTTACTTTACTTTACTTTACTTTACTTTATTTTATTTTATTTTATTTTATTTTATTTTATAGGAAAAAGGCCCACGAAGGGAAAGGTACAGTGAGCCCGGAAATTTATAATGCGGGCTATCCTCATCTTTCCTTCTTCAAAGCCAAACATCTGAAGGTAAGTGTCATGTTCTGTCATCTCCCCAAAAAGTCAATTAACTACCCAATGTGTTACTGTCTTTGAGGACTGTCTTAAGCCACTTTAGAATGACTGCTTCCTTGGGGCGCCGCCTAGGTGGCTCAGTCAGTTAAGCATCCAGCATTGGCTCAGGTCACGATCTCAAGGTTCATGGGTTCGAGCCCCGCATTGGGCTCTGTGCTGACAGCATGGAGCATGCTTAGGATCGTCTCTCTCTCCCTCACTCTCTGTCCCTCTCCCATGCATGCTTTCTCTCTCTTGAAAAGAAATAGAGTGCTTCCTTAAAAGCTTAACGGGGGCATTGGGGCAGCTCCTGGGAGGTGATGCAGGTGAGAGAGTCGCTAGGTGTGCGCTGGAAGGGAATTACCTAACACGGCTCTGTTCATAGCATTCATTTCTCGTTCTGATGTACATACAGGCTTCCCCTGCTATAGGAAAGGGGGGCTTTCCTATGAAAACTTTCCTAATGCCGTAGGACACATCTTACTAATGGAAGCACAAAATAAATTGAGATAAAGCACAGATGTTCAAAGACACAGTTCAAAGCTCTGGCGCCTTGATGCTGAGATGCTGAGTGTAGTTCAAGGGGAAGGAGCTTGGCGGCACCTTGCTCGACGCTGGAGGCGTGTGCTGCCTCTCTAACAGCTTGAGAGGCAAAACAAATGCTGAACTATTTTTACTCTTCGCCTTTTTTCATAAAAGCAAATTTCCTCTTTGGATTCCTTTCAGTTAGTGAAAACAGGTACTAATTTAAGTCTTTGTAAAAAGACTTATTTAAGTCTAATTTAAGTCTTTGTAAAAAGATTTTGTAAAAGCAAAGTGACATAACGTGAACTTTTGAAAAGGGGGGTGTACCTGTACCTTATTGGCTGATATTTACCTCTGTGCCAGGTACGGTGCTAATCTCATCTATGCCCTCTTGACTTGGATTACCCGAACACCTGGGGCACGTAAGGTGAGCTAACTCCTAGGGTTACTTAGGAGGGAAGAGAAATTTGAACCCAAACCTTGAACCCAGGCCCACCTGAAGCCAAAGCCATGATCTTAAATGCTATGATACATTCCTTCTAACTGATTTCCAGGTTCTTCCTGAAATGGAAAAGGGGCCAATGGTAGGTGGGGTGGGGTGGGGAGACCCCTCTTCTCACGCCCAGTGCCCTCTGCCTTCTTCCAGACAGATGCATTTGGCAAGGAAGAACAAACTTCTTCATAAAACAATTAGTCATAAAGTCAAAATTTCCTCGGCTCACAGCCTTATTATTTCCCTGCTTTTTTTTCCTTTCACCTATGATTTAATTTTTCTGTCTAGCGACTCTACAGCAAATTCCCATTAGCACCGAAAGCCGTCTACCCACTCAGTTGACCTTGACTCATGTACCATATGTGCCCCACTTTATCCACGCGGCTCCAGGCGCTCACATTTTCCTCAAGGTCTCCTCCGCGGGCCTATGGGACGCCGGCACCAGCACCGGTATCCTGAACTCCCCTTCCATCAGCACCACCACCACCACCACCCCCTTCCCTGCTCTCAACACTCAGCCTGCTATAATTAAACAAACAGGGTTATTTGTGACATCCTGGTTTACACATCAACAAGTTATTTTCTCTGATTTTGCTATGGATGGATTTGCTCTGCTTACATTAAACAAAAACAGCTCACCCGAAAATGCAGAGTAAGCAATGCGGAGGCAACGCGGCCCAGCAGCTGCCTCTTTCCCCGAGAGGCGAGACCCAGCCTTCTCTTTCCCAGACTCCTGGCCCCAGAGGAGCCAAGCCCGGCGACTCTGGAGGACACAGCCCTCAAGGGTCAGAGTTCTGAATGGGAAGCGAGGGCTCCAGAAACACGGAAAGGTTAGATGGGAGCTTAGTTTGGAAGCTTCCAGACTAAACCGCCCAGGGCAGCAGTGGAAGTATGTAGGACCCCCTAAGCAAGTGTGTCGTGAAGGTCTCTGGAAAATCAGTTGCCCTCGGGGCTACGCCTGTGAGGTCCAGGTCAGGGGCCAGGAGCAGGGGGAAGGGACTCAAGTCCACTACCTCTTCTCTGACTAACATGTCCTGCCTGTCCATCTGTCTCAAGCATGCCTGGTCCTACCCACCTTGAGCTGCAACCACGAGGGGCTTCTAAAAAGCAAAGCACTTGATGCCACCTGTCTAAGTAGATGGAGCCTCTTTGTCCTCAAGAGAAGTCCCAGCTCCTTAAAGTGGCTCTGTTTGCCCTTCAAGATCTGGCTCCTGTCTACCAATGCAGCTTGTCCCCCACCCCCCACGCCCCACCCCATTCTCTAGGCCTCAGTATTAGGAAGGTTGGAGTTTGACAACTGTGCCCTTTGCAAAAGCTGCTCCTTCTCCTGGAACATACTCTCTCCAGCCCCCTTTGTTTGATTTCCTTCAAGTCCTCCCTTTGCTGGTCCTCTCCACCCTTGACTAAGCCCTACATCTTTGTGTTCTTGCAATGTTTTTTTTTTTTTTTTTATGTTTACTTTTGAGAGAGAGAGTGGGGGGAGAGGGGCAGAGGCAGAGGGAAAGAGAGGATTCGAAGCCAGCTCCGTGCTGAGAGCAGAGAGCCCGAGGCAGGCTTGAACTCACCAGCCGTGAGATCACAACCCTGAGCCAGTCAGATGCTTAACCGACTGAGCCGCCCAGGCGCCCATCTAACTCTTCGTGTTCTAATTGTCTGTCTACACACCCGCCTCCCATACAGACGGTCAGCTCTGCAAGGGCTGGGACATGTGGACCTTGCTCTCTGTCCAGTTCCAGCCTCGTCCACCCACCTGGCACATGGGAGGCACTCCACGGACATTTGCTGAGGGAAAATGCGTGACTCTCTTTCGTGTCCAGCGTGCCCTTCCAGGTATCTGGCCTGTTGCAAGTATCTGGTTCAAAAGCAGAGGCACCGTTGTCACTCCAAATTAGAAACGATCTGTGTCCATCAACAATAGAATATATAAATAAATTATGGCGTAGTCACACGGCACCAACTGTAAAGAGGGGGTGCTATATCAGACTGCATCCAAAAATGGGGTGCACTGCACGAATCACATGCTGAAAGATGCCGGGCGTGAAGGAGGCTAAACTTTAGTATTGCATTTATATAAAGTACAAAAACAGGTACAACAGATCTGGGCAGCGAGTAGTCAGAAGAGTGCTTCATGTGGGGGGCTGGAAGGGGAGCATCGGGGTGCTGGCATGCTCTGCTTCAAGGCCTGGGTGCCTGCGTGATGTACACAGGCACAGTGTGCGAATGTAAATACAAATCTATATTTACATGATAAATGAATGTATTCTATACATATTATATAGGGATACATATTGAATTACATATACTTATAAATATATGATATATAAATATATGTTAAAAGTATATATATTTTCATATTGTATTTCATATATATACATATATATGCTAGTTTAATAAAAAGTAAACAAGCAAATTAGGGGCCAGTGCAGTGCTGGGGCAGAACTGGGTTCTGCTTCCCTCTGTCCTGCCTGTGGGACCACTTCGGTCCGTCCCTTCTCTCAACAGGCTGCGTCACTGACGGCCAGAGGGTGTAGCCCCCGCTCTCTTGGCCCCAGGCTCATATCCCTCCTGCCAGGATCCCTCCGGCTGGAACCTGCCTCTCTGTCCTGCCTCCAAAGGCCCCAGCTTGGAGGACTGGAGACATGTGGTTGCTGTGAACAGTTGGCCTCCTGAAGACACTAGGGTCCACCCCCACTGGGAGAGTTTGGATCCGCAGCGGGACTCTGGAAATGAGCGTGGAAGATGTGTGGGAGAAAGGAGTTGTTCTGCAGAAAGGGGTGTGAAGCCTTTGGACACTGGAGAGAGTGGGAAGGAGAGGTGAGGAAGGGAGGGCGGGGTGAGGTGAGAAAGGATTAAGAGCAAGTGAGATGGGGGTGTGGCCCGGGTGTCCCACGGTGACATCCTCAGAGTCCGGGCGACCAGGAGACTTTCTGATGCCAACGCTCAACTTTAATTAAGTGTTGCAGTTTGGCACCGGAAACCCCTCTGTGTCCCCTACGTCTCAGACCTCCAATAAAGTCAGCGACATGCACACACAAACACACACATGTGCACAGGCACATGCACGTGCGCACGGCACTGTCGGAGCTGGGATATTTGGGAGGGGAATCCAGGCTCCCCCGTGTCTGGTTTACTGAGGTAGTGACTGGGGACAGGAAGCTGGCCCTTAAGTTGGTCTAGGGTCAGAGGGCTGCGGGGACGCAAAGCCGGCCAGTGACTGAGGGGCTGTGATCCTCCCAGGACGGGACTTCTCGCAAATCTTGGGGATGGTTTTGGACTTGCATGGAATACCGACTGAGAGAGCTTTTAGCAAATCTTATTAAGATTTTAAATGGCTAGGAGATCACAGTGGACATCAAGGTCATATATTAGTACATTAAGTAGCTATTAAAGGTCTTTATTCCCCTACTTAATTATAAGTTCCTTGAAGGCAGAAACTGTGTGTTCATCTTGATGTCTCCCACACATCCCAGAGTCTGGTCTGGAATAAATACACCTCTTGAAGCCCCTAAGAGGGACAGGTGGATGGCACGTAATATCTTACACGCTGTGCCCTTAGAACACACTTACTACCTTGTCACAGCAGCGGCCCAGAAAGAACAAGCCAGTCGCAGCTCCCTTTTGTGTCTTGACAACCCTGCAGTGTTTTCATACGTGTAGCTGCCCCTAGTTATAAGCCAGGGAGGAGGGTGTGTGGTGATACCCATGTACCACTGAGGAAATGAAATTTCCGCGAGGGGATGGACCTTCTTCTAGACACCCCATTAGTAAGTGGAGGCAAATGGGACCCTTGTCTTCTTTCTGTTGGCAACGTCACATTTCTAAATTACTTCCCAATCACTACAACACTCACAAAATGACTGTCCCCCAATCTGTGGCAAGGCTTTCCAGGGGGAGGCATCCCTCTGCCCTCCTCCCTCTCTGCTGTTTGGAGCCACTGACCCATCACATGGCTGGGGGTCAGCTGGGCCCAGAAGGGACCACTGGCCCTACAGCCATCTTACGGTGTGACTGCCCCAAGATGACCCTGTCCAGGAGCACCTTGGGGCTCTCATTCATTCATTCATTCATTCATTCATTCATTCATTCATTCAGTAGATGCTGTAGAACGAGAAAGACCCTGCGTGGCTCTGGGAGGAAGGTGTGAACTAGACTCTGCTCCTCACCTGAGGAGTTCTCAGTCTGGTGCGGGAACCTTCTGGAGCAGAAGGCTCGAGTCCCATGGAGCCCATGAGGGAAAGTTGACTCCGCTTTTGGGGTCCCCGGGCACATGCTATCTCAACTCTGGAACAGAGAGCTGATTCAAGCTCACCAGGAGAAAGGGTGAGGCAGAGCATTCAGGAGGGGTGAGCAGCACGCGCGCGCGGCAGCCCTGGGGTCAAAGACAGCCCAACACACTTAGCGACCTGCGACTGATTCCATTTGACTGAACGCAGAATGGACAGAAGTGAGGGTAGAGGGCGTGGCCTGCCTCACCTGGCCCACCAGTGGTCCACGGGACACAGATACTTTGGTCAGGTGAGAACAGAGTTATTTCCCATGGCGTGGCTCTCTTGGGCATGAGTCATACACCAGTCCGCCATTCCCCCCAGCTCAGAGGTGCATCCCAGGCTCAGAGGTGCCTCTTTCACCAGATTAGAGATAAGAATAGAAACCCCTGCCCCCATCACGTCCACGGGGAGGGGACCGTGCTCTCCAAAGAAACCCTCTCCCCAAACCCAGTCCTTTTTTTGGTCATCGAAGGGTCACAAACTGATTTTCCATCAGTCCTCCATGGTGGCACGGGAACACGGCTTCTACCGTCTATGACACACGTCGCATGAAAAGACTGTCACACAAGTCCAGAGGGAACCATAGAAAAGACGGATAAGAGGTGAGAGGCCCAGGAAGCCAAAGAATGAGCCTTGGAGAGGGAAGGCCCAGCAAGAGAGAGCCTCCGAGGACTCTGGGCGGGGCAGCACAGCCTGTGTGCGCGGGTCAGCCTCTGCAGGCTACGTGGCTGGGGTTCGGGCCACCGTTCCCCCAGAGCTGCACGCCCTCCAAGTCTGTTTTCTCATGTGTGATATGAGAAGAGTAAGACCTAACTCACGGGACGAATGATTGATTGGTTCTGAGACTACAACCTGTCAGGATCCCCAATTCTTTCCCCACGAAAAGCTTTCAGGCCCTTCTAGGTCAGGAACCATCCTTTTTTTTTTTTTTTTTTTTTTTTTTTTTGCTCTCTGCTCCTGATTCCCCAGGAATCCAAGAAGCTGGCTTGAACATTCTGAAATCAGAACAATGAGGAAAAGGGTCGTGATGTCACATAGGAAACAGCACAGAGAAACCTGCCTCTGCCCTAAACTACCTGACTGTGAAGCCGTGGACCGGACGGTCTAACCTCCAGGCCTCAGTTTCCTCCTTTATAAAAGGAGGAGAGACTTTTGGACATGCCGGGTACACAGCAGGTGCCAAGACAAGTACTGGCCCTGCCCTCGCAGACAAGGATTGGACTCAGACGGACCTCGTGGCCCTCCGCTTCATAACCATGTTGTATTAATTCGCGGGAACTGCCAGAACAATGGAGCACAGGCTGAGGGCTTAACCTATAGCATTCAGTGTCTCTTAGTTCCGGAGGCCAGGCATCTGAGACGAAGGTGTTGGCTGGGCCGTTTCCCTCCTCAGAAGGGAAGGAGGGAGAGAATCTGTTCCCTGACTCGCCCCTATCTTCTGGGGGGGTGGGGTGGTTTACTGGCAATCTTTGGAATCCTTGGCTTCTAGAAGCATCCCTACCATCCCTGCCTCCATTCTCCTGGCCTCCTCCCTGTGGGTATGTGTGTGTCTGTCCCCACATTTCTTCCTTTCCATCAAGACATCAGTCATATCGTATTTGGAGCCCACCCTACTCTAATATGACCTCATCGCAACTAATTACTTCTGCAAGGACCCTATACCCAAGTAAGGTCAGGGTCTGAGGTATTAGGGGCCAGGAGTTCAATGTATGAATTTTGAGGGGACACAACTGAACCCAGGGCGAGGCCATCAGGCTGACCTCAGTTTCTTTGCCTCTAAACTTAGTGATGATACTGAGAGAGAAATGGGATGATGTGTGTGAGGGTCCCTGACACAGAATAGGTCTCTGCCCAGAGTAGGATCCCAACAAACATTGATTCCTTCCATCAGCAGAAATGTCCAGGCCCCGCCCCCCCCCTCTGTGTTTCTTTAGTCTGGCCCTGCTCACTCCCCACCTCCCTCTAGCCCCTTGGAGCTGAGAAAATGATTTCACTTAAACTGAACAGTTGGCTCTGTTCTCTAAAAAGAAGTTTGCTGCGGCGGTCTGTTTAGGGGCACTACTTTTGTACTCCTGAAATTGTGACACACGCGTGATCCGAAGAGCCCCGCCTTGCCATGAAGACAAAGGATGTGACCGCTGCGTGGAGGGCGACCGCCCTTTGAGCACCGCTCAGGACTGTCGGCAGACTACCGTGTGAAGACGGCACCCTCCTTTCTCCCCTGTTCCCCCCCCTCTTGTCGGCTTCGATTCACAGGCTGTATAATTCAAGTCATTAATTTTTTCCATTCAGTGCTCTGCCAATTTCTTCTCATTTTGTTCCTGGAAATCTCTTGTGTGCATCTTCTAAATTTAAAATAAATACACTGTACATAATTGGATGCTAACCAGACAACACTGAGCAATCATACGTTCTCATTGATTCCGCAGATGTAGTCGCCTCAGACATGGGTGGGAAAGGTCGCTGCGTGTTCCGGATGAAATGATAAATGGGACAAGTTACCCTCAACGTTCTTCAATGTCAGTATCAGCCTTGAGAATATTTCCCCTTATAAACAATGAAACGGTCTTGCACCAAAAATAGACATCCGAATTGTTCTAGTTGTTACCATTTTGTGCTCACAAGGCTGAGTGGGAAGAGCTTAAGTACAGACCTGAAGACCCAGAGCTCTGGCTGCAAACTCACCGTGGAGAGGATACTGTAGCACCAAATAAATGCTTATGTTGGGATTTTCAGCTCTGCGATGAAGAAACCGTCCCAGAGCTTCCCTCCCCACAAAACACGGATGCATCCTTGAGACGAAATGATTTTTTTAAAGTTCTATTTATGGGGCGCCTGGGTGGCTCAGTCGGTTGAGTGGCCGACTTTGGCTCAGGTCATGATCTCATGGTCTCTGAGTTCGAGCCCCGCGTGGGGCTCTGGGATGACAGCTCAGAGCCTGGAGCCTGCTTCGGATTCTGTGTGTCCCTCTCTCTCTGCCCCTCTACTCATGCTTTTTCTCTATGTCTCAAAAATAAACGTTAAAAAAATTTTAAAAAAATAAAGGTCTATTTATTTAAGTAATCTCTATATCCAACGTGAGGCTCGGACTCACGACCCCAAGATCAAGAGTCGGTCATTTCACTGAGGCAGCCAGGCAGCCCTCTAGATGATTCTTGAAGAATAGGAAGATGACGGTAAGTAGCATCAGATCTTACGAAGAGACGGTAACACATCTTGAAGAATCCATTTGTTTGCTTACATTTCCTGGTCCTCCCTCTTCCTAGTCAGGGGTCTTGGGTTAAGTTCCCGCCAAAGAAATATGAGCAACAATGATGTGTGCGTACTTCCGGTTGGAGAGGGTGGGAAGTCCATGCACGATTCCCCAAACTTTCCGCCCCACGTGGGCGAGAGAAGGTGCCACGTGTTCTATATGGTGGAACTTTCATCAGCCTACGGTCCCTCACCCGGGAAGGGGGGGAGACCTCCCTGTCAACCTGTGTAGGACACATAGCAGGTGTGAGAAACACATTTTTAACGTGTTAAGACACAGATTCTTTTTTTTTAATTTTTTTTTTTTTTTTTAAATTTTTAATGTTTATTTTTGAGACAGAGAGAGACAGAGCATGAGTGGGGGAGGGGCAGAGAGAGAGAGAGGGAGACACAGAATCCGAAGCAGGCTCCAGGCTCCGAGCTGTCAGCACAGAGCCCGACGCGGGGCTTGAACTCACGGACCGGGAGATCATGACCTGAGCCGAAGTCGGATGCTCAACCGACTGAGCCACCCAGGCGCCCCTTTTTTTAATTTTTTAATGTTTATTTTAATGTCTGTTTATTTTTGGGGGAGAGAGAGAGAATCTGAAGCAGACTCCAGGCTCCCAGCTATCAGTGCAGAGCCCAATGCGGGGCTCAAACTCCCAAACCGTGAGATCGTGACCTGAGCCGAAATGGGACACTTAACCAACTGAGCCACCCAGGCGCCCCTAGACACTGAGATTATTTCTAATACAGCATATTCCAGTTTGACCAGTATAAATCTTATAGTGAAAAAGTCATTTCCTTTTGAATTCTACTTAGTTCTTTGTCAAGAGGAAATCTCAGTTGGAATCTCAGTTGGTGGTAGTAGGTCATTAACACTTCTCTTTTTTTTTAAATCTCATTTTTCAACCAAATGAGATCAGACTTTGGGCCCAGTATCCCTCACCGGCAGTAATATGCAGTGTGTTAGTCTTCCTGGGCTGTCATAACAAGGTATCACCGATTTGGGAGTTTAAACAACAGAAAGTTATTTTCTCACAGTTCTGGAGGCTGGAAGTCTAAGATCAAAGTGTCTGTTGGCGTGGTTTCTTCCCAGGCCTCACTCTGGCTCATTTTCTTGTTTTGTGTTCATCGCTCGTCTCTCTGTGTCTACACGTCTGGTGTCTCTGTGTCCTAATCTCTTCTAATAAGGCCATCAGTCACATTGGATTAGGGCCGTTCTAAAAACCTGACTTTCCCCTCAACACCTCTCAAGTCCCACCTCAAATATAGTCACAATCTGAGGTAGTAGAGTTAAGACTTCAACAGAGGAATGGGGAGGAGAGGACACAGGTCAGCCCATAAGACCCAGATAGATTTTTATTTAGCTTTCATTGGTTTTGGGAGGGGAGGGGATTGCTTTCTACTTTTGGCAAGCCATGCCAGTTCTCCACTGATTATGATGCATATTTTTCTTAAAATATAAATGCCTTAATGCAGCAGAAGGATTGATTTAAAGAAACACGTAAGAACTCATAGTAGGGGGTGCCTGCATGGCTCAGTCGGTTAAGAGATCAACTCTTGATTTGGGCATGGGATAGAGTCTCGCGTCGGGCTCTGCACTGACAGCATGGAGGCTGCTTGGGATTCTGTCTCCTTCTCTCTCTCTCTGCCCCTCCCACACGCATGTGTGCTCTCTCTTTCGAAAATAAATACACTTGTAAAAAAGAATTAATAGTATGCCCAAAATTGTAATGGGAGATGCAAATAACTAAATTTTAGGAAATGTTGCGTAGGTGATTTCTAAAGCTTGTCCCAATTCATACAACTTTTCCTTATATAATTTCAATCATTTATGTGTTCATTTAGTTGAGTGCCTATTAAGTACCTCGTTGGTGTTAGAGGTATAACCAGGGTGGTTATAGAGTCAAGTGAATAGTGCTATGAGAGCAGAGAAGGAAGAAATTCTGCTTGGGAGAATCAGGAAAGACTTCCTGGAAGTGGGGATATATAGTTATTTTGGATTTCTCAGCCATGCCCAAACCCACAGATCACAAACACTGTCTCCTCGTCCTTGCCTCCATATTGTCTGAATTTTGGATGTGTGTGTAACGCTGTGATAGGTGCTACCAAGAAGATACTGTAGCTTTAAGAAAAGATGCTAATTAGCAGCAGAAACCATGCATAAAATTCATGACTTGCATTTAAGATGATCCTTCTCCCAGAGATGATTTTTTAAATGTTTGGGTTTTTTTCCCCTTGATTAGGAACCTTATGTTTTCCTAGAGTCTAGCTGTCTGATATAAAATACAGATTGGAAGAATTCAGTCATAATTGTGAAAATACATTTCTTATTCAAACGTAACCTCGGGGGTGGGGTGGGGAATCTTTCATTGAATAAACTTTTTTGAGAAGAGAATATTTATTTTGGGGCTAATTCATCCGGTACTTTCATCATTAGTCCCTGACTTGGTCGTTCAATGACGTGCAAATATTTATTGAGCTGCTACTATATGTGGGAGCTATTCTAAAAGCTGTAGATAATGGAGGGGGGGATCAGACTGGGTGCTGTCTCATGGGGCTTTACATTCCAGCAGGGGAAATTGACCAGCCAACCCGGAGATAAAAGGGAGGAAATCAAAACAAAATACGTGCTCAGAGAGAATTAAAATCAGGAGACATGGTAGGGAATAATGGCGGTGGGGGGAGGGGCTGCATTGGATCGGGGTGTCTGGAGAGGCTCTCCAAGGGGCTATCTAAGGTGAAATATAAAGGGAGGGGGGGTGCTTGGATGCTTCAGTCGGTGAAGCGTCCAACTTTGGCTCAGGTCATGATCTCACAGTTCGTGAGTTTGAGCCCCGCATTGGGCTCTGTGCTGACAGCTCAGAGCCTGAGCCTGCTTTGGATTCTGTGTCTCCCTCCCCCTCTCTCTCTCTCCCCTGCTCTCTCTCTCTCAAAAATAAATATTTAAGGGGCACCTGGGTGGCTCAGTTGGTTGGGCGGCCAACTTCGGCTCAGGTCATGATCTCACGGTCTGTGGATTCGAGCCCCGCGTCGGGCTCTGTGCTGATGGCTCATTAGAGCCTGGGGCCTGCTATGGTTTCTGTGTCTCCCTCTCTCTCTGCCCTTCCCCTGCTCACACTCTGTCTCTATGTCTCTCAAAAATAAATAAACGTTAAAAAAATTTAAAAAAAATAAATATTTAAAAAATTTAAAAATAAAAGTGAAAAGTAAAGGACAAGAAGAAGCCAATGGGAAGATCATTCCAGGCCCAGCGAAGAACTGGGCAAAGGCCCCAAGGTACAGAGGAGTGTGTACATTTGAGGAGCACAGGGCAGCCCTGCCTCTGCGGCCCTGTAAGCAGGGGTGAGGTGGGGAAGGTGAGGGCAGGGAGGAAGGCAGAGCCAGATTTAACTCTGGCAGTCTGGCTTCTCCTCCAGCAGAGGACACCCAGAAGCGACTTGCCAGGGGCTTCATCGGTTAAGCATCCCGACTTTGGCTCAGGTCATGATCTCGCGGTTCTGTGAGTTCGAGCCTCACGTCGGGCTCTCTGCTGTCAGCACGGAGCCTGCTCGGGATTCTCTGTCTCCTTTTCTGCCCTTCTCTAACTTGCACACGCATCCTCTTTCTCTTTCTCAAAAATAAACAAACACTAAAACAAAATTTTTTTTTAATTAAAGCAGCAAGTTGCCGGTGCTTCGAAAAACCGTCTTGGTGCATCCTCTTTGCTCTCATGCTGGCTTCTTAGCTTTCAGCTGACTTTCTCATTCCAGCATAAAAATGTGTGCAGTAATTTTTTCCTCCAACCAAGACGTGCAACCTTTTCTTCTCTGGAGATTAGTCAGCTACTAGAAACGATTTTAGAAAATAGCTCATCTGTCTCATTTCTAATTAGTGGAGCAATTACTCCTTTTTCTCTTATGAACATTCTTTAAAAAATAAGACCATAGCTTTAATGATCCTGTCTCTATTGCTATTTTTGCGGGGAAGCTAGTGCGAACGGAGCCAGGTGAGTGAACCGGCCTGAGGAAACTCTGGGGTTTGCTAAAAACACTTGAGGAGCTGGGGACAGTGGGCAAGCGTGGCTCTTTCTTCCCCCCCCCCACAAGGTCCCCCATTTCTCTCCACCCCCACGGGCACCACCCCGGGCAAGACCTCTTTATTTCTCAGCAGGATTGTGGCAACAGTTGGTCCCCATGCCTCTGAATCCATCTTCCTAAAACACCTCCTCGGTCGTATCATTCCTCCACTAGCAAACCTACAATGGCTCCCCGTCGGCTCTCAGATCAGGTTCCTCGGTCTGGCATCCGCCCTCGCAAAGGTGGCCTTTTAGATTTATGTGAGTAAATACGGTATTTCTCTCCAGGTAATGAGTTTCGGGTTCCAACAGAGCACCTCTGATTTGTGTAAAATCATTCCGGTCCTCATGCTGGAAATGTCAGCACCGCCTGTAAGAACTCGTGAAAGTGGAGACGCAAACAGAATTAAGAGTATATAAAAGCAAGCCGTTCCGCCCAACTCCCCAAATCAGGTGCGACACGCGGGACCCACACGACCAAGGTCCTACCAGGTAGGGAGAAAAGACAATTGGGCCTGAAGTTCAATTTGCACAAAGGAAATATTCCACCCAGTTAAAAGGTTGGCTGTGTACATGTGTGAATCGGGAGAACACTGAATCTATTAACCGTGTAACACAGAGGCCACAACGAATATGCCCCCAGATCTTAGTAGTTGGACAGAACGGTTTGTTTCTTGCTCACATAACAGTGTGTGTGGAGGGGTGTTCGTTCCCAGGCAGGTGTTCCCGGTGGATGGACAGCTTTCTTCCACACGGTCATGGTCATTCAGAGTCCTGTTGCGGCCAGTGTCCTCTGCTGGAGGAGGGGAAAAGCTCTGGTGTGGAGAGGGCACGCCCGCCTCTTAACAGCTCTGACCCGGAAGCAGCGCTCATCACCGGGGCTCAGTTCTACTGGTAAGAGCGCCGGCACGTGAATACAAGGGGATCTGGGAGGGGAGCTTGTGGTTGGACAGCGACTCTCCAATAACAACAGCCCTGCACCCTGGGAGGGGGAGCGGGGATTTTGATGGACAGCTAGATGCTCCTCCTCTACAGCCTCTAGCATGTTTATATTAAGATCAATGGTAATTTAGTCCTCAAGCTAAATATTACTTGTTAACGTTATGGCAGTCAGGCAGAGCCTGATAAATAAAAGCAAACTTATTTTCTGACAAGCCAGACTCTATTACACCACCTCGCCTGGTTCACTCCCGGCCATTATCCAGAGGTCAACTGGGTAGTCACATCCTCAGTGATGCCTAGTTCAGGTTGCTGTTCTCTGCATGCTCCTAGCCCCACATGCTTCTCGTTTGCCGTACACCTCACTGTTGCAGCCCACGTTTGTGTGTGCGATGGTCAGATGGATGCCTGTCTCCCCCGTCAGACTCTAAGTTCTGTGAGGGCAGGTGTATCAACTGTTTTTCCACCATCTCATTCCCAATATCTAGGGCAGGCAAACAGTTGGTGCTCAATATCTATAACTACTGACTGAGTAAATTAAATAGCATTTGTTCGCTGTAGAAAAATTGGAGATACATATCTAGAAAAAGAAAATAGGGGTGCCTGGATGGCTCAGTCAGTTGAGCATCTGACTTCAGTTCAGGTCATGATCTCGAGGTTCGTGAGTTGAAGCCCCACGTTGGGCTCTCTGCTGTCAGCGTGGAGCCCGCTTTAGGTCTTCTGTCCCCACCTCTCTCTGCCCCTCTCTCACTCTCTCTCAAAAAGAAAAACATTTAAAAAAATAGAAAAAGAAAATGAATTTTAAGAATCACCTGAAAGCCCCTCTATCAGTCAACAATTGCTGAGTTAATGCTGTGTAACAAACAACTCCGAAAATCTCAGTGACTTGCAACAACGAACACTTATTTCTGGGTTTTGTGAGTTGGCTGTCATGGCTTGACTTCTGGCTTTGGATAAATCCAAGTCTACTCCTCATATATCTTTCGCGGAGACCGAAGCTAAAATATTAGCCTCTACCTGGGGCGGTTCTTCTCACGGTGCCAGACAGCTGGGCACGTGGCCAAGCCAATCCACACAAGCACATTTAAAACCTTTCCTTGGGGGGCGCCTGGGTGGCTCAGTTGGTTGAGCGGCCGACTTCCGCTCAGGTCATGATCTCACCATCTGTGAGTTCCAGCCCCACGTCAGGCTCTGTGCTGACGGCTCAGAGCCCGGAGCCTGCTTCGGATTCTGTGTCTGCCTCTCTCTCTGCCTTCCTCTGCTCACACTCTGTCTCTATGTCTCTCAAAACTAAATAAATGTTAAAAAATTTTTAAAAAAAACCTTTCCTCGGGTGTGGTGTGTATATTGACTGTTCGCATTCTACTGGGCAAAGCAAGATGGTCACGTGAGACAAGAAAAGACTTTGCTCAGTGACTTTGGCAAGAATAGGGAGAAATAAAGAATTGTGAATAAAAATAGTGCAATTTATTCCATCTACGTCTTGACTTTTTCCTCCATGTGTTTAAATATATTTCAATAGTTCATAGTGTCTTCTAAAGATATATAATATTACAGAGATCCTGTGAAGAGGGGCATTGCCAATATGTGGGCACCAATGGATGTAGAGTATTTTATTAATTGCTCTAGTGACTCACCAAAAAAAAAATTGCAAAATAATCTTTTCATGCTGGAACCATGCCCTGGCTTTATTTATAGCTGCTTTTAAAAATACGTGGATTGTGACTCATTAATAACTTAGCAAAAATAACAAAGCTGTGACTTCCTGCCTTCCAACATTGCCATTCCCAAACTCTTCTAGAAAAAAACCCACATACACAAGCGTTTCATCACCCACTCAAGCTGGTTCTGATGCTTAACAGTTCTCAGTGACAGAAGTTCTTTCATCTCTCAGCAGTAGACACAGAAAACAAACCGGACCACGAACCCTTCCTTCACATCCCATTTCGATGCCTTGTAAGTGACAGGAGTTGATTTCTTCTTTGGATCAACGATAACCAAGTATTTAAAAGTCTCTCTCTCTCTCTGTAAAGCTTTTGGTATATTCGAATATAACTGAGGCCTTAAATCCTGACTTCTTAAATAAGAAGGAAATGGTTTCCTGTGATCTTATGTTGAAGCTACTCAGAGGTCAGGGTGAACTGTGAATCAGAAAATCACGGAGAAAGACATTTTAAATGACTCTTGGCACATTCACGTTCATAGGGGGGAAATGTACTTGCTCAAACATTTGTGTTCCTACATTGCCACTCCTGCCAAAGGTAACAAGTACTATACATAGATCCTTCTGCCCTGTTTCCCTTGTATTATTTTTGCCACATTCTTTCTATCTTGACTTAAAAGTTAAATAAATAGAGCACAAGACTCAAGGCTCAAGTTAACTATAATTAGAAGTTATGGATTTCAAGTGACCAAGAGCCGGCCGGAGTGACCCAGTCTCTCCGCAGAAGTATAGAAGTGTGCGAGAGAGTCCCTGGCTTGAGGCCCAATGTGTAATTCCCTGCTCTGTAACTGTTGGTTCAAACCCTTCTCCTTTTTTCTCCAAGGAGGAACTGGATTAGGGTCACACAATTCTATTTTGAGACATTGGCCAGCAAAACGATGTTAGAAAGATAGGAAAACAATCACCTGTCTTTCCTGACACTCCAGAGCTGTTTGGTTAGATCTGGTACCTTTCTTTCCCCTGCTTGGCAAGAACCCCATCTTGCCTTCTTTACCAAGACTCCTGTGTTTTGCCCTGCCTGCCCTCGCCCCCTGCATTGGACGGCTGCCGCTGCCAATGGCCTACAGTCGTCCCTGGGACATGCTACCCAGGGAATCTGAAGAGATAGCGATTTTGAAAGAAAGGCCTCTCCTCTTGGGCTTTGACTCCTGTCTCACCACTGCTAATTCCACCAACTGAGAAAAGACCACATCTAGAAAACCAAGGAAGGACACGGTCAATCTCATAGCAGGGGTGGGCTCGACAGAGGTGGGACATCGCCTCTTAGTAAATGTGTCCTCTGCGTCTGCTTGGGCAGTGTTTTGAGGATCTCTTTCTACATAATGAACCGCCCCCCAGAATTAGCAGCGTAAAACAGGAACAACCATCTTGCCGTCTCTCAGTCCTGTGGGTCGACCAGGTGGCTCTTCTGCTGGGTCTGTGTGTGTTCTCTCCTGTGTCTGCAGCCAGATGGCAGCTGAATCTAGAGTCACCTGGATGCTGAGCACTGCAACGCTGGGCCTCGCCCGCTCTCCGTGGAGCCTCAGGGCCTCTCCTTCCCACCGGGTTTCTCCGGCAAGGTCTTCAGACTTCTTACCTGGCAGTTCAGGGCTCCCCAAAAGCACCAAGGGTAAGCTGTTGGACCAACTGAAGGCTCGGGCCCTGAACTGACCCATGATTTCACTTGGCTAAAGCGATCCCGATCCCGGGGTCGGTCAGTGGAAAGGAAACAAAGTCCATCTCTTGGTCGGGGTGCAGAAGAGGGAGACGACCAAAGAATTTGTGGCCATCTTCAGCTACTGCAGGTAGGATTTGGAAGGACTTGCTTTTCAATACACTTCTGCAGTGGATTTCACCCAGTCCTGGTCCCTTTTGCTCAGGCACACATTCTCTCGGGCTACCTTCTTATTCCTGGCTTGATATTCTTTTGTACGTCGACATCACTGGGCACTGGGCTTTGCGAACTGTCTTCACTACGCCATGCTTTCGATTCGTTAGCTGAACTTTCTTTCCCTCGAAAAATGGCGAAACTTGTGCGTGTGTGAGTGTGCACGCATGTGTGAGTGTGCACGCATGTGTGCGAGTGTGTGTGCATACCCGCCAGGGAACAAACCGACGATAATAAAGGAAAGCGGCTAAATAACAGAGAGCCCTATTTGAGACTGTACGTCCTAGCACTCCCAGCCGTGTTCAGAGATAATGTTTGTTAGGTCCATAAGAAAGAACAAAAACACCAAAACTTGAGAGCTATCAGGGCATTTTAGTCAATAATTAACATGGCCTACTGATTTCAGGGACTGTTTTGAGTGGAGAACATATTGCAAGAGGAAATTCCCATCTTGCCAACCTTTTCATCAGGCCTATTAAGCTAATGATTTTATTTTAACAATGGCTTTCCCCACAGCCAGCCTGTCTTGGGTATAGACTGCCAGACATGGTTACTAAACACCCAGAGACTCAAGCAATTATAGAAGATGCTATTTTTAAGTTCTCTTGTACAGTCTCCTGGGCAATAAGCCGGCTAACATCAGTCCCACAGGTTCTGGAAGCTTCTGCTCTCACCAGTGTAAGCCTTGACTTCCTCCAGGCGCCTCTGGTTGCTTCTGTGCAGGACTTCTGCAAGAGCTGGCTGCCAACTCCTAACTGCAGGTGGGACTCTCAGGGAATCTGTGACATGATATGTCGTATGTGGATAAAGTCCCTAGGCTAACAGATGCTATTTCACGTTTTCCTGGTAGCTATTGGGAATACCAACATTCCCTTCCCTTGCCTGTGACCAAAGATACATGTGTGTAAGGCTTCTGAGTTTATTATTTTTGTAATGTTTTTTTATTTATTTTTAAGACAGAGAGAGAGAGAGAGAGAGAGAGAGCGAGCGCAAGTGGGGGAGGGGCAGAGAGAGGGAGACACGATCCGTAGCAGGTTTCAGGCTCTGAGCTGTCAGCACAGAGTCCGACGCAGGGCTTGAACCCACAAACCGTGAGATCATGACCTGCGCTGGAGTGGGTCGCTTAACCGACTGAGCCGCCCAGGTGTCCCAGAGGCTTCTGAGTCTAAAGGTGCACTGAGCAGGGCACAGGTTGGGATAAGCACCGGGCGTTGTATGGAAACCAATTTGACAATAAAAAGTTTAAAAAAAAGAAATAAAGGTTGTACCTGAGCCAGGTGACCCCCAATGCCTTTGGGTAAAATTTCAAAGTAGATGACTTTAGTTGGAGGCATCGCCTCCCGTTTAGAGGTGTTTTCTCCTCTGGCCCTTGTCTCCCCCAGAGACGCTACCCTACTTGTTGTCCTCAAACCACCCCTGCCCTGCCCCCCGCACTTAATATGAGGTTGCATGTACCTTGAATGCTCGCTGAGCCGTTCCATCCCAGTCCCCATCACCCCCACGACCCCACCCCCCTTCCACCTGCACCCTGAGGCTTTGCTCACCTTTCTCTGCTCCTCTGTCCCTGTGGGCATTAAATTTGCAACCGGCATTCTAGTCAGCAGCAGCCTCCCCGCCACTCCAATCCTACTTAAACACAGACGATTGGCTGGTTAAGGAGTACCAACGGCTGACTTACGGGTAAACGTTCAAAAGGGGGCAGTCTGGGCGAGAGGAGAGAATGGTGCCCTCTCCTCCCACACCCTAGAAGCAGCCCCGCCTGACTCCCACCCCAGAACAGCAACTGTGATTCCAAGGGGAGGTAATTATCCCAATCAGCCCCGCCTTAGCAAATTATAATGGGGAACTTCCCTTCGGGAGGGAGTCAGAGCTCTTGGTCCCCTGGACCTACCCACCAGCTCTACTGGGCAGCCCAGGGCTTCCTCAGATAATCAGGAAGAAAATACATTGACACATTTCTGGAACTTACTTATTGAAAAGTTGGCATTCTCTACATCCCCTAGCTCCCACACACAAACAGGGTGTGTGTCGGGGCAGCTACTGGTCCCAAGGGTGTCTTTCTCGGAACGAAAGACGTGGACTTTTCTTTAGAGCAGACTCACCCCACACCCAGGGGCATGATGGGATTTTGGTGCCCCACTCCACCCTCCTTCTCCAGTGAGTGCACTCCTCACTGGACTCACACAGCTCTGGACGGCTGGTCTTGCGGCTTGAACACAAGTTTATCATTTTTGTCTGTATTATATCTCGTTCTGTAGAGGACTAGAGGCAATTCACAAGAATACACAAAATCAAATTGAAAAATTACTTGCCAATAAAAATCAGATCCAAGGAAAATGTAAATAAAGGTGAACAGTTTTCCTTTTTTTTTTTTTTTTTTTTGACATGAGAAAGCCAGAATTCAAATATACCAGCTGGAGATTAATGACAGCTGCACAGTGGAATCTCTCTGGGATTGTAATTTTTAATTTTTCAGTTTATTTATTTGAGAGCGAGAGAAAGCACACGTGGGAGGGACAGAGAGAGAGAGAGAGAGAGAGAGAGAGAGAGAGAGAGAGAGAGAGGGAGAGAATTTCGAGCGGTCTCTGCACTGTCAGTGGAGAGCCCAGTGCAGGGCTCGACCTCAGGAACCGTGAGATCATGACCTGAGCCGGTCAGATGCCACCCAGGTGCCTCCGGAGACCCTGATTTAATTGTTCTGGGGTGTAGCCTGAGCACTGGGCTTTATTAAAGCTGCCCAGGTGACTCTAACTCATGGCCAAGGTTGAGAACCACTGTTCTTGAATGGAGCCGACCATGACTGTGTCAAGAAAACAAATTTAAATCCAAGCTTCCGAGCAGCTGAAGCAAAAAGAGAAACCTGGTGAGTTTCATCATACACATGGTCTCACAGATAAAAAAGCTTTTTCTGCCTCTGAAGTCTGAAGGAATGTACTAAAATGTATATTCTTTCAGCATTTTCTATACAGCTGTGTGTGTGTACGTATTCCTCGTGCCTACCTCCCATTTTATGCAAATAGAATCATACTGTATTTGCGGTTCTGTAACTTGGTTTTTGCTGGCACCTACAGATTTTTTAAGTTTATTTGTTTTGAGGGAGAGAGAATGAGCAGGGGAGGGGCAGGGAGAGAATTCCAAGCAGGCACTGCACTGTCAGCCCGGAGCCCGACGCAGGGCTCGAACCCATAAAAGGTGAGCAGATAAACCCACGACCTGAGCTGAAGCCAAGAGTCGGACACTTAACCGACGGAGCCACCCAGGCGCCCCAACACACACCGGTTTTAAGGAACCTTTTGACAGACCTGATGTCAGTAACCCAGAAGAAGATAGACGCGTCCATTCTCCCCTTTGGTAATTTTTAAGAAAAATCATGCCGCCGCTTCTATCTTTGTTAAACGAACTGCATTCCCCCGTCCTTCCTGTTGTTTCTCGGCATTTCTGCCTTCTTGGCAGCGTTAGCAGTCCTCAGAACACACAGTACCCAGAATCCGGGGTTGGTGAATGAATGATGGTTCCACCAAGTGCTTGCAAAACCCCTTACGCGGACAAGCAATCTCAGGCTTGGCTCTTACCTCCCAGGGACAAAACTGGACTCGTCATCTGTGACCCTCATTCTGGAGTGGGGAGCTGTGCCACTCTGCCTGTGGCGGTGAGGCTGAGTTTCCTGTCCTACCGAGAAGATCTTTCTGCCTAGAAAAAGACCCAGGAGGGAAAGTCAGCCCTTGGGTGCGACAGATGATGTCAGGAAGTCATGGTTGGATGTCATCAGAGCCTGTTATTTGGGTCTAAGAGAGGCAATGTCAGGGGACAGAACATGTCTTTCCTTTGAAGCAGTTGTCTCGTGAACCCGGATACGTAGGCAAACCCCTTTTCACCTACCTCCTGAATGGCCGGCTGACAGGGTGCTCATGACAGCTGTCCAGATGCGCCACCAGCCAGAACGGTGTAGACGCGTTTGAATATTGCCCAGTCTTGCCTGAAACAAAGACCAAAGGGTTCTGCCGAGCAACCCCTGTGCCTTGGTGGCCCGAAACGTGTCTCCTCAGTTTTCACGGAGTCCGCGGAGGCCCAGCACAGAAAATGGAGCTGCCACTAGTTTCACAACCAAAACCCACGTTGGTCCGCCCGATGCCCAGCAAAGCCGGTGGCTGAGACATGGAGCGTGCAGCAGGGAAAGGGTTTGGGAGACGGAGAGCGAGACTCAAATCACCTCAGGGAAGGACAGTCAGGGAAATTAGCAGCAAACGAAAACGGTCTGGGTAAAAAGTTGCAGCTGCTCTTATTTGTCTGGTGCTGGGATTAGTCCCTTAACCCCTTGGTTACTGGTTTCACTTGGGGCAAGATTTTTTTTTTTTTTTTTTGAGAGGAGGGGGGAGAAGGGGAGAGAGAGAGAGAAGCCCAAGCAGGCGGCTCCACATGGAGCCCATTACAGGCCTCTATCTCACCACTGCGAGATCATGACCTGAGCCGAGGTCAAGAGTCAGACACTCAACCGACTGAGCCATTCAGGTGCCCCCCTCCCCCGCCCCTTGGGGCAAGACTTTATAACCATATCCCTACGACAGGCATGGAAAAGGCAAGCTGACTGCTTCTCGGTGCTTGTGCAGAGGCAAACTCCATATGGGAGACACTGCTGGATTTTTTTTTTTCAGCTGCCAAATACCAGTAGGACTACGACAATTGGCAAGATGTTGAAATACTTCTGGACCAATGAGCACGCGCTATCCTGAGTCTCCCCAACCCTGCAGGCCTGGCTGCCCCTCCCTTCCCCAGGCTTCCCCTGGCCTCCATGGTCCAGCACCTAAAGGGTCAGTGTCAGGCCCGCCGGGTCTCCAGGACCCTGCTTCGGCCCCTTGATCCACATCCGTTCTGGTTTGTCACCGCCGGAGCTGCGCAAGCCTAGGTTAATATCCTCAAACCCTCCCTGCTGCAACCCCAACATCCGGAGCTCGGGCACCCGGTAGACCCTCCAGAGGTGTTTGTCAAGTGAATGAATGAAGCCATAACTATATCTGCCCTCCGTAGTAAACGGACTATGGAGTTGAGCACAGGCCCTGCCCGAGAACTGGCCTGGCTGATCTGCCAAGCGAAGGAGCAAGACCTGAGAAGGTTCGTTTGCTCGTGTAGACTGGAGACAACATCTCTTTGGGCCAGAGGCTGCTGATGGGCAGCCCAGCCAGGAACCGCCCCTAGGAGAGCTGGGCTTCCCCTTTATCTTGAGGTCTCTGGGGTAGGCGTGATGCATTTGCCAACCCCCCGCGCCCCCCCACCCCGCACCTCCAGACTGGGCTCAGGATAAAAGGTGGGCACCCACGAAGCGCTAATAACCGCAAACACGCTGATATTAAAATCCCATCCAATTAAAGTTCACTCCGTGAACATTGATATTTGCCAGGAAATCGGAAGGACTCCTGCCACCCCATCCGCCCTCCTTTCCTCTTCTTTTTCTTTTTTAAAACACGTTCAGAAGGGTCTTAATGGCTGTTGAAGGAAATTATTGCTGCAGCAATCACGGCTCTCTGTGTGAAATGCCTTCAATAGGCCGCAGCCTTCCTCGTGAGGGTGGAGGGGACATTTGGATATTAAAACGCCACTGAGCTACATCTGCTGACAAGCAGCCACTAATCATCTCCCGAGGCAGCAGGGGACGTACTGCAGGTCCTGGACTCACCAGTCCCTTCCTTAGGCAGGTTTGTGGCCAGATGGTGGTTTCTTAGGCAAGGACAACGGAGCACGAGGAATAAAGAGGTGGAAAAGGATCTGGCAAGAAGCCAGCACAGAAAGATCCATTTGCTCCAACTCTGCTCGAGGTGAGAACAGACCTGCACGCCTGGCATCCGGGAGGTCCAATCTGCAGCTAAGTGGCGCCTTGGAAGATGCACGTGGCCTTCTCGCTTGCAGTTCCAGCCCCAGACTACAATGCGCCCCCCGCCCCCTTTTAAAGTGGTATTGCAAGTTGGGCAGCGTCGTACGATGGTTGGGGGGATATAGTCATTGGACTTCATGGGTCCTCTCTGCTGCTGCTCCATCCTCCTCTGAGCCCAGGAGGCTGATTGGCATCAGGGACCCCTTGTCCCCCTGCCTTCCATCGGAGTCTGGCCAGTGGCAGTCACCTGCAAGATTTAGGAGAGCAGGAAGAGAGTAGGGTCAAGGGTCCATATTCCCCAGCTCACTCTATGGAGACCACCCGGCGGGCGTGGCATCCGTCTTAGCACTGACTACCATTCCTGTTAGATGGCTGTCAGGCAACCTAGATATAGCAAGGCTCCTAAGTTCTCAGAAGCGCCCCCCTCCCCTCCTCTTCAAGCCTGGGACAGGTAACGACTACTCCTCTACCCCGTACACACCATTGCTAGCCAGGTACTCACCATTCCTTGTTCGTCTCCCCATCTCTGCCACAGCTTTGGAAGTTGTTCTTCATTACACTCAGCTCGAATGTGCCATCTGTTTCCTGCCGGGCCCTGGCTGGCACACGGGGGCACTCAGGTCTCTCCATACCTTCTCACAGACCTGCACGCCAATCCTGCAATGTTGTCATAACAATCTGCTTTCAAAGAGAGGATGCTACGTGACTCGCCAGAGGCCACTCAGCTGGCATGTGTAACTGGAGGCATCAAAAGCATTTCGGTCTCACTGCCAGGTTTAGGTCCTGCTCAGTGCTCCTTAAGGTCTCTCTGACCTCCTGGAGATCTGCCTGTGGGTCCCTAAATCCTTACCTCAGTCCTTTCTGGTCTCCAGCTGCTTTATGAGCTGAACTTTGCTTACCGTGCTTTTTGCAAAGCACTTCGACATCTGTGATTTCATTTGAGCTGCAGAACATGGATTTGCTTGGATCCGAATCATTCCAAGCCATACTGAGAAGGTACAAATTATAAGGAATCCAGCAAAGGGGCTGCTGGCAGGGAACCAGGGGCTCACGTATCACCCTTTGGTGTATGGACACGGTTTTCCTCAGCAATGTCATATGGAGGTATTGCCCTGTCCCCACAGCTGAAGCCAACGTATCTACAGCATGGGCTTCAGACAGGTCACTTGGCCTGGTGTGAAAGCCCACTCTTCCTTTTAATAGATGGCGTGACCCATCCATATTAGGGTAAAACACACCTCCCCAAGAAAGCAATCCTAAGGTGCATTGGCTCAAGAACACCAATTTTTAAATTTCTTCTTTGATGTAAGTGTCTGATTTGAATGTTCAGGCCAATAGTCCACTCTTTTCCATGCAGCCATCAAGAACTCTGGTACCTTCCATTTTTGTCTCTGCATCCCCAAGAACAGTGTTATTGAAAGTGTGGTCTGCGGAAAGTTCAGTACACAAACTGCTTGGTGTACCATGGATCGAGTCATGACATTGAGAGTAAGCTTTCAGAAAATGACAAATTTGACATCTCCATGACATCAGAGTATATAACTAGTAAACCCCTCACTGAACAGGTTGTAGAACAAAAATTCGGTTGGTGATGGATTGAGGGTGTGGTGGTGTAGAAATCCAATTCTTCAACACAGGTAGTTTGAGAAGCACTGCTTCAGGGCCCGCTATTCTGTCTGGCCAATTCTGTAGCCAGCGAGAAAGAGGAAAAGAATATGGAAGAGGTGCATCCCAGGTCTTAAGGTGCCAGTCTGGGAGGGGATCACTTTCTTCTACTCACATTCCTTGGTGAGAACTTTTCAACATGGCCACCACTCCTAGCCACAAGGTACATTGGGAAATGTAGTCCTTAACTGGGCAGCATGTGTCCACTACAGCACTGTCACCATGGAAGATGAGGAGAATGGATTTGGGTGGACAACTAGTTGTTTTTGTCACATGAACCTTCTTTATCATCCATTCCTACATCCAAGCTCTATTCCAAATCAGTCTCACCTTTTCTTTTTTTTTTTAATGTTTATTTTATCTTTTGAGACATGGAGAGAGCACAGGGGAGGGGCAGAGAGAGGGGGACAGAGGACCTAAAGTGGGTTCTGTGCTGACAGAAGAGAGCCTGATGCGGGGTTTGAAGTCATGAACCGTGAGATCATGACCTAAAGCGAAGTTGGATGCTCAACCGACTGAGCCACCCAGGCACCCCCACATCCCACCTCTTCTACAAGCTTGCCTGGCCTTCTGTCCTGCACTGTCACCTGTCAGTTGGACGTACTGGGCACAACAGTATAGCCTAGCATCCGAAGACCTGCATTCTATTCCTGCTTCTGCCAAAAAATGACTCCGTGAGTGGAGGAGGTTACCTCACCTCTGTACTTCCATCTTCTCTAATGTTAACCAGCGTTAGTGATATTTATCCAGTAAAATAATTGTTGACCGAGCACAGCATACATTATTTAATAATAATACTAGCATTCATTGAGTACTGTATGCTATGTGCCAGGTACTGTACTAAGTATATTACACGAGTGAATTCATATGTAATTACTCCCCAGTGAGCCTATAAGAGAGGTACTATTATTATCTCCATTTTGCAACTGAAAAAAAAAGTAAAGTACAGAGGAGGTAAGTAAGTAACCTGCCATGGATTCATAACCAAGTTCATAACCGCTGCCATCTTGCCTCTTTAATAGATAGGTAAAGGGTTTCTGGAGTAAAGAGTTTATTTTTGTTTTCCTTGAACTTCCTGAATCTTCACTTTAATTCACGGGCCATCTGGCCTATCTCCCTGTGAGATGAAGACTTTGTTTTGGGAAGGGACCGTTTATTTTTCATTCTTATACCCCCCACCACAACCTTCCCAGTCTGGTGCTTTTGCATAAGAAACACTCAGCAAATGCACATGGATGGGTCTGGGTAGATGTAACAATGCAATTTTTATGGAATTCATAATGTCATGAAAATGGGGTACATTTGCCATCATCACACCTGGATTCAAATCCCCTCTCTCCTGGGTCCTACCTGTGCTAGATTGGACAAGTTATTTTTCTACCTAGCCTCACGGACCATTCATTTTCTTGCCAGTAAAATGGGTGGGTTTCATAAAGCGAAGTGTACTTCCTGAAACTGAGGCTGGCCACGGTAGTTTCTTCTGCCTCTTGCAGGTGATAGAATCATTCAGAGATAACCCTGGGGAAGGGAGCACTAACCCACGGCTCCCCCAGCAGAGACCGGGGTGGCTGGGAGAAAGGGAAGAGAGAGGACAAAGTCCAGCTGTTTCCTCTGTGCTGCTCGGAAGAAGGACCTGAGAGCTGGTCCCACTGATGAGTGAACACGTTGGGGCCAGAGCTGAGTAGAAGTGAGAAGTAATTCCTTTTCTTTGCAGAAGTGACTGGGAATTGGGTTGGACAGGGGAGGGAAGGAAAGGGAAAGGTAGCATGGGGAGTGAACCTGGAAAAATGAGGAGCGAGCAGTTTGGAAGAAGAGAGAGGGCTTAGCAACATGGCGAGATAGAAGGGCAAAAATGGGAGTCTTCTTTATGGAAATGACCAAATAAATAAACACAGAGGCATAATATTTGCTTTCTTGTGTTACCTGCTACTATGATGTGATCCCTCTCCATTGCTCTAAATTTTCAGTAAGTCTTCTACACACAAATGCCTTGTGTTACTAATGGGGTTGGGGGGGGGGTCCACATCCGGGCAATGTGGTCAGTAATTTAGAAGAGCTCAAAGCCAGGGGAGAATAGGAAAATATAACCGTCGCCTCTACCCCCCACAAAACCCCAGAGAGATTGGAGGAAGCCCAGCTGGCTGTGACCACACATGCAGAACAGCATCTGGGATCCATGTAATTTGAATATCTAAGGGCGGGGGGGGGGGGGTCTCTGCTGATGAAGACAATACCATCCAGGAGTCATACCTGAAGACTTTAGTGGTCTGTGTGGCTTAGGCACCACCCGTCAGAATCTGAGGCCGGCCTGTACACCATCATGGTCATACTGGGTGCATACCAAAGCAAGCTCCTAGAGGTGCAAAAATCACAAAAATGCAATTACACATGTAAAAACTCAACATATGTAAAATATGGCACATATTAGATCCTACGTTAGTGCTAATATCAACAACGCAGGTCAAACCGAGGGGGAGGGAGAAAAGTGGAATTTGGAGAGGTTCCCAGTTCTGCCATTCCCCACCCCTACTAGCCCAGGGGCATTCTAGCAGCAGAGAGAGTAAAAGGGAGGGAGCAGGGCAAGGTCTTGGGTGGGAGCTGGGGGGTAGATGTACCCTCTTAGTCCCCTGGCGGTGAGTCACAAAGTTCCTTCTTACTTCCAAGGAGAAAGGTGAACCAGACTTTGGAAATGGATGCCTGGGGTGTGCGCTCTTCCTCTGAAGTTAGTATCAAGAGGTAGGAATCGCATGGCTTCAAGATTTATGTAGCTAAAAACAATTCAAAGTGGTTTGTTTGGGCAAAAGGAAGATATATTGGCCTCCATAAATCGAAAAATCCAAGTGTTGTGATGTTTCAGGCTCAGCAGGATGGGAGACTCAGACAATGTCACCCATGTCTGAGTTGGGCTGTCTTCCATTTTGCGTTTGTCCTCAGGCTCCGTGTGGTCCTGACGAGACACCGCTGTCTACTCAGCCCATATCCTTCATGGTTCACGTCACTGGTCCATCCCTGAGCCAGTCACCAGTTCCCTGTGGCCCAGGGAACTAAATACACTGGCTGACCTTGGCCTCCATCTGGCCCTTGTATTATCTGTCTGACTTCACGTCATTCTACTCTTGCTTCTGTCTGCGCTGTCCCAGCCACATCGGCCTCCTCATTGCCCCTCAGACATGGCAGACATGTTCTACGTCAGGGCCTTTGTTCATGCTTTTCCTTCTGCCCGGAGCATTCTTCTCACAGACGTCTATGGTGGCTCCCTCCCACATTTCCTTCAGGTCTTTGCTTAAATGTCACCTTCTCAAAGAGGACCACTGGGCTTAAAATTGAATTCACACCAATATCACCACTGCCTCTCCCTGCCTCCCTTTCTCTAGAGTCCCTTTCCCCATCGGCCTATCACCAGGCCAAAAAAAAAAAAAAAAAAAGACAGGATGTTAGTCTTGTCCCACCCACCCCAACGGAAAATGAATTCCATGAGGCTGGGGATTCTTGTCTATCCTGGTCACTCACTACTGTATATTCAGGACCTAGAGTGATGTCTGGCACAAAGCAAGTTCTCAAAAAATTGTTGAATGAATGAGTAACAAGGTCTTGGGCTCCAGATCTTGGATGTGGTTGAGACTCACTCAAAAGCCAGCGTCGAGGTCAAGGACAAGAAGTTTCCTGACAAAGCCGGTGGGGAGAGTAACTACTGTCAGCGTGTGGACTGGCAGCTGGGGTTCCAGAACAGAAGAGCAGGTGTCTAGTGTGCTTCCCTCCCCACAGCGCACACACACACACACACACACACACACACTCATGTGCACACTTACACTCACACAAGACTCTCTCTCACACACTCACAAACACACACAGGCTCTTGCTCACACACACTCATGCACACACGCCATCTCTCTGCCTTGCACTCAGAGGCACAGCTGGAACATTCTGCAGCAATCTCCCCTGCTCAACCTCCACATGCAGACCCTGCTTTGCTTCCTCCCCTTCCACCCCATCCCCAAAACCAGCCCTGGGAGCCAAGGGCAGAGCCATCAGGACCCTGGGATGGCAGTGGACAGGGACGCTTCAGTCTTAATCAAATCCAATTCCTTTGTTCCCTCCTCCCCTGCACCCCCCCTCTTCTTTGTGTCTTTTTACATGACAATCAATAGAGGCCAAGCTTTGGGGATACTATCAGAGCCCTGATTGCAACTTCTAACATTATAATCCACAGGGTTGCGGGGGAGCATTAGTACTCCCGGATAAATTAATTCAGTGTAAGTAAGCGCTTTGAAGCCGGGCACATCGCTCGGCTTTTGAAGCTTAAGCCCTGTTTAGATTACTTGATTAAAGTGGGTCCAAAGCTTCAGCGATCAATATATTTTGCTTAAGAGCAGTGTTGCCACAGAAGCAGATTTAATTCATCCGTGCTGCCCTGCCTTGTGGATAGCTCTTTAGAATATAATGAGATATCACAGAGCCAAAACTCCGGGCTGGGAGGAAGGGAGGAGGGACAGTCATTCACGTCACCGCCCTGGGAATGCTGGGGACATATATTTGCAGGATGTGTGCATAAATAATCCCTGAAAATGAGAAGTTGGAAAAAATCGAGATGACAATGGCTGCTTATAAAATCTTGGCGCACGAGACGCGAGAGGGAAGTCTCCATTATCTGGCTGTCTCGAGGATGGTTTCCTCGACTGCGACTCGGAATTCTCTTAGGTCCTAATAATGTGACAATTCTAGGATTATAGGCTGGCACTTAATCAAAGTCGTTGTGGTTAATGAGGGAGTTGGCCAGCGCGACCCCACGGGGCAGGAGACCTGCAGAATCTCTAATATCAGGGTCAGTCGTGCTAAATCAGCAGCAAGAGCACTGGACTAGGAGTCCAGATAGGATGGAAAGAGGGCACATAACGTGTATTACATCCCTCCTCGGTGCTAGCTGCCGCTCCAGTGGCTTAAAGTTCTTATTGCATTTAATCGTGTAAGCAACGCTAGGAACGGGAACTTCCTGTGCCCATTTTCAGGACTGGTTAGGAAGGAGGAGAAGGCAGAATTTGAACCTGGTTTTGTTTGATCCTCAAAGCCATGCTCTGTGCCAGTTCTGGTCTCCATTCAGCCGCTAACTACCTGTGCAAACCACACCAAGTCATTTGACCAATCTGGGCCATAGTTTTCTTGCTTGAAAAAGGAGGGGAGACTCAGGTTCCTTCTGACTTAAAATCTTTGGTCCAGAATAACTCCAACCTGAGAGTCCAGCAACGTGGGTTCCCATCTTTGCACTGTCAGCACCAAGCCTCGTGATGGGGTGGGGAGGTCATTGTCAGCTCTGCTGGGCTTGCCCGTTTCCACTGCGGAGTAAGGACTTTGTAAGAGCAGCAAATGAGAGGTCCAAGGGGGAGGCCTCTGATGTGTCATAAATACCCCACAAACAAATCTGTTTGCAATATTGAAATCGAACAAGCCAAAAGCTCATCTCTTTTAAGGGAACAGGAAACTCTGTTGTCACCGTTTGGCAACCAGGGGCGTGGGCCACGGCAGAGTCAAAAGACTGGCTGATTGGGCGGGAAGAGCCTTCATTCAATCGAGCTGCGGTTTTTCCCCATCCTGGGTGTTCTCTCTCTTCCTAGATCTCTGGAAAAGTTACCCCTCAAACTCAGGGAGCCTGTGCTATTTCAGACCTGAGTATTATAGTCTCCTGCCTCTACTACCTCTCTGTGTCCCTTGGCAGAGTTACTTATGTGCATAAAGCCTCAGTCTCCTCATCTTTATAATGGAACTGATAGCAGTGTCTTACCACACAGGATTTAGGTAAGGATTAAATGAGATAATTCATATAAAGCACTCAATATTAGGTCTAAGTTGGCACAGACACAGGCTTACAGAAAGAGGTGTTCTAAACATGCTTTCCCTAAAATGAATTGTTGCAAAGTAAATTAGGCTTTCGTGCTCCCTTAAACTAATAATACCATACATGCCACCTACCTGGCATGTAAATTACATTTTAAGCCTGGTACAAAATTTCACATTCTTACCTTTTTGGGGCTTTTCAACCACCTTATGCGAAGCAAACATTCTTGTCCCCCTCTTATGGAGTTGAAAGCCAGGACTCTGGGAAACGGACTCACCCAAGGTCAATTAACTTGGAAGCGGCAGGACAAGATGAGAAATCCAGACATCTTTTGACACCTTCCATCCCTGCCGAAGTGTGGGTCCAAACAAGCACAATTAGTTTTTGCTCCAGTAGTCTGTGTTCTCCTGGCTTTCTAGAGTCCTTGGAACCTAGTGGTGCCTGAAACCCATTCCACCCCTGGTCTTCCCAAGTATGTGAGATGGAAATTTCCTCTGTTGGCTTCAGCTGCTGCCACCAAGAGTCTCCACTGGTATAGAAGTATCACCACTAATGCTGTTTCCTTTGACCTATTCTATTTGACAGACGTCCACTGAATTCTCGTGATGTGCCAGGGACCATGTTGGGCTCTGGGGAGACAACAATGAATAGAGCACATTTCTTGCCCGCAAAATACAACCACCCCGTGACCTAGGGCTTGTCAGATGTTCCTACTTTCCTTTTCTAGAATAGGAAACCCTGAAGGACTCTGCTCAGGGTCATAGCGTTTTAGAGGCAGATCCAAGGAAAGAACCCCAGCAGAGAACTTTCTACAGAGAACATTACCTCACAACTGGAGTCCGCAGCTGATGGATGAGGACACGTGTCAACCGCGAGGCTCGGGGGTTGCCTCTGTCATTTGGAATCCAATAAAGGCTGAAGGGATAAATAAGTTCCAGAAGGACTTAGAGGAGCTCCCATGAATGATGGAGCCAGAATGAGTTATTAAGGGGCAAGTCAAAGAGGTTCGTATCCCTAACCTTTAGAAATAGACTCCACCAAAGGCAGCTGCTGCGTCTTCTACTTTCTCTTGCTAGTATCATCGGAGACAGAACAAAGGGACAGGACAAACTTTATTCTCTCCTCATTTAGTGGGTTTTATATTTCAGATTTTGTTCTCTGCTGCCTTCAAGAAATAGGACCCAAGTGCCTCAGAACTTCTAATCGGGAAACTTAATACCCGGAGGATAGAAGCAATAGCCGGAGAGAAAGAGATTTGCTCCTGAGGTGAGTCAAATGAGCGCAGAAATCCCCTACTTGGGCTCTTTCTTATAGCCCCAGAGGTAGTACCTATAGTTGGGATGAGAACAAAGAAGGAGGTGGTCTCAGCACAAAGCCACACATCACACCGCCTAGCCATCACCATGGTAACGGCAAGTCCCCATGACACTGGGAAGAAGCTGGTACCACTGCCATTTTCTGCTTCATAATCCGAACGGCAGTATCCAGGTCAGAGGAAAACCTGAGCACTCAGGTTCGTTTCTGCCCCGAGACCCCTTTGTTTCCTTACGCGTCACCCAACGGTTCCTTTCGCTGCTCTTCTCAAAACCCTCCTGAACGTAATTCCCTCAGTAGAGGTCTTCTTTCTTCTCCCTCTCAGAGCCAGTCAGCAACCTCTTTTTCAAAGTTACCATCTTCCAGAATACCTGAGCTACAGGGAGCCTCGGGTGTCTTCTGCTTCAGACCCCTTCCCCATTTTTCAGAGGAGGACATGAAAGCCAGGCACATCATGCGATGTCCCAAGGTCCTCCTACATCTTGTCCCTGGACAGCCGCCATGCTGTGATCAGGGCTGTAACCTCCGTGCCTCCCATTTTTCATGCCCCTGGCAAATTACTGTCTGCAGAGTCTATCTTTTCCTCCTTCTTCTTCTGGCAGTCTCCTTAACGACCAAAGCAGAGAACCGCAGCCCGAAGACCATGCCCTCCCCGTGCCCTGCACTGGCTCCCAGACGCTTTGCTTCTTTTTCCTTCCAGGCTTCTCCACAGCAGTATTTTTGGAAAAGAAGCTCCCTGAGGAGACCCAGCCAGATCACAGCACAGAGTCACATTTCAGAGTCTCTAAAAGAATGCTCTAAAAAGAAAGGTGACCGGATTTTTAAATGTTGATTTACTCGAATCAGATTTTCCACATTTTCAAACTCTCCCTATATTCTTTAAAAAAAAATTTTTTTTAAACATTTATTTAGTTTTGAGAGACAGAGCACAAGTGCGGGAGGAGTGCGGGTGGGGGAGACCCAGAATCTGAAGCAGCCTCCAGGCCCCAAGCCATCAGCACAGAGCCCGATGTGGGGCTTGAGCTCACGAACTGTGAGATCACGACCTGAGCCAAAGTTGACGCTCGACCAACTAAGCCACCCACCCAGGAGCCCCAAAACTCTCCCTATATTCTCAGCTGTTTAAGAGAATAACCGTTTCCATTTCTTCCATCTCTTTTGCACTATCCATAGAAGGCCCTATAAGCAAATAATGTGGCAACTGTGTACCTAACAGTTCGAGGTCTTGCGAACAGGCCCTCTCTGTGAAGGACCCTAAGCCAGACAACATACACAGACGGGTGTCCACTGGCCCCTTTTCAAGGAAGAGCCCCTTCCTGACTTACCATCAGTGATGACCAACACCTGCCCCGGACCAGCCATTCTCAACCTTGACGGCACCTTCAAACCACCTGCACAGAAGTGTTTTTAAAAACTCCCCAGGTGATCCCATGTGTGGCTGGGGTTGAGGGTCACTGCTCTATGGGTTAGCAATGGTTCCACCAATTCCTGATTCACAGCTGATGGGGAGGAGCTTAGGGGCCAGCCCTCATCTGTCAGACACCCCCTTTAATCACCCACACCTCTTGCAAAAGCTCTGCCCACAGTGAGAATGATATTTGTGAATATGGATTGCTCTGTGGGAAGACTGCAATATGGCAGATCTTTTTATTATACTCTATTATAGAGAATATGATAAATAAATGTATATTGTATAAAGTATAAAAAATAAATACATTTAATGTATTTAAATTTTTTATTATGTTTTTGTTATTTTTTTGTATTTATTACATGCACACCTATAAATAAGTTCACTTTTTTGGTAAATTTTTTTAATGTTTATTTAATTTTTGAGAGACAGAGACAGAGCACACACAGGGGAAGGGCAGAGACAGAGAGGGAGACACAGAATCAGAAGCAGGCTCCAGGCTCTGGGCTGTCAGCTCAGAGCCTGACATGGGGCTTGAACCCATGAACTGTGAGATCATGACCTGAGCCGAAGTCAGCACTCAACCAACTGAGCCACCCAGGTGCCCCAAATAAGTTTGCATTTTTAAACTACACCCTACGAACCCTACTCTTGAAAGGTGTTGACACAAGGCCCTGTCCTGAAGTTTATGTTAGTGAACAAGGCTCCTGCACATCCTACAAACTGTGATAATCTGCACAGAGCTGCTTGTCGTCTGAGAAGATACAGGAGATTAGCGGAAGTTCTCCTGACTTTGCCGTTCCACTGAAAGTTTCCTTTTATTTCCACATCCCATACATCCATGTATTTTATTACTTAGGTCTTCTCTTGAAAGAGAAATATTTGTAGCCGAAAGTTCTGGTGCAGTCTATTTGGCCGCTAAAGACACAAACGTGAATCATGGTCTACATACTCGGTCTAGAAGGAAGAACAGACATATTCATTCAACACTCAACACGCTAACTACTGAGCACACATTAGCTCATTTTATCCCCCGACAGCCCTAGGTGATAAGCAGTAGTAGGCAGAGAGATTTACTAATTTGCCCAAGTCACGTAGATGGTAAGTGGAGACACCGGGGTTGGAGGCCAGGCAGCCTTGGTGACACATCACATAAACAGAGTCTTTGCATCTAACAGGCCAAGTGGTACACTGGCTTCCAAGGTAGCATTTTGAGGGAAGGGGGCACAGAGTGTCAGGGTTGGAAGGGACATCTGAGAACATCTGGACCAATTTCCCTCCGGGGCTCGAAGTCCCTGTTCGGGTGCCTTTATGAGTCAGGAGGTTTTGCTTTCTATTAAATGAAAGTGCATCTCCCTGGGAGGTATATAAACGTGGGGTCAAAATTCTGCCAAAGCAGGAAAGGACCCAAAGTATCAGCCCAAGGCCAACCTCCTAATGAAAGTTCTGCATTCACTATTCCACTCTTCTCACCACTGCAGAGAGGGCGGGTGTCCCTAAGTCAAGGCCCCATATTCCCCAGGATGGGGAGGCCCAACCCATCACCAGTCGCTGCACACTGGAAGGATCCTGCTGACCACCAACAGCTCCCCCGGTCTTCCATTCCTAACCTTCTGCTTCCACGCCAGTCTAAGACTAGCAAAGACCCAGCAGGGCAGCCAGTGCTAGTCCTGATGCACAACCAGCTCTCCCCGGCCTGCCCTTAGGGTCAGGTACAGGAAATGGAGACAGGTGAGGCAGAACTGGGGCGCACACAGGAAGGGCTGGAAGCTGGTCAGAGACAACTGGTATACCTCCTTCCTCTGCATGGTGACCTTTCTTTCCAAAGCATTTGTTTCCCTGCATCCCTGGCCTTTCCTTTCAGGGGAACTCCTCAGCCATCACTATGTTGAGCCTCTTTTTACAATCCAAGAAAAACTTTGATGAAATGTAGTCCTGGACTCCCTTCTCCAGCATGCCCATGGATTTCTCCAGAGCAGTGACTAAATCCTATTTACTTTGACATTTCCCAGAGTAAATATTTATTGAACCAAATTAAATTTCTGATTTTCATTAAAAAGCGAGGCACTCAGAAAGGGGAAAGGGAATATGGAAAGACACAATGAATGAAGAAGCACAAGAAAGTAGAATTTAAGACCTGGAAGGGATGTTCAAGACGTCTGGTCCAGAACCGAAAACTGTAGTGCAGGAGACTGGAGGATTTCAGCTCTCATTTCCTATGGCAGACATCCCTAGTCAATCGCTGAATTTCTTCTTAGGACAGGCATTACTAGTCAATCACAGGAGCTTTTCTAACTTTCCAGGTTCAATTTTGGAGTTAGCTTCCAAAATGTTCTCAATACAGCACCCCACTCCAGCAGATATTAGAGTTGAAACCTAATTTCATCCCTGGTTTCTTATTCTAAAGATGAGGAAACCGGGGCCCACGGTTTGGCCTCAGATGGTTAACTGCAGGCTGGTCCCAGTCCCTGGATCATCTGATGACTGAACCCTCCATTCCCCCACACCGGTTTCCAAACCTGAGGGCCACGTGGCGTGAGAGGAAGAGATTAGCCACAGAGGGGCTAAGCTATTGCCTAGAACACCAGAATGAGTTTCATTTGCTCAGAAAAATACCCCCCTTTACTGTTTGAGTATATGCGTTTTCAAAAGTAATAGATGGTCATTATAGAAAACTTGAAAACACAGGTATGTTTTCATATGCAGAAAAACAGTTCTGCATATGCAACAAGGTTGTCCTTGGGAACTTTGATCTAAAGGATAAAACTTAAGAGTTTAATCTCTGAAAATAGGCAAAAACTTTACATTTGTTTATCTGATCACTTGGCAAATGTACTCACTAAAATACAGTTGGAAGTAAATATTTCAAAAACCCAGGACACAATAAAAATGATGGAGGAAATTATGTGATCTACAGTTTTAAAAGACCAACTACAATTTAACTTTTTCCTTAGGTTATAGTCATGATCTCATGCCTAGGATACATTATAAAATCAGTTTCAGGGCACCTGGCTGGCTCAGTCTGTTGAATGTCCAACTCTTCATTTCAGCTCAGGTCATGATCCCAGGGTCATGGTATCTAGCCCTGCATTGGACTTCCCCAGCACTGAGCATGCCTGCTTAAGACCCTCTGTCTCTCTCCCTCTGTCCCTCTCCCCAGCTCTCTCTCTCTCAAATGAAAAAAAAGAGAAAATTAAAAAAAGAAGAAATTTTAATTCCATTTTTAATATGAAAACATTAAAAAAATCGAAGCAATCTGAATATATCTTGAAAATCTTTTTTAAAAATCACGTGATAAAGCTCTTAGTGATTTTAGTTTTAGCCCTACGTGGATTATATGTAACTTTTCCAAACATGACATATCACTCCTGTTTGCAGGCACATTAAATAATATTTATAAAACTCTTTACGTCAATCTTGGAACATAACGTAATATAGCGGTTAGCGAAAAATAGAAGTCAGGGTAGTAGTAGTGAAGTAGTAGTAATAATAGTATTTTTAGTAATTTCCCCTTTAAAAGTTATTTTATTTTGTTTTTTTTTAATGTATATTTTTGAGAGAGAGAGAGAGAGGGCATGTGCAAGCAGGGGAAGGGCAGAGAGAGAGGGACACGGGATCCGAAGCAGGCTCTGTCCTGAGAGCAGAGAGCCCTATGGGGGGCTCAGACTCACAGACCATGAGATCATGACCCAAGCTAAAGTCAAACGCTTAACCGACTGAGCCACCCAGGTGTCCTCTTCCTTTTAAAAGTTATTTTAAAAGATATTTGTGATATTTGACATCAGTGATTACCAGTCACCAATGGAGAGATTAGATTTGTACTTACCATCCCATAATCCATGTTGTACCCAAACTACGTTGTTATAATGATAGTCCGTTGCCTATTAAGACAAAGCTACTTATGTGTGAGGTTAATGTTTAACTGATATGCATAGTACTGGGATATACATACATATACACATACATACCTGTATATGCAGATCTTTGTTATTCAATTTTTGGCTGTCTGCCCACCATCCCTGTTGCTCATACAGTAAGATGTAGGATCAGGATCCAACTTGAAGCATCAGGAAGCAAGACGGATGCATGCTACTGCTTGGTGCTTTGACAGTATTCTAATTCCCCTATTATATCAGAATCACATCTTAACATCACATTATTTAGCCCATTAGCCCAAATTATTTTAAAATACCAGCATACTCAATATGGGGGTGGGGGAGTGTTGCGGAAAAATGCTCTCACTTTTGGCTTGAAAAAGTGGACATTAGTACAACCGATTCAGAGAGACATTTGTCAGTATGTATCAAACACCTTGAAAACATGCATTTCCTTTGCTTTAGCAATTCTACTTCAAGGACAGTATTTATAGGGAATATACGACAAAAACGTGTGCTGAAACAGTCATCAGGACTGCAGAGAATTAGAAATAATTTAAATAACCAATAACGTGATAGAGCGCAACGCAGCCGTTAAAAAGGTGTTAAGTAAGAATACCTCAAGATGGCTTAAGACATTCTGCTAAGTTACAATCAGCAGATTACAAAGCTGTCCGGGACAGTCCTGTTACTGTGTATACCTGAATGTGAGTGTTCGCACGTCTGTATGTGTCTGTATGTACGTGTGTGTTTGTGCGTGTGTATTAGGCTGGAAGTAAAGGCCTCAAATGAACAGCTTCTTCATGAACCGCATGGCGAGATTATGGACGATTGTTTTTCTTTGAGCTCGTCTGTATTTATCATATTTTCATCGATGAATATGTATTACTTTGGTAATTTGAAATAAAAAAAAAAACTGTTTTAAAAAGCACCAGCCCATTTGCCACCTGACAGATGGGAAACTGCTCAAGCACGGAGAAAAAACAATTGCTTTAAAGTTTTAAAATTAAAATGAATACTTTTTAAAAATCAGATTTGAGTCCAAAAAGTGAGCTACAGACAAGATAATCAAGGTGGCCCGGTGGTTTGAAAACCCATTGTGTAGTTTTAAATAAATATCACTAATGCCAGCTCACTGGGGCTACAAGGGACGTTTTTAAAAACAAACTCTTCCAATTCCAAATCACATTCATTTACATGAACACCTTCACTTTTCTGTCTGCTCTTTTCATCGGCTCTTCTCTGTGCTGAGACAGGCCCATCTGCCCTTTTGTATCAGACCAGCTTACAGGCAATTGTCTAGAAAACTTGTAAAATACCTAATAAAATCTGATTAACTGCGAACCTTAATTAATCAGAACATGTGGGGCTTTGGTTTTTAGGAGAAAGATCAAGGGAAGGGAAAATAAAATATTAAGGGCTTAAGACCAACAAAAAGCTCAGCTTTGCATGTATGCCTTGTGCTCGCCCCACCTTTCCAACTAATATTAAAATTCAAGCAATAAGAAACCCAAAGCAATTGAAAGGAAATTAAAACACTGCCTGTAGTCTCCTCGCTTTGATTTAGCCATGACTTGTGATTTTGGGACACACGCGACCAGTTTTCAATGCATACGCAAAACACATGTACACACAAGCACACACACGCAGGCGCACACACGCACACACGCACACAAACACACACACGCGCACCTGGTAATGGAGCGATTGCTGGGAATGCTCCCTTCCTCCTGGAAGCTTGTAACTGGAGTATCGAAGTCTGAAATGTGTTGAGAAATTTTCATTTCTACAAGTGGAGACACCGTTTCTCCTTTAGAGCAGATTTCTAATGTTTTTTTTTAGAAAAAGTCACAGACTGGGCTCTTTAGTTACACAAATGTAAAGGACTTCCTGGGCTACGGAGAGAAAAATGGCAAGATCATCGCAACTATGACCATGGCTGTCCAGTGTGGCATGGTCGCTAATGGAAACCGGGAAATTCTTTAGCCTGACTGTGCCTTTGATGAGTTGGAGAAACGATTTTTATCAAAACGAAAATTTGGGTTGAATTGTTGGTGTTCCTTATGTTGTGTTACCTAGTTATATAATAACTGGCTTTGGGAATTGTGCTGACACCTGCTGTTTTTGTCTTTTCTAGGTCAGAGAGGTCAGCCCCAAACCCTGTGTGCCTGAGTGCACATGGGGTGTATGTCTGTGGGTGGCTGAGTGGGGGGCTGTTTCCCTTGAAGGAAATAGATCCTCTCTCCTTCAGTCATCTGGGGCGGGCATGAGGGTCATCCCTTGTGCAGGACGCGGTCTCTTCCTCACTAGGACTACAGGAGGGTCAGGCAGGTATCTGTTCTGTTGGGACCCTGAGGGTGGCTTTGGGTCTATGAGCAAAAGGGCTGCAGAGCTCTTAGCTACCAATCACTGCACTTGACTCTGGGTTACTCCCCCACCCCAAGCATTCAGTAAAAGTTTGCTAAACACCTGAGCTTAGGTTTAGGCTGTTGGGACAGCTAAGGAAGGGAACCGACTCCGAGACAGCGGCCAGGGAAAAAGAGCAAAGCCTGCTGGGAGAAGAACAAGCAGGTTGGATCTGTGAAACTCCCAGCATTCCCTGGCACTTCCCAGAATGACCTTGGATGGAAACTGAAAGAATGGGTTTCCTGTGATCTTTAGGGTGGGCAGTCTGGAATCATAATTTGAGTATAAAAGAAAATGTAAACTTATTTTGTACTCCATCTTGGAAGTGAGTAGCATGTCCTAATAATATGCATATTCTTATTTCTTTTAAAAAGAGAAACAAAATGCATTGCATTTTATAATCTGATCATTTCACTTAAGAATATGCCACCCAAAGTATCCCATACCATTAAATATTTTTACACACATTTTAAACATGGCTGCCGCATATTCGAAATGCATGGATGTACTGTGATTTATTCAACCAAATTATTTCCAGCACCATTATTATAAGCAATACTATGTTGACTATCCGCACTGCTAAATCTCTAGATACACCCATCACCATCTATTTAGACTAAAATCCTTGAAGGAAAATTTCTAGGTCAAAGGATATATGCTTTTGACATTTTGCCATGTTATCCTGCCCAAAGGTGGTATTTCCCCTAGCAGCCCTGAATCCTTAACAATATTGACTATTATTTCCCTTAAAACAAAGCAGAGAAAGTTTGTGACTTTTGATGGCAAAATAAAAAGGGCATCTCTTGGCAGTGGGCATACGCCTGCCAGACGCAGTTCGTCAGGTGGTGTGTCGTCGGTGGAGAGTTTTCAAACAATAATAAAACGTACTAACATTGGTCTGGTCTTTATCAGCCCTCCGTGTCAGCAATATGAAACATTATTGGTGATAAATACCACTCGAAGACAGGTTTTTTGGTCTAATTTCTAAACAACTACTGCATTTTTCACTAAGTTCTAGTAAGATAGATGTTACCTTAAAATTAGTGCATTTTTATTACTTACTTTTAATATAAATAGTGTTCTACATGGGAGCTAACTTAGAGAACCCCCAGGCTGGGGACACAGGAGGGACAGCTTCTCCGATTCCTTTCAAGGTTAACTTCATGACAGCTTGAAGTCATCTGAGTTGACTTATGGCACCATTCTATTCCCAGCCACCGCGAACCACACATGCTTGCATTTGAACAGAAATTTGACATCAGTAATGACTGCACAGAACTTGAGTGACTTCATTCCGTGTGACCCCTTGGAATTTTAATTTTGTGTCTAAATGTAAAAGAAAACCCAAGTACCAGCTGTGAAGTGTAGTGGTTTTACTTTGAAAGGACAAATTTTAGTTGATGCCTGATATAGTTTACTAACTTTAAATACCAGCTTTAAAATCGAAATTGTTCTTCTTGTTAAATTCTGGGTTGTTTAGAAACTAAAGAACAAGTCAAGAGAATAAAACATTACTGAACCGTTAGTTGCTGGACAATTATTTTCATTAAATATTATGTCAGACTGCAACCAAAGGGACCAAGTTCAAACTGTTGATATATATAAAAAATTGTTGAATAAATAGTAGAATTTTTTTTCCTTTTTGGTTCTGTAGCAGGTTTTCCATTTTTTATTTTATTAAAAATGTAAAATTTATGTATTACATGTTATACAAATTCAATAAAAGAAAAATTTCAATGTCTACATTTCTTTTCTGGGCACTGTTATTATTTCATGATTATGACTGAAAATAATTTTGGCCTGTAGAGAAAGAGGGTGGGTTAGGAAAGATCCTCTCCAGGCAGGACTGGCTATCTACTCTCAAGTGCCTAACACAATCTTCCTTGTTCAAAAATGATGGAGAATTTCAAGATGGCCACGCCAGAGCAGTAAACTAAGCTTGGAGTTCTTCTGAACACGGCCAGCCCTGGTTCTGAGTGTCCAGTATGCTGGGAATGCCATTGTCTCCAGGTTGGCTCCCTTCCTCGATTGCAGGTGAGGCTGCTGGCTGTGCTACCCCTCTCCCCTAACCTTCAGAGAGGAGCTTCTCCAATGCCCTTCTGATTCTCCATCACCCACCACAGATGACATCAGCTCCACCCTCCCGTGCCTAGCTGCAACCAAAGGACCAGGACAACTGTCAACCTCAGTTCACCAGAAAAGGTGCTTTCCCAAAACCGCAGGCTCCCAGATCTCTTCGAAACAAATCACTATTTTAGCAAACCCGTAGTTCTTACTCTATTGGGTCTTGGGGGAAACCTGACTGCAGGGTAGTTGTTTCCTTATCTGTGGTCTCTTTGGGGCTGAGATTGATGCCAAATCCATCCATGTTGCATAAAGAGAGGTAACATTTGGCTTACTCATTCCCAGCAAACCGCTACAGACAAGCGCCAGTGTTGATCTGGATGCCGCAGCACCGTGACTGTTGGAAGATAAAGTGACAGTGATGAAGGTTGGGCATTTTTATCCAAGGGCACATTGGGTTCCAGGTCCCATGGAGGGAAACAGAGGAAAAAGTGAGGTCCGGCGGTCCAGGGGGAACGGGCGAACAGGGTGGGTTGGGGTGGGGTGGCCTCCGCACTGCCCCCACTGGATGGAGAGCCCGTGAGGGTGAATGTCTCTTGGCCTTCATACCCCTGCCTGAAAGAGGAGCATCTATAAAATGCCCCAAGCTTCATGGGTCGCTAGTGGGAAATAACTAATAAAAACCCACTTGTGATTCTTAAAGTGCGTTTGACACAAACTGAAAGTACACAAAGGAATGTGCTTCTAGGGTTTTCTTGTGAAAGGCCGGGAGTAAATGACCCACAGCCTTTGCAAAGAGGCCGCCAGAGTATTTCTGAGACAAGAGTCTTGTTTTCATTCATGTACATAAAGGGATCGACTCCTTGAAGCCAGGAATCCCTGGTGTGCTTGATCAATGGCTGCTAACGTGCCCATTCGGAGCTGGTAAGAAGTTAAACAGGGATTTCAGAAGATTTGTAATTGTAATTTAAGATAAGCCAGGGATGCAAATGAAGCTGACATTTAACTCCAAGTGGCTGACTGTGTACTGCGGTCTCGGGGTCCCACCAGCGCCACACACCCGCAGACTCCTAGTGCACCCCTGCCTGGCACAGTGCCTCGCGGATGGAGCCTCTCCCAGATCTGTGTGCCAGGCCTGGGATCACAGGTGACCGTCCCTCTAGCATCAGACATCAGCCTGGCCCCAAGCCCAGCGTGCTGCTGTTCTATGAGTGAATAGGCTCCTGCAGCCTTGGACTGGACCGGAGGCCAATTTCTGGAGTGTCTGCTCCAAGCCAAGAAATAGCTTTTCAGTGCAAGTCCTTAACAGACAGGTGAAGGCCATCAGATGCAGGGACTTTTTTCTCAGTGAAGCTCATCCTTTGGCCCTGAGGGACTAAATCCTGACCACACCACCAACTCCCTTGAGGCCTCGGCAAGTTACATTCTAAACTTCACATTCCTCGTCTTTAAATTGGGGGTAACCATAATGTCTACTGCTATACCTAGCACTTAGTAAGTGCTTAATAATTATTAGAAGAAAAATCAGCATTTTCTTTTACTGAACACTGAGACAGAGGGGCTTAATGCCACGGAACTCTACACTTAAAAGTGGCTTAAGTGGTAAATTTTATGGTAGGTATATGTTACCACAATAAAATTGTTTTTAGTGACAAATAACTATAGGGGAATGTATATTTTTAGCTATTACAGAGGAAGAGGGATTGGACTTACCCTCCTCTCTTGAATAAAACAGCTGAGCAAAACATATGAAACAACACTTTTCAGACGTTAGTGGGAGGTGCAGGAAGTGATATCCAAGGGAAGAGAAATAAACAAGGGGAAAGACTTCCTAGGGGCTGCACTGGGAGGGAAACCCCAGCAGAGCCTGATGGCCTTCCTGAGCTGCGGAGACATGTTTGAGAACTTTGGTAGCTAGAATTCATGGGGCAGAATACCTGGAAGAAGAGAGTTGTAGGACAAGGAGAGAGTTATGAACGGAGACAACACTGAAGATCTGACCTTGGCTGACCACTGATTAGTGTGTGCATGTGAGAAATTATCTGGAAAAAGAACCAACAAAAAGAGCAGGCTGAGCAATCCATGGGCTCACCCAGGGCTGGGAGTGGTTCATGTTCCCACCCCAGGGTGGGGAAAGTATTGCAATACGCAGGGCATACGAAGTATCCTCAGATAGTATTTTGGGGGTGCCTGGGTGGCTCAGTCGGTGAGCATTCAACTCCTGGTTTTGGCTCAGGTCATGATCTCATGGTTTGTGAGTTCAAGCCCTGCATCAGGCTTTGTGCTGAGAGTGTGGAGCTTGCTTGGGATGCTCTCTCTTTGTCCCCCCACTCTCTCACTCTCTCTCTCTTAAAAAAACTTAAAAAAAAAAAAGAGTTCTGTTTTAGCAATGGGAAAAAGTTAGTCCTAGGCTGAAGTATGCTCTGGTCCCACTTAACAAAGGTTAAAAGCAAGCCTCAAAAGGATTAAAGTAATTTAACTATATCCCAGAACAAAGTTCAAGAATATGTAAAGGGAAGCAAAACTATCTAGCACCCAACATCACAGCATCTGACATCCAACTTAGGAAATTAGTAGGTGTGCCAAGAAGTGGGAAAATATAGCCCAAAATGAGGTGAAAAACCAGTCAATAGAAACAGACCCAGACATGACACTGATGATACAATTAGTAGACAAGGACATGAAGACAGTCACTTTAACTGTATTCTATATGTGCAAGACAGGGGCATGGATGAGCATGTTAAGGAGAGACACAGAAGCAATAAAAACAGACCCAAACAGAACTGAACTACTAGAGATAAAAAATAGAAAGTCTGCAATAAAAACACTTTGCAAGAAGGCAGCGGCAGATGAAACCATGCAGTATGAAATACTAATAAACTTGAAGGCATGGCAGTAGGAGCCATCCAAAATGAAACGGAAAAATAACTGGAGAAAATAAAATAAGCAGAGCATCAGTGAACTGTGGAATGACTTCAAGCAGCCTAATATAGGTGCGAAGGGACTTTCTGAAGGAGGGTGGGGAGGAATAGGAAAATTATTTTAGAGAGATGATGGCTGAAATTGTCCCAAATTTGAAGAAAATTGTAAATTTGTGGACCCAAGGAGCTCTGAATATCAGGCATGAGAAACATGAAGAAAACAACTCCAAGGCAAATGACAACTGAATTGCTTAAAGCCAGTGATAAAGAGAACATTGGAAAGTAGCCAGAGGGGAGAGTATACATTGTCTAGGAGCAAAGAGAAGATTTCTCCCCAGAAATAACGTAAGCCAGGGGACTGTGGAGACACAGCTTTAAAACAGTGAAAGAAAAGAACCACTACGTACCTAGTATTCTATACCCAGCAGTAATATCCTCCAATCAGTGAAAGCTAGACGAGGTCCTTTGGGCATAGAGAAAATGATACTAGATGGAAATAAGCATTTACAGAAAGGAATGACAAGCACTAAAAATGGTATCTGTAAGAGTGAATATAAAAGGCTTTCCTCTTGGGGCGCCTGGTGGCTCAGTTGGTTAAGCTTCTGACTTCAGCTCAGGTCATGATCTCACGGATCATGAGTTCAAGCCCCACATTGGGCTCTGTGCTGACAGCTCAGAGCCTGGAGCCTGCTTCAGATTCTGTCTCCCTCTCTCTCTGCCCCTCCCCTGCTCGTGTTCTATCTCTCCCTCTCTCTCTCAAAACTAAATAAACTTAAAAAAAAAAAGAAAATGATACTAGATGGAAATAAGCATTTACAGAAAGGAATGACAAGCACCGAAAATGGTATCCGTAAGAGTGAATATAAAAGGCTTTCCTCTTGGGGCGCCTGGGTGGCTCAGTCGGCTGAGCATCCGACTCTTGATTTCGGCTCAGGTCATGATCTCAGAGCCGTGAGATTGAGCCTCGCATCAGCCTCCATGCTGAGCAAGGAGCCTGCTTGGGATTCTCTCTCTGTGTCTCCCCACCTCTCTCTCTCTCTCTCTCTTTCTCTCTCTCTCAAAAAATAAGGCTTTCCTCTCTTATAGTACCTTTAAAATTTTAAGCAGAGAGTCTCCTTCTGCCATTTAAATTGTCCATTTTCTGGAGTGGAGAATTCACGTGACTGAGCCCCACAGTATGCGAGTCCTCCTGCTTTGGCCTCTAGCAGGTGACTGAGGCTGATTATTAGCCTCTCTGGACCTCAGTTTCCCTCATCTGTCAAACAGGAGATACAGTGTCCCAGCCTGTTTTACAGGGTGGTCGTGAAGATAAATAAGCTAATAAATAACAAACCCTTCCTCAAATGAAAGCCACCTATTAACATGACTGGTCTTGTTTCAGTCTGGCAGCCCTTTCCAAGAAAACGGCTACTTGTCGCGAGCCTGCCGTGCTGATGCGAAGGCCAAAGCCTGCATCTGAGCCAGCAGGCCTGTGTCTCCTCTCTCCTTCCATAAAGAATCTCCCTCCACCTTTGGGTAGGAGAGACCCACTTGAGAACACACCTTCTCTCTCAATGCGACCCCTCATTCTGGTCAAGCCCACCCAGTAGGCAAGCCCGTCTTCCCAGAGGCACAACGGCCCCAGTGGCTCTTGCGGGCTTTGCCCGGAGAAGGAGGGAGGTCACGGAACAATACTGTATCCTGTCCGGGCATGAAACAAGGAGTTGAGCCTCATTCGGAGTGGCAAGGGGCCCCGCCTTTCTGCCTGTTGACTTTTCCTGTTTGCTCAGGCGAAGGTGGCCCTAGGGTGACCCAGGCAGGGAGGCTGCAGCAGTGGGCAGAGGGCCAGGCCCCGGTTTGAGGTTTAAGAGTGATGAGTCATGCCGGGGTCATGCCCTGGGCTGGGAGAGGTGCCACCGCCCCAGCGGATGGTTCAGAGGGCCGTCCCTTCTACTTGTGCTTCGACAAACATTGGCTGACCACGCGCCGCAGACCAGACTCACTGCCAGATGCTGTCTACACAGGGTTTCACTTCTTCACGACCGCCTCGTGAGTTTGGGATTTACGCTCCCATTCCACAGAGGAGGAAACTGAGGTCCAGCGGGTTGGAGGCACAGCTAAATCCAAGCCCTTTCCGTTCCTGCAGGACCTGGAGGAGCCGCCTCCTTTAATCCTCAGACGAATTCGAAGAACTAAAATACTGCTTTTCTCCCATTTCACTTGCCCAGCATTGCACGGCTGGGAAGGGGTGGGCCGGGCTTTGCAGCAGATTCAGGATTTTGCCCCAGAGAGCAGTGGGGGAGGGCAGGGGGAGGGAGACACGGAAGTGTGGGAAATCTGTAAACTATGGTGTGGGGACCTTTGGGAAGCAGCACAGGACGGTGCTTCTCAAACTGTAACTGGCACAGGAAACCCCTGGGGTCCAGTTAAAACGCCGATTCTGAGGCACCAGGTCGGGGTGGGGACAACGAGCTGCCGGCGATGTCCGTGCTCCGGGCCCTTGGACCGCACTTTGAGTAGCAAGAGCAGCGCACACGCCACAGAACGACCCTCGCAGAAGTTTGGGAAGGCCGGGATATTGAACTCCAGCGTCCATCTGTCACTGGCTGGGGGCTGCTGGGGCGTCATCCGGTCCCCTGCTTGCTGACCCGCCCTGGCCCGGAGAAGACACGCAGGCAGGGAGCCGTGCCCTCCGCCGTCCTGTTGGCAGGGGCTGGAGCACGCAGGCTAAGGCGGCCTGGGTGGGGCACCGACGGCTTCGCTACACTGTAGATTGTCCCGATCCCACTGTGCCCCTCCACCCCCCCGAGGGCTCCTGCCCGCGCGCCTGTGGGAGGGAAGTCTGTGTGTGCCCGAGTGAAGGTGCCAAGAGCCAGAGAGAGCCGCCCCTCGGCAGCGGCCCTGGGCTGTGTCCAGAGAATACCACTGGGCTGTTTCTAAATCCAGTCCAGACCCCCAGATCCCTGAATCCCTCAGCCACTCTCGAACTCCAAATTTGGGGAGCGGCTTCGAAAGACTCTTCGCCGATGAGCAGGGGTTTGGCAGGGACTTGGCCAAGGTCCCCGAACAGCCTTGCTGGGTCCCACCTCTGTCTTGGCCTGGCCCAGTGTGACCTCGGGGACTGGGCACGGTGGCTCCCACCATAGCTTGGAGCTCCTGAGGAGAGTGGCAGGTCATGGTCCGGGCATGAGACCTAATCCCGGGTTAGACGCAGCCACAGACTCTCGGCAGTCCCCAGACCCAGAAACCCCAAACCGCACAGTTTCCCAAAGTGAGAGGGCTGGGCCGTCTGGGCCATCTCACTCAGTCCTGGGCGGAGGGGGACAGAGAGGCTGGACCTGCACAGAAAGCTTCTAAGACACAAAGACAAGGCAGTGGTGGCTGTGGGGGTGGAGCCCCCCCCACCCCTTGCAGTCTCCTTGTTCTGAGAAAATGACTTGGCTCTTTTTCTTTAGACAGGCCTGGAAAGCCCTGGGTTCAAGCCTCGGCTTTGCCACTTAGGAGCTTTGAGGTCCCGGGCAAGTTCCTTAGCCCTTCATGTCTCAACTTCTTCCTCGTAAAATGGTGCTAAGCGTCTCCCCATCACGAGGTTGTCAGGAGAGGCACCCGGCGCGGGGCCGGTGTGCGGTAGACGGGCCATCAGCATGAGTCGGTTGTCATCATGGAAGCAGAGAAGGTTCTTCCCCCTTCCTGCATCCTTCACCGTTCACCTCGGGGACAGAGTTCCGTAGGGAGGCGGAGTGAAGCTGCAGGCAGCTCGTCTAGTCAAGCCTGGGAGTTCTGCCGGGGCGCGAGGCCGGCAGCAGCAGCAGAAGGACGTGTGTGTTGCACGACGGCTCCGCAGGGAAGAAACCAGGATACCCAGTAAGGCCGCGGTGGGAACCTCAGGTTCCGGAGTGTAGCCTGCGTCCTGGAGGGTGGGCTTCGAGGGAACGGAAGAGGGGACGGGGAGGACAGAGACTCCAGGATGTCCCTCTGCGGGGCCTCCGGGTGGCCCGAGAGGTGCATCGACGGGCGGGAGTAAAGACACGCCGTCGAGCGCCCTCTGGGCTCTCTGCACACGTGGCTCGTTGCCCCAGGCAGTGTGGGGGGGGGGACAGGCCGCTTCATCCCGATCCAGGTGCCGGGTCAGGAGCCGCACACCTGGGTTCGAACCCCGGCTCCTCCACTTACATCCGTGTTGTCTTGGGCAAGTAACTGGGAGTCTCTGTGCCTCCGTTTCCTCATCTGCAAAATGGGGATAATAAAAGCAGCGGCCTCATACACTCGTACACCTTGAGTGCTTGCCACGGGCACCGGCACACAGCTGGCACTCAACAAAGCTCTGCTGCTCGTGTCCCCCGACTGCCTTCCCCGCCCTGCGTCAGTGCTCTTCTGTCTCAAGCCCTCTGTCCGCCACACTGGGCCCCCTGCCACCCGCCAGGTGAGGGAGAGTCCAGAAAAGAGGAAGTGGCCTTGCTTCCCGCCCTTCCCCCCAGGACACGTGTGTGAGCGGCACTGTTCCCATGTTTGCTCACCGGGGCTCCTCCGACGGCAGGGACACGAGGCAGGAGAAGGGGGAGTCCCAGAGAAGGAGTCAAGTCCGGCAGGGACGCACCCCACACCATTCGCCCCACTGAGGAATCCCTCAGAAATGGGAGGGAGATGCTGGCACCCCGGTGGCCTCGCTCCACACTCCACACGGGGTCCCGTAACTTGTCCCACAGGAGCACGCGGTGACAATCGGGATGCTGGGAGCAGAGCCTGGCTTTTCATAAAGCTTCGGGAGCCGTCTCGCTGTTTACTCTAGATGTGGAAAAGAGTATGGAAGTTGATTAGATTGGGTCCCTGCGGAATGGCCTGGCTCTACATTTAGCAGAGACACCAAACGATTACAGAGAAGCCGCAGGACCACGTATTCCGGGTCCTCTCCCAGCTCTGGCGTGGTTAATTCGAACATTCCCCGCCCTTCCTCACTGCCTCTCCTGGCTCTGCCACAGGCCTGCGGTACGTGTCAGCAGGAAGAGCCTTGTTCTTGGTTTGGCCCTTTTTTTTTTTTTTTGCTTTTTGCTTTTGCTTTTGGTTTTTTTTTTAAGACTAGGCTTCTGGTAAAATCACTCCTCCCTTCCACATCCCAAAACTTCATTGCTTTGCGTATTTTATCTTCTTTTCAATTTTCTTGATTCCTGCCCTGCTTTCTTCCAAAAGAGATTTGAGGTAGCTAGGGTCACACAAAAGGCACAAAGATTCATGAAGCGAAAGGGAAGAACGAAATGTAGAAAAGGGAAAGGAGAAAACGCTTACCGAGAACTCTCGGCTGAGCGAGGTTGCAGTAATGAAATCCCAAGCTTCCTTGCAGCCTGAAAAAGAAGCGGAGCGTATAGACCATGTATCTTTCATTTTACCCGTTCGTCATGGAAAAAAAAAAATAAACAGAAGCCCACCTGACTCTTGGCCCTGAGCTTTGACAAGATTTTGTCTTGGGTCACTGGGGCTTTGGCTCTGGGTCCTTGAGTATCTTAATGAACGATGTCTTCAAATGACAGTCATTAACACGGAAGATTTCCTTTTATTGACATCTTGTATCAATTCTCAAAATGAGATGAGTGCATAATAAGGCAAGTTTCCTTAAAGCAATTTATAGGCTAACTTGTATTAAATAAAGCCAAGAATTTAAATGTTTCATTTTAAAAGATTTTATTCATAATATTAATAATGTTAATATTATTATATTAACTAATATGTTATATTATCATTCTATATTACATATTATATAATTCTTAATTACTAACAAAATTAGGAATATTAATAGTTGCTAATAATGCATAATATCGATAATTATAATTATATTTACAATATTCATAATAATAATAATAAATAATGTTGCTAATTAATAATTCGCAATAATAATCACTTATGTGTGATAGCAGATTATCCTCAAAACCCTAAGATTAAGTTTCTTTTTCAGAGTTTACCCATAAGGGCAGAAACATTAGCCACCTGTCAGGGCAGCTATATTTGTTTGTGGCTGTATTAGTTTCCCACGGCTGTCGCAACAAATCATCACAAACTGGGTGGTTTGAGCCACAAAAATTGATGGTCTCATGGTTCTGGAGCCTGGAAGTCCAAGACAGAGGGAGCAGTGGGGTCAGTCTCCCTCAGAAGCCTCTAGGGAAGTACCTGTTCTGGGTGATTCTTGGCTAGTGGCAGCCGAACTCCAATCTTCACATGCTTTCTCCCTGGTGTCTGTATCTAAATTTCCCCTTTTTATAAAGACGTCAGTCGTATTAGATTAAGGGCTCACCTTATTCCAGTACGACCTCACAAATTTGCTATTTCTATTCTATTTCTTTTTTTTTAATTTTTTTTAACGTTTATTTATTTTTGAGAGACATAGAGACAGAGCGTGAGCAGGGGAAGGGCAGAGAGAGAGGGAGACACAGAATCCAAAGCAGGCTCCAGGCTCTGAGCCGTCAGCACAGAGCCCGACGCGGGGCTCGAACCCACAGACTGTGAGATCATGACCTGAGCCGACGTTGGCCACTTAACCAACTGAGCCACCCAGGTGCCCCTGCAATGACCCTATTTCTAAATAAGGTCACATTCTGAAGTATTGGGAGTTAAGATTTCAACATATGAATGTGGGGAGAGGGAGGAATTCAACCCAGAACTGTGGCCAAGGACATGGGCAAACCCTGGAAACAAGTCATGGGGACCAGCTCTATACTCTTGGGGGAAAAACCTGACAAGTCACTGAGCTGAAACCCGATCTAATGTCTCCCGTCCAGCCTGGAGGGGAACCTTATCACCGGAAGAGCACGATTCTCCCTGGAGCCCGGCAACAGAGAAAGCCAAAGACCAAGAACTTGTCGGCGTTCACCCCCCGGGGCCAAGAGGGAGGGTCAGCCAATCTGGGGAATTCAGGCACTCTGGCCTCCACATACTGACGTTTGGCTGCTGGAGGGGAAGCATCCACCATGGCTTTGATTGAATCTCTCTTCAGATTTTCTTAGTTCTAATATCGGGCTCACTGAACATAGTAATTCACCTTTTCGGGAACCCAGATACTGGGAACCACCATGCTGCACGTGTGACATGATAGTACACTCTGTGTAAATGTTTCCCCCGGCTCTGTTCTATACACACCCCACGCGTCGTACAATATAAACCCGGGGTCAATGTTCCTTCACTGCAGAGGGAGCACCCCGTCCCCCAGAAAGACTCTCTGTCGTCAATGAACTCTTTGGCACTCTGGTTTATCCATCAGTCTTTTGTGACTTTGGTTAACGGTCGTCTGCTCAGCTCCACCCACGTCCCTCCGGCTGTCGGCAGTTCCTCGGAGGTGTTAATTCAGAGAATGGATAAGAAAAGACAAGGTGCGAGAGGCAGGAGGTGGAGAGGAAGGATCCTATAGAGAGAGGGTGCAGCAGTGGAGCTGGGAGAACAGTGGAGAGCAAACAAATGTCCCGTGGGCTGAAGGGGAGCGATGGGGTAGGAGTACTTGGCAAGCGGGGGTGGGGAAGTGGCAAAGTGAAGGCTCCAAAATAGCATCGAGTGCAAGAAAATTGGGACAAGAGGACAGGAAATGTGAGAAGCATTAATGACACTTACATGTTGTTTTTCAAAGAGATACAGATTAAAGCTTGAAATTCCTGGGTGTTCTGTTTGTTGTTTGCTTTTTGTGGTGGATACTCCCGATTACTTTTGGCGATCCGAAGGGACTTCTTTGAAAGCAGCTCCGTATAGAAAGGAGGGTTCTGGGGCGCCTGGGTGGCTCAGTCGGTTAAGCACCAACTTCAGCTCAGGTCATGATCTCACGGTTTGTGAGTTTGAGCCCCGCATCAGGCTCTGTGCTGATAGCTCAGGGCCTGGAGCCTGCTTCAGATTCTATGTCTCCCTCTCTCTCTGCCCCTCCCCTGCTCACAACTCTGTCTCTCTGTCAAAAGTAAATAAACATAAAAAAAAAAAAAAGAAAGAAAGGAGGGTCCTGTCCAAGGGACATAGAATCTGAGCTGCAGATGCAATTTTCAATTTTCCAATCGTAGCCACTTTAGAAAAACAAAAAGAAACAGGTACGATTAATTTTATTAATATATTTTGTTTAACCTAAATATCCAAATATTATTGCAGTATGTAATCCATATTTCCAAAGGGATTAATGAAATAGTTTACATTGTCTTTTTCATATTGACTCTTTGAACTCCAGTATATTTAGGGCACATCTCCATTTGGATTCTATATTTCAAATGCTCTGTAGTGGTCACGTATGTACATTGGGACAGATAGAGGCTGGACTATGTAGTTCTGGGATTCTTAAGAATAAAATGAAAATAATAGTAGTAGTAGTAATTAATAATAGTTATTTATCGAGCCTCTTAGATGCCTCTTAGATGTGACACGTGTCCTATTAACCCTCTTTTTTACGCGGCATTACGTTTCATCCTCTTAACAACCTTATATGGAAGGTACTATTATTATCCCATTCTACAGATGCTGAAACAGAGCCTCAGAGAGGGTGAGTGATTTACCCAGCATCATGCAGCTGGGAAAGGGCAGAGCTGGGACTGGAAACCTAGCCTGCCTGACACCAGCACTCGCTGTTATTTTCTCAGGGTCGGCAAAGAGGCTGGCTACCGCCCGGGCTTTCCCCAACCCCTTCCTTAGAGCTCCAGGATGGACCGTCTTTTCTGATTAGTGGAGCCGTCACATTGCCCTAAGAAACAGACCGGAAGGAACATTAATTGTACAGCTGAGCATACCGTGTGGCTGACTGAGAACAGGGCAGTAACAAGATGCTCTGACTCCCATCGGCTGGAGGAAGTTGCAAATTCAAGGCCGTTGGCCAGGTTCACAAAATGCAATTGTTCTCAATGACACTTACTTAGCAAAGAGCCAGAGAGGGAATTGATTGTCATTTAAAGCTGGGCAAGAGCATCGATTGTCCCCCACCCGGCCGTGATGATTTGAGGATTCTGACTTAGCCACGCTGAGAGGGTTGGTGCGGACACATTGTGACGTGATTTCCCACATGGAAACAGGCTCCAGCGTGGCCAGTCAGTATAAAAGAAGCTGGAAGCCGAGGCCTGGTGAAAGGCCGGGGCGGCCTAAGCCTGTGCCCGTGCGGCCCCATGTGGGGCCCCCCCCAACACCCACAAGCAGCAGGATACGAGGCTGAGCTGGGCTGGGCTGCGGGGAGGGCTGGGGGATCTGCTGCGGCCTAGGGTAGGGGTCGTCCCTTCTCTGGTCCCGTTTGTCCAGATGCTCTAGAGGCCATTTCTGGGTCTGGGGCTCGGTGGGAGGACGGTGGTCCCTGCTGACCATAGCTGCGACACCTTCTGAAGATAGAAGGTTGGACATGGGTGTGGCCTGGACAGGCCAAGCCAAAGCATCTCCTATTCACTCCTGAACATCCAAGCGGGTGGTGATCGAGGCCTCCCTTCCAGAAGCTGTCCTGAGCAGGAGGTGATACTGTGTTCTCAAATGTTCCCGAATGCATTTCGGCTCCCGTCCATCTTGCCTGGGTCACAGTTGGAGAAGAGTGTACGAGGCTCTCCTGAGGAGAAGCCAGGCTAGGGTCCAAGCAACAGCTTGGGCTCCTCCATCTGTCCATTCAGGAGAAGCTAACTGAGCGACCACTGAGCGCCAGATGCCACAGCAGGCCCTGGGGATAAAGAAATGTACAGGGCGAAATGTCTGTTCTTTAGGAGAACCTGGTACAGACAGAGAAATCGACAGCTACAAGGAAGCATGGAAAGTGCTAGAATACAGGAATTTAAACTACAGGTATCTTGGTAGCAGAGAGTAAGGAAGTCGAACATAGAATATTTGGGGACTGAGCTTTGCAGGGTGAGAGAATATTCAGAAAGGCAGAAGGGACAGTTCATATCAAGGGACTGGGAGGGGCACTGGGGGACACCCTTGCAACTATAGCTTACCTAGCAGCTGGAGCTCAGAGTGGGCACAGCAGGGGGAAGGGGATCAGGCTGGGGGCTGGTGGGGGCCAGGCGTGAAGGACCCATATGCCGTGCTAAAGAATGGGGGCCTTAGCCAGAGCTTAGGGCGCATGAGAAGATTCCAGACAGAGTGATGCATCAGATTGCTTCCAGTTTCATTCCTTGACCTTCCTCAGCTGAGCTCAGCCTGGTGTAACAGGACTAACCCCGGACACCGTTTCCTGCTTTCACACCAGCTGACGGAGGTGAGGAGTGGGGAGACGGGAGGGAGGCGGGAGACAAAGAACATACTGTTCTTTGCTACCAGTGTTTTTATGCCTAAAAAAAGACCACCCCCTACAGAGAAGTTTGGGGATCAATATGGCAGCTGCCCATACACCAGTCGCCACAGCTAGAGTCTGGGAGGCGATCTTACCTGAAGGTAGGAGTCAGATTTTCCACCTGCATCCCTGGCACCTACCCGGACTGGCACACAGCAGTTGCGGAAAAACGAGTGGGGGGTGACTGTGAGTGAGAAGGAGAAAATCTATGTTAAAACTTTAATTGATTTCTTCTTAAATTCTTCATTATCCTTTCATGGTTTTTGGATAGGCTTAAATATATATGCCACGCTGGGGAAGGTGTCACTTATTTAAAAATAAATTGGTGCCAGAAGAAACCAAATTCAACTTTTGAGTTGTGTGTGTGTGTGTGTGTGTGCATGTGTACGTTTTAAAGGAAGCCCACTTATTTTAAATGCATTTGACTATATTTAGAGGCTAACTACATGCTGGATATGGTAGTTCTGTAAATAGGCTTGCACGTAGAGTGAAGACACACCGCTAAGTATTATGCTCGAATTTCCTGATTGTAAACAGGAGAAGAGTGTCTGCAAACCGTAGATCTCTCGTCTTAATGCTGGCCCTCGGTAATGTTCTTGGATGGATGATTACAAGAATGGTTTGTAAGCTCTTGGCAAGGAAGCCAGTTTGGGCTCACTGAGATACAATAAGTGAACGAAGGAAGGAAGAAATGGATGAATAAATGTTCCTTAAGACCTCGTATAATTTAATACATGCATAAATCAAGACCGATTCCCCCATAGGAATAAAGTAGGATTTACGTCACTTCAAGTTTTGTACATTAAGTGAAACTTTACTCGTTCCCATTGCCTTATTTCAGACTTGTGTAATTCGTATCAGCATAAGAGTATGACTTTATTTCCTCTTTTATGAAGGCGGACTAGGGATTCATGTCTGGAGACCAAGGATGAACCTGAAAAAGTCTTGATCGGATGGAGAAAGGTAGGCTACATTTTCCTAAAGCCAAGTGCATATGCCCTCAAAGTGTGCTGATCAGAATGAAATAGACCGAGAGGAGGGTCTCCAGAACCATGCCCCAGAGCTCCGGCTTTGTCCTAATCAATACACAAAAGATATTCTCACATCTGTGATACAAGAATACCTGGAGGGAACGCAAGCGTTTCGGATGACAAAGTCAGGACCCTCACCCGCCCACCTCAGCGTTCTTCTCAACTAGCCTCAGACGGTGGCTCGGATCTCAGGAGGCGGCATTTAAGAGATGAATAAAGTCACGCACTTTGATCCCAAATGGATATCTGGAGAAATACACCAAGAGGGACTTATTTGTTTTAATTAATAGCAAGTTCAGTCTGAATCAGGGGTGTGAAGAATCTTCTTTTTTTTTTTTTTAAATTTTTTTTTAATGTTTATTTATTTTTGAGAGACATAGAGGCACAGCATGAACAGGGGAAGGGCAGAGAGAGAGGGAGACACAGAATCGGAAGCAGGCTCCAGGCTCTGAGCCATCAGCACAGAGCCCGATGCGGGGCTCAAACTCACAGACCGTGAGATCATGACCTGAGCTGAAGTCGGCCGCCCAACCAACTGAGCCACCCAGGCGCCCCAAGAATCTTCTAAAAAAAAATGAATTCAGTCTTTGGTGTTATTAAAAGAGGCGGAAGATCTAGAATGGAGACAGTCGATAGTTCCTCCCCATCAAACTTACCTGGAGTTCTGTTTTCTGCTCTCAATTTTGATCACAAACGGAAGCATTTCCAGAAGAGAGAAAGAGTAGACAGGACTTGAAATGCTGATTCTGGAAAAGACTTAGGGAGGAAATTATTGTTCCACGTGTGTAAACGGTCGCCATGGGCAAGAAGATTTAGGTTCCCATTTTTGTGGACTTCCAGGTAAAAGTTGTCGGGAGTGAGATTTTGTTTTGATATAAGGAGAGTTAGAGTGTCTGAAGAGAAAAGTGACCACCTGAGGTCAAGCGGTGGGTTTGGTCATCTTGGCACCATGTAATGGCCACATAGAAAAGATTCCATGAATCTGATTTCCTTTTCTTTTGAACTCTCAGAGACTTAGTTACAGATGATCAAAAAAAGAGAAAATGAACAGGCAGTAAATGATGAAAAATAGTGTAACTTTGCTAGTAATTAAATGAAAATTCCAAGAGTAATAAAGTATATTTTGTCGGCTAGCAAAAATTAAGGAGAAACATAAATTCCAGTACTGGCAAGGGTGCAGCAAAACTGGTTTTCATTCACTGCTATCTGCACTGATGCCTTTTGGAAAGGCCTGTATATACAGGCACGTAGCATCGATAGGACTTCCGTTCAGGTAGACCAATAGGCTAGCTAACAAAAGACAAGTTGAAAATATGCAAATGACCCCTTGCCTGAAGATAGTCATTGCGGCATTACTTACAGAAAGAAACTCCAAGGACTTGAAACAATGAAAAGGTAACAGTTGAAGATGACTGGCATCTGCTGAATAGAATGGTTATGTATCACTTAAAGAGTCATTTTCACTGTCGCTATAGGGAAAATGCATAGGACATATGTTATGTGTGCACCTGTGGGGAATTGTCACCTACAGAATTCCACAGATGTGACGATTATAATTACATAGCCGACAGATGGATACCACAAAAGATAAGAAGGAAAATTTCCTCTTTTGAAGTCCGGCTTTGCCACTAGCAAATCCATGAACTTCTCTGTGCCTTAGCTGCCAAGTTCGGAAAACAGGGAGTTTGGACTCAGTGGTGTCTAATGTCCCTTCCGGTTTTATGGCGTGACTAGAACGGACCTATTTCATGAAGGAAGTGTATCCCAGAGGGAAGTGTATCCCAGAGGGATTAAGAGATCAGCCACTGCCTTGCTTTCAGACCTCCCCCATCATACTCCACTTCTTCCGTATTACGTATTTTTAGAAATCAGCTTTGAAATGAATAGCAGATGAGAAAAAATAGAATTCCTTGATCTTTCTCAAATAAATTGCTGCATTTTGAAGGAAATGTAGCCATATGTTGCCTCCAGTCCTTTAGTGGGAAGCGGCACAACACAGTTCTCAGGTCATTAGGATACTATACGCAAATATGCCCAAGAATGATTTCAAATCAAGAGACTATTGCCAGGAGCATTAGGAAATACACTGTCCTGGGGAGGTTTACTCACAAAGGGAAGAGGTGGCTATTTAATAAACTGGTTTATTCACACATATTTGAGTCTTGTAAGGGGCACCTGGGTGACTCAGTTGGCCGAGAGTCTGACTCTTGGTCTGGGCTCAGGTCATGATCCCAGGGTTGTGGGATCAAGCCTCATGCTGGGTTCCTCACTGGACATGGAGCCTGCTTGAGATTCTCTCCCTCTCTGTCTCTCTTTCTCTCTCTCCCTCCCAACCCCCTACTTGTTTTCTCTCTCTCTCCAAAATAAAACGTAAAGAAACTAGTAAAAGATTGTCTTCACCTAGTTCCCGAACCCCCAATTTTATATCCCAATCAATGGAAAAATGGTCAAAACATACTTACGTCTGTGCGTAACAGAGGGGTCTGAGAAGCAGGGTGAGAGACAGGAGCTTTCAACTCATAAACAAAAGCCTCCTGGTCGTGCCCAGACTCCCTGTGAAATTCATTTGTTCAGAACTTTCTAGAAAGGTGGTGATTTCTTGGTTCAGACACTTTCCTTTCATCAGGCAGAGCAGTCAAGAGGCGAGGAGAAACTGATCGGGGGCTGCTTCTCACATTCAATGACACCACCATCGCAGCGTCCACCAGCCACATGGATGGCCTTCAGTGCCCTCGAGGTACCCAGGGAGAATTTCACTACTGTGAGGATTCTTACAACTTTACAGACACGGTTGTCTGATCTTTTCAGAAAACAATCCATTTTCAATTGTCCAGGAAAAAAATTCTAAATTGCAGGGACAGGAGCACCTGGGTGGCACAGTCGGCTAAGGGTCCGACTTCGGCTCAGGTCATGATCTTGTGGTTCGTGGGTTTGAGTCCCGCGTCGGGCTCTGTGCTGGCAGCTCAGAGCCTGGAGCCTGGTTTGGATCCTGTGTCTTCCTCTCTCTCTGCCCCTCCCCACTCGCGCGTGTGCACGCTCTCTCTCTCTTTCTCTCTCTCTCTCTGTCTCAAAAATGAACAAATGTTAAAAACTTTTGGAAAATGCAGGGACAGCCCACATCTAGGTTACCTAAAAATTAGAGAAGAGCTTACGTATTATGTAGCTATTCAAATGAAGCATCCATCCAGCAAATAATTACATCTTCAAGGCAGAGTCCAGAATCTTGTAGTTTGCCTCAAAGAAGCCTTAGACACATAGTTCCCCAACCAAATGCACAGCCCAGCATGCAAAATGCTGCAATTAAAACCATGGCAGGAACGAAAGAAAGTCACTCACAAGTGTGAGCTTTGTTGGTGTCTGTGATGTCTTTTTTTTTCCTCTGCATTTACACCAAGCTGTTTTTAAGAAAATAAAGACACTGGTCATCCTTTGTTTACTTCTTTTCAGGGAAGGAATTGGAGTGTGAACTGGAGAGGTTGGAGGGGGCGGCCGGGGTGCCATCTTGAGGGCAGAGAAGGGGGAGGCGCGTGAATACACGGGAAGGAAGTGAACACTGCATCCGACTGCTGTCCTTTCCAATCGGTCACCTGGCAATACTCTGAACTTTTCCCAGTAAGGTTGCCAGGGCTTAACCCGCAGGAAGCCCCGATCCGGAGAGACTGGCCGCCACCCCCTTGGGGGCCATTGAAGCACCCGAGCATCTCCTCCGCCATTCTTTCAAGTCCCTTCAAGGCTGACTCCACCTGTCACCGTCGCCCAGCGGTCACTGGGATAGAATTGGAGCTACAGAACACTTCTTGAATTAAAAAAGAGAACTGCCCCGCGAGGGTGGCCTATGAATCGTGAACAAAACTAACGTGCAACTTTTTCCTACCGCTGTGGTATCATTTCAGCTCTTTGCCAGTAGTCTCCTTTCTCACTTAAACCATATTGTAGCCCAGAGGCCTTGCGTTTGGGTCTTCGCTGCAGGTAACGGTAACCAGAATTTCCTCCTCTCTTCCGTGGGATGGCCAATACCCCCTGGAGGTCAGATAAGAATTTCAGAGGCGTTACCGTTTGGACAGAGTTCCCTCAAAGATTCGGATACTCAATCTAACTGAGTGTCTTTTTTGGCCATCTTGAGATTCACTTACGAAACACGGTTAATACGGGTTTTGTCTGGCAGCCACCCACCCGTTACGCTTGACCTTGAGTATTACTCCACTTGATCAACTGCCTGATTCATTAGATTTGACCCAGATGACTTTCTGCTATTCCGCCCCCTCCCCCCAACCAGTTATCCTCAAATACTGAAGGTCTATCATCTGGGAGGAGATGGTGATTTCTTTCGGCAGTGGAACTGGAAATGGCGGCAATGTTGGCCAACCTGTGGGGTCCTGGGTGACCACTTTGGGAAGTCGTGTCAGGAGAGGTTCCTTCTTGTAGGTTCGCTAGAATAGATGCGTCCTCTGATTGCAGTAACACCTCGACCACAGGAGTTATGGCCTGAGCACCTCTGAGATGCCAGTGGATGTGGGGGCCTAGCAGGGCGGCGTGGAGGCCAGTTACTGCTGGTGCTGGAACCTACAGATCTACACGGCACACTGGAACAAATCCATGACGGAAGGAAGCAGAGAAGCTCTAAGAGAACACCTTTTCTACTCCTCCGGCATGGCGACTGGTGCCCTGTGATCGACCGCCTGTCCGACCACTCCTCGGCCATCCACCTCCTTGTTGGCTCTGGGGGTGTGTTGCGGGGGTCACAGATTGGTGACGGATTAAATCCTAGAAGAAGAAAGTCTAAGGATTGGAAAAGTTATCACGAGAAATCTTCAGGACCTGGGATAGGCTGGCAAGGCGCCAGCTCCAAAGGAGAATTTTAGCTTCTTGTTTGACAGCTTCCAAATGAAGGGCAGAAGTGGTTTTAACCACAAGCCCGAAGGTCTGTGATGGGAGCTTGGTGTCCAACAATTCTTCGGAGCAAGAGCTGGGATTCTGAGACCTGCAGGTTCTCTGGCTCCGGCTGGGAGTTTGTGTTATTTGCTCAAGTTGTGTCTTTTTTAAAAAAACTTATTTATTTTGAGAGAGAGCAAGCATGAGCAGGGGATGGGGCAGAGAGGGAGAGACAGAATCTCAAGCAGGCTCCGCAACATCAGTGCAGAGCCCGATGTGGGGCTGGAACTCACGAACTGTGAGATCATGACCTGAGCAGAGACCAAGAGTCGGAGGCTTAACTGATGGAGCCACCCAGGCGCCCCAAAAGGTGTGATTTTTTTTTTTTTAACAAGGGAAGCAAGCATGAAGGTGGGTAGGTACCGTAAGTGGGGCCCAGACCCTAAAACCAAACTGCAAAGAACGGAACACACACCCTAGTGCAAGTAAGAAACAGAAATTGCTTTTACTGCTTGGCATTTGCATATGGAGACGCGGTGCACACAATAATACGTGGCATTGTTCTTCAATTGATGCAACTCAGTAATTTTTATTGCAACTGGAAGACAATACTTCACAGAAACTTTATGGTAGGTCTGGGGAAAAGTGTTATTTACAATAAATGATGAAATAGTTTGTCTTTGGCAATATGATTACATATGAAGAATGCGAAATGCAAGTATGGATGCCTCCAAAGCAACACCATCAGGTCCCTAAATTTCGGCTGATTGTGCAAGCCTCCACACTGCTCCTTTAGGTAACACAAACGCAACTGAACATCACTTCCTTTTTCCTTGATGGTTCTCCCTTTCTATTCATGATATTGGCAGTTTCATACAGAAAATACAGAAAAAAAAATTGGCTTTTGAAAAATTATTCCTCTAGTAAATTATAATTTGGCCAGGTAGGTCTATTGGCCAGCGAAGGTCAGATGACCCTGAGCACCGACAGATGCTCGGTCTTCTGATTGCTTCATCACTGTTATTTTTTTCTTCTGTAAAACAAAAATGAAACTCAGAAATGTTACAGAATCAGAGTATAAAAAAAATGTACAAGTGTATAATGCTTCCCAGACACACCCGGAGACTCCCCACCCCCCCACATTTTCACCATGGCAGGTATAAGTAGTGAGTGTGAATAACACAGCATGAAACTGGTTACTGAATCAGCTATGAACTTCAATGGCCTCAACATACATAGTCAAGAAATGCTTTATGTTTAAATAACTGAAATTGTGCTAGGTTTTGTCTAAAAAAAATGGTGGTGGGGGGGAGTTGGGGAACTCAGGCCACAGTAATGAAGGGATGAAATACAATTTGTAGGTTTGATAGGCTCACCATATCGAAGTCTGTGCGAATCCAATATGGAGTATCAGTTATTTGCAAAAAGTAGGGAAGGCTGTTCTCAACTTTTGCAAATGCAATACAGTGGAAAAACACTGTCGAATATATTCCCAATAAATAGTCTTGATTTCAACGCTAACAAAACGAACAGGAAGGGTACTTGTGAGCGTATCACAGTAAGTCAGAAGTGATCTGTCACCTAGGTCTGATTTCGAAAGTACGACAGACAGCAAAATGCAGCACCATAGACACATCGGTTTTTCGGCCGTTAAAAGATGGATCGTTTTGAAAATCGTTATTTTCCTTCCTTAATTTTTGGTCAGTGAAACTAGCACTTGTTTGCTGAACTGTGGAAGAATTTCAAGGTCACACGCATTATTCATGATAAAGCAACCGAGCTGATGAGTCTGTGCTTAATTCAAGAATAACCAGTAGGAGAGAGAGAAAAAACAAGGAGTTAACCACCTCCGGTGCTCTCTCAAAGGAAGAGGGGTTAACAGATGAATTCACAAAGGTAGGCGGGTCTATACAGAACACTGAATGCCATGTGTAAATCCTCATGAAACTCCAGAAACAGGAACACCACACAATGTATATACTTTTGATTTACACATTCCGTTACAAAGAAAAAAAGACACCATTACAACTTTGTAACTGTGTTAACTGCAATATAAACCAAAGTCCCGAGTTTGGAAGGTAACTAAAAGAGGGTTATCACTTAGGTTATATAGCAAAAGTGTTGATGTATATTATATATAGTAGTATAAATAATAAAAAAGTATTATTTAAATTAGATCACAGTGCTGCATTAGGTGCATAACAGTGTTTGATATAGTATTGGAGGGCTGGGACCTAGGACGCTAAGGATTTAACTGTCAACACTGGTTAAGTCACAATCAAGAGGGGACACAGAGTTCAAATGTGTTCTTTTGGTGGCAAAAAATCCTGAAGATGAAAGAAAAAAATACTTCTCTACAGAAACATAAAAATAAATGGCAACATCTGGGCAGCTGTGATCCACCAGAAAGAAACGAGTCCCAAACCTGAATCAAGTTTAAAGGGAAAAGAGAAGTCACATTGAATTTGATCCGATCCCCTATGGAAAACCCTCCCATGTAGGTCACTTGTACAGAACTCTGATTCCTTCTCCAAAAGCCCTTCAAGGAGAGGCCAAGCGCCCACACGTGTAGCGTGGGGTAATTGAAACGTGAGTTGGTAGCACTTGATGCTGGGCAGTCCCAGTGCGTCCGAGGACTGAGCTGGGCACAAAAGCCGTCTGGACGGTTTTCACTCTACAGAGCCCACAGCCTGAAGTTGTTCCCGGGGTGGCAGGAACGCCATTCAGCGCAAAGGCGGCTTCTAGAATTGCCCTGTGGTAGTCACTGCTGCACCCAGCAAGGACCAGACACGTCGAATGCCTCTACAAGAAAAAAACAGCTCTTGGGAAAAGCCTCTGACACATCCCTTCTTAAAAACTCAGCCCCAAGACTGAAACCTGCCACAGTCGTCTGGGCCGTCTCCAACCACCACCTAAACGTGGGTTTGGTTCATTTTAGTTTCAAATAGACAGCTTTACCAAAGAACTCTTGAGAAGTATATTGATTAGAGAGGGAGGGGAAGTAGGAGCTTATGATATATAATAAGGCTGGGAAAAATCTATGATGCAAACCCTTTCCACGTAGTACTAGATAAAGATAAAAGACAATTGTAGTAGCATAAAAATAACTGTCTATGTGTATATCATTTAAGGAAAAAGAGCTAGTCTCTTTCTCTTAAATGTGTCCGAGGGCCAACAGCAAGTAATTGCAGATGTCATGGTGCTGATGTGTTCATGGTTGTTTTCCAAAGCATCTTTAAATATTGCTATAGTTCCCCGTCTCCCCTCCCCCCTGCCCCGTGTGAGTATGTGAGATACTGGAATGACACACGAAATGCCACTTCTCCCAGCAGGAGAAACGAAAGCAAAAACACCACACCCCTTGAACAGTGCTTAGGCGATCCGGCAGACTAATGAATACATATGCTAGTTCTGGAAGCTAAAGGGACACCTGACGTTTGGGAAGTAAGTCCAAGACTAAAGTGAGTTACATTTGAGCAAAATATTCTTTCACAAATAGGCTTGTGCTTAAATTCTCTACTGCTCTTGGAGGAGGGAGTGAGAGAGGGTGCCTCCTGCCCCCTGGCGAGGCGAGGACACGGACAACCTCATTCTGCAATGACTTCACTACAAACGGCCACATATACATCGATACTTTTTGTTTGTTTGTTTCTCAACAATCAAAATACAAAGTTAAACACAATTGAGCCATTGTTTTGGTTATGCATAATGTGTATGCCTCCAAAAACAGAAGAAAAATAGAAAAAAGTACCCTCACTAAAGTTTCCCCTGCAAGTCACCCAGCAGCCCCTACAGAAGGGCTGAGGGAGACTCAGGAAAATAACACTTAGAAAGCTGCCCGATGAGGTATTTATGCAAAAAGAGTGGTTCTGGAGTTAAGAACACACTTTTATAAGATAGTTATCTATTTCTCAAAGAGATCAGAAAAGTAAATCACACACATTGCATTTTCTTATTTTCTAAAAGAGGCCTTTGCTCCTTTAGAAAAAGAAGTGAGGGGAGACAGCCCACTGTGGGGGGGGGGGGGTTAACTGGAAGAAGTCCCCGCCAGAAACAGTCCTGGATGTCCATCTCTTTCAGGAGGGAAGTCTGAATCTTATCCTGGGGTGTGGGGTGAGGGTAGGGGTGGGGGGGGGTCTTCTGGGTTCAGTCAGGTGACAACACAAATTGAGTGTCGCTCAGGCTCCACGGCTGACATGGGTTTTGGGGCATCAGATATTTGGGGAGATGGAGGGAACAGAGCCCTTCAATAAGACCCCCTTTCCCCCATCTACACCCGGAACAAACATGCTGGAAGTGTTCAGGTTCAGAATGAACTTGACCTGTCATAGGGATGTAGACTCCACCCCCCCCCCCGCCCCCCGCCAGGTTCTCTTATCAGCAACCCAGAGGAAGCAAATCGCGGGGTATGCGCCAGGTACTTCCCTCTGTCCTGGCTGATGGAGCTCCTGACCGTGCCTACTGCTGGCCGATGGGTTCCGCAGTGGCCCACGACTGTCCCATTTTTAAAGATCACCATCTCCCAGGTCCCTCCCTCCCCAAATTCCCCTCCATGTGGGTGGAAGATTTCAGAGATTTCTCGTTGGATCTCCCAAGGTAATTTCTTTTAGGCAAAGATAACAGGAGTTTCTGGTCTGCGTGACATCATCCGGTTGTCTAAATTCAGCCCTCACAATCTAGGTGGGCTTCATTCCAGGCTGGTTCATGTGCTGAGGTGGTAGAGGTGGCCGGCCCCTCCTTCCCACTGTGAGGTGGCATCACAGGAAAACTGTCTGGGGCTGGTCCTTCCAACACCCACGTCACTTTCTCCTTCACGCATACCCTAACTCACACCCTCATCCAATAAGGCCCATTAGCGTGCTTCCCCTTCTCCTGGCGAATTTGCATAATTATTCACTGCCTTCTTTCTAGAACCAAATCCTGGTAATGGTTTTCTCAAGTCAGCATCCTAGAAATTCTCTTGATTCTATCATACACACTCACTAAGTTTGCCCTCAAATTATTGCGTCATGGTAAACATGTACAGACAAAGAGAAAGGACACACTTTTCAACAGAGAATCAGGGGATCGGGGGCTGAAGTGCAGACAAGGCAGTACAGAGCTCCACCATCCAGGCCCTACCAGAACACGAAGATATTTTCTATTGCAGAGTAAGATTCCCCAACAGTCAGAATTTGTCCCTGAAGAAGGTTAAACCTTAAACACCTGCTTCAAAAAACCAAAAGAAAATAATTGGGGGAAAAAAACCCAAAAACAACGGAAAAAAAAAAATGAAAGAAAAAAAAAAGGAAAAGAGAAAACCGAAAGAACCTCTAAGCCTAAGGGCTTAAAAATTAGAGGCATAGCCTTTTCTCTATTTTCTATATTTATATGAAAATAATTCATGCTTCATGCTAAATACATTATTTACCTTACAAGAACTTTGTTATTTTTGAATAAAAAAAAGTTTGTGTTTTGTCATTTTTTTTGTTTTTTTTTGTTTTTGTTTTTTTTTTCTTTTTTCAAAGGAATCCATGCATTGTGGATTAGAAATTTCTGTGGGCTACACTAGCCGAATGTGGAAATCATTGATTTTGGAAAGATGAATCCTGACTGACATTAATAGCAAACTCCACTCTGAGGGCAGTATAGGAGTTTTTGTTTTGTCTTTGTTTTGCCGTGTTTTACTTTTGTTTGTCCATCAATGTGCCTTTGATCTTTTTAAAAATACACCACAATACTAATGGCAGCTTGTGTAGCTTTTTTTTTCCCCCCACTTGGATCAAATAGTTTTCACAGACAGAAAAAGATCTGTACCATTATTTTCTTCCTTAACAGCTACTGTAATTTGCTGGACTTGATTTTCACTTGGGCAGTTTAGAAGACAGCTTGTTTTCTGCATCAGTTCTCTCATATTTGTGTGTTTGCGTGCACGCGCGGGTGCGTGTGTGTGCATGTGTGTACAGGTGTGTGTGCAGGGCCAACTTTCAGGCTTATGGCTTGTGGAACATTCTCTTAATACAGAACAAAATTCAAAGGTTAGCAACATCACTAAAAATTGACCCACTCTCTCCTCATTAGTCGCTGACACCTGGTACAAACGAGTGGTCCGGTGTCCACCTCCTAACACACTACTAGGCTTCACAGCAAAGAAGCACAAAGGACTGGAGACCACACCCCCTCTGTCCACTCATCCCTGCACACCTCATGGCCACGCCAAGGCTTTTCCTGGCCCAATCTGATGCCCAGTGCTACAAGCTTGGATCTGCTCCCAGGGGACCCGGGCTCTACCTTCTCCCTAGTTGCCTTATATGCATCCACTCAGCGAACCCAGCTAGGTGGACATCCTGACCTTTTAAACCTAAGGGTTGGGCCTGATCGATGGTTACTTTGCACACGTGCCTTCTAGGTGCCGAAATGTGTTCCCGTGGCATTATCGTTGGCATCCCTGTGGATTCAGCCACGTGTTTCTGACAAAGCTGGAGGAAGCAATGGTAATTTTGGCTTTTTCGTTTTTTTTGTTTTTGTGTTTTGTTTTTTTTTTTTGTCTTCAGATAATGAAAAGCTTTTGTAAAACAGCTGAGTGTCAATATGAGTTCTATGGCTTCAATCTCCTTTAAAAATAAAATTCTTAAGGGTCCAAAACAAAGAAGGGGCAAATTAAAAAAAAAAAAAAAAAGGAAGGAAAAGAAAGAAACCAAACCAAAAAAAAAAAAAGAAAAAAGAAAAAATAATAAATTGCTGATATTGCCACAAATCATTAGAAATCTCCTGACATGCTAAAACCAAATGGCCGAAAGTTCAAAACAAATCTGTGACTTGTTTTTAATTTTTCGTGGTTTCCTTTTGCTCTTTCTGCCCCTTTGCCGTCCGATTGGTGATGTTATTCAAACAGGACCGAATCCCTGCCAAGTGCAGGAGTGAGCCCGCCGCCTCTTTCATCTCCTCATCGTCGCTCTCGGGGGGCTTCTCCGTGCGTCTCTTTTTGAGGGGCAGCGTGTCGCTGGGGACCTTCCTGGCTTTGGCCAAGTGCTGGCGCTTCTTGTGCAGGGCTGCGTAGCCGCTGTCCCCCAGGGCGTCCTTGGCCTCCTTCGGGCTGTGTTTCCGGTCGTCCTCCTCCGTTTCGCTGTGGCTCTCGTGGCTCTGGAAGCTGCCCTCGCTGCCCTCGCTTCCCTCCTGGCTCCCCTTGGTGGCGAACTCGTAGTGGTCGTCGGCCGAGGAGGAGGAGACCGAGTCGCTGGCCGGCGAGGTGCTCCTGGCGGTGGAGGACTTGGCGCTGCTGTAGTTGTGGTCCTCCTTGGGGTCTCCGCTGACCACCGGAGAGCCGCACGACGGCTCGCTCTCAGTCCGCAGCCGGCAGCCGCTGAGGCCGTTCCTGCGGACGGGGCGGCGGGGAGGAGGGCACAGAGGACACACGTTAACAGTCGCGTTCGCGCATGCTCCCGCGCATGCTCTCGCGCAAGCTCGCGAATCCTCGCGCGTGCGCATCCAGCCCGCCCGCACAGCGCCCTCTAGCGCCCTGCCCACCTGCGGGCCACAAGGCCTCAAGTGCTGCCCCCCACCCCCACTCCGTCCTCCCCGCTCATCCCATCGCCCGCATTTTCACTCAGTGTGTGCACAGACGTCAAAACAACACTCTCATATTAAACCATCAAAATCAAGCTGTGCTTGGTTTCGCACACCTGCTAACACCGTGGGGTAGGCTCTGCCAGGCGATGCTGGCTGGGTCCTTCAGGGACGCGAGCCCGCTCTCTTCCGGAGCTGCGACATGAGGGTACTTTTGTCAGGAGACTAAACCCAGTGTTCAGCTGAAAGAGACGCCTGCCATGTGGTGACAGCTAGTCACTCGTCCTTGCCCTGCCTCGTTCATTCTGCAAATATTCACTGAACACCTAATATAAGTGCAGGGCCTTAGGGAGGGTCGTGGGGAGGCATCCGAGGCGGAATCAGACACGGACACTGTCACAGAGATGCTCACAGTCGAACGGAGAAGCAAGTCGTGGTTACAGCATAGGTGAGAGGGCACCAAGCTACCGTCTACTCCACTTACCACCTGCCAGGCGCCAGGCGCCGTCTGCATGGATGGTTGCATTTAACTCTGGGAAGTGGATAGGAGTATCCCTGTTTTACTGATGCTGGAAGAAGAGTCTGGAAAGCCACCCAACTAATAAGTAGCAGAGTTGGATTAGGACCAAAGTCTGATTCTCGAGATGGGCTCTTAATGCTGTTTTTCTCACTTCCCTGTATCTAGGTCCCTTCTGTACACTCCCATCAGGACCTGACAGCACTCACCACACCTCTGATTGGTGTATGGTGTCTTTATGTCTGAATGATAACCTCAACTGTCTTGTGCTTCGTACCGGCGAGGGGAAGAGTGACTGCACCCACTTCGCTGTGGGACTGGGGATGGGAGAGAACGCCCCCATCTGTCGGGACCAGTGCTTGGCCTAAGGGTGAGGACGGTATTGTTCATTCTTGCTGAGGCCACACTTTCCGAAAGGTGGGCACCCATTCTGTGTGGACGGTAGCTGTATTTCTGACAGCGTCCAGCACACAGGTGTTCAGAAGAGGTGGCACAGTGGTCAGAGATGAACACGCACAGGAGAGGAGGGTCACTTTGAGCTGGCGGGGACAGACGGAGGACAAGGAAGAGAGGTGTTCTATTGCACCACGCCGGCCCGTCTCCTGTAAGCGTATCCACCTGATGATCCACTTCTGAGAGATCTGGGGAACATTTTCCTTCTTTGCTCGCGTAACACATCCCCGACTGTATGCACTCCCTCCACAGAGAGCACTTTCCACCATCTTTACGAGATGCGCAATGCCTCGTTCAGGGTCTATGCTTCCCATTAGAGTGTCAGCTCCACAAGACTGGGCCCAGTCGTATTATGTCCCCCAGCGGCTAGCACGTGCCAGGCGCGGAGTGCACACACGAGATAACACTGAGCAAGTGTAGGAGCAGATGGAACAGTGTGGCTGAGAGCATGAAGTCTGGGAAGGTGACTGTGGGTCTCCACCAACACGCCTTCCTGGACAATCCCTGCACGTACGGCACCTGCAGAAAGGCTATGGGGTTAGGCCCAACAATGAGAGTCGGTCACGAGCTGTTACCCTTTCTTTCCTGCCATCCCTGTGGGCCTGAAGGCTCAATGGGACCCTGGATGGGGCTCAGAGAGAAAGTAAAAGGGGAAGGGAGTCCTTTGTGTAGCAGGGAGCGAAGTCTCTCCTCCTTCTGGTGTTCCGAAGGCATGCGGGTCTCTGCTAAATTTAAGCTGGTGGGGAAAAATCCCACTGTAATATGCACCAGCAAAACACATGAGGGCCATTACCCAAATTCAATCATTGCTACGTGCCTTGACATCATGACCAACCCCAACAAGGACACTGCTGCACAGGGACAATTCATTTGCACAACGAAGTCCTCGTAGTCTCCAGAAGGGCCCCAGATTGTGTCCTTCATTCTGCGATCCCGGATCTATTCCTACCTCCACCCAGTCCTTCCCTAAAGGACAGGCTTCTCTTCACATCCTAGCGCTGCTTATTAGCGACCTGCAGCGGGCTCCACATCTCCCTTCAGGGCAGGGAGGAGAAGTGAGGAGTTCTCTGCACAGAGGATGGTTCTTAGTGGTGCCTGAGGATTCTGGCTTGGTTTCCCCTGTTGCTGTCAGACAGTTCACCACTGCTTCCTGCTGCTGTGACGTGCTTACCTGAGCACTCTTGTTTTCTTTCTATTGTGGGTCAGAAGGCTGATGGGGACACAGCATAAAGTAAGAGGAAAGAGGCCCTGAGAGAGAAATTCCTTACCGGCTTGCCTGTAAATGCAGCAGCCCCTGAGCTTTTGGGGGAATGGCCTCTGCCATATCTATTTTCTGCAGACTTCCTGTTTCTTGGCTCTGTCTTGGGTGCATAAAAGTGGCTAGGGAAAGATTACTTTGAGGTGTTTCCAAATATGAAACTCAACAAATGGAACTAATTGCACAGGTAGCTATTAATAGCTATTAAACAAATGAAACTGAAAGTCTTGGATAATGGTTCTCTTGATCTTTGTTGTTGCAGGTAACTGCTGTAAAATCCACCATAACTGGTCCACCGAACTAGCAGAAAACAGGCTCAGAGTGAACCCAGCGACGCTTGGAGGAGTAAACTGGGCTATGGTTGGCTTTCTGAAAATCGATTTAGTTCTTATTTTTAACAGCATGGGGCTTCTCATTCACTTCACTACCACGGTTAAGCAGAACAGAATACCTCTGAGCATACATGGCGAGAGAGAGAAGGGGAGAGAATCATGGGAGCAAATGAGATGAAATAAGGCAAGTGTTGCCAAAGCTAATTCTTAGTGAATCTAGGTGAAAGGCATATGGTGTTCATTGTGCTTCTCTTTCTCCTTTTCCACAGGTTAAGAAATTTTTTTTAATAAAAAGTTTGGAGTAGGGGGTAGGAGATATGTACCAGAGTGACAGCACTGATAGAACATTCTAGTTCCAGACTGTTACAAGCAGAAAGGATCTGGGCCTGAGAACTTCCCTCTTTCTTAAAGGAGATAAGCACACATGAAAGAAGTACTAAAGACACACTACCATCAAATGGAGAAGAGAAGGGAAAATCACTTCTGCATCCCATATAGTGAGTGTCACATAGGGCAAGGTCTCTGGTACTGCCTGGAACCGTACACTGCGTGCCGACAGGGATTCCACAGACCACATGCTGCCACACTGGCCGGGCTCAACCGTTCTACAGATGAACAAACAGAAACTAAAGAAGTGTCTCATGACTTGTCCAAGGTGCCTCAGCTAGTTCTCAAAGATAGGAATTTGAAACATCTTTCTGTCTCTCTCGGGTAAGGAAGTTTTGATAAGAAACCAGTATGCCCACTGACCATATTTCTGGATAAAAAGAGGTATGCAGATGTGACTTAAGGGAGCAGGAATTAAAATATGAATGTCTCTCTCTCACGTGATAAAATTAACTCTCCCCGACACTGGAGTGCGGGCGCCTAATCCATAAATTCCACACAAACTCAGCAGGAAGGGACATGCTCCTTCAATGACTAGTAACTGGATCCAATGTTGTTCATGGCGGCACAGGCCAGCCGCACCGACCTGATGTCACACACCTCGAGCTGCAGGGGCTGTCACTACAGGATGCCACAGACTTAAAGAAGGAAGCAGTCATCCCGAACGTGTTGGAAGGTAAATTTCTAACCACCTCTTCGAAACTCTTTCATTAAAGCAAACACGTGATACATCTGTTACGCCTGCCATTTCTCAGACTTCTCTGAATTCCTATGTGACCCCGCTCACCATGATCACGATTCATGTTAGCATGAATTAAAGCCATCTGAATGTACTCGGCCTCAACAAAACCGTGTGTTCTTACTCTCAAAAACCTGGCATTCATTCTCTGGTCAAATCGATGGGAAATATCGAACATAAAAGGGGAGAAATGACATTAGTTCAGGCCGATCATCAACAATGCCTGCGACTAACAAGTCAAAGTACAGCTTCTGAGGGGACCCGGCCATCTTGCCGTCTTCTCTACTGGTTCATTATTGGTCCCGCTACAGTAGAACCGTATGTATCACCTCTACCTTTCACCTGTGCACCAAGCTTCTCTCTGGAGCCGATGGCTTTAAACCTAGAGACTATCATTTGGGGTCAAGTTGTCCTCCCAAGAGGCTGACTTGAGAATTCCTGACCTTGGCCAAGCGTGCGATTCATGGCATTCTTCAGCAGGGCTGGAGCTAGTGCAGTTCTTCGGTCTAAAACCGACCGCAGGTAGAAAGACATGGAAGAGAAGAGATGGCCAGGGAATTCCACTCCCAGCCGGGTGGCAGAGAAGACATCTGGAAGACACCCTTCTGACTATCCCACACAAGATTCTGGATGAAGCACAGCAACACAGTTTTTAAGTCATGACTGGCTTTTGCGGAAAATAAGGGGAATCTTAGAAACCCAGGCAAACACACTTGTACCAAAAGAATGTCACACACAAACAAAAAGTTAAAAAATAAGGGGACAAAATGTGAAATAGAAGCAGTAGGCAGCCAAGAAAGCCAGGGTTTCCCTGGAGCGAAAGCCTACTGTAGCCCCGGGACAAGAGCCCCAACTTAGAGTGATGGAGAGAGAGCCAAAGAAGATGGATTCTGGCAGCTCCATGGATACTTTGGCTCCTTGAAGGGGATTAAAGTGGCCTCAGGTGTACTGGCCCCTGGGCTCCCAGCACAAGTTTGAAAGCGAATCCTCTCTTGAAGAACACAATCTGAATTTAAGCCACCAGGATTCCAGCACACTAAGGTTAATCAAATATTCAAGTAGAAAGCGCAGAACCTAAAATCACCAAACATACCAGCAAGTAGGCCACTAGGAATGCATAAATGTAAAAATGTCAAATGTAAAAAGCTAAGGCATCTGAATGATGATACCTCCAATGAGATCCTCAGAGGCAGGCAATGGAGACAGAAGCCAGGCTTAACCCTCAGTTCCAGATGGGATGAGAAACAAGAAAAGCTTCCCCTGAGATTTTTTTTAACCATAAGCCTTGAGCCTGGTGGGGATGAGGTCATAATTCTACTGTGTAGACCCAAAGACCTCAGGCTAAATTTCACTTAAAGTGCCAAATGCCTACTAGAAGAAAATACAAACCCTTTCTGGAAGAACAGACTTTAATCTCAGGCCACAAAGAATTCCCACAGATACTTCAGGCAGCAGAGGTTCATAATAATAAAAAAAAATAATTAAACACAAAAGAAATAGCCACTAGAAGCCAGAGACAACAGAAAAGACAACTATACAATCTGAACTGCAAAGTTGGCAAATATTGAAATAAGTAGGTATGTGATGTCAAGTATGAGTATAGAAATAAAAGAGGGAATTGAAAAATATTAGATATAGGAAGAATAGATCATGAAATTGAAACGGACAGATTTTGGAAAGCATCAAACAGAGTTGCAAGAGACAAAAAAAAATATAATCCCTGAAATAAACCTCAATGAAGCTGAAAGAGAAAAAGTTAGTAAAAAAGAACAGTGAACTGAAAGATGGATCTAAAGATACTATATACAACGCAGCAGAGACAAAGAGACAGAAATATGGAAGACTGGGCATGATGGAATACAAAAGGAAGATACAACATAAATCCAACTGGAGTTCCAGAATGAAACCGATAATGGGGAAGACCCAATCCCTGAACAGAAAATGGCTGAGAATTTTCTCGTTTTGATGAAAGGTACCAATCTTCAGATTTAACAACAAATCCCATGGAAGATCAATAAAAACAAATATATATTTGGACACATCACAGTCAAACTGTAGACATTAAAAAAAAAAAGAAGATGTAAAAGTAGCAGAAAGAAAACATATCACCTAAAGAAGAGCATCAGTTAAGATAAAACGAGGGAGGTAGATCAAAGTGGAAACATTCTAGAAGTGAGAGAGGAACAGACGAAGTGTTAAACACTATCTTCTAAGAATGAAGGCAAAATAAATACGTTTTCAGACAAAAAGTTGTCAAGGCTTTAACGAAAAGCAGATAAGCACGATATAGACTTTAAGAATATATTTCAGGAAAATAGGAAAATTTTCCAAAAAGAAAGGGTATGTGAGATGTGAGAAGAAATGATAAGCAGAGAAAAACGTAATCAACTATTGACGGAACAACACAGTAATAATAATGACCAAGTAACTTCAAAAAACCAACAAAATGAAAGAGAGCCAAAGTATTGGACAAATGCGGTGCATCATTCGGAAGGTAGAGAACAGCGGCTAAAACATTCCAAGGGCCTTGTTAGTGATCAGGAGTTTAAAAGTATTGATTAACTTTAAACATTTTAAAATATTCATGTTACAAGTTCTAGGATCAACATGAAAAGAAGAGAAACAAACTGTGTAACTTCTAAATCATGAGAAGGGGAAAAAAAAAAGAGAAGAGTGGGAGCTTTTGATCAATTGAAAATAATACGAGACAGGAAAAAAAATCCGGAAAAAGCAGGACAAACAAGTGCAAAATAAAGTAGAAATAAATCCAGACAGGTTATTAAACAGGGACTAAAAATCTTCATTAAGAGGTAAAGATCATTAACACAGATTTGTTTTTTAAAAGCTGTTTCCGAGAGAAAAACCTAAAACACAAAGACGAACAAAGGTTAAAAGTAAATGGAGCATGCCATGCTGGTATAGCTATATTATAACCAGAGAAGACAGATTTTTAAGGCAAAAATCATTACTACGGATAAAGAGAGTTACGAAACATTCATAAAGGTTCAATTCACCAGGAAGCTACGTCAGTTCTAAACATGGATTCCTCCACGCAGACAGCTTCAAAACACACACAGCCCGAACTGAAAGAGCTACAAGGAGAAACGGTCAAATCCACATTGTAATGGGAGATTTTAATACATCATTCTCTGTAGTCAATTGATCAAGCATGCCTTCTCCCCCTCCCGCCCTCCTCCACACAGTTAGCATGCAGATTTGATCTAATAGACATACAGAACATGTGTTAGTAATGAAGAAGGCTTATCGTTTTGAAGCACACATAGAATATTTATAAAGACTGATAAATGCTAGGCTATACAGCAAGTCTCCATAAATTTCCAGGATCTTCCAGATCAACTCTCTGACCACAATGCCTGGTAGTTAGGAATCAGTGTTGAGAGGGTAACTAAAAACAAAAGTAAGAAACAGCTACCTTCTCCTGGGTTTGAAAATTTAAAAACATAACTCCAAAAGCATCCGTGGGCCAAATAATCAAAATGGACATCAGAAAATAACTCTGTCCTGTTAATAATGAAAATAAAAGGCATCAAAACTTAGGGGATGCGACAAGGCAGTAATTTCAAGGAAATTATAACTTTAAATTTTTATAGAAAAAGAAGAAAAGTTTAAAATGAAGGTAGCCAATCCAGGCAAAGAGAAAAAGATTAAAAAAAAAGGAAACTATAAGTGAAAGAAAAAATAAAATAAATGAAAAAAAAAAACAACAAAAAAACAACAACACAAACCCCAAACGCAAAAGTTGATTCTTTGAGAGGAAAAACAAAAACCTATGGCGAGACAAAGCAAACAAAATGATGTTAAAATGAAATAAGAATGAAAAAGGGACATAACTACAAAGGTATTTTGAAAGATGACAGATACATGAGTAACTTTATGCCAATATATTTGAAAGCTTAGGTGAAGTGGACAAATTCCTACAGTTACCAAAATGAACTCAGAAAGAAATTAAAAATAAGCGATACTATCCCTGCAGTATTTCTTCTCTCTCTCCTACCACAGAGCATAATCTAAATCTAATACTGAGTTTCAGAATTGCCTTCAAAGACCATGATTTCAGAAGGTGTAAGCTGACAGGTGCTTGGTCTTTAAAAACAGAACGAAATACAGCATAAAAAAGACCAGCGGCAGGTACAGCATGGGGAATATAGTCAGTCATATTGTAATAGTGTTGCATGGTGACAGATGGTGGCCACACCTGTCATGAGCACAGCATAATGTACAGACTTGTCCAATCACTACGTTGTACGCTTGCAACTAATGTAAGATTGTGTGTCAATTATACTTCCCTTAAAAAAAAAAGGCCAGTGGCAAATCTTCCCTCAAGTTGTGTAGCTAGACCACACTGAAGGCTGTCGGCTTCCTGAACTCCTGTTACAAGCATCTTCTCATGTGGAAGGACAAAGTTAGGTGACCAGGAGCAGACCTTACGCTGAGAGAGTTTTCCTGATGACTCTATTCTAATAGGACCTTAAGTATTAATGCTTTATATTACAGCAGGAGTATTAATTTGTGACTTGCTTCATAGTCCATAGGAATTGCAGTTTTCACTTGAGGTCCAAATAAAATTAAGCAGTGTTAGACGGTGATTAGATGGAACTTTCTTATAAATTGCTCTGGTTTGGAAGACCGCCATCAGTCCTTAAAACCAATGGCCATTCTTCTTGGCATTAGCAGCTCAATGTAAGCCTTTTGCTGGGGCTTGGGGCAAAGCTTCAGGTGCTCAGAAAGCAGACCTGGGAAGGTCTGTGGGGGGCAGGCTACATGAATCCAAGAGGCTCCCCACATTACTGATTTTATTTTTTTTTTCCAATTGGCTTTATTGTGGTAAAATACACAAACATGAAAAATTTACCATCTCAACCACTTTTCATCGTACGGTTCAGATACATTCATAATATTGCGCAACCATCACCAGCCATCCATCCTCAGAATTCTTCATTGTATACAACTGCAACTCTGGCCCCAATAAACAGTAATTCTCCGTTCCTTCCTCCCCTGGGCCATTGGCAACCACCGCTCTATTTCCTCTCTGTGATTCCGACTACTCTAAATACCTTGTGTAAGTGGAAGCATACGAACGGTATTCGTCTTTTTGTGACTGCATTATTTCACTTAATGTAATGTTCTCGAGGTTTTTTCATATTGTAGCACGTGTCAAACTGTCCTTCATTTTCAAGGCTGAATCATATTCCATTGTGTGGCCATACCACCTGTTGCTCATTCGTTTATCTGCTGATGGACCCTTGGGCTGCTTGTACATTTCAGCTCCTGTGAACAGTGCTGCTATGAAAGTGCATGAATGATATCCCTTCGAGACCTTGCTTTTGGTTCTTTTGGGTACATACCCAGAAGAATTGCTGGGTCATACGGTCACTCAATTTTAGGTTCTTTGAGGAGCTGCCATACTGTTTTCTGCAACAGCTCCTCCATTTTACGTCTCTACCAATAGTGTACGAGGATTCCAAGTTTTCCATATTCTCATCAACACTTGTTTTCCGGTTTTGCTAGGGGTCATCCTAATGGGCGTGAGACGGCATCTCGTAGTTTGGATTTGCATTTTCCCTAATGATCAGCGATGCTGAGCGGCTTTTCAGGTGCTTTGGCCATTTTGTGTATCTTCTTGGGAGAAAAGTCTATTTAAGTCCTTTGCGCATTTCTGAACTGGGTTACTTGTTTCTCCACGTTATTTATCAAACACCTACTTACTGCACACCCTTCGCTAGGCACATAACTGTGTTACCCTAAGAACCCATAAGACCGGTGTTCTCATGAGAAGCCCAGGCACACCTGCCGGACATCACACGACGATGGGATAAGGACCCAGGAAACTCGGTTCCTGAGTTCTCATATGTGATTTCTGGGCTCTGCTGCCTTCTAAAGAACTCTGACCCCCCATCAGTTTTTCCCAGTCCTCTCTGGCAAGCCTCAGATATTTAATTCTTCTCCGCCACCTGAATGGTCTCACTTGGGTTCAAAAACGAGCCATAAGGGTTGAAGGCAAGGTGGCCCAGATCCCGGAGAGTTGCTATGGGCCCTACTGGGAGACAGCCCACAGTGCTATAAATGTGGGAAACTTGGGGCTCCTGTTTCCCGAGAGGGCCAGAAACAGTTTTTCTAGGGCTATAATCGTTTCTTCCATTCAGTGTATTCTCTGCAAGGAATTTCACTGGGAACACAGAAGACATAGCCATAAAACTTTAGGATGTGTGAGCAGTTATTTTGAGGATAATGTGTCTTGAGGACTCTACGCCCAGGCAAATTTAAAAATAAGCAGGTTTCCAACAACTAAGGATGGGCCAATCTCTGCGGTTATTGAGTAAAAAGTCAACACTGTAAAGTCAATTACACTATTGACAGATACTCTTACAAGGAGATTTCACATCATAATTATATGCAAAGGAACCCAGCAAATACAAGCTGTGTAATGATCAGCTAATAAAAGTAACACTTCATCTATGTCAATAACAGTTTCAGAGTAAAGACAAACAAACATGGCCTTTGCCACTCAGTGGTGGGAAAAAAAAATCCCTGAAAGACAAATATTTTCACTTAAGGAGAAGTCACTTAGACTCACACAGAAAACCTGTCACACAAAGCAGAGTAGGAAATTGGTCTTTAGTGGGTGCTAATGACTCCGGTCCTCCCTCCATCCCCAGCTGAACTGGTGGGGGCAGTGACGTAAAGACCGAGCACCCCAGGATCCCTTGGTCACTGTCATGGAGTCTGGCAGACATCTGCTATTGTTTTCCTTTTAACCTCAGCTGAATTCAGGTTCAACTGACATATGGTCAAATTAAAAAAAAAATTTTAATTACAATGAATGTGAAAGAGCAAAACAAGACCCGTGCTCCCCGCCCCCCCAGAACACTTATTAGTGGGTTTTAGATAGACACCGATCTGCAGGTAGCTCCGTGGCTATGTTTATGTTTATTCTTTCTGCAGGCATCTCAGTGCCTAACATTTGCCGGGCATTTGGGACATAAAGATGGCAAAATATTATGAGCAAGGGTCCTTGACCTTACAGAGCGTCTGCAACCCTCCTCTCCCTCCTTCATTTCTCCTAGAACTGAGATGGAGCTGGTATTAGGATAATGCATTGGTAATGCCCAATGGTTTTCTTCACCAGTTATCTCTTCTTTATGGTAACCTGTCTAGTTTTCGAAAACAGCAGTCGGGCGTTTATTGAAAACTTCTCTGATGCTCGGGAAGTCCCTCTAGGACCTCGAGTGCTTTCACAGTGGACAGACACGTTGTGCCGTTCTGAAGCTACTGTCACTCAGCCCCAAAGGCACCCTTTTACAGTGCTTCAAAGGCTGAGGCTGGGGCTGGGGATGGGCTGTGCAAGCCACGTCTGCACCACCGGGCTTCATGTTAGGCTTGGACAACAAGAGGTGCCACAGAGAGACTGGGAAGGGGGTGGAGGCGGAAAGGACGCGTTCCTACTCGTGTGTGTCCTGTTCACTTGTAGCAGCAGTTCATTCCTGTCGTAGCTGCTGAATCCAGCTGTGGTCCTCCTGACGCTTAGAGAACCAACTTCTTCACGTTCCCTTTGAGGACTTGCCCCAGCAAGAGATCCTGAGACCTCCTAAGACCCTCTGGTCCTTCCACAGGTCCCTCCTCTGAGATCAGAGACTCTAGCCCCAGCTGAGGGGTGCCCCTCAGAGGTCTGGATCCCCGCCCCCAGCTCCTCTGCTGAGGTCTGAGCCCCACCCCCAAGGGGCAACCATCCCAGCCTCTTCCCTTTCTTCTCTTGGCCCGAGGGAACGTGGCTCCTTCCAGCGACTACCCTCTCTAGGACACTGCAACTTCTCTTTTTACTCTTCCAGTTACTGGTTAATAACTTCCTACCTGGTTAATGGTTCTGAACATGAACGTCTCCCTGTTTGGATACCTAGTGTGATTTCTGTCTCCTGACTGCACTTGAAACCTGTTTTGTGGTCTTTTGCTGTGGGAGAGCCAAAGTGAGGTGCTCACTGGACTGGGTAAGTGGCAACTCTTTACCCAGAGACAAGACTTCATTGTTTTGCTGTGGTGTTTTGTTATCGTCTAAGCAGAACATAACCAGGAAAAAAAAAAAATCAGTATTTTAAATAATGCCTCTCGGGAGTACTAATCAGTAAAATGTATGATAATATATGCTACGAGGGTAATAATTAAAATTAGGGGGTGGTTCCCGCTGAAGGCCAACGTGGTCTCATGTCTCTCCTCCCGGGTGCCTGACTCTTCTGTACCCTTCTACAAGGAACGCCAGAGCCACATCTGGATCCACGTGGCAGGCACCGAAAGACTGCTCAAGACAACAAACTGAAATCTACACTTAGAATATGCTAATGAACACAGATTGTTGCTCCACATGAGAACAGTCTACAGTCTCAAAGTCCTGTCAACCAAAAAAGTAAGCTAGGAGGTGAGGCAGAAAAGATGTTAAGTAAGAACAGACAATGGAGTATGTCTCTCTCATAATGTGAGGCAAAGGCACTGATACTTTGGCTTCAAGGAAGAGGCTTCTCATTAAAGAACTCAGGAATTATTGACCTACAGATAAGCAAGAAAGATCCTGAAGAAGAGTAAGAGAGAGAGCTTTCCATATATTTTTAGAGAGTATCACCACGTTGGGCTAGCAGAAATGATAAGTGGTTTTCTAACTTTATTACTGTTCTAATTCCAAACAAATTCCTTCCTTATCAGGTCCCAGACACCAGTGTCTGCCCTGAAGACTGAGGGACTTCCATCTTGGCAAGAGAAGGCTGGTTTGCTGGAAGAGTGAGTGGGAAAGCTCACACGAGTGAGCTCGATGTTGTGTCTCCCTCAGGCCCCGCTAACAGACTTTCTGGTGTGGTTTCCCCTGGGACATGACACGCTATGAAACAAAAATGGCCTTCAGGTGCAAACTTGATCCAAGAGGGCAGAGTGAGCAAGGAGATGATGCTGTGGAGGGGGGCAGCTCAGGGTGACGGGCCTTCCAAGCAAGAGCCTGGGCAAACCTGAGGAGGCATCGGCCAGGTGAGACCCAGCCCCTGTCTACGGCAAGCGAACCATTGACAACAGAGAGGGGTACACAGAGGAATTTCACTACACAGAGTCACCCATTAAAGGGCCACAACCAAAATATGGGGGCTTTCAAAGAAAGGGAAATTCATCCAGGCCATGTTCAGAAAAGCTATGCGAAGCAATCATTTTTGTGATGGACCCTGAAGGAGGTACATGTGGAGGCTGAGGGAAGTCTACACAGACGCAACCGAATGCATAAGATGGGCCGACACTGGACATACATGGGGAACAAATTTGGTTTGAGGAGACGGGAGGACTGGGGTGATGTCAGGCTGATGTGTGGGAGCCATGGAAGGTGTTTCTGCAGACAGCCGGAGAGGCACATTTTAGGAAATCAGTCTGGCAGTGGCTGATGGGTGGGCGGGAACGGGCAGAGAAGCAGCAGGAAAATGGGAGGCGGCATCCACACTGACACACGTGAAAGGTCTAAGCTAGCAAGAGGCCGGCAGTGCAGATGATAAGGACGGAAGAAGGAAATTTCCCAAGGAAGAGTTCCTGTGGTTTCGCAACTGACCTGATTCTTGGAAGCAGGGGAATGATGCTACCTGTTATTTCTATCCCACTTGCCAAAGGCACTGTTCACACGTGATTTAACATTTTAGAGGTAGACCAGTTAGCCTAATGAACAACTTGCTCACCACTTCCTTCTACCTACCTTGCCCCACCTTCTTACAATAAAAAAGCTTAACTTGTCTTTATCTCCTCATCTAGAAAGAGACCAATTTAATTTGAGCCCAGAAGGAGAAGCCGGATTGGAGTTACTTTGTCTTTTCTCAACACCCGAACCAGGTTTATTGTCTTCACTCCTTAGAGGCTGGTCCTCTCCATCCCAAGTGGCCCGTGGGACACATGATGCCCTTCCCACTCCTTCCGGCAGGCTTTGCCCAGTGAGCGCCTCCCTTACCTCACAGCTGCCGTCATTCCAATGGGAGTGATTGGCAACGGCCGAACTCCAGGAAATAGCCCGCGGCTCAGAACCCGTGCTCCATTTTGTATCACTCCTGGAGGAACTGGAAAAACAAAAGGAAGAAGATACCACACATGAATTCAACTGTGAACATTTCTGTTTGGAGTCAGAAATTTTGGATTCACCAGAAAAAGAGGAAGAGAGAGAGAAAGAGAAAGAAAGAGAGAGAAAGTGATTATTATAGGCACAGAGAGTGAGCAGCGATAGAGAGAAACACACACACACGTAGAAGGGAAAAGAAAGATACCACACCTCAAGAAAAGAGATTCTGTCAGCCATGTCAGACCAATACCTTACAACCAAATTATTGATGCACGGGTTTAAAAAAGGGTGAATTTTAAAAAGTGGGCTTTGAACATTACTGTCTTGCATTTATTAAATATAAGGTTTTATTTCCAGTCAGATCCTAACAAGATCTTGAGAACACTAACACAAGTCTAATAGCAATGACAAAACAAAACCATTTCTTCATGCTTCTCTGGTCATGGGCAGAAGCTGAGAATATCTTTCTATTTGTCCTTAACCCAACAAGGGAAAAAGAGAGCCAACCTAATAGCAAAGCTGATTTTATAAGCTGCTTGGCGCCTCGGTGCTCACAACACAGTGTGTGCTCACAACGATCTCTACCGCCCAAGGAAAGACCCTTCTTCAGTATGGCTGCAAGTGGACGGCTGGCAGGGTGGCTCTGGCTCTTGTCTCAGAATCATGCACAGCCCGCTCTGGAGGACCCACTGCCTCCTTCCTCGAAGCTTCCCCCAAGCAAATCTCCCGAGAGTTCTCTCACCATCCTGCCTTCTCCTAAATACACACATCCCTGGAGCACTCCGTAAGCCAGCCTTTTTGCCAGGGACCAACAGATCATGTCTGTTTCCATACAAACCCACAGTGGCCTCCCCTGTATGAGGATAGGACATCCCCGGTCATCCATCTTTTTCGACCTCCCAGACAGCAGTTTCATTAAGTAGGTTCAAGCTAATATTCCTACTGTATGACCAACAGTCCTCTGTGTGTCCACAGGGCCAGGCATGCGTCGTGAAGCACTGAGGCAGGGCTTGGAGTCTTAGCTTTCATTTTAGTTTCTTGTGTGACTTTGTGCAAATTACTGAAATCCCTTCTTCCTTCTCTGAACAGCGTCCTAGGAACCCTTCTGCTGTCAGCATCCTGGGTCCCCAGAGCTCTAGCTGTGTCCATGGAGCCCCCGGCACAGTCTCATCCAGAGGCAAGGAGGATAAACCATGTCTTCTCAAACAAAGGCCATACCAAAAAGGCTCTAGAAAATTATACATTCAAAAGTGAAAACCCTTCTGGATATTAAGTTTTAAAGTCAGTTTTATTTGTGTAGAACACTCTTTACAAAACACAGACTTTTTACTCCTGTAATGTTTAGGCCTCTAAGGACATGCTTCCATAAATATTCCAAACCTTTAACTAGAAGTCTTTCATGTAGGATGAATGTGCACTCCTGAATACGGATAATGTTATATAGACCAATTCCTAGAGAATTCTGTGGTTCTTGCCAGTACTTTTGCTATTTCTCTCCCAGGTTTGTGGAAGGCCCTTGCTACTGGGTTTGATAAAAAGTAGATGGGAGACAAAAACCAGCGCCTAAACCCAGTACTGCTAATGCAGCCCAGGGGTTCAGAATCTTTCTGTTCTCTTAGCACATTTAACCGTGAAGGTACCCTGAACTAGATCAAGAACTCTTACCCACCTCTTACCATCAGCCTGACTTCAGATAGCAGATCGTCTGAGACAGGAGACTTACCAAGTATCTAAAAGCATGAAACCTGTTATAATGTAATACTGGAGGTAAATATCCTATTTTGCTTAGTTGATAAGTTCTCTCTAAGGAAGCGTATCTAAGATTTATATTGACTCATCTACATTACTCATTTCAAGACCTCCTCTACAGCTCCAAGACAGGGTGGTATTCGTGTAAATATAAACACACAGATCAAGGAAGAAAACAGAATCCAGAAATCGGTCCACGAATAGGTGGCCGACTGACTTTTTGCAGAGGTATCAAGACAATACATTGGGGGGAAGTGGAGTGACAACAACTGGGGAGCCATTCAGGAGAAACTGAGCCTCGGTCCTTACCTCACGCCATACATGAAAGTTAATTAGAAATGGATCATCATGTAAATGTAAGAACTCAAAGTATAAAACTTGTCGAAGAAAATGTAGGAGAAAAATACCACTAATTCCCAAGGACAGACGTGCAAAGATCAGTAGGACTCTAGAGTCTGTAGAGAGGTGCTTCGGGTTGTTTGAAAAGAGAGGCTTTTTGTTCGTCTGTCTGTTTTGGAGATTGTGGGAAAGGATTTTTCAGTTATCTTGCCGCATGGTAGTCTCTTTGAAATGGCCAGAAACCACAGGCTCAGTCCCATTCTGATAATACTAATGAAGATATCAGCCACTAGGCATCTCCTCTAGGACAGCGAGCAAGTCTGACAGAAAGGACTACTTGTTAAAATCACTTAAATACTTAAAATCTATACGACAGTTATAATTCCTGCCAGCCAAATTATTAGTCCCATACACAGACTGTGTCAATGAATGGATTAACATACCGAGTACCTGTTCATGCATTCCATGTGGGGGACACACAGGTCACCACAGCTAAGTGGAACAGACAGAGAAATAAAGAGGCAATGGAAATATACTATGGTAAGTGGGGTGAGGGGCCTATAGGGATGAAGGATGGAGACACCTAACCAGAAGTAAAGGGTATCTGGGAAGACTTCCTGGAGAACTCGCCATTGGAGTTGGCATTCAAAGGCAGAGGAGTGACACATACAAGGCCTGGAAGTAATAAAAATTACAATGTGCATAAGAACAATAACTATTTTAGCTAAAACGTATGATCCTCTGCAGGAATGAGGTGTGTTTGGGCTTCATCCCATGGATACGGGGGAAAAACCATTAAAGGGTTCCGAGCAGAGAAATGGTTTGCAGCATGGTGGCTGAGAGCTGGACTCTGATGCTGGAGGGGTCCCACCACCATCTCTGGGTCTGCATTCCATCTCTGTCATTTCCTGCCACTTAAGAGGATGGGGACAGAAATGGTATTTATCTCACAGAGTGGAGATTTAACTGAGTTCATAAAGGCACGACTATTATAGAAAATACATCTTAGTCGTCGTCGTCATCATCGTCATCATCATCATCATCATCATCATCATCAACATAACCAACCTCCCCTGAGCCTCCTGAGGCAGCTGTGCTTTCTCCATTCCAGGTGAGCCCAAAGTCCCTAAGAACAGAACAAGCCAAACACAGACCATGGTGGAAGAACTTGGCCATCTTCCTGGTCACAGAACGTAGCTGGAGCAGCAACGACGGCTCTTATGGTGCTTCCGTTCCCATGTCAGTCGCCCCTGTGGGAAGTACCTGAAACACCTGCAATCCTGGGACAAAGACTGGGGCACTCTGGAAAGTGAAGACAGCAGATGGGAGTCATAGCGCACAGGTTCTCTGGACTCCGGCATGGCCAGGGAGTCATTTGCCAGCCAAAGGAGAAAAGCAACCCCAAGGACAGTGCCCTGAGGGTCCTCTGCCCAAGCACCTGGAACCGTTATGCCCCAGGGGCATGCAGTCCTCAGTGAGCAGGGTCTTTTGTTGCTCCTCACCTCATCCCAGCCTCCAGGGAAGAAGTGTTCTGCAGTAGTGAAGAGTACAAGCCGAGGGCAACATGGCCTCCGTCCGGAGCTTCATGGCCTCCGTCCGTCCCAAAGTCTTGCCTCACCACCAGCTCTGCAGCTTTGGGCAAGTGCCTTAACCTTCCTGTGCCTCAGTTTCCTCACCTGCAGACTTGGCATACACACAGCTCATAGGACTGTTGTTGAGTATTAAATAAGACGACCGATGCGAATTGCTTAGCTCAGCGGCCAATCCGTTTTATAAGCTCATCTTCACCATCTTGTTCATCCTTCCCCTATCCCATGCCATCTCCCTACCTTCCTCTTACTAATTATAAGCAACAGGGCCTAAGGCGGAAATTCTTCCAGACTTTTACGCTTTTTAGATATCCCCAACTCTGCCTTTGCCACATCTTCCTGATAATGAAGTGTGTTCACTTCAAAGGGAAATCTCAGGGACAAAGCTATCTCGCAGCACTAAAAGGCTTTCCCTGAGCCATTTCCTGAACCTCTCAGACTTCTGGCACATAAACTAGGCTCTTCTCCTGGATCCTGGAGTTTGCTCTCAAATGAGCTGCAACTGAACGCTGCTTCTGCCAACCAAACCTGGCACTTCTCAGGCCTCATCACTGGCAGCCCTCTTCATGTGGGGATGGCGATGTGTTCGTATTTGCTCGCGGGCTGCCAGAAGCCAGCTGTGACACTTAACTATTCTCCCATCTTCTCTCCTTCCTGTCTCCGTCCCCAAGCACCAGGGACGTGGCTCTGGAAAACGAATTGCAGCCAGTCTAAAATGTCTGTGCGGTCCACAGTTAACTAGTCTTTGATTCTGGGGACTCCCGGGGAGCACAAATCCATTCTGCAGCCATCTTCCTACCAGCGCGGTCTACCCTTCCCTTCCTGTTCCTCCGTATTGCCCTCAGGGTAAATCAGAACACCTAGAGACCGAGCCCTTTTCAACCGTCCCACCCAACCTATTGACTGAGGTTGTACCATGGCTCCAGCCCTCCAGCGGACAAGACGATGGTGAGAAACTGGATACACTTGTGGCTGTCACTGCAAAAGGCCCAGGCCTGCAGCAACCATCCCTTCCTGTAAGAGCAGTTCAACATTCAGCTTTTGTACACGAGAAGACACAGCTCTGAGATTCTCGAGTTGCTGGGACGAGGTGCCAAGGACAGGGGCCCCAGGGCTCCCGCTTCTATCTCTTATAGGTAGAGTGACTCTAAACTTGCTTACTTTTAACCAGTAAGAAAGTAACACACACACAGAGAACTGAACCCAGCAGCACCGCTCACCGTGATCTAAGTGTGATCACCTGAAGGACCCAAGAAAAAGGTCTCTGCGGCACAAGACTTCCCTCCACGCTGCACCACCCTCGGCGCGTCCCCATCCCAGCCTCCCCGGCCTCCTTCCCGATGCTCAGCTTCCTTGATTTTCACGGCTTCTAAAATTAACCTCTGAGCTCCTGCTGCCTTTGGAGGGCAGCCCTGGCTGACGCTACCAGAGGCCATAAGCTGAGCAGCAAGTGCTTGCGATCATCCTTCCCGCTCCCGAAGCGGGCCTTTCCACCTGCTCACTTGGAAAGATGCTGGGGAGGGGGCTGGGACGGGGGAGCCTCCACCCTGGTGCCTTTCTTCTCCCGTGCCTGGTGAGTTGGACACACAATCTAGCTCCAGGGGGGTGGGGGCCTCCTTCCCTCTCCTCTGCTGTCCCATTTTGTTGTTTTGTTTATTATCCAGAGCTCCTCTCTGGGAACATTCCAACTAGGGATTACATAAGCCTTTGAAGATGAGTAATGGTGATCTGACTTCCTGACAATCCCTCCACTGGGGTTAAAGATGACTCACGGGCTCGTCAGAGGGGAACAGCAAAGCAGGTACTTAAGTAGACTTGAGAAGCTGGAATTAGTCTTCGTAGCCACTTTTATGGGAGGGGGGTAGGTGGATGGATCTAGAAGCGTAATCCAAAATTCAAGAGATAATGAAGCAGCAGTGTCCTGTGCTGGTTTTTCTGGAAGTAGTGTCCTATAGCGCACGCAAGCACAACGGCCCACCTTGCAGAAGGTTCCCCATGCTGCAAAGTGGCAAAGTCTAGAAAAGATAACATCATCGCTGGGGTCCTAGGGGTGGGGGTGGGGACGAAATGTTGAAGTCTGCAGTTTTGATTAGATGCACTCAGCTGCCTCATCGAAAGTGAAGCATCGGGCAGCCAGGAGAGACTGACGACACCCATAAGGAGCCACCTCAAATAATACAAGGGGCAGGGTCTGGGGGAGGCTGAGCTCTCTTGGGGGCACTGTGGGACCCCTCAAAGATAAAGAGTCTTGGCTGACTGGGATTCTCACCAGTTTCTTGAGAAGTTTCCTTTGTATGATCGACTCAGCTTGGACTGTGGACGGTGGCTGGTTTGGCAGCCCCGAGCCAGCTCTGCAGGTGCCGGGTGAAGGGAAGGATGAGAGGAGACAATCTAAGTGGCTGCTGTATGGTGCCCTTAAGTGGGGCGGCTACGAAGGTCGATGGCAAAGGAAAAGGCTTTCAAGCCGCCCAAGCCAAGTTCTTGCTGTTGCAAGTGACAGCGGCAGACAGACTAGGCTGGCGGCCCCTGTTCAAGCCGCATCACGCAGCCCAGGAGGGGAAAACAAGGGGCTATAAATAGCGCATGAGGCGCTCTGTAAACAGAGCTCGGCCGCAGCCCAGCCCGGCGGTGGAACACAGGCGGCTCCGGGCGGATGCGATCCGTGCCCCCCACGCGTGGGCAGAGGGGACGCCTGAACGCCAGGCACGCACGTCCACACGGGGACACACGCACGCACACACCTCGAGGCAGGCCGCCCGCCCTCCAGCACCGCGGCTGGGTGTCGGCTGCCTCTGCACCTTTTTGGTGAGCAATCACCTCCTACTTTTTCCAGGCCTCGGGCGAAGCTGGCGGGGCCGGGGGACGGAGGCTGCATCCTGGAAGGTGTCTACCCCTTCTCCCTTCAGGGTGCGAGGCACTCACCGAATCCCAGGAAAAGAAGCAGGCAACATAAGATAAGAACAAGGCGAGGGTGAGGAAGAGGGAAGTTGAGAAACGCTAAGAGAAGACCGACGGAGGCCCCCGGATGGAGACACGCCCCCCCCCCCCCCCCCCGACTCCTTTACTGGAAGGCTGAGCAGTGGCCACCTGGCTTCTCAGGTGCACACCCTAGACACTCAGTGTATGTTCTCCTTTCCTAAAGTCCTGTCCACGTCTTCAGGGGCTTTGCTCCAGCCTGTTGAACATGCGCTAGCTTCACCACGAGGGGATTTTACGAGAGACTGGGGCCAGAAGGGAGGGAGGACACAAAGATGGCGTTCCGACCCTCTCCCTAGTCATTACATTTATTTCTTGGTGGCTCCTACCAATGGGCCTCTCTTTTCATGACTTTTGTGGCCTTCCTGGTTCCTTTCTTCTAGGACCCTCTCACGAAGGCTGGGCTGAGGCTGAATTTCTCACAGAGCTAAAACTGAGGTAGGAAGAAAGCCTTCTAAGCATGCCCTACAGCTTCGACACATAAACACTGAACTTTTAAAACTCAAATTCAGTATTTCCAAGCAAGTCAGACGATGGATACCCTGCAAAAATAATTATTTATAGTTTGTTACAGCAAGGGAGTGGGGAGAAGTTCATTTAGCCAAGAGAACATCAAAAGCCATTAACCTGTCGACTAATCAAGATCAATCCTGTTTCTCTTCTACCTGTGCTCAAGAATCTACTGATAATGGACCTCCATGGAGGCTGCTGGGAATCCATTAATGACCAATTCCCCTGCCTCTTTGCCTCTTAATTCCATCATTCTGGTTCATCAAAAGCATTTCTTTCTTTAAGCCAGTGATCTCTGTGCGCAGTGGCCGGGTGCTAAGGAAGATGTTCCAGAATCTTCCACGACTCTGAGGAAAGAAGTTATGTTTTCCTCAGGTTAAGTCATGCAACCTGATTCTCGAAACCACTTCCGGCTGTAACGTGGTTACAGTCTGCCTGTGCTCTTCTTGCAATGTCGTCTGAGAACGGAGTTTTTTGTTTTGTTTTCAATTTCTCTGCAACTTCAAATGTCATTTAAACCACATGACAGGCTAACTGCTAGTTACTGTGCTAGTTACGCAAGGGCTTAGCAGTGGTGTTTGCTTCTCGGAGGTGTGGGCAGCCTCTATCACTCCAGCTGCTGGCAATCTGAGATCAGCCAAGGAAGAAAGGGAATGCCACACCTTTCGGAGCAGGTGAACGGCAGCCCCGGACAGAGGGATGAGTCTCTTCCGAGAATGTGTGGCCACATCTCTCGGGTCTTTTAAAAGAAGGAAGCAGAAAGGATGGAATCAAATTTCTGAAAGCTCTGGGGAAGGCTGTGACCAGTGGAGGGCTGTGAAGGACGGGCTGGACTCCGCACCAGTCCATTGTTAACGAAAGCACCCAAGGATGAACGTGGGGAATTTCCCTGACTCAGGAGGCCAGGCAGCTCTCAGGGAGCCAGCGCCCCAGTGAGCTGAAGGCCCAGCCCCAAGAGTGAGCCCGGTGGGTGCCGGGGCCTGCTGCATCACATTGTCCTCTCCGATCAGTGTGTTCCGGCAACAGGAGGCTGCAGCACAGCAAAGTCCTGAGCACACCCCAGTAGGCGAGCTGGCTACCTGCTCAACAGGGTTCTGGATGGGGGCGACGTGTGGGCCGGGGAACTGGCTTCAAGTCAGGAGGAGTGGGGGGACCGACGGATATCTCCATTTAAGGTCATTTTTCATCACTCGGGAAAGAGACCTTTCTAAGGTGTAGCTCCGAGGCGGGGAGAAAACACAAGAGAAGTTCAAGGAAGGAAAAGTGCCGTTTCAAGCTTGACACTGCTCCATGCCAACAGCAGGTGAAGACAGGAGACTGCTTGGCTAAATTAGCCCGGTCCTTCTCTATGACAGCTTGGAAGACTGGTGGGGATGGTGGGGGGTGGGGAGGGGCGCGCGCCATGATGGTTCATTTCAAGGCTACTCCAAGCTCTTGCGTGCCTTCCTCTCCTCTCTAGCTATAAAATGGTAGCCTGCTATTAATGAGGTCCCCAAAGGGAAAGAAATGTCTAAAAGTGGGCACTGCTCAGTTCCCGGACTGTTAAGCTGGCCCCACAAAGCCTCTTCTAGCAGAAACTACAACTCACAGGAACTATTCCTGCAGGAGAAAGGAAGTTCTCGCCTCGGGGATTCATTACAGGCTCTGCTTCCCTTCCCCCAAGTCTTGAGCTCTGAGATTATATTAAAACTTTGTCATCTTGGAAACACACCTATGCTTTCATTCACACACAGGCACGGCCGCACGTCTGTAGGCATATGCAGGTAATCGTGCACTTAGGTTAAGTTTTAAAGTGATTCTACAAGGGAAGTTCTACTTGAGCATTAGTTCTTCCTCTGCCCTGGTATATAAATGAGAAGGTTAAGTTCACAAACTACGGTGCTGTAGGCTATAGAAATATCTACTCACAACCTGCTTGTATCTCAGGGGGAGTATTCAAAAGCATCATGGCACTGGCAGCATCAATGTCAGGATCTGGAAAAATCAACCAATAAATAACATTATTTACAACGGGGCCGGTGTCTGTGTGTGTGTTTTTTTTCCCCCTGCAAGTTACAGTTCATGAAAGCAATAGAGAAAAAATATCTGGGAACAGATGAGCTATCCCAAAGGTGACTTTCTTCCCGTTTGCATTTGAGAGGAAGAATGGTATTCTAGAATGAGATTTAAGGGGCACGTTAGTAAGTTTCTCAGACAAAGCATGGTCCTTCCTCATTTTGCTCGTTTCGTAATCTGGACTCTGTTCCTAATAAGTTGCTGATCTACGCACCCCTACAGCTTGCTCCTCTGGCACGGAGGAGTAGGGGAGTGGGGTGACAACAGGACATTTAGCTATAGGAGTCTTTGATGAACTGGGGAAGCTCACAGCACCGAGAAGAGAAAGCCCTAAATATACCTGCATCTAGTGCGACACGAACAAGACATCGGGTCATTTCCATCTGTCGGCAGAATGTAAATTATACTTTACGAGATGGTGTGTGTGCACACAGTGGTGGCAGAGGTGGTGAGGGCATTAAACACACACACACACACACACACACACACACACACTATAAAGAAAACATTAAAGTTATGATGCTGAGGGTACAGCGTTTGCTTCCGCATCTATTACCGCTTTTCATATGGGACAAAAAGAATACTCATCACCTCGCTGCTGTAATTCTTAATAGGTTTCTGAATCCTTACTGATCCACCAGTTGACAGATGGCAGGTTATATAGAGACAGAGAAAAAATATTATCCTTTTATAACTAAATTCATTTTCCTCTGAGAGACAGCAGTGCGGCTGCTATGGAAATGAACGTCACCATGGCAACAGTAAACAACCCCCAAGAATGGCCACTGAATAGGCTGAAAAGAACATCTGCCCCAGCCCAGCGTCCCAGCTGCCCTGGGGCGAAATTCGCTAATAGTGCAGTGATGCCGCGTGACAGAAGCTGCCGCCTGCGCCCTGTCCAAATAAATGAAGTGTGCAATTGAAGTCGACATCAAGACGCCTGCCCTTCTCATTGCTACTCTGCGTCCGCTGAACCCAGTGACTAATGATGGGGGGGGGGGCGGGGGGGCTCGCACTTGTCAGATTTTGTACAAATTACATACCAAAAAATTCAATTTACTACTAATGGCTCCGTGGCATTTTATTTTGGGTATTATGCTAGGAAATGACTTTTTTACTGTTGAAAAAAAGTCCATTTTTCATACTTCATAGGTGCCGTTGAATTCCAAGGGAGTAATGTGATATAGAGTACAAAGCCCCACAAGCGATTAATAACACGGATGACGCTGGTTCTAGAAGACAATGTCTCAAAGAAATGGGGGAGGGGGGAAAGAACTCTACAGGCTGGTTTCCATTTCGCCTGCAGGAGGCCTGATACTTACACTCTATAATGGAGTGAAGGTTTATTTTAATAGGATATTGTATGAGGAACAGGTAAATTAACTTATTTGGCAACTCCTGGAGTGAAATTTCTAAAACAGTCATCGCTCCCTACTGATGTTAAAAAACAGATATATTAGCTGAGCTGAAAGACTTAAGGTCCCAATCGTGTTCCCAGGGTTCCCCCTGCTCCTGTGCTCCCGTCTACCCACACGGCGTGTTGCCAAAAAGCAGGTCTCGTAGCTTCTGGAAGGTTTTATGGAGGGATTGAGGTCTTCTCCCATTTCCTCTTTTTGGAAAGGGCCCCTTCCTCTTTCAGGGCCGAGAAAACACACCTGTTTCTGGGCAGAGCAAAGGTTCTTTGCCATCTTTGGGAACACAACTGTTGTCAGCAACCTGGGCTTGGCCTGGCTGCCTGGCCTGGCCTCCCCAGGCGACTCTTACCCGGACTTTTCCTTAACGAGCAGAAGGTTCGATGGGGACAGACAGAACAAGAGGAGATGCAGGTAAAATGTCAGCAGTCTCTTCCTGTTTGTTTTCCCAGAAAATTAAAGAAAGTACTTCTTTATTCTTCAAAAACACACGACCCCAGGAGGAAGGTACAAAGGGCCACAGAGAGTCATAAGGAAAGAAATGAGAAAGAATCTTGAAGCAAAAGAGCATCGACACTCACACGAATTTTGCAGAACCTAAGACGCAACGTGGGAAGTGCTTCAAGGCCCACAAAACATCACCTCAACCACCCACCCCCGTCCCATCTGAGCCAAATAAACACGGTGACTAATTCAGGACAAGTCCCCCCAGTGCTCCCTTCCGACTGAGCAGACGTGCCACACCCGAGGCCTCCACAGGTAAAGATTCCCAGGCCACCTGGACCTCCTGGGGTCTCCAGGCCACACCCTGTCTTGTCACGATCTTATTCGTAATCCGTTTCCACTCTTCATTCTGAAGGGATCCATTCCTGGGTGGCTTAAGCCCGAATATGCAGCCCGGTGGGCAGAACGGAAGGGAGGGCAAGTTACGGGGTGCCGTCTTCTTGACATCCCGGCAGCTGCAATGAGCAAGCATGGAGCTGCAAGGGCAGGAGAAAATGTAATTACGTGTTTATTGGGTGCACACTGGCGTCACGGTGCCCCCCTTTCCCCAGGGGACGCAGGGAGCGCCACCTTCGGTGTACAGTCGGCCGCGTTGTATACCAGGGTCACCATCACCAGAATCGAGATAGCACAAGGGAGACACAGGTCTGCCTCACCCCGAGGTTTCCTTCTGCCCCATTTGCAGTCGCACCCACCCCTGCCCTGGCAACTCCGGGTTTGCTTTCTATGATCCCTGAAGCGGTGCCAGTAGCTCATTCCTTACAACTTCCATTACTGAGTAGTAGTCCGCTGTGTGGACGGAACCATACTTTGCTTCTCCGTCTGCCTGTAGATGGGCATTTTGGCTGTATCCAGTTCGGGATCTTATAAATGAAGCCCCCATGAGCTTTTGCATATTTTCACTTGCCTTGGGTAACTGCTGGGCAGTGCATTTTTCCCCCCTCTAAATGTTTCCTTATTTTGAGAGAGAGAGAGAGAGAGAGAGAGAGAGACAGAGAGCATAAGCAAGGGAGGGGCAGGGAGAGAGGGCGAGAGAATCCCAGGCAGGCTCTGCGCTGATAGTGGGAGCTAGACCCTGCAGACTTTGAGATCATGACCTGAGCCGAAATCAAGAGTAGGACGCGCAACCGACTGAGTCGCCCAGGCGCCCCAAGTGCATGTTTAACTTCACAGAGGGCTGACAAACTCTCTTCCACAGAGGCTGTCCATGGATGAGAACTCCAGGTGTCCCACGCTTTTGTCAAGACTTGAAACTGTCAAGCTTTTAAAATTTCACCCATTCTTGTAGCTGCGAGGTGGTAGTTCACTGTGGTTTTAATTTGAATGACAAATGACAAACGATGCTGGGCATCTCGTCAAGTGCTCAATGGCCAGTGGTATATCTTCTTTGGTGAAAATTCTGTTCAAGTTTGTGCCCACTGCTTAATTGGGTTGTTTAACTTACTACTGAGTTGTAAAGCTCCCTTAACAACTTTTGGATAGATGTCCTTTGTGAGAAATATTTTTTCTTCGGTGCATGGCCTATCTATTTAGTTTCTTAACAGCGTCCTTTAATAAACCAGAAATTTTACACTTTTCGGAGGTCCAATTTATGAATTTCTTTCACAATATGTTTTGTCTGTGTGTGTGCCCCAACGAAGATATTTTTGCCTATCCCAAAGCTGCAATGATTTCTCTCCTGAGCAGTTTCGTTTTTAGTCTCACGTGTGAGGGTAACACCATCTGGGTTTAATACTCAGATTTACAGGTAAACGCTGATGGAAGTCATCAACCAGAACTCTCTGTTTATCCAGTAAGCCGGTGAGGCACGGACCTTCCAGAACTGTCCGGATCAACACTGGAAGGACCCGCTTTGGTTCCCGGTGCCCTGGGGACACCAGGCAGCCTGGGAGAGGCTCTGCGCAGCCACGTTTCTACGGAAGAAAGTCTCTCAGACCTGCTGTTGAGCAGCTGACACGCCTCTACGGTGGTCACACCATGACAGTCTTGGGTGTGCCTCAGGGCTGACGATCTGCCACTCTCCTCTCTACACAGACGCTATGATGCTCATACCTACCTACCGTTATTGTCCAAGTTTTCTTCCCTTTTCAAAAAGATCGTGAAGGTAGTGCGTGCTCACGGTAGGAAACTATAGACACGAGATGGATATAATTTGCGGAAGAAATGCCTCCCCCATAGACCCATCCCCTGGATTCACATTTTCTCGCCCACGTGTGCGGAAGTTGTCTATACAAACACAGACATTTAGACATGTCCACTGACGTACCAACACGCCTATATTTACCCTCGTGCATCGTGCATCTATTCTTTAAAAATGAGTTTATATGGAAAATAGTCTTCTGAAAAAGTTTTAACGTTTTCACCAAATAACACATGCTGGCAACCTTTCTTATTAGTATCATTACCTGAAGCCTTTCTGTGGTGACTGTTTCACGTGTCAAAACACACCACGCTGTTGGTACTGCCATTCTCCTCTCTTTAGGCTGCAGGCTCCCAGAGCGCGAAAACAAAACGCCTGTAACTTGTGCCCGGCACACCGCGTCTCCCTACAAATCCCGAGCCCTGAAGACAGGACCTCAGCACAGCAACCCCCTCCTCCTTCCCCAGGTACTCCTTCCTAAGAGGACGCGGCCTGGCCCGTTCCTTTTCCTCTGCCTGCTCACAGCTCTTGCTTCCTCCACCTCCCTCCGGGGCTCACCCCCACTTGCTACCTTAGGTCATGTGCACTGTGGGTCTCCCTGAAAGATTCAATCCTCGGTGGTCAGGAGACGCCAGTGATGGTTTACGTCTTTAGGCAGCAGAGAGGCTTTCTGATGGAGGTACTCCTATTCAACAGGACACTTCTGATCCAGGGTGCTCGTTTTGGAGTTTTTTGGCTGGAAGGTTGTAGGCAATTGAGCAACTGTTTTGGGGAGGGGACGGTCTGCTCTGGAGGCACGGCTAATTCTGAAGGATAAAAGGTCCAGGACTAGATGGAGGGGAGGGTGAGCAGTGGGTTGACTGCACGGGAGTTTCCCTGGGCTTAAAAGAGAGGTCCTCTTCCCCTGAGAGGTTCAATCTAGTTTATCAGCATTCGAAAACAGAAAGACATTTTGGTCGGGAGCTCTTTTTAAGAACGCAAGTCTACTTGGCAGGGGTCCCCTTCCTTGTCGTATCTCTGGGGACCTGGGTGAGGGGTCCAGGAAAATACGGAAGCACTAGCTTCTTTATTTTTGGTGAGGAGAGTCTTCCAAAATGAGGATGCTAATTCAGCATCCTCACACAGAATCCCCAAGTCATTTAACCCCTGCCTAATTCAGCAGAACACCAAGTGTGGCATCGCGGATGCCTAATGAAGTTATGACCATCCTCAAAACACAGCCAGTCTCCAGCCCAGATTAAAAAATGCCTCCTCTGCTCACGCTTCAGTAACAAACGTTACTTCTCCTTTGGACCAGTTCCCAGCGCCCCATTTCAATTTTCATCTTTAATGCGGCTGTCTTATTCCATCGCCTCTTCTCTGCAGTACAAGACTGAAGAACGGTCACACTGCTCAAAGAGGCTTTCAAATCTTCTTCTCGCAAAGGTACATACACAATTATATTATGCCACAGGGACGGAAATCGGTAACAGAGTTTCTAGAAACAACAGCTCTGCTTCTTAGATTAAAAAATATATATATATATGACACTTCATTTTCCCCCAAAATGTGGAGATGGGTTTTTTTGGGGTACGGGGGAGGGGGAGGCCTCTTCTCTGAGAGTAATGGGAAAAGAAGGAGTCAAGGCATGAGGACTCTTGGGGTCAAGTCCTCAGCCTGCTGCTAATTAGCACGTGCCTTTAATTGTGCAGGGGCGGAGCTCGTTTCTTTCAAAACCGTGGTGGGTGGTTGTAGACTTGGGAAGGGACTGGTTGGTTTTTCAACTCATTCCACATAGTTCCTAGCTCTGCCTATAAAGCCCCTGACCTCCTCTTCCCTTCCTGGCTTGGGGCTGCCAGGACTACGGACTCCAAGGAGCACCTACCAAAAATGGTGTGCTTGTTCAATGTCTTTGGGGGCAGCGAACACCCTCAATAAGGCTGGAAGGATACCCTACTGCTTCTGGCACGCCATGACCGGCCATTCTGGGCACCTGCTGGCTCCACTCTGAGCAATCCACCCAGCCCGGCCGAGGCGTCTCGTGGATTCCGAGAGTAGCTTCTGTCTGCCTTCCTTCTCCTTCCTCTGGGCTCTGGGCTCATGGAGAAGTGACTGCAGAGACCACCTATTTTAACTACCTAAGAACACGATGGACGGTTGGAAGTCCCTGGTTCAATCATCTCGGCCATAGAACTGCAGCAAAAACATGAGTACCGTCCTTAGCGTCCCTGAGCTGACCGAACCGATCTAACAAGACGATAATTAATGAAGCACTGCCCGTATGGAAAGCCTGAGAATTACAGCCGGCGATTCTCTTAGAAATCGTTTAATTATCCGTAGGTCTCGCGCCTTTATTTCCCCCTGCTTCTCCTCAGAAATTGAAATGTTTTACAAGATGATGAAAGATCTTTACAATACGGAATAAAAAAGATTCAAGAAGCATAAAAAAACCCCACGGCAACAACAGATGACACCCATGTGGACAGAGATTGTGGAATCCAAGGATCCGACGCTCATTCAATCGAACGCACACACCAAGGAGCTCCTACTCGCTCACGTTTTAACCCACGAGCAAGTGAGCCCTGCTACCGGACTCCCCCTCGCCTGCCTGTACTCCCAGCACCTGGAACAGTGCCTGGAACACAGGGGTGCTACATAGGGTGCTGGATAAACAGTCGCTGCACGAGCGGATGGATGGCTTAACCAACAGCTGTCTGAGGCGGCTGTTGCTGATTCCAGGGCCTAAGCCTCTTCTTCTTTTTTTTTAAATAAAGTTTATTTGTTTAACTTTGAGAGAAAGAGAGAGAGCTTGAAGAGGGGAGCAGCAGAGAGAGAGAGAGGGAGAAGGAGAATCCCAGGCAGGTTCCACGCTGTCACCGTGGAGCCCAGTGTGGGCTTTGAACCCAAAACCATGAGATCATGACCTGAGCTGAAACCAAGAGTTGGATGCTTAACAAAATGAACCACTCAGGCACCTCTCTTTTCTTTTTAAAGAAAGTTAACACATAAAAAAATAAATATTAATTAGTTTTTAAGTGAGCTCTAGGCCCGATGTGGGGCTTGAACTCATGACCCTGAGATCGAGAGTCCTATGCGCTCCTGAGCCAGCCAGGCACCTCAAGGCATAAACGTCCTGATGTGCAGTGGAATCCCCTGGAAACTCCAGAAAACCAGGCCCCACCTCAGATGACACTGAGTTTTGTAGAAGTTGCCCAGAGGATTCTGACGTGTAGGAAAGGTAAAGGACCATCTCTAACAGCAAATCAAGGGTAAATGAAGGTCATCCCACACGAATCCATGCCAAGTGCTCCCCAGAAATCTGTTACCGTCTCTTAACATCACTAGGTCTCTCTTTGCTTTGAAATATCTTTATCCGCTTTCTGCCATGCCGCATGAGTAACACATCTGAAAGTGTTGTTAATCCATGGAAATGGAGGAAAAAAAAAATACGTGGGATAATTTTTAGGGCCAAGGAGACAAGAAATAGGTGAAAACAATAAACACGCAAGCAAATAACTAAGAACCCCAATAAGGTATACATTTCCAGGGGAATTCTGGATATGTGTGGTCTCGTTTCTATACACTCCATATACTAAGGAAGTGGTTTTTCAATCAGGGATGGTTTTGTACCCCTTCCCTCCAAGGGCACGTGGCAGTGTCTGGAGACAGCTTTTAAAAAAATTTTTCTTAATGTTCATTTATTTTTGAGAGACAGAGAGAAAGAGAGACAGAGCATGAGCAGGGGAGGGGCAGAGAGCGAGGGAGACACAGAATCCGAAGCAGGCACCAGGCTCTGAACTGTCAGCACAGAGCTCAAGGTGGGGCTTGAGTTCACCGACTGCGAGATCATGACCTGAGCCGAAGTTGGACACTTAACCAACTGAGCCACCCAGGCGCCCTGTCTGGAGACATTTTTGATTGTCATGACTGGGTGGGAGGGGAGGGTGCTACTGGCGTCTCGAGGGTAGAGCTCTGGGATGCGGCTCGGAATCCCACGGCGTACGGGAATCCCACAGCCCCCACGACAAAGAATTATCCAGTCCCAAATGTGAACAGCGCTGAGGCCGACAACCTCTGCACTGAGGTATGTGTGCACGCGTGGTGGTCAAGAAAAGCGGGTCTTCGAGTCAAATGATCTCAAATAGTATATATCAGTCGGTTAAGCGTCCAACTTTGGCTCAGGTCATGATCTCACGGTTCGTGGGTTCGAGCCCCGCATCCGGCTCTGTGCTGACAGCTGAGCCTGGACCTGCTTTGGATTCTGTGTCTCCCTCTCTCTCTCTCTCTGACCCCCCCCCCCACTCATGCTCTGTCTCTCTCTCTCTCTCAAAAATAAATAAACATTAAAAAAAATTTTTAAAAAAACCTCACGCAAAGATGGACTCCAAGTGGCGACCTTAAAAATCATCGTTATGATGGGGGTTTGAGCTAGAGAACGCCAAGAGTGGCCCTTCTCCAAAAAACTGAGTCCAAGAAACCCCGAAACTCTTGCTAGTCTGAAGAATGGGGCAAGTTAAAAGCAACTATTAAGCAAGTTGAACCTGAGAGTAGTTTTTGCAATGAAAGGGAATCTAAATCGAGCTGAGGGGGCGGGGGCTGAATGATTGACACGTGCTTTTTAGGTATTACTAGGCTCCCATTCACACATTTTGTGAGTCTTTCTCAGCCTGAAAGCACCGCGTGGTGAACCCTAAAGTGAGGTGTGCCGGCTCTGAGAACAGCGCCACCATCAACTCCCGGTCTGACGTGTGTCAACTGCCCGTGTACTGCCCCTAACTCCATTTCACGCGGAAAGAGATTTAAGGGAAAGGTTCCGGTTGCTAAGCACAGAGCTCAGGGTGCATCCTGGGCTGGGGGTCAGATGACAAGGGTTCTCGTCTCTCAAGGTCTCAGACGCCCCGTGTCTAATGTGGTGTTAGGGTGGCTGAGCTGGGGACCCTCCGAAGGCCATGAATTCTGAGTCACTGCTGCTTCTCCGCTTGAAAAGTAGAAGAAAGCTCACGGACATTCCCCACAGCGGATGCTTCCAACTTGTGTTTTCTCCTGGCAAAAGAAATGCTTTGACTTTGGTGTCCGCTGGGTCTCTTGATTCTCCTGTCCCCTTTGCTTCGGCCTGAGAGGGCTGCGTTGCACTGCCTGTCTTTCCAAATGTGTGCTTCCGGTGAACTTAAGACCTCACGCCCTTTCCCGGGGCGCAGGAGGGTCCACAATTCCTCTCAGGCAGGACGCTGCTGCTCCGATACCTCTTCTATCCAACACTCAGAATTTCCCTAACTATCAATGTCCACCTCTTTCATGTCTTTTGACCAGTGATGGAAGTTCTTCTAGCCGCTGTCTGGGAGCAAACAGAAAGGAACCACGGGGTGACCGTACAAAGGGTCTGAAATTCTAGAACCTGAAGACCAGGGTAAAGGTGACAGGAGGCTGAGAACAGGGTATGAGTTCTGTCCTATGAGTCACAACCATTTTTTTCTCTTTAGAGGCAAGGAGTTCTGGTTTGGCTCTGTCTGGCTTGTGAAACTGTGCTGCAATGGCCTGCCTATGATGGGTTAAAAAAAAATTATTTTTTTTAACTTCTTGCAGGTGGCGTGAGAAACTATATTCCTTGGACGTGGCTTTCCCTTTGCACCTCCTTCAGTTGTAAATCCACTTACTGCCTTCTCTGATTTTTGCCTCCCTGGAGATGCTGTAACTGATAGCCAAGGGCAGAGGAGACGTCTGGGGATTTTATAAAGGGGATTCTGACACAGGGAGGGAAGAGGACGGGGAATTAATGCTGAAGCCTTCCAGACTCTGGATTTGTTTTTGCTTTGAAAATCTCCTGCTTGGTCCTGGCTTCTTCAACCAGTGAGAGAGCCAAAGCCCATCACCAAGCTGGGACCCGGATGGGGGCTCTCGTGAGAGCTGAAGGGCTCGGCCACACGGATTTCTCGAAGGAAGGCTGTCAGAGGAGAAGCCAGCGACAGAACTAGCCAGAGATCCCCAAGATAGGACCCGAAAGCCAGCGGGGCAATCGGATACCCAGAGGACAGGGCACACGACTGGCAAGAAGTGTTGGGGGACCACCAGGGCATCTCTCTTCAGTCATTTTTTCCTCTCTCCACACTGTTATTGGCTCATCTTTCTCCACCACCACTTCTCTCCACTGACGGGAAGATCAGTTCTTGCCCAGGCCCCACCCTGGAAGCCACTTCCTCCTCTAGCGATGGTCACAAGAGCTGCAGGCGACCACAGCACAAACTCTGCCGTGGTTCTGCGGTTCTGGTGGGGCCACCAGGCAGGGCCACCTTGCTGGTGCTGACAATGGAGTATTTCCATTGGCATGGCATCTTCAACGGGCTCCGTCTTCAACTGAGTAGCCACGCACAGCCTCTTTCCAGGAGCAGAAGTTCCAGCGCAGAGGGACACTGGCAGGTGTGTTAGTGACAGGAGTTTCCACTCACAACCCTGACATCACAACTCCACCGTCTGCCCGGCTTTCTTGTCCACGTCCCTAATGGCCAAGTATCGAGCAGCTGGAGGGGATAACTCTGCACACAAAGCTCACTTTGTCCGGGAATGTATGGGTTACGTGACTCACAAGAATTTCAAAAGGGCCCACAGAAGCATTGATTTTCCCCGTTCTGACAGGCGACTGTCATCAGGCACGTGAGAACTAAACCTCACCCCGTGTCTTCTGCGCAAACGTCCGCCATCTTGAATCGTACGCTGCCCCATGCAATGGGCTACACCCGTGGGAGACGACGCCGTGAAGCTGACCCGTTTGATCTGATCTCTTCATTGGAAAAGTTTTTCCCAGGCTGCAATCGGTTTCCTTATTGGAGAGCTCCTTCTCGAACGCGTGGAAGGGGACACCACTGCCACTCCACATGTAAACCCCGTAGCAGTGAGATGCTAAGGTGTTGGGCAATGGTTAGGCTCTCCATGCAGGCGTGATGCCCGGCGCTTCCCTTGACTGCTTCAAGACCAGTCAGAGGGTCTTCCAAGAACCCATATGCAGTCAGAGGATATGGAAGGGGGTATGGAGAACAAATTAAAAAAAAAAAAAAATTCACCTGTTTACAGCCCATCAAGTAATCAGTTACGGCAACCCTGGAGAGGGCGCTCCAAAGAGGCTGGAACCAGGGAACGCAGGAAGGAGACATTCACCACCAGATGAGGTACGGAGGGAAGGGAGTTCAGAGGAATGTGTCATTTCCTTCTTTGACCCTCTGCACCTGCATCACAAGGATGTGAGTTCAAGTACACACGGCAGAATTCCTCCACTTTGCTACAGCTGATTTCCAAACGAAAGTTTAGTATGTTCTCTGGGGAGAGGCCGGTCTGTCCACCAAGGCCCGGAACTGCTCTCCCACCATGGTGCCCTGCGTCGGTGGCAACTGAGGGAGAGCCGTCCGTCAGGTCTGCATGTGTAGGGGGAGGGAGGGAGGGCGGCAGAACCAGCACCTGACCCACAGTGTCGGGTGACAAAATATACAACGAAGCCAACGGTCGAAAGCTCACATCCCCGTCTACGGGTTTTCCCTAGCTAGTCAGGAGGTCCCCGTCCATCCAGAGGGCCCCCAAAGCGGAAGCTGACCAGGAGTGCACCGGTGAGCCAGGGACTTCTGCATGGCCTTAGCGCTCAGAAAGCAAATGGCTCTTTGGTCACCCTGTGCCCAAACTAAAGAAGAATTTACTACTGAAACATAGTTACCTAAGTCCTATTGAGGGCATCTTATCAAGAGATCAGAAGGAAATACAAATACAACCAGACCCCTCCCCTACACACACACACACACACACACACACACACACACTCAATGATCACCCACTGACACAATCCTGCTTCTGCTGGCAAGTGGGTCCTGGAAAGCCATCTCTTTCCCCCTTAGAGACCTGAGCTTCAGACACAAAGAGGAACCAAAGGTGGTGGAAGGACCTGTCCCATCGCAGAGCGGGAGATCCTTATTCCTGCTTTAGTCCATCCGTGCCACACTAGGGACTTCCCCCTCGCTCTTGGGCAGCTGAGGCGCGGTTCTGATAAAGAATGATGCCGAGCTGCCAGTCCACCTCCTTGGCTATTCCTTCCAAAGTGAACTGGGGCTGCTGATTCTTAGGATTACCAGTCACTGAGCTCTGTCTGGGCCTCAGTTTTAATGCTTAACAGCCTTTTATGCTTTCTGTTCTAATCCTCTCCGCATTCCCCTCCCCCAAATACATTAGAAAAAAAAAAAGATTAAAGCAAATCTGGTGCTTGGTATTTTTTTTCAACCTTTGTGTAGTTCTCTGAAACACATTTATTCAGAAAAAACCTACACTATGAAATATGTCAACTGAAAAACAAAAATGAAGCACCCACAAAGCACTCGTTTCCTTTATCCTGCACGGCAACTTCCCCTCATGTCTGTCTCAAACCTGGCTCCTCGGATGTCTTGAACCTTCCAGGGGCTGCAGAGGAAGTGGGTACACTAGGAGACCATAATAACATAATGATTATAAATTGTTTCCACTGAATAGCGTATACTTGGTTTCATACTAAGAGACATAGGCACCACTTATCCCTCATTGAGACCAAAACTGTTCTCCTTAAACTGTTAATGAGCAACTCCTTTTAGGTCCAGTTCTACACACACACACACACACACACACACACACACACACACACACACACACTCAATAGCAAAGCTACAAAGAAAGGTACCATGAACACAAAAGGATAAAGCTTTCCACGCAACAAAATTTAAGCACAACGTGGTGCTCCTGGAAGAGAGCCCAGCCTGGCCCAATCCTGAAGGAGATACCAACCATTTCCAAGGGCGGACGGGCCCTGCGACTCGGAGTCCACAGGTAAGGAGGTTAGGAGCTAACTTGGGTTTAAAACTTAGCCTAACCATAACCCAATGCGTTGATCTTCCGGTGGGCGAATGGGAAATCTGTTCTGGAGACCATCCCCACAGAAGCCTCCAGAACAGTCTCTGGGAACGGCTGTGACCCCGAAACAGGCATTGCGGTTGTAAGGGGTCTGTTCTGAAGGATGCCCTTTTTTGGGGGGATGTCCTTGATTGAAAAAAAAGAATTGAGCTCCTTACTTTCTAGCCGCACAGTGGAAGTGGTTGAAACACCTAGGGCACAAAAATACTAAGAGAGTGCGAAGTGGAACAAAGTAGGCCCAAGCACAGAGGGCGAGAGCTCGGTCAGGGAAGCACGCTTTTAAGAGAGGTGAGTTCAGACCAAACCTGATGTCCTCTTGCGGATGCTATGTATTATTCATTCCAGAACTATACGTGCTAAGCCAAATAAAGGTTTTCGGTTCGTGCCTGGGCTCACCTGTGTTTGAACAAATCGAGAGGGATGACAACCACCAGCCAATATGACTAATGGACCTGGTAGACTCTAAGGACAAAAGTGACAAAGGGCGATGGCGCGGTCATGGGAAGGTCTGTTCCCACTGGGGCTGGTGCCAGGACAGAACCATCTGGAGACAGCACTGCAGGCCAGCCCAGCAAGTCCGTGGATCAGGTTACTTCGTGATAGCAACTGGCTCCATTCTCTTACCGTGAAAGGCCTATTTCATCTTTCAGCAGGAAGAAGTTATAGCAAGGATAATGCGAGCAAAACCAGAGGCTGTTGGAAAACAGAAAAGGGAAAGTATATCCACTGCCACCAAGCTGGCACCTGTGTCTGTCTCTCACCCCTGCAAGGTTCTTCTAGAAGGGGTTCAGTATGTTTTCACTAAGCTGGCGCCCTGTCTGGGAAGTCTTCAGACTCCGGCTGTGCCAGAGACCATTGCGGCCACTGTACTTTTAAGGTAAGGGCTTTGGGGATGGTCAAGGAGAGAATCAGAGGGGAAATCAAAACGAACACTTGTTTTTAAAGCCCATCTAGTCTTTCCCAGTTCATATTCTGAAGAAACCCAAGAAGCCTGTTTCTACCAGCTCTTAGCACCGGGAGACTCTTAGTGACGGGCATTCAGCCCGCCCTCGTAGGCCAGGCAGGCACAAGGTAAGCCCGTGCCACCGGCCTGCTGGCCCCCCAAACGTCCCCCCAGAGAACGTGTGTGTGTGGTGAGGTAAGACAGGGTGCAGGAGAGAGAGGCGGGGACAAGAGACGCACTCTAGAAATCTGGGCTTTGACTTGAATTCTGATGGAGGGAAAATGCCGAGATGCCTAAGTTTCCCCCCCTTCCTGCACATTTATCTCACTCGGTTTCTCCCACGTAAGAAAAAGAACGTGCTTTTGACAGGTTCTTGCTTTTTAAACAGAAATGTTCTTCACAGAGCCCATCTCACCTAAGACTGAACACATTAGAACACATATTCAGCACGGTGTTCTTTATTGTCCATGCAGCCTGCTGTATTCTGCGTGGAGACGGCTGGCAAGATGGAATGAATGAACTAAAACCCCGTGTGTCTCCCGCCTGAGCAGTGCTCCTCTGAGAGCACCTACCCGTTGCTTCCTGGCAAAGAAGGCTCCAAATCACTTTTAGAACTTGTTGTCTGGTGCCGTAATAACTAACTAGGTGGTGGTTCATGGGGTGCTGGCAGCGGAGGGCTGGCTGGCTGTGCCTGAGTGTGTGGGGCCAAGCAGTCCCCGGCACTGCCAAATCCAAGTGCACCAAGAAGCCTCCTCTGCAAACCTCCGTGATGGCCTCTCCTTTTCCAGACACCCAGAGCTCTTCTCACTGTGCCCGGGAACCTGCCTTGGGTTATTGTCTAGTCATTTCTTGTGCATACACAGTGTCTCCTCGAAGAAATGACTTCCCTTGTCAGTAGGGACACTCTTAACCCTCTCTGTAGTCCCTGTGGGGAGCTAGTCATCATCCGCCTTCTGGAACAATACCTCTCCTCTAACAAGCATGTCTTACAGGAATTCTGGGGGAAACGGGGGAATTCTTCTTGTCATCGATTTCTCAGTTTAGGAAGGAGGTTTGCTTCAAGAGCAGGAGATGCGCCGAGGGCCACAGACGGCAGCCCACACGTATTCTACAGAGCAAGCCACAGCCTCAGGTACCTGAGGAGAGTGAAGAGGAGCCAGGGAGAACCTCTTCTTGCTTGTTGAACCACCACAGAGGGTTGACAAAGTACAAAGATGGTGACTCTACCGGGTTGTCAAGACCTGATCACGAGCTTGTCTCTGTCAAGGGTCTTCCGGTCCTTAAGAAATGGACTTTTAAAGATGTCTCATTCATTCCTAGATAACGGATTAGCTTCTAGGCTCTGCCACTTCTAGAACGTACCACAATGACTCAACCGCAAAGGCCTCCTTGTGGTTAGCTCAGGTTTAATATTTCCATATACTGTGGTCTAGCCTGCAACACTGACTGTAAAAGGGAACGAAACATTAGTCTTACTCTCCAGAGGGGGTTAGGGGTACAGGCAAATAGGATGTGCCTCTGAGTAGTCTGTAAGCTCATCTAACGGAGCTATGCATACTACCAAGGTGCTACGAACGTATTTGGGTAGAGCTGAGATCCACGGCAAATGGAAGAACTACATGGTGAAAATTACTGTAGTCTCTACCATTCCCACTAAAAGAAACTGCATCTGGAGCAGGAAATATATACAACAAACCCAGAGCACCTTGTTGTATAGAAAACGAGGACACGGTCAAAGTCTACGGACTTCACGTCTGAAGGACTTGGGAGTTTACCCGAGGGCCTTCCCATTGGCCAAAGATGGGACAATCTGACCTCCCATGAGGTCAGCAATGACATTAAACTGAAACACATCGAACACGCTTCCATCCAATACTTTGCAATGATACTAAAAAAATATTGAAAATCACTGGTCACCTGGCGGGAGTGCTAGGGAACTCGTTCTTTGAAAACTGATGAAAGCAGCAATCCACTGCTCTGCCTTTCCCATATGAAGTGCACGTGAACTAGCTAAGTGACCGACGGCATGTTTCTCTCTGCAGAAGTATTCTTTTTAAAAAAAAGGTATTCTAGATAATACATGAAAAAGGAATAAAATTTTGCATTTGCAAAACATTTTGCAAGCCCCTAATGAGTTCCTTTATCTAAGCAGAGATAATTAACGGGTGCTAACACCACAGGTAAGAAATAAGCAGACACAGTAGGGATCACCTGATAGAGGTATTAACCCCACTTAGAAGTGATCTTAACCAAAACAGTGTTCTGTCCGGAGACACTTGGCGAGGTCTGCAGACACTTCGATTGTTATGACTGGTGTGTGTGTGTGTGTGTGTGTGTGTGTGTGTGTGTGTTACTGGCATCTAGTGTGTACACCCCAGAATTGCTGCTAAACATCCTACAATGAGGAGGACAGCCCCCACGGCAACGGACTATCTGGCCCTAAACAGTTAGTGCTAAGGCTGAAAAATCCTGCTCTAGATTTAATACCCAATTTACAGGAAACCCAGGGGACAAAAGAAGAAGTTAAATGACAACACAAGATGCATCAGCAGAATCCTGACTATAGGAAACTCTTACAGGACAATCTAAGTTCTTCAACCACAGCAGCGGCAGCAAGAAAAAAATGAAAGAGCTGGAAAGATAATTATGGAAGGGAGCCAACAGACTGAAAGAGACATAAGGGACAGGTCAATTGATTATAATGTGTGAGCCTTATTTGGTTCCTGACTTGAAAACCAAGTGGTTTAAAAAAGAACAAAACAAAACTACAAGCAATTGGGGAAAGGTAAACATTGATGAATTACTGAGGAATTATTTCCCCCAGTTTTACTGAGATATAACTGACATACCGTGGTAAGTTTAGTTAATGTCCATCACTTCACACAGTTAAATATTTTTTCCCCTTGTGAGGAGAAGTTTTAAGACCTAAGGAATTTATTAAAAATTTTAAGGTGTGTTATCGGTATTGCGGTTGTGCTTTCTAAAAAACTGTTTCTGTATTTTTGAGATACGTACGGAAATATATACCGAAGAGATGATACGACACCGAGGGAGTTGCTCCCGAATCCCCATTACCTGGCGGTGGCAGGTGGTGGGAAGTGGGAGGGGTGCAGATGAAACACATCTGGCCAGGATACTGCTGATCGTCGGGTGAAAGGTCTGATAGAGGTTTATTATTTTCTTCTTTGCAACGCATATTGAAATGTTCTAAATAAGAACTTTTAATAGTTAGAAAAAAAATGATGGCCAAATATACCAGACCAACTGTACCAGATAGGGAATATGCACTTTATCAACAAAAATACGGCCCGTGACGTGGAGCTCCAGGTGACGCTGGGTTCCGAGGAGGCCACTGGGGAAGACAGGCTTGGTCTAGACTCACTGAAGTTTTATCTCCATCTGGAACACAGGTTAAATTTGACCTTCCGCTGGAATGAGAGTGGAACGGTGCTTAAACAGCTGATGCTTAAACAGTGTGATAAAACACAGCAGGTCCAATTTACTTTGTCTTACGGTGCACGCCTGGTTCAGGTTGGGGGAGCACGTGTGGGGTGGGGAAAGGGGTCAGCGCCCTCCTGACCCCTGAAGGCAATTAACTTCTACTTCCAAGCAGGAGGCGCCATTATCTTTAACTCAGCAGGCATAACTGTACATAATTAGAGGTCATAATTACGGTTCTCTTTTTAAAATGTGACCATAGTATCCAAATTGACCTCTTGTGGCCGCGCTGCCTACTAGCTGGGAAGTACATGAAAGGCGGGTCCAGGTCCTACCCGCTGCGTCGCCGTGATGGGCAGCCGGAGTCCCCAGGCAGTCTGTGAGCTCCGGCTGCCCTGCTCATTCCCACGGAACTTTGATCCGTTTGGGGTTTACTAATTATCATTTTTCACCAAGAAATATTTTATTTCTTTAAATAGACAAGGACTAGCCAGCACTTTCCACGGTCTTCCCGACCACGGCAAAGACGCAAAAGCAACCACTTAAATTCATACGCCAGCAATTACCTGCATCTATTGTCTCATTAGCCGTGTAATGACAAAGTTGCAAAGGTCAATTCTTAATGATTTTTTCACGTTCGTGTTTTTGTAAACTTGCTACAGAGACCCTACTTCTCTTTAGAAATGTGGATTTTGGGGCGCCTGGGTGGCTTCGTCGGTTGAGCATCTGACTTCGGCTCAGGTCGTGATCTCACGGTTTGTGAGTTTGAGCCCCCTGTCCGGCTCTGTGCTGACAGTTCAGAGCCTGGAGCCTGCTTGGGATTCTGTGTCTCCCTCTCTCTCTGTTTCTCCCCTGCTTGAGCTTGGTCTCTGTCTGTCTCTCAAAAATAAACATTAAAAATAATTAAAATGTGGATTTATTGTTACTTTATTACATCTCATAACTGGCCTCACCAAGCAGTATTTCCAGCTTATAGAGCCCGAATCATACATGACAAATCGTTTTGTGGGGAAAGAAAACCTACCTGGCCTGCTCTTGGGTCTAAGCATAGAATAATTGAATTTTTGAGCTAAAAAGAGACCCTCAGAAGCCATCTTCCAGATGAAATGCCGGAGGGGTCCGGAGAGAAGGGAAGCAAACGCGGTGGCAGAAAATCACGGGGTGACGGGCTCGCAGAAACATTTTATGACCAACTTGCGGTTAGCGCCTTATTTGGTGGCCACGTTAATTCTAGTTCCTGCTTCTAACACAAAGCCCAGGCAGCTAATCTGTGTCTCTTATGCTCCTTAGGAGCAAAGCTTCTTCACTTTTCTGGTAGCAGGAGCCATTAAAGAACCCTGACAAACAGCCAAGTTCTTTCCGACAGTATTTTAAACCCTCAGCCAATGCTTGAAAGACTGGAAAGAGGGATGGGATGGCAACAGCTAATCTTCTCCTGGCAGTAAAAAGGGATCAAAAATTCCAAGGTTTGATATGAGTAGTTTCAAATGGAGAAGACGGCGTCAAATCACAACGTTTGCACAGCTGAGTGACAATGCTGACTTGGAGGCAGGAGCTTCAAGTAAATGGCCCTGAGAAATATAGGTTTGTATTTTTTTAAATGTTTGTTTATTTTTGAGAGAGACAGACCGTCAGAGAACGAGTGGGGGAAGGGCAAAGAGGGAGACCCAGAATCCGAAGCAGGCTCCAGGCTCTGAGCTGTCAGCACAGAGCCCGACTCGGGGCTCAAACTTACGAGTTATGAGATCATGACCTGAGCCGAAGTCGGACGCTCATCCAACTGAGCCACCCAGGCGCCCCGACCAATGTCGTTTTCTTGAATCAAACAGCTCGGGAGTGAATTATGGTTCTCTGTATTTGTAGAAAGCTCCTCTATTCAGAAAAGGAAAACTTAACTACTATTCAGAGGTGTGCAACACTAGAGTTGAAATAAAAGAATAATTGCCTTACTGCTTTCACAGGCATGTCACTACTAAGAAATACTACGCGACTACTTTATTTTCTTTTGGTTCAGTAAGAAAAGTCAAGGGAACATGTCTAAATACATCACAACAAAGGTATTTAATTGAGACCAGTTCATTTGCATCTCAATGTAAAGTCACTGCGTGATATACCAACGCAAACGCACTGGTAAAAGTTCATTCTAACCGCTGTAACGAGTAAGGGGGTAAGGGGGTAAGGGGGAATGTTTCGGCGGTAAATGCTTCAAGTTTACATTATTTCTTGAAACATTCCATGCAGCTACTTGGCCCAGAAACTCCAAGTCCATGCTTCACGAGGACTTCTGCAAAACACGCAGCCTTACGTCACACAGTTCCAGAACTGTGGCTTGATGCAGCACCTGGCGGAGTGTGGTCACTCAAACATCGTATTAAAATAAAAGGCCTGGTTCCCTAGAGCTTTGCTCTGCTGCTCAGCAAATCGCATCCGCTGTATTCAACCCCAGGCGCCACTGGCTACCTTCATTTATATCACGAGCCGCAGATTAAATATCGTTTCCTAAATTTTGGTTCTGGACTGCACACTTGGTTCGGCTATCTGTTGGTCACGGCCCCAGCACCTGGTGATGGGAAGGGTTAAGAAGAGGGGTGCTGTTAGGTCGGCCCCTCCCTGCGGAAGTTCACCAGACCGGGCAGGTTGAGAAGCAGAGCATTCCTCCCACGTTGAGGAATTCTGTCATCTGCCGAGGAGCACATTCGGCTTGCCCCGCTTTGTTTCACTATATTCGCCAAAGAAACCATACAGTTTCGACTCCAGAACACGAGGAATTTTTACACACCTTCGCCCTCTCTACTTGCCTGTTTTCTCCATCTAAGCACTCTGCAAAATCCCAAGAACCCCAAAGAGAAGAGCTAATGAATCCAAAGCGGATTTAACCCTCTTGATTCCATTTCCCATGAAACTGTTCGTTTATCTGATTCTTGTCTTTATTTCATTACCTTTCATCGGGAGGATACCGTGTCTCGGCTGGTATCTCGCTACCTGTTTCTCTCTCTGCAGCTTTCAGTCCTAGAAGTACGAGCGGGAACCCAAACTCGAAGCAATTTTGGAGATTAAGCTTCCCAAGGAAATCCATTTTTATCACAATCTCCAACGTTCCAAAGCGGCCAAGTCACCTTGGTCATGTTTCTTAACTAAAGGTAATGGCGAAGATCCTAATCAGAGCTTCCACGTTCGCAACCGCACAAACCAATTCTCTCAGCAGACGCGGGCTGACGGTTCTCAGCTCCCGTCACTGGATCTCAGTTAGCGCCCTGGGGCCTGATCGAGACACCTCGGCTTCTCGATGACCGCTGAGACACAAGCAGTTCATGAGGAAAGCAAGAGCTGCTCCCACTGAACACTGCGCAGAAACCATCCAGAAGGAGGGGCAGGGCTAGGTGGGCAGTCCATAGGAAGACCGAATGCAGAAAGTGCAGGCAAGCATTGGTGTTTGGCGACATTTCTAGAGAGGCCCACCGCTTTTACCCAGCCGTCTCAGGGGTGGCTTAGACAGAACAGGGTGAGAATCAGTGGCTTTATGCTCCCCCATCAGCGACGAAGTCTCACCCCAGAATGCATCTTTAGAACAGCACTAAAAGCTCTCTCTTTGCTGAAAGGAAGCATTATGATTCTTTGGCTTGAAATGATCTTGAAGTTTCTGCAATGCTAAGAAAAATGCATTCTGGTAAGGACTGAACGTATGTGTCCCCCCGGAAGATTCCTATGTTGAAGCCCTTACCCCCGATATAATGGTACTTGGAGACGGGGCCTTTGCAGGAGAATTAGGGTTGGATTAGGGCACGAGAGTGGAGCCCCCCTGATGCGATGAGTGACCTTGGAGCAGGAAAAGAGAAAAGAAGAATGTCCCATGCCCCCGTGCCCGTGAGCACAGGGGAAAGGCCATGGGAGGACTCGGTGGGAGTTGGCCTTCCGCAAACCAAGAAGCAAGCTTTCACTAGAAACCGAACCCCTCTAGACCTTGAGTTTTGACTTTCCAGTTGTTATGGCAGCCCGAGCAGCCAAGACAAATGCCTGGGCGGGGTGTGTGGTGGCGATGGTGATGTGTTATCGGAATGCAACCATTCACAAGGACCGTGTGCAGCAGACATGGTGGACTGTACAGCCTCTATCCCCTTAGTCTGTAGCTGGAGAGATTGGGAAGCTAAACACAAAAAAACCAAACCGAACCAAACCAAACAAAAAACGAAAACCTAAACAAAACAAAAAACACACACAAAATAATAAAACTTCATTTTCCAGATTCTCTTGCAGTTCAGGTTCTGGGTGTGAATTCTCCCTGCCAATTAGACGCAGTCGCACTGACTGCAGGGGCAGGTGAGGGGAGGCTCCCTTTGGCTGTCTGACGGGCACGCAGGGTCATTCTCCAGCACCCTCCCAGGAGCTGTCCCAGAGTGGCAATGCTCTCTGGGACACACACGAGTGTGTCTGACCGCACAGAGGCAGTGACGGCAGCCTCTCTGGTTGTTAGTTCTATAGGATTCTGGAAATGGTTTCTGAAGGGCAGCCTGGCTTCTCCCCCTTTGGCTCTTCTGACAGAACCCTTTAATTCCCTGTATGGCCTTCCTTTGTGCTTTAACCACTTAGAACACTTGCCATTTCCCACTCTGTACCCCAGACCGCAGAAACAGGACGTCACCGAAAAGGACCCAGGGAGCTATTTGTCTCCAGTGGAGCAATGAGGGGACGATTGGTTAAATTAGGACCAGTGTGAAGCAGTTACATTCTGTAGCTCTCTGTTTTTAAAAGATAAATCAGGGGGCGCCTGGGTGGCTCAGTCAGTTAAGCACCGACTTCGGCTCAGGTCATGATCTCACGGTTTGTGAGTTCGAGCCCCGCGTCGGGCTCTGTGCTGACAGCTTGGAGCCGGGAGCCTGCTTCAGATTCTGTGTCTCCCTCTCTCTGCCCCTCCCCTGCTCACACTCTGTCTCTCTGTCAAAAGTAAATAACATTAAAAAAAGAAAAGATAAATCAGAAAGCTATTTAACGGATCCAATTTCAGAGCACCTGGCTGGCTCGGCTGGTAGAGTTTGTGACTACTGATCTCAGGGTTGAGAGTTCAAGCCACTCCTTGGGTGTCGAGACTACTGATACAATTTCAAAAAGATACTCAAGATGGACCAGGCTTCGAATGTTTTATGAGGCTGGCAAAGGAGGGGGACTCTCCCCACCTCCTTTTTTCCAGAGCATGTGAGTGCCTCCCAGGCGTGCTCCTGGCCGTCCAGCTAAGCGGCCCAGTATTTTCCACACGGAGGCATGTCTCATTTTATTATGCTTTGCAGACAGTGTGTTTGATTTTACAAATTGAAGGTTTGTGGTAACCCTGAATTATGCCATTCATCAGCTCCATTTTCCCCATAGCCTTCGGTCACTTCGTGTTTCTGTGTCACATTTTGGTAATTTTCTCAGTATTTCAAACTTTTCCATCATTATTATATTTGCCAGGGTGATCTCTGATCAGCGATGATGCCTGGGTGAAAGCTCACACGACGGTTGGCAGTTTTAGCAATAAAGGAGTATACACACACTGTTTCCCTTAAGAGATAACGCTCTTGCATAAACAGCAGACTACAGTATGGTGTAAACGTAACTTTTATATGCATTGGGAAACCAAAAATGCGTCTGATTTGCTTTATTGCAATATTTACTTCACTGCAGTGGTCTGCAATTCACCGCGGTATCTTTGAGGTGCGCCTGGACAGTTTCTTCTGAGGCACAAGAGTCAGAGTAGATCCACGGAATATGACAACACACCTGTGATTCCACCTCTCCCCTTCCTTCCACACATCACAGCCTTAGCACTGAAATCTTCCTTTTCGCCAAGGGCTTTATAAGAAAAGGGTATGCGTGCAACTTTCGCACCTGTTGTTAAATTCCGTTAAAGGCGTTATGTCTTACCCCTCTCAGATAAAACCCTGACAAACTGCCCCTCTACTCAGAGCCGGGCGATTCAATGGTATGTATACTCGTACTAGGAATGAGAGCTGTGTGTATCAACTCCTTTCTCTCTTTGCCTTTGCTGCTAGGAAACTCAGAGCTGGGTTTTAAATCAATCGCTGTCATTTTCTCAGCCTGGACTCCTGAAATACAGCCCTTCGAGAGTGCCCTTCTCTCTCCCTTTCCTTCCCACAGAGCTCCTTAAAAGCAAATCCTACACTGGGGTGCCTGGGTGGTTAAGCATCTGACCCTTGATTTCAGCTCAGGTCATGATCTCATGGTTGGTGAGTTTGACAGTGTGAAGCCTGCTTGGGATTCTGTCTCCCTTTCTCTCTGCCTCTGCCCCGCTTGCTCTTTCTCTCTCTCTCAAAATAAATTAAAAAAAAAAAAAAAAAACTTAAAAAAATTTCTACCCTAAGCACTGTTTTTTACATTGCATTTTCCTTGTTTAATAGTGTTTAATTATTCTTGTTCATAGTGCAAGTGCTTCTTCCACTTTCATCGTTATCAATCTCTTACCTTTTTTTTTTTTTTAATTTTTGAGAGGTAGAGGAGAGAGAGAGAGAGAGAATGAACGGGGGAGGAGAAGAGTGAGAGTGCACACAGGGAAGGGGCAGAGAGAGAGAGAGAATCCCAAGCAGGCTCAGCACCACCAGCGTGGAGTCCAATGGGGCTCGAACTCCCGAACCATGAGATCATGACCTGAGCCAAAGTTGGACGCTTCACCGCCTGAGCCCCCCAGGCGCCCCTACTCCCCTTCTTTTTTGGGATAGGTGGGGTATATACAGATAAATAAAGTAAAACATACGTTTTTGGCAAGCCACTGGCCTGAGGGTATGACCCGTCCAGCTCACCTGAGTGCAGAATATTGAAGGCTCTTTCCTTCCGTTGTAGGGGTGACAAGAAGGCTGCCACCCAGAGGACATTTGATAGTCGTGTTTATAGAAAAAGAACATGCAACACCAAAAATTGTGGTGCAGTGTAAGGGCAGCCCTAATAGTTTATGAAGCTACTGCTTCTTCTAAATTTTACACTTGCTTTGGCGGTGTTAAAGATGACCAGACGATCACTGTACTTTGTTAATTATGGGTCTTCCCTCAAGGTGCTTTCTCATGGATTCTTGAAGACTGAAAAAACGGAGTCTCCTGGGGCAACATGCGAGCAGAAAACGATTGAAACATTCTCAGAGAAGTTAGAAAACTCCCAAAGATTAATAAATAAATCAGCGTGGGGGCGCCTGGGTGGCTCAGTCGGGTAGGCGTCCGACTTCGGCTCAGGTCGTGATCTCGTGGTTCGTGAGCTCGAGCTCCGCGTCGGGCTCTGTGCTGATGGCTCGCAGCCTGGAGCCTGCTTCGGATTCTGTGTCTCTGTCTCCCTCTGCCCCTCCCCCATGCTCCCTCGCTCTCCCTCTCTCTCTCTCAAAAATTAATAAACATTAATCAATCAATCAGTCAGGGCATGCTCAACTTTGATGATGTATCTTCTTTTTATCATCTACCAACTGGTCTCAGGCAGGTTACTTAGCACAACTGGCTTCTGCGTCCTTATCTGTTAGATGAGGGAGTTTCCTTATCTGTAAAATCCGAGGTTGGACTGAATCTCTAAAGCTGATGATTCTATCATCTGACTCGCTTCATGCAGTGTGGGGCCAGGATGAGGTCTGTCCCTAGCAGTTCCTACCAGACACCACCCTGCTCCACCCTTGGGGTATACGCTCGCTCGGGCGGGGACAGAAAGGGCCACTCGCCTGTGCTGGGCCTTCTTGTTTGGTTAATCTCTTCACATCTATTTGCTCGGCAGTCCGGGACAAGTCAACTCAACGGCAAACAAAGGCCTGGGCTTGGGGCTGCCTAGGCCGGCGGCTCCAAATTGGGAATCTGCCTATTTTGTTTGCTCTGGGGCATAAGGAGGGAGCAAACAGCAGCTTTTGTAAGTCGAGTAGGTTATAGTCTTCACTCTATTACGGCTGTGAAAAGACAGGAAGGATCCAAAGGCCCCTTCCCAGACCAAGCTCCCTTTCACTGCATCTGCCCCCGGAGGTGGCTCAGCTTTGATGGGAACCAACCATATTTTCTGTATTTGGTCAGATTTTCTTCAGCCTGGTGGGGACTGAGAAACGTGAACGCCTTCTATCTAAGCAGAGTATTTTCTTAAAAGAAAAAAAAAAAACCCACAGGCTCCTTGGGAGGAACACAATTCCATTTTCTGATCCGTATCAGAGGGCCAGACGCTGCTTCTGACTGTAAATTGTTTATCAGGTAAGGCGAGGCGAGCCAAGCCCTTTAGAAAAGCAAGAGAATTAAAAGAATTTACCTTCAGATGGTTAACAAGGGAGAGAGAGCGCATGAGAAGAGCAGTGTAACTCTATGGAAAATTATTTTGCAAGGCGTCTAAAGCAGATAAAAACAGGATCGGTTGGTTAATTATGTAATTAAGCTGCAGTCAACAACGCGAAGGGTCTTCTGTCTTTCAAAATCCAAACCAGTTATTCAAGCTTTCACTGGGTACAGTTGAGAGATTCTATTTGGGGAAGGCGCCCAATTTTTCTTGTCTGGGTTATCGCTAAAAAAAAAAAAAAAAAAAAAAAATGCTGCTTTGCGAATCTAGCTTCTAGTCCTGAGGATAAAACAATCACAAACCCTCTTCCTTCCTCAAAAACCTTTTGCTTCATTTCTTCAGAGTTAGAAGAATAATAGAGGGCTCTTTTTTTTTTTTTTTTGGGCAGAAAGCCAAAGTAATATCTCAGCAAGATATCTGACTTCTTTACGGAGACACATACTGTTTCATGTTTGATTTTGATTTTCAAAAGCAGAACAATTTTCACATCATTATATAAAAGGCTTTCGCTATTTAAAATGTCGCTTCTAAATTAACTTTATACCCCCAAGGCGGGAGGCATCTGACCAGACCGAAATTCTACCCGTTCAGTGAGGTGAGCAAAGTTGGAAGACAGGGGCTTAGTGAAAATGACAGTGAAAACTTTTCAGCCCAGAACAAGAAGTTAAGGCCGGTCGCTTCTGGAAGCTTGGCTTTGTTTCTGCATAGGGCACGCGGCCGGCTGTTTACCCCTGCCTGCCGGAATGCAGAAAGCCGGTGGATGCTCTGTGCAGTTGCTGATGTATGGGGTTCAGAGAACCTGTTGGACCAAGAGACCTATAGTGACATTCCTTATGTGTGTCTGGTGGCGAGACAGCTGAAAAATTTGATGACTGGCTGTCTTAAGATTTTAACAGCTGGGCAGGTGCTGATGGTGAAATAAAATGGTTCCCTGTCTCTAAAACTCCTTTCTTTCACCTGCGACACTGACCAGGTACTTCTTAATCAAGTAACCTTAGTACCTCTGGATCAAGTTTACGAACTTGCTAAGAATCAATCACGAGACGCATGCTCACCTGTTCTGACCCCGAGTCCGAAATGGGACATTTTTGCTGATGAGCGACCCAAATGTCCCGCTGGCCACAGGCACCAGGTGTGGCTCACATCACCAGGGGCGCCCGGGCTGACGCATCCCACTGGGAGGAAAGACAGGTGATAGGTTTGTGCAGAGGACTAAGTGTGGACAGGCACACACGCAGGGTTTGCAAGCAGGATGTGGGGTGTGTGTGTGTGTGTGTGTGTGTCTGTGTGTGTGTATTAGGGGAGGCAGCAACAACACCTGAGTAAGAAAAGACATTACACCCTGATTAGGTGTCAACTTTCCATCATCCCCGCTGGATAAAAACTGAAAAACAACACCGACAAAAAATTTTTAAACCCGAATTTTACCCCAAACAGAATAATCTGCAAAAGACAGGCCACGGTGGGAAATGTCTTGGCAGGTAAGGAGTTTCTAACATGGTCATGTTGCAAATACATTCAGAAGGCATTCAGGCTGGGGGTCCTGGCTGGCTCAGCTGGTAGAGCGTGCGACTCTTGACCGATCTCGGGGTTGTGAGTTCAAGCCCCACGTCGGGTGTAGAGACTACTTAAATAAATAGATAAAAATCTTAAAAACATGCATCCGTATCACTACCTCTCACACCCTCAACCCCAGTGCTCAACGGATGTCAGAAGCTCTGTCCCAAGCTGTCTCTCCGTAAAGTCCCTGTCCACATGGCATCAGTCTCAAGAGCCCCATTTCTGTTCCTTCTAAACCTCCACCAGCTCCTTTCAGTCCTGTACGACCTGATCCAACCTTCCCGTCTGGCAATCAAATCTAAGTGGCTGGCCACTCTCCTTGTAGCGGCCCTGCCCCTCCAGCCGGCTTCGCGTTTCCTCGTGGGGTGTTTTATTCATGTCATTACCAACCTGGAGTCCCTCCCCCAAGCTTTCTTCCCAAGGAAATCATACCCACCCCTTAATGAAAAATCCGACGGCCACACCTTGTTCCCTGTTGTGTGGCACTGTCACTCCACCTGACGTGGCCCGTCTGCTTTTCGATCTTTACCCTACGACCAGGCCAGATCTTCTGGCAGGCAAGGAATGTTGAATTCACACCTTATTCTTTGTATCTACCCTGCTTCACCTTGGACTTGGCACTGTATTGAGTTTTAAAAACGACCTGAATTTAGCTTTTTTTTTAAAATTTTTTAATGTTTTATTTATTTTTGAGAGACAGAGCATGAGCAGGGGAAGGGCAGAGAGAGAGAGAGACAGAGAGAGGGAGACAGAATCGGAAGCAGGCTCCAGGCTCTGAGCTGTCAGCACAAAGCCCGACTCGGGGCTCGAACTTACAGACCGTGAGATCATGACCCGAGCCGAAGTCGGCCACCCAACCGACTGAGCCCCCCAGGCGCCCCCTCGATTTAGCTTTAAAAGGCTCCTGAGAAATGGGATGTATTTCCTGGAAACTTCTCAAGAGAGGAGTGGGTGTCTTAAGAAAAGCACAAGAATGTGAGATCTCAAACTGTTTTTGCACAGTCTGCCTCCCTCACCCTCGACGGTTAGTGAGGAAGGGCGCCAAACAGAGTCCTGGAGCCAGACACCTCTAGCTTCCAATTCGCCACTCGGTCGCTGTGCAATTTTGGGGCATCTCACTTCATCTCTCTGAGCCTCAGTTTCCTTTCAAAGCCAGCCACCCTACTTCAAATAAGATGGTTAAGAAAGAAATGAAACCAAAAAAGTAAAGTAAAAAACATATTAAAAAATTTGGGGGGCGGGGTATTAGTTGCTTTAGAAACGTTAGCTTCCCACTCCGACCCATTGGTCCCAACAAACTCCTAATGGAAATGTACAAAGGCCAGCCCCAAAAACTTTGAAACGGCTGGGTGTCCCCTCCCCCTTCGCAGAACCCTCCCTCCTCGTGCTGAGCCTGCAGCCTCGCTGCCGGGCCTGGCTCACTGTGCTGGTGGCTCCCCGAGGTGCCGAGGCACTCAGGCAAAATGAACCTAACATCTGTATTCTATTTGCTAATGAGCAATCATCATTTGTACCTTTCTCCAGCCTGGGATTCAGCTGCTTGGAATACTAATGCCATCAGAAACTGGAGTCTCTTTTGAAAACCACACATTCATTTAGCGAAACCCTGCTTGACTCAATGGCATTTGTATGGTTCCTGGGATTCCTCGGCTGGTTAGGAAGCTCTGGAGCCCCCTCTGCCTCACCCCTCCAGGCCTGAATATTCAGGGACCTGAGTGGGCCTGGGAGCCAGCGCCTTCCTCTCCTTTTCTACTAACTCAGTGTGTACCATTAGACAAGTTGGTTGTCCTTTTTTTTTTTAATTAATTTTTAATTACGGGACTAATTCAATACAGTCGCTTATTTAAAAAAAAAAAAAGAAATGGGGCGCCTGGGTGGCTCAGTCGGTTGAGCGTCCGACTTCGGCTCAGGTCATGATCTCGTGGTCTGTGAGTTCGAGACCCCCGTCGGGCTCTGTGCTGAGAGCTCAGAGCCTGGAGCCTGCTTCACATTCTGTGTCTCCCTCTCTCTCTACCCCTCCCCCGCTCATGCTCTGTCTCTCTCTGTCTCAAAAATAAATAAACATAAAAAAAAATTAAAAAAAAAAAAAAGAAATGAGGCTGTTACCAAGACGGGCTACCGGATCCCGGGCTGCCCCTTCTCAGAAGGCAACCTTCCCTACAAGACCGGTCGGTATCTGCCCAGAGCTTCCTCCTTCTCTTCAGACCAGCAGACAAGAACCTGGATCTTTCACAACGATTTATGGGTGTTGTTGTCTTACAGAAATGGAGACAAATGGATACACTGTTTCACAACTTGTTTTTTCATCCAGCATTAAAACGGCCCCACTATTTATCAGGGGTACAGAGGGATGTGGCTCATCCCTGGACATTCATTTACATTGTTTTCAATGTGGGGCCTTTACCAGAAAAGCAGGGCGTGTGGGACAGCTCTTCCAGGGAACGCATCTCCGAGAAACCGCCTGGGCCCTGCGCCTGGGCCCTCCTTTTCTCGTCTGCAGAACCAGAGGGCCTGACACCGCCCACTGCAACCGGACTTCCGACCCACACTGTGTGTCATGAGAGGCTGTGTCTCCACACACAGACCCTATCCCCAATCCGCCCCCCAGGGAAGACTCTCCCTACGTTTCCAAGGTTTTCCAGAATCTGAGCCCACTTATTCCTACTTTCTGCTTTTGTCTAACCCATGCACTTACTCCTGATCTTACGTCTTTGGAAACTCCTTTCTCCTCCCCAGAAATTCCTGCCTCTCCTTAATGCTTGACAGGCCTCATCGGAGACGCTCAGAGCCTGGAACTCGTGTGCGTGTGAGCGTTTGGGTGAATAGCAGCCCCACGAGGGAAAGAGCCCGCCTGCGGCTCATCGCTGGATCCCAGGAGCCGAGGGCAGCGCGGCCAGCACGCAGAGCGGGCTTTCCTCAACTACCTGGTGGATGGACGACCGACAGCCTGCCCACAAACTAGGTATGCAGCCTGGGTAAGCTAACTTAACCACTTTGTGCCTCAGTTGCCTGAACTGGAAAATGCAACAGCACCCCCCTCCCTTACGGGGCTGCTGTGCAGATGGAACACACTGATCCGTGCAAAGCCCTGAGAACGATGCCTGGTACAGAGAAACAGTCAAGTACCATTAGCTGCTGTTAGTTATCCTTGTCACTTGGGTAAGTTCGATAATCCTATTTAGTCACAGGGGTGGTATATTCAGGGGTGCCCAGAATGTGCTGGGGTGCAGCGCTGACATACCGCGGAGACCGAGGCGTCAGCGACAGTAAGCCGTCTGAGGCAGGGGCCTCTCCCTTCTATGATCTAATAGTCTGCCTGCACCGTGCTATCCCCGTTACTGTAATAATGTTGACTTGCACATCGGTAACACCTTCTGAGCGAACTTTGGTTTGTTCTGGCCTGACATACCTCGCTTTGTGCACGTAACGCTTCCTCACTGAGGTTCCAAGTCCCTTCTCCCTCCTCTCTCATCACCCCGTTTTTCTTCTTCTTTGTGCGCCACCAACCCCAAAGGTTGTTCCGAGAGGAGCCACGTTCCCCTGGGTGCATCTGAGGCCGCCCTTGGTTCCGATTCCGATCCCGGGAGGTGGCAGAGTGGTCTCGGCCACGGGCTCTGGGGCCAGCTCTGCACTTACCACTCGTGTGATCTTCGTCAAGACACTCCCCCCCTCCTGGCGTTGGCTTCCGTGTGCACACGTGGCCGTGTAAGGATTCGGTGAGCCGGTGTGGAGAAAGCAAGTAGGAGAGAACCGGGCAATCGGTAACTGCTGTATCGTCATCGTCAGACCAGAACGACACGACCACAGCCCACGCCCTCGAGGACCTGCGGTTCGAGCTATGTTTTCAGGTGGTAGGATGGGTCCCTCTGGGCTGCGTACATACGCAACCCTCGCCACGCTACCTCCCCGCGCTTGGCTGGATCACGAATGCGTATTCGTGGGCTGGACAACTGGAGGGACTAGTCGTGGCTGAGGCAGACGACGACCGATCTAGACCCAATGGACTCCTAACCTTGGCCTTCTAGGAACCCTCTGGAGCGAACCTGCCCGGGCGACTGAACGGCAGAGGAATTTCCAAGAGCTGCATCGGAGCACACGCTGAGAGGCAGGCCCCGGCTCACTGGAGGCTCCGCCACAGGAAGAGAGCCCCGAGGAACCACCAGAAAGCAAAGGCCAGCTCCGGCGTGGGTCGGTGGGTCCGCCGGAAGAGCTGTTCACTCCAGATCTAACCGGATAGAACAATGGCCGAAAAGCGACCGAGGGGAGGCAACCCCGAGGGCCAGGAGAAACACGGAAATGAATTACGGACTCTGCGGAGGGGTTCAGTCCCTGCAGCTTATGGAGTGGCGCCGCTGGCTGGAAGCGAGCTCAGGGAGGCATTAAAAACATAATCCGTTTTTACCCCGACGAGCAGCACGTGCAAGAGGTACCCGACTCTCAAGTGAAGGCAGAAGCTCGTATGCGTCCTACAAGCCCTAGGCTGGTCGCCAGGGCCGCTCAGAATGGTCACTGAGAAAAAAAGAAAACAACCGAGCGTGTATTTGACTATCTGACGATAAATACAGGACTAACAATGACCGTTCTGTTGTAACCGAGGTTCTAATTCTAGCAAAGCGTCTTACGCCAGCCTTTCTTCCTCTCTCCCGGACGGTGTTCTATCGCTATGACAACCGCTAACATTTTGCACACCGCGGAGCACCGTATCATGTATCACCACGGCAGGACAGGAAATGCCATACTGTACTTAAAAGCCACCTTCTTTTCTCTCGCTCGCGCTTCTAAAGTGTGTTATCACTGTCCATGCATTATTCACCACACATGTTATACGTCGCCTTCGGTTACAGTCGGATCCGTGATATATGTAGCAAAAGCCAGGAGGCCTTTCAAATCCCGTAACGTTTTTTGTAACGAATAAATGATAACTGAACTGTGTTATTCTGGCTTTTCGTCCCTGTAGTAATAAAGAACTTGCTTTAACAACTTCCTCATCGGATCCAGAGCCTTTGTCAGATGTTTATGGACGTCTGTCTCATTACAGCAAGAACTCGCTTAGCCCGCGTTGTTGGGAAATACGGCGTCCCCTTTAAGACAATTTTCCAGGACACGAAGCACTGCCTCTTGAAATATTTCTTTTCTTTTCATTTTAAGTGTTTTAACGAAATTTAAAAACTGTATCATATACTGCCCTGTCTATATAATCTTGGCTTTAAGGACTTAGGCGTCGCCATGGAAACCCATCGCTGGGCCCTGCTGTAACACATGATGGTTTCCAGAGCTGATGTCACTTATGGAACGGCCGGCGGGGGGCGGGGGGATGGGAGCTCCGGCTAGTCAAAGGTGAGCATCCGCAGGCCCATTTTAACAATTGGCATTACATGAAGATCACGTACAAGTCCACAGACTTGCGAGGTCTTTGGACTCTCATGGAAAGACATCCCCCGTACCTTAAGATTTAGAAAATGTGAAAGTCATCCTAGTGACAGCCAGAGGTTCGTGGGTCCAGGTCTCTGTGCGTGGACAGAAGAATTTGGTAATGTTTGCCTTGAAGCGGGAGGATGTGGGCCTGGAGGAAGGCGCACCTGCTTCTGTAGGTTGTGGCCTCCTTCACAAAGGGACTCAGAAAAGGTGGGCTCGGCCTAGCAGCTGGGGGTGGTGGTACAGATACTCGACTGAGTGAAGGCCGATACCACCGGTCATTATGGAATCCCAGGAAGCTGAGAAGGCCGCCCCTCCTCCATCCCTCAAACTCACTTCGCAAAGCAATGCCCCCGACTGTCTGTGATGACCTCGGAGGAACAATTAATTGTTGAGTCAAAATAAGTATCCCTCCCTTCCTTGTTTTCTTTTTTAGAAAATGTAGGCAACTGTTTATTTTTAGAACTTGTTATTCGGGGGCAAAAGTTCTGAAGAAAATATTTCAACAGTGGAATGTGCCCTCAGTGTTTCTGCAGGATGAGAAAAACATTTGGGCTCAAATCTTTAAGAATGTGGACCAGAGAGCAAGATGTTGGTCTGTGATTTCCAAGAATCTGAGTGACTGGAATGGTTCTGACCCGGGTCCACGTTCTGAATTCAGCCTTTGGCCACTGCGGACTCCATTTCCCCACGGGAGAGAGAGAAAGATGGAGGATGGAGGTCAAACAGGAAGCCGGTGGCTGGTGAGGCTGTCCTGATGTACGGCCTTCAGGGAGCAAAGCTCTGGGCGGGAGCGGGATACAGACCCCCGCCTGACCCCCTGCCTTCCGCTCACTGGGCTCACTGCAAACCCAGTCCTAAGGATGACGGGTGGGAGGTCCGGACACAGGTCACTGATGGCTCCCTGGCAGTGTGTTGGGCTTGTCTGTCCACCTCTGTGAACTCCTTCAGGGTAGGGGAGATTTAGACAAAGCCTGAGGACCGTGCTGTGCTCCTGGGTAGCCTCCGCAAGTCTCAAACTGCTCAGACTTTTTCTCTCAAAGCTGCCAGAGGCACCTGCGAGGTCTCTTCGAGGAGCCCCTCATGAGGATCTGTGCCAATTCTCCCTCTACACGGTCAAGGGCAGGAAGAAGGGAGGCACCAGTGGGTGATGGTGAAGACAAGTGTCCAAAGATTCCTGAGGTTTCATAGGTTCTGGAAGGCAGAGGGGAGGGGTGCCCTTCCTTTCTGTGGACAACTTGAGCCAGCCCCTTTTAACCCAAGGAAGATTCAGAATAAAGCACAGAAATGCTTAAGAAAATGAGATCTGTAGAATTATTATTATTTTTTGAAGTAAGAAGTCAATACAGGTCTGGTATGTGAAGTATTTGCTATAATTAAGAGAAGTGGCCTATAAGAAGAGCAGACAAACCACGAAACGTCAACTAAAATGTGGGATTAAATAACCAATTTGCATTTTAATTTTAAGTCAAAATCTCACTAAGGTCATACACGGTCTAAGAAAAGTTAAAAGACCATAAGATGTAACATACTTTAAGCTTAATTAGATTATAAGAATTGCTTACGTGCTCTGGGAGCCTTGTTTTTTGACTCAGGCAATTGAGTCCTTATAAATTTCATATGTTCGATTTCCTTTACAAATGTGGTTTAAAATGTTTAAAGGAGTGTAATTAACTAAGTTTGCCAATCAGACCAAACATTAATAAAAGGCCCCCTTACAAGTGATTGTTAAGAATTGCGAGGCTTATAAATAAAAATGAGATCGCTGAACAGCTCTTAAAAGTCTACGGAAAGGTAAGGTTTCAGATTTTGTATCTTTAATACAGAATTTAAAAAGTAAACATTAACCTTTCCTGCTCAAAATGCTTTGAGACCCCATTCTGATACACGACATTACCTCTTTTAGTTATTCAGTCTTTAATAAGGATTTATTGATAGTCTTACTATGTGTCAGGTACTGTGCTAGGCACAGCTGGGTATGTCCTGGCTCTTAAGATCATCTGGTTGAGGGGTTAAAAGTATGTTTACCAATAAGAAGCAGGTGACAACTGACAAGTGATACTGGAATTCACAGGAAGATATCAAAAAAAGACATCATAACAGAAGTAGTATTTGAACTAGATCTAGTTTGGAATTTACTTTTTTTTTTAATATTTAGTTTTGAGGGGGGGAGAGGCAGAGAGAGAGAGAGAGAGAGAGAGAGAGGGAGGGAGAGGGAGAGAGAGAGAGAGAGAGAGAGAGAGAGAGAGAGAGAAGACAGAGGATTCAAAGCAGGCTCTGCGTGGACAGCAGAGAGACCAATGCGGGGCTTGAACTCACGAACTTCGAGATCATGACCTGAGCTGAGTATCTGAGTTAGATACTTAACCAATGGAGCCACCCAGGCGCCCCTGGAATTTGCTTTTTAAGCTTTTTGTGAGATTCCCCTCCTGCATTACCTGCTCTGAATTTGTGGTATCCATACATCGATGCTTCTGTTATCCTGTGAAGTGGTGAGTCAGACTTTAAAAGTCTGTTAGAATTATGTGTAAAGTAGAGGTTAATAAGATACGAGTGAAAGTCCACACCACACGTTCGCTCTCTCTCTCTTTTTTAAAATAAGCTCTATGCCTGATATGGGGCTTGAACTCATGACTCTGAGATCAAGAGTCTAAATGCTCTACTGACTGAACCAGCCAGGTGCCCCCACAGGGACCTCTTAAAAGGGTTTATCCTGTGAATGGGTGACATCTTCGCTCAGAATTGTTTCCTTTGTGACCTGGGTCTCCATTCCCTACCCAATTACTGGTGGGGTTAGCAGATAACTGGCCTCTGGACAAGTATCCTACCGCCGGAAACAGGTTTAGGACTGACCAACTCAGATGCAGAATGAAAAGAGCTTTACTTCTAAAATTAAGTCCAGGGGCGCCTGGGTGGCTCAGTCGGTTGAGCGTCCGACTTCGGCTCAGGTCATGATCTCGCGGTCGGTGAGTTCGAGCCTCGCGTCGGCCTCTGGGCTGACAGCTCAGAGCCTGGAGCCTGCTTCGATTCTGTGTCTCCCTCTCTCTCTGCCCCTCCCCCACTCATGTTCTCTCTCTCTCTCTCTGTCTCAAAAATAAACAAACATTAAAAAAATAATAATAAAATACAATTAAGTCCAAAAGGCAAGGATGCCATTCTAGTGAGAAAATAGCAAATTCCCAAAAATGAGCAGTGAGCGGGGGAGGGAAAACCAACGGTCTCTGACCATCGATCCACCGAGGAGACTTTATTTACTTGCTAGAACAGAATGGCGGCCAGGGAAATTTTAAATTATTCTTCTATAAGGGTTATGGGTTGAATTGTGTCCATCCCCTGCCCCTGAATTGTTATGTTGAAACCCTACCCTCTACCTCATAGCTTTAGTTGGAAATAGGGTTGCTGCAGATATAGTTAGGTGAGATGAGTTCACACTAGAGCAGGGGGACTCCCCCCCTCCAATGTGACTGGTGTCATTAAAAAGGGAAATGTGTGGACAGACACAGACAGAAGTGGAGGGGAAAGGCCCTGTGAAGATGGGACGGATGTTACCACAAGCCAAGGAACCGCCGAAATCAAGAGACAGGCATGGGACAGATCGCTCCCTGGACAGAGCCTCTGTGGGGAGGGTGGCCCCATCGGCACCTTGCTCTCGGCTTTCTCGCTCCCAGAACTGTGCACGAACACATTTCTGTTGGGAAAGCTACCTAAGTCTGTGGTACTTTGGTTAGGGCAGCCCTAGGAAACGAATACACTCGGGAAACAGAGCCAGGAGGAAAAGCAACCTTGGGAATATCCCATTAAGTTCTACCACAGGTCAACTCACATTTAATTTCGAACTTCTTTGTTAACCTCGAATCTGACTCTAAGCACAAGAACGACCTCAACAAGCATACTGCCACCCCTCGGCACCCAGGAATGAGAAGCTTTAAGCTGTTATGGGGTCTGGCTGCCTCCCATTTGTCCAAGCCATGATTTTTTTTTTTGGGGGGGGTCACAAAATTTAGAGCGAATATGGGCATGATATTGACATAAACTGTAATGTGCTTGCTCTGGATTGTCTCCCAGAGGCTAGAATAAGCCCTTTTCTCTCATTTAGTATTTCACCAATTCGTCTCCCTTCGTAGTGCCCTACTCCACCTGATAAATGGGGCTGATCAATTTCTTCCCATTCGGTCCTGTTTCTCTTCCTACAGACGAACCATAACTAGCCGGTGAACTAACGAAACAGCTGGAGGATGCTAGTCATGGAGTTTTCCCAGGACTCCAGAGCAGAGGTCTTCTGAGCTTTTAGGAGGGGACTGTGGCCGACAAATCACCAAGGTGACCCTGCCGGTGGGTCATGGCCTCTCGTATGTAATCTCCACCCTTTCAGTGAAGAGGGAATCTGTTACTTGCTTCTAATAATGAAGACGGCAAAGGGGAGGGGTAGGCAGGCCACTCCCGGGGTTACAGGCTTGCCCAGTATCTGAAAGTACAGCGTCTCTACTTAACTTTTCGTAAGTGCAGAGGCGATCGCCCTTAATTTATATGAAAAAAAATTCTGGGCATCCCCAGACAGAAACAAAAAAAATAGCCTTTTGAGGTTATACCTTTTAGGTCACAGCTCAGGACCCATCTTGCTAACGGATGCACAGAGTAAATGGAGACAAAGGAGAGGTGGTTATATGGGTCAAAGCTGCGGCGGCCTGATGTGTTGACGCTGCGTGTGCTTCGCGGGGAAGACGCTGGGTGGCGCCACTCTCGCCGCTGGGGCGCTCGCGGCCTCTGACCGCTCGCTGCTAGACAAACGCTGAGCACCAGTTCCCCGCTCGGCGCGTGTGTGTAACAGCGGAAATCCTCTCGGGGAATCTTTCGCTTGCAGAACACAGGTACTCATGCAGGGATTTTGGAAAAGCGAAGCGACAGGATGTATACTTGCGAGACGCGGGGGACACCTGTACCTTACGTCACACGAAACAGTGTTCTCAGCCGACTGGCAATGAGGGTCTCTTGCCGGCCTTGAAGAAATCAGCTGCGTGACCGAGAGGACCACGTGGCTGGGACTTGGGGAGCCTCCCCGGCTGCGAGCGGACCCCATCCGAGACCTGGCGAGAAAACGGGGCCCTCCATCCTTCGGCCCCCCACAAGGACTGAACTCTGGCAATAGCCCTGCAAGCTCGAAAGAGGGTCCCAAGTTCCGGAGACAACGGACACCTGCCGACCCTTGTTCGCTACCTGGTGAGACCCTGGGCAGGGGACCCAGCTAGGTTGTGCCCCGACTCCCGACCCGGGTTGACTGTGAGACCCCAAACACGTGCGGTCTTAAGCCACCGTTCATGGTAATTTGTTACGCAACAGCGAAGACGGCGACGGTGAAGATGTCCTTTGAGGGTCTGACGGAAAAGAAGAACTCTCTAATTAGGAAGGCTCGGCAAGGCACATGGTTTGAATATAATTTCTGGGATTTGCCTAGACCCTTAAACTCATCAGTGAATGCTCAGGTCGTTCTTGGACACCACGTTATGAACCTTTCTTTTTGTCTCGTCAATAAAATCTCCTGCGAAACTTGCTCCCGTGTGGGGACCAGACGGGTCCCAGTACACGAGCATCTCCTGCTAACCCATTCTACGGTTTAAAATGTGACTTTAAATAATTCCCACTTCATTCTTCATCTGTAAGGCAGATCATTTTAATATCCTATCATCTGTAACTTGTTTAGAGACAGAAAAGCATGGATTTGAAGAAAATGCAATTTCTTATTTTATTAGGAGAAAGTCTTCAATCCTGCCTCTTCTAGGTTATTATAGGAGCAGAAAAAATAATAAATAAGTTAAAAAAAAAAAAAGAAGAAAGGAAAAGGCATGGCTTGTAGGATCCTGGAAGTGTTTTAAGAAGACACTTTGGGAAAAGAGGCTTAGTTCATCTCCCCACCCAAGACAATGTATTCAGGACTAACATAACAACACCTGAAACTTACTTCCTAAGCCAGACATCGTTTGGGGCGGTATCCTGGAAAGAAAAACGAACTGAAATTTCGAAGCCTGGACTGAAGTCCTGTTCTAGTACTTGCTAGCTGTGTGCCTGGGAAGAGGTTACTGAAGTTCTCTGAGCCTGGGTTTTCCCAACCACAAAAATGGGTTGTTCTGAGGACTGAAACATTTGTCATGAAAGAACCCTGCCGAGTGCTAGGCTTCTAATAAGCAACAAAAACCACCAGCACCAAAGGCCCAATGAAGGGACTTGGTTCAACCGCCCCGAGAGGGGCAGAGGCTCCTGACCTGTGAGGGATGTTCATGAAGACGGTCGCCCTCCTGCGCTCGGGTCTATGGGAAGAGAGAGAAGGGTGGTTGCCTCAGGGACAAAAACAGGTAAGGGGGAACTTCCCCCGTGACAATGCTGATCGCCTGAATCCTGAGCAACAGCGAAGACTCTGGCAGACAAAGGACTTGTCCTGGACTTTGGCAGACAAAAGAAAGAGGGAAACAAACACAACTCCTAACCAACCAACCAAAAACCCCTACAATACAAGGGTGTTTGTGAATTCCTTGTGACCCTGAGCTCTGAGCATGTGATTACAGCAGCTCAGCAGGCAGAACATCCTTCTATCCTGGCGCCTGTGGGATCCCCTGAGTGGGAGAAAGAAGGACTGCTGGGAACCGGGGTCAGTCACAGAGAGCGCTGGGGCAGGAACCACACGCTGCGGACCCCTCACCAGCAGGAAACAAGCTTCCAAGGGCTTTTCTGCAGGGGGCTTGTGTTTCCCCCCAGCTCGTCCTCTGCAGATCTTGGGACAAGGGACCATGTGCAGGGCTGGGTACAGGCCTTTGGGTCCCCAGCTCTTTGTGGGCTATCCCTCTGTGTGACACTGGGGGCAGATGAAAGGCAGTAAGGATGACATTCGGAAGAGCAAACAATGATGGCGGCACAGACACCAGCTGAGCAGAAGGGTGTCAAGGGGAACCGAACTTCTGGTGTAGATGGGAGACTATGAGCTCAGGATGGCCAAGACCCTTGGCTTGTGGCCGAGAGTCTAGCCAAAGTGGCTACTGACTTCATCAGCCCCTGCAGCAAGACAGCCTATGACAGCACTGACCAGTCGCCTTTAGAAAGAGGTGAGGCGGCCGTCGCCAGGAATCCACTAGCCCTAAACCTTGGGGTCGTGGAAACCAGTGCTTCCCCAACATGGTGTCTCTGCTGTCCTAGGAAACCAAGGAAAAAGGTATATCCTGCAGTGTTATCACATGGTTCACTAATTCGTCTGTGCGCCCCTCCGTCCTCCCCGGGACACCGTGAACTCCTCCATGCAGGGATATGCCCTCTGCTCCCCACTATACCACCAACGCTCTCCCCCTTCCATCCTGGACCCCGGGCATCCGACAGGACGCCAGGCACAGAGCACTCCCAGGAGGTCTGCTGAATGGACGCCCCTCACCCTCCTCTGTGTCCCCCCCCCCCCCCCCCCCCGGTCTCACGTCCCACCTGCCGACACCTTCCGCGACGAAGGCCAGGCTGTCTGAGGCTGAATCCCAGCTCCGGCATCGCGAGCTGCAAGCCCTTGGGCGCCTCTGTGGGTCATTTTCCACCAACTCGGGTAACGACAGTGTCTCCCCTCCCGGGTGTTGGGGACCACACATGACGGGCTGAGAACCAGGCCCGGCACAGAGTAAGCGCTATTTAGGAGTTAGTCACAGCTACTACTATTTTGATGGACTACTTTTTTTTTTAAATTTATTTATTAGACGCATAGTTTCTCATCCATCTCCCTCACGAGGCCCCACGAGGGAAAGCATTTGTATCTGTTTTTTCATGGATAAACCCCAAGCGCCACGACCTATTCAAGGCACGTGGTCGGCCCCCAAAGAGATCGATTTAACGAACGGATGAACTTAAGTTCTTCGACTGTAGGGGCCACGCCTATCTCCATGTTAAATTGCAGAAACATCCGTACGGCGTTCTGCCTCGTCTCGCGATGTAGATGAGAGTTCGCTCCTTTTTGTCGGAAAGGATGGCTTCCATTTATAAATGGAACTTCCACATCTGTTTTCTCATTTGGGCCTCACGGCAACCTTGTAAGAAATCCCCGTGGTGGCTACTGGAGGAGCACGTTACCCACGAGCTCTGCAAAAAATCCTCAGGACTCGAGGCTGGTAATAATGCTGACAGTGTCCCTACCATCCTACCTGTGCGAGGCCATTTATTCCTCGAGGAGGAGGAGCAAGCCTGCCTCGAATTCCTGCACTGATTTACCTTGGGTAGTTACGGCGTTGCTGTTATTCTACTGAAAACAACAACAAGAAGTTACTGGTTTGTATTTTCGCTCTGCTTTTTTAAAATATTTTTCTCTCCAATTTGAAAAATAGTGCGTGTTTGCTGTGGAACACGGGATAAAAAACATGAAGAGTGTCGAGAAGAAAATCAAAATTATCCACAACGCCATTTGGTATCAAGCGCTTGCCTTTTAGGAAGCACGGACGGGCACAGAGTGACTGCTGCGTGGGAGGAGAGGTCAGCGCGCCTTCTTGGCGGCACCGGCCACACGGAATTCTGGCCCGAGGCGAGGAGGGCCCTGGAGGGGGCTGAGTGGCCAGCGGCTTGTGACGGGGGGCAGCTGAGGCTGAAGAAGGGGGCAGTGGGTCCAGGGCTAAGTGGTCGGGACGGGGCAAAGCGAGGCTCTGATCTGCTTGGCAGAGTGGAAAGGGTGGCCTCTGAGGTCCTACTGCGGACAGAGTTTTGTTACAGCAGGACGCGGGCGCCAGCCCCTGGGGACTAGTGGCTATCCGGAGGTCCCAGCTGCACGGCTGGGGCGCCAGGGTCCCCTCACATCCAGACAGAGGAGGTCAAGGAATAGCATGGCTGCCCCATGTGATACTGTTTTCTGGATCCTTCTTGCACCCCCTGAGCTGAGGCACGGGGTGGACATGTCTATCTGCAATCCTTCCAAGACCAAGTAGATGGTAGTATGGGGATGGGGTGAAGGGACCGATTTCTAGGTCGACTCCGATGAACCGGCTGGAGGGGCAGCAACTTATGGCTAGCGAGTTTACATTCGAAAGAGCCCGGATGGAGCAGGTGCGTGGAGCTGCTCAACCGTAAAGCGAGGACCTGACTCTCAAAAATCCCACCTGTCCTTAGGTTGTAAGGTCTCCGCACTGTATCTGGGCCCGGTCTCCCGACAGCCAGGGAGCCGCCTCACGGCAGCCCTTAACACCCACTGCTTGACGGTACTTTTCCACACCCAGGCCCGTCTGAGGATTCTGACGGGCTGGAGACAGGGGCAGAAACCAGACGGTTCCCAGAAGCCGGAATCTAAAGGTCGGTTCTTCGAAGTGCTCATCTGTAGGATGATACATGCGTCTGAAACTCCTCTTCTCTTCTTCAAACGCAAACTGGTCACATACGCACGCGTCATCCTGCATATAGTATTCCTGACAACCAATAGACCCCACGCGCTTTAATCGATAAAATTACTGCTGTGCCTATTACGGGAGACTACGAACTGTTGCGATCCTCTAGCCTCGTTCCAATCGATAGAAACCAGGACAAGAAAAAACAGGACCCTTAATTATATAACCGGGAAGCATTATATAACAAAGGTCCCCGATGCAGCTTTAACTGTATCTGTGCCAGCGGGGGCTGGAAGAGCACATCCTTTCAGAGGGAACGGGAGCCGCCGGGAGTCGTGCAAACCATTTTTCAATATTGGTTTAACTAATCCTCCTTACTCACCATCGACACAAGTCTCTGCTCTTCTAACCTTGTTTTCCCACAGCCCTGGATGAAGCAACCCCATTCCCGGGGGATAGTTTGTTAAAGTGACAGCGTGCCGGCAGTCGCGAGAGAGACAGGAGGAAAGAGACTGGCGTCAGTTTCTCTGAGAAGCTGGTCTCCAGCGCCCGGCATGGCAATGATCATTTCGTAAGGGCTGCTAAAGCCACTTCTGCCATTTCCAAATGGCAGGACGCTGATCACTCGTGACAGGACGCATTTGCACGGAGAGACCCCCGAAAGCCACACAGCACTTCTTTGTCGGAGGAAGCCAAGAAACGGTAATAGTAACAACAACAACAACAAAAATACCACAACCCCCCACCCCATTCCTTTCCCTGTGTGCTGCCAAGCAAAACGACCTCTCTTCGTGTCTCCTTGTATGTCTTACTGATGCAAATTACATTCCAGGGCACCCAACGCAAAGGATGCTCGTGCAAGCAATGTGCCTTGCTCGGGACATTGCTTGGAACCTTCCGGAGAGATATTGATTTAATGCTACCGAGACGGCACTGCTGCTGCTGTGCTGACCCTACCCGGCGCTCCACGCTTGTGACGGGACGCGACTCTGGAAAGTGAAATCTATTGAAACAACATTAGTGGCTCTACCTGACCCTGCAGCAGGATAGGAAAGTCACGACGGGGCTAAAAGCGCTCCTTGGTGGTGTCTGAGGTCAGATAATAGCTGCCGATTTAACAAATTCGATACCCTGCAATACCCAGGTACGATGGTCAACAAACGAAGCTGGGAGCCGGACAGAATTCCCATCCACCTGCGGCTGGGGGTGGGCGGTGGGGGGCAGAGGGTTTCTGTTTCCACGACACACAGGAAAACTAAATATCCGAGGGACTTTTTAAAAAGTCACGTAAGCTTATTCTTTGCATCGCTTTCTCGAAGGTCAACATGTTCCTCCTCTTTGCTTCTGTCTTTTCAGAAAATCCTTATGCTTTTTCTCCCCCAGTATATACACAAGAGTCGTAACACGTAAGTTAAGGGGCGCCTGGGTGGCTCAGTCGGTCGAGCGTCTGACTTGGGCTCAGGTCATGATCTTGCGGCTTGTGGTTTCGAGCCCCGCGTCAGGCTCTGTGCTGACAGCTCAGCCTGGAGCCTGCTTCAGATTCGGTCTCCATCTCTATCTCTCCCCCACTTGGATTCTCTCTCTCTCTCAACATTGAAAAAAAAAAAAAAAAAAAGACGTAAGTTAAAATACTGTGCCCCAAAGAAAACTTTCAGAAGCCAGAACCACAGCCTTTAGAGTCCCTGTAAGTCTTAAAGGTCTGGGTGTGCCATTTCAGACGTGAATTCAAGTCCTCGCTTGGCTACTAGCAGCGTGACCCCTGCACGGATCACGCGATCATCTGTCAGGGGGAGTTGGAATAAACGAACTATGAAGTCCTTTGCCCTAAAGCCTCGTGATGCCGGTCTAGCTCCGATTTTCTGATAGGAACCACGTCCCAGTCGGCGGGGCCTGCAGTGTCCCTGGAAGAATGGAATCGGAGGGGGGCTGTGTCTGCTCCTCCCACCCTCCCTCCCTCTCCTTCTCCTGAACGTAGATCCCAGAGACCTCAGCCCACAGGCCCGAAGACCGAGGTGCCCCCTGATGACCATGCTCCCCCGCAAAGACCGTCTATTAGCTACAGACGCGACTTCAACAGGCACAACTGAACTTTCCTGACACGCCAAGGTCATCTGGGTAGACACCAGGCCGAATGAGCCTGGGACGGGGCTGAACACGAACTGTTAGCTCCTGAGACTGCCAGAACAAAGGACCACAAACTGGGTGGCTTAAGACAGGAGAAATTTGCCCTTATAGCTCCGGAGGCTAGAGGTCCAAAACCAAGGTGCTGGCAGGGCCACGCTCCTCCCTCTGAAACCTTTAGGAGAGACTCCTTCCTCGCCTCGCCCGCTGGCGGTCGCCAACCCCGGGCTTCCCTTGGCTTCGCAGCTGCATCGCTCCCATCTCTGTCTCCGTCCTCACGCGGAGCTCTTTGTGTGTGTGTGTGTGTGTGTGTGTGTGTGTGTGTGTGTGTCCAAATTTCCCACGTCTGGCAACGCCGGTCCCATCGGATCAGTGTACAAGATGCAAACTGATTATGACCCTATTTCCAAACTGAGGTCACATTCCCAGGTACCAGGGGGTGGCTTAGGACTTCAACATAAGCTTTTTGGGATGGGGCACCATTCAACCCACGACTAGGTAATCCCAGGTTGAAAACTAAACCGAGGTGCCCAAATGCGTAAAGGGATGACCGAAGCCCCCTCTGGGTAAAGTGGAAGGAAAAATGTACGTGGAAAGGCACCAGGGTTATTCTGGCCCCATGGGGAAAAGACGCTGACTGTCAACGGCCAGACGGGTAAGAGCAGGTGAGGAAGGCAGGGTTCTCTGCCCGGTCGAGTCCCCTGGTCATGTTTCCCCTCTCAGCCCACGCAGTCCCCACTGCCGGCAGTACCACCGTCCCCTCAGCTGCTGAAATCCTCCTAACTCTTAAAGCTGCAGCTCAAATTTCACCAATGAGAAGCCAAGGCGACTGCATCCAGCCTTTGACTAATGCTATTTTGTCTGTTCCTTGGTGACACTTGAACTATGGCCATTTGTACCCTCTCTGCCGACCACTCCTTGGGGGAGCAGGGGTTACTTCTTACTCAACCACTGTACCCACAGTCGGTGCTGGCCAATGTCTGCTAAAGTAAACGAGCGAGAAGATAAGAGGCAAACAGAGAGAAATAGCTGCTGTGTGGAAAACTTCGCCATGGAGAGAGAACTTTGGAACCAGGGGCTGTTAGAACCTTGGGGCCCCTATCAACTCCCTCACTGAAGCTCTGTTACCATACTTCTTGGAAATCACAAGAGAGGCCAAAAGACAGCCAACCGCTTAATGTAAAGAAGGGGAGTATGCCCGTGCGAGGGGCTCATGCCAACACTGGTTGGCACCAGCAGCTCTTGGGCCCCATCAGCCACCATGACCTTGGAGGTTTCCCTCGAGGCTGGCACTCGAGTGTTTGCAACCATAGCCTGTTCAGTGGGAAGGGGTCTTAGAGATCATGGAAGGGAGAATAATGCCCTCTCCCCAAAGATGTTTATGTCTCAACCTCTACAATGTGTGAATGAATATATTAGGTTACCGAGCACAGGGGAATCAAGGTCCCGGAGGTGGTGGATTCTTCTGGATTATCTGGGTGGGCCTAATGTAATCACAAAGGTCCTTATGCGTGAAAGAGGGAGGACAGAGTGATTTCGTGGGAGAAAAACTTGATCTGTTTTGGCTGTGAAGGTAGAAGAAGGGGCTATAAGCCAGGGAACGTGGGTGGCCTCCAAAAGCTGGAAAAGGTATGAAAATGGATGTTTTCCTAGAGCCTCCAGAAGAAACACCCTAAAATCCCTTGATTTTAGCCCCATTAGACCCATTTTGGACTCCTGACACTTGGGACTAGATGATAATCCATTTGTGTTTTAAGCCGGTAAGTTTGCAACACTTCATTAAACTAGCCGTAGGAAACTGCCACAGGGATCAGGTACGCCTTCAGATGGGGTCACCAGGTAGGCTGAGAAGTCTTCTGTCTAAGGGTACGCAGCTGAGAGGCGTCGGAGTCAATCCACGGCCGGGAACATGGCTCTGGGTTGGGGACGCCTCGCCTTACAACATGTTCCTTTCTTGAGTATAGACAGGAAGCCCCTGGCTCTCAGCTTAACGGAAAAACGCACCCCTCGTGGCTCATCTGCAAACTGCCCTCACTGAAAGTCTGGTCTCAGCCACAGGGGGACAGGACGTGGGGGCTGCAAGGAGCCTCTGACAGTGGCGGCCAGTGCCTCCTTTCCTAGTGAGGATGCTGGCGCCTCAGAGAGGTCTAGCATCTTGCCCACGGGCCACATGGATGTAACGGGAAGCTAGAAGATGGGGTTTCCTAGTAATCCGCCCGCAATTTGCATGTGCTGATTAGAAGCTGAGCCTTTAGTATCCCGATGGGGTGGCCTGACGCCCCCTCCTCCTAATGAGACTTTAAGTGCTCTAGCCTTGGGGACACTTGCAGCCACTGGTCTTCTGGTGTGGCAGGCTCCCTGGGCAGGCCTGAGTTCCGACCCTTTACAGAGTTCTACTCTCTAAAAACTGATAACTTTAGACTGCCAAGCACTGCACACCCCGACTCTGGAGCTGACCTAGGGCTATTCCGGCCGGCGTACCCCAGCATTTGTCTGCTCTTTCAGCGCAGAAAGAAATTCTCACTGACCCCGAGAACTCACCTCCTCCGCCGGTCGTCACCATCTGTCTACAACAGAAGACTAATTCCCCCCTGGCCTCAGTTTCAGGCCCCTTCCGCCACACCACCATTTGGCGAATAACCCTGGCAGGCACCGCAGAACCCACAGCACCTTCGTGTAAACCCCTGGTATTACCAGCAGCTTTTGGGTGATGCCGTTTAGAAGAATTCTGGGGACACGGCAGCCGACGGAAGTTCACCGACAGGCCTCTTTCTGAGTGTCGTGGTCTAAGGCCTAATGTCCCTACTGCTCTGGTGACCCTAACGGAGTCTTCCTTCTGCTGGAAAGTTCAGGAAGTGATGGTGAACAGCTGATGTGCTTCCGCCTTTTGGCTCAGCCCAAATCTCTCTATTCGGCTTCTTTCAGAGTCAAGCAAGTCAAACCATGGTAAACTGGTCGAATTTTCTATCCATCGGGATCTGAATTCAGGATTTTCTTTCCTTCTGCTAGCAAATTATACATCTGCTTAGCAGCATACCTAAAAACCGACCATCTGAAGGGACGTCAACTTCCAGGAAAAGGAAACAGATGCGTCTTTCCCTATTCTTCCACTGATGCAACTGAAAACACTTCAACGTGAAACAGAAGCCAAACAGGACAGGATTCTGAAAGGTGGAGAGAAGAAAGCAGACCCACTGAGGGCAGTAGAGGAAGGGCAAACTACAGACCGAAACAGGCCTAAAAATCCTTAACAAAATATTAGCAAATATAATTCAGGAATATATAAACGGAGTTATATACCATGACTAAGTAGGGTTTATACCAGGGATGCAAGCCTGGTTCAATATTTGAAAATCAATGTAATCCACCATCTAAACAGGCTACATCAGAGAGAAACTACATGACCATATCAACTGAGGTAGGAAAAGCATATGAAAAATTCAACATCTAATCATGATAAAAATGCTCACCAAACTAGGAAGAGAAGGGGACTTACTCAACTTATCAAAGAACATCTACAAAAATCCCTATGGCTAACATTATGCTTAATGGAGAAAGGGAATACCTTTCTCCCTAGGACTGGGGACAATTCAAGATGTCTGCTCTCACCACCCTTATTTAATGTAAGTGCTGGAAGTTCTAGCTGATGTAAATAAGGCAAGAAAATGAAATAAAAGGCATACAGATTAAAAGGGAAGAAATAAAACTGGCCCTATTTGCAGACTGTCTCCATAGAAAAATCCCAAGGAAGCTACAAACAACAACAACAAAACCAAAAAACCAACCCTCCTAGAACTAGTAAGTGCATTCAGCGAGGTCTCGGAATAACAGGCAAATGTACAAAATCCAGTGTCTTCCTATATGCTAGCAATGAACAAGTAGACACCCCCCCCGAAATGTTTTTAACCCATTTATGATTGCTCAAGAAAAATGAAATACATGTACAGGACATGTATGCTGAAAACTACAACATCCTACTGAAAGAATGAAAAGGAGATCTAAATAAATGGAGTGGCGTATCATGTTCATGGATTAGAAGACTCGATATAGTAAAAGTATCATTTGTCCCCAAATTAATACACAAGTTGAATGCAATTCCTAACCAAATCCCAGTAAGATTTTCTTTTTTTGGTAGATACAGAGGAGATTATACATACATGACCCTTTGTTTTGCAAGACGTTACTACTGGGAGAAACTGAGTAAAAGTACTACAGGATCTCTTTGTATTATTTCTTACAGCTGCATGTTAATCTACAATTATCTCAAAAGGTTAATTAAAAAACAAAAACTGCTCTTTGTGGCATCATTGTAGGCAATCAGACTGTTGACATTCCAGAAAATGTTGACATCACTCCGAAGCGACACACAATTATTCTGAAGGCCCCCGGAGGAACCCTGCTGAGAGACTTCAATCACATCACTGTAGAACCGTCTCCTTGTAAAGAAGAAGAAACGGCTCCTGGCTGACAAATGGTGGAGAAATGGAAAGAAACTGGCTACTGTTTGCATCATCTGTGTCGACTACAGAACATGATCAAGGGCATTCCACTGTGCTCCAGTCACAGGAGGACGTCTCGTCTCGGTATGTTCCAGTCCCCATCAAGGTCATTATTCAGGAGAATGGGTTTCTTGCTGAAATCCAAAGTTGCTTGGGCAAAAAACTACATGCGTAGGGTTTGTAGGAGGCCAGGTGTTGCTTGTTCAAATATCTCAAGCCTGGAAAGATGAGTTAGTTCTTGAAAGAAATGACATTGACTTTGCTTGGATTCAGTTGCTTGGATTTAGCAGCAAGCCATGCCAGTTAAAACAAGGTTTTCAGAAAATTTGGGGATGGTATCTCAGTCTCTAAGAAATGAACCATTCGGCAGGTTAATAAATAAAGTCTAAGTTGCAGAGCTAAAGAAAGAACAAGATGCTGGATGACTCCTCGAACCTCTTTGTGATGTTTTATTATTATTATTTTTAATGTGTATTTATTTTTGAGAGAGAAAGACAGAGCCCGACGCGGGGCTTGAACCCACAAACCTTGAGATCATGACCTGAGCCGAAGTCAGACACTTAACCGATGAGCCACCCAGGCGCCCCTGTGATGTTTTAAAGACGCAATAAAAGCTCTGTATTGATTTGGGAACACTCCTCAACAAACAAACAAACAAAAACTGACCCCTCCTCCAAACAGTATTTTCTTCTCATATTAGGAACTGGTGGGATGCCTGGGTGGCTCAGTCAGTTGAGTGTCTGACTCTTGATTTCCGCTCAGGTCATGATCTCATGGTTTGTGAGACGGAGCTCCCACATCAGGCTCTGTGCTGACAGTGTGGTGCCTGCTTGGGATTCTCTCTCCCCCTCTCTCTGCCCCCTTCCCTACTCATGCATGCACACTCTCTCTCAAAAATAAACATTAAAAAAAAAAAACCTGGTAAAACACTAGAAATAATTAGTAAGGCAACGTTTTGATTGCTCTTTTCCTTTGCCCTGCTTTCTAATTCTACAGAACTCAAAACTTATGACATTACTTTAGATCACATCACATCTGGCTGGCTGCCCATCCATCTGTCCTGCTGGTCTACCTTGCTTCCCCTACTGAAATCTAAGTTTCACGCGAGCAGGGCCTCCATCTTGGTTTCACTCTAGCACATTACAGGCACTAGAAAAAATTGCTGAATGTGGGGAACTCATCATGCGCCTTCATGGAGCGTTTCCAACTGCCTGCCTTCTCCCAAATCCCTTCCCCTCTAAGGACTTGCGCTTCAGCATTATCCGATGGTAGGATTCTCTCTGACTCCAGGTCTGATGGACGTTTAGCTCTGTTCTCTTCTCTAGACCCTTCCCAAGTAAATCCCTACCCTTCCACCTTCACAGCACCAGAATGGAACCCAAGCTTGGCAGTCATTCCCAGGGGTTAATTTCAAGTAGGATGTTGGAACCTCCCTTTGAGGAATGTGGCTTCAGGCCACAACAGTCGGTATCAACAGTCTGTTTACCTGGTCCCTACAGCAAGAATGGGTCCCTTAATCCCAGCCCTGTTTCTTGATTGGATCAATTTGATGCAGCTCTAATTTAATTTGCACACAGACCCTGGGGATGTCTGGAACTAATTTGATAATCTTTAAATTATTATGTTTTCCAAGTATGTCTCAGCTGCCAATATCATATAGGGAGACTTTAATGTGAAATAGTACCTTTGGTTGCCAGTGGCTTCTAACTTCTTACCATATTCCCCATTATTGTAATGCTGGGAAAGGTCAAGTGTATACAGCAGCCTAGGGGACGCATACTCATCGCCACCAGCCAGACAGTCGCTTTAGTGGTCAGCTGGGCAGTTCCCTCAGTTACACACAGAACCGCAGGATATTTTACTTTTGTTTGTTTTATTCAGAGATATATCCCAAGCACCTAGGTCATAGCGGATGCTCCATAAGTGGTTGTGGATTGAGTGAATAAACCAAAATACTGGGACTTTGAAGGTAGAGTACAGGGCATTTCTGCATTTAAAACCTGACAACGAATATCAGTAACGTGGCGTTTACTCAACGACATCAAAAGTGTGAGCGAAATGTTATCAATTTCCAAATGGTTTGGGGAGGGGGAGTTATAAATTAAAATTCTTGCTATGGGAAGAATTCTAGCTTGCCACCGTTGCAGCCACAGGAATGACAAATAGACAACATAATTATGGAGTGTCAGTAATTAATATACACCCAGCCATAGCGAACACAAAAATTTCAAATGAACAAGTATATACGAAGAGAGAGACTGCAAATGATCAACTGGGGACAGAGGCAGAAATCTATGAATGAGAGGGTGTTAAACAGTCAGACGTAACTCACTCCGATTTCCCTGAGAGCTTTTCCAGCCAGGCACAGTGAATGTTTCCTGTCAAGCCAGCGGAACCAGAAGCTGAATCGGTATCTCCGAGCAGGTAATTTTCCTAGTTGTAAATAACCAGCGGCTTTGTGGGAATCAATTAGGAAGCTCCCATCTCTTCTCTGGGAGTCTTATTTCAGTCCATCCATCTTCCTTTGTTAATTTCGTAAATTGGGTTTAAGGGATGCAGGGGAAAGATCTGCATTTTTGCATATTTTGCATAATTTTGGATATTTTTTTGGTGCCTCAGACTTCTTAGGGGTGGAGGGAGGATGGGGAGGAGACGTTTTTGTTTTATATCTTTCCCACTTAGAATTCAAGAAGAATACTTTCAAGTCACACTCCTTTTTCAAGGCCAGAAAACGGGATGGGCATTATGAGGTATGACTAGCCACGGAGGCACAAGACCTGCGGGGAAAATGCTAGAGTCACAAATGAAGTCGATGTAGGTACAAATGAATGCCTATCGCAAAGATACTGATGATTTGTAGACCACACCGCATCCTCTGGAATAGGGTCGTGAAGTCCAAGTGCATAGAACATGGCCGCCTCATGAGCCAATTCTTTAGGCTTACCCCGTTGCCCTCAGTGTCATTCATTTGATTAACGGTGGTGATAAGAATGATGGTCACAATGATGTTACCAATACCAGAAGCTATCAATTACTGGAAACCTATCACGTGCTAGGTCCTTTAATTACGTTATTTCTTTATTTCTCTTGCTCAACGGTCTTCAACATCAGTATTATTATTCTCATTTTACAGCTGAGGAACCTGAGGTCCAAAGAGGCGCATATGGCTCGTGAATTCTGGAGCCGAGAGGATCTGAACCCAGGTTAATGTCTAAGGACGAGCTGACCTCCAAAATAACCCTGTGCCATGGTGCTACTACATGGTCTCTTTTGTTCGCCTAGCAAAAACGGGTCAAGTCCCTCTCTGCGTAGTGCAGACACCCCCCTGTACCAAGTAAAGGCCAAGTGTGGGGCTTGCTGAGGAACCTGGCGTGACCCCAGGTAAACCAAGTCGGCCTCCACAGCCAGTGCCAGGACTTTTCCCGCGCACCCCAATTTCCTGGCAAACGTTCATCTCTCTCCAAACTAAAATAGTCCTATTCACAGAACTGACGAGCACCTGGATCATTATCTCTTTGGAAAAGGAGGTAAAGTAAGAAAAAAAACTCAATAGGAAAAAAAAAAAAAAGAGCAGAGGGCACGAGCAGGGGAGATACAGAAAAATACAAATTAAATACTAATGGCCTTCAACCTCAATTAAGGAAATGAACGACGACAAACGGTCACTCTGCGACACTGCAGAATGTGTACTACCAGGGGCTGCTTTAACCCCGGGGTGCGTCCATACAGTGAAATACTCTGGGGTCCAGAAAGAAGAGAGCTCTGTATGCTCTGATACAGAACAGTCCCGGTGATCAGAGTAACACAGATGTCACGCGGTCGTCTGCATAAATACGCGCGGAGACTCCGGTGTGCGAAGGCATCGGGCATCGAACGACACATGAGACGCTGGACGTGTTGGTTAGCTTTGAGAAGGGAGGCTGGGGAGCTGTGTTTCTTTGACGGGAAGACGACGTATCTTTCACGATACGGCAGCCGCCCCCTCTGATGTAGCCACGGTCTCGGTTACCCACGAATCGGCCGTGGTCCCAAAGCAGATGATCTTTCCTTTTCTGATGCGGAATCAGAAGGTCGAGAGTAGCCTCAAGCCCTGCCCTCACTTCATCTCATCCCGGGGCGTTTTATCACCATGACACGTGAGTGCAACAAGATGTTTCAAGAGAGGGAGACCACGTTCACATAACTTTTGTTGTTATGTAGGTTGTATAACTGTTCTATTTTATTATTAGTTATTGTTACTCTTACCGTGTCTAATTTATGAATTAAACTTTGTCGTAGGCATGTACGTATAGGAAGGACACAGAAGGGGTGTGCAGCCATCTGTAGTTGTAGCATCCACTGGGGGTCCTGGAACACATTCTCTGCAGATAAGGGGGGACTACTATATGTCTCTATGTACTTTGAAGATTTAAAAAAATTTTTTAGTGTTTATCTTATTTTTGAGAGAGAGAGAGAGATGGAGCGTGAGCAGGGGAAGAGGAGACAGAGAGGGAGACAGAGAATCCGAAGCAGGCTCTGGGCTCTGAGCCGTCAGCACAGAGCCCGAGGCGAGGCTCGAAATCACGAACCGTGAGATCATGACCTGAGCCAAAGTCAGCACTCAAACGAGGCACCCAGGTGCCCCGATTTTTTGAAATCACATACTAAAAAGAAAAGGAAAAAGGAGCCTGAGCGGCGCAGTGAGCAGTCCCTTGCCTGGGCTCCTGCGGACGGTCGGCGGGTCCAGGTCCAAGGCTCCCGAGTCTCAAGCCCCGCCCCCTCTCCAATGCAGCAGCATCTGTTCGCACACTTTGCTTTTCTGCGCCTCACTCGACACCTGCCGCCAATAGTCACTCCTGGGGAAGTTGTACCTATCGCCCTGGCTCCGCCGTTCTGTGAGTTAGCACTGACCCTGAGAAGCCTCAATTTTCCAATTAGTGTCATCCTCCCACATCACGGACATTGGCATCTTTTGAGTGACAAGTAGGGGATGACACATGGCTCGGCCAAACAGAACTTTCCCTGTGACAGTCTCTGCCTACAGTGAAACAACTGCAGAACTCCTCGATGCCCTGCGGCTTGAGGTCCGCCCCGAATGTCCAGATGGGAGTCTAGGTTTCTGTACAGAAAGGTCATGCCAAGGTTAAAGTCCTCACCGTGTGCACAAATATCACTCAGTATGTGGGTTATTCCCAGGAAACTTTCCACTTCAGGCCAACATCTACCTAGCCACTTCCCTGCAAACCACCTACTGCTCTTGAAGGGGCCACTGTGAGCTCACAGAAATGCCAACTAAGGGGCGCCTGGGTGGCTCAGTTCGGTCAAGTGGCACAAGGTGGCCAGGTGTCCCCTGGCCACGGGTGTCTATGTTTGTCGGGCCCACATGGGCCTTTATTACCATAACTCCATAAAACATGATTGCATTACTTACCATTTTGCAGCATCTGAATCTCTTTAAAGAAAGTAGAGGTACTGGGGCACCTGGGTGGCTCAGTAGGTTAAGCGTCTGACTTTGTCTCAGCTCACGATCTCGCGATTCAGGAGTTCGAGCCCCGCATCAGGCTCTGTGCTGACAGCTAGGAGCCTGGAGCCTGTTTCGGATTCTGTGTTTCCCTCTCTCCCCATGCCCCTCCCCGAATTGCAGTCTGTCTGTCTCTCTCTCAAAAATAGATAAACATTAAAAAAAAAGAAGAAAAAGAAAAAGAAATGCAAACCAAGCCTACAACCACAGCAGCTGGCACAGACAGCTCCGCGCTCTGCATTGTGGAGTCAACCGGAACGAGTGACCTGGCTTCCTGCTTCCTGGCTGCGTGACAACAGGTGATGCACTTTGCCTTCCCACCTCAGTTTCCTGATCTATAAAGCAGAGACATCGGTACCTGAGGAAAGAACCAGAAAGTCTGCTGGTTCTGTGAATACAGTCACTAGAGTTATTCATTCATACTACTGATTCCTTGCATTCGGCTCCGCAACAGGCAGGTGACTGTCGAATGCTTTCTTTAGAATGCCGTGCTCTTCTCCTCAGAGAGGACGCAGAGATGTGACCAAAAAAAAAAAAAAAAAAAAGGAGCAGAGAGAAGGCCCAAGTGCAGCCCACGATCGTGGCCGACTTCTGGTTCCCGGTTCTGCTGACTCCCAGAAACACGTCTGACCCTCTGTCCTGCCTCCAGCGGGCTTCTCCCTGTCTCTGTCTCAATTTCTTCTTGAACTCCTTGCTTTCTGTTACTTGCACCCAAAAGAAGTCTAAACTATCCCTCGTCCCGACTTCACAGAGCCCAAATCCGCATTTGAGAATGGCCTGCAGATGGCACTTTTCGTTTTGAGCCCAAGACTTACTTAAAAAATGCCGAATTCGTGCCATTACCTTTATTTTGCCTGATTGCATTACTCAAACAGAAAGAGCTATGAATAATAATAATAATAATAAAGATACCATTCAAGTAAAATATTTGACACTCACAAGATTAAAAGCTGAATACAGTAATCTTCTCATAATCATCGCAGGATGTGTAGCACTTAATCAACAATTACACTGGGAGAATGCCCGAGAACTGGTGTTTAAGTACCAGGGAAATCAACGCAAGGGGAGAAGAGAACGTATCCCGTCTAAATCCTGCCTGTGTTATTTTAAGAGCTGTACATTTTTCCTATCAGGGCTATGGATAGAAAAGAATAAAAACAATCCGAGAATATACAGCCTGAACCAAAACACTCTAGCAAAGGGGCTATTTTTAAAACGCACTTAAAGTATTCACACGATGGTGGCATAGTCCATTAATCAGGGTGTTTGCTTGTTTCTTCTTGAACAGCTTTCTTGAGGTATAATTTACGCTTTTCTTTACGTAAAGAGTATCTTTGACCAGTCTCGCCCCCTGGTGGGAGGGAGAAGTGAAGTGGCCCAAGCAGGAAGCCAGAACCTTCTCCCGCTGGCGGGGCCGCAGGCGGGGTGAGATCAATGCAGCGGAGGAGACAAATTCTCTCCTCTTAGGACTCCGGGGGGCTCGTATCCCCGAAGAGCCTGCCAAGGGACTGTCAGGTGGTGTGTGTGCATTTTCATATTGAGAACATTAAGGAAAAAAAAAAAAAAAAAAGCAAAGCTCAGATACCAGATCAAAATATCTCGTGACCAAGAGGAAGCGTCTGGCCAACCTTGGGAAATGACCGGCCATTGCCAATGCCTGCAGTCTCTCTTGACTGTTTAAGTCAGATTTCTACAACACGGGTTTTATTTTTAATGTTCTTTTTAAAGCGCTGATTCTTCATTCAGGACGCATACAATGCAAGTAGCACAAATACCCGCCCTGTCTTATAAATAGCCTCTTTGAAGGAGGGCTCGGAGGATAGCAACATTTTAACCTAGATATACTTTGGACACCCCGTGCGTGTTCTTTCATAACCTCTCTGCACCAGCCTTGCTGTGTGAGGACACGGCTGCAAGCAGAGACGATGAGGCCACGTTAGGACTTCGTGAACACATGATCACGCTGCCCTTGTCTTTTGTGAGAGGGTTTGTTTTCCTTCTTCTACAGGTAAATACGGTAAATCTGACATCACGAAATACAATGGAAGTAGCGAATGATCCATGTCAACCACAACAATAGTGCTTCGAAAAATTACCTCAACAGCCCTATTTTTGCCATTTTGCATGACCCACAGAGGTGAGGGAGGGCCACCTGGCAACAGCGAGGGAAGGATCTAAACATAGCCGAGCCCGCGTCGCATCCGCCAGCGGAGCCACGTGAGCACTCTCTCCGGGATGCATCAGTTCACATAAGGGCTCCCCTAAGCTCCATCTCGCAGGAGAATGAAAACAATAAAAAGCTATATTCAGCCCTGGCTACACGAGAAAATCTCTGCGCTGATGCTAGCAGAGCGGCTCAGAAGAGTTACAACTACCCACCCCACAAAACCCAACTCCTAGTCAATGGTGGAGACATACGGTTAATTTCAACACTAGGTATCTTAAGATGCTTTGTATTCAGAAGTGGGGCAAAATCACCTTGCAAAACCAAGCGAAATGAAACCAAGTCTCTGCAAAAGACAAAATGTTTTCTTAGACGTAAACATATTACATTGCTAGCGTCCTTGCCCCGACCTTAACCTTGACGTTACAATATAAAGGCAACCCAAGGCGAGTTCCCCAAATAATCCAGGAATCCTCAAATATTTTCCCTTTCCTAACCCATACCTATAAATGTCATCTATAGGTCCTTCTATTGTATCTTTGGTAAGCAAAAAGACGCAGGAATCTGCCTAGGGCCAGATATGTTCAAGAGGTCACCTACCAACTGTCATGGAAACCTTCCAAAGTGTGAAGGGTATGAAAAGGCAAAGCTATTAGACTTTTTCCAGGCCTGCTGTCTGATTTCCCATAGGCTCTGGGCATGCGCTAATATGTAAGCTGACATATACATACAAAAAGAAATTTGCCCTTCAGGATAAGACCTGTAGAAGAATTTTACTTCAAAGGAGACTGTAAAGAAAAACCACTTACCTCGTCTTCTTAGAGCTACAAGAATGAAGATTCCCCAGACTTCGCTTTCTTCTTTAAGATTAGAGAGAAGGGAAACTCAGGAGAAGTCAAAGAGGAGGGTCTGTGAAACCTGTTATCCTTTGTACACACACAAAAATGTAGCAGAATAGTTTCCAGGGAGGGCTTTCAGCACGGAAGGTCAAATGTTAACCCCAGAGAGGCCCTTCTGAATTAACTACCTCCGACTTCTTTGCTTCATTTAGCACCCTCTGTGTTCATTTCCTTCAACTCATATTAACCGAGCACCTACTACGTGCCAGGGATTGTTCTAAATGCCAGGCATACAGCAATGAATGGAAAAAGAAACGCGTCTGCCTTTAGCAGCTGATGTTCCCGGGCTGTGAGAAGATAGGAAATAACACAGACCTACATCGTCGGGCGGTTGGAGAGCTGTGGATAGATGGTAGGCGCTGCTACGACGATTTTTACGCAAAAGCAAACTGAAGCGTCAAGTCGCAGAGCAGTAGCAGAGATGGAGAACCTAAGTTTCGGGCTTTCTAAGTTGTCACGCAGGAAAGGAATACTAAAACACTAATAAAGGCAAAGGGGGAAAAATCAGGCATAACGAACGCATCCTACTTTTGGAAGCATATGCAAAAGATCCCCAGGTGGGCACAGAGCGGTGTGCTGTCTGCTTTCCGTCATTATGAAGGTCGCACTGATCTGCTGACCGAGAGCCGGCCACCCTTGTTTCACTCTGAAACTTGAACTATCAAGAAAAGTGTTTCTGGGCACAGATACCCAGAGGCAAGAAATGTTTTGTTCGTTTGAAAGCAAAAAACAACGTTTGCTGCAGGTGTCCCGTTTCAAAATTTCTTGGCCTTTCGGAGCTTCGAAAAGGCACTGGACGGAACGAAAGGTGGAAAGAAACAGGAGCTTGGTTCCTCGCACCTTCTCTCTTTAACTGGGTGTTCCTTGCTGTACGCACTTCCCCCCAGTTTGGAACCCCTAAGTCTCGGGTTTATAAACCACTTGCAAAATAAAGTGAAGGAGAAGGCTGCTCCATCCGGCAGGGCCCTCATTTCAAAAAGCACTTCAGTGTGAAAGAAGACATTTCCACATAAAAGAGACGTAACACAATGCTTCAAAATTCCCATTTCTCTTCACAGCTCCTAAAGAGTGGAGGTGTCCCCTGGGTGTGCTGTGTCAGATAAACGAGCGCCCGGGGCGCCTGGGCGGCTCAGGCAGTGGACCACCCGACTTCGGCTCAGGTCAAGATCTCGTAGTTTCTGAGTTCGAGCCCCACGGTCGGGTCCCGCTGTGCTGACGGCTCAGAGCCCGGACCCTGCTTCGGATTCTGTGTCTCCTCCTCTCTCTGCCCCTCCCCTGCTCACACTCTCTCTCTCTGTCTCTCTCTCTCAAATAAAAAAATAAAACATTAAAAAATAATAATAATAAACTCCTGAGCACACGAGCAGGGAAAGGCTGCCCCGCAGGACACGCTGCAAGCAGGAAGGCCCCCGAACCCCACCTACCCGACCCCACACACCCCACCTGCCAGAAGCCCACCTGACGCTCCGAGTGCAAAGCGAGGCTTGGGGAAAACCGCCCGCTTTCACCTGTTGAGGAACAGACTGAAGCACGAAACCTATTCTACCCACAGGGATAAAATTAAAACTTCCTTAACTGTAGAAATCATTTTGATTTGAAGTCGTCGAATGAAAAGGCAAAAACTTCAATTAAGTAAATCTCAAGAGCAAATGATCCAGGAAACGGGTGAATTTTTTAAAAAGCCATTCTAATGGTTTAACAGCTCATTCAAGTGGTCTACTTTAAAATGCCAGGAATTCAGCCTCTTGATTTAAGAGCTCTGGAATTCAAGTGCTTCGAATTGAGAAAATAATACACAAGTAAACGGTCATAATTTCTTCTCTGTGCAGCCTGGCATCGGGTCCGCCCGCAGGACCGCTCTGGGCACAGCCACCTTCCCGGAGGGCCTCGGCTCGCTCTCGTGGGAAAGCGGACGCCAGTGCACACACCCCCGTCCTCGAACACCGAACATCGTCCCGCGGTTGAAATGACAAAGCTCTCACCTTCTAATTACAAACAAGGGGTGAAATAGTTTGGGGGCTCGTTCAAAGGAGCCTCCCGAGAGTCTGGACTCCATGGATAGGCTGTACTCGCCAAAGCCTGCCCGAGGTGGAGAGGAAGGTGTCTAAATATTCCTGCGAACCCACGTGGGATATTTATAGGACACCTCCGGCCGCCAAGGCCCCGCCGCTGTCCTCCCCAGCTCTTCGCCACCCTCCTCCGCCAAGCCCTTGCCCCTTCTGACAGCGTGTTCCCTGACTTACAATCCCGGCCACTGTGCTCCTCAGCTGAGCGGCTCCTGGAACAGTGGCTGCTGGGTACGGAGACCTGACTTACAAGCATCACAGCCTTCGAAGCGCTGGCAGGACAACTCGACAGCGCAGACCTGGCCGTACTGCCAACTACCCTCCGCCATGGGTCCCTCCAAACAGGTGTTGTGTTCCAGCGATGGAACGGTAATCTGCCGATGTTTCCCGCAGACGCGGCCGTCCGCAGGTGGGATAACTGGTACACCATTCGTTCGTACGCATTCAGCAGGGACCCGCTACCCACCGGGGACTGTGGTGGTGCAGGGAAACCTCAGTCCCGGCTCGGCGGATGTGTGGGAGGGACAGACACAAATCCAAGGATGGCGCGATGCCCCATGAGACGCTGTGGCACACGGGGCTGCCACGGGAACCTGGATGACATCCTCTGGCCTCGGAGAAGGGACAGACCAACTCGGAAGTCTGCAAACTACAGCCCACGGGCCAAATCTGTCTGTTGTTGTCTTTTTAATGTTTGTTTATTTTTGAGAGAGAGAGAGAGAGAGAGAAAGAGAGAGAGAGAGAGAGAGAGAGAGACAGACAGACAGACAGCGCATGAGTGGGGGAGGGGCAGACAGTGGGAGACACAGAATCCGAAGCAGGCTCCAGGCTCTGAGCTGTCAGCACAGAGCCCGACTCGGGGCTCGAGCTCACGGACTGTGAGATCACAACCTGAGCCAAAGTTGGACGCTTAACCGACTGAAACACCCAGGAGCCCCCAAGTCTGTCTGTTTTTACATGGTTGGCCTATAAGCCAGCAATGGTTTGTACATTTTAACATTATTGAATAAAAAAAGTTTAATGCTTCGTGACACACGCAATACTACGTGCGATTCAAGGTTCAGTGTCCCTAAATGAAAAAGCTCTAACTCCAGTTTTCCAAGTGACGGTGACGGAAGAGTCCCGAGAGAATCCACAGAAACACGTGTCAGTCACCTGAGAAGCAGCCCCTGGCGCCTCCCAGACCAAGCCCCACATTTCACACCTGAGGAACTGGAGCCTGAGAAACCACGTTACTCTGCCGGGGCCACGGGGAAGCAGCTCGGTCCAGAAGAAAATCCCTCCGCTGTCCCCCGACTAACACAGGGCCCATCCCACCGACTAGAAAAACACAAACAATCTTTACTGAGACCCACCTGAAGAAAAAAAAGATTAAGATTTGAAAGTGCCAGATTTGTGCCCCTCCTAGCCAAGCCCCTTCGGCCGGTGACCCGCCCCTGCCTCCCTGTGTCCTCATGATCCGCTCACTGTTCCCTCCTTCTCCGGCCTGTGGTCCGTCCTCCTCCCGCTCCACCGTGCTCGGCCCAGAGGCCTCCCGCAGCCTTGCCGTGCTCCCTGCCCTCACTCACGAAACCACCTCTGGGCCTGCGACCCTTCCCCGAGTCTGATCCCAAGACCTGTGAGAACATGAGACCTGAAAAACGAAATCTGTGCCGAAACAACCTTGAACATTTGAAATAAATGCTCACTTAAATGTTCCTAATAACATTGACCAGTCCCGAGCAACTCCACCCAACTCTTAGAGGTTATATTTGGTGTAGGAGGTGGGTGTACTTCGGCTGGCCGACCAGCCTCTACCGTGGGGCCTCCCGCCGCAGCCCTGAGGGTTCGGAGCTAACGCGGCCTAACTGCAGATGTTCCACTGTCCTTCTGTATCAAGATCCCACTCCACTGCCAAGTCTTTTATGAAATCTTTCTCCATTTTTGAGTTATTTGTGCCCTAATAGAACATGCTGTGTCGGATCGATAAAATCATTTCTATACGCAAATAATATAATGTGCTTGCAGAACACCACTGACGTGCTTGGAAAAATGCAAAGTAGTCCTAAGCCACGTCTCTAGCTTGAAGCATTTAAGAAACAGTGGGACAAAAGTCCTAACAAATCCAAAGTCCAACGATTCAAAGATGCAAAGTAGCTTTGCAATAGGGGCGCCTGGGTGGCTCAGCCGGTTAAGCGTCTGACTTGGGCTCAGGTCATGATCTCATAGTTCGTGGGTTTGAGCCCTTCATCGGGCTCTGTGCTGACAGCTCAGAGTCTAGACCTTGCTTTGGATTCTGTGCCTCCCTCTCTCTCTCTGCCCCTCCCCTGCTCGCACTCTCTCTCTCTCTCAAAAATAAACAAACATTTAAAAAATTTAAAAACAAAGTTGCTTTGCAATAGATGAAGCAAAAATTTAGACAGTAAGGCTTGGTCACAACTGTCAGGGAAAGTTCTTTGGAAGAACTGCATCTTGAGACACAACCATTTACCTCGGGTCTACTGGGTTCCATTTAGCACTAAAACACCTTGTCATTTAGATGACCCTTTAATCCTGATTGCAACCTACAAGGTCGTGATTCTTATACAAGTCTAACAGATGAGAAAACAGGTTAAGTGACTTGACAGAGATTACTTGGCTAATAACTTCGTGAACCACAAGCCAAAGCCAGGCTACAATTGTAAGCCTAGGATTACAATTATTACGTGAGCTTCTCGAAGTGAGCCACAGGCCCACACCTAAGGTGTGCGATGTTCAGGAAGTCAAGGTGAACACCATACTTTAGCTGAGTCTCAATTCTGCAGGAAAATGTATGCATCATTAAAAGGAAAAACACTGAGGGGCGCCTGGGTGTCTCAGCTGGTTAAGTGTCCGACTTTGGCTCAGGTCATGATCTCACGGTTTGTGAGTTCCAGCCCCATGTCGGGCTCTGGGCTGACAGCTAGGAGCCTGGAGCCTGCTTCGGATTCTGTGTCTCCCTCTCTCTCTACCCCTCCCCTGCTTGCACTCTGTCTCTCTCTCTCTCAAAACTAAAACATTAAAAAAAATTTTTTTCAAAAAGGAAAAACACTGTTATATTAACAGACACAATAGGAAATAGAATATAAAGCTTACAGAGGTTTTCCACTAAGGGTATAGAAAACACAGCACTGAAGGTGTGGCCGAGAAGTGTGGATAAGTTCAGGACTGTGGGAATCACCCGATTTACCTGGAGAGGGCAGTCACTTTCCAGAGTCGGGAGACAAGGTCAGCATGAGCTTGGAAGGGGGCCGTCAAGGGCACTGAGTGTCTGGTGTTCTGTCTCCGTGTTGATCTTGGCGGACTGTGCCAGGCAGGAGCGTGCTGCCTCGCGTCGCTTCGCCCGTGGCTACCACAGTTCAGCTATAAATGGGTCCCCTGCTGCCCCAGGTTGTCAGCGCTCATCAATGCATAACGTGAGATTGTCTGGGCCTGGGGGGACCGAACACGGAGTGAGCGTGCGTTTGGAGGTGTCTTCTTGCCTTATTCACGGAAGGGTTCATGGGCATTGTGGATACGGGCCACCAGCAGGAACCTGGCATTCGCTTTAGGGCATGAAGGTTCTGGAAGAGTGAATCCAAGGAGCTCCCCAAGGACTGCTGCTCAGGGCTGGTGCGTCTCTACACGGCTTCGAGGCAGAGATTCGGTTCAGATTTTCATCACGCGATCCGGCCTGGTCCCTCCCGTTTGCCCTGAAACGCTGTGCGTGAAGCCCTTTCCCAGGACACTGACCGGGCTACAGAACTCTCAGCGGAGAGCGCAGAAGAGACCAGGTCTTGTTTCCTTCCCGGAGCCATTTCCTAAGGGAAAAGTTTGCCTAGTGGGAGCTAATTCCTTTCGGGCTGGAGCACCAAGAAACAGATGTCAGGTTAACTCAAGAGAACCACACCCCAACACTGTTTGGAAAAGAAAGGCATGTACGGACACATCTGTCTGGATTCTTTCAGCAAATCTTTTGCCTCCTTCCTCTTTGTCTCTCTGCGCCCCTCTCGCTGGCCGTCACTGTGTTTCTCGAGACCCCAGTTTCCTTCTTAAAATCCCCCGGGACTTCCTGATTCTGCTGCCCTCCTTGAGAACACCACCCCGAGGAAATCGCTCATCCTCTCCAGGTCCCCGTGTCCTCATCTGTACATGGGGCAGGCCCCGGCGTCTGTGTGCGTCACAGTCCACGACAATGAACCACACGCAGCGCCGGGCACCAGCGCTAGCCTGTATCAGGACTCGGTGGCGGTTCATTTTCCCCTCCGGTCAAGAGCTCAGCCCCCGGGGCCAGCCTGCTTGGGGGGAAACCTCAGCTCTGTCGCTTACCAACTGCGTGCCCAGTATTGGACAGTTACTTCCAGTAAAGAAACGTGCACTCCTGTTTCCACATCCGTAAAGCAGGGGGTCGTAACAGCACCTGCCTTCCCAGGTGTTTGCGGGGATGAAGGAGTTAAAGCGCGCAGGGTGCCAGGAACAAGGGCCTGCACGTCGTGAGCGGTTCGGTACGTTTCTGCTGTCACCATCACCCCCTATTTTATCTTCCACGGGGCTGCGTCAATTGCTCAAACCTGAAGGTCTCCCCTCCAGCACCAGGACGCTTGTTCTCGAACTGGGCACTCGGGGTGGAAGGCCCGAGTGAAGTCGGGGGGGGGGGTATAGCAGTGAGAAGAGAGAAGTGGGGGTGTCGTGGTGAGGGGCACCTGCACCGAGTGCGGCTATCCAGGCCCCGCCAGCTGCTGCCCCTCAGCAGGGCAGCCCCAACGCCGCCGTGCTCCCGGTTATCAAGAGAAGCCAGAAATCTACATATTTATGTGACATTTCCTGATTTTTAAGCGTTGCCAATGAATTCAAATTTTCAAAATTACTCTGTCTGCTGAACAAAACCCATCTGTGTGCCACATCTGCCCGCCGGGCCATCGGACTGTGCTCTGTGCTTTGTGGGGCGGGGTCACCTACAAACCGTGCTTCTGAACACTCCCTGCCTCCGTGAGGCCTTCCCTGGTGGCCCCAGAAGAGCTGCGTGCCCTTCTCTTCCCCTCAGGCCCAGCGCCCTCAAGGCCACCTTCTCTGACCACCCCCTCCCTGCTCGGCCCAACATGGACCTTCTGTTGATTCGCTCCCCCCCACAACAATGCATTAGAGGCACTTAGCGGGGATCCGTAGGAGAGATAAGTGCTTTAATGACACTCGTGTATTGATTTCGAGCTTTTTTTATTCCCCCACTTGGATTTCCCGAACGTGGAGCATCTGGGGCAGTGCAAATGTCTTAGAGGCTAAGTTCCCAGAGGCCAGGGGCTGCTCCACGAAGTTCTCCCTGGCGCACTGGGAGTGTGGGACTCGACAGCAGCGAATCCTGCTGATGAAGGCAGGGTCCGTTGTTAAATGTCTTCTGGGGGAAATTCACAGCCATGCCAACGCTGGGATCTGCACCAGCCGCGAGCCCGCGCTGCCGTTTTCTGGACTCCTTCCTACGAACGCGACGTTTCAACTGTGTAGACTCAAAGTGTAGACACCGAGTTCCCAACTGTGTAGACTCAAGTCGAACCCAAGGGAACCAGGCTTTGCATATTTAAATCACACACAGGCTGCTGTAGAGGATTCACTGTCGGTCTGGATTCATTCATTCAGTCAGTCGGTCATTCAGTCACTCATTCATTTACCAAGCACCGGTTCACTCGATGTCAGGCAGAGTACCAGGTTTGGGGAGTGAGAAGAATTAAGTGCAGAAGTCCTATGACGGAAGTCTATTCCAACAAAGAATGCCAGGAGCTAGGCAGAACCTTAACAAACGATCCCACCCAACAACGCCCCATCCGGGTGAAGATCCGAAGCCCAGAGAGCTGAACGCAAACTGCGCGTGAGGGTAAGGCTGTTCGGGAGTGGCGCAAAGATCAAACCAGAAGGCCTTGCTCCTGGTCCGGTTTTGTTTTCAAAGCACCCCGTAAAACATTCTAAACCGGATTCTAACTCAACCACTAATGAGGCCCGGCATCCAGGTCAGATGTCGGCAGACTGTGAGCTGCTCCCCACCCCCACCCGGGGCGACACCACTGGGCACGACGCTCATCAGTGACAATCCACTAGCGCGTTCTGCAGGCTGAGCCCTCCTGCCACCCTTCCAGAATGCTTCTCAAGTGGTTCTCGTGCTTTTTGTTGGAGGGTTGTTCCAGCATCCCAATGCACTTAAGGGACAAGACCCCTGTTCACGAGCGACAGAGATTCACAGAGTCTGGAGGGCAGGATGGAGGGGGATCTGAACATTCACCCAAGGGGGATACCTGAGGTGCCCTTAACAAAAGGACCACATCTGGCTGCCTGCTGGCCGGCTAGGCAGAATTAGTGTGCTGGCACAGCCCCGCCCTTCCCGCCACCCGCCCCCACTCCACCCTGCCTCTTAAGGATGCCTGCTGCCATTATCAAAGGGGAGATGGAGCGGTCGCTCATGGACCAGCTGGCATGGAAAATGCCTTCCCCACAACGTGTTTCCATTTCCCTCGAATGAAGATCATTCCATCAGTAAGACCGTGTCTCCGGTGATCGAAGTGGGGTCTCGGGCCCCCGACCCAGGGTCAGGGGAGAAGTCGGATACAAGCACGTGCAGGATGCATACTCAGCGTGAGGGGAGCAGGGGCAGCGGTCAGGGCTACCTCCTTGGGCCTCGGGGGTCTTGCCACGTTCCACGAGGCCAAGACAAACAGGCTGTGTATGGCTCTATTTTGGTCACACAGCTGCAAACACAGGACTTATGAGGATGTTTGGGGCTCGATTCCCAGACAATGTGTGCACCAAGCTGCTGCTCTACTGAGTGTCTAGGTCTACGCGACCCTCCTCGTTCCTGCTGAGCCTGGTACGTCCTCAAGTTCTGATCCCTCAGGACTCTGCCCAAGTTACAAGTTTTCTTCTTTCCCTAACTCGGGAGAGACGAAGATGTGCGTTACTGGGTTTGGCATCCGACGGCCTCAACGCTCTGTCATTCCACCGCAGGCCTGCCTCTTCTTGGTGTTCAGCTTTATTGATTTCTATTTCGGACTCGCTCGGCACCGGCTCATTCATTATTCAGGGGAAATCTGGCTAAGAGACCACAGCCTGATATCCTGCCAACAGGTGCCTGAGCAGGCGGGCACCTCTGAGAGCCTTCTTTTCGAAGAATCGCACCGCATTCAATGAGTGGTGTAGTTTGGACTCCGCGAGTTCTTAAGACCTGGTCGTTCTGCAAAACATTATTTTCTGGGTGAGTGGCCAGTGAGCTCAGCAGGAAAAAACATGGAGTTAATGATTCTGAGGCCAAAGGTCTGACGAGTGTGTAAACCAGTTATCTCTGAGAAGAGAAAAATCTCTTGTCAGGTGGCAAATGAACCCATCCGTAGCCATCTACCTTGGAGGTATGCCGGCGGTGGGGGGGGGGGGGGTGTCACCAGGATCCAGGGAGGGAGGAGGTGGCCCCCATTAATCACTGTCATCAATCTCTCTGCTGACTCACAGGGGCACCTCAGAATACGTCTCCGTTCTACCACTAGCGGCCGAGTCCCACCATCTTCCAACGCGGCCCATGTGTGTTTGAGGGTGAAGATGGCATTTTCAAGGTGTTATAATAAGATGTGGGGGACAAACCCATTTTGTTGTTTTCTTTTTTGTTTTCTTCTTCACAGAGCACAGAAGTAAAGGAAATTGTTTATTGAAACCATAAGAAGAGAGGTTCAAATTAAAGAGTAGGAAGAAGTTCCTTCCAGAAATTTCGGGCTAAAACACACTATTGGAGAAAGTAGTAAAATTATCCTCTCAAGAGATCTCTTAAGAAGAGAACTAATTACCACCTGTAAGTACCAATTTGGGCATAATCCGATCCTGGGGGAGGAGGCCAGATGAGAAAATCTCTCAAAATTCCCTCTGGGCCTCCCCACCAGGTTGCGTTTTCACCAGGAAAAGTTGGGAATGCTTTAGCTGATTGCTGGACGAGGAGCTGGCGGGAGAGCACGCCCGATCACAGGTCAGCAGCCACTTGTGACCTCAGCGTTGTGCCAAGCGCACGGTCCCGGTGCTGCTGAGCGCTCTCTCAGGGGCGAAGGCACTTCCTCAGAACACAAGGGTGAGAATGGTGGGCGTACTTTTACCAAACCTTGGGCGGGATGTGCCGGGTACCACAGGCGAGGCTTCATACTTGTTGTCTAATCCGTAAAAGTAAACGAGACATCGGCATCGAATAGGAAATAACCATCTGTCTCTTGACTGAAAACTGGAGGGTCTTTGAAAACACACACACACACACACACACACACACACACACACACACCCGAGCCATAGCAAATGGGGCCTCGAGCACATCACTAAAATGCTGCGGACCACTGCCCAGGGAGGCCGTGAGATCCTGGTACAGCGGGGTTTCCGTGGCCTTTCTGCTGCAGGAGGAAGACACTGGCCTCAAGCAGTGGCTGAGTCAGGGAACCTCCTGGCCCCTACAACTCTGAGATCAACCAGAACAGTTCTGAGTTCATATTTTATCTTATTTCGGCTCCACAAAAGGTTTCCGTTAAAAAGGAAAAAAAAAAAGAAGAGAAGAGAAGAGAAGAGAAAAGGAGGGAAGGGAAGGGAAGGGAAGGGAAGGGAAGGGAAGGGAAGGGAAGGGGAGGGAAAGGATGGGGAGGGAAGGGGAAGGGAGGGAAGGGGAGGGGAGGAAAGAGAAGGGGAGGAAAGAGAAGGGGAGGGGAGGAGAGATGGGAGGGAACGGAAAAAGAGAGGGAAGGGGAGGGAAAACTTATCAACCACAAATGGAGCTCCAAGTTTACGGATTCTCCTATAGTGGGCAAATCTGGAGTAAACCCCATTCTCCTCTGTAACAAGGAACCTCTGCATTTCTCCTCAGTTAAGAGTCAGTTTTAATCTTCTGGACACTGAAACCATACAAGCGATCGAAAACAATAAAATGAACCGTATAAGTGATCATGTTTCTCTCTTTGCCTTAGCTACTAGGAAGCTCAGAGTCAAATTCACGCTTGACTGCTCTACTCCTTCAACTAATACACAGAACTGGGGATAGTCCTTTTATATATTAATACTGGGTTTCCTACCTTTATTTTCCCTTTGCCTTGATTTCTGCATGTGTTTTTAAAAAAATCCTAGGTATGCTGCATTTTTGCAATCTATTACAAGTTCTTTTTGGAATGAGCTGGGATATGTTAGACAAATTAATTAAATACAGTCATTGACACGCAGGCTTTGCAGCACGACAGTTCTAAAGCAGATGGTTAACGGGCACCAAAGTAGAGACTGTGGCTCGGAGGAAACTTTTTGGCTTTGGGGTCCACTCCCCCAACAGAAACCCTTCCACCGCCTCCAGTTGCCGTAAGTCATCTGGAAGTACATCTGAACGGCCCATTAAGTATGTTTTGAAGTTATGAGAGTTTTTGGGGCACCTGGGTGACTCAACCTGGGTGTCGGATTTTGGCTCAGGTCATGATCTCACGGTTTGTGGGTTCGAGCCCCTCATCGGGCTCTGTGCTGACAGCTTAGAGCCTGGAGTCCACTTCGGATTCTGTGTATATGTGTGTGTGTGTGTGTGTGTGTGTCTCTCTCTCTCTCTGTTCCTCCCCTGCTCATGGCTCTGTGTCTCTCTTCTTCAAAAATAAATAAACATTAAAAAAAATTTAAAGAAAAAAATTTTAAGTTATGGGAGTTTTTAAGTAAAAAAACAAAAAACAAACCCCCAAAAACCCAGCTACACAAATTCAAAATCGGGAAATTGGTGTCTCTCAGCTTCCACAGCATAGACCCATACGCCGAAATAAAATTCTGGGCCTTACGGAAAAGCATCAGGTTGCTGCAGGGAACAACATACAAGTACTAGGAGATCGTGGAAGTCTACGGCCTCCTGTATCAGACGAAATGAATGTTTAGAATATCCGAACGTTGTCTGTTTGTTAAGGAACAAGTACTAGTTTGTAAAAGTTCCGGGTACCCCAAACAGCCTGTACACTGTTATCCCCACATAACCCTACACTTTTAACCAAACTACCCAGACACTACCTGTTCCCAATGTGATCAGAAAGATTGCTCTCTGCCAACCGAAATGCTTTTCTGTATCTGTGCGAGGATCTGTTCTCCTGGGTGCAGAGCCAGAACCACTCCCGGTGCGGCCAGGAGTCCGGGCGTGGGGGCGGGGTCTGATAGCTTGGACCAGAGCTTGGGGCAGCAGGGAGAATCCCCTGTGCTTGTGATGATCGCCGCGCGCTATTAAAATTCAGAGGGGTTCCCTCTCCTTCTTAGCTCTAACCCGGGCCATGTGCATCAGGAGGGCAGGGACCAGCCAGGGGTCTCCCGGCCGGCACCGCCTGGGTGCGCCGGGCTTTGCCCATGGCCTCCTGTGTACGGGCAACGGGGCCTAAAGGCTGAGTGGGTGCTTCTGTTGTTGCTGCTGGTTATTTCTTTCACAAACAATTCATAGCTCACATTTATTTGAAAGGTAAGAACTCAGGTGCACACGTTAGGCACCAGGAGGGGTGAGGTCTAAAGCTTCCTTATGGTCTAATATTTAAGTGGCCGGGACGCCTTAGACAGGCTGTCATTTTACATCTTTGCAAACAACGCTGAGCTTGGAAGATCTAAACTAACCACGAAAGACAAGCTGATGAACATAAACGAGCAGCTACAAAACTTCCTTTGTTCCTTTGTACATCTTCATAGTGTAACCAATACATATTGTAGCCAGTATGCCTCGAGTAAAGAACTACCCCTAATTCCATGGCTCAAAATAACTACAATTACCATCTCAGCACAGGCCCTTCCATCCTGTTGCTTATGTGTGTGTGTTGGGCTCAGCCTCGGTCAGACTCGGGACCGTACATATAAGCAGAGTGCTAGGCTCAAGCCCAGGGCTGGCTGGGACAGGCACGTTCTCAGAAGGAGCCCAGAAGAGCCAGACCTATCAAATAGTTGCAAAGCAGCTTCTAGTTATGGAGTGCTTACTGTATGCAGGCACGGACGTGATACCACGTAAACCTTCCCTGCCACCCAGCGCGGAGGGCGGGGGTGGGGGGGGTCCTTATTTCCCATTTTGCAGATGGAGAATCCAAGGCCGAAGACATAATGCTGCGAGTGAGTAGAAAGCTGGGGTGCCAGGCCAGGACTGGCGCCAGTATGGTGAGGAAGAAGTAGCCGGTCTGACCTTACTGACTTGGATTAGGACACATACTTTGGGCTTTCTCTTCTCACTTTCCAGATCTGCGGCAGACCAAGAAGAGGAGGGGAGTTTGCTCCAATTTGAAAGGTCGGCCGAAAAGGAGAGCTGGACTGGCCTGGGGAGGGGCTGCTGTGGCCAACCAGTTCCCCTGCGCCCCGCCGCCAGCCCTGGCTCTCTGGGCCCCGTTTACCTGTCTGTTCATCGCAGGTGTGCCCAGCTCGGCGTCTCGCAGAGCCCCCGGCTCCGCATTTCCGGAACTCTGGCCGGTCCCTGCATATGTGCGGCACGCACACACTGGAGGCCAGGGTGTGATTTGTGGGACTCGGCTCCTATCTTCGGAATAATGATCCCGAATACACAGGAAAGACTGTTTAAATTACCCTGCTCTAAGGAAAAGCAGTAAGCAAGGGCTTTTTTTTTTTTTTAACTAGATGTGAGGGGAGGGTGTGGACAAATCAGAAGTCACGCTAAGACATGTTAAGAGACCCCTGCAGGAAGGACCCCTACAACGTGATTCGGTACCATGACGCGACCCCCCCAAACCAGGCACGGTGTGTACTTTCTTGTCCTATCTCGGAGACGAAAACACTGGAAGGGCCGATAGAGGGTGTGAACGCCGGCCACACTCCTGACACCTCCCCGCCTGGGCTGGATGGACTGCGGAAGTGAAGAAAGGCTTTCGGAAGCACTCGGGGTGTAGACTCTAATTGTATTCAAGAGTGTAACTCGTCAAAATTAGAACAGGTGGGCACCCAACCCTAACTAAAAAGAGAAGACACATTGCAACACTGTCCTAGCTCTTTTGGGAAAGCAGACACGGCTGTTTCTGGGATTCCCCCTGTCCCAGAACCACGGCAGTGTCACACACAGCCTTGGGAGTGGGAGCGCTCCGAAGGCAAGACCCATGCCGGAGTATGAAGGTAAAAATGCCGCCAAGCTTTGTTTTTTATTATTATTACTATCATTACGACACATCCGTAAGAGATCTGAAAATGTGGGAGGCAGCGCCGGCCACGCAGACGCCATTTCCAAAGGGCTGATACAAGGGGCCCTAACAGATGAGTCGGAGCTCGGGCAGGCTTTCCTGAACACCTCAGTCATTTCGGCAAACGCTGCAGAGGAAGGACGCTCCCCTGGCCAGCCTTCAAGGTACGAGCACGATTCTCTGCGCTTTCAGTTGAACGAGAGAGATCCTGGTTATTCCAGATTCCCCTGGAAGTGACAAACCTCGGTGTAACCGGCCTGCTTCTTCTCATTTTATTTTTTATTTACACTCAAAACAATATTTTTTAATGTTTATTTTTGAGAGAGAGCGAGTGAGAGCAGGAGAAGGAGAGGGAGGGAGACACAGAATGTGAAGCAGGCTCCAGGCTCTGAGCCATCAGCCCAGAGCCCGACGTGGGGCTCGAACTCACAAACCACGAGATCATGGCCTTAGCTGACGTTGGACACTTAACCAGTGGAGCCACCCAGGTGCCCCTAGTCTTACTTTTATTGAGACGTAATTGACATACATTACATTATTTTCAGGTGTATCAGAGAGATTCGGTATTTTTACGCCTTACACCATGACCACCGTCATAGGTCTAGCTGACATCCCTCACAACACACAGATTATTTTTTCTTTGGGGAGGAGAACTTTTAAGATCTACTCTCCTACCAACTTTCAAATACGCAGTACGGTGGTGTTAGTGACAGTCACCATGCTGTACCTTATATCTCCAGGAGTTACTTTCTTCCTGGAGGTTTGTACCCTTTGACAACTTTATCCATTTCGCCCATTTCCTGCCCTGGCCTGCCTGTTTTTAAATCTCGGAAGTTTTCAGATACCTAGCAAAATGCTTGCTACAAAGTTTCGAGGTTTAGTAATCTCTAAATCAATTACTCCCCCAACATATTTATTCAGGAGTTACCATGATGGCATGAAAAATCCACTTTGGTCTAAAGTGGTTAAAGGTAACACTTTCAAGCCTGTAGGAGTCTCCTATGCGTTCCGGCAAAGAACTTCTCTCAAAGTGTCTGCTAGAGTTTTCATTCCCCCCTCCTACTTTCACTTACAGTCGCACAAATTCATCTTAACCTACATTTAAGAACCTAACTCTCTGGTTCTGATTTTTTTTTTTTTTTTTTTAAAGCCCACTCTCGGGTAAGATTGACATTTCAGTAATCTCCGCCAGCTGGCGTGTTCGAAATGGAATCTAAATATTGTATTAACAATATCGATAACGAGCAGGTTCGGCGGGCCTTAATAAAACACGCTTGAATTGTGAGAGAAATTCTTGTTATTTTGTGTTTCACTAGCTTTAATTTACTACATTGATTTAATAAAAATCTATGACAATCTCATCTTTAATCGTCGAAGAATTCTGAGGTTCACTACATGCGCGTAATGAAAACCTGAAATCAAGCAGGTGTAATGAAATTTTTGTTGCCCAGGCATTTTTGAAACTTTTGACTAAAGTAAGAGACCCAGCAAGGCTTACATACAGGTGTCCAGCTCAGTGAATTTTCACAAACAATTTACTCGTGGAAGCAGAACCCGGATGAACAAACCGCCATCTCAGGGGCCTCCCTTCCACCCTCTCCAGTCACTACGCCCCAAGGATAACCACAACCTTGACTTCTCCTTGCACGTCTTCCCTGGAACTCTGGTGGGGGGCGGGGTGATCACCGCGTTAGAGTCCCTAAGTGCTGGCTTGTGCATGACTTCATTTCCTTCGTGGGAGGCAGGTGGGATCCCCCCGATTTGCTGATGGAGAAACAAGCTCGAAGCTGAGTATGTGACCAAGCCAAGAAGCATAAATGCACGGTGTCACTGAATATACAGCTCTCTGTGTGTGGGCGGGGAAAGGGAGTACGAGGGACTGTCAGTCAGATCCAAAGCCAGGTCCCTCCGACTCCGAACTCAGTTCTCTGTGTTGTACAACCGCTATTTTTGGAAACCCCATTTTCCTCCAAATCTACTGACTCACATGTCCCACAAATGCCATTTCTAGTTAAATGGCCTCATATGGAGAACGACTATACCGCCCCCTGACCCCAGTCCCCAGCCCCCACGCACACTCACGCGGGACGACGGTTTCCAAAATGGAACTCATTTTTTCATTTAGCACGTTATCTTCCCCCTCACTACGCTTTGGATTGTGAACAATTTTATGAGCCTCTGCATTAACAGTGTCTTAATTTTAAAAATTAAGCTGGGAACGAGCAAGTGAGCCTGAAGAGGCTCCCTCTCTGGTCCTGAACTGGATTTTCATTACTCAACTACTCTTCAAATTACACTGATTTGTGATGTGATTATTACGGCTTTTCGTAAGTAGGCTGGGGAATGAGAGAGATGCAGAGACGTCTTGGATAGCGGTAATGGGGGGCGGGGGGGCCCTCATACCTCTCTGCCCAGCCAGTTCCCCACCTCACTTCTGCTTCTTAGTCTGCACCCGTCCTCTCGCGGGGTCAGCACAGCGCCTCGCGTGGCCTCCCAGCCTCGGCCCCAGCGGTGCCCACGACAACTCATTGTTCCCAGCACCTTCCGAGGTGGTCACGCGACACCGGTCATGTGACACCCGTCATGGGACACGGCATGGCTCCCAGCAGCAGTTTTCCGCCTAGGTTTGTGAAGATCGGCTCTCGGTTCTTTACCCTTCCTTCTGTGCCTACTTTCGGTGTAAGATTGAAATTGCACCACCTGCCCCCTCGTGGTCAAAGCCACTCTCTGCGACTTTATCAGAAGCCCCCCGCCTTTCTGCCCGGAACACTGCTTTCACCTTCCATCCTCTCTCTCCCGTTAGGAATAAGGTAAGCTACCTCAAAGGGACACGGGGCCCTCCCTTCTCCATCCGGGCTCATCGTATTTCTCCTTTGTCACATCCCGACGCGCTGTCTGTGCGCTTACGGGCCACCCCATGCCCTTGGTCGTGGGCTTCGCTATTTGGTGAGCTTGGCTAACTGAGGGTTCTTGCCGTTGCTGCGACATCCCGGCGCCTCTCGGAGCGACACCGATTGAGAAGTGCACAGCTGACCGTGTCCGGCAGACTCAGGGGGCTGCGGGGACAGCAGCCTCACACGGCGCTCGCAGCAGCCCTCTGGGAAGTCTTCTGTGACTCCTGACTTCCTCCCCTCTGAGTCCGAGCGCCTCTGCGATGGCAGAAACTGCCGAGGCTTCTTGGTGATTCTGCACCCGCCCCCCCCCCCACCCAAGCCGGACTGCAAACTCCTTGAGGCTGGAGATCTCTTTATCTCTCTGTGCAGCCGCAAGGGGTCCCGAGCACACAGTAGGAATCGAAGGAATGTTTGTGAAATGTATGCGTGGAATTCACTGAACCGACCTGGACTGAACGGTACGGCGCCCCCCAGCCCCAATTCAGATGTTGAAACTTGAACCTCGGTGGGGTTGAATTTGGAGAAGGTTAGATGAGGACAGAAGGGTGGGGTTCTAACGCCACAGGACTCTAACGGGGCCCTCATCCAGTAGGCTGGTGTCCTTGTGAGAAGCGGAGAAGACCAGGGCACATGCGCACGCGTGCACACAAAGAAGGCCATGTGAGGACACAGCGAGCGCGCAGCTATCTGCAAACCAGGAAGAGAGGCCCAGGAGAGACCAAACCTGCCGCCTCCTTGGTCTCGGACTCTTGTCTCCCGAACGGTGAGGAAATACATTTCTGTCGTTTAAGTCGCCCGGCCTGTGGCGTTTGGTCACGGCCGCCCTAGCCGACTAACACATTCACCAACTGTCCGAGCATCTTGTGTGCTGAAGACGGGGCTCTGGGGACCAAGCCCAGCTGTGAAGGGAAGCTCGTGAAGATACGGAGGTTGGTTGCTCAGGGTTAATCCCCAGGAAAGGGCAAATTGTATCCCCATCTTCCGTCTTTCCCTTATCACCAACGCAGCAGGTCGAGTTAAGGCGGGACATTTCAGCAATCCCCTCTCTGCCAGGAAAAGTGAATGTCATCATTGACCAGGACTCTGGGCCTCTGGGAAATTACTTTAACTTGACCGACACCACCTTATGCCCTGATAATCCTGCACACCCAGGGATAATGGCCATAATCGTGAAAAGAAAGCTGGAAGAGTCGCAAATCGAAGGTGTACATTCTGGCCTTAGGTCTTGCACGTAGCGGCTACATATACTTGCATATGAAACCTACCGTTTCTGTGCCCTTACTTTTCCTTCCTTCCTTCCTTCCTTCCTTCCTTCCTTCCTCCTCCCTCCCTCCCTCCCTCCCTCCCTTCCTTCCTTCTTCCCTCCCTCCCTCCCTTTTCTTTTTTTACAGATTTTATTTGTAAGTAATCTGTATACCCAATATGGGGCTTGAACTTACAACCCCGAGATCAAGAGTCTACAGACTGAGCCAGCCATGCCCCCTCCAGCGCTTTGCTTTTTAAATAAAATGATGTGTCGTTGTAAAGGACACTTCCTTTTCCCTCCTTTGAGAACTGACCCAGACTCGCATCTGGAGAACCTTTCACCTCCCAATCCATCCGTGTGCTTCCAAGTGACGTCCCTCCCCTCCCAGCATAAAACAATCGGTGCCCCTCCTCCCAGTGCCTCTGGTCACACTGATGGGTCCCAGTGGTCATGTGATCCAGGCTGGTCTAATCACGATGCTGCTCAGAACTTCTGAGGACAAGGAGGAAATGCTAGATTCAAAGCCAATGTCTGCAGCCCAAAAGGCTTGGCAGCCACCTTGTAAACTCAACGTGAGCTTCTCCGAGCTTATTTTCAGCAAAGGCTACGGTGAGTTGGGGAACAGAGAGAACAGGCCTTATTACTACCCTGATCTTACTTTCTTACTTTGTTTAGTGACCATCTCAGAAACGTTCTCTAAGCTCATCTTCTATTCTTGTATTTGACAGCCGAACTACTAAGTGGGCCTCCTAAGACCAAAGGAGAGGTTGGAATGTCACTGACACACAGAAATCACCAGTGACAAACATTTAGCTTAACCGAGGCTATTCACTTAGGGACTTGTTATTAGTTAGGATGCTTGGGTGTACACACACACACACACACACACACACGCACACACCCAATCCCCCAAGTAAAATGGGGAATTCTGAGCTCATCTAGTCTAACCATGGGAAGGACAGAGGTAGAGGGCCCCTCAGCTCTGTTTCTTGGCCTTGGTGCCATTTCTTAGACACTGGTTGACTCTATGTGGCACCCCTTGTTGAATCTAGCACTTCCTTCGGAGCCCCTGGATCCGAAGTAAGTACCTGGCCTGGATTAGGTCATATGCCCCCTATCTCAACCAACTGCTAAGGCCAGCAAGCTCCTGTAAGAAGCTGGCACTCCTCCATTTGCAGTACAGATACTAGAAAGTGGGGCAGGGGAAACAGTGGGTCCCATGAAAGCACCCCAACGTAGGCTCACAACAGCTGCGAAATTTTAAAAGTGAAAACTTTGGGGTGCCTGGGTGGCTCAGGTCGTCAGTTACGTGTCTGACTCTTGATTTTGGCTCAGGTCATGATCTCGTGGGGTTGGGGTTGGGTTCGTGAGATTGAGCCTCGAGTCGGCTTGGGATTCTCTTCCTCCCTCTCTCTCTGCCCCTCCCCTGCTTTCATGTGCGTGCATTCTCTCTCACTCTCTCTCAAAATAAATAAATAAATATTAAAAAAAAAAAAAGAGCGAAAACTTCATTTGTAACTGTTTCCATCCCTGACCATGGCAAAACTTAGAGAATGAAGTCTCTAAGAGTCTGGGAAATACAGTACACGCAGATGATAAACAGGACTGGCCTTCCTACATGTCGTCTCTTGTCATGATGTCATCACAATCTTGCCCACATTGTGGGAAGTGAATCCACAGCCAAGACACTAGGTTAGAGCAACTCTATGCGCAGACCTGTCGTTCTAACACCTGAATGCAATTCGTGTCAAACTAGCAGCATGAGCTCATCCTAAGTTTACCCCCTAAAAAAACAAAAAAAAATCACAGCCCCTAAAGGGGACAACCCATGTGTGCTAGGGTCACCATGAAGTGGGGGACAAGATCACTATGATCCTTTAAATGATTTTCTAAAGTTCTTGATCTCTGCGAGTATGTCTCTCCTTCCTTTCTCTCCCTCCCACCTCTGAAATGCATCTTTGCAAACAGTTCCTATCCTGTCACGGAGAGGGAAAGAAACAGGAGTGCAGATCATAAGCCGTTCTAACTCATCCCCAAGGAACCTTCCTTCTCTGTGTCACATTTCTGCCAGATCTTAGTCACTCCTGAGTGTCAGTGAGAGCAGCTGGTAAGAACTCCATTCTACTCCTCTTGCGGGTATCAGGTGTCTCGTGGGTATTTGCCTTAATGTAGCAAGAGCTTCGGAGAGACAGGAAACAGTCTTAAATACTCCTGAAGGTAAAACGGCAGTTCAACTGGGGAAGGATTTTTTTTTTTTATGCTATTGTTACTTGGGGGTGGGAGGTATCGAAACCCTTAGGAAATTACAAAAATGCTATCCATAAACATGATAAATTCTATTTATTAAACACGTAGTTATTGCCAAACACTGTCCCAGCCCCTGTACATACAGGGTCTTTTAATCCCATGAAATAGCGCTATTCACTGCCCCGCTGGGAAGGAAAGGCTCAAACCCATCGGGTAAGTTGCCTGAGGTCACACAGACAGTGGATGGCAGAGGCTGGCCTCTGTACCCAAGGCCGGCCGGCCCCAAGGTCTCTACTCTTCTCTCCCAGCACGCTGCCTCCCCTGGAGTGACAGCAGTGGTGACAGGAGCTCCTGCAAAGTGCCAGGATGCCACCCAGACTGTCATCAGCGAATCCCCAGAATGATACTGATCATGCGGCACTGGTATTTTTGCATTTTGCTGGAGCTCAAAGAAGTTCACATAACTTGTCCAAGGTCAGACAGCAATTAGGCAGCCAGGCAGGGAATGGATCCAGGTACACCTGATTCGAAAACTGAGGTCTTTTATCATCAGGCCGTCATTTGCAAAGGCCAACGGGAGAGCTGAGAGGGATGGAATCAGCAAAGAAAGAAGGCCAGGGCGACGGGGCGGCAGGATTTATTCTTGCAGACTCACAACGTGGGGCGGTGAAAGCCTGAGCGCCGGGCCGCATTCACTCACGTACGTGCGCGCACACGCACACGAACACACACACAAACACACACACACACACACTCCCAACCTACCACGTGCTCTGCTGTGAGACTACACCCTGGAGTTCTCAGCCACGCCTTTCGGTTGTCGAGGGAACCAAACAAAAACACAAACTTGACCTCTGCAAGTTTACAGGTAGATGCTTTTAAGTGCACTTCTGAAACTATAATGTGAACAGCTCATTGAGTACATTCTAAAAAACTCTTCATTGCAAGCCTCTTGGCAATTGCATAAAAATATTTCTAGACTTCCACCCAAGCCCAGTTAAACAGAACTTCAAGGGGAATGACTTTTCCAATTGTATTTTAAGACTGAGCCCTTTGATAAAAGCAGGCTCTGCAGTACAACGTGCTCCAAAATTCATATATCTTATAATCTGATACAATTTAATAGATAAGAAAAACATTTTAATGCTCAAAACTTAAACTATGAGGATATATTCCTATTGATGGATTATAACTGGTGTAAAAATATCTGTATCTCTCTATCTACTACTATAAAATCCAGATAGACTCAAAATATTCATTCTGTAAAGGTGTGGGTTCCTCTCATTGCATTAATCTTTGGATGATTAATTTCAGGATTTCCCTCTTTCTCTCTCCACGGCGTTTAAAAGAGCTTAAAGTCGGCAGTTTACAATAGTCCTTTGCGGGGACCAAAAGAGAAAGGAAACACCTCAATTACTTGAATGAAAGAAAACATAAGTATCCATTTCCATCTTTCTGTCTGATCGTTATAAACTGCTTTTGACCATTACAACAGGACTCTCCCCGGTCCCGGTCTGTAGCGCACTGCAGAACAGGTGAACACCTCAAGTGAAAAACTTCAAAAGCAACTTAGCTGTTCTAGACCAAAGATTCGTTAGCGTGAGTCCAGGTTTCTGAGCCTGGCTCTGTGACTTTGAACAGGATATTTGTAGGGGCTTTACTTTTCCCATCTACAAAATGGGAGCAAGAATACCTAACGTAGAAGTCTAATATAAGAATAATGCAAAGAATACATATGGCCAAACACAAAAGGTCACATATTATAGGAGTCCATTTATGAAGACATGTCCTGAACAGACAGGTCCCTAGAGGCAGACGGTAGACCAGCGCTGTGTGCTGAAGGCCCCGTGCCTCCGTAACCATCCGAGCTGACAGGCGGCTTTTCTTTCATCCCAGCCTCCCTGGCTTCTCTGTACCAGGGGGAGCTCCCGCCTCTCCCCTCTTTCTGAAACTCTTTGCCCTTCGTTTCAGTGACTTTCCTCAGTTTCTGACTGAGCTGCTTCTCTGCTCTTGTTGTCGATGCTTTCTATCCTAAATCCACATTTCCCAACACGGACCAGATTTTCTCTCTTTTTCATTCTGTACTCCCTTGAAAATCTCAACCCTGCTCATAAGTGCAGTGGCCATTTGTGGATTAACAACTTCAATATTCCTTTCCAGCCTTGACCTCGCTTCTCCTAACTCCAGCCTGTGTCCCCTCTAGCGACATCACCCTGAAACAGGAGGATTGGCCCGCGGACCCTGCTTGGCAGGCGCCTGACCCAGAGGAAGCTCTCAACGCCATGTCCGCCATCACACTGGCAACTCCTCCTGACTTCCCTCTTTCTGTCCACAGGGTACCACTTCCTCAGGGTGCAACACCGCACTTCCACGAAAATCGTGACTATAGATGGGAGAGAGACCAGCTGACGTCCAAGTCCGAAGGGAAAATCCAGGCTACGGATGTTTTCTCGGATGCCACGCCGGGCTGGAGACCCCGGGGATGGCGGGGGAACTGCAAGTGGGACTAGGTTGGATTCCCAGGAGACAGTGAGGGTCAGAATTGACCAAAGGCTTCTTCTGAAACTGCGTTTCCTTGTATTTTTTCTACTAACTCAAGAGCCTGTTCTCAGTGACCACGCAGAACATGAGTGATTAAAGAGGTGGCCAGCGTGTCTCTAAATTTGCCTGCGAACAAATACGGCGCCCTGACGTGATTACTGCGATCCCATAGATATCTTTACAGATAGCTCGGCGCAGAACAAGAAGACAAATGATGCCGAGGGAACGGGGCCCCTCCGAAAACCCAAAGTTCTCTTCAGGCCGAGAGAGCAGAGACGGCAATTAGGATGAGGTCTTGGGGAGAAACGTAGGGAGGTTTTCCTCTCCTCCCTCTCTGTTATTACTATACTTTTTCCAAACAGGCGTGCCTGGGGACCAGGGCCGGGAGATGGATGCATTAGGCGGATGCCCTCGTTTGCAAAATGGACAAAGGAGTCAGCTTGCGGAGCAGATTAGATGAAAGAAGCCAAAAAGCCCAGGGGCTGCAATCAAATGTGGCAAAGATGAGTGGGGGGTGGGGTGCTGAGATCCATCCACCGTCTTTCTGGAGAGAAGCACAGAAGTGCCAGGGTCTGGAGGCCCGAGGCTGCGCAGAGATGGGGTCCCCCAGAGCCATCCGGGTTCCACAGGGAAGGAAACAACGGGGAGCTGGGAGCAAGAATGTCCGTGATGCAAAGGAGAGATCAGGGAGTCCGCGCCTTTGAGGTATTCAGGAACCTTCCACCTTGAATATATGTGCCAGGAGGAATGATCAGAAACCTCGGGAATGAAACAGTCAGACTCAGAAGTTTATACACCTTGGCTTTGACGGAGCACCGGCGAGGGGCCAGACAGGCCCTGGACCGGACTTGTGTTTTTAGGTTCGCGTTCCCCTCTAACCTCCGCCAAGGTTCTGGGGAACACATCTGGTAAAACTGAGGCCCAAGGTCGAACATCTGGCGCCCAGGGAGGGAGGCACCCGACCCTTGGTTGAGGCGGTGCTAAATCCGTGCTCTCTCACGTGGCCGTCTACGCACCTGCCGTGTTTGTGAACGGGGTGGCCTCTCAAGGAGGCAGTCCTATTTGAAAGGAACGTGAGATAAAGGGATGGACAAATATTTTAGGTCTCTGTATATATCCGGCGGGATCTGGGGCATCCCCCGTCTCTGGCCCTGTTCTGAGAATCACTAACCCAACAAAGGAACAAGGGAAATTTTAGCAGGGAAGGCAAAGAGCACAGGGCAATCAATCACATTCGGAGATTCCAGCTCGAGTCTCCTGTTTTCCCGGGCAGAGTTTTATTCAAAGTTCTAATCACTAGCTCTGGCTGGGAATGTAGCATGTTCTAAATGCCTCCTAATAGGAATGCCTTGAAACCTCACAAGAACCCTAGGAGACCAGTGTTACTATTATTATTACCCCCCACAGAGAGGCTTTGCCAGTCACGCGAGCAGCCGAGGCAGGGGTCATTTCCAGGCTTACTGCCTCCCTAAGATCCTCGGGACCTCCCGGAGCAGTCTTGTTCAAGGTTCGGAATCTTCAGCCAGGCTGCCACCACGCTGTCCCCTCTCCTTGGACCCCTCTGCAGACCCAGCTGGCTGAAGGTAGCACTCTTTTCTCCACTGAGCTAGAGCTAGCCTCAAATCCGTTTAGACCCACGTTGAGGAAACCAGTTGCTGGAACGGAACGGAGCTGGTACACCACAGGAAACCACTGCCACCACTAAGGTCCACTCCTTAATTCACAAGTAAGAACGTGAAGACATAGGGATGCCCAGCGGCGTGCCCAAGGTCACAAAGTTTCACCAAGGGGCAGAGCCGGGACCACCACCAGGACCCCTTGCTTGTAATCCAGTGCTCTTCCCACTAGAACTTGTTTCTGATGCACTGAGCCCTTGCCCTTGAGCCTTTCACCGCGGGAAATACAGTCAAAGTGAGGTACTACGCACACCGTAGCGGTGACCACGCCCAGCAGAGCCTGCGGCAGAGGGTGAGGGCCGCGGAGAGCAGGTGCAATGATATTAACTCCCAGGCAAGGACGTACCTGAAGCCAGCCTGGAAACTGGGAAACTGGTATTCCCCAGAGCAAGTCATCCAATGGTCACAATCAGCCTCGTACATGTTTGACCGAGGGCAAGCACACCTGTGCACTCACAGGAGCGGCAGGTATCCGACAGCAAATGAGCTGGTTTCCTGTTTCCCTATCTGCTTCCGGGCCTACGGCAGTACCATCCTGCTCTGTGCCCTGAAAACACCCTGGAGGTCTTCTTTCCATTTCGTTAGCTCCTCCCGGGGGTGGTCAGAAGTGAATGGAAATAAAACTCTGTTACACGTGTTATGGAATGTATTTTAATTCTGCCACTGCATCCTAAGGAAACAGATTTAATAATACTTAGTGGCCCAAATGCTAGTGTGAGAGAGAAGGCAAGCGGAGGGAGGGCCAGGAAGGCCGGTGGGGTGGCAGCAAGTGGGCCTGGCTGGTGGAGGTGTCTACACTCGAGCGGATCTGCCAGGAGGGCTCAGGTGTGCGGTACAATGCCAGAATGGGCTGTAAGTGGCTGGGAGGGCAGGCCCTGGGCCCCACCCCGGGTAACTCCAGCCTAATTCGGCGCCGGACACACCGGGATGGATAAGAAAGACATGCTTGCAGGCGGGGTGGTGTGGGTGGGCCCTGGAAACACCTGCTCAGAGCAGGAGGCAGAGGTAAAAGGCAGGTGGTCCTGAACGGTCAGCAGGCTCAGAGCTGGAAAGGCAGACGCTGGTCTCTGAACAAAACTACCTACGGGCCCAACAAAGACTAAAAAGGGCAAAAGTGGAAGACAAGATCACCACAACTCCTAGGAACTTCTAGAAGAAGGCAGGAAGAGAAGCGCAGTGCTGGGATGAAACCTCCAGGGACCAGATGAAGGGTCAGCCCAGGGGCGAAGAATGTTCTTAACTAGGAATCACTGACTCATTAAAATAACTCATCCAAGGGTGACGTTTAAATAAAATAACCTAATTTTAAGTTTAATGGGTGAATGGAATGTCCAGTAGGTGGGGCAGGGGAGGCGCTAGGGAGTTTGGAAAAGGAAAAAAAAAAAAAGCAGAGGGCTTTACTTTTTTCATTAAAAAAAAAAAGAGACATTATTAACTAATAAAATTAAAAAAAATGTATTTCAAACACATAGAGACCATAACAGAGACACACAGACATGCGGAGGGGATAGCTGGAGACACCTGTCAGCTGGTCACTCCTGCGGGGCTCTGAATAAGCCACACTCATCTGTTTCGACCTGCCCTGGGTCCCCTTTAAACAAAGGGTTTGTCCCCTTCTGGCACACAGCTAGGTCTCCATTGTACAAGAACTCAAGTGCTCTCCGGTCCCTGAAACTGCTAACATCCTAAAACTGTCTCTAGCAGCCTAAATGGCATTTAAAATAAATACTGTGAATTGATGAAATGGCCAATTATGCTAAGTACCCATGCCTGGTGTAATCCAAACCAAATCTTCCCCCATTATCCTCAAAACGGCTAGATGATTCAGCAGGTCCTCTTGCCAGTGACTCTGCAAGAACCAAATACAGAGGCCACCCTCCAGTAGGACCTTAGCGCTTCCTTCCAGTGAATTCTCACAATTGGTTTTACGCTGGAAAAAAAAAAAAAAAGAACTGCTAGGTTTCTGCCGGACAGCTAACGAGCCAAACAACTGTTAGACAACGGACATGGGGCTCCCCACTGTAACCACGATGTCATGTTTCTGTGGATTTCAGGATGGAACTTCTACCACATCCTCTCTGGACAGCATGGCGCTCTGAGGCAGATCCTGCTGAGAACCTGGGATGCCATCACCCCAAAGTGCCCACGAATCAGTCATTGTTCACACCCGCCACACAGCGTCCCCATCACCATGCCCTCCCTCTCTTGCCTGCGGACTCTGGCTTCCCCTTCTTGCAATGCCCTCTGTTCTGTTTCCACACACCCGCCGTCTATTTTTCAAGGTCTCGTTCAAGGTGTCAACTCTCCCCAAGAACTGACAGCCCCTACTCTCCCACCCTCCTGACAAAAATAAGCCCCCTACCCCCCCACCGAATGACGTGACCCATCTGCTGCTTCTGCCGTGCCCACATTCTCTTAGCCCCAACTCCCAGAGCCACTCCACACAGCGGGTTCTCCCTGGCCTCCAGGCAGCCCGGGTCAGACGGTTCTACTTGTAAGCGGGGGTGGAACACAGTCAGCTGGGCTTTGCTGGCCGGTCCCTGGGTCTCTGTGGCACCTTCCACCCCAGTTCTAGGAACCGGGTTCTTGAGGGCATCCTGTTTGCCTTCGGTCCCGATCTCTGTGGCTGGGACTCTGATAAGACTTCTTTCCTGGGCTAATTATCTAGAAAAAGATGTCCTCCGGCTTGTTACTGGTGAAAAAGATGGAATGTGTGCCTATTTTGAAAGTGTACTTTGAAGTACGAAGGTGAGAAAGTGGGTATATATATCAGGTACATTTTCTTCTACTTGATTCTTTATATATTTTTTAAATTTTTTAAAGTTTATTTATTTTTGAGAGAAAGAGACAGAGTGAAAGTTGGGGAGGGCAGAGAGAGAGAGGGAGACACAGAATCCGAAGCAGGCTCCAGGCTCTGAGCTGTCAGCACAGAGTCCAACGCAGGGCTCGAACTCATGAACTGGGAGATGATGACCTGAGCCGAAGTGGGATGCTTAACCCACTGAGCCACCCGGGTACCCCTTTTACTTGATTCCTACCTAAACCTTCCACTGGCATGACTGGGCAGCTCCTAGCTTTATAACATTTTACATTTCATTATAAAATGTTCACTCATGGGCTCGAGCAACTTCTTGACGAACCAGGACCCCACACCAAAGGAACACGAAAATATTAATTAGGGAGAACATACAGCATAGTTTGAAAAATCTTCGCACAATAAAAGTGTCTCCAGAACTCCATATACAGACAGAGCAAATATAACACACAGCAAAGAAATGTAATAGGAAAAACTTAAATCGTTGCCTATCCTGTCAAACTCCATCCAAGAGTCTTCTGATTTTCAAATGTATTAAAAAAAAAAAAGAGGGCTGCATTGAATTGGATGCGGATTGAATAGCATCTGAAATCTGTGATAATGTAATTCTCAACGCCTTTAAGAATAATTAGAATTTTAAACCCTATCCGGAAGAGAAAAGACATCCACACCCGTGAGATAGAATCACACGGTGAAATCACTCAACTTCAGAACCTCACTGATGCTTGCTTCATGCTTTTGCCCAGCAGAAACAACCAAAAACTAAAATCCTAAGAGCAAATCTTGCTTAATGTGAAACTTAATGAGTAAAAGTCCTACGAGAGAATGTGCTCACTAAATAAAATCCCTCTTCTGAAAATAATCCAAACACGAATGATATTCATATCATTGTTATAGATCTAGAGGAAAAATAAACATGCACATAACAAAAAATTCCCAGAGGCTCAATGTAACTGGTTTCCATTTATGCTATCCGAAGGGAGAACAGGTTTTTTTTTTTAATTATGTATTAATCTTTGAGAGTGGAGGGAGTTCCCTTTCTGCCTTAAATATTAAGGAGATCTCTAATGGTCATTAAAATTAAGATCAGTCAAAACTTCCTGCCTAAATTTCGCGGGTACCAAGCAAAAAGGTAAGGAAATCCTTTGGTTCCTGATTTCGCGGGCTATTAAGAAGACAATTATGTAATTGCGTGGCTTACAAAACAACGACACAAATGTGATGGCATCTCTTTGAGCTACTCTGGAAACCTGAAGACAAACGTCCCTTTCCTCAGCCACAATTAGATTCTACTTCACACACCTGCCAGCCCTCGGCATGTACTTTCTAAGGAAAAGATGCTAACCGGCTCTAACCCAACCGAAAGGTGTGGAACTCTGTACTGCAAGCCCAGCCCAGTTCTAAAGCTCTTGGTACAACCAGCCCCAGCTGCTTTTGGCCAGCGGGGCCACTCTGACACTTACCCGGTCCGCAGAGGCTAACGGGAAGAGAAACTGGAAGGGCCTTGGGAGCCTGCCGACTCCAGCGTATCTGCACAGCAGACGTCCCCAACAGGGATAGCCCAGCAGTAGCCAGGAGGCATCTTATGGCAACTTTACTTTCCTTTTTTTTTTAATGTTTATTTATTTTTGAGAGAGAGGAGAAAGAGAGAGAGACAGAGAGAGCGAGCGAGAGAGAGAGAGATAGAGCACAAGCGGGGGAGGGGAAGAGAGAGAGGGAGACAGAATCCAAAGCAGGCTCCAGGCTCTGAGCTGTCAGCACAGAGCCTGATGCGGGGCTCGAACTCAGGAACCGCGAGATCATGACCTGAGCCGAAGCTGAACGCTTAACCGACTGAGCCCCCCCGGCGCCCCTCTTATGGCTATTTTTAACCATTTATTCTTCAACTTTATTTGGCCACTGCAAAAGAAACTTCATAGCCTAAGTAGCGATGAAAGGCAGCTGGGATTCTTGGAGCACGTGAGGAGGACTGACAGCATAGCGGCGAAGGGTGGGCTGGACAACAGGAAGGACGTCCCCCTGCCAAGGACGCTCATCGGGACAGGAGAGGGGCGGCTGAACTCCGAACCTCGGAACGAACCAGTCAACCTTCCAGGCACACGCGGATGTCAGGCGACAGCAAGGAACAAGCGGAACCACCACAATACCCAAAGTGCCGGAAACCCCCCAACATTCCTCGTTTGCCTGAGCACTGAAAACGCGTAACAGGGTGTTTTGGTGTTGTGTTGTTTTGTTTCGTTTTAACCAGCTCCATTCATGCTACCGTCATATCCTGACGGCCGCGTGATTCCAGTCTCACCAGAGCAAGCCGGACGCTTCTGGAATATGACCAGCAGTGACAACCCGAAGAACCAGAGTCGGATTCGGAATAACGATTCATAGCAACCCGAAGATGTGAGTAGGAAAGAAATAAAGAGAACTGGGCAAAGAGCCCCAACGCACAGCAGTCACACTTCTGCAGACAGGGCCGGTTCCTCAGGAGGACGGAGGACGGAGCTCTCCCGCCTGCTGCCCGGCACGAGGGCGGAGAGCGCGGGGCTGGGGAGGGCCGCTCCTAGACACCTACCTTGCAGAAGGGCTCCATTTCTCTTGAAGAAGGTACTGCCCGGCCAGATGGGTGGACCTGATGTGCTGAAACACAAGAGAAGCCAGTGTGAACGTGGGCTCATTTGCGCTCGCCCCCCTGCCCTGGGAAAAACCGCCTCCCAAAGGTATCTGTCAGGAGTCCTCAGCACGGTTCCCAATGATGCATCATTTACACCCGCTGGAAATGCATCTTTAATTTTTTTTTTAACATTTATTCATTGTTTTTTTTTTGTTCGTTTTTTTTTTTTAAGAGAGACAGAATGTGAGCTGAGACGGAGAGAAAGAGGGAGACACAGAATCTGAAGCAGGCTCTAGGCTCTGTGAGCTGTCAGCACACAGCCCGATGCGGGGCTCGAACCCAAGAACTGTGAGATCATGACCTGAGTTGAAGTCAGACGCTCACTGACTGAACCACCTACTGAACCACCGGGCGCTCCATGGAAATGCATGTTGAAAAACCGTGAGGTCTGGGACACCCGGGTGACTCATTTAGTTGAGCGTCCGACTTCGGCTCAGGTCATGATCTCACAGTCCTCGAGTTTGAGCCCCAAGTCGGGCTCGCTGCTGGCAGCCTGTCAGTGCGGAGCCCACTTCGGATCCTCTGTCCCCCTCTTCGGCCCTACCCCCCATTGCGCTCTCCCCAAAAATGAATAGATATTTTAAAAAATAAAATAAACTAAATAAAAAATAAGTTAAAAACATAAGTTGAACGGGCTTCCTATTTCACGGGGCAGAACCTGTCTACGTGAATATTCCGGTCACTGTCCTGACCCTTTTCCCTCCTGGGCACTGAAATCACTCGCAGGTAAACGAAATGGCAAATTTACACAGTTCAACTTCACGACTTGTAACTTCAGAATGGTTGCTAATTTATTCCTAATTTTAAGAATTTACGTGAGAGAGAACTTCCGACCGTGACTTCTGGGACCAAGTGGGTTTTCCGTCACTTCCTAGTGACGCCTGCCTGTGAGAAAGGCAAACTTGCCTTCCTTGGCCTTTATCCTCACCAAATCCTTAACATGATGGAGAGAGCTTTGAGGGACTCTCTCCCTCCCCCATCGCCTTGTTTTGTATCTTGTTTTCAACTTCTTGGCTTACAATGTTGCACTCCCTACCCTCTCAAACATTTTGTAGATGTGCCTACCGCCCACAGTCTGGTAAGAGGAGAGGCAAGAAAATAAGGGAAGATCAGTCTACACACAAAGACACTTTGCCACATTTATAGATGAGCCATTTTCACGGTTTTAAGACACCCAGTGACAAACTTTATAACCAAGCCAGTCTTAGTAAAAATATCCTAAGAGTGGGAAGTAGGTTATGCTAAGGCAAGGAGCGGTTTAGATTAATGTTAGACAGCACTTAGTCAAAAATGTTACTACATCCAACCCAGGAGGCAGTATCAATTACCTTCACTAAAATACTCCATGGCAAATGCTACTGGTTAATGCGCTGTCGACCACGGCACAAAAATGAAAAGTTGGTCTGGTAACAGACGCGTGAGTTCGGCAGGCACGCGCCCACATAGTAAGAAATCTGAGGGACTATGTAACGAGCACTTGACCAATCAGCCAGGGTCTCCGGCAGTGCAGGCTGGCAATCAATACTGTTAACAAGGAGAAACACCAGTGACCATTCCGTCGACCAAAATTTCATTACCAGAGACGTAATAGCACAGGAGGTCCAGGGACACGTTATGTGACTGGTGAGGGGCAGAGAGGGAGGCAGAAGAGTGCTACGGCACATAAAAGCACTGCTAAACATCGAAATAATGTCAGATGTGCTGGGAAACGCACACTTAAGAACCTTGATGTAAATGAACCTTTTTGTTTTAGTCTGTCTGGGGTTGACTAGACTCAGAGTATAAGCAAGATTAATGCATCGAAGCTATGGCTTTTCCAGCAGCCCTCTGAGCCCTTGTGGCGTCTGGGCGGCCAGGCTGACACAGAGGACGCCAGCTCTGGCTGGGGTCTCGGGGCTGCAGGATGACAGACAGCTGATTTCTCTTCCATCAGATTCCTATGCTACTCTGGAGGCTTTGAAGGCTCAAAGATGCATGGAAAATAAAGTGCATTAAAATGCTCGCGATTATCTTTTAACAACTCCAGTCGGCTCCCTGGAATTTTACCATCTTATTTTTATGAGAAAGCAGGAAACAGCGGGCTGTCGTCAATCCTGGGTCACCTGATTTCTAAAGATATTTAGAAACTGAGGACTTCATTAGAGAGGAGTTGGTGCTTTGAGAGCATTCGGTAATTGAGGATTATTGCAGGAGCCTGGATATCCAGCTTACTTCCACCCAAATCTCCTCTTTCTCCTGACCTTGATTTGGCTGAAAACGGAGTAGACGCCAGGAACGGAGTAAATGTGGGGATACGAGGTCGAGTAAATCCAGTGGTTTAAGATAAGGAAAATTCTCTGTATGATAGAAATCTACTCAGCAATTTCCACAACATCTTTTTAACGTACCTAAGTCACGGATCACTGTTCTAGTAGTTCTGCTCTACTGCCCACGTAATCGCCGCTCTAGCCGTGGAGAGAGACTGGGACTGGCCCACCCACCCGCTCTCACGTGGCTCTCACTGTCAGGGATGAATTCGCCTACGGTCTCTTTCTAGCTCAAGGGAAGCTGGTTCCTGTCACGTTAATTGCAAAGCGTTGGAGCTTACTGGCCAGAGAGTCTACATGCTTCTTTTGGATGGTCCCTCAAAATGGCAATTTCTAACGGTTAAGGAATTCAAGGATTTATTAAGTGCCTATTGAGAACTGTCCTTGGTGTTGAGAAGGACACAGGGGAAAAATTCAAGGCCATATTTTATGGCCTCTAGGAACTTCCCTAGCCCCGACCTCCTGTGACTGTGTCTAAAGAGACACCAACGCCTATAGAAAGGCCAGTGGGTATGGCCATGATGGCTACAAGTTGGGGAGGCAGCAAAGCAATGTTTATTTCCTCCATCTGGTGATGTCCCCAGTTCACTGGCTTTTAAAGCTCAAAGCTGATTTTTAAAAATTATATAAAATTACCCTAAAAGTGCTTATTAACCACAGGACTTTAGAGAAGAAGCTAGTCACTGAGGTCTTCACACAGGAGTTGCTGAACGACCCTGGAAACCACTTGTTCGTGTGGCAAATCAAGAGGAGGGGCGTGTGGGTGTGACACGGGCAGGGGGAGGATGTGGGCTCTCTACGCTCAGTCGCTTATACGTTGGTGACTTGTAAACGGTCACTGCCATGAGAAGTGGCCACTAGGGCCCCCTTGAACCTACCGGAGCGGGTGTTATTCACCTTACGGTGGTGCTCACGGGGTATGATGCTGGGAGTGCAAATGACCATTGAGAAACTACAGCAATCCACACCCTTTCAGGAGGCTCCTCCGTGCTGTGGGTGCGCAGGGCAGAAGAGGGAGCTGAGGAGATGGAGGCCCGGAGAGGAGCAGGGACTCGTCCCAGCGTCACAAGGCCGGTTAGTGATCAGCCCAAGACCCGACCAGGGCTTCCAGCACCAGCCCGCTGTACCAGCACAGACACACGCCAGTGCGCCCCACTTCATGCCTCGTCTTTCCCACTTTCCTCTTCCCGTCTGCCAGCACGAAACTCTTGTCTCTCCTTCTCCAGGGAAAAAAGCTGTGGGTGGTATTTCACTAAGACTCTCAAGGCAACTGGCTGAAATTAACAACACAGGAAACGACAGGTGTTGGCGAGGATGCGGAAAAAGGGGAACCCTCTTGCACTGCTGGTGGGAATGCAAACTGTGCAGTTGCTCTGGAGAACAGTATGGAGGTTCCTCAAAAAGTTAAAAATAGAACTACCCTACCATCCAGCAATTGCATTATGAGGTATTTACCCAAAGGATACAGAAGTGCTGATTCGAAGGGACACATGCACCTCGATGTTCATAGCACTATGATCAAAAGAGCCAACTTATGGAAAGAGCCCCAATGTCCATACATTGATGAATGGATAAAGAAAATGTGGTTATATATATATATACATATATACATACACACACATGTATATATACACACACACACACACACACACACACACACACACACACAATGGAATATTACTCAGCCATCAAAAAGAATTGAAACCTTGCCATTTGCAATGATGTGGATGGAGCTACAGTCTATTATGTTAAGGGAAATTAAGTCAGGGAAAGTCAAATACCATACGATTTCACTCATATGTGGAATTTAAGAAACAAGACAGATGAACAAAGGGGAAGTTAAAGAAATAAGATAAAAAAAAGAGAGAAAGGCAAAGCATAAGAGACTTTTAACTATAGAGAACACACTGAGGGCTGTTGGAGGTGGGTGGGAGATGGGCTACATGGGTGATGGGTACGAAGGACGGCACTTGTGATCAGCACCGGGTGTTATACCTAAGTGATGAATCACTAAATTCTACTCCTGAAACTAATTACGCTATACGTTAACTGGAATTTAAGTAAAACCTGAAACAAACAAACACACAAACGAGAAGGATCTCAAGGCGAAATCCCAGGCTAGAAAAGGCAATCGGGCTCACCATATGTGACAGACAGACACGCGGGCTCATAATTAGCAGACACCACAATGCGGGTTCCACAAATGTCTCATTTCAATAACGCCCTCACAGAATTCCAGGAGCTTCAGCACTCTACGCCAAACCCGCGTGTGACAAAGGAAGCCGACCAACAGGTTAAGAGGGCCTTGTCTGCCAGAAAGGCAGCTTGTGACCTGGCATTTGAGCACATTGATCCAGACGATCATTAAGACCAGAGCTGAGCCGGCAACCATCCCCAGGGAAGAACGATTCCATCTTGAACGGCATACCCAGCGCCTGCTGAGTCTTAGCTCTCCAGCACTTCCTGGGCCGTACGCTTGAAACTATGTTACTTTGAACTCCCCAGGGGCCACCGTGGATTAACAGGTTGTACGGCCCTAAGGTGGCTCTTGGCAAAATGACGTGAGCTGGCCCGGCTTTTCCCTCCACTCATGAGCTTCCATCACCGTGAGAACCAGACAGCTGTAACCTAGACCCCGGAGGTTCTGCCAAGCCCCGTACACTGGTCCAGACTTTCTGGGAGTCTCATGAAAAGCAAATTAAGAAAAGTACTTTTTTCTAAGAACTCAGCTACCAAATGTGAACTGTGGTATCTAAAAGAGAGAGCAGGACACTACGCTTTGAGGTGAACCTCAAGGACATTGTATTAAGTGAAACAAGCCACACACAGGGACAAATACTGTACTAGACTCTAGTGGTCAAATTCATAGAGACAGAAAGTCGAACGGACGTTTCCAGGGGTTGGGGGGAGGCAACAGTCAAGAACTGTTGAACGGGTACAGAACTGCAGTTCTTTAAGATGCACGAAGAGAGTTCTAGAGACTGGTTACACAACAATGCGAAAGTACTTAACACTGCTAGACTGTGCACTTAAAAAAAAAAGTGAAGATAGTTACTATTGGATGTTATTATATTTTACCAGAGTTCACTTTTTTCAATGCGAAATGAGAGACAGATAGAGGGAGAGAAGGCAGATGAGTGAAGGAAGAAGTGCGAGAAAGACACCAGAAGAAATAACGCAAAGTCTGAAGAGTTTTAGGCAGTGAAGGACCAACCTACACGCTGTGAAGGAGCTGGCAGCAGGTGCACAGCATGCTACAAAGCAGAAAACCCAAACTAAGGGAAAGGAGACGGTGCAGTGAGACCAGCCTGTCCGAGTCTAGTATTTACAGAGGCCAGAGCTTACCCAGTACTTTGTAGGCAACTGAACCCCCTCCTGTCATATTCTTAGCACTGGGATCAGAATGTAAAGGCCATCCCTTTAGACGTGTGACATTTACCACCAGACTGTGTTTACCCAGAAATAAAAAACTGGAATCACTTGTAATCAAGGGGAAATTCCTGCCCACCCTCCGTACTTGAAATTCTATTGTTTTAACTCTAACTGTGGATTCATTACCAGGAAATAGTAGAAAAGCAAATGTGACCTGTACCAACACTACCGCAAACTCCTTGGGTGAAAGATGCCAGCCACTTAAGTTTGGAATGCAGAAATCAGAGCAGGCTGGACAGAGACACGTAAGAAGGTATCAAGTTTCATAAACTATCGCTCGCAATTTGAGAGGCACCCCTAAAGAGAATAGGTGAAGGTTCAGAATTCTCGGGGACGCTCTTGACACTTTTCTAACCTTCCAGATCAAACAGTATGATGACATTCCAAGGCATCTCAGTGGCTGTCTGGTTCCGTCCAAGGTGTGGTGGGGACGGCACAAGATCGGGACTCAAGAGTTTGTGCAAAACAGAGCCTGCTAACTTGGCCAAGTCTCTACTCCATGCCCACAAACTGGAGGCAATGACGGCACGTAGCGTTTGGGAATGAAACGCAACAACGGACGCTCAGTACACCGCCAGAATCCGGGTGGTGATCCTGACGGCCCGCGGTTAGGTTCGGAGAACGGAAGTGACGTGCTCGGTGCCGGCACTTCCCCTACGTCTCACGCACTTTCCCGGTTTGGCTCTTCATTCCTGTAACAGATGAGGCAGCCACACCTTCACCTTCCTCTTTTCTTCCCGGATGCTTTGAGATCATCTCACGGCAAATGTTCCTCAGCCCCAAGTAGCAACGAACAGTTTCTAAAAATCAATAGGTTGCTAGCAGCAGCTTCACAGATGCCACGTCCTCTAAATAAAGAAAGCTAAAATAAAAAGAGAGAATGCGGCCCCGAATCCTGCACAGACCAAACTGGCAAGTGCGGCTGCCGCAGTGACCTTCCAGGGTCAGGCGGAAACATACCAGCACCGGCCAATTTTCGGGAAGGCATTCCTGAAACATTAAGACAAAAAGACGATCCGTGACCACAAAAGCTACAACAGAGAGCATGGCCAGATCACTGACGGCAAAATATGGCCCACGGGAAGAAAAGGAGTTGCTCCGTTACTTTAGCCAAGTGTGAAGACTAGAGACTCATCCTGCCTCCAACTGGTCATCCTACAAAGAGTTCTTGGGCGCCCATCACAGCCGAGGCCCAGGATATGCTGGGGGTTGAAACGGCCATGAGAACCGGGCAGAGGCACCTGCTCTGGAGTAAGAGCTACCGTGTCAGTGTTTCAAAATGGCCCCCCGAGCACACTATGAAGTTCAAGGCTTCCCTCCTCAGACACGTTTCAGAACTGCTGTGGACCGCCAGGGCTTCTTCACTCTGACACTACTGACATCTGAGGCAGGAGAACTCTTTGTCAGGGGGGCTCGTCCCGTACATTGTAGGATCTTCGCCAACCTCCCTGGTCTCTACCCACCAGATACCAGTAGCGACCCCTCCCCTGCTGTAACAACTACAGATGTCTCCAGATACTGCCGCTGGCGTATCACCACTGGCCTGGTGGTCGGCGACCCAACTAAGCTGGCTCCAATCTCCTCCTGGACCTCCTTCTCTCCCCGCCTCCATCAGGCAATGCCACCTCCTCTTTTCTTAAACCAAAGTCGTTCTGCATACGCTCACAAGTGCTCTGTTATTTCTACCTGTTTCTGTACCTTCTTCCTTGCAAAGTGGCACGCTGTTGCCCCCTTTTCCTCTGGAACCTATCCTCCCTCAATATATTAGCCCTGTACTCTTTGTCCCCACTCGCCTCCCCCTTCGGAGGCCTAGTAACTTCTCATCTCACCCATGATCAAACTTCAACTAGTATCCAGACCCTCGTCGGCTCCCGCAGCTCTGCCGGGCACTGACAAAGCCTCGAAGCTGGCACGCATGCCCAGCCCTGATCCCAGCACATCGCTGTCGCCAAGGACCAGCTACACTCCTCTCACATTGAGCAGAGGGCCCGTGGTGGCATGACAGTCTCCGTCCCCGCCTCCACGTGCTCAGAGAGAAGCATGCCTTTATTTTCCCGATTACATAAACTCTATGACTTTTGACATTACCTATTTATTTAGACATTATCCCTTTAAAATCCTTTCCAATTTTAAGCTCAAAATGCCCTTCTGGCTTGGTTCTCCTCATCCCACTCTCCTTTCGATACCTCTTGCGAGCTCTCTGTCCAGCCCGGACCCCATAATCATGGGCATTCCTAGAATGTTAGCCCTCTCTCGTCTCTCCTCCTATTTCTTTCCTAGAAGAGGACCCATGGAAAAATCTAGCTCTTCATCCAATTCTGCATCTCCAGCTGACCTTCTCTGCAGACTGTGGAACGTATCTCTGGCTGTGCCCCGACATGACCCTTGGCTGTCACCCCCCTCCAGTCGTGTAAACGAAGGGTCAGGCTTTCTGCCTCTGTCTCCCAGCTCATCTTCGTGGGCGCTTCCACACTGCCCTGGGATTCTCATGTCTCTGGGAGTCCTCTAGGGCCGCCATAACAGAAGACCACAGATGAGCGGCTTAAACAACAGAAATTTCTTGTCTCATGGTTCTGGAGGCTAGGAGTCCAAGGTCAATCGTGGCTCCTTCGAAGGGCTGTAAGCGGGAATCTGTTCCATGCCTCTCCCTGAGTTTCTGCGGGTTAACGGCAGTCTCTGGCATTCTTGGCTTGTATACGCATCGCCCGCCTCTCCCTTCACGTTTACGTGGCGTTCTCCCGGTGTGTGCTCATCTGTGTCCAAATTTTCCCTTTTTTCCTATTAGCTTAGGGGTCCGCCCTACTGCAGTAGGACCTCATCTTAACGAAGTACATCTGCAGTGGTCTTATTTCCAAATAAGGTCACATTCTAAGGTACTACAGTTAGGACATCGACATACGAATGGGGAGGGGGGGGAGGTGGACAACTCAACCCCTAACAGTGTCCACGGCTGTGGCTGTCTCTTTCCACGTGGTACACTCACTCCCTGCAACACCGAGACACCTGCATCTTTTCTTTCCCTAAATCCCTGTCACCTATCACAGTGCTTGAACTTGGCTGGCACCTATTAAACGTTTACACTGTAACTCAGCATTCCTCACAAGACAAGAAAAAAAATTACTCACCCTTTGGTGATCACCTGTAACACGCTCAAGTTCAAAATTCTGGAGCGTCCAACACCCTCTTCTCCCATACTCCTGTTTGCTGTCACCCATTGCTGCCAACCCGTTCTTGCTAAGGTCTCTTGTGTTTCTGCTCTACTGGGGCAAACCACGTGCAGGTGCTCCCGCTGGTGCCCTAACGACTGCCCCCCAACCCCAGGCCGCCCTCCCTGACACCTGAGCAGCCTTCTCCAAGCACGGGATCTTCATATGCTCTGCCCTTGCTTTGCTGACTGCTCCTCAGGAGACCCTCGGGAGGTGTCCCTGGTGCCACCAACCACGGGGGTGGGGGGTGGGTGTCTAGCTGAGGTCCTGCTCCAGCGTCAACAAAGCAGGTGATTTTTTCATGTGCCTTAAATACTGAATTTCCACAGAACTTCTCACTTGATGAGTTCGGTGATTACAAAAGCGTGTGAAAACCAGTAGCTTGGAGGGCAGAATCTAGGCCAATAGGTTCCCTGCCCCTTGACCTTCCCCAGCGTGTTCTCTCTGTTCCCCAATAGGCCACCTGACCAGGTCTCCAGAAGACACGCGGGACCCCATATACTTCCAAGGCCCGTTCAAGCCAATTCTGTTCCCCGCTGCCTGAAATGTCCTCTTCCTGTGTTCTCCTCTGTCTTGTTCAGGTCCGAATCTGTCCTTTATGGCTCAACTCAAATCCCAGATCCCGGGGAAAATGGTCCTGGTTGCTGCCACCCTGGGACCTCTCCCCTACTCTGAACTGGTCTAGTAGTTACTACCTGTACAGCCAACTGGGAATTGGTCATCCTCTGCCATATTTTCTGACCTGATGTCTTCTTATACCTTTCACTCACTCTCCACAGGTCTGTGTCTTGACTTCCAAAGAGCAGAAACCCCGCGCGGGCAGGGACTGAAGGTGATTCCCCTCCTAGAGTGTTGCCACATACAGAACATGGGTGTCGTTATTCCACTTGGTGATTTTTAGAAAAGAGCAGAAATGCTAGTGTAGACCACAAGAGAGAATTACTTCAAACGCTAAAGATTTTTTTAAAAATCTCTTCTGGACATACTACGTCTCTTACAAAGGAACCAGTCTGTACGGTAACGCTTCTCCCACCATCATCATCCCGGATAAAAACTTAAAAATCTTTAAAAATGGAAAACAAAATTATAAATCTCATCGTTGATGGTAAGTAATAGGTTAGGTAATTTAGATCACTCTTTTCTGTGATTTCTTGATTACTTAGGAATATATAAATAACTGGATAAGTACATGTATATTCCTGATAATACGGAATGCATGTTTGGGTATACTGAGGAAGTACTGCTTGAAACCCCAGCCACAATTTCAGATGCATACGGCTCATGATACATTTTCTGAACAGATGCAAAGGTGTTTATCATTATCTCCGTGCTACACAGTTTCTAATTTTACATATGAAAACCAAGGCATCATTCAGCATAAAGTACATTATTTGCATGATATATTTGCATTTGTAAAACACCCACATTTACTTTTACTGCTTAATGGGCCTGGTTAAAATGGGCCACTCCATATAAATGGAGCACACTGGTTCCCAACTCAATGGTGCTGATAAGAAAACAACTCCTTTTAGATGCAAATGAACCTACTAATCACAATTAAAATGGTGGAGTTGAGGAAGGCTGAGCAGCTGTTCCAAGAGCTACAAGTCTAGGGCCAGTTTGGTTCTAGCTTAATCTTTAGAGCAGGCTGGGACTCCCCGGGAGACATCTGCCAGGGCGGCCAATGGAATAAACTTAACTCTCTACAAGTGGATGGATGGGAGGCAGGCAATAGCTCCCTGTCTGGGCCACCTGTGCAGGTGTGGCCCAGCCGGCCTATCGTGGCGTTGACCCAAACCTGCTCACAGGGCCAGATTTCAACTAATCTGGTTCAAAGGACAGAAGCTGAGCAGGAGGGAGGAAGACTACATTTGCGAAACTCACAGAGCAAAGGCAAGATATACACACACACACACAGGAATAACTGAAAATTTCCCTTCAAACGGTCCAGTCACTATAGAAAACAGTACGGAGGTTCCTCAAAAAACCACACATAGAATTACCAGATGATCCAGTAGTTCCTCTTTGGGACATACACAAAATAAGAACTGAAAGCAAGGCCTCAGAAGAGATCATTGTGCACCCTTGTTTATAGTGGAAGTATTCACAATAGACGAAAAAAGGAAGTGACCCAAATGTGTATCAGCAGAGGAAGAGACAAAGACCATGGTATCTGTACATGGTGAGATTCGCCTTAGAAGAAGGGCATTGTGACACATGCTATAACACAGGTGAACCGTGAGGACGTTAACCTAAGCGAAATACACAAGTCACAATGTGACAAATACTGTAGGATTCCACTTATGTGGTACCTGGAGTAGTCAAAATCATAAAGGGCTGAAGGTACAATGATGGCTGTCAGGGTGGACTGGGGAGCTAGTTGCTGTTTAAATGGTATAGAGTTTCAGCTTGGAAAGATGGAAAAATTCTGGAGATAGGTGGTGGCAATGGTTGTACAACAAATGAAGTACTGAATTGCACTAAACCACATAGTTAAAAATGGTTAAGGGGCAGGGGACCTGGGTGGCTCAGTCAGTTAAGCGCCTGACTCTTGGTTTCAGCTCAGGTCATGATTCCAGGGTCGTGGTATCAAGTCCTGCGTTGGGTCCTGCTCTGAGTGAGGAGCCTGCTTGAGATTCTCTCTCTCCCTCTCCCTCTGCCCACTCCCCAAAATGGTTATGATGATAAATTTATAGTATATGTTTTACAACAACATTTAAATAATTAATAGATAGATAGATAGATAGATAGATAATAGATAATAAAATAAGCAGACAATGCCTAGTGACTGGTCAGACACTATTGGGCACGTGGTGCTTCTCTGCTCCTCTGTCCCAAGGTTCCGAAAAGGGGGGTGGGTTTGCCCACCCTTTATTCATTGAATAAACATGCTTTTACACCCGCTATGGGGACATGATAGTCTAGAAACTATCCTGTCCTCCAAGAGGCAGGGACACGGATGGGCAAATAGACAAAGGACTCAGGTTGTACAGAGAATGACACACAGTTCTGGACATATAGCTGGGAGACCACTGACCTTGGGTCCCTCAATCACTATGCCATGAATGAAACTAGACAATAAGAGCCTCTTGTTGGACAGGAACCATCAACAATCTACTCTCTTCCACGAGGACTAACCAGATTTGACCCTCATCTGTCTCTTCCTGGAGGTCTGGCAGCATTACCCTGGACACATGGACTTCACCACCAACTGTTGCGCCATTTCTCCAGTTGCCTTCCAGGGGATGCTGCAGACCCTTCAAAGGTGTCATCCACCGAGCTGGACGCTCAACACACAGCCTGGTCCCAAGTGCTCCATAAACACTGACGACCATCACAGCCCCAGAACAGTCACTTAGTATACGTTGGGCGCATTCCTGGGGGGTTGAAATCTGGAGGATTCCCCACGGACCTTCCTAGTCTTGGCACTGCTGCCCCCCGAATACAGACACCAGGCCCCTTCAAGGAGCACCTTGTCTGCTGATGGCAGTTAAGACAGAGCGGCAAAGCGGGCTCAGGGGCAGCTCCTAGCCTTGCCCTCTGGACATGCAGGGGTGGAGGGGCTCCGTGACTGATGACATCCAGCTCTTCTCTCCTCCCTCCCCTGCGGTGGTTCTCTGGAGGTCTTGACTGAGTACCAGGAACCTGGCTGAATGTGTGGAACCAACCGGAAACTTGAGATGGAATCAGTGTAGCTGGAGACGAGCGACAGTGGGGACACCTTCATCTATGTATTGACTCCTTTAGAAATGTCTCTTAAGGGAAAATATCATTTTGCTGGGAACGCAGGGGAGAGTGTCCTATACGTCCCCGGGCCATCTCCCGTAACCCAGTAGCAAGAAGGGTGGCTCCCGTGCTTATCTTCTGTCCCCGAATGGCAGCATCATTTTGAGGCCATGACACACAACGACACATCCATATCCCCCAACGCAGATAAGGCTGATAACGTTACCTCCCATTATTCTGTCCAACTGATAGAACTTTCAGAGAAAAACCTCGCTAATAGAGACTAAAGTCACTATGATCTAGTCATCATCATTCAGGCTTGTAGGGATCACGAGACGTGGATGCAGGGTTGAATCCGAGTGTTTGACACAGTCTGATTCCTGGGACTTCCTGCAACGCTGAACACCAGTCACAGATGGGAAAATGACCTATTTTGGGGAAAACTGTGATTTACCTTGCTGATTCATTTCCTCCCCACGAGAGCCAGTCCCATCCCACGCCCTACCACAAAGACGACAGACACAAATGCTGAGTTCGGAAAGCTAATGACACGGAGCTGGATACCTCTGTCTGAATGTCACACCGAAGGTGCCAAATTCAGGCCTCGAACAGATGCTCAAGTGGCACATAACAGCACAGAAGTTTGTTTCTTAGGAAACACTGTCCCTACAGTATATCGGATCTATTTGTGGTTGACTGTGAAGTGACAAAACGCCAATCTCCATTTCCAAAAAGTAAGCTTTTATGTCCACCGAGGCAACGATACCATGATTGGCATCGGCACCTGAAATACGTCTTTGTCCTGATGCTTCCAACTGAGCGTAAAGACCTGGCCGCCCCCTCCAAGAGGTTCCCTCCACTCCTTCCTCCCACGGGCTTCCCGGTCACCTCCCCCCCCACCTGTCCCAAAGCCACTGCTTGCTTGCGACTTTCTCCTGTTCTCACACATGGGGGTCCTCGCACGCACCCTGAGTCCTGCTCAGGAAACCACGTAAGTGGTTGGACATCCAACCCCCTGGTCCTTCCACATCCTGCGGACTGGGGCCTACGTCACCGACTCGTATAGCTTACCTAAAACCGAATGCCCCTTGATTCTTCTAGAAAACTTACAGAAACATTCATTCCTTCTCTTAAAGGAAAATGAAGCAAATAATGTTGCAAAGCTTCCTTTACCGTATATTAAATTCAGAGAAAACAGAAGTTTCAAAAAAGCAACGTTACACCTTGGCTGTAGTTATAGACACTGGAGAGCGGACGGAGACGGGAGACTGCGCTTCACAAAACTTGGTAGCACACGGGGGCTTTTCAGAGCATTCCTTCCCCGCACAAACATGACGTGTAGCTTTGTGTGAGGCTCCTTTTGTTTTGTTTTGCGTTATTTGCTCGGCACTTCCCTCTTCCTTGAATTTCCATGGCATATAGAAGCTACCACACAATTGAAGCTTTCAGCATATTCGGGAAAACCTTAGCTTCCTGAAACCTCGGGGAGAATTCGACTCCACGTACAGACGGTGCTTCCTGGGCACTACACTCACCTTCGAGTGTCCGTCCACTGACCACAGGCGGCACAGACTTCATGCCTGGGGCGCACGCCTCCTCACTGCGGCTGGCCGGCCTGAGAGCGCCAGGACACAGGCCATCCCAGACTTGGGCCATCCGCCCGACTTGCCGGCAGAGCTCAGCACTCAGTCAGGCTTGAAAAGGTCTTCCCTTTTAGGGAAGCTAGCGTGCTACTTCTATACCTTTTACCTTCCCCTCTTCAAAGGCAAGGCCCAAAGGAGTGACATGGCATCCAGTGTGAGCCTGGGTCCCAGCCCTCCCCTCTCCTGGGTGACAGCTTCTGTTCGGGGCCTACTTAACAGTGTGAACTGCTACCATTTGGAGTATCTGCAAACACACAAGCTTTCGCTGGCGACGGTGCCCCTGTAACATTCCTAGAATCCAGTCAATCCTGTTTTCAAAACCACTCCCTGGCTCCCTGTGGCCTGGTGTCACTTCCAAGTTCCTTAGCTCTAAGTGACTGGTTCAACTTGCTCTAGCTTCATCCCCTGCCACCCCTTGTCTTTTTTTTTTTTTCTTTTTCTTTTTCTTTTGCCTGTCGTTGCTCCAGATGCGCCAGAATGCGTCTCACTTCGGTCTCTGCTCACCCAGTGGTCCCCGCTTGAAACATCCCTCCATTATCATCTTTGCAAACTCTTAGGTGTTTTTGAAAATTCAGCTTCTCGTCTTCTTTTCACCTTTCCCTATGCCCAGAACAGATCCGGCCACTCCCATGCTGTTCCCTTTATGCGTCTCACACTGTCATCTGTTGGTTTATATGGCTGTAGACTGTGAAGTCTCTGGAGGGGACCGATTGTTCTATTAGTCTGAGGTTCTTGGTGGCTGGCACGGAGTAGGTATTCAATAAGCGTCTGCTGAAAAGGCCAGCCTTATAAAGTATACAGAACTGGGATTGTGGTCCTCATTTTGCAGCTGAGAAAAACTTCCCTCTGAAAGGTGAAGTCACCAGGGTCCTGCCGCTAGAAAGTGACTCACGCTCTTTCCACCAGAGTGTGATGTTTATATAACCCACCTCTCATTTCCTGTTGTCTCCTGAGCTTTGTGATCTACAGGAAATAAGCCTACTGAATGTTTCTGAGCATCTATACGTTGCCTTTCAGAACGGACACCTAGGACAGTCCTATAATTCACCATTATCGGCGCATCTAGTTGAACTTGGAGCCCAGGCAGCCAAGCGCTAAATTAACATTACTCTTCTGCGCCGAGGTGATGGGGCTCTGAACAGGCACAAGATGCCTGCATAACTTTGAAGAAGAGATTTCCACACCCCCTTTGTCTCCTATATAAATGGACTCAAGAGCTGCAGCAGGGCATAAACGGTCCCTTCCACTGTTTATAGTTGAAAGCAGCCGGTTTCAGCTTCTTGCCGGGATCACTCCACTAAAAATAGCTTTGATGCTGTCACATGCAAACTTGAGCAGAACCTGAAAGCCGTTCCCCTTTTAGTTCTGAGCCAGCTCAACTTTAAAAGAGAGGCAGCTGTTAACATACTCCACCGTGTTTACATGACGCCAAACGAGTTCAGCTCATAGTAAAACACACGCGCGTGCGCACACACACACACACACACGCACACAAAACCGCCCATTGAAAAGGGACAGAAATGGGTTTGCAGCCTCTGGTGACGATACGTCTTTCTGCTGAGCTGGAGCCCGGGAGGAACGGTGAGGTTGGCAGGCAAAATCCAACATGCCCTGGATTAAGGGAAACGCTGTAGGCACAACTAAGGTGGAGACGAGACACAGATTCTTACTGCAATGCGGGATTCCTGACTCTGCTTGGGGCAGGGGAAGGAGAGGTGGCAAAGAATATGGCAATAGAGAGAAGAGAACTTATAAACGTGGGTACGTTATTTTTTTTTTTTTATCTTGTTACAAATCTCTAAGCTGTTCTTAGAAATCAAGAAAATAAAGAAGGAAATACATCCACTGTCTTGGCCACTCCTTTGGTGTCTTATGTTGGTCACTGCGCAACTGGACCTTTCTGGACACCAGACCCAAACCGAGGCCACGGCAGAGTACAGGCTTGGAAACCAGAGGGAACATGAACGTTCATCCTGGCTCCTCCCTGTGTGGCCCACCGGACCTGCCGTGTCTCCCCCGCCTGCCACCCTAGGCATGAGCATAAAGTGAGAAAATGCACGCTGAAGGGTCTGACTGGCGCGTGCGGCCCCTACGAGGCCATCAGCAACATTCTTCAGAAACGCGTAACCAGAAGAGAGTGTGCAGACAAGGGTCTGGGGTCTAGTCTGGGATATAAGGCAACTTCGTTTTTTAAAAAAGCACCCATGATACGGTGGTTTTTTTTCTTCCTTCTTAATTCTGTGTGTCCAAAGGATGATCCACACCAGGTCTGCTTATGAAGTGAGAATTATTTTTTATGAGGTTTTGTCCTAGAAAACTTGCACCGAGTGTGGCCGAGCGGAGGTGGAGCAGGGACAAGGGCCCCGGCTGCCGCCGGACTTAACCCCGGGTGCCGGGCGCTCACTGTGGGCAATGGAGACCGCGGTCGGTGACAGGGAACTGGGGACACCAGCTCCCGGACTAGAGTCCTCACGTTGGACGTTTATGCTGGAAGTCGGCAGATAGCTCACAACCCGAAATTTAACAAAAGTCCTCAGATTCGTTTTAGGAGGCCTTAAGAAAACAATACCTCTATTACATCACTGCCCCGTTCTCTGAGTTTTCGTGCCTCGAAGAAGCCTAAATGTGGCTCGCGCACGAGAATGAATGGGGTCTCTAAATACACTGTAAATTTTAGCAGCACATCGAGGTTATATTAGCACAGGAATTTATCGCCTAAGTTGTATATATTTGAACAACAGAACAGACTTTATATACTGCTGTATCTTTAACGCTCATTTTTTTGTTAACAAGACAAAAGAATTTACTGTTACTGCCAACAGCTTGCTGGCAGCTAATACCGCGATTAGCCGTTGCCTGGCAACAGTCAAGCATGCTTCCTCCCAAATCAGGAAGAGCCACTGCTAAATCGAGACTAATTACAAAACGGGACAAATATTTAAAAGCTTTATATTTATTAAGGATTTTGGGAAAGTATCCTAATAAGAATGACTCCTATTAAACAGATTTAACCAAATACAATGCATATCTGTCTTTGTCTTACTGTCCATCCTCCGCAGATCATTTTAGGAAAACTGGATGTTTTTGCAACTTTCCTAATTTCCCTAAATATTGTACTAACGCAAAACCATATGCTTACATTTTGTAGAAGGATGTCTTTTGCCTACTTCTCTAAGAATAAGGATGAAAAGAAACACCACAGACACTGAAGTCTTTTAAAATAGATACGCTTGCAAAGAAATTAGGAGAATACCACCATTTTTACTACAATTAGAGAGTTATCTGGATGAAAAACCCAACAGCCTGAATCTCAAAGTTTCTACCTTTGTCTGCATTCTCAATTCCTTCTATTCCAAGAGCCACTCAGAATTCTCTGGGTGGAGAATGAGTCTAGAGATTTTTCAGAGTCCACAGAGCTAGGCCTCCCCACGGCTATGTTTCTGGTGGCAAAGTCTTGAGCAATCAAAGTTCTCAAGTCTAGAGACTTCATTCCCTAGAGGGGAAGCTGGAGGGGGAGAAGAGCGACACACGCAGAAAGAGTCTGGGCCCCTATTACAAGCATGTATCTTTTGGGGAGTACAGGAATATTCTCCCCAAAAGACAAGACACTAGCTACAAAGGTAGAGTAGAAACCAGGCAGAGGCTGATCGAATTGTACTGCCCTAGAGCTAACAATGGCGTTTACATTTTTAAGTGGTTGGGATTTTAAAAAATAATAAAAAAAGTAAAAAGGGGGGGCCTGGGTGGCTCGGTCGGCTAAGCATCCAACTCTTGATCTCAGCGGGGGTGATCATTTCACAGTTGTGGGACAGAGCCCCACGTAGGGCTCTGTGCTGAGCGTGGAGCCTGCCTGGGATTCTCGCTCTCTGCTCCTACCCTGTGCATGTGCACCCGCATGCTCTCTCTCTCTCTCAAAATAAAAAAACTTTTAAAAAGAAAAGAAATAAAAAGAAGATTTTATGACATGTGAAAATTACATGAAATCCAAATTCCAGTGTCCATAAATAAAACTTTATTGAAATACAACACACCCCTTCATTTATATAGGTATATATATGTGTGTGTGTGTGAGTGTATATATATATATATATATATATATACATATATATATACATATGTTGATTCTGTGCTAAACACTTAGTATTTGGTCCTTTCCAACAAAAGTTTGTAGACCTCTAAAGAGGAATAAGGAACAGTGATGTTTTAGTTCTTGAAAAAGAAAAATTGATTCTGGATTAACTTTAAACATGATCAAAACAATGCAAATAAGCCATTTCCCACTGAAAGGCCTCGGGTCTGGGCTGCTTAGTGAATCCACTACATCGAAATTTCCAGAAACCAGTCCCTATGGAATGCTAATTAAATTAGTATTACATTTAATAATCATTACTTGGACTCCTCAAAATGTTTTTCTTAGATTGTTTCTCCTCTATCCTGTTATTAGTAGGACAATCGGAGCAACTCATCAGACGGCCCGTGTAAACCTACACCATCTTCCAAACTCAAGTAATTTTGTTATTAAAAGCAAACATGAGGACTGTTTTAGGTCTGAAAGGAATATGAAATCAATTACATTTTGTGTGTAAAAGTAAGCCCACCCACCCGATACTGCTGTATGTCCATAATCTTTCCTGGGGAAGCACTGATCCAGATTTAACCTTGGACGTGCCCTTGCTGAAGTCTGAAGCCGCCAAAGGTCTCTGCTTTTGCCACCCTCCCCCAGGGGCTCTCTGCTTACCAAGCCTCAGTGTTTCCTTGAAGCTCCCTGGAAGGTTGCACTTCTGCTTATCCTTTAGAGACCCACGTTTTGCATCATATTATAGTCTACGGTTTGTGCGTGACCATGGCCCTCATCAGCTAACCATCCTTCCCAATTCCACTGTCAACGAAAGCTGAGAAAAAGCGCAATTTTTCAAGCCTTCCAGAATCACTGACAATAAATCCTAAAGAAATCCCATTAATCAAACTGAGGATGTGCCAGAGATAGTAACTCTGGGACACTGTGCACCTGACGTGAGAAAGAGAAAGGGCCTCAAGACCTTCAAGTTCTGTCAGAATTTAAGATGGTGGCAATGCCGTAAGAAGGGCAGGAGAGTCATTTATGTCAAACTTTTAAAAACTGTATTTACCCCTACGGGGTAGAAATTTGCTCTCCTAAAATGACCTTGAATCTTCTGGAATTGCCCCCAGGATGTTCTACACCATCGCCTGAAATGGAACTCAGCTGCTAGGGCCCTCGTAGGCCCAGACTTCTCTGAAAAGAATCCTAGTATCTTCAGGCTGAAGAAGGAACATACTTTTTGGTGATTGAGGATACCTAGTGAGCTCAACACCTGGGGAGCTCCTGCTTGCTTCAGGAAAATGTCTCTCCACAGCACGCTGAGGCGCACGGCCATGCGGTATAGCACCCGAGCCCACAGCAATGGCCGCAGCTGACAGGATCAGGGCAGAACCTTGAACCAGGGCCGACCACAATGAACACCAGTTTTGGGTCACCTTTCACCTCCTTGGCCTAGCTCGAAAGCAGGAGCTGAGCCAGTCAGTGTCCTCAGGAGTAGACTTACACAAAAAAAACTCAAGAAAGAGGTACAGAAGCAGAAGACACCAGGAGACCAGGAGGCAACTGGGGCCAGAGGGGACTTCTTGGGCTAGATGAAGTGTAAAGGGGTTGGAGGGAGAGCAGAGCAGGCTGGCCTGGAGAGAGGTGGGTGGAGCCACAGGCAGAGGGGACTGAGGACTGGGTGACTGAAGCCCAAGAGAGCTCAGGAGAGCCTGGGGTATTCCCTTTTCAGGCGATAAGTTCCCTTGAGGCCTGTACATTGTGGGCCTGTCATGTGTATGGGATTTCCCTGATGAGTACAAAAATCCTTTTTTCTTCTTGTAGTAGTTTAAATGCTATTTATATTTATGATTTATGAGTCTGTTTACACCGATGTTTAAATGCTGAACCAGCCTTGCATACCTGGGATAAATTCTACTTTGTCATAGGGTATTAGTCTTTTTTAACACATTGTTAGATTCAATTTGCTAATATTTTGTTGGGGACTTTTGCAACTATGTTCATGAGTGATACTGGTCTGTGGTTTCTTGTAATGTCTTTGTCTGGTTTTGGTATTAGAGCAATGCTGGCCCCAAAATAAATTGGGAAGTAGTCCCTCTGCTTCTGAAAGAGACTGTAGAGAATTGGTATAATTTCTTCCTTAAAGGTTCGGTGGAATTCACCAGTGAGTCCATCTGGGCCTGATGCTTGCTGGTTTGGAAGGTTATTAATTATTGACTCAATTTCTTTATGATCTAGGCCTCTAAGATTGTCTATTTCTTCTGTGTGAGTTTTGGCAAATTGTGTCTTTCAAGGAATTGATCCATTTCATCTAAGTCATCAGATTTGTGGGCAGAGAACCGTTCACAGTATTCCTTTATTATCCTTTTAACGTCCCTGGGATCTGTAGTGATGTCCTCTTTCCCATTTCTAACATTAGTAATTTGTGCCTTCTCTCTTTTTATCTTAATTAGTCTGGCTAAAGGCTTATTGATTCTATTGAACCTTTTCAAAGAACCAGCTTTTAGTTTCATGATCTTCTCTGCTGATTTCCTGTTTTTAATTTCATTGATTTTTGCTCTATTGTTACTTCTTTTCTTCTGCTTACTTTAGATTTAATTTGTCCTTTTTTTTCAAGCTTCCTAAGGTGGGAACCTATTAGATTATAGATTTTAGATCTTTCTCCTTTTCTAAGATAGGCATTCAGTGCTATAAATTTCCCTCTAAGTATTCCTTTTTCTGCATCCTACAAATTTTGATAAGGTGTACTTTAAATTTTCACTCAGTTCGAAATATTTATAAATTTCTCTCAAGGTTTCTTCTTTGATCCCTGTGTTATTTGTAAGTGTTGTTTAATCTCCACGTATGTTGGTATTTTCCAATTATCTTTCTGTTAATTGATTTTTAACTTATCTTCTTGGAGAGTTGGCCCTTTTATCATTATATAACTTCCCTCTTTATTCCTGAAAAATTTCCTTGCTCTGAAGTCTGCTCTGTCTGAAATTAACATAGTTACTAACGCTTTCTTTTGGTTAGTTTTAGCATGGTATATTTTCCTCCATCCGTCCACTTTTAATCTATATGAATCCTATATTTAAAGTGGGTTTCTTGCAGACAACATGTAGTTGGGTCTTGTTTCTTGATCCGCTCTGTCAACCTCTGCCTTTTAATTGGTTCATTTAGACCAATGCCATTCAGAGTGATTACTGATACAGTTGGATTAATATCTACCATATTTGTTACTGTTTTCTATTCATTGAGTTTGTTCTTTGTTACTATTTTTTCTTCCATTCTTTTTCTGCATTTTGAGGCTTTAGCTGAGCATTTCATATGACTCCATTTTCTCTCCTCTCTTAGCATATAAGTCAAACTTCTTTTTGTACTGTTTTAAAAGGGTTGTCCTTGCTTCTTATATTCAATAGCCCGAACTAAAATACAAGGTCTGAGGCTCTCTTTCCAGCCTCATTCCTTACAGGCCCTTGAACCTCCCTGGGCCTTCTCCTTAAGTGTGAAGGTGGGACTTGGAATTCACAACAGCCACTTTGGACTATCATTCTGGGACCCTATTTCTATACTTTCAGAGAGCATCTAGTGCTACCCCTTCATTTTATAAATTGGAAAATAGAGATCAGGAGAGGTTCCGTGGTTCACCCAGAGCCACACCAATCAGGAGCACAGAGAGACCCGGAAACCAGCACAGAGAGACCTGGAAACTCCTCTCAAGAGGAATCTATGTTTTAAGTAAAGAAAAAGAAATTAAAGTAAAACCTTTATTATCTGGGCATAGATAATACTAACCATTTAAGTAACAGCAAAACCCAAACAGGAGGCTAGGGAGGAGATGCACTTGGCCAAGGGGAAGTCTCTGGCTTTCTATCGTCTGAGTGTGCGTTTAATCCCTTTGCAGCAAGCCAGGCGATGTCTGGTCTCTGAAGAAGAGCGAGTCCTTCTGCAGTGCTGAGGAGTCGTTTTCTGGTTTGATAATGAAACGGCAGGCTTGAAGCTCACCTCGCTTGTTAAAAAAGATGAGAACCCTGGGGCGCCTGGATGGCTCAGTTGGTTAAGGACCCAACTCTTGAATTCGGCTCAGGTCATGATCTCACGGTTCGTGGCTTCGAGCCCCGCATCAGGCTCTGCACTGTCAGTGAGGAGACTGCTGAGGATTCTCCCTCTCCCTCTATCTCGCTCTCTGCCCTTCCCCCACTTGCGGATGAAAGTGCGCATGCACACACACTCACTGTCTCAAAATAAGTAAACTTAAAAAGAAAAAAACAAAACAAACAATGAGAGCCCACTAAGCTCTGCGCAGAATCACTGATGGGCCTCAGCATCCCCAGATGATCCACGGTCACAGAATCACTTGAGAGGGGGGATTCCCTTGTCCTTAAGTCACCAGACCCAGGGCAAGCCCCATTCCCTAAAAATGGTTCCCTTCCTGAGCCTCACGTCATGAACTTTTCACCACTTAGGTCCGTCCTCCCAATGGGAGTGTACAGGACATTGGCTAATGTTCCTGGCCAGCCAGTATCCATTCTCTCTTCTACTAATGGCTCCCGAAATTCACTTGGGTACCAGGCATAAGTCAAAAAGCATACACTGTCCACTGTCACAGCTACTGGTATTTAGGCCAATGGCAGTCAGGCCCAAATTTGGGGGTAGGAGAGCTAGTCTTTTCCAGCTGGACTTGACCTTCAAAGACTTGGTTGGATTGGGTAGCCAGGAGGTAAATGTTTGCCCGAGAACCAACACTGAAGGAATGCCAAGGGATGGCTAGGAAGACACAGTGATGACTGAGCCATCATGGAATAAGTTCTGCCTTAAGTCAGACCCACTCTTGGGCTTTCTAGTGAGATGAAACTAACCGATATTTACTCATACCTAAGCCACTGTTAGCCAAATTGTCTCTTAATTGCAAATTCAGTACTAGCTGATATACTGGTAATTCAAATGAAGACAAAGCTCAAGGTTACTCTCCCAATATCTTTAAAGGAACAGTATGTCATACAAATGGAAGTATTACAGACAGGGCTGGGAGAGAAATGGGGTCTTCACTGAAGAAGTGTAGCTACTGGCAAAACCATTATTAACTGCTAATAAAAGAGTTCTAGCTATTCTCATTTGGGGCTGGAGGGCCTACGAATTTCCCGGACGTGGCGACCTTCAGCTAGCATCGAGCTGACAACAAAATCCTACAAGTTTCTATCTTTTAAAATAAGCTGCACAATAATTAAAAGAGTATGATCCTAGCAAAAGACCAGACAGGGAACTCAGCGAAAGGCTAAAAATAGAATGAAGCACTGGCTGGAAACAAGCGCACTATAAATGCAGCATTTCAAATCCCTGCGGGGTATCTGGAAGATTCCAACACTCTGTGTAAGGGACCATCAAAAATGAGCAAAAGGCCTTAACCAAAAACTGGGCCTTGAGAAAAAAAAAAAAAGTCTAGCTAGCTAATAAACATGGGGAAGGGTGTGGGTCTCAGCAATAATACAAGAAAGGGAAATCAAGGCAAAGCTCTCTACCGATTAGATTGGCAAATATTTAAAAGATTGACAGGACCCAGGGATGGCAGGAGAACAGACTGTTGGAAGGAACACAAATCGATACAACTTGGGAAAGGGGTGAGGAGAGAAAGTTGAGTAGGTACGTGTGTCTAAGATGTCTATCTCTTGGGGCACCTGGGTGGCTCAGTCGGTTAAGTGTCCAACTTCAGCTCAGGTCATGATCTCACAGTTCGTTGAGTTTGAGCCCCGCAACGGGCTCTGTGCTGACAGCTCAGAGCCTGGAGCCTGCCTTGGATTCTGTGTCTCCCTCTCTCTTTCTCTGCCCCTCCCCTGCTCATGCTCGCTCTCTTTCTCTCTCTCAAAAATAAACATTAAAAAAATTAAAAAATAAATAAAAATAAAATGTCTATCTCTTTGGTCCAGCAATTCCACGGTCAGGAGTTAATCATCAGGTCCTACAGCCTATGGAGAAAGAGCTACGGCTCTGGTACGGACAGTCCGGAGTGTGTCTTCCAGCGTTCCCCACCCCTCGGTAGCTGTGGGACACTTGGTTACTCATCTTCTCTCAATTTCAGCTCTTCATCTGTAAACTAGAGATAATACGAGCACCCAGACCACAAGACTATTCAACACGCGCTGATGTACTTAGCACCACTGGGGGGCATATAGAAATGTTATTAGCACTGGTGGTGATGTCCCACCCGCCCACACCAGGGAGTAGGGGGACTGGGGGGACTGCGCCCCACCCCCCAGCAGCTGTGAGAGCTGCACTAACGGCTCACACCCAGTGCCTCCTCAGACCCACTCTTGGCTGAGGGCCCCGAGAGGCCTGTGAGTCACAAGATAAGTGGCTGACAGTCCTCCTTGACTCAAGGGGGACAGCCCTGCCATTGTGATTATGCTCCAATCAAACCTAGACTTGGGACTAGACTTAAGGACTTCTTTGCTGGGCCCCTTCCCAATCCTGCCTCCCTTGTTCCTCTTCTCCAGAGAATACTCCCTTAGTAAATCATTCACGCCCAAATCCGCAGGCTCCGTTTCTGCAGGACCCAGCCTGAGACGCGATCATTACGATTTTATTACCAGGCGAAGGGGCAAAGGTATGCATTTCGCATGTTTACTGAGGCACGGTTCTAATATCAAGAAAGGAAAAACAACCGAAATGTGCAACCACAACGAGATAAATCCAGACAAGGGCACGCACGCTTCGCACGATAATAAAAGAGGACTGCGCGTCGCTACTAACCGACAAGAGAAGACGTGCACCACACGGCGTAGAATAAAAACACACATTATAAAGGAGCAGGTACGGTATGATCTCATTCATAGTTCGTGTGGGTAAAGGGACACGTGAAAAAGATGTTCGATACCCACGTTCATAGCAGCGTTATTCAACTCAAGTGTCCACTGATGGAATGAAGGGATAAGCAAAACGTACACGCACCTGCAACAAGGGCGTATCATACGGAAGGAAATTCTGACCCCTGCTACATACAACATGCGTGAACCCTGAAGACATTATGCTAAGTGAAATAAGCCAGACACAAAAAAGACAAATACTGTGTGATTCCACTTAATATGCGCTCCCTTCGAATACTCAAATTCATAGAGACAGGAAGCAGAATGGCGCTGCCAGGGGCTGCGGAGAGAAGGGTGAAAAAGGAAGTTGCTGAATGGTTACAGAGTGTCAGTTTCGCAAATGAACAGGTTCTGGAGATGGGCTGCACAACCACTGAATAGACTCACTGACACTTTACAATGGTCAAGATAATAAATTGTGTGGTGTGTGCATTTTACCACAATTAAAAAAAATTTTTTTAAGATTTTATTTTTTTAAGTAATCTCTACACCCCCCATGGGGCTCAAATTTGCAACCTCAAGATCAAGAGTCGTGTGCTCTACCGGCTGAGCCAGCCGGGTGCCCCACTAACCCCAAATTTTTTCATTAATGTTAACAACAGGAAATAAGGGCATTTTATTGAATTCTTTACACTGTTACTGTTTGGGTGTTTTATTAAATATGTATTAACTTATTAGTCAGAAAAAAAAGACTATTTTAATTCTGGAAAAATATAAATACACCACAAAACAACACCATACCGCTACTACACTAGGCTAGTAATCCCTATCACTTTGGTTTTTGGATTTCTAGCACTTAATGCATATTTGTTTTTAATGGCATATAAATTTAACTTGGGTCACTTGTTTTGTCAGCTTCCTTTCATTTCTTATCTCTCTGCTACCAAAACAGCTTAAGAGATATCAACGGTCATTGTTCTGGGACTGATTAAAATGTCCAGCTTCATTCTTTAAAAACTACCACCTAAATGCTTAAAAAATATCCCTTTTCCAGCCTTTCTTGATTCGTTCATTCAATAAATATTTCTTGAGTGCTTAGTAGGTGCCTGGCAACACTGAAAACCCTGGGGACACCACGGTGGCCAGGAAGAGCTGGTTCCTGACTCCCAGACCCCGGCGGGAAGAGACACGAAATTGACAGGTTGGTACCGGGCGCCATGTGCTCCCTCCCAGGCTACGCATACACACGTGTGCACGCGCTCACACACTCATGCCTGCATGCAGTCACCCGAACCATCTTTCCCACGTGATGATGATGTCAGCCGACCTAGAACCTTCACAGTTCCCACAGGTGAGGGCTTTTGACGTCCAGTGACCATTGACAGCCGAATTCGCTCAACCTGAGACGCTCTCAGAATTTCCAACTAGAAGAAGAGAAAATTCGTTCTTGCTCAACTCTTCTCCCTGGCTTGCGGCAGAGGGTCTTCGCCCCCATCATCATCCCTCAGAAGCCTTGGATGATTTCCCCAAATGCACATGGTAGAAGCTCTTTGACCCTGATTGGCCCCGGGCCCCTCCCCCAGCTCAGCTAACCAGGAGGGAGGATTAGGCGCCTCTGGTGCACAGGGTCCAGCCCGATCCTAGGACCCGAAGACCACCCTTGTATCCCTTCCCTCCTCGTTCCAGACTCTGCCTCAAAACACCTCTCTGATCTCAGAACCACTCCCTCGACCCTCGTCTCTTGGTCCACCTGAGACAATACTTCGATATATCCTAACTGCAATCTTTAACAGCATAATCCTTTAAAGATACACGACTTAAAATCAGACGATTCTGAGGGGTGCCTGGGTGGCTTAGCCGGTTAAGCATTTGGCTTTGGCTCAGGTCATAAAGTCGTGGTTCATGAGCTTGGGCCCCACACTGGGCTCTGTGCTACACAGAGCCCGCTTCGGATCCTCTGTCCCCCTCTCTCTATGCCCCACCCCCACTCTCTCTCTCAAAAATAAATATTAAAAAAAATCAGATGATTTGAACTGGAATGAACAAATCATCAAGTCCCTCAGCCCACCCTCCATTCACCCAAGAGGCCAGTCACCTGGTGGCATACCCCACCGAGGACTCTGGGTGTCCCGGGTGAGTCCCAGACTCTCCTCCATTGCTCTGCTGTCCTGGGAGCACCATCCAGGCCCCAGTGGAGGCCGAGGACAGCCACAGGCATTTCCTCTGAGATGGCCTGGGCTCAGGGCAGGCTGAGGAGACTGGAGGCCATTTTCAGTGTCATTTTGTCACAACTATCTGCGTGGGCTGTGTTTTCTGTCTTCCTGGAGTTCCTTTTCTAGTATTAACGTCAGATTTGTGCTGATCCAGCCATGTTCTCCTGGTGGGCGCCCCCCCCCCCCGCCCCCGCCCCGGGACTAGGAGTGCCCATCACGCTGTGAGCCAGATGGCTTAAGCCTCTGTGCAGTCGCCGGTCACAGGGAGGAGTGGTGCCAAGGGGCCCCACGTGGACCAGCGAGCAGAAAGTCGAATCCACTGACTGTGCCCCCCACCCCAGACGACTGTCTGGCCACACCACCACTTTGATTTCTGGCAGGACCCTACACTCCATGACGTAAACCACTGCAGAAATGGCCTACACCCTTAGGTGGGCCCTGCCAACAATGATTCTGGCTTGGCCTCGTGGCTTGCCGTGGCCAACAGGGCATTCGAAAACAAGACGCAGGCAGACGCTGGAAAAGTGCTGGGAAGTACTGGGGCCCGTTCTCCCTTGTTGCTGGGAAAACTTCCGCCACCCTGTGAACCAGCTTGGAACAGCTTTCTGAAGGACATGCGACCCCATGGAGAGAGGCGCCGGCCATCCCTGCTGAGGTCCAGATACGCCAGTGAGCCCAGCCATCGCCTCTGGAAACAGGGAGGAGCCAGCCAAGCGGAGCGGGGCCCAAACTATCCCCATGCAGAGCGATGAGCAAAGACACGTTTATTCCTCCAGGCCACTGAGCTCGTTATGCAGCAGAAGCGAAATGATACAAAGCTCTATAAGAGAGAACCTGGACAACAAGCCACGATCCCACGATTTTCTTTTCATCCTTAATCTCTACACCCAAGGGCCGGGCTCGAACTTATGACCCTGAGATCAAGAGCCGCATGCTCCACCGACTGAGCCCGCCAGGCGCCCCGGCAATCTCGAGAAGACTTTCTGAACCTGGCCTCTAGCAGTTACTGAGGACGCTCACAACACAAAACTGTCTCCACACGGCACAGGTGCCTTCCCCTCAGCAACCGGCTTACGTGAACCCTTCCTACCAACTCCGTGATGCCAGCCCACCTTCTCGGACCTGCTTTAGGAAGCCGGGTCCTTCCTGGGAGTTGGCCTCAGAGCTGACATAGATTCCCCTCTCTCCGAGAGTCCCTTCTACCCCAGAGAGCCGGCAGGAAATCGAGACACCCTGGATAGAATCATTCAGAAGTCAATAAACGGTGACTATACTCTTGGAAGTATGCACGCCCCGTTAAGTAGCTCGTAACGTCACCCCAGAGAAGGACAAGTTTCAGCAGGGGTAGAGCCGAAGGGTCCCCTAGGCAGCCTTCGCTTTTCTGATGGTTCCTTAGAAGCTCGCCTGACACCCCCTCTGCCTCCCTCTGTGGGATCTGAAATGAAGGCAAAGTGTGAGTTTGGGAACTTGGCTTCAACTTTTCGGTCTGCTTCCTCCCCACCCCGCGCAGACCCCTCCCTTCTCTGAATGCTCTCCCGCCACGTGCCCCAAGTTGACCCACATTCTTTTCACATTGTTGGGTTCATCTCTTGGGGCATCTTTAAGTCCCCCGCTTGTATGTTTCTTGAAGAGTACGAGGCACATTTTAACCACCCCATCTTCCCTCCCTCCTTCCCTTTCTCTCCTTCCCATTCATTCCTTTGTTCGTTCTTAAGGAGCCTCGGCCAGACAACACCGGAAGCAGAGCACGGCCCGAGAGGAGCCTGCGGAGAGATACGGATAAAAAGAAGCATGGCCAACAGTTACTAAGCATCTTTTACACATCAGACACTGTTCTGAGGACTTTAAACATGCACTCATTTTGTCCTCATACCAAGCCCATAAGGACGGAACCATTTTTTTCAACGTTTACTTATTATTCTTGCGGGGGAAGGGACAGTGAGGGGGGGACAGAGGATCCAAAGCAGGCTCTGCGCTGACAGCCCAGAGCCCGACGCGGAGCTCAAGCTCACAATCCGAGAGATCATGACCTGAGCCGAAGTCAGACGCTTCACTGACTGAGCCACCCAGGCGCCCTGAGGCCGGTACTGTTTTTAAACCTCATAAACAGGGAAGGACACCGATGTACAGAGAAGTTCTAAGTTGCGTGTGGTAGCAGCTACCGAGTGGTGGGGCTGACCACACAAATCTGAGCCCTCACCCCTTGGCCACACCACCGCCGCCGCCGCCCCCACCACCAGATGAAGCTGTGCGGGGGCCCCGGGAGGCCAAGCCGAGGCATTTCTATCTCATTTCACTGGTAATGGCAGCTCAGTCTAGGTTTCGGAGTTAGGAAATGTGAAGGGGGGGGGGGCAGACGACGGAGGCAGAAAACCCAGACAGGGAAGCGGTTGCCGAAAAGTCCAGAGAGAGGCAGTGAATGCCAAGACGGTGACGGCAGCGAGGGCTACAGGAGGGATGGACTCGGGAGACACTTCTAAGGCAAAATCAGCAGGATTTGGTACCTGAATCAAGAGAAAAATCAAAGACGATTCTGAGGTTTCCGACTTTGGCTACTGGGTCGAAGGGGAAAAAAAACTGTCAAGACAGAAAAATTCAAGAGGTACAGCAGGCTTGGAAGGCGAGTCAAGGCCCCCAAGACCACGCCCAGGTGGGGTGACCCCCTGGAAGAACTCACAGGGCTCAGCAGAGAGCACGTCCTGCCCACAGTTCTGCCTGAGCTCAGCACAAGGACACCGAGCGCAGTCAGCAGAGGGAACAGGCGTAAGGGGTGAAGTCCACAGGACACCAGGCCCGAGCTTCCGAGAGTCCTCCCCCAGGAGAGTCACGTGAGATGTGCTCTGTTCCTCCCGCAACGGGTCACGACAGTACACGGGGAGCGGTGCCGACGAGGGAAGTGGATTAGAGACTTGGGCCCCGGATGTCCACTGGGGACGGCTCACGGAGGCACCATCTGCCTGACGCGCTCCGAAATTCCAGACTTCTTCCGCCAACCACCTTGTCTGCGCAGCTTAGGCACAGTGAACCATTCTTATCATCAGTTCTGGGGATGGTTAAGAAACCTCTCAAAACCCGAATCCCCAGACACCAGCAAAGGACCAACCGACCTTGCAGGCAGGATTTTCTCAGGACAGCAGTCTCAGGCTCTGTTCACGCTGGTCTGCACAGAAGGACAGTGAGTATTTGAGTTTTGTGCAGGGGTGATGTTTGCTACCCGACATCCGAGTACTCGGATTACAGACACCAGAGCGATTCTCGAGCAAAGTTCGGATTATAAAGCTTCAGTCGGCTCTTTTGCCAGATCTGAGTATAACACCAAAATGAACAGCAAATATAAATTACGAGGTAGGGGCCAGCAGGTTTCCAGGCTGCTTCGACTCCCCTTGCCGTCCAGGAAGACAGTGTGAGCTTCGAGATGACAACACTTTGCATTTCATTATTAAGGTAGGCAAACATTAGGTCGGCTGCAGAATCACACACAATTAAAACTTTAATTAACTGAAACCCAGCTAGCCCCCATCTTCAAATAAAAAAACATTTGCGGGCAGCGGGGGGCGGGGGGGGCGGCGAGGATAGAGATTATGTTACTTTTAAGAGAAAGGGGGCGCGTCAGAAGCTTCTATCAGGGATTTACTCAAAACGGTCGCTTCCTGCGACCTCTCGAGAGTGGACGCATCGCTTACATCGACATAATGATAAACTAAGGCCGTGAAGAGCAAAACGCAATAACCCCCAACACGCAAGCATCCGTTCATCACACTCTTAGTATTGGCAGCAAATGGATCCGTGGATTCAGAATACGTTTTTAACAACAGGACTTCGAACGCCAGGTGTGGTGGAAGGTTTTGTGACCGGGGTAAGCAGGTTTCCCGAACTGTTAGCACAGGGTTCCGTGGCAAGAAGGATCTCTCCGATGCGTTCCGCAGGAGCACCGCGGACTGCCCCCCTCGCTGGAGATGGACTGAATCTACTACCCGAGGAGCTGGGTCTCGGACAACCCGGGCACTCTCTTGCCTCAGTGAGGGAGCGAGTCCCCTGCTGTGATGCAAGAATCGGAACCGGGCATCCGCAGCAGAGACAGAGCCCTCGTGACTGTCCCTCGAACTCAAAGGAACAGGAAAGCCTGGTCTCCTCAGCAAAAAGCCACTTCATGTCGGTAGAAGAGAGGGGAGGGAGGCCAACACGTGGCGTGAGGAAGAGGAAGGAGGCTAGCTAAGATTTAGGGTTACGGGGCACCTGAGCCAAGAGCCAAACCCAAATACACCCCTGGGAAGCATCCGAAGTGAGAAAGACGTGAGACGATTGTCACAGTGGCTGCGAAACTCCCCCGCGGACAGCGCACGGCGCGCCGGCTCGCTTCTCGCTCGGCCGCCATCAAACGTGCGGGGTTTCTATGAAGGTTCTCACACGGAGGGAGCCGGGGTCAAGGGAAACGACCTTCCTTTTCAGAGTTCAAAATAAAGAAAACCGCATTCTGATCACACTACCCATTGGCTTGACTTGGGCTTGAAGACGCGCCAACCAAGTAAGATGTTCTTTAAGGGGAAGCTGTCCTTGTACATTCTCACAAGAGCCTGTGTTCACTCTTGTTTGTTTAGAGTACTTTTACGAGCTTTCCTCTTTCCGTTCCTGGTTTTTTCCCTTCCTTTATGATTAACAAGAAGCCCAACGAGCACATCTACAGATATCAACCCGTTTTTAAGTATCTCAAGTGCCCCCCGGGACATCCATCTACCACTCCAGGCCCTAAACTAGATGGTCTCGCTGCCTTGAAGAAAACTGGCACATTGTTTCCTGAACAAAAAAGCGAGGAGCTTTGAGGGCCTATAATCTCATTTCAAATCCTTTTACCCACTCCCTACTCTCTTGGCCCCAAGACTGCAATCCTCTTTGGGCTAACGGGTGCCAGGGTAGAAGCCGCTTGGCCTTTCCTCCCCGCTCTGTGACACTGTTCGCCGCTGGAAGGGGGGGCAACGTGCCAGGGTTCAGGGCCCCCTAATGGCTCTGTTCTTACGGGGCAACTGTTAATAATTAGCAGGAAGCATTCTGTCTTTAAATCTCACAGCTTGAACAGTAAGACCTCGTAGCGCCGAAGAAACACTTCACGCTGGAGAAGGGAGACTTGGTTCCAACAAACTCGGTGTGGAGCTACCCGGAGAATCAAATGGCCTCGTTCACCCTCCGCCACAGTTGTTAGGTGCTCACTCAGGGCAGCGGGCTGGGCCTGAAGGTGGGGGAGTGACGGGACGCGGGATGCAAGACACGGGGATGATTCCTGCCCTCGTCAAACTTAGAGTCTACTCAGCAAGAGACGGCTGTGGAACGCAAAAGCCAACGGACAAGTCCGAGCCTTAGGAGGACACGGCGCCTGGGTTAGTGGGGGCTGAAGAGGTAAAGAGAGAAAAGAGGTGTGCTGGTTTGGCCGGAAAATAGGAGACAATCAGCAGAGCAGAGGAGAAGGGGCCTAGGAGGCGGGAGCCATAAAACCAGGAAGCCTCTGGAAGGAATGGTCAGGGGCAGGTAGAAGTTTCAGAAGGACCACTGAGGGGAGCGCACCAAGAAAGATACCGCATGCCAGGAGACAGCAGCTACTCAGGCTAGAGCCATTCATTCATTCACTCAAAAATATTCACCTAGTGCCCCTACGGGCCGGGCGCTGTTCTAGATCCCCAGAACGCAGCGATAACTAAAACGAAGTCCTGCTCTGAAGGAACGTACGTACAAATGGATACATGAGATGCAGGCGATAAGAAGGGTTAGGGAGAGAAATAAAGATGGGCAGTGGGAATAAGAAATGATGGCGGGTGTGTGTGTGTGTGCGTGTGTGTGCGCGCGCGCGCGCGTGCGTGTACGCGTGCGCATGTGTGAGCGTGAGTTATTTCTGACAGAGGGGCTGGGGAAGGTATCTTTGAGGAGGTGACATCTGAGAAAAGGCCTGAAGGAGGGGAGGAGCAAGCGCGATGGAAACTGGGAGGAGCCCAGCTCCTGGAGGGGCTGTTTTAATTGGTTTAATCAGCGCCATTACAGACTAGAAATTATTAATACTCCCGGAGAGTGGGGAGCATTTCTCTAACTTCACTTAGAGCGAAAATGCTACTTACCCCATTGAAATATTTATCGCTAGTCAGTGTGCTGGAAACATTAAGATAACCACAACCTGAACATACTGATTTGGTCTGAAACATCTAAAAGGGGTGTGTGTGTGTGTGTGTGTGTGTGCGCGCGCGCGCGCGTACCTACCCACATCTTTACCAGTTTAAGGCAAAGTAGCAGAAAAAAAGAAAGCTACGGAGCGGGGGGGAGGTGAATGAGAAGGTAAAAGGGGAGCTCTCTTTTGGGGAGAAAACATGGGAATGTAGAAAATTAACAGGGTTGAGAGGGAGGAAGCAGCAAAGTAGCATTTAATCCTGAGCTAAAAGCTACATAACTTTCTTGTCTGCTGTCTGCACCGCGGGGCTGCACGGGTCCCCTGGAAACCACATCGGGGTGTGCACATGGCCGAGAGGGAAGGGCAGCAGAGCCCGGCCGCTCTGAGGCCGCGTCCTGCGAGTTTATAGAGAAAACTGAGCGGTTCCAATGCCGGGCTCGTCTCCTGCACTCAAAGGTGTGTCCGCACCACCTGGGGATCTTGTTAAAAAGCAGGTTCTCCTCCAGCAGCTCTGATGTGATGGCCGAGCTGCTGCCCTTCTCACAAGCTCCTGGGAAAAGCAGACTGCGAGCCCCTGAGCCACAGCCAGGCCCTAGAGCCCTGCTATCCGATGCACTCGGCGCTCGTCAAACGCGATCAGTTCATTCGAATGAAAATTAAATGAAATTAAAAATTCGGCTCCTCAGTCAGACTGGCCACATCACAAGTGCTCACGTGGCTGATGCACCGGGTGGTGCAGAGTGGAACACCGCCATATCCACAAAAGGAACACGCCGCTGGAGGTAACGGAAGTGCAGATGGACACAGTTATTGAATGTCTTTCTATGACGGACATTACCTGCTATCTCACTTAACACCAGTCCCCCATTCCGGATGGCGGGCGTTACTGCTCAGCTTTATGGGTTAGTGAACAGACAAGAGAAGGGGCCTTCCGACTTGCCCCAATGTCACAGAGCTAGCAACGGTGGCGGGTCGCTTTGTGCTCAGTGTGTGTGACTCCCAAGCTCATACTCCATCCTCGGGGGCTGCAGAAACCATGCTGGGCATTATTTAGGACTCCTGAGGAGCAGGCCCAGCCCCTGCCCCGCCAAGTTAGACACCGTAGCTGCAGCTCCTAAAGACAGGGGTGGTAGTATCACCCCAGGCTGAAAAACGGCCCCATCCAAGCCATTGTTCATGGAGATTTAGAGACAACATGGTCACAGAGAACCTTTAATCCAGCAAGCACTTTAATCGATGATCAAAAGCAAAACTAGCTATTTATCTGCTGGATTCTCATTCAACAAATATTTACCGAACAGCTGTGTCAGGCATCGTGGGAGCCCTGGAGATAAAGAAAAAACAAAACTCTAGACCCCTGCCTTTCTGGAACAGACACCTTCGTTTACAGGCTATCAAAGAAAATACCTTTGCTAAGGCAGAACCTTATCCACATGCTATACCTAACTTCAGTGAGAAACAAATAAGGCACATGTACGTCTTCAATCTCATGAGCTGTACAGAATTTTCATCTTGCCCCATGCGCTGCTTTGAGAAGGACAATGACCCCAGACTCAAAAACTCCTCTCGGCTCAAAAAGATCCCTTTCTTAAGCTACTCGAAGACTTGCCCATTGCACAATCCACAATCCTCCAACTGCCTGAGAGGTCAGCCAGAGGGGGGCATATACCCTCACAGGCGCCCTGGACTTTAGTCGAAAGTAATGAATTTTGTGCTAGCAAATTGATCTCTCCTGTTCCCACAACACGGGCTCTGCTGAGAGAGCAAACAAACAGGGCTGTAATAATTAATCGAAAAGAAAAGGGTCTAATTAAATTTTTATATTAGTGTACATAATAGCCAGAAATGGTAAACACTGCTTAAAAAAAAAAAAAAGAATCAGGGCTATAAAACAGCTCAAAGCCCTACGATTCTTCAGATAACCAGCAACCACTCATCACTCTTTCGGCGCCGGCACTCAGCTCCATCTTATTTTCTAACCCACAGTAAATGGCATAAAGTAGGAAGCCCAGAGAACTGTGAAATATTTAACCATTTACTATTCGGTCCAATTCTACAACTACTTATTGAGTGCTTCCCAGCGCCCGACACGGTGATCTATCAATTCATTCCGCCCGCGTTAACCAGGTACCCAGTACACATGTGTGCACACACGGCCTGACCTGGGTCACGGGGTCTTTCCAGGTGGTTAAATACAAACAATCACAGCTCTAGGAGGTGATTACGCTCTTCTAAGAGAAATGGCACAAGGTGGGGCCAGTATCTGCCAAGTAGCGTCCAGGTGATTCAGGAATTTTTTCCTGATGGGGGGTGAGAGATCACACGATGGTTTCTTGATGAAGGTGAGATGTACCTACAAGACTAATAAGGACGCTAAGTGTCCGGAAGAGAGAAAAATGCTCTGAATGTTGCTCTCCCATTATTAGACAAGAGATCTGATCTCTGACTGGGCATCTCTTGCCGTGAGATCGCCTAGAGCCGTCCCTGAGGTTCCCAGCCCTGAGAAGCTAGGGCTGGAGCTTCCAGGATCCAGAAGTCACAGATGTGGAGACAAAGTTGAAGCTGGATGGCAAATTCACCTACGGCTTCGGGCGCAGGAAGAATGGATAACCTCGACCTAATGAGTTTATGTAATTCTTCGGGTAAATAGAAAGACGCAAGTAAAAGGCACCTACCGCCAAAGAGGGCACTTACTCACCTCCCAAAAAACCCAGGGGGAAGAAGCCCTCTGAAGATGACCGGTCTGTTCAGAGATGGTATCTTTCTAGTGGAACTTCAGGGCGGGGCAGCTATTTCAATCTTTCAGACGACTGGTCTACCCCTCGAGCGAGGCCTCGAAATGTTGTGAGGCTTCGGACCTTACCAGAGTTGTTCACGGTCTCCCCGCCAGGCACGAGTGAACAGGAACTCATTTAAAAACTTACAATAAATCCTCTTCACAAAGACTGGCTAAAACATTATAATGGCACTTAATAATAATAATAATAGTATGTTGTTACTATAATAAGCATAGGCCGCTGGAGTCAGAAGGAACCTCAGGGGTGACGTAACCCATACATATCATTTTAAAAACCAGAATGATGAAGCGACATGGGTAAGTGCACACAGCTAATCAGGACCAATGTTAACATAAAAATCTCCCTGTTTTCAGACTCCCAGAACAGTGCTCTCCCAGACTCCATGCTAGCACCTTTCTAAATAGTCGTTAACCATGTTTATTTCTTCAGACTTAGGAAGAGCTTCAAAATACGCAAGAAGGTTAAACCATAGCACTTCGTATAGGTGATAGGAAACAATTTTCATGTTACATGAGATTTATTTGTAAGTCCATCTTTCTAACTAGAGTGTGATAGGAAACCTGGCTTAGTCATCTACGTGTCCCAAGTAACTTGCACAAAGCATGGCACATGGGAGGTCTAGCAACACTAGATGAATGAATAAAATAACATCCAAGCCAGTCCAGCCTCAGGGAAGAAAATGGATGTTGTGCGTTTAAGAAGAGGGGACCTGGGAATCCGCTGGGGCTCTGGGACAAGGAGAGAAATCACAAAGAATCCCATGGTCTCAAACAACTCTCACCACTCACTACAGGAGAGCTCAACAGATGAGATGGGCCATGTCATGGTGATTTAATAAGGTCAAGGGAGATATAGTCTTCCGTTTAGATGTGGGACAGAAAATACAGGAATTTAAGAACTTGTTTCCGTCATCCGGCCATGTGACTGGCACAGGCAGGAAATGGAAACAGGCATACCCAGGTGCTACCGACGCAGGCTTCATCGGTTTCGGCTTGCTGGTTCCTGTTTAGTCAATAACTGTGCAGGACCCCACTACCAGCCTCTCACCACACTGCACATCTCCAGTAGACACTACACTCAAAACCGTAACTTAACACCCATCACAGAACAACCCTATTACATGGCTAACAGATTCGTTCTGACACCGGTGGCTAGGTATTAATTTCTCCCAGTCAATGAGTCTTTATACGCACTTCAAAGATTTGAGTTCTGTACTAATAAAAGCAGGACTCAAACAAACAAACAAAAAACAACCCCAAGCCCTTTCTATTATTTCCAGAACAACGGCGACAAAGTCCTCAACACCAAAAATTTAGGACGTAGCAGAAGGTAGTTGGAGCCTGCCACTGGCTCTCAGCCAAGGGTCATTTTGCTCCCCACAGGGGACATTTTTGGTCATCACGAGTCAGAGGGTGCTACTGGCATCTGGGGGGTAGAGGCCAGGGATGTTGCTAAACATCCTACAAAGCACAGGGCAGCCCCCGCAACAAAGAATTATCTAGCCCCAAGCTATCAACAGTGCCAAGGCTGAGTTATACTTGCAATGCACCAGTTTAGGCTAAGAGCTTTGAGGTCAAGATGATGGTGGGTTGCCCCAATTAGGAAGATTCTACCAGCCACCTTTCTGAAGCACTTCCTTAGCTTCCAGTAAACCAAGCTAAACATCTTCACCGGTCAAGGAAGAGGCATTTTCTCCTGGTGTCCTTTATTCTGGGTTCCAAGCTTGAGGCCTGCACAGATTCCAAAGGTATCGGGGGTGGGGGGTGGGGCTGCAAGCACAGCCCTGCTGTTTGTCAGTATCCGCATGGGGAACGGAAACTAAAGGGTGCCTGCCTGACAGGAAGAAACTTCCAAAGTCCTCAAACAGAGCCGAAGGGCGACTCCCATCTGTTTGCAAATTTTACAAGTAGAAATTGCCTCGCGTAGGGAGTTCCAAAAAACCTGTTGGTTCCAAGAAGAAACATACATCTATTTTTCACGATTCAGCTGCCCCTGCACTCATTTCTGGTTCACCCTGATTCTCCAGATTGTCCTACCCAAACATGTGAGGCAGGCGCAGAGAATGGAGACAGCAGGAGTCACTACGACCAGCTTGTGGGTAGTAGCATTTCACGTAAATTGCTATTTGCAGCGAGCCTGGAGGTTCTGTGAAGAAAGAGGCAAAAGCAGAACAAGAAAAGGCTGTTTGTCTCTGGGTCAGGGCTAATGACCGACTGATGAAAGGGTGAAACCATGAGAAAAACCATGAAATATGTTTCTGCTTGACCTTCCGAAAGCAAATTGTTGGTTTATCCAAATGGTGCAGTTGGAAAATCAGAGCCATTAGCGCGGGAAAGGTCACATGCTAAGCGCGACTCGCTGCCGGAAAACGCACCACCTAGGGAAATGCAGTCATCACCTGCCAGGCATTCTAGAATCAGGGCGACTCGTGGCCACACTCGGCGCCAGGGACTCCTAAGAGCAGGGAGGCTTCATTGCTTGCCTCAGAATCCTCGGTGCCTGGACCCAGGGACGGAGGTCAAAGGAATGAACGGAGGTGAGACCATAAAATAAGGTCTGTCTGAAAGAAATGCTGTGTTGCTTTTATTAACAACTATTATTATTCTTTGGGGGCTCAGTTCTTTTAAAAATTATTATTGTGATAAAATACCCATCACATCAAAGTTGCCATCTGAAACATTTATGGTTTTTTTTTATTGACTATACAATTCGGTGGTACTGAGTACATTCACAAAGTTGTGCGACCATCACCACTATCTATTTCTAGAACTTTTTCATCATTCCAAACAGAACCTCTGTACCCAGTAAACACGGACTCCCGGTTCTCCTCTCTCCTCAGTCCCTGCTAACTTCCGATCTACTTTCTGTCTCTATGAGTTTGCCTATTCAAAGGACCGCATCCCAGTGGAATCACACAATAGCTGTCCTTTTGTGTCTGGCCTATGCCACTTAGCTCAGTGTCGAGGTCCATCCATGTTGTGGCAGGTTTCAGAATTTCATTCCTTGTTAAGGCTGAAATAGTATTCCATGGTACATACAAACTAGGTTTTGTTTATTCATTCATCTGATGGCTGCCTGCACTGTTTCCAGCAATGCTGCTTTTTAATTTTTATTATTTTTTTTAATGTTTACTTACTTTTTGAGAGAGAGAGACAGAGCACGAGCGGGGGAGGAGCAGAGAGACAAGGAGACACAGAATCCGAAGCAGGCTCCAGGCTCTGAGGTGTCAGCACAGAGCCTGACGTGGGGCTCGAACCCATGAACTGTGAGATCATGACCTGAGCTGATGCTGGCCGCTCAACAACTGAGCCACCCAGATGTCTCTTTTTTTAAATTTTTAAACAAAAAAAATTTTTATGTTTTTATTTATTTTTTGAGAGAGAGAGACAGACAGATAGACAGATAGAACATCAGTTTGGGGAAGGGGCGGAGAAAAAGAAAGACACAGAATCTGAAATAGGCTTCAGGCTCTGAGCTGTCAGCACAGAGCCCAACTCGGGGCTTGAACTCATGAGCCACGAGATCATGACCTGAGCTGAAGTCGGACGCTGAACCAATTGAGACACCCGAGCGCCCAGCAATGCTGCTTTTTAAACAGGCTGGTGTGAGGATTTGGCGGCACACTGGTGTAGGTGGAAGAAGAGAAAGCAGTAGACTTAGACGCTGTCCCTAACTCCCCATGTGATCCTGACCCGTTTCGGTGTTTTCACTTACAAAATTGAGGAACTGAATTAGAGCGGTGTTTTCCAATAATATTTTTGGTCATCATCTACAGTAAGAAGTAGACTTTTCACTATGACTGAGTACGCACAGACCCACATATATAACTAAAATAAAGTTTCACAAAATGACATTTACCCTCCTATGTGCAAAACACTCCAGTATTTTCTATGTTATTCTATTATTTTTTGTTTAAAAAAAAAAAAAGGATGGTTGCAACCCCTAAATGGATTTCACAACCCATTATTAAGTGTCAAAGTACGTCCTTTTGAAACACCCTTGTTTTAAGTTACTGGTGCCCAAACTGGTGTTTCTTGGATCATGTTGCTAAGTGTGTCCCCCGCCCACCCCCAAAGGACCTGTTTAATACAGTTCGGCAAACATTTGAATCAGCTCACCGCAAAGAAGTTATAACAAGCCACGTTTCCCAAACTTACTGACCACGGAAAACTACACGTGTCCTCAAAAGTAAAGTCCATAGGTGCCTGGGTGGCTCAGCTGGGTAAGCAACCAGCTTAGGCTCAGGTCATGATCTTACAGTTCATGAGTTCAAGTCCCGTGTCCGATTCTGTGCTGACAGCTCGGAGCCTGGAGCCAGCTTTGGATTCTGTGTCTTCCTCTCTCTCTGCCCCTCCCCTGCTTGCACTCTCTCTCTCTCTCAAAAATAAGTAAACATTTAAAAAAATTTAAAAATATATAGGGGCACCTGGGTGGCTCAGTTGGTTAAGCATCCGACTTCAGCCCAAGTCATGATCTCACAGTTCGTGAGTTCGAGCCCCGCGTCGGGCTCCGTGCTGACAGCTCGGAGCCTGGAGCCTGCTTCGGATTCTGTGTCTCTCTCTCTCTGCTCCTCCCCCACCCATGCTCTGTCTCTCTCAAAAAAATAAATAAATGTTAAAATATATATATATATAAAGGAAAGTCCTAACATCTCTGGAAACTTTTTGCTGTAGTATGCATTTGGGGGACACTCAACTGGGTGATTTTGGGTTCTTTTGTGCTCCAACATTCTATGTTGGATATAGGACAGTAATTCTGAACATGATTTTTCTTTCTATGCTACTGCAGAAGGCAAACAGCCCCCTCAGTAACTACGGCTCACTAAGGCAGTGATTTTAAATACTAAATCTGATTCTCCAGAGTCATGTGTAATATATTTATACGTGTTATATGTATACACACATATATGTATTACATATATGTTATATATATGTTACGTGTGTTTTATATATATAAAATAAAATAATAACTCAATTTTTCAGAGATCTTTTATGTACACAGCAAGTTGGGTGGAAAGCTCCCCCAATACACACAGCCTCCCCACCATCAACATCCTGTATAATTTTTTAAAAGCCCCTCTAGTTATTCTGATTCCCTACCCCTTATTCCCTTAATGCTCATCTGGAGACTTTGTTAAAACCAAATTTTCCAAGATTAATTGTGCAACAGCTCAGTGGCACAGCACATTCATTTCGACTGATCCTCTCAAATTTAGCATTATTCCTACTCCTTTTTAGGTGGTCGAAAACACCCTCAGACGTTGCTTTTCGCCACCAAGCAGTCCGTCCGACCTGGCACACCCAGACGAATGACCAGCAGTGCTTACCTTTTCCTACAATGCAAGCCTTGCCCTAGCAAATACCCAGTTTCAGGGCTCTATTCTGCTAGTTAGGAACAGCCTACTTTATACACTTGGGTCAACCAGAATTGGTCAGGTGTCCTGGGAAGCATCTTCAATGCTTACTCCTCGACAAAATAAAATTAACCCTGGGTCTTTAACTCATTTATGACTTCAATGTCAAATAAAGAATGATAATTACATGTATTCATTGTAGTTCACCAATATTTACCGAGTTCATACGTATTAACGGTTCAGGATGGTGGCTGGTTTTTTTTAAACGATGTTAACAAAATAGATTGCTTTAACAACAATGACCAAAAAAACATACTCAAACCCAAAAGGTGGTTAGCCGGTCAGATCTCCCTACAGACTTATTTTTTTTAACTACACATAAAAAATGATTAGAAAGATAAGCCACAAAACAGACTCTTAACTACAGAGAACAAACTGATGGTCACCAGAGGGGAGGTGGGTGGGGAGATGGGTGAAACAGGTGACGGGGATTAAGGAGTGCACTTGTCGGGATGAGGATGGGTGACGTACAGAATTGCTGAATCTCTATATTGTACACCTGAAACTAACATAACACCGTATGTTAACTCTACTGGAATTAAAATGAAAACTTAATGAATAATAATTTAAAAAGATGATTGCATGGCCATTTATTCCCAAGGATGACTGAGTAATGTCAGCATGCCTAGAGGAAAAAGTGAAACAAACCCCAAAAATTCTGATTATCTCTAAGAGCGGACCTCATGGACAAGGCAAGCAAACACTAACATCGTGAGCTTTGAATTTGTTTTTTCTTATTCAAGTCAGCATACATTATCTCCAAAATCATGAAGTGGTCTCCAAATCCCAGGTTTAAGAAGTGCGGTGTGATTTTCTACTACTCCACATTTACCGTTCTATTTTTGCTTAAAACAGAAGAGCGATCCTCACACACGCGCGCGCGCACACACGCGCACACGCATGTGCCATGGTCCTCAGACGCCTCTTTCCCCACTTCCTCCATCCGCACAGGTCAGGACCCTCTTGGCTTCCTCTCCACCCCTCCCCCACCAAGCCCGCCCGTCTCCTTCCCGGTGCCGCAATCTCAGTTTCAGACCTTCATCTCCAATGGCCTCAACTACGGCAGTGCCCCCCCCCACCGGTCTCACCGCCATCTGTCCTGCCCTCTTTGTACTACAACACCTAACGTGCCTTTGAGAAGGTGATACGCCATTTCCCCTTTCCCAGGCTCGCCTCTTCAAATATTAGAGAGCGGAGAGTACTTCCGTAGGAGACAGCGACCACAAGATGCCGAATCGTGGTGGGAAGAGCGGAGCCTCCGCAGTCAGGATAAGGAGGCTGTGCTGGCTCAGGTCCCTGCTTGGCCAGCGGCACGCACGCGCCTGCCTCTCTCAGCCCTCGTTCTCTCAAATGGAGAACAGTAATACCATCATTCACAGCGGGCCCTTTTAAGAATTAAGCCAGACTGCGTATGTGATGCCTGTTATACAAAGCCTGGCACACAGTAGGTATTCAACAGACGCTTGGTTTTCTGCCTTCCACCCACAGTCCAGGACGGTTTAGGGCTCAAAGCAGGAGAGAATAACTGAATTAAAAAATTTTATAATCCTGGACTGCTAAAAACCTGACATTCATTCAGTTTGTTTCTTATCAGTCCAGGCTATTGGGTGGAAACAGATTTTTGCTTTACTCCGCATCAAAGGGCTGTTTTACAGAAATTCAGGTTGGTTTTCCTCTAACTTTGACTTCAACAACCGTGATGACAGAACACAGCCACATCTAAGAGGGAGGGTGAGAGGGGGCGGGTGTTAGAGAGAGGGAGCTTCAAAGGCATTTAATAGGAATAAAATTCCACTGGAGTTACCATATGTCCAAGCCTTCCTTTCTCTCGAACAGTCCATTAAGGAGCTGGAAGGAGGGTCTGCCCAAGCCAGGAGTCCTTGGCCAGTCAGACCGCGATGCATATCGCCCACACGCCTCGCGGAGAAGCCAGGGCCTGTGGCATCACATATGTGTGAATTCTGAACACAGATTTTAAAGGACAAAGAACAAGATCTTCATCTTTTGGCAGGTAGGGAAGGGTAACGTTTGGGTGACTTTCTTCCTAAGGGATGAAAGCAAAAACGGTGAGGTTGCCCGGGAGGGAGAGGCAAGATCTGGCGAGGGGAGGAGACGGGGCTTTGTTCTCATCAAAGAGGGAAGGAATGTAGGGGGGAAGAAACTAATGAGTTACTGTCAAGAGATTTAAACACGGATTATGTATCTGGTGGAGAAGGAGCACGACTGGCTGTCTGGGCCGGCCTGTGGTGAACACCGCTCCCATTACGGTCGGGGAAGGTCGAGCCGGGGCGCCTCGCCTTCCGGCGGCCGCGTTCCGCAAGAAGCGCACTTCTTTCCAGCAAGGAGCAGAGGGAGGCTTCTTTTCAGGGCAATGAGGAATGAGACGAAGCAGGAGCACGAGCACTCTCTGGCCGGCGCCACCGCAAGCACATCTGCATTTTCTACGGCAGCCGTGGAATGTTTAGTCCTCTGAGAATATTTGGTGCCTTGGGGCCAACAGCCTAGAATTTACAACCTTTCCTCCCAGAGGAGCCTGATGCCTCTCTTAGGCTTCAGGAATGACCCGGTTCAAACCGTGGGGCTTTGTGCTACCCAGAGGGACACCAGGGCCGTGGCGGACAGATGGGGAAGAAGATGGAAAGCCAGATGCACCAACGCTGCAAACTCGCTGATTTATCAGAGGAAAGGGATATGGCACAGAGGCTCTCCGTTCCCCTCCATGTGTCCCTGACCTTGTGACGGCAAAGACGAGGAAGGTGGCCAATGATTCTGGCATCCCTGAGTAGCTAGAAGAAAATGTTTTGTACTGTTCTGTAATCTCCGCTCTGCTTTCTAGGAGAAATCATCAATGAATATCTTTTGAATAACACCTGTATGTGGGGTTCTGCTTAAAGCCTGGGGGAGAGAAAGCGACGAACCAGGGAAATCTCCCCCCGAAACCAAGAGCACACTGTACACACTGTATGTTAGCCAATTTGACAATAAATTGTATTTTAAAAAAACCAAAGCATTGGGAGAGAGAACTCCAGGAGAGTACTGATTTTCACAGACCCTAAATCTTGTAGAAACTACAGAATATAAAGGAGAAAAAAAATACTTTACACTGCAAACCCATCTATAAATTGGTATGCAGCCTGTGCAAAAACAAGACTATACGATTATCAACAGAAAGGCTGGCGGTGGTGGGGAAGGAGAAATTAAAATGCATGGATTTTCTGCGGCGAGGCCCAAGTGCTAAGCATCTGATGCATCTTTCCGCGTCGTTTTGTGCCTACAGCACTCCTTCGAGGTAGGTCTTGTTCTGCCACCAAAGGAATGACCAACTGGATCCTTGGACAGGTCAGGTAACTTGTCCGAAGTGGCACAGCCAATGGTGGGGCTCTAGCCTGGATGGATGGTGGAGGGCCTGGAGGAGCTGGGGGGCCCTCCAGGCCCGATCCGTGCTGGCACGTGCGGGGCGCTCCACCGTGTGTCCTCTTGTGTGCAGCAGAAAGAGCTAGGCAAGGCACCAAGGCTCATGAGGCCCAGGCCCTGGACAGAGCGCCTTGTCTGACTTCCGGTCTAGCAGGGGCAGAATTCTGCCAGGCAGGGGGTGGCCAGGTGGCGGTGGGGGGAGAGCTGGGGTGAGAGCGTGGGATCTTTAGATCTTTTCCGTTTTTCTGCGTCCTTACTGCTTCCCACACTTCTCTCTTCCCCCTGGGGAAGTCACAGCTGTTGTGCCCAACGCTCCACCCACACGGCCAGCGGGGGTCCACTCCATAGCATGTGCAGGCAGCCACGAGGTCGGGCAGCGGGCTCACCAAACCGCCCAGAACACCTGCCCCCAGTGACTGCCTCTGCTGGAAGGTTTAAAAGGGGAGAGTCTCTGCGCCTCAGTTTCTCTATGCAATGTAAGTGCATTGTAATTGTGTATCAATTTCTAGCTGACAAGAACCGGAAGATACAGAACTCTGTTCTCTTTACAGTGAAAAGGAGCCCATCACTCAGCAGCCTCAGAATGGCAGAAGGAAGCGGGTGCGGGAGAGGGAGAGGAGAGGCAAGGAGGAGGAGAAAACTGCTTAAAAAATTCTTTTAGTTGTTTTCCTCTGAATGGGTTTTTTTCCCCATTCACTTTTCCTCCTGCCAAACTAGATGGGGAATGCGTGCTGGGGGGCGAGGAGTACCCAGTTTGTCACAGAGATACGGGCTACGGAATAAGCAGCTGGTTAGCAGACTTTGACCAAAACTTTCCATTCGAAAGCAGATAAACACTCCGTTAACGTGTCTCAACTTGGGACGACTGTGATTAAGCAACGCCATCTAGAAAGATAAGGATTAAGAAATGTGTCTCAATGGTTTCTGGATGTTTTTTCCACATGACTTAGAAATCAGCAGGAGTTAGCAATTAACTAAATTTCTGATGCTTCTCCCTCTCTTTCCGCACCTTTCACATAAATGGCAGAGTCTCAAACATAGTTTGACAAATAATGTGACACGGACCTTACGTAAGAAAAAACAAAAGGTTAAGAATGTGGTCAGAGGCTCTGGCCCAAAACATGTGATTCTACAGAACAAGGACACCAGTTTGGCCCTGGCGTGGAGATTTAGACAAAGGGTGGGTGTTGCTCTCATTAATTCCATGGTAAACAAAAGGGGAAGGTCTGGGTGATTTGATGGACAGCTTTTGGAAATGATCTTCTGCTTGGCAAAACACTGCGGTGATAATTTTATTCACACGGAAGGAAATGCAAGAGAAGTGTCGCTAAAACAAGAGAGGTAATTATAGGGCATGAATCAAAAAGCTGGATGACACAGAATAAAGAGTAACTAAACGAGTCCCATCATGGCCATGAAATCTGGACTTCGCAATTTCAAAGGAAGAGTCTGACCTCTCGTTTCTGAGTAAGAAAGCCAAGCCTATTTTTTTCCCTAATGTTTTGTTTCCAGTATGACACCGCGGGCTTGCGGAACCACAGACACCAAACCGTGGAGCGATACTCCACCTCTGTACCGCCACAGCAGCTCAACGGGCTTGGGGAACAGAACGGCCCAAGAGTTGGAAGGGATAATCTTGCACTTCTCCGGACAGTAATTCAATCTTTCCAAAGGACCCTGGCAACTGGTCAACAAGTCTTGACTAGCATCCCCAGGAGTACCTGTTCACCCATGAACCCAAACATTCACCCAGGTCCTGTTTTGTGTCTGGCACAGCGTTAGCTGCTGTTCTATCAGAGATCTTAAGTGGGCCCCGATCTTTCCTTCTGTGACTTTGACCCAGTGGACCCAGTCCCTCCTAAGTGACACTGAAGATGGCTGGCATGCTGGCCTCCTGAAGGTGTTCTCTCGATTACACCTTCTCGGCTCTTTCTAGGCCCCCCAGCCGTTCTGACTGCTTTCTGCATCATCTCGAAGTGCCCTCCCCTCTGGACAGAAACCTCCCAGTGAGGTCTGATCCACACGGAAAGTAGGAATTACCGGCCATCACATCACTTGTTGAAACACTCCTTTATGAATATCATCTAAGACTACAGACAGTGCTCTTTTGACCAACGTGATTCACCGCTGGCACACTCAGAGCAAACGCATCCTTCCCCCATTCTATCTCCTCAAATCTTTTATGAATGATGGCTTCCACTATAGCTAAATCTAATTATATTACGCGTGTACGTGTAAACCCCCTCCTTTTTTAAACCTATAAAACCCAGAGGTGTTGGGTGTAACGGGAAGATGGGGAAAGAGGAGGCTTACACACAGCACTGGTGGGTTTTTATTTTCTATTGTGATAAAAAATTTGCCAATTTCACACTGCTGCAAAACAAAGAATACACTGTCCTGTTGTTTCACACTGTACGTCATTGATTCCAGGCATTTGTGACAGTTCTTTCATATTTCAAACACGCAGATCAATTTCTCCCCCTGTGGGAAGGTGAGGAGTTTGACAAATACGCTGAATGCAGGTCAGCCCCACTTTGTGGACACCGCCTAACAATGCCTAAGACGCTCTGATCAGGAATCTGTTCGGTCCTCCGGTCTTCCCGCCCTCCACTGGCTCTTTGGAACAGCAAATAAACAGGAAGACAACTGGCACAGACCCCAGGCTCCTAGTGGGTGCACTGACACCTCGACCTTCTAACCAGGAATTGGCGACACAGAACCTCTTTGCCATCCATCATCTCGGGAGACGGTGCAACAGAAATTTATTGTTAGATTTCAAGAGATGTTAACACTTCTGCTATTAGACTACAAAGCAGGGACTGAGGGCACCAGAGGAGATCAGAGGACCAAAAGGTTAAGTCCGGGTGGCTCTCCCGGCCATGAGTTGTACTCAGCACCTGAGTAAAAGGGATGCAATCAGGCCCGCGGCTTAACCATTCAACTTTCTTTTTTTTTTTTTTAATGTTTATTTATTTTTGAGACAGAGAGAGACAGAGCATGAGTGGAAGAAGGGCAGAGAGAGAGAGGGAGACACAGAATCATAAGCAGGCTCCAGGCTCTGAGCTGTCAGCACAGAGCCCGACGTGGGGCTCGAACCCACGGACCGCGAGATTATGCCCTGAGCCGAAGTCGGACACTCAACCGACTGAGCCACCCAGGCGCCCCAAACATTCAACTTTCTAAGAGCATGTAAAAACAGAGTGACATCGGATGACTGGGCACAATATTCACACGATACCCCCAGTACCTAAGTGCTCAGAGACAACAGGGCGCTGTTTTCCATTTAAATAAAATAAGGTAGGATTGAATGAGAAGGAAATGTACAGTGGATAGCATAACGAAGGCAAAAGGCTGAGATGAGGACTACTCCGTGACCAACTCAGAAAATATAATGAAGTCAAAAGATAATATGATTTGATACGCAAGTAGAATTACAGCCAACTAATGGGGTTTTAAAGCTGACACTGTAAATGAGCACTGTTTGCTTTTAATACGTAAGCGTGAACCCCTACAATGTGAAGCCTTTTCTACAACCTGTCTTGCCAATTGTTTACTGTAATAAACTTTGTGTTTGAAGTACTGCCATTACAAAATCTCGTCATTCAATCCCATAGCTTTTTCCCCATATTATTTAGCATACCCTTCTACATATTAAGCACAACGAAGCTTCCTATTGAGTTTTTGTAATTTAATATTTTTAAAAAAATTATTCTAAGCTGGAGCACCCGGGTGTCAGTTAAGGGTCCGACTCTTGATTTCAGCTCGGGTCATGATCTCACAGTTCATGAGACCAAGTGCCGTGTCAGGCTCTGTGCTGCCAGCAAGGAGCCGGCTTAGGATTCTCTCTTTCCCTCACTCTCTGTCCCTCCCCTACATGTGTGAGCTGTCTCGCCCTCTCTCTCAAAATAAATAGACAAACTTAAAAAAAAAATTACCCCTCAGGGAAAAGTTGCAGTTTAAAGAATACTCTTTCAGAAGACCTCACACTTCACTTGCCCTCTTAAACTCACACAGACAGGCGTACTGACTCCGAGAATTTAAAAAACTACTTACAGTTTCCATCAAGTATACTGCTTACAAGTAAACTTTCGAAAGGCAATTATGATGCAACTAATCTGAAGCCTCACGCTTCTTTCGTGCTGGACCAAATTAAAACTTGCCATGACACGACAATCCAACCATTAAACGCCTTCCGTGCAAACTCCCTCAGTGCAAACTCGTTCAGTACAAACCCCTTCCGTGCAAGCTACAGCTGATCTGATTGTGGTTTCACACTTCTGCCAAAGGTTAAATGCACACCACTCTGAACAACTGGAATGAAAGATGTCCTCTAAGTTAAAAAATTATTGGATGCTCTCCAAGCAATGACTAAGCTCTTCCTTGCTGGGTGCAAATTCAGCATTTTAGCGAGGGAATTAACACAGTTATGTTAACGAGCTTAACATTCTAAGGATCTTCTAATCTTCTAATTGTCTAAAAGGATGAGCTCCCCAAACACCTCCCCTTCCCACCTCCTCCCAACGCAATCCCCCATCCGCCATTACCACTTCCCTCCTTCAGCCAAAGCTCACTTGGGGGGGCGGGGGGTGGGAATCACTGATGACTTCATTAATTTGAATATATACCGACCACTCTGTACAACTTCTATATCCTTAGCGGTATTACTCTGCCATGTAGGCATTTAAAAAAATCATAAAGCAAGAGCTGAAAGCACATGAATAGGGCAGCAGGCAGGATAAAATAAAATCGTCTGCTGTGTCAGCACTAAAATCAGTCACTTTCATTAAGACCCTCAATATCAAGAGGCCAAAATCTTTGAAGGGGACATTAATGTCTTTTTTGCAGCTCATTAAATGGCCTGAAGAGGCAGAAAGAAACATGAAGAGCTAAATGACAAGTTTGAAAGTGCTGGATTTTCTTTCAAAAAAAAGAGTGACGGCGACAGACACTTTAATGTTTTGAACTCTCCAAACTTTAGATAAAGTCATCAGAACAGAATTCTTTAGACTCAGATCATCGAAGTCTTGTGGATTTTTCTAACTTCATACGTGTTAGGCCACCATACATCAAATATAAAATACGCTGTCATTATTTTTAGAGTGAAGATAGTTAACCAACTAATGGAAGGTGAGTTGAGGAATAAAAGTCCCCTTACCTAGGGTGCACTGTTCATCCACAGCCCAGTCACGGCCACCCCACCGCATGGACCACTGAGGTATCTTTGTATATACCGAAGAAGCACACAACTACACTGGCTCATTGTACTTTATCAAATTTCCCTTCTCTGAAAACTGATCATCTAGAAAACTCTCCATAAAACCATATTCTGTGATTAATTATAAAACCTGTTTCCACCTATGGAGAGAGATGATTAAAACGTTCCTTCTATAAGCTGATTTGGGGTTGGCGCCCGTACCGGAGAAGGTATTACATAAGACCCATCCACATACATAATTTTTTTAGAACAATCTGCTGTCATAAACACTGTGATGAGACAGCCACTATTTACAGGGCACTAATGTAGTAGTGTAAAATTTAAATGTCCCTACCATAAACTAGCAAAATCGCAAAAGTGGAGGTCGCCCCCTGGGGAACTGTTTATTGGACCATCAGACATGGAGAAAGGTTAGAAAACGGGAATTTCCTCAAAAGATGGTGGGAGTACAGATCGGGACCGAGTGTAAAATCGGAAGGCAATCTGGCGATATCTCGATCAAAAGCATTAAAATATGCATATCCTTTCACGAGAAATTCCTTGCGTAGGAAGGAGGGCATATGTAAGGAAACCATTAAAATAGACAATGGGACTTTTCTGAAAGAGTGTGGGCAGGAAACCCAAATACACCACACCCCTCCCTCCTCTTTCCAGGCCTGGGGTCTGAAGGCCACGCTGGCAATGGTTGAGTGTCCTCAAGGAAGCCGATTTAGCGTGGTCAGCGCGTGTTCCCTGAACTTGGCCTTGGGAACCTTATGAAGAAAAGTTGGGTGCCATTTCATAAAAATAAGGTTCCAAGAACTGTAATATCCAAATAACAGCCGTGTCCTCTCGTGTGGCTCAGTACATGCTACAGAGGACGAGGTAAAAGCAAGCTCCCAATCAGCAGCCCTTCGAACGTATCGTTAGCGAGGATGGAGGCAGACACTAAAGTAGGTCAGGCAAGTGCTCACCAACTGCCGTGGACCTGACTTTTCATTTCGCCGAGAACGACGGGAATGTTTAAAATTGATAAACTCGGGGCGCCTGGGGGGCTCAGTCAGTTAAGCGTCCGACTTCGGCTCAGGTCACGACCTCCCAGTTCGTGAGTTTGAGCCCCGTGTCCGGCTCTGTGCTGACAGCTCAGAGCCTGGAGCCTGCTTTGGATTCTGTGTCTCCCTCTCTCTCTGCCCCACCCCTGCTCATGTTCTATCTCTCTCTCTCTCTCTCTCAAATAAATAAACATTAAAAAAAATAAATATTAAAATTGATAAACTCAACTAATCCGGGTGTTGGGGACTGCTTTTCCTTCCACAGCAAAGTTACACAGACAGCACAGAGCTCCCCTGCGCCCCTCACTCGGTTCCCCCAGTGTTAAAAGCTTACACATCAGGGTGCATTTGCACGGAGGAGCCAACACTAGTACGTCGCCATCGACCAAACTGTACCAGTTTAGGGTACCCTGTCCCCAGTTATTCGAATGACTTATTCACTGTCACTAGTTTCTCCCAATGTCCTCTGGGCTCCGGGAACTCATCCAGGATAGCACGTTGCCCATTCAGCCTCCTTGGGTCTAGACAGTTTTCTAGACTTTCCTTGCTCTTTTTCTTTTCTTTTTAATTTTTTATGTTTATTTTTGAGAGAGAAAGAGAAAGAGCGTGAGTGGGGGAGGGGCGGGGGGAGGGGGAGGGGGAGAGAGAGAGAGAGACGCAGAATCTGAAGCAGGTTCCAGGCTCTGGGCTGTCAGCACCGGAGCCAAAGTTGGATGTTCAACCGAAGGAGCCACCCAGGCGCCCCCAGACTTTCCCTGCTCTTGATGGTCTCGGCGGCTTTGAAAAGAGCTGGACAGGTATTTCATAGAATGCCCACCTTCGCCCACCCCCTGCCCCCTTGGGGACAAGACTATTGCCTGATGTCTTCCCCGTGATTAAGCAGGGGTTATGGGTTGGTGGGGGAGAGGGGGGCCACAGAGGTGAACTGTTAATTCCATGACATCATGTCAAAGATGTGAGTTATCAGCTTCTCCTCATGGACGTTAGCTGTGATCACCGGGCCCAGGCAGTGGGTGCCAGGTTTTCCGGCTACAAAGTTGCTCTTCGGCTTCCTTCCATACTCACTCTGGGGAAGGAAGTCATTAAATATAGCCACTCAGGGGCGCCTAGGTGGCTCAGTCGGCTAAGAGTCTGACTTCAGCTCAGGTCATGATCTCGCGGTTCACAAGTTCAAGCCCCATGTCGGGCTCTGTGCTGACAGCTCAGAGCCTGGAGCCTGCTTCGGATTCTCTGTACCCACCCTCTCTGCCCCTCCCCTGCTTGTGCTCACTCTCTCTCTCTTGAAAATAAATAAACATTAAAAAGATTTTTAAACATAATAATAAATGCACCACTCAGGGTGAGGAGTTAATAAGCGTCAACTCCTGGGGCAGAGGAGGCTCCACCTAAATGGTCTGGAATTCTTTCACACGGGAGACTTGTCTCTATACCCGTTCACTTATTCCATCATTTATTTATATCGATGTGGACTCACAGATACTTAGTTTATATCCTGGGTTATAACCCAACACTATTATTTATTTTGTTGCTCATAATGTCCCCATTTTGGCCACTGAGACCAATTTCGGGTTGTCTCCTTGTCCCTTTGACATGCCCCATCGTTTTGTTTAGTGACTACCCTTTACTTTTCTCCATATTCTTATCAGCAAAATGCCTGACTAAGAAAAGAGCTGGGATGCGTGAAATTGTGTCCCCTCCCACCAAAATTCATGTTAAAGTCTTGGCCACCAGTACCTCAGAATGTGACCTTTTTGGGTGAACAGAGCTATTGGGGGTCTAACTGGTTTAAATGAGATCGTAGTGAAGCAGAAAAGGCCTCTCCGCCAATATGACTAGGATCCCTACAAAAAGGAGAAATTGGGGACCACCTGGGGGTCTCAGTTGGTGAAGCATCTGAATCTCAATTTTGGTTCAGGTCATGATCTCACGGTTTGTGAGTTCAAGTCCTGCCTCCGGCTCTGCACTGACACCGTGGAGCCTGCCTGGGATTCTCTCTCTTCTTCTCTCTGCCCCTCCCCCACTCATGTGCTCGCACTCTTGCGCTCTCTCTCTCGCGCGCGCGCTGTCTCTCTCTCTCTCTCTCAAAATAAATAACTTTAAAAAGGGGGTAGGGGGAGATTTGGACACAGCACCCAGGAGAACACCACATGAAGATGAAGGCCAAGATCAGTAACCGCAGGAAGGCCAAAGAAGGCCAGCGACCCCCAGGTGTGAGGACCGGATTCCCTCTCACACTCTCACAAGGAATTAACCCCGCTGACATCTGCTTACATTTTCAATGTTTATTTATTTTTGAGAGCAAGAGAGAGTGAGCATGGGCGGGGGAGGGGCAGAGAGAGAGAGAGAGAGAGAGAGAGAGAGAGAGAGAGAATCCCCGGGGCTAACAGCCCAGAACCCGACGCGGGGCTCAGTCCCACGGACCGTGAGATCACGACCTGAGCTAAAACCAAGAGTTGGACGTTTAACTGACTGCGCCCCCCGGGCCCCCTGACCCTGCTGACATCTTAATCTCTGACTTCCATCCTCCTCCAGAACAGTGAGAAAATGAAGTTCTGTTGATTAAGTCACTCGGCTCTTACATTGTTCTGGCGGTCCCAGCAGACTAACACAAGGGCCGATGTCACCGAGCTCTGCATTGCAATCGAAAACAGCTCTAGATTGTGGCGTCCAAAGAATCAGGTGCAGAGGACCAGCCTAACACATGTCCAAAGGGTATCCTGGAAAGCAGAGGCCTGAGTCCACGAGCTGCAATATTTATCCTCGTATCTGGCCACGAACAACGCGTGGGGCAGTGTTTTCAGAGAGCTCGTCTTCCCGGCAGCCTTCAGCCACCTGCGGCTCGCTTCCGACCACCTCGTGCCAAGCACACCTGCGAACGCTAGCAATAACCACCCCTCCAGTCTAATCACCGTCTTCAGAGTGCTAAGTACCAGCTCCGTGAGAGTCAAGCACTTCCCAGGTGCCCCACACCGCAGTTCTGCGAGGGGCTGACAAGGGATTCCCCACATCGCCGCAGAACTGCCAGATAAAGTCAAGCTGGTATTTTTGGTCCCTGTTTAATGACGTGCTCTGTCCCCCTTCCATCTCCCCTAAGTCACGCCGACAAGTGGCCCGATGGCTTAGGAATGAACTGGACGCCACTTCGGTGTAAGCTATACGAATACTGTACAGCCATCCAGTACCGAGGATGTTTAGTACAAATTCACACACTAGAGGAGACTGGAACAAAATCGAAGCTATGACACGAGGGGACTGTCGTCCCCAGGAAAGAGAAAGTGACTTGTCCGCAGACTAAAGACACGGACATAGTCTGGATAGCATCTGATCCGCCATCTCACGGCACTCCGGTGACCTTTATGGAGGTGACATCTGAGTGCCTGCATGGGTAGATGCGGAAACTTTTTTTCCTTCGGTCACCTGGGAGAAAAGGAACCGGAGGTGACAGAACAGGACCTGGCGTATTCGGTCGGAAATTATTTTCATTACAAAAGCTCTGGTTTGTCCGCATTTTTATGTCTGTATTAAAAAAATCAAATGAAGCCATTAAGCTGAGGCCAGCTCAGAAAGCCTCTGCCTGAGTGTGCAGTCCCTACGGCTCTACAATAATCCCTCGAATTATTAAATAATTACTGCGTTTCCCTTGGGGTCACATTTGGCAACAAAATACCGTCTAAATGAACCAGTGATGTGACCCAGTGAGTAACACTTACGTTCTTAAACTTCCTAGGAACAACGGGATATGAAAAACTTCCCAGTTACAAACCGGGGAGGAGAGTGAGGGGTGATCTGTGGGGTCAGGCGGTGGGTGGGGGCGGAGGGTAGAGGCAGAAGGACAAAGGAACATGAGAATCTAGGGAAAATTCCAGTAAGCGTTGTCTCGTCCCCCACCAACCTCCGATATCAGCAGTTCTCCGATCCTGGTTCCCTTCCATTTCAGGAGTAGCTACAGCCATGAGGAAAAAACCAAACATATGGCTCTGTCCTTCTGGACATTTCTACGATGCTGGCTGGGTTGCTTTGGAAAATCCCATCTCATCTCCTACAGCTATATGACCTCAAGTTGTCATTTCCAATAAAGTATGCTTGCACTGATTTTTATGAACAGAGACAAAAGCTGCTACAACCTTCTCCTTCCCGCCCCCCCAAATCTTTCAAACCAACTGTAGTTGCTATGTAGGGTTATTTGTTCCTAAGGCAACAGCGTATATCTAAGTACTAATGGCCTGTCCTTTTCCCAGGCAACAAACAGCCTTGTGATGCAACTGCACCTGTCTCAGCTACGCGTTACTATGGAGATGCTCCGGTTGCTATGGCTACCATCACGCTAATCGCCTAGCGAAGGCAGACATACAGCAGTCTTCTCGGAGAGCCCAGCTGTTCCTCCGCGTCTCTTGCTGAAGACTGATTGTCTAGGGCCTGTGATGGAATGCTTCTCAACTAAGATGCACACGAACTTCATTAATGCGGTTTCAGGGGCTCACTCTGCACTCCCCTCCGCAGAGCAAATACCAGACTAGGGAGAGAATCTGCAAAACGCGCGGACTAGCAAACGACTGAAATCTACAAATCCACGCCAGGCCTCACTGACATAAACTTGTAGTCCGAGGAGAATTTCTCTCAACTGGGTGGTGGCAGCAGAAACACTTCTTTACTTTCAAGAAAAATAATTTGTTTTCACAGGAGTGAGGGATATATTTCCAACCCATGCACTATGTGAGATCCCATCTCTGGTAAATTTCCTATCTGTTATGGGGCCATTTTTTTTGGGCTCTAACATTAACACCCCCCCCCCACTTTTTTTAAGTGACAGGCTTCCTATCCTCCCCGCCAATTACCTGTGTATAAAAATGGCACCCATGACCCCACGGTCTCAGAACAAATGGGCGTGTGAGGGGGAATCAAAGTCTCCATTGTTCCCTGCTGTTCTCCTTGAAGAGGCAAACACCAAGTAACCACAACAAAATGGTCACTCTGGAGCCCCGTCTACATGGAGACCAGGAATGACAACAATCAACGAGCCCTTCGGTGGACACCTGTAGACGCCCTCGGTCAGATGCTGGGAGGATGGAATCGCTGACCTGGCTCACTCCTGTACTTCTATCCCAACAAACCGTGACACGCTGAGATGGCAGAGCTGTCGACTTCTCTCTGTAAATGTTTCTACCCAGGAAGACAGTATTTCACCCGCCACGAAGCCATCCGAGCGCATTCCTCCGAAGCAGCAGAAGCGGTAAGGTTTGCAGGAAATACAACAATGGGTCTGCCTCCAGTAACGCTTCGTTCCTTTCCCATTTATCCACACTTATGTTTCAGATCGTACAGTCTGGTGAATTAGGTTCAGTGCTTGTCTTGGCCAAAATAATGCAACTTCAATAGATTAAAAAAAAAAAACAAAACCCAAAAAAACAACAAACAAACAAACCAAAAAACCCCTCCGAATTGCTTACCTTTGATACGCCTGAGGAGAGGCAGGGGGTGTATTGAACACGTGTGAGTACGGGTGGTAAGGTGTCTTTTTCAAAGCCTGAATTAGATTTTGTCTATACTCTGGGTCTATGCACCACAATGACCCTTTCCCAATGCTCTGCAAAGAAAATGAAAACATAAAAATGATTAATCATAGAAACGTTCGGTATTCCGCAGTAAGGAGATGAATAGCAATTACCACAGTTACTTATTTTTAAAAGCCTCTCGCTTCTTTCTTAGTGTTTGCCGGCCAGAAATACGGAATACTGTGCCCTGACAATACAGCTGCATAAAATGCACTTCGGTCTTACCTGGATGAGGTCTGACAGACCGAATGAACATGTTATTACCAGGTGATGCTGATATAATAATATTGTCATTTTCATTCCCTACCGGCCCCCAAACTCACATTCCTTGATTATTTCTCAGTGTCAACTCTGAAGGATGTATGCATTCTCTTCTAGAAAATGAGTTTTAGATTTGTCAGATTTCAAATGTGGAAAGAGAAAAGAGGGCTGGGCACCTCAAAACTCCCATTTCCGCTGTAAAAAAATTCGAGGGCAATGTTTTTAAACCGTATTATTTCGGTACCACTTCACGAAAACAGAAAAGTAATCCCTTTGTTTTTTTTCCTACTTACTCACAAAAGAACGACATTTAAGCTTCCAATGGACTTCTGTAATTACCTTCCCCCAGAAACAAAAGAACTCAGGCAGCAGTGGTTAAACCTCAGCCACAATCCAGTATTTATTTTCTGGGCGCTGCAGTTCATAGTCCTAAAGGACTTGAATCTTTAGAAGTCAAACTTTAAAATGCAAATTCGCGAAAACTGGTTCCATGGAAAGACTTGCTCTGAGGCCCACTTTAGGTCTATGGACAGCACTTTTATTAAAAGAAAAAAAAAATAGTAAGTCCTGCCTGTGGGGCCCACTGGACTGGCAGGGCGCCGACGGGCAGTCGCTGCTCCGACTGTATGCTTTCCAGCGGCCGAATGTACCCAAGCTGTTTGATAAGGTCGTTTGTAAATATTTACTGATTTGGAGAGAAAAGAAGTCAGATTACATAAACCCGCGCCCACCCCGTGCTCACAGCCAAAAGACTGACTCTCTTATTTTCAGAACTATTGTACTACGGGAACATTTAGAAAGCAAACAATAAAACAACAGTTTTAACTATTGTTGAACTATTTAACTATTATAGGGGGAGAAACTCCAAGAAAATCCCTTAGAAGGAAAACAAAAATTAAGTTATTCCTAAAATCTTTACAGAGGCTTTTTTAAAAATTTGTATTTCGGTCAAGAGTTCACCGAGTAGTTTACTCACAAACCTACTCACAGAACCCAGTAAAATCCTCTAGTATCCCAGCTCGGGGAGCAGTGGCTCCTGGAATTAACTCTTTCTGGTGCGCCGCGAACTGAGAACTGCTCAAAGCCAAGATCGGGGACTGGCGCCTCGGACCGCCCCAGCCTCCGCGCCCAGGGCGCAGGCCTGAGCCCAAATACCGGTCCCGGTCGTGCCGACTTGCCCAGGCTGAACCCCAAACGTTCCAGTGTAACCGTCTGGACGTCTGGAGCCATGAAAAATGTCAACTTTGAAAAATTCAATGTCCTTATGTGGCCTTGCCTTTCATGTGTACATTTCCAAGCCCAGAACGGTTTAGGGGCACGGACGAGACTTTCCCGGTAAGGCAGGCAGGCCACCAAAGGAGCTGCCAAGGGCCCACCTGTTCTTCCCTTTGGAAAAGAGACGCAAAGCACACTTCCTAGAAGAGGTGTGTGGGAGGATGTAACTACCAAATTCAGATAACGTGGAGCAAACCAAAAGCTAGTAACTCCTGGGCGGCGGGGGTGTGTGTGTGTGTCCCGGGCTGACTCTACCATAAGCTCCCCGGGGAGCCCTGTGCAGGGAGACCCGCAAGGCCCCTAACCAGCAACCTGGAGGGCCAGGGCCCACGTGAGACTCAAACATTTCTGCAACGAGATTATCTCTGTTCTGGGAACCTAATGACTTTTGTGTTCATCAAGGCGGCTTTCGGGGTGGGGCTGTTTAATCTTACCAGGAATAAAAATATGACAAAGAAATGACGGACAATTGACCCGCCTGGGCAAATAACAGTAAGCCAAGAATGTGGTTTCTCCTAATCCTGAACCCAAGTATCTTTTTTTCTTACACCACATTACTGTTTACCAACTACATGGAAAAAACCCACAGGTGCCGGGAGGGGGAGGTTGCGAGGGAGCAATCCAGGTGCAAGAAGCGATCCGGAGGGGGAGGTTGCAGGAAGAACTTGGAATTCTGGAGCCAGAGAGATGTTTCCTGCATGGTCCTGAGAAAATCAGGGTCCCCAGAGAAGTCTTGGCTTCCTCGTTGGCCAAAGAAAGCCCCGCCCACCGGGGACAGGTGTCGAGGATGTCAAACACCCGTACTGTGGCGGGTGCCTACAGGTGCCCGAGGACCGGTGGATGAGGTCGTGAACATCTCCTTTCTGACAGAAGAACAGGAACAAAGCTGGCTCTCCAATGCCTTTTGCTAAATCAAATCTGATTTTCCCAAAGCCGCCCACCATCAAAGCAGCACCAAGTTCCAACAGTGGCAGTGGGGGAAGCCTCCAGCAAACTCACAGGTACTTGTTGGTGGGGGCTTAGCAAACCCGCTTTGAAGAGCTCTTCCGCTTTCCAAGATGCCCCCTTTCTTTCCATCGGTGCCCCCATCTGCCTTCTACGAACCATTCTATGTACTCACTACCGCAACTCCTCCCGCGCTCAGAAAGCCAACTCCGACTCACAGGAGCCTAGCTGCTAGAAGTTTTCTTTCGCCCGGGTCTTCCCCCGGCGATCGCCAAGCCGAGGTTTAATTTCAAACTGGTCGGCACGTATTTGCAATATTCGTTCACCGCAGAGGGTTGCCCAGGCTCGGGGTCCTAACGATTCCTACCGTGATCAGTTCTGCGTTTCACCAGGAAGGGGACGTGGAACCGCTGCCTGGCTTCCACAGACCGGAGGTGAATTTCAGTATCTCACACTTAACATTCCAAAGGGAGAAAAAACAAACAAACAAACAAAAAAGCATCTTCAGGACACACCCATGGGGACAGGCATCTGTCTACTCCAATGACCACGCGGAGCTTGAAAGGGACACAAAGAGCCTGGCCCTGGATTTCATATTCTCCTCGGTCTCATGTCACAGTTCCGAAGAGTAAAAAGGCTGACTTGAAAAAAATGTTAATGGAAATACGCACACAGAGAAATACTCAAGTTTCTTAGGCCAGGAAAAATTATATCGAATGCCCCTACCGGGGGGAAGGGCAGCTGGAATGTGAGTAGAGCTGAGTAAGACATTTAGAGTCGGGGCTTTTACAAAAACTTCTGCATCTTCTCTGAAAAACGGGGATTCTTTTTTTTTTTTTTTTTTACCGCGACAACTATGGGAACCATGCATCAATAAGGGTTAAGGCATTCAAAATCGTAAGAAAGATCTTCATTCGGAGACACGTTTTTGTGTATATACGATCTTTAAGACGACGTGTATATACCTACGTAAGCCTATAAAGAAGAAAACATATCTCTGAATGAAGATCTTTCATAAACGCACCATACATAGCTCGGAAAACACTAATGTGAAAAAGTAGAGGGAAAAAAATAAATTGAGTAAGAAGATATGGGCGAGGCCAAGTTTTGTTTTTTAATTAAAAAGCACCTTGGGGAATAATAGACATCTCCCTGTGAGCAATAAAAAAAAACCATCAGTACACAAGGAGGAAAAAAGACAAGAGCCTATATCGTAGAAAGAACTGATTAGTTAGAAAGGTTAAAAAAGAGAGAGAGAGAGAGAGAGAGAGAGAGAGATAAGAACAATGACTAAATTAAGTCTTAAATCTAACCTCTAAAGACAACACTTCTTCTCAGATGTCTTTAGCAGCTCATGAATCTCTCCCCGCCCCCCTCGCCCCTCTAATCCACCCCTGCCCTACGGCAAATTGGACCTGCACACAGCACTTGTCTGTCTGTCTGTCTGTCTGTCTTATGTACAGGTCTTCATTTGTGGGCTCTGCACTAGGTTGTGAAGCCCTGGGGATAAATACCAAATTTTAAAGATTATTTTCAAACTGTGGGCTATCACATTAATGGGTCGTGAAATCAACGTAATGGGTCACAACCAGCACTGTTTTAAGGGGACGGAACGGAACCAAATGGATTAGACTAGAAAACACGTGTGGTAAAATGGTATTTTGTGAAATGGGCATGTGTGTACGCATGGTGCATAACGGATCGCAAGGTAACGTACACTTCTTACTTGGATTCTGGGTCAAAAAAGTAGGTAAACGCTGGTCTCGGACGACAATTTCCTTCCCCCCACCCCGCTTCTCATCACTTCTGAGGGATAAAGCCCACTTCCGGCAGGAATGGAAGACTCTCTCAACGTGACAGCCACGGCAGAGGAGGAGAGGACCGTACTTGAGGGCCGGAGATCATGAGGTGGGACCCGGGTCAATCTGGAGCGGGCACTGGATACCTGCTCTTGGTGCGTCTGAAATGACTCTTCCGGAGGTTTCTGATATGCTGTCTCTGGGGGTGTTTCCAACGCCACCTACCCTTGTTCACTCCCTCCTCCATATGGCGCCCACTCCGTGCCAGGTGCCACGGGGGACACACTAGTGACTACAACACAATACAAAAACCTGCTGCTCTCTTGAAGCTCGGGTTCTAGAGGGGAAAGAAGACAGCAAGTAAGTAAGTGAAGAAATAAATACGCAAGATCATACAGACCGTAATGTCTGCTGAGAAGGAAATAACGAGTGAGGAGTTTGAAGACAGGAACGTGCCGCCGTAGGAAGACTAAATGGGTTGGAAGGTCTGTTAAGAGCTGATGCCACCGCCTGGGCCTGAAGTGACCAGGTGGCAGCAGCGGAGGAGGAGGAGGAAGAAGGGCAGCTTCAGGATGTATTTCGGGGAACCAACTGGTCCCGGCACTGGATCAGAAGCGGCGGGTAGAGAAGGAAGAAGAATGGTTCGGTTTGTGCAACTGATTTGGGCCAAAGGTTGGGAGGGGGGAAATCCAGGGCTCGTCTGAACATACAACCTTTCACCTGGTTACGAGCACTTGAACGACCTTGCTGGACACCTGCTACCTCCCTCCCCTCTGCTGGGGACCCCCTGACACCCACTGGCCCCCGCCGTTAGAGCAGAAACTCAGGAATGTAGAAAGGTAGATCTGAGGTGGGCTGGCTTTTGAGGTTTAACATCGACTGATTCCCCTACAGCTGAGGCTGGTCAGGGTGAATATTCAGCCGTTGAGGCCCCACGGTCTCTGTTGCAACCACTCCACTCTGCCGCCGTCCAACAAAAGCAACCAGAGGCGTGAAGGACAGATGTGGCTGTCTTGATTTACAAAAGGCGTGATTTACAAAAACATAGCTCATGGTTCACTGCCCCCTGCCCCCTAGCTCCTGTACTTGAACCCAGGGTTCAGACTCAAAACTCCTGTAGTTGTGGGGACCGAAAACCAGGCAAGGGGTCTTCAGGGGCCAGGAGAGGTGGGCTGGTGGTGTGGGGTTGGGGAGGGGGAAGTCAAGTGCTTAAAGGCTGGTAAAGGGGGTCACGCGGGGGGTGGGGGAGGAGGAGGTACAGATGGGCCAAGCCATCCTGTCGGTAACAAGAATACAACCTGTTGAGCTGACACAGCCCACTCTGTATCTCTGGGTCTCAGTTTCTCCTCAATAAAGTAGACAGTCAGACTCAATCGCCCCACAGGCTCAGAGCCCTGTGCTGAGAGAATGTGCTAAAGACTCATTAGTGGGCACGGGCCTTCATCTCTCCATCTCCTTCCTACCGTTTTACTCACTTGTAGCTTTTATAGATGGGGAGGGGCCCGGAGTTGACATTTTTCATCCATTTGCCATTCTAACCCAATGGACACAAAGGTTTCCTGGGGTCTGGAAGGCAGGCTTAAAAGTCGTCTGGAAACCGTTCACCCCCCGAGCTGGCCCCAGCGCACAAGGATGCTTCCGCCCTCCACCCCCGCCCCTGCCACTCCTCCTCTACCCTGGAGCTGGCTTCTGTGCAGGCTCTGCGGGGCCAAGCTGGCATAAAGGAAGAAGAGAGGGAAGGGGGGAGGGGAGACTGGGGGAGGGGCCGGCAGGTGCTGATACTCTCCTGGTTGCAGATTCCCTCCCTCCCCAGAAAACCCATCTTCGGCCCCTGGACAAGGCCGAATCTAGACTTGAACAGGTCACAAACCTGGCCCAACTTCCCTGGGCCTAATCAAAGAACACCTCCCCCCCCCACCGCCTTGGGCCCTTGGGTCTCATTCTGAATCAGGTCACGTAACACTTGTTACCATGACACACCATGACATAAAGGCAGGGTCCACTTGTTAGGGCGCAGGACACCCCTACCCCCAGAGGAAGACAAACAATAAACAACTCTGAAAGACCTCATAAGCTAAGCAGAGGGCTACGGGACAACGGAGGAGAAAGATGAGCCCAACAGGGGAGGAAGGTGTTCCAGCGCACAAGTGTATACACACACACACGCGCGCGCGCGCACATACACACACACGCACCACAGAGTTCTCTGCCAGCCCCGCCTACAGACACGTTCAATGCCCACATCCCCTGTGCAGGACAGCCCCCCAGCTGAACACGCGGCCTCTGAGAGACGGTTCTCACCTTCCCACCAAGCCCCCTACACAGTCTCGCTCCCTTGCGTTCGCACTTCCTGGGCCCGTCAAGATGGCGAGAAGGCAAACACGCCCGTGTGCCCGTGCGAGGGGCCAGAAGCAATGCCAGGGCGTTCCTGGGGAGCTTTCCAGAATGCGTCCCACACGTGGCTCCGAAGCAACCAAGGGATGGAACCTACGTGGCTCTTGTCTACGCTGCTACCCTGCTGTGTTACTGGAAATAAACCACTTGTCCTCACGGACTGGCAGCTTCTTCCACCTCTCTGTTAGAGGTAATACTATCTTCTCTGAGTCACGCTGGGCTTAAATGTGGTCACGCACAGAATGCACCCAACACTGCACCCAGCACGTAAAAGCCAGTTAATCAATTCAATTCCCCTCTCTGTCAAAGGAAGTCACAGGAGAAGCCGGGTGATACTAAAAAAAGAGAGAGAGAAAGAACAGAGAAAAGTTATGCTGACACATGACCGTGACCTCATACCCCACCAAAATGCTTGGCAAACGAGTGTTTCGTAGAGGCCCTTTTCGTTCGAAATTCTGTCCTTCGTAATCTAGAACATCAGGGGGGATTTTTAAATTTTAAAATACGAAGCAAATGATCTGAGGAACTAGCCAAGTACATGAAAGAGAGAGACAGAAAGAGAAAGAACAAAAGTCATCACCAAGAATTTTTATCCAGATAGACTGCTGATCGTTTCCCACAACAAAACGGACCGCTGCTCCAGAAGAAAGATTTTCAAAAAAGTGAGTCACGTCAGGACACTTGGATGCCCCTCACAACTTCGCGGCGTTGTCCTGTTTTAAATGCCCCACTGCGTTCTGCCCTCTCCTTTTTTTACCCCTCCCCCCTGAAAGGAGGAGGGATAGAAAAAGAGGAATTACACCCCTGGTCCAGACAGAAGTTTCTCTCACCCCACCCCCTGTGCCTCGGGGAGGGGTCGCTGCGGGCAGGGAGGGCAGGCCCCAAGGCCCTGAGGGCCGTACCAGCCTGCTGGCATCAGGGGCTGGAAACAGAGCCGCTGAGGATCACAGCCACCAAACAATGTGTCCTCCGCATATCCAACATGGAAATCTCCCCCGCTCCCGCAGCCGCCTTGCTACTATTTTACCCCCGCGTTCCGAAAACTACAAAGATGGAAATCACGATGAAGAGGTCACTTGTGCAGTACGCGGATGCGTGAGCTGTGTGACGGTTGGGAAGGCCCCGCAGCTCCGCGAGGAGCACACCCTTCGGCTCTCTCGGATCACCCCCCTGCCCTCACGAGCACCCCCGGACGCGGGGGCGGGGGCACGCGGGAGGGCCCGGGGGGCAAGGACCGTTTTCAGACACACGGGAGATGTTTTGTCTGCAGCGGGGACGCCGGGCGGGCTGTGTGTGTGTGTGCGAGTCACACGAGATCCATCCTCTCCTCGCATTCACACCGAAACAGAACCGAAATAAACCCGACACGTGCCTTCGGACCAAATTAATCTCGAGGAAAAGCCAGGTGTGAAGTGGGTGGGAACTGCGGAAGGCAGGCGGTTCGTTCATCGGAGGTTAGGAGGGCTCTGCCTGCCTCGGCCGTTTCTTCTCCTGCCCCCCACCACCCGGCGGGCACAGCTGCACCGGGGCGGGCTGGGGGCAAATCCGAAGCACGTCGGCTCATGCAGGCTGGCAGAGCTGGTGAGGGTTTGGGTGGCAGTGAGGTATTCTCGTACTCTCCTACTCTCCGGCTACTGCTTCCCAGCTGCCAAAGGCGGGCGAGAGCTAAGCACGCCGACGTCAATAATAAAATGATCAACACACATCCGGAATATGTTTCCTTATAAATGCTGTCAGACTCCACACCGGTGATTTCTAACAAGGAAAAGGGAACACGCACGCCCACACACACAGAGACACACGTGTTCCCCCTGCGACTCGCATCGGAAGGCCAAAGAATCGGCACCTGTAAAATCACTGCTTCTTTTATACAAGTAAGTCTCGGGATTCTTCCAAATTAGTTTTGCCAATCTGTCCTTTTGGGGACTGTCAGCAAGTAAGGGTTAACTCTGCTCCCCTATCTGAAGGTCAGCCCTACCTGGGCAGGCTGAGAAGGAGTACAGAGACAGAGAGGTTTAAAAGACTTACAAACGCTCGCAAAACACACGGGAAGTGGAAGAAGCTGGTTGTTTTATACACTTCTAATAACAGGCTACAGCACTTCAAAGAGCTGGATTCAAATGAATTCAAGACATTGTGTGGCATCAAGGTATTAAGTGCCCATACACACACACACACACACACACACACACACACACACACACACACAGTATATAAATACATAAGGAACTTCTTCATGACTGTGTGACCGCTGACAACTTTAGTAGAGCAAAAAAGATACGCAAATGTAGGTTTTATTCTTCACCGGATATAAAACAAGAATGAACAGTGATGTGACGGAGTCGTCCAAGATGGGGACACGTGCCTTTTCACGATTTTTCAACAACAGCTGTTTGTATCATACCCACGATCTTAAAATACAAATTGCATGAGCAAATTATAAAGAGGACACATGGTAGAACAAAAGACTCATTAGATTGCCTTTTCATGCTTGTTAAAAACTTTTAAAGTTTATTTATTTATCTTGAGAGAGAGTACATGCATGTGCAAGTGGGGGAGGGGCAGAGGAAAGAGAGACAGAATCCCAAGCAGGCTGCTCACCGTCCGCGCAGAGCCCGACATGGTGCTCGAACTCAGGAACCGTGAGCTCACGACCTGAGCCAAGATCAAGAGTCAGAGACTGCGCGGTCCCTGCACCCCCATGTTCTTGTTTTTTTTTAAGTTGACAAGGCAAACGAACTTAAAGCTAATAGATATGAAGGGAAGTAAATATACCATTTACTGCATTGACGGAAACAGAAACTCATTTATTTTAAAAGTTCGAGCCTCAGTAAAGGACTTTTATAAACAGACAGGGTGACGGGGAGAGGGGAGAGATGACTGCAGCTCTAGTTCCAGCCTGAACTTGCACTCTTTCCCATACCCCTTTCTTTTTGCTCTTTTTTCTTTTTTTTAAGTGTTTATTTTTTATAGACAGAAAGACAGAGCACAAGGTGGGAAGGGGCAGAGAGAGATGGAAACACAGAATCTGAAGCAGGCTCCAGGCCCTGAGCTGTCAGCACAGAGCCCGACGTGGGGCTCGAACCACGCACCATAAAATCATGACCTGAGCTGAAGTCGGATGCTCAACCGACTGAGACACCTAAGTGCCCCAGTACCTCTACTTTCTTTAAAGAGACCTGCAAAGCGATAAGTAACACAATCATGTTTTATGGAGGGTAATAAAGGCCCACATGGGCCCGACGAACACAGACACCCGTGGCCGGGTTACATCTGGCCCACCTCGTGCCACTTTATCTGCTGGTTGTCAGTAGTTACTCATCTATTTTTAAATGTTCCAATATGATCTTATCTAATTGGCACATATAATTTGATCACCTTATTTCCCTAACTAAAAGTTGTTGAATGTACCTGGCCAGGTAAAAGTTACAGTTACAGGGTGTGTGTGTGTGTGTGTGTGTGTGTGTGTGTGTGTGTGTGTGTAATAGTTATGGCATTCTACTTTAAAAAAAAAAAATCATAAAAACCCTCTCTTGGGAAAAATGCACACAGGGGTTGTAGGTGTGTTTCTATGTTTGCTTTGTCAAGGGTGGCCATGGGCCATGAGACCGACCAGTCATCACTCCCCTTCATTCATGGTCCACAAGGGGCCTCTGCTGGGGTTCCGAGGCTGGGAACCCAGCTGTTGGCCGAGCGTCTTGCTGTGGAGCCAACTCGGCCCACCTGGAGGGAGAAATCGCCTTGCCAGCACCTTTAAATTTCAGCGCGAGTATTCCAGCGGCAAAGGAGACCCTTCCAACAGGTGTTGTTTGAGCACAGGCTGATGTGGTGACACCTGCTGCAAAGACCAATCTGAAACCATCCCCAACCCAAGTGGGAGAAATGACAAGGAGCAAATGACACAGTAAGGGTTATGGATTCCTTTTCAAAGAGTCAAGATGTAGACGGGTGCCCACGGGAGTGGAGGGTCGGGCCAGATTTGCTGGGGGAGAGGGAGGGGCTCAGGAAAACTGCAGGCGAGGAGAGGCAGATCCAGAACTCCGAAAGGAACTGAGGCCTCACGGGGCCCTAGGCAAACCAGGGGAGGGGAGACGAGGCACAGGCACACGGGATGGACTGAGAGAATGAACTAACCCTGTGATTAGCACTCAGGGAAACATTTAAGTGAACAGAATCTACCCAAAGAGACTAGCTCACCTGGACCCTAGGAACTGCATGAAACCACACGAACATGTGGCGAGGGCTGAGCGACCTGACCCAGCAGCTGCCTAGAGCCGCGGCACCCGATGGCGTCTAACCCTTCCTCCTGCCCTCACGCTGCGTCTCCTTGAGGCCAATTTCAGAGCACTGAAAAGACAAATCACATTGGTCGTCCACCTCATCATCACGTCTTCCTGACCAATTGTGGTCCCGGGAGGTTCTGCAGCAGGTGGGAGTTGCCAACCTTCATGCTGGCACGGCTATGCCGACTGCGGCATTTCGGTGACAGCGTGACGTGTGTCACCTGCAAAGGCCGGTGTCCAAACTGAGCGCTGCTTCTGTGGGGATTCACCTGGGCGACCAGCACAGTGACCGACAAGACTGTTACAGGGTCACGAGGGCGCCTGGGACAGCACACCTGTGTCTGCACGCTTCTCAACTCCCCTGCGAACGCACCATGACCTGAGGCACGGAACACAAAAGACAGCCCTCCAGAGATTCAACCAGAAGCTCATCGGGTTAATAACTGACAATTAAACAAGACAACATGATAGCAAACAAGAGACGAAGTGGGCCAACGGTTAGGAGTTACCTGATTACGACGCACAAGGGGAAAATCTCTGGTTTAACAAACATTTTACATGGCGCGTTTCCACGGACGGTGGGGAAAAAAAGTACCCTCTGACCACCATTTCATCAGTCCTGAAAGAGATCTTGGGAAGGACGCCTGCCGCCGGGATTCTAGGACCTCCCCATGGGAGAGGGGAGGGACCCAAAAAAATAGTTCCTGCCCTGAGGAACACACCAGTCTCCGGTCATGCCACGGTGATTCGGTAAGGATCCCCAAAGCAGCCAGCCCTGGATTACCCAAGGAGATTTTACACACAAGAAATTTTCATTTGCTCAGTATCCTGCCGAGTCACTGGCCCACATGCCAGTCCGACCAGGAGGCTGAGGGTACACCCGAACATCTGAGTAGTGGTGTGGTCGTGGCAGCAACGGGAATCACCATTACCATTAGCTGACGACTGACCGTGGGCTGAGCACCGTCCTAAGCATTTTTCGTGCATATTTCATTCTCCCAACAAACCTGGAAGACAGAAGAGCAGTCGAACCCTACAGATCAGGAAGTCGAGGTTCAAGACAGGTTAAGTAACTTGCCTCAGGTCAAGTGCACGCAGTCGGACTCGGGAATGCCTCACCATGGAAATGCGAGTCAGCCCCGCAAGCATCACCAGGTAGGCAGGCGGCTGCAGTAAGACCTTTTATCACACACATTCCTAAGTCACACCTAAGGATTTGGGGACCGTCTACAGTGGCGAAGGAATCCACGTCCTCTAACAGGAGTGTCCACACACACAAATGCTTCCGGATACACACACTCTAATCATTCATAGGAGACGAGGAGCGAAGTCAAACGTCACCACTGCTACTGCGATGACTCTGTAGTTGAGTCGCTGGCACGTGGCCATCGGCAGACAAAACGTCCCCTTTCCGTCTGTACGGCAAATTTCAAAGAACATTCCATTACCCAGGTGGCCCTAATCAACTCCATGAAGGGATCTGAGATTAAGTCCATTTATAGCCAAGACCATAGGCTCCGAAAAGACAGGGGCTGGCTGGCCCCAGCTCCTAACCAGCGAGAGGCAGAGCCGAGAGTCAAATCTCAGTTGTTTTTTTTTTTTTAACGTTTATTTATTTTTGAGAGACACAGAGACAGAGTATGAGCAGGGGAAGGGCAGAGAGAGAGGGAGACACTGAATCCGAAGCAGGCTCCAGGCTCTGAGTCGTCAGCACAGAGCCCGATGCGGGGCTTGAACTCACAGACCACGAGATCATGACCTGAGCCGAAGTTGGCCGCTTAACCGACTGGGCCACCCAGGTGCCCCCAAACCTCAGTCTTCTGACTTGCCTCCATCTTTCCACCAAACCACCACACTTCCATGCGGAAATCCAGCTTGCTGGCAAAGTTTTCGGATCTGTGTGCGTGGTTCAGAGAGTTCCAGCATCTGCACAAAGGGCTGAGCCAAGACAAACAGAATCCCGTGCAGCCGAACAGTCTGTGCAAGTGTGGACGGGCGTCCCCTCCCCCAGGCAGGACCCACGGTCTCTGAATTCACTTGGCAGGAAGGAGACTCTTAAAGTCATGTGCTCCTTCACAGAAATTTTTGGAGGGAGTAAGGACAGAAAGATTTTGGTCTGACAGACATATTCTAAAATAGGTGAGAGAGAGAGAGCTAAACTCCCCAACAGCAACTGGGATTATCGACAGAGGATTTGTTCAGAGATTACACTCGACTTCCGGCATAGGAGCTACATGGTCTGTGGAAGCGAGGACACGACTTACATTTCCAGTGGGTTATAACCTCCCAAGTACATTGTACATACTTCTAAGTGCATATAAAAGCCGCTGTCATGAACCTTTTACTTTTTTTTTTTTTTAGTTTCTTTATTTAAGTGATGTCTATACCCCACCTGGGGCTCGGACTCACGGCCCCAAACATCACGAGTCGCACGTCTTCCCACTGAGCCAGCCAGGCACCCCTGTCATCACTCTTCTACGACCGCAGAGAGAAACGCTGTGTCTGGGGTGTTTCACCCAAAACAACAACAAGAGAGTGTGTCTGTTTCTGTGTCACTTTCTTCCCCGGGGTGGCAGCTCTGGGGACAACTTACAGCTTGCGTGGCAAGCTTACTCCGACCGTATCGGCCGTGCCGCATCCGTGTGGGAGCCCCTAGGAGCTGCCCAGCTCAGAGAGACCCTTCGTGTAGGCCAGGGCACGGTGTGGGGGCCGGACGGCGCGGACAGGCCGGCGCTGCCTTCTGCACTCAGGCGGCCCCGCGAGGAAGGCACGCCCTTCTCGGGGAGAGATCGCCCCTGACTTTGTAGCACCTTCCAGTGATGGGGAAGGTAGTTCCCAAATGCTTGAGAACGAAGACCAGCAGAACCTAGCAGAAACGAGTCTGGGGCTCTGTTTAGGTATTGTTTGTTGGTTTGTTTAGATGTTTAAATTAAAGAAAGATCCTTAGCTGTTAAAATACCTTCCGCGGTGACCTGCCTGATCACCAGTGGCCCTCCTGTCTTAGACGCTGGCCAGGACGGGGCACACACGTGCAGTGGGTATTCGGAGCCCACGGGAACCAGTGCAAACGGTTGCTGACCCCCCCATTCTATACTCTTTCTCTACGTGTGCCGGGCATACTCCACCCGCCCCATGGAGGAGACCGACACGTGCAGACTCGTGGACAGGGTCCGTTGGCTTCGGATCCGGTGCAACCGAAAGGAGGCACGGGGAAGAGAAGAGAAGGCTGGAAGGAGGGTGAGGGCAGGGTATTTCCTCCCCTGGCTCCAGGCAGGCGGCTGCCTCCCGCCACCACAGGTCAGGCCCCTCCTGAGGGCTCCTAACCCAGCTCCTTTCTCCTTCAGGGGCCAGTGCCTGCCCCCTTTTCCTTCCTGCCTTCAGAACCAGGGTTGAGGAGAGGGGCGCCTGGGTGGCTCGGTCAGTTAGGCGTCGGACTCTTGGTTTCAGCTCAGGTCATGGTCTCACGGTGTGTGAGATCGAGCCCCGCGTCAGGTTCTGTGCTGACAGCGTGGAGCCTGCTTGGGATTCTCTCTCTCTTCTCTCCGTGCCCCTCTCCCACTTGCATGCACTCGCATTACGCTCTCTCTCTCCCTCTCTCTCTCTCTCTCTCTCTCTCTCGATCTCAAATAAACATTAGGAAAAAAAAAAAGAACTAGGGGTGAGGACAGTCGGCTGGTGTAGCCTGCCACCGCCCCTCCCCCGGGGTGTGTGAGGTGGGCACGCACTGTCCATACGGGTTCCGCGTATCCCTGCCCGGGGCTGCCACACTGGCCCTTTATCAACAAACACCTCCTCAGTTACTTGGGTCATTGTGCCTAACGTCTCCTGCCAGGACAATGACTGGCAAAATGAAAACCAAACTGATCACCCTAGAATTTCACTCTTGGAATCTACAAGCCGCAGAATGTGCACCAGAATTTCCCTGTGATTTCTCCAAATCACAGAGAATAGCAGAGGCGGAAAATGCCTCAATTCCGTCCCTAGTAATTTACTACACTGTATACCTTGAGACCAGAATTCATCTTCCTAAAAAGTGAAATAAGCTTTCAAACACGAAAACTCGATTATAGCACTCAACAAGCATGGTGTCACTAAAAATACTCTCTGTAGACTTCCTTTGAAAGCACACCGTCAGTGATTACTATTATGTTTCAGTCACTTTCACCGCGCGTAAGAACTGCAAACAGGAGAACGGCGTCAGTGAAGTTTCCAGTTTTAGAACAGCCGAGGGAAACTACATCTTATCTAAAACACTTCAGACTACGTAATAACTATACGGTGTGAATTCAATTATTATACAGTAAGGCAGAATCAAAATTTCTGAGAGTTGAAGACCTAACAGCCTGAAGACTATCAGGGCTCTGTACCAGGTCAGGGTGACCTGCAGGAAATTAACACATAAACTGAAGTTTCAAATCTACAAACTATGAGCTGTCTCATGGAGAGGTGGGGGGGGTCTCCAACATGCCTATAAGACATCATGAAAAAAAACAACCCACTAAGAACATAATAGGCATTGATTTAATCACTGAGGAATCATCAGTACCTACTATGTTAAAAATAATAAAAGGGATTTTAACAAATTAAACGTAAACTATGTGTTACTGGTATGTATTTTTAAACCACTGTGAGGAACAAGTCTAAAGGACTTCATCTAAAGACAAATAATCACGTGGAAGCTCCCTACGGCTTTACCACAGATCTGGGTTCCAACGGCTGGGTGTGAGACGCTTTCCCAGGGCTCAGCCTGTTGCTACAGGTCCCAGAGTTACAGCGCTTTAGAAATTTTGCAACAAGTATTAAGGGAGGGAGCAGGTAAACAATGCCTTTTTTCTTGGGAAACAAGGAGGAGACTCAGGTGCAACAGCCTAAGGCCGCTCCCTTGTATCTTTCCTACACCGCTCACTGGGGAAGGTTCCACCGCACGTTTATTTGTAAGTTACCTGATTAACGTCTACCCCTCGCTAACACGTCAACTCTATGAAGGTAGAGGCTATTCCCACCTGTGCTCGCGACCCCGTGCTCACACAGACACGGGCGCTCAAAGATTTTCTACTTGTTTACACCACACCTTCGATGGCAGGACAGACAATAAGAAGGGTGAGCCTTTGCTAAATACACTTTTTTTCATAGAATTTTGACTCTGGAACTAAGAAATGTTACGATTCAAAATGAAAATTCGATCCAAAGGAGAACAATACAAACTAAAATCATAATATGACAACATGCCCATTGGAATGGCTAGAATTAAAAATGCCGTCAACATGAAGGGCTGCTCCATACGTGAAGCTACCGAAACCGTCCCACACCGTGGGGAGGGACGGAGAACGAGCACAACCGCTTCAGAAAACAGCGTGGCACCGTCGCATAAAATCACGCCTGCGCTATCGCGGGACCCTGCAATCCCACTCCTGGATACTTACCCAAGAGAAAGGAATTCATGCATCCACACACAGACCTGTACAAGAATGTGCAAAGCCGCTTTGTTCATAATACCGGAAGACTGCAAATTCTCCCAAATCCATCCACTGTGGACTGGACAAAGTATAGCTCCATAAAATGGAATAGTACTTAGCAAGAAAAAGGAATGAATTACTGATACACACAGTGTTTATGATTCTCGAAAAATACCGGGCTGAGTGAAAGAAGTCAGAAATAGAAGTATACATTCTAGGATTTCATCCAGGAAATTCTAGAGAAGGTGAAACTGAGAGAGTACATCGGTGGCTGCCTGACGGTTCAGGTGGTGGGAGAGAAGACGGATTCAGAGAGGCCCAGGGAAGCTGGCGACGAAGACATCCTGGCGGCCACTGTTGTAGTTGGCCACACAGACGTGTACGTACTAGTATATACTTTTGATGGGTGCAGTTTATTATACGTTTATTAAGTTGTGCCTCAATAAAGTTGATTTCTTAGAAAAGAGCAAACTATAAATTTAAAAATTGTTTCAAAAGCAAACAAAGTCATCTAACCGGAGGATCGAGTTGGCAGCATAACTTTACAGGGAAAAGGAGTCTAGGATTCTATCGTGTGGCTTTTGAACTCCATACTGTCTGCTGTAGTGGAATATATACTAAAGACAAAATGAGCTACTAAGAAAAACTCTGTTTCGATCTGAGTTATATTAATAGTAACGTAATTTTGAAACCATTTTATGTATCCTGCAGAATAAAGCACAAAGTGAATGTGTGAATCCCATTCACAGTGAATCGCGAAGCAAAGAGTTGTGAATACAAAATCAAAGATTTTAAGGAAAAACCCACTATCGTCAGACATGACTTGTAAATATCAATAAGCCCGTTCCTCTATTTTTTCGTACTTCTGTCCATGAAAGCCCTGAAAATAGCAACACCCCAGCCACCATGAACACACTCAGCCTCCAGATTCAGTGTCTACATACCATTCACCTCTAAAAGCAATCAGAGGGGCGCCTGGGTGGCTCAGTCGGTTAAGCGTCCGACTTCGGCTCAGGTCATGATCTCACCGTTCCCGAGTTCGAGCCCCGCGTCGGGCTCTGTGCTGACGGCTCAGAGCCTGGCGCCTGTTTCGGATTCTGTGTCTCCCTATCTGTCTGTGCCCCTCCCACACATGTGCTCTGTCTCTCTCTCTCAAAAATAAATAAATATAAAAAAAAATAAAAATAAAAAAATAAAAGCAATCAGAGCTTTACGAAGAAATGGACGTATTTGGATCTGGAAATGGAAAGTAGAAGATAAATCCAGGACGTTTCTGTGCAAGAGAGCAGGGAGGTACTCAGAGACTAACAGGGACATGTTCGAAGGACATGAAAGGCAGCCTGAAAGGGGCCTTCCTGGCTCAATTTGGGATAATCTGAGCATCAAAACAATCACTGTAATTGATGATAAACACGGCCTACATAAAAACCTGAGGCCACGATGACATCCACAGAGATTTATCTGCCACCGTGAGCGGCGACTATTACAGCCATCCCTTTCTCTACCAATCGGTCACTGCAGTTCCTTTTTAAGAACTGTAATGCCGACTAATGACAGAATTAGAAAAATCACCATTTTGCAACCCCTCCCCGCCCCCCAGTGAAATAATTCGGGCGAGAACCATCAGCAGATATGCACACAGGGCCAAATTCTCTCCCCTGAGGTTACGGGTTAATCGCAAAGGGAAAAACATGCCAAGCGGGGGACACATCTGGCTTTGCCACCTTAGGCCGGCGTTCAACCTGAGCCTCACTAAGGATGGGACAAAGAGGCACCCAGTGTCACCTGGCAACTGTTTAAACAAGCTTGAACCTAAACAAGCATCTGGAACTGACTTCCAGGGCATATGGGGCCGAGACGAACGAGGCCACAAGGAAACACTCAGCCAAATCCAGGACGTGAGGCGTCCCCTCAACCAAGGTGGGGCAGGGGAGGGGTGGCGGTGGTAGGACCATTCCCGACTGAAAAGCCGACAGAGATACAAAAATCCAGTTCCAATGCCTATCCCTTCACTGGATCCTGGTTTTAAAAAGCCACAAAGCTATAAAAAACACTTTGGGGGACAACTGGAGAAGTCTGAACACGGGCTACAGAGTAGATGCTGTAAGGAATTATTTCAAATTTTCTCAGGTGTGGCAACAGCGCTGTGGCTACAGGACGAGGTCTTGGTCCCGAAGAGACGCGTACTGACGTTTTAAAGGGTACAGCATCACGATGCCTCACAGCTTGCTTTTCATTGGTTCATACAGTTGGTACCAATGAAGGAAATATTACATGTGATCGACGACTGATTTTGGTAGGAGGGTATTTAGGTGGTCACCATACTAGTCTTGCATCTGTCCCGTATGTCTGAATTTTTTCCTAATAAGAATGGGAGATGGGGGAGGGGAGCAGCAGTGGTGACATTACCACCATCTGCGAAGTCCTATCCTGGACAGAGCCGGGAGAGTGGCGAGGCCAGCACTCGACCTGTCTCCGCAGGTGCACGGAGCTGAGCTGGGCCCTCACCTCCGCAGGTCCCTACATGGATGCCCCAGCACCTGAGAATGTGACTGCATTCGAGAGACAGGGTCTTTATAGAGGTAATCATACTAACACGAGGCCACGCGCGTGGGCTCTGATGTCCTTAAGAGAAGAGATCAGGACACAGACACACGCAGAAGGAAGATCCTGTGAAGACACAAGAAGGCGGCCACCGACGAGCCACCGGGAGAGGCCTCTGAAGAAGCCAGCTCGGCAGACACCTTTATCTCAGACTTCCAGCCTCCGGGAACGGTGAGAAAATAAATTTGGTCGTTAAGCCACCCAGGCTCGGGAACTCGTAACGGCAGCCTAGCACACGAATGTAACAGGGAAGGTTTCCAGAAGGAGAAAGGCGGTTCCTCTAATCCAGACAGAGGAACGGCTTCTGCTTCCTTGTGCACACTGCCCGTTCTCCGACAGAGATCATCAAGAGCTCCAAGGATACTGCGTGTGTGCGCGCGTGCGCCTGTGTGTATGTATGCGTGCGCGCCTGTGCGTGCATGTGTGTGCACGTGCGTGTGTGCATACGTGCGCGCGCCTGTGTGTGCACGCGCGCAGGGGGACAGGAGTGAACACACCTATCTAGGACGACTGACCGCGTCGGCGGGCGAGGCCCGGGCACCCTGGGCCTCGGGTTGCCTCACGCTCACAGGACTCCCTCCCTCGGAGCCAGCGGCGTCTGGGGACATCCCCGCAGCCTGGGTTTACCTCCGCAGAGACACTTAAAATGCACACGTCTGTCTGCTGCGAGCCATCAGACGTTGAATTTTTATCGCGGAGCAGAAATGTTTCAAGTATATTAAAGTCATCTCTCCATGAAATAGAGGAAACCTTCTCGGGTTTGTCATCAGGGCTCTTATTTATTAAAAAGGGGACATTTTAAACATGAAATTAGTATGTGACTTTTTCACCTTTTCAGAACTCCCCCGAAATGCAAATAAAACCTAGGAGAAAAGGCAAAGGAAATGAGGCCTCGTCGAGTCCCTTTTCCCACATTACTTGAACTGTGCCCAGCAGACGAGGATGGCGGGTCAGTTCTAGAACCTCAAGATGTGGGAACTGGAAAGGGTCTTAGATCTCCTGGTTGGCTCTCCTCGTTTGACTTTTAAATGGCCTAAACTCAAAAGGGCGGGGCTTGCTGAGAGCACACGGCTGGGGTCTGACACCACCCGCCCCCCCCCCCCCCCGCCCCCGCCTTGCCAAGGTCATGCAGGCCTCTCTCTCTCTCGACCCGGCCCTCTGCTCAGAGACCTTCCCTGGCTGTGCTGACCCCCCTGTGCCACGGTAAGAACCCGGGGTCTTTCCAGCGGAGAGCAGTGAGGATGGAAAGATCTTGCTGGAAACCTACCCACAGTTTCTCAACCTTGGCCCGCTGGCCTCAGGGGCACGGTAATTCTCGGTTGCAGGGGCGGTCCTGTGTGCTGCAGGAAGCTTAGCAGGGTCGATGGTCTCCACTTACTAGACACCAGTAGGACCCCTCACCCGGGTCTGCGCGACCGGGTCTCCAGATACTACCAGGGGTTCCCTGGGGGAAACAAAAATCACCTCCAATGAAGAACCGCTGCCCTAAGCACCATAAACTACTAAATTCTGACAGAATTAGGGGCATCTCCTGATCCAAGCTGGACATGAATGGAGAACAGCATCACTCACTTTACCCCCTGGGCGGGGCTTAAGTCACACTCCCTAAAAGCCCTGCCCACAAGTAGGGTGATCCCAGGCTCCTCCCGCAGCAGCCTGGAGGTCACACACCAGGTGCGCTGGTTCCCCTTTCTATAAAAAGCAGCCTCGATGACCTCACTGCCCTCCCCCGCACCCCCCCGCCCCGCACCTGGACAGTCCTGGGAACCACCTTCAGAACGGCGTGAGCAGATGCTGACCCATGGGGACGAGCGACAAACCAGCCCCAAGATACCTAAAACTCGGTATGAAATTCTGAAATCGAGCTCAGTGACCGCAGGAGAAAAGCCCTCATCTCGGAGAATCGTCAGAAAGACACCAGCAAGGTAACACAGTTGCACCTGCAAATACGACTGATAAATAATTCTCTACCGTGGGCTATTTACTCCCTGTATTCCTGAAGCCACTCACACAGGGATTAGGTCTCAGACGCAGGCGCTGGCCTACAAAACCACACGGATTACAGATTTGTTCTTAATTTTTATAAAGCCTTCCCACAACATCTGGTGGTGTGACCATAACCGCCCTCCCCAGCTGACTCTACACCCCTGACGTCCCAGCCCTGCAGAACAAGCTGCCAAGGCTGGCCGGCCCCAGCGCCCGCGGTCCAGGAAGGGCCTGGCGACATCCACTTAAATGAAGGTAAAGCTGGCCCCAGGCCCTTTGCTCGATGCTCGCCACCGCCTCCAAAGCATCACCCGTCCCCGTGCATAGCCAACGCATCTGGGTGTTGACTGAGCATCCCTTTCTGATGACCTTCGGTGCCTGGAATGCACCGTGGGCAGACCAGAACCCACCACCCTCTTCCACCGCCCCCCAAGCCCCCCCTTTCTTCCTGGGGCTTGTCAAGATGCGTGATGCCCCCTCCCATCTAAGCAGGCTTAAGCCTTGACTCTTCCTCCTCCTCGTCCACCTCCCCCCGGGCCCGCAGCTCTCATCAAAGTCTGGGGATTCCACCTCTGGGGGAAGCGTGCCGTCGCCCATGCCTTCCCTACAGCTGCCAACCTTGTCCCGACCTGTGTCCCCTCCGGCCAAACCCCCAGCCCCTCCTGGACTCTGACCCAACCCTCTGCTTCCGGCCACCAGGCGTAACCACCCCGGGTCCCCTCCCGTCACGTTCCACTCTCTCCGTGCTCCCTCCACAGCTCCCAGGGGAGACAGGAAGCACCCTGAGACCCAAGCCCTACAAGCACGAACCTTCCCGGCTTCCTGGCCTCATCCCAGGCCTCCCCCTCCCCCTCATATTCTCCTGTTCCACCTGCGTGCTGCCCGAGTTTCCTCAGGCCACTGTTGCCACCCCCTCCCACAGACGCCCTCTGAAGTGGGCTTCAGAGTCTCTGTTTCCTTGTCTATACCACGGGACAATAATCACCCACTTTGTAGAGTGCTGAGATCACTCAGTAACACAGGAAAACACTTGACAAAGAGGAGCTAGGATTTGAAGCAAGAAAAACACAGATGAAAGCCTGGAGGACGCCCCGAGCAAGACGGGCAGTGTCCCCTGCCTACGGGGCAGTGTCCCCTGCCTACGGGGAGGCCATCCCGCGGGTTCCAGAGCGGAGAAGCGAGGGGCAGGCCCCGGCCAACACCGCTCCCTACCACACAGGACACCTGAGTACTTCTGTGGTTTTGTGTTTTGAACCCCTCCCCCGTTCTTTTTTTTTTTTTTCTTTCCCCTGCTGTCTTTTTCTTTCCTGGCTAGAGTCAGTACCATCTGTGAATTACACGCAGAGACCAGGTTTTCAATAATTTGAATAAGACCTCAGGGGGTCTGAACTAAACATATGTCCCGCAAAAATATAAAGTAATTCATATGCTTTCATCTATTAATTGGGAAAAGGGGCTCTTTATCAATGTCTGAATTTTTATGAACGGTCAGAGAAATGTCTGCTTCTTTCCACCACGCGCCACACGGCAAAAAGCCGTCTTTCGGCAGGTCAGCCCTCCTCTAGACAGACACGGGGGGCGTGCACACTAGCATCAGAGAGAGTATAAACACAATGGATGGTTTTTAAATAAAAATAGGCGGTGAGAGCATGGGCTTTTTAGAGCCGCCTTAACAAACACCACGAACTTACTGGATTAAAATAAAAGAAACTTATTCTCATAGGCCAGAAATCTGAGCTCAAGGCTCCCTCTGATAGCTCCAGGGAAGAGCCCTCCCTGTCTCCTCCCGGGTCTGGTGGCTCCCTCGATCCCGGGCGCTCCCGGCCGGCAGCTCCACCACTCCCGTCCCTGCGCATGGTCACCCAGCACTCCTCCCTGTGTGCCTGTGTCCTCTCTTCTCATAGGGACACGTGTCATTAAATTTAGGGCCCACCCAAACCCAGCCGGGACGATGTCATCTTAACTACTGACATCTGCAAAGAACTTGTTTCCAAAAGAGGTCACATGCCTCACGGTTTCAGAAGCACAGGAACTCTAGAATACTCTTCAGCCCATTACCGTGATGACAGGAAAATCAGGGAATTTTCTAGAATCATTAGCGCTATAAAGAACTCCGAAGATAACCGCAGATGGTAAATAGTCCTCTTCTCTGATACCACCCCCCCCAAAGGACTGGTGATGGCTTCCAGAAGCGACGCTCAGAGGAGGAGCCTAATCCCGCAACTACTGGGTGGGAGTTGAGGGGTGGAGTGGGAGACGGGGCGCTGTGGCCCATGAAGGATGCCCACCGTGCCTGCCGTGGGTGTGGAGCGCAGGACTGAGGATGAATTCTCTGTCTCTGTGCTCCCTGACCTGATTCAACACCTTCCCTTTCCAGATGCAGGCATTGAACCCATGGAATGTGCGAGTCACACCTGTACTTGGTAGAAAAACCAAGACTAGAACCAAGGGCGACAACGAGACGGACATGACCTTCCTGCGTTAACAGATAAGCTGTGTGCTACAGGCAGGCGCTAAGACTCAGCTGGTGACTTTCATTGGCAGAAAATGGTTTCATCTACTTCGAAAAGCGTTTCTCTAACTTAGACCAACAGACTTCCTTCAACAAACATGAGCACCCAACTACCACAACACCGGTGATGAGTCCTAGGAACACCTGGTCTAGTTGTAAGAGGCGATACAAACCAACACGGAGGCACAAAGAAATACTGCCCGGAGTATCGTGGTTCCGCTGAGGAGAGGGACTCAGCCCTGGGCTGGGCAGGGAGCATCACAGAAGACTTCTTGGAAGAGGAGGCCCAGTCAAAGTCTAAAGGATAAACAGCAGTTCTCCAAGGACGGAGAAGGCTACGGTCGTAACTAAGAGTGAGAGCAAAAGCCTTGATCAAACTTGAGTAACCTTCTGAACCATAGCTAGGGGTGCTGCAGATGTTGTAAGTTATGTGGTTTTATGTGCCTTGGAGAAGGGGCCCCACAATGTAGTCTTTTTGGAAACTGGGCCCCAAGCACTAGGACTCTCCGGAATTGGCATTTTACCAGAGAGGCAGAGCGATATACCCGGCTGAGTTTCCGTGTTTGCACTGGCTGTCAAACTCAACTGAGGCAGACAGATCGGAGTAAGAATCTGGAGTATCCAAGGTGCCTGGGTGGCTCCGTCGGGGAAGCGTCCAACTCTTGATTTCGGCTCAGGCCCCGATCTCGGGGCTGTTAGATGGAGCCGCACGCAGGGGCGCCTCGGGCTTCGTGCTGATGACAGCGTGGAGCCTCCTGGGGATTCTGCCTCCCCCTCTCTCTGTGCCCCTCCCCCTGCTCACTTGCTATCTCTCTCTCAAAAAATAAAATAAACTTAAAAAAAAAAAAAAAAGAATTGAAGGTTTCGACTTAGAAAGGTTTAATGCCCAACCACTGAAAACCTGATTTCCTTCGCTTTATCCCAACTCGGCAGGCTTCTGGGCAGGCTCTTCATCTCAACCCGCAAATGCGCCCACAGACAGCAGACACTCAGGGGACTCACACTGGGGAAATGGGGTGGGGGGCGGATTTCACTCTTTGCCCAGATGCAGGCGACAGAACTGTCTGGGGACAATTCGCCAGGCAGAAATTATTTTTTAATTGCTTCCTGTGCAGGTGGCACTTGCCGAGGGCCACTGGTGATAAAACAGAAGGCACCGCCTCTGACATCAAGGAATTCGTCATCTGGAGCAGAGACACAAGGCCTGCCCCCAGGGTCCTGACACAGGGTCACAGAGGAGCACGCTGAACAACTCTGGGAGGCGCCATCTCACGAGGGCTAGGGCACGAAGTTGCTGTTCCAATGCCGGCACTCGCAGGCTACGGGAGCCTGAGCGAGCAGCTGAACCGATCTCCTGAGGTGGTTATGAGAATTGAGAGATCAGATGCATAAGGTTAAACGAGAGTGCCTGACACATAATAAGTGCTCAATTAACGTCAGCTCAACAAATCGTTATCTGATTAGCGCGAAAGCCGCCTGTATTAGTCAGCTCAGGCTGCTGTTACGCTTTCACAAAACCCCGCAGTATGGATGGCTTAAACAAGAGAAATTTATTTCTCCTAGTTCTAGGGGCTACAAGTCCGAGAGCAAGGTGCTGGCTGATTCCGTTCGCAGGGACGCCTCTCTTCTTGGCTTACAGACAGCCACCTGCTGGCTGTGTCCTCAAATGGCCTTTCTTTGGTGTGTCGGTGTCAGGAGAACTCTCTTTCTTCCTCTTCTTAGGAAGCCGCGGATCCTACAGGATTGGATCGCACCTTACGACCTCGTTCAACCTTAATTCCTTTCTAAAAGCTCCATCCCCAAATACAGTCACGCTGGGGTTAGGGCTTCCACGTGTGAATTTAGGGGGATGCGCTTCAGTCCGCAGCACCGACAGGAGGAAATGACCGCGAGTGTGACGCCCACTGAATGCCTACTCTCTTCTAGGAGAGTATCATCATTCCATCATTTCATTGTCAAACAGCCACGGGGGCAGGGCACTAGTCTTCCCACATGGCTGGCGAGGACACAAGGCTCGTGGACAGTGATTTGCCTGCTGGAGGACATGCAGCTCGCAAACGGTCGAAGACGCATACCTACCTTTCTGGTTCCAACCTCCACGCTCCTAAAACTCATCTGCACTGTGCCTGACTTCGTAAGATGACAGACTTTATGATAAAGTTTATTATAAACTGCAGAGACAAAGTATAAATGCCGAGGGCCAAAGAGACAGACGAATGAGATCAGGAGGAGACAGGGTTTAGACAGGGTCCCTAGCGAAGAGCTGGCTCAGGGCATACAGAGGGAGGGGGAGGGGGAGTCCAGGTAAAGACCACGGGAGTGGCAGACCATGCCTGGTGGGGTCTGTAGAGCAGGGCCGGGCCCCACCTGTCTCCAGCGGCGGGCATGCGCAGGGAACTACGTGAAAGAAAGACAGCTAAAGGATGGAGGCAGACTCCAAAGGGTCTAGACAGTCAGGGAGGAGATGGGAACTTACGTCCATGGGTGGCAGAGACCAGCGGGGACACCTGAGCAGGGGATACAGTGACGACAGTGTTTGGCTACAGGGATGAGAGTCTGAAGAGGAGAAAAGCTGCACCTGCAAATCAGGGATCAAGGGAGTGGGGCCGAAGCACGGTGGGGGGCCTGGGGGGCGTGGCCAGAGGGCCGGGGGCTGGGCTCTGCTCTTCATGGGTTCTCGGTAAACTGGGGGCCAGGGCGATGAGGAATCAAAGACAGCTGCCAGGTTCAGTACCTCACAGACCAGAACAGGGTACCGGTCACGCATTCGGCAGAACTTCAGGAGCCGCCTATGCAAGGCACTGACATTTTGAGGAGGAGACAGACGGTCAACAAGTCACAAATAGATGCATAAACACATTTGGGGCTAAGTGCTGCTGGGGGAAAAGTCCTTGTGGGAGCCCAGCAGGAGAGATCATGGAAGACATCCCGGAAGAGGTGTCCTTAGTGCTGGAAGCAGAAACATGAGAAGGTGTCAGGTAAGTGAGAAGCAGGAAAATCAAAAGTGAGATGCCTTAGGGGGATCAGAGTGGCTCAGTGGGTTCAGCGTCTGACTTCGGCTCAGGTCGTGATCTCGCAGTTTATGAGTTCGAGCCCCGTGTTGGGCTCTGTGCTGACAGCTAGGAGCCTGGAGCCTGCTTGGGATTCTGTGTCTCCTCTCTCTCTCTCTCTGCCCCTCCCCCCGCTCACGCTCTTTCTCAAGAATAAATTAAAAAACATTAAGAAAGAAAAATGAGAGGCCCTAGAGGCCCGCTGCAAAGGCTTGGAGGGGAGGGTGTGATGAAGCTGGGTGCATTCTAGACAGGAGGGGGCTCAGCTCTAAGGGCCGCTCCCCAGCACCAGCAGAGGGCTGGCCCGGACTGCCCGGGACCACTCGGCGACACCAGGCGGCCTCCACGGAGGGAGCCTGGGGAAAAGGGGGGTGAGGGGGGGGGGCGTTCAAAGTCAGGTGATCCAGAAAGAGAAAATCGTAGGAAACAGGACATCGGAGGCACTGGGGAGGGTGACCCAGCCAACGCTGGGAGAGCTGAGCTGACCTCCGGGGCGGCGCGCTCTCGTGAAAAGGCAGTGCTCGTCTGGAAAGGCTCCAGAGGACACGTAGAGCCGTCCCCGCTTTCAGCAACCCTTTCCCCCCATCTGTGATGCTTTCCTGAAAATAGGTTTGCAAGTAAAATGGGGGAAAGTCCAAAACGCGTGTCACAACACACACCTCACTAGTCCAAAGCGGGGAGTTCTTAGAGTGCCTAGAACAAAAGCAAGCAAAGACTCTCCTGAACCCCTACCTCCCCTCCGAACTCCGGCGTCCACGGTTCATCTATCCGTCAGCAGCAGTGCGCACGCGCCCTTCCTTCTCGTCCTTCCCTTAACCGCGGCCCCCCTCCGTTAGCCCAAAGATCCGCACCACGGGAGTCCCTGCTGTCTCGGTGGATGTGTTGAGAGTTATGCTCTTCATAATTATTACCAACCTCCTTATTTTTAATGTTCACTTTTATTAAACAAGTACATAAACGATGCAAACGACTGCGCAAAGAAACCAGGCCCTAAAGACAGAAAAACAGAAAAGCTGTAGAAACTGGATATACCCGCTGGGATGGCTAAAAGCCACAGGCTTGCTGATGACGTGTAGATGCCCAAATTTGGCACATAAACGGGGGTCTGAAGGTGTCAGTAACTGGTATTTGCAAGCTCCCCATGGAGGGTACACAGAAATGACCCAGCCTTCCCATGGAGGGTACACAGAAATGACCCAGGTTCATCGCGGTTATAGAAGGGACTCGCCCTTTGTCCCCAAGCAGAGGGCTGGACTTAAGGAATGAGAAGCTTCTCTCCAATTCCACAATTCTACGAAACCGAGATTTTTTTTTCAGTTTTGTGAACCATCAAAAATTCTGCACTGGGAATGTTTTCAGCCATATGTCTCGACAGCAATATATATGTTTTAAAAGTAAGGAAAACTGTTACTTTAAGAAAATGATAAAGCCGTGAAATCCACTAATATATTTTTTAATCAGGAGACTATGTTCAGGGATTTTCTCTAAGCTGCTTTTTAAAAAAAAAAAAAAAAAAAAAGAGGCAATCCCAACCCACAGAGCAGACAATTTGCTTTTTCTTCGAACTGACAGGCGGTATCATTTTTGTATTGAATACCAGAGAATTCCTATTATTGAATGTACCTTTATTCTTGGGGGGTGGGGGAAAGCCTAGCAAAATAAAATACCAAGTATTAAAGGAAATAAAAATGGTGCAAGGCAGTGCCAAAGTAACCGAATTCGCTCTATGACCCAAATCTCCAGAAACCCTTTGGAAGTCCCTGCCGACCCCTGGCGATCCGAAGAAGTCCTCACGGATGTGGGGGGGGACCTTCCCAGAGGCAGAGTCCGGACTCACGCTTGGTCCCGTTCCTCCTCGAGTCCCTGCCCTTATCACTTAGGAAAGAAGGTCACTGACAAAAGAAAAGAAGCTCAAAGCTTCAGAGCAGATGAGCTGATGAAGTCGTGAGGAGGCGGCATCTCCAGAAAGTTCTCTTTCCAGCTGCGAGACGGCCCAGCAGACCCAGCCCTCCACAACCCGGAGATGCAGTGGACCAGCAGGAGGGAACAGCCTGTACTTATTGGCGTTTGGTCTCCTGGGGCCAATTAAGAGGGGTGAGAACTTTGGAGGAAAGGATCACCTTGACCTCAAGCAGCAGCCCGACTGCCCATCGCCAGCCCGAGCCTGACCTCAGCTCTCAAGGGCGGGGAGCAGGTCCCCCTTCTTGAAAAGCAGCCAGGTTAAAGGGCACGACTGTTGCTCAGAAATAAAAGTGTTGTTACACTGGGCAAATCGAAGACACTCGACAAAAGCGCCTTCAGATGCTCAGTAAAACTGAGGTCACACAAACACTGAGTCATCGGGAACAAAGTAGCCAATACAGTCATAATTCTAAAGGGATTCTGATCTAGAATTATTCAGCCGGTCCCTCCGCTTCTGTACCAAGAACTCAACGGGCGTGAGCGTTCGCAGTTGTGCAAACGGAGTCTCGTGATTTCGTGTTTCAAGCAAAAGGGTTTTCTGTTGAAGAACACATCACTCCAAACAAGAGTTGCCTCGAATTTCCAAGCTCAAGGTTTAGACAGGCCCCGAGTAAAGAGTGTGGAGCCAGTGTGGCACCCGGTTATGCCCACTCACGCTGACCGCCGGGCAGCAAGAACCGCACAACCCCCCTACGGGTTCAGTGCATCTGAGGCCCTGCGATGGACGTGGAGGGCAAATGCGTGGGTGTCTAGACAGGTGCCTGGGTGCAGGAGCTGGCCCGGGGTGGGGGGCTCGGTGCCTGAGGACAGCGAGAGGACTGAACCAGGTCTGGAAGCCCGTCGAACTCAAAGCAGGGAGTGGGGAACCAAGAAAGTCAAGGAAGAGCGCCTTCTGAACGAGACGTCGGGTTTTGAGAGGGTGGGATAAGCATCGTGAAGTTTAAAACAGGAGGACGCGGGGCGCCTGGCTGGCTTAGTCAGAGGAGCCTGCGACTCTTGGTCTCGGGGTCACGAGTTCAAGCCCCACATGGGTGATTACCTAAATAATAACTAAAAAAAAAAAATAACAAAATAATAACATAAGAAGATGCACTTTGGGACTTTTAAATGAAGCTAGGAAAACTAAGCCTTCCTCCTGCTCATCTCCCACATCGCCCGCAGCTGAGGGAAAGGATGGAGGAGGGTTATAAGATGTTTCCCTTCGAAGAAAAGGAGCACACTGGCACTCACTGCAAATCACTGTGGATAAAGACAAGCGAGTTCGAGGGCATGACCAAGACGCTACGGCCCCAGAACGATGGGTCCCCTTTGGGACCTGTGGTCTGCGCCCCCCTGCTCCTCACTTGCGGTGCGTGCAGCAAATATGACCAACGCCCCACAAATCCTCCTCCCCACTTCGTCCGAGAGATCTGCGCTCTCCTCATCCACCACCTAAAACTGAGGAGGAAACAAGCCACTTGTCCCCAAAGGTGGCTGCTGCTTTAACGTGAGCAAGGTCGGGTTTCAAATGTGCTTATTAAACCGGCAGCCTTATCAGTGGGAGAAGCTCTAAGCTGCCAGAGACCCGGTTTCTGGGGCCGGATCGGCCACCAGCCCCGGCTGTGTGACGCGCACCTGTCTGGCCTCAGTTCCCTCCGCTGTGAAGGACGCGGTCCCGGTGCAGAAATCCTAAGCATCTGCGGCGGGGTCTTACCCTTAGTCTTTAGTGTGGGCAGACACTCATCACTACTTCTTTCCCTGGCTGCGTTCATCTCCCCAGGGCTGCTGGGGAAAAGTCCCAAACCCAGTGTCTGCAGAGCTGGTTCCTTCCAGAAGTTCTGAAAGAGGAAGTGTTTCTCGCCTCTCTTGCGGCTCCTGCTGGATGCTGGCAATCTTTGAGTTTCTTGGCTTGTAGGTGGGTCACTCCCACCGCCACCTCCCCCTTCCCTGAACGCAGGTCTGGGCCTCTTCGCTTCTCAGGAGGACATTGGTTACCCCGGATCAGGGCCCATCCTCATCTGCGAGTGCCCTCATCTGGACCCGGTTATATCTGCAAAGACCCTATTTCTGAATAAGGCCGCATTCACAAGAACCAAGGATTGGAATTTCGACCTATCTTTCTTGAGAGGCAATTCAACCCACAATGCTTGCTTAGACAGGCAAATGCAGGGCACCATGAGGAATCCAACGACACCGTGTGAACAAGCTGCCATTTCCGAACAGATGATCTGAAAACCTTCACGTCTCCAAAGTACTGAAGGTTAAGGACCGCCCTCAATCGGCCACAGCCAGGTGACGGCCACGAACATAGCTCCCCACAAAACCTGGGGTAAACCTCAGCACCAGGCTAAACAGAGGGCTCCGAGTGCGTAAGCCAAACATTTTTATACGTGGTGGGGGTGGGGGAGACCACTGGGATTACATTTCATAAAACTCAATCGCTGTTAAGAAAATAACCATCTGGCGATAAATCACGCCTGCACAGACGGCAGGCTTGTCCAGAGAGAGGCAGAAGTGACTCGGTGACAGCAACAGAGGGGGGAATGACAGAGAGTCCAGAGGTACCACTTGTCCGGAGCAGGAACCTGAGGAGGAATGATGAGGCCGGTCACAAGTGCCCTTCGCAGCCTCCCACTTCAGTGGAAGTTTGTTAAATGCATTCTGATACAGGAGACATCTCATCAAGAGAGATGTCCACAGAGAAAGAAAGAAGCCAGGAGCCCATTGTGGACGCGGTGGCCTGAGAGATCTGGCCAGGGACACGTGTGCCAGTGGTGCTCGCATGGCCATGCCGACTCTGGAACTCCATTTCTGCAGGAATAGGATGCTTGAAGCTCCTGTCCCCTAATCCTGCAGCACCAGGAGCACCGGGACAGCGCTCAGAGGAGCTGGGTCCCAACTGCAGTCTGTGACACGCAGGGGAGAGCGAGAGACACCGGGGGCCCTGGGGAGACGCGAGATCCAGCTTAAGCACAGCTAGTGAGTCCCCATCCACGCGATCTCATACGTTATAATTACGGCACAAGAACGGGCTTGCAGAGAACACACATCCCAGTATCATTCTCCCCAACGGAAAAGGTCTTCTGCAGTTAGCGGTGTGAGGACGGGGCTTCCTTCTGACACTGCCCCAAAGCCTTTCGGAAATCATACATTTATGCACAGCATTGCTCTGCAAGCTGCCCGTTCCTAGCTCTGGTGCCCTGGGCCGGAATGTTCCTCAGCACATCACGTTGACACTGGTGATCTGAAGCAGATCAGAACCTGTGACTGGTGGTCATCCCAGGTGCCTCATGAAAGCAGGGACTAGGGAGGACAATCAGAATCCTCTGTGGCAACTACTTTGGGAACCATGGATCTAAGCCAACTCAGCTTACGTGTGAATTACTGAAACAAAAAACCAAATAAACACAGTGGGCCCACCAGAGAAGGTTTATGGAATGGAATGGAGAACTCTACGATTCAGAGAGATGTAGGCACTTACCCTGGTCACACGGTAATGACCAAGCTAACTCCAGAATCCAGAGGCCCTAAGCATCTACTTCAGTGCTCTGTGCACCTCCCAAGCTTCCTCCCTATTAACCCTCTCTGTGCAACAGAAACCTTGCTCACCGATTCATACAAAAACCAAGAGGCAGTCACCACCCCCTCTGCCCTCCTATAGCACCTGGTATACATGTGGTATGCCATGTTTATATGTATTTCTTTACATGCACTAGACTGAAATCATCCTCGTTTTCCTGATGCCTACCACAAAGCCTGTTTATAAGCATGAAATCAACATTTGTTGGATGAAGGAATGAATTATAAGAAAGCTTCCAGTATCGTACGGGAATGGTATCATTACCTTATTACTTATTAATATTATTTCAGAGAAACAGCCCCCCCTAAATATAAACTGAACTGTAAGGATTGGGAGTGGGGGAAGCTTTCACATAAGCAAAAAAAAAAAAAAAAAAAACAAACAAAGCAGATAATGAATGTAAAGGTAATCAGAAGAGATACTCAAATTAAAAAAAAAAAAAATGTTCCAACAGTTGTCCGATGACACCTGTCAGTGCTTCCGGGCAATTTGCACAGAATATCTGTATCAACAAACACGATTAGGTCCTTCACTCACCAGCAAGATTCTGTGTGGATTTTATCAATGGCTGTAGTATAAACTGGTAGGTAACTCAAAATAGTGTCCCTAGAGTCATTCAGAACCTAAAATTCAAGGATATTCTGAGTAGTTAATGAAAGAAAAAATTTGATGGCTTTGAGCAAATTTTCAAAGATCACAAACAGAAATGAGAAATCATTTATTTAAAAAAATTAGTACATCCAGGGGGCGCCTGGGTGGCTCAGTCGGTTGAGCGTCCGACTTCGGCTCAGGTCATGATCTCGTAGTCCGTGAGTTCGAGCCCCGCGTCGGGCTCTGTGCTGACAGCTCAGAGCCTGGAGCCTGCTTCGGATTCTGTGTCTCCCTCTCTCTCTGCCCCTCCCCTGCTCATGCTCTGTCTCTCTCTGTCTCAAAAATAATAAACATTAAAAAAAAAAAATTTTTTTTAAATTAGTACATCCAGTGACTCCAAATAAGACACACGAAGGAAGGGGCGCCCGGGTGGCTCAGTCGGTGAAGCGTCTGGCTCCCGATCGCGGCTCAGGGCATGGTCTCATATCCCGCATCGGGCTTTGGGCTGACGATGCGGAGCCTGCTTGGAACTGTCTCTCCCTCTCTCTCTCTCTCTTTCTGCCCCTACCCCACTCATGCCCTCTCTCTCTCAAGATAAGTAAACTTTTAAAAAAGAAAGGACACATGAAAGGAAATAATACACGTGCCTAAGTAAACGGCACAAGTTTGTGTCCATTTCCAACTAATGAGAATCTCAAGGAAGGAGTGGCGTAGCAAGATGATGCGGGCAAGAGCACGAGACAAGAGGCAGCAGATTTGGGCTCTTCACCCAGATATAGGGGTTTTTAGCAGGTCGTCTGCACTGTGTGGACCACAGATTCTTCTATAAACCAACACGGCCTTCTAGGATCCCAGTGGAGAGATGGCCATGAATCCAGGGAACGCCACAGAGAAGAAAATCTGTTGTGGTTAGGTTCGCTCTCCCAAAAGTGACAGACTATTGGGTGTCATCTACGACTAAGTGAATTTCATAGGGCAAGAGTAATTCTCTTGTACTGCCTGAACCACCTCTTTCTCTACCAACTGTAAACACACGCCTTGGTCAGCACACTCAATGCTAAGACTCTCTTCCTTTTGTTAATTCTTGACAATACAGCGGTGGCGATGGCAACAGCAGGAGGGAAGCCAGCCAGGGGCCACTGAAGGTAGACAGAGGCAGTTATCTGGGCAAACCCAGTCTTACAGTGGACTGAAAAAAAAAAGTGAGGAAGCGGTAGCCTTCCTAATTTGAGAAAGCTGTGTACTCAATGCAGAGCACACAGTACTCAAGAGTTTCCCAAAAAGCTGAACTTAAGTCTATTGTGAGTGCTTGAATCGGTGGCTGATGGCTTGTCCATTCTCTCTCAAGGTATTTCAAGAGCACCTACCACATGCTGGGCAAGTGCTGGCCCTCAGGGATGCAACACTGGGTGAGCCATGGTCCCTGCCCTCCATCTCCGGGTGGGGAGAGACGTGAGCGGGAACACTGGCAGGGACAGACACTGGGGACATAATCACACGGCGACATGAGGGTTACGAAATAATGGGCAAAGGGGAGACAAAAGCTTCGAAGGGAAGGGAAGGTTCCAGAAGGTTTTGCAGAGGCGCAGCTCGGCTGGGTCATCCAGGTTGAGAACGTGGCATCCAGAGGAGAAAAGAGGAGGAAGAATATTCTGGGCAAAGAGAACAGCACATGCCAGTGAAGGTCAGCGCCAGACCACGTGGCCTTTGTGGGAACAGAGAGTCCTGAGATGGGGGGCGGGGCGGGGGGGGGGGGACTGGAACAGCAGAATAAAGATGGAGAAGAGGATGAAAAGGGAAAACAGCCTCCTTTAAATGGCGAGGAGAGGCAGGAGCACAGATCAAAAAAGAGATTTAAGGGACGCGGCAATGAAATGTCCTACGAGGACCTTCTTTGGATCCTAATTTGAATAAACCGCTGCCGAACTTCTTGTCTAACAATCAGAAAGATTCTAACATGGCCTGGATTTTAGGCGAGGGTAAAGAATCGAGGTTAATTTGTTTTAGGAGTGATAATGGTTTTCTGGGGGTGAGTGTGTGTGAGTTCTTATGGAGTAGAGGTACATTCTGAAATATTTGTAGATACAATGATATGACACCTGGGATTTACTCTCAAAGAATCCAGCGGGGAAGATAGGAAGGGGCAAGGGGAGGGAGGATGAAATGAGATGGGTTCTGTGTTCGTGGCACACGTGATGATGACTCCCATGATAGCTACATTGTACGCCGTAGCCCATTACGATATGGTACTGACGTCTTCCATAATAAAAAGGGTTAGAAAGGCAGATCTTGTAAGTCCTGCTGAAAGGTTTGAACTGAGTCCTCTAAACGTTGCTTCTCAAATCTCAGTGTAAAAACGAATTATTTGGGGAGCTTGCTTAAATGCAGATTCCCAGGCAGCACTACCACTTCTCGGTGAATCCAGGCTGAGGTCCAGAAAAGAGAGAGCCGGGGAGAGAGACAGAGCCAGACTCCGAAGCAGGTTCCAGGCTCTGAGCTGTCTGTTCGAGGGGCTCCAACCCATAAGCAGGGATTATGACCTGAACTGAAGTCAGAGGCTCAACCGACTGAGCCGCCCAGGCACCCCCAGAAATCTACATTTCTAATAAACATTCTAGATCATTCTAACACTGGTGGTCAGAGCCACACTCTTGAGACAAACCACGCAAAGGGCTGTGACAGAATGTTTGTGTATTGAAGCCTCCAGCAGCACTGTTATCGGATGGACTTGAGGGGAGACAGGAAGTAGAGGGAGGAAGCGTCAGCCATCCAGCCAAGAATGAAGATCGGGGGGAATGGGATGGCCAGAGAGACATCTAGGGGGCAGAATCAAGAGATCTCTGTAACTAGGCATGAGATTCAAGAACAGGGAAGCTTTGGGGACAACCCCAAGGTGTCCCCCAAGGACCCAAGGACACCTTCGGGTCGTCCCCCAAGGACCCAGTCTTGCACCTCTCTGTTCTCCACCCCCACCCCCACAGCACCTACAGCAAGGTCCTCCACATTCCAAGCACTCAATGTGGTTCAGTGAACAAAAGAATGGATAAAATCACCTACCCGGCCTTTTTTCCCTACAGAAATAGAAGATTAATATTACTGTGCTTACCTACAACGCCAAAGGGGAAAAGACATTACCGTCTCAAGCAGCAAGAGGGAAAAAATCTACCCCAACATCAGAAACTGACCAGAACCACAGGGCTGCGCTGAGGGAGTAGGTCGCTCATTCCATCCCTCTATAAACTGGACAGATTCCAGAATGGTCAAGACGGTAACAGAAATGGGGGCACCAACGAATAAAAGCAATGGTCGATGAAAACAGGTTCCATTAAATAAAAATAAGAGCAAAATACTTAAAATGAAAAAGAAGGTGCAGAGCGGGTTTTCTGTTTGTGTAAAAATCTGGTCCACGTTAGCTCAATCTACAGCAAGTCATTCCAGTGACCGCCGTGGCCTTTTGCGTGGACAGAACAGGGCTGCAGCTGCATAAACCTCTAAGGCATAAGCAGGAAGTACTTGCCTCCCGCTTTGCCTCTGCACATGGGGCGCCTTTGCTCAGAAATGTCGAAGCACCCCCCCCTTGGCCTGCGGAGCAAGGTCTAGACTCCTGGGCGTGGCCCTCAAGAACCCCACGGTCCAGCTCCAACTAGCTTCTCAAACCTCCGTCCCTGCCTGTCCTACAGGAACCCTCGGCTTCCACCACCTGGGGGAAAGGAGAAGCCTCTCGGTTCAACATCCGGCCATGTCACCTGGGCAAGCCACTGAAGCTCTCGGAGCCGGTTTCCCTGCCTGTAAAAAGAACATCATTTCCGCTTGCACTTGCTGGAAAGTTAGAAGATCACAGACAACAGATGCCTCACACAACTCCGAACGGCCCCCCATAAGCCCTGTAACAGTATCATTTCCTATTTTCACATCGTCTCCCTCGTAGGCATGCCCACCCCCCGCCCCGTAGTACAGACTCATGACTTCTCTCCCTGCCATCAGCCCCTGCCCTGGCCACCCTGAAGGGTCCAGCTAGGGAAACCCTGTGCCCTCTCCAGGACTCCCGCTGTGGTTCTGCGAACCGTTAGGGATCTTTTTCTCCTTCGGATTTCCAAACCGTGTCATCTTGGCCATTGGTCAATCCCTCGGCAACTGGCAGCCGCCACGTTTAACCTTCCTGGTCTCTTTTTATCTTTGCCCAGTCCACGGCACCAAAGTATGGTAATCGCTTTGTAGTTCGATGCCAGTCCCCGGCACAGAATCATCACATTTCGCCCTCATGTTGAAAATCACAGTGTGATGGCACGGGCTGGTTAACAAGAACCATTTCCCAATCTCTCGATCTTGAAAATCGGGACAACTCGTATTGGACAGATGACATTTACTCCTGTCTGGAACAGGGGGCTTGAGTTCATAATTCTGGGTAATCACTCAGCCCTGTGATTACAGGCAATTTGAAGGCAGCTGGCAGGAGGAAGTAGCCACCGAAGAAAAACTTTGCTAGTCCGGGAAATGCCGGCCCCAAATCTATGGAAACAAAGTGCAAGGAAGATGAAGTCATTGCAGAAACGATGGAGAGGCAGAAGGGAGTCTCGGGACAGTCCCGGAGGCCTCTGGCGTATTAGTCTCTATCGCCCATGAGCGGTGTCCCGAGGAGACGCAAAGGGAAGCAGAAAGCACAAGAGGGTCAAAAGTTTCTCGTTATTTTTATTTTCATCGTTAAAATGTCTTCGAAAGACCAGAAGCTTCTCAAGAAAATGTTTCATTGCAGGCATGTCCCAAGCCCCAGCCTACCGCAGAGGAGGAAGGGGTGTCCCAGCAGCGATCTGGATCCTGGGGACCCTGCCCTGGTTTTGACCAGAGCTGAACATCAAACCCATGCAGACCCAGTCCGTGTGTCTGGAACTGCGACAGACGCCGCACAGAAACGGTGGGGTGGATGTCGCTAGGCACCGGGGCCATCACGGTGAGGGCGTTGGCGCCAAAATTCCACCACCGGCAAGCCAACGGCGTGAAGAACCAAAACTCAACAGCCACACAGGAAGCCAGACTGCCAAGAAGAGACGGGAACACACCCCCAGAGAAAGGCAGGACGAGCAGCCCTTGTGGCCGCAGAGGGACCTACGGGCCGGTTCCAATCACCCCCGACCCAAGATATGCCCTGTGGCTCCTCGCCACCAGCCCATGGGACTGCTTATTACATCATTGGGACAAACACTCTTTTACTTACGCCAACCTGGGTGGCTTGCTTTTCTTCGAGACCAAATGTGCCCTGACTACAACATTCTCCTTTAAGAGAAACTAAATACATTCCACTGGGAAATCCCTCTTATAATCTATTTCAACCGACAGCAGCTACTTCTGTCTGATTTATTACCTCAGTAAGCCTTCCTTCTGGAAGAGGGAGGGGCCGCCGATCTCTTTTAGAGCAGAGCGGATCTTACAGGGGCAGGGCCAGCGTGTGCAGCCCTACATCGCGGCGCCCTGCGCGATGCATCTAAACTAGTTTGGTCAGCTTCTCCGCTCCCTGAAAGCCTGAAAGCCGGGGAGCCACCACATCAGCAACTCTGTTGCTAAGGCAACTGCTTACTTTCCATATCAACTGCAAACTCGTTGCTATGGAAACACATATACAAGAAAAATTCCTCTCTCCAGCCAGGGACCAGATGGCAGGGAACTCGGAGAAGGCACGGGTTGGGGGGCTTTGCTAAATGGGATGTTTACTACGGCGCATTTCTCTCATCAGGTCGGAGATGCCGCTGGCCCCGAGCACGTTTAGAAAATACAGCCTCATTACAAAAAGCAAAGGTGTGTTTCCTGCCTGCAAAACTAAGGCCACAGACTACAATAACTACAGGTAAGTGATTTCTGAAAGAATTCTGAATTTCCACCTCTAAACATAAACCTCTTTTGTTTTTGTTCACCGTGCTGAAGATACCCGAAAATGAACTGCCTGGTCCAACAGTAATGGAGATACAATTTTCAGTAAGAACTACAACAGAGGTTTGACTTTTCCTCCTTTTTGACGGAGCGGTAATCCAGAAATCCTCCTTACTTTCCACCAACTAAGCGCTAACGTGTCCCAGATTTATACCTCTGCTCTGACTTCTCTATTAAGCCTGAAACCCACATAGCAAACCCCCAACCTGATAGCTCCGCTTAGAGGTTCAAAAGCCACCTCAAATTTAACATGGTCGAAACAGAATTTTTGCACCAACCTCTCTCCCACTTCCCAACCCTCACTTGCCCACGAGCCTTCATCTGCAATCCCCGATCCTGGTCTCAACCAGCATCGTTTCTGTCATCTCTAACCTGCACCACGGGGGTGAATCCCAGATGGATGCTTCTCCCTGGTGTCCCTTTAAAACATGACATTCTCGGGGTGCCTGGGTGGCTCAGTCGGTCGAGCATCCAACTCTTGATTTCGCCTCAGGTCGTGATCTTAGGGTTCATGAGATTGAGCCAGCCCTGCATGGGGTTCCTTGTGGGCAGCGGCAGGAAGCCTGGTTGGGATTCTCTCTCCCTCTCCTCTCTCTCTGCCCCTCCATCTCAGCCTCTCAATCACTTGTTCGTGTACACTCTCTCTCTCAAAGTAAATAAACATTTAAAAAACATAAAACATCTCATTCTCCCTCTTTAATATACTTTCTACTGGCCTCCTTTCTGTTCCCTGGACAGTTCAAGCTGTTGCCACCTCAGGGCCTTTGCACTTCCTGTTCTCTCTGTTCCAGTCTTTGCACAGCTGCGTCCTTCTTGCCATTTAAGGCATGACCCCATCAGCACCTCCAGGAAGCTTCCCACCCTCCTCCCCACCTCTCTCTAATATATTATATCCTGTTTTGTTTTCTTCATTGTGTTTATAACACTCTGATATATTACCTAGGTGTCTACATATAGATCTACTGTTTAAGACGTGCCCTCCCCTCTCCCTATCCTATGGAGAGCCTAGAACAGCCAGGTAATAGTTCTCACAGGTCGCCGCGGTATCCTCAGCACGCAAAACTGTGCCTCACGTTCCACTTATACGTGTGGCTTGAATGATAAATGCTTCTAAAATGACGGAGCTCCTTTTTTTTGTAAACATAGAGTCTAATTTTCGGTTTGCAAACTAACGCTTCTGCGGGATCTGAGAGTCATGGCTACGAACACAGGTTCTCACTTTACATGACCTGCATCTGCGGAAGACTCTGGAAAGAACTCGGCATTCCATGAAGTACTCTGAGAGGACTTCGTGTGACTCTGCGCCCCGGCTCCGTGCCACGTTGCTGCGCTCGGATTCCGGGAGACCCTGGATTTTTTTCCCCCCTCCACTCTAGCCACGATTAGAGTAGTGCTCACGTGACTTGGCCTTTTTTCCCAAAGACAAAGTGTACAAAGGCTCTGCCAGCTGACTGTTTTCTGTCTAACGACGTTAGTTCAATCACTCACCGGTCCTGTCCCTTGAGGAGCACAGAAGCCTGTGTGGGGCACTTCACGGAGCTCCGACAAACGCGAGGCCGCGCTGCACACGGGCCCACTGGGCGCGGAGCAGGTGCCCACCTCCCCGGCGGGGGCAGGAGGAAGGAACTGAGAGGCGGCACGATCCCCGGGCCTGTATTTACTGGTCCCCCGCTGAGTTCACAAGCCCAAGCGCACGGGCACGCACACACACATCAAAGACTTCATTCCGTTCCTGGAGCGGTCTGCAACCTCGCAGAGCGAGCCGGCCACGTTCTTATTTAAAAAACAACTTTACGCCGCTCTCTATCCTCGACCACACGTTTTCCCTGCTTTCCTTCTTATCATCCCCGGCACACGCTCCATCTTCACCTCGACCAAGCGATTGCTTTGGAAAAGTTAAATGCAATTTAACCAGAATATCTTGAAGCAAAACCTTGGTTAACTGCAGCATTTAAAAAAATGGGTCGGCGTCTCTGCTTGCGTGAAGTTAGCTGGGCAATTCGGTTTTCCCCTGCCGCCCCAGCCCCCCCACCAACCCCTCGCTTTTATTTACATGACCTCCCTGACCACCCGGCTCTCTCCCTCCTTTTCTCTGACTATGCCAACACATCCCCTGGGTCCAAACGCATTCATCTCCTCCAGCCCTCTGTGACAGAAAACCCCACGCTTGCTTAGAAACAAAACCAACATTTTTATTTGGGATTGCAGCAGGCCCGGCTCAAAGACGCCTTTCCCAGCCTTCCTCGCAGCCATGGGACCGCAGTAGAGCCGGGAGACAGATGAAGGCAGAAGGTGGGGTTTCTGAAAAAGCTCCGTAAAACGGCGCACCCCGTGGGACCCCCTTTGGTCCTTCCCTGCACACACACACCCCCGCTTCCTACTTCCTAAATGGAGACCGTGCCAGCTGATGACATCTCGGACCACGAGGAGGCTCTGAGAATGGAAACCAGCCGTGCGCTAAGAACAGCAGAGCAGAAAGACGGATGGAACGTGGGTCTCTGTCCAACTCCTCGAGGCTTATTTTCTGTGACAGAACGATCCACTCTAGCTTGTTTCACTCACTATTGTTTGGATTTTCTAGAATAAATAGTCCAACCTCATCCGAACTCATCCATTCTTGAAGGCCCCGTGCCCATGCCCACACCAGAAGCGTGTTTTGTGACTTTATTCAAGAACTTCCCCCATGAGGAGTATCCAGCACTTGCCCACTGCTAGCTTTTTCTCAGCTCCAAGGGCCCCGTTTTGGGGAAGAGAAGCTTCTCTGAACTCGGATGACACCTATCACTTAGGGATCTGGCATGCGCCCCGGACCTGTGGTGGTTTATTCCTTTTTATTTTTTATTATGTCTCCTGTGTCCCTGAAATGTAAGCTCCTAGGGGGCAAGAACCAAATCTCACTTTTTTTTTGTAATGTTTATTTATTTTTGAGAGAGCAACCGAGCGCGTGAACAGGGAGGGGCAGAGAGAGAGGGAGACGGAATCAGACGCTGGCTGCGGGCTCCAGGCTCTGAGCTGTCGGCACAGATCCGGACACGGGACTCGAACCCACGAACCGTGAGGTCATGACCTGGCCAAAGTCAGTCACTTAACCGACTGAGCCGCCCAGGCGCCCCCAAATCTCACTTTTTAACTTAACCTTTCACATTACCAAATAAGTCTACAGAATAGACTGACTAATGAGCAAAAGGCCATTGGCGGGGCTGAAATCACAGGTAAAGAGTTACCGATGGCCTACTAACACGGAAGCCTTCCCCAGGTACCACTTGGTAAATTCTGACAGTCGCTTCAGGCTAGGGTTGAACCAAATGAAGCCAAAAGACAAATCCTCACAAGGCTAGTAAGAAGTATTCATGGAGACAAGCGACAAGTTAAGTTAAAAGTGACAAGAGTAGGGAACAGGAGTAAGACACTTGAAGGGGACCATGAAACCAAAACCTGGAAACAGAAGACCTGCCTAATACGTTACAGTATCGTCAAAACAGACATGACACTAGCCTTTTAAAAACACATAATCGCCTGTTTCAAGTGCAAAAATGTCCATTGGGAAGATGGTGGAATTTTCTGTAAAATCTAAGAGCTGCCATCACCTCGCCAACGCCGAAGAGCATCAGACGACCAAGGGCTCGGTGAGAGAGTATGGATTAATCCAAACAACCCACCACTATCTGTGAAAGAAGCAAAACCCGTGACTTTCAAATAGGAGGTCAGTGTGCCAACTTCCCATATTATTTACTGCGGAGACTTATCCTGCAGCTAAAGTGATTTCAAAGGGAAATCCCAGAGCTCTTCAGCTCAACAGGGGAGGTTCTGAGAGCAATTTCTTGCTGGTTGGATATCCAGGCAGTACGTCAATGAAGAAGCATCCCCTAGGCCTCCCAGGTACCACAGAGCCCTACCGAGGAGAATGCAACGTTGTTTTTGAACAGTGCATGGGGAGAGCTACTGGACAGAGACGCCAATGGGGCCTTCGAGTCCCGAAGAACCAAGCTCTCCAGAAGACTTGTAGGGATCTTTAACAAGGTCAATAACAGGAATCACTGTGGGGACTGAAAAAGCAGCATAGCTGTGAAACGGAAAAGCCGGGAAAGAATGACAGGAACCAAACGAAGGTGAGCATGCTGCAAGAAGGGCTTCTTCTGGTAAGTTCTGGAAGCTGGAAGGAAATTCTACAGGTGGGGCCCACTGGACCACCGGCTAGTGCCATAGCCACAACTCCTTCACCACGGTACCCTTTTGGCACCTGGTGTAGTTACGCAGGATGGGTACTGACCCTAACGGGCACTTTGAAAAGGTTACTGAATGAATCAATAAGCAGACGCTGGACAGCTGGCAAGATCAGGACAACAGAAATGTCTCCAAGCCAAGGCATCTGACACCTGGGAGAATCAGGAAGGAGCAGAACCGGCAGGGTCGGTGGGAGGGCATGGCCAAGGGCCTGCCACGTGCGGTTATGTTTACTTCGAGCCCCTCAGAGACCCTGGTAAGGTCTCAACCTTCTGAGGCAAAGTCTATATTTAGCAAAGACGACGAGAAGCAGCGTGCTGGGCAGCGTGCACCCGCGAGACAAAGGCCATGTCCCCGCGCTGTGCCCGGAGCCCGTACTCGGGGGTGAACACGACAGTCACTTGCCCCAGACACTTCCGAAGAATCTTCGTCCCATTGTTTGCGCTCCCCACCACCCACCCAACATCACCCTGATTTTTAGGAATTTCTCCCTCAAAATCGGACTACGCGGTCTTTCAAAGAGCATTACTTTTCCAAAATAAAAGAAGTCCTCTCTTCTTCCTAAAACGGCCATCGATTAAATGGGTACATTGACTAGCATTATGGGAAAGGAAAATGCTCTTGATTCTGTGTCCGCACCACTAACAGGAAGGAGAGTTCACGGCAACTGTGCCTACTGGGGTACTGCCACATAAGAGATGCTACCTCATTCTCCCAACTACCTTTGAAAAAGAATTTCAGGGGCGCCTGGGGGGCTCAGTTAAGCATCTGACTTCAGCCCAGGTCATGATCTCACGGTTCATGAGCTTGAGCCCCATGTTGGGCTCTATGCTGACAGCTCAGAGCCTGGAGCCTGACTCAGGTTCTATCTCCCTCTCTCTCTGCCCCTCTCCTGCTCACTGCCCCCCCCACCGCCCCCCCCTAAATAAACATTAAGAAAATTAAGAAAAAAGAAAAAGAATTTCACCTGCCAGGATGGAAAAGCAAAGCATCAAGGGGGCTGGCTGGGAATCGGTGGGAAAGCTTGTATAAACAGTATCTACGCCTTGAAGGGACTCTGAACTTGAGCCGGACCCGTGGAGGGGATCCGGGGCAGACCCTGCACAGAGGAAGCTGAGAGGGCAGTGGGAGGCTTCGTGCAGATGCCACAGCTCCGCATTTGCTGACGAAGACCGAGCCTGGCCCCATCTCAACAGCCCAAAAGCCTCTCTATTCACCTTTCTCTATCCTGTAGCCAGCCCCAAAGGAACTTCTGGGTTTCCCGGGGTTATGTGAGGTCCCTATAAGTCATGTCCACAGGACATTTTGAGGAAGCATGCAGAGATCTTCTACAATAGCCTGTCAACTGAGGTTTCATCAGTGCCCAGGTTAATTTAAGCATAGGGCCTTCAAAACCGGAGGGGTTTGGGTGGATTCCTGCTCTGCTACTTGCCAGCTCTGTGATCTCCAGCAAGTCCCTCAAGCACTCCAAGCTTAACTCCTCACCTATTTTAAGAAGGAAAAGAGGACCTACCTCACAGGACTGTAGTTAGGAAGTGGGATACTGCATATGGAAAGTTCAAAGGTCTTTCCATATTATGTCTGCTACTGTTGCTATAACATACAGGCGGTTCTTCACTTTTCCTGAGAGTTCCATTAAAGAATCTAAAAAGTAGGGGCACCTGGGTGGCTCAGTAGGTTAAGCATCTGACTGTTAATTTCAGCTCAGGTCATGATCTTACCATTCTTCGGTTCGAGCCCCGCACTGGGCTCTGCGCTGAGCGTGTGGAGCCTACTTGGGATTCTCTCTCTCCCGCTCTCTCTCTGCCCACTTCCTGTGTGCTTTCTCCCTAAATAAATAAAATAAGCAGGGCACCTGGGTGGCTTCGTTGGTTAAGTGTCTAATTCTTGATTTTGGCTCAGGTCATGATCTCACAGTTCATGGGTTCAAGCCTCCCATCGGGCTCTGCACTGACAGTGTGGGGTCTGCTTGGGATTCTCTCTTTACCTCTCTTTCTGCCCCTCCCCACTTGCGTTCTCTCTCTCTCAAAATAAATAACTACTTTTTAAACAAACAAATAAGAATTTTTTAAAATAATCTAAAAACTAAACAAACAAAATCTTGGAATCCTCCAGGAAGATGTGAGACGCATAGCCACGGGATACGTAGTCAACGTCACATCTGCAGAGCCTCTGACATCTGAACATCCCGAATTAAGAGGCCCAGCAACTACAAGTTCCTGCTTCTACACGTCAGAAAACTGAGGCCCAAGACAGCCACTACCACCAGCACCAAAAGTAGAACCAGGCATCCTGGCTTCTAACCCACTCCTCTGTAAACCAAGAGAAGTGGCCCATATTAATAAGCTAACACTGTTCTTCTAGCATTCAACCTGGCTGGCTTAGTCGGAAAAGCATGTGATTCAGGGTGGTGGGCTTGAGCCCCGAGCTGCACAGAGAGATTACTAAACAAAAAATGAAAAATGAAGCCCACAGCCCTCAATATAATAAACACACCTCCGTACCGCGTTTCCTTTGTAAACCCTCTTGTGACAACAATGTTTTTCGTTACGTTGGTAAGAAGAGAGTAAAGAAAAAGCACAGAAATCGGAACACACACTCCTGAACCGTGATAATCCCCGGTCTATAAAAAAGAACTCCACTAAGCTTCTCTTTAACAAGTAGTCGGAGAGGTTAGCACATGCTAAGCTCAGAGTCCTGACTAAGATCTGTACCTGGGGGGGTGTAAAACTTAATCGCAGCCTCTGAAACTCTCTCTACCTGGACGGATTCAGGCAAAGGCACCCGGAGATGAAATCCTAGGGCGAAACGCTGACGGGAAACTCTGCAGAGCCGCCGATCCAATGCGGACCCGCAGTTCAAGCCCAGCATCCCCAGGAGGGGCTGACCAGTCTTCTCGATGGGAGAACACACACCAGAGCTGTCCACAAAGTATTCTTAGGGGAAAGAAAGCGGAACGTGATCCAGCCTTGAGCACTTACTTCCATTTCACAGAAAATACAGGGGCACTGAAGAACGTGCTAAATGCAATCCGCGTGAAGCAGACAGAATGCGGGGCGCTCTGCAGCCCAGCCGATGGTCTCCTTGACGAGGAAAGACATCAGAAAGCGGGGAGTGTAGGGCTGCTGTGGATGAAAACAGCCAATCGCACTGCATAAACCACATCTGGATCCTAAGTCAAATGAGCCTTCTGTAAACCCTCGGGGCTCTCTGGATATGGACCTGGTATTAGGCGATATCAAGGAAGTGTGCCCCTTGTTTGGGGCGACGCTGGCAACTGAAGTTTATGGAAGAAACCGGTGATTGTTCTTACGCACATCTAAGTATGTTGGGATAAAACAACGTGAGATCTAGGATCTGCTTCAAAAGACTTGAGCAACCAAACCAAACAAAACAGAACAAAAAAAATGAATGAAGGGAGACCAACCCTTACTAACCGCTGAATCCCCATTACGGCAACGGGGGGGCGGGGGGGGGGGGATACGGATTCATCACACTACTCTCTCTATACGTCTATATTTGAAATTCTCCATGATTAAAGAATAAAAATAACTTATCTTTTGGAGCCCCCTTTTTAAGTCCTTTCGTATCTTTTTAGGTCCTGTGAGAGATAAAGTGTAAAAAAGAGAGAGAGAGGAAACAGAAGCAAATCCGTCTATTCTCTCCGACTTGCTCATTCATGAGACGTTTCTGATGAAATCTCGGCTTTGGAAAGAACCCAAAAGGGCATCTAGTGCAGGGATTCTCAAATCTGGCGGCAAGTCCGAAACGCCCATGGGGCTTATCAGAACCACCAATTGTCCCCAGCCCACCTCCAACCTACTGAATCAGAATCCCCGGGGAGGAGCCAAGAAACGTTCATCGCTTTTAAGCGCCACGGGTGACTCTGAGGCAATCTTGTAAGTTCCCTCTCCAACATCCCAGCCAGGCAGCTGTCCAGCAGGGGACTCATTCCAAACCCCTCAGGGACAAGGATCACACAGGATTCTGCATTCACACAGTCATGTCAGGCTGAAAACTGGGCTCCGCACTTTTAAAATAAAAAAAAAAAAAAAACGGGAATACAGCTTGCAAGTCTTCTATTCTCCCCTCCGACTAACATAGTTCTCACCAACACTCGGGTGCACTTAGTCCCTGTGTTATGGCCCGACCTCAGTGTGGGAGCTACCACTAAGTAAAATCCCCTGGGAAAAAAACAAGTTTACCTGTACAGCCGAAGGGGCTTTCACTGGGCAAAGCGTCAAGGAGAATGCCTTCTCCTTTACTCAGCTAGCCACAGGAGAAAACCCCAAACGGGTGGGCCAGCACCAGTGCCCTGAAGTGCCTGGGGGCCCCCAGGAATCAGCCTCTGAAAGCAGCCACCCGCTGGCCCAAGGGTAACCCCAGGAACGAGGAGAGAAGGGGAAAACTCACTCTTAGCTTTGTTTTCCCAAAATCACAGATGCTGGGAACAAACTCCCAACCACAGAACTGACGGGCATGTGATCAAAAACACGTCCACGCAGGTCAGCACGGCTGAGAAGCCAGAACTCAACGTTTCATAAGATTCACAGTCTGGAGTCCTCAGAGCCATTCCCTTCCAACAGGCGGTATCTGGGTTTATTCAGAATGACAACCGTCACTCCTGGAAAACAAGACTCCCAGAGCAGGGGGGGGGGGGGGCACCAGTGCCTCTCGCGTACACGCCATCCAACACACCTGTCACTCGGAGGGCTGATGAATAATCCTCCCAAGTCTCTTTGCATACTCCGGAGTCGCTCTTGTTTGACATTTCAGAGTGAACGCTTGCTAAATTACCTTTATGTGTCCTGGCTTTAAGGCAAACCCAGAGCCAGGCAAGCAGTAACACGCACGACAGGCCGGCACCACGCTAAAAGCCCTGTTCGTTCCTTTCTCGGGGACGTGCGGCTTTGGGGGACCTGAACGGCATTTTCTTCTCCATATGCTAATCCTGGAGTTGCTTTCTAAGATTTCCCCCTCCTAACCACCAGGACTCACCTATCCAGAAACTATTAGTACCACGGACACGGTTCTTTCCTGGGGCGCAGGGAATTTTCTCTCAGTTCAGAGAATGACGGCAAAGCAGTCAGCGGAGCCAAGTCCAGAGGTCGGTCTCCGAACGCCCGGTCTGAGATGTGGAGGGGAGGAAGGAGAGTAGTGGGCGCCGGGGACAAGAGCGGCGCCCCCACAATGGTCGTTACGTAAAAATAAGGGCCGGGGGAACATCCACATTTGCACACTGGACCCAGGCACCACCTGCACCAGGGTCAAAGGCTCCTGAGTGTCGCCATCTTTTCTGGTGTTCCAGGCAACCCCCTTCCGAGCGTGCCCACTCCCCGTCTTGAGCATAAGCTCCAGGTGACCGGCATTTGCAGGCAAACGCGTCCAGTTGCAGCAAGGAGCGATGTGGCTTCCCCACTTCCTCCGCCCCGTTCTTCCAAGCCCGAGACAAGCAGGGTTTTCTCAGGCCCAAGATCCTACTGGAAACAGGAACGTGTGTCTGGAGAGAAAGAAAGGCGCCAACACCGCGCAGCCAGCGACCCCGCACGACAGCTGGTCCCGAGCCCACACCTGAGCTTCAAAGAGGGTGAAAAGACCACCAGCCACCCAGCGCGATGTTCCTACCACGGGAAACAACGCGGAAAACTCCCGTAATCACGCGAGAGCTCTGTGGAGAAAACGCTTCTCGGCTTATGTTCCCAGCCCGGCCGCCTTACTTTCCCGGACTCCGGAGTCAGATCACGGCGTCGTGGTCCGGCCCTAACGGTCACCCCTGTTCCTACTGTACCTACGGTCACATTCTTTACAGGCAAGGAAAAGCAAATCATCGAAACCAGTCTCGCTTTAGCAGGGCCAGGAAACTTGGGCTAAGGCTCTACAGTCAAAATTCAATCTCGTTGAAGCCCACCTCTGACAGGGGACCTTACCCTGCTTTTCCTACCCGGGGTGTTTCGAAGCTGCCAGAAGCTTCTGTGTACGCCTGATATTACGAGAGCCACCCGCTCAATTCGTGTCTTTGTTTATTGGGTCTTGGAGTGTATTGTTTGGTCACCTCCCAAGGTCCACTGCTGTTCATTTATTCCAGAATCCTGGAGGCTGCCTCTCTCCAAGTTTATGTTAAGAAAGAAGAGAAATGCCGTTTTTCTCTAGCCCAGGACGGGACAACACCCTTCCTCAAATGTATACACGCGTTCCGCATGGTTAATGGCTGTCCTCGGAATACGGCCCTGTGTTCGCACTCTAAACCCAAAGGGACCCGTCCACACTGTGGGATGACACTGATCACCAATCAGGTGTGCAAACCACAGTTCTGGGATTGTTTGGACACCACAGTGGGAAACCTTCGATCAGGCACACGCGCTAAAAACATTCTTGAACCAACACGCTTAAGGAAAAAGAAGTTCTTTGCAACCAAATGAACGAAATAAAATTGCCCATTTATAACCACTCCTTCGGGTGGCGAATTTACATTCCTTAACGTTGTCCGCCCCGCGTCACCCCCCCCCCCCCCCCCCCCCCCGCGGAGGGAAATGACAAATGACACATTTAAAAAAGAAAACACTGGAGTTCCGGACACAGAGGCTTACCTGATTCCTCTCTTTGTCCACTTTCTTAAAACACTTATTCAACGACAAATTATGTCTCACTGAGTTTTTCCACCCAGTAGGTGCGTTTGCAAAATACGGAAAATGTTCCAAGATCCAGTTGTAAATATCCTTTACTGGCAGGCGCTTGGTCGGAGAGTCCTCGATGGCCATAAATATGAGGCAGCTAAAGGAGTAGGGGGGCTTGCAGTTGGGGTTCTGCCTGGCATCGTAGGGCATGTCAGAGTGGGCGGGGGACGGGGGGGTGTCGTCGTCCAGGTCCTGGACGGGGCTGACACTCCTCAGGACCGACTCCCCGAAGCTCTTCAGCAAGTTCTTGCTCTCGTGAAGCCAGTTGAGATTGGTCAGCTCTTCATCTTCCATGGCCCCCTCTTCTAGTCGGATGTCAGGCAGAGAAAAGTCAAGGTCATCGTCCTCCTGCAGGGCCTTGGAGAAACCGCTGCCCCGGTAACACTGACTCAGCCCACTGGAGACGCTAATTCCTGAGCTTTCTGGCTTCTTACTGGGAGGCATGACTGGACCCATTTACGTGAAGGCTCCTGGGAAACACATTACAGAGAAAAGATGAGTTGGTGAAACCCAAAACAAAGGCATCTGTGCCCTCCTAATTCTATTGGGCTCACTTCACACCCCTGCCACCTCTATGGACCCCTTGCCCTACAGGAACCCTATCTCCCACGCTGGGTAACACAAACCCACAACTCCATCACACGGAGAAGCACTTGTAAGTAAAATCCATCCACCATGCCTGTAGCACAGTGACTCTGTCACCTCAAAAATGTAAGACTGGGAAGTATCTACAGTACCTTTATAATATACAAATGCATCATGAAACGAATGGGAAAAGCTAGGAAGCCTTCTTCCGGGATTTATGCAGACTCTCGCTGTGACCCTGGGAAAAGCAGTTATTTCTTGGTGCCTCAGTTTCTGTACAACATGTGAATACATAGACAGGTAAAACTGGTTCCAGCCTCACGAGAAACGCTACAGAGTAAACACAATGCACCACTCCTGTCACTTTGGGTTATTATGGTCTCGTGGTTTAACCTTCCCCCCAAAAACAAAATACCTAGAAGTTTAAGGCCAGGTGTTTCAGGTTAAGTTGAACTGTCGCCACATAAAAACCACGACAACTGCCTCCAAATTCAAGTGTGACCACAGCGTGCATCGCCTGGTCGTGGTTTATTTGATTGTATCTTTTCTCCCCAAGTCATGACCCCAAACCCTGCAACCGTGATTACAGCTGGCCAGTCTAAAGAGTGCTAACAAGGAGTTTGGGGGATCGGAACTGCAGGGAAATGTTACATTTCATTGCTGGACACTACACCCCCCAAGGAAAACGTGAGTAACTTCGGGTACCACACGAATAAATGGGAATGTGAAGACGAGCCGCGAACTGACATGAGAATTGGACGGGGGGGAAAAAAAGTCAAAGAGCAACTGGCAGCTTCAAGACTGGAAGGCAGATTCTACAAAACTTGCTAAAGAATTCTATTCTGCACCCCCCCCCGTGCCACCCCCATTTTTATCAATGACCTAGAACAGGGAGTGCAACTTCGGATGAGAAAAGAGAACGAGGACGTGGCAAGTCCACCAACGGAATGACCCTGATAGATACAAAGCATATTCAACCCTCGAGTACTCAAGGTAAGACAGAAAGAACAGGAAAGATAATGAAAGAGGTCTCCCACTGTCCGCTTGTAGCGCTCGCACAATGTGCTTGGTTGAAGAAGCATGACTGTTTTATTTTTTCCCCGAGTAAGAAGATCAAGCAATCTATCTAGAAAAAGAAGAACGAACACGAGAGCAGACATGATCATTCTAAGGCTCGAAAGGTCCATTGACGCCATGCTAAAGTAACTGCCACTTCAGCTGGGGGAGTTCTAGAATGGGATTCTAGAAAGCATAACGTGAGGCACGCAACGCCCGGCCAGCCGGCCGCAGGTGCTTGAGAACCGCAGCACCCTCCCTCTTCCAAAACGGGAGAGAAACAGAGCCTGCTGGCAGAAGCTTGAGAAAGCTCTCTGGAGCCGCTATGAGATGCCCGACTCTCAGGAGAGGAAAGTTCCCTAGGCATCGAAGTCTGACAGAGGCAGGGCGATTCAGATGCCCTGGGGCCACGCACAGGGAATATTCCTTTCTGTCCACTACGGAAACTAACCTGTGTAGAACAGGACACAATGTAGAATAAGCCAGCATCTTTAGCTTTGGGGCTCTCACAGAGACCAACCTGATAATGCTTGTACCTTCTTTATGAACGAGTCAAAGCCAGGCTTGTGTCTCTCAACGTTCCCCCCAGATCCCATCCAAAAACCCTACATTTCTGATAAACGGGAGTGTCCACACAAGTCGAGGACGAAACAGAACAACTACTCAGCCACTGAAGTCAACTTCAGCTCCAGATGAAAGTTTTATGTCTCCTGAGCTTCCAAACAGGAAAATTATATCATGGCTGACAGTAAAGTAATTTAATTGCACTGTTGCTATGACAACATGCTGCTCTTTCTTTTCAATTTGCTTATTTGTCAGTAGCTTCCCAAAGGAACGAACACACTATACTCCATGTTTTCTTTTGTCTTAAACAAACACTGCCAGCAAATATGGCTTTATCAGAAAAGTGGCGCGGTCAAGAAAAGAGGGTGATGAGGCCTCCGTGCCCCTGAATCATCTGTCTGCTTTGTGTTTCTATCCCCCCATGCTCTCCAATTGTTAACTGCATCTTTATAAACCCAGCATTCATGGCAACAGTAGCGAGAGCTGCTGATCACCACAGTTCCATTTTAAAAAACAGTTCCCAGAAACCACAGCTGAGGAGTTTTCCATTATTATACTCTAACTACATAATTTGCCAAATCTTTTTTCCCTCCTATTTTAGAGGGGGAAAAAAAGAGAGAGACAGAGACAGAGAGAATCCGGATCATGTGAGTCTGCAGTTAAGCAAACATTTTTAATCTGCTCCACCAGATACGCAAATAGTTATTCGCTAGTGACCTCCTTACAACTTTTCGGTTTGCTCTTGGTTCTGTTCCATGCACACACGCACACGCACACACGCACACACACACTCTTTTTGTTTTCATACGACTTGCTGTGTTTTGTTATCTTATGTGCTTTCTAACGGAGAAAATGCAGCAGGAAAGCGAGTCTCTTGCCCGCTATCAGAAGGTTTCCAAATAACTGACAAACACATTACTGGCCCAGCTCTGAACAGATGTTGGAAGTGAACTTTAAAAAGTTAAGAAATGCTCTCCGAGCCGAGCAGGGCCGTCTCGAGTTTGGAGGGGCCGGGTAACCCCCCTCCGCGCGCGCGCGCGCGCGCGCGCACGCGCTCCACTCCCGTCTACTGTACTTGTCAAAAACATTTCAAGGGGACCTGCGGGAGCGGCGATTGGCTGCGTTTCGCGTCAATCAGCGGCGTTGCCAGGCAACGAGGAAACTGCTCGGCTCCCCGTATACTGGGCAATTGGGAGCTCGCATACCTTCACTGCCGGTCAGATGTCATAAACCTTTTATTGGCCGCACCGCGGCGAGCCTTAAAAACACATCAATAAAAGCCCGCCGTCCCCCCAACTTCTCCGGGGCCCAAGGACGGTTTCCTAGAGAGTCGGGGTGAGGAGGGGTCGGGCCTCGGGGGTCTCGGGAGACGCTCACTGCCGGTGCCAAGCCTGCACGGTTTGGGGGGAGGGGGCATCTTTGTTAGGAGCCTGTTTCTCATCTTGGGGTCTCCCCGAGATCGGCACCCCCTCCCTCGGCCCGGAACGGCGGGGATCCCGTCCTCCACGGACAATACCAACTCTGCTCCTTTTGGGCGTCTTTCGGAAATCGAGGCACCGAGAAACAGCCCGCACGTCGGGGCTGGAAACTCTTCGCACCCGGCAACTTCCCCGCTCTGGGGCTGCCGTCTCCCTGCCCGGCGGGGCCCCCCACCCCGAGCCCTTCCCCCAGGAACTGCGGAGTTCCTCGTCTGCCGAGAGCGGCGAGGTCGCCTCCAGGACGGCCTCGGACGAGCGCCCCCGCCCCGACTTACCCCAGTCTCGCCGGGGCGCCGGCGGGAGCGGGGAGCAAACTCACCTGGCCGGAGCGGGGCGCGGGGGCGCGGGGGCGCCGCAGCCCTTCAGCGGGAGCCGACAAAGTTTCGCGGGCGCCCAGCGGGCATCGCTTGGTGGCCCGGCTAAGGACGCGCGGCGCGGCGAGCCCGGGGCGGCGGGCGGCGGGGGGCGGCCGCGGGCGCGGGCGCGGGCGGCAGGGGCGCGGGGGTCGCGGCGCGGCATGGGACCTGCGGCGTCCGCCGGGCGCGCCGCGCGTCCTCCCGCCGGCCCCGCCGCTCTCCCCGCCCCGTCCCGCCTCCCGCTCGCCTCCGCCGCGGCGCGTCGGGCCGGGGCGCGCCGAGCGGCGAGAAATTGTTTCCACTGCAAACAAAAAAAGGCGACACATGACCAGGCAGGAGGAGGGGAAGCGCGGGGAGGGAGGGGCGCGGAGGGGAGGGACGGAGCGGAGGGGGCGGAGGGAGCCGGAGAGAGGGAAAACGTGGGCCGGGCCGCCGGCGGCGCGGGGTGCGGACCCGCCGGGGCGCCCCCTGCCCGCGCCCCCCTCGCCGCGATCGACCCCGGGCGCGCGCGCGCCCGCGCCGGGGCGCTCCCGGGACGCAGCCGGGGCCCAGGCCGACCGGGGCGGCGCGCACTCGCCTCCCGCCGCGCAGCGGGCCGGGGGTGAGCGGCGCGGGCCCGGCGACCCGGGGCGGCCGCGACCGTGGGCGGCGGGCGGGCGGCGCGCGGCCTGCCCCTTCCCCGGGCTGCGGCCACGCGGGCGGGCGGGCGCCGCGCCGCTGGCAACGTGTCGCCGGAACGCTCCTACCCCATCCGCATGCCTTACAAGGCTCGAAAGTAAAAATAAAAAGAATTACGATGCGGGCGAGGCTCGCGAGGGGGAGAAGAGATTCCACTTCTCCCCAGCTGCGGCGTCCTGGCGGGGCTCCCAGGGCAGCCCCCGGGCCTCCTCCAGCGCCCACCTGGAGCCCCGGGAGGAAAGGCACAAAGGCAGCCCAGCCTCCCGCCCCGGTGGCCGCTCCTCCCGTCGCCCGCCGGCGCGTGTCTGCTGGGGGAGGGAGGGTGGCCATTACAGACAGGCGAGCGAGAGGCCCGTCCCAAAGGCCACGCCGGTGGGGCCTCTCCAGTGGGGAAATGCTGGGCGCCGCGGCCGACTGAGAGACCTCGAGCGAAAACCAGCCTTATCGCCTTCACGTTCTGAGTTCTCGGGAACCCGACAGACAATTCGCAGGGCCACCCAGCGACCGGCGCAGCCACCACCACTCCCAAGTCTTTGGGCTCCTCCAAAGAACGGCCACCCACTGCTACAGCCACACCAGCCAGCTGCCTTTGGAGAGGACGAAAGGAGAGTCCAACAGGACACCCTGGTGGTGACATAAATAAAAATATGATTGCGCACACCACTCTCACGTAGCCAGATCAGTAGGTTCCTCCACAGAGGAGCAGCCCAGGTGACAAACCCCCACCCCCGCCCCCACCTGAGCCCACCTGAGCCCGCGGGCCGGCCATTTTGAGCTTTCTGAAAACTGCAGAAAAACCAGTGAGCAGGGCAGGGCCAGAGTGATCTCCCTCAGACACCCCTCCAGGCTGCAGTCCCTTTTAACGTAGCCAAAAGGGAAGGAAAACTCCCAAGGGCTTCTAAATATTTTTTTTTTCCAAAAAATAAGGAAACCCCGATGGTTCTGGGAGTCATTCCTTTTAAACAAAGCTTCAAAGTGGTGGGTGGCAAGTCTTCAGCAAAGACACTACCCACAGGCCTTATTACTTACCAGTTCTACGGCAGATCCCACCCTGGAGAGGATTCCAAGGTGGCGCCCAGGGAAGGCCCGAGGTCATCCAGCCCCACCCCTTTGAATTACTAAGCACTTGATGGGACCTACCCAAACTCACCAAGCAAAAGGTGTAAGGGGAGAAAGACAAGCTAGCTACATCTGAAGCCTTGCGCCAGAGATTCTGAGCGGTCAGAACTGGTGGCAAAAGCCGGACTGAGCCCCAGTAGAGTGTCAGTGGCACCCTCCTTCAGCCTATCAGTGGAGGCTGCTGAATCCCCCATCGAAGGAACCAAGGCCAGAGACCTTTGTCCAGCCCCTTGCCCACCCAGAAAGGAAGAAACACTCCCCCTCCCTCCTCCTCTTCCCCCCTCAGCTCCCAGCCCTCCCCATGGCCAACCACACTCACACCATCGCTAGAGATCTCTTTACAGTAAGAGAAGTGGCATGTTCCTTCCAGTCCTTCCCTTGTCCTCAGGGTTCAAGCGCACGGAATAGGTCATTCTGAAAATTCTCCGTGCAAGCCATTGAGCCTCCAGTGTCTGAACCAGCCATCCTACGTGAACAAAACCTTTAAAACAGGTAAGCCTTGGGGCAGGAGAAGCCCTAAGCAGGGGGTGGGGTAAATGAGATAAGCCGTCTTTTATTAGCCTGCCTTTCTTCTGCATGTTTTTGGTTTCTCCCATTCTCAGACATACAGACCTGCCTCAGCTGACGATTGGGAGCTGACCTCCCAATAAGCCCATCATTAAGTTGAAAATATCCCGAAGTCGACAATGCATCTCATATACCCAACCCACCGAACAGCACAGCTAGCTAAACTTGAACACGCACAGAACACTTACAGTAGCCTCAGCTGGGCAAAATCATGTAACACCAAGTGTCGAATATCTCATCTAACTTACGACTGTACCAAACGTGAAAAACAGAATGGTCGTCTAGGTACAGAATGGCTGTAGTGTCTCCCTTGTTTACCCCGTTGATTGCGTGGCTGAGTGGCCAGCTGGCCGCAGCTCCCAGCATCCCGGGAGAGTATGGTACGTCATTAGCCCAGGAAAAGATCCAAATTCGGAATCTGAAGTTTGGTTTCTACCGAATGCGTATCGCGCTCGCACCATCGCCAAGTCAAAAATTGTATGTCGAACTGTCGTTAAGTCAGGGGCCATCTGTATTCCTTAATTTCTCCCTCCTGTTACAAATGTGGCAAGAGATGTCACTCTGAAGAGGACGCGGGGGACCAGCACTGCCTGATGTGGAGAGCAGACTGCTCGTGTCTGCCTACCTGTCTGTCTGAAATGGGGGGGACCCGGAGATTTGCCGAAAGCCAAAGGAAGACTCAGAGTGACCTTTCCACTTCTTAATTCCATAGAACCCCAGCTCTGGAACGTGCTCCCGGACGAAAGGGGGCCGGGGCCAAATTCTTTAGAACAACTTCATTTTCAATCTCCCCTCTTGAACTTTTCCAAAGGTACCCTGTGCCTTAGACCCCGAGAAGTCTCCAAAAGCCAAGTGGAACTGTGGAAACCCTTGTTCTAGAAACACGTTTGACAACAGGACCCTCCGTGTGCCCTGGAGCGCACTCTGGGCAACACTTATTTCCTGGCTGGGGACTCGCTGCGACCTCTCGACAGCGCCTCCTGGGATTGGGCCTGAGGCACACGGGTGTCTGGAGCGGGAAGACCTGGACTCCAGCCCCCCCCGTGGGTCCCCAGTCGGTGCGAAGCTTCAGGCCCCTCCCCTTGATGTTTTGTTCTCTCTTCTCCAACATGCTTCTCTGCCCTGCAGCGTGAAGGCCCTGCTCCCCATCACTGGCTCTTGGGCCAACATGATTATTTATGGAATAGTTCAGGGTGAAGCCCCCCAATCCGCCTTGAGGCGGTGGCACCTGAAGAGGTGAGCCATGAGAGGACATGGCAGGTGGGAGGACTGGGGGCTTTCATCTATGAGGAGGAACCTGAGGCAGGCGTGGAAAGATGGTCTCGCGGTCAGAGATCCTTCTAGCTGATTCCAGTGAAGAGGACACAGGAGCGCAAAGCCAGGGCAGCCCAGGGCAGGTAGCGCGGCTGGGCTTCTCAGAACCGGGGCAGCATCAGGCAGTTTCTCTCTCCCTCCCTCTCCTCCCTGAGGCCACGCCATCTTTCTTACTTCCCTCTGCATATCTATTGCACTCTCCTGCCTACAGGTTGGCTTCCTCTGCTCGCTCATGACCACATGTGGCTGTCCCGGCACCGAGTCCAAATAACCTTCTGACCTTCAGCACCCACGACCTTCTGACTGCCTCTGTCTTCCACCACATGGTTTAATTCTCCGGGAAATAACCTGCTTGGCTTAGCCTGACTTAGGGGAGTCCTCCTTTCTGCCCGCCCCCTCCGAACAGCTGAGGCCAGGAGCATGGTTGGAATCACTGGGCACAACAGGACTGCGGATGACTTTGGAAGGAGGATATCTAATCAAGATGGGTTCGTGTTGGACCTGTGGAAATGGGGAAGGCATGTTATAGATCTGAGCTTTTCTATTAGGGATACCCAGGAAGCCACAACCTAAGGATGGGTCCCAGACATTTTTTTTAATTTTTTTTTAACGTTTATTTATTTTTGAGAGACAGAGAGACAGAGTGTGAGCAGGGGAAGGGCAGAGAGAGAGGCAGACACAGAATCCGAAGCAGGCTCCAGACCCTGAGCCGTCAGCACAGAACCCGACACGGGGCTCGAACTCACAGACTGTAAGATCATGACCTGAGCTGAAGTCGGCCGCTTAACCGACTGAGCCACCCAGGCGCCCCGGGCCCCAGACATTTTAAGAAGGCCCCACGGCAGCAACCGCTCGCTGTTCCATGTGGGAAATAAATGGCACATGCAGATTTATCAAATTCGACTTGATTGTATTAGAAGATGCACTTGTTCCTTGAGCAAATATTTACTGAGTGCCTGCCGACTCCATAGCACTGTGTTAGGTGCCAGAGGTAAAAGGGTTTTGTTCCTCATGGAGCATGCGTAATAGTGGGTAAGAGTGGAAATGTCATATGACCAAACTCCCCGAATGCTAGGAAGAGCAGTTTCTACGCACTAATTCAAAGGGCAAGAAGAACTCATTGAATATTTTTGAGGGCAGAAGTTATCCTATCAGAAATTTGCTTAAGAAGAAGAATAGCTTGGAACTAGTAGATAAATAAGTTCCGGAGACCTAATACAGTACAGTGATTATCGACAAGAAACCTGTATGATAAACATGAAACTAATGGACTAGATTTTAATCGTTCTCCACACTAGCAGAAATCATAACAATGTAACACCATCGAGGTATTAGCTAAGGCCACAGTGGCAATTACACTTTAATATAAATGTAGCAAACCTATATGTTAGACACCTTAAACTTACACACAATGTTGTAGGTCAAGTATGTCTCAATTTTTAAAAAAAGAAAAAGAAGAAGAATGGAATTGTGGATTCCAGATGAGTTCTGGGAGAGGAAAGGAAAAAAAGTGAAAGGCCCAAAGCAGACAGAAGTCCTGAGAAAGCAATGCCAGGATCCATACAAAAGGGAATAAAGATTGTTTTTTTTAATGTGTTTTCAGAAATTATAAAATATTAAAGTAGTGATTCCCCTCTTGAGTTCCCAGGAGAGTCATGGGGTAATATTCTTGGCCTGCTTCTTTCAAACGTGTCTGTTATATTCCATACTTTCTACAATGAGCACCCATTGTATTTGCAATGTCGTAATGATTAGAGGGGAGGGTCCCATTAGAACAGTGTTTCTTAACCTTGAGCGTGCACCAAAATGACCTGTAAGACTTATTAGGACACAGCTTGCTGGCCCCCGCCCCCGGAGTTTGTGATTCAGCAGGTGTGGGCTGTGATCTGAGGCTTCGGATCTCTAACAAGCTCGGGGACACTGCTCCTGGAGGCTGAAGAACCACACTTCGAGAATTAGAGACTGGTCAGTGAGACTGGAAAAAATGAATGTATGAAAGCCTTCGAAGGAAAAACCAAGAGGATTTGTCAAATGCAAGAAAAGAAGGAAAGATTATGGTCAAAGAAAACCCTTAATCATAGGTTGACTAAGTCTCTTTGAGATAATATATGAGAATGCTGTTTGTAACGGTAAAAAAAAAAAAAAAAAAGCTGCCCACTTCCTTCCCTTGGGCGCAGAAGTGAGAGAGACCCAACACGCCAGCTGGAAGGCCCCCCGCTCTTGGAGAGTTTCAAGGATTGGTCCAGGGTCGTGCTCTTCGTCCTCTCTTGGGTTTTCCTCCTGTGCGTTCTTGGTGTTTACATGACAGGTTCTGAAGGGTGTAGCCTGGGAAAAGGCTTCTTCGAATTTCTCCAGCAGGGAACAGAGCCAGGAGGCTTATTTGAGGAGGGAGGGAAGGGCATGTGGTAAGGAAAAGTACAGCCAAACTGGTAGAGTGAAGTTCATTAGCTCAGGTGCCGCCCGCCCCCACCCCAAACCTAAGCTCATCAAGTCACCTGCTGGAGACAACATGGAAACACGGAACCTGTCACCTCCTCTTTGAGCATAAACACAAGTGGGAGCAAATGATCCAGAATCCGGAGTTAGTCAGCCCATTCACTCATCAATTATGTGCGAAGCATCTACCTACTCTATGCCCAGTACTGCGTGGAGGGGACTGGGAAGGACCCTGGAAAGAGAAGAGGCGTGGCTCCTGCCCTCAAGGATCTAGGAGACTCGAGGAACATGTGTGACATCACTACAGAGAAATACACGCACACACACACAGCAAAATACCACGGCCAGAGGTGGTATAGCCTAATGGCTGGCATAAGAACCTGGGACTAGGTTCCTATTTTCACTCACCATTTACGAGCTGGCTAGCCTTGGTCAAAGTACTTAACTTTTTTCTCTCCACCTAGTTTCTTCATCTTAAAAAAAAGAAAGTGGGCAGAGAGGAAGAGTAACAGCAATGCCCACCTCACAGGGTCCCGACGAAGATCAGATGAATTAATATTCGTAAAACACAGATAACGGAGCCCTGGCACTTAGCGCTGTCTTCTGTTAAGTAAATAAATCAAAAGGAAAATTTGATACATTTTGACTGCGTACCAATTTAAAATTTGCCGGCAGTGCCAGGGTCATAAATCAAATGAAAAGATAGATGAAAAAATGAGGAGATATATGCCAGACACAAGTAGAGGGGTTAACATTTTAAATTTATAGCCCTTACAGTCAATGAGGGGGGAAAAAAGTATCACCCTAATGAGAAAAGGGGCGAATTCACTGAAAGAGAAACAAAAATGGTCATGGACCCGTGAAAAGAGGGTCCACCTCAGTAAAAACGAAGAAATACAAATTGCAGCAATTGCGATGTCTCATTTCATCTATCAGATTGGCACAGGCGGAGAAAGAATAATCATACCAACGTTGGTGTGGGTGTCCGGAAGATTGTGACCTGGTTCAGCCGTTCAGTGACAACTTAAATGAGCCCAGCCGTCCACCCAAAATTTCCAACTTCTAGGAATTTAGCTGAGGGAGGCGCCATGGCAGGACTGTTAATATGCCCACCGACTGCCTACCCCCGTGATCCGGTAAACTCCACGCGGTTACTCAGGTGCCTGATACACACAGAAGACACTCACTCAGTGCTTACTGGAAACGAGCACGGGAATACGCAACACTGTATTTAGGGGGGATTGCGGGGACAGGGTTTAAAATCATGAAAACGCAGAAATTGCTGAAATAAGAGGCTACAGGCATATTGTTATGTTCTGTGGGCCACTCTGGCCCATGCTCCCTTTGTTCCCTGCCATTTGCATTTCCAGTCATATTTTAAAAATTTTATTTATTTTGAGAGAGAGAGAGAGAGAGTGGAGGGGCAGAGAGAGAGGGAGACACAGAATCCAAGGTAGGTATTAGGCTCTGAGCTGTCAGCACAGAGCCCAACGCGGGGCTCGAACTCACAAACCATGGGATCATGACCTGAGCCAAAGTCGGATGCTTAACTGACTGAGCCACCCAGGCGCCCCGCATTTTCCAGTCATTTCAAGTGAAGCCTTCCTTGTTCAGAACCATTTTCGCATTCTCATATACTGTATGTGTGAAACAATTGGCAAACATTTCATAAAGTCAGAGTTTGGAGGGGAAAATACACACGTTGGCAGAGCTTTTCCACCAAGTTGAAGTATTTTGTGATCTTTTCAATCACAAGGGACAAAATGATTCCTTTCTGAAAAGGCTGGGGCTCTGAGCAAACAGAATTGCTAAGTATAACACACACTACACCCTGTGTTATGGTGTCTTTTGTCTGGTTGTATGAAGGCTTTCAATTTATAGGTTTTCAGTATCCAACTTTCTCTACAAACTCTTACAAAGGTCCAAAGATAAGGGAAAGTATTCTTAAGAATTTGTGGGGGAGGGGGAAGACCGACTCACTCTTTTCCCATTGATCCTCTATAACAATTTGTGCTTATAAAAAGACCAGATGTGGTTACATCTTTTTTTTTTTTTTTTTTTCAGATTTGATAGAAAAATCTGTGTCCAGCTGAGGCCCTCCACGTGGCTGGAATTACTTCTGCTTCTCCGGCCCTTCCAAGGAGACTCTGGCAGTGAGAAGGTTGCTCTAGAAAAGGCTTCCACTCTGTGCTCTTGAACTCCAATTGTCTACAGTTGATAGTCGTTATTTGTGGAAGTTATGTTCTATAAAGTTTCCACAAACAATCAATTAGCAAATACTAAACTATCGCTCCTAGGGGAAACACACAGTCAGGTTCCTGCGAGCTGCTGGTGACAGCGTTTTCGTTAACTGATGAATATATAACCACGGTTTACTGCGTTTCCATTTAAAGACACCTTGTTTGATATATATTGTTGATTCATGAACATGGAATTCACAGCCAACAGCGCCATAACTCATGTCTGGACAAAGATTCTCTAACTAGGCTTCTGTATTTTCTCCGCAAGGCAATCAGCCTTCGTGCGCTCAGGAACACTAAACAACGCTTCAGCCCTACGATTAGGTGCCATTTTAGACAGAAAAATCACCAGGAAAAAAAAAAAGCACCAAAAGCATAGCGCAAGAGAGACCGCAGAACAGATACTTGTTGACGGTACGAGAGCAGAAATGAGGAGTCAGAGCGTTGCTTCGTGAGCTGCAAGCTGGGGAACGTGCACGTCGGGCAGTTTGAATTCTGGGCCCTTCTGCCACAATGTCCACAAGTGAGCATAAAAGCACCAAGAGTATTCTTAATTTGGGGTTACAAATAATTTTTAGCAAGGATGTGGATTTGCAAATACGGAATATGCAAATAATGACCAACCGCATTTAAGAAACACTTAACACAGCACATGGGTGCCAGGCAGTAGTCTAAGGCTTTGCAAATATTCCCTCATTTCAGCCTCACATTAACCATGTGAGGCAGGCACTGTTAGTATGCCCGTCTTCTATGAGGAACCTGAGGCCCAGAGAGGTTTAGCCACCTGCCCAAGGCCACGCAGCTGGTAAGTGATGGGACTGGAATTTGAACCCCCACAGTCTGGCTCCAGAGCTTGTTGTCGGGTTCCAGATAGGAACCAAGCGAAGCTTCAGATCAATCTGCAGCATTTGAATTTTTCTTGGAGAACCCCCCCCCCCGGGGGTCAAGGAATGAAGGATAAGAGTGGTGGGGTTCAAGAGAGGAAAAATTGTGAGCAGGAAATAAAGGAGAAGGAAAGGAAGAGGGAGTTTTAAATAGAACGAAAAGGCACTACTTACAAAGAGCCCAAGTTCAGCTTCTATGTCATAATCAATACAGTATGGGGAACCTTTGTAATAAAAAATAAATCAACGAGATACTGAGCATCAAACAAATTATAAGTGCCCGGAGAGGCAAGGACCGTGTCGTCTGCCTCTCTTCTGCTCACAGCATGTGGCCCAGTGGTGATCAAAAATATTGATCGCTTAACAGAAAAAAAAAAAATGCTTCTTTTTTATTGCTCTCTCAAGCTGGTATCTCATAACTACACAGATTCGTCAAAGAAAAGTAGCATCATCACCCTTTTCCTCCTCCCAAGTTTTGAAGAGATTTTATTGTTTTTCTGTCTTTACCGAGTACACCAAGTACCACAGTCTCTTGGGTTTCAGTTTCTAAGTCCTGCCAAAGGCTTAACCGTGCCAAAAAATAACTTCTCTCAGTTTACTTTTTCAGAAGGACGTGAAAGCAGACAATTCCTCTCTTTAAGATCGTCTCTTTAAAACAAAAGCAAAAGCTACAAATTTGATGACATCTCTGGGAAATGTTGCAGAGATTAAGGTATCACCAATATATTTCCCTGCTGGACAAAATTCTTTTTTTTTTTTTGAGGGGGGGGATTAGCAACTTTTCAACGTATTACGACTGCCAAACCTGAAGTCTGTTAACCTCTATCGGTGCAGTTCACCAACACTTTCTGCTTTGAAACCCCCACTCCTTCCCAAAATAATCTCTCATGTGCCTTTAATATTTTGATTCAGGTGCAAGCAAAACGTGCCCATAAACTGTGAGGCACGAGTCCATGTGAGCACTCGGGTCTCATGAGGGGTGGGGGCTGGGAAGGAAGTGGCCAGATGGATGGCTGTCTCTCTGGGGGGCGCACCAATAGCACCTAATTCCTCTGAGCTCAAAGACACGTGACTCTCGCTGGCTTCAAAGATTTGGCCCCCAAACAACCAGGCGTCCTTTTTAAGTTGGCATTTCTTCCAGAGAGGAATACTGAACATCTTTCCTACATGCCTCACACGGTGCTAGGCCAGCTGTCTAACAATATGGATCCCGGAAGGAGGTGCTGCCCACGTTGGTGATGGCAGCCATGAGTGCCTGTTGCTCATAGGAAACGTCCAAGGGACCTTGGACCAGAGGCCCAGGCCATTGGCTGGGATCTCCCCGGGCAAGCTTCCATGCCCCTTGCGTGCCAGCAGAAGCCTCTACCCGAGGACCAAGGTGGGCATGCCGCAGCGTCCTGGACTTCCGGATGGAGCCCCGTCCCAGAGAGTGTATGTCAGAGCTCTCTGGAGGCTGCCCAGGCCAGGTTCAAAGGGAGGGATGAACCTCATGACATCCGTTCCTAAGAGATGCCACCTGCTACTGGCATGCCCGGGCTCTTGCTCACATACCAGCCTCCCAGGCGAGTCTCCAAAGGCACGGTAGGCAGCTGCGACAGTTTGCTTTCTCTCAACGATCTGGACTGGGGAGACGCTGAGTTGAGGAAGAAGTCACGTCCATTCCCCAAGCTCTGGAGCCCCCCCCCAGCACCCCAGCGATGGCCGGGATCCTGAAAGGTCATCTTTCCCACACCTTTGTAGGAAAAACATGGTTTTCTCTGGCCCTGGAAATCCGGCCTGGCGGGTTTTCTGGAGTTGGTTTCTTCATCCACGCCCACCCACTTCATATTGATGTTCGGGACTGTACGAATGCAAACCTACTCTGAGACACGCTTCACCCTCCAGGCCCCGGTGACAACCCCTGGCCTGAAATCCCGGCCACCGTGTGAGTGCCCGGCGCAGCCGCTGAACGGCGACTCCCTAGCCTGCTGCTTCTGAATAACTTGAATATCAAACCAAACAAAGGGGATAATACACAGCAGTTGCTGGGAAAAAAAGCTCACTCCATCCACTTCATTCTGTGCGGCAGACGCAACTAAGAGATTTTTTTTATTATTATTATTATTTTTTTAATCGATGAAGAACTTCTCATTTAAGCTTGGGGCACAAAAGGCATCTGAAATGTGAGAGTCCCTGGACCAGCCCCGGGATAGAAAGGAAAGGTTTCAAGGAAATATGAAAGCAACGCAGACCTGAAGGGGAGCAGGCTGCCCCACATGAAGGCAGCCAACTGCCAAACTGTCATTTTGCTTGGCGGGCTGAACAGAAGGCTCCAGTAATGACAACCACAAAACGCATTTAAAGTCTGAAAAGGTGACTAATGAGCTGATTCATGCTGGCTATAAATTATTCACTACAACACTGATTCCACTCAAGACAAACAGTAAAGTAAACTTTAAACACAGACATCGCCAGCCTCCGAAGGAGGGCAAGTTATGTCTGTAAAACTTTTCACAATGAGAGGGATCCTGGCCCCTCCTTCGTCCATTATCACATTCATTCTTCTGTTTACTTTTTTTTTTTACTGCCTTTAATCAAGTTTAAGCAGACACAGCTGTTACACATTTATTTCTCTGTTGAGTTTTTTTTTTTCCATTAGTTATTACAAGCAATCATGATGCTCTAAAAATAGCAGCAAATTATATTCTCTAGAAATTGAAGGCTGACCTTAAAATGAAGCCCAGGTCTTCAGAAAGAATATTCATATGCATACGTTGGGTGAGTGACGGGGCTCTGCACAAAGGCGAAACAAAAGTGCAGGGCATTTTTCCACTCTTTGAGAGGTTTTCAATTTGCTTCCAAATTTCCCCTTGGCTCTGGTGGAAATAGGGTTGCTCCAAAACCTTACAATACCGAACCTGCTTCCAGGGGTCCCGCTGGGGTGGAGATTTTCATGAAAACTCACCATCTTAACAGAATGAGAGTTCGCATTTAGACTTTTCATTACAGAGAAGCCGGGCAACAGGTTTGTTTGAAAACCCACCACGTTGCTGCAGAACTCCTGTTCGGTTTCCTGTTTAGTATTAAATACAGAATTCTAGCTCTTCTGTTTTTCTAGACTGTGCTGTATTTGCTACAGCTGTCACTACTGAAAGCATTATGACTGTGGAGACGTAGTCCCATCTTTCTCATTTTTTTTTTAAATCTTAGGGTCTGTTTCCAAGATACAGTCAGAGTTAAGAGTTTCAAACCTGCCTCAGTAAATTTTTTAAAAATAGTCCCCAAATAAGTACTTACATTAGCTCTTGGTCAGATCGCTGAACATTCTGTATTTTTAAACTGCTTTGAATGCTTTGAAAAAGAGCCACAGAAAAGCCACAGAAAACACTCATATTCAAATCCCGCCAGATGGAGGTTCTGACTAACCAAAAGTGAAAGCAGAGAGGTCGGAGGCTGAGATGTAGCCTGCGCGCACCTCGAGAGGACAGGAAAAAGTGAATGGCGTGGGGCCGGGGGGCTCGTGCAGAACGCAGGAGACACAACGCACGGGAAGCCAACGGCCACCGGGGCCCTCGGCTTCAACCCCCGACCAGGCCGAGCGCTGCGTCCATTTAAGGAAAATCTTTCCCATTGTTTTCCGTTTCTTGCACAAGAACTCAAGGCTTGTCCAGCCATTTCTGTGGTCTGAAATGCAAAGCGATTTTTCTTTGAAGTAGAGAAAGAGGAGTCTTGCAATATTTATAGCCAAGTACTTTGCCACCTACCGACGCAATCTGGTTGGTCTTCACGTGTTCGGCGTGTTTTTGCTCAGAAGCCATTCTTTTGGTCCTCTGTGCGAGAGTCCTCGCAGTGTTGTGTTGTTTTTGCTTTTGTTGTTTTTCAATCGAACCATGTGGAAAAGCCCAATTCCAACCAGAGAAATGCAAAAGCCTGAAGCGGCCTTCCGTGGAACCCTCGGCTGCCCAACAGCCCTCCGCTTACTCAGTTCCTGTCACCTCCCTGGAGAAAGGTGTGGGCAAAATGTTGCTTTGAAATCGGCCACACGTTGGTCCTTCCCTGGTAATGTGTCTGACAGACAGATTGCCTCTCCCTTCATCGGTGGGAAACCCAGCAAGTCCACTACACTCTTTAACATTTATTTATTTTTGAGAGACATAGAGACAGAGCACAAGCAGGGGAAGGGCAGAGAGAGAGGGAGACACAGAATCCGAAGCAGGCTCCAGGCTCTGATGAGCCATCAGCACAGAGCCTGATGTGGGGCTCGAACTCACAGATGTGAGATCATGATTTGAGCTGAAGTCGGCCACTCAACCAACTGAACCACCCAGGGGCCCCCCACTACACTCTTAACACCACTGCCCTACTCTCTTTCCTGAGGAGCCCCGAAGGTCACGTGACCCCTCCCTGGGATTTTCGAGGCTCCTGCACAACAAGAAACACCAGTGACCAGTTACTGCACTCCAAAGAATCGTAACGTGTGCACAGCAACACCAAGCAATCTCCCCGGTGTTTCCGACTCTCCGGGAGCTTTGCTTGGGCTGTTTATTTCTTCCTTCCACCACCTTTGGGAGACAGGGACTGTCATCCTCTTGCAGATGAGGAGACTGAGCTTGAAGAAATGAAGGCCATTTGCCGGGATGCTGGTGGAGCTGAACCGAAAGGTACGACCCCACGTGTGTCCGGCCTGCAGCGCCCACCCTCGTAACCGCCGCGTTCTCTGGCCTGTTTACACCATCCAGGCCTAATTTCCAAGATCACAGAAATGTAACATCACGCTACCGTCTATCTCCTGGGCTTCTCTGCCGGCGGATTTGGGGGATTGTTTGATTTGGGTTGTGTGTACGGCATTTTTCAAATGGGCCACCCACCAGGACACTCCTGTCCTCCCAGGCCCAGCTCCCGATGCTCCCACGGAACGTGGCCACCATTCACTGAACAGACAATCGTACCTACAAAATACCGAACCACCCAGGGCTAATGGTCACAGACCAGCGCTGGGCTCCTAGATGAATCGTAAAACACAACGATTGTGAGGACAACAACGAATGACTCGTGACGGTGACAACGCCAGAGGCCAGGCCTGAAACTCCAAGTCGGTCCCCGTCTCCCACTTGGACAGACCCTCAGAAGGAACAAGCACTCAGAAGGTGCCCGTTATGCAAACTCACAGAACAATCTACTCTCTCTCCAGTCCTCCCCCTCCACCTCCCCCAATCCAACAAATGTCCCACAACCTTCGGGGTCAAGACCTGATAGTGCCACTGCAAGCTAATGCTTCCAGAGCCCAGACATTTCACTAGAAGCCATTCTTTTTTTTTTTTTTTAATTTTTTAACGTTTATTTATTTTTGAGAGACATTGAGACATAGTATGAGCAGGGGAAGGGCAGAGAGAGAGGGAGATACAGAATCTGAAGCAGGCTCCAGGCTCCAAGCCATCAGCGCAGAGCCCGACGCGGGGCTCGAACCCACAGACCGTGAGATCATGACCTGAGCCAAAGTCGGCCGCTCAACCAACTGAGCCACCCAGGCGCCCCTAGAAGCCATTCTTGAGCTCTTGCTTTTGCCCTTTGCCCACTGTGTGAGGTAGTTCCTGCCTGCCAGTTTAGAAATGCCACTGACCACCACACCAGAACTGTCTTCCAAAAGCTCAATTACAGAGAATTAGATCGAGGCACAGATCAGCTTCAAGCAACTCTACAAATACACTCAAGAATCAGCAAGCCACAATGAACCTACGTGGACTGCACTACTAACCAGATTAACTTTTCCCCATGGATCCTGGACAGAAGGGTAAAACTCCCCTATGGAGGCAGCCCCTGGGCCCCGCGGGTGCTCCAGAGTCTTCACGAAGCCCCATGCGCTGGAGAAGGGGAGCAGACCGCCTCCCAAAGCTCCCTGCCATCTAGGGCCCCCAAGTCATCCTTCCCGTCCATGGCGTTCCCACAGGGCTTTGGACACCAAGGCCAAGGAGTTCATTCCGTCATAAACCAGCCCCATATGCTTCCTTGAAAGCTTTCCTAGTGCCACGACTGGAATCTTGTCTCAAGACCAGCCAAAGGCTCTGTAAAAAGTGGATGAAATAGAAAGCTGAGGTCTGTGGTTTCGAGCCCCAGAAACCCTCCGCTACCCACGGGGACCTGATGCCACTGCCATTTAGCACCTCCCTGGCTTCTGCCAACACCAGCTCCCTCCGGATCCAAGGTCGAGCTCTCTCAGCTTCCTTGTGACACCAGATCACAGTAAACCATTACCAATGGGCATGGTGAGAAAAGAGGCCCCGCCCAGACCCTCCCGGATCTCCCGTGAATGAAAAGCCAAGTTGGTTTGCCTGCGCAGAAGCTACGCTTGCTAAGTCAAGGCCGGTTTTATCGGCCGTTTCCTAGGGCTCCTCCCTCACCTCCTCTATTGCTCGTCTTCTCCATCGAAATCGACAACTCACGAGGAGGGAGAAAGTCACTAGCGCTGACCGCCCTGACGTATCATCTAATCTAAACAGAACTAACCATTTACTAATTACATTCTCGGCTTGGCGGCACCGGCCAGAAAAGATTTGTTTCTTCATCATGAAACCCAATTAATGTAAAGAGGAAATAAAATCTTAAAGGTTCCCCTTGGGAAGGACTTTACTAATGGCGTCAGACGAGCCCCTAATTGAACGAGGCGAATGAAGCCCAAAGAAGTGAAGTGACTTAGGGCCGCGTGTCACGATGCGCCCTGGTGGCTTCCACACCAGCATTCCACAGTGTCCCAAACCTCCAGTCCTGTGGTGTCCGTGGACTGACCCCGTTGTCCGCTCCAGAGGTGATGGGTGGGCGTTACAGAACGGAAGGCCCAGCTTGGACCCCGTGCACAGGCCAACACCTCCCTCTGTCGTTTGGACACTCAAAGTGGCTCTTCTGTCATTTGCAGCCCAAAGCACCCCAACAGATGCCCACACGGTTAGCGGCGGCTCCGGTTTCTCTGTGTGCAGGTTCTCTCCCTCACAGGAGAGCCTTTAACGTGACACAACAGAGAAAACCATATTTGGACAAATTTAGTGGCTGGACCTGATAAGGATCAAAAGATTATCACTGAGCTCTTTAAAAAGTATGGCTTAATGTGTAACTGTGGCCATATTAACAGAGGATTATTGATGAATGAAGAATTCACGAATGGAGACAGCTGTAGAGAACTCACGGCTCATGAAGGAGGGCAGTTCTATTGATAACTCGAGATAAAACCTGACTCCCACTTAGGTCTGGGAGTTGGCCCCAAAGCTGGGCCCGTTCCTAACTCCCAGGGGACAATGTCCCCATCTTCTGTCTCCGAGTGTCTAGCTCCAAATCGCTGCCCAAGGAGGGAGGGGTGATGCGGTCTCGATGGCTAAGTTTATTGAGGAGTTACTAGATGAAGACGCCGAGCTGTGTCCTAACTGCTTTATGTCATCAAATGTCCCCCAACAAGCAACAGGAGGTGGGCTGATCAGAGGAGACAATTAATGAGCGATACTGAAGGTGAGACCCGTTGCATGCACTGAACTTGTGTAAGATTCTATTTCTCAATGAGAATACATTCTTTAGAAACCCTAAAACTGGGGTGCCTGGGTGGCTCGGTTGCTTAAGCGGCTGACTTCAGCTCAGGTCATGATCTCACGGTCTGTGAGTTCAGGCCCCACGTCGGGCTCTGTGCTGACAACTCGGAGCCTGGAGCCTGCTTCCGATTCTGTATCCCCCTCTTTCTCTGCCCTTCCCCTGCTCATGCTCTGTCTCTATGTCTCTCAAAAATAAATAAACGTTTAAAATTAAAAAAAAAAAGAAATCCTAAAACTATAAAATTGAAAAGATGAATGTCAAATATAATAATCCAACAGGATCTAACTGACATGTTTTGAGGAGAAGGATTTGCCGCCAGATACCAAGGCTTAAAGTGTCAGCACCCCTCGCTCGCATAGCCCCTTCCATGGCCGGGAGGGACCCCGGAAAGGTGGTGAGCGAGCACCTTCATTCTTTAAGCCTCATCACCGCACAAAAACACTTAAATGTCCTGAAACCTTATGGCTCAGATCCCCGACCCTTGATAGCAATCCTACAAATTTACATGACATCACCAACAGCCACTTGTGAGGCAAACGAGCTTTTTCTTCTAATCCATCAATAATAGAAAACAGGTCCCAGCCAACCATGCTAGAGAAAGGCATGAATCACCTTGCTATTCTCTTGAGGGAAAACGGCGTTCCAAAATCACTGTCGTCTGAAGAGGAGATCTAAGAGTACACAGCCCAAAAGAATGTGCAAAAACAGTAACGCAAACAATCACGAAACAGATGATGACTAATCATACTGTGTTATTCTGGGGATTTTGTGATGTTTGGGATGTCAGTTTCGGGTGTTTTCTTTGAGATTTTATTTTTACAGAACCTCTACCCCCAGCCTGGGGCTCGAACTTCCAACCTCAAGATCAAGAGTCACACACTCTACCGACTGAGCCAGGCACACACCCCTGGGATGTTAGCTTTTTAAACGCATACTTTTTTTATGTTTTCTTTTGTCATTTGTAAGAAATGCTCATTCTTACACCTGATTTTATATGTGTCACCTTACATCTTTTCTTAAAGAGGGTCCGGAACAGAAGAGGCGTCCGGCCACGCGGAGCCTGCACCTGCTCCACACACGTGCCTCCTGGGAGCCAGGTCACAGCTTTTCCAGGCCCAGCTCCCTGCAGCTCGTGGCTCTCGGAGGCAGGTGCTGTCACCCTCATTTTACAGGTGAGGGATCGGGGCCTCCAGCCGGCGAAAGTGACCTACCCAAGGGCACCCCGCTCAGAAGCGGCAGAAAAGTGGCAGACGAAACCCAGCAGTCTGCTCTGAAGGGGCCATCCTGCCCTTGCCAGATCTGCTGCTGCTTGGCCTGCCCACCCCCACTAAGACAAGAAAGGGGCACCCTTCTGTGACATGGTGTGCCTTCCCGGCCTCTGGCTGCAGGATTTTTCCGGTGCGGCTTGGGAAGAGGGGGCCATCTCACACCCAGGGGACAGACAGAGCCCTATTTCGGTTCCCCGGGTGCCCCGCAGCACTGAGGGTTGAATCCTTGTCGACGGGCGGCAGTGGCACTCTGCGGTGGGTCACCTCGGGGCCACGACCTCCCGGTCAGTGACCAGCCGTTTCCTTTGATGTTATTTATGGTTCGGGTGATGCTGATTAGGCTGCAGCCACGCAGATGCGGTGACAGTGGTCCACGTGTCCCAGCCTCGGTGAGGGCAGAAGGCTGACCGCTCTGGGGAGGAACCCAAGGAGAGAAGAGGGAGCACTGGTCTGAGAGCAGGAAAGGAAGCCCCGAACTGAGTGAGGAAACGCAGCTGTGGTCTCTGCTCCCCTTCCTCCTCGAGGTCCCACTGCAGCCACCGGCCCCCTCACCCCTCTCAGTTCAGAACAACTGCGTCCCCTGAGTGATGCTGAGAGTCCAAGGAACTCCCTGCTGACTCAGTTTGGGGTCCCTCCTGTGAGGCCCTGCTCCCCAACTCCCAGAACCCTCCGCATCAGTCCTCCCTGCGCTCAGGACAGGACCTGCTGGGTTTGGGTACCACTCACGTTAGGTTTAAAATTTTTAAAAGACGAAGCTGGGGGCACCTGGCTGGCTCCATCCATGGAGCAGGTGACTCCTGATCTCGGGGTCATGTATTCAAGCCCCATGTTGGGCACAGAGATTACTTTATCTGTTTTAATTAATCAATTTATTTATTTCAAGAGAGAGAGAAAGCACGAGCAGGGGAGGGGCAGAGACGGAGGCGGGGAGAGGGGGGAGAGAGAGAGAGAGAGAGAGAGAGAGAGAGAGAGAGAGAGAGGGAATCCCAAGCAGGCTATGTGCTGACAGCATAGAGCCTGATGCAGGGCTTGATCCCGGGAACCGTGAGATCAGGACCTGAGCCGAAATCAAGAGTCTGACGCTTAACGCACTGAGCCGCCCAGGCGCCCCGAAGAGGTTACTTTTTCAAAAAAGATGGAGCCGTATGGCAGTGCGTGGTTTACCTTCCTGGAGCAGTGAGAGCCCAGGGAAGCAGCGGAGCCCGAGACCTTGGACTTACCCACTAAAACCGCGTCACTGGTCATTATGTGCCCTCCCCACCAGCTTGAGGGTGTATATATATGTGAAGTCCCAGAAAGAGAGAGAGAGAGAGACGCCCACTTCCCAACCACAGGTGGACTGTGCTAACAAATCTAGAGAACTAAAGGGTCCTGAGAGGGAGGGAGGGGCGGAGGCGGGCAGAGCACCGGAGGCCCCTCCACCTTCCTCACAGGTGAGGCCTCTCCCAAGAACCATGCTACACGTGGGCGGCGGCATTAGCCCCGGCCCTGAGGTTGGCATCTCAGCAACCATGGAGGCTAGTTACCCAGGGGGCTGACTTTTCCAATGGCACTCAACGTTCAAGTCATCCAGCCTTCCCTTCCCAAATCCCAAGTCACCAAACCCCACCCCGGTGGTAATATTTCTCACTGCAAATTAACACACGAGCCTTCTGATTTGCTGCATCTGTCCCGTGAGCGTGGTTAACAGGTGCACCTTGGGAAACAGGTGTGCTCCTCTGGGCGAAGGGCAGTTCATGGAGGTGGCATGACACAAGGGATCTCCTTCACCTCACCCAACAGTGCTGGCAGCCGGAATGACCCCCGGGGACACCGCTACCTTCTGAGCAAGCTACGCAGGCAGAGTCCGTGCCCGGCTGGTGGCAAGTGTTAGAAATCTTCGTCGGGAAGGGATGGAATGAGGGGACTGCTCAGTCTGCTCTGGGAAGGGATGGATCCATTAGAAGGGATGCACTTGAACTTCTGACAGCCGTAACATCCATTTAAAAGATGAGAGGCGGGGCGCCTGGGTGGCTCAGTCTGTTGAGCGTCCGACTTGAGCTCAGGTCATGATCTCACGGTTCATGAGTTCGAGCCCCATGTCGGGCTCTGTGCTGACAGCTCAGAGCCTGGAGCCTGCTTCTGATTCTGTGTCTCCCTCTCTCTCTGCCCCTCCCCCCTCTCAAAAATAAATAAACAGTTAAAAATATTCTTTAATTAAAAAAAAAGAAAGAAACCTTTGAAATTCTTTCCTGGAATTAATTAGGATTTCCTGATATTTTCCACAACTCCCTGAAGACCACGGAAAACCTTCTGTGTTCTTAGTCCCAGATCTCACGCTGTTTCTGTTTTTAAAAGGTGGGGGGGGCAATAGTTCTTCCCCTGAGAACATCAGAACCAGAATGAGCCTGCCGACCTTGATGATAAAGCCCTCCAATTCCAGCGCTGTTTGTAGGACGCTGCCCTCGGAGTACGTGCAGGTCCCTAAATTAGGCGGGAGTCTTGGAGGTGACCTGAGCACTTGGACGGTTAGTTTTTAAAACTCTTTTTCCCTGAAGTGACCAGGGAGTTCACTGTAATACATTTGTCGGAATGAAGACTTTTCTTGGGGTCCACATTCAGACGCAAGAAATGGACAGCTTGTGGATTATAGGTGTAACCTTCGGGCATGATGGAACATTCTGGTTGTGTGGGGACACAATGCACCTCTACAGTGGACACCACCAGGCTGGTTAGTTCAGGGGGTTATGAGCCCCAAATGCTGAGTGTCTCCCCAATATGCTCCCCTTAGGTCAACCCCCATGTTCATGGGGTGACCGGCTGTCTACTGCTCCTTAGGTACACGGTCGATTGCTTGAACACCCACAACTTCCCAACTTATCCTAACCAGCCAGCCTTCCCAGCCGAGGACAGAATTCACACATGAGCCTATACACAACGGCGGGGCCTGCTCAGGATTCAAACCGAAAATGTCTTATGCCTAAACTTGTCAGCCCAAGGCGAGGAACCCAGAGAGGAGAACCTTCTATACGGCAAGGAGTCAGCCAACTACAACCTGCAGGCCAAATCCAGTCCACAGTCTATTTTGGGAAATAAAATTTTGTCGGGACACAGCCACGCCCGTTAGCTTACGCGCAGCCCGTGGCTGCCTTCCCACTACAGGGGCAGAGTTGAGCAGGTGCAACAGAAACCACACAGCCTGCAAGGCCTAAAATATTTACTATCGGGTCCTTTGGAGAAAAAAAAAAAGAGAGAGAGAGAGAGAGAGGATGACCACAGCCATCAGAATATTTACAGAAGTTCCTGATGGCCTATGACTCGTGGTTTAAGAGGAACAGTGGGCGAATAAATTAGCCGGAAGGAAATGTGAGTTCGAGCACTGGTTCTACCAACAGACTCCGCTTCGTGAGGCCACGTGAGTGTTTTCACCTCTCCGCCTACCTTCTCATTCACAGAATAGGATTAGTCATGGGCGGCAAATGCACGGCAAATAATAAGCGAATGCCCCCAACATATGCATTTTGAACACAGGACAAGAAGAATCACTATTTGTTTTCTGAAGGGTAAGAGGTCCTCTCTCGGTATTTGCAGCTGGGACAGGAAGTGCTCCCGGCGAGCCAGCAGTACAGGATGAGTTGTTTTCACTGGGTGCTTCTGGAGCCCGGTGGTATGCAAAGCGATGGGCTGGCCCACCCCACGCGTGGCCACTCCAACTGCAGATGGTGTGTGATAAGGGTGATTCGGGTCATCCCCAGGCTGGGATATTCAAGGAATGTTTACTCCGTATTTTAATCTTTTTTTTTTTAAGTTTATTTATTTGAGATAAAGAGTATGAGCTGGAGTGGGGGAGAGACGGGGACAGCGGATCTGAAGCAGAGTCCATACTGTCAGCGCAGAGCCCGACGCAGGGCTCAAACTCCTGAACCGTGAGATCATGACCTGAGCTGAAATCGAGTCGGATGCTTCATCGGCTGAGCCACCCGGGCGCCCCTACCTATTTTTTTAAAAAAGGAAAAATGTGAATAGTGCCTGAAAGATAGGGTAGGACTTCAGAAAAAGGAAAAGGGAAGCGAGAACTTTCTTTGATCGTTCCTTCCCTGAGCAGTGAAGCAAATACTGGGTATGTTCAGAGGACCATATGACAGACTGGTGCATATGAGCAAGAGGACGATTCATGGGAATAACTGGGAAGATGGCTGGAAAGGTAACTTTGAAGACAGATTAGGAAGGACACTGAGGGCTATCTCTCTCTCTCTCTCTCTCTCTCTCTGTCTCTCAAAATAAATAAATAAACTTAAGAAAAAAACAACTGAGTTAAAAACCCGCAGGTTTGTATTTTATCCTAGACAATCGGGAGCCATTGAGTGTTCTAGGGAAAAATAGGAGATGATATCATGAAGGTGGTATTTTAGAAACATTAATCTGGCCACGATATATAGGATGAATCAGAAGAATCTGAACTACAGAGGAGCTGAAATTGAAATACAGGAAGCAGTACGGTAGCCTATGGATGGAAACATTGTTTTGATGGGGAAAAGAAACAGTTCTCTATCCTCATTTTAACTTAAAGCTTCCAGTCTCTGTGTCCCTTGCTATCTCCTCTATGTCTCATCAGTGTTTTTCATACCTACTAAGTAAGCAAAGCTGGAATGAGCGAGGAAAATATTTCAAGAAAAAACAGTTCAACAACAAAGGTCAGGTCTTGGTATAAGGTATCACTCTTTCGTGGGATGTATGTATATAAGGTATAACAGTTGGCCTTTAATTTCAAATCCCGGAGAAAAAGGTTTTTATAGTTAGCACAAGGAAGGTTATATTTTCTGTGTGTGTGTGTGTGTGAGAGAGAGAGAGAGAGAGAGAGAGAGAGAGGGGGAAGCCCAATTTCCTCATTTATAACCCCCCAGAAAACGCAGCTAAGCGTAGCCTTCTCTGCATCCGGTTTCATCAGAAATAAGACCGTGCCCATTCTAAGTCTCTGCGGTCCTCAGACTTGCCAGCATCTTGCCACTGGCTGGGTTGCTCCTTCCCTCGCACGCTGCCCTGGCCTAAGCCATCTGTGCGCACGGCGACGGTGCAGCTGGGGTGGAGGCAGAACGGAGCAGAGGTTGGAGAAGCTGCTTCCGAGCAGACAGAGTGGGGTCTGAGTCCCCAGCCTTTTCTACCCCGGTGACCTGCTCAGGTGACCTGCTTTCTGAGCGGAAGGCTCCCACCTGTAAACTAGGGGTGATGAGGGGGCGCCTGGGTGGCTCAGTATGTCAAGCACCTGACTCTTGATTTTGGCCCAGGTCGTGGGATCGAGCTCCTGCATTGGGTTCTGCCCTGAGCATACGGCCTGATTAAGATTCTCTCTCTCTCTCTCTCTCTCTCAAATATTAATTAACTAATTAAAAGTGAAAAAAGTAGGAGTGACAAGTACCCACTTCAGGAGCCTCAACTTGGAAAACACCTGCAAATTGCTTCGAACATCGTAACCGGCACTGGATAAGGCTCAATCAACGGGGCTGCCGACATTTGCTTTTTGGGGTGCCGAGACATTGGGTTGAGCTAATCCAGGTCAGTCGTGGCTTCTTTGTATTTGCTAGGTGAGAGGCGCTTCCTTAATCTGATTACCATGTGCCTAATGCACCAACTCTTTTCCCCCTTCGAGTACCTCACTAGATTCCGAGAGGACCAGAGTCCCGGAGACCGGAAGTGCCCAGGGACCGGGGCGTCAGCGGCCTGGCTACAGTCCCGCCTCCTGGGAAAGCTCCCGGCCCAGCGCCACAGCCCCCCAGCGTCCTCAGAAGGGACAAGAGCGTGGGATCTGCAACCTTGAGCGGGAGTCTGCCCCAGAGGCCTCTCCCCACAAGCTGTTCAGGGCGGTTCTCTGACTCACTCAAGAGCTAGAACCCAGGTCGGTCTGTCACTTCTTTTTCTCTATCTCAAAATCACTTAAAAATTTTTTATAAGAATCATAATGGTCGCTGTGGAAAACTTGGGAACCAGAGAAGAATTAAAAGGGGAAAAAGAAATGCATGGCTATATAACCCCATGGTCCAAAGCTGCTTTCTACGCCTCTGTTAATTTGGACCGTCTTCCAGGTTTTTCTATTCATATAAGGAAAGTGAGATCACGCTGCAGATACACTGGGTGCCCTGCTTTTTCTCCTTTTTTCACCTTGCAGGGTGTGAAGTCTGTTTCTACGACAAAACTTTGAGCTTTGGGTGGGCCGAAACCCTATCAGCTAGACGCCACCCCTTCTGTGTGCCTGGCACAGAGTACGTGCCGAATACACAATGTGGCCTTGTGTAGAATAACCAATGATTAGCCACCCTCGTTCCGTTGGAAATGTGCGTCGTCTCCAGCGTTCCGCTACCGTGCACACGTCAGATGCATAGCCCCATTCGAACATGATGTCTGCAGCTCTCAGTCCCTACAGCGGAGTCCTGAAAGTGTAATCGCTGGGTCAGATTCCATTGTAAGGCCTTGGATCCCTGCTGCCAAATGGCTCTCCTGACTCATACAATCTACGGGTGATCCAGGAGACGGAAAGCGTGAGCCTCCTCCGCGGAGGGAGCGCATGAGTTAAGGGGAAATTGTAGAATCCTCAGTAGGTGACTTGAAGCTCATTTGCTATCTAGAAGATAGAGAATCTTCTTGAACTTCGGCCAGTCTCCTTCTGACATTGTCTCTGTTGAAAAATACCACGTGGGACCGAATATTGGAGAACCTTCAACTAACGCCCAACTGTCTCTATCTCCCAAAGTAGGAAACGCCCCCCCATCCTCCAGGGACGCAGCATAAGACCCAATCTTTCCGTATAAACAGTGACCCACACGAAATCTGTGTCTCTGGCACCAAGTCTGTTTCGCTGGACTTATCTATAAATATCTGCAGTTAAAAGTCCACAGCGGTTTCCAAATGTCTTTTTTTTCCATACACACATGCGTTAAAGATATATTGTTAACCGTTAGAAACACAGCTTTAATATTCGTTTCTTAGAAGAAGTTTTCCTCTTCCTAATATAAATCAGCAAAATAGGGGTGCCTGGGCGGCTCAGTCAGTTAAGCGTCCGACTTCAGCTCAGGTCATGATCTCACGGTTCGTGAGTTCAAGCCCCGTGCTGAGCTCTGTGCTGACAGCTCGGAGCCTGGAGCCTACTTCCGATTCTGTGTCTCTCTCTCCCTTTCTGTCCCTCCCTGACTCACACTCTGTGCCTCTCTCTCTCAAAAAAAAAAAGTAAACCTTAAAAAAAAAAAAAACTTAAAAAAATAAATCAGCAAAATATATCCCAAATGAGTATGTCTATCAGAGTATTTTATTTGATTATTCCTCTCCCCGCCCCCCTGCCCTGTAGGTCAAGAAGTCATTTGTGAAGATGAAAACAGCTGTGTAGACCCTGATTCAGGAAGCCCCAAGCTCCCACCGTAGGTGAGCGGCGTCACCTGGCAGAAGCAAACGTCAACCTCCTGGCAGCCCTAAGTGCTGTGTCCCAAGACACATAAGCAACTCCGGATTCAAATCCCACGTCTGCCCCGGAATTCATGACTGTGTCGACACAACCTTCTGTGTCTTTGTTTCTCCATCTTCCAAATGGGGTTTTTCCCCTGCAATGTTCTGCATTTCACAAGAACTTTACTAAGAACTGAAGCATAAAAATCATTCGCGTATTCCGAGAGACAAAGCACCTCTCCAAATTCAGTGTATTCCTTTGTCCTGACTTCTGCTGGCTTAACAATCGGACACAGCACTTCTAGCCAAATCTTCCCCGCACTTCGGGTTCTAACAGCGATGTTTTTTTTTGTTTTGTTTTGTTTTGTTTTGAAAAGAACATCATTGTTTTTTTTAATATTTTTTAATGTTTATTTATTTTTGAGGCAGAGAGAGACAGAGCATGAGTGGGGGAGGGGCAGAGAGAGAGGGAGACACAGAATCTGAAGCAGGCTCCAGGCTCTGAGCTGTCAGCACAGAGCCCGATGTGGGGCTTGAACTCACGGACGGCGAGATCATGACCTGAGCCGAAGTCGGACGTTCAACCGACTGAGCCGCCCCGGCGCCCCTGACAGCGGTGTTATCAGCATACCCGCTAACCTTCTGAGTCATCTGTGATTTAAAAAAAAAATCCATATGGCTCTTCACCATCAATTAATATTAAGCTGCTCTTTGCCTTATATCCTTTTTATAAACACACGCACACACGCGCGCACACACACACACAATTAAGTTAGTCCGAATACTTTTCTTTGACTCAAAATACACCACAGGCCTCCCGGACTCGACAGATAAAAATCTCAAAGCTCATGTTCGCATTCAGCCATGAAAGAAATGCAATAGTTCAACACGTCACACGGCAAGTCAATCAGAGGGCTGAGAAATAAACACAGAAGTTCTGGAGTCCGCGTTTCCAGTTGCCTTGTGATATGAACAAGGCAGAATTTATTTGAGAAGAAAATGCCAAGGTGACATTTGGAATTACCATGTTTGTGGGGGGCGGGAGGCCGACTTGTGGGACCTTTCGCGGTCCCTTTCAGAGCTGTGGCTTTGCCAGTTCTGCAGCCCCACACACACACGAGGTCCAGCCAAGTCACCGTGGGGATCCGATGGCCTTGCCCATGGACTTCCGCCTCCCTCTGCAGCTCCGAAAGGGAGCTTGCCATCGGGAGGCCTCTTGAGGAGACGGGCTCGTGGGGAGAACCAGAATGCCAGCCCTCTAAAGATATCTGGGTGGCCTAAAAAGTCAAGATTTCTTGAGTTCAGAGCAATTGGAGTATGGGGGAAGGGGGTTGGAAGTGAGGGTCTAGCAAGACGGCAGAGCAGAGGACTAACGTGAGGGTACCCCTGCCACTAGAAGCATGCTGGCCACGTCCCCTTCTTCCTAAGCCACTGACGGTGCCATGATCTGCTTGCTACACGGGCGGCAGAGCCACGGGGCCCGGTCTACTCCATTTCCTGCCCTGTACGGGCAATTGCTCCGGCCCGAGCCGAGTGGAGGATCCTCCTGCAGCTTGTGACGCCCCCCCCCGCCCCCCCCGCCGCCACTGTTGCACCTGCTGAGCCGGGGGATGGCCGAGGAGTGACCACTCCCACCGATGGGAGCTACTGAACTGACCCGGCTCTGGCCCTTTCCCCGGGATCTTCACATTCTCCCGACCTCCACAGAATTGCTTCTAGACCAGGACTTTGTGCGATGTGTTCTGCAGGACGCAGTATTTTATTGAGCTCCTGACATCACAGCCTCACGGAGGAGCAGGCCAGGCCGAGAGCCTTATGAGTAACTACGCCGTTCATCTGCACTGAGGTGCAGATCGGCAAAGGTCTCCTGTGACCCACGGCTGCCATCTACGTCTTCTCTCCCAGGGGCCCGAGGGCCCGCGGCCCCACCAGCAGGATCCCTCCTCCCATTCATTCTCTTTCCTCCTCCTCCTCCTCCTCCTCCTCCTTGGAGAAGTGCTGCAACCTCACCAACTCCCTGGAGCCCTATCCGATCCACCGTGAGTCTGCCTTCAAACTCCGTCCCCCTGAATGGACCCTGGAACCACTCTGGACTTCAGTGTCTTTTTCGGACAGAGAGGGGCAGGAACGGCGCTTCTCTGAAGCCCTTTCCGGCTAAGAAAATAAATATTCTATATTGTATCTTCTTAAAACTTTGTGCCCTGCGGTTTGACAGAAATAACTTTCCTGGCTTGCCTGTTAACGGAGTCTGGAACGTTCAGCATGCCAGAGAAGAAGTCCCCCAGGTCGAGCCTTTCCTTCCTTGGTACCTGTGGGACTTTGCACGGCCTGGAGGCAACACTGGTTTAAAGAGGGAAGTCTCGGCTTTCCAGTTTGCACTCGGGCGCTCTGAATGAATCCTAAGGTCTTTTTCAGAGTGAAGAGCCCAGGGTTTTGCGAAGGCCCAAGCTGAGCAGCAAAGGCCAAGACAGCAGGAGAGAAAAGCCACCGTTGACTAGAGACCCCAAACCAGACACAAACTTGACCAACAGTGGCTCTCCGGTTGATGCCAATGCCAGGATGTTGACGTCATCCGCAGAAGTGCAGGGTGAGTCAGCCGGTTCTCTGCCGTCAGCCCAACCCCGGAAGCATCCCGCGGCGACCGGTTGCTGTCAGGTAAGGCGAGAACCATCTGGTAACGTGAGGCTCTTCCTGCCTGGTTGCCGGGACTGTAATTCCTCAAATCAGGACCCTAACTCTAAAAATGCCCACCGAGCACCGGCATCCTCGCCCTCGGCTGACAGTTCTGGAAACGGAGCGTCTGGGCCATGTTATAATTTAACAAGGCTTTCCCGGAGCTGGCCCTCGGATTGATACGTTTTCAGTTCAGCGTGTTACCTGTCAGTAATGTGTCACCATGCAGATGTCAGCCCGGGAACAGGCCAGGATGTATGGGATGCTGCCGTCTCTTTGTGTTCGTTCGGGAGAATTACTGTGGCTTGAGGGTGACAGTCCCACAAGTAAAATCTTCATCACCGCTGCCTGCCTGTCTTAACACTTCAGATTCACTTTTTTATTTCTGAGTGTATTCGCTCACTACCCATCTGAAAAAATTGTGAAGGCTCATGTGTGTATATTATACAGTTTATATTAAAAGAGCTTTTTTAAAAAAAAATTTTAATGTTCATTTATTTTTGAGAGAGAGAGAGACAGACAGAGCGTGAGTGGGGGAAGAGCAGTGAGAGGGGAAGACACAGACTCCAAAGCAGGCTCCGGGCTCTGAGCTGTCAGCACGGAGCCTGACGCAGGGCTCGAACCCACGGACTGTGAGATCATGACCTGAGCCAAAGTCGGATGCTCAACTGACTGAGGTACCCAGGCGCCCCTACATTAAAAGAGCTTTTAAAAAACACAAAATATATTTTTGGAAGTCATCACTGAGGTAGGGGTGGTTGGGGACTACAGAGTTTCTGAAATCATTTGGATTCCAGAGAACAGTTACCCCGTCTCTTGCCTTGTCTACCTCTCAGCACACCGAATCCACTGGATACAAAAGAGAGGACTGTTTCGATGGCGTGATTTCAGAGCGTAAGAAGGAGACACACCTTAAACGCCCCTACCTGAAGCTCATGACTCACCCACTATTGCCTAGTATCTAAAATCGGATGGCCAACACTCATACTAGTGTGTAAACAACTAATCCCAAGGTCATTCCCTGGAACAGGCTAAAGAGAAGCAGGGATCCATGCATCCCCCCAAGAGGTATAAAGGGGTGTTATTGGGGTGTGTCCTAAAGGGCAGGGAGGAAGAAGGAACAGAGTGAGAGCACCCAGAACAAGGAGGCCGTTGTGCTATTTTTTTCTAGAGGTGACCTTGCTTCTTCTTAATTTGGCCATAAAAAGAGGGGCGTGCCATGACAAGTGACCTTCCAAGGAAGGATAATTCATCCACTCTTGGCTGAACTGGTGCCTGAGCAGAGCCGCTGGGAGAGGCTCCTTGGCCAAACCCATCTCCATCTCCCCGGCATTCCTGGGGGAGAGCGGAATGAGTACAGCTGAGACCGTCAGCACCAGCACGGAAGCAGCACTAATGCGGACATAGGGGGTGCCGGCTCATTCTCCCCAGCCAGGTGTCCAGGCTGGCGAGGCCATCTGGGTTAGGAAATGCATGCTCTCAAGCCTGCTGGGGGAAGCCCGTTCTGATGGGGAGCTTAGCTTAAAAGTCAGCCAACTTCAAGACGTCTCTTCAGCCCCGGCCCCCATCGAGGTGTGGGGCCTTGGAAATGGACTATTTCCCCTTATGAATAGCCCTGAGAACACCAATGTATCCACGCTCAACAGCCTGTGGGCCCGGGGCCAGTGAGAAAGTCAGCTCCAACAGGAAACACAGGAAAAAAGATCGGGAAGAAACTAGATTTTAGTTTCACGTTTCCCAAACCCTAATGATAGAAAGCAAAAATGAAACCCTTTTAAGAAATGCCTAAAATGTAACCGCTAGACCTTTAAATTCTTTGTACCCTGATGAAAGAGATAACAAACATGAAAGATGAACAAACGTAAATTGTGCCCAATGATCACACGGTCTCTTTGACAAGAGTTCGCTCCAAATTTTAAAAGCTCAGTCAAAACCCGCTGTGGGTGAAGATGTAAAGAAAGAGACATTCTCGTTCGGTGCTGCTGGGAGTGTGAGTGAGTCCTGTCATGTTCGAAGGGATATTTAGCAATATTTATTAAAGCTGAAACGCAGCTTGGCTTTGACTCCATAAATCTCATTGCAGGGATTCATTGTGTAGAAATGCACAATCGGGCAAAAATATGCACGTTCAAGAATTACGTCCACATCGCTGGCAATGGAGGAAAACTGGAAAGAACTCCAAGTCCATCAAAGAGGTATCAAGTGGTAAATCCTAGTTCATTTGTATGATGGAAATTTACAGCTTTTTCCTTAATAGGTTCCACGCCCAACATGGGGCTTGAACTCACGACCTTGAGATCAAGAGTCATAACTCCATCAACTGAGCCAGCCAGGTGCCCGAAATTTGCAGCTTTTTAAAGAAAAAAGTAAACTGGGTGCTTATGAGAATAGATAGAACAGCACAGTGCAAATTGAAGAGCGAGCCTGTTTTTTGTAAGAGCGTATATGTCACCATATGCACAAAAAAATCTTTGATGGGTAGATCATTAGGGACTTTAAAGTTTCCGTGATAAGCATTTCTAAATTGGTTAGAATTTCATGTTTTTATTATTAAAAAATTTTCTTAATGTTTATTTATTTTTGAGAGAGAGAGAGAGAGAGAGAGAGAGAGAGCGCGTGTGCGCATGCCCGCAAGCAGAGGAGGGGCAGAGAGAGAGAGACACACACACAGAATCTGAAGCAGGCTCCAGGCTCTAAGCCATCAGCACGAAGCCCGATGCAGGGCTTGAACCTCTGAACTGTGAGATCATGACCCGAGCTGAAGTCGGACGCTCAACCAACTGAGCCACCCAGGTGCCCCATGTTTTTATTTTTTAACATTAAACAATAACTTGTAATCAGAATTGGAAAAAGTGAATTCCTCCATCTTCACATTTAATTATCTACAACACTGTCTTTGCCCCTTACGCTGAAGTGGCATTAAGAACTGTGTTTCTTAGAGGTTCTAGAGAATAGTGGCTATGGGCGATGTCTTTCATCTCTGCAATTCCATGATAAATGGCTCACACTTAAAACTCTTCAAATACCTTCACACTAAAGTTACTTTGTGCTTGAGAAGTGGCCAGTGTGATAGACAGAATGGCCCAGCTGTGAGTTGGGAGTGTCTACCCACACAAATTTTCTTCCCATGTTCCAGTTTTGTTATCAGTAAGGATAAGGGTTTGGGGCGCCTGGGTGGCTCAGTGGGTTAAGCATGCGACTTCGGCTCAGGTCATGATCTCATGGTTCGTGAGTTTGAGCCCCACGCCGGGACAGCTCAGAGCCTGGAGCCTGCTTCAGATTCTGTGTCTCCTCTCTCTGCCCCTGCCCAACTCATGCTCCGTCTCTCTCCCTAAACTACATAAACATTAAAAAAAAAAATTAAAAAAGATACTCAGTGGGCATTTGCTAAAACAGGAGACAGAGACAGGACCTGAATTCAGGACACCGTGGGAAAAGGAAGAATCGAGGAAAGTCTGGCCTCCTCCGGAGTTAGCGTAGCGTCAGCCGAGGGAAGAGAGCAAAAAGGTTTTGTTGCAGGGGGGGAAAAGCACATTTTTGAGGTTCTCCACTGGAGAACAAAATGTTTGGAAATACGTGGGGATGGTTTGGGCAGAACTGGCATGGGCAGAGGTGCTCAACTTGCCGCAGGGACAGGACGGGGGCACACTAGTCCCCGCCACGCAGCCCACGGAGTGACACTGAGGCCTGCCGGCCCGCTAGCCATCAGCTTCCCGACCCGTCCGAAGGCCTGGGGCCAGGGGCCAGCACTAAGTGCTGGGGGGGTGAGGGGCGAAGGAAAGCAAGACTGCAAGACCGCCAGCCGTCTGCCAGCCCGACGGCCCACCCTCTGCAGGCCGCCCCACCCCCCAAAGCGGCCATTCTGGATCTTCTAGTCTAAATGTACTTTCCCTCCAACACACACTCGTAAATGCTTAAACCTCCTCGGAGGAGCCAGCGCTATAGGTTCATGTCTGATTAAACCCTGACGATAAAAGAGGATTTGGGCCTGGTAGGTCCAAGGCCTTCATGTTACGTCTCGGATCCCATTCTCCCCCTCGCCTAGTTTAAGTGGGGTCCCCGGCTCTGGGAGGCCACCATTGTCTGGCATAAGCTCCAAGAAACAAAGACCTCATGGACCATATTCCCCACGGCATTCCCGGCCCCAAGAACAATGGCTGGCACATAGTAGGTGCTCAGTAAAAAAATAATAATAATAATGAATAAATGAACGAACGAGGTAGTGGAAAGGCACAGGTTTAGGAGGCAGTCAGAACTGCGTTAGCATTTAGAAGCGGTACGGTCCTTGGCAAGTCACTTAGCCTTCATGAGCCTCTTCTTCTGTGGAGCAGAATAGCCACCACCAGCTTCCAGGGCTTTGGCGAGGATGGGAGCAATCAATGGAAGACACCCAGCATGTCTGGTTCCTAGCAGCTTCTCAGAAAACGGGAACTAATCGTACACTATTATTAATAACATCATTACTGGCGCGCCTGGGTGGTTCGGTCGGTTAAGCATCCGACTCCCGATTTTGGCTCAGGGTTGTGATCTCGCGGCTCATGGGATGGAGCCCCACGTTGGGCTCTGTGCTGACAGTGTGGAGCCTGCTTGGGATTCTCTCTCTCTCCCTTTCTCTGCTTCTGTCCCTCCCCTGCTCCCTCTCTCTCTCTCAACATAAATAAACTTAAAAAAAAAAAAGCCTTTAAAAAAATATCACCATTATTAATAACTCCAACTCACACCATAGCTCACATCTCTTACGATCGAAAATTATAAAAGTGACACAATTCAGTTCGACTTGCCCTTTAGGAGCTACTGGTTAACAGCCAACTCAGTCAGTGACGCGTCCGACTTCGGCTCAGGTCATGATCTCACAGTCCGTGAGTTCGAGCCCCGCGTCGGGCTCTGTGCTGACAGCTCAGAGCCTGGAGCCTGCTTCGGACTCTGTGTCTCCCTCTCTCTCTGCCCTTCCCTTGCTCGCGCTCTGTCTCTGTGTCTCTCAAAAATAAAATAAAAACATTAGAGAAAAAAAAATTGCTTTGAAACATCAGATCAGACAACTCTAGCCCCTACTGGTTCCACAACCCGGGCTCTCAAGGCTTCTCCCCTTTCGGAAACATCCACTGTCTTCTAGGTCTCTTGCCGTCGGCATCGCTTCCCTTCGCCTCCCCCAGGCCGGGCTCTCTGGGCCCGGGAGGCTCCGCTTATGTGTCCCTGCGGTAGAAACGTGCGAGGTACATTTGCAGAGACAGCCACTTGGGCTCGCTCTCCGTCGAGGGCCTGCCTTTCCTCCTGGGATATGCACATTGTTCTCTCCCCAGACTCAGCATGTGGGGCCGCCGCGGACAAGAACTGCCTCTTTGATGCACTTTTAACAAGTGTTTTACAAGGCCCTTCTCGGAAAATTGCCCCGTTCCTTCTGTACTCAGCGGGGAGGTCCGGCGTGAACCGAGAGCCTGGCTATTATGCTCGTGAATAATTTGAGTTTCAAGAGCAGCCTTGGCACGTCTGAAAACACATAATTACCAAAAAGTTATCCAGCTGCCCTCCCAATCTGCCGACGACTTTGTCTTGGGCGCGGAGCTCCCTCGGCCTGCGGGGAGCCCCGGCGAACAGAACCATCAAGACCTCTCTGGGCCCCCCGGGCGACGACGGCAGCTCAGGATTTTGGCCGACCCGGCCCTGGAGAAGATAAGGCCCTTAAACGGAGATTAGCCGCGCTCCTTCCAGCCCCGCTCACGGCCAAGAGTCAAAGTCGGCATTTGCCGAGCGGAAAAGGACAGAAGGAAACACATTTCGTCTGCGAGCTCTCCAAACAGGCTAGAAAAAGTAATTCCCTCCTGCTCACCCTCCCCGCCTCCTGTCCTAAGAAGGCGAAGCTACTTTGGTCCAACTTTGAGGAAATCTCAACATTTGGTTCTCTGATTCACAAACTATCAGTGGGCGCTTCGAATGGGGCGTTCCGAAAAAAGCGGTGCAGGACGTGTCCTTCAAAAAAGCAACGGGGCCATTTTAAATGACTCTACGGTGACAAAGCGACAAGGACGCTGTTGCTACTTTAAATCAATAAAAGCTTGGGAAGCCTGAGAAGGGAACGCCTACAAAGTTGCAGTATTCCCTGACAGCCTACTGAGGAGCTGGATTCAGTGTTTAGTTATTTTTTTAGAGGGAGAGACAGAGAGAGAGACAGAGTGGGAGCTGGGGAGGGGCAGAGAGAGACAGGGGGAGACACAGAAGCCGAAGCGGGCTCCAGGCTCTGAGTGGCCAGCACAGAGCCCGACGCGGGACTCGAACCCGCGAACCGCGAGATCGTGACCCGAGCTGAAGTTGGACACTTGTGGCCTGAGCCACCCAAGGGCCCCCCAAAAAACACCCTTTTATAATCAGAGTGGATTTAAATCTGCACTGTAACCGTTAGCCTTTAGTGTATGATGCCAGTATCTTTATTTTGGAAGAAACCAGAGGCTCATCTAGGTCATGACCGTTACTCTACCGGCAGGAAAATGATGTCCGGCGAGACGAAGAGAGCTGCCCTAGGACACGGGGCCGGGGCGGCTCCGCGGGGGGACGCTGGCCGCCCGGCCCAGCTCTCCGTCCTTAGGCCTCTGGGCCCTGCTGCGCGTCCGGAGGCCACGCCGTGCTGTTCCGGCAGCCGCGCGGGGAAGCGCTTTTGCCAACGGAGTCGGCAGGGCGGAGGAAGGCCCCGCACGCGGGGGCTGCCGGCAGCCAGGTGCCGCCCGTCCTCTCCGTCGCCCGCAGCCCTGGCTGTTTCTCCTGCCGGTGCAAGTGGCCGCTGGACTTAGGCAGCAGGTCCATCACGCACTTCACGAAACCCAGAACCTTTGGCAGGAAGGTAACTCACTGCCTGTCCGGTCTCGGAGTCCCCACCGAGGACCCCGTCCCCCGACCCGAGCCCGAGGCCAGGCCGCCAGCTCCGAGGGGACCGTGTGCTGGGCAGGCGAGGCGCACGTGTGCACGGGAGGACATCGGGCTCGGGACCGTCAGCCCCACAGCACGAGGGGGAGAGCCTGGAAACCCTCCCGGGCAGCTGTCGAGGAACACAGAGGTGACCGTGGCGGCCCAGTCGGTGCTGGAATTCTCCGGAGAGCCCACGGCACATGTATCCGGAATCCCCCATTCGCATTCCTTCTTTCCTTCCTCCAGAAGGCTAGACTACTTTCTAGATGGGAGATAGGGGGCGGGGCTTCTTTCTCGTGCATCTTGTCCTCGAAGACAAGGACATCCTGGTTACACCTTTCCGGAGTGTTCCTGCGGAGCTGTGCAGGCTGAGCGTCACAGGACGGCCGCCCCAAACGACACGCTCCAAAGGTCAGAGCCAGATCCTAAGCACCCTGCTTAAATCTGAACATCCCTTCTGCGGTGGGTGGGTGCTGTCTAATCTGTGTGGGTCCAGCAACCCACGGGCAGCTCCCGCCCTCTCCAGAAAACTTACAGGAAACCTCTAAATAGCACCCGACACCTAGTTTCTTCATGTACAACAAATGTCAATGATATGCAAACACAGGCGCTATACGGTCAGATGCCGCTTCGTCAGAGGGGACAGCGAAGGGGCTTCGCGGTCCTCTGTGCTCTGCCCAGAGTAGCGGGCATCCCGGAGTCGGCCCCGGGGCAGTTCTGCACACGGTAAACACTGCCATCACTGCTCCAAAGGATGGAGCAGAGAGAAAATAAATTAAGGAGACTCGTCCGTCAATCCCATTCTCCGAGTCCCTACTTAGCTAGCCGCTGGGGAAGCCTCTAAAAGCCACCAAGCCCCGAAGCCCCAGCCTGGCACCCTGGGCCCCTCAGACGTTAAGCCTGCTGACCTATCCTGGCTCGCCTCACTCCCTTCTGGCTTCTGGCCTTTCCAGGATGGGCCGTCCTTTCTGACACCCAGACCCTCTGACCAGGCCAGCTCCAGCTCCAGCTTTTCTGGACAGCCTTCTTTGGCCCTCACCAAGCTGCTGCCTCAACACCCCTCCCTGTCACGAGATCAATAATTTTCATATCTCTCATACCCAACACGGGACTGATGCACAGCAGGTGTTCAATTAACGTTGGTTGAATAAATGAGTCGGATGTTCCTGAAACAAAGTTAGCAAACTAGGTTTAAAAGAGATGAAGAGGGGCGCCCGGGGGGCTCAGTTGGTTGAGCATCTGACTTCAGCTCAGGTCATGATCTCACGGTTTGTGGGTTCGAGCCCCACATCGGGGTCTGTGCTGACAGTTTGGAGCCTGCTTTGGAGTCTCTCTCCCTCTCTGCCACTTGTATTCTCACTCTCTTGCTCTCAAAAATAAATAAACTTAAAGAGAGAGAGAGAGAGAGAGATGAAGAAATGGGCACTTGAAAAACATAACACACACACAGAGGCAAGTCTTTTATAGGTAATGAATACACATAAAAACTGGTGAAGCCTTCTAAATAAGGTCTGTAGTCTACTTAACTGTAGTGTAAAAGTGTCAATTTCCTGGTTTTAATGAGATACTATAGTTTTGGAAGATGTTATCACGCGGGAAGCTAGAGGGTCTTCTCTATGCTTTTCTTTTCCCTCAACTCCTAAGTATGTGATCATTTAAAAATGATAATGCAAAAAAATGTACAAAACAGAAAGGCAAGATGTTCCAAGTACCAAAAGAGCTGCCGAGACAAGAGGTGATGACTCCCAGGTTAGGGACGATCCTCACCCCTCTTTCCCTCTCCCTTCTCTTTCTCGAGTCTCTGCTGAAATGTCCTCTCGGACAACATTTGGTCTTCCCAAACCAGCGGCCACCACAGCACTCGCTCACAGTTCATTGTTACTTGCTTCAGCACAGGGATTGTAATCAGAAATCTCGTCTGTTTCTTGTCTGTCTTCCTCCCTCAGAATGCAGATGCCCCAAGAACGGGGGCCACAGTGGCACGTTTGCCACCGCTTCCCCAGAACCAGGCCAGATCCTGGCCCACGACACTTAAGGAATGTATTTTTTTTAATGAATAATAAACATGTTAATGAGTTAATGAAGAAAGTGTATCAGAAACCAAAGCTGAGAGTGATCTTATTAGCCCTTAAGGCTTTCTAATTAAAAAAAAATGATAATAAAAAGCAAGTCCTTGACGAATACAGCACCTTGCCTGTTATTTGTAGGAAATGACTTGAAATATACAGGTGAGGTCTGGAGCGGGTCCCGGAAAGAAGCAGATGCCACTAGGATGGGATCAGAAAGTATGCCCAGTGGGCAACGATCTGGACAGACGTGGAAAGATGGACAGAATTTAAAGAGAGGTCAAACGAGGGGTGGGGGTGGGGGGAAAGAAAGGGTGTTCAGAGCTCGGAAGCCAGCATGAAAAGAACGCCTAAGTGGCATCCAGGCGCACATTTGTCCCCTCAGGAAGCTGGTGACCTGTCGTGAGAAGGGCTGGAGTCATGGCAACGAACAAGAGAGAAGGACCCGCCCCCACGAGCAGCCACTCTAGGTAATGGGCTTTCTCTCTAGTAAAATAAGATTTTGCAAACACCGAACTGTTTCATTAATGAATGTCTCCTGAAAGTAGACAGTAGGGAGCTTAGAGGCTGTGCCTTGGTATTTCCGAGTTCTTGCTGGCTGGAAGAAGGCTATTTGAAATTGAGCGGGGAGAAGAACAAATCCTCGCCCTTTTGGGGGAAACGCCTCCATTGTGGGAAGAGCGACTCTGGTGAGCTCTCCCAACCATGCGAGAGAAATCAAGGTCCGACTCTTCTTCCTTGGGGAAACTCCTGATTTTGAAAAAATCATTCAAGGTCAAATGCATCAGGCTGGGATGGTAAGGAATCTGGCTAATGCTGTCAGAACCATCTCACGAGGGACACGTTCCTATATAATTTCTTTCTTCTGTCATGCCCACCACCTGGCCGGGCCAGGATGGCTGGAGAAGAGAGCTGGCAAATTATTAGGAAATTTGAGGCGGGAAGGTTTAAATCTAAAAACGTGTACCCCACCCCTTATTCCAGAAGACTGCAGGCTGGGTGGTTTTGAAGTGACCAGTGCTTGCCTCAAAACAGGTCTTCCTTAGCCAAATGTTCTGCATTCCAGGTATTCCCATAGACTTTGGTTCTTCTAGAACAGAGAGTGGATTTCAGAAAAGCCTTTAATCCATAGAGGCATCTGGCTCCTGAGGCCTCTCCATTTCAGCCTCGGCCACTGGGGCCCGGCACGGCAGCACCACTCCCGGGCCATAAGAAGCCGGGGGGCCCCCCGCTCGCCTGGCTGTGGACCAATGCCTGAGCCATCAGAGACGTGCAGGGGCGGAGGTCCACCAGCCCACCGTCCCCACATTGTGTAATGCAGATGAAAAAGATGCCTGTCTTCTCCAGATTCCATCAGCTGAACGGATACGAGGCACCAAAGAATAAGAAAGTATCACGTACGGAAGAGGCTGCCGATGCCTCTCGGTCTTACTCCCGTTTGCCAAGGCCTGCTTCATTCCCGGACCAGAGAAGGTTCTCTGCTAACTCGGACTTTAGCCCGAGTTCCCGTTCTTCTGGCACACAGCCCTCCCCAGAATCATGGCCGAGAGTTCTCATCCTGACCGCCCACTAAAAAGCAATGCTGATGCCACGTACACACGGCCACCTTTCCGGCAACACCTGGCAAACTTCTGAGTGATTTCCCCTCAGAAACCTTTGCTAGAAACCTTCTCTTAACATTAGCTTACAAGGCGGGATCCACCCTCTGGCTTAACTCCTCCGTAATATCTGGCAGGAAGTTTTCAAGGCGTGTTTTATACCATTGACCGCACGCAGAAGGGTCGCCCTGAAACTCACAGACCTTGCATCGCAGAGAATAGGAAGAGTAATCTGACACTTCCAACGCTGGACGCTGGGCATAGCCTGTTCTCTCCAAAGATGAAGATTTGTTGGCGCTAGTGACTGAGGTGGAAGACCTGCTTGGGATTTTCCACTTAGATCTCAACTCTGGTGGCTAAAGTGAGCAAATCAGGAAACTATAGAAGCTGGCGAGGATGTGGAGAAGCAGGCACCCTCTTACACTGTTGGTGGGAATGCAAACTGGTGCAACCACTCTGGAGAACGGTGTGGAGGTTCCTCAAAAAATGGAAATAGAGCTACCCTATGACCCAGCAATAGCACTGCTGGGAATTTACCCAAGAGATACAGGACTGCTGATGCACAGGGGCACGTGTACCTCGATGTTCATAGCAGCACTTTCGACAATAGCCAAATCATGGAAAGAGACTAAGTGTCCATTGACTGACAAATGGATAAAGAAGATGTGGTATATATATATATAATAGAATACTACACAGCAATGAGAAAAAATGAAATCTGGCCATGTGTGGCAACATGGATGGAACTGGAGGGTATTATGCTGAGTGAAATAAGTCAGGCAGAGAAAGACAGATACCGTATGTTTCCAAGCATAGGTAGGCTTTGTGAGACCTAGCAGAAAACCATGAGGGAGGGGAAGAGGGAAAGAAAAAAAAAAGCCACAGAGAGGGAGGGAGACAAAACATAAGAGACTCTTAAACACTAAGAACAAACTGAGAGTTGAGGGGGATATGGGAGGGGGGAGAAAGGGTGACGGGCACTGAGGAGGACACTTGTTGGGATGAGCACTGGGTGTTGTATGGAAACCAACCTGACAATAAATTGATTAAAAAAATAAATTAATAAAATAAATAAATAAATCATATTCGCACACCCCTTCCATTCAAAAATAAATAAATAAATAAAACAAACTCTCAACTCTGGAGCTGTCCACACGCGGCAGGCTTAGGACACCATTCTGGATTTCTGGACTCGATCATAAAATTACTTTTAAATGCGTATTTCCATGTTTAGGTTTTCATGGACAGTGTTTTTTTCTTTTTTCTTTTTTTTTTTTTTTTACAGACCGATGATTGAGGTAGAATATTGGGGTAGTCCCCATTTCATGAGCTTTATTTATTTCTATAACTTATGCACACACACGCAAAAATGAGTTTCTACCAGCTGCCCCCAAATGAGTACAGTGTGAACATCTCTGAGCGTGTGGGCAGGGAGAAGTCAGCAAATCCCGGAGCCTCCCTGGTGCCCCAGCCTCTGCTGGCTCCCAGTGCCTCTAGTCCATCACTTCCACTTATTTTTCCTCCTTTTCATCTCATTTCCTTCCATGTCTGCCCCTCCTAAATCACGCCTAAGTTCACTGAGGCGTACGAGGGTCTCTGCTGAAAGCAAACCGAGATGGGAGTAACATTCGGTGCCCGGAGGGGCAGCCATTTTGCTGCCAAACACAACTTTGCCAAACCGAGAGGAAACTCCACTTACTTCTCCTTTTTTTATCTCTCTTCCAGTTGAAAGCAAGTATAGGGGATATCTGGTTTCTAGTGCCTCCTGACTGCTCAGGCAACTGTTTTGCCCATAAGCATTAACTCTATCCATGCTGGACGCATTCCTGAAGTTCTAAGTAAAGGGCCAGTTCTAGGCACGTGGATCAGCGAGATGAATGAGGACCTTGCCCACCAAACCCACAGCCTAGCGAAGGACACCAACCACAACAGCAGTTACTAGACGGTGTGGTAAGTGTTACAACGCAGGTATGAACAGACTGTCATGGGGCATTGCAAGACACAAGTCCCCGCTCCTATCAAAGCAAACTCTTCAGCATGAGATAAAAAATTGCGGGGGGCCTGGGAGAACTGAACAAGAATCTTGACCACCCTCTTTGAGCTCTTCCCTTCTCTTGGGGGTTTTCTCAGTTCAGTTATTCTTCCAGTCACCGTGCCAATCCCCTGGGACACACGGCACGGGGGTGGGAGGGAGGTGCACCACTTCTACCACTTTGAAAACCAAGGCAGAGACAAGGGGGCACATCTGAATCCCCATTTCTAGAATGGGGAGAAAAACAGTAACTGCGGTGCTTGCACCTGAAGAGATCATCACAGTGCCTGGCACAAAAGGAGTGTTAGCATTCGTCGTCGGTGGCGGCGATAACCGTGAACTCAGCAGGATCTAGTCCAGGCTGCAGGCTGTCTGAGCTCCCAAGCACAGACAGCTACATATCACAGGTCCCTTCTCTAAGTGGCTCTCCTCACCTTGGACTCAGATACGACTCTCTGCTGAGAAAGAAGATGAGCACCAGCCCAGCAGGACGAGCCAGTCTCTAGCAAGGAATGCTGGGATCCTGGAGGTTTACCTGTCCCAGGTGTGTGTATCACTGTCCGCCATGACCTGATTCAGTGCTAAGTGACTTGTGGGCAGGGAACGTGGGTCCATCCCATGCTATGTAACAAGCGTGCCTGGGTGGCTCAGTCAGTTAAGTGTCTGACTTCGGCTCTTTGGCTCAGGTCATGATCTTACAGGTCGTGAGTTTGAGCCCTGCATCGGGCTCTGTACTGGCAGCTCAGAGTCTAGAGCCTGCTTTTGCTTCTGTGTCTCCCTGTCTCTCCGCCCCTCCCCTGCTCATGCTCTGTCTCTCAAAAATGAATAAACATTAAAAAAAAAATTAAAAAAAAAAAAAGCACAGCTGGGTTCATGCTCAACAAATACAATCAGGACTTTCTGGAAGGGACTCTCAGAGGAGGGTTATGTCCAATCTTTTCATTAAAAAATACAATATCTATGAGATAATTTTAAATACAGAAAATTTTTTTTTAATTTTTTTATTTACTTTTGAGAGACATAGAGGCACAGCGTGAACAGGGGAAGGGCAGAGAGAGAGGGAGACACAGAATCGGAAGCAGGCTCCAGGCTCCGAGCCATCAGCACAGAGCCCGACGCGGGGCTCGAACTCACAGACCGCGAGATCATGACCTGAGCCGAAGTCGGCCGCCCAACCGACTGAGCCACCCAGGCGCCCCTAAATACAGAAAATTTTAAAGAAAATGCAAATAACCCCTAGTTCTACCACCTAAATGGATCAGCCATATATAAACATTAAAAAATAAAAATTATAAATGAACCTTTTTTTAAGACAAAATAGTGCAGGAATGTATAAAAAGTTGCCTTCCCTCCTACCTGAACCCTCAGCCTCCCTACTTTCTTCTTGCATATCCTGCTAAAAGTAATTGCAAAAATATGAGCATATATATTCATACACATCTCTACACATATATATGACTTGATTTTTTTTACATAAATAAGACCTCACTTTCCTACAAATTGCTTTTTTTTTTTTCACTTAAGAAGGTGCTATGGTCTGAATGTTTGTGTCCCCCCTCCCCCTGCCCCGCACCAATTCATATGTTGAAATCCTAATCCCCAACATGGCAGTGTTAAGAGGTGGGGTGGGAGTTATTTGGGGGGGGTGATTAGGTCATGGGGGTGGAGTCCCCATGAAGGGGACTAGTACCTTCAAAAAGAGATCTCACAGAGCTCACTAGCCCCCTCCACCATGTGAGGGCACAGCGAGAAGTCTGAGACCCAGAAGCAGATCCCCCTGGGAGCATGGTGGCCCCTGATCTGAGTCATCCAGCCTCCAGAACTGTGAGAAAGACATTTCTGTTGTTCATCAGCCATCCAGTCTCTGGTATTTTGCTACAGCTGCCCAAACCAACTAAGAAAGAAGGCAACAAACAAAATTTTGAAACCAGAATACTTGCCTTTCACTCCCATCGCCACGCTACTTTCTAGTTATATAATCTTGAACTTATTTAACCTTACTACGCCTTAGCTTTTGCATCTGTAAAATAAGGACAGGGAGTTAATACATGTAAACTTCTTAGAATGGGGATGACACGCAAAAAATACGTATTATTATTACTTATTACCATTGTATCTTTGTACCTTTTCCAACTCTTCCTGTTTTTCTTTTATTTATTTGAGTATAATTGACAAACAATGGTCTTTTAGTTTCAGAGATCTGAAATTTTTGTACACTATTAAATGATGCTCACGATTAAGTCTAGTTACCGTCTGTCACCACACAAAGTTGTTACAACTTTATTGACTATATTCCCTTAGATGTACATTACACCCCATGATTTGTTTATTTTATAAGTGGAATGCTGACCAGTGTGCCAAGGATACACACTCTGGTGAAAGGTACTGAAGTTGTATCCAATTTAGGGCTATCGCTATTATAAACAATATTAAGATACCCTCACTCGCTCGTTTTTGATATTTCGGTGAGTAAATCCACAGGATCCATTCATAAGGCTGAACTTGCAGGGTGTGTGCATGTAACTTTTGACAGATGTTGCCAAATGCACCACCCAGGTTCCCTGCCATGAAAACTGTTTCCCGACCCCTCTCCAAACTGGATATTCTGAAATTTTTAAATATGACAAATGACAAATGATATCTCCTTGTTGTTTTGATTTGAACCTCTTTAAATAATGAGTGAAGTTAAGAACTCTTTAATTTGCAGATAAGAAAACTAGAGACCCAGTGCTCCTCTAATTAGCTGAAAGTCACACCTGATCAGTTATAGAGATGAGCCTGGACCAGACCTCGGGATGGTCCACCTGAGCATGCCCCGACCCCCAGTACCGGGAAGAGCATCTGATGACCTGTGGCCAACCTCCTTCCTCTTCCCTGTCCAGGCACACCAGGGCTGTCCTTCCTCTTCTCAGCTGCCAGGGTTAGGGTGAAGGCCCCCTGGGACCAGCAGTCCCAAGCATGTGTTTCCCTGGCCAGATAGGGACATCATAGCCTTGTCCTCAACCCAGGAAGCAGGGCCATGTGGCTCTTTCAGCTGCGAGGTCGCTGACTGTGTCTAGCAGATTAAGAAAGCCTAGTCCATAAACTGCCTGATCTTCCAAGGTGTGTTTTCTCCTGTTGGTGTCATCTCAAGTGTTTCTTCTGTCTGAGAGCAAAGTGGTTCACGCAGCCGTGACTGGACATTCACGTCCCTTTTTCTCCTTCTCTGTGAAACTGGTCTTTTTCAACAGAGACAGAAAGCTCTCTGCAGGAGGGCAAGGATCTCCTTCCATTACCCTCCGGTGCACTCCCCAGGCACGAACAACACAGGCGCTCGGGGTGGCAGGAGGTTGCCTAGTGCACCATATAGAGGAGGGCTCCGATCCTGCATTGGGACCACAAGCACCTCCCTCTAAGCCTGGCTGTCCTCACCTGGATGATGGAAATGACACTGATGTCTACTCTGCCTGACACACGGGATTGTTGTGAGCAGAGGAGATTGCGTACATGACAGGTACTTTGAAAACTATGAAGCTCAACACAAATGAAGGACTCAGGAGAATGTCAATGAGCTAGCTGGTCTCTGTTCGCTTCCACATGGGGTCTTTCTTTCCTAAAGCAGCTGTCCTCGGTCATGTGGGAGGTCCTATCCCCATGCCCAGATATTCCCAAAGCCCCACTTCTCCTACCCAAGCACACCGGACTGGGCTGATCATCATGACACAGACTGACTCAAGGCTTCATTCATCTGGATGATACAAAAGGCATTTCATAAGCATCTGTTTATACACCAGCTAAACTAGCTGTTCAGCAAACAGAACTCTAGTGACTTCACATTGGTTTGGCAGAATCCACCTGCTGGGATTTCTCAGCCAACTGATACTCATTACACGCTAGAATTAAAAAATAAAAGTGGCCATTTTGAAGGGAACCATCCTGCAATTACTATATATTTTTACTCCTTTCTTTTCTTTTTTTTTTTAATTGTTTAATATTTATTTTTGAGAGGCAGAGACAGACAGAGCATGAGCAGAGGAAGGGCAGAGAGAGAAAGGGAGACCCAGAATCCGAAGCAGGCTCCAGGCTCCAAGCTGTCAGCACAGTGCCTGATGCTGGACTCGAACCCATGAACCATGAGATCATGACCTGAGCTGAAGTCAGACATTTAACCAACTGAGCCACCCAAGTGCCCCTACTTTCTAAACCAAAGAGTTAAATACAGATGAACCTTTTCCTTATCTTGTTGCTACCATTCTAAACACTGATTATCCTCCTAAGTCTAGAATCATAAGAACCTGTTCTACCACTCACAACTTGGAGAGTTTAGGCAAATGATTCAACTTCTTTGTGCTTTCATTTTCTCTTCTATAAAAGTAAAGAGAATCAGAAAGCCAAGTTAATTAGGAGTGTGGTTACACAAAGAACACAAAACCAGCCAAGATCTACTTAAAGTTTAATGCTTGGATTTGGAGAAAGCTATTTTGTCCTCTGAGACTTTTTTTTTTTAATTCTTCCTAACTCCTGCTTATATTCCAGATAGGTGAATTTTGCCAGTTAAGGGAGTCTCTGTTGTGTGCGAATAAATTCCTCTTAAGGCCTTGAACAGCATCACCCAGGCCTTGATGGAACTCGTGACACCGACAACCCGACCCCAGCGCTCTGTTTCAGGCAGGGAGACTTTCAGCAAGCGCCCTCGAGCAAACTGATGGAGACTAACAGAAGACACAAGAAAGGACGGAGGCAAGGACAACAGGAGCTACCCTGAGCCTGGTGAGGGAGGAACAACTTCCCTCCAGGCAGCTGTCCTCACAGACCAACGCCCTGGCCAGCCGCGCTCTGGCTTTGTAAGAAGAAACCTTCGGATGTCCACTTGGGAAAATGAAATCTAAAGGATGGCGTCAAATGCTAGGACAGCCCACAGTGAGCAGCCAAGAAGGGAAAACCGAGGAACTGTGGCCACTCTGGAATGTCTGTGTGGGAGGAGCTTAGAGGTAGCACTGCTTGGCCAGGAAGGGAATGGCTGTGGAGCTTCGGGGTGATGGCGCATCTGTGTAACACACACAGTGGCTTGCGTTTGTGTGAGATTGGGTGTGTGGTGGGGGGGGGTTACTAGAGCCTGAGCCACCCCCTTGTCCAGTCCCTGGAAACGACGGTACGGAAAAAAATAAACCAATCCTATTTCAGGTGACTAGTCCATGTTTCTGAAGGATGTAAAGAATTCTCTCATAAATTCTACTCACTTGCGTCCATTGAGCTGGGTTTCTAGAGTTCCGTCTAGAATATTGAAGGTGCAGGGGCACCTGGGTGGCTCAGTTGGCTAAGTGTCCGACTCTTGATTTGGGCTCAGGTCATGATCTCACGGTTGGTGGCACAGAGTCCCATGTCAGGCTCTGCACCGAGCATGGAGACTGCTTAGGATCGTCTCCCTCTCTCACTCTGCCCCTCCCTCCCCTACACGCACATGCATACTCTCTCTCACAAAAATAAACATTTACAATATTGAAGGTGCATACTGTATAGATCATAGAGCTAACAGAGCTGTTATAAATATTTCAGCTCTCTCCTTCAAGTACACAGTTAGGTGTGGCCATGTGACTAGCTTGGCCAATAAAATGTGAGTAGAAGTGACATGTGTCCCTCCTGGACACACGTATGTGCTTTGCTATTTTCTCCTTTCCCTCAGACACAGCAATGGGGAATGTTCTGTCAGCTTCTATCTGATGAAAACAAGGATGACATAGCACAGAGTCAGAGTCCCCAGCTAGCCTTAGTAGACGCACAGAGTGAGCAAGAAATAAACCTTCATTGTTTTATGCCCCCTGAGTTGAGGGGAGGCTGTCCGTTACCCCACAACCTAGGCTATCCTGTGACATATATCTATATAATTATATATATATATAAAAATATATGTATATATATACCACTTAGCCACCAGAACATGGCCTTCTTCTAACCTGTAAATGACTGTCAAGTGTTTAATTGTATTAAAATAGATTGTGCACCCATAGAGTTCCCAGTACTTCTTAAGAATTCAGTTGTTTGTTACGGATGTAGACATGATTTTTAATTACAAGAAATCAAACTCCTATTTGAAAAGTAAATCGTAGAACTGAGCTCTCAGACAAGCCCCCGATACCTTTCCTGAGCCCCGGCAAAGAGGTTCTTGGGGGCAATATTAAAACCTGCTCCAAATACAACACTATTAACTAACCAGAATTAAAATTGAGAATTAAAAAAAACAAAAAACAAAAAAAACAACCAACCAACCAAACAAACAAACAAAAAGTACCCTGCTCCAAGTGCATCATTCATTAGAAGAGGAAAAAGACAATCATTGTAATAAACTCCAATTTCTGACATGGAAAATTTCCCACATGATACTCTTGGCCGACCCATGCACTCACCCTCTGAGACGCCAGGCTGGGCTGGCCAAATGGGAACTCCCTCGTTGATTTTATTTTCCCTGTTGAAGTAGTTCCTTGAACATCACTATCTGTTGACATCCACCAAAGTCAAGTTTCTCATGCCTCGAAAGGCACATTTCGATCCATCATTTTATTGAATATAGAAAACATGAATAAGGACAAAATTTGTAGTACTCTCCTACACCAAAACATATACAGACTAAGTCTTTCTATTACAAGCTGTATCAAAACGTATGTCTTACAGAGGTGCGGGGCAGTCTAGGAACGTCGGCTAAGCTGTGACCATAAAATCTTCCTGTTTTTTTTTTTTTTTTTAAATTTTTAATGCCTATTTACTTTTGAGAGACAGACAGAGAGTGATAGCAGGGGAGAGGCAGAGAGAGAGAGGGAGACACAGAATCTGAAGCAGGCTCCAGGTGCTGCGCTGTCAGTGCAGAGCCCAACGCGGGGCTCAAACTCATGGACCGCTAGATCACAACCTGAGCCAAAGCCAGACGTTTAACCAACTGAGCCACCCAGGAACTCCAAAATCTTCCTCTTTCTAAAGAACAGACCCCATGGACACAGATTCTATATATGTGAAGCCACCAACTCAATCATTTTGGGTCAATATATTGTTTTAGCCATCAATATCTTTTCACTTATAAATCAGTACCAATCCAGCCACTTCAGCGAGCAGAAAAACTATATCGTGACCTCATTTCTCAGGGTAAAGTAACTAGATGAGACTCACTGCCGGTGAATCAGTGAAATGCTTGGAAATAAATATGAGGGAAATGTACAGCCAACCAATTGGTTGTCGGGACCAAAGGACCTGCCGACCACCTGTATCCCCACTCCAAGCCTTACAATTTATTCTTAAATTCTGATTTCCCAAGGTGCCCAGGGCCAGTCTCTAAGTACTTTGATGTATGTGTCACAGAACCACTTGGATGCAACAGTCAATTAAATTATTAATGAGAGAACAAAACAAATAAAGCATCATGCTCTTTCATGTAGTAATAATTACTATTGTAAGCAATGCAAATTGAAAAATAAGACTCATCAGGACAGTTCAGTGATAAGCTAACAATTTTCGGCAATCAGACCAAACATCTCTGCTCAAGCTGTTTAAGAAAATAAATAGCAGCTTGTTGACATTTTTGTTCAGTTAAGCACATATATATCCAGGGGCTACTTGTGTGTCCCACACAGAAGAGCTGACAAAGAGGCAGAGGCTGAACGATACAGAAGTGGAACCAGTTACAATGGCGGTAATTTAGATATTTCCGCACCTTCCGAAAACAATGAATCCTATAAAGCGTCCCAGAATCAAATGACGTAACTTATTTATATATCTATATATACATGCATATAGACACATATATTTACATATACACATGCATCACATGAATATACCCTTACAGACACAATAATAGATTCTTCTAACTATAATGTTTCAGTTATATTCCCAGGAGGGGCAAAGTTGAAAGCCATGATAAAGATAGGGCTATCACCATTTAGAAGCATTTATCAAGCACATAACTACCTACCACACAGCCACATACCTGTAAAAGAGCAGGTCATTTCTTTATCTGCCTTAGTGGCCTCTGATGGAACACTCTAGAAATCATACAGTCCTCAAACAGCGCTTAGCGCTGCCCAGTTCTCCACCCGTTCACCCAAGGCTGATTCAGGAGAGAAGGTGTCACCAGATCAAACTGAATCACAGGTAGAATTTATTAGACTCTAACTGGGGAGTAATTTGGACCTTCCGGTAGCTACTATAACCAATCACCTGCTTTTTGTTTGTTCACCAGGAGACTATGTATTATATGTGAGGGAATGATATCCTCTGGTATTCAGGGAAAAGCAGTCAATGAAAGCAGCGAGGTGCCCCAGCTCCTGGCAGGAATAAAGTAAGGCTCGGGAGTGGGTTTCCCCACCTGCCGTCAGATAGATAGGTTCAACTTCTCCTAGGCTTGGAGTATCAGGTGTTAAAAGTCCACCTGCTGAGAGGCCATTTGCTTGGGCCCAGGATGACCCTCCTTCATTATGAGCTGTTATATTAACAAGCCCAATTTGGATGCCATTCTCTTTCAAGGGGTAACAATTTCAAATACAGCTCTTCGTCTCCTGACTCCATGGTAGCTGTCCCTGCTCCTAGTTCCAATTGTTCCTTTGAGGCTAATTCTATCTTATTAAACTCAAAAAGCTCTGCCTTCTGCTATGTTGCTACCACCCTTGACGGAGCCTCGAGCTTTAAGCACAGTTATGAGTCCAGGCCCAAACGACTCCATCCCCTCTTAACGCCCAAATACCGTTCTGGGAGTCCAGACGCACACACCCGAGTGAGAGCAAAATAAATGTGGGCACAAAAATGTATCCACTGTCGGGCAACAGCGAGCACGATATAGCACGTTCCCTGGGGAGGAACAGCCGCCCTCTGTCTTGGCCGGGACGGGGTCTACCGGATTCCAGCAGGAGACACGCGCGTGCTGTGCATTCTTTCTTTCTTTTTTAATTTTTTTTAATGATTATTTATTTTTGAGAGAGAGAGACAGAGCATAGCTGGGGAGGGACGGAGAGACAGGCAGACACAGAATCCGAAGCAGGCTCCAGGCTCTGAGCTGTCAGCACAGAGCCCGACGAGGGGCTCGAACTCACAAACCATGAGATCATGACCTGGGCCGAAGTCGGAGGGTGATGTGTATTCTTAATCCAGAGTGCTATGGACAGATGCGTACTCATCTTTTCGAATGCTTTTTTTTTTTTTTTTCTCCTCCTTCAATCAGGAAGAAAGCCTTAATTGCTGGTATGTCTCTAACACTCGCTAACCTCCTTTCTAATAAGAAGGATAAGCCTCGAGCTGGGAGCCAGCAAGGAAGGTAGAGAGGGAGGTGCGAATAGCACCAAAGAGAAGCAAAAGCACTCCAGTCAAGGAGGTTCCCAGATCGTGATTTTGCACCACAATAAGATTTCAAAAATAGTTTTGGGGACGAGCGTAGGTTGCCAACGTTTTATTTTGCCAAGTAAGGATACTGAACTCACTATCGCGAGCTTAGTTTTCTCTTTGCCTTGGACCGGGGAAGAGTTCATCCTCGAATGCTTGTTGAAGCACACCTGTCTGCCGCCTGCGCCATGCCCGCCACCGGGCTCCGCGCCCGAGCAGAGCGGCCCACATTCCCCCTGCCTGCCTTCCACGCGGGAGGCCCCTCGGTGTCCAGGAACCACTGGAAGAGACCCGACTGGATCCCGGGTCGGAGAATTATTACTTATTTTCTCATTTTGCTGGAGAATGTTTCCCATTTCCTTATCTTCCTTCGGAGAATTTCTGTGAAACACCTTTTCTAAGGTGATAGAACTCCATCGTCATTCCGAAAAAAGTCAACACATTTTACACTGGATTCATTTCAACCCCTGATTAGAAAGGAGTGTATATGCTTCTCATGGAAATGAATTCTAACAAAAGGGAGTATTCACGCCTTCGGCCTAGGGACCCGACCCACAGCGGCCAAGAGCACGTGTGCGAGGAACGTGATTGGCTTCTTTTACAGGCAGAAGCAGCAAAAGAGCAAATGACCAAAGACTTTGCATCCATTTATCTTGACGTCAACCTACTCTACGGCCAGCCAAGTTGACTATTCTAAAGGGAACCGACTTGGGGCACCTGGTGGCTCAGTCGGTTGAGCGTCTGACTTCGGCTCAGGTCACGATCTCGCGGTCTGTGAGTTCGAGCCCCGTGTCGGACTCTGTGCTGACAGCTCAGAGCCTGGAGCCTGCTTCAGATTCTGTGTCTCCCCATCTCTCTGCCTCTGCCCTGCTCATGTTCTGTCTCTCTCTATCTCTCAATAATAAATTAAAATGTTAAAAAAAATTAAAAGAAAATATAAAAATAAAGGGAACCGACTTGTAGGGTCTGGACCAGAACCAGGGCTTTCAGCAACGGCCAAGGATTTAGACCAGCTTAATTTCTGAATTCTTGGAAGACAAAGACCATCCATGCTAATGAGGCCTGCATAGCGCCTATGTCTAAAAAAGAAAAAAAGAAGAAAGAAAAAGGGGTTTGGGGCACCTGGATGGCTCAGTCTATTAAGCATCCGACTTCAGCTCAGGTTAAGATCCCGCAGTTCATGGGTTCAGGCCCCGTGTCAGGCTCTGTGCTGACAGCTCGGAGCCTGGAGCCTGCTTCAGAGTCTGTGTCTCCCTCTCTCTCTCTCTCTCTCTCTCTCTCTGCCCATCCCCTGCTGGCACTCTGTGTCTCTCTCTCTCTCTAACATAAACATTAAAAAATTTTTAAATAAATAAATAAATAGATAAATAAGTAAATAAGTAAATGAATAAATTAAAAAAAAAATCTCCTTAATCCCTTGAGACCAGAACTTTCTGTCTGGCCTCTCCATCCCTCGAACAGTTTGCAAAGGGCCTTGACATCAAGAGCTGTTTGTTGAATGGACAAATGAAGGAACGCCCATATTTACCTTGTTATCTTTCAGTATACAGAAACGACTGACTCAGAAATCTTTTAGATTAATTCTCATTTAAATAAAAGATTTTGATCTTGTTTCCAATTATCGGTCAGGACCATACCTTCTCAAGGAATAACAATCATAATCATTTTAAGAACTACCAGAAAATGAGCGTTTACTCTCTGCCAAGCACCGTACCCGGTATTTTATAAGAATTATTTTATTTAATTCCCAAGTCATCTCTACGAGGTAAATATCACGCTTCCCATTTTACAGATGGGGAAATGGAGGCCCAGGTACCTTAACATTATTTTCTAGGACTCAGTCCCCAGCGCAGAAGTCACACCCGAAGCCATTCGGCGAGGAAGAGGAACATTGGAATCTGGAAGGGTGGCCCTAGCGCCCACGGCCTCACCCTGGGACTCTTGGGCCGCTTCACTAAAACCAATCCTGCCACGAGCCACGGCTGTTACGGTACATGCAGTTTAACTCGTGCTGCTAAAACCCAGGCCACCCCCTCTTTTCCTTGGAGCCAGTGCTCTTTTCACTCCGTCTGCAAGTCCTGTTCAAGCCTTCCGCCCCGGTTTCGGCAGCTCTACCTCTCAGCCCCCAGGCCTTGGCCACAGCCACAGCCAGAGCCCTGATCACGAAGCCATTCTGCCCAACCAGACAAACCCAGTTCTTTCAGGAGAGCTGGTGCAATTCAAAAATGGCTTATGAGGGACCAAAACTCTGAAATTGGTTTCAGGTAAGTCAAGCTCTCCAGAATTCACAGACGTCTTCCGTCTGCTTTGGTCTGTGACGACGAAGGGCCCAACGTTCGTGTGGAAGCTACTTCCCTCCATCCCTCATGATGTCTCGCTTCGTGACCTCTTTGTGACTTTGCTTCATGACCTTGCTTTGCGACTTCCACGGCTCTTAAGTCTCCCTATACGGGGAATACAAACTCTTACTACCTCCCTCACAAAAATGATTGCAGTAACCAAGGGAGAACGTAAAAACACTTTAGGGGAAAAAAATAAACGCCTTCTGAAACTAAGGTGCTAATATCATACCTTTTCCAAATCATACAGGTTATGGCAAATTATACCGGGCACTTACAAGGCCACAGCGTAGCTCCGGAAACTCTCTCTGTTACATATATGGGGATTTCCATTTAATTAAAGGTTTCCGGGAAACACCTAGAGTCATTATCAAGTCATTGGCACCTGCGCAGCCAATAGGAAAACTCTTGTAGGTCTATGAATCAGTCCTTGGGAAGATTTTTTTGTTTTGTTTATTAACATTTGTGACTCAAGCATAAGGTCCCTTGGTATTGAAGTAAGTGGGAGCAGAGATTAATTGGCCAATTTTTAATTACATTTGGTCTCTTTGCATCCCATGGTGCAAGCACCCTGTCTGTGAGGGCGCCATGAGCACAAGTGATCTGTCCTTGGCTGTTCTGAAAGAACTCTGGGGTCTGCAGGGCTTACAGTCACTAAAATAAGGGGTTCTAGCCTTCTAAGAATCTGACACACACACTCTTCGTGTGACTTTAAAAGCTGGCTGAAATAATGGGAGCATCACGGAAAACGTGTTGAACTGTGTTTGTTGACTGCAGTGTAACCTGTCCAGCTGTCTCTGCCTCCCAAGGCATCAGACTCCATTTTGAACGTGAATTTCCTTTTTCCTTTCTGGAGTCCCTCATTTTCTCCATTGTATTAATTCGGAGGGAAAAAAGACCTCATAAATGTCATTTCATATTCCGAGCAATTTGCTATAGGCAACTACACCATTACTTTGTACAAATAAATTTACATAAATCATTATTAGAATGTTTTATCTTAGCAACATTATTTGGTTCCCAGAGCACAAATTAAATGCATGCTTAAAGCAGAATATTTTAAAGTTATTCCTATATTGTTTATGAGACGGGATTAGAAATTTCCATCTAATTTTTCTTTCATAATGGAATTCCTTTAGTTTTCTTTGTACATTTAGAAACCACATGTATCATTTTCGGGGGTGGGGGTGGGGGCTGGGTCTTGAGGCAAGCAATGCAAGAGATGATTCTGCCACATTGGGTTCATTTTCCAGAGACTCCTTCCTTTGATTCCATGGGTTTGGTTTTGAACGTTGATTAGGAAGGCCAGAAACCGGGGAAATTAATACCATCTCGTGAATAAATGGGTTTTTGTTTGATATTACTCTGCAAGCAGACGGGTCTTTGGTTGTGGTTTGGCTTCTGGCTTTTTTTTTTTTTTAATACACACATTTGTCAATAAACTCTCTGAAAACACTGCTCAGTTCCTCCCGGCTATTTGTGTTGGGAAGGAGCCTGTTTGAATCGACCGCATTGCACATGGCGAGTCCTCACTGGTTAGAGTTCTGCTCCACCCTAAATTTCAAAAGAAAACCTCTCTCCCTGTGTCGAATGTAGCTCCTGGTGTTAACACCAGCCACGCCTCTCAATGCCCAGGGCAGTGGGTGGAAAGGGACCCACGGGTCCTGCTACTTTCTGGCTCTGGAGAATCACACGGGGATTCCGTGTCTCACCTTCTCATCAAGGTAAGGAAGGGAGAGCCTTCTCTCTTCCAGGGTGCGGTTCCCAAGCCAGTGTCAGGGAAGTGGGGCCCACGCGGTCAAGGGGGGCAATCCTTGAGAAGGATGCGTGAGGCAGTGGAGTGCTGAAGAGCAGGACGGACCTGGATTCCATTCCGACCTTTCTGCCTCTGCTACCTTAGCTGGAACGAGATTATGTATACCTACCTCAAAAGTTTGTTACGAGGATTAAATGAAGCCGTACAGGCAAAAGCTTAGAACGGTGTGATTCAGAAAAGGTGCCTAAACAGTAGCTAACATTAATCTCGAAGGATGACCGGTGGGGTCAAGCTGGGGTGGTCATATAATTGGTCGTCTACACTAAGATATTTCCGGGTGTGAAAGGGAAGACGGTATGATAATTGTATTACGTCAACTGGCAAATGCTTGGACACTCCCAGGCCCACCGGGGGGCTCGTGATGACCTTGACTCTGCTCCATCCCCACTCAGTACCTTATAAGGAAACCAGGTAACAATTATATCTGACATATTTTACAACTCATTCTACGGTTTAAGGCTCTTTTGTACATCGTATCCGAACCTCTCATAAACCATGTGAAAAATGTAGAGGTGGGTGAATGAGCCTTTTAATGATGAGCAAAGAAAGAAAAGCACGGAAAAGAACGGGATTTCCCCACAATGACCCAGGGTGGCGAGTGCAAGTATCCCAAGATCTCATGCTCCTCTGAACTTACTTCCCAGCCTCCTGTCAACAAGACAGGGTCATGTTACTAACTCTGGCCAATGGACTGTGAATATGAAACTGGTCTGAGTCACTTCTGGTCTAAGGCACTTAAGAAAGGGTGTGTGTTTTCGATTCTTTTTATCACAGGCCGCAGCAACCAGGAAGCCCCGTGTTCAAATGTAGGTGTCGCAGGAGGGAGAAGGCTTAGATCCTCAAAACCGGATGCAGGACGGCCACACCGGCACAATCCAGTGAGGGAGAAATAAACTTCTGTTGCACTAACCCTACGACGTGAGGAATACTTTTTACCCTCCCAAGGGTGAAAGGCCAGCAGCCCAGGCTCAGCTACCTACTAGGAGTAAGAACCCACATCTTCCAACTTTGGTAGCTGGAGTCATTTCCACTCGACGATATCAGAAAATCCCACCAGATTGGGAAAATAGTGCCAAGATTAAATGGCATGGCTTACTCATGCTAAGTCTTCAATGCTTAGTTGATTTAAAGCAAAATATTTATTTGATTTAAAATAAGATAGTTCACGCCACGTGCCAAGGGAAAAGGGAAACTGTTCCAAAACGCAGGGTGTGTTTTTATTTGGTGCTGATTTGTTCCAACATTTAGTTTACCCAGAAGCCTGGATGCCTCAGTTTAAAGACAACCCTAATATATAAGTTTTTAAAATGAAATGGCCTCAAGGTAATAGCTAGATTTACTCGTCAGTTAAATGGATGAATGGAAAAACCCGCACCTAGAATATGATCAGTTTGCCTCTCCTGTGCAAATCCTACGCACCCTTCAAACTTACTTTCTTCATGGTGCAAAAGATTCCGCACCTCAAATTTTTCACACACTCGTGTCACGCGAGGGTCTAGGCGATTTGCTAGGATGACGATCTTTTTCCACGAAGGGTCAGCAAGTCAACGTGTTACGGTTTCTGACGCACCAACTCAGCGCTGCCGTGACACGGAAGCTGCCGCAGATAATCCGAAAACGAACGTGGCTACGTCCCCGCACAACTTTATTTAGGGTCACTGAAATCTGAATTCCACCTAATGTTTAGGCGGTGCAAAATATTACCCTTCTTTGAATTTTTTCCAACCGTTTTAAAAGGGAGAAACCTGGGCACCTGGGTGGCTCAGTCAGGTAAGCATCCAACTTCAGCTCAGGTCATGATCTCGCGGTTCGTGGGTTCGAGCCCCACGCCGGGCTCCGTGCTGACAGCTCAGAGCCTGAAGCCTGCTTTGGATTCTGTGTCTCCATCTCTCTCTGCCCCTCACCCGCTTGTACTCTGTCTCTTTCTCTCTCTCAAAGATAAATAAACATTTATGAAAATTATTTAAAAGCCTGTAGAAACCATTCCCCACCTGTGCACCCGAACAAGCAGCGGACCACACCTGGCCCAGGAGCCGCGTGATGGAGCCCTGGACCAGGCTTAGAAGACGAAGGCCCACAATCGCTGTGGTGAGAGGAGCACACAGACTGTTCCGGGAAGGCCTGAGCTCCCGGGTCGGCAAGGCCCTTGGCTCCGGGAGCACCGGGGCACGCTGAGGCGGGTGGACCGTGGCCATGAGAGGCCTGACAGGATGGGTAGGAGTCTCGGCAGGCAACTCTCAGTAGCACCTTTGAGACCCAGGGCAGCAAAAGCCACCGCGGCTTTATCCAAAAGCGGCACGGGGGAAGAGCCAGGTGTGGGCAGGATTTGCCGAGCTATCCCAGAATGAATCGGGGCACTTGGCTCCCCGTCCCTGACTGTGGCCGCAGCTTCAGCCTTGAGACTTTCACCGAATTCTGGCTTTCAGAAATCTCAACATGGACTCACAGCCTCATGGTCTTGGCTTAGGCTTCCTACCCTTCAAAGCCACCAGCTACTGACCTCACGCGGCCTCCAGCTTATCCCAGGCCTTGTCGAGCCACAGCTGCCAGGCAGAGCCTGGAGGGGAGGGGACAGGTGGGTAAGAGAAGAGTAAAGCATCAGGTAGACAGGAGGAGGCCAAATGCGGACAGGCCCAAAGAAGCAAAAAAGGCCAGCAAGGTAGCAGCCGAGCCACGGGTGAGGCAACAAGGACCACCGCTGTCCCCGAAGGAAGCTGCCAGCCGAGGCCCCTCCATAACAGGGCAGGTGGGGTCTCCCCAGGGAAACCTTGTGGGACCGGGCTCGGAGGGGGACGCTGGCTCTGGCTGGCACACTGGATCGGGGTCCTCTGAACCCTGCCTGGCCCATGCGGCCAGGGCTCTCACCGCCCAGGCTCCCAGAGGGCTCGTTCCCACCCTCCTCTCCGGGCGCCATGTTGTTCCTCTTCCCTCTGCCTGGCCAAATGAGCCACAGCAAAAAAAAAAGCCCCCTGAAGGCCCTCCCTCTTCCATGAATTCTTCCCTAATTATTGCAATCCCAATCCTCAAAGTCTCTCGATTCCCTAAACCAAAGAGCTACCATTAATTAGTACGCAGCCCTGGCCCCAAGCTGAACGCCACCATCTGCCATTTTTCTTACGAGTGAGTCATGGATCTTCGGCTAAGCCGTGACTCTCGGAGGCTAGCTCCATGCCTTGTATGTTTTTTTTTATTCCCATCTGCTCCAAGAACACATAACGGGTACTCTGTAATACTTAACTGAATTCGGTCACAAGATACAACATTAGAAAGATTCATATAATTCAAGTAAAACAGGGTGTTCTGGGAAAGAAACGGACTTACAGGAACTACGGCAGAAGCTAGTTTCTGTATGGACATTCCCAGCAGTGTTCCTGTTGCTTCGTGCATCTATGACACGCCAAGATTTTAAATAAAGATGCCATTGAATGTTTTCATTATCTTAATGCCTAAATTGGATTGACCACATTGTCAGTCTGATCAACTGCATAAATTAATCATTAAGAAGATTGGGAGGAAGAGGGGGAGGAGGCCAATTGATGAAGAAACAATCAATTTGGCATTTGCATTTAAATATAGCTTGGATATTTCATTTATTCAGTGCAATCTCCCTGAGGTGCAGGTGGGGAGGGCGGGGAGGGGGCAGAGCCTGGTTACCTGAGTCGGAATGGGTCCAAGAAACCAAGGTCAGCATTGCTCCAGTCACGGAAAGGACAGAGAGGCCTCCATAATCATGAGAACGCTGGTCTTCTAGGAGATGATGCTTCTAGTCACTGGCGGAGAGGAGCAGAGGAAAGGTAGGATTAGACCGGAGGAGGAGAGAGGACCCTCTCAACACAATGGCTGTCATCTCTGGCCTGACTCTAAAACATGCAACCCTTCAGGGGAATTAAAAAAAAAAATCAATAGCAACAGTTCCCTCTTATTTCTTGAAAAGTTATTGAACCACTGGGCCTTTCACGGCACAGTGTTCTCGCAACGGCCTCATGGCGCACAAAGGGACACAGAAATTTGAAAAGGCGTGCCATAGATATCATGAGACTATCTTATTTTACTACAACGGTCGTGGCGACCTTTGTGAGATCATTTCACTTCACGATCGCTGGCTATGTTCTGTAAACACTTGTCTGTATAAAGGAAAAGCAGCCGAGCACCAGCAAGCGCTCGCGGGCAACGTTCCAGCACGTGAACCAGCCCTGATCCACTGGGCGGACGAAACACACAGGCTGCGACGCCAATGACGCTCTCTTCCGTTGCGATAAAATAAAACCACTCTGGCTCTACTCCTGGAGGAAAAGACCCCAGCGAGCTCAAACTCACTAAACGGGCTGCAAACTATTGGCCCACATTTAACCAATAATCTTGCAAAAAGTGGAAGGTCGGTACATGAGATAGACTGCATGATAATTTCTGATGGAAGAGATTTTTTTCAGCCTGCGCCTTGAAGAAGACAGACGAATAGACTCTCTCGTGAAAAGAACGAGGTTATCCTATGCGCTTCAGCGTAGAGAACATGAGGACATCAGTTCATTACATCAGTGATTCTCAAACCACGGTCCCTGGGACAGCAGCGTGACTTCGTCACCTGAGAGTTTGTTCGAGATACAAATGCTTGGCCCCCACCCAAGATCTACTTAATCTGAATATTTGGAGGTGGGCACTCAGCAATCCGCTTGGACTAGCCCTCCAAGTAATCCTTACGAAGCTTTGATTATTAATGTATCCACCCATTCAAAGACACCCATTCTGTTGTTGTCAAATTACCCTACTGTACTGCGCGTTAAGCTTTAATTAAAGGCAAAGCATTGAACCAAGGATTGGGGAGGGCGGAAGAGTCAGAGAGAGAGAGAATGTGATGAAATCCCTGCCTTTCAGAAATGTATCGTCCACCATGGGAGGCGAGACGACTATGCAGGCAACCCAAATACGGTGTAATTTCCTCTAATAAACAGGTACAGGGCTTCTGAGGAGACACTTGTTTCAGGTTGGGGTGGAGAGAGCAGGGAAGGAAAGAGACAGTCACGATAATAACGGGCCTCGAGATCTGGACAGGATTTTGACAGGTGGGGATAAGCAAAAGCCGAAGCAAAGGCCCAGAGGCAAGGAAGTGTGAGGAGGGGGCGCTCAGGGGCTTGGAGCCACCAGCTCGGGCTGAGAAACTTGAAGGCGGCCTGGGTGAGACAAGGTGACTTCCAAGTATGGGCTGGCAAGTGCTCCGGGCTTGTGACTTCTCTTTCGTGTGTGAAGACCACCCCGCACACCCGCGGCTTATGGTAGAAATCTATGTCTGATAAACTACATGACTGAGAGATTTCTAAAGCCAGTTTGCTTTTCTGTACTTTTTTTTTTTATTACTGCACTCTTTAAAGGGGTGCACATCTCAGCTGCTCTAAGGATTAACCGCTGAAGAGTTCTGCCCAGGAGGAAGACAGAAAAGAAACTTTTAAAGTAGGCACAAGAATCTAGAGGTCACAGCAGCCTCAGGCCATTCTGCAAAGGGGCAAAATGCTACCATACCTAAAAAGCCCCTGAAGACATCTGGGATTTTAGTTTTATTAAATAATTGATGTGGATAGTGGTGTGCCTTTAATTGTAGGAAAAAAAAAATTAAGCCAAGGGGTGGGGAGAGGGAAGAAATGGGGTCAAGAGGTACAGACTTCTAGTTGTAAAATAAGTAAGGAACAGCATGGCGACTATAGTTAATACTACTATCTTGCATATTTGAAAGTTGCTAAGAGACTAGATCTTAAAGGCTCTCATCGGAAGAAAAAAAAGTTTTCTAACTATGTAAGCGGACCAGCACTAACCAGACATGTATTGTGGTGACCGTTTTACAATGTGCACAAATACCGAATCACTACCTCGCACGTCTGAAACTAATATGTCAATTATAACTTCCATCTAAACAAATTAAAACAGGTAAGAGAAAACACAAATGTTAAACCAACCTTGCACATCTCCACTTAGAGGAAAAAAAAAAGACTTTTCGTGATCAAGAAGGTATGGCTTTTGCCTCTAGAACACGGACATAAAGAGAATGCTTTATTGCCTGACGCTGCTCGGTGCGTGAGGGGATGCCGAAACGGTCTGACGTCACGCAAGACTTATAGAAAGGAAGAGGGGTTCAGAACCGGCGATATATGGCTACTCATCCGGTTCTGCCACTCAGCCATCTGGGTCTTTGTGCATCAGGGACTGTCCCTGAAACCTCAGTTCTTCATTGATCCAGAAGTAGAGGCAAGAACTCGCCCCACCTTCATTGAAATGTAAAGAAAAAACAGGACATTGCTATGGCAATTACAAAGCACAAGGCTACCGTAAGGTACAGAATTACCCTGCCCATCGAGACTTGGGTACTAATTAATACTTATTGTATCGGCCTGTGAAAACATAAAAACAAAATATTTCCTATGCCCTTGAGACTCACCTTTTAAATATCTGCAGAGATAGTAGTCCTAAGGAGCACTCTTGGCATCAACCAACCCATTCCACCAAGAAGCCTCTCGAGGTAAATTTTTTACTCGTAATTTTTTTTTTAATTTTGTTTTTCTGACCACGGTAGAGCATCCAGTTATCTTTCAGCAGCTCCTGGAGAGCACAACTCAGTCTCCAGCAACACTGACATATACGATGGCGATAATTTATCATCTCTGCAGTAGTTCAGTCCCAGATGGACCATTTACTCATTTATTTCCATATGTAACTAGCAGAGAGATTAATCAGGCTTCCAACTTGGAAACCTGAATTGCGCTTTATTCCCTTAACAGGCTAACTCTGGACAAGAGGAAGTACGCGGTTACACAGAAAGCCAAGAGTTCCTCTGAAAACGCCTGTCGACTTCAGACACAGGCCTTTAAATATGCGTGCACGCGCGCACACACACACACACACACACACACACACACACACATTCACTCACTCACACGGCTTGTTCCTTATGTCAACTTGGAGGGCTGGCTCTTTCTTTAGATACTCGTGGGCTCTTCCCGGAGGGGCACGGTCTGATAGGACGGCAGGCAGAAGGAAGCTCAGGGACGTAATGCCAGTCAGCTCTAGCCGCAGCCACGTTCCCCGCCCCTCCCTGTGTGCAAGCTCGGGGTCTCATATTTCTGAAACCGAAGAGATCTTTTTGCCACGGTGCTGCGCCCAGCTGGCCCGGCTCTGCGGTGCCCAGGCACTGGAAAGTATGTGCTTTCTTTTTTCCACTCTTTTTAAGGGTCTGAACTTGACCGAGTTCAGCAGCTGCTGTGTCCTCAGCGAGGCGATGGCTAATGAATTGTTAGCGCTGCTCCCAGGGCCCCTGATTTAAACTCGAGGCCGCTTTTGTTTTGAATTCTACCCCAATGATATCAGCCTTCAGTCAAGAGGGGGTCACGGTATTGTCGTCCGCTGGTGGTGTTTACGTAGAGAAAGCGGGCCAACCCCAACACCAGACAGAAAGCAGAAGCTGACTGGTGATGTCTTAAGTGAAACCCACGGCCAGGAAGGCTCAGTAGACAGGCCCACGTAGCAAGATTACTGGCTGGATCCACACGCCTGGGTCACTAACCAACCATGTGGCTTTTGGAGAAGTCCCTTAACGGTATAGACTTACAATTCTCTCCTCTGTCATAGGAGGAATTCGGCTCCCTAAGGGTCCTTCTGGCTGTACAATCTTGTGATTCTAGAAATACGAAAAAAGAAATCGGCCATTCACTTGAATTCTGTGTTTGGATGATGCCAGACAACCAGAAGTTTGGAAGCATCTGAAAGAGGCTGAACCGGTCCAGATGCTTGGAGCCTCAGTATATCCCACCGACTCTGTGCGCGGAGGGCGTGAGCATGGGAGATGATTTAATGACGTAGATCTTTATAAGGTCTTAAGGATTCAATGAACTATGACAGCTTGCAGTACCATTCTAGGTGTTGCAAAAACGACACAAGCCTATGAGTCAGGGTCCTCTGTCTTCAATACGCTTACATCTCAGTTAAGGATGGACACGACTAATCTTAATATTGTGCGGTTCAGTGCTATGACCGCAGAAAAGAAAAGCGTTATGGGAACATGAAGGCTGGAGAAATCATCCCGCTGAGGGCGAGAGGGAGAGTTCTGGAAGGTTTTATGGAAGAACTGGAAAGATGGGGGAAAAAAGGCATCTGGGCTGAGGCGGCGGCCAGAGCCAAGGCCCAGAAACTTCCCGGCACGGCCAGGACAGGGTATGTAGTACCCCGGGGCAGCGCCACAAGAAGCTCAAGGAAGAGAAGACCTAGAGAGAAAGGGGCGAAGTTTTGGGGGTGATGCCGGGGTGGGCCGGAGCCGACGGCCAAGAGCGAATTCTTGAAGTGCAAAAAAAGTCTTTGGTGCAAAAAGGTGATTTTATTAAAGCGCGGGGACAGGACCCGTGGGCAGGAAGAGCTGCACTGAGGTCCTGACGGGGAACTCATTCCACACCCTCAGGCTGGGAGGGGGTCAGGGAGAGAGTAAGTCTCTAAGGAATTTTGGAAGCAAGGTTTCCAGGACCTTGAGGGGCTGGCTGTTGCTAGGGAAACACCCCTTATTACTTTTCGGTAAAACCCCAGTCATGAGACGCTTCAGGTGTATAGCGGGGGGGCTATAAGCTTGGAGTATGGTTGCCAGCACATATCTTGGGGCAGGTGAGATAAAGGAAGTTTCCCAAGGAATTTTTATATGTTAAAGTAGACTTACAGGCTCCTGGGGGGTCAGGATGATGTGAAGTCAAGATCGCCTTTTGCCCCCAGCAACGTGTCATCATCCAGGCAGCTGAGCTCCTGGAGGGAGGTCACTCTGCCAGTTTCAAGGACCTGTCAGTGGGCTGTAGGCAGCAAGGGAATTTAATTTTCCATTTGCCTTAGTTTCCCACATCACCATGGCAAGCACTTAAACCCCTTTCTTTTGTTCTTGGGCAGCCAGGAGCATCCGAGGAATATCACACCTACTCCTCCTGCGGTGGGGGGGTGCTGTTAGCCTGTATTTTGCCCTCAGCTTGCCCCACGCTCCCTCATCAAAAGCGCTGAGGAGGGACTGGTGGGGAAAACCCTGAAAGCCAGCCTGGAGACTGGCTTTTCCCCCGCGATCTCCGAGAAGCTCCAGAAGTTCTGGGCGGTGGACACCCCGCACGAGCGAGGCTGCAGGGGTTCATTTATCCTGGCCATTCGATTACCATTTGAGACTGGTAATAAGATCAGTCTGTACCTTCATTTTTCTCTTATTCACTCCACGCTGCCGCGATTTGGGAATCCCTCAAATTTATTTTTTTTCCAAATCAATTTCCTGGCCCTTCAAATGGAAGCAATTGAGTTTCCTACAAGCACTGCCAGGATTCTGCATTCAAATGACTGGTTTGGCCTAGGGCTTTGCATGTAGGTTCCTGTGTTTTTCTATTCGTACAAAAGAGTCGAAACAACACGGTAGAGACTCCCGGATTTGTTGCTGTTATTGTTGTTGTTTTCCATTTTTTGCTCTACACTGGAAAATAATTTGGGATGATGAAAGAAATACACAAACATCTCAATCGTTAGAAGGGCTTGCTCTGGCACTCGCAAAAACACAAAAGTTGAGTCAGTCATTCAAAGTCGTTCCTGAGTACTTTTTTCGATTCCTGGTGTTGGAGCCCAAGGTTAATAAGCCCAAAGTTACCAGGGCCCCTCAAGTGTAATAGTAGAAAATCATGTAAACCCTCATACCAACGGTGTCTGGTTCCTCTGCCTGCGGGTTGGGGGGAGGGGGCAAGCACAGGCGGCTTCGGCAGCTGTCACACAGAGAAGCTGCCCACCACCAGGATACAGGGCACGGGGTGGGGGGGGCTGCAGACCCGCCCCCCCCCCCTGTCAGCCCCTCAAATGCACTGATGTCTCACAACTAAACAGAGGTGAGTGTGGCAGTAAGAGATGGGGTTTCTCCTCTGAGACAGGAGCCGCCCTGGGCATGTGCCACTCAGAAACTAATTCTCCACAGAAGACACAAACTTCCCTTCCCATCTCTGGGTGGCTCAGCCCACAGACAGGCATAAACGGGAGGCTTCAACCTTCGTTTCATTTGGGATCACCTTATTTAGAAAGGCAGATCACATCTGTCCACTGGGGTGCTGAAGGATCTAGGGCTCAAGTCCCCGACTTATAATGCGAAATCTGTCCCAGCCCTCCACATACCCAGGCGTTCTGGAAGCTCCAGAATGAGTAACGTCCCCTGCCCCCTCCGACCCCTCCAAGATGTATTCTTTTAACATCTATTCAAATCATTACTGTGAAGAACGACACACAGAAGTGACTGTAGGTAGTTTCCCGTGCACATAAAACACAGCCTCATCCGCGCCAAAGAGTTGCATGTCTCATGCCACTTTTTGTAAAAGTCCACCGATGGTCAGAAAATGAATCCTCCTCAAATGAAGAGATTAGCTTAAATTACCATGCCATTTTACATTCTCTCCACTGATCTATGAATAATAAAACTATAAGGTAAATGCAGCTGCAGCTGAATAATGGGCATAAATAAAAATATTTTGACATTAAAAACTCAGTATAAATTGAACTACAACATACTTGAAAGCTCCTGCAATCATACTGTGCACGTTGAAATCCATTAACCTAATACCCAGGCTGCTATTCAAAAGAAGAGGTCTACCACGTAAATAAATACATATTTGAACACTTCTCCTAAATTACTGTACAATCTGATTGCAAAGTCACACACTTACAAAGTCTGTCATCTTTATCTGGTTGCTCTCGAACCACCACGCAAGTCGTACCAGGCTACAGTGTGGCAGCATAATATAAACACGGAACCAGCAAATGGTACCAAAAAGTAGCAGCAAATGTCAAAGACAAACCAGGGTCATCCCCGCGAGAAGAGAGATATTTACATAAGCATTCAGCAAAGACAATGGAGCTCCAAATTCCCTTCAGCTGCACACCTAATCAACCTCTCTGCTCCTCACCTGATATAAAAGCAATTTCCACCACGATCCATGCAAAGACCTTAGTTGCCATAAACTCAGCAGCAGTTAAAGATTCGGCTGCACGTTAGATTTGCTTTCAGACTCAGCTATTTTGCAACCAAAGCTTTCATTCCTTACCCATCACTACCCCCCCTCCAAAAAATTAGCTTCCCTGACAATATCCATCTGAAAGCTGTCATCTGCCAAGGCCATTTTCTTACCTTTGCAACTCACTCACATTTGTTTCATGTGATGATTTTTACCCCAGCAAGGACAATTGTTGGGCTGAAATCTTGCAACTTTCAACTTTGCCCAGATTTTGCTGTCGCGAGGAAGGGGAATGTCGAACCCCCGGCACCTTGCTCGGCTGAGCTAATATACATCTGAATCAGAGCTATATTTTAAATTCTTTTACACTTACTTAATATAGTGCGTGCTGCCTGGCCACTGATGCGCTATCAGAAACCTGCAAGCTACTATTTCTGCAACTGTGTCACTGTAGATAGTCTGAAACATGTACGTAGCTGTTGCCATGGAAACAAACACAGCTAGGGTAGAGTGCCACGCTGTGTTAATTCCTTCACCCATGAACCCCAGGGGAATGCTAACATTCATCTTCTTTCTCCTGTAGTCTCACCGTGCTTTAATATTTTTTAGCATTATCAAATGATGTACTAAATCCATACGGTACACCTGAAAATACGGAGGGCTGAAATGAGCCGGGTGCCAACCGAGCCTGCTGGGTAGCTGCTCCAGGTGCTACAGCAAACGCAATGGATCCTCTCACTAACTTCTCCGGGGAGAAATAGACAACTTTGTTTCTTTCTTTTAAAACGGCGTGGGTGGGACAGAAAAAGGTGACCGTCTCGTCTCCCCAAAGAAGAAGTTATCGTGGAAAGACACCAGAAGAAAGACGCTATCAGAAATGTGTCTCATCAGTTATCGGGTCTGGGAAAGGCACTGGAGGTCTCGCGAAGTTTCTGAAGTGAGTCCGAGCTAAGAGGTATTCTGCCTTCTAACGCGGGCTGCACTAGCAGGCTGAAATCCAAGAGCTTTAATTAGGCAAAAGCATAAACCCTCAACAAGGGGCTTCACCTGTCCCTGCTTGGTCTGTGCTCCCAAGCCCATGGAAGAAGGTACTGGAATGAGGGAATAACTAATGAGACGGAAAGCTGCCGTCGTTCGGGAAGAAATGTGATTCTCCTGGAATCCGAACATTCTCTGTTTTGCTTCGAGTGCAAATCGCTGCCCTCATCAACTGTTTGGACCAGTGGAGAAACGTCAAATATCCTTTTAGTACACCTGCCGGGCGGCCCGTATAGATATTGGCACGCGGGGCCATCTTCCCATTATTCAAATCAGGACGCCACTTTACAGGTTGAGGTTACTCACGGCAGTAGACAAAAGTAAGCTGTTCAAAATCTTAATTACATCCTATCCCTTGGGCTAGTTAATAATATTCAATCTAGATGAAAATGGCCACACTTTAGATTTGCATGCTGATGTGATTCACTTGAATACAATTTTCGCACCAAACAATCAATTGGAGGCTTTAAAAGTGCAGATCCAAGCCTCCGAACTGGCGTGTTTTAAAGAAACCAAATAACCACTTTATTTGTGCGGATTATGGCAAAATCATCCTACGGAAGACAAGGAAAATTTTCCTCTCGTCTTCCCAAATGGAATCATTCTTGGCTACATACTATGATAATAAGAATCAACTCAACCCTAAGATAAAGCAGAACAGAAAATAGATATATACACCTTACTGGTGAGAGAGATGTCACTTCTTAAAAGCATCTCAAGATGATGATAGGGTCCGTACAAAGCCTCGCCCTTGAGTATTAGCGGGGCCAGTAGAGATTACCTTTTAACTAATCACGACCAGCACTTACAAACTTAGAGAGAAGAGCCACGGCAATAAAAACATTTGTTTCCTGGGGCGCCTGGGCGGCTCAGTCGGTTGAGCATCCGACTTCAGCTCAAGTCGTGATCTCGCAGTCCATGCGTTCGAGCGTCTCGTCGGGCTCTGTGCTGACAGCCTGGAGCCTGCTTGGGATTCCGTGTCTCCCTCTCTCTGCCCCTCCCCCGCTCACACTCTCTGTCTCTCAAAAATGCATAAATGTTTAAAAAATTTTTTTAACTCAGTTGTTTCTTACATTTACGTCTATACCTACATTTGTTGGGCTTTACCAAGCATTTCACATAGGTCATCCCATTTGACGACGACAGGATTATACTATGAATGAGCTGGGCAACTGTCACCCATCTCGCCTCTCATTAGAGAGAACTGAGTTTCCCAGCGTCAGCGACTGGCCGCAGGTCACACAGGAAGTGGCAGAATGCTGTCTTCTATCACCTGATCTAACGGTCCTCCCGTGTGCCACACCGCCTCTGAGTATGATCACAAAGGCAGTTGGTCGTAAAGGACTTAAAATAACTGGAATAACAATACTTATAAATAGACACACGGACAGAAAGAAGGAGGTCTTGAAAGAAAGAACAAAACAAACAATTGGTCCTCTTTCTCTGGACCCACACACCACCCTAAGGAAGTAGTCAGCCACCCCGGACTTCCAGCCCCCAAAGAACTGCAAGTGGAATTCGTCGCGATCTGTGCTATTCACAACCTCCTGCTCCCATTACCCCGGATACCAAGAATTAACTGGATTTGGTCAGGCTACATATTTCGGAGAAAGAGGGCTGGCTTCCAAGAGGTGAATTTTTCCAGACCACCGAATTGTTCTAGTTTGGCTGAGGGTGGGAGAGTGTGTTCACGAAGGAAGGTATCCCATGGGGAGCGTTCCGGGGAGTCTGGGGGTGTTCTGACTCAAGAGTATGAATGAAAACAGTTCTACATTGGAGTGTACAGGAAAACTGAGCGGGGCAAAGTGCACAGCATGGAACTTAGCTTGTGATAAAGATTTTTCCCGATGTGCCTGGCATCGCACCCATTGAGGTGTTCTTGGAAGCTGTAGCAGTGGACGCGCGGGCAGGCAGGGAGGAGGTCGCCCCCACAGGAAACGCCCCCCCCGCACTGCTGTGATTTGCTAAGCCCCGTATTTACATTTTAATTCTCTCTGGCCTCCTGGCTGTCGGGGCACCAGCTGGCCTCCTCACCGCGGCAAAGTGGCCTGGCCCTTACTATTCCCGCCCTGCTTGATTCGCATCTAATATGCCAGGGGCTGGAAAACCAAATAAGAGAGTTGATTAGAATTTTGTCTGAAATAAGATGAATACAGGCCTGAGAGAGTGTGCCTGAGCACAAAAGGGTCAACTTTTGGATGCCACGGACTCCAGGTCAATGAGCCTAAAGCCAGTCACCTAATGAGCAATTTGCTTCTAATCTGAAACCTTTTTTGAGTGTTTTTACATGAGCACGCCCTTTACTCCTTCAGCCATCTCTTTGGCATGATGAGGTTTATAAATTGAACCTTCTCAGGGCACACCAAGCTTCTTTTTAAATTTAGTTTATGTATCTTTTTAATTTTTAAATGAAATAATGTTTTGAGATACTAGCAATGAAAGCAAAAACCCTCGAAACGGGATTGGATTTCTGGTGAACTGATTATTAGGCAAATCAATAGGAGAACGAGTCTTAAGGAAATTTTTACTTTTAATTGTAGGGTTGTTTTTTTTTAATGTTTATGAGAGAGAGAGAGAGAGAGACAGAACACGAGCAGGGGAGGGGCAGAGAGAGGGGAAGACAGAATCTGAAACGGGCTCCAGGCTCTGAGCCGTCAGCACAGAGTCCGACGCGGGGCTTGAACTCACAAACTGTGAGATCATGACCTAAGCTGAAGTCGGATGCTCAACCGACTGAGCCACTCAGGCACCCCTGTAGGGGATTTTTTTAGAAGGCAAAAACCTTCCAAGGAAATGTTCAGGCAAGAACGCACAAACTGACTTTCGCGTGCTACCTCGGTCTTTCTCCCTCACTGTGCCGGAGTCCGCACAGTAGAGTTTCCAGCCTCCGCGGAAGTAAGGAATTTTGTATCCTTTGGCTTTGCTTTTTCCGCCGTGAATTTAACTTGTAGGCTGAGTCTCACCGAGAGCAGGGTTCACCTTCCCTCTCATCCAGGGGACTCTGATGCGTGTTTGGAAGTTGCAGCACAATGGCGGAAGAGACATCGTGATCTTTTGCATCCAATCCACGCCTGGACCCAGAAGTCTGAGAATCACTCACCTGATAACCCGATTCTTTTTTTAAAAAAATATTTTTTTAATGTTTATTTATTTTTGAGGTGGAGGGGTACAGGCAGAGAGAGGGGAAGACACAGAATCCGAAGCAGGCTCCAGGTCCTGAGCTCTCAGCACAGAGCCTGACGTGGTGCTCAAACTGATGAACCGTGAGATCGTGACCTGAGCTAAAGTCGGTCGCTTAACTGACTGAGCCACCCACGCGGTCCTGATAACCCAATACTTAATGCAAGGGGGCAAAAGGCCCAAGGTCAAGGTGTACCCAGCGTGACTAGCACTGGCAGCACCACTGCCATTCAAAAGGAGAGGCCAGTGCCTTGCAGCACTCTGTTCCAAGGGCCCTTTGACAGGGAATCCAAAGACCAGACTTGCCTTAAAGGCCAGAATTCACACTGACCTGGGAGATCAGGGAAGAGCCAGCGGGGGTGCCCCATCAGGCATTATCAGGGCGACAGAGCAGCACAGGACAGAAGCGGCTCCTGTGCCCCCCACCTAACATCCACTCACGGCTCTGACGCAGACATGGCCCCTCTGTGGAGAACGCTCCCACGGACGCTCAAAGTTTGGGAAGAAAATCCTCCCGGGAACAGTTTCCTTTCATTCTGAAGTTACCATTGGGACATCTACTTTCAACGCCTCCAGTTGGGGACAGGGCAGCTAGCTGTCCTCAGTCGTGTATGAACTGGCTCTGTCTCTACGTGGAAGATAATCAATGAACTCAACACATGCGCCCTCTACAGGGTTATGTCCACTCCCGGACTGGACACGAATACCTAGCTAGTCCCCTGGGGAAGCTACAAAATACACTGCTTTCCTTTGTAAATCTGAGGACACGAAGAATTATCTGCATATACTTTACCCTAATCTTCCCTACCTAAGAAAACCGCAGTTCTTAATACCGTAGGTCGCTAGTAATGTACGTAATCAGAACGTAACCCACTTCTGTTGGGACATTTTGGGGTCTGTTTTAGTAGGGATCAAATGAGACCAATGACTTAAATAAAAAGATGTTTATTTCCCAGCCTGAGACAGTAAACAATCTGGTGGGCCAGAGAGGGGGGGATGCAGTGAGGCGGCAGGCACCGTGAAGACGGGGACCCAGGACTTTCCTACCGTGTAGCTCTGTTATCTCTTGGTGTGTTTCCCACGTTTGTGTGGAAGCTCACTACCACCCGGTCCCGTCTCAATCAGAAGCAGGAGGAAAGAAAACACGAAAGGCGTGTTCCTTTGTTTTAAAGGCAAAACCCAGGGGCACCTGGGTGGCTCAGTGGGTTAAATGTCCAACTCTTGATCTCAGCTCAGGTCGTGACCTCACCATTTGTGAGTCTGAGCCCCGCACTGGGCTCCGCACTAACAGCGAGGGATTCTCTCTCTCACTCTCTCTCTGCCCCTTCCCTACTCGTGCTTGAGTATGCGCTCTCTCTCAAAATAAACAAGCATTTAAGAAAAGTAAAATAAAATAAAGGCAACACCCAGATGTCATACTGTCATGATTATCTGATCATCGGCCAGAACGTAGTCACTCTGCCGTGGCTGACAGTGTTCAGCCAAGTTTCCAGGGTCTACTACTGAAAGGCAATGGCTACTAGTAAGAAGATAAGTAGCAGTCTTTTAAAAATGCTAAATGCATGTGTGGATACAAAGACTTACAGTAAAAGTTTACAAACGTGCATGGGAATGATAAGCCCCAAATCAAGATCGGGACTTTGTGGGTCGCAAGGGAGGGGGGAGTCCTGAGACTGGAGCGCGCGGTACACGGGGACCTGCAACTGTACCATCGAGGTCTTATTTTTTAAATATTTGAAGCCAATGGGGCAGAACGTTCAGATGGGCCAAAGGTGCATAATGGATACATGGGTGTTTTTGATGTTTAGATGTTAGAAATAAATCTAAGCCAATAGCTACAAAACCATAAAATTTAGCATTCTCTTGACAGCCCAAACTGCAACTCAACTCACAATAAAATTAGATTTCACCAACTCTAAAATGCACATTTCCGTACATTTGAACTCTCTGAAATGAGTGCATTGAGTTCTACCGGGCAGCACTTTTTCTTAGGGGTACATAAAATAATGTTTTACTTTATGGTGCATGTTAACTTAGATGTGAAGATACACAAGGTATAAATCACACTTCGTGATGCATTTTAGTACGCTCGATGGTGGGGGCGAGGGAGGTTTCCCCAAGAGGGCACGGTACCTGGGTTCTCTCTGCCGGGCGGTTTTCTGACTTCCACGCTAACGTTCCTTCCAGGGATAGTGCCTCTGATTGAGGTCATGCAAAACACACACATGCAGACTAATTTTCCCTGCAACTGAGGAAAACAGAGCAGATAAAAGCCCTCCTTTATTAGTTCTAAAGTGCTTCAGAATCTCCTACCTGAGAAGTGACAAAACCATAAACAGCACCTGCAAATGAAACTCAACTCCAAAGAGGAAGAAAACAGAGTCAGATAATTACTGAATCAAATTTTTGGACAGACTGAGAAGACACAGCAGACGCAGCTGTCTGAGATCAACCAAGGCTACTCCATCCACCCAAACCTAAGTCCATGTTCCTGGCCAGCAGAGGTAACGGCAGAGAACACCACGGGTCGTTCCCCTTCAATGCCTCTTACACAGTATTGTGGGGCCGCCTTGTAGGAAATCAGCTAAGAATACATCGGCAATATTGTTCCCTCAATATTAGCAAAACGCGAATGAAACAAAATGGGGCGGAGGGAATCCATACAGCTGGTTTATCAGAATGCAGAAAAATAAATCACCATTTATTTAAAAAAAAACATTTATGAAAGTTTTCTTCATTTCTCACATTCAGTTAGTATACAGTTGGCATTTTCAAAATGCAAACCCGATGTGGATTTGGAATTCAATGAAGCACACTGGAAGCCATCTGAGTGAAAAAAGAAAGTTCTAGCCATATGCTACTGGTGCATGAATTTGAATATTTGAAAGGTAATCTAGAAATGCGAGTGCTTCCAGTTCTCCTTACCAACAACAGTAATTCATAGCAACCACACGTTTTATAGATGGAGCCACTTCACCATCTGAGAGACAATAGTAGGACAGACGGAGTCAGGGGCTGGGCTTCTGTCCCAGCCTGGCTAGTTACGAGTGTGTGATTTTCGCAAGGTCACGACCGCTCTGAAGGTCTGTGTGGTCACTGCTCAGGGTGCCTCACTGGGCACATTAACACATTAAGGAGTTTGGAAAATTTTCAAGTTTGGTTCACGGTGGGATGAAAAACCAGAAGACCACTCACAACGGCTGCCTCCCAAAGACAAGTGTGACGCCGTGAAACAAGCTCTAATATCAGGCCCATTGGATTTTCTCCTGCCTCCATTCTATTTATCGACAGGGCCAGAAAGGAAATGACCCAGGGATTAAACCAGTAGTGGGGACTCTCCTCTTGGGTCTGACAGGAGGAGCCCTTGACTCACACCCTTGACGAGGCTAGCAGGAGCCCCAGCCCCAGTTGGGAAGGTCCCCTGACAGTGCCCAGCTAGCCTTGTCCTCTCGTCCCTGGGCCAAGCCTCTAACTGGGTCACTCAGTCAGGGAGTATACCAGCCAAGTGGTCGTGTGCATTCCTAACCCACTCACGTGCGCTTGGGAGACAAAAGCCCGCAGGAGACTGGAATCTATGGCATTACACTCCCTTCCTTTCCAAGCCACATGTCAAGAATCCATCCCATGTGTTTGCAGGATGGCTACGATGCCATGGAGTGGTCCAAGCATCCAACACTGTGATTCCTATGCTCCTGGAGACGGGAAGTAGACGGCAAGACTTGGGACAGAAGCGAGTCATCTTCAACCAACTTGTTGAGAAGCCGGAGAACAAAAATGAGAGCATTCTTCTGGATCTGTCCCGGCAATAATTCACAATGGCCTCATCCTCCAATCGGCTCCAGGTTATGAAGACCGGTGCTCTTCCAAGGGACGTTAGACAGTGAGACCAAGAGCCACAGTTCGGTGTGAGGACAGTGTTGGACTGTCCATGACTACTTGGTCCAGCTGTCCGTGTCTCCACCCTGCTCCCCACTTCCCCCCCCAATTCGAAGCCCCAGGTCTGGGGGAAATCTCTGAGGTGTGGCTTCAGATTGCTTCAGAGAGACGTTCTTCCCGGTATAAGCTTTTGGTAAGACGACGCGATCGTGGCTCCTAGGACCAATAGTTACCAACTCCCCAGTCCCCGCGAGCCCATCTAGAGATCCAGCACTCTGAGTTCTTGGATCCAGTCTGCATTTATCCCAGAAGCTTCCAAACCAGACATGAACCTGCCATGAAGTACCTTCTTCCTCAACAGGCCTTCACGGATCCCAGGAGGCAGAGGAGATCTCCGCCCCAGGCAGTGACACAGAACCAAAGACAGAAGAGCGAAGGTCTGAAACCATGCATGATCTGCGATGTTTTGTTTGCTTGTTGGCTTTAATCTGTAGGTTGCCTAAGATTATTCGGCTAATAAAACAGCGTCCCTGAACCCACGTGCTTCAGGCAGCATGGACGGCAGCTGATGAAGTTGTCCGTCAAGCGAGCCCAGAAGGCCACCTCACAGCACAATGGCAAAGAACTGGAAACACCCAACCCCGGCAAGCACGGGGCTGATCTGGAATTCCCGGGCGGTAAGGTAAGACGCGGGGCCACTGGAGCGATCGGGTTCCCCCACCGATGGAAAATGGCAGTGACGAATGAAGACGGCTTTCTACTACAGCCCTAAGCAGGCCAGGAAACGCGAGAGAAACCTGAGAATTTGACCGCATCCAGAAGCCGACGTTCAGTAGTAACTCCCCAGGTGAGCAGGCGCTCTGCTGAAAAGGTCTCTCCGTTTGGTTGCGAGCCATACATCAGCTTGCCTTACCTTTATGGTAAGGAGAAATCCAAAACCTCTTCTGAGAGAGACCAAACCTCACTTTATTCCGGTCACACTGCTGACATACACAAATGATGGGAAGTGTGTGACTAATTCGGAAATGGCCAAGAAAGGTCAGTGTCTAGTTTGTTTCTTAACCCACGCTGACCCGTGAGTAACATTACTGGGTGTTTGCCGCTATCTGCTCATCGAGGCGGCAGTCAGTAAAAGAACAGAAGTAGAGAACGGATTTCACACTCATTAAAATTTAAAAAAAAGGACGCTAGGACCTAGTGACTTAGGCCCGGAAATCACACCTTTCAAAACAGCTCTCAAAAGCATTTATATAATGAAGCCTCAGTAACCTGCCTGTGAAGTAGAAATGATTATAACCCCATTTTATCAATAAGCAGGCTGGTATCCAGGCACGCGAAGTGATTTGCCCGAAGTTCCTCAGAAGTTAATAATAGCCGAGCCAAAATTAGATTGCTGAGGCTCCTGACCAGGCCCCAGAGCCGGGGCCGTCTCTCGGGGGCGCAGGCCCAGGAATGCTGCCCGATCCTAGCACGGACCGGCCAGCTCCGGGCAAAACCGATGCTCCTCTTGAGAAGCGACGCCTCCACGTATCCTCAAAGGCAACCAGCCTCCCTACACCTGGAGCCACTGGACCGAGAAGGGACCTGGCAAAACGTGATGGCAACTCGAGCTCTGGATTAGCCAACATGCCCAGGACTCTGCTCGCAGCACGCGCCCTGCCGAAGCGGGTGAGTGCTGGTGGGCTTTGGGCATCTGTCACCCCCTGCGGAAAGGGAAGAGCATCTCTGCCGAAGGAAGACATTCTAGAAAATGCCACAAAACCCAGACCACCAGCATCCTGACGCAGTCCCGCCGTCCTCGCCCCCAGAGCGCGGTCCGATGAAGAAGGGGGGTGGGTGCTGACAGTGGCGCATGCCTGGAAAGGCACCCGGAAAAGCAGGAGTAGGGCCGGAGCAGGGAACGCCGGCGTCACGCTCAACGCCTCTTCCCACAGAGGGAGAAGCTCAGCCCAATGGGCAGTGATGTGCCCGCCCCCAGATCCTGAAGGGACGTGCTTCGCACAGACTCCCTGGCTGCCAGGGCCCAAAGCCACAGACAACTCTGGACCTCCACTTCTCAAACTCGGACGTGTCCGCGGATCACCTGCGGGCCCCAGCAGAAGCAGGGTCTGACTCAGTGGGTCCGGGGTAGAACCTGAGACTCTACATTTCGAAGCGGCACTCAGGGGACGCCCGCGCTGCTGGCCTGTGGACCACACGCTGAGCAGCAGGACCCAGAACACACACCTTCCGTGACCTCATGATTTTAGACCTTTCCCAGCTCCCAGTGATAGGCCCACGCCTGGCAAAAAAAAAAACGAGCGATCGCTGTCAACTGGCCTTTTTAAAGTAGATGTCAGCTCATGTCCCTCGAAACACTCCTACCGGCCATTATGTCATCGGACATCCACTCCCACTGCCCAAGGACTCTGAGCTTCTCTGCTACTTCTCTCTCCCTTCCCTCACTCTGTTCCACACACCCAGGCCTCTCGTTATCCTTCAGCCCTTTCTGAGAGGAAAGCCTGCCCTGGCCAGCTGCTTTAAAACTCTTTCTAATGTTTATTTATTTTTGAGAGAGAGAGACAGAGTTCAAGATGGGGAGGGAACAGAGAGAGAGGGAGACGCAGAATCTGAAGCAGGCTTCCAGGCTCCGAACTGTCAGCACTGAGCCCGACGTGGGGCTCGAACTCACAGAGGGCGAGATCAAGACCTGAGCTGAGGGGCGCCTGGGCGGCTCAGTCGGTTGAGCGTCAGACTTCGGCTCAGGTCATGATCTCACTGTTCCGAGTTCGAGCCCCGCGTCGGGCTCTGTGCTGATGGCTCAGAGCCTGGAGCCTGTCTCAGATTCTGTCTCCCTCTCTGTCTGTGCCCCTCCCCTGCTCATGCTCTGTCTCTCTCTCTCTCTCTCAAAAATAAATAAACATTAAAAAAAAAATTAAAAAAAATTAAAAAAAAAAAAGACCTGAGCTGAAATGGGACGCTTAACCGACTGAGCCACCCAGGCGCCCCCTGGCCATCTGGTTTAAAGTCACAGCCCCCAACCCGCCGCCCTCCTCCAGAGCACTTATTACTCTGTAGATTATATGTATCATGTGTTTTGTTCATTGTCCTTTATCCACTTGCATGTCAGCCCCAAGAAGGCGAGGCTCTTGTCTGTTTTGTTCATTGCCATATCTAGTCCAGTGTGTGGCATATAAGAAGCCCTTAATGGGGCGCCTGGGTGGCTCAGTTGGTTAAGCGGCCGACTTCAGCTCAGGTCATGATCTCACGGTCTGTGAGTTCGAGCCCCGCGTCGGGCTCTGTGCTGATGGCTCAGAGCCTGGAGCCTGCTTTGGGTTCTGTGTCTCCCTCTCTCTCTGCTCTTCCCCTACTCACACTCTGTCTCTATGTCTCTCAAAAATAAATAAAAAACGTTAAAAAAAATTAAAAAAAAAGGAGCCCTTAAATATTTGTAGAATGAAGAAAAAAAATTAATTTTTAATAAAAACGTTAACGGACCAACCACCATCCTCACGGACTTTGGCGATCACCTGCTTATATCTAACGTGGTCTTTTCCAACTTGAAAAAACTACTTCTTCAATATTTCAAAAAGATCCATTGTTAGACTGGAGGAGATATTTTTATCTTGTCATGCAAGCACGGGCTTTGTGGAGAAAGGCACCCCCCACGCTCTCCAGCTCCCATTCACCACTCAGCCCCGACTCCTCCTCCTTCCCCTCATGGGACCCACACAGACAAGAGGCAGATCAACCTCCCCAGGAGAGGGGCTTCCCACTCCTACACGCGGGCGGGGAGGATTCGGGAGGTGCTGGAAAGCAGGATGGGGGCTCCTCCTGCCGCAGGCGCCAACCCAGAGGCTCAGAAAGCTCAGGGGCCGGCGCAGGCTCTCACTGCCGTTTGGTGGTGGGGCTGGGACCAGATGCGGGACGCCTACCTCTCAATCCAGCTGCTCCTCTTTATAAACGGAAACAGGGATCTGGTCTGAGAACGGCTTCAGTTCCAAGACCCAGGACACGGACCCCGGAGAAGTCCTGTGACGTCCGCAGGACCAGTGAAAGTCCCATCTCCCCAGGAGCCGAGCCTGCATATCCCCCGGAGGCTACCATCATCAGGCAGAGAGGGCCGCGGTCCAGGGTCAGCCCAGGACCCGTGCTGCCGTGCGCCTCACCAGACACACCCCCCACTCACGGAGGAGGAGCCCAGCGTGTGGGCGTAGGTAGCTCCCCCAAAGCACCCGGAGGACCCATGGTCATCGTCACGGTCACATGCAGAATGACAACACATCTTTAGAGCTTGGAGGCTCTAACTTTGAAGTCACAGATTGAAATGAGTGACCAAGTTCACCACCTGCTGCCTTTCCCCAGAGGCCGTGTCACTCCTGTTCCATTCCGAAGGCGCGTGCCTGGCCGAGCGGGCCTGGGTATTCTCGGACTCACATTCGGATTACCGCACGGGCTGGAGATCTCAGAAGATCTGCTCTGTTTATAATTCACATGATCTCACCGTCCTGTTTGCCCTGAAGCCTAGAGGTTTCCCCCTAGAGGTGCTGGACCTAAACTACCCCAGGCTTAACGAGGTTCGGCAATCCTAACGGTACAGACTCTCTGGAGACAGTAAAGATAGTACATTGCTTTCTCAGAATGGCACGCCCCTGTTCTCCACCACCTGCCTGCGGCGGAGAGCTAGCCCTTAGGTCTGCAACCCTCCGGAGCAGGGCAGGAAGCCATAGTGAGCGTGGGCAGTATGATCCGCCGCTCAGAACTCTAGGAGAGGAAAGACTTTTCCTGTAACCTCTTAGGTTCTGGACCTGGGGCCTGTCCATTAAACTGAAAGAGATAGACTAACAGGGGAAAAAAGAAACACATTTTATGTGATATTAATATTTTTATGTGGCACGGGGGGTTTCACAGAAAGAAGCAGAAGCCCCAAGAGTTTAAAAGCCCCAAGGGCTTAGACCCAGGGGTTTAGATACCATTTTAACAAAGAGGGGTACATTGGGGAGACGGGACAAAGCAAAAGAGTAAGGGATTTGCGGGCAGGGACTGGGAAATGTGGGGGGGAATGAATGTGGGAGAGAAGCGAGGTTTCTGTGCACGGGCTCACCGGAGCATCGGCTCCCCATCGCCAGCGATAGCCGTGTTCTCCTCTTCTTGGGACAGGGAGGCCGCCTTTCTCATAGGAGTTTTGTGCCCGTCCTTTAGGTAGGGAGACGGAGGGCAGAGAGCCCTTCCTGCCTCAGCTGCTTCTCAAAAGTGCCTTCGGCTCAATATAACCAATACGCCAAAGCGGCAGGTTTGGGGACAGCATGTTCTGGTCCCCTTCAGGACGGTGAAGCAACGGCTGCTGGGTGTCATGGGGACAGACCTTCACACGTCAGAAGGAGTAGGAGCGAAAGATAAGAAACTAAGCAATTTCAGCTTCCTTGAATCCTACTTCCCAAATGCAGCCTCCATGCTGTCTCATACTACCATTTTGAGTTTGAGGGATTTTTTTAAATTTTTTTGTGAGAGAGCACGTGTGTCAGTGCGCATGTGCACAAGCAGGGGAGGGGCAGAGGGAGAGGGAGGGAATCCCAAACAGGCTCCATGACCAGCGTGGGGCCTGACGAGGGGCTCGATCTCATCCATGAGACCATGACCTGAGCCCGAATCAAGAGCCGGGTGCTCCCCCCACTGAACCACCCAGGTGCCCCTGTTTATTTGTTTTTTTTACCTCAAACCATATCCACCGTTACCCCAACTCTAACTATCTCCTACTCCGTCTTTCCCCCTTCTCGCTCGCTCCCTCTCATACACACACACACCCCATCCCCTCCACTGGGAGAAAAGTTGGTAGCATTTCCAGATGACCCAGGAGGGAGGAGACATGGCTGTATCTTTGTCCCCTCCAGCAATAGCCGGAGCAATAGTCGCTGGAGAACCAGGTGAGGACACTGACAACGGAAGACGCGATAATAACCAGCCAAGCCAGAACAGAGGAGAAGATGCTAGAAAAAGAGAAAACCTGTGAGTGAGGGAAGAAGAGCGAGGAGCGTGGAGAGAAGCTGTCCTAGCAGCCGGGTAACCAAGCGCTCCGCTCCCGGCCCACAGGGCTGGAGCTTCGGGAACAATGGAGCAACATTCTGCACCTCGCTGTGCTTTTCTGCCGCAGGTCTCAAAGGGAGCTGGCTCTTGTAAATGGATTTGCCCTTGGCCTCTGCATCAATCAGACTCGAGACCTTAACATCTGCCGGGGAAGCTCACGGCTGTCCTCACCTCCTCCCTGGGGCGAACCTCTGTGTAAATCACACGCCCGGACCACAGCAATGTTACCTCAATTAAGTGCAATTAAACAGCCAAACAAGGCTCCTTACCACACAGTCTTGGAGCTAGACCCTGAAAACCTTGGGCGCGGCCCTCGTCTGCTGTGACCGGACTTTACTGATCGGGAAACTGAGGCCCAAAGAGGTGGGTCAGGGTCCCGTGAGCTGCTAAGCACAGAGCTTGTGCCGATCGTCAGGGCAGCCCTCTTTCCACTACTCACGCTGCCTCGAACAACTACATTTAATCTTAGTTCATCACACATTCAGCTTGCGCTTTCGAGGAATTTTATAGTCCTCACTCCATCTGTGCATTTTGCCATTCTCGTAGCTTCCCTTTATTCGGTGCTTCCCGTGGATCTGTCTGTGGCGCTCTCCGTAAAAGAAGAGAGCGGTCCACGAGTTAAATCGATTGTCACCTGCCTGTTGTCGCGACAGCGTAGAGGGGCTGAGACATTCGCAGCTGAGCGCACGCCACGTTACTCCGAAGAGCCAGTTCCGGATTGACGATCCACTTTGGGGAAGGGCAGAAAAAGATTTCTTCCAAGAATACAGCCACTAAGAATAAGGTCGCCGTTGTCAACCTACGGCACACGTGGTCATTTAGAGAGGTGTTAGGTTTGGCTCTTCAGAAGTGCTTCGAATACAGTGAAGACCATTTAGGTTGAAACCAACCAGTCAGAATGTATTCACGTGTGCACGACTGTTCAAATCACACACGTCATGAAAAGCCAAAGGTTCGGGTCTGAGGCTGCCCGGTCATGAATGCCAAGGGTGCCAAAGCGCAACAGGAACCATCCCTGCAGCCCTTGGTACCTGAGGAGCATTTAAGGGGCCACAACTGTGACAGTGTGGTTGCCCCTGAGACCCAGGAGCAGACGTGCACCTGTCACGGCGTCGGTCGGAAGCCACCCCGCTGGAAAGGGCTGCAGGGTTCTCAAAATGCCACTGGGCATGAACGAAAAAGCAGCATCTAGATTGTCCAAATTAAGCACCCAATAGGTTATTTCATCCACAAGTGTGCTTCTTGGGGAGGCGTAGTGCACGGCGTTATTGTTTGCGGAGCGCCTAACACACAAGGGCATTTTATTTGTGTGCAGATACTGCGCCTACAGAGATGGCTATCTGTGCAGATAAATGCTTCAGGGACTTCGAGCTTTAGGAAAATGGAATCTGGCTCCAGTTTCTCCTCTCTCTGCTCTCTCTGTTGCTTTAATCTTTTATACCCTTCCAGCGGCCAGATGGAAATGGATGCCTGCACTCTCCTAAGGTGTAGAAGTAAATAAGCCAATGAAATCTCAAGGATGAACGCACGCTTAGTATTCTACACGCAATAACTCGTCTTCCTGCTGTGACATACATCCTGGCTCCTGTGACGAAAAGGCCACCGAGGCCTCAGGAACACAGAACAGTATTTAGCGGTCCCCTACTGTACGCAAAGCTCTGTGCTCAGCCCCGAAGAGTCCACCTTGACCTGTCCACAGACCCTGATCCGCTGTCTGTCCTCCATACTCTCCCTGCCCACCGACTTGATCGCTTCACCTCCCGACGGGGCTGGCTCTGTAGGAGGAGTCACACTGGGCCACGACCAAGGCTTCCCTGAAGCAGGACTAGAGTCCCAGACTCTGCTCTTCCTGCTCACATGAGGCCCAGGTCCTCCACCTAGCAGGCACCCCAACCCAAGAGGTTAGTGTTCTCCGCTCCCTGGGCAGGGCGCAGCTCTAACAAGGGGAAAGATTAGAGAGATGCATGTCATTTTCACGCCTTTGCGAAGTGTCTGATCTCAGCAGGAGTGCAAACACAACCATGCAAGTTGGCATGTATCAAAGGAGTGAGAGAGAGGAGACCAGAAGAGGGGGAAAAAAAATGAAGACCAGTCAGGGAAAGTTCCACAAGGGATATGACCTTACACACGTAGATTTCAGACAGATGCAGGGCATTTCAGAGAGAAGAAAAGCATTCATTCAGTCAGTCATTCAATAAGCGTGATTTCACATTTACCACGTGTAATAAGGGATCGGCTACTTTAACTGACATCCAGGTAATATGTCAATGGCAACTCTGCACACCACTGTCGATAACACAGAGACAACTGTGGAAGGAGACGGAAGAACTATTGTAAGGAGCCTCTACTTTCTCTGGACATGGTCTCCTTCTCCTTTCAACTAGCCTCCCAAATCCCAAGATGAACAGGGTTAAGTCTGGGTGTTATACAAACGAACCAAAGAGGACCCATGTTGGTTCCTAGGATGTTCATTTCTTCACTACACTCAGACCTGTTAGCTCCAAAGTCTGCTGGTGCCAAACTCAAGCTTTTAAACATCGCATTATTTTTTAATAGCCCTAAAAGGCAGATTTTTAGCTATTTAAAGCTTGCCTGTTTTGCATACCTTACAAAACCACACCTAGCATCTGTTAGCCATTGAAAAGATAGAACCTTGTGGTTATAAACCGCTCAGCCACTGCTGCCCTTTGGAGCAACCTGACACGGATTGTCCCCAACACACTGGTGAACATCACCTAGTCACATGTGAGCCCTCCAGTTATCCTCTCCCCTGGAGTCACCCTCCCCTCCTCTCCTTCTAAGGAGGTAGGTACCATCAGCCCTCCTGCTACACTCTCTGCACTCCTGTTCTTGGGGGCACCGTCCCCTGCAACCCCGTGTAAACCTAAGTATTGCCCAACAAAGCTTGTGCATCCTGCTGCTACTCGTAGGCATATCTTCTTCTTCGATCAGCCCCGAGTTCCCTCAAATGCAGTACACCAGGCCGCCATCTTTATAACCATGTCACCTTGCTTCCTGGCCTAGACTGACTGCAGGAGGGGCACAAACCTGGCCCAAGCCTGGCCAATCAGATTATCTTTCTCAGGAAGAGAGACTTGGGATTCGGAAAATGGAAAACGGCAAGTCAGACACCCAGGTCTCCTTCTAATGTATTTTCCCCCATTCTAAGAAAACTAAGTTTGTTTGAAGTGGTCTCTGAGACTTTTTTTTTAATGTTTATTTATTTTTGAGAGAGAGAGAGAGAGAACGAGACAGACCACAAGTGGGGGAGGAACAGAGAGAGAAAGAGAGACACAGAAACCAAAGCAGCTGTCAGCACAGAGCCCGACGCAGGGTTCAAACTCATGAACCATGAGCTCATGACCTGGGCTGAAGTCGGATGCTTAACCGACTGAGCCACCCAGGCACCCCATGGGTCTCTGTGACTTGTAAGGAAACATTGCTTAATAATTGAAAAATATGGGGCGTCTGGGTGGCTTGGTCGGTTAAGTGTCCAACTTCAGCTTAGGTCATAATCTCCCGGTTGGCGGGTTCAAGCCCCATGTTGGGCTCTGTGCTGACAGCTAAGAGCCTGGAGCCTGCTTTGGATTCTGTGTCTCCCTCTCTCTCTCTGCCCCTTCCCCGCTTGTGCTCTGTCTCTCTTTGTCTCTCAAAAATAAATAAACGTTAAAAAAAAAAGTTCGGGGCAACTGGGTGGCTCAGTCAGTTAAGGTCGTGATCTCATGGTTTGTGGGTTCGAGCCTGCTTTGGATACTATGTCTCCCTCTCTCTCTGCCTGTCCCCCGCTCATGCTCTGTCTCCCTCTCTCAAAAATAAATAAACATTTAAAAAAAAGTTTAAAAGAAGGTGGTCAACTTTGAAATGGAGGCCAAGGATGGCTTACAGAGCCTTAAAATAATAATAGTAATAATAATAATAATAGTAGGCCCAGCCTAGGAACAGATGACTTTCAATCACTGGCAATCAGGGAAGAGCTCATGTAAGAAAAGAAACAGGCATTGGAATGAGTTCTTCACAAGCAGTCATTCTCAGAGCTGTGAACAAGCATGGCAGACCCCGCTCAAAGGGATGGCGGGCCACGCTGGAGGAAATGGTGAGGCTGGAGGGGGCAACTGAGGCCGGACCGCTAGGCTGGGCTCAAGTAGGAACACCTATGGATGCTCGGCTGCAACCACGGGATGGCAATCTACCTCAAGGAAAATGGTGTCGTTCTTGTCCCCAAAGCTCTGAGGCATCCAAATGCTGGAGAGCACAGTCCTAAATGTGCAGCTGAGGGGACGCGCTTCCATTCCTTCTGCCTCCCTTATCTTCAGGAAAGCTAGGAAATTATGGAGAAAGGGGTGCGAGATTTACAAGGGCAGCTGGCTTCCAGAAGTACTGATGTACTACTGTCTGTGAGTGAGGAGATGGCCATCCTGGGCAGCAGGGAACTGCTGAGGCGGTCAGAATGAGGCAAGAAGGGTGAAGGTTTATTTTATTTAGGAAGTTCATATTTATGGTATGGAGAGGGAGAGCCTGGTGCCAGAAAGTGAGAGGTGAAGGGATAAAGCCTGTCCTAAGAAAACGAGACCAGTGGGGATGGAGACACTAGAGCACATGATTTCTCAAGGAAGAGCAGGAGTCAAGGCTGGAGGTGCCCAGGGTAGGAGGGAGGCAGCAAGGCCTTCACAGTAGGGGTGAAGCCGAGGGAGACTGAAAAACCCAGAACCAGCGATAGAGCTTTCAAAGTTCAGGAAAGAGGAGGGTTTTGCTTTTTGTAATAACGGAGTACTTTCTAACAGACCGATCCTCTTGAAAATAACAACTACCGACCTTAGACTTAAAAACCAAGCAAATGAGCAAACAAACAAAAAATACCACCTGAATGCAGTAGAAAGCAAAAACTATGGAGGAGTCTACCCTTGAAGGAAGGGGAAGGCGAAGGGTAGACTTTGTGTTTTTTAAGACTCGTCACCAGTCAGTGCCACACGGGGCTCTTAAAACATGGATAGGAGCCCAGTGCATTATCGGCTTAAAGACCAGAAGGCAGAGTGCAGGTCAAACACAGCAGATATAAAGTGAGGGGTGAAATCCCATGAAGGAGAGAGTCTGAGAAAGGGAAGCCCCAAATCTCATGTAAAAACTCTACCTTGACCTGTAGCTCCCCATGTGTGGGGAAGATTACAAGCAGACAAGCTAAGGCTGAACGAGATGTGAAGAGACTGGGCTATAATCCACCACAACAAAGACAAGGGTTGGAATTAGAGTGAACTCAAAGTAACTGCCCGATCACACAAAACAAGACAAAGCAACATCTTTCAAGAATAACAGAATCCAGAGTCTCTACAGTCTATCATTCACAACCTTCAGGTTATAATCCAAAATGTCTAGACATGTCAAGAAACAAAATACAGCCCATACTCAAGAGAAAAGTCAAAGGCAATCAAAAAGACTGACCCCAAGATGACCTAGATGCTAGAATTAACCGACGAGGATTTTAAAAGCCTATTAAAACCGTGCACATGATACCTCAGCACAAAAAATCAATACGCATGAAAAGCAAAACACACGCAGAATGAAGAACCAAATGAAAATTTAAAATTGGAAATTTAAAAATCTCCTGAATGGGCTTGAAAGCAGAAGAGAATCTATGAACTTAAAGACAAAACAGACTTGTTCAGTCTATAAAACAGAGAGAAATAAAGACTAGAAAAAGTGAGAACCTTGGAGACCTATGAGACTATCTATCCATGTTTAGCAATTAAAAGTCTAAGAGGGAGAAGAGAGAACAGGGGAGATAAAGAATGAGGCACAAAGATTATTTGGAGACACAATTTCCTAAACTTGGTTCAAGACACAAATTTTTAGCTGGGGGCGGGGGAGATGGGTGAAACAGGGGAAAGAGATTAAAGAGCAAACTTATGACAAGGAACAGAGAGTGCAGAATTATTGAATCACTATATTGTACACTTGAAATAATATAACACTATATGTTAACTATACTGGAATTTTAAAAAAACTTTAAAAAAGGCATAAATTTTCATGTTTGAGAAGATCCAGGGGAGGGCACCTGGGTGGTTCAGTCCCTTGAGCGTCCGGCTTCAGCTCAGATCATGATCTCGCAATTCAGGGGTTGAGCCCCATGCTGGGCTCTGTGCTGACAGCTCAGAACCTCAAACCTGTTTCAAATTGTGTCTCCCTCTCTCTCTGCCCCTCCCCCCTTAAAAAGGAATAAACATGGAGGAGGAGGAGGAGGAGGAGGAGGAGGAGGAGAAGAAGATGATGATCCAGGGGTGCCTGGGTGGCTCGGTTGGTTGAGCATCTGACTTCAGCTCAGGTCATGATCCCACAGTCCATGGGTTCAAGCTCCGCGTTGGGCTCTGTGTTGGAGTTGGCCTTGGGTTCTGTGTCTCCCTCTCTCCCTCTGCCCTTCCCCACTCACACTGTCTCTCTCGCTCTCAAAAATAAATAAACATTAAAAAGATAAAAAGACGACCCATGAACACCAAGCAAAGTACATACAAAGAAAGCCAAGGGTACATTCATAGTCAGACTTTTGGTGCGGGAAAAGGATTAAGAAAAAACCAACCAGAAACAAAACATGGCGGAGGCACTCAGAGGGTGGAAAACCCATCAGGGACAGAAGACCAAAGATAAAGATGACGGTGGATTTCTCATCAGAAACCATGCCAAGTCACAAGACGGTGGAGCCACACCTTTAAAGTACTGAAAGAAAAACAGAACTGTCGGGTTAAAATTTTATATCCAATGAAAATAGCTTTTAAAAACAAAGTAAAATAAATACTTTTTCAGACATACAAAAACTCAAAGAATTCACTGCCAGGAGACCAGCACTATGAGAAGTGTTAAAGGAAGTCAAATGATACAAGATGAACTCTGGATATACACAAAAGAACGAAAATCACCAGACAAAATGCAACTGATTTTTAAAACAAAAAAACTAACGATGAGTTGCGGGGTTTATAACAAACACAGAAACAATAAACCATATAGGACAACAATAGCACAAAAGCCAGGAGTAAAGAAATAGCAATGTACTCTTTTAAGATTTTTATACTATATATTAATAGTATGATAGGACTTCAAGATTGACCATAATAATGATGTATAGACTACAAAAGCTAAAGTAACTACTCAAATAACACAAAGAGAGGGGCACCTGGCTGGTTCAGTCTGTAGAGCCCGTGACTCGTGATCCCTGGTTGGGAGTTCGAGCCCAACGCCGATGTAGAGATTACATCAAGATAAAATCTTTAAAAAAATAAAATAAAATAATACAGAGACAGAGGTATTAAGCAGACAAAAAAAAGATAAAAGAGAATCAAAAAAGAACAATCCATCCAAAGGGAGGCAGAAAAGAAGAAAAGAGTAAGAAGAGTAATAAAGAGCAGATGGGACAAACATAAAACGAATAAGTGGTTGATTTAAACTCAACCAGATCAATAATTGTATGCAAATAGCTTAAATTATTCCACTTAAAAGACAGAGATTGTCAAATGAGAAAAAAACAGAAGATTGAACCACATGCTGCTTACGAGAAACCCACTTTAAATATAAAGTCACAAATACAAACAAATATATTATACTAATGTTAATCTAAAGCTAGCTAGAATGGCTCTATTAATTGCAGAGAAAGCAGATTTCAAATCATAGAATATTACCAAGGTAAAGGAAATAATTTCATAATGAAATGAAATATTTAGAACCTAATAACAGAACTTTAAAAGGCATGAAGAGGGGCGCCTGGGTGAGTCAGTCGGTTAGGCTACCGACTCTTGATTTCACACTCAGCGTGGAGCCTGTTTAGGATTCTCTCTCCCTCTCTCTGTCTGCCTCTCCTCCAACTCATGTGTGTGCGCTCTCTCTCAAAATCAATCAATCAAATCAATCAATAAACCATGAAGAAAAGTGATAGAACTGCAAGGAAAAATAGACAAATCCACAATTATAGATCTCACAAACCTTCTCTTAAGAACTGATAGAATAGGTCCATGGAAAATCAGCAAAGATAGGAGACTTGAACTATACTATCAACAAAATTGATTTCAGATGTCAAGAACACTGCACCTGACAACAGAATCCCACCCATTCAAGTGCACACAAAACATTTACCAAGATAGCTCACATTCTGGGCCATAAAACATATGAATAAATGTAAAAGGATTCAAGTTATACAAACGTGTTCTCCTCCATAATGGAATTAAATTAGAAATTAGCAGAATGCTATTCGAGAAACTCCCAAATAATTGAAAAACAAAAATAAATAACACAGCTCTAAATAATCCATGAGTCAAAGAAGAAATCAAAAGGAATATGAGAAAGTGTTTTGAACTGAATGAAAATGAAAACAACATATTACAATTTGTAGGCCACTGGTAAAGCAGAGTAAGAGGAAAATTTAAAACACTAAGTGCCTATATTAAACAAAAAGAAAGGTCCCAAATCAATAATTTCAGTGTCTTCTACCTTAAGAAACTAGACAAAGAAGAGCACATGAAACCCAAAGCAAACAGAAGATATAATAAGAGAAAAAAATCAATTGAATAGAGAACAAACAAAAAATAGGGAAAATTCAATGAAACCAAAAGCTAGTTCTTTCAGAAGTTCAATAGAACTAATAAATCTCGAGGCACCTGGGTAGCTCAGTCGGTGAAGCGTCCGACTTTGATTTCAGCTCAGGTCATGATCTCATGGTGAGTTTGAGCCCCACATCGGGCTCTCTGCTGTCAGCACAGAGCCTGCTTCCGATCCTCTGTCCCCCACCGTCTCTGCCCCTCCCCAACTCATGCACATGTGCGCTCTCTCTCTCCCTCTCAAAACTAAATAAACATTGAGAACTGATAAATTTCTAATCAGTATTATCAGGAAAAAAGGAGGAAAAAACACAAACCACCAATATCACGAATAAGAAAGGTGATGTTACCACAGTCTGCAGATATTAAAAGTATAATAAGTGGACATTATGAACAATTTCATGCCAATACATTCAATAATTTAGTTGACAAATTTCCTGAAAGACACGAATTAACAAAGATCAATGAAAAAGAAACAGATAATCTGAATAAGTCCATATCTATTAGTAAAATTGAACTTGAGGCTAAAAATCTCCCGTCAAAGACTCCTAGCCCAGAGAGTTAAAGTGGTGAATTTTACCAGACATTTAAAATAAAAATAATACCATATACAAACATTTAGGAAATTGAAGAGAGAAAATATTTCCCAATTTATTCTATGAGACCAGAATCACTAGAGTACCAAGACCAGACAAAGATATACAATGAAAGAAAACTAAAGACCAATATCTTTCAGGAATATACACACAAAAATTCTTAACAAAAAGAAAGTTTGGGGCACCTGGGTGTCTCAGTCAGTTAAGGGTCTGACTCTTGATTTCAGCACAGGTCATGGTCTCACAGTTCATGAGATTCAGCCCCATGTGGGGCCCTAGGCTGACAGCACAGGACTGCTTGAGATTCTCCTCTCTCTCTCTCTCTCTCTCTCTTTCTGTCCCTCTGTAGCTTGTGTTCTCTTTCTCTCTCAAAATAAATAAACTTTAAAAAAAAGTTTAAAAAATCTAACAATAAATGTAAATGATAATACAGACCAGGTAGAGTTTATTCTAAGACTGGAGGGTTGATTTAACATTAGGAAAATCAATTAATATAATTCACCATAGTAATAACAAAAATGAAAAGTCATATGATCATCTCAGTAAATATAGTAACAACTAAAACTGAAGTCACGTGATCATCTCAGTAAACACAGAAAAGGCATTTGACAAAATCCGATATCTTTTTGGTAAAATCGATCAGTAAACTAGGAATAGGAAGGAACTTCCTCAGCTTAATAATGCGTTTCTACAAAAAAGAGAGAGAAAAGAAAACTCTAAATCCACACTACTATCATACTTAAAAGTAAACGACTAAGTGCTTTTTTCCTAGCATCAGGAACGAGGCAAAATTTTCTCTCACCACTTCTATTTAACATTGTATTGGAGGTCTAGCCAGAACCATAAGGCAAGAAAAAGAAGTAAAAGGTAATCAGATTGGAAAGGAAGAAGTAGAACTGTATTTGTACAATATGATCATCTTTGATGAAAATTCCAATCTACAAAAAAAATTCTAGATCAAGCGAGTTCAGCAAGATAGCATAATACAACATCAATAAACAAAAAGCAGTTGTATTTATCTCGGCAAACAATCAGAAATTGAAATTTAAAAATACAGAACTTACAATAACATAAAGACACTGAAATACTGAGGAATAAACCTGACAAAAGATGTGCAAGACTTGTATGCTAAGAACTACAAAACATTACTGAGAGAAATTAAAGACCTCAATAAATAGACACATAGCCCATGTTCATGGATTGGAAGACTCAATACCATTAAGATGTACATTCTCTTTAACTGATCTAAAGATTCAACATCAGGCTTTTTTGTAGCAGTTACCAAGCTGATTTGCAATTCATGTGTAAGCACAAAGGACCCAGAATAGCCAAAACAACAGCCAAATAGGACAAATTTGGAGGAATTTCACCACATGACCCTAAGACTTACTAGAAGCTACAATAATCAAAACAGTGTGGTATTAACATCAAAATAGACAAATAGATCAATGGAACAAAACAGAGTCTGGAAATAGACTCACTCACACATATTTGGTCAATTAATTTTACACAATGGTATAAAAGTAATTTTGTAGAGAAAGAAGTTTGTTTCAACAAATGGTTCTGGAACCATTTGAAATCCATATATTTAAAAACTGAACTTCAATACATACCTTGCACCACATACAAAAGTTAATTCCACATGAACCACAGGTCTAAATGTAAAACTAAACAGCTTTTAGAGAAAAACAAGAGAGAATCATGTCAGGCAAATACCTCTCAGATATAACACCAAAAGTGCAATCCATAAAAAAAAATAACCGATAAATTGGACTTGAAAATTTAAAAATGTCTGTTCTTCCGGGGCGCCTGGGTGGCTCAGTTGGTTAAGTGTCTGACTTTGATTCAGGTCATGATCTCGCGGTTCATGGGTTCAAACCCTGCATTGGGCTCTGTGCTGACAGCTTAGAGCCTGGAGCCTGCTTCAGATTCTGTGACTCCCTCTCTCTCTGCTCCTCCCCCACTCATGCTCTCCCTCTCTCAAAAATAAACATTAAAAAAATTTTTAATAAAAAATGTCTATTCTTTCAAAGATATGGTCAGGGGCTCCTGGGTGGCTCAGTCAGTTGAGCGTCCGACTTCAGCTCAGGTCATGATCTCGCGGTCTGTGAGTTCGAGCCCCGTGTTGGGCTCCGTGCTGATGGCTCAGAGCCTGGTGCCTGCTTCAGATTCTGTGTTTCCCTCTCTCTCTGCCCCTCCCCACTCATGCTTTGTCTCTCTGTCTCAAAAATAAATAAACATTAAAAAAAGAACCAAACATATGGTCAAAAAGTGAAAATACAAGTCAGAGACCATGATAAAATATTTGCCTATCACAGATCTGACAAAGAATTTATCTCTAAAATATATTTTTAAAAAACTCTCAAAGCTCAATAATGAGTAAATAACTAACCCAACAATATACCAGGCAAAGACTTCAACAGACATTTCACTAAAGAAGATATATTAATGGCAGCACATGGGTGGCTCAGTTGGTTAAGCATCTGACTTCGGCTTGGGTCACAATCTTGCAGTTCATGGGTTCGAGCCCTGTGTCAGCTCTGTGCTGTAAGTCAGAGCCGGGAGCCTGCTTTAGATTCTGTCTCCCTCCCTTTCTTGCCCCCCTCCCCTGCTCATGCTCTGCCTCTGTCCCTCAGCAATAAATAAATGTTAAAAAAAAAAAAATCCGAACATGAGAAGATGCTGAACAACATGAACCAGTGGGGAAGTGCAAATGAAGTCTGCAATGAGATACTACTACCACACACGTGTTAGAGTGGCTCAACCGCATAAAGATCACACCACGTGTCAGCAAAGGCGTGAAGCCACTGGAGTTCTCATATTCCCGGTGAGAACGCAGAATGGTCCAAATAATTTGGGAAACATTTTCGCACCTTCTTAAAGATTACACGTCCAGTCTTAGGCATTTACCCAAGAGGAAAGAGAGCGTATGACCATACGTGTATTTGCACACGAATGTTCATGGCAGCTTTCTTTCTGAGAGCCACAGACTGGAAACAACTCAAACGCCTACAGGTGAATGGGAAACCAGGTGCGATATATCCCTTCAGTGGAATACTACTCAGCAGTAAAGAGGACTGAAGGGTTAATACATACTCTATGCATGTAGACATCTTATATACACGGATGAATCTTAAAATCATTATGCTGAAGGAAAGAAGCTAGACACGCTCCCTCCAAAAGTACGTACTACGTGACTGCACTTATATACTATTCTAGGCAGTGCAAAGTAATCTGTACTGACAGATGGCAGGCTAGAGGTCGCTGGCCTACTTGATGGAAGAGGGGGAGGGATGAAAGGAGAGATTCCAAAGGAGAAGGAGAAGCTTTTGCAGGTGACAGGCATCTTCGTTATCTTGATCGTTGGGATGGATTCACAGGTGTACACATACGTCAAAACTTATCAAACTGCACACTGAGAATATAAGCAACATATTGTATATCGAGTATGCCTCAATAAAGGTATTTTTTAAAAAGATTACCTTATATCTTAAGACATGCGTCTCAAAGTCTCCCATCAAAGAATCTGTATAGAATAACAGGAATAAAGCCCTGGGGTCTGGGGAAGCAACCCACACAGCAGCTAGCCATAAAACCCAAATTTCTTTAAGTCTCTCTCTAGATCCTAAAAATCTGTACACATGTTACTTCCTAGTTGATAAATGCTCTGTTTGGGGCGCCTGGGTGCTCAGTCAGTTAAGCATCCAACTTTGGCTCAGATCACAATCTCATGGTTCATGGGTTCAAGCCCTGCGTCGGGCTCTGTGCTGATGGCTCAGAGCCTGGAGCCTGCTTTGGATTCTGTGTCTCCTTCTCTCTCTGCCCCTCCCCCACTCATGTTCTGTCTCCCGAAAATAAACGTTAAAAAAATTAAAAAACAAAAACATAATGTTTAATATTAATTACTAGTTAGATTGTACAACACTTCCCGGCACAGTCTTCAGGTTAAAGAGATAGTGCAGGAAGACAACCCTGTTTTCTTTGTGGCATTGCTAACTACTAAGAGGAATACAAAAGATTTTTACACAATCGTGATGTCTAGATGCTTCTATTGTCTCTCCGTGCTGCTGCTCTCTGACCTCAGTCCTCTTCTTGTCACTCATAATTACTGGAAAACTGGGGCAGAAAACATATTTGCCAGTATTAGATACCACTCTCCTCTTTTAAGGGGTTAACACCTAAGAATTCCACGTTTGTCATTTAATTGATTTAAAAGAAAAAAATACATTAGACACTTATTTCATCCAGAAAGTGAGCTCTTTTGGTTCTGAAAACTGACTATTCTAGATATTCCAGAAAATCTTTTCTTGTTGCCGTTTACTTGCCTGGATTAGACAACGCCTCAGGATTACAATTATGAATTTCAGGTTTTGCCATGGAGTCCAGTGGCTGTCGAGAAAGGTAGAGAAGAGGGGCGGCTGGCCAGCTCAGTCAGTGGAGCGAGGGACTCTTGATCTCAGGGTTGTAAGTTCAAGCCCCACGTTGGGTGCAGAGATTACTTAAAAAAAAAAAAAAAGTCTTAAGGAAAGAAGGAAGAATGGAAGGAAGAGAGAAAGATGGAGAAGAACTTGCAGCGGACTGGCCCCAAACGAATCTCCTATATCTACAGGCTCATCTGTCTACTCCAATCCCTTGGGCATTTCTAAAATTTGTTGGCAGAACACACAATGAATGAAACTGATTATTTGAGCTTGCTTTTTTATGATAAGCAATTTGTGATATTACGATGCCTTTTTAGGTAGGTGGTTTTCAATACACCTGTCATTTCCTCCAGAATTAAAGGAATAATTAAAAATTATTTTCTGGAATGTACAGAATTGAACTCATGGAAGCAAGTTCCACCATGGTCAGGTCGACCTCAGCTTGCCAGATTCTCGCTGCGAGAAATTACTAAGTACGAAAGAGTTCTAATTTCTTTAGGACTTTCTCTTTCCCTTTGCCTCAGCGCTTGTGAAACCTCAGTACTATCATCAGAGCATTTAGCGTGTGACATGGAATTTGCAAGTTACTCACGGCAGGGCTTCTCAAATGCAGGGCCCTGTTGAAAATGCAGATTCCCATTCGGTTGGGAGGTCTGAGCTGGCGCCTAAGATTCTGTATTTCTAACAAGATCCCGGTACAAGAACACACGCCACTGGTTCCAGACAACTCTTAGCAAGGCTTAAATGGCCGTGGTTCAACAGGCGTGGTGCCCGGACCAGCGGCCCCCGCGTGACACCACCTGCCACGTGGGAGAAACGCTAGTTCTCAGGTCCCACCTCCTGGATCAGAAACTCTGGGGTTGGAGCCCAGCAGTCGCGTGTTAAGAAACCTCTCGGGTGACTCTGATGTTCAAGAACCACGGGCTTAGAGAACGAGGAACGACAGGCGGCAGCGGGTGAAAAGCAGCGCCATTTCAAAAGGTCTGCACTTCTGAGAGAAAGCCACGGAAACTTCCAGAAGAAGCCTAGTTAGAGCGGACTATTTTAAACCAGAATGTGTTTAAGCTTTCCAAGAGACATCATCAGTTCTAATTTTTTTTACAAAAAAAGAAAGAAAATACCCTGTTAAATATGCAAACATAAAAGCTTTCTGTTGACAAGGTACGACATATACCTACCACCAACATAATCACGGGTTCCGTCCTCACATGTTTATAATAAACATGTCACAACCGTATTTTTTTACAACGCTCTTCCCTTTCCAAACTCCATGATTCAAATTAGAACACATAAAGCTACATCAATTCTTAAACTTCACAAACCTCAACAACGTGTAAGAACCTTAGGAAGCGATCAGGAAAAGACAACATGGCCACTGATTTATAGCGGCGAAACAAAAGTCGATCGGTTCGGCAAAAAGTATACACTTAGAGAATCTTATTTATAACAAGTTTGTTGCACCCCACCATTTCCGCTGATAACCCAATGAGGATGAGGTAAACCGGGTGATTATCTTGAATAACTCTGGCGCTTACTTACAGAATTGTTTTTTTAATCACTGTGGTAGGCAAAAGATAAAAGAGACCTTGCTATCTGCGTAGGTAACAAAGACTCAAGAGCTATATTAGATTGAATCACAGAGAAAGATGGGAGGCTGACATGCCAGAGTTCAATAAAAAAGGAGGAAAAATTAATGGGGAAAAAACCTAAATCTTTATACTCAGGCTCCCCTTAAGGGTATCAAGAGAATGGAAAGTATATAAAAATTAGTATCTACAAAGAGGGCGTCCAGAACGTACACAAGCATTGATCACACCGAGGTGCCTGGGGCCACATGAACTTGAAGACACGCAACTGTTCTCATGGTTGTGCTTCATTTATCTGTGGCCTGGACAGCAGCCCCACAACCCCAGTCCTCACGGGCCACGAGTCATGGTCTTCCAGCAGCTCGGAGAAAGCACCCAGCCCGGCACAGAGCAGCTCTGGACCGCCACGCCTCTCAAGGTGTGACCCGGGGCGCGTCGCCATCGGCATCCCCTGGTGATGCCGTTTGTGGGAAAGGCAGCCCCTCCCGGGACCCGTCGAATCAGAATCCGTATTTTAACAGCATCTCCACGTTTGCGGGCACGTGCCCTTGAAGAGCACCACCAGAGCCTCCTTTTTGTCTCTTGGGTCCACCTGGATACCCCCCACCCCACCTCGTGACTTTCTAACTTTCTTCCTGGTTAGTGTTGAAGGAAAGACTCCTGTTCTCGGGGTACATGGAGGGCTCAGTGGGGTCGGTATCTAAGTTGGGCTCAGATCATGATCTCAGGGTTCAGGGGTTCGAGTCCCATATCGGGCTCTGTGCTGACAGCTCAGAGCCTGGAGCCTGCTTCGGATTCTGTGTCTCCCTCTCTCTCTGCCCCTCCTCTGTGTGTGTGTGTGTCTCTCAAAATAAATAAACATTAAAAAAAAATTAAAGACTCCCATTCTCAATCATGCCATGCTAGTATATTGGCCTGGGAGGGAGCTTCCTGTAGGGTTTTAAATGTCCTTTATCAAAGCGTATCTTATTTTGGAGTAGAAGACAGACAGGACAGCAATATTCCTAGTTTAGAAAATCAGTTTCATAAAGTTAAGGGAAGTATTGAAGGCCAAAGCTTATCGTGAGCAAAGTACTAACTGAAAACCACGGTTCTTCTTGTTTATGTTACTGCATACCGTCTGGCAGCTCTCAGAAGCCCCCCAAAAGAGAGAAAAGCTCCCACTTGAGTGGTTCTGATCATCTGACCTATAATCGAGAACATAGTCCTATTTCTTTCTTTTTCTTCCTTTCCTTCTCTTTTTTTCTTAACAGCAGCAAATTAGGGTCAGGACTCGATTCCCCAAGATACCTTGGTCAACAATACCTCCCTCGTCTCCCCATGACAGTACTTGGAACTTTGCCTGAATCTGGATATACTCATTTTCTTTTCTCTTTTTTCCTGCTACGAAGTTCAGAGAGAACATACTTCATGCTTTCTCTGTGATGGAAAAAATCTCCGGGCTCATTTTTCAAAAGAACACTGGAATTCTGCTTTTTAGCGCTTAAAAAGAGGAATCTATCAAGCTGAAGACTCAGTCAAGGGTCCTCTGAGTCTGGCTCTGAAGGTTTCTGCTCCCCACTCAGAACCGAGGCTTCCAGACCTCAGCTCCCACGGCAAACTGCCCCAGCCGCAAAGAACACAAGAGAATTGTCATCATCTGGGCCAGGGGGCCCCAAACTTTGCTTTGGGGGAGCTTTTAAAACTCTCTGTGTCCAGGCCACACCCCAGGGCAATTAAATCAGAATCGCTAGGTGTGGAACCAGGTACCACATTTTTTTTTTTAACTTCCCTGGCGGGGGGTGCAGGGCAGGCGGGGGGGAGTTCTGGAGAACATCCAAGTTTGAGACCCAGTGAGCTGGGCAGTGACACTTGCTAAACCTCACACCGAGGCCGCGAGGTCTGTTCTCTCCTGGCTCCGCCCATCTATTCGCTCCATCCTGCCCGCATGCCAGGCAGCGGGATCTCAGGGGATACACTTTCACTCACATTCCAGAAGCTGCTCTTCTGAAACAGCTGTTTCAGTTGGGGGTATATATGTTTTTTGCAACGAGCTTCCATTTAATAAAGAAATTCTTTCTCATTCCCTTAATATTCCTTGCCATTAAAGCATAACCTACAAACAGCAGATGAATTACACTTAAGTGGTGAGTCTCAAAGACAGCTGTTTTACCTCAATGGAGCATTTTCTCTTTCTGATTCCATTATTTTACTCTGGCATGACATGCCTCATGTTCTAAGTAAGGCACAGCTTTGCTTTGCTTCCTTCTTCCTCTTCCTCCTCCTCTTCCTCCTCCTCCTCCACTTCTTCTCCTTCTCCTTCTTTCTCCTTCTCCTCCTTCTCCTTTTTTTAGCTGAGGTGAAATTTCAGCTGAAAATCTACTCTAAAAGATCTTCAAGGAACAGCCCGAATACGAACACAGCAGTATTTATTTTTTATGAGCGGCTGAAGGCTGATCACAACATCCTTCCCAAACCACAAAATGTGTGACCCCGGCATCTTTCAGGGCTATTTTTTTTGGCACATCGAACACAGGTCAAGACACGGAACAGCACTTTCTTTTAATTGTTCTTCTTGAGCCTCCTGAATCTTCAAGCGGCAATCCTTAAAGGCGCCCATTCATGGTTAAGCAGATAACAGGGGCCTTTTTTCACCCACCAGGGACCTACTACAGAGAAAACGGAGTGAATAAACTTTTTACCAAAGAGGTGCCATTAACTCGTCCTTGGATTGCATCTGCCAGTGTGTGAACTGGGAGAATATTTTCCAGACTGTCTCTTCAATGAGCAGAGCTGGCCGACTTCCCCAAGCCTGGTTCCTTATCTTTGTTCTGTTCTGGGGCAACTCCTTGACAAGCCTGCCCCGGCCAAGGTCTTCAGCTTACTCATCACGTCCTCTTCGATCGTCCTTCACCTACTCATAACATGCATCTTCCAAAGAACTCCCCAAAAGTGGGAGTCAGAGTCATGATTGATTTTCTGTTAACACTGGAAGGAAGATTTATGCCTGTGCCCACGGAAACACACATTGTTTGTAACACCCAGTTAGTACAAAAGAATTAAAGTCCCATATTCTACTCCGCAAATTTGGTTCTATTTAATGATAAAAGACCACATGGTCAAAGACAAAGATTAAAGAGTTGTAACTAACGGCACATTTGTTTGGTGCTGTTCTGGAGTCTTTCTGATCCATCAACTCTTTGCTAAGGTCGCTGGAGGCAAAATACGGCCACCAGAGAAGATGTTTCAGGTGAGAAATGGGGATGGAAGACTTGCCAGCCCCTTAACAGTGCTGCGTGGTGGCTGAGGGCAATGGGGGCTCCAGAATCTGGCAGACTTGAGTTCAAATCCTGGCTGCGCCTCTAGTACTCGCTGTGGGTTCCTGGGTCAGGTATTCCACCTCTGTGCCCACCCCCACGTCTAAAATGCACCTAATAGACGGACCATCACAGGGTTGCTCCGAGGATTCCGTGCTTAGAAAGCAGTGAGCGCACGTCAGCCATTCGTGTTGCATTTCAAAGAGAGAAACGCAATCCAAAGGAATCCAGAAGGCAAGGGGAGGGGGTCCATCTTACAGATGACAAAAGTGAGGCTCACGGAGATTAAGTAAATTCATCCTCCACACATAACTTTCTAAAATGCAAGAATGACCACGCTGTTTCCTATTTAAAACTCTTCATTGGCTCTCACGACCGGAAAATTACACCGAAGCGTAGAGTCCACACTCCATCATGGCCTAATCCCTCGATAATATATATGTGTATTTTTATTCTAAAGCTCACCCCCAAATCACTTCTGCCATGAAGTCTTTCCGCAGCGCCACAGACAACTTTGCTCCTCCCTGCTCGGGGCTCCCGCTCGACCTGCACACACGTCCCAGAAAGCACCATGGCATTTTTCTGAGCCCGTTGGTTTCTGTGGCTGAGATCACACTCTAAACAGGAAGTTCCTTAAGAATGAGGCACTGTCCCACTCATCTGTGTGGTCCTCGCATCTCGGCGAGCACAGAACACCTGGGAGATGCTCCATGAGGTGCTGGATGAATAAATGAATGCACCGTCCAAAGCCATCCAACGAGTAAATGGCAGAGCTAAAGGAGACCCCACATCTTCCAGCTTCCTGGTGGGCCATCATCCCTGGGACCACCCTGCCTTTGTCAGTGCACTGGTGACATCTCAGAGACTTGAGACTCAAACTCTGTATCCACAATGGGCTCACCATATAACCTCGGGTTTCTTTCTTAAAAAAGAAACAAACGAAAATAATAGCACAACTGTGTGCATCAATTTATAGGTCTGTAAAAGAGGGCTCACACCAAATATACTGGACCTTAGAGTACGCGTGGGGGAGAGGGAGGGGGAGAACAAGAGAAACACCAATTGGGTAACAGTGACAAGTACCTTCTTGAAAAGTGTCTTAATCTAAAACTGTCACACTAGTAAATATAATTAGGTAACAATAATAATACCAAATACCACAGTTTATCACCATCCTTTCTTCAGAGGCTTTCAATTGGAACTGAAAACACAATTACTAATTAAATTAGACACCAGGAGGTATCATTTTCCAAATGGAACCCTAGTGATATAAATGAGTTACTGCAGCTTCTCAAATTCCTCACTGTCACTCAAAGAGAGGGTAATTCACGTGGCTAGAGTCGACTCAGAAAAACAGATCCATACACTGCGTTTGTTCTTTTATTCCAAATGCAGGTCATTTCTGGATTTTTCTACGTAGTTACTAAGCCACTATTAGATCATAACAATGCTACCTCCCAGTTCCTCCCCTTCTAGGAGCTTAACACAGATGGCCAGAAACCTAGTCCTGTCTCAGGCAAAAAAAAGACAAGTCTCAGGGGCACCTGGGTGGCTCAGTCATTTGGCTCAGGTCATGATCTCATGGTTTGTGAGTTCAAGACCCGAGTTGGGCTCTATGCTGACGGCTCGGAGCCTGGAGCCTGCTTTGGATTCTGGGTCTCCCTCCCTCTCTGCCCCTCCCCCACTCATGCTCACGTGCACGCTCTCTCTCTCCCCCTCTCTCTCTCTCTCGAATATAAATAAATATTAAAAAATTTAAAAAAAAATACAAGTCTCAGGGTAGGAGATACAGAGCAGGAGACTCCCATTTTTTGCCTTGGTGGAATGCGGGTAAAAATAAAGTGGAATGGAGTGAGGCGGGGGGCTGGGATCCTTAGGGGGCCCGATAGCATTCTGTTTTCTTTTCTCTTCTACTTCTTTTCAAAAACTTCACTTACAAATGGAATGCACCCTGTTCATTATTTGTCTTTTCCCTGAAGACTTTTCCAAATTGTGCTTTTAAAGACATTAGGGGGGGGAAAAAAAGGTGGGTGGTCAAATGAAATGTTAAAATTAAAACATTTTTTAAATTTTTTTATATTTATTGAGACAGAGAAACAGAGCATGAGTGGGAGAGGGGCAGAGAGCGAGGGAGACACAGAATCCCAAGCAGGCTCCAGGTTCTGAGCTGTCAGCACAGAGCCCGATGTGGGACTCGAACTCACCAACCCTGAGATCGTGACCTGAGCCGAAGTCCAACGCTTAACTGGCTGAGCCACCCAGGCGCCCCCAAAATGTTAAATTTTAAAATAAAAATACTTTTTTGCTGAAGGACATCTCAGACCTCTTAATATGCAAAGGCAAATTCAGAACCTTCTAGAAGGGGATGTAAGGTGCAGTTCTGACCAAATGAATTTAAAACGAGACTCTCATCTGTTTTTTAGAAATATCTTGCAGGGTAGTGTTCTGGAAAACGCACATAGAAAACACTGGTCTAATGACAATGATACATAAATCACCTGCCCCTTACTTTTCTTTAAACGTTTATTTATTTATTTGAGAGAGAGCACGTGCGTGCAAGCAGGGGTGGGGGCAAAGAGAGACGGAGAGAGAGAATCCCAAGCAGGCTCCACGCTGTCAGTGCAGAGCCCAGCTCAGGGCTTGAACTCACGAACTGTGAGATCACGACCTGAGCTGAAATCAAAAGTCGGATGCTTAAAACTGAGCCACCCAGGGGCGCCTGGGTGGCTCAGTTGGTTGAGCGTCCGACTTCAGCTCAGGTCATGATCTCACAGTTCAGGAGTTCGAGCCCCATTTCGGGCTCTGTGCTGACAGCTTGGAGCCTGGAGCCTGCTTCTGATTCTGTGTGTGTCTCTCTCTCTCTGGCCCTCCTCCACTTGTGCTCTGTCTCTCTCTCTCCCTCTCAAAAATAAAAAAAATAATAAAATAAAACATTTAAAACTGAGCCACCCAGATGCCCCTCCCCTTGTTTCAAGGACTCTGTCACAGTTTAGAAGGAAACAGTGGGTGCCTAGAATGGAGAAATAAAGGGGGCATTGCAGCTAGCATCTATAGCAGGAGAAAGAGTTTTTGATTATAGAAGTACAACTTCAGTCTGCCTCTCCGCTCACACAGTGTGACTTTGGCTTAAAAATTGACTAAACCTTCTCAGCCTGTTTCCGCATCACTCAAAGGGGAATAGTGGCATTACCTGCCCCTACGGGTGAGGGGAGGTATTTACTGAGTCAAATCATCCGGACTGCTTGGCACAGAGCAAACTTCCAAGTCCAGAAAGCATCACAGGGGACCCTTTAGGGGTGACAGAGAGGGGCATATTGGGGGTAGCCCACCGTGACTGTGTCTTCTTAGGCAAAAGCAGACTAGATCCTGCGGGAAAGGAAAAGAAACACACCACGGTGGGAGAAACGTCCAAAGAAGAGTCTTCTCAAGACGAATTTTTAAGGACATGAATTCAGTATGCAATTACAAAAACAGTGCCCCTGGCTGTTTCTACTTGTCCACCTCGTGTCCCCGCTAGCACAACGCATCTGGAGAACAAGGACGGCGCGAAGAACGGCAGGACGAGCACTCTTAGCTGTGTCCTCACCTGCTCTCTTCCAAGTGGTGTGCGCAGCACAGGCGCGGAGGGAAATGCAAAATCCGTCCGCGGTAAATTCGCGGCGGATTTTGGGATTCCAGAGATTTCTGAGGAAACAGAGGGACAGCGGTAAAGCCAGCAACAAGTGCCGTGTGGCATGTGATGAGATCAATGCTTCCCTTGGTCCAGAAAAATTAGCTTTTACCATGGAGCTCGCAGAGACCTGCTTACCACAGACCCAAACCCACCGCACCGCCTCACGCTAGAGTTGCACAGTTACGGCGCGCGGAAACACAAAAGTCTGGTGTATAAAGTTGCCTGGGGCAGTAAAGCAACCAGTTAGAAAGAAAAAGGATAAGCTCTCTGACTTCGAAAATCAAATTTGTGGGGCGCCTGGGTGGCTCAGTCGGTTAAGCGTCCGACTTCAGCTCAGGTCACGATCTCATGGTATACGGGTTCGAGTCCTGCATCAGGCTTTGCTCTGACAGCGCAGAGCCTGTTTGGGATTCTCTCTCTCTCTCTCTCTCACTCTCTCTCTGCCCTCTTTCTAAATGAATGAATGAATGAGTAAGTAAGTAAATAAATAAATGTGTCTGGGTGGTTCGGTCAGTTAAGTGTCCCGACTTCGGCTCAGGTGTTCCTAAAGAGTTAAGTACTTTAACAGATAAGGTTAAACCTTGAGTACTTTAGACTCTGTTGCCTGTCACCAACATGCTTCGTGTCTTAGCAAAGTACTTATCACAACCTGCACTTTTCTCACCGGTTTCATCGTCGACTCTGGGGTCCCCCCACCTCCGAGTGTAACTGTGCCGGTACAGATCTTGTTCCCCGGCACCTAGCCCGCTACGCGCATGCACACGGCACCTAGCCCGCTACGCGCATGCACACGGGCGGTTGGACAGAGCAGGTGCTTCTCCTTACTCATTGCACTTCCAATACATCATTTGGGTGGTATTGTCGTTAAGAGTCAACTGGCCAGGGGCGCCTGGGGGGCTCAGTGGGTGAAGCAGCCGATTTCCACTCAGGTTATGATCTCACGGGGCATGGGTTCAATGCCCACATTGGGCTCTGTGCTGACAGCTCGAGCCTGGAGCTGCTTCAGAGTCTGTGTCTCCCTCTCTCTCTCTCTCTCAAAAATAAATCAACATTAAAAAAATTTTTTTTAAGAATCAACTGCCCAGAATTTTGGTCCCTGCTCTTCATTTGCCACATAGCTATGCAACTCTGAGCAAACCTTTATACCCTGCTGGTTTCCTTTGTTTTGTTTTGGGTGGTTGTTTTGTTTGTTTGTTTTTTGTAGTTTTATGGTTTTATTAACACAAATGCACATAGCTGTCTATTCATTTTCTTCGCTGCTCTGCCTGGCCTCAGGACGGGTGACTCTGATGGCCGGCCGCGCTGCTCTTTCCGTAGTGGCTTTGCGGTTCTTCCAGGAGACGTCGTGAGCAATCTCTGCACGGTTAGATTTGTTGCACATCAGTGGCACCTCAAGCTCCTTGACGTTGTGGACTAGAAACTTCCGGAAGCCCTGGGCCGCATGTGCTTTGTTTTCTTCTTGCTCCCGTAATGAGTGTTGGGCATCAAGATCCGGCCCTTGAATCTTCTGCGCGTCCTATTGTCAATGAGTTAGTGTTGACATATCGGTCTCACTGGTGCCGGATGAACTTCTTGTTCCTCCTTTTAACGATCCTGGGCTTCACCAGAGGTCGGAGGGCAGTCGTGATGCCGAGGAGGAGCTGGCTGCCACCTCGGCCAGAACCACTGAGAAAGAGACTGGCTGGTTTCTTTTGTGAAACTGGGGCACTTGAACTATGTCTTTGAAGGTCCCTCATGTCAGTCATATTCTAAGATGGCTTGGGGAAACATAAACCCAAATAGCTGAGTTATCATAATTAGTACAGTTTAGAATGACTGAAACAAAGAAACAAAGGCATTCCGGGATTGTTTTATTGAGTCAGTCATGGTTTTATCAACTTCACTCATTTCAAGTTCACTGTACCTTCCTGCATTTGAGCCTTAAAAAGAGTGGGGCTGATGGAGTGGCTAATGCCCACTCACAGAAAAAGGAACAACCTCCTCCTCTTGTATCTGGAGAATTTCTGCAGCCCATTTGCAAGCTTTCTCATTTGAGACGCAAGTGTCATTTAATTAAGTGGTTCCTGGCGACTTTGATTCTTCCTGCCACCAACGGGTTAATGCTCTGAGAGCTTCCTTTGTTTTACAAAGGGGCAAGAAAACACATGGAGCTGATAAGGTCCATTATTAAAATTGCATTTCAGCAGAGGCAAATAACTCCAGCCACCAGACCCCCGGGCTTAGCCTTCATCTTCCCTTGCTACAACCCAAAGCTATTACATTAAGAGCGTAAGCAAAACAATAGAGCTGACAGTAAGGCAAACTCCCCTGGTAGATGGAAACCATCAATCCTGCTGCTGAAGTATTTAGCTACAAAAGGAGAAAAAGACACTCTTTGATTGAAGGATAAAAGAAAGGAATATACAGCCACTTTTCAATCAGAGTGAGATCGAGCACACTTGAAGAAATCACAGCTTCCGAGGCCAGACGGTAAGGTTTGGGCAGCGTGAGGCGGCAAGTACACCTGGGCGATGACTTACAAAAGTTTGGGGGCAAACAAAGTCATTCTTGTCTGCTCTGCGTTCGGCCTGGGTGCTCACGGGACCCACCCACTCCCCGCGTGATCACTTCTATAGAAATCAAATGCTGAGCTTCCTTCCTTAGGAGCCAATCAGGCCCTAGATTGACCTCTTGAGCTTCAGCAACCTGCGGTACTATGAATAACCTCTCAGTCCTTATTTAGAAGTCAACGAAATTAGCGGTGGCGTTTAGAAGCCAGAAACACGATGTTTGGTTATTTAAAAAACAAAAACAAAAACTCTGACCATTCTTCTCAGTGAAACTCCAGCTCTGGGTCTCTGGACTAGAATAGTAGTGTTAATAGATTCCACCCCGACTAAAAAGGGAGCCGGTGGCAGGAAATCTATTCCTCCGGCAAGGTTGCCGGGCAACGAGCAAGCTTTTGGCCTGTGGCTGATGTCTCCAGGCAGCCTGGACTCCACAAAGGGAGCTCTTCCATCACTTATAACTAACTTGATTTTGATGGATTAAAACCAAATCAGAATGTACTGTAACTCACTCGCTTCCAAACTCGGGAATCGGGGAAAGACCAAAAAAAAAAAAAAAAAAATACCCCAACACCCAACTAAAGACCAACTTATCGGAAACGCTAGGATTGACCCAAATTCATTCTACTGGGTGATGGGTTCTAGCATACACATGATTTTGTTTTGAGACAAAACTATCCAACAGCAATTTGGGGGGGGAAAAAGCATTCAAGAAGATTTTGGGGGAAAGATTAATGTTATAAAGATGGCGCCTCACTGTAATGAGGAGTCCTGGATTCGATGCATCTTTATACCTGTGATTCTTTAGCAAAAACTTCTTGCGGAACTACTTGAGCACATTAGTCAATGTTCAATGAGGGCTCACGAAGTGCTCTAGGGTCTCACCCTGGGGCTGGAGAGGTGATCAAAAAATGTAAGACTTTGGGCCAGGCCTTATTTAGAACCCATTTGCTATTAGGACATAAAGTAAAATGGTTTTTTCGCACCAACGGAGTTCTTCTGCGAAGGTTAGTCTGGCATTTATCGTGTTCACTTCTGCAAACCACCTCCAGTACACACTGAGCGAGCTGACCAGACTGCAAAACCGGTCAGGGTTGAGCTCAAAGGCCATGCCTGTCCTTTCCCTGGGGTCTGGTGCGGAGTCGGCCTTCCTGCCTGGGCTCTGAATGCTAAAAAAAAAAGTCACCTTTGATCTCAAACTCTTTCTCTTTTAGAAAAACACCCTTTACAGCATTCGTAACATACCACCGCCATCGATAACGGGCTCCTCAGAAAACCGCACACGCCTACACCGGCAAAGCGCTTCCTTCTTCTCGCACGTTCCCAGACCTGTGATCGTTAGCAGGCACGGGGCCGCCATGGCGGACTCCCAGGGCAGATGGACCCAGACGACGCAGAGCAGCAACTCTACCCACACGACACCTAGGGGTGCTGGGCGAAACCAGATCGCGCCCATCGGCTCCTTCTCATGCAGGGAACGCACATGACTTCAAGGGAAGCGCTTTCATGTTCCAGCCGTGGCGTGTCCCATTTCTGGCCCTCCTCGGCTCCTCATCCATTATGAATCCATTATGCCTTCGGTCAGTTTCCATGTTTCTTGCAACACATTAAAATGCACTGCAGGAGCTAAAAGCGGCCTCCTCTGTAACCATTATGATGATAAAACGCAACTTGATGGAAACTGATATATTGTTATTGCTCCCTAACAAGACATATGCCCTCAGGAAACAAAGAGTTGTTAGTTTTAATATGAAAAAGAGGCTTAATGGGTATTCCCAAGAGCCTGTAAAGGTGGCTTAGCAGGTGCATGGCACTGCCGCTCTCCACAAGTCTAACGCCTGCCTGCTCCTTTTGGTCTAGCGGCAATGCCAGCCCAGACATCTTTTGCTGGGCTCCCCCTCCCCAACCAAGCTCTCCTTCTGTTACCTGTAGCTTTGTCCCTACGCGAGACCCTTTCTACTTCATAGTCACCCTTTGCCGATAACTCTCCTCTCTTCTACCAAGGGGATGCTCTCTGAGTGCAAGCTCAGGGGCTTATTCAGAAGAGACGGTCAGGTTTTTTCCTGGGAAAGAACAAAATGACGTGTAAATATAAGCCCAAAAGATTAAAAAAAATTTTTGTTGTTTTGTTTTAGTTTACGGACAATCCGGGATCTGGTCAAACCACTAGCACTGTGTCATGCAAAGAAGAGTCCACGGTATGGGTGTTAAGTTGACCAACTGGCTCGACCCTTCCAACTGGAGTGCCTTTTGCTCCCTGTAAGTGATCTGGTTAATTGTGGCTTTCATAGGAATTACTCGGTAAGTAGACGCCATGAGAAAAGAAGAGCTAATGATTTTCTTCCCTAATGGTTTCCTTTCTTAAAAGAATGTTTGTGGGGCACCTGGGTGGCTCAGTTGGTTAAGCGGCCGACTTCAGCTCAGGTCATGATCTCGCGGTCTGTGAGTTCGAGCCCCGTGTCGGGCTCTGTGCTGACAGCTCAGAGCCTGGAGCCTGCTTCGGATTCTGTATCTCCCTCTATCTCTGCCCTTCCCCTGCTCACACTCTGTCTCTATGTCTCTCAAGAATAAATAAACATTAAAAAAATTTTTTTAAATAAAAAAAGAATGACATTATAAAGACAATACAAATATATAATCTTTGTCTTTTTCATATATATGCGTATACAGACACACAATATCAACTGTCAGTTGTTGATTCTCGAATCTTCTCTTTATCTCATGAGTTTGCAAGGCTGCTTCTCTCAAGTGTATCCATAATGGCACCCCATTTGTTTCCTATTTAGAATTAGTCCTATTCGTAATGAATTATTTGTTGTATCCTAGTTTGTCTGTCTCCCCACTAGACTGTGGGCTCTCTTAAAGGCAGAAGCTACTTTATCTTGAGCTCTGTGAATATCTGCCCTTCCCAACACCAAGGCTGACATGATGAAGCACCCAGTAAATATAGGTGGAGTGGTCGCTGTCTGAAGTATTTAGTTGACTGGTTAACTAATGCCTAATTGAAGCTCTAGCTTGGGAGAGGATCTTCAAAAAAAGACTGCCGACTTAGCAACCAGCCTACCTGTCTTGCAGTAGGGTTTTGCTTCAAAGAAACACCTGCAACCCAGAACGCTAAAGCTGGCGCCCTCCTTGAGGGAACGCGAGGGAGCCTGTAATCCTAGGACGGCAGCAAGGAAAACCGGCAAATGGAAAACGCTGTGCTCTCTTGTCCAAAGGGAACATTCAAAATCAGAAACACTTATATTCAGATGTTCAAGACAGAGACACTTGAGGGGAAGTCAGAATATATCTTCGTTTTTCAATACAAGTTTGGGACTAGACACACCCCTACTCACGTAGAGCAAAAATTCCCTCCCGCTCACCCACCTTCCCTTCCTCCCTCCTCCTCCCACTGCCTCTTAATCCTCGCCCCATGGATTCCCCTCAGATGTTCTCATACTGTATTTTAGATAATTTTATTATCTAAAATTATGTATTTGTCAGAATATGTGCTCTGATTTTTTATTTAGAGAAAAACAGCACAAGTACATGCATGTATGCGGGTAGGCTACACATATGGTTATAAAGATGTGTTTATTTACTCTTGCTAATAGAGCAGGGTAACAGAGACATGAAAAAAAATCAAAGCAGTTGATAATTTTTAAAATTATTCATATATGACTCTAGGACACTAACAATTTAAACACTAGACTTCCCCTCCATTCTTAATTCTATTTAGCGCAGGCTATTAAGACTAATTTATGTTTCAAAGGCATATACTAACTGATGATACGGGGTAATATATGTAAAAGTACTCTATAATTAAAAGCCTAATGTAAACATGTTATTACCATAATAATTATGATTTTTCTTGCAGGTTATATGAATATACATATGTATATGTATGTACGCCTACATAGTCCATCATCTATGTAACCTGACACCATTTTTAAATACCTAACATAGTTTCCAAATATCTGTTCACAGACCCATAGTGGTCACTGGCCAGAGGCAAAATGAGGAAACTCATAATAATGTACTAAGGTGTTTTTTTTTTAATCATGCTAAATGCGTAATATTTAAAAGCCTGCTCTTGTTCTGAAATCAATCTCTTACTGTTTTTTGTTTTGTTTTGTTATGTTCCAGAGTCCATCGTTTTATGAAATTGTGATAACGAATGGTCACTTTTAAAGCTCTAATTTGCAAAATAAAGAAATAAATAAATAGAAATGTTCTTTTGAAACGTTAATAGTCCATGGAATCATTTTTTAACTTTTTTTAAGTTCATTTATTTTGAGAGAGAGAGAGAGCACACGCAGGGGAGGGGCAGAGAGAAAGGGAGAGAGAGAATCCCAAGCAGGCTCTTCACCATCAGGGCAGAGACCAACGCGGGGCTTGAACTCACAAACCGTGAGATTATAACCTGAGCTGACACCAAGGGTTGGACGTTTAACCAGCTGAGTGACCCAGGCGCCCTGATAGTCACGGAAGCAAAAAAAAGTCTGAGAAAAGCTGCTTCAGACAACGAAAACACCAACACTTCCATACTCTGTGTGAGGAAAGAAGGCAGGGCTCCCCCTCTACTGCAGTCACCCCACTCACAACAGCATCTGGAACAGCCCTAGGGATCCAGCCTCCAAGCGAGCCCGCCCTGGCTCCCGGCCCTCCAGCACCTACTGGATTGTGTGTGCTCGCTTCCTTCCCTCCCCACTCCGCCCCCGACAGCCCCAACAAGAAGCACCGCTTGAGGAGAAACCCCAAACCCTAAACTAGGTGTCCCAGGTGGGGGGAGGGTGAGGGAGGCACTGAATCCAATTTATTACAGGCAAAGAGACTTCAAAGTCTCCATCTGATAGCTCAAATATCCATAACAGAATTGGTATTTCTTCTCAGATTCAAGGCATGGCCAAGTCACACAGACTCACTTCCGGAGTCCAGCTTTTCTCTTGGAGGCTGCAACCCACGCAGGCTCTCTGCCCTTTGATCTGGTTGGAACCGGAGTGTTACAAATATGCTTGTATTAAGCTATCTCCAGTCTGCCTGAGGGCATCAGTCTGGAATGTGAAAATGGGAGCTTCTAACTGTGAGGTTCCCGTGTCCTCGCTTACGTTACGTTTTTTTCTGGCAGGCCGGCTAACGCTCCTTCTACGGAAGGCAACAATGTGATACCCCTGGACCACGGTGGCGGTGGCGCACAATGGCAACATAAAGCAGAGAGGGGATGCCAGATTCAGGATTCTGTCTCTATCCTGAGGGCCAGGAAGTCAGGTGAAGGACAAGGGAACTCCAAGCAAGCACCAGAAACCTAAATGACCCTTGCATTAAGCAACCCCGCAGACCCTCACGAAGCACCAAGGAGCTCCAAGCCCTGTGCTGTGAAGACGCGAAAGAAGTGCCGCCATCTTTGGCCATCCGAGCACCCGCGGGCCACCATCCACATCTGGGCTAAGGGATCATTTCAAGGACTCCATCCCTTCTATCCCGAGGCTTATCCTCCTAGACTTGACAGGGCAGGCCTCCATTTTCAAAGTCAAACATGCATGCAAAACTTACAGCTGGAAGATACTCTGTGCCAAAGAATGTGCCATGAACAGCAAACATTTCCAGCAGCACAGCCAGGATTGCCTTATTTCCCGGGCAATTTACCGAAAATCTTCCACTCCTGTTTTCACAGGTTGCGGGGGCATCTGCTGTGCCCAACTCTCTGCCGGTGAGAGGGAGAAACCAACATACGCTGCAGGGCCCAGGGATGAAACTGAAGAAAGAGAGAGACATGTCCTCGACAAACACTAGACTCTGAACCGCGCCTGTGTAACCTGTCAGCAAGAGGCTTTCAATGGTGGAGGACCAGAGATGGCGAGAAAGCAACTCACTTATTCTTTCACCAGCTTGTACACCACGCCGGCCATCATCCCCAAAATACCAAGAACCCGCTCCCCTCCCCCCGGGGTGGCTGCTTCCTACAAACATGGAAACACGGAGGTGGTTCCACGGACACCACTGTTGGACTCCTCCAGATGGAAAAGGTACTGCTTTTAATATTGTGCTCGCTGGACATCCAGGAGCCAAAGCACAGTGCGGTCGCTGTGGGGCACGGAGAAAGAAAGAATATCCTGCGGGGTAGAAAAATACCACCGAGAGTCTCAACAGACACGCAGGGAAGAAACGGTCTTCTACTTCCTGTGAGGACCATGGTGGGAAGTGCACACGGATGTTTCTGGCTGGCCTTAAAAGACAGAAACTCTTTTGGGGAGGAGTGACCTTAAACATCTTATCGGCCTTTGAAGTTATGCACAGTGACATCCTCCGGTTCCTGGCCCCGGGCAGGGGTTTAAAAGCTTTAAGGCTCCATTCGCTTACCAAGAATGAAATACTTTTACCACAGCACAGGGCCACAGAGCCAATTTTTTAAAAACAGGAAATGCTAGGATGGTGAGGGAGTGGAAAACATCCCTTCTGGGGGGTACCCCCCACTATGCGAAGAAATACAAGAGCCACTGGGGTTAATCTCCTTTATGTTCAGTCTTTTATACTATCCGGATCAGTTCTGTGGGACCTGAGTTAAAGCCATGGAAGCAGAAATAGGCTTCCAGAACCTTCTTCAAACCCATCCCTGGTGCAACCTGCCTTAACAACACCACCATATCTGTGCAAACCATCTTACCCCCTTCCAAACAGGGTGCCCCCAGCTCCCTCCAATTTCACCCCGCAATTGGGAGTCCAGCGTGTGATACCGTCTTCTACAGAGGGGTGACGGAGACCTATGCAGCTGCTGCTGCCCGCACACGGTTCTCTAGGGCACCAAGACTCATGTTGATTCCTCACGGTGGGTCACGTCCATCTAGTCGACCGCTTTATCCCTACATACTGGGTGCCCGATGTTGAGCATACAGTAGAGACTCCTGACATGCTTGTAGCACAAAAGCCTGGTTACCGCCACCCCCGGCATTCTTTCCTTTCTGCGAGATAGCCACCTGTCTTGAGGTAGATGCTATTTTTAGGGCCTCACCCGTGACTCAGTCTGGGACATCAGAACCTTCTCTTGCCGGGGCTGTTTGCTTTATTTGTTTCCGTTTTGATCTCACGCCATGGCAAAAGTTCTTACACAAGACCCCAAAAAGCTGGGAACCCGGAGATTCTGAGAACCTCGTAACGGTCACTTAAGAAAAGGTATTAATCCTAAAGGCCATCGTTTTCACGATGGGATGATCTCTGTGTTACTAATTACTGAATTAGAGCCAAATACTTGAAGGAAAACAGAAGGAAATCCGTTGCCTTGAGATTTATCTTCCTTCTTCAAAGAATTTAGGGTTGCTTCTATAGCACCCGATGTTGGGATAGGCCTTGGGCCAATCATTGTAAAGAGCATCTGAAAACGCACTCAGAATTGTGTGCTCAGTTGTGTCGTGAGGGAAAGCACTATTTGTTTGCTTAAGGGAGGCTGTAAGGACTGCCACAAACGCTCTGTAAAAATATTAGCCAAACTCAAGTCGCTACCAGCAAATATAAGCATGGAAGTTCACATATATGTTGTAACCACGCCTGTTATCTCTGACGTACAGGTATGAATAATGTATAGCCAAGCCGAACCCGTTCAAACAAACCAGCGACTTCAGCTCACAATAGGAAAATAAACACGGCCCTCCGCCGAAGTGACCCTTTAACTCCAAATTGCCTTTGTACACAATAAACCAGCTCTTTCCTGGAGCCTGGAGGGTGTCTCCACGTGGGCTGTGGTGAATCCTCCTAACTGAAGGCGACAGACAGTAAGTCAACACGAAGGGGCTCTCTCAAACACCCCACTTGGCCCGCATTCACAGAGGGCCTCTTCATCCGAAAATTTTCAAAAGACCGCGCCTGGTCTAGGGGCTCCACTTGGCCTTCGCGGCAAAGAGGCCGCCCAGTTCCCCCCATGACACAAAAGGAGACAATTTGGTAAGGAAGGAACTAGAAAGGAGCGCTTGTGGTGAATCGAGTTGAAAGACCAGCCTAATGAAAGGGGCCCTCTGCGCAAGCAATTTGTGAGTGAAAAAAGAATAAACAAAGAAATCGAACCACGGCAAGTATAATCCCCAAATACACAACTTGTAATTTCTAATAAAGCATGAAGGCAGTACTTGAGTCCTTTCACAAAATGTTCAACACCCAATTAGGATCCGCCATCTGATTGCTGGGGGGGGGGGGGGGGTTAGTTCCCTGGGCGGCAGGCCCCAAGGCTCCTTTCCAGCCAGCTCCGCCGCTCACTGCGAAGTCAGGGAACAGAAGCTTCTAGATAGGTTTGCTGCTCACGGCTGTTCAGGGGTTCCTCAGATCTCAGAAATAAAGACCGGCAGATCAAGGGAAAAGCAGCGACACGACCCTTTGGTTCATTAAAATCGTGCGAATAAAGCCCCTTTCTGCAGTGGTCAGGAGTCAACTCGAGTTAGTTTCCCAGTGCCCAGAGACGAAGAGGAAAATACTCTCCGCTTCACTCTAACAAACAAAAGGGCATCTGAAAGTCAAGAGAGATGAAGGCAAACAAAAGAAACAAACCAGAAAAAAAAAGAAGAAGAATTTCCCTTGGGTGACTTTCTTACTTTCATTTTATATTATTCATATTTTTTTATGTTTTTATTTTATATTTGAGAGAGAGAGAGACAGAGCGTGAGTGGGGAGAGGCCGAGAGACAGGGAGACACAGAATCCGAAGCAGGTTCCAGGCTCTGAGCTGTCAGCACAGAGCCCGATGCGGGCTGGCGAGATGGGGACCTGAGTCGAAGTAGAATGCTTAACCGACTGAGCCACCCAGGGGCCCCTCGTTTCATTTTATTTCACATGTTACTTAAGCAAGAGGAAAAGTAAACGAGTCGGGGCTTTGTCTATATTTCGTTGTTGTTCACTTTGATTGTCGCGCTTACTTTTGTTTCATTCCAATTTTTTCAAAAAACTTGGGTACTTTCTGCACATGGTACAGAATTCAAAAGGCTCAAAATCATATACATGGAAAAGTAAGTAATCTTATCACCCCTGTCACCAGTGGCCCAATTCCTCACCTCAGCGGCAAAACAAAAACAGAAACAAAAACAAAAACAATTAGAACAAAACCAAAAAACAGCAAATGCTACCAAAGGGGGAAAAAGTCAAATGTTTTGGTAAATTCCTGTACTTAGCAGTTTCAAAAGAAAATTTTTTTAATGTTTATTTTTGAAAGAGACGGAGAGGTACAGAATGTAAGCAGGGGAGGGGCAGAGAGAGAGAGGGAGACACAGAATCGGAAGCAGGCTCCAGGCTCTGAGTTGTCAGCATGGAGCATAACACAGGGCTCGAACCCACGAACCGTGAGATCATGACCTGAGCCGAAGTCGAATGCTTAGCTGACTGATTCACCCAGGCGCCTCCAACCTCAACGTTTCTCAATTAACATACTTTGAGATCATTCCCTGTCAGTACCTGTAGAGCTGCCTTATTTTGTCCCAATGGGAGTACCTCTGTAGGATAAACGTTAAGAAATGGATTTGCTTGCTCACTGATATATGCATTTTCTGCCTCAATTAATATGACCAATTGTACTTTTCCTGAAGACTATATCAATCTAAATGCCATTAGCAACACGTCTCTGCTTCTCCTCACCTTGGCTAAGACAGCGCTATCAACCACAGTGGGCGCTTGAACAAGGAGGGGGCACCGACAGGACACCCCCTTACCCCGCACAGTCGAAAATCCACGTATAACTTTTGACTCCCCCAAAACTTAACTACTAACAGCCTACCATTTACCAGAAGTCTACTGATAACATTTGATTAACACATATTTTGTGGGTTATAGGTACGATATACTGCATTCTTACAGTAAAGTAAGCTAGAGGAAAGAGAATTTTATTAACAAAATCATAAGGAGAAGAAAATACATTTTCAGTACTGTATTGTCGAGAAAAATCCACAAGTAAGTGGGCCCGCACAGTTCAAACCCGTGCTGCTCAAGGGTCAAATGTAGTTTGAACGTCACCAATCTAACAGGTAAAAGTGATCTTTTCAGGTTTCAGTTTATATTTCTCTTATTAGCACTGAGGGTAAACATTTTCCACACGGTTAAGAGCCATTTATTTCCTTTTCTGTCAACTGCATGTTCCTAGCGTAAGCGACTTTCTACCACTTTCTTTATCTTTATTAAAGGCAATCTCTTTTGTAAATAATATCCAGGGACGCCTGGGGGGCTCAGTCAGTTGAGCGTCCAGCTTCGGCTCAGGTCACGATCTCGTGGTCTGTGGGTTCGAGCCCCGTGTCGGGCTCTGTGCTGACAGCTCAGAGCCTGGAGCCTGCCTCAGATTCTGTGTCTCCCTCTCCCTCTGTCTCTCTGCTCCTCCCCCACTCACTCTCTGTCTCCCTTTCTCAAAAAATAAGCAAACATTAAAAAAAATTTTTAAATAATATCCAGACTGGTCTTTCAGTGTTTTATAGCTCCTTAAGCCCCTATTCGTATATTATCGAATTTAATAACTGTAATCAGCTACTACGGAGGCATAAAAATATTATTCCTGTTTTATAGCTGAGGAAGCTGAGGTTTAGCCTGTTACCACATTTGACCAAAGAGCTCACTGCAAGTTCACAGCCAGAACTAGAATTTACGTAGTTTACCTCCCAGTCTAAGGACTTCAGTGTGCGTTGTGTTCACTGCATCAAAATGCCTGTTAAATTGTAGAAAAAACTAGAAAGGAAATATTCCCTTTTTTAAATGATATATTTGCATTTTCTATTTACCTGGCTGGGTTTCATTGTATAACAAGCAAATAAGGAATACTAAAACTGTATTTATTCTCCTTCTGTTGTTTGGGCCGAAGCCTAGAGAACTTTGGCTCTCTGCATCCCTCCCCAGGGTGTGAGCCTGTCAGCCCTGGGTGGGCAGGGTCCTCGGGTGGAGGGGGTGAGAAGACCCACAGGCTCCCTTCCCCAGGAAGCCTGGCGCCCCTGCCACAGGCTCCCCTGTTGAAGAGCATAGAGGAGAATGAATTCATGACCTCCCAGGAGGGGGCAGAGGAGAGGATGGTCACAAGCCCCCAGGGCCTGTTGATTTGGGGCTCTTGACAAGGAATGCTTCTGGGTTCAACCTTGGATTTTGATTCCCAAGTGGTCTCTGGTACATGCCTGGAGAAGAGTCTCTAGTTTGCCAGGAGGAGATGCAGGAGGGAAGGATTACCTGATTTGGGAAAAGGGACAGGAAGAAGCTAGAAATCTGGAAGACTGTATTCTACCCCATGTTGGAGGGCAGGGGATTCGGAGCCGTGAGCGAGGGGGCAAAGGCAGAAAGACGCCAACCCAACCGGAGCCACCTCCGAGGCCCCAGCGTGCAGCCGCCAGAACCTGCAAGGCAGGAAGGGGCTGGGCGGACGGTAGTTTAGTCATCTTAGCTGTGGTCTGGCAGTTGACGGCCGAACTGCACCGGGCGGTGGGGCTTGGACCCAAAACCTTGCCATGGTCACTGAAGGTCCCGACCGTCTGCCAGGCCAGCACGGCCAGAGCACAGGGTGAGTGACGGTTCATAAATCTGAGCTTACACCTGGAGCCAAAAGCACCGATTTCATCCTTGAAGTTAGTTACCTCAATCTGTTCATTTCCTTCAAGAGTAGTCCCTTCCAGAAAAATCTCTCCTCTCCGTTCCTGCTCTTACCGGAGGGTTAGTGTTCGCCCTGTAGGAAAGCCCTGGAGACTAGGCATGCTAAGGCGGATTGGAAATTCCACGGTGGCCCAGTGGAGCTGCTGCCCCAGACAGAAGGGGGCGAGAGCATAAGTCAGCAATACACCCGCAAGGTGGGCCGTCCCAAGGACTCTGTCCTAGCTCCTGGTGGCACCGCTGCTGGCTTCGGTCGGCCAGCTCCGCGACCTGGCCCGACTCCTGCGCCACAGCCTGACTTCGCCTGGTTAGTCACAGACAGGGCCTTCCCAGCAGGGCCCTGCTCCCCGGGGTGGGGCGGGCGCTGACGGCGAAGATCCCACCGGGAGCACCGGAAGGATGCCTCTGACATCCCGCAAGACGTTGGCCTCACGTTGCGGAGAAGTCAGCCACTAAAGCTAGAACGTAAGGCAAAATACGAGTGTAGACAAAATTGCTTTACAAATGGGGCGCCTGGGCGGCTCAGTCGGTGAAGCATCCAACTCTTGATTTTGGCTCAGGTCATGATCTCACAGTTCGTGGGTTCGAGCCCTGCATCAGGCTCTATATGGACTGCCCGAGCCTGCTTGAGATCTTCTCTCTCCCTCTCTCTCTGCTCCTACCCTGCTATGATCTCTCTCTCTCTCTAAAATAAATAAATAAAACTTTAAAAAATCATAATAAAAATTGAAAATCACTTTATTTTTTTTAATATAATTTATTGTCAAGTTGGCTAACATACAGTGTATACAGTGTGCTCTTGGTTTTGGGGGTAGAGTCCCGTGATTCATCGCTTACATACAACCCCCAGTGCTCATCCCAACGAGTGCCCTCCTCAATGCCCATCACCCATTTTCCCCTCTGCTCTGCCACTCCCCATCAACCCTCAGTTCGTTCTCTGTATTTAAGAGTCTCTTATGTTTGCCTCCCTCTCTGTTTGAAATTATTTTTCCCCCTCCCCTCCCCAATGGTCTTCTGTTAAGTTTCTCAAGTTCCACCTATGAGTGAAACATATGGTATCTGTCTTTCTCTGCCTAACTTATTTCACTCAGCATAATATCCTCCAGTTCCATCCATGTTGCCACACATGGCCAGATTTCATTCTTTCTCACTGCCAAGTAGTATTCCATTTTGTATATAAACCACATCTTCTTTATCCATTCGTCAGTGGATGGACATTTGGGCTCTTCCCATAATTTGGCTATTGCTGAAAGCACTGCTGTAAACATTCACTTTAAAATAGAGTAATCTTACAGATGTAAATATTCCCAACATACCGTTACTGACGGGACAATGAAGATGGATATTGAAGATTTGTCTCTACTTCTCCAGATAAGATCTATCTAGGACCCATCTGGGCCAGGAGTGTACGGTTAAAACCTGCACGAAGTATCTCCACTGTATACCAAGGGCGGGACAGCACCTAAGCGGTAGGGCAGGAAAAAAGAGGCGCGAAGTCAGAAATGCCCTGGGAGCCGTGCAAAGTCAAAGCCGCCAGGCAGACCGTCTGCGGGGACAAGCAGAGCCCCTCTGTTGGGTGGGTGCTGAGGGGCAGGCTCTACTCCAGGGACAGGTCAAGGCTGGGCCCAGGCTCCTAGTTCCTGGGTTCTCAGCCAGGGAAATTAGACAGGAGGTTGGGCTCAGAAACCAGGTAGGGATCTGGAGACCAGTTCAGGGAACCAGTAAAAACCAAAACGAAATAGGACTCAAGGTCGAAGTTGGAGGAGGCAGTAAAGATTCTGGGATGGAGCTGCTTAAACAGTGCCTCAGGTCAAGATTCACCCTAGGTCTTGGGCAAGTCCCATCCCTCCTGGAAGGCTGAGCCGGGGGGTTAGTGAGGCGACACGGCTGCATCTGCAGCCTAGGCGTCCAGCAGAGCCAGGCACGTCGCGGGTGAGGGAGAAGTAGGTGAGGAGGCGCCATCACGGTGGCTACAGCAGGCCCTGAGGAACTTTCTGGAAAGGCGGCGTGACAATGGGGCAAGATAGGCCACAGCTGGATTTTCATCACCTGCCTGTGATGCTGAACGCATCGAGTGCAACCCATTCACATGCCAGCAGGCTTAGGCCCCTCTTAATGGGAACCTTCTTCCTATTTATGGCTTCATATTCTCACTTGCCTTCCCTGGAAGGCACGGTGCTACCAAAAGGTAATGAGAAACGTGCAATTACGAACTCATGGGACTCTTTGTTTTTTAATGCAATACATCAGAACTCCTGTGTGCATGGTGTCGGGGCACAAAGCTCCTTCTAACATGGGGGAGGGTGGGGAGGAAGGGCCTGGGCAAAGCTATGGTCTTTGGCTCTGGGACAGGGCAGCAACAGCTGAAGAGACAGGAGCAACTGTATCGGCTCAAACGTGCACTTTGGGGAAGGAGGGAGTCTTCCAAAAACAGTGAGGGTCTACCAGGCTGGACTTGCTTGCACAAACCAGTAATGAGCACAGGAGGCCAGCCTGTGGCCCCGCACGGCCCCAGGTGAAGGGATGGGGAGAGAAAATGGGGACCCCTCACAGAGCCTGTCTTGACTAGATGAAGGAAGGAGACAATATCCTGCCCCAAGTCACCTACACAACTCAATCCTGGTACAGACTTTCTGGACAGCAGAAATCGAGCCCTGGATGCCACTGGCTCTATGGACGGTAGCAGATGTTGTCACTACTTGGAGAAGTGAGTCTCGAGCCCGCTTACGAGTCCGAGTCTCATTGTTTCATAATGCCCTGTCGTGATGGCCCCAAAATTACACCGCCCAGCAAGTATGACCTGCTTTTTGGGGGTGTACTTTTTGCTATCTCTGAGGACATTCCAAAGACAAATAAAACCAGCTCCATCGCTCACTGAATGTGCGTGCGAGCCAGTTACTGAGACAAATGCTTGGCATACACCTGTTTGGCTCTCAAAAGACAAAACTTTCTCAAGACCGCACAGCCATCAGGAGACAAGCCGACCCTAGAAAACAAGTCTCGCCCTCCTAACTCTGCTGTGGCCTCCAGACAGAGCTTCAGTGAGGAATCTCCAACAGAGGTGTGCCGGATCGTTCAAAATCTGTAATAACGGCCACGCCCTACGTCCAGGCCGGCCAAAGAAGATGCTGGCATGAATGACAGGGAAGGGAGTCTGGGTGCCTCTGGCTGAAAATCGGCACTTGGTGGAAGAGCCGGGAGAACGGGAGGTCCAGCCCCACCCGAGATGCCTGGGCATGCCGAGGGGCTCAAGCGGAAGGTGAGGATCCACACGGGCTCAGGAGAGGAAGGAAGGGACACTGTCAGGGTTGGCGGGTGTCACCAAGAGCTGGCTTCCACAATGAGGGCGTGACACTTCCCGAGGTCTCAAGTAACCTTGATGGCTTTGGAGCACCTTCAGGGACAATGCCTGAAGCATCCCTGAGGCAGTCCTGTGAGATCGAAGTGAATTCACCCGACTTCGCGCAGGAGGAGATCACTTCCTGTTTGGGCAGCGTCCGCGAAGGGGGCGTGGGGGTGGATACGGGCCCCGGAGGGTAGGCTGTGTTCAGCCGGGCAGAAGGGGTAGGGAAAGAGGAACCGGAACAAAGCGTGGTGGCGCGCAAGTACAAGGTACACCTGGAGACCAGCACGTGGAGCCGTCGGGTGGCAAGGAGGCTCGGCGGGGCAGGTGCGAGGAGACGGCAACGGCAGGGAAAGGGCTGCTGCTACCGACTCTGTGCAGAGCACGACGGGACCGAGGAAATTAAAATGGTCAAGCCTTCCGGATTGTGAATTTAGAAGAAAATAGCAGAGGAGGGGAAGCTTCCCAAAATACCTGGCAGGAGGGCTGTCTGTGAATTGTGTACAGTGGCGTTTGCAAGAAAGGCCGTCATTATTATTACTATTGCTCTGGCCGGGTTGGCGTGATCCTGTTACAAGGCTTGGAAGGGAAGAATGCGCATGCGTGTGTGTGCGCGCGCGTGCGTGTGCGCGTGCGTGCGTGTGCGCGTGCGCGCAGGGGTTCCAGTGTGACTGCGATCTTAATTCACAATCACATCGAAAGGACCAGATTTCTTTTGTCTGCTGGAGCCGCATCTGTAGAGCTTCTCCTTGCCTTCCTTGCCCTGTATCTATGCAGGAGGAGTCGACCATTTATCTATTCAGCCTCTGACAGGTAAACGCCTCCTAAATAAATATCATTAATTTTGCTGCCACACCATCAATTCTTGATAACATCACCCAAGTCATATGTTCTAGAAAGAGAGTCAGTTGTCAACAGACTTTGAGCATCAGTGTCATTCAGGGCATCTTACTCGTATGTGGAAAGAAAAGAAATACATTCACAGTTGCCCCCAGAGGAATTTCTATTCTTATATCCATGTAAAAAAATAGGTATGGACAGACTTGGAGGCGGTAAGGAAGTGATATTGGTAAGATTGACCCGAAAGGAGAAGGGCCAAGAGGAATTCAAAAAGTATACTAATATCGAAAAGTATGTAATTGGCCAATTGTGTCTGTGCGTGAGCAGATGGTGTCATGTATGTTTATTTATTTATTTTTATTAAGTTTATTGACTTATTTTGAGAGGAGGGGGGCAGGAGCAGAGAGAGAGGAAGAGAGAGAGAATCCCAAGCAAACTCTGCTCTGTCAGCACAGAGCTGGACGGGGGGCTCCAACCCACAAACCGTGAGATCACGACCTGAGATGACATCGAGTCGGACGCTCAATCGACTGAGCCGCCCTGGGGCCCCGTGCTATGTATCTTTAGACCACATACTAAAGTTTACCTCCACGTAGACATCTGCAAGGTTTTTCTGTCTCTTCTCATCCACCCGCTCTCACTTACCCAGCTACCCTACGCCACACAAGGAACACAACACCGTGGCAGAGATTTCCTGCCCCACCATTCCGGAGGACAATTCTGCCCTCGCACGTGCCTTCCAAGGGTTAGTCACCACGAGGCTGCTACACGCACCTTGATGCTGTCGAAACCAGGCTCGATTAGACTAATAGAGGCTGTTCCATTTCAAAACATGCCCACGCTACATCCTGATGAGGAGGTATCAAAAGGAAATGAATTTGGACCACTTTTGAATGATGACATCTGCATTACCACAGAGATTCACCTATCAAACCAATTTAGGTTTTTAGAGCCAAAATCAACACTGCTGTCAGAGAGTTGATTTCTATTCATTTAGAAACTTCCAGGCTGAAGAGCGATCAGGGGGGATTTTAATGTCACAGGAAAAGGGAGACATAGGAAAACGTGGGGGCAGGGCACAGAAGGATGGGACTCTCAATTTAGCCCGCAAGTATTTCCTGATCGCCCAGTGGAAGGATCCGTTTCCCACATGGAGGGGATTCCAAAACACAACCTCCGTCCTAAAGGGGCATTCCATCCTGTCTGCAGAGATACTGTCAGCGAGGAGGAGGAGAGTAGCTATCGCTGATGAATCACGCTCAGCCAGCACTATCTCTGTGCCTTATTAAATTAATCCTCCCCAGGTACTATTATTAACGGGTCCATTTTACAGGTGAGTACACTGTACTCACCTTAGGTGATAAATATTTGAATAGTACTTCTCATTGACAAGTTTCAAATAGTTTTAACGTTCTATCTCATCGGACTGTCGGGACCACAGAGAGGCAGGCAGTACCAGAAGGGTCCCACGGCCACACAAGGTGGGCATGGCGGCATGAGTCGAGGGTGGCTCTTGTGGCTACGAATCTGCTACTTTTATAAGGAGATGGCACTAAAGGGCAGTCGTGTGAGACCCAAATGAAGTACTGACAAGGAATTCCACTGGGACTTCATCCAAGGGACCACTTCCTGTCCATGAAGGAGGGGGTGATGGATGTGAGCCCGGAGGGGAGGCTGTGTTCTGAGCGGCAGCAGGGGAAGGGAAACACCTGGTCAGAGCAGAGTGTTGGGAGCCGTTTTGGGCTCCCAGGATGAGAAGTAACCTTTAAGTTGCATCCTGGGGATGGGTTGCACCTCCCCCATTGTAGTTGGAAGTATAACCCTCAACAACGCCCTGATTTCTCCTGTTTACAGATAATTAACATTAAGGCCTTAAGGAAACACCCTGTTCTCTTCCCCCACCCTAAATTTATATGTTAATTAACCTGAAACCAACATACAGGATTGAGGAAGTTGCCACCTTGCTGGTAAAAACGGATTACTGTTAAAGAGATCAAACTATGGAATGTCACTCATTGCTGTAATGTAACTCACTATCTTTTAAATAAAGACACTGAGACCGGCAGGGCAGAGACGCCAGAATTGAGGAGGTGCCAGAATGGCAGAGACGCCAGAATTGCCAGGGCTGCCGGCTTGGTCATCAGACTCCATCTCTCTCGTAGCTCTCTCACTTCCTTTCGCCCGACTGTCTGTCCTTCGTGGACCCCTAGATTCACCGGAACAAGGACCCCGGCAGCAGAGGATGGAGGCGGAGAGAGAGAAGGTGTATTTGGAGATGAGGAAGTAGATTCGTTTAGTGGGAGGGCAAACGCAGGAGATAAAAATGGCAGGGAATGGGGTGCCGCTATGGATCTTGTATGACAGGACTGAAGAAACTAAAAATGGTCAGTCTTGGGGCGCCTGGGTGGCATAGGGGGTTAAGCATCCAACTTCAGCTTAGGACATGATCTCATGGTCCATGGGTTCAAGCCCCGCATCAGGCTCCGTGTTGACAGCTCGGAACCTGGATCCTGGAGACTGCTTCAGATTCTGTGTCTCCCTCTCTCTCTGTGTCCCTCTTCTCTCTCTCTCTCTCAAAAATAAACATTAAAAAAATGGTTTTTTTTATGGTCAGTCTTTCCAGAATGTGAATTTAGAGTGAGGGATAATGAAAAAAAGTACAGTCAAGGAAAAAGGCAGGATAATTGGGCTTGCTGGATAAATTACAGAACAAATCATATAGAATGAATGATTGTGTATGCTAAATGATAATTGTTCTAAATTATAAATAAATATAGGGCAAATATAAAAATAAATAGAACCCACGCTCCAAATTGAAGGGCTTTAATGCGGACTGAATATGAACTCAGAGAATCTCTACAAAAATATCTACAATTCAGATCTTGTCCCTGAGTCGTTTTTAACTTCGTCCTTTTTTCCCTGGCTAATCCTCGGGTTGACTCGCATGCTCTCACTCCTAGCTAAAAAGTGAAAGCTACATATCATCATCATTAATAATAAATGGAAAGGACTCAGGTTCCTGCACTTGACAGGAAAAAGCATAAAGACAGAACAAGCTCTGAAAGTACAGTTGAAGGTGATAATGATTCATCGCCATTAAATGTCTCCAAAAACCCTCCCTGGAAACCCTTCCCCAGCCCTGCCCGTTCTACATTGACTTGTGTTCCGCCCCCCCCCCCAAAAGATCCGCTGAAGTCCTAACTTCCGGAATCTCACAATGTGACCTTATTCAGAAAAGGATCTTGCAGCTGCAATTAGTTAGGATGAGGTTATACTGGAGTAAGGTGGGCCCTAAATCCAGTATGGCTGATGTCCTTACAAGAGGAGAGACACAGACAGAGATGCACGCGACGCCGGAGGCAGAGACCGGGGCGATGCTGGCACAGCCACGGGCTGCCAAGGATTGCCAGCATCACCAGAAGCTAGGAGGAAGGCACAGAACGGATTCTGCCAGAGAGCCTTCAGTCTGCGCGGCCCTCCCCACCTTGATGTTGGATTTCTAACTCCCTGAACACGTAGGAAAATACATTTCTGTGGCTTTGAGCCACCCGCCTTGGGGTACTTTGTTATGGCAGCCGAAGGATGCTAACACACTGGCTCTACTTCAACCTTGGAGAGGCAGGACAGCAAAGGGAAAAGCAAGTCTGTCCGGGGCTGGGGAGGTTTGACTTCCGGGCTCCATTCTGCACCTGCCTCCCAGGCTAGCCTCCCCTTCTCAAAGACCTTCATCTCTCAAATGAAGTACTGGGGGTGGATGAGCCGTTAGTCTGCTCTGAGGTCTGAAATTCCAGTTCTATCACATTATAGCCCAGAAAGTCAGCGGCTCCGGTATCTGCTGAGGGCGAGAGTATACAATGGGGCTGACACAAGGTAAACACTTCCAAATTCAAGACCTCCCCCACCACCGATCGCCAGTGGAAGCCAGGGAGCAAGCGAAAAGAAAGAGTAATTAGTGGTCGCGGTGGCATTTACCAGATGCCACGTAATCACCCCATCTTCCGTCAAATCTGGCCTGCAGCCCTCATGCCGTGGCGAGTTAATACAAAGAGACGCTGGGAGCTGCCAGACACGGAAAATTAATACATGGGGACGCACGGAGGATCCCTGCGTCCGACACTTCATTTCCCAAACCTGCCGTGTCAAGGTCATTTCACTCCAGAAATACAAAACCCACTGCGTGGAGAAGAAAGAAAAGAAAGATCGGCATTGAAATTGGCCCCCAAGCCTCACCCCGGAAGACGCCGTATCTTCCATCTCACACAATTCCCGGCTGGTGGGCTCTTCGGAGCTGCCAGAAACGAATGGCTAGTAAAACAAACCCACTCGTAAAGACCAACAGGAAGTTCCTGTAAAAGCCTCACGCGTACCCACTATTCCGTGTTACCCTTCTTTCAAGAGGAAATTACGGCTGTCAAATTACACCCTTCCATTACTGTCACGGACTCTTTTTAAGAACGGCTAATCAGAGAAGCCTACGGAGGTATTTAATCGGATTTTTTTTCTTCAAATGACCTAATGTTTTGGTATAAAACCGCTGCCAGCTCCTGCTGGGTGGAAATTTAGCACTGTCAGCATTTAATTATTATTTTATTGCGGATTTCTTTACTTTCCTACAGGGAAGAAATAACTTAAAAAAAAAATTTTTTTTTAACGCAACAAACGCTTAGCTTTGAAACTCGCAAGACGCCGGGCTCCTTCTTTAGCGTTGTCAAAAATGACTAGTTCCGGACGCGGGACCTATGGCAGAAGTTGCACTTTTAAGTTGCTAAGCGGTACCGCTCTCACTAGCTTCAATCTTCCAGAACACTGAAACCACGGAGTGAAAATCATGTTCACGGGGCTGGTTTGGGGGAGATGAAACTATTCACAACTCACTCGTGTGCGTGTGTGTGAGACAGCAGCTACGTGTTTCAAATGACATCCCCTGTCCCGTGACACCTGAATGAAGCCCGCGGCTTTGACCTCCTTCTCTTCCCCGCCACCCCCCTCTTCTCGTTTTCACTTTGCCTTTTTTCCTCCAAGGGGCAATAAGAGAGGGAAGAGGAGGGAAGGAGGAGAAATGGAAAGGAAAGAGAAGACGGGTGGGCCCGAGCGACCTGCTCCCGACACAGGCGACCCAAGGCTTCGGTGCAGAAGCCAAGAGAGGTGTTTCAGGGGGCAGACGTCTAGGTGTGTCCCCTAAAAGCAGCTTCTCTCTCGTTTCTGCCTCATCAACTGTCTCTGGTCCCTTCTTCGAAAAGCACTCATCGCCCCCCCCTGCCCCCCGGACACCACAAAAGCCCCTCTTCATCGGCACCGTCTCCCCTTTCCCCACGGTTTCTTTTCCTCGTTTGGGAGTGGGGTTCTCTGAGCCAGCGGGGGCCGCGGGGGGCATCGGCGATTGCTTCTTGCGAACCCACTGCAGGGGAGCGAGTGTGCTCGCTGCGAAGGGGCCAGGCGGTTTGAATGTGGGTCCGGAGGGGTCCGCGGGGAAGATCGTGAGCAGGAGAGCGAGCCATTCACCCGCGCGGGACGGTTCATGAGCGGCGGGGATAAGCACGGTTACACCGGGCACGCCTACCAACGCTGACAGGTGCCTCGGGCCAGCAGCGTGCTTCTCCCCCCCCCCCCCCCCGATCTGTCCTACTCACCCCAGTTTCTCTCATCTTAAAAAGCGCCACCTCCTAGACGTCCGCGTCCCAGCACCTCCCTGTCCCCCCTGACTTCCCTTCCAAAGCACCAGAAAGTTCTCTTCACCTTCACTTCTTCAGAGTTTTACCTTATTGATTCTGGGGCAGGGACATCACTCGCCTGGTCTCCATGACCGCACTCCCACACACAACGGCAAAAGTGATGCTCTCAATAGAAACCTGAGTGCGTGAAGCTGGCGAGCGGCTTGCCATGGCAGCTACAATAAACCCAACCTCCTCCGAGAGCAGCCTGCCCCGACCACCTCCTGGACCTCCACCGAGGCCGCCCGCTCCCACACATCCACCCTGTTCCAATCCCTCAGACCAGCCAGGCTCCCTCCATCAGCCTCAGGGCCTTTGCACATGCCACACCTAGGCCCAGAAGCTTTGTCATCTGCATAAGGAGGCTCCTTCTGGGTTTTTAAGACTCTTTGTAAATGTCACCTCCTCAGAGTCAGCCCCTAACATTTGTATCCCTCATTGTTTCTTACCACAATTTGCGACTGTTTCACTTGTTTATTTGTTAATTATATATGAATTCTTCCCCGGCAAGGCCTCCTCTGTCCTTATTAGTGCTGTGACTCCAACAACTAGCATAAGCCTGGCAAAAATCAGAGATGTAATTTTTTTTTTTAGATATAATATTTTTTTTAATGAATGAATCAAGTGTTTGCTATTCATTTCCCAATACGGTATGTGGAACAGAAAAAAACTCCGATGTGTTTTTGTAAGTAAGCTCTACTCCCAAAGTGCAGCTAGAATTCACAACTCCAAGACCAAGAGTCACACGCCGTATGGTTTACACATAGATCAAGGATGGGTTGGCTCCTTTTTCTTAATTGAGGCATAATTCACAGATAACCTTACTTTCAGTGTACAACATAGTGATTTGATATTTGTATATATTGTGAAACGATCACCACAAGAAGTCTAGCTAACATCCATCACCACCCAGTTACACATTTTTTCTTGCAATGAGGACTTTTAAGATCTTAGCAACTTTCAAACGTACAATATATCATTATCGCCTATAGTCGCTGTACTGAAGAGTGTAGTCCCTTTCTTAGATAACCTTCAAGTTGAGTTGTATATTAGTGTTTTTCTCAGTTCCTACAGTCCGAGTGCCCCTTGACGGCAGAGGGGCAAAAGGAAGGGAGGTGAGGTGGGGGTCCGGTCTCAGGAGCAAGGGCAGGACGGACGTGACGGAAGGCTGTGGTGATCCCGGGAGAGCAGCGGCTAAGACAGACTCCCCGCCCAGCCTTCAGCCCAGCTCGGGCCCGTCACTGCAGCTGTTGCCTGCCTTCTAGTTCCTTCACCAAAAGGAAGGGCTAGTTCCTCCAGGAGGGGGCTGCGTTCTGACACTGAGCACTGTACAGGGAACCCGTTTTAAATGTATGGCTACTACGGAGGTCTACCTAGACCCGTGGGTACACTTCTGTGCCGCCAGAAAACCTTGGTCGTCACAAGTCAGTTCAGCATGTATTTGTCGAGGCCAGGCATTGTTCTCGTCAATGGGATTTGGAGCTAAAATAAAAAATAGTTCCTGCATTTAAGGAATTTAGAGACCACTGGTCTATACATACATGGTCTCGCATTCATGCCCACAGAATAGCGCTATTCCCAGTAACTGATAGGAACAGGGGTTGGCGCTGGTACTGCTAGGGACTCAGAAATGTCTGCATCCCGCCTCCGACCTAACTCCTCCTCACCATCTAGGGAGCACGGGCCTAACAGGGATCGAGGCCTCACTTTCTCACGAGCGGGGCCAACGCGTGCTCTGGCAAGGCTGACCCACCGGGCCGCTCGCAACCGAGGTACCACGTGGTAAACTTTGAAGCACAGTGTCTGGGAATGCACCTGGGTGGCTCAGTCGGTTCGGCGGCCGACTTCAGCTCAGGTCACGACCTCACGGTTCATGAGTTCGAGCCCCAAGTGGGGCTCTGTGCTGACAGCCCGGAGCCTGTTTGGATTCTGTGTCTCCCTCTCTCTCTCTGCCCCTCCCCGCTCACGCTCTGTCCCTCTCTGTCTCTCAAAGATAAATGACCATTGAAAAACATTATAAGTAAATAAATAAAGCACAGTGTCTTGCCCCCCCCCCCCCGGCTGCCGCGGCTCCTCTCGCTTTCTGTAATTTGGCACAACGGTCTCACAGCTGGTCCCCCCGAGGGGCAGGAGGGCAGAGGAAGGGTGCAGCCGAAACACGTGATGTCCCTTGCAGCACAACCTGTGAGGTACTCAGTGTCGGTCCCATCTCACAGACCGGGCAGCGGACGGGGCCTCCGGTCACGCGGCCAGGGGCCGGCACAGCGGGATGGGGACCCGGGCGCGTGGGAATCAGGTTCGGTTCGCGACTTTCGCAGGGAGCCTCCCTGTGACGGTCACGCCACACGCACGAGGCGACACGCACATGTAGGAAGCGATTTTATGCCAAACCCGGAACCACGGTGGGTCGGCAAAATAAAAGCAGGCTGTTTCTAGAATTTTCCAGCAGTGGTGAAGACTTCGACCACAGGGCACAACTATTGAGAATGACCTAGACATTTAAATAAGAAAGAAGGACCTCTAAGTAGCTAAAAAGCCCAGGTACTCAGCACCTGCCCTGACAGTCCCCTCGAAGTTTTGTTCAGAACCTATTAACTCTTTCTTTGAACTTAATTCTGATTAGTTGTGTCGACGGTTTCTTAGCCTACTTTCTTAGCCGTCAGCCAGGTGGATGTGGAAAATTAAGACCAAATCCTGGAGGGAGACGAGGATTGCGATGAAAAGTGATAGACTGAAGGGGAGAAAATTTTTAAAAAAATAATTTTTTTTTAAAAGAAAGCAGAGGTTGGCAAGCTTTTCCTACAAAGATCAGAAGGCAAATATTTTAGGCCTCGTGGCTCATACCCTCTCTGCCGGGACTCCTCGCTCGACCCCCGTCGCTCAAAGGAAGCGATAGATGGCAGTGAACGAGTGTGGCTCTGGACCAACAAAATTTCATTTACAAAAACAGGTGGTGGGTCGAATTTGGCCTAGAGGCTGTAGTTTACGACTCAGGGAATAAAGAAAAGCTTCAAAGCCGGCACAACATCTAGAAAATCTTGGCAATGTGGGGTGGTATTCATAAAGAAACAAAGAATCCTAGCCCCCCAAAAGCCCTTAAGACAACTGGCATTATAGAAGAGTATGGTCCTTCATCATAAAATTATACAATTTTAGGAATCTACACAATCTTGGGAATACAACAGTCCAATTCCCCATTTTTAGAGATGAAGAAATAAATTTTCAGAGAGGTTAAGAGACTCGCTAAAGGCCAAACAGCTAATTAATGATTACACTTAAATTAGAACCAGAGTTTGGGCCCTAAGTTTAGAACTCTTTCCATTATTTCTTGTCGATTATTTTAGCCTTTTTGGTAACAATGGAATAGAGGAAATGCTCGTTTAATTAAAATACTACACCCTCGAGGCTGCGAAGATTCTGGAATCACTAAAGTACACAGTCCTAGATATTTAGAAAGATGCTTTTGAATCATCAAGGCAAAGGTTAAATTAGGTTTAATGGACTCAGAGACTATGATTTCAGAAGTCGTGCTAAAAAATACTTTTCAAATAATTTGAAGATTAATATACGTGAAAATACTTCGTCTCTCTCATGCACGGGGAAGTGAGGGACTGTTGTCCATTAGTATAGGAAGAAAAGCTTGCCATGGTGTCAATCAGTTTAGACCTGTCCATGAATTTGACCCGTTCCAGCCCGAGAATCACCAGAGCACCGGCGAGCCCCCCGTCACGGCTCAGACTGCTGGGTGCCCATTTTCGTTCGACTGTCTTTATCAAACTGAAAAACAAGAGGCACTCTCGGCTCTCTACCTGGCCCTTTCTCTTTTCTATCATTAGCAACGTCTTCTGCTCCTTTTCAGAATTAATTAGGAAATAAAAATAGAAACCCTGACATGTTTATAAAGATTCTGAGTGCTGGTTAAACATGAAAGAACAGAGGTTGGGAACACGAGGTGACAAATTTTATTTCTGTGATGACAAGCGAGGGTCCTCCCGCCAGCTGGACCCTGCGGCAGCCAGAAGCGTGCACCTGTCGGCAGGGAAGTCAGAAAGGAAGGGGGAGCTGGAAAAGATCCGAGGGCCCCGTGGCCTTCTGTGCCGTGCACATGAGTTCTCATTGCTTGAGGCTCACCGGGCCCTGTTCCGTGCAGAGCCGTTCCTGACGGCTCCGGACAGACGGGAAGGCTCTAGAGAGACACCACTTCCATTTTCCTGACCACGAAGGCGGGCCTGTTTCTGTGTACAGACCCTGGAGCGGGGCTCTGGTTGGGGGAGGTCACCCCTTCCAACCTTCCGTTACAGAGGAAAAGGGCGAAGGGGGTGGGCCGCCTAGTACTCCTGAGTGTCCCTGAGATGCACTTCCCAGGGTGACAGACCTGCCAAAGGAAATGAGAAGCGATAAGTGATTGGCCCCCCCGATTAGATCAGCCACCTTGGGAAAGGTGCTGAGACAGAGATATTTCACTGAAATAAGGAGAAACCTGGGAATAGATTTCTGGCAAGCAACCCCAAAGTAGATACGGTCTGAATTGGAAATGGATTTCACGGGCAGATAAAGTCTAATAAAAGGCAGGTCACTCAAAAATCATATCTCATCAAGTCTCATACACTGTCTGTGAAGTTTGTTATCAATAATTTAACACCAGGGGAACCTAGCCCTTGGCAAATATTTAATTTCAAAACATACCTACTGATTTACTCAGATACAGCATACATAGTATATTAAAAATATATTACAAGCAGTCAGATGCCAAGAAAGCTGCACTTAGAGAAGACTGCCTGCACTTGTTGCTTTCTGGATAGTTTGTTCCAGAAGGGTCTGGGCCCTCCGCCCGCGGAGCTTCTTCACTAGCAAATTCTAAACTGCGCAGGAGAAGACAGCTCCCGCACGAGCTGCCCTTCGCTCAATACGGATCCTACCCGGGCTCCTGTTCTCGGGCCACGCAGGGAGCCAGGCCACCTAAGTGCTGGGGGTGAGAACTGGAGGCCCATCAGAAACAGTTCTCCATCCCGGGCCTGAAGGTGAAGGGCAGAGGGGGCATCTGTAATAAAGCAAGGTCTTCGGGAGCAGAGAGGAGTCATTTTTAAGGAGCCAGTGAGGCCGGTCACTGTCCGCGGTTCTTGTTGGTCTGAGCCGCTCCCTGCTCGGCAGCCCCTGCCGCATCACTCAGTCCACTCCGGAGCAGACCCTCACCACTTCCTGGCTGAAAAGCGTCACCTCCTTGCTGTGGTCGGAATGTGTGTGTCCCCGCAGAACTCACACGTGGGAAGCCTAACGCCCAGCGTGATGGTGTGAGGAGTGGCAGGGCCTTTGGGAGGGGATATGGTCCCGGGAGAACTCCCTAAGCCCCCTTTCCCAGAGAAAGATTCCACGAGGAATCTGTGACCTGGAAGAGAGCCCTCCACCCAACCATGTGGCTACCTTGACCTCAGCCCTCTATCTCCAGGCTTCGAGGAACAAATTTCTGTTGTTTATAAGCCACCAGTCTGTGTCTTCTGTTCAGACTAAGACCCCCACGGGCAGCTGGTGCCGGCAGCGAGAGTTCCAAAGAAATGGATATTTTCTAAGGGACTGGTAGTTCATTTAACTGAGTTTCAAACACAGGCATGGCCGCAATAAGGACAGATTAGTTCTGTGGTAAATACTTCCCTAATAAGATTTTAGGTCTTCTTTGGGGGTGATAAAGGCCCGGCGGGGATGCACTCGGCAGCTGGCAGGAAGAGAGCAGAGAGAGAACGTGCCAGTGGGTGCCTCCAACCAGCCTCCGCCCAGAGCACGTCGGGGAGGGGGGGTGGATAACTGAACGGAGGGCTCGAGGGAGCTAGGCGCCAGCCGCAGCCGCCAGCCCCCATCGACTCTGAGCCTCGGGGTTCGACCTCCCACTTTAGGGTGCCGGAACACAGCCGTTACCGGCTCTCGGCAGAGGGATTTCTACCACTTTGCCTCCCACGACACGGGCGTCTCCATGAGAAGCTTCTCGGATGGGACTACGGGCAATGGCCGGAAGGAGAAGAGAAGACTGGGCAAGTGTCCGCAGGCCTGGCTCCGCACCTCTCTGGGCTTATCTGCCCACGCAAAGGCGGCCCAGACCTCTGGGGCTCTTCCGGCTCTCAAAATCTCTTCCCTGTGAAATCCAGAATTGCCTTGACGGCCAGAAAACTAGGACTCTCTTCTTTCGGCACATAGTCCCTTTCAGGCGGTTGGCAAGGGTATACCAGAAGTCTGAAAGAAAAGACCACGCCAGTACCACTAGAGCTTACCCCTGTACGAAAACGTACCCAACAGGCCTAGTCGGAAGCCTCAGCAGACGAGCTCAGGTAAGAAAATCACAAAATCCTCAGAGCCCAAGGAGAGTGCCAAGAACAAAGCTGCCCGAGCTGATGACGATGAAGGCCAAATACAGACTCGAAGTTTCTGTTTCAGAAATCTCAACCGTTCTCCTCCTCATCTGCCCCAAAACAGTCCCACTTTTCGGAGATGGCGTTACGCGGCCAGCCCACCAAAGGGACCCCCAGGGAAGAATGACTCCAGAGGTCATAGTCGAAATCACTCTAGTCATGACCTTGAGGGACCCTGCCTTCTGGATGGGTTCACAGGTCTGCCGGCCACCAGCCACTTGACACTTGAGCATCAGGCTGAAGACAGCATGGAAGGGACTGAAGCACGGAGGGGACCCTGGCAGGGCTGGGGGCCCATGGGGAGCAGAGAATGCTAGAATTAAGACAACTAGGGGAGGCCAACTGTCCACTCCCCACTTCTGCCAGAGGCCAGTCTTCTCCAATGCTGGTGAATTCTCTGAAAACAAAAGCCCAGTCTGCAATTCATCGTGACAGCCAAGCACAAAGCACGGCTCGAGAACACACAGACCACAAAGTATGTCAAAGTCAGCATTTTGGAACCAAAAGAAACTGCCACGTTTGGTCCCTTGGATGCTGCTTGGGGAAAGGCTCCTTTCCTCTCTGGTGGCGGCTGCTGATTCGAAATTCAGCCGAGACCCCAAGTCCGAGGATATCGATGATTCCCAACAATCGTTTCTTATTTAGGGTTAATAGCCCCAAATCATGCTTTTGTCCACTTTTGTCAGTGCCAGGCAATGCCGTGGCCGCGTGATTGACCCATCAAAGAAATGACGGGGCTCACGCTGCTTTTGCGTGGGGCTCCCAACTACCCCCCAACCCAACAGCAGTGTTGGTGAAACTCTTCATTCAGCAGAACTGGGTACTGGACGCTTACGTGTTTAACTGATAAACTTCCTCGCTCCGAAGTTAGCACAGCGGGGAGAAGAATCGGGTCTTTGACTTTTGCGCCGGGCCTCGTGTAAGCAAATTCCACTCCTGACACCAGAGTGACTTATTTTCAGTCACTTTCTTTCACCTCGGAAGGCTCCCAAGGTCCTTTTCCGAGACCCCATCTTGGGCGACTCTGGGAGCCCCGGAGGGAAAATGTTAGAAATACCAAAACAGCCACGTTCGCCGGCATTTAAGGCTTCGTTACAACACTTTGAACTTAGTGCATTTGGGCCACTTTATATTAACTAATTTAGAAAATTTTGCTTTAGCGACTTAGCGGGCTGCTTTTTCACGGCCAAACTAAATACTGCGCTTTAAAATACACCCCTGCGTTCGCATGTGATTTCTCCTTTTAGGCGAGGAATGTAATGTTGACATAAATGTCAAATAAAATTAATGAGAGAATGGGCACTCAAATGGGACTCCTGTGAAGGGAATTTGTTAGACTGGGACCTTTGAGCCCAAATGTATATATAATTATATAACACTCATGTGAGGAAAGAATCTTGAATGTTAAGCTTTAGCAAATTCGTCACCTTTGTCAGAAACGCCATTACCTACAAAAAGCAGGTTGCAAGTAAATTACGATGAAAATACCATCAGATTAGAAGCGCCTAGTCTGTCCCAGCAAGTGACTGTCGAATTAGCAGGGTGGCCCATCTGCTGAGTGTCGAACCCCCCTCTCTTATCTATACAGAATTCAGATCAGACGTCGGAGGCTCTGCCTGAAGACTTCCGCTGTGGACTTTGCAAATGGACTTCCTCCGGCCCAACCCAGCTCCTTCCCCCACTCCTCACCCCAACCGGCCACTTAGGAAGAGTAAAAATGGCAGTGAGAGCAATAACAGGTATTTTCACTTAATAGTCAAGGCACCGGAGACTAGCGGAGCGGCCTGCTTCCATCGATACAGTGATATAACTACTCGGTCTTTTATTTGTAGTTGCAAAAATCTTTTCCAAGTATGGTAGAATCACGGAAAATCACTCTAATCATTGAAAAGAGCCTTGTTCCCAGGAAAGAGGCTGTAGTCTTCTCTTGTCGGAGTAAAAGGCAGGGAGTAAAATTTCCCGTAAACACAGGGGAAATCTACATTTACCCCCACGCCAAGGGGAGTGGCGCAGGACACACAAGCAGCTGCGCTAGAATGTCTGCACAGAGCCTTGCAGAAGTCTGGTGTGAGGGGGGCCTGGGGAGGAGCTTCCAAGAAAACGCAGTTCCTGCGTTTTGTTTTTTTACCCCAACTGTAGAGTTGGCCCCTAAGCGCCTAGGCAGGGCCGGCACGTTCCATCTTCTTACACTGATCTCGAATACAATCATCTAATTTTGGAAAACCCGTGACGTTTCCCCGAAATAAAATTAGAAAGAATAAGAAGGATGGGTTTCTATTTCTTTCCAGCTACCTGGATACCTCTGTCTCCTGGAAAACGCCCAAAAGAACAGCACGCGAATCATGCAGGTCCTAGGAGGGACTCCTCCAAACGCGGGAATCATGGGCAAATCACACAAAACCCACGAAATTCCTTCCAATGTTCACACATCTTTAAGCAGTTAACAAAACCCATACATTAAGGGGGCAGTCACAGAATCTCTAATTAATTTCCGGTGGGGGAAAGAGAAAACGTTTTAACTACCAAGTTCAACGACTCACACTCTTTCTGTTTACTGGAAAGTAATCCTTACTCTGGATCATTTGAAATGTCTGCCTAGGACCCAGGGAACGGTCTCCATTTTTATTCTTCCTCTCCAGGCTATCAGTTCATAATGAACAAATATGGAAATTCTTCTGAAGGGGAAATCCAACTACCAAAATAACTCCTTCATAATTCATATGTGCAATCACAACAGTGATTAATAAAAACCTGAAACAGTTCCTAAAAGCCTAAAGCATTAATTACTCGGTTAGCTATCAGGACTCCATGAAAACCTATGACAGCAGGTTACTTGGGCAAATTAAATCATGTGAACTTAAGGCAGAAGAAGGGAAATCTTCACTTGGCGGATTTACAGGCTGGGAAACGTATGCTTTTGAAGAGGGGTGACCAACCCACGACTCTTTGGGGCTCTATATTTCAACCTTGAAAGACATGCGAAAGAGGAAAAAAATGCCATTGCAAATTGATTTTATGCCGGCGTGAAAGGTAATGTTCTATCTTCTGAGAGACCTAAAAAAAATGAATGATACTATTTCCATTAAAGGGGAAACTAACTCTCCCTGTGTGTCTACTGTGTCTGGGGCTGGCTGCTCCAAGGGATTCTTCTCTTGGCTTCTGTGGTACCACACGTCCAGTTCTCCAACTTCAACGAGAGCTCCTACTCCACGATTTGTGCTAGCTCATCTTTTCTTGGTCTGATCTCTGCATTTTAGCGCTCAGGGCTCTGTCTTGGACTCTTCTCTCTCTGGACAATCTCACCCAGTCTTAGAACTGTGGACACCACCCATGTGCTGATGACTCCACCTGGGCTCAAAGACTCAGTCCTCAGCTGCTTTCTTTCCTTTTTTTTTCTTATTTTAAATCCAAGTTAGTTAACATATAGTGTAATAATAATTTCTGGAATAGAATTTAGTGATTCATCACTTGTATACGAACACCCAGTGCTCATCCCAACAAGTGCCCTCCTTAATGCCCCTCACCCCTTTAGCCCTTCCCCCCACCCAACACCCCACCAGCAACCCTCAGTTTATTCTCTGTATTTAAGAGTCTCTTATGTTTTGTCCCTCTCCCTGTTTTTTACATTATTTTTGTTTCCCTTCCCTTATGTTCATCTCTTTTGTATCTTAAATTCCACATGAGTGAAAACACATGATATTTTTTCTCTGACTGACTTGTTTTGCTTAGCATCATACCCTCTAGTTGCATCTACATAGCTGCAAATGGCAAGATTTCATTCTTTTTGATTGGCGAGTAATATTCTATTGTGTCTATACACCACGTCTTCTGTATCCATTCATCAGTCAATGGACATTTGAGCTCTTTCCATACTTTGGCTATTGTCAATAGTTCAGGTGCCTTTTTGATGTCCCCAACAAGCATCTCAAATGTAGCTGTCCAAATTCCTGATGGCCACCACCCTGCCCTAAGTCTTTCCACTCCCAAGAGATGATTCCACCTTCCAAACACCTAAAAGAATCCTCTGTTGATCCTTTATCCCTCATCCTTCACTTCCAACCCATGAGCTGTACTTCAAAAATACATGCTGACTCTTTCTACTTCTCACCAGTGCACGTCACCACTCCGGTTGAAGCTCCTTTTCTCTCCAAGATACTGTCGTATCTCTTAACTAGGTCTCTCTACTTCCGTCCTCCACACCGTAGCCAGAACGTTCTCTTAAAAAATGACTCAGACTCAGTGACTCCTTGCAAGTTCTCTCGCGGTATAAAACCCAGGCTTCTCTTGTCTGTAGGACGTGATGTGATGAGGTCTTGCCGTTTCATCCCCTCATCACTCAACTCACCAACCTCCAAGCACACTAAGGAGATTCCCAGCAACAGCTGCTTCAGTAAGTACATTAAAGGATTAAGTAAATACATTTCCCTATATTTCCCCATGTTTATGAGATAGATTACTCCTACTTCAAAGAAGAGAAAATTGAGGTTTCCGGGGACATATCCAAGGTCATCCAAATAATTAGAGACAAGGCCAAAGTTTGAACCCAAATCTATGGCTCCAAGGCCTATCTTTCCCAACACCAAATTGGTGTTTCTAGCAGAGTCTAGGAAATCAGGTCAAGAGTAGACACCTTAAGATTTTCCAAAAACAAATCGCCTGGGAACTTGTATGAGGATCAGACTTTCTTTTCCCATCATTCATCATCTGTAAAATGGGTGAAAAAAAATGAGTTTCTCACAGAGAAATCTTTTCCTCCTAGATTATAAAGAGTTTCCTAAACTCGGTGGATTGCTTTCCGGGACTACCATGCTGTGCAGTCTTCACTCAAACCTCTTCTGGGCACAGACACCACTGTGTGGGTTCTCAGTCAAAGTGGGTAACCATACAGACATAAACGGATCAGAGTTAAGGACCACATAACACTGCCAAACCTGGACCTATTTTCCCCAGACCCTTTAAAGACGATGTACCTCATCCTACTGAAAGTTTTTGGCAAAGGAAGGGAACAGGTGGTATCTAGAGGGTCCCCAACCCTGCCCAGCCCCCCTCTGTAGGATTCCTTGTGCCAACACTTGATTGCCTGATCAACCCTCCAGAAGAGGACTCCCCCCTCCCCCCGGTGCATGTTCCCTGAAGATCTTTTTTATTTAAAGTTTATTTATTTATTTTGAGAGAGAAAGAACGTGGGAGGGGCACAGATAGAGGAGGAGAGAGAGAATCCCAAGCAGGCTCCGCACTGTCGGTGCAGAACCCAATGCGGGGCTTGAACCTACAAACCCGAGATCATGCCCTGAGCTGAATCCAAGAGTCAGAAGCTTAACTGACTGAGTCAGCTTCTGACTGAGCCACCCAGGCGCCCCTCCCTGAAGATCTTGACCTGGTTTTATTTGTAACGGGCATACACCTGCTCCATAATTGGTACACACTGAGTGCGAGGGATATGACGTTACTTTATTTCTCCCAAATCCAATTAAATCTGGATCTGAAGGCAACCCTCGACGGAAATTATTTCAAGAGTATTTTAAAGAACTTTTCCCTTTTCTTGGGGTTAGAGAAACATCTTGGGGGATTATATGGGACCCAGAGGACAGGGGAAAAAGCTCCGTGAGGGTCAGTTCCCAGAGCCACCTCCAGGATCCCCATCAGCCATCCCTTCCTGGTACCTGCTCTCCTCCTTCAAACCAAGTGGGACCACAGGAGTCCTTGGTTGTGGTTCCGAGGGCCAGGGTGCTTGGTGTTAAGTCGCTCCAGCATCCACATGCCACCCCATCACAGAATGTGTCACACGGCTGTGCGCTCAAGGGAAGCAGGCACAGGCCTCTCATTCTAGGGAGTCCCCCCCAAGCCCCCAGCCCCGTTCCCAAAGTCCCAGAAATCCATCAGCCTCTCTGACCCCCCATCCGTGATACCGAACCATTCCTCGGCCCTCAGTTCCTTCCTCACATCTGTGACTTCCATCTCCTTTCCTCACAAAAGTCTGCGTGGAGGTCAACTTTCAAATATCTGGAAACCTAACGCGCAGCCCCAGGACACAGAGACGTTGCAACCACCCTCTGAGGTAAGGGAGCCTGGACTCCAAATACAAACATTTCGCTGCTTTCTTTGGAAGGGAGGAAGAAAAGGAATTCTTTCAGGCCTTCTGCTTCGGGAAGAATAAAACACACTAAGACGTCCGTTGGGTTTCCTGCCACCTGTTCTGCACGTTTACTTTAATAAACCTTAAACCTCACAGCTGCAGTTGTCCACTCTTTATGGGGCGGACCAAAACCATCATCTCCAGCCATGTTCTCTTCCCAAGCGTCTCTCAGTGTTTCCAACTGCCTGAACTCCACAGTTCTGCTGGACGAGCCCTCAGACACCCCGAGCTCAGCGTCTCCGGAAGGAAACTCATCATCTACTTCCGATTTCCTTCTTCCTTGTTCTCTTCCTGTTGATGGCCCTACCTAGTGCCTGGCGCACAATCGGCATGCGATAACATTTTTTTTTTTAATTAGGATGAATAAATGAACAGCCCCAGAGAGAATATAAACACCTCGGCTTAACCACGAAGACTACTTAGGTATGCTGACTCCAACCCCACCTTTTTAAAACAGCTTTACCGGGATATAAGATCTATTTAGAGAGGACAATTTGATGAGTTTTAACATATGTATACACGTGTTACACCTGTGATAGGATCATCACAGTCATGCTAATGATCATATCCCTCATGTCCCTCTGAAATCCCTCCTCCCTGCCGTCTCGTCTCCAAACAATCACTCACCCGCTTTCCAACCTTATAGACTAGTTTGCATTTTCTAGAAATATGTGTGTGTATATATACTATATATAATAATATGCTCTATGTCATATATAATATATCTATGATAAAGAAAATGTTACCAAAGCATCCCGCACAGTGGGAGGCTTACTACAGACCCCCAAAACCCATGACCGAAGATGACGTGGCCTGCCGTGAAGGAAGTGCATTAGCGTAAGGCAGCTGTAGACTTCAGACTGCCTCCAGAACACAGCTCTAAACTGCTCATTGAAGCTGCTCTCTCTGGTCATGACTCTAAAGAGTATGCCATCTTGAAATAGATGGATAAAAAGGTACTCTACCTTTTTGGTTGTTCACACCTATATCTTGTCCTGGAAAATATTTAATTATACTAAAGGCTTGCACCCCCTCCAAATTTATATGTTGAAGTGCTAACCCCCAATGTGACAGTATTAGGAAGTGGGGCCTTTGCAGGGGGATTCGGTTCTGAAGGTGGAAGAGACCTTACGGAAGAGACCCCTTGTGATCAGCACCCTTATCGAAGAGACCCCGGGGCAATCTCTAGGCCCTTCTGCCATGTGAGGCCACAGCACAATGTCAGTCATCTGGGAACCAGGAAGTGGCCCTGCATTAGACACCAAATCTGCCAACACCATGATCGTGAACTTCCGAGCCTCCAGAACCGTGAGCAATACATCTCTGTTGTTTTATAAGCCCCCCCAGCTATGGGTGTTCTGTTATAGCACCCCAAAAGGAAAGAGACACTTACTAAAGGCAGGAGGAGGAGGAGGAGGTGGATTCCAATGAAATGCGCTAACCAGATGCCTGAACCCGGTATCCCTACCACCATCCTCGGGGCCAGTCTCTGTCGCCAGTGGTGGCGCGTAGTCTGTATCTATCAGTCTGTATGCTAAAGCTGCTACGGTTATGACCCAAATTTGGTTGTAAGCTTTTAAAGTCAACACAAAGGAGAAATATGTCCAATTACATGACTCAGTATTCGTAAGACACAAGGAAACCAACTGTTTGCTCCTGCGGGTCTCTAGAAAGAGCTCATTGTGTGTATTGAGTATCCCCAGAGAAACAAAACTGATGATGTGGAGACGCAGATAGAGAGAGATTTAGTTTAAGGAATTGACTCACAAGATTATGCGGACGGGAGAGACCAAAGTCTACGGGGTAGTGCGGAAGGCTGGAGATCCAGGGAGGCACTGATGCTGCAGATCAAGTTCTAACTCAGTCTGAGGCAGAATTCCCTCTTCCTCAGGGGTCCTCAGTCTTTTTCTTTTAAGGTCTTCGACTGATGGGGTGAGGCCCACCCACATTACAGAGGGAAATAAGCTTTACTCAAAGTCTAGTGATTTAAATGTTAATCTCATCTAAAAATATCTCCACAGAGACATCTAGGATGGTGTTTGGCCAAATATCTGGGCACTGTGGCCTCGAGGAGTTGGCAGATAAAATTAACCGTCACACAGTCAAGCAGGATTTGCAAACTCAAACGGCCACAGGAGTCAGGCAGATAAAGTCACTGAGTGAAACAACAAGTGTGAGGTGACAGGGAATGCTGGGGACTGGGGACAGCTGGAAGGTATGTGCCTCATCTATAGGCAACCAAATTCGAAATTGTCGAAACCACTGTCTGGGACAAGCAACAATTATCTACCACTCAAACAAAGCCCAGGAGCCACGGCTTGGATACGACCGGTAACAAACACACCAATGGGGTGCACGGGGCTTTTTTGTTTTAGCACTGACATCAGCACTGCGCAGTGGCATCAGGACAGAGCAGGACTCAATGAAAGCTCAAGACTAATACCGGGGCGCCTGGGTGGCTCAGTCAGGTTAAGCAGCCGACTTCGGCTCAGGTCATGATCTCACGGTCTGTGAGTTCGAGCCCCACGTCAGGCTCTGTGCTGACAGCTCAGAGCCTGGAGCCTGCTTCGGATTCTGGGTCTCCCTCTCTCTCTGCCCCTCCCCTGCTCACACTCTGTCTCTATGTCTCTCAAGAATAAATAAACGTTAAAAAAAGAAAAAAGAGAAAGAAAGCTCAAGGCTAATATCATGTCAGATTAGGAGCTTTCTAGTGGTCAGGCTGAATTCAGGAACAGGTCAGGCAACCCGTTCGGAAACCTCACCTCGCTCCACCAAAGGCCCCATCAGGGCTGGGCAGCAGTCTATGGGAGGGAAGACTTCTCGGCGGCATCTGGGATGCGGCTCTCGTGTGTTGTTTGTCAAGTATGGGGATGCGTGATTCCAGACATGGCAGGCCCGTGGGGTAGAGCCGCCGTCTTTCCGAAGAAGGACTCGGCAAAGATACAAGCCTAAATAAAAGGCACTCGGTACTCGTGGGCAGAGCCAACAATCCCCTCGCAACAACGATTTCAAGCCACTTTAATATAAGGAGAAACGGGCAATCAAGTGTCCAGGAACTGACATACGTCTAGCCTGGAATTTTGCGGGACAGAAGCAAACACGCGTCTTTTACAGGGAGGACCGTGTCGGTCTTCCCCCCCTCCCCGCCCCGTGCAGCTTTCCAGTGTGTGCCCTCAAAGATTAACTAGTTGCAAAACACATGCCACACATTAAGTGACCTGCTCTATGGTATCATTAACTATAAAGCAATTTAAGATTGGGACATACTTACCAAAAAAAAAAAAAAAAAAAGTTAAATTGTTGAAGAATATTTGAACCGCGGCCATCTTTCTTCCTGGCAATAACTAAATAGCAGGGCTGAGTGTTTATCGTATGCACTTCCAGATTATGGGACTAAAACCATATTGTTTTTGTGCCAAACGGTGTGTTCTTATGCACCCTCTAGGTAAGGGGCCCTCCTCCCTCCAGATCACCGGGAAACAGGACTTACTGAAGCATTTCAAGCTTCCCTCTGGGCGTGGGCCATTTAAAACACAATACGCTTTTCTTCTTTTTAATTTTCCAGAGCCTAGTCTTTGGAAAGCGAAGGAAGAGTATGCGTACGCGGATGGCATGAGATGTTGTGGGAACGGCAAAGCACAATACTCTTGTCAGAACCTTTAGTCATTTCCACCAAATCGAATTACTGGCGAAAGCCAAGTCGAGTCTCACTATAGGAACAAAGCTCGAGGACGCCGAAGACACAGGCCACGCTTGAACAATCTGCCGGTGACTAAGAAGGAAAAGAGAGGGAGAAGGTCCCTACGGATCACCGAGATGGCCTGGGTGCTCCTCGTGGGTCTAGGATCCCGTGGCCCACGCGACCCTGGAAACATTTCACGTTCCCAGCTTCACACATGCACAGGGGGGACGAGGGAGACCGAAGCCCACCCGGCTGAGGTCAACAGACGCAGCAGCACCATACAGCATCGGCTAGGGACGCCGTGAAGGCCAGCCCGGGCCCGGACGCTGGCTGCTGTCTACCCCGAAACCGCTCGGCAACAGCCGTCAACATGCGGCTTCTCAAAATCCGCCACGAGCCTGAAGTGCGACATACACGCGCCCGGAGACTTTTCTTTTCGACAATAAGCCAATCCTGAGAAGGGCCGTGTGGCTGCATTCGCGCTATTTGAAGAGCACCCTGGCTCTGCTGAGGAGAGGAAAAGAAACTCAGCCCCTTCAGGCATCTCAGAATCGTCCTCCCTGCCGTTCCCCTCCCTACTCCTCCTTTCCAGGCAGTTTGGAAGCAAGGCGGCTTAGCCAAAGGAGGCAGAGGTGTTTGGCACAGGTGACAGGCTGATGCCTGGCAGGGCCCGGGATTGCTGGGCACCCGGGCAGCAGGATGGAGAAGGAACCCGCCACGAGCTGGAGGCAGCACCCTAGTACATGCTGTCACCTGCACCCCCCCCCCCACCTGCAAGTAAGAAACAAGGGAGAACATGGGGAGAAGGTTCAAGAAGGCAAGAAAGGCAGAGTACTTCACTGGTCAGCGAGGTGGGCATCAGTCGATCAAACAGTCAGTGTTTCCTAAACCTTGTGCTTGCCTCTGCAAGAAACGGAAGATGTGGAAGTCATGGTTTCTGCCCCGCAAAGAGTTAACAGAAGCACATGAGGACAAACAGAAGGAGAGAGGTGACCACAGCAGACGAGAGCTGTCAACCAATGTCTTGAAGACCCTGGGTACATGGAAGAGTGACCGCTGAACTTGGGCATAATGGAGAAAGCTGATACTAAAATTCCAACGGAGGCCGAGCGGACTGGCCTCACGGAACCCCAGGAAGTGGAGGCGCCAGCCATCGGGGAAGGAGGCAGTGAGATGCGGGGTTTAGCGAAACTCTACCGTGAGCAGTTAGACCCTCAAGTTCTCACCCCTCTTGGGCATAACCACACAGTCCCCTCCCCCCTGGCCAGGATGCACCAGGCTTCGTGCTGGAGAAATCGACGAGAGAGCAGGGGTGGTCACCAGGCTGAAAACGGAGGGCAAAACAGGGAGAGCCGGTCCCCTGCCGACCTGGCTATCAGAACACCACGCGGGATTAGAAAATCTTTCTCTGAAGAAATGGAATGGCCCCAGTTTGAAGAAACTGGCTCGCTACCCGCCGCTCCACAAGGAAGCCCCGCAGTTAATGAGCCCTAATGAAGCACAGAGTTTCCAATAAGCTCTTAAGATCCTTACCTTTCAAGATGAAAGGATGACCTACACTAAAAATCGGACACATAAACAATCAGGCAAAATAAGAAGGTCAGAGGGGAAAGAGATAACACAGGAAACAGAAGAAAATGGCAAAAACCATGATCGATACCTTTTGTAAGAGAAGCTAACGCTTCTACTAAAAGAAGAGGATGCTCTGAGAAGAAACATTTCAGGAGAAAATGTTAAGTTCTTGAGAATTAACAGACAATGGACAAGGAGGCCTGGGTGGCTCGGTCGGTTGAGCGTCTGACTCTTGATTGAAGCTCAGGTCATGATCTCACAATTCATAGGATAGAGACCTCTCAGGCTCCCTACTGAGTGTGGAGTCTGCTTAGGTCTCTCTCTCTCTCTCTCTCTCTCTCCCCCCCCCCCGTACACCCCCCCCCGCCTCTCTACCCTGCTCATGTGCGCGCTCTCTCTCACTCTCTCTCTCTCTAAAATAAAAAGAAAAATGCAATGGACAAAATAAAAAGTTCAATCCATGACTTGGAAATAAAAGAAACCATCTAGAAGGTAAGGCAATAAGACACAGAGATAACCAAGGAAAGAGGGTAAAAAATTAGAAAAGGATCAATCCAAAGTTTGACGACTCGAGTTTCTAAGTGTTCAGAGAAAATGGCAAGGAAAAAATGATAAGCAAACATATAAACAAACAAACAAATAAACACAAAATCCTTAAGAACTATTTCACAGAACCAGAGCATAAGTCTTCCAACTGAGAGGTCTGATTAAATCCATAACAAAATGATCTATAAAGACACACCAGAAGTATAATATCATGTAATTTCACTCCAGGGATAAAATTAAAACTCGAGAAGCCTCCATGAAAACAAAAATCTATTTCCATAGAAAAGATGAATATCCAAATGGCCCATGACTTCTCAACAGCAACAATAGAAGCCAAGAGTCAATTTTGAGTCTTGCTTCAAAACGTGGAGGAAAGAATCTAGAATCTAGAATTACACGCCTCGCCAAACTACTGACGAAGGGGAGGTACACTAAAGATATCTTCAGAGATTAAGCTCTTGGAAAACTTATCTCCTATGCTGGCTTCGCAAATCGTTAGCGGGTATGTTCCACCTGAAGCAGCAAACCAAAAAAGAAGAAAACCTGGGGTCCAAGAAACAGAAACAATACGGGAGCCCGGCGGAAAAGAAATCCCCCGCACCAAACCCTGTTTCAGAACAGGCTTGTTGAGCCGCCAGGGCAAATGAGGGCAGGAGAAACAACACGGACGCGGTACATTATTTGATATGTTTGACCAAGAGCAAAATTACGTTGAGAGATACTGCTGGAAGGCAGGTGAAGAATTCAAGGCGGAAAAAAAAAAGAAGAAAAGAAGGACCGAAGGACTCCAGCCTAAGTTTGTAAATATACAAATATATACGCGAATCAAAGAGAGGTGATGTGTTTTAACGGTTAGAAACACTACAAGCTGCACAAGAAAGGATCCGTTGCTCTACTGTAGGACTGGTCTCTGGTCTCACTGGTGAACAGTGTTTACATAATATAAACAGTGTCCATTCAAAAGCAGGGAGGGGGGGCAGACTTAAATTACAATAGTGAGTCAATGGTTGATATTTTAAATTGATTAAAAAGCAAGAAAACAATGGCAAAGGTGCATGATTTATTGATGTTTAAAATGTTTACGTGGAGAAATATAGAGAAGAGTGCACAAGAACAAAATCCACAGCTCCGTGATTTACTGCAAAGCAGATATCCAGGTAACCATTACTCAAGTCAAAAAATAGAACTTTGCCGGCATCCCCGAAACTCTCATCATGCTCTCTCCTAATTAGCGCCCCTGCCCCTCCCTACAGCTATTACCTTAATCCGTACAGCACTTTACCGTTTTGCATCTAAGCACGCATCCCTGAAGTCTATAGTTTCATTACGCCTGTTTGTTGAGCCTCATATAAATGAAATACAGATGCGTGGGGTGTGTGGCTTCCTTCACATATTAATATCGATGAGACTCATCCAACTTGTACAGCTCTACTTGGTTTTTATTGGTATACAGTTTCTCGTTTGTAGAAAATAGACCATAAAACGTGTGCGTGTGTGTGTGTGCGCATGTGCACACATTATATTACACTCTTGACGGACATTAAGTAGTTTCTAGTCTGGGGGCACTTTGAAGACTGCGGTATGAACATCCCTTTTCATGATATTTGGTATACACGTATTCACTTTTTGTTGAATCTGTGCATCAGAGCAGAAGTGCAGGCTCAAGGAACAGGCTTCTGTTTCATTTCATTCGCTAACGCTTCCAGAGTCTTCTGCGTGGTTGTACCAATTCACACTCCTCAACAGTGCGTGATGATTCTCATTTCTCCAAATCCTCTCTACCTCTTGGTATTCAAAGTCATTTTTTTTTTATTGTTTTAAGTTTATTTGAGAGAGCAAGGATGTGAGAGAGAGAGAGAGAGAGAGAGAGAGAGAGAGAGAGAGAGGGAGGGAGAGAGAGCATGTGCATGCACACATGCGCGAGTGGGGGAGGGGCAGGAGAGAGAGAGAGGGAGAAAGAGAATCTCAAGCAGGCTCCATACTGTGAGCATGGAGCCTGACTCCGGGCTCAGTCCCAACAAGCAGGCAAGCTCAGGACCGGAGCCAAACTCAAGAGTCAGACGCTCAACCGACTGAGCCACCCAGGTGCCCCTGACCAAAGTCATTTTTAATTTTCGGCATTGTGGAAATGCAGTCCCATTTTCTATAGTTTGTAATTTACACTTCCCTGAAGACTTACAAAGTGAAGTTCTTTTCACATGCTGTTGGATATTCGGATATCACCTTTGGGGAAGTTCCTGTTTAAGCCTATTACCCATTTTTCAATTTTGTCTTTCCTTGATTGATTTCTAGGAATTTTTTGCATATTCTCCCCAGGATGTTGCCAATATCTAACTTGCCTCTCACTCTCTTAATTGTGTCTCTTGACAAAGTTCTTTTGATGAACAGAAGTTCTTCATTTCAATATACTCTGATTTTTATCTTTTTCTTTATGACAGGTTTTTTTCGGTCTTGTGCAGGAATTCTTTCCCTGGCCCAAATCATGAGTCTACCATCCTGCATTATCTTCTGGAGACTTATTATTTGGTCTTTCACATTGAGATCTTGAATTCACTTGGAAGGGGCTTGGTGTATAGTGTAAGTCTAGGGTCAAGTTTTATTATTTTTCAATATTGACATCAGTTGTCCCACGACTACTTATTTTAGACAGTTCTGGGGTGCTTGGGTGGCTCGGTTGGTTAAGCATCCAACTTCTTAATTTCAGTTCAGGTCATGATCTTACGGTTTGTGAGTTTGAGCCCCATGTCAGTCTCTGTGCTGATAGCGGGTAGCCTGCGTGGGATTCTCTTTCTCCCTCTCTCTCCCTGCCCTTCTCTCTCTCAAAATAAATAAATAAACTAATAATAATAAGAAGAAAGACATTTCTGGGGTGCCCGGCTAGTTCAGTTGGGAGAGCATGCAACTCTTGATCTCAGGGTTGTGAGTTCAAGCTCCATGTTGGCTGTAAATCTTAGATAGACAGATAGATGATAGAGACATACATACATACATAAAGACAATTCTATTCTGAATTTTCTACGGTGTCATTTTTGTCATTGATAATAGGTCTCTACAGACACAAGTCTGTTTTGGGATTCTATCCTTTTCCACTGGTCTATTCCAGCAGTCCTTGAACTGCATCATTCCCTCCAGCCTCACAATAAACCTTACTATCCGGCGGAGAAAGTCCACTTCCCTTACCTGCTTCAAGAGTTACCTTAGCTATTTCTGGTCCTCTGTGTTTCCGTTCAAACGTTAGAAGTAGCTAATCAAAGTTCACAAAAACCCTCTTGGGATTTTGACTGGGATTGCACTGACTCTGGACATCAGCTGGAGACTAATTGACATCTTGGGAAAACGGAGCCCTCAATTTCATAAACATGATATATTCTTCCATTTACTTAGATCTTCTTTAATTTCTCTCTATAAGGTTAAGTGTTTTTCAATACAGAGGCCTTCTTAATTTTTGTTAGTTTATTCCTAGGTATTTGATTATTTTTATTCCAATGTAAATTCAATTTTTTATTAGTGATAAATAGAAATACATTTTTTATATTTACCTGTGTCCAACACAATTGCTACATTTACTTTCTAGTTCCAAGTTCCAACAATTTATCTGAAATTTCTTTTCAATTTTCTACATATATAGGAATTTAATCTCCCAATAATTAGTTATACTTACCTCTTTTTAGTCTTAATACTTTTATTTCTCTTTTGTGCCTCACTGCATTGGCAGGGATCCGCTATAAATGATGAATGGAAGTGGCGATAACTGGACTGTTTGTCCTTTCCCACCGTCAAATGGAAGGTTTTTACTGATCCCTCATTACGTATGATGTTTCCTACTTTTTAATGACATAGAGTATTTTCTATAGACAACTTCTTAGAGTAAGGAAATTCCTTCTTGGTTATTAGTGTGGGCGTCTTCTGTTTTAAAAAAATCATGTATAAATGTTTCATTACATCACATATAATTTTCTGCATTTATTGAGATGATCATGGGGCTTTTGTCTTTATCTTTACTATTTTATATTTTCTTCTTTATTCTTTACATACTGAACTACCCTGACTGGTTTTTAAAATGTCTCACCCTAACCCTGCATTCCTGAAAGATAATCAACTTGATCAGGATGCAGTAATGTACTGCGGGATTCACTTCGCTAGTATTTTGTGTAGGAGGTTTGAATCTACATTCCTTAATAAAATTGGCCTGGGATTTTTCTTTCTTATCACAACAGGTTTGAGCATCAAAATTCTACTGACTTCTTACACGTCTTCTATTATCTGGAAGAATTTGTAGAAAATATGTGTAACTTCTTCTGTAAATATTTAATGAATTCAAAAGAAAACTCATCTGAGTCTGAAGTTGTCCCTGAGGTAAAGTTTTCAATCACATATTCATATGAGTAGATGCAGGCTACTCGGACTATCATTTTTCTTATGTCAGTTTGGATAAGAGGCATTTTTAGAAAATCTGTTATTTCTTCCAAAATTTCAGTCCGTAAGATTACCACTGGGTTATTCTTCATATCCTTTTATTATCTTTTTAATGTAGTGATGTCCCTTGTGTCATTCCTGATACTGGTTTTTTGTGTTTTTTTTTCTTAATTGGTATCACTGGGATTTATTGATTTTATTAGTCTTTCGGCTGTAAAGAGTCTATGGGATGTCTGTTTTCTACATCATTACTTTCCCATCTTATTTGTTTTCCTTACTCCTATCTTTTTAAGAAAGTCAATTGTCCTTTTTTAGCTTCTTGAAATTAACCGTTAGGTTATTTATTTTAAGCCTCTCTTTTTTTCTAATGTATATATTTGAAGCTATAAATGTCCCTCAAAGGATGGCTTTAGCTGCATTTCATGTTTGGTTTGTCATATTTTCACTGTAATTTCTAAATATTAGTTAATTTTCATTGCTATTTCTTTTTTGACCCATGAGTGCTTAAGTTTTAAACATATGGGGATTTTTCACTTATCTTTTTTGTCACTGAATTCTAGTTCAATGCCACTGGGATCTGAAATTACACTCTGCATAATTCAATCCTTTAAAATTTGCTGAGTTGCTTCACAACTGAACATTGGCCAATGTTGGCAAATATTCTATGTGCACCTGAAAGGAGTGTATATTCTATATTTGTTGAGTGTACTCTTTTATAACTAGATTAGGCTCATTAATTAACTTTGTTCAAATGGTCTATATCCTGATTTTTTTTAACATTTTAATTTTAAGCAAATGTGGGTTCACAGATTCAAAACTCCTAAACACCCAACGTGGGGCTCAAAATTAGAACCCCAAGATCAAGAGTCATGTGCTCTACCAACTGAGCCAGACGGGCACTCCATCCTAACTTTTATTGTTTGCTAGGTGTACCATACGAGGAGAGATACATTAAAATTTCTAACAATATCAACATCTCTATTTCTCCTTGCAAGTCTTACAATTGTGAGTGTGTGTGTGTTTAATAAGTGCATACACATTTAGAAATATTATATTTTCCCAGTGAGTTAAATCTTTTTTTATGTTATTAAATATCTCTTCATCTCTAACAGTTCTTCTTGCCTATTAAAAGGTCTACTTTATCTGATATTAATATAGCTATGTAATCTTTCTTTTGGTTAGTGTTTCCGTGGTATCCTTTGACATCCTTTTATGTTTGGCCCTCTGTATCCTTTAAAGTAGTGTATATCTCTTTAAAGCAGTGTATAGGTTTTTAAAATTCAATCTGATTATCTTTGACTTTTAAGTATTCACTCTGTTTATAGTTCCTATAATTGCTGAAATATTTGGGCTTAAGTCTACTATTTTTCATTTGTTTCATCTACTATAGAATCCTTTTCTCCATCTTCTACCTTATTTTTAATTATCTGAGTATGTTTTCTTATTCTTATCCCCTTCTTTTAGCTTATTATTTCTATATTCTTTATCATTCTTTTAAAGTTTATCCAGAATTTAAAATATGCATCCTTGACTTATTAATGGCTAATACAAATTAGTTTCTTATCATTCCCTACACAACATAAGGATCAGAGAATTTAGCTTCATAATCTCTTCAGACTGGAGTTCCCCTTTGATCATATATTTTATTCCTCATATCTTTAAAACAGGACTAATTATTATTATTTTGTAGAGTAAATATTTATACTCAGTTACCCAATTATTATTTCTATTACTCTTCATTCCTTCCTACATCTCTGAGCTTTGATCTGAAATAATTTTCCTTCTGTCCAAAAGGTGCCCTTTAGTATTTCCTTTAGCATACTAAAAAAAAAAACTTTTAGCTTTTCTTAATTTTTAAGGAAACCTTTAGGTAGGTGTAGAGTTCAAGTTAACAATTGTTTTCTTTCAGCAATTTAAAGATCTCACACTGTTTCCTTTTGACTTCTATTGTTTCGTTGAAGAGTTGGTTGTCAATATTATTGTTGCTCCTTTGAAAATAAGAGTTAATCATTCTTATACCCCTGACTACTTTTCAGCTTTTCTTTTTTGGTACTGACCCTGCTTGTCATCCTAGGGCTTCTTTATTCTGTAGCTCTGTGTCATTTGTTTGTTTCGGAAAATTCTCAGCCATTTTTCTCCAATTATTTCTTCTGCTCCGTTTTCTACTTCCTTTCCTACTGAAACACTAATTACATGTATCTGAGGGCTTTCCACCATATTTCACGTTCTTTCAAAATCCTGTATTTACTTCCTATTATTTTGTCTCTTCATGCTTTATTCTGAGTATTTTCTTCTGCTCTATATTTCAGTTCACTAGCTCCCTCTTCAACTGCATCTACTCCATTGAACCCATCCATACATTTGTTGAAGCAATTTAGGTACAATAGAATTTACCTACTGTAAATGAACACTCAATGGTTTCAGTATATTAGCTCCATTGTACAACCATCACCATCGCTATAATCCGCTCTGAGAGGACTTCCGTCACCCCAAAAAGTTCATCTACTTATAAATCATCTTCAGTAACTATATCTTTCAGTTCAGATTCTTATTTATGATTTTTAGTTGTCTGGCAAATTTTAACATCTTATCTTTTAATTATTTGAATATTTTAATAACAGTTATTTTAGAGACCATATTTGATTAATCCACTGTCTGGATCTCTTTTAGGTGTATCTTTTTTCTTCTTCATCTTCGTTTCTTACCTTAAAGAACCTCAGTCATCCAGAATACATCTTTAAATCTTTTTTCTCTCCTCTATATTTTTTTTCAAAATATATATTTATAGGGGCATCTGGGTGGCTCAGTGGGTTAAGTGTTCGACTTCGGCTCAGGTCATGATCTCACGGTTTGTGAGTTCAAGCCCTGCATCGGGCTCTGTGCTGACAGCTCAGAGCCTGGAGCCTGCTTTGGATTCTGTGTCTCATTCTCTCTCTGCCCCTCCCCCACTTGTGCTCTGTCTCTCTCTGTCTCTCAAAAATCAATAAATGTAAAAAAAATTGGTCTTAACATATATTTATATACTTTGTTGTTCAAGTATAATTAACATACAGTGCTGCTATATTAGTTTCAGGTGTACAATATGCTGATTCAACTATTCTGTACATTTCTCAGTGCTCATCAAGATAAGTGTGCTCTTAAGCCTCTTTATCTATTTGTTGATTTTCTAAATCTTGTCTTCTCATATGTCTAGTTACTTTTCACCAGGTGACAGATACAGTACATGAAAAACTCTAGTAAAAACATGAGGCTCTGGAACATGTATTTCCCTCCAGAGAGGATTTTAACTTTTGCTTCTGGCAAGCTACTAAGCTAGGGACGCTAATCTGAAAATATTTGATTTTTGGCATCAGTCCCTGTGTGAGTTTTTCTATTTCTGGTTCATCTTGACTCAGAGTTCCAAATGAAAGCCTAGGTTGTTTACTAGGGCTTCTGCTCCTTGGCAGGACTTGAATCCAGTTATAATGCCCCCAACTCCGTGAGTCTGTTGAAAGCTCTGCGAAGTTTTTTAGTCTCTTGGCCACTAATTTTGGAAGTGACAATTGTCTCAAGAAAAAGGACCCAAAATCGGCGCTCATCTCTTAGGGCTTTCCTTTCCCCAGATCTTGGCTTCACAACTCCTCATTGCCTTGGTGACTCTCCAACGCTTCCAAACTGACTTCTTCTTTTTAATTTTAAGTAGCTTTTCTCAGCAGACAAGCTGTTCTGAACAACTCTGATATACTATTCCTAGATGCACTGACTAGCATTGTAAGTATGAGGACTACGATTTGCCACAAGAACCAGGATGCCTTTGAAAATAAAAGCAGGCACTATGAGTGATTATACTGGGACAGTAGCCATAAACCAAAACCATCGCAAACAAACCAGGATATATCATCACCCCACAATAATATCGCATGGAGTACTTTGCTGAAAAAATATAAATTAATTTAAAGATCACATCGGCCACCTCAAAAATAGGGAAGTCTTGTTTCTTCCCTTTGTAGTTCTGAATATTTGGTATTAAGGACAAAAATAAGCATTTGCTCAGTGTGGAAAGAGACCACTTGGTGGCCCATTGCATCCACAGAGGGAGTTAGCTCTTCTACCCAGTCCGCTAGGTTCTGGGCTGTCTATCTCATTAATGTCTTTGGCTGAGACTTGGTACCTCCAGAAGAGTAGTAGTTTTGGCAACTTTTCGAAACAAGAGAAAAAACATTTCTAAAAAGGTATGAGACAAGCTTTAGGATTGAGAAGAAAATGGACGTGATTTCCAAGAAGACCACTATGCACCCAGCAATCTTCGTCCCGTTGATTTTATTGGACATGCCGTACTCTGCCCTCACCTGCCAGAAATTCTATGCGCTGCTGCGTGAATGAAACCACATGATAAGTGAGGGGCTTGCTCTGTCTTGGCTACTGAGGGAGCCACATTTACCAGCTGGGTCATCTTCTAACGTGAACTCCTCTGGGCTCGAAAGCTGTTGTCCGCTCAACGCCAGAGCGAAGCCCGAAGAGCTGCTCAGGCAGATAAAGCACGGTCGATACCTAATTATAGACTCCCCACATCTTGTATTTTGCAGCTTGACCCTTCCTGGAATTTTGATGATGCTATTCAGGATACCAGGATATTTCAGATGGCTTGATTCAAAACAATGTTCCGAATATAAACAGCGCAACATTTTTCCAAAACAGAGGCTTTATTGGCATATAAAGTAATTTGCCACATGCATTGTGCTTGCATCTGAGCAGGTGGATAATAGATTAGTCGGAGTTACTAAGATGTCAGTGTATTTTCCCATCCACAGTACGGTGCAGTAGAGAAAGAAAACCGTGCCACGAAAAGAAAACAAATGATGATTCCAACAGTTTAACTCAAGTCCATATGTCATTCTCATTTACTATAAGACCAAGAGCAACAGAAAATAAAAATAGAGAACCGACAACATTGAGCCTAGCAACAAAGTCAAGAGTTCAGCTCCAGCAGGGAGTGATACTGAGGCCAATGACCCAGGCTCCAGGTCCGCTGAGATTATCTGCGGCCCTGGAGAATATTTAAGAGCGACACTCCTCTGCTTGCTGATTTGCTCACTACTTGCCTAGAGAAAGGCCGGCCTCGTTAAGCAAGGCAGAAAGGCAAAGGAAAAAGAAGTGAAAGTCTCTCCTAAAGGACTTGGGGTCGTAGTAAGCCTTTTTCCTTCCCTTCCGACAAATAAACTAGAACCCCCCCCCACCACTGTATCAATGACAAAGTCAACTGTAAAGGTCTTTCTCCACTCAGAGCAGCGTGCTTACACCCTCCCACCTTGCCTGGCTCTGGGGCAGGGGCTGACCTCCTGCCCCCCGACGCACCTGCTCTGCAGTATCTGCCACCTTGCAGACCTCAACAAATATTTCCAGGACGACTGAATAATTTTCACAACAACCCAGAGGGCACCGAGAGGGCTGATGTCGAGACATTTCAGAATAGGTTCTGGGAGAGATTAAAATGATCTCCCCACAGAGGGGCGCTGGGTGGCTTACTTGGTTAAGCATCCAACTCTTGATTTCGGCTCAGGTCTTGAATCCTGCGTTGGGGCTCCACCCTGAGCGTGAAATCCGCTCGGGATTATCCGTCTCCCGCTCCCTTGGTCCCTCCCCAGTTCACGCACGCTCCTTCTCTCTTTTTCTCAAGAAAGAGAGAAAGAGAAAGAAAGAAAACGACCTCCCCCATGAACATGGCACTATCGCGTAGAGTGTCCTCTCCAAACTTCGGGGCTTTGGGGGGTTTTTTTCCTCCAAATTTTTATTTCGATACATTTCAAATCTAAGGAGAACACGTGAAGGAACCACGTCATAAGTAAGCTGAAGATCACAACACTGCATCCGTCGATACGTTAGCAGTCATCTCCTTAGAATGAGAACATTCTCCTTTCACTCGGAGGTTTGACGTCCGTAAAGCATACGACGCTCAAAACTGAGGGAGCGGGGGTATTTTCAAACGTTCGGCACAAAATTCACACCCTCGAGGAAGTTAGTATATAGTTGGGGATTTACACCGTACGAACACGAAATAATTCAGGAAAATTAAATTCTGAACTTGGTGGCACTGATTCTAAGTGGAAAAGGACCTTGGGGAAGTGAGAAACAGGGCGGGCCAGTTTCAGAAAGGAACCGCATGGCGGAGACAGACTGGCTGTTTGTTACACCTGCTCCTATTCTGCTAGGCTCACAGCCAGACCGCCTCTCCCAGCAGCCCTCCTCACAGGCGGACGTGGCCATCTCCTAGTAGTGGCTAAAAATCGGGAAAGGACGTGGAATGGGCCCCTCTAGGACGGCCAGTAAAACTCTGTCACTCCTGAGTTTCCACGTTCTTTCCTTTTTTTTTGTCAGTGTGACCCAAATAAGCACAATGACCTTGGGAGCCATTGGTTGAAAATGGCAGAGCCGGGGAACGGCGGTGGCCCCTGTTCGTTAAGCATCCCACTTCAGCTCAAGTCATGATCTCACGGTCTGTGGGGTGATCTAGGCCTAGATCATCGGCCTCTGTGCTGACAGCTCAGAGCCTGGAGCCTGCTTCAGATTCTGTGTCTCCCTCTCTCTCTCTGCCCTTCCCCTCCTCCCTCTCTCTCTCTCTCTCAAAGATGAATAAACATTAAAAATTTTTTTTTAGAAAATGGCAGAGCCACAGAATGAAAAGTACCTGGTTTCCCAAATCACCACCGGAATGAGAGCCGCTCTCTGGTCAGGACGCCCATTTTGGATTTGTAAGGAATAAATTTCTATTGTTTTCATTCACCACACTGTTGGGTTTATTGAAGCACCTAGTACTACCTCAGTTAATACAAGTTAGGGCTTCAAATATGTGCAGAAGGGGGTGATGTTCTGAAACTAATGATTGTGCTTTTTTTTTTTGCTTTTTTTTTTTAATTTTTTTTAACGTTTTTATTTATTTTTGAGAGACATAGAGACAGAGCGTGAGCAGGGGAAGGGCAGAGAGAGAGGGAGACACAGAATCTGAAGCAGGCTCCAGGCTCTGGTGAGCCATCAGCACAGAGCCCGATGCGGGGCTCGAACCCACAAACCGTGAGATCATGACCTGAGCTGAAGTCGGCCGCTTAACCGACTGAGCCACCCAGGTGCCCCTGTGCTTTTTCTCTATTGCTTTATGCGCCCATGCTCCTCGCCCTCGTTGCCCGGAGGCATTCATATGTTCAGGGATCACTGGAGAAGGCATACAGAGAGAAAGAAGAATGGGGATTCCTTTTCTGGCAAAAAAAAAAAAAAAAAGACACCCATCCAATCCTTGGGAACCAACTAAAAATGCTGGACAAGATACTTCCCCTAAAGAGTGTGAAAGGTATCTATGAGCGAACGAGAAAGAGAGGCAAACTCAGAGCATTACACTTCAATCGGCTTTCGCCCTGAAGGCATTTAACAACCTGGAGAAACTGAGCTTCGGGTTTTACAAGATGGCAGAGCGCAGGGGACAGCAGGTAGACTTGGTAGCACTGACCAAGCCTGGACCCTCCAAGGTACAAAGAAAGGATGCTGGGAGGGGCTCTGCTAAATAAAGCTAGGACTCCAAAAGGCTACAGAACTGCCTGTCTCCAAAAGTAGTGCTGAGTAGAGGGGAGAAAGTCTTTACTGAAAATTGGTAATCACAAGAGAGCCCTCGCATGGGTTTTGAGTGTGAATTATGTGATTGAACCCCCAAACCTCAAGTGGAGAAATTTTAAGGCCCTGCTTTCGCAGACTGTTTACGATCCCAGGCACCTGGCAGAAACAAATGCGAAATCTAGAGAATTCACCTCAATACAAACCTCAAAGAATTCCCACTGATGAAGTCTCCAAAAAAAAAAAAGAAAGAAAGAAAGAAAGAAAAGAAAAAATTAGGTCACGGTAAAATAAAACAAAACGCACAAACACATGTACGTATGAGGAAACGGCATCACGAGCACCAGCTAGCGGAAACAAGAGATGGTAGAATTGAAGCCACAGAGACTTCAAATTTTAAAATTATCAGACACACAATACAAAATAAATGTTTAAATCATAAAAGGAACAAGTATATAAGGTGCAAGCAAGATCAGACAGCCTGGATAGAAGAAACTGACAAAGACTGAAAACCTCTAGACTGTAGCATGAAAAGATATTATGAAGAGAGGGGGCACCTGGACGGCTCAGTCGGTGAAGCATCCAACTCTTGATTTTGGCTCAGGTCATGATCTCACAGTTCCCGTGTCAGGCTCTGCCCTGAGCGTGGAACCTACCTGAGATTCTCTCTCTCCCTCTCTCTGTGCTCCTCGCCCACTTGCTCACACTCTCTCTTCCTCTCTCTCAAAATAAATAAACTTTTAAAAGGATATCACAGAGAGAGACAGAAAATATGAAAAGGAGTTAAAACAGAGAGAGACAAAGAACAGAAGTCTAAGACATACCTAATCTAAAATCCAGAAGTAGAAAAGGGACAATATTCTGAGACTCTTCCAGAATGGATGAAAAACTTCAATCCACACATTCACAAAACCCCAAAACATCCCATGCGAAATAAAAACATAAAAAAGAAATGTACATCTAGATACTTTGTAATAAAGCTGCAGAATACCAAAGACAAAAGAATATCTTAAAAGCAGCTGTAAAGTACCACTGAATAAAGAACACCTTCAGTGACAAGTGGCAATCAGATTTAGAGGTGACTTCTCAGTGGAGGAAACCAGAAAATAATGGAATGTCTTTCATGTGTTGACAGAAAAATAACTAGAACTGTGTATCTAGCAAAAATCTATTTTATACCTAACAAAACTATAGAAAAAAAAACAGAATTTTCCAACAAATGATAACTGAAATAGTCTTCCCTCACCTGATCCCCAGGAGATGAAATCTAAGAAGAGACGCGATCTAGCGGGGGTAGGGCTGGGGAGGGGGGTAGCGGGAGGAATTATAAGCAAAGAAAGTAGTAAGTATGTGGGTAAATCTGAACAAAAAGTTCTATTTTATAAGGATAATGATAATGTCTGAACTGCAAGGCTAAAAAAACAGAAGTCACAACTAAAAACTGAGCAAAAATGGGACATAATCTTGGGAAGGAGGGGGGAGTGACTGGAGTTAAGCGGCCCAAGATCCTTACATCATTTGGGAGGAAAGAAAAGAAATGAGTTACTTTTAGGCTTTGATAAGTGTACCTGCTTAAAACCTGCAGAGAACCACTAAAAGAATAATAAAGGAATATAAAACTTCTAAACTACTGGAGAAGAATATGTAAGATAAGAAAAAGAAAGCTCTTCAATTCAAAAGAAGGCAAGAAATGAAAGAAAAAGAAACTTGGAAGAGACAGGACAAATGGAAAGGGTAAAATAACGTGAAGGAACAAACACACACGTAATTACGATAAAGAGAAACAGAGCGCAGATTTCAGTTAAAAGGTACTTAACAGACCGCCTGAAAACAAGATCCACCCATATGTCGTATGTAAAAGACACCTGCAAAATATTAGGATACAAACAGGTTGAAAGAAATGAAGAATGGAAAAACAAGAAGCAAAAACTAATAAAGAAGTTGATTGTGTCTCACGGCTGTCTAGCGATGCTGCGTGAACATCAGACAAAATACGTTTTAAGACAAAAAGCATCGTGAGGGTTAAAGTGCACTCCTTCATAACAATAAAAGATTCAATTCTCCAAGATGACAGAGGAATTCTACATGTGTCCTCAAATAAGATAACTCGAAATATGTCGAGAAAAATGATAATCTATGTCAGTGAGAACTTTTAATACACTTCTCTCAATTGAAAATAGATCAGCAAAGTATCAATAAAAATAGTCAAGATTTTAAAACTCAATTAACGCGCTTGACTTAATGGTCCATAATTGACATCCTAAGGCTGTACTCTATGACAAAAATGCAATCGTTAGAAATCAATAATGAAAAGATAATTCAAAAGATACCTTAAGTTTGAAAATGGAAACAAAACATTTAAATAATACGTAGAACAAAGAAAAAGTCATAATAAATTTAGAAGTTATTTAGAACTGAAAAAGAGTGAAAATTTTATATACACTAACTCAGTGTTTAGAAGGTCATTTATAGCTCGTATTTTTGTATTAGAAGAGAAAACTGGGGAGCCTGGCAGGCTCAACTGGCTGAGCATCCAACTCTTTTTTTTTTTTAAGTTAATTTATTTATTTTGAGAGAGACAGAGAGAATCTGGGGAGGGGCAGAGAGAGAGGAGGAGAATCCCAAGCAGACTCCATGCCTGTAGTCAGTGCACGAAGCCCAACACGGGACTCAAACCCACGAAACTGAGATCATGACCTGAGCTGAAATCAAGAGACATACGCTTGACCATCTGAGCCACCCAGGTGCCCCGAGCATCAGACTCTTGACGCTCAGCTCAGGTCGTGATCACACAATTCATGAGATTGAACCCTATGTTGGGCTTCGTGCCGAAAGCACGGAGCTTACTTGGGATTCTCTCTCTCTCCCTTGCTCTCTGCCTCTCTCCCTCTCTCTCTCAAAATGAAAGAGAAGAAAGGAAGGAAGGAAGGAAGGAAGGAAGGAAGGAAGGAAAGAAGAGAAAGAAAGAAAGAAAGAAAACTTCAGAAGGAAGGAAGGAAGAAAGGAAGAAAGAGAGAAAGAAAGAAAGAGAGAAGAAAGAAAGAAAACTTCAGAGGGGCCTGACACATGCCACACGCCAGAGCGTGTGACTCTTGATCTTGGGGTCACGAGTTTGGATGTAGAGATTACCTTAAAATAAAATCTTTACAAGTGCCTGGGTGGCTCCGTCGGTTGAGCATCTGACTTCAGCTCAGGTCATGATGTCACAGTTCATGGGTTCGAGCCCCACGTCGGGCTCTACACTGACAGCTCAGAGCCTGGAGCCTGCTTCAGATTCTGTGACTCCCTCTCTCTCTCTCTGCCCCTACCCGGCTCATGCTCTGTCTCTCTCTGCCTCTTAAAAATAAACAAACATTAAAAAAATTGTTTAATCTTTAAAAAATAGAAAACTTCAAAAGCTGCCAACTTAGTTGAAAAAAAATAACAAACATAAAAGAGCAGAAAGAATAAAAATACAAGTGGAAAACAGAGGTACTACAGAGAAGATCTAAGAAACTAAAAGTTTTTCGGAAAACACTAGTTAAAGGGCCACAGGAACTTCACAAACGAAGAAACATATGTGACCGACGAACTTATGAAGAGTTACTCACGCTTACTGATAACCAAAACGATTTAAATAATAAAGAGGTATTTCCACACATACTATACTGGCAAAACTTTTAAAGACTGACAATATTAAATATCACACGAGAACACGAAACAATAGAAAATCATATTGACTGCGGGTGGGGGTGTAAACTGGTACAGGCACTTTTGAAACCGATTCGCATTAAGATGCGTAGACTCAGTGAGACCAAAAATTCCATACCTAGTCAGTGACCATCATACAGAGGCTTTCCACTGTTTTGTTCCTGTTTATAATGAGAAGCGTACTTTAAACTATGACACAGTACTTACGCACACATACACAGATCTATGTTTCCATTTATATGAAAGCATTGCAAAGCGAAACTATACATAGTTTGGGGATTAAAAAAAAAAAAAGCATGCGAGAAAACCATAAAGTAAAACAAGGACACAAACCAGACAGAAACCGCACGCATCTACTCACAACCCAGGCGCTAGAATTCTGCCGTTCTTAGCTGCAAGGGAGTCTTAGAAATGTTAGTTAGATCCCAGCTAAGACTGGCACAGAACGGACACGGGTGGGAAACTAGGGGAGTCCGCCACAGGCAGCAATTCCACAGCCTCGAGAGGCGGGCTTTGCCCTGGGATGGGATTTCCCGCCACGCACCAGGAGTCTGGAGGACCCAGCTCAAAGGATCGGACTGAAGACGGCGGAAGATGCTACTTTCACCCACTGGGGACCGGGAAACCACTAATCTCTCTGCCTTGGATGAGGCCGTGAAGGGGAAGCTGAAGAAGAGTCCATCCCTTTCTGAGTCCAGATAATTACAGGCAAGACACAGGAGAGAAAGAGGACAGTGGAGTGGTTCCTGTTGGCCCTGACCTCCTCCTGGGCGACTCTGCCTCCTGAACAGAGAAGGTAAGGCTGAGGGCAGAGGGAGGTCCTTTGAGTGTACAAGGATGTCCTTGTGCTGTCTTCTGGCACCGCTTGGAGCCCTGACAAGGGACGGGCTGCGCTGGCGTGGGTCACGGCTTCCTCAGCCCAGGGAGCTGCGAGGCGAGGGGCTGGAGGGAGGAGACGGAGGCGGGGGAGGAGGTCGAGCCGAGAGCCACGCACTTGGCTCCAGTCAGCTGTACCCAGAGGCGCGGATCCCTCGCAAAGACCACCAGACCAGGAGGCTGATGGACGGTGGGGCTAAAACTCAGAGTTGGCAGCTAACTAGGAGCTGAAGTGGGACTAAGTCGGCAAAGGGTGTCACAGCGAGGTTTTTTAAATTAAATTAAATTAAACAGGATGGAAGAGCTCAGAGTGCTTGGAGTATAGCAAGAATGGTAATCTCTTTGTGGGGAGCCTGGGGGGCTCAGTAGGGGTAAGCGTCCCACTCCTGATTTCCCCCGCTCATGTGGTCTCTGTCTCTGTCTCAAAATAAATAAATTTTATTTTAAAAAAAACCAGTAATAATGTCTTCCGTACGGTCCATCCATCTATACGATGTCCAGGTGTGCTTACGAGGACCTCGTGACGGTGTATCTGTATTTACTGTGGGTCTTTGATAACGACTGGATTACACTGCACGGGATAAGGGCCACGGACTTCTACTGCTAGTATAAAACACCGGTGGGCAAGAGACCCGGCCCCCAAGAGCAGAGGTCACCCCCCACAAAGAGCCTGAATCTGCTCGTCCTCAGTAAGAAATGCAAGGGAAGAGTGTGCCTGACGCTCCTTCCCGCACACACCATCGCGGGCGAGGGAGGGGGAAACCGCACGAGCAAATGGGCGTTGTCCTCCAAGGAAGACTGAGAATTACTGTAAGGGACTGTTTGGATCGCCTGACTGAACTAAAGTTTAATTTTTTTTTCTAATGTTTATTTATTTTTGAAACGGGAGTGGAGAGAGGTAGAGAGAGAGAAAGTGGGGAAGGGGCAGAGAGAGAGGGAGACACAGAATCCAAAGCAGGCTCCAGGCACTGAGCTGTCAGCACAGAGCCCGATGCGGGGCTGGAACCCACGAACTGGGATCATGCAGGATCATGACCTGAGCCAAAGTCGGACGCTTAAACGACAGAGCCACCCAGGCGCCCCAGGAAGGTTTAAGAAACAGATAGGACCAAAAGTTGTTATTCTTCTTCCTGATAATCCATGGGTGTACACTGGGGAAGAGGGTTTGCTATAGAAAAAAATGAATAAATTACATTTTCTCTGTACACGGGAGGAAGACACACAGTTGGCGTCTTACCGACACGTGGAGGGAGGCGGAAGGCTGCGGTCAGGAGACCACAGGAAGGAGGAACGATAGAAACAAAGGCAGAGGAGTTGGAGGGGAAAGTGAGTTCAGGGATGAGTAAACCCCGACCGGCTCCGGAGGCATTCCCCGGGCCCTAAAGGGCAGGGCCGGATTACAGAAGGTCTGGGCGGACAGAGGAAGACGGACGTGGTAAGGTGAGCAACAGAAGCCGCCACGGCTTCTTAGTAGATGAGGGACACAACAACAGTAACAATACGAAGAGTTACAATAAGTCGCAACTACGTGCCAGGCTCTGTGCCAAGAGCTTCCCAGGGACTCTGCTATTAACCTTCACAACAACGCTGTCAGGATTTCCACGTTACCGAGTCTTATTTCCAGATCACTGGGTCTTAGGTCAAGGTCACACACAGCTCTACGTGGCGAAGGCACTTCTGGAGTGTTTTAGGGACAGAAGTCTTCTGGAGTACAGAGGAAGGGAAGGGGACCGGGAGGGACGGAGCCCCCTTCCAGGTTACCTGCCGTCTCCCTGGCCTGAGAACTCAAGACGGGGAGACGGAGACAAGGAGGGTTTCCCAGAAAGCAGCCAGGAGCTCTGGTGATTTATAAATTAGACGTGCGGATGCAAGACAAGCAGGTGTCCAGGTTTTCCGACCTGGGACACAGGATAATGGTGGTGACAGCCAGAGGAAGACAACAACCAAATGAAGGCCCGGGTTGAAAAATGTCTGCCCGAATGCTTAGACCCAGAACTTCGGCTACGTCTCCCGTTCCCATTTGTTTGGACTGAAAAACCCTCTCCCAGGATCTTCATTCGTTTTGGAGTTCAGAGGATTATGAAAAATGATTGTGCTTCTAAAACATCCACGAGTCCAACCCCGTGGGAGGGGCTAAGGGGGAGAGCAGGGTAGGAGCCGCCGATGTCCCAGCCACTTCCCCGCCGGGGGTCCCACCCCAGCGCCCCCCAGCCCGGCGTCTGACGGCCGCCCGCGGCTGCAACGGGTCCCTGAGAACCTTCTCGGGCTGAAGCCTGCTCTGCCGGCTTTGCAGGCAGCAGAGGTCCGGCTTGGATGGGGAAAGTCGAACTGACCCCACTCCACCTGGTCTGTCTCGGCCCTCATGGGGTTTGCAGAACCGAGGGGGGCGGGAGCCCCGAGAAGGAGATTTCAGACGTCCTGCTAATCTGACGATGGAAGCCCGTGGTTTGTACTCAGAAAATAAAGGAAATGTCATCGCCTTTGCACCTTGCGGTTTGTTGGCCAGCTCGTCTGAATTACCAAAGTGAATGTTGTGCCCGAAATCTGTTTCTGCGGATGCCACGACAGAAAGACTAAGGGAAATATTTGGGGAGCTCAGGAAAGCCACCTCCCTGTGGTGGGAGCTTTTCATTTAGCGAGTAGGTGGACGTGCTCAGGGGTAGATGAGGAAACCTCGGAAGATGAAGAGGAACGAAGAAAGATGGTCTCTGACAAGGGAACGAAAAAGTCCCTCTGGGCCCTAAAGGTCAGACGCGGGAACACAAAACATCAAGGAGCAAAACCCTAGTTCTTGCCAAAATCACATCGAATATTCCCCACCCCACCCGGCAATGTTTTCCCAGGAGGAGATTCCATTTCAGGCATGGAAGGGGAAGTCATCCGCCCTGCAACAGAAACGGACGAACAGTTGCAAGGTAGTGGGCGGTGGAAAAAATGCCCAGAATTTGGGAGTCAGGACGGTTAACTGGCTACGAAAGAGTATGAGGCCCCAGGAACGCAGGGCGTCAGCTGCCTCATCTGTAAAATGGGACATTAATATATACTTATCATTACTCAGCAGTGACGTAGTGGTAGTATATTAATACTAGGTTAATAAGAATTAATTCAAGTCATATAGGGGAGGTACTTTTTAAATGAAAGCCTCTTACTCGTGTGATATGATTTTTCTGTCACCCAATATTGCCTAACTTACCCAGAGCAACTTCTTTCTTTTTCAAGAGACCATCATAAATGCTAAATCTAGGGGCGCCTGGGTGGCTCAGTCGGTTGAGCGTCCGACTTCGGCTCAGGTCATGATCTCATGGTCTGTGAGTTCGAGCCCCACGTTGGGCTCTGCGCTGACAGCTCAGAGCCTGGAGCCTGCTTCGGATTCTGTGTCTCCCTCTCTCTCTGCCCCTCCCCCACTCACGCTCTGTCTCTCTCTTTCTCTCACTCTTTCTCAAAAATAAATAAACATTAAAAAAAGGTTTAAAGAAATGCTAGATCTAGTCCCCCAAGACAATATGACTTCCTTAATTTAGAGATTTGTATTAACTAGTCGTTAAATGGTAATTGTTTTAAAGGCTGCAAAAACGGTCTAAGTCGGCCGAGTCAGAAAATGTCAGAATGTGAAGAGATATCTGGAATTATCTAAAATCTAACCTTGTATAATATACCAAAACCCCCTCTTCAAGGAGGCCTTGCTGTTATCCTAATCTTAAGGAAGTGACATCTGCAAAGGGACCCAGCCGACACCACGCATAACATCTGAAGTCCACCCTTCGAACCTTCGCACCTTCCGCCAGGTCCCGGTAACTGGGATGCATCCTTGAGACCCTTGAGCTCCAAAACTAAAGTCCCCAAGAACACGGGGTTTAAATGCTCACTCAAGAGAAATCACTGAGGGGCGCCTGGGTGGCTCAATCGGTTGAGCATCCGACTTCAGCTCAGGTCATGATGATCTCACATTTCATGGGTTGGAGTCCCGCCTCGGGCTCTGTGCTGACAGCTCAGAGCCTGGAGCCTGCTTCAGATTCTGTGTCTCCCTCTCTCTCTGCCCCTCCCCTGCTCACACTCCATCTGTGTCTCTGTCTCTCAAAAATAAATAAACATTTAAAAACATTAAAAGAAAAGAGAAATCACTGGTCTATGGTCATGAATGCGCCTTCGGACACTTCCGCTGGTTTTCTGCGTACACACTCATTCTTCTCTGAAATGCAGTGGGGGGAGGAGTAAGACGGCTTTAAACAGTCGAAACATGAAGAGCTTTCTTCCCCATCATTCAACAAATAAAAGTTAACCACAATCATTTTCTCTCTGTCCACTACCACGGCCAACTATTCTGTGCTCATGTTAGTTTCATCTTTGGAGAGGAAATATTTTCTTAAAAAAAAAGAAAAAGTTCCCAGGGCGGCTGGCTGGCTCCGTGGGTAGAGCATGCGACACTTGATCTTAGGGTTGTGAGTTCAAGTCCCACAGAAGGTGTGGAGCCTACTTTAAAAAAAAAAGAAAGAAAGAAAAAGAGAAAGCTCCAGCATGAATTGTTGGAAGATCCGTGACTTCCTAGAACACCGATTATTCTAAACGCCGTTTCCAACCTCATAGTGGCAGTCACAGAAGAACGTAGAGAGGGGTCCGTCCTTTCTACTTCTACAGCCTCCGCCACCGTGCAGCCCTCCAGGAAAAGGTGCAGGCAGGATGGCTGTGGCCACAAGAAACACGACGCACTATTTGCCTGCAGCATCCACAGAGTTCTCCTCACCTCCGTAACCGTGTGTGTGCCGATCGAATGGTCTCGAAGATCAAGAGTGGAACCGAAGGGGATTTATTTCTCTGCCCACCACCCCTAGAAACCTTAACACTCGTAGCTCTGGGATGCCTGAGAGGAGAACTGAGCCCAACCCCAACGCTGCTGTTTCGGTAAATCGCACGGTAGCGGAGATGATGCGAATCTGTTTGATGATATTCAAATTTCATCTGTGCGTTATCGTTTTACTCAACACTCAAAACACTACTGAGTCTGCCAAGCAGATTACATGGCTTGGCAAACTCTCATCTCGTGAGTGACACTTAATATGAAATAATTTTCACTGACAAATAGAATAACAGTGATCTAACAGCTCCTGAGGTGGGAACGAAATAAGCCATGTATTCCAGTCCGGTCGTAACCTGTCGAATACCTCTGTGCCATGTTCCCACGCCTTATAAGGAAAGGGGCGCCCGGGTTTGTAAGTAACCCCTAAAAAACATCCTTACTCCTTCCCTTCTTATAGACTGGTCCAGAGCTTTTTCCATATTTATGGCCAGTCGAATCTTTTGCTATAAACGTGCTGGTTTATTAGAGGACCTTGTATTACACACCTTATTCCTACTCACTCTGAGCACAAGCGCCTCTTAAATTGTCAAGGCAAAAGTTCTCTCTTCAGCTAAGAGTTTGCAGGGCTCTGCGAGCCAGTCCCCTGGGCCTTCTTTAGAGAAGATTTTGGGCATGTTAAAAGCAATGATTTTCAAACTGCTTCACGGAGGTACTAGGTTTCTAGGGTGAGCCCCAGGCACAACCCAGGGTAAGACATCAGGCTCTGGGCTCCTAGCTCTTGATTCCACGCCCCCCCCAAGCTGCTCTGTTTCTATGCAGCTCATGTATTAGGGTCTTGCATAAGATTCCATGTGGTGCTAAATATAAAACAAAAACGATGTCTTCAAAACTGTGAAAACCATTGCAACAAATCACTTGCTCCCTCAGATGCTCTTACCCACCCGACCCAGGGCTGTCGCCTTCGAATGCAGGTTGATGAACCTATTTCCCTTTAAAGACTCTTGTTTCTCTTCCAGAATCTGAAACATGCATAAATTAAAACAATCAAGCATATTTATTTACAACATCCAAGACGTAATCTAGAGTTTGACGCAAGAAATCTTTTCGAGGCTAAGCTTTGTTTTCTCACGTGGACTGTAGACTGGGTTTAGCACCCCCCTCCCAATTTCGGACTCTCCCCCTACACTGATCTTTTGCCATCAGCACAGTAGGTATATACCTGACATGCAGGCTTGATGAATTCTCTTCTTACACGCAAAGAAAAGAATGAAGCTGCCGCTCGCCCTTTAGCTCTCTGTGCAACTGACATTCGGTTGGTATTCTGGACTAATTATTAGAAATTTGCCAGAGCGATCAAAAAACGCCAGCTTCGGTGAGTACGTGTATATCCGACAACTGAAAAGGAATTGGAATATTACTGAACATCTTGTTCATTTGCATTGGTAAAGTAAGTCGTACACAGTAGTATAATGACCAATTTTTCCACTACCGAAGTCAAAAATAAGCCAACGAGAAATGCCAAAGATTCGGAGTCTCTTTAGAAATTCCGAGCAAACTATTTGACAGACAATGGAGAAGGAAGGCAGATTCTACAGACCAACAAATCCCATTCATTTCCTTCAGTTTGTAAAAACAAGCAACCGACTTGCTTCCTGCCAACGACCATACTTAGAGATAAGAAAGCTCCCCGCAGGAAATCCTTCGCTAAAGGAGAACCACTGTGCCATTAAACGCAAGCCTTTTCACCAAATCCCAATCAGTTAAGTGTTTGACAACCTGGGATCATGAAATATACACTGATTCACTCCAACAGGTGATTCCTGCATCGCTCTAGCGCTTCTAAAGTCTATACATCCTACGACAGAGATGCAGGACGTTCTATAAACAGTAAAATATAACCAGGATTTTGTCCACTGCCTCTCCCCCTCCCCACCATGCAATTAGGGTGATAAAAGCAAGGAAAATTTCCTGCTTTTTAAAAGATCAAAGTGTTAATTAAGTAAGATTTAAAATTGACCATTTTCAATTAAGATAAAAGAAGACAATACTATAAATCATGATTGGACGGAAGATAGTACTAAACGCATACCAAGAATTTAGAATTTAAGGACGACCACTGACGAGATGAACGAAATGCAAGAAAGGCACTGGAATTATATTTACAGGCTTCCGCGCTGATCACCAAAGTCAAAACTGAGGAGAGGGCCTCCTTGGTTATTTTTCACTCTGCAAAGTGAAAAGGGGGAGGGTCCCCAAACTTTGCCCCCTTCTCCACCCTCTCATCAAAACCGTTACCAAGACATTGAAAACATTCGCGACTTTGATTCTGAGAACCTCTCAATTACCCCACAAACTCAGTCTGCTCGCGGACGAAAGAAGAGGAAGCTTCTCGAAGTTCATCAAATGTCAATTGCAGTTCTGAAAGAGTTTATTTCTATTTTGGCTTTTTTCTCTCCCTGCTCAGCTACCAAGAACACCCTCCCCTGGACTTCCCAGAGCACAGACACCGTCTTTATTTATTTCTGCTCAGGCAGCCTTGGAGCAGGGCTCCCAAGTGCCAGTTCTGTGAATTTAATTGCCACAGTTCCACCTTGAACCCTCTTGCAAACAGACACTCTTCATTATAGCTTTCCCCCAAGTGCCTCTGCATCCACAGGTAGCGTTCGAGTCCTTACGCCTCTAAGAAGAGCCTCGTTCTGACAGCAGACCTGCAAATCAGTCTGATTCCGCAGTTAAGCGCTCAGATACACTCTTCCTAGCCTTGCCTCGCACAGCTCAGAGGTGGCCAACGGCTCAAGAAGCACGTGTGTTCATCCTCGCTCTGAGGTTTCTTTTTTTCCTCACATATTTTTAATAAAAATACAGTTATGAAATCCAGGAGGCTGCATTTTTGGTTGCTGTTGTAAAATGACCTTGATCTGACAGGCATGGTCTCAGGTTCCCGCAGATGCTGCGGGAAAGCTTACAGAAGCCAACGTGTTCTCCAGGCATCTGTGATGACATGCAAGTTTTTTTTTTTTAAGTGGTGGTTATGGTGGGGGGGGGAAACTATTCTCGGTTTCCATGACAACCATGTCTCCACTCCTCGCGTATTAGATACCATCCACTTCCTGTGTCTAAATTTTTAAGCCAATCAGAAAAGTGTTTATACGTTGAACAACTTCGGAGACACTGTTTCTTTTAATTGAAGCGCTTTAAGGCTCAAATGAAGACACCCATGGGCCTGGAGTATTTTCTGTCCCACAGGTCTACAATTCCACAACGGTTACTAATTCCTATTCTTCTAAGGTGAGAATGCCCCTTTTCTTGGATGGGCAATGCCTCCTCCTCAAGCCAGATGCCACAATTTCTTAGAACAGTGGGAAGCTGATTTTGCTTGTTCTCTCTTCACTGCTTTTTTTCTTTCAAGGCTGCAGACTTAAATTTAGTGCGGGATACATGTTAATGCCCGGGACACTTAAACGATCGAAGTAAATTAACAGCGAAGCATCCATCTGCGGATGGCGAAATGTAAACATTCGGGTCAAAAATAAGTAAACAAATAAAGACCGCTTAGAAAAAATTCTCGTGAGTTGAACAACTTTGCCTTCTACGGCTCCCGAGGAGGAATCATGGAGAATGTATTGTAAAGTGATATGTCTCTACATGGAAGCTAGTAGCTGACGTCTGCAAAGAAATTTGTCACCAAAATGGCCTACTTTATCTGGATAGAAACAACGACGAAAAATTACATGTAAAGGTGATCGCGAGCAAACGGCACGCGAAATTAGCAAGGCGAGCTGGCAGGCGTCTGTGCGCGGAGAAGCCTCGGCTGAAATTACAGCGAGATTTTCACCAGAAGGGCCGGGGTGGCTGTTTTCCTAAGTCTCGATGGAGCTGACCAATCAGGGTGAGAGTTGAAGTGGTTTGGAGTCATTTGTGTAGTCTTCCGCTCGGCCCTCGGAGCTCACTCCCCTCTCTAAGGCAGAGCTGGCGATCAATGAAAAGCAGGGAACAAAAGGAACCGAACGGGAGGTCTTCCTTAGCTACGGAAAACGACCCCCTTTTTCCTCAATGAGCCAGGCGCACCCTGCCTGCGGCCGGCCCCACACGGGGGCTCCCCACCCGCCCAGCCCGCGGGAGGCACATTTTACATTTGCCATCATGTGTCCCAACTGCTAGCAAACGTGTCACCTTAAGCACATCCTGTGACAGAGGGCTCCCCGAGCCCAGCCAGCTGCAACTAATAAATTAAATAAAATTAACAGTCCCACCATTAAAGGCTGCCGAGAAAGGCTGCTTTTCCCTTCCCCAAATGTCATCCCCGGAGTATAAACAAAGCATGAAAAATAGTCTCTCCGAGCCTCCCAGCCAGGAATCGTGGTTTTCTCCTCAAAACAACGTTTCTCCAAAAAAAAGAGAAATCTTCTCGCTGCCCTCACGGGGAACTCTCATCCGTATATGTCCTATTAGGATAACCAGTTACTGTGTGAAAAGAGCTTTAAACTGCCCGCAGAGCTGACACTGCTTATAATTAATAGCAAAACAGTTACGCCAGCAATGCTGTAAACTCTGCCCCAGCCAAACTCCACCTTTAACACGTTAGCTCCTTGAAAATAAAAGGAACGCCTGGAGAACCCACACAAGTAAAGCCCTGGGAAGTGATTAACAGAATTACATCAATTATTTGATCATTTTTTTAATGATTCATTTGTCTGCTATTTTTTTTCGAAAAAAAAATTTAAAAACGACGACTCACAAATGCCTGAGAAACTTTTCTTTCTTTCTTTCTTTCTTTCTTTCTTTTTTTTAATGAACTTACTTTTGAGCCAAAACTAATGAAAATATTCAACTTGCTATCCCTGGATCTTTTCCGTCTGCGCTGCACGCTGTAAATCAATCTGAAACCAGGTGGAAATACGGGGGCGGACACCTTAAAACATCAGAGGGTGCCCCCCAAAATGCAGCAGCCTCGGCGGCCAGGGCTTCTCGTGACAATGCTGAGCCAGAGCCGAGGCTCGGGAGGCAGGAAATGAGCCCCATTTTCGTTACCTTCGATCGCCGGCCCCCCCTCCCGCTGCTTCTCGCGGCCGCATCGGGGGGCTGCGGCGGCGCTGGACTCGCCGGTGGCCCCGCCGCCGGGTCGCGCCGTCTCCCGGCCGAGCTGCAGCCGATCGCGGCCGGAACCCCGGCTCCAGCCCCGGCGCCCGCCCGGGGTCGGCGGCGCGGCTCCCACCCGGGGCCCGGTGCCCCGCTGGGTCCTAGTGCGCGCCGCGCGCCCGCCCGCCCGCCCGCCCGCCGGCCGGCCCTCCCGCGGCCCGGTCTGCAGCCGGCACGTACGGCGGGCGGCTCGGGAGCGCCGGGAGTCCCCGGCCACGCAGAAGAACCCCGGCGGCCCCTTTCAGAGCCGGACGCCGTGCGTGCGGGCGAACCGGCGCGCGGTGTCACCTCGACGCAGAAGATGTGCACAGAAACACCCCGGCCACGACTGAACCCGCTGAAGGCGGATGTCAGTATCTGCAGCCCCAGGGTAAAGCCCAGGGCAGTCACTGGCTTCCGTAGGTTTGCCCGGTGCACTTGCGAGACGAGGCGTTCGCAGACGGTAGGACACGGCGCGGGGATCCATAAAGAGGGATTTCAAAAATAGCATGCAAAAAAAAAAAAAAAAAAAAGATTGGCCATCGTCTTTTAAACAGGTTTCCAATTATTTGTTTTCGAACAGGTCCTTTTTGCATTTCGCTCTTATTTCATCATATGCTGTTTTAAATAACAAAGGCCCATATGGCTAAACACGTAGTCATTTGATTTTCAAAAGACCTCAAAAATTGCATCAAAATATGCACTCCTGTATCTCCTACGAAATCAAGGCGAAAGAATTAATGGTGGCATATGGTGAGCCTCCTAGAGAAAACTTCATTACAAATTAAAACGAACGCGAAAATTCACCAATTCAGTAAACTGAAAGTAAATTATGGTCCTAGATGGATACACAAATCAGCTTATGACCAATTAGGAAAATGTAAGTTCTAGACTTCTCTTCTAACGGCAGAAAGGGTGTTAGTGAACCCCTCTTAACAGATCCCCCTCATTGTCCCCAAAAGGGTTTTCAGCGACCTCTCTGCACATTCACTTACCGCAGCCCACCTGGAAGGCAACGTTTAAAGTTGCCAGTGCTCATTTAAGGGGAAAATTCTGTTAGCCCTTAATTCAAAATAAAAGTGCTTTAGTTTGAAGGGCCTGTGTGAAAGGCGTCAGGACCGGGGAGCTTGCTTTCAGTCTTTGCTATCACCAAGTTTGAAGGTCACAATTCTGTAAAACTGTTAATAACAATGGCGCTGTGGTTTGACACCAAAAGGAAAATCAAATATGTGTTTTCTGAGTTCTATTTTTGGAGCGGAAAAAGTCCCTTTGAAAATTACTCTGTGCCTGCCTCCTTCCCGATTATAGCTAAATAAATGTAATGAAAGATTTTTAATATTAATTAAACATCAAAGACACCTTTGCTGCCTTATGTCCACGAAAAAAAAAAAAAACAGTTGTCACACGTTACACTTGTGGATCTTCAAAGTACTCCTGCATACGTCTATGTGATCTTTACCACAATTCTGTGATCAAACAGACGTGATAATCCCCAATTTTCAAATGAGAGAGCGGAAGTCCCAAAGGGTGAAGTGACTTGTCCCAAAATCACACAGCCTGTGTGCAGAGGCACTGGGGTCTCAGACTCAGTCCTCAACATTTCTTTCTCAAATGGGCCACCTGCTCTCCCAAAGATTTCTCCATTAAGCACCGTGGGAAATGAGATTTCCGAAACAAAAAGGCGGGTAGGTTTCTGTAGCCATCATTTCTGACCTGCATTAGAAGAGCAATTAACCAGAACAGAGACAAGAGGGCAGCTGAAATTGTCTTAGTCTCTGCTCAAAGAGAAAGCTGGCTGGTGGGATTTCTGTCCTGCGGCCGTCCGGGGCAATCTGGCAGGCGGGACCCCGGAAATCTGGGGCCTGAGAAATGCTTCTGTCACTTAGGTTTCTTTGCTTCTTACTGAAGACTGAGCTCCGCTTGGCACGCGGAGGAGCGAGGTCCTCTCATGTGGAACTTGGTTTTCTGCGTGCAGTCCCGGCACTGAAAGTCCTCGAAAAATCCCGGGACCTCCGGTGTTTCAGACACCATGTGTCCTATCAGTAAGATGGACGGGTGTCCCTGCCCAGACCCGGTGACAGCCAGGTGTGACGTCTCAGCCCCTCCTGCACCCATGGGAAAGCCACACTCGGCCCTGTTTGTGGCACCCCACTGCCTCCTCCCCTCCGCGGCAAGGAAACTAACTTCTCTTATGATGTGTCCCACCCACTTAATAGCAGCAGGTGAGGGCTGGGTGACATTTAGCTGGGCAGAGAGAGACATTGTATTCATAAAAATTATTCCTTCTTGTTCTTGGGCCGCTCATAAGAAAGAGGCTGGGCATGGCAGCATCCTTGGAAGAGGTGGAGGATCTTCCGGAGAAACAACTTGGAAGGCTTAATGTAAAACTCACTCACTCACTTGATGAATTCATTTGATCCCTTTATCGCAAACTGGTCTAATTACTTTACAGTCGCGGGGCCTTCAGATGTGGCCAATGTTAGGCTCCGAGTAATCTTAGCACCGAGAGGAGGTAACGAGAAGCTGAAAAGCAGTGCTGATGGTGAGCAATTCCTCAAAACTAGAGCATGCCAGAAGACGTGTTGGCCAAAAGAAACTGTCCCTCACTCATTCATTCATCCATTCATTCATTCATTCATTCAACTGTGTATACTTCAAATGTTGAAAACCTAATATGACCAAGGTATTGTTCTAGGCTCTGTGTGTGCAGACACCGAGACAAAAAATAAACAATGCCCTCAAAGCTTCCTCACCGTGTGGGGCCCATGGGCGGGCCAACAATGGCAGAACTGTGGTGTATGTGTGGTAAAACTACATCGCAGGTGCTGTGTGTTCGAATGCCAGCTGTCCCAGTCGTGGGCCACTTTGTCTTTCAAGCCACTCTCAATGAGGCCTTCCTGCCTGTATTGCCAGTAGATTTGCAGCCTGAGCTCACAGACCCCTGGTCGGTTGGGTCATGGCTAGTTCTGGCCAACGAGAGGTACGGATGAAAGGGTAGAGGGTGGGAGGAAAGAAGGTAGAGAATTTCTTTGCCTCTGATGGGACCCATAGCAGTGGTGGCAACTGGCTGAGGCTTCTGTCAGGTGACCTCGACCCCTGGTTTCGTTAACACTGCCACATTCTGTTAACATCCCCCCTTCGAAATGGTAATGCCTTTCTGCTGAAATTAGTCTGTGGGTAACTCCACCTTCCTGTTCGTCTCAGATCCTCCGCCACCTGTGTGAACAATCCCCTGCATTAAATTCCTTCCGTGCATATCAGCAAAGTCCAATGGAAAAGCATCTTAACGAAACACCCAAGCAGTACTCCTCAAAACTCTCAAGGTCATCCTGACCAGGACATGCTGAGAAACTGTTAAGGCAAAGAGAAGCTTAAGGAGACAGGACAGTGAAATGTGTTGTGGCGTGCCAGATGGATCCTGGGATGGGAAAAGGGCAACAAGTAAAACCTAAGGACATCTGCATAAAGTATGGACCTTAGCTAGCAATAATTTATCAATATTGGTGCATTAATTGTAACAAATGTAGCATACATTAACGTGTAACATGTTAATAATAGGGGAAACTGGGTATGAGGTGTGTGGAAACTGTACTATCTTCTCGATGTGTCTGCAAATTTACAATGGTCATAAAAAAAATAATGTTTCTAGAAAACTCCTTCTGGGGCGCCTGGGCACTCTGGGGCTCCTGGGTTAAGTGTCCAACTTTGGCTCAGGTCATGATCTCAGGATTCATGAGTTCCAGCCCTGCATCGGCCTCCAAGCTGACCGTGAGAAGCCGGCTTGGGATCCTCTGTCCACACCGTCACTCTCTGCCCCTCCCCTGCTCACACTTTTTCTCTCAAAAAATAAATGAACTCAAAAAAAATTAAATTAAATTAAAAAACCCCTCCGGGGTAGACATCGGAGTGGCTTTGTTTCCCGAACGCGGAAACCCCATTGCCTCCCTTCAGGGGCCCCAGGCCCGGTCCAGCGGGTCTGAGGCTTTCCTACAGGAAGCGAAAGCACAGAGCTTAAGAGTCAAAACATTAAGAAATATCCCACCCAGCGAGAGAGAAGAGGCTCTGGGAAGTCAGGAAAATGCCTGCACCAGAAGCCAGCATGGGGTCTGGGGCCAGCCTGAGGAGAGGGAAAAGGGAGCTGGGAAGGAAATAGGACATCCCACCAGGGCGCAGAGGGGGCCGGGCCTAGCGGCAGGCAGGCTGGGTGGAAATCGCTTTTGAATGTGACCGGCCACGGAGGGGCAGGCCCTGGACTCTCGGGGAGAGAGAAGAGAGACCAGGCAGGAGGGACACGAGATCAGTAAGGACAGTGACTAAGAATCACGGAGTCGTTTTCTGTGCCTTTTTGTTCTCATTTCGAGTCTCTTAACCTTCCAAGCAGGGAACTGTTTTATTCCCATGTTATATGTTTTGTTTTGTTTTGTTTTGTTTTTGAGGTGGGGAGGGCCAGAGGGAGAGAGAGAATGTTCAGCAGGCTCCAGGCCCAGCGAGGAGCCCAATGCAGGACTCGGTCTCATGACTGTGAGGTCATGACCTGAGCCAAAATCAAGACTTGGACGCTTCACTGACTGAGCCACCCGGGCGCCCCTGTTCCTAGGTCAGAGATGAACAGACTGGCCCAGAGTTGCACAGATATGCAGGGGGCAGAATTACAGCTCAAATCCAAGTCTGTGGGACACAGGAGAGGGCCCAGAAATCACCATGGTGGGCGTCCTTGGGAGAAGCCGTAAGGCTGAGTCTTCCAGGACGAGGAGGGGTTAAGGTGTAACAAGAGGGGGGAGAAGAAGGCCTTCACAGAGGGGACACGGGAACCCCAGGCAGGGCGGAGTGCCGCCTGGGAGCCGTGGGGCTTAAACAAAGGTTTCAGATGCGGAGGCGCCTGTCTGCGGATCTCCCTGGGGACGTAGTGGGGACCAGTGTCCACCCCGTGGGAACTTCATCATCGTCTCCACGTGACGAATGCTTTATTTGCTTAAGACAAATGCTTAAGTCTTTGCGCAAATGTCCCCTTCTCTACGCCTCTCGGCCCTCCACATCCTGCTCCACCTTTTCCTTTGCCCCTTGCTCTTACCACCTTCTAACATATTATTAACTCATTAGTCCTATTATTCGCTGTCTGTCTGCCTCTTCACCCACTCCCCCACCCCTCGCCCCACACGCATGAATAAAATTTCCACAGGCCAGGAATCTTCATTTGTTCAGTGTTCATTTCCAAGAACACGAAACGTAGGTGCTCAATAAATTTTCTAAATGAATGAATGAATGAATGAAGTTGGTAAATAAGAAGGTATTTGTATCGGTCGGGGTTCTCCAGAGAAACAGATCTAGCAGGGTGTAAATAGAGAGAGAAAGGGGCGCCCGGATGGCTCAGTCGGGTAAGTGTCCAACTCTTGATTTCAGCTTCCGTCATGATCTCACGGTTCGTGAGATGGCATCAGGCTCGGCACGGACAGTGCGGGGCCCTGCTTGGGATTCCCTCTCTCCCTGTTTCTCTCTGCCCTTCCCTGACTTAAGCTTTCCCTTCTCTCAAAATAACTAAACTTAAAAAAAAAATGAGAACGGGAAAGACATTTATGGTAAAGGTAAGGGCTCTCCAGATTACGGAGGCTCACAAGTGCCGAGGCCTGCAGTCGGCAAGGTGGAGGCCCGGAAGAACCGAGGATGCGGGTCCAGTCTGAATGCTGACGGGCCCGAGATCCACGAAGAGCCGATGTCTTAGATACAGTCCAAAGGCAGAAAAGAACCGATGTCCCAGCTCGAGGTAGTTGGGCAGGCGGAGTTTCCTCTTTCTCAACCACTCTGTCCTAGTCAGGCCATCAACTGATTAGGGAAGGCAATCCACTTTATTCAATCTACCGACTCGAATGTCAATCTCATCTAAAATGCCATCACAGATGTGACTGGTGTATGACCAAATACCTGGGCCCCCCATGGCCCAGGCAAGTTGACACATAAAATGCACCATTACAGTATTGAAAGGGACTCTGTGTTTTACAAGGATCATTCTAGGACCTGTAGGGAGGATGATTCAGAAGAGAACGAGACAGTGACAGGAGGTGATTATTATACTAGTTCAGGGCAAGAATCAATGCACCCCTGAAAGAAACCATGGTTGGTGGCTTCCCACGACACCTCAGTGACCCATGGGCACGCATGATGTTACATACGCCAAAGTGTGATCAGGTAGACACAACTCCAGGGGAGACCAGTCACAAATGCGACGATGACCATGGTGGAGCCTGGCCACTGAGAAGTCCCCTGCAGCAGGTTGGGGACAACAGCACCTTCTGGCCTCTAACGGCTCAGCGGGAATAGACAGAAGTAGGGATGGATGACTGCCTGGCTCTCCTCTGGGGGGTTTCCCATTTCACACGACGGTCCCGGCGTCCAATGGGAGAAGGCAACTTAGAGAGTGGCCCTCCCTCACTGACTGCAGGATTGGCCCTGGAGTGGATCCTGGACCCCGTGCCAGAACTACTAGCATATTCTGGAATTCTCTAACTGAAGTCAGGGCAAGCAGCCCTCCTTCTGCAGACCCTGGGCGCCAGACTGTAGGGTGTTGCCAGCAGCCACACCCTCAGTTCGTGGGCTCAAGAGCCGGGTAACAACCCAACTATGAGCCTAAGCAGGACATCGAAACATGATGAAAGTCTAATATAAACTCTGGGTTATCCAAACAAACTTTGTCTTCCTCCATCACCATGAACAGTTTAGAATCGGCTGTGTAGATACCGCCGCTGTTGAGACATACACAGAGATACGTACACAGAGGCGCATAGGAATCCCCGCTCTCTTGGAGAGAACCATGTAACACTCCCTAACTTTCTAGATACAGGTGGTATCAGGTCATATTGAAAGAGAGTTTTCACCTGCTGCCTTGTATGCCTTAGACTGCAATGAAATGCCACCCGCCTTCGCCCTGCGAAGTCACAAGGCTTAACATTCTCTGCGAAACCAGTAGCCTCACTTTTTCACTAACTCGCCTTTGGGAGATGGTGACATAGCACGTGACTCGGACTTCATTATTCGATCCATCGCTTTATAAGGGATTTATTGCCTCCCACAGGTGACAGTCCTAAATCACTACTACGAATCCGTGCTTATCGAAAGAAATGAACAAAGCCCCCTTGGCGTCATTCGTGTCTTCGATATTGATCACACTCACTCCTTCACTGAACACATCCGGTCGTTTGTAGACGGTCCTGTGTTGGCAGCCGCGGGGGCTGGATGGCTCTCATCCCCTTCCCTGTAGGGCCGGTTACAGAACCAACCACAGATCGTGTCCTCGGACCCATGATCCCCAGCCCCGGCTCAGTCCTGTAGGAATTCTTCCTGCTGGGAGGGGTGGGGGACCCCTGAGCAGAGCTGCAGCAGAGGCCCTGAGACAGCGCTGGGCCAGGGCGCTGCCAGAAACAGCCCTTTCTGGCTCCACGCCAGCCAGCCGGCTGCCGCGCCGAAGGCCTCTCCGGGTCTCCCCAGACCCCCTTTGTCTCCCTGGGCCTCCCTTATTCAGCCGTCTCAGCTCAGGTAATGACCGCCACGCTGCGGCTCCCTGGCTCTTTTCATTCCCACACTTCAGATCACTTTACACGCGTTAATTGAGCCTTGAAATACAGGAAAGCAAAGCAAAAGGCACGCAGCGCTCCCCCCGGCTGCCCTGGCCGGAGGGCAGTCCAGCAGCAGGGGAGCCCCAGACTGCCGGGGAGAACTTCCTGTACCAGCGCCGCAGGGCTGGGGTATTGAGGGTTGAAACAATTCCATACGTCACAGAAGACCCCCGGGCACTTCGAGTCACACATCATCACTGCTGGACAACCTCCCACCTCAGGATCACCTGCCACAACTGATCCAGGTGACCTTGGGAAGGCGGGGCCGGGCAAGATTGCGGCTCATTAGACAGCATCTCTATCACACCTGTGATCAATGCCCTTCCGTCTGTCCTGTAGCGATGCCCTCAGGGCCGTGGGCTTTGGAATCTGAGAGGCCTTAGTCCTCCTCCTGGCTGCACCGCTTCCCGGCTAAGCCGTCTTGCAAACATTGCTTGGAATCCCAAGTCCCTCTTAGTCGTGAAGCAGACATGACAGTATCTGCCCTCTTGGTTTCTGAGGAGGATGAATTCTGAGCGTGCATGCAACATATTTGGGGTCAAAATTTAAAATATATTTATGTTTGACACATAAAAGGGTAGCGTCTGTAGTCTTCCTAAGCCATCTCTGTATCCAATCCCAGTCCTTCTGAATGAATGTAGTTCCATAGCTGTGTTGGAGATTCTAGTTCGAATTAGTACTGGAGCTTCTCTTCGACAAGAAATGGTAGGGAAATCCAAAGAGGCCTGTGGTTTAGTTGACAGCTTGTATCAAAGTCAATTTCTTAGTTTTGATACACCTGTCGTGGTTATTTGTGATACCAACATTCCAGGGAAGTTGGGCAGGTGGAATATAGGAACTCTTCTTTCTTTGCCACAAATGCTCATCGAAATAATAATCTTTTTAAAATGGATCAGTAATACCTACATAGTAGGTCAACTCCTTCACCTGTACTTCTAGAATACCGCATGAAAATTCCTCCTTAGGATCCAAAATAACCACGAAGCTTTTTTGTTACCAAAATAAGAGGCAATTTATGTTATCTCTAGCAGCTATCACCAGCAAGAAACTCATTGAGTTTCTAGGGTCTGCAAGGCACCATATTGGACATTAAAATGGCAAACATTACCGTCAGGAAGAAAACATTGCCTGTGCGGAAGTCATTTTAAGGTGGCTGTTTGGATGTAAGATATTTGATAACTTTACCATCCAGCCCCCAGTGCTTTCCTTATTTCACAGGAAATGGATGGCTTGCCAGTCAATCAGTTCCATGCTTTCCCTTTCGGGGGACAGTGATGAGGAAGAACAATCTTGTCAAATAACCCTGTAGATTATATCGTCTGCCACGCTGAGCACAGTTTTGAGGTGTTCATCTTCAAACGCTGAGGATGTCTTTTCTCTCACTTAACAGACACCAGACGGTTTAAACACCTTTATTCCCTTATTTTTTGGTACCATGCAAACTGTTTTGTCCTGGTGGGGGTCAGAAGGAGACTTTCACTGAATGAATGGTGAGTCTTGCTAATGGCCTTGACATAGATCCCACCAAAACATGTGACTATAATACGGCCACATTGTAATGGGTTCGACGAGGGAGCCATGGCTTTAAAAAGCAAAGACTACATGTATTTTCAAGTTGCTCTGCTCTCTAGGCTGATAATTACCTGCCAGGTGTAACTCACTCCTGAATGGATGGCGGCAGAGCGCTCATTACCAGAAGTTTTGTCGGCACCTACTCCGTTCTGGGCATGGGTCTTGGCCCATAACGAAGGTGAAGACATGGCCTCAAGTGCGAGAATGACATTGTCTTTCTAGTTGCCCAGCATGAGACCTCCTGGCTGTGCCTGAGGAATCCCCAACCTCAGAAGGCAGAGCCACCTCCCCTCTAAAAACTGGAAATGCCAGGGTCGCCTGGGTGGCTCAGTCGGTTGAGTGGTCATGCGTTCAAGCCTCACATCAGGCTCGCTGCTGTCAGCACGGAGCCTGCTTTGGATCCTCTGTCTCCGTCACTCTCTGCCCCTCCCCCCCTTCTCAAAAATAAAGAAACATTAAAACAAAAACAAAACCTGAGAATGCCAGAGATAACCTCCCTAGCCTTTCTTACAGTGCTTCGAGGGGAGGGTCGTGATCTAGGTCTCCCTGGAGCTGGTACTGAATCCAGTAGTCATAGTGGTAGCAGCAGCTTTAGGGCAAAGCGCAGCATCCTTGGGGTCTATGGCAGGGCCATCACCAGACCAGCCTAGAGCATGACTTGGGGCCTTGATCCAGGCTGCATCCCCTTGGAGCAGGTCCTCCGGCCCTCCCATGATACCTGTGGGCCACCTGCCATGCTGTACCTACGTACGTTTTCTGCTTACGTCATCCAGAGTCAGCCTCTGTCAACTGACCTAAGGGCCTTGTCCCACAGTCTCTCTCTTGGATTCCAGTTGTACCAACCTAGTCATTGTCTTTCCAGAAGGAGCACTGGGTTTGCCGTGATCTCCCTTTCCCCTCCATAACCAGATTCCTCTTGTCATGACAATATGCAACAATACAGGGCCGCCTGTGACCATGGAGTAAGCCAGTTGCTCCTATGGGGAACGGAACTACCTCGGCCGTTGGTCCTACATGAATGAACTAGAGATGTCGATACCTTTCTGCATGGGTAAAATGGGGTTTATTATACACACATGTTTCTGGTACCACATAGAGTCTTTTCTATAACTCCAAGGAATGTAATAGAGTTTGACCAAAATAAAACAAAGCAAAAGAAAACCTCCACAGTGGCATAGGAAGCATCATTTTTGCTGGTTTTTAAATAGAGAAGAAAGAGTTTCAATCCTCCATTCGTCCTCTTTATTCAGCATTTTATCTTTGCCCGGTAGAAATCACATTGTGGCAGATACTTCTAATTCATCCATTGACTCTTCCTGATGACATCGAACTTGATAATAAGAAAGTTTCAATGTGAGACGGAGCATTTAGTCTCAAAGAGCTGAGAACTGAGCCCTTAAAGAAGATACGAACTTCCATTGATAAAAAACCAAAAACAGGAAGTCAAGTTTTTCATAACAGTCTCCAAACAAATTAAACGTGGAAGTGGAATAATAGCTTGCGAAACAAGAAGGCAAAGATATCATTAAGCCTTTGACTCGCACTACCGTCAGCGGCTCTGAGTAAGTGCAGACACAAATGGTGTCTTCAATGAAAGCAGGGTAGACGGAAGGGCATTGGAGGTCCCAATGAAAGGCATCACCTTCCATCTATCATGTTGAATTCTTTGGGTTCGGTTGTCCAGAGACTGTTACTCAGTGAGGAAGGTGGTCATCCCCGGACCCTACTGCAAAGAATAGGGGCCACGATTTCCCTCCATCCCCCCTCCTCCCATGCCTTCCTCAACCCGGCCCCCACCGATGGCTTTCACCAACGCACCAATGCGTGCCCTATGACTTACTCTACGATTTGCGCCACGTAACACTGCTACGGCCATTTCTGGAAATTCTTACCTTCCTCGAGCTCTGCTTTCCCCTGGTTTTCCTTCTACCTTTCTTGCCAGTCCTTCTCTGTCTCTCTCCCTGGCTCCTCCTCCTCCTCTGCCCATCTCTTAACACTGCTGTTTACCATTGGCTCGTTTTTCTTTCCCCCTGCTCTCTCTGGGTGATCAGATCCATTTCCGTGCCTTCGAATGATCGCCAATAACCAATAACCGGCCCCCAACTCCCTCCCGAATTCCCAACCTCTGTCTCCCGTGGATTCCAGGACCCCTCCACCCGGGAATTTTGCTGTTACCTCAAATTCAAATTCGAGGGGCACCTGGACGGCTCAGGGAGTTCAGCGTCCGACTTTTGATTTCAGCTCAGGTCATGATCTCCTGGTTCCTGGGAGGGAACCTGGTGCAGAACCTGCTTGGGATTCTCTCTCTCTCTCTCTCTCTCTCTCATGTGCACGCACACTCCCCCCTTTTTCTCTCAAAATAAATAAATAAATGTAAAAAATTTCAAATTCAATGTGCTCCGATCTGAGTTATTCGTCCTTCTGCTCTCAGCATTTCCTTTCTATATCCCTATATTCAGCATCCAGAGACCTCAAAATTCTCCTTAACATCCCCTTCGTCCTGCTCCACGTTCATTCACCGAGTTCTATAGATTCTGCCTCAGAAATTGTCCTTACACCCAGCCCCACCTGACCGGCCCCACAGCCTCTGCCTCAGTTCAGACCCCTTCGTCTCTGGACCACTGCTTCGGTCTCCAGCAGGCCACACGATGCCTGCCGGTTCCCCTCACCCCAGATGAGATGCGCTTCCTGGGCAGCCTAGGGAGAAAAGCCGGTCAGACTTGGGGGTCTGAACAGAGGGGTGCGAGAAAAAGAAGAAAACATTTTCAGTGGGGGCGTGGGGACTCGATGATTCTGATGCTTCGATGGAAGATCTCCGCAAGTCTTGCCTCTAAGGCCGGCGTCCGGTTACTCGCAGGTTCTGTCCAGAGCCGCCTGCCTCCGCCAGCTCCCTCCTCCCGGGGAAGCTGCCCAGGGCCGTATAATCAGTTGTAAAATGCATTCCGGTTCCATGACTCTCCGGCGGTCTTTGGTGACGCTGCGTCATCCACAGAACATACAGCATCCGGTTTGTACCTCCCCCTGAGCACTCAAGGACCCCCGAGGTCTCTCTCACCACTTTGCTCTCCAGCCTATATCCACGTACTCGCTCAAATGAATCTTTCTCTCCAACACGCTTGACTATTGACCTTGACTTTCCAATCACTGAAATTTCGCCTGTGCCTTTTCTCCTCCCAGAACCCTGTCCCAGACTTCCGCAACCCTGGTTAGATCACACACAACCACTCATCTCTCCCCTTGAGGAGCGCCTAATCCACTGGACAGACAGACAGACAGACAGACAAGGAAAAGGAAGTGATCACAGCATGATAAATTCTGCGATTGCATCACCAAACGCCGTCCGGGGCCTCCTTCAGGGAGTCTCCTCGCTCACTGTCTCACTGGCATTCCGTCACTTTCTGGGGGAAACATTTTCTGAGTTCCGAGCTCACGGTGGCGTTTCCCACCTCTGTGGTGCAAGGATTCATCAGGAGGGCTTTTTCGTCACGCCATCTCCCAAGCTCCCCTTCCAGAGATTCTGTTTCAGTAGGTCTGGGGTTGGGTCTAGAAACGGGCATGTTTGTTTAATAAACCCCTCGGTGATCCTGGTACACGTGACGCCACAGGTCACCCTTGGGAAACCTTTGCAAAAGGTGTTTATTGTGTTCACAACTCACAAAACCTACAGATACTGCCTTGTAATTTACACGCTTACGTGTCTGGCTTATGTTGTTTGCTAAGTAATTGCTCTTTAAAAACAGGGTCCTTTCCTTCCTTTTTTATATTCCTCGTGGTACAGGAGCAGAGCATGAGTAATTGCACATCTCTTGCACCTTTCTAAGTCCTTAACAATTTCAGTAAAGTCCTTTATTTTGGTTTGAATTTTTATAATAACTGTGTGTCGCATTTATAAACTCTTTTTTTTTTTTTTAAAAAGATCGATCTGAGAATGTGTTGCCGCCGAGAGGCTCAGAGTTGTTAGTGAGGAGGTGGGGTGCACACGGGGGTTGCTGACAGATCCCTGAGGTCCGAACCCCTCGCATGGAGGCCATGAAGGCAGGTTGCCGGCTGCCCACGCCACTCGGGGACAGCTAACGCTGCACAAGCCTTGTGTGAAGTAAGCGTTTCTGAAAGAGGTCATTGGGTCTTAGAAGTTGCTGTTCTTCAAAGCTGGACCTGATCTCCCCCAGCACAAATGACAAATCGTTCCCGCAAACTGGTTTTTCAGTGGAAATGTGGGGGCAGGCCCGCCCGAGAAGCCCGAGCCCCTGACCCCGCTGGATGGAGTCTGCCTTCCTTCACTGGGAGCCCTGACCCGGGCGGCCTGACCATTCTTGCCTGGAAAGGCTGCAACCCGCGGGACGATCTGGGGCTGCTGTACTGACACCTTGATCCCAAAGATCCGACTGGATCCTTCTCTAGATGTGAACACAGTCACCTCGTGATGCCACCTGCCCGGGCCATCCAGTTTGTGGTAACCGCCACAGTTGTGTTCCTTGGGATGAGGTCCCTGGACCACCCACATCAGTCAGATCATGCGGCGAGTCTGAGCCCCAGCTGGGCCTGGGAATCGCCAGAAGGGAGAGAAGAGGAGGAAGATAAACCGGGGATTATTATTGGCTTTATTGCTTTCTCCTACCATTCTCTTCCTGTTCTCAGGAGAGGCTTATTTTTGACTCCCTGATAGCCCCCGCTTCCCAAGCTTCCAGCTCTCCTCTCCCCGCAGCTGAAACCATTAACCCCAGCTGAGCGGCATGAGCCCTCCTTCAGTCTTTAGATTCTAGAAAGTTCTAGAGTCTAGAACAATTCCAGATCTTGGGCAGGGGAGTTTTAAGGATCTACTCGTGAACAAGGGCATATTTTGTACCTCAGAAACCAGCTGGATGCAGCCTCGTGCTATAACAGGACAGGACTAGACTTCCTCAAACCTGTTTGTTTAGATCGCGAAGTTAGTAACACAAGGTTGGGAGGTTGGGAAGCGTTGGAACCCAGAGCAAGACTTAAAATCGGACCCAGAAGTGGACCAAGATGGCACCAACCCAGTCACAGGTTCTGTGACGACACCCACTGCAGCAGGTGCCATCAAAGACACACATGCAGGGTCGGACACAGACGGGCAAAGCAATAGGGCCCCAGAGATACGATCGATAGTCAGAATTAAGATACTCCATTGGTGGGGCGCCTGGGCGGCTCAGTCGATTAGACACCTGATTTCAGCTCAGGTCATGATCTCATCATGGTTTGTGAGTTGGAGCCCCGCCTCCCGACATCTGTGCTGACAGCTCAGAGCCCGCTTCCGAACTTCTGTCTCTCTCTCTCTCTCTTTCTGCCTCATTCCTGTCTATGATCCTCTTTATAGGGTTCGGAAGGGGGACTGAATGCCCCATCGTAGGGCTGCAGTAGAACGCAGAGGGCAAACCTCCGCTGGGGCCAAAGGCCGACCACTGTCTTCAACACATAACTTTCCTTTACTGTGAAAATGGCATGCCGCCCTATCCTCGTGTCATGCTACCTGAAAAGCAGGATCGATCGCCATGTGCGCCTCTTCAGAACATCCGCCAAGCAAAATGGGAACTTGAATTAGAGACAAAGTTAGTAACACAAACAAGAGCCCTAAATTCATTCCCTGAGGCACTGTTTCCTTTTCATGGGAGTTTGGCAGAAGCAAGAACCTTCGGAAGCACGGATTAGGTGCACACACACCCCTCCTCCCCTTCCCCCGCCCCCCGCCCCCGCCCCCGCCATGTAAGCCCTAGCTCTATAGAGTCTATTATCTGAAATTCTAGAACAGAATTCCAAGGGCAGGTCCACGGGTGCTGGTGAGGAACATTTTTAAATGAAAAACTCATCACTTCTTGGTAGTTGTGCAAAACATCATGGCGTCCTTTAAGTTTTGTATCGGCAGAAGGCTCTAGAAGCTAGGTCACAGGGTGGGGTTTGCTTGGGGTAATGTCAACATTGGAAAAATAATTCATTTGGGTGGACCTGTTCTAACGTGGCTCTGAAAATTATTGCTCGGCCATCATCCTGGGGTGTATGTCACCAGAGACTCTCAGTCGCCACTCTCCTCAGCGGCTTATTCTCATGGCTCATGAATTGAGGAAGATGTGTCTCCTCACCTTCCCAGCTCCCAATTCTGCTCGCCCTACTTTATATAATCCACTTATTCCGCCATCCTTCTCCTTCTCAGGGACCGTAGAGGGCTTCTGGTCATTCCTTCCCCTGACTGTATCTTCGAAATTATGTCAATGGGATTTTGACTACATATTTCCTTTAAGCGGTTTGTTTGTGCTCAAGAACTCATACAGAGATTTTTTTTTTTTCCTCCCAGGGGAGTAGCATTTCAGTAAGAGTTGAATAATAAAACTGGCTTGTAAAAGTCTGTCAGAAAGGTAGTGGTGCGCGTCTTAGTTCTCGTAATTGCCTCGGAACGATGAGGATGGAACTTTGCCATTCTTGTTCTTGTTGTTCCAGAGTGAAAAGAGGCACTTTTTCTCTGCCGGGCCACAAGGATGGGCGTCAAGGGGGAAATGACCTGTGATGCCTCATCGGACGTAATTCTCATTTTCTAGATAAAGAAAGGAAGATGTGGGGGGAGATGAGATGAGGCATTACTAAGTGGGCCACCAGAACCGCTTGGAATGTTTTTAAACCTTTGGTGGATCTCACGCTCCCTTGAGAATTTGAGGCAATCTCATACGTATATGAAGACATATAAAATATGGGAACTCTTTCGGGAGAATTGTGGACTCCACAGCCCTCAGGTTAAAAAGATCATTGTGGGGGCGCCTGGGTGGCTCAGTCGGTTGAGCGGCCGGCTTCGGCTCAGGTCTGATCTCGCGGTCTGTGAGTTCGAGCCCCACGTTGGGCTCTGTGCTGAAAGCTTGGAGCCTGGAGCCTGTGTTCTGATTCTGTGTCTCCCTCTCTCTGTGTCCTTCTCCTGCTCACGCTCTGTCTCTATGTCTCAAAAATAAATTAAAAAAAAAACATTAAAAAAAAAAAAGATCATTGTGGGCTTATCAAAATGTTCTCCCTTTCCTTCTGGTTCAGCCTTAATGCAGACGTTAGGATAAAGGGCTGACACTTAGATTCTGACTAAGCTGCAAATATATAATGATTCTCAGCATTGCTGAGCTAGGTACAAAAGAACACAGAAGAATGTTAAGACCTCATCCTCCAGGGATTTCCTGGGTGATTCGGTCAGTTAAGCATCTGAATCTTAATCTTGGCTCAGGTCATGATCTCACAGTTCATGAGATCAAGCCCTGAGTCAGATTCTATGCTGACAGCACGGAGCCTGCTTGAGATTCTCTCTCTCTCTCTCTCTCTCTCTCTCTCTCTCTCTTCTCTTCTCAGCTCTCCTCCCACTAATGCACACTCTCCCTCTCAAAATAAATAAACTAAAAAAAAAAAGACCTTATCCTCCAGGGCTCCCCAAATTATTGGAGTACCTTTCAACAAGACAGCACAGAGGGTGGTGGTAACGTGTGAGGTTCAGGTGAGGAACGCCTTTAGGAGAAGAGAGTCGACGGTTTGGTCAAAGATCTCAGAGAGAACAAAGGATTTCCGTTGCACTTGAAAGGATCTGTAGAGATGGGAAAAACTGAAGGCATATGCGATGACTTCCATAGAGACGAGACGGTTCAGGAGAGAGAATGCAAACTTCGACCCCTGACATGCCTGGGTTTCAATCGACTGTTCCTTACAGGCTCTGTAACCATGCTAAATTTACTTAATATCTCTGCATTTAAGTTTCTTCATCTGTAAAATGTGCATTTTTGTAGAATGGATGGGAGAAATAAGTGAGATCGTTTTTTTTTTAAGTATGTGGGGCAGTGCCCGCAAGGCAAAAACTGCATCTCTCTTGTTTGCTACCATATCCCAAGAGGATATATCAGCCAGGGGTTGAGACATAAAAGGTACTCAGATGAATATCTGCAAGAAGGGTTGAATGGATGAGAGAGTGAGTGAAGGAATGAGTGAGAACTACGTATGAGCAGTGAGCGATAATAACGAACCAATGTGCGACAATACGTAATTTATTTTTTCAAAAGTATTGTTTGAAAATTATAGCTATAGCTGTAACTAAAAGGAATTCATATTGTGTGCTAGATTATTTAAGGACAAACTCCCAGTTTCTGGGGTGTCTAGGTCCTTTATAACTCTGTCTTCAGCTTCACAACTCTGAAAGATTTTAGTATTTTTTCCCTTCGTCTTCGTAATTCAGTTTTCAGCAGTTTAACACGATGTTGCTAGGTGTGATTTCTTTTTATTTATCCTACATGGGATTTATTAAACTCCTCGAATCTGTAGATTGATGTTTTTCATCAGTTTTGAACAATGCTTGGCCAATACTCTTCAAATATAGCGCCTCTTCAAGTTTCTGATTACCTATGTGTTAGAACTTTTCACTGTGTCTCATATATTTTATCTTCTATTCTGTTTTTTCCCATTCTCTTATTTGTGCTTCAGTTGAACTTGTCTTTCCTGTGTTCTTCTGTGTCTAATCTACTATCGAACTCATTCAAGAGGTCCTTAATAATATTAGATAGCAGGTTTTGCAATTTTAGAATTCTCATATTATTGTTTTTTTTTTTAATAGATTCTAAGTCTCTGGTAACATTGTTCAATTTTTCTTCTATTTTCTTAAACATAGTAATCATAGTTATTTTAAGGACCTTGTCTGCCATTTCCACTGTCTGGATTACCTATGGGCATATTTCTATTGACTAGTTTTCCTCTTGATTTTCAGTCCTATGGTGCTTCATTGTGGGCTTATAACAACAGTATCACCTTACGCAACCACCGCTATCTGATAAATCCTTAAGAGGTCTCAAGGGATTTATAATGTGTCCCTAAGGCAGAAACTTCCTTCCAAAATCACCAAGACGTTCACTTGTGAGCCAATATTTGAGGGGACAAAAAATATTATCTGGTTAACATCATCTAATTTTCTTAAGGTTCTGAGAGATTTGCTTTATTCAACATTAATTCAACAAGTATTTGAGATCCTATCACACACCAGCACTGTTCTGATGCTAGGGATATTTTGGTGGTCAAGGTAAAGACTCTGTCCTCATGGTTACATTTTATGGACAAAGACAGCCAAAAATAAACAAATAAACAAATAGCAAGAAAATTATCAGATAGTCATCAGTGTTATGCTGATAATTAGAATGACAAGATAAATAGTAACTTGGCTGGCTACTTTCTGTTGGATGGTTAGGGAAGGATTCTTTCGGGGAAGGTGACTCTCAAGGCGATAACTGAGTTAACAGGAAGGAACCAGTCATGAGATGAAGGAAGAGCATTTGAGGCAGATGAGAGAATTAGCAGAAGGCCCCTAAGAGAGGAGTGGGGTTGGCATGTGTCATGGTTAATTTTCTGTTAACTTGACTGGGTCACAATATATTTGGTTAAATAATATTTCTGGGTGTGTCTGTGAGGGTGTTTCCAGAGGAGGTTAGCATTTGAATCAGTAAACTAAGTAAAGTGAACTGCACCCCCCCCCCCAACACACACACAACATGGGTGGGCATTTTATTCAATCTACTGAGGGCCTGAACAGAAGAAAAGGGCAGAGCAAGAGAGAATTCACTCTCTCTGCTTGACTACTTGAGCTGGACCATTGGTCTTCTCTTGCCCTCACCCTGGGATTTACACCATCAGCATTGCTGGTTGTTAGGCCTTTGGATTCAGGATAGAAGCTACCCCATTGGCTCTCCTGGGTCTCCACCTCACAGATGACAGATCATAGGACTTCTTAGCCTCTGTAATCCTGTGAACCAATTCCTTATAATAAATCCCTTTGTAAATATAAATGCAAATATAAATATAAACATAACTGTAAGTGCATTATTGGTCCTCTCTGGAGAACCCTGACTCATACAGGCATGGTAAAGAAAAGAAAAGAGTTACTGGAGTGAAAGGAGAGGAATTAAAAGGGAAAGAAACACAGCAGTGGACACAGACAGGAGCCAGATCGTGTAGGGCTCCAGAAGTCAGAGTAAGGAGTTCCAATTTATCCTAGCTGTGATAAGAAGCTACACACACAACAGTGTCAAGTATAGGAACAGTGTCTGATCTATATGTTTAACAATTCACTCTAGCTTTTGTGCAGAGAGTAGTTTGCAGAGAGGAAGGCTGAAAGCCAGGTGTTGCGGTGGTCTCGGAGAGGACTACGGGTGGCTTGGCTGAGGGCAAGGGAGTGGAGAGACTCAGGATGGCTGACTCTGAAGGTAGAGTCAGCGGGATTTGCCAAGAGCTGGATGTTGGTGGAGAAGGAGAGAGAACTAGAGATAACGCCTAGATTTTTGGCCTGAGCAACTTGTGGAGAATAAAGTCATTCCCCAGTTTTGGGAACAGTAAGGGAAAGCTCGTTTGGAGGTCCGTGGGGTGGATTGGGAATTCTGCTCTGGCCATGGTAAATTAGAGATGCCTACTCTTCATCCAAATGGAGAGAGCCAATAACCACGCTGGCACAGGCATCCAGAATTCTAGACACAGCTTAGGCTGCAGATAAGAATCTGGAAACCATTCATACATAGATGCGATCTGAAGCCTTGGGACTAGATAAGACTCCTATACATCTCGGCCAAGTCAAGTATACAGACACACGACATGGAAGACACACACTGAAGCTCTTCTCGGCCAATCCTGTTGCTTTATAAACACGGACCATGAGGTCCAATGAGGTTAAGAGCTTTCTTCGTGGTCATACAGTCCACTGGAATCTAGGTTTTCCATTCCTGGTTCCGTGCATTTCTATTTACCTTCTGCTCCTAAAATAGTACGACTTAACTCCAACGCCACAGCAAATATTTGTTGAACAAGATAATTACACTTTGCAGTATTGGATTTTAAATAATAATCAAAAAAAGTTAGAAAGGAAAAGAAACCACAAATCTATTGCTTTAAAATATTTCACTATCAATTTGAATTCAAGTAAAGCAGCAGCTTGGTTGGCAGACTGGTTGGCTCAGTGAAAAATTAATTAGCAGAAACATTTTTACCCAGAATTTATTGTAGTTGATGCAACCTTCTTTTTAAGAGAAGACTTTAAATTAAAAGACCAATCGTTTCTTCATCATAGAGGAGGGAAAAAAAGCTTGTAATGTAAAATCCCATTTACTGAGTTGTTAAACTGCGTAATAAAATCCCCTAGACTGCTGGGTTTTACACACACACACACACACACACACACACACGCATGCACACGCACATTTACAATTTTATTAGATAAACAGTAAGCGTGTGTCCTGCTGCTAAAGCAAAGTGGGACAGAAGGAAGCTGAGAAATTCAAATGAACAGCCCTGGACATTTTGTGTTGGCACGCTTAGAGCAAAGGAAAAGAGGCAAAAATTGAAACTGATGTTAACTGCTATCAAATTTAGCAGAAAAGAGCTAACCTAGGCACTGCAGATAAAACGATGTGGCAATAACCGATCAATAATTCCTTTTATGAAAGTACCTCTGACTTGTTTATGAAACTCACGGTGGCCATAGAAGATACTCCAAATATCATGTTCCAGATGCTGTGCTGCCTGAGAGACTTTTCTGAGAAGAAAACAACAGCCGTGCGCCTCCCTCCGCTCCCCCCCACCCCGTGTCTCTGTCCAGTCAATTCTCTGCTACCAATACAATAGACAACCATAAACATCACTTAGCCTTTCTGAACTTCAATTTCCTGATCAGTAAAATGAAGCAGGTGATTGCCCGAGAATCCTCAGGGCCTTTGAGACCATAATTCCAAGACTTGCCGAGGCCAAAATCAATAAAGAGAAGAAAATAAATTCTAAGATAATGTGAGGCTAACTTTTTTTTTCTCTACACATGGGCCACTTGGAATACCATGTCACTTTGACCCCTTTCTTCATGCCCCAAGTTAAAGTACCTTTGCTTTGGTGTTTTATTGAGTCTTTAAAGGAGGAAACACCACTTTATGAATAAAGTCATCTTCTCTAGTAACTACAACATACAAATCCATCTTTCAGACATGATATCAGATAAAGTCTCTGATGCAAATATAAATAATGAATATTTCTTCAACATATTATTAAGATATGGGAGAAGGCAAGCCTTACGTGAAGCCCTTAACAGGTTGGTAAACAAGATACCACTTGTCAAAACCAGGGCATTGTCCCCTTGTAGTAAGAAGGGTCTTCTCTCCTGTTGACCTAAAACCAATCTGTGAGGTCTTTGCACTGGATGAGGCCACACCCGTGCCTGACAGCGGAGTGGAAGAGAAGTCTTCTGCCTGCCGATTGCCAACTCAAGACTGAGGCCTCTCCTCCCGTATCGTCCTTAGTTCATTTAATTCTCTCATACTTAGGGGAAAATCACACTCAACGTTAATCTTGATTCCCTCTGTCACCACCGAATGTCGACCCAATTTAATGTCAACTCAAGTGTGACACCTGTCAAGTGCTATAGTGGGGAGCTTCCATATTTCCTGGGATTTTGGTGGTGGCTGAACAGGAAATATTCTTGATTTTTTTTTTTAACAACCACAATTAGTTTACTATTATTTATTATTAAAATAGCAATTAGCATGCTGCCCGGCATGGAGCAGGCACACTGTATTTATTCAAAGCTGAGTAAGGGAATGAATGAATGAATGAACAGAAATCCTTTTAGACTAGTGAAGAACTTTACATGATTTGAAGTAGAGAGAAGGACTCCATTTATAGTTCACTTAAAAATTTCCCCAACCGGCTCCCCCTCATCTGTTATCTGGGAAATGCGAATTAAAACAATGAGATTCCGCTACACCCCTAATAGAGGGGACAAAGTCCGGAACACTGACAACACCAAATGCTAACGAGGACGTGCGACAACAGGAACTGTCTCCCAATCATTGCTCTTGGGAATGCAAAATGGCACAGTCACTTTGCAAGACAGTTTGGCAGTTTCTTACAAAACGTAATATGTTCCTGCCATATGATCCCACGATTGTGCTCCTTGCTATTTGTCCAAAGGGGTAGAGAACTTTCATCTACACAACAGCCTGCACATGGATGTTCATAGCAGCTTTATTTATAATTGCCAAGACTTGGAAGTAACCAAGATATCCTTCATAGGTGAGTGGATGTGAAGGTGTGGTACATTCAGACAATAGATGATGATACTCAGTGCTGAAAAGAAATGCGCCATCGAGCCATGAAAAGGCATAGAGGAAGCTTACATACATATGACTACATGAAAGAAGCCAGTCTGAAAACGCTACGTGCTATGTAATATTCTGGAAAAGGCAAAACAATGGAGACAGTCAAAAGATCGATGGTTTCCAGGGGTCAGAGCAGGATTGAATAGGCAGAGCACAGAGGAATTTTAAGACAGTGAAACCTCTCTGTGTGATCCCACGGTGATGGGCACAGGTCACTATACATTTGTCCAAACCCATAGAACCAACACTAATGTAAAGTATGGACCTTGGGTGATGATAATGTGTCAATGTGGGTTTGTCAGCTGTAGCAAACGGACCCCTCTGATGGGGGACGTTCACAACGGAAGACGCTATGCGTGCGTGGGGGCGGGGAGTAAACGGGAGGTCTCGGCACCTTCCCCTCCATGTTGTTGTAAACCTTAAACTGCTCTAAAGAAGTCCATTTCGAATTTTTAAACAATTTTAAATAATATTCAGAAAAGACGAATGAGGTGAAATGCTTCCTCTACTCTTTTTTCCCAATTTAAACACAGAGCCCAGTGGAGGCACCCAGTGTCCACACTCCGGGTATAGACCTCAGTTAAACTGCAGGAAGCAAAACATCCATTTTACTCCAAAGCCTGTCTTATTCTCATTTTACCGTATTACCTCCATTATCCAGGAGTCTCCCAAAGTTTATTATACATCTACCTCTCCTAAAATGGGAAATACTGAACATGAAATAAGCTCGAGGACTCAAGGACACAGTGAGGGCCGTGACTTCCGGGGTAATGGCGATCACTGCCGTACGTAGGACCACCTACCCAAACGCCAAAAGGTCTCCAGTTGCTACAATTTTTGCATCCTTGCGCCCGGTTCTTTTTCTGTCTTCTTTGTCACCAGCCATCACGTCGCTTTCTAGAGGCCTCTCAATCTCCTTCGAATTAGTTGTTTCTAATCTTCTGTGGGCTAAGAAACCAGGTAACCAGGTTTATAAAGATCATGTCTAAAATGGGAAAAGACGGTTGCTCAATGACAGAGTAAGAGGATGGAAATAAAATGTATGAACCTAGCGAGTGAGATCTATGGTGTTTATTTTACCTTCTCAGGGGCCTTTGCCTTGGAGCTGCCTTTCCGATGGCTGACACTGTTGAAAAAAATGACCTCTGGGCAGCCGAGTTATTGCAAAAAAAAAAAAAAAAAAAGGCATTGTTTCCTTTAAAATGAATAAGAATGGCAGCTAATACTATATTCTATGTTCTTGGTTGAATGGATTCTTTGTTTAAAAATAAGAGAACAGAAAACCTGACAAACAAAACAAAGGTGGAAGCAGTATACTCTAGGAAAGAAGACCTACAGTGAGTCGCAGTATATGAATAGTTAAGTTGATAGGAAAATAAATGTTGTTTTGCTCATAACACAGAAAAGTCAATAAGCAGTAAATGAACTTCAGAGTAGCGGGGCCGATATTCATTTAGATGTCCTTTGTAATTAAAAAGCAACACCCAAACAAAACCAAGCAATAGTGGTAAGCACTACGCCTAGAAGGGTTACATACGCAGGGGAACAAATTGGTGTATAAACAGATTTGTAAAATTTACTCACGAGACATCAGTAGCTCAGTAATAGAGAAGAAGAAGAAGAGCTTCCTTTATTCAGAGGAGATTCCATTATTTTAAAATTCTGTCATTTAAAGTATAGCAAGGCATTCAGAAAATAGAAACTAATGGTAAAATATTTAGAACACCGAAATGGGAAGAAAGTTCCTAAAAGCTCAGATATTTATATTCTTCGTAATTGCTCAACGAAGATTTAATGGCTTTTATGTGGTTTTACTGCCACTCGTTCTTCGCCTGCCTCGTGACAAATACGTTTCCTTTACCCCTGCCCCTCAGGGTTTCTTACAACTCTCTTCAGGCGGCCATGAGAACATTTTATTGTAGAATACAGGGGCTTCTCTTTTAACCACTGTCTTCGATTCTAAAGTCTACTTTGCATACCAGAGATGTTAAGTAGGTCTTTTTTATCTTTTTCTTTTTTTACTTAAATTTTAGTTGGTTAACATGCAGGGCAATATTGGTTTCAGAAGTAAAATTCAGTGATTCGTCACTTACATACAACACCCAGTGCTCATCACAAGTGCCCTTCTTAGTCCCCATCACCATCTAGCCCATCTCCCACCCACGTCCTTCTGTCAACCCATCGTTTGTTCTCCATCATTAAGAGTCTCTTGTGGTTTGTTTTGCTTTCTTCTTGTTCCCCTCCCTTCCCATATGTCCATCTGTTTTATTTCTTAAATTCCACACTTGAGTGAAATCATATGGTATTTGTCTTTCTCTGATGGACTTATTTCACTTAGCATAATACATTCTAGCTCCATCCATATACATCATTGCAAATGGCAAGATTTGATTCTTTTTGATAGGTGAGTAATATTCCATTGTGTATATATACGACATCTTCTTTTTCTGTTCATCGGTTGATGGACATTTGGACTCTCTCCATAGTTTGGCTATTGTTGATAATACTGCTATAAATATTGAGGTGCATGAATTCCTTTTAATCTGTATTTTTGTATCCTTTGGGTAAATGCCTACTAGTGAAACTGATGAGTTATAAGGTATTTCTACTTTTCACTTTTTGAGGAATCTTCATACTGTTCTCCGGAGTGGCTGTTCCAGTTTGCATTCCCGCCAACAGTGCAGGAGGGTTTCCCTTTCTCCGCGTCCTCGTCAACACTTGTTGTTTCTTGTCATGTTAATTTTTGCCATTCTGATAGGTGTGAGGTGGTATCTAACTGTGGTTTTGGTTTCTATTTCCCTGATGATGAGTGATGTTGTGATGTTGAGCATCTTTTCAAGTATCTGTTAGCCATCTGGGTGTCTTCTTTGGAAAAGGGTCTGTTCATGTCTTCTGCCCACTTCTTCACTGGGTTATTTGTTTTTTGGGTGTTGAGTTTGATAAGTTCTTTATAAATCTTGGATACTAACCCTTAATCAGATATGTCATTTGCAAATAGATTCTCCCATTCTGTAGGCTGCTTTGTAGCTGTGTCGATTGTTTCTGTTGCTGTCCAGAAGCTTTTTATCTTGATGAGGTCCTAATAGTTCATGTTTGCTTTTGTTTCTCTTGCCTTCAGTGACACGTCTAGTAAGAAGTTGCTCTGGCTGAGGTCAAAGAGGTTTTGTGCCTCTAAGATTTTCATGGTTTCCTGTCTCACATTTAGATCTTTCATCCATTTTGAACTTATTTTTGTGGTGTAAGAAAGTGGTCCAAGTTCATTCTTCGGCATGTTGCCATCCAGTTTTCCCAACACTATTTGTTAAAGGAACTGTCTTTTTTTCAATTGGATACTCTTTCCTGCTTTGTTGAAGATCAGTTGACCATGTAGTTGTGGGTCCATTTCTGGGTTTTCTGTTTTGTTCTATTGATCTATGTGTCTGTTTTTGTGCCAGTACCATACTGTCTTGATGACTACAGCTTTGTAACATAGCTTGAAATCCGGAATTGTGATGCCTCCAGTTTTGTTTTTCTTTTTCAGGATTGCTTTGGCTATTCAGGGTCTTTTGTGGTTCCATACAAATTTTAGGATTGTTCTAGCTCTGTGAAAAATGCTGGCAGTATTTTGATGGGGATTGCAATAAATATATAGAATGCTTTGGGAAGTAGAGACATTTTAACAATGTTTGTTCTTCCAATTCATGAGCATGAAATGCTTTTCCATTTCTTTGTGTCCTCTTCAATTTCTTTCTATAGTTCTATAAGAAAGAAGGAATATTACATTCAGGTATTCAGTATTTTAAGGAATGTTGGATTCCTGCCCTCAACGAGCTTACAGTCTAGTTCAGATTGGTGCATCTGTGTACCTGAGCCAAAAACAAACAAACAAACAAAAAAGCAAGTGCCTACAGGTGTTTTAAGATAAATCTCCTCCTATCTTCTTCTTTAGTCCTGTTCACAATCTTGTCATGCTCTGGCAAGTAGAGGTTCTTCCAGAAGTCTAGCAGACTTTTCCTAATGACCACCATAACTGCACCTTTTATACTCAGAAAAGTACAAAAGAACTACCTAACTATAAGCATTTAAGCAAATTAAACTCTCTCTCTGCTGTGTTACTTAAATAAGTTTTGTGATGTGTGGTTTCATTTGGGATGGACTCTCTTCTCAACATTTATGTTGTATTCTGGTTAAAAGCTTTGAACCATTGCAGCACCTGGGTGGCTCAGTTGGTGAAACATCTGACTCTTGATGTCAGCTCAGGTCTTGGTCTCAGGGTTGTGAGTTCAAGCCCCGCATTGGGCTCTGCACTGGGCATGGAGCCTACTTAAAAAAAATTTTTTTTGAATCAATTAAAAAAATTTTTTGAACCCCTCATGACTAGCAAAAGTGTATGTGTGGTAAGACTGAACCAAGTTTCAAGGGAAGAGTATCACCAGGGATTTTAAACATCAGTGGTACAATATTTTGAGCACTGTCATGGGAAGAGTTGAGGACACAAGAGTGAAGATAAGCAGATAGTTGGGATCGGCGGGAATCTTCTGACGCTGTGAGTGGCATCATCGATGTTATTGCAGCCTGAGATGGAGACAAACCATGGTGGGAAGTTTGTGCCCATTCTGGGGATTTGGAAAGAACAGACATGAGGTTTGCAGCATGGTGATGTGTGATGCTGGGCACACAACCCCACAGGGAACGGGCTTCCATCTCCTCCCGTACTGGTTTGGGTAGCAATACCATTTCTAGAAAAGCAACCCCCACAAGAAATCAATTTGCAAGTAACATGATAATTTAAAGCAGACTTACAAAGTCTCTCCAGTTTGTTTTGACATACAGGAGATCTTTGGACCTGCTTTCATAAATGTATTTTCAAAATGTAGTGTAACTTACATGTTTCATTAATTATATATTCCATCGCCTAAATGGCTTGAGAGTAGTTTATTTTCTAAAGCGGGTTTAATATTTTCCTCTGAAATATTTTTAAATCATTCATTTCCATGACAAACCCTGTAACACAAAAGTAATCTCTGAGCTGATCTCTGACCAAATGGTGACAAATTTTAAATCAGCAGCATCTAAATTAGCGCCCACACTGGCATCCGTCATTAATCTCTTTGTAAAACGGCTATTTTTCTGTTTAAAAGAGATAGTAAAACTGTGTTCTTGTAAGTTAGGGTTTAAATCTGGAAAGGGATATATGATCCCTTTAAAGAAGATAGTCTGCTTCAGAAGGCAGTGTGTATTCTATTCTGGGTTAGAGATGGTTACCAAGGAGACAGCTCAACATCATCAGTAGGCCTATAGGATCAGGAATCTAGTGGGCTCTCAGGAAATGCTTATAGAAAGAAAAATAAGGAGAGAAAGAACGAAGGGGGAGAAAAAGGAGGGAGGGTGAAAGGTGGGAGAACAGGTCATTTCCTATTAGAAGAGAACGTTATGATGGTTAATTTCATGTTCAACTTGGCTAGGCCCTGGTGCCCAGATATTTGGCTAACGTTATTCTAGATGTTTCTGTGAAGGCATTTTTCATGTATTTTTCCTGTCCTTTCCTCCCTCCCGGCATTTAAAAAAATAAGATGAACATCTGAATCAGTAGACTTTGAGTAAACCAGATTATCTGCCACAATGTGGGTGGGCCTCATCAAATCAGTTGAAGGTCTTAATTGAAAAAGACCAACAACCATCCAGGAAGAGAGAATTCTGCCAGAAGACTGCCTTTGGGGTCACACCGTAGCATCAACTTCGCTGGGTTTCCACTCCTGCTGCACTGCCTTCTCTATACCAGCCTGCACCGATGGCCTCATGGAGGGTTCCTGCGATCACTTGGAGGCACAGAAAACTTGAGCCTTGTTTACAATAGTTTTTTGTGATATGTAGCCACTCCCCAAAAGGGGACAGCTGCCATACTACAGCTCCTTTCTGCGTCATCTGTGAAGGGCAGTGGTGAAGTGAAATACTCTCCGGGGGCAGAACTTGGAGCTGTGCACTTGGTTGTCCATTTTGCTTGGAAAGAGAAACATCCGGACATACAATTCGATACTGATTCATGGTCCATGGCCCTGTGAGGTCTGTGGTTCAACTTGGAAGGGTTGTGATTGGAGAATTGGTGAAATTGGTCTGGAGAAGAGGTTATGTGGACAGACCGCTCTGAATGGGTACAAAATGCTAGGATATCTATGTCCTATGTGAATGCTCACCAAAGGGTGACTCTGGCAAAGAAGGATTTTAATTTTAATAATCAAGTGGATAGGATGACTCTGTGGATACTGGTCAGTCTCTTTCCCCCGAGCCAGTCCCATCATCGCCCAATGGGTTCATGAACAAAGTGGCCTGGGTGGTGGGGATGGATGTTATGCATGGGTTCAGCAGCAAGGACTTTCATTCTCCAAGGTCAACCTGGCTACAGCCCCTGCTGAGTGTCCAGTCCTCCAGCAGCAGAGATCAACACCAAGTCCTTGAGAGGGTATCATCCCCCAGGGCGAGCAAACAACTACCTGGTGGAAGACATTGGCCAGCTTCCATCATGGAAGGGGCCATGTTTTGATTGCAACAATGGCTCCACTAAACTGGAAGTTAAGACAGCCACCCAGGCACTGGGGCTCCTCAAGCCTCTGGATTAACAGGCAAAGAAGGGAGTTCTGCGCTGAATGGTTACCAAGGGGAAACTGGACTGCTGTCCCACAAGGAAGGTGGGAAATGTATGTGTGGAGTATAGGAGATCCCATAGAGGGTCTCTTAGTATCGCCATGCAGTGTGATTAAGGTGGATAGAAAACTATAGCATCCAATGCCGGCAGCACTACTAATGGCCCAGACCCTTGAGGAATAAAGGTTTCGGTCACCCGCCAGGTAAAGAACCATGACCAGTTGAGGCGCTTGCTGAAGGCGAAGGGAAGACAGAATGGGTCCTGGAAAATGAGATTTATAAATCCCAGCTACGAGCACATGATCAGCTAGAGACACATTTGTTCATTGTTATGTTATAAATATATTTATAGAGATATATATAGATATCACATATATCTTCTCCCTTATCACCTTATCAGGTAACATAAAATGTATTAACTTTATATCATAGTGTTTAAATATTGTGAATTTTACATCATAGTATTTAAATTATAGAATATTACAGAAGGAGAAGGACAAATGTCACCTAAGGACTTTGCATCCTCTTCTGGAGAAAGGGTTAGTGTGTTTTCAGTTGTATGCAGGATAGTTGTATCATGGTAGGTGGAATTAGGACCTTGTTCTGGTCTTTATTTGGAGATTATGTACAGTTGAAGGAACGTGTATGGGTGCCAGGTAGACAAGGGGTGGACGAGGGATGGTTAACTTTACACGTCAACTTGGCTAGGCCGCAGCACCCAGAGTTTGTCAAACATCGGTGTGGACCCTGCTGTGAAGATGCTTTGGAGATGAAAGGTACAGTTAAATCAGGTGACCTGGAGGCAAGCGGGTTTGACCGGTCTCATCCAATCAGGCGAATGCCTTAAAATCAAAAAGACTGAGGTCCTGGTCCATCCAGACAAATACGTATTCTTCAATGCTCAAAGAAATGTACTACGAAGCCACGAAAAGACACGGAGGAAACTTAAATGCATAACACTGACTGGAAGAAGCCAGTGTGAAAAGGTTACACGTGGCAGGATTCCAACTCGATGACAGTCTGGAAAAAGCAAAACTGTGACAGTCAAAAAATGAGTGGTTGCCAGGGGTTGGGAGTCAGGGGAGGGAGGATTAGCTGCAGGATTTTTAGGGCAGGGAAGCTGTTCTATATATCGTAATGATGGACCCATGTCATTAAACATTTGTCCCAAACCATAGAATATGCAACGCCAAGGGTAAAACCTCACGGACAGTCTGGACTTTTGGGTGAAGATGACGTGTCAGTGAACATTCATCAAGTACAACAAGTGTCCCGCTCTGGTGAGGGAGGCTTCTAGTGGGGGAGACCATGCACGTGTGGGGACAGGGGGACATTTCCGCACCTTCCCCTCAATTTTGCTGCGAACTTTAAACTGCTCTAAAAATAAAGTCCATAGGGGTGCCTGCGTGGCTCAGTCGGGTAAGCCTCTGACTTTGGCTCAGGTCATGATCTATCTCATGGTTTGTGAGTTCGAGCCCTGCGTCGGGCTCTGTGCTGACAGCCAGAACCTGGAGCCTGCTTCAGATTCGGTGTCTGCCTTTCTGCCCTTGCCCTGCTCATGCTCTGTCTCCCTCTCTCAAAAATAGATAAACATTAAAACTTTTTTTAATAATATAAAAAAATAAAAAGAAATAAAAAGAAAGTCTAATCATTTTCCCTTGAAGTCTCTCTGTACACGTATGACTATGTGTATGTGTGTGTGTGTGTGTGTGTGTACCTGTGTGAGAACGTGTATGAGTACATGTATGGGCATGTACATGAGCACACATGCATGTATATCCTACTGGTTCTGTTTCTCTGGAGAACCTGGTCTAATATAAACATCATACGAAATCATAGCTTGCCGCTATAAATACATTCTGCAGGACTGTAAGTGCTTTTGTTCATGGTTGTTGGCACGCGGAGAGAAAAATGGTACACCTTCAAAGCTTGAGAAGTGAGGCTTTGGTGGGTGTAGCAGTGAGCAGTCAGAGGTAAGGCTTTCCTGCTAAGAGGCAGCCCAGCTCCCCCTGAATGAAGTCCAGGATAGGTCTTTGATTTTTCATCCAATGAGGGACAAACCCAGTGGTCCTGGCAGCGGGTAGGTGAGAGCAGAGAGGCACGTGTCCTGGAAAAGCCCCCCTCTTTCATCATCCTCCCAGACAGGTGCACAGACCCCACGCCAGTGCCTCTGAGAGCCAGGAGCAGGGGGAAAAGCGATGCCGCTCCTCAGGGCAGCCAGAAGCTTTGACTGGAGGTCTCAAGATCCCAACGACTGAGAAAGAAATGCCCTACAAAGCTTTAAGACTAAAACAAAGATGAACGATGACCGATACGATTCAAGGATGGATGAGAAATTGTAGCAAATGTACTTAGGTATATATTTTCTTTAGTAATTTGCTCTGTGGGGCTATCTTCTTTGCTTTTTAATGTTTGCTATCTGTTTTAATAAAGAGATCCCTTCTTCGTAAAGGGAAATTATAATTAGGTTGTAAAATAAATTAATCTTTCGGCTAATCATACCTTCGGGAGAGCTGGGGTTTTTAGACTGTAAAGCTCTAATGCGAGAATCGTCACTTACTTGGCGGCCAGTACCCTAATCGCGTGCAAAGTCCTAACAGGAACTAAACCATCTTTTGAGCGCTGAACTTCCGATCTCAACCCCATCGAGAGAAAGAAATATCAGAACTGAAAGAGTATTAAAATTCCCACGTCTGTGAACTTCAAAGGCTGTCCCGGTCTCCATTACCAACAATCATAACCAAGTGGCACTCAAGACCCCCTATCTAGGATCTATATAGGATCCACTGTAGAATGGTGGCCATATTTTAGTATCCAATGCAAACATAGAACGATAAAAAGTTGCGAAGAATTTGGAGGTTATTTAAAAAGAATTTGGGGGCGCCTGGGTGGCTCAGTCGGTTAAGCGTACGACTTCGGCTCAGGTCACGATCTCACGATTCGTGAGTTCGAGCCCCACATCGGGCTCTGTGCCGACGGCTCAGAGCCTGGAGCCTGCTTCAGATTCTGTGTCTCCCTCTCTCTTTGCGCCTCCCCTGCTCATGCTCTGTGTGTCTCTCTTTCAAAAATGAAATGAACATTAAAAAAAAATAATAAATAAATAAATAAATACTAAAAAAAAAAAGAATTCGGAAGTTATTTTAAATGATAGTGTGTCTTATTACTGATAAGCAACCGTGCTCAGTGGGAACAGTAGCTCACCTGTGTGAGTGCCACGATTTATGGAGTCTAGGTGACGACCTGGATGCTTAAGCCCTTTGTAGTAATTCTTCAGTAGCCTCGGGGCGTCTCCACTGCTGATCAGATAATGGTGTGTTAGCCTCTGGATAACCTACGTGCCTTTAAGGCCTCCTCATCTTCCAGCAAAGGCAAGATCCCATCCGTGGATCCTGGTTCCTCATCACGGCTCCTAGGAGCTTCTCCCGGTTCTTGGGATCTTCGACTCACCTCCACCCCACCCCCTCACAATTCAAATCCGCGCTCCGCAGCCTGGCTAGAGAGACCGTTCTAAAAATCTAGATCTGGTCCAGCCACGCCCCCACTCGAACTATTCATGGCGCCTCACGACCAAGAGCCGTGGTTCCCGAACCCAAGTACCCATCAGACTCGTTCGGATGACCTGTGAAGACGCAGATTCTGGGGCTCCCTTTCCAGAGTTTCTGACTCAGTCTGAGGTGGGGACAAACGATTTGCATTTCTAACAAGTTTCCAGGTGTTGGGGACGGTGGCGGTGTGAGCACAACACTTTGAGAAACGCAGCCCCAGAGCGTGAGACGCAGACTTCTCAGTATAACAAAGTAGGTCCTTCATGATCCGGACGCTGACATCTCTCAAATCTCTTCTACTGCCTGGTCTGCCCTTCCCCCTTATCCTACTCAAATTCCTGCTCATCCTAAGCCTAAGCGTCACCTTCCTCTCCGAGAACCTCCCGGGCAAAATTAATCGATTCGTTTTTCAAGTTCTCCCTGGCTTTGCACACGTGTCTCTCACGTATCACACCTCTTTAGAATCAATTGCTTAGGAGGTTGTGTGCCCCGTGAAGATAGGGCACTGGTCGTCCACCCTCATGTTTCCAGCATCAGAGGATAATAGGTGCTTAATAAGTTACTGCAAGCTTTTACATCAGTATCAACAGCAAACACACAGCTTTTAAAAGACATTGTATCTAAGACAGAAACCCTGCACCCTGCTGGCTGGCACTGCTATGATTAGATTGTTGTCAGTGACTCAGAGTTCAGGATGCCACTGGTAGGAAAGAAAGTAATAGGTCTTTAACACCCTGCAGTTATTTGTGACCCTGATTAAAAAGGACATATACACATAGGTACATCACCCGTGCAAACAAAATGAAGAAACACATGGAATCTGTATTAGAATCTAAGACTAACTAGACTGACACCAAACCGAAAGCCTGTGTTTGTCTCTGAAATTCTGTATGGTTCGGTGAAAATCAAAGATGGCTCTCGATTCATCCCAGCAAGACAGCAGCTAAGCGAGGGCAATAATACTTAAGTGATACTTTCCATACGCCTTTGATGAACCCCCAAAAAACAGAGCTGAGAAACGTCGCAAAGCATTCTCAAATGACAGAATGATTGGAGTATAGCAATATGACATGGAGGGACTTGAAAATTTTTTGAAATTCTGGGGGCGCCTGGGTGGCTCAGTCGGTTAAGCGGCCGACTTCAGCTCAGGTCATGATCTCACAGTCTGTGAGTTCAAGCCCCACGTCGGGCTCTATGCTGATGGCTCAGAGCCTGGGGCCTGCTGCAGATTCTGTATCTCCCTCTCTCTCTGCCCTTCCCTTGCTCATGCTCTGTCTCTATGTCTCTCAAAAATAAAATAAAAACGCTAAAAAAAAGTTAAAAAAATTTTTTTGAGATTCTGACTAGCCACGAGGTATGAGAAGTCAAAAGAGAGTCTACAAAACCATCTGGTATGGCTTCAAATAAAAATAGTAGCCTTTATGTGTGCCGGGTCTTAGGGCTATTGTGTTATTAGAGACACCTGCACAACTGAAAAGGCGCACCTTCAAATGTAAACCATATTATCCACACGGAGTCTGTCATCCTTTGATTGGCTCCTCCATGGAGTCTATTCTGGTTGCCTACTCATTGGTTATTAGAAGATTCTAGTATTATAGCTCCACAGAGAGATAAACCTGGTCTGTGATTGTTATAACTTGTCCATTCCTTCTTCCTTCTGCCTGCCTGCATTCTTCCTTCCTTCCTTCTTTCCTTCCTTCCTTTCCCTCCTTCCTTCCTTCCCTCCTTCCTTCCTTCCTTCCTTCCCTCCTTCCTTCCTTCCTTCCTTCCTTCCTTCCCTCCTTCCTTCCTTCCTTCCTTCCTTCCTTCCTTCCCTCCTTCCTTCCTTCCTTCCTTCCTTCCTTCCTTCCTTCCTTCTCTCTTGCCTGCATATATTCATACCTGCACATACACATTTAAACACACACACATTCTCATTCTTCGATTACTTCTCTTTTTAAAGATGTTTATTTACATTGAGAGTGAGAGTGCATGAATGTGTGCACATGCAAATGGAGGAGGGACAACGAGAGAGAGGGAAAGAGAGAGAGAGACAGAGAGAGGAGAATCCCAAGCAGGCTCAGAGCCCCAGTGCGGGGCTCCATCTCACAAACCCTGAGATCATGGCCAGAGCCAAGATCAAGAGTCAGACACTTAACCAACTGAGCCACTTAAGTGTCCCTCAATTACTTCCCCTTGGCTATCATAAATTAATTTGTTAATTAACTCTTCATGCTCTGATAACAGCTGCCAAATTCTGCTCAAACTTTAACTATTGGTTATCAGATCCTACTCACCAGAACATATGCAGCTTTTAAAATGTTCTTCAGACACTTGGTTCATTCATTTATTCAATAAATAATTGAGCGTCATCGGTTCTGGTGACCCAGCAGTAGGTCCACTAAAGGTGATTCCCGACCCCTCTGAGCTCACAGTGTTGTGGGAGAGACTGTCAGTGAACAGACAATCTCACAAATAAATACACAATTACCAAGTACTAGTGCCTTGAAAGAAAAGTTTCTCGTACGAGGTATTAGGGATGAGGGATCTAATTTAAATGGAGGAAATAGGGAAGGTTCCATCAGGACCCCAGTTCTTCACACATCCCTGCATCCAAGCCCTTTGTCATGTGATTGTTGCAGTCTCTCTCACAAAGGGGGTTACTCCGCCTTTCACTCTTCACCTCTGGCTTTGGCCCTGCGACGTGGTTTGACCAACAGGAGGCAACTGTGTCAGTCTTGAGCCTAAGCCTGAAGAGTGCATGTGTGTGTTTATACTTGCCTATTGCACTTCTGCCATTGCCATGAGAAGAACAGGCCCAGAGTAGCCTGCTGGTGTCAGAAGGAGGAGAGCCGCCCAGAGTGACCCGCTCCTGCTGATCTGTTCCAGTCAATTCCGATTTAAAACAGAGCCTTCGGCCATCCCACAGGCTCATGTGTGAGCCGAGCCTATATTAGATGACTCAGCTGACCTACAGGTGCATGCATGAACTATACAATAAAAAAAATGATTATTTTTTTCAGCCACAGAGTTTTGGCATTGTTTGTTATGCAGCGATAGCTAACTAATGCAGGCCATCAGGGAATTCTTCTCCAAGAAGGTGACATTTGGGTGACTGAGGGCTTGAGTAGGTATTGGACAAATGCGGAATGAAGGGAAGAGGATCCTGAAGACTTCAGGGGAGAACAAATTGGGTCCCCTTGCATGAGTTGAAGAAGGCTTATGGTTTGGAGAAGGGAATCGGCTGAAGACAGAGAGCATGTCTGTTTGACCAGGCGCCAGGTCATGCACAGCTTATGAGAAACCATATGAGATGGGCTTCCTAGAGAATTTGTTTAATATTGAATTTTGAAAATTGAATTCAGAAGAGCGCTATTTGTAATCAAGAACATTAAAGTCAAAGGATCGTTGTCTTCATTATTATTCATGGAGCGCTGCACTGCCCAGTATGGTAGCCACTAGGCACATAGGGCTGCTCAAGCTTAAATGAATTAAAATAATACCAAATAAAAAATTCAGTGCCTTGATTGCACTAGCCTCATTTCAAATGCTCCATAGCCCCATATTAACAGCACAAAAATCGGACATTTCCATGAGGGGGAAGTTCTATTGGATAGTGTGTTCATTTCTTATTACCGCATAACAAATTACCACAAACGTAGTGGCTTAAAACAAGACAAATGTATTACCTCGCAGCTTCCGTAGGGCAGAAGTCCACGTACACTTACCTGGGTCTCCTGCTCAGCATCTCATCAGGCTGAAATCAAGGTGTGGGCTGGGATCTCCCCTGAGGCTTGGGGTCTTCTTTCAAGCTCACTGCTTGTCAGCAGAGTTCATTTTGTTGTATCTGTACAACCGAGGAACAGGTGGCATGTTCTAGAGGCCGCCTGTGGTCCTCTCACAACATAACAGTGTATTATATTCCTTGAGGCCAGCGGGAGACTATCTCTTTGGCCCCTCTCCTTCTTCTAAAGTGTTGCCTGATTAGCTCAGGCCCACCCAGGATGTTTTCCCTTTTGAGTAACTCAAAGTCAATTGATGAGTAACCTAAACTCACTGGTCCATGCACACTCAAGAAGAGGAGATTACGCAAGGTGTATACACAGGAGACGGGGACAACCGCAGAGGCCATCTTAAATTTCTGTCTACCATGGATAGAAGCAATCTAGAAAGTAGAAAAAGTTAACGGAATTAACAGAGAAGACAAGTGGTGGGAGCATTTGGACTGATTAGCACGGGCTTAGAGCACAGGTGTAATTATTGTTTAAATAATCTCGACATCACCAAGGTCTGGGGAATGGCCTGCTCATAATTAGTGGCTGACAGCAGCCGAGATTAGGGTTCATCCACAGCAGATTCGCTCAGAGGGGCTGCGACCTGCATGCAGCCATGGGGGGCGGGGGTACAAACAGGACCCCTAAATGCAAACATTAACCACGGACAGTCCCTCATTCTGTTTTCCTGCTGTTGCTAACCTCCCAGCGTTTCTGACCTTCTGCTAGTCTTGGTCTGCAAAACCCGATGACTCCTTCTCAGATTAACTCATTTACTGGCTCGACACAGCCGGGTTTGGCCCTGACTCCCTGACTCCCAGGCGCTTGGCCCTGCCGACTCCCAACAACTGGGGAACTTCCATCCTTGGCTCGCCAACCTGAAAATGGCCAGATATTCTCAGGCACAGTCCCCACCTCTCACAATCCCTGTCTGGCTGCTGCCTGGCCCCCTAGGGTGACTTGGGTTTGAGGGGAGGAAGGAGAGGCCTTTGAATATTGGTTTTCAGGGAGCAGTGATCGGGAGGGAAAACATGTCCACAGTTTGACTTGTTGGCCCTGAATGGAAACTTCGGTCACTAAGGATTCTGTAAAGCTAATGCTTAATGTTTCTGCACTAGTTAAAAATTGTAAGGAATGTATTTATCATCTTAACAAAGTTATATCTGTATAATTTTAAATTTCACAAGGAACTGGTTTTTAAATGTTGCATTTGGTTATTTTAAGAAATTCTATTTCCGAGCTATACCTGATTCTGAAATGGCCTCTTATATAGTAAGCACTTCCTTTAAAAAAATTTTTTTTTCCTTCCAAGTGAAGAATACGTGTTTGCATTCTATCTACGATCACTGTTTCAACAGAGTGGAGATATTTTAGTGCCTTCGGTGGGCATTTATCTTCCAGCCATCAGCACAATAGAACAAAAATGTACCCATATTAGCATTAATAATAAAACCAAGTCCATTATGCAGACTTTCTTGTCAGTTAAATTTGTTGCGGCTCAGTTTTGGATTCAATTTCATACATTTGAAAGTGCTTTTGCTGTCAAGCAAATTTTTGTTTTATCATTTTAATTTCGGAGGTTCCCCCCCCCCTCCTGTGTCGGAATTACCTTTCTAGAGGTTGGGAAATGGTGCTACCCACTGATACAGGAAGAGTTCGATTTGGCAAATGTCGATATTTTCCCCGCGATGTGAATAGAGTTAATTTTAACGGAGCCGGTTCATTTTAACAGACTCGACTCGCACAGTGCGTGTCCTGCCAAACAGCTTTGTGTACGCGCGTCAACTGATGTCAGCACAGTTCTAGAAATAGTATTTGATGGTTAACAGCTGCCACGGAGCCAGAAGGGGAACACGAGACATTGTGTTGCAGGAGGGTTTACAAAACCGGGGGCTATTGTTTTTATTTATTTATTTAGTTAACATTCAGACAATGGAGGAAGAGTGTGAAATACGGAGTCTAGGCTTTTTTAAAAGACTTCTGCTTAAGGAGGTCAAGCGAATCCTGGGACCGCGACGCTCTGCGTTGTGTCAATATGGTGCTCTGAAATATTTCATTAATTTAATATCAGTTTTACTCATTTTGCAATCATGTGTATGGTCAACAATTAGGGAACAAAGGTTTTTCTTTAGGTCAAGCATTGGCAAACGTTTTCTTTAAAGGGCCGGAGAGTAAATATTTCAGGCTTTCTGGGCCATCATGTCTCTGTTGCAACTATCGAATCCTGCGGTTACAGGCCGAAAGCAGCCGTGGACAATATGTAAATGAAGAGGTGTGACTGTGTTCTAATAAAACTTTATTTACGAAACAAGCAGTGGGCCGAACGTGGCCCTGGGCTAGAGTGTTCCCACCTTTGCTTTGAATAGGAAGTGGAGGGGCGCCTGGGTGGCTCAGTAGGTTAAGCGGCCGACTTCAGCTCAGGTCATGATCTCACGGTCGGCGAGTTCGAGCCCCGTGTCAGGCTCTGTGCTGCTGGCTCCTCACAGCCTGGAGCCTGCTTCCGTTTCTGTATCTCCCTCTCCCTCTGCCCTTCCCCTGCTCACGCTCTGTCTCTATGTCTCTCAAAAATAAATAAATGTTAAAAAAATTAAAAAAAAAATTGGGTGCCTGGGTGGCTCAGTCGGTTAAGCGTCCGACTTAGGCTCAGGTCATGATCTCGCGGTCTGTGAGTTCGAGCCCCGCGTCGGGCTCTGTGCTGACGGCTCAGAGCCTGGAGCCTGCTTCCGATTCTGTGTTTCCCTCTCCCTCTGCCCTTCCCCTGCTCAGGCTCTGTCTCTATGTCTCTCAAAAATAAATAAATGCTAAAAAAATTAAAAATAAAATAAAATAAAGTGACTAGGAAGTGGAGATATGGCTCACATTTCCACGCAGCCTTCCAGAAAGGTGAGAGGTACCCACAGTCTCTTAAAGGCTCATGAATCAAGTTCTTTGCGCACTCCCTGTAGAAACACATGCAGTCTTTTTATGGCCACAGAGGGGTACTTAATTATATATGTATATGTGCTCTACAACCACTGTAATAATGGTCTGAGAGTAACTGAGCAACACATGCGCTTTTGTGGACTGAGGGCAAAAAGATCATGATCTCTGGTGTGCCAGGAACCTGATCTTTCTTCCCTTTCTTATTTCATTTCAGTTAATATCACTCTTCACGTTTGAATTCTCTCGCAAGAACGCAGGTTCATTAACTCCAGTTCAGCTTGTGCATCATCTTAATGGGACGTATTTTGTAATGACGTGAATCACAAAACAGTTCTGTGCTCCAAATGACCTGAATGTTTCATTGAAGTTATTACAAGCAGTGCACACGAGCAAGAAAAAGGATTTTCTTATTTAAAGATAACTTACCCGGGGGGGAAAAAATCCTGGGAAGGAAAGCGAAAGCGTGGTCTAAAAGGAAAAAAATCAAAGACTCTGCCGGTTGTAAAATGTTATTACAAAAGCGCTTCTGTGCCCTCCCCGTCCCACCCTCAACTATGAACTTATTACCGTGGACGTGACCAATCTGACCGTATACAAGGGTGGGGGACGGATGTAACAATACCTTACACTTAATGTTTTTCCCCATCCACGTATCACATTTGTTCTAGAAATGCCATTTTAGCCCTTGGCATCTCAAAGGCTAAGTGACGGTCTCAAGCCTGAGAATGTCTGCCTAAATAGGACCCCGTCCGCTAGCAACTTCCGGAGAAACTCTTACTCTTTCCGAACATGCCTCTGCTTCCAGGTCCCATTTTCTTATAAGAGTAGTTTTTCAAGAACTTCTTCTATGAATGTCACCACGGTCTCTTTCTTGTTTTGTCTTTTCTTCTTTCTCCTATTTGTTACTTTCTAGAGATGGAAATGTTACCTATTTGTCTAGTGGGTCAGAGGGAGTGTAATACCATATCCTTTCTTTTGGACCTGGTCTGGTACTCGCCTTCGGTATGTGTGTCACATAACGCTGTACCGTCGCACCGCGCCAAACGCAATAATGTCACCTTTTTTTAAAGGGGTTTTTCTTAGAGCAATTGAAGTTGAATAAGTAAATCATTCTACTCCAAGTTATTTCTATCCATGTACATAATTTATAAAAACTATGCCTGTTATTGTGTTACTCATTTCCTAATTGGGTTAAAGCCATCTGTAGATCTCTTTGGCTCTCAGTTATCTGAAGGATGCTGTGTTGTCAGCAACCATTTTTCAATTTACTCTCACACTGTCATGAATAAACATTCGTGGTCTCAATATTGATTGCTCGCCTAGCTCGGCCCTAACTTCATCATCGCACTCTTCAAATGGCACGCGAGTGTTTTTATGGGCACTCTTCTCTCTCCCAAGCCCTCCATTTCATCTCTGGAATCCCTGTTACGTGCTAAGCAGCTTTCCTAACATGTTCCATTACTTTGCCAAATATTCCCTCTGCTTCCTAATTGTAACTGAAACCTGCTCTTTCTTAAGGAGACAGACGTTCTTCATAGGATACTCAAGAGAACTTGCTCACTCTCACGGGACTGACATGTGACAGGGCGGCAGGCCGGAGGTGGATGGAGCCAAGGAGGGCTCGGTGCAGGCACGCTTTCTGGAGACATTCAGGTTTGGTTCCAGACCACCCCAACAAAAAGTGAATATTGCAATAAAGCAAGTCAAAGGCAAGTTTTAGTTTCCTGGTGCATATAAAAGCTACATTTACGTTATAGTCTGTTAAACGTGCTATAGCATTGTGTCTAGAAAAGCAATTACATGCCTTAATTAAAAGCACTTTTTTGCTAAAAAGTGCCAACCGTCGTCTGAGTTTTCAGTGAGTTATAATCTCTGATCACAAATCACCATAACAAATATAATAATTGAAAAGTGTGAAATATTCCAAGAATTACCAAAATGCGACACAGAGAAGTAAGCCAATGCTGTCGGAAAAAAGGTGCTGAATGGACTGATTGATGCAGGATTGCTACCAACTTTCGGTTTGTAAAAAAAAAGGCAATATCTGTGAAATGCAATAAAGTGAACTATAATAAACTAAGATAGTCTCGTACTTTCTTAGCTTCTCATTGTGGCAGCCAAATCATCGTTCCTATGTTTTCAAGGGGACTTCTCTTCCTCTTTGAACCTCATGCCACCTAAGTATACAGCTTCTGATGACTCCTCATGTCATCTGCTGGTCCAGAGGCCACCACGTTCAGAGGCATTTCATAAACGGAGAAAGAATTTATGTCATAATTAATATAATTCCTCTTCGATCCCCATATTCATCAAAGACGGTGCAGTCTCCCCATGGGTCGTGGGTCCCAGAGTCATTTCTGGGGCCCACAATTTCCAAGTAGGTAATCTGTCTGAATCCTCACCTGCCTCTTTTGCATGCCTCAACTCTAATGGCTTTTATTTCCACAGTCCTGAGCGTGTGGAGTTTATTATCATCTAGAGCACCGTATCGACAGAAAGAGTCGAAAAGTCAAAGTTCATTCCCAGTCAGTCCCTGTCTTTACTTTGCTCCCCATCCAACCATTTTGCCTAGTGTTTCTCTCAATTTTGATATCTGCAAACAACCTTCTGGCCACATAGGACACACAGAGACATTCAATTATAGGTAAATTAAAAAAAAAAAAAACTAATCAAAACTTCTAACAGTGGCTAAGGAGGGATCTTATACCAATGCTGCTTCTGAGAAAAATGAGGAGAACTAGATAGAATATTAACACACACACACACACACACACACACACCCCAGAAACTGAAGCTGTCTGAAATATTAAAGCAGAGATAATCTGTAGGATCCAGATATGAGTAAGAGGAAACCTAAGAGAGGTCAGCCTGGTATTTGAAGTGGAGTATGGCTGAGAGAATGATAAGATAAGTAGAGATATTAGTAGTCTCATAGATCCCAAGAGTGTTATGAACACCCAAGCACCATTCACATATATGTATATATAGTAAAGACACTAAAAACTAAAGACAAAGAGCATTCTTAAAAACATCCAGAAGAAAAGTAATATATTAACTTCAAAGAGGCAATGCTATAAGACTTACAGCTGACTTCTCAACAAAACAATGAAATCCAGAAGACAGTGGAATCATATCTTCCAAGTACTGAACTAAAATCACAGCCAACCTAGAATTCTATGCCCGGCAAAAATGTTCCTCAGAAATGAGGATAAAATAAATACATTTCAAACAAACAAAAACTGATACCATTTTTTTTAGCAGTGTCTTCGCTCTAATGCGAATATGAAAGGGAGATTTTTAGGAAGAAGGAAGAAGATCACAAATGATATCTGCAAGAAAGAACAAAAGATAAACACATGGATAAATTTGAATAAATATTTACTGTATGAACAATAATAACAATGTTTTTGGGGCTTGAGATATATATGTACATATATATATGCATATATATATACATACAACTAATGTACATGACCAAAACAGCCCAAAATGGGAGGAATAAATGGGAGGAATAAAAAGCACTGTTAAAGAGGAAGTAGAGGCACCTGGGTAGCTCAGTTGGTTCAGCATCCGACCTGGCTTGGGCTCAGGTTATGATCTCACAGCTTCGTGAGATTGAGCCTGCGTTGGGTTCTGCGCTGACAGCATGGAGCCTGCTTGGGATTCTCTATCTCCCTCTGTTTGCCCCTCCCTCACTCTCACAGTCTCCCCCACTCAAAATATATAAATAAACTTAACGATTTTTAATTTAAAAAAGGAAGTAAAAGTCCTTGTTTATATCATACTTTGAATAAATTAAGAAAGAATACACATTGCAATCTATAAGACAACCACTAAAAGAGTAGTTATAAGTGTATAAATAATGAGCTAAGAGAGCCAGAAAATGTAATAATAAAATGGAATTAAAAAGACAAAAGAGGAAAAAAAAATGGATCAAAGTACATGTAGGATAAATAGAAAACAGATGGTGAGATGGTAGATTTAAATCCACATCGGTCAGTAATTATGTTAAAAGTAAATCGACTAAACTTTCTAATTAAGAGACAAAAAATTTTCATACTAAGTAAGAACAACAACACATTGCTTACACTGGTCACATCCAGTCGCACCTTAAGTATAAGGATACAGAAAGGTTGAAACTAAAAAGTTGAAAAAATATATACCCTGAAAACACAATGAGAAGGAAGATACTGTAGCTATATTAATATCAAAGTAAACTTAAAAAAAATTTTTTTTTATATAGAGAGAGTACACGAGCAAGGGAGAGGGACACAGAGAGAGAATCTTAAGCAGATTCCATGCCTGGATGGGGCTCCATCTCACAACCTTGAGATCATGACCTAAGCTGAAATCAAGAGTCAGACGCTCAACCAACTGGGTCACTCAGATGCCCCAGCCAAATGAGACTTTAAAGCAAAAAGCATTCCTGGGGAGGAGCGGTATGTAGTTATATATCTCTATATGATAGAATTAAAATGAGAGACAGACAAATCCATAAAGATAATGGAAACTATTAATATACTCTACTCAGTAACTGAGAGAGCAATAGACAAAAAAATTGGTAAAACTACAAAATAATTGAATAGTGTGGTTAAGAAACCTAAGGCGCATATACAGAATACTTTACCCCACAACTGCAGAATACACATTCTTATCAAACGCATATGGAGAATTTACCAAAATTGTTTATATATTGGATCACAAAATTAAAATAGTTAAAATCATGCCTTGCATTCTTAGCTGCCGCTGTATTAAAGAGAAGTTAATAATAATAATAAAAAAAAACTAGAAACCCTTAAAATATTTATAAATTAAACGGCATAGCTTCTAACTAGTACAGGTTGAAGAGAAAGCACAATGAAAAAGAGAAAATATTTTGAAATAATAACGAAAACAATGAATTCAGCCAAGTCGCAGCATAGAAAATCAACGTGCAGAAATCTGTTTCATTTCTATATACCAATAATGAAGCAGCAGAAACAGAAATCAAGGAATTGATCCCATTTGCAATTGTACCAAAAATAATTAGATACCTAGGAATAAACCTAACTAAAGAGGCAAAAGAGCTATACTCTGGAAACTATAGAAAGCTTATGAAAGAAATTGAAGAGGACACAAAGAAATGGAAAAGCATACCATGCTCATTGACTGGAAGAATACACAGGTTAAAATATCTGTACTACCCCAAACAATCTACACATTTAATGCAATCCCTATCTAAATACCACCAGCATTTTTTGCAGACCTGGAACAAATATCTTAAAAGTTGTGTGGCAACACAAAAGACCTTGAATAGTCAAAGCAGTCCTGACAAAGACAAAACTAGAGGCATCACGATTCTGGATTTCAAGCGATATTACAAAGCTGTAGTCATTGACACAGTATGGAACTGGCACAAAAAACAGACACGTAGATCAATAGAACAGAATAGAAAACCCAGAAACTGACCCACAACTATATGGTCAACTAATCTTCGACAGAGCAGGAAAGAATATCTAATGGAAAAAAAGATAGTCTTGGAGGGCCTGGGTGGCTCAGTATGTTGAGCGTCTGACTCTTGATTTTGGCTCAGATCATGATCCCAGGGTTGTGGGATCAAACCCCATGTGGGGCTCTGAGCTGAGCCTGGATCCTGCTTAAGATTCTCTCTCTTCCTCTGCCCCTCTCCCCAGCTCTCTCTCTCTCTCTCTCTCTCTCTCTCTAAAAAAAAAGGAAGAAAAAATTCTCTTCAACAAATGGTATTGGGAAAACTGGACAGCAACACGCAGGAGACTGAAGCTGGACCACTTACTTACACCATACACAAAAATAAACTCAAAATGGATAAAGACCTCAATGTAAGACAGGAATCCCCTCAGAACAGGCAGAAACCTCTTTGACCTCAGCCAGAGCAACTTCTTACTGGACACGCCTCCAGAGGCAAGGGAAACAAAAACAAAAACGAACTGTTTGGACTTCATCAAGATAAAAAGCTTGGTCACAAGCTGCACAGCAAAGGAAACAATCAGCAAAACTACACGGCAGCTTATGGAACGGAAGAAGATGTTTGCAAATGACATATCAGATAAAGGGTTAGTATGCAAAATCTATGAAGAACTTATCGAACTCGAAACCTAAAAAACAATCCAGTTAAGAGATGGGCAGAAGAGAGGCACCTGGATAATTCAGTAAAGCATTCAACTTCGGTTCAGGTCATGATCTCACAGTTCATAGGTACAAGCTCCACGTCGGGCTCTGTGCTGACAGCTCAGAGCCTGGAGCCTGCTTCAGATTCTGGGTCTACCCTCTCTCTACCCCTTCCCAACTTGTGCTCTGTCTCTGTTTCTCTCTCTCAAAAATAAACGTTTAAAAAAATAATAAAAAAATTTAAAAGGCTGATAAACAGCATCACATAAAAATTACAATCCTCTATTTATCAAGAGATACCAGGAAAAGACTACATGAGCAAGTAATAGAACATGCAGCTATTTCCAGTATACATAACAGATAAAACACTTGTCTCCATTCAAATCAATAGGCAAAAGTCAGGATACTCAATTAAAAAATGAATACAGACTCAAAGCAGCAGAGCACACGAAGACATTCAAATTGTCAACAAGCATTTAAAAATGAGCTCAACCACAGAACCCATTAACAAATTAAAAAATTAAAACCACAGATAGAGAAAGAGGATTAAGAGTACACTTATCCTGATGAGTACCGAGAAATGTATAGAATTGTTGAATCATTGTATTGTATACCTGAAGCTAATATAATAGTATGTTAATTATATTTTAATACATCTTAAAAACATGAAAATCACAGGAAGGCACCACTACCTCAGAATAAACGGGTCCTGAATTTTGTAAAATGCTTCTGCTCTAGCGAAGGAAACTATTCTGTGACTTTAATCCTTATTCTGTTAATGTGGAGAATTATGTGGATGGTTTTCAAATGCTCAGCCAGTCTTGCATTCCTAAATAAATTCAGCGTATTCATTACACGTATCACATTTTTACACATCGCTGGAGTCAGATTACTAGTTTTTTTGTGTCCATGTTTATAAGTAGGATTGTCCTCAAAATGCTTTAAATTGAAAAAGAAACACCTGACTCTACCAAGTTTAGTCCTGGTTGAGACCAATGGGTCCTCCGAGAAAAATACAGGTAGAGGGTGGGAATTGGAATAACTACCTAGGAAAACGGTTTGGCATTATTTGCCAAATTTAAACATACCCAAAACCTGAGCCTCAAAAACCGAGTCAGTCATGCTTGTGTCACTGTTACTGTTCACACTCAGTTTCCTTTACTATCATTACTCTTCTTTTCTTTCTACAAAATTAGAAATGCGTAAATGATCGTTACAGTTCATCTCAAAAGTTACCAAGCATTTTATGGTTTTGTCGGGTAGTTCTGGGTATTTGAGTTAAACGCAAAAGGAGAAGCTCAGGAATACCTGGCTGGCTCGGTTGGTAGAGCGTGCAACTCTCCATCTCAGGGTCCTGAGTTCAAGCCGCACGTTGTGGGTAGAGGTTACTTTAAAAAAAAAGGGAGGGAGAGAGGGAGGGAGAAGTTCTCACTAAAGACTCTTCACAGTGTCAAAGGCTGGGTTAATGAACATACACAACCAAAAGCTGGAGTTTGGGTTTTCCAACTTGGCAGAGAGTAGGAATAGATCCAAAATCCATTCATGGGTTTTATTTGTTCTCTGGAAAATATTTGTTCATGTTCTGTTACAGCATTTAGATGTGACTTTTCAGTACAGTACATCCATAATCTCTTCTTCTGTCTTCAACCAAATTTTTTTTTAATTTTTAATTTTTTAATGTTTTATTTATTTGTGAGAGAGTGCAAGCGGGGGACAGGAGATCCAAAGTGGCGAGATCATGACCTGAGCCTAAGTCGGACGCTCAACTGACTGGGCCACCCAGGTGCCCCTAAAATTTTTAAAAATCAAGTGCTAAATTGAGAAATCTTCAAATGCCATGATGGAATCTTTTCGAGTTGAGTGTGGATTCCTAGAAAATCTAATATCTGGTCCTTTGCCTTAAGAACTGTGGTGTTGAAGTATGGAGTTTCCTCAAAAAACTAAAAATAGAAGTACCCCAGCATCTAGAAATTCCACTTTTGGGTATCCACCACAAGAAAATGAAAACACTAGTTTGAAAAGATATATGCACCCATATGTTAACTGCGGCGACATTTCCAATAGCATTCTAAGTGTCCACTGGTAGATGAACGGATAAAGAAGATGCGGTACATACATACAGTGGAATATTACTCGGCCATAAAAACGAATGAGATCTTGCCATGTGCAACAACATAGATGGACTTAGGGGGTGATACGCTAAGTGAAATCAGTCAGACAGAGAAAGACAAATATCATATGCTTTCACTTATATGTGGAATCTAAAAAGCCAGACAAATGAACAAACAAAATAGGAATGAACTCTTTAGATACAGACAAACTGGTGGTTGCCATAGGGGAGCGAGGTAGAGGAATGGGTGAAACAGGTGAAGGAGATTAAGAGGGACAACCTTCCAGTTGCAAAATAAATAAGTCACAAGGACGAAAAGTACAACATCAAGAATACAGTCAATAATATGTTAATAACTTTGTGTGAGGAAAGATAACTACACTTATGGTAAGCATTTTGTAATGCAGGTAATCGTTGAATCACTGCATCATACACCTGAAAGTAATATGATATGTCAACTATAATATGTCAATTTAAAAAACCAAACAAATAACTGTGGTGTTCGGTCCTGAAATGATTAGTGAGAAAAACCAGTTAAGCAAGTCACTTGGTAACATAAAAATGTCTTCATTGGCACTATTAGAGTCATAAAGAAATAATTTCATCTAATCCCTCATTTTAAAATGGTGTGGGCACTGCTCCCACACCCCTCCCCCCTCAATGGCCACCATACTTTAGTGTGGGAAAAGCAGAAGTCTTTACTCACGGTCCATTTTTCTTGTAGCCTGACAAAAAGGAAGTCTTGCTCAGAGGGCTCGAGTGAATCATATTCATCATTTTCACTATTTCCTTCCACACTTTTAGAGTTGGGCCCCTTCTTCCTTTGGGGCAGAAGTTGGCATGCACGAGACCAATTTGGGGGGTGCTCTGGAGACTAACACCTGTGGGAGAAGGGAAGGCTGGAAGGTTGGGCAGAAGAGAAGTTGAGGTACCGTGTAACCACTACTGGAGTTAGAAGGGCCCTCCAGCGTTGTTCTGAGGCGGGGCCTTGGAGTTGGGTCTCTGCACCATGATGACCAGCTGTGGGTCGTGGACTGCCCTGCTAAAGGAACGTGACCTCAGGTGAGACCGTTCTCAGCCTCTGCTAGTCCATCGGGGCCACGGGGCATAGCAGCCAGTGCTAACACCGAGTCAATTCAGGGGGCGTGGTACTCATCATCCATTATGCTCCGTGGATACGCACTGCGGCCTTTTGAAGCAGCATCTTCTATTTGAGTAGCCCAGCTCTTTCTTTGCTGTGTTTGTGTTGCAGGATTTCTTTTACCCCAATACCCAGAATTGGTTGTCTCGCTGCTTGGAAGAAGACACGAACACAAAATGAGCAGCAGGCCAAAGCTTATGAGAGTATTCGATCAGAAAGGAAGAAAAGTAGGAAAACTCTCAGAGAGAGGACATTTGAAAGTGGATGCCCCCAGACTATAGGCAAGGGTCTTTGTTTAGAAGGTTCTGGTCAGCCCTCCCCCTTCCTTCTCCCTATTCCTTCTCAAGTTCTACCCTTATTGGCTGGAGAGCTCTAGGTGCAGGGTGGCCCATTCCTGATTGGCTCGTTTCCATTGTATGGGGGGTGGTCTATGCCCAAATCTGTTTCTCGCGGGTCATAGGTTTATGGTCTACTTATTTTTAGTCAGGTCTTGTGTCAAATTCCTGAGGGAAACCTGAGGGGGAGTAGGTCGGTCTGTTACAGTCTTAAGAGGAACTTTAAGCCTGAGGAGGTTTGCTATGGTCAGACGCTCCCAGCTTTGTTCCAAAATACGTGTTTTTCCCCACCAGGGACCCACCTGGGGACCTCAGGTCCTAACCTTTCCCTCTCTGCCTATTTTATCCTATCTTTTCCTATCATACATGTAGGCAGTGATTTTCGAATATCAAGCCCAAAATACTTAACCTAGTTGAGTTCATGGCTTCTGGAGTAATTTACATTGCCAAATATAAGGCGAGTGTGCATAAAAGGCAACACTCCATGAGAAAATATAAAACAAAAGGCTTTTGGCAATTTGGATATAATATAAACTTTTAGGAATGTAAATGAGACAGCTGTCTATTTCTAATATTTACTTTAATTATGGAGAGTTAAAAATCTCACATTATAAACTCTCGCCCAACAATTTTATCCAAAGTCTTTGTGTGTCTTACCATTTCTGTCATCACTGGAGTCACTGTGTGAGTTTCCTAGAGTCTCCTAGAGAACATCACCCTTGCTTCCAGCTAAATTGTTTAAGGTACAGCAGTTGGGGAACCTCTCTATAATAACGACCATGGAAATTGTATCATCGAAGCCAAAAGTAGCCATTTGCTTGGTGTGAACTCCACAATGTAAGCACTTAATCAATGGCTTCTTAAAATGTTTGTCTTTTTCTTTTGAGATATAATTGACATGCAACATTGTGTATGTTTATGGTGTACGACGTGTTGATTTGATACATTTCCATGTTGTACTATGATTGCCACGGTGGCGTTAGCTAACACCTCTGTCACCTCACGTAATTATCTTCTCTTTCTTATGGCGAGGACAATTAAGATCTAGTCCCTCAGCGACTTCGAAGTGTATCATACCGTATTGTCGACTGTGAGCTCTTGGCTGTGCCTCAGGTCTCCAGGACTTATTTCTCTGCCACTTGCCAGCTGTACCCTTCGGCAACGTCTCCCCAGTCCCCCCACCTCTCAGTCCCTGGCAAGCGCCACTCTACTCTGTTTTAATGAGTTTGGCTTTTAAAATTTCCACATATAAGCGATATCATATAGTATTTATCCTTTGTCTGACTTACTGCACTTCTTAAAGTGTTTTGAAAAGGTTTCTGCTCAACAATTTCCAACCCATGTAGTTGGGAGGTCATTTTACTCGTTATAATGACTAGGTCTGTGTTAACGTTTTCTTTTTTATGCCGTAACTTAACCACTCTTAAGGATATAAAACCAGCACCATCCCCTCCCAATGGTGTTCATGATTCAAAACAAAGTGACTCAGAGGGCACCCTGTAATAGGAGTGACTGGGTAGGGATTCTAACTTAAGGCAGCAGCTTAAAGGGCATATACTGGGAAGGGGGGAGAACTTGCATGAGAGTTGGGTCTATGCAGCAACCAGGAACTGAACGGAAACCCTTTCCTCTGTATAACTCTCTCCGAAGATAAACAGATTGAGAGCCGCCCTGACTCCCCAGTCTCCACGGTTACATTTATCTTTATCTGGTCTTCTCTCCAGCGTCAGATGAGACTTTTTCTACAGGGAAGAAAAAGAGAAGGCAGACATCATCATTCAAAGTTGCAGTCTTGGAGCAAAGACAGATCCAAGTCACACTATGACTGAGAAGCTGGGAACCTGGTAAAACCAAATAAAGCAAATGACAAATTGCTGAGAGGGAAAAAAGAAAGAAAGAAAGAAAGAACGCGCCAGCAGCCACGTACTTTATCAGAGAGCTCAGTGACGTGCGAGTTATCAGGGGTCTCCTTTAGCAGAGAGATCAGTGACACGGCTCGCAGCCTGGGAGAGTCCAGGTGACCCTGCCTGGCTTGAAAGCCCAGGACTGAGCCCTAATCCCTTCCCGCGTCTACCCTGCACGCTGAAGGTCCACGTGCTCCCGACACCACCACCACCACCACTCCCCTCGGCTGCTAAATCCAACATCCGTGCATCATTCCGTCTTCACTTGGCCTCCGTGCAAAAGGTGCAAAATCTGCTCTGGAATCATGCTCCGCCCTCGGATTCATTAACCCACATCACACAGCTTTCCTCCTCTCCCCAAACTCTGCCCTTCCATCTTTTCCAAGGAAACCTCTTCTCACGATCTCCCTGTTAAGTGTTTGTGTTCCCTGGAGTTCTGCCGTCCGCCCTCTGCCTAAGCAAACCTACATACCCCTCCCTGTAGCTTTGCTGCCTGTGAACTGGCAACTCGAAGGCAGACGCTCTGCTTTAAACTCCAAATTAGCCACGTTCTGGCTGTAGAGTCTTGGAAACGGGTGTGATAAAAGAACCGATCTCACAGGGTGCGTTGTTTCAAGATCAATTGAGGTCATACATATAACATGCTTCGTACAGTGTCTGGCCCATGATAGAACACATGAAATGTCGGCTGTTCTTCTTAGCGTCTCTCTTTCCAGCCTGTTTCTCAGTTTGGAGGGATCTTGTGTATGATCATTTAGATTTCCCATCAGCGCCGCAAACCTAACTGGCTCCATTTAAAACTCACCATAGGCGGACCTGCCCACATACGTCTAAATATGTCCTTCCTTCGGCAACATATTCTAAGGTCAGATAGCATCCTTGATATGGAGAGGTCAATTTTTTTAAGTTTATTTATTTATTATGAGGTGGGGGAGAGGGGCAGAGAGAGAGGGAGAGAGAGAATCCCAAGCAGGCTCCATGCTCAGTGCAGAGCCCAATGGCGGGTGTGATCCTACAAACCATGAGATCATAACCTGAGCAGAAACCAAGAGTCGGACGCTTAACCAACTCAACCACCCAAGAGGTCATTTTCAATGGTTAATTTTGCTACGTTACTTTGTTATTTTGTTTAATGCCATCACCATCCATACACGTGTTCAAGCCAGAGACCATAGCATAATTCTCGGCCCCTCTTTCTCCTTCTACCCCCAACATCTTCCTCTGCCTCAAAACTGAGAATTGGGTAGTGGAAGAGCCTTCCCAGATAGAAAGGACAGCTTGTGCAGGTGCTGAATGGGTGAATGGAAGTCACGTGCTTATCTGGCTTTCAAAACTGCTTCCAATACACTATTTCAAAAATGTGTGTGGCAGAATTATGAGCCAAACAAACAATACCTAATACTTTGTGTCTGCGTGTTGTCATGTTTAGGGTGTCAAATACACCGCCTTACTTGATTTGCACAACAACCATGTGAGTTGAGCGAGGAAACTATTACTTTTCCCATTTTAAGGATGAAATTGAGCCCCAAAGGGGCCTCAAAGGCCTGCTAGAGGTGCGTGACCTGGGGCCCACGAATGGAGCAGCAGCTCCGGTGATTCGCGGGCCTGTGCTCTTGGCGCTACGCCACTAGCTCACCCGACAGCGATCGGGGCATCGAAGCTCACGCGCGAACCACTGCCTGCGAAACCAGGTCACTCGTTGACTGTATTGGTCAAGGTTCTCCGGATGTTGCAGGATTTTTTTTACCTCAATACCCAGAGTTCATTGTCTCACTGCTTCAGAGAATGAAGGCGTGGACAAAAGATGAACAGGGGCAAAAGGCGGAAAGTACGGGAGCAAATGGGAGGAATCCGGAAGGACATTCCACAGTTCCAGAACTCTCTCAAGAGGTCTCGGCGTATGAACATCCTTCGCTCTGGATCGGCTCTCTCTTTCCTGCCCGCGCCCCAACACTCCCTCCAACCCCGATGCCCCTTCACTGGGCTAGATGTCCCCACTGTGCGCCAAGAACACCCCAGAGCTCCCCTTGTCACACTGAACGGTAATTAATTATCTGTTTCTCCCACTGCGTCGTAATAGGCACGAGGACAGGGACCCTATACATCTTCGTCATTATTTACGCAGCCTTATGTCTGTAGCCAGCACGTAGGCCGGCAATTTATATCTGTTGAACTAAGTAAACCAGAATAGTTATTTCATTTTCTAATCTGTATTTTAGCCATAGTTATAATACTCACTGACGCCCGGATCCTTACCATATGCCTGAGCAAAGAATAGACTGAAGTCCTAGCTTATACGTATTCAAGCTACAAGGATACCGCAGCGTTGAGTAAATGACATTATCAGCATTTAAGTAACCGATTCATAATTTTTACCTTTACATTTAAATCTATGCCCTTACCTACCATATAGACGGAGGCTAAATCACCCTGCTAAGCCACTGTTTTCTTATTCATGATAAAAGGGAGTTGGGCCAGATTGCCACGACGTTGTCCAATTCTACATTTCCCAGGTTCTAGGTGAAGGGCCGCATAATCTCCTTAAAGTCAGCATCCAGGGGCGCCTGGGGGCTCAGTCGGTTAAGCGTCCGACTTCAGCTCAGGTCACGATCTCATGGTTTGTGGGTTCGAGCCCTGTGTCAGGCTCTGGGCTGACGGCTCAGATCCTAGAGCCTACTTCAGATTCTGGGTCTCCTTCTCTCTCCGCCCCTCCCCCGATTACACTCTGTTTCTCTCCCTCAAAAATAAACTAGACATTTAAAAAAATTTTTAAAGTCGGCATCCACGTCTTTCTGTGTTCCCAGCACCCGGCCCAGAGTTTGGCAAGCAGGAGGAAGTCAAGAGCACGGCCCGATTGCCATGTCTATGTTTGCCCTCAAACCCTCACTCTGCCCCCTTTGACAGGTGGGGAGAACCATGGGATAATGCTTGCAAAGGGCTCGGCACAGATCTGGACTCAGAACTGTCACAGAATGTGGATGGAGGTATAAACCAAAGAATCTGGGATTCTAGACAAAATGCCTAGATTAATAGCAAACCGGGTGTTATTTCTTCCGTGTTACATTTTCTCAAAAACGGAGTGATAACCGTGTCTTTCTACTCTCTAGTTCCAAAGTAGACATGAGTTAGGGGCACCTGGGTGGCTCAGTTGGTTGAGCATCCGCCTTTGGCTCAGGTTGTGATCTTGAGGTCCGTGGGTTCAAGCCCCACATCGGGCTCTGTGCTGACAGCTCAGAGCCTGGAGCCTGCTTTGGATTCTGTGTCTCCCTCTCTTCTGTCCCTCCCCCACTCATGCTCTGTGTGTGTCTCTCTCTCTCAAAAATAAATACACATTAAAAAATTTAATATAAACATTAAAAATTTTTAAGTAAAACAACCAGACATAAATTAGATCTTGCGTTTGTGGTAAAACGCTGACTATTACTAAAATGCATGGTTTAGTAATTATATAGATATTGCAAATACTTCATAGAGGGCATACACTAAATTTGTTTTTCTTTTTATATATAACTCTAACATAAACTTATTAAACGTTTAAAGGAACAACAGGATGAACATTTCCTGCAAGTTTTTTGTGGGCAAGATTTTTCTGTTTCTAACAAAAAAGAGCTACTTGATTATCATCTTGCGACCTAATTATTCCCAGAGTCTGAACTTTCATTGGGTCAAAGCAGAGCTCGGGAGTTACGTTCTCTTGTAAACCGAGTTCTCGACGATCTCGTTACATTAGAGAAGGTATAACAACAAATGTAATTATCGAATTGACTTTTTCTGCAAATTCCCCCCCTTAGCTGCTTATGGCCTTGTTGTTGCCCATCTGGTTTTCATTTGAGAAGAGAAATCACTAATCCCACAAACCAGCCACTGATTCATAATCCTAGAAAAGACTGGTATGACTTCGGCAGCATAATTTATTTTTCTTTCCTCCCGTGGAAATAAATGCGCAGCTTCATAGAGGATTAAAAAAGACAATTGAGAAATTTCCTATTATAAACATGTAGGGTATCTTAATTTCCTAGTATAATAACAGGCAGACTAACATAATTAATTATATTTTAAATGCAAATCGTTGACAACGGTTCATCTGGTTGAAATTACTTAAGCCGCATCAACTCTAAAGAAAGTTCTGCTTTCTAATTCGTCATTTTTTTCAATAAAAATAACTCTATAGTCTCTCCTGTGCGCAGCAATCTCTTAAAGATTTCATATGATATTTAAAGCACCATCCCGGCAACCCCCATAGAGACAAGCAGGCAAATATAAGTGATTTATATGCAGATTTCAACCTATTTACTGAGCTTAATAGTGAGAGACAAAATATTATATGCAAAATGCGTTCATTTAAATTTTTGATCAGATCTCTCTGCTGCTCGATGGAACAAGAAAGTTATATCGGTATAGGAGCAAATCCACTTCAGAATAGAAGTCTCAAGCCGCGTGCTATCTGTAAGGAGAGGCCGGGACACCAGTATAGCTGGATGACCCATTAGTTTCCCTTGCCTTGACTGACAAGTGTCACCGCAAGAGGAATCAATCCTAAAATTTCCCCAGGAAGCGCTCGAGTGGCTGAAACTATGACGGATGTCAAACCAACCATGCTGTGGGGCCCACAGGGCCACCTTAGTCACAGCTTGCTAGCCGCACGTGGCATACGAGATGATTTTAGCAGGTGCACCGGCCATGGGTAACTTACATTCTCGTATCACTGTGTGTTAGAAAAAAACAGAACCGCCCCACCTAAGCGATGATTATATAGATGTTACTACTTAGGAAAAGGCTCAGTAGGTAAGTAAAGAGACGAGTTGCTTTATGAAAAATATAGAGAAAATAATAGTGCAGGTGGCGTATGGAAATGACAAAAATAGTGATGATCGTATATGAGAAAGACTAAAACCTGGGAGACACTGGCCCAGTCCAAGCCTTAATTTTACATGTGAGGAAAAGAAGATCCTGCATAGTTTGCAAGGGTTTGCCCCCAGAGCCTCTGGCTGTAGTTCTGACTCTAAATTAGAGTCCCACGCTCTACTACCTCACTTAAGATGGACTCTGTTGCCTTCCCACCATTGATCTCAGCCTCACGAAGCACATGCATTTAGGTTTTTGGGTTTTTTGTTTTTTGGGTTTTGTTTTTTGTTTTTTTTGTGGTTTTTTTTGGTTTTGGGTTTGGAAGAATGGATTGCTGAGAAATTCAGAAAAATTCTCTAGCTATTTATGTAGCGGATGTTGTTTCTTTCTATGAAACAATGGGCAGGATAGTTGTCACCTGACCAGAGGTGCTAATGAGGGCCGATCTCACTGCAGCTCTCATGAATTGAATAAATGTGACATGTAACATTCTGGAAGTTTGAGATCTACGGGATGGTGTGTTGATAGACTTATGTATTGTCAAGCGATTGCCCATTAGTGATATTTATCACGTTACTTAATTATAGTACAATATTATCGTCTATATTTATTATTCTGTGCGTGAGACCTCTATGCTTATTTATTACCGGTGACAAGTTTGTACCCTCGAACATCGTCCCTCTGATGCCCTGGTAACCACCGTGTAGCTCTGCTTTTAACAGGCTTAACTTTTTTGATGCTGCATATGAATTTTTTTTTTTTAAAGCCACAGCTGTGCCTTCTCTTTTTTTTAATATTTATTTATTTTTGAGACAGAGCATGAGTGGGGGAGGGGCAGAGAGAGAGGGAGACCCAGAATCCGAAGCAGGCTCCAGGCTCTGAGCTATCAGCACAGAGCCCGATGTGGGGCTTGAACTCACGGACCGCGAGATCATGACCTGAGCTGAAGTCGGACGCTCAACCAACTGAGCCACCCAGGCGCCCCATGCATATGAATTTTTAAAAAATTTTCTAACGTTTATTTTTGAGAGAGAGACCAGGGCATGAGTGGAGGAGGGGCAGAGAGAGGGAGACACAGAATTCGAAGCACGTTCCAGGCCCTGAGCTGTCAGCACAGAGCCTGACGCGGGGCTCGAACTCATGGATCGTGAGATCATAACCTGAGCCAGCCAGGCACCCCGATTCTGCATATGAATGATGTCACACAGTCCTGTCTTTCTCTATCTCGATAATCACTGTCAGCTACATTTCAACAGAGTACTATTGATCAGCTCTATATTGTTCACTATGAGTACAGATGTGGAATATAAGAACGATACACTTATAATCTTCTATATATTTGGGAGACTAGCTGTGTGCCTCCTTACTAAGCTCAACAAAGCTTAACATCTCACTTTTACCCAACCCCCCGAAGCCTTTGGACATTGTTGCTTCACATGTGAATGATATTCTGAGATATATATTCTAGAGGTTCCTGACAATGGGGGAATTCCACGCACATGTCACCGTGCTCCCGGGACATGTGGAGCCATCTCCTACCAGCTAGTAGCCACTATCCCTTCCCACGTCACCTCGTTCCGTCTCTTACGAGTCACACTGGTAGCTTGAGACCACCGACCGCAGAGGGAGTATTTACACCACAGGGCCTCCTCCTCCAGGGAGCCAGTTGTTCAACATTTACAAGCACGCCGCTTGTTTGAGCGGGTTTGATGGTGGGTGGAAGGCGGGCCCTTTTCAAATGAACATTTTCGGGCTCGGGAACATTAAGGAATGATATGCAAATTAACTTCCATCCCAGCTGAGAAGTGTCAGGAGAAAGTGACAAGGGGAGAGCATCTGTTTTCTCTGTTTCGGGGAATGTTAGTGTAGTTTGAGCCCTGCGGAAAAATAGGTCCTAATAGTCAGAAACAGGCTTCTTGTTATTCTGCCGACTAGAAAGACACCGCCTCAGGCTCTTCGGAAAGTAAAGATGACAGGGGATGCCTTCCGCAGAAAGACCAATTTCTAGATAAAAATCCTCATGAATGGACCAGATGTGTGTTGTTCAATAGAACCTTCTGCGGGACGTTCCAGATCTATGCGGCCAAATAAGGTAGCCGCTAGCCACAGGCCCCTGGTTGACACTGGGAATGCGGCCGCTCTGAATTAAGATGTGCCGTAAGGGTAAAAACACACACCGATTTCCAAGACACGGTATGAAAAAAAGAATGTAAAATATCACATCAAACTGTTTATACTCAGGGGCGCCTGGGTGGCTCAGTCGGTTAAGTGTCTGACTTTTGATTTTGGCTCAGGTCATAATCTCAGGGTTTCGTGAGTTCAAGCCCCACGTTGGGCTCCGCGCTGACAGTGCGGAGCCTGCTTAAAATTCTCCCTCACTCTCTGCCCGGCCCCTGCTCCCGCTCTCTCTGTCTTTCTCAAAATTAAATAACAAATTAAAAACTTTAAAAGAAATAATAAATGAAATGTTTATACTGATTACATGTTGAAATGATATTTTGGGATATGTTATTAAATATTATATATGTTATTAAGATTAATTTCACCTTTTTTACTGTTTTTAATGTGGCTATGAAAAAATTTTAATATATCTATATATTTTTTTTTTTTTGAGAGGAAAAGAGCATGTGCATGAGCAGGGGAGGGGCAGAGGGAGAGAGAGAGAATCTTAACTAGGCTCCATGCTCAGCGAGGAGCCTGATGCAGGGCTTGATCCCACAACCCTGGGATCATGACCGGAGCTAAAATCAAGTCAGACGCTTAACCAGCTGAGTCACCCAGCACCCCGCTACTATGAAATTTTAAATGACCTATGTGGCACACAGTTTTAGAAAATTTTGATTTGAGTGTAGTTGACACACAGTGTTAACATTAAAGTATACGACATAGCGATTCAACAAGTTTATACATTATGCCACGCTCGCCACAAGTGGGGCTACCATCTGTCACCATATGACGCTATGATAATGCCATCGACTCTAATTCCTTATGCTGTGTCTCTGGGTCCAGCATGGCAGCCATCTTTTTATTGGACACCTCTGGGCTAGACCGTGAAGTTCCGAATCCGCCGTGGAGATGGGGAGGAGTGTGGGGAATCCACAGGAGGGGCAATTAACTACAAACAGCTACATTTTGCATACTTCACGAGGCAAATTTTATAATGCGACCTCCTCTCCGAAACCGAGCGTTAGAAAGTCAGAAATGTCGGGGGGTCGCCAGCATGCTGCATAGATGGAGAGAGACTGGAGGCTGTGCCACTGGAATATTTGAAACACGAGCAGCGAATCTGCAGGTCAAGGATAATTCGTCTCTGCCCCAAACCTCCTTCCTCCAGTAGATAGATTATGATGCTGTCTGAGAAGGTTCTGTGGAATTCTGTGAGAAATTAGGGTCACGTTTTGAGTCCTGCTTCCCATATACATGTCCTATTTTTGCCCCAACAGAGAAAGAACATTATTGTGCTTGAGGATTTATGTCAGACTGTGACCTCCCTTGAAATCCAGCACCTCTTTTTCAGATGGGGAACCGTAAGGCAGAGACTAGGGTGTAAGCATCCCTGGGAAACCAGGAGGATGGCTGAGGCCGGAGAGGGCTCAGATTTCACTATTAATTTCTGGTCTTCCGTTTCTCCAGAAGGTTTAAGAAACACAACACAGTGATTCAAATACACTTAATGTTGAGAATGTTTTCTCGTTGTTGTTGTTGTTGTTGTTGTGATTCATTTTTCAGAAGTGGGCTTAGCATCTGAATCCGCCATCAGGCGTCTCACTGAGGCAAATGCTGTAGCCAGTGGAAAACAGAGTTCGATTTCAACATTTTTAAAAATAGAGGGATAGAGAGGAGACATTTATTTTTTCTGCTGTATAGAAATCCAACCCTTCAAGCCTTCAGCTGTACAGAATGCCCCCTTTAACGAGACAAAGATCATGTTCTAATCAGGAAACTCCGTTCGCGTTAAATAAGTGCCTACCATCCGCGTCACCCGCAAAACCATGAAGGAAACACTCTGAACCCCTGAGCGGTAGCGTGGCTGGTACATAAATCCTTACTTTCTCGGCACGCTCCTTCTGGGACTTTAACATTCACCGCAGAGAGTGGGAACTGTAAAAATAGACGATGTTTCTGAAGAAGGTGAAAGACTTATTGCATAATGGCGGTAAACCGTGTCGAGTGGAACAGAACGACTGCGCAGGCAAACATAAAACTCAAAAAATAGCTACCATCCTAGACGAATGTATTTTTCTAAAATATTCAGCCTCGAGAAAAATGTGTGGCTCCATTAGGGAGTGAAAAGCCTTGTTACCTGCTGTTGGGGAAAATGGAGGGACGCTGGCTAGTCCAAACATCTGGCCGACTAATCTGGGCGGCCCGTGTTGACCTCTCCCCAGCTGTAAGTCTCCCATCATTCCTCTCCTCTTGACTTCTTTTTCTCTTTGAAAGGCCTATCCATAAATGAGGAGGAAATAATTTGTAAACAGAAAGTATCGATTTTTGCAAAAGCCCCGGAAGGCAGAGATCTAGCGCCTCTTTCCTTCCTTCTCATCACCGGCAACAAGAGGAATGAGGAAAACATTCAGACACAGACACGGCTGTCAGATAGAAGAGGCATCTCCTTCGCTTTCGGCGCCCCCTGGCCCCGTGGGCCCTCCTGAGGTTTCATGCAGACTCCACGGATCCCCGCCCAGCCTGCGCTCCCTGGATAACTCCTCATCTGTTGATTCACTGATCCACGCGGCAAATATTTATCAAGCATCTACTATGTGCAAAGCCCGGGCTGGGGATCGGGAAGGAGATCGTGGAGAGGGAGGGAGAGACACATAGAGGAATAAGATACAATAACTTTTTCTTTTTTAATATGTCTTTTTCTTTTTCTTTTTTTTTCTTAAAGATTTTATTTTTAAATCATCTCTACCCCAGTGTGGGACACAAACTCACAACCCCTGAGATCAAGAGTCTACCGACTATGTGTTCTACCGACTGAGCAGCGAGGTGCCCCAATACAATAATTGCCTTAAGAGAATTAAAATCTAGGGAAGGTGGGGGCACCCGGGGGGCGCAGTTGGTTAAGCGTCCGACTCCTGGCTTCGGCTCAGGTCATGACCTCGCGGTTTGTGGGACGAAGCCCCACATCGGGCTCTGCACCGACAACGCGGAGCCTGCTTGGGAGTCTCTCTCTCCCTCTTTCTGCCTCTTCCCCGCTCTCGTGTGCACACTCTCCCTCTCAAAATAAACAGACATTAAAAAGATAAAATCTAGGGGAGATAGATACGGAGATTGGAAGAAAGCACCAAGTGTATCACGTGCTGTGATTGTGGGGCAGGAAACCGGACAATGGCTTAGAGTGCCTGCAAGCACCAGGGTGCTCCTGCAGAGGGCCGTGTGCCCAGTCGGTTGAGAGGCATTTGGGGAAGAAGTCGCCCCAAGAGGAAATAGCAGGGAGATGAAGAAGATGGCTGCAAATTCAGTGCTTCCAGATCAGGGAAGAAGAAATGGGCCAAGAACAACATGGCGTTTAGTCACCTCCTCAAGTCTTAAGTGGCCTCAGTGAGGCCCGAGTGGATGAAGTCTTTCCATCAATTGCAGGTCCATAGGGTACCCAGTGCCCCAGGTCACCCTGGTCCTTGCTGGTACAGCAGTTTAGTCTCCCACTGGGGGGACGGTTGGAACCCATATGGACATGGGCGTTAACGAACTGGAGAGTCCAGCCAGAGCTGGATCACAGAAAACATCTGAGAGGACGATGCACATCTGCCACCGTGGTCACCACGGCATCCGCATGGCCTCGGGAGGCAGAAGAAGTTCCTTTGAAAGCATTCTCTTTGGCAGGTGTCAGCCATGCCCTCACAGCGACGGTGGCATCAAGGAGGGGAGGGACATTAAAGACTCTGCAGGGCAGGGCTAACTGCAGGTGAACAAGGCTGAGGCACCCATGGAGACTCTGTTCATTTATGACCCACCTTCACTGGGCATCACCCATGTGCCAGGCACTGGACTAGATCAACCAGTCAGACGCTGGCCTCTGCCCCAAATGCCTTCTGGTCTGCTTGGGGCAAACGGAGGTTAGCTCCAACTTGTACGAATGATTATTTCATCGAGGAAGTGCTAGGAAGGAAAAGTATAAAATCAGGAAAATATAAAGAGGTCAGGGTCAAGGTCATCTGAGGGGCTGTAAAATCCTTCCTTTTGGCAAGAAGTCATTGGGCAGAGGGAATTGGGCTGGAGAAGTTCCGACAGTTGTAGGGACATGACTGGAGAAAAGCTAGTAGGGACTGTTGTGGTCCTGTTATGATATCGGGTTTATATACCCTGGAACGCCCAGGTTACAAAATGTATACCTAGGGAGAGGTGGGAACCATAGGAAATCAATTTGCAAGGTTCCAGAAAGCTCCTTAGAAAGGTGGCATTTTAACTGCACTTTGAAATATGAGTCAGGTTTTGACAGGTGGAGGATGGGAGCAAATCGCATTCCAGAACAAGGAAGAAATGGTAAAAGCAAAGACAGTAAACATGAAGGGAAAAGATGAGCAATTTTACACGTATATAAATTTATATGTAAATAAATGTATATACATTTTTGTTATATATTTTTGTATATTTTTGTTTGATAAAAGTATATATACATATATAAAATTATGTATAATATATAAATTACATATATAAAATGTATATACATACATGTGTATTTATATTACCTATATATTATTTATATGTATGATAAATTTAATTTATATAATATATATGAATTTATATGTACACATATATACATATACACATATATATACACATACACATATATATATACATATACTTTTACAAGTATATACATGTATAAGTATATATACATATACGTGTCTATGTGTGTGTGTGTGTGTGTGTGTGTGTATCCCAATACTACGAGGTAGCTGTTATTCCCTTTTCCAGATAAGGAAATGGAAGTTCTAAGAGGTGAAACAGAAAACTCTGAAAGACTTGCCCAGGGTCACCAGGGTATTGGGTGACAGAGCCTAAATTTAAACCCCAGTCGCCTTCCTAAAAGTACATGACGCATAATAATCCCTCGATAAGTGGCTATCATTACAGATATAAACGCGAACAGCAACAATGATCGTGCCGACGTATCCAAGGGCAGTTGAATGAAGACGGAGGGGGTGGCAGGTGGGAAGAAGTGGCAGGAAGAATCAAGTATTGAAAGGTTTCGAAGGCCCACCAATGTTGCGCCTGTGCAGGACGCCTGGAAGAGCCCAACACCTGACTCTGGCCAAGCCCGATATCCCAGGATCCTGAAAGGCAGGACCTGCTGTTCCAGGGCCTCGTGGCATTTGTTCCGAATCAAGAACAATAAAAACCAGGAGTGTACAATAACGATGCATTAATGGTAGTTGATGAACCTCCAGGGATGAGGCAGAAAGACTGAGCTTTAAGGTCTGAGAAACTACAGATAAGATAGTTTGATAATACAAAGTAGGGTGACGGATCTCATGTGGGCATGCTAAGGTTTCTCGAATGAACTGCAGACAATGAAGAGAACAAAGAGCAACGACCACAAGCACAGACGAGGCTGGCCGCGGCGGGGAGACCTGTCAACAACAAATTTGCTGAGGAACGCGGAGGATCTTGTCAGTTCCATGCTTTGCCTCAGTGGCAGCCTGTTGGCACGCTGCTCAGTGACCGTGTGTAGAGATCGGCCATAGTATTCCTGTAGAGATTTTGCAATAATCTCTTTTGATCGTCACTCTGATTTTATGAACTCTTTCAGAGTTTTAAAGAAGGGCTATCTGGTCAACCAGGATGGTCACTATGCTCTTGTCCTGTTAAAAATGCTTGAGAGAATTTTTTTCCTAAGGAGGGGGGGGGAGTTGGAGTGAGGTGGGGGTGGGGCAGTGGCATTCCTGTTTGGATAAGCTAGATAAACATCCTTTACATTGAGGAATTTGGTATTTATTCTGTAGGAGACAGAGTCGTGAGAACTATTCGAGAGGGTAGGGTGTGACGTAATCAGCTCTCCATCCGAGGAGGGAAATGCCAACAGCAATGTGAAGGATGGATCAGGCCTTTCAGGGACTTTATTTTGCAACATCTGGGGCGCCGGGGTGGCTCAGTCGGTTGAGCGGCCGACTTCGCTCAGGTCATGATCTCGCGGTCTGTGAGTTTGAGCCCCGCGTCGGGCTCTGTGCTGACAGCACAGAGCCTGGAGCCTGCTTCGGATTCTGTGTCTCCCTCACTCTCTGCCCTTCTCCTCCTCACGCTCTGTCTGTATGTCTCAAAAATAAAATAAAACATTAATAATAAAAAAAAAGATTCTATTTTGCAACATCTACCTGTTCCCCTTGAACCAGCACAAAGGTAATGTGTATTAGAGTGGGTATCTTGGTGTCTTGTTCCTTAGTAGGTAACAGAAACTAATTTAATTGAACTTCAGTTGAGTCAAAGAGTTCCTAGAAATTGAAGGACAACCCTTCAAAACTCTGGCTTTCTTTGGAAGGAAATTATACGTTCTAGGAGAAGGGAAAGCAGAAGAAACCTTTGGGGGGAAAGAAAAATATTTGGTGGTAAAACCACCACTCAGCAAGTCGGCCTTTGCTCTTGCCAGGCAAGTTTTCCGCCTGCCTCAGAGCCCTTGGATATACTTGCTTCAGTGTGGGGTAATGCACGCATTTGAATATTTACACTTAAAAATAACAGAAATAGATTTTTTCTAGGACTTTTTTTTTTAGGGTAAATTTCTGAAAAACACAGCTATCACTGCATTTAAAACAAGTCGTTATAGCTGTCTGCTTGCATGCAGCTCTCAGCTCTTCCTCATTTCACAGTTTTAACTGGGACTGGGGTTGACTAAGAGCTGACATATACTTTGGGCAAAAATCTGTATAACGGACCTCTCGGGGAGGCTGAAAAAGAAATTTCCCTTCAGGACTCCATGTATAAAGTGTTTGGATGAGTGTTGGCTCTCCTATTTCTCAGTTTCTGAACCCTGCTCACCACCTGTCACCTTTTTACCTTTTTTCTTCTCTGAATATCCGTACGTTCATTCATTCACTCGGTTGTCCATTTAACAAGTATCGTATGGCAGGTACTGCACTGGGGACAGAGATAGGAAAAGTCTGGGACTTGCCATCCAGAGCTCTGCGGTCTGCAGGGGAAGATGAGGTGATAAAGGCTGGAGAGGGCTCCAGAAACTCAGAGAGGCCACGTCTAACAGAGACTGCAGCGTTGGGGAGCAATTCTCCCAGGAACCGGGGCTTGAGCTGGGTCTTCAAGACGAGGAGATGCTGGTGACATCAAGCAGCAGAGGGAATTCTAGGCAGAGTCGAAGGGTGCATTTCTCTAGTCCCTTTCAAACTCTTATCCTGACATCTATTTTCTTTAACATTTTAAAAAGCAATCATCCAAAGTGGATAAAGATGGAGGAGAAAGCACTAGAAGCTAGCAAAAGAAAAATGTTTTTCAAAAACGCCTTTATCAAATGTCAAAAGAATATGTAACTCGCTGCGCATTCATAAACAATGTCAGCCTACAGAAGGCTGGGCTGTATCTTTCCAAAGCAGGAGTAATTCCTAGACCGGCCGCGAGGCTTGATTTCTTGAGTCAGAAATCTAGTGCTGTGTGCTCAGTAGACCTGCCAGCCTCTACCCGCGTACGCTGTTTGCTCTCCGTGTTGTAGGAATGCCGTGAGTTATCACTCAAGCCATTGATGATGTGCGGTCTTGAAAGGTCATGGACAATGAAGACCTAAGGAAAACCACAAGGGAGAGGGGAAGCAAGAGAGAAGTAAAGGGCATGACATTGCTAGGGCATAATTCAACAAAATATATACAACTCTCTTAAGGGCATTAGAAAGATGGGTTGGGTTTGGGGAAAAGTGGAGGAGTGTGAGGGAAGGTAGGTGTTGTTTTTGTAAAAGCGTCTAGGCAGTTAGCGTGAGTCCCAGGGCTGACGAAGGAGGACCCTGTGTCTGAGGCTCTCGGAACTCCTGATACACCGAGATACCACTGTAGGGAGGGGCCAGGCTTCAATTTGCACATGGGAGGCAAGCTTGCTATTTTAAAATCTTTCTGAAATCCAGTACTTGGGAGCTTTTCTTTCCTTTACAGAAACACCAGCTAATGTGCCTGGATAATTATTTTTAAATCCTTTAAAAAAAAAAAAACTGTTGTGATGCTTTTCACCATCAGCTTGTACTAAAAGATTCATAGCCCGTATTGATTTTTCTTCCCCCCAAGACATCTCAATTTTCAATAAGGCTGTAGACCTCTCCGTTTTCATATTCACTTCTCCTTGCTTTCTCTGTTGTCTCTAGCCTCTACCACCACCTTGCAAGCCAGTACATTTTCCAAACATGTTTGCTTTTTTTTTTTTTTTTAATTTTAGCGACGATATCTGGTCTGAGATATTTTATTGCTCGTTTGCTCTGTGAGGCCGTGTCGAGACGTCCAGGGATAAACGGGTAACACACGGTATCTCTAAGTATGGACGGACTCGAACCTGCCCACGATGAGAATCTAACATGGCCAAAGTTCTGCCGGAGTGAGGGGGGAAAAGCAGAGGCATTAGGGCATCTTGGTAGAGCAGCCGCGATGAAAGCACAAAGATGGGAGGTTTGTCTTCAACACGTTCTTACCTCTCAATTCGGAGCCTTTCTGTCTCTCTCGGCTGGGCCTCCTTGTTTCCAACCATCTAATCATTTCGGGGCGTTAATTTTGTTTCCTTCCATGTCAGGTTGGAAAGCAATTTTTTGTAGGGTATTAGGAAAACAAACAAATACATAAACCAGCATAATGATAAAAAAAGGAAACGACCACCGCAAGAAAAAAAGTTTCCTAAAGGTATTTGCAATGTGATTCATTTATTCCCTCAACACACAGCTGCTAAGTGCCTACAGTGTGCTAGACACGGTGCTAACGAGTGGAGAGAAAGCAATGAATATTCAGAATGCAGTATGTTAAATGCTATGATAGACGTACACATTAAATACCGTGAGAGCTCAAAAAATTCAGCATCATGGGCCAAGCTTTGCGTGCGTTATCTCATGTCCTTCTGACAACAGTCTTAAGTGGTAGATCCTATCATTACTCCCATTATACGGATGAGGAAACGGAGGTCAAGAAGGATAAATTACCCAAGGTCAGGCGGTTAGGACATGGCAGAACGTGGACCTGACTGATTCCAAACCCACGTAACCAAGTTTTAGCCAGGCTGCTTTCCAGAAGACACCCTTGGACTCAGTTTAGTAAAGAAAGGAAGAAAGAGCACTCCAGGGAGAGGGAACAATGTGTTCGAAGGTTTGGACGCAAGAGAGTCGGGGCATGTTCTAGGAACCCCATCTGGATCCTGAGCTGAGAATGAGTTAATTCAAGGAGCAGTGAGCCAAGGGCAGACCTGGGGCATCCCAGCATTTTAGGGGAAAGCGGGGAGAAAGCGGAGAAGGACTCTGAGCAGGAGCAGGCCATGAGAAAGGGAGGCCAAGGAATAAGAAACCTTGAAGCAGAAAGGAGAGACTCAGCGGGATGAAGAGTGAAGAACCCCAGGGAATGAAGGGTGGGATTTCAGGCTCGCGGATCCCAGGGGCTGGGAGAGATGTTTTGGAGTAGAGGCTTCCTTAAATACACAAATGAAGACAAAGATGACCACCAATTTCCTTCCACGGTGCCCAGGGACAAGGACAGGTGATGGGTGGACCAACAGAAGGAATCACACAATTTTAGAGCCGGACAGTGAGATGATTGAATTTCACCACCTAATTTTCCACAAGAAGGAATGGAGACGCAGAACTCTGCAGCGATTTTTCCTGACATCGCATAGCTAATTAGGGGGAGAGCTGTGATTAGAATTCAGATCATCTGACTCTCAAAAGGAAAGATTTCAGACACGCATTCTATGCAAAGGACGTGAACAGACAATCCACAAACGGCCAACAAACATGAGAAACCTTGTTCAGCTTCCCTCATAATCGAAGACTCCTCCGTAGCACAGGAAAGCAGGCGCCCTCGTGTATCGCTAGTAGAGATCTAAATTGTCAGGCTCTCTTCTGGGGAGAGAGTTTGGCCATGCGGAAGTGTAGGGACTGAGAATATCAGCTCTGAAATCAGACAGACAAATCTGGGCCCAAATGCTGGGGATGCCAACTGCTGTCACGTATTAAATGTTTTCTGGGCCCAAGTCTCAGTTTTCTCTGAAAAAAATGTGGATATTAATAGCGATTACCTCGGAGTCCCTGAGGGGCTCAGTCAGTGAAGCCTCTGACTCTTGATCTTGGCTCAGGTCACGATGTCACCGTTCATGGGATCGAGCCCCGTGTCGGGCTCTGTGCTGGCGGCGTGGAGCCTGCTTGGGATTCGCTCTCTCCCTCGTTTGCTGCCCCTCCCCCCTCAAAACAAATAAGTAAACATTAAAGAAAATAGGATCTCATAAATTCATTGTGAGGATTACGTTAGATTATGCTCATGATAGCCCGGTGCCTGGCGTCCAGTCTAATAACCGGTTATCATGATCATTACGTACAAAGAGTTTTACAAATATTCACTTTCCTGAGACCAGCAATTTCGTGTCTAAGAATTTATCTTACAAAAACGATCAGAACTGGGCACCAAGACTTACGTCCATGGAGATTCGTCGCCACGTTAGTTGTAACAGTGAAAAATTGGAAACACACGTACCCAACGATAGAGTGGGTAAATTAATGATGGTTCATCGGGTTGATGGAATAATACTGTGTGGCCATTAAACATCACGCTGCAAAAGAGCACTTAATCATCAGAGAAAACATCCATATGAAGTGACAGAAACAGGTTACGCAACAATACGTAATCATAACGCCAACTTTGCAGCAAACCCCAGATTACGTGTACGTGTTCTATATAGAAAGCACTGGATGGCAACTCGGTGAGAAAGAACGCACTCCCAACATAAATCCATGCCGATCATGCGTGTGCGTTCTGGGCGAGCCTCTGTCCCCCGAACTGAGGGAATTTCAGTTTGGTAGATTGCAGTGGAGACTCCGTAACAAGACTACGATCAGAGAAAGCATGAAAATAAGTTCCTTTTTTTCTGAGACTATCGAAACTACATAAATATTTGAGCTTAACGAACCATCCTCAACCTTCCAGATATGAAAAGACTTGGAAGGAAATTATATTTTACAGTCGTAAACTTAGCATGCTGGGATTTCCACATTTAACTTCTATTAATGCTTTTCAGTGCCAGCATGAAAACACATACCTTAGACAATCTTCCTCGGTGGTATTTCTTACGGGGATCTGATTAGACTAAATAAAATAAAGCGGTAAACTAATAGGCAAACCCTCTGTGGACACACACTGGAAAAGAAGGTTCGAATTGGTTTGTTTACTGTTTTCTTCTATCAATATATCTTAGGAAACCTACCGAGGAATTACAGCACAAACGAGAAAAATAAAGAGCCCCAAGGAATGAATGATCATTTTTCCTGCGTATACGAGTCCAAATAGTTCACTTTAATAGACGTGGAAAGGATGGTTACTATGCACTCTTAACAGTAAATCACTTAATCCATTCATTCTAGTCATCCGTTATTTGTGTAAGTTTCGGAACAAACGCACCAAACAGGTCCGACGAATACAAAGGGTCCGTCATTGTTGGTTTTGTGTTTTCATTTACAACATAATTAAGTTATAAACGTTCTTCTAATAGTGTGCTTTTTGGCAAGTCCATCAAATCCTGATATCCTCATCTGTAAACAGTTGTAGGATTGACTGGAATGATTTCTAAGATTCTAACTTAGAATCTTCTAGCTCTGAAATAATACAGCAAGGGCTGTATCTATGGTGCAAGAGCATAAGCTTAATATAAGAATTGGGCTTTTCCTGGGAAAGAAGTTGCTTTTAGAAGGAATCCATGTTAGGGGCGCCTGGGTGGCTCAGTTGGTTAAAGTGTCTGACTTCGGCTCAGGTCATGATCTCACGGTTCGTGGGTTCGAGCCCCACATCGGACTCAGAGCCTGGAGCCAGCTTCAGATTCTGTGTCTCCCTCTCTCTCTGACCCTCCTCTGCTCATACTCTCTCTCTCTAAAAAATAAATAAAAATTTAAAAAAGAAAGAATCCATGTTGAATCTGTTGGAATTATAAAATGCCTATGTTAATATTTTTCATGTTAAAGAGACAGATTGCCGAGTATTACATTAATTCAAATTCTGATGAGCAGAATATCATAGATTAGTTATGACCAAGATGAAAAATTTTCAAGTGATAAATATGGTAAGAATTTATTCAAAATTCTTGATATACTTTGTGGACAGTTTGTGCAAATACGTTTATATTCTGGTTGTGATAATACTCTATTTTTTGAAAGAACATTTTCTGGTGTCAATGTATGTACTTTTATGTCAGGTCTCATCTGAGCACCACAACAACTGAATGAGCTTAGGTCCGGTGGAGATTATATCGTCTTCACAAAGATCAGATGCTAATTTTCTCTAACTAGTGTCGTCACTGGAGTAACAGAGCTAGGACTGGAAACTAGGTATCCAACTCCAAAATTCACCCTCTTTTTGTTCCATTGCACTGTTTCGCAATGCCACCTGGCTCATTTCAATGGGACTTTGTAAAATACATTTAGGGACATCTGCATGGCTCAGTCCGGCGTCCGACTTTGACTCGGGTCGGGAACTCTCGGTTTGTGAGTTTGAGCCCCGTGTTGAGCTCTGTGCTGACAGCTCAGAGCCTGGAGCCTGCTTCAAATTCTGTGTCGCCCTCTCTCTCTGTTCCTCCCCTGCTAGAACTCTCTCTCTCTCTCTCTCTCAAAAATAAATAAAGATTAAAAAATAATTTTTTTTAAGATACATTTGAAGGTGGCTTTTTTAAAAATTTTTTTTTGTGTTTATTTATTTTTGAGAGACATAGAGGCACAGCGTGAACAGGGGAAGGGCAGAGAGAGAGGGAGACACAGAATCGGAAGCAGGCTCCAGGCTCTGAGCCATCAGCACAGAGCCTGACGCGGGGCTCGAACTCACAGACCGTGAGATCATGACCTGAGCTGAAGTCAGCCGCCCAACCGACTGAGCCACCCAGGCGCCCCTGAAGGTGGCTTTTATGCAGAGGAAGGGTTATTCAGTGGCTATATTTGTGTTTATAATTAATATTTGACCAAATGAAGTTCTACATTTAAAAACTTATACATTTAAAAATCCTTTAAAATGTAAATCAGAGGTTGGCAACCTGTAGCCTGTGGGCCAAGCCTGGTTTTGTAACTAAAGTTTTACGGGAACACGGCCTCGCCTATTCATTTACAGATCGTATATGGGTCCTTCTGTGTCACCGGGGCAGAGTTACAGAGCTGCGGCAGAGATCAGAGGACACACAAAGCCTGAGATATTTACCACCGGCCCTTTGCGGAAAGTTTGCTAATCGCTCTCTCTTGGATTTAACTTACAAACCTTTAACCCTCTTCAGGAGGCTTTAATAGATTCAGTTAAAACACCTTTGAGCATTTTAAATTACCTGTATATACTTTTGCTGGATTGCCTCTTAACGTAGCTCAGGTGTGTATCTTAACAAACGAAAAGACTTCCCAAGTGTCTGCATTATTCTTGTAAACCTAATAGAATCTTATAAATATAACTCTAGCTATGTTTCTATAACATAACTCTTACTCTAACCTTGTAACCGTGTTGAGTCTTCAGCTCTCTTCAATGTTCCAATACTTTGTATAAATGCGGAAAGATTTCAATTTAGAAACCGGAAGCCGAAAGCAATTCTACTTTTTATTTAGGGTCATAAGACGAACCTGTTTAACCACAAGGCGAAATTCTTTTGAACAAAAATGAACAGATTCCCTCTTGACCTGAAAGATAAATGTTCCAGGCCGGATCCTCTTAAACGCACGCTGAGTCATCTCAGAGTTAAACTGTGGCTGGCTGCTCGTGAAAGAAACAGTTACATCGTCCCAAATAGCTTTTGGGGGAGGATGGATGTTGCAAAATGATCAGTGATAACACGGAGAACCCTGACTTTTCTTGGGAACAGGGATGAGACTTGCTGAGCCCACTTAGAAGCCATGACAAGGACCCCGTAAGTTACAGGTAGGGGCGACCACACAGTCTGTATCGGTTTGCTCAAGCTGCCATGACAAAATTCCACAAACCGGGTGACTTGAACGAAAGAAATGAATTGTCTCACATTTCTGGAGGCTGGAAGTCCAATGTCATGTCGTTGGTAGGCAAGGCCGGCTCCTTCTTTGGGGCAGGGAAGGGTCTGTCGCAGGCCTCTCCTGTGGCCCCTGGTGGTTGCTGGCAATCTCTGGCATTCTTCGGCTTGTAGACGCAGACCCCTAATCTCTGCCTTCAGCTTCGCCTGGTGTTCTCCCTATGTGCGCCTCTGTGTCCAAATTTCCCCCTTTTATAAGGATAACAGCCATGCTGAATTAGAGACCACTCTAATGACTTCATGTTAAGTTAACTAATTGCATCTGCAACAAACCTATATCCAAATAAGGTCAGATTCTGAGGTACGAGGGGTTAGGATTTCAACATATGAATTTGGTGGGGACACCATTCGACCCATAGCAGAGACCCGAAAGCTTAAAACACTCTTTTTCCAGAACTCTCTTGACGTTGGGATGATGGGTATAATGGAGGTTCAGCGCTCAGGTAGAATTCGAAAGGCAAAAATGAAGTGGAGGCCCTATTTCTGCTGTTTGTTCTGGAAAGCATGGTCATGGAGGCATTGCGTCTTTCTCTGAGAATTTTCAGAGGACTGCTATGGTTTGGGGCTGGTGGTTCCAGGCCAGGATTCTTGATTGTGTTAGCCCTCCAAATATGGGTGTCTTTCAGACCATGGTCATGAACCACATGGTTCCGAAGGCAACAACCGATACCGTGCTTGAGTGTCTGCTCCATTACCAAGTAAGCCGGAGGGCTGTCAGCTTTGAGTGGAAAGAGAGCGAGAGGCTGATCAGACACAGTTCTGCAACTGGGCTCTTGTGATCCAGAATATCTCGTGGCATGCAAAGCATCTGTGACAGGTAAGGGTGTGGTGAGCCCTCGCAGAGGATTCTAATAAAGCCACATCCTCTTTGGGAAGGAGCTTTTTTTTTTTTTTTTTAAGAAACAGCTCCCAGCTTGCTGAATGCTTGACAACGGAAAACCAGGTGACCTGTGACCAGTCTTCCCGTCAGGAGCAGGGTGCCGCACGGGTCCGCCCGTCCACCAAGTTGGCATCCGTGGAAGTAGCGCACGCTGGAGCGCATCGGGCCTCGGCAGGTCGTGAAGGTCCAAGGCGCACGAGTAGGTGACTCCCAGCCCCTAGCGCCAACTCCAGTTATGTGTCTCCTTCAACACGCATGCATACCCTCAGGCGGAGTGCCTGGTAACACGTTTTTGTAAGGGAAAGAGAAAGAAAATTGAGTCTGGTTCGTGGATGGTTCTGCATAATATGCAAGCCCCACGATAGCGGATTTCTCCAGCGTGACAGATCCACTAGGTGGGGGAAGAGCAATTTTCCCCATGGTTAGAACTTTAAAGCTTCATCTGGTTGTTCCGTTTGTATGAAAAGAGAGATATCAAAAGTATGGGTCCATATGACTAGACTCTTAGGGACTCGGGGAAAGAACAGGTGACTGGCTTCACGGTGGCCTTGGGAATAGGTATGTGCACAGACCTCCTCCAATAGACCGGGGTGTGAGGCGCCTCCCAGGTGTGCTCACAAAAGAGCAGCGCTGCATCAGGAAATCCAAATCATAAGGTGGACACGATGTCTGATTCCATGGATGTGAGGCCGCTGCTCTCCTCGCCCGCCCCGGAATGTCCACACGGCATCCGCGGTAGCAGGGAGGGGGGTTAGAGCCGGGCTCAGTCACATGGAACTCCCCGTATCAAGGCAGATAGGATACTTCCCACTGCCAAGGGCCACCTGACACTGAACCCCTGGGGGCGTATCACGCCACCTGCTAGCTGGTTTTGTATACCTGAACTCTTTCATCCTAGAAGGTTCTCAACGATTGGTCGTCACTGTAATATTCGGATTTGGGTTGGCCTTCTCCGCCTGCCGAGCTTCCACCACGAATACCATGTGTGGATTCACCTAATGCGTTATTCATTCTCATGACATTCCACACAAGGTTATTTCTGACCGAGAAACGAATTTCATAGCCAGATTTTTAAAAAGCAGGTGGCCGAGCTCCGCGGGTCTCGCTGATCTTGCTGTGTGCCCATCATGCAGAGAGCTGCCAGACAGAAGGAGGAACGGTCCGCGGGGGACAGCTGAGCCGCGTCTTGCAATATACTTCCCTTCAGGATGTGGTCTACATTCCAAACCGGCTGCTTTTATGTGGGGTGGTTTCTCCCATCCACAGGGCTTCTAGATCTGGAAACCAAGGGACAGAAATGGGAAAGACACCTCTCATGATCAAGCCTGACGGTCTATGCAAACATTTATTTACATATCCGCGACTTTGAGCTGTGGACTCTTCCATTCAGGGAACACGGGGTGCCACTGGACCGTACGTTAAGACTTTCACCTGGTCACGGGGGTCCCCACGATCACTGGGTTTCTGACAATCAAGGGAGATACAGGAGAGCCGGTAGATTGTCTGGAGTACCCGCTGGCAGTGCCACATCCAGTGGCAAAAGTTACAGAAGACTTCACGAATCTAGAACCTCAGACACCTCCGGCACGAAGGTTTAGGTCCTCCACCAGGCCAAGAAGTCTGGCCCATGGAGCAAACCTGCTGAGATCAAAGAGCGCCTGCAATGAGTTGTAGAGGAAGGACGTTATAAATACCGACTATGCACCTGGGACCATGAACAAACGTGAGGACTGTAGCGGCTGTCATTTTTTCCCTTGCTGTTTACGTACCGTTTACGTATCTTGGCCACCTTCCTTTTTATTCCCTCCCCTTTGCCCTTAACGTTTAATGGAGGGTATGGCAGGGCGTGATTAACTTAACAAGCCAGCCCACGGGTTGTGGGACATCAAGACGGACTGTGACTAAGCTAGAGCGAATATGAACATGACCCAGAGATGGCTGCAGAGAAGTGTCCCTCTCCCCGGGGGGAGGAGACAAGTGCACTTGTATGTTAGGGAAGACCCGATGTTACTGCCATCGTTTGGAAGCTCACATTGGGAAGAAGAATCTATGTGGACATTTAACCACCCAAGGGGTGGCCCATAGTGGATGGGACGCATTAGAGCTCAGTAGTCACTCCATCCTCTTTATTATATTCCTTCCTTTACTGCAGAGACAGGAACACCACAGACTCCTATTTCAGACTTCCTTGAAGCAACATTCAGGATATAACTTGGGTTCTCACCAGGCGCTTGGGTGATTCCAGGTTTGGTTCCGCCATGTCTACGGGCAGGCATGGCCAGAGAGCCACCAAGGGCTTCTTCCACAGGGTTCAGGCAGGTATCGGTGTGTGGTCGCTGGCCTTGCGGATGTCACAGGAGGCACCTGTTCTGCTGGCGCAGACTCCATGAGGCACCATGGAAACAGCAGCCCCAGCGGAGACTTCCCGTGGCGGGGGTTCCCGACGGTGGCAGACTCCTGATCATGGTGACGTGTGTGGCTCCCAAGACAGCAGCTGGAGGGGCAACGTCACAAGTCGGCGGGCGGCTTCCTGCTGCACAAGAGCTTCCACCGCAGCCCAGATCTGTGTGGGGAGTCGCTCCTGAAGCTCAGTCTGGAGTGTTTTCCTCAATCCTAACACCAAGTCCGGAAGCCATGTATCACCCTATAATAAATTTCTTTCTGCTTAGACTCTCTAGAGTGGATTCTGACGTCTGCCGGAGAGACATGAGTGATTAAAAAAACCTTCCCATCTAGGTCTTAAGTCTCTAGCAGGTGTCAGAATACCCCACTTTTTTTCATATTTTTCCCATATGGTAGGTCGCACAGTCTTACATAGATTTTAAAATCCTCTCTCTCATGGCGTTGTCTGACGATGTTGTGACTAATTTTTTGACCATCATTCTACTGTTAGCTCTATTTTTCATTCTACTTTATCACCTTAGGCGTCCGGTGAGCCCACGCTGTGCTTTAGCTGTCCGGGATAACTCTGTGGGCCCCCATCCAGCTACTGGCTCAGGCTCTGGGCTTTCCCCTTCTCCTTGTAACCCCTCCCCTCCGTCAAAATGTCTGTTTTAGGTCCTGTCAGAATACAGGAGAGTTTAATAAACTAATTTAGGCTAAGTTAATCGGTGACAGTGGAAACAATATTTTCATATTGGTAATAATAATGATGGTGATACCCACTGCTGAGATGCATTAAGCATTGACTACATTCCAAGAACATTCCAAGAATTACACCTTTAATCCTTAAAAGTCCCTGAACCTAACAGAGCTCATAAGTGTTAGAACCAGGACTTGAGTCCAGGCCAGGGTTTAGAGTCTTGTCTGCTAACTACCATGCCATATGGCCTCTTTAAATCCAAAGGAATGATTTGAGACTATCCGGTAGCCTTGCGGCATGATGGGAAGAAATACTTTTATGGGGGAATCTTCTAGCAACAGAGGCATTAATATTTTACTGGGATCAGGAGAGCTAAACATAAGACATTAAGCACTAAACAAGAACATTCCACGTTTTGTGGTAACACTGTCATTTCTGTAGTAACAAGATAAGCATTTTGGTTTATTCTGTTGCATAAGAAATGAAACTGGAAAACATGAATATTTAAAGAAGGATAAAGGTATATAGGTAACTGAGCAAAAGCAGAGGAATCTGGAAAAATGGAGAAAGGTTAGTTTATTCGTATGATAAACTATTTCATTAAGGAGGCCATATTATGATAAGCCTTTAAAAGATTAAAGTGGTATAGATAAAACAGTAAATCGAGTTTAATGCGGGATTAGGTAAGACGCTGGTAGTCAGTAATAACGATTAGATGTGCAAAGCTTAAGGTCACTGGTTATTTGGAAAAGCGGAAAAAGTGAACATGCAAAATGGATCTGGTATTTGATAAATCGGGTACCCCCGTTTTCCAAAAGTTCACGTTAGGCCACTTCGCTTTTGCAAAAGACCTACATTAGTACCTGTTTTTGCTAACTGAAAGAAATCTGAAGAGGACTTTTGGTTTTACCAAACGGATAAAAAAAAAAAGTGACAATACTGTTTAGCGTTTTGCTATAAACTGTTATACGGGCAGTGCACACCCCACGCCACGAGAGGGGACCCGTCAAGCTCTTTCCCCTGCAATCACGTTCAGCATGCCGTCATCCAGCCAGCGGAGCTTTGACCTGTGTCTGAGCATTCATGCTTTCTTCTCCATATACTTTGTGCATTCATTAGCAAGATGTGTCCTAAGGCATCAGAAAAGCCTAAAAGAGGTGATTTTTGGGGGTCTGGGAACATTCAAAAAATTTCCCATATAAATTAGTGGTAATTGCCTCTTCACTTTATGCCATTTTGGTTTACGAAAGATTTCGTATAAACGCTCTACTTTGGAATACCCAAGGAACCCTGTATTTGGCTCCCGAGGAAACAGTAACCATAAAAGAGAAGGGAGAAACCTTGTGAAATGGGAAACTGACTGGGACGGTTGTATGGAGAGCATTCCCACATTAGCAAATAAGGGGGGAAATATAGTGAGGTTCTTAATATTCAAATGTTATTAATAGAGTAGGGCGCGTAATAAATCGATGGGCTCCTCTGGTGTCTGTCGAACCCTCCAGAGTGGTTAATGAAGTCTAAAGAGTGAAGGTTGGACTAACTCGTGTGTAACTAGACCTCTATCTACAGAGAGCAACCAACCTGTTAAATGGCTAATCTGGTCGATTCTATTTGCCACACCAGGCATATGTGGACACTTTTCAATATCTTGCAATCAAGTTGATCTGGGCTCATACTGATGAACAACCTCTGGGTAAAAAACTTTATAAGATAGTGAAGGAATAATCAGACACTATGAAAATTACCAAAGAAAAATGTTTGCAAATGCTAATATCTCCCAATTCATTGTTATCGTTTCCGCTATTGTCACATTCAGAACTACCAAACCGGAAGCAGGTAATCTTAGCAATTTGCCTTATGCACAAAAAAGTCATTAGGGACACACAGCTTTGTAGGTTCTTTCTTTTCCCTCAATCGTGTTAGGCATGAAACTATTATTTTCAGATCCTTGACTTGGCTTTCCGAATTTATCCCCTACTCTCCAACATGCAAATTAAAGGTTCTGTTTTGATACAGGGAAAAACTCATCTAGGAGTAAGAGAAGAGAGAGAGAGAGAAAGATAAATGCTATGAGCACTCGCCCAACCACAATCACATTTTCAAACGAAAAAGTATGTGAAAGTGATTTTCTAAGAGATTTAATACTCTGACAAAGAAGTTCCAAATGAAGGATCCTTTGGAGTGGAAAAAGGTTAGCTGGGAACATGCTTGTGAAATATACTGTGGAGGTTTCTCATTCGAAGATTACGGTCGTTCTCGCCTCCAGGTTCAAGTGTTGCTCAATCAGCAAGGTGCTCAATTCACAGTGATTGCTGCGCACTTCCTCGCTGATCAAGAAAATGCATAATCTCAGCCTAGACATATTTACCAGAGAAATGAATATAAGAAATAGGATTTTGATTTAAATTTTCCAGTCGCAGCAGATCGAGAAAAATATATGCAAGAGAAGATTCCATTTGAAGAGCCCTGATTCAAGTGTCCAAAGAGAACGCATCTCTCTATGTTCCTGACGCCGTCTTCCCATTAGATAGCAAGGGTTTCTCGCTCAGAGCCCTTGTCAATTTGATTAAACTCACAGACACGTGACTGACTCCGCCTCTGTTAAAAATACTCTCAAGCCAGAGAATGGGAACCTTGTGGCTTTGTCTTTGTGAGTGGGTCCTTCAGCAGAGCAATCGTAACACTAGCTAGAGGGGTATATGTTTAAATTTAATATCCCACAACTGAATTCTCCAAACGCAGCTCATTGCAGAGAGAGATTCAGAAGAATGCAAATCCAAGTCCAGAATCCAGAATACCCTTCCAGGCATGGACGTTTAGAGTTTAAAACGGCCCTCGAGAAACACGATACTTATTTCCAGTGTTGTTTTAAAAGGCTGCTTTTGGACGCCGCTCCTTTTTCTTCGTATTGTTTCCAAGATTAAAGATCCTTCAGGTCAAAGACTGGAGGGAACAGGTTGAGACGTTTGCCTGTACGTGTGTGTGTGTGTGTGTGTGTGTACCTCTCTGGCGTAGGTGAGAAAAAAGGTTCGAGATTCCCCAAACCCAATTCGCTCAGCCTAGACAGGACGCGGGTGACCAACTCCGTCCCCGCGAGACAAACTGGAAAGAGTCCGGGCCGCCGAACGGCCCGATCTGCCGGGATGTGAGCCAGAGCCAACAGGCCCCGCGGCCCCGCCACGTTTAGAGGCGGCCGGGGGACCCCGGGGCTCCCAGCGAGTCCGGGGTTCCGGCCCCGCAGGAACGCGAGCGAGGCGGGGACGCCTCCCGGCCCGCCGCCCACCGGGGGCCCAGAGCCCGCGCTTCCAGCAGGCGCCGCCGGCGTCGGGTGCGGCGGCCGCGCTGCCATGGCAACGGCGGCCGGTCCCGGCTTCCGGGCGCCGGCGCGCCAGGCCCGGCGGGATGGGGCGGGGCGGGCGTTGCTAGGAAACGGGCGGTGGGAGTCCGCCTCCGCGGCGCGGTCGCCGGGCTTCTGCACTTCCCCTAGTCCCGCGCCGCCGAGAAGCAGGTGGGGGAGGGTCGGGAGCGGCCGTGGGGGAGCCGCGTGCTGGCCCCGGGTCTCAGGGCCTCTCGCCTTCGAGCACGGCCCTTCCGTACAAGTATTGTGCCCCGTGCCCTCGGAGGAAAGAAAATGAACGAAAACACTTGGCCGTTGCCTCCCCACCGCCCTGGCTCCATGAGGACAGTAATGTCCCCAGACTGCACTGAGGGCTCTTGACCCACCCTTCTCCCCTCTCCGAAAGGAACCATTTCTCGAGCTTTACTACGTCAAGGAGCGAAGCCAAGCACTTTGCATACATTAACTCGTTTTCAATCCAGTCAAGTAGAAGCTAGTAACTTCTTTTCAAGATGAATAAAATGTGGTCAAGGTCGTACAGCTGGTTGGGGTGGGGCCAGGATTTGAAGTCCAGCCTTGCTTAACTTCAAGGTCCTTGCTTTATTATAATGCTCAAGGGTCCTCCCTCAGCTGCGTCTTGGCTAGCACGTCATGCCTTTGGCTATCCGCACACATACACTACCCCAGCTGGGACACAGTGTCTGGAAACGGGCAGACAAGAGGACTGAAGAAAATAAAATTAAGGTCGAGATTACCCCCCCAAAAAAAAACCCTGGACATACAGTCTGCATCGATATATCATTGATAATTTACAGAGGCCCCTGTCTGTAATGTACCACCACTGTCACCCGTTAGTAGCTTCAGATTCTTCCTACAGGGACAAAATCTATGACCGAGATTTGCCAAAACCAGTATTGACTCGCAGCAGGTATCCCATGCTGGGCTAGGTATGGGGGAGATGAAAAGATCTTTGTCCCCCTAAACAGTGTCTGTCCACAAAAAAATTATATTCTGTTAGGGAAGTGTCTTGGGTTGCCAAGGGTCGTGTGGCAAGTGATTTATTAGGGAAGTGCTTCCAGGAGAAACTAAAGGGAAGCAGAATAGGGCAGAAGAAGGCAAGCAAGGAGCCATTTGAGGTCAAGATCCAGCCTCACACAGCTTGATCCAGAGAGAGCTCTGGAGCACAAATTACATCGCGAGTTGATCCCACCTTGGTGCGGAGAGCTGTTCGGTTGGGTTTTTTTTTTTATAACCGTGCACCAGTCAGTCCCTGGCTACAGCCCTTCTGGGGAGGAGAGCCCGCACTTCCCGTTCTGAACGACACTGTGTGAAGCGGCTCCAGTAAATTAAGGGCAGGTAGTTCTCTGAAGGAGGCCGGAGGTGTGAGCCGTCAGGACAGAAGTCCCCGGAGGCTTGGGGAGAGGTACAGTGAACCAGGAAGGGGGACCTGGACGGTGTACCAGAAGCATTCACTAGAGTCCACCGTTTGCACCGCTCAGACTGACGTGGTTCTCACATAACGTCTAGTTTGTTTTGTCACAGCTTATTTGAGATTCTACCTGATCACGAATCTAAGAGGACAAAGCACAGCCCTGGAGGCTATAACTGGTGCCATGATTCTAGTGAATATCCATCCTCCCCTTTCTCTACCATTCATTCTAGATCCCCCTCATCCTCAACTGGCCTTCTGCCAGACGAGCTGGCTTCCCGGCAGGGTGGCCAAACCTTCATCCTCGAGGGGTCCGAGCTCCTTACCACCGTGGCTTTCTCAGGTAGTGGCTGCTGCAGTGGCCTGTTTTCAGTTAACGCCGGGCACAGGAGCAGTCGGAGAGGCTCCTGGGGCTCCGCTGAGGTGTTTTCCCTCTGGGAGCTAGAACTTCTAGACCCAATGCCCTGGAGTTATGAGGACGGGAAGGATGCATTGCCCAAAAAGGTCACGGAGAGTGATAGTGAACCAGACTCCCCCTCCTTCCCCATGGTTCCCAGACCCGCGTATTCAGCTCGCTGGAGACACAAAGCAAAATAATGGCTCTCAGTTTAAGATGGTGCCTTCTGAAAGATGGTGTCCAACCTCACGGATCATTTCGAAGTTAGTGCCTATCTCTGCCTTCAAAACGTGGTTCAAAACAGACTTCAAAACAGTCTATCATACTGGAAGCTTCTGAATGGCATATTGTAGATCGGCGGATGTCATAGACGTGTGCCCACAAACGTACCTCCTTTGCCAAAAAATGGGTGGAAAATGTTTTCTGGGATCCTGTGTCAGTAAATCAGACATTCTGAGTCTTCAAACAGTGGGTCTCGACCAGGCGTGCAGGGAGGACGGGTGAATTCATACGCTAATTCGTACGGATCCCAGTCAGAACAAATGCTGCCATTTCCAGGGTGAAAGGCATCCTGCGTGATTAACTTGCCACCATGTCTCGGGCCGGTGTCCTGAAGGAAGAGCGCCTGAGCGGGGACACAAAGTGAGTCTCCATTTTTCACAGGCCAAACGTTCGCGGTGGCAGCATGACATCGGCTTTGGTGATAAGGAGCCCGGGCTTTTTGACTCATGTAGCGTCTGCCACTGTAGCTGGTGCCTCCATAGGCCTCTGTCTGTCGCACAAGGAACTACCCGCTGACGTTGCCTGGATGAGTCATCTTGCCCACCCCGTCCCCGAATGCCTCCGCCCACGGATGCTCTCTGGTAGGCACTGGTGTGCAATAGCAAGATGTTCGCTCCGCTTGGTCCTCTTCCCGCAAACCTCCCCGACCCCATCGTCCAGTTATGCTTCTCCTCCTCCCATGACCAAACCAGTGGAGTCATTTGCTACGGCTCTAAACCTGTCCCCTTACCTTCCGCCACCTCTCCATACGACTTGGGCGCAACGACCAAAGCTGTGCGTCTTACAAATTGTCCTCATGGGTCTCTTCGGAGCCCTCTATGGGTGGGCCTATAGCGCAGCAGCTGTCCAATGTGCTGAGTCAGACTATCTATCTATGGACCAAACTTGGGATCTTTCTTCTCTCAGCTGGTCATGGGGGGTACCCTGAGCGAGCCAATAGAGCCGACAGAGATGCATTTCTTGGGAGCTAACACAGAGGTCTGGGACTCCACTTTGTGCAGTTTACTCCTATGTTCTGGGGTTGCTCAAGCCTGATTCCACCCAATTCCATGGTCCTTATAATTGTTATTTTCTCTGTATTTCTTAAAAGCTAGAGAGCGCACAAGGCAGCGCACATCCCTCCATCTGTATTCCATCACGATATACCAGAAGTGAAAGTCTTAGCAATTGCGAGGGTACAAAGATACAGAATGCCACAATTAATACGAGGTACAAAATTTTTTTTTTGCTTTTTTTAACGTTGTTTATTTTGAGACAGAGAGAGAGAGAGCAAGCATGAGTGAGGGAGGGGCAGAGAGAGAGAGAGAGAGAGAATCCCAAGCACAGCCCTACATGGGACTCGATCTCATGAACCATGAGACCATGACCTGAGCCAAAATCAAGAGTTGGATGCTTAACTGACTGAGCCACCCAGGCACGCCCTTTTTTAATTTTTGCTTCTTTGAGGCTTTAGCATACAGTATTAATTCAAGTTTTATTTGTATATATGTCCTTAAATTTAAGTTAAATGAGATATTATCATAAGCAATTTTCTTTTGTGTAAAATATTTTGAATTTCTAGCAAATAAAAACAATACAGGATGCCTCCCACCACTGGGCGTGGAATCCCCACTTTCATCTTGCTGGTGAATGAGCTGCACCTAGAATCCTCTCCTTAGAGTCAGCTTCCTGGGACTACATATGGTGCCAGATGTCTTAGGCAGGCTCCCCAGATGCAGAACCCGAGGAGAGAATTTGTGTGCAAGTAATTAAGCAATTTACCCCAGGAGAAATTGTAAGGGGGTGGGAAAAGCAGAGTAGGGAACAAAATTGAGCCAGGCATGGTTGTGATTTCAAATAAAGTTCTTGACTCAGTCTTAACCCTCGAGGGGCTTTTGAGAATAAATTACCAAGTGGCATTTTTCCTACCAAAAACTAAGGGATCCAGGTTTTTATCTGTCGGTTCCAGTCAGTCATTAGCCAGAGGCCCCCATGGGTCCCAGGCTCTTTTGGTTCCGGAGGCATCTGCGTGCAGCGTTTCCGGGGTACCACAGGTTAGCTCTCCATAGAAAGTTACAGATATGAACTTTTTGGAACAAAGCTCATAGAAACTGGGGGATGGCTACGCTGAACCGACAAGGAGGATTCGAGAGGGTCTAGACAGAGAACCACAACTGCTAAAGAAACAAAGATTCACATATGAACAAGTGACTTAAAGCTTCCGGTTGCTGACCAGACGACAAATGAAGCTGAGCTTCTTTCTGCCTCCAGCCAGAATCGAACTCTGAAGACACCACCAGGGACATGTGGAGAGGTCGGAGTTCCATTCGTGTGTCAACAGAGGGCACACTGCACGTCTTAGAGCATCAGGAAGAGGAGTGCTAAGGAGAGTTTTGCTTCCCTCACTGCCCCAAGCAGATCATTACCTGCTGTGATTAGGTTATATAAAATCGTGCCTTCCATCTTGCTGGTAGACTCTCTCTCTATTGTGTCTTCCAACTGCATGCTTTCATGGCAAGGAACTGAAGGAGTCCTCCGGCCAGTAGCCAGAAAGGAACTGAGGCCCTCAGTCCAATAACCCAAGGAACTGAATTCTGCCAATACGCATTTCAAAGAGGATGGTTTCCCACTTGAACCTTCGCATGAGAACTCAGCCCTGGCCAGTACCTTGATTGCAGCCTGTGAGAGAGCCTGCAGGGACCCAACTAAGCCAAGTATAGATCCCTGACCCACGGGAACTATGAGATAATTAATGTATGTTGGTTTCAGCCGCTAAGTTTGGGGCAATTTGTCGCACAGCAATACGTAACGAATGCCAGCGTTCCGCGGCTGGCCTGTAGGCTTGGGCACATCTGTCCTGTGGCTGGTTATCTGCGTACAGGGTTTATCTACCTGCTAGAATGCGATGCCTGCTTTTGGGTCCCCTCCAGCAGCTAGGGTTTTCCCTGCACACAGTAGGCTCACGGCAAATGCGTCCTAGGCAGGAATTCCAGTTATTTATGACAGTAAGAAAAACTGACTGGGCTCTTACTGTGCACCAGGCCTTGTTCTAGGCACTTTACAAATCTTCATTCATGCGATCCTCACGGCAATCGTATTAGTTAGGCTCTATCGGGATTTCCACTGCAGCTGAGGAAAATGAATCTCGGAGAGGACACGTAACTCACCGAGGCCTGACACTTGTGAGTGGCGCGGCTGGGATTCACACCCCGGATCGCCTGGCTCCAGAGCCCACGCTGCCTCTTAGAGCCGAGAAGAGATGGAGCTCAGTGCCACGCAAACATTGTCCTTTTCTGAAGCACCATAAAACATTCTAACTCCTCAGCCGCTTGTCAACAGTCGGAGGGTAAGGATACATCTTAGCGGACATGAAATCCCACCTTGAATGTTTAAAACACAGCTACGAGAGGAGCCTTAAAAAGTTGGTTGAATGAGTAAGTGAATGAAAGAATGAATGAATGAGAAGCCTTTGAATAGCATGTGGAGACCAAAAAAAGGGTGGGGGCATATAGAATGCTCTATTTCTAGATGTTACACCCCCAGACTCACACATGTCACACTAACGCACTTTTCTGTAGTCGCCGTCAATATTAGCCCTTCTGGTGCTTGTTGGATAGCGTGATGTGTTTTTCTTGACTTGGCCTTGAGAGCAGAAATCGGTCATAAGAGGTAAGTGAGGCGGAAGGCAGCTATTGTCCCTAACAAGTGCGTCTATTTCTTATTGCTCTGACTACTCGTGCACGCACGGAGAACCCTGGGTTATGTCTAATTCCGTATTTACAGTGGGTTATTACCTGCAGGGATAAGTGAGGTTATAGAACGGGCTGGTTCAAAGATCCTGCTTGCTCGTATATGCAAATATGGCTAAATTGCTGAAAATAACAAGTTGCTTAACACCCTCAGCCCAGGGAATTTGGTTGGAAATGTTCAAACATCACCCGTCGTCAGACCTGCCTACTACAAGCATGGGAAATGAGAGACGGTTTCTTTCAATGCCACGGGCCTTCGCCACGCCATGATTTTAAAGGAAGGAAAGCAGCTAAAGTCTTGTCTCATTTTTCATTGTTTTCGGGGACTAGAGTCGGAATAATAGTTTATTCATTAACAGTTTCTATGATGAAGTTTGCTTTGGTTTCTTGTCACGCAGTCAAAATGTGTCTGGGGGAATTCCGCGACGTGGCTGTCCTTACCCAATAAAAGTGGGCTCCACCGTTTCACGTGGTGTGTTTTGCTCCCTGAGGAGGCTGGCGCGGTTGACTTTATTTCCATAGCCTCTCCTTTTGCCTTTTCCCTCTCTTTCACTGCCATCCCGACCGTGCCACACAAACATGCAGAAGACTTTTTACTGCCTCTGTTAGGTCCCTCAAACGATCCAAGGCCTGAAACCCAAGGCTTCTGTCATCCATTTCCTAGTCCTCTTACTGACTTCAACTCAAAGGTTTCCCTACCCCCCAGCCTCCATATTCCTACTCTTCTGCACTTTTCTGTTTCTCAAATTTCCCATGATCTCCAAAGGCCTTGGCCTTGGCACGTGTGGCTCCCATTGTATCATTTGCCTTCCTTTCCCACCCGCCAGCCCTGACCCACGAAGACATTGCTGTGTCTCAAGCATGGTCTCAGCTAAGGCCAGCGCCCAATTCAGGGCTGCTATATTCCCAGGGCACGCCTTCACCAAGGTGCCATTTCCACAGCACTGCCCCACTCTCCTGCTGGGAAGCCAGCTCCAAGTGGGCGGGGGCTCTCCGATTCCTCTCTGGTGTCTCAGCACCCAGCCCAGGGGCCTGGTTCGTGGAAGAAATGAGAAACGCATAAGATAAAAATCCCTCGGGGTGCCTGGGTGGCTCAGTCGGTTAAATGTCCGTCTTCAGCTCAGGTCATGATCTCACGGTTTGTGAGTTCGAGCCCCATGTCAGGCTCTGTGCTGTCAGCTCAGAGCCTGGAGCCTGCTTCAGATTCTGTGTCTCTCTCTCTCTCTCTCTCTGCCCCTTCCCTGCTCATTCTCTCTCTCTCTCTCTCTCTCTCTCTCAAAAATAAATAAACATTAAAAGTAAAAAAAAAAAAAATCCCTTGAATGAATTGTTCTCCCGTTAACCTTCGTTTCTCTACTTTGGGCGGATCGAAATCGCAATTAGTACCGTTTATAAATTTTATTCACCGTGAATGACAGTTTAAGTAAAATAAAAGCTGTTAGCACAATGGAAACGGTCCTCAAAATAAATTCACTTTTGAAATTTATATCACATGCAATTCCTTGCTTTAAGTTAAAGCAAAAATTTGAGAACCAGTTTCTCAAATTTTAGACCGTTCGTACTTATTCCAAGTCAATCGACTTTCTCTCTTTTTTTTAAGTTTAATTATTTATTTTTTTTTAGAGAGGGAGGGAGAGAGAGCAGGGGAGGGGCAGAGAGAAAGGAAAGAGAGAGAATCTCAAGCAGGTCCCGCACGGTCAGTCAGAGCATGATGTGGGCCTTACACTCACGAACCGTGAGATCGTGACCTGAACTGAAGTCAAGAGTCAGACGCTTAACTGACTGAGTGACCTGGCGCCCCAAGTCAGTCAATTTTCAATTCTTACAGACCCTCGTCATTATATGGGAGCAATGTACTCAGTGATGTGGCCCCTCACCCCGTCTTGCAACTTTGCTTAGAAGGTGCGACGTGCATTTTTTCCGCTGGTATAATAATACAAGGAGGGTAAAAACAGTGGGATTTGCTTCTTGTAGTGCTGGTACGGGTCGGAAAAACAGCTGAGAAGATCTAAAGAACTCTTCTAACATACAGTGTTTATGAGCCAAAATGATTTTCGCTGAGAACAGACTTCTCTCTGTGCAGTGCACGCTATCGCCTTTGGTACCTGTGCAGCTGTTCGCAGCATAATAACAGTCTGACCAAAGAGCAGAGAGGAGATTTAGTCATTTGGGCGTGTCCCTGATCAGACCCCAGTGCTCCCCTGGGTAGAGGGGAATTTAAAGCTGACCCTGGGAGTTGATGAAGTCGTGGCTTTATTTTTACTTTGGGGCTTTCGATGGGCTTTGAACTAAAGACTTTGTAGACTGTAAATCACTGTCGGGGTTTGGCTTAGAGTCTTACTCTGTCTTCATCAGTTTGAATTTTTCGAGTCGGGGCCCTCTTTGTATATCACGTCGTTCTTACTCTAGGGAAAACGCCAATGATATCCTCGTTCTGGAAACTGAAGCAGGCCTGACCCTACTTTCCAGGACTGACTTCGCAGGTCGGCCGGAAAGGCATTCAATGACTAACCAGGCAAGTCAGGAAACAAGGACGAAATGAGAGGAAAGAGCGTAAGATGTGGAGGGTATATCGGCTTCTGGGGGCTATCAGAAGAAATTACACAAACTTGGTGGCTTCCAACAACGGAAACCTATCCTGTCATCATTCTAGAGGCCAGAAGGTCAACATCAAGGTGTCAGTAGGATTGGTTCCTTCCAGAGTTTCTGAGGGAGAATCGCTCCATACCTTTCTCCTGGCTTCCGGTGGTTGAAAGCAATCCCCGGTGACTTCTGGCTGGTAGACACGTCACTTCGGTATCTGCTCCACATGAAGACATGGCCTTTCAATCCGTTGTTCCCGTGTCTGTGTCTCAAACTCCCTCTCCTTTCTCTTATACGGATACCAGTTACTGGATTTAGGGCCCCCCCTTCTGCCAATATGCAAATATTTTATCCAGAATGGCCGTAAGATCCTATTCCCAAATATGGTCACCCTGCAGGTACCAGGGGCTAGGATTTGAACATACTTTTGGGTGGGGGGGGAGACATAATTCCACCCATGACCGGGGGAGAGTTCACCCGGGAAAACTCCTTCCTGCTCTGATTCTCCCAAAAGCTTTCCCTATTTTGACCTCCTGGACTCTCTCCTCCAGCCACAGAGGCAGACCCCTGCTTCTTCTCTGTATCGTTTACAATAAAAACAGAATCTGAGATGCCGTGGTGAGAAGACTCTAGAGACCGAAGAAGAGAAAAATGACCAAGACACACACCAGGAAGGAAGACTGGTCCTCAAATCCTGAAAGATCAAAATATGGAACAACCGATGTCTAACACAGCCTCGTTTTCTGACCAAGCAAAACTGCATCTATGTCCCTAGACAATTTCTGGAAGGATGTATACCAAAAAGGCAGCAGAGAGGCTTATGTGGGGGGGTTGGCGATGATAGGATCTTAAATTCCTTCTTTCTGTGTATTTACACTTTATAATTTTAGGAGATTTAAAAAGACCTCTTTAAACGTTAGAACTAATAGTTTATTAAAAGAGAAGGAGGTCTCAGAACGGCAAAGAATCGCCCACCCGGTCTGCTCTTTCCTAGAAGCAACTGCGCTGAAATCAAGCCGAGGAGGCGGAACGGGAGTCCGTTGGCATCCTTCCCTGATCTCTCTTTATCACTACGAATTCCACGCACCGTATCCTGCTGTTTGGCCACCGTGTGGACCGTCTTACTGAACTGTAGACGTGAGCGCTGGAAAAACCCCACCCGTCCTCTGGTCTGATGTCCTAATTTTACAGAATCAGGAAAGAGAGCCCCGGAGAGGGTGGCAGCCTCTCCCGAGGTCCCACGGACAGAGGTGGAGCTGAGACCCCACGTGGGGCTCCTTCTATCACCGCGGGTGGCTGCTGCCCAGGTCTCGTGCATGGACCGCTGGACTGACATGAGTCGTAGTGTCTATTTCCAGGTTAACTACTGATGAATAACCCACTTGTCTATGTCTCTACTAGAGAGATGTTTGTAAAGACGTCTTTGTTAACAATTATTGGATACTGACATCCCCCCTCCCTCCCCCCCCCATATGCATATATGGGTGGCATATGCAGGCCACCGGGTATAGAGATGGATAGACAAGTCTTCAGGATCTACCTAGTTAAGAAGAAACTGTAACCTGCATGTCCCCAGGCCCACCCAGGCTGTGGACGCAGACGGAGTCATTGTCATATGAAGGCCCAACTCTCCTTGACGGAAGTTCCCAGCTGCCATCCTGGGGATTCAATGCCCTCATGCTGGTTATTTTAGGAAGCCCCAGTACATAGGGACCTGACGGTTTGTGTTTTGCTGGTGGTGCGTCATAGTCGCCCAGCAGCAGCCGGGCTCATATCCGCCACCACACCCCCCCCCCTCCGCAGGGCCCCCTGGGGAAGTCGATGATCCAAAAACCATTCGAGGAAGAATGACAGTTAATTTCATGCGTCCATTTGCCTCCGTCGTGGTACCCAGATATTCTGTGAACCATTATTCTAGCTGTTTTTTTGAAGATATTTTAAAGATAAGATTAAACTGTAAATGAGGATACTTTGAATAAAACAGATAACCTCCTTGATATTGCGAGTTAAAGGCCATAATAGAAAAAAAGACGGCCCTCTCCAGAGGAAGAGGGAAGTCTGGGGCGGACTTGGCCTTCGGACTTGAATTCCAGCTCTTCTCTGGGTCTCTAGCCTGTTGGCCTGCCCTGCAGATTTTGGACTCGCCGGCCTTTGCAATCATGTGAGCCAATTCCTTAAAATCAATCTCTCTCTCCCTTTTTTTCTCTCTCTCTCCTCCTCTGGTCATAAACGTTCCAGCCACCTAGGGGCTTGCCAGAAGTCTCTGTGGAGAGGAGGGCCGAGGGAGCCCGGTCCCCTTTCCCTCTCTTTGACCCCCAGAGCAACTTTGGGGACTCTTTTCAAAAAAATTTTTTTTAATGTTTATTTATTTTTGAGAGAGAAAGAGAGCGAGCAGGGGAGAGGCAGAGAGAGAGACGGAGACACAAAATCCGAAGCAGGCTCCAGGCTCTGAGCTGTCAGATGTGTTCAAGCCTAATGTGGGGCTTGAACCCACAAACCATGAGATCACGACCTGAGCTGAAGTCGGACGCCTGACCGACGGAGTCACTCTATTCCCAACGCACTTTTCCCCCTCCCAGATCTAAATGACGATGGTGATGCTGATGCTGGGATAGCGATACCATAATAACCTAACACGAAAATTCACTGAGCCCTAGGTACTGTCAGGAGACTTTAGATGTATCAACGCATCCAGCTCTCTGAAGATTAGAGCTGAGGCCTAGAGAAATTCAGAAATTGGCCCAAGATCATCTATCTAGGGAGTGGATCCCTTGACCAATGACGAAAATTATTGTTAACTGAGCACTTATTATGTCCCAAGTGCTTTCTACGGATCACCTTCTTTCGTTTTTGCAGCAGCCCAGCAACGCAGTGACTATCATCACGCTCACCTCACAGGAGAACAGAGTGAGATCTAGGAAGTTTAACTCACTCCCTCCCGAAAACCTGCCGACCACGGACTCTCCTGAGCAGCTGGGAGCCACTGCCGGTTCCCAACGGCGGAAAGATACGTTCGAAGCTGCACTTTTGGAAAAATCCATCTGGCAGCAGCAGGGAAGATAGACTGTCTTTTCTTGGCTCAGCAGCCCCAGCCGGAAGACCTGACCGCGGAGCCAGCAAGCGCAGAGCCGGGGTTAGCGCCACGTCGGTCCCCATTGCCGGGCTGGGGCCCAAAGGCCAGAAGGCAGGCCGACTGAGGCTGGATGGAGGCTTCTGGCTCCGCAAGCCCCCTTTCCTCCTCGGGGGGCGCTCTGGCGCCGCACTCCTCTGCTGCACTTCCTGTGGTTTTGAACCCTGCTGTTGGCCCATCTCAGCGGCAAACACTTCCTCTGAGCAGAATACGCTGTGAAAAGCCCAAATCCACCGCCAGCTGGAGCCAGGACGGCTGCAGTACTTCCTGTGGAATCAGGTCCCGGGGGCAGAAACTCATTGCTATTTATACCCGAAGCTCTTTATTTGAGGTGCTTTTACAAAACACAAAAGGCTAAGTCCTCTGTCTTAGGAGCCAACAGACCGCAGACGCCCGGAAGACAACAGGGAATAATGAGCCGCCTCCCCTCTCCCACCGTCCCTCCCTCTCTGCCCCAGCGGTTCCCTCCTCGGCCCCTTCTATTTCTTTCATCGCCTTCCTCTGAGCAGTCTTATTACTGAAATAGACTCCTAATTAACACATCAGGTTTCCCCTGTTCCAAAAAGTCTCTGAAATGTGCCCGTTCTGTGATGCCGTTCACTCAAAACACCCCCTGCTGTCTTGATTTTGTTCTGCTTTTTGTCCTGGCTCCTATCATTTGTTTCTTTGTATTGAAAGCTTGTCAGCTCGCCGAACGGGGCATGTATTAATTAGGAGGATGGTCCGGTGCCTGACACGGTTTGAGGGAAGGCAAGTCTGAGTGGGGAGTTGGGCAGAGACTCAGAAAGAAGCGGAAGCCATCGGGGAGACGGCTTAAGACCGTGACCCAGTTTTCAGACCCGGGGTGACCGGCCGTCAGCCTTCTGGGCTGTGACTCTTCACGTCCGCTCAGCCCGACTCCAACTCGTGCCATGAAGAGCGCACGGCGGGTCTCGCCTCTGTGCCTTTGCCCAGTGTGTCCCCCTCTGCCGGGACGCCCTTCCTTCTCTCTGCCACCTGAGCTCTGCCGACTTTCAAGGCCAAAAGGGAATTCCATCTCCTCCAAAAAGCCTTCCACGGCTCCTCTAGTCCTAAGTAACCACCGTTTTCGTGACCCCTTTATTGTTTTTGCATCACAGAATCTGCCCCTTGAGCGCGTGGTCTTTTTGATGAGAATTGCCTCCGTGCCTCCAGTCATCAAAGGGAAAGGGGGTTCGGCCAGACGCAGGTGGAACAAGAAAGAAGCTTGCTAGCTGCCTCAGGTCGGACGTGTCTTCGATCACGTCTTTGGAGCAGTCCCACGCACAGGCTGCCCCAAGAGGGACAAGTTCAGCAGACACAGAAGATCCTGAAGGCGCTGGCCTCCAAGCATCGCCCAGGGGAATTGCCAGCCATTGTTTGAAAACTCGACTGAGCATAAAAATGTGTGCTGTTGCCAGAGGCCCAGAGTTGCCCGAGAGGCAGCTCAATTGTAAACCCAGCTTCTGCAATTCGGTGTCTGCCCTCGGAACCTTGGGCTCGTATCTGAAATACCTGTTTCTCGTCCTGTCCACAGGTTTTAGTACATGTGGTCAACCCCGTTGGGGCTCCACCGGATTCCTTCAAAATCCTTTTTCCATTCTTAGATGCCCTGTTCTTGGCTTGTATGTTTTGCCTCCAGCAGCCGGCACCAGTGAGTGAAGTCTTCAGAAGACTCAAATCAGAAGTGCCTGGAAACTTATACCTTCCTTGGGGGGTGGGGAGGGGGGCGCCCTGCTCCATGACTGACTGGTGTCCAATAGAGAAAGTCCAGTTCTTCACCCAGAACGGGGGCAAAGTCTGAGGCATAGCTTGTATTCCGCGGCTCTCCCAGGGTCGGCCAAGGCTGGGACTTGGCCTGAAATGGCTCCCGGCCATGGTTCTCTGTCCTGCCTGCCTGTCCTTCCCACCCTTCCCTACCCCCACACACTGATTCGCCCTAGGGAACAGCTCCTTAAAAAATCTTTGCCCATGAATACTCCTCTCCAAGTTCATTTCTGGGACAACTGACCTAAGATAATACCTATGGTGCTTTTCTTCATTGGCCATTGGCAGTCACCTCTCCCTCCCCCCCCCCCGCGCCCCACCCCTACCGACACGCTCTACCAGTTTCCACTTTTTTTTTGAGGGAGGATTGTCATTCTTTTTTGAGGTAGCCCTCCAGGACCTAACTCCCAAGTAAATTCTGTGCAAGTCAGAGAGCCCTTATTTCAAGTCGCTGTCCTCCAATACGGTGAAAATCCACCCAGTCGTTCCTTGGCGATGGGATAACATACACAGTCAGAAGTTTATTTTTATTTCTTCTCTTGATGATATGCTATCTGTTGGGCTAGGGCAGAGGGAAGGCTCCAGACAATGGAAACCGACCCAAGATGGCCGACATTCCGGCCAAAAACCCTGAAGAAGGGACCCCAAGATGGCCGACATTCCCGCCAAAACCACAAAGGAGGGACACGTCACTCTCGGAAATCCGATACCTAACAGGGACCTAAACCTCCGCCCCAAACTCCGACAGACCAATAGGACCTTGGCAAGCAGACAGAATCTCCAATAAAAAAAGAATTATGTAGCCAACTTCAGCATCAAACCCCTTAAAAACCCCTAACCCCAATCTCGGGGGCGACTTCCCTGACTCCTCTCTTGCGAGTCGTGGAACCTCGCCCGAGGGCGCTTGCAATAAAGTGTACTCTCAGACCTCACTTTGCCTTGGCAGTCTTACTTTTATTCATCAGCGACTTGTAACCTTACACTATCTATTCTATTTTTTTCAGACGTTCCTCATTTAAAAAAATTTCTAAGCCATACATTTAAGGACATCAATGTACTAAAATGTCAGTTTGTGAAATGAGGGAACCATTAGCATCAAAAGAATGCTTGGAGCTTGGACGTATTATTCAAACAAGGACTGTGGTTTTGGGTCCTGAGCAAAGGTTTCATTTCGTTTTAGCATCTCGAAGTTTGCGAAGATAGGCAATGAAATGTCATCATTCATCCACCTAGGAAACAGTAGTAGTTTCTCCCTAAATAACTCTGGATGCTTCCAAGGTAGTTACTGATAGATTTCATTCATATTTTTATTTTTTTGAGTTGATTTATTTATTTTTAGAGAGAGAGATGGGGGGAGGCAGAGAGAGGGAGAGAGTGAGAGAGAATCCCAAGCAGGCTCCTCACGGTCAGTGCAGAGACTGACTTGGGACTCGAACCCACAAACCTGAGGAGAGATCAAGAGTCAGACACTTAACCGATGGAGCCACCAAGGTGCCCCTCGTTCATCTTTTTAGATGCCATATTCTTTTTTTTTTTTTAAAGAGGATGGGGAGCTCTTTTTTTTTTTTTTAATGTTTATTTATTTTTGAGAGACAGAGACAGAGTATGAGCAGGGGAAGGGCAAAGAGAGGGAGACACAGAATCCGAAGCAGGCTCCAGGCTCTGAGCTGTCAGCACAGAGCCCGACGCGGGGCTCGAACTCACAGACCATGAGATCGTGACCTGAGCCGAAGTCGGTCGCTTAACCAACTGAGCCACCCAGGCGCCCCTAGGTGCCATATTCTTGATACTGTGACTTGGGAATGCATCCGCGACTCAGCCCTGCCCTAGACTCTTCTGGTAAGCTGTCTCAAGTAATGAAGCAAAAGAATAAAAATTACTTTTCTGTCCGAGGTCACAAGTCCCTAAACTCTTCCTAACTGTACTTAAACCCGCCCCTAACATCGCACCATTTCTCACCTTTGCTGCAGGAACACGCGCGCACTTCCCACCTCCCCAGCCCGAGGTCAGGCTTTGTTGTTCTTTGTCCCCCAGCCAGGGGCCAGGGTCACACCCGGCAAGGGCAGCGATCGCGTGAGGAACGGAAGTCACGGACTACTCTGAATCCAGCCTGACGCATAGGGTCTGTGTAAGACTCAACCGTCCGTGGACCTGGGCGCCTCGGCAAAGTAGAGCCCGCACTGGCAACTGCAATGTACTTTTCCGAAATGTAATTTCTCGAACTCCTTTAGCACTCTGCCCTAAGGTGCCTGTGGGTTTTCTTTCGAGCTCTATTGTTTTATAATTTGATGCCTTTTCCTGCCTGACGAATTCGAGTTTTCAGGAAAGTAAGGATTTCGCACTTCCGATTTCTCAGAAAGGCAGTCTATTAGGAAACCTCGTGGTTACTCAAGTATGCGAGAAGTCCACCCGGCCAGCAGGCTGCATGCGATTCCGTGGAATTCTGTTCCGTGGACTCCAGGGAGCTGAACGTAGCGTGTAGTCATCAATAGGATAATTTAGCTTCGTTCTTTCTACTCGCCTCCTTAAGAAGGGATCGGAGTTCATGCGGGTACCCTCTAGAAAATGGAACTACCTTCCCGCCCCGTAATGGTAAGTTATTATGGAAAGAGGGACCTATTTCCTGCGTTGGTTTCCTCTGTGTTTTGGGATTGAGGCGCAGTGTCTTTTCAGACGCGCTGACTTTTTATGGCTTCGGCAAGGTAATGGTGTATAAAGGCCGTTGGCCGCTCAGCATTTGGGATTCAGCTCCACGTCTGGATGATGTTATGTAGGTATTTTCAGAGCATTATAGCTCAGCTGCGAAAGCACTCTGGCTTAAAGCGAAAATGCAGTAGAACCTTGCTAATCTAACAACTTAATAACACTTGCCGCGCCTTCACAGCGAGGACTTAATAGCCAGACTCAGAAGCGAGGCTTCGTGTTTTCGGGATGCACGGAACGCATTCCACTGATTGTGTTCTCATAAATAACCTCTAACTTTGCTTATGAAAGCAGATGCAGCCACGTTACGGTCCTGCCGCACTGTCCTTTTAATCCAGCCTTCGAGGATCGTCTCCAAATCCTCGACTGAGAACTTGACTGAAGCCCGCGGGCTTCCGCTCTGCATTCTCTCCTTTGGTACCAAGACTGTGGAAGAGACATTGTGGGCCTTTGTTTGTGCATTTGCTGTCTTCAGGTGTCTGAAGACGGTCTTTCGGGGAAGATTCAAACACGCTTTAGATACAGGACTCCAAAAGCCATAACGGGCGATTTCTTTCACTGAGGACTTTATTCGCACATATATGATTCCAATTATTTGGCCAGAACAGGTCAGTCCATTTCCTCTCCCCGGGGGCGGGGTGCGGGGGGTGCGGGCGGTGAGAGAAGCTTTCATATTCCTATTAAAGTTGTTTCCAATGATCTCTATATGCTTTTCATGGCATAGACCGGTTACCTTTGTTTGTACTTACCATCCCCCCCCCTTTGTAAAACAGATACTGAGTTTCAAAAAGAAGGACTGAAAAAGTGATAGAGTGGTATTTTTGAAATGTAACTGATCTCAGCTAAAATTTTACTAACTCTAATTAGGTTCTTTCGGTAGGAAGTTTCTGTGTGTGTGTGTGTGTGTGTGTGTGTGTGTGTGTGTGTGTGTGATATCTTTATACTCTTTCACACGAGGAAACTTTTTGCAGATCCTGGAAGGCAGCCCTTAGCAACAAAGTTTAATGGAGATAGAAAAATGAAAATTCATGCTCGGTGTTCACAAGCTCCCATGAAAATGGCTACTAATCTATTCCATGGGTACGTTTTCTCCTCAGCATTATGCTTGCCTCTGAGTACAGCATAAATGTGTTACAAAAATGGATGTCGCCATTTTGAGCACGTTAAGAAATACCTTGATGGTTTGTAGTATAATCCAGGGTCTCGTGCCCTGCACGTGGCTTGAGAACACCCGGTCTGGTTAATTCAGGAGAGGGTCTATGTACGATTTGTGAGAAGGCTTTTGTGGACATCCCTTATATTTTGGCAACGAGCTGCTCAAAACTTCCAAAGTCATTGCTATTTGCCCTCTTGGGCCTTTGTCAAGCAGGGAAAGGACACCTCAGAGTTTGTCCTGACTCGGGTTGTCCCAAGTGAGGTCAACTTAACCTCACTCCTTATAAATAAATACAGACCAGATAACCTTAACTCAAGTTTTTCTTCAAAAAAAGGGTATTCTTTCATATATACAAATCAAGTCAGATATTTCTCTGGCTATAAACTCAGCATCGGTGAATGTGGCTGTAGAAATCTTGGCAGTAATCCAGTGTTCCAAACAATTCTCCGCTGATACCTTAACCCTTGAGAGAAGGAATTGCTAAAAACAAACAAACAACAACTCAGTGGACAGTAACCTCTGGGGTCTGCAACTTAACTCTTCTGAGAAACTTTGCTGGGTTTCATGATCGGTATAATCCTTCCCACTGAATTCTTGGGAGTCTGCAGAAAATCTGTTGTAAATTTTAAAATAATCTTTTAAACACATATGTGAGGTTATGTCTCTGACTTGCTCAAAACACTCCTACGATTTCCTCTGACGTTGAGAAGAAAAAAAAATGAAGTCCTCGCCTCACCTCCAAGGTTCCTGATGAGCTGGCCTCTGATGGAGCCTGTGACAAACCTGCCCTCACTCACTGGGCTCTGGCCATCGTCCCCTCTTGACATTCCAGCCTTGAACTTGGGCACTCACTGTTCTCCCCTGCTGGAGGCGCTCTCCCCCCATGACTCGCCCGACACCCATGCCTTGTTCCTCATTTAGGTCTCTCTTCAGATGCCTCCTCTTCCCAGAGACGTCTCCCCTGACCCCCCGGCTATGGGCTGAGTCGTGTCCTCCCAAAACTCCTATGTTGAAGCCCTCTCTCTTGATATCTCAGAACGTGACTTTGTTTGGTGACGAAGCCTTTAAATATGATTAAGTTAACATGGGTTTGTAGGGGTGACACTAATCCGAAATGACTGGTGGCCTTATAAGAACGGGAGATTAGCACAGAGACACCAGACACGCATGTGCAGAGAGGAAACCAGGTGGACACAGAGCAAGGAGACGGCCATCCGTACACCAAAGAGAGGCTTCAGGAGAAGCCAAACCTGCCGACGCCTTGTTCTTGACTTCCAACCTCTTGAACTCTGAGAAAGTACGTTTGGGTTGTTTAAGCCCCCTCCCCCCCCAGTCTGTGATACTTTGTTACGGCAGCCCAAGCTGGCTGACATGCCCCCCAGTCTAAAAGCCCTCCCCTGACTCTACCCCGTAGGCTGCTTGATGTTTCTTCATAGCACATGACCTATGACCCAATTAATTAATTAGTTCATTAATGCATTTATTTACTTTGAGATATAATCGACCTATAATGTTATGTTAGTTTCAGGTGTACAACGTGATGATTTGATATGTGTGTATGTTTTGCAGAATGATCCCTACAAGAAGTCTAATTAACATCCGTCACCACACATAATTACAATTTTTTTCTTATAGTGAGAACTTTGGAGATTCACTCCCTTAGAAACTTTTTTTTAAGTTTATTTATTTTTGAGAGAGAGAGAGAGAGAGAGCATGAGAGGAGAGGAGCAGAGAGAGAGGGAGAGAGAGAGAATCCTAAGCAGGCCCCGCACTATCAGCATGGAGCCCGATGTGAGGCTCGAACTCACAAACCTGTGAGATCATGACCTGAGCCGAAATCAAGGGTCGGACGCTTAACTGACTGTGCTACCCAGGCGCCCGAGAAACTTTCAAATGTATGTGTTGTTAATTACAGTCACCAGGCTGTACATTATATCCCAGGACTTGCTTATTTTATTATACCTGGAAGTTTGTACCTTTAACCACCTTCACGTATGATAGGTGTTCAGTAAATATTTGATGAATGAATTAATAAATATCTTAAGTAATGTGCAGTAGCCTAACTCTACAATAACTATACTAGGGGTGTTGAGCCATGTGTAAACACAGATATTGAGGTCCTGTGTTTAAATCAAATGAACCAACTTAGTTCCTAAATGTATATTAACTTGGATTGGAATGACTCTAATTTTGGCAGGCACCTTGAAAATGACATCGAAATGAACCTAATAACTAGAGAGGTACTCGGTGGAAGCTGTGTCTATGCAATCAAATTCAAGCACATCAAATGGTTTTTTTTCTGCTTTCATGGCCATTGTACTATATTTGGAATAATTAGGAACAAAACACACCACGAAGAAGCTAATGTTCAGAAACGCAGAGATACTTGAAAGTCTTTGAACAACTCACCAGAAATAACTTAACCCAATAAGATGAAAATTCCCGATCAAAGTTAGCAAAATTACAGAAAGGGAAGAAAGACAGTTGGGAGACTTCCCGTGCCCACACACGCTTACCAGCACGCGAATGCTGAATAAACGTGGGGTTCCCACAGCAAAGAATTTCCGCTTCCACCACCTATAAGGAAGAGCATTACAATAGCATTTTTTTCTTGGAAAAATCGCTGAGGTTTCCATCACTCGTGATCTGGTTGGTCTGGGGGCAGATAAACAATAGAGAAACAATAATAAATACAGAAGGATGGATCTTCACTATCATATACTCAGTCGGCAAACATGCGTTGACTACCTGCTACGACTTAAAATTCTATCCGTGCTGTTACAGGGAAATCCAACATTAAATGCAAAAGCTTCATATGATTTACAAAGTCAAGCAAACCCACCTTAAATGGCAACGGACAGAAGCCTCTGGCGGAAATGTAAGCGAGGGCCCTGACACTGAGTCACTTCTGCACTTCAAGGTCCCCACATCGAGCTGGGGCTCCATCCATATCCATTGAATGAATGTCAAAATGAAAGTAAAACTATGGCCTTGACTCGGTTTCTTAAGCGACCCGTGAGTCATGAATTCCAAGCTGTTAGACTCTTTAAGAGAACTTCGGTCAGCCAGCTTGGTAGGGAAAAAACAGGATACTGGATATCCAGTCCAGGAAAATGGGGATTCCCAACACTCCAGCTTGAGATCAGATGATATTGAGGGTCTACCGCTGACTGCTTTCCCGGCCACGACAGTGAACGTGACTTTGGTTCGCCCTGCAAACACGCCCTCCTTCTTTGGATAATAGCATCTATGTTGGCCTTTTTCCACCCTTGGGTCACGCAGTGGAGCCAGGCCCCTCCCTAACCCCCAGACGTGAAGATTGCAATTGGCTCAGGTCAGGACGATTCTGGGTTTCCTTCCACTTGACCACAGTGATTGGTTTAGGGGTATTCGGTGACTCGAGATAGGCCTATGAGACACAAGGGCAGGATTCACGCTTGGGACTACTGCGGGGGGTGGGCAGCTGTCTTCCTACTAGAATTTAAACTTTTGGAGGTAGTCTTGATGCTAGTCATTTTAATTTTGTCAGCAGAGAGGTAAGCAGACTCTAGAGATGCAAAAAAAGCATGTGTGTGCATGTGTGCGTGAGACAGACAGACAAACAGACAGATAACCACTGTTCGGTCACTCCGATACAGGTGTGCCTGAAACTGGCTATACCCCAAGGTCACCAACAAATTCGCATACTTACTTCAGCAAATTTGAGTCGGTTTCCCGTGGCTTGCTAGCAAAATAACTTGACTAACACAGCGACACAGAGCAAGCCTCACACTAGTCTGACTCTCAGTGGGACAGTCCCTGGTGAACGCAGGTGTCAAGAGAAAGGAATTCGAATTTAGGGATGAGCGCGGCGTAACAGTGAAAGTGACCTCCCCGCTCTGTGCCTGAGGTTCCTTCTCTGTGAAATGGGAATAGTCATAAAACCTGCCTTATGGCGGAGGATTAGCTAAGTCAGTACATGAAAAATACCTCAAATGTTACCCAATGTTGTGATCATTGTTATTCCCGTCTTATTGAGTCGGTACCAGAGCTCTGTTGCTCTGTGTTAAAGGCACCACTTTGGCATTAGATTTGAACTGTTACCAGGTTGAATGAACTAGCCATGGGGTCTATTAATTATTGGATAAAATAATCGCTTACTCAATCATTCAGCAAGGACGTCTGCATCCGACTCTGGGATTTGGCCCAACACTTGCATTCACTAAGGAGCACCCACGGATAAACAGACGGTCCCTGGAGGACAGGTTACTTACGTATTTTTTAATGTTTATTTGTTCTTGAGAAACAGAGTGTGAACAGAGAGAGAGGGAGACACAGAATCCGAAGTGGGCTCCGGGCTCTGAGCTGTCAGCACAGAGCCCGACGCGGGGCTCAAACCCGCACACTGGGAGATCATGACCTGAGCCGGAGCCCAACGCTTAACGGACTGAGCCACCCAGACGCCCCTTAGGACATACTTATCGCTGCCAGAGCCTGTAAGGACCAGGAGGCCTGGGGCTCTGTCTGCGCCTGTGGAACCAGCCCAAGTTCCCTTCTCCTCGGAATCCAAGGGGGAGAAGGAAAATGGTAGCTTTAGCCTGAATCTTAAAGCTGTCGGTAACAGAAAATAACAGTGTCGGTAATTTCTCTTTCCTGTTGAAGCACTTTGTGAGGTGCCATCCCCTAAATAAAACTGGGAAGTAAGAGAAAACACGGCCACATGCCAGCGCACACACAGACCCACAGGCCCACTTGGCCGAAGATTCCGAGCACATGGAAGTTCTCTTAGAGCAGAGCTGGGGGACCCCGCCAGACTGCAATATATTGATTTCCCTCTGACGTGGAAAAACGGGGGTGGGGAGCGGGGGGCGGGGAGAATAAAAGAAAAAAGTCAAAAACATATGGAGGTTCTCTTTTCAAACCTTTTAACTCTCTCCTCCCCCTCCTCCTCTTTATTTATGGTAGCGATATATAGAGTATACAATTTACCATCTTAAACCCTGGAAAGTGTAGGCTCCCGTGGGCATTAGTAGATTCACCACGTTGTGCAACCAGCACCCACTCCGTCTCCGGAACTTTTTCATCTTCCCAAACTGAGCCTTTGTACCCATGAAACACCACCTTCCCATCCACCCTCCACCCCCCCTCCCCCCACTGAAAACCACCATGCAACTTTCTGTTTCTATGAGTTTGATTACTCTAGGGACCTCACGTTAGAGGCGCCACAGAGTTTTGTATTTTCACCACTGGCTTTATGTCGCTTAGCGGGATATCTTCAAGGTCTGTTCATGTTGTAGCCCGTGTCAGAATTTCCCTCTTTTTTAAGGTTCGATACTGTTCTGTTTTATGTCCCATGCTGACCACATTCTGTTGACCCATATCGAGCGATGGACACTTCGATCGCTTCCACGGTTCAGCTATTCTGAATAACGTTCCTTTGAACATGGGGGTACAAATATCTGTTCAAGTCCCTGCTTTCCATTCTTTTCTGTGTGTACCCAGAAATGACATGACGGGATCAAAGGAGGATTGTCTGTGTGGTTCCTGGAGGAGGGATCGTATCGTTTTCCACAGCAGCTGGACCCTTTACCATTCCCACCCAGCAACGCACAGTGGGTTCGGTGTGTCCACATCTTCGCCAACATTTGTTGTTTTCCGTTTTTAAAATTTTTTAATGTTTATTTAGTTTTGAAGGAGAGAGACAGAGTGTGAGCGGGGGAGGAGCCGAGAGAGAGAGAGAGAGACACAGAATCCGGAGCAGGCTCCAGGCTCTGAGCCGTCAGCACAGCTGTCGAGCACAGCGGGCTTGACCTCAGGAGCTGTGAGATCGTGACCTGAGCTGAAGTCGGACGCTCAACCGACTGAGCCACCCAGGCGCCCCTTTCCGTTTTGTTTTTTTTTAAAATACCCATGTTAATGGGTGTGAGGTGGGATCTCATTGTGGTTTCGATTTGCATTTCCCTAATAATTCGTGATGCTGAGCATTTTTTTTTTTTTTGGATTAGTGACCATTTGTATATCTTCTTTGGAGGAATGTTTATCTAAATTCTTTGCTCATTTTTAATCAGGTCGTTTGGTTTTTTACTGTTGAGTTGTAAGAGTTCTTTAGATACTGTGGTTATCAACCCCCTTATACGATATATAATTTACAAGTATTTTCTCTCATTTCATATGTTGCCTTCTTGCTCTCTTGATAGTATTCTTCTATGGACAGAACTTTTAAATTTTGATGACGACCTCTTTATCTGTTTTGTCTTTGGTCACCTGGGCTTTTGGTGTCATATCCATAAAAATCAGTGCAAATCTTCTGTCACGTCTCTGTGTGTTCTTCAGAGTTCTACAGTTACAACCCTTATATTTAGGTCTTTGATCTTTTTTTCTTTTTTTTTTCTTTTTTTTTTTTGGTCTTCGATCCATTTTGAGTTTATTTTTGTGTGTGGCGTCAGATTCAACTGCATTCTTTTGCATACGGCCGTCCAGTTTCCCAATCGCCATTTGCGGAAAAAGTTTAGTTTTGCAATCACTCATAACTGTGGATTTTAAAACATTTTCCCAGGTCCTTCAGTGTTTGCTCTGCGTCTTCCAAAGCTCTGTGAAGACACGTTTAGTATTGTTATGTTGTCTTATTGAATTGATCTTTTATCATGGCGAATTGTCTCTTTCTTTGGTTATATTCTTTATCCTTAAGTTCAGCTTGTCTGATAGTAATATAGCCACTTCAGATTTCTTGTTATTATTTGCATAGTGTATCTTTTTCCATTCCTTTCTGTTAATCTTTTTTATATGTAAATTAGCTCTCTTGTGAGCAATGTTTAATTGGGTCTTGCTTTCTTATCCAGTCTGATAATCTCTGACTTTTAATTAAAATACTTCTATTGAATATAGTTACTGATGTGGTTGGATTTAAGTCTACCATCTTGCTATTTGATTTTTCACTGGATTATCTGTTATTTCCTCACCACCCCCCCACCACCCCTGTCTTTCATGGCTTTCTTTTGGATTGAGTATTTTTCTCTCTATTGGCTTATTATCACTATCTACCTGCTTTATTTTTTGGTGGAATAAGGTATAAAGTTCACAAAATGCAGCTTTTATATCACAGTCTACTTTCAAATCATGATGTATCTTACAATGTATAACCTAAGAACCTTACAATAATACACTTCCATTTCTCCATTTGGGTCCCTTATGCAACTGTTGTCAAACATATATTTTCTGTTTACACACACATTCTCCACTTTCAATGTTCTTTCTTTTCTACAGATCCAGATTTCTAGCTGGTAGCATTTTCCTCTCCCTGAAGAGCTTACTTTAACATCTCTTATAGTAATACATCTCCTAGATGAAAAGTCTTATTTTGCTTTCATTTTTGAAGGTTAGTTTTTCTAGATCTAGAATTCTACTTTGATCTTTTTTTCCTTCCAGCCCTGTGACAATGCATTTTCATTGTCTTCTGGCTTGCATTGTTCCTGACAAGAAGTCTGTGGATATTCTTGTCTTCGTTCCCTGTTTATAATGTGTCTTTCTCTGGCTTCTTGTAAGAACATTTTAATCACTGGTTTCCAGCAACTTGATTCTGATGGGTTGGGATGAAACATTATTTTCATTTTTTTCAGATTTTTTTTTTCTCTGTGTGTTTCAGTCTAGATAGTTTCTTTTGTTGTTTCTTCAAGTTCACTGATCTTTTCTTCCGCAGTGCCCAATCTCTTATTAAACTTATCCATTGAATTTTTCATTTCATTTGGTGCCACTGAAATTCTATTCATCTTTTATATAGTTTGCATTTCTTACCTCATTTCATTTTCTCTTGAGTAGATTTATAAGAACTATTTTAAAGTCCTTGTTTGATAATTCTATTATTGCTGTCATTTCTGGGTCTGTTCTTATCGATTATTTTTCCTCTGGTTACAAATCATATCTTCCTGCTTCTTGGAACGTCCAGTAACTTTTGATTGTGATTATAAACATCTCACTATTTTGTGTCTGGATCGTGTTGTCTTTCTTTAAAGAGTTTTGGAATGTATTTTGGCAAGGGTTAATTTATTTGTGGATTAACTTAATTCCTTTGAACTAATTTTACAGCCTTGTTAGTTTGGATCTAAAGCATCCATGACCTTAGAGTGGTTTATCTCTAGTACTATGGCACGGCTTCTGAGGTCTCTAATAAGTGACTCAGAGGTTGTAGTAAGCAGAATAAACCCTCCTGAAATGCCCACGTCTTGATCCCCGGAACCTGGGGAATATATTAGGAGACATGACGAGGGGGAATTAAGTTAGCAGCCAGAATTAAGTTTCCTAATCAGCTGACTTTAAAATGGGAAGATCATCTTGGCTTATCCAACAGTTTTTGAAAACTGAAGAGGGAGGCAGAAGACAGAACCAGAGAGAGAGAGAGAGAGGGTGAGGATTCAGCTCAGTATTGTTGACTTTGGAGGTGGGAAAAAGGGGCCGTGAGTCAAGGAAAGCGGGTGGCCTGACGCAGGTGAAAGACGCAAAGAAGCAACTTCTTCCTTAGATCCTCCAGAGAGGAATTCGCCATGCCAATGCTTTGATTTTTTTTTAAGTGTTTTTATTGAGAGACAGAGAGAGACAGAGTATGAATGTGGGAAGGGCAGAGAGAGAGGGAGACACAGAATCTGAAGCAGGCTCCAGGCTCTGAGCTATCAGCTCAGAGACCAACATGGGGCCCAAACTCAGGAACGGTGAGGTCATGACCTGAGCTGAAGTCGGACGCCCAACCGCCTGAGCCCCCCAGGCTCCCCCAATGCTTTGATTTTTATGCCAGTGAGAGATCTGTATCAGATTTCAGACTTACAGAGCTGTAAGATAATGAAGTTATGTTGTTTGAAGTCACCAAATTTATAACAATTGTTTACAGCAGCCATAGAAAGCAAACAGAGTGGTCGGTGAGATTTCTCCACGTTGACGAGGTGGGACTCGGATCACTAACTGTCTCCCAGAGCATTGTGAATGCAGAGAGACTTTCAGTGTCTAGCTCCCTGATAGTTCTTCCCCCTTGTTTTCTTCCCTTTCTCAGGGATTATAGTCTTGCAGTCCAGTGTCTGGAAACGACTGTATCATACATTTTGTGAGTTTGTCTAGTTGTTTCTGGCAGGAGGAAAACGAGTAGATTGGTTATTTCAGTATGACTAGACGTGGGCGGAGGAGGAAGCACAGGTAAGCAGCCCGTATCGGTGCTTTCCCATACTCGAAGTTACAGGTTTCAAAAAAGATTGGGAATATTTTCTTCCTCTGTTTCTACAACCCATCGGCTCTTCTTTATCATTTAACGGCAGCGGCAAATATTTATTGAGGTAAATTTGATTTGCTGGATGGCGTAGCAGGATATGATTAGGATACAGTTCCCACCCTCGAGGGCCTTTCTTTTTGTCGTGGGATTATTTTCTTGAGATATTAAAATAATAACTGATTATTTGTGCGTGCTTAGTCCCTTTTTCTACCCATTGCCCCAGAGATGGCTTTCCATACGCCTTGGACTCTCACCCAAGCCTCTTTATCGTCACATACATCTAAGCAACATGGAAATGCTGAGGTTGGGACCCATGGAGGGAAGACTTACAGTCAAGAATGAGAAAAAACTACACACGTAACTACCAAGGAAATGCCAAGCAGAAATGAAGATGTCCACACAGATGATGGTGTTGAAGACCAGATGCCCAGCTCCATGGCCCAGAACTGAGACACAACTCCTAAAGAAATTAGGAAATCCCTCGATTAACTAGAATTCCTGTTCTGCCGTGCCGGTAGCATAGAAACTCAAGAAAGAAATTAAATTTCAAAAATCACATTTCTTGCACCCTGGAAGCAATGCCTACAATAGTGTCCAACTGGGAAAGGAGGACATTTCCATACAAAGAGAGGCGCTGCTGTTGGGTAGTAGACACAGGGAGTAAATAAGCTAGATGGCAGACACTGTCAGCAGAAATTCAAGGCCTCTGCAGCCCACAGAGGTGGAGAGAACCTCCTGGGTGGCTGGCGGCCTTCTTGCAATATTAACTGACCATGGTGGTTAAGGTGACGCAAAGTGCCTAATGAGCTAGGTGCTATAATTAGAAAACCCCAAATTAAATTAAAAAATATATATATATATTCATTTTTAAGAGACAGAGAGAGACACAGCACAAGTAGTGGTGGGGCAGAGAGAGAGGGAGACACAGAATCCAAAGCAGGCTCCAGGCTCTGAGCCATCAGCACAGAGCCCAAGGCGGGGCTTGAACTCACAAACAGTGAAATCATGACCTGACCTGAAATCAGACACCTAACCGACTGAGCCACCCAGGTGCCCCTGGAAACCCCACATTTAAAAGGTTAATGATAATAGGAGTTTACTCTCTGTGTATATAATAGATTGACAGGGGTAATCCTGGTTGCTCAGTGATTTCTTCCACAAGGTCATTCAGGGCCCCAGGATGCTAGGTCTCCCCAGCACAAGGAGGAACGTTGTAACAACACAGAGAAGTACTAATGGAAGGAATCATCCTAGTTCCCATTTGCCTAGTGCTTCTTGAGCGCCGGCCACTCCACATTCAACCCTCACAACGGTCTTTTGTGAAGAAGCGAGGGCTTGGAAAGGCTTGCACCCGATTCTGGCTAACCCCCAGCCAGATTCTTAATCGTTCCACTCTCCATCGGCTTTTTGAGTTATGCTGATGCTGCATTCCTGAGAAGTGACAGTTAATTCAAAAACATATGAAGCGAAAATGAATTTTCTTACCAGAAACGAAGGAAAAGCAAAGCAGGAGGAATGCTCCGGTAGATTGCAAAAGATTCCAGTCATGCATGTTTTCACCATACTGCATTAATACGAGCAGTAAATAAACGGTTTATGGGGAAAATTGAATATATTAAAATTTATTCATGGAATAACAACAGTGCTAACGGGGCACTGGCCAATACAGCCTGCGAAGGCGGGTATAGAGGCCTCCAGCTTCTACACCGTGAGAATTCTAACGTATAAAGACTCTCTTCATGTCAGTGGTGTTCCCCAGCTGAGCACCCATTATTCTCACTGGCCCTGCTTAACTATTTTCTTAGCTTTTTCATCAGAGCAAAGCATATGGCTGAAGCCTGCGAAAATAGTAATTAATAACAATTATTAATAATAGTCAGGAGTGCTATGTGCAGTCACTAGTCTAAACACATGCCTTAACTCACTTGGTCTTCAGGTTCGTCCAATAGAAAAGCTTCTTTATTATTCCCATTTTGCAGATGAGGGAACTGAGGTGCCGAGAGATTGAGTTACTTCCTATAATGGTTACCTTGATGTGTCAACTTGGTTGGGCCAAGTGGCCCCAGTGGCTGGGCCCCAGTGCCCACGTGTTTGGTTTAAACGTTATCCTGGATGTTTCTGTGAGGATGTTTCTGGGTGAGACTCACATTTAAGTCAGTGGACTTCAAGTAAAGTAGATTGCCCTCCATGATGCTGGGCAGGCTTTATCCAATCAGTTGAAAGCCTGAATAGAACAAAAGACTGACCTTTCCAAGAGCAAGAAGAAATTCTGCCAGCACACTGCCTTTGGAGTCCATCTGCAGCATCAGCTCTTCCTAATTCACTAACAGACTGCCTTTGAACTTGAACCGCAATTCTTTCCTGTGTCTGCAGCCTGCCAGCCTCCCCTATCAGATTTCGGACTTGCTAACCCACCGCAATCACGTAAGCAGATTGCTTAAAATAAATCTCTCTCTCTCTCTCTCTCTCTCTCTCTCTCTCTCTTTCTTCTCTCTCTCTCCCTCTCTCTATCACATCCTATTGGTTCTGTTTCTTGGGAGAACCCCATGTCCTCACCTAATACACTTGCCTAAGGTGACGCATCCAGTGAATGGTAGAAATGACTTTCGGTCCTGCAGTCCGGTGCCAGAATCCATACTTTTGATGGGAACTGTCCTGCGAACCTTTTACCAGTGCGGTTGGCAACCTCTATTTTGATGCCAGTAGCGATAGCTTTCTCCCACTCTCATAGTAACTGACCATATTACTTAAGATGATGCGAACTACCCCAGAAGCTAGCTGCTGCAATAAACAAACCCGAGATTTCCAAGGTCATCCACGATAGACGCTTACTTCTTACTTATGTGAGAGTTGACAGGGGCCTTCCCGGTTGCTAGGTGACCTTCCTCCACACACTCATTCAGGGCCCTAGTTCTTAGAGGCTTTGCCATCTTCAACATGTAGCTTCCAAGGTGACCTTGGGGCTGGACTCCGCGGTAGCCAGCCAGAAGGGGAAGGGGCAGGGTAGATCATGCATGAGAGATTTTCACTTAGTATTGCTAAGGAGTTTTCTGTTAAAAAAAAAAAAAAAACTGACAGGGAACATAAATTGTGCTATTCTAAAATTATTTTATGTGCGCGTGCGTGTTGCTCATTTCTTTTTTATTTTATTTCAAACTACTTCAATTAAGAGGGTGTAAATTAGATGCAGGTGTATTTCTTAATGAATCAGCCAAATTGACTGGAAGGCTGTTTTATATGACAGATATTAAGAGAGAAAGTCAGAGAGAAGTTTGGGGAGAAGGCCTTGAATGCCAGGCCGAGGAACTTGGACTTTAACCTATGAGAGATCTAAAGTTCTTGGCCTTTCTCCTCTGAACTGAAAGCCCCCATTCTCTCTACCACCTCATCGTAGGGGACACTCACCACCGTACCTGAGAACGATCGTGTTTAACTTGTAATCCGTTTGCTTATTTCCCCTCTTCTCTTCTCACCCAGCGCCAGGTGACACTGTGTGCATCTCAAGGCCAAGGACCATGACTTTTCTCAACACTGCACAAGTTTATCGTGTGTGATGTTTCCGGACTACATTCTGTTGAAATTCAAGACACATATGTCCCTCTGCCTTCAAATATCCCACAAACCGGTGAATATAAACAGCGTATACTTTCCTCCCAAAAGGCACTATATTTTAACTGAAAAATATGAATGATGACTTCAGGCTTCCGATGACTTTATAAACTACGATGTTCTGAGCAGAGTTCTCACCAAAATGGCTTAATCCATTATGCTCCCTGGTTTGGGGACCATCCCCTTCCAACTGCTTTCGTATCATAAACCAAGCTGCCATCACATTTGACACTCCACTCTTTGAAATTCTCGTTACCGGGGTGGGGGTGGATCTCCGAGGCCTCTTTATTTCATTTTTAACACTAAGAGATTTTTTAGACCTTTTGTTTTAACAAAGCATTATTTTAAAAATCACATCATAAAATTTATTGCGTAAAAACTATGAGTTTGTGCTAGTGGTCACTCCCCAGTGAGAACCTTGCTCTCACCCACAAACCTGGCGCTCAAGTTCACGGCTCGGCAAAATTACTAATGACCTGCACATCGCAGATCTGGGATTTGCAGAATAACCGAAACCATGCGTGCTGACCCTAGGATGGCAAGTGTCTGTGACATAACAGTAAATGTGAAACTAGCATTGACACCACTAGTTACCAAGCTGTGTGACTATATGTCAAACAGAATATATGTCTGTATGATCATACACACATACACATGCACACCAATGTGAGTTTTGGTATGTGTATCTTTTTAGAAGCTACCTTAGGGGCACCTGGGTGGCTCAGTCGGTTAAGTTTCCAACTTCAGCTCAGGTCATGATCTCATAGCTCATGAGTTCAAGCCCTGCGTCGGGCTCTGTGCTGACGGCTCAGAGCCTGGAGCCGCTTTGGATTCTGTGTCTCCCTCTCTCTGCCCCTCCCCTCCTCGCACTCTGTCTCTCTCTCTCTCAAAAATAAAAAAAAGACAAAAAAAAAGCTACCTTATAACAGTGACTCAAAACCATAACCATCATTTCTTCTTCTCTCACACAGTTCTGGGAGTTGACATAGCTCAGCTGGGCGGTTCTCACGGGGATCTCTTTACAGTTGCAATCAGCACGTGAGTGGATCTGGAATCATCTGGAAGTCCACTTCACATACTGTTTAGGGCCTGGACTGGAAAGACCCAAAGAGCTGGAAGCTAGGGCTGGAAGACAGATGGTTCCTTGGACATCTCTCTCTATTTCTATGCTGTGTCCCTACATTGTCATTCCACTAGGGTGGCTTCAGTGTAGCTGGACTTTTTACACGGCGGTTCGGCACTCCAAAAGTACATGTCCAAGGAGAGAGAGAGAGAGAGACAGAGAGGGAGAGAGAGGCTCTAGCGAACGGGTGCTGTGCTCTCACAAAACCACGTCAACACGATCCCGTACATCCCACTGCCTTTGCCACCTTCCGTTGGCCCCACCCACACCTGTGGAGAGCAGAGATCGTGGGGCCACCCTAAAGTCGGCCACACGCAGTGAAGTTAAGCAATGTCCTCTGGGTCACACAGCTGGTGAGCAGCACAAACAGAACTAGACCCCCAGCAGTCTAACTCCAGAGCCCCCGTTCTCAATGATGACACTCGAGGGATGCTCCATAGCAGCAAACATTTCTTAATTGTTATAATTCTTATTTATTTATTTATTTATTTACTTACTTATTTGAGAGAGAGAGAGAGAGTGCATGCACAGCGGGGGAGAGACAGAGAGAGAAGGAGAGAGACGATCTCAAGCAGGCCCCACACTCAGCGCAGAGCCCTCCGGGGGCTGGATCTCTCCGGTCACGACCTGAGCCAAAATCCAGAGTTGGACACTTAACTGACTGAGCCGCTCGGGCGCCCCGTCATCATTCTCATGTTCAATGAATACGTTCTCCTCTGCGCCCTCGCAAGCAACGAAGCTGATGTTGCAAAGCTCAAGGCCAGCCCCTGGCACAGGGCGGCTTTGATGTAGGTGAGGCCACGTCGATGACCGAGGCCTCCCTGGTGACACGGGCTCCGCGGTTATAACCTTCGGGTCACAAGAATATACCTAACAGATCTGCACAAAGAGAGAAAGAGACCTTGCCAGAGGGCCATCCGTTTCCTCGGAACCTCTTTCGGCCAGAAGGCACGTGGACAGAAACAAATGGGAAGAATCTCCATGGGAGCAACTGGAGGGAAGTCTTGTAGACGCTGGGGTTTCAGCCTTGGAAGGGACTCTGGCGGCAGCTGATTTTCTACTACGCGATGGGCTGAAAAAAAAACACATCTCTGTAAAAATAAAGAAATGCCTAACCGGCTGCAGCTGCCGTCCTCCCAATAATTAGATTTGGAGGATTATTGCCGAGATGAATGGAAGATATCATATGGTCACTGCTAGAAATATTTGCCATCCCTGCCTAACTGCACGACTAGACACTTGAGTTCCTAGCAGACCACATATGTTTGTTTTTAATTAAAATGTGCTGAATGAACCGTTAGCTGCACGGAAATAATGAAGAAAAGCAACACAAGACAAATCAGCTAATTGACAACTCCAAACACTCTATTTTATACCCTTCAGTTATGTTAATGGAGATTTCTAATATGTTCTAGTTGAAATAATAATTACACGGGCGCAGTTACATAATAATCTAAGAGGTAGATAAAAATATATTATAAACAACTACAGCAGCAAAAAACCCACAAATGGGTCAAAGGATTACAAATTCATTTACTCGGTCTTGATTCCAGCGAATATTTATTGAGGACTTACGGCTTCTTACGTGCCAGGCCCTCATAGGCTGATGCTTATTCCTGGCGTTTTCCAATACACATTTGTGTTCAAGCTAGCATGTTCTAGAGAGTGTCGGGGTGCTATGCATGGTACATCTCCAACCACATACGAAACGAAACAGCAAGCGACTCTTGAAAAAGCGAGACGGTAATTTTAAGTCATTTCAAAAGCTAGTTTATCTGAAGGCAGACAATCTGGCCAAGATCTTGACAAATTACATTTTATTCGGTGCACAAAAAGCCAGCACAGCTGCCTGAAGGAAAATGTATTCTGGGATTGTGTACACAGAGCAAGGCCAAAGGGCAGCCATATTCCAAATAGACCGTAAACAGGAGGTTTGCTGGAGGCCTTTCCAAAGATCATGGCAGAATTTCAGCTGTGAGATAACCAGAGTTCTGGCCAAAATTAGGAGTGATGGAAACTGTCACATGTCTCTGGGATATTCTGTGGAGATTAATCCCTTGGCGGAGTAGTCTCTGATGAATGAAGGGGAATAATTCAGAGTCAGTCACTGAACACCCTTGCTCTTAACTGGAAGACTAGGCTATCAATGAGGTAAATTAACTTCAATGCATTTAGGGTTTATTTACAACAAAACGGCAAAGCCTCCGTCTCATCCATATTCAATCAGAGAAAATTGTGGCTCATCCAAGACAAGACGTGAGCCAAGTCTGGGGCGAGGCGAAGGGTGACATCATCTGAAGGGGCTGGAAATGAAGTGTAAATTTGAATATCATCTGTATATAAGTGATAATTAAAGCTGTGAGGCTCAATACACGCCAAGAGAGAAAGTCAATGAAAATGAAGAACAACAGTGTCCCGAGCCACGTGTCATTTCTGCAATGGAGATTTTTACAAATAAGACGGTGGGGGCAAGATTTCCTTTCCTGCTGGGTGATCTCAAAACTGATACAGATCACTTGTCAGAAAAACTCTTATCCTTTGCAGATAATCGCCGAATCGCTTGATGGTCGGGTAAGGTACAAGGAGATTTCCTGGAAGGTTTCTATTCCAGGGAAAAGAAGTCATTTCGAGGGGTTTGGGGAGGCCACTCCCCCTCCCCCCAAAAGACCGTTTAGGAAATCCTAACATAGAGAATCACCGATCCAAGCAGACATTTGCTCGCCCCTTTCAAGTCTGGTGGTAAATTTGGGCGGGAACCCCAAGGTGCTTTCATCTGGGTACCCCAGGACTTCGTCCACGCAGAGAAGAAATGGTTTCTCTCTTCTCAGCTGTGTTTGAACACGTTAACAGCGGCATCACTAAAGGAAGACGCGATGTGAATCAAATGAAATTAGACCTGTTCATAAGGAATTATTCATTAAGAAAAGGGCAGCTTTTGCCCTAATCATCCCTCTAGAGATTTAAACATACGGCTCTTTTTTTTCCCTCCTTCCTTTTTATTTATTTATTTATTTACTTATTCATTTATTTATTTATTTTTGGACTACCAGCTCTCCAGACCATAGAAGCTTCCTAAAACCATCCTGTTTTTAGCATGGAGTGAGCCTAACGATGAACAATGGGTGTTATAAGCAGAATTGTGCCCCCCTGAAATGCATATATTGAAGCCCTAAACCCCAGTGCCTAAGAAGGTGACTGTGTTTGGAGGTAGGTCTTCTTTTTTTTTTTTTTTTTTTAGAAAGGCAGAAGGCCACATGTGGCATCTCATTTGGATGTGTCTGGAGTCTTGGAAGCTTAACTACCTTTCGTTCTCCTGCAAATGGACCTGGAGAGCTTGTTTGGAGATTCTAGCAGAGGGTTGTGCAGCTACCTGTACACCCTTGACCAAAGAACAAGTCTCCTCTACTGGGGAAGGTGGTCCTCTTCCACTAAGTGCACAGCTTCATGAGGGACACATATGGAGCGGTGAGGGAGGAAGGGGACACCCGCCTCGCCAGCCAGAGCAGCCGAATCAAACCCGGCCATCAGCAGGGTGACAGATGTCACAGCCAGATCACCCTCACATAATGAAGATAGGCTCTTTAAAGAAGTAATTAAGTTAAAAAGGGGTCATTCGTATGGGCCCTAATCCAATATGGCCGGCTCTCTTATAAGAAGAAAAGATCAGGACATAGGCACACACGCACAGGGAGGGACGTGCGAAGACACGGGCAGAACCAGCCGTCTACAAGCCGAGGAGAGAGGCTTCAGAAGAAGCTAATCCTGCCAATATCTGTTGACTTCAGACTTCTCCTCTCCCAGTCTGTGAGACTATAGATTTCTGCGGTTTAAGCCCCCGAGTCTGTGTACTTTATTGTGGTAGCCCCAGCTGACTAAATCAGTGGGACAAAGGAAGTCGGGCCAGCATATGCATTTTCCATGGAAGATCCTCACCTTGAGCTTTTCCTCTTATTCTAAAACTAGGCCTACCTCATCGATTCATTTGTTATGTCATCTTGAGCATTCTGATATATATATATAACTTTTCTGAACTTGAGTTGCCTCATTTCAGTATTGGGATGAAAAATCTTCGGATCATGGGACCGTTGCCCTGGAAGTAGATTCTCAACAAGCTAACACGAACTTGTCTCCTTTCTCTCTTCCATCCCCTCTACAATCATGAAACACCATGGCTTCCCAAATACTTTTTTTTTTCCTCAAAATAGTCTATTACGGTTTGAAGTTAGTCTGGTTTAGTCACTCACCGTGACTTTGGACAAGTTCCTTAAACTCATTGTTCCTCATAACCTGCTTCCTAAGGTCATAAAAATTAATATTGAAATGACAATTATTTAAAGCCTCTAGCAGAGTGCTTGGCACACGGTAGGAGTTCAGTAAAGGTTGCTTTCATCCTCCTAAAGGCACGAGCCTGTTATTCACCAGCAGAGAAATGTCGGTTGCATTCGATATTATACTCATTTATTTATTTATGCCCCTCTTCAATCTAAAAGGATTTTAGTCAGCTCATAAAAATATCTCCAGAATGAATTAGTCCGCATAAGGATAAATGGTGTGAGATAGTAGACAAGATCATTGACCACCTTCCTATCACAGATTCAAAAGGAAGCTCACAGGGCCGATCCCTAAAGCATCCTGAAGATGTGTGGCCTCAAAACGCAGCAACAAAGAGCGATGTTTCTCTAGAGGGGCAGAGGTGAAGTGAAGTCTTAGTGTGCAGTCCCTTCATGGTTTTTGACTTCATGCAAAAATACATTCAAAGTATCTTGGAGGACGGATGAGCTGGTCATCCATTTTTGATTTTTTAAACTTCTTTAAAAATACAAGAGAGACAGAACATTCAAAGAATATTGTAACTAAACTCTCATATTCTGCTTCTCAGAATTAGAAACCATTCACACTTTTTTGTATTTGTCTGCAATATTTTTTAAGGAAATAAAATACTTCCAACTGAAGTCATGTTTGATTAACAGAGAGGCAATTTCTCATGCATCCGAATGATCCTTCCAGAACATTAAACGTTGATTTACATGCAGGAGATATTTGTGTCGGTTCGTGCGTGTGTTTTGCAAGCGGGGAGTGGTATCATATGGCATGTACCATTCCGTATCACACTCTTTCAACTCAACATTGTTTTCCGAGTTGAAGCTGCCTTGTCACACATGGATCTTGCTAGTTCCTTGGAGGGACGGGGCTATGGGATGAATTTTGTCCCCCTAAAATTTGTATGTTGATGTCGTGACCCCCTGTGCCTCAGAACATGACTATACTTGGAGACACGGTCTTTGAATAGATAATTAGGCTAAAATGAGGTCAGTAGGAGCCCTAATCCAATATGACCGTTGTCCTCATAAGAAGAGATGAGGACCCACGTGCATAACAGAGGGAAAACCATAAGACCTGGAGAGAGGGTGGTCGTCTACAAGCCAAGGAGAGAGGCCTCAGAGGACACCAATCCTGCCGATTGATCTCGGACTTTTCGGCTCCAGATTTGTGAGATAACAAATTTCTGTTGTTTGAGGTACCTGGTCTCTGGCACGTTGCTATGGCAGCCCCGGCAAACGAACACAGACAGCACAGAATACAAACACCATCATATTTTCAGCCATTCCCCTCCAGGTGGACATTTAGACGGACACGAAGCACACTCTCCTTGTGCACGTGTGTGGGCGTCTCTCTCGGGTAATGCCTACAAATGACATTGCTGTGTTACGGGGGAGGCACCTGTTCAAATTTGCAAGGTGCTGCCAAATTGCCTTCTCAAGCGTCTGTATCTGTCTATACTCTCCACGATAGTGAGGGAGCACGCCAGTTTCCCCACAGCCTAGCCAACGCTTCATATTCTCAAACTTTACAATTTGTGCCGATATGACTGGCCAAAAAAAAATCTTATTGTTGTTTCAATTGCATTTCCCTAATTATGTATGAAGTTGAGTGTCTTTTCATATGGACATCATCCATTCTCATTTCCTCGTCTCTACATTCTCAGTTTATATCCTTTGCCTGGTTCTCCATTAGTTATATGTCTTGTTCTGAATCATTGGTGGGAATCATGTATGTTCTAGATAATAAAAGATCTGTCTGCTAGCTCTTGTGACCTTCTCAAAGGCTACGACTTGTCTTTTAATCTTGTTTGTGGTGTTGTTTTGACAGAAGATTTTTAATTAGGTATAATCAGATGTATTTCTATTCATCATTTGCCTTCTCATGTGTCATCTTAAAAAAACAATACACACAACTTTCCTTGTCCAAAATTTTTAGAGGTGTTCTATTTTCTTCTAATAGTTTGAGAGGAAACTGCCTATGCTTAGATCTTTGATATGTCTTTTTCTTAATAAAGATTTTATTTATTTATTTTTAAATGCTTATTTATTTTGAGAGAGAGAGGGAGAGAGAGAATCCCAAGCAGGCTCTGCACTGTCAGCTAAGAGCCCAATACAGGGCCCAATCCCATGAACCATTAGATAATAACTTAAGCAGAAATCAAGAGATGACATTCAATGGACTGAACCATCCAGGTGCCCCTAAAGATTTTATTTTATTTATTTTATTTTTTTATTTTTAAAATTTTTTTTAACGTTTATTTATTTTTGAGAGACATAGAGACAGAGCGTGAGCAGGGGAAGGGCAGAGAGAGAGGGAGTCACAGAATCTGAAGCAGGCTCCAGGCTCTGAGCTGTCAGCACAGAGCCCAACGTGGGGCTGGAACCCACAGACTGTGAGATCATGACCTGAGCTGAAGTTGGCCTCCTAACCAACTGAGCCACCCAGGCGCCCTAAGATTTTATTTTTACATAATCTTTACTCCTAGCCCAGGGCTCGATCTCAAAACCCCAAGATCCAGAGTCGTGTGCTCCACCGACAGAGCCAGGGGGACGTTGCCATCTTTAGTACATGTTTAATTCATTTCTGTGATGGGCATGAGTAGGATTTTTCCCCCTTTTGTTTCCCATTTGAAAGTCAATCACCCCAACAGTATCGATTGATATATCAAATACTCTAATCAAGTAAAAAAAAAAAAATCTCAGTAAAGCACTTACAGATCGTCTCATTTTAAGAAGTGTAATTTCCTGATAGTGTCGCCAAAATGTATGAGGGGGGAAATGTACCCCTGGGTAAATTAATAAGCTGACTGAAATGGGTATTTGGATGTGAGCCAAGCAGATGCTAGAAGCTGTCCATCAGAAAGTGGTTTTGATATTGGGAGAACTGATGTTAAGCCCTTCTTCCTGACAGTCATTGGATAGGAGGGCCAGGTGTCTTTCCAAGGCCAGTCCAAGTTCTTAATGATTAAACCATCAGTGGTGTGCAGATGGCTTGTCCTTCCGTTGTGCCTAGCAAGGGGATGGGCCCCCTGTCCACCAGAGCAGTGACCCCTGCATGGAAGTCACTGGAATTACGTGCTGAAGCTGGCTACGGTTTGTCTCAAAGATGGAGGATGAGTGTTTGAGAAAAGAGCTAATTTTTCACTGAATTCCTTTTTGTGACCCTAGGCATCATACTATCAGTGAAAACTAGCAATGTCTTTTTGAAGCCAAAAAAGAAAAGAAAAGGCAGTATGTCACTAGGACACTAAACGAACCCAGGAGACGTTCAAAACATTTCTTTAAAAAGAAACAGAGAGATAAGAACTTCGGGGAGGAGTCAAACAGAACTGTACTTCGTTTTACTCTCTGGATAATTTAGACCATTGGGTTTCAAATATTTCTTGGCCACAAAGCACTTTGTTCAGATTAGACCTTTCTTGGAAGACCAACATATAAAATAGATGAAATAAGTAGTATGAAATAAATGAATAGTTTTATTTATTATTTTTAATTTAAAAATTTAAAAATTTTCTAATTTTTTAACTTTTTATTTTTTTAATGTTTTATTTATTTTTGTGAGAGAGAGAGACAGGGGAGGGGCAGAGAGAGAGGGAGACACAGAATCCGAAGCAGGCCCCAGGCTCTGTCAGCACAGAGCCAGACATGGCCTCAAACCCATGAACCACGAGATCATGACCTGAGCTGAAGGCAGATGCTTAACTGACTGAGCCACCCAGGCGCCCCAAAAGTAGTTTTATTTAAAATGAAGAACTCTGGGGTGCCTGGGTGGCCCCGTCAGTTAAGTGTCTGACCTATGATTTCAGTTCAGGTCATGATCCCAGGATCGAGCCAGCCACAAGCTCAGCATGGAGCCTGCTTAGAATTCTTTCTCTCCCCCTGCCCCTCTCCCCAGCTCTCACACTCTCTCTCTAAAAAAAAAAAATTAAACAAAGAGCTCCCCTGGGAGCCTTTGAGGAGGTTCTGTGGGACCCCGAAGACTCTTTAGAATACACCGATAGCCTTATTTTAAAAATCAAGGCATTTGAAGGGCACCTGGGCAGCTTAGTTGGTTAACTGAGCTGACTCAACTCAGGTCATGATCTCACAGTTCATGAGTTCAAGCCCTGCATCAGGCTCTGTGCTGACAGCTCAGAGCCTGGAGCCTGCTTCAGAGCCTGTGTGTGTGTCTCTCTCTCTCTCTGCCCCTCCCCAGATCACACTCTGTCTCTCTCTTTCTCTCAAAAATAAATAAACATTAAAAACTTTTTAAAACAATCAATGCATTTGAGAGGTAGAGATAAATTATATATCCTTTTCCCTTTCTTCACGTAGGAATTCCTTTCCCTCTCTGAAATTAAGAACATATGTACTCACTCATTCTGTAAACACTTTCTGAATGTTTTCCAGGCCTGGGATAGGCACCAAGGAGAAGGAGGTGGCTTGGAGATGGGGAACTCTGAGCAAAGGTTTCGAGCACAAGTAGGAGACAGCCGAAAGTCAGGGAGGGCAGTCCAGGCCCAGAGTATGTAGGGGAAAGCACAGAGGAAGCCGGCCGGCAGATTAGGGGGCCTGCGGGTGGGGTGGGGGCGCTCAGGGTGGCGAGACGCATGGGGCATCTGTTGGCGGTAGCAGGTGCTGAAACTGGAGAGGCATAGAGGAGTGAGTTACTGCGCGCCTTGTGGACCTTTCTAAGTTTGGACTTGGAAGACCACGAGGAAGCGACAGAAGGGGTTTAAGCGGGAGACTGACACAAAATCACGTTTGTGCTTGGGAACCATCACTCTGGCCAAAGTGGGCATCGGAAGGGGACGCGATTAGGGCAGAAAGACTGGGTAAGAGATTGTTTCAGACATCCAAGAAAGAGATGACGATGGACCGACTGTGGCCGGGCCACAGAGATGAAGCAGGGGGTAAACGAAGACAGGATGAATTGAACGTTGGTTGGAGGAAGGAAAAGGAAGTGTCTAGGGGATTCCTAGAATTTGGGTTTGTTTGATTGAAGGAGGTTGGGGAACTGGTGTCATTCAACAGGGAGAAAGGATTTGCGGCCATAGATGATGGGTGCCACGTGGGCAGGTTTTGGATGAAGAATCTGAAATATCAACATGGAAACATCTGGTAGGCAATGGGACATGCGGTCCTGGCGCTCCGGAGAGAGATCGGGATGGAGGTGAAGACCTGGGAGCTGCCCTCAGACTGATGACTGTGGCAGTCAAGAAGGTAGCTGAAATCCCTGAGAGAATGTGACCAGGAAGAAGAGTCCCAAGAAGGCAGCCTCCAGAAGTCCCCATGAACAGATAGAAGGGAAGAGAAGCAGGAAGAGAGGGGATCAAAGAAACGAAGGGAGAGAGTTTACAGGTAGGAAGAGGTGTCAAACGCAGGGCACAGAAGAAAAAATTGCATCGCGGTTGCAAAGACCAGGATGGCGAAGGAAGCTTGCACGACCTCGAGGTGGACCGGCCTCAACCCTCCAGCGAGCAGAATCTCCACATGGGAGACTGGGCCAGAGGGTCTCAGCTTTAACTGCAGGACAGAAGCACTCAGGGGACTTTTGCTGTTGTGGCTGTTACGATCAAAGCCGGGACCATAGATGTAATGTTTGGTGTGGGGCCTGGGCAAGGGCGGGTTTTTAAAGCTCAGTGAGGGAGGCTCACGCGGGGACACAGCTGGGAACACCTCTTCCAGTTAGTCCCTTTTTTGAGCAACAAAGGATTGAAACGTGTTACTTCTGGGGGGAAATCAGACCACTCTCACGCTGGCCTGCGGCATCAGGACACAACGGAGTGGTAAGTAAAGAAAATGGAATCCGGCTAATCAAAATATGCCTGGATGAAGCCAGTTCTTTTTGGGGGGTGACAGGCCCAGCAATTGGGGGAACACTGAAGACGTGTTCTCCATTGGCGGGGAGGAGAATTTCACTGGCCTTTCCCACAGCATAACAGACTTGTCCCCTGAGTCGCACTGAGTCTGTACTTGCCAAGTAACCTTCTGATTAATAATTAAACTTTGCCTAGGTGATTTTTAAATTATACCTATTTTTCAAAATTCGAAAGGAATACCTGTGTAGGATTAAAAAAATTAAATACTACAGAAGCAACATCATTCCCTTCAAACCAGCTCCACCTGTAACCATGTCCTAGAGGCAACTTCTTGGCCATTTCCATTTTTGTGTCTTCTGGTGGTTACCCTATAACCATAGACAATACACTCACTCCTCCGTCTCTCATCGCTCGCCGGTGCTGTACATTATCCATCAATACTGGAAGATAAAAGTTTACTTACTCTGCCTTCACCTCTCCTACTTCCTTCCAAAGTCTGGTAGTCATACCATTATTTACTTTTTTTTTTTTATGTTTATTTTTGAGAGAGAGAGACAAAAAGAGAGAGAGAGAGAGACAGAGTGCAAGTGGGGAAGGGGCAGAGAGAGAGGGAGACACACAGAATCCGAAGTAGGCTCCAGGCTCTAGCTGTCAGCACACACCCGACTTGGGGCTCGAACCCACAAACTGAGATTATGACCTGAGCTGAAGTTGGACGCTTAACCAACTGAGCCACCCAGGTACCCCAGTCATACTAATATTTTTTACTTCTTCTATTGGTTACTTTTATAACTTTAATGTACTGAAATTCTGTTTCTCATTCCATGAACTTGACACAGTATTTCTTAACTCCACACAGTGTGAGATGAAGATATCGACTTCCCCACTCTCCTCCTTCAGCTCTGTCAGCCTGAGCTGTGCTTTTCCATCGTTCTGCTGGGCAGCAGTACCTTCTGGTCTATAGCTGTAAGTCCGCTTGGCATGGTCTGTCGGTCAAGTCGAACAGCTGAATCCCCTAAACTGCATTTGAGTTATTTTGAGTAGGTAGATGTTGTTTCCTAGAGAGGCAAGGATTGTGTGAGGACCAGCTTTCTTCTTCTTGGGTCCAATGTCGCAACTCTTGGGTGATTCGAAGGAGAGTCTTCCCTGGACCACGGTCAACCTGATTCTCTTTAATTACACTCTATCAGCTCTTCAAAACCACAGGTCCCAGTTGCCTCTATTTGGAGCATGATTTTCTTTTACCTTTTTGAGTTCTTCCTAGACTTCTCCTTTTTCTCGTTGAGGGAAGAAACCTATTGTGTCTTCACCAACTCACAAACATTTCCAGCTTCTTACTCATTCCATCTAAGGCACTGAGTGCCTTCGTATTGTCTTCCTCCAGGTTTCCAGGAGCCCACTCACTTCCCGTCTTAACTTGGATCTGGGAAAAGGGGTGTGAGAGGTGAAGAACACAAACATTTTGATCACAGCAGGAGCACGGTCTCAGTGTAGACAAAATAAGTTGCCATGTAGTCCTTAGTCCTGTCTGACTTTAGTTGGTATGACTTCGTCATGGAGAGACCGATTATCTACGGAAATATAAAGAACATTCAGACTCTGGGCCTCAGTCAGCCATCCCAAGAGTCTCACCGCAATCAGCCAGAATCCTTCAGTGCACCTGTCGTGGATACTGTGACGTGTTGCTAAGACACCCGCAGGACCAAAGCACTCACCTCCTGCGCTCAACTGGAAACCTCACTGAAGGGCCATCCCACCCCCAGAGTCCCCCACGGGATGGGCGAGGCTTCTGTTGCAACTGCTTTGAACTTCACCTTCTTTCTCTGTCCAGTGTTTCCTTCGCTGTCTGACAGGAGTTGTTCTCCAAAGCACTCCTTAATACATATCTGCCTCAAAGTCCGTTTCCTGAGGCTCTGTACCCACAGGCCTACTTTTCTCTGTTACCGAGAACTGTAATATGAGCGAGCAGACGAGAAGGTTACATTCTTACAGAGGATAGTGGATTACCGTGGGATGGGGTTGTTTTCTGGGCAGGCGATGGGATGAAGGGTGGGATAAGGTGATTGAGTTAAGTACCTATTAATTAAAACTAGAATTGGTCTATGTAGAACCTATGCTACCCAGAGGGGAATAGGAGGGGGAGCCAGCTTTCTGAGGTCAGCATTATTGATACATCGGTCCTTGTTAAATTAGTTAAAATTAACTTCAGCTTAATTCAGAAGGACAGCAAACCCCAAATAATAACTTAGCCAAGATAGAACTGTATTGAGATATCATATATATGTATTGACATTACACGTATGTATTGAAATGTGTAAGATAAACCACGTGTGGAAGTGAGCAGGTCAGAGTTTTGCAGTTATCAGGGACACCATCTCTATCTATATTCTTGCTCCACCAATTTCAAAAGCAGGTTTGCCTCATGGTCTTAGATGGCTGCCTGAGCTCCAGCCTTTGCATGTGTACCACAGGAAGGAGAACCGAAAAGGAAAGGCATGGCCACACTGATCTGGAAGGGAGTCTGGCAACCACGTGTCCAGTGAAAACTTGGGAGTTCTAGTAGCAAGGCCGAAGGGAAGGACGGCACGAGGAGCCATCCACTGGCCTCTGCCCTACCTGTCTTCCCCCATCGTTGACGCCTGGCTCATCCACGCCCTCTCTCTGTCCATCAGCCCAGAGCGGTACTGACCAGCACTCCAACACAGCAGTCAGGGGAACCACATCTGCAGTCACTGCACAGCGCTGCTGCCTGGCCTTTCTGTGCCAGAGAGCTAGACTTCTGACTCAGTGTCCCTCCCAGCACTCCTCATCTATGAAGGCACTGTTAGACCTTGTCAACGCCTTCCTTCGGGAGTCCGGTCTCGCTCTCTCTGCCATGCTCTCGGTCTCTCCAGACACAGGCCAGGGCCTCCTTCTGGAAGAGATCTCTGGAAGAGATCCTCCCAGAGTCTGGCACAGGCCATAGGGATCTTGGTACCAGTTCCTGCCTGGGCCACTGCCCCATCCCTCTCTCCCTCCCTGTTAAATTGCTCAAATTGCACTTGAACTCGACATGCTTAAGAGCTTCCCACCGATGATGAGGGCAAGCAAAATCTTGTTCTACAGTCTCTACAAAGACTGATTCAGTAAAAACAAAATTCCTAAGGTGTATATATTTTTCATTTATTAAAAAAATTTTTTTAATGTTTATATTTATTTTTGAGACAGAGAGAGACAGGGCATGAGCAGGGGAGGGACAGAGAGAGAGGGGAACATCGATTCCAAAGTAGGCTTCAGGCTCTGAGCTGTCAGCACAGAGCCCAATGTGGGGCTCAAACTTGTCAACCGTGAGATCATGACCTGAGCTGAAGTCGGATGCTCAGCCAACCGAGCCACCCAGGTGCCCCTAGATTTTTCATTTAAAACAAGAACCTGAGGGGCACCCGGGTGGCTCAGTTGATTAAGGGTCTGACTCCAGCTCAGGTCATGATCTCATGGTCTATGGGTTCGAGCCCCACATCAGGCTCTGTGCTGACAGCTCGGAGCCTGGAGCCTGCTTCGGATTCTGTGTCTCCCTCTCTCTCTCTGCCCCTCCCCTGCTCACTTTCTCTCTCTCTCTCTCTCTCAAAAATAAATAAATATTTAAAAATTGTTTTAATAAAATGAGAACTTGAGTCCCAAGGGGAAAAATGTACATCCTCGTGGTTTAGGTCACCAGCTCTGAGAGGGCCGTGACCTCCTGGCCCACAGAATACGGACTGCAGCCTCAGCTGACCTCTTGTTAGCTGTGTACATTGGGCAGATAACTTACTATCTCCAATCCTCAGTTTCCGCATCTGTAAAACTGTCCGAAGGGCAGCGACACCTTTCAGAGCTTATGGAAGATTGAGGGAGACAACCATGTGAGGCTGAAGCTCAGCACGTGGTAAGCTATGGACATGCCAATATACTTTACACCCGAGGGGGTGTCAAGTGTACATCAAAATCAAGTTCCTTCCGCTTGGTAAAGACGCGCACCAGTCCGCTCCAGTGGTGGGCTCCTCTTTCCGAGCCCTCCAACTCCGGCTGCGGGACGTCGCATGTTGGGTGGCACTCAAGGGCCTAACCAAGTGGAGAACTTGTCCTCTGGGGACAAGGCTACAATCTCCACTCAAACTTTCTTTCCTATACACGGTTTTCTTTCTGCCATCTTTAAAATTTTTTTTTAACTTTTTATTATTTTAAAAATGTTTTTATTTATTTTCGAGAGAGAGACAGGGAGTAGGGGGGAAGGGCAGAAAGAGGGGGACAGCGTTTCTGAAGCGGGCTCTGCCCTGACAGTAGAGAGCCCAATGCAGGGCTCAAACTCACGAACCACGAGATCATGGCCTGAGCCAAAGTGGGACAGTTAACTGACTGAGCCACTCAGGTGCCCCTTTTCCTGTCATCTTATTTTACCTTTGTCATTTTGCTTCCTTTTCCTACATAACTATGCTTTTTCTTACATTTTAATAAAGAACATATGCTTAATTTAGGAAACTCAAAAAAGCAGATGGATGGGAGGAAAACATGTAATACCGCCACCTTGGAGTGTGCCTTCCAGAACACTACACAGGTACGCAATCTTTGTACTCATGGAAATAAAATCATATAGGATAGACTGATGGTTCTCAATGAGAGGGAACATTTGGCAATGTCTGAGAACATTTTGGGAATCAAAATTGGTGCAGGTGGTGCTATTGGCATCTCGTGGTAGAGGCCAGAAACACTACTAAACACGCTACAGTGCATGGGACAGCCCTTCACAACTGATTTTCTAGCCCCGAAGGTCAATGGGGCAAAGGTTAAGAAACTCTGGTCTAGACTAGGGTTTAGCGGATTACAGCCTCTCCTGGGTAGCTGCCTATTTTTATAAATAAAGTTTTATTGGAACACGGTGATATCCGTTCATTTATATGTTGCCTGTGGCTGCTTTTTGCCTTACAGCGGTAATTGAATAGCGGTAACAGAGACCATGTGGTTTGCAAAACCTAAATAAATGTGAGTCAAGCATGAAATTTAAAAATTTCTAATAGCCACATTGTTTTTTAGAGTACAAAGACAGCTCACTAGCAAAAGAAACAACCAGATTTTAAAAGGGGCAAAAGACCCGAATAGACATTTTCCCAAAGACCTACAGATGGCCCACAGGTACATGAGAAGACGCTCACCATCGCTCATCATCAGGGAACTGCAAGTCAAAGCCACAATGAGACACCACCTCACACCTGTTAGGATGACTGGTATCAAGAAGATAGAACGGAAGTGCTGGCGAGGATGTGCAGAAAAGGGAAGCCTCGTACACAGGCGGGACATTGAATCGGTGCACCCATCGTGAAAACAGTAGGAAGTTCTTCAAATAATTAAAAATAGAGCTGCCGTGTGGGTGAGCAACCCCACTCTGGGTATATACCAAAAGGAAATGCACTCAGCACCTCAGAGAATATCTGTACTCTCCTGTTCCACTGCGGCATTATTCACAATAGCCAACAGAGAGAAACAACCCACATGTCCGTCAACGGAAGGACGGAGAAAGAAATGGCGCTAGACACAGACAGTGGAATATCATCCAGCCTTTAAAGAGGACATCTTGCCATTTGCAACAATAGGGATAAACCTGGAAGACATTTTCCTACACGAAGTAAGTCAGACCCTACAAGAAAAATACTTTATGATCTCACTTATATGCGGAATCTAACAAAGTCGAACACATAGAAGCAGAGAGTAGAACAGTGGTCACCAGGGAGGTGGGGGGAACGGGGAGACACTGGTGAGAGGATCTGCCGTTATGTAGGATGACTGAATACAGAGATCCAATGCACGGCAAGGTGACTATAGCTAAGAAACCACCGTGTGTGCTAGAAATTCGGGAAAAGAGTAGGTTTCCAGGCACTCTCATCACACAGAAGAGGAACGATGTGAGGAGACGGGTCTGTTAATGAGCTTGACCACAGTAATCATTTTGCTATGCATAGGTAGGCGCGTATCAAAACATTATTGTACATACATGATGTTGTACGCCTGAAACCTACACAGCTGTTATTAAAAAAAGTAAGTCCAATTTGTACAAGTGCGAAGAAGCAAGTGAGATGAATTTGAATACGTCCAGAATATTATCATGTCAACGTTGCGATCAGTCTAAAAATTATTGATGAGATATTTTACCTTCTTGTTTCGTCCGTGATGAGTCTTCCCTGAGAGCACAGCTCATTTCAGACTAGCCACGCTTCAAGCGCTCATGTGGCTGGTGGCTGTTGTAACGGACGGTGCAGGGCTACACTACTGGAAGCTATACTATTTATTTAATGCATTTCCTGTCTGCTATATATTTTTATATCACTTTTAAATGGACCAATTTATTGAAAAGGCCCCCGTTTTCTGAATATTTATATTACTTCCGAGCTTCATAATTAGAAGCAATACTGCTGTCCACATCCTTATATTAAAAGTTTGTACCCCATCTTCGTTTCCTAGGATACGTTCCCAGACGTGAGTCAAAGCACATCCATAAATTTTTAAGGCTTTCGAAATATATTCTTTAATTGTAATAGCTTCCTTACAAGGTCGTTATGAGGATTAAGTGAACTAGTACACATAAACCAATGTTATTAATTCAAGTAAGGTTACTAAAACTACGGGGGCATCCAGGTGGTTCAGTCAATTGAGCGTCCGACTCCTGGCTTCAGCTCAGGTTATGATCTCAAGGTTTTTGGGTTCAATCCCTGCGTCGGGCTCTGTGCTGACAGTGCAGGGTCTGATAGATTCTCTGTCTCCCTCTCTCTCTGCCCCTCCCTCGTTCATTCTCTCCCTCTCTCAAAGATAAATAAATTAAAAAAAAAACATTAAAAAATATATAAATAAAACTTCTTATTATGTGGTTGGCACATAAGGGTCCTCTCTAAATGGCATCTATTACTACTAGCGTTAGCGTTATTTCGGAATTCATCCCTAGCACCATTATATTAGTTTGTGCCCGTATTAACAACATCGAAGAATGCCTGTTGGCACTGCATTCTCTCCAATACTCCTATTTTTACAGCCTTTGCAAATTTCACAGGCAAAATTGGCTTCTTGCTATTTTTTGTTTAAGCTGACTGTACTTCCTGAGTTTTCTTACGTTGAGGATTAGTTTTTCCTGGACGGATTTGTCACAGCCTCGGTCTGTATCCATAGAGAGAGAGATTTGGACCGATTTTCACCGAAAGGTTTAGGACAGCGAGGGACCATTTGTACCAGTCAGTTTTCACTGAGTTAATGTCATTGTAACAAGTAAGCCTGTATCTCAGGGGCTTACAACGACAAATATGTATTTCTCACTCACATTACATACGACAGCCTAGGCTGAAACAGCGTACATGACAGAGACGCTCCACTGTCATGGCAGACAGAAAGGAAGGGAGGCGGATGAGCAAGAGAGGATGAGAAAAGTCTCCTAAAGCCTCTGCTCCTTCCTGGCACCTAGTCTCTTCTGCTCACATCTCGGTTTGCTCACGAGAAAGCATGTCATGGCACCAAACTCAATGTCAAGGGGATGGAGACGTATACTCCAACCACAAGAGACACCGCGAGTCACACAGCAGTGCCTGAGAATTGAAATGGGGGGCGAATGATTGAGAACACTAATTCAGTCTACCCCACCCGTCAAATCAATCCGATTAAGTTAAACCGGTTTATGTGGTGGTCTCCACCGGAAGTCAGGAATCTTATAGGACCCATAGTCCTTACAGGAGTGTTATGGTTCCAGCCCGCTAGGGGAACAGATGACAGATGCTGAGCGGCCGACCTGCTTTCAATGTGCTCTAAGGACAAACTGGTGCAGAGAGACTCAGCTTGGCGCAAATATGAGTGCATCTCCTGCTCTTGGCATGAAGACGCAAACTTGCCAACAAAAAGGGCTTCGCATCCCAAGAAATCATTTCGTCATCAAACAGGTAGGAAACGATACATCCCCAGATGCTCTTATAGCCCTTGAACAAGTGAAAGGCACCTCGATTCTTTAGGAAAGACAGCACGACACTCCCCAAAACAGGGGAGAATAGGGTTTATATCCTGGCTGCATCGCCTGTAAGATCGACAGTTGCTATCATCATCCTCATCATCATCATCACCACCATCACCATCATCACCACCATCTTTTAAGGTACCTGGCTTGATCCAGCCAATGGCACCCTGGTTGGCCGGAGGGGCGTTTTCATCCCAAAGGCTGAGAAATTATCCACGGGCTCCGGTTGCCCGGCTGTTTGGGAAGTCACTAAGCGACTTGAAACCTCAGGAATATGAATTCCTAAAGTCCCAACAGTAGACAGTTTGAGAATTAATAAATGTGTATTAAAATTACAAGCTTATTCCACGCCAAGCCTGAAAGAAACCACGTTAGCACATGAAACACAAACACACACACAAAGAAATGCATGTTTCCTAAGGTAAATAAATCACTTCATATTTGAATCATTTATTTATATAACAAGCCTTTCCGGAGTGATTAAGGGAACTGCCAGTTACACTTAAGCGTCCTTTCTTCAGGTTACCGAGAAGCCAATGTTCCTTCCTGCTCGACGCGGGAGCGCCTGTGTCAGAGATTTGTGTTCCACCGTCCGGACTCTTTCCCCACTTTGGTCGGGCCCTGGAAGGACTCCGTGCTCAAAGGGAAACACTTCTCATCCTGAACCATCGGCAAAGGGAAGAAAAACAACACGATCCTTGTCATCCCGCAGGGTAACTGAGGTTGCTTGAGCCTTTGAAAATGGTCAGGAATGAAAGGATAGTATTTTCTTTTTATCCAGTTCTAAACTCTTAGTCTTTCAACACCCAGCTCCAATGCCACCTCTGCTGTGAAGTCTTTCCTACCCCAGGTGGGCATGGTTATCCCTCCCTTGAACCCCGGTTGATATTCTCTGACCTTACCCCTCATCGGCGCCGTCTTCACTCCTGGTGATGTTGGCCACGCTCTGGGTGGATGGTAGCAGCTACTGCTTTTACAGATTTTTTCCAACCTCCTTTCTTCTGGGGTTCATAGTAAGTGGTTCAGGGGTGAGCCTGTGACCCCAGCAGGATCGTTCAGGATTTGTTCTGCATAATTAAAAATACACACTGAGGGGCGCCTGGGTGGCTCAGTTAGTTAAATGTCCGCTTAGGTCATGATCTCACGGGTTTTGAGTCCAAGCCCCACATCAGGGTCTCTGCTGTCAGCACAGAGCCCGCTTCGGATCCTCTGTTCCTCCTTGCCCTTCCCCCAATCGTGCTCTCTCTTTCTCTCTCAAAAATAAATAAACATTTAAAAATTAAAAAAAAAACACACATTGAAAGAGAGGAGTTCCTGTCTTCTCCTGGGTCATGAACTCTAAGGAAATTATAAGCTTGGGATTTCTCAATGCCATCTTCTTTGGACTTCAGCAGAAAGCCAGTGTTGAGAGATGAAGAGCCTACTGACATCCTTTGAACCCCTAGATCCTGCTCTGCCTGAAACTCTCACCCCAGAATTCCCAATTATGTGAAAAAATACACCCCCTTTCCCGATTAAGTGAATTTCAGTTGGCTTTTATCATCTACAACCTAAGTAACTAACACGCTCACTCAGAACTCCTTAAGAAAAAAAGAGGCTTACAGTAAGGATTCTCTGGAGCACGGAATCTTTCCATCTTGCGCTCTGTGTTTGTCCTTGCATGGTGGAAGCTGGATCGCCTGGGTCCCAGCTAGTGGGAAGAGGAGAAAACACACGGAGGAGGGCACAGCCAGCGTCTGGAGGCCCAGCTCTGGCGCTGGCCCCACTGCCTGCTGGCCCCACCCCTATCTAACTTCAGAGGAAGCTGGGACCTGTGGTCAGCTGTGTGTCCAGCCATGACTGTACCGTCAGCCGCGGGCACGGCACGTGCCTGTGGATTAAGACAGTTTTACACCATGGGCAGTTTAAATGCACGCAAGGTTGGGAGTGCAGTGAGGAATAAGCCGCTGTGTTAGTGAAAAGTGTGCGAGCAGAACTCCACGTGGTCTACCAGGAGGTCGCGCACCATGTCACCTCAACTGGGATTGCATTCCCTGGAGTTCGCTTCCTCGTATGGCTCAAGGTAGGGCTGGCCGCGAGGGACATTAGCCTGGGAGTCTGGGCTTTCCCAGCAGCGAAGCGGCGGCCCCGGAGGCTGGTGCAGGACCGTGCGCTGCTGTAGCTCCGTTTCTGCCCCGCCGCTGGCTCCCCTCGCGGCATGGGGCAGCAGCCAGGCCTCCAGGGGCCCCATCTCCTTCTTCAGCTTCTCCAAGTCCTCAGGCAGGTGCAAGCGTTGCTCCAGGGCAAAGGGCCTGATCCTTCCGCAGGTCACCCCCCCCAACCCCGTTGAAGTTAGTGGTCGTGGGAGACAGACATGGGCTCTAACTGGCCCTGCAGGTCCCAGCCTTCCTTTAACCTCGAGCTTGCTCAACCTCAGCACTACTGCCGTTTGGATCATTCTAGAGAATTCTTTGGCGTGTGGGGCTGTCCTGTGCCTTGTAGGATGTTTAGCAGCATCCCTGGATACCAGGAGCAAACCCAACGGTCTCCAGACATTGCCAAAGTCTTCTGAATGGGGGGTGGGAGATCACCCCTGGCTGAGAACCATTGTCTTCGCAACCAGCTCTTCTTTCTGAATGCTGACCTTGTGACCCGACGGCAAGTTCAGGTACAATTTCACCCGTAGAGACCTGCCCAGGCTTGCTCAGACCTCTCCACCACCTTCCATAGTCATAGAAGGTCTGACCCTGTAATCAGTCTCTTGTCCCCCTGCCCCTCAGGGCTGTCACGCTCAGGGGTGCATTAGGACTTTTGTGGGCCCGAAACACCTTGCTTTCACGGACCCCTTCCTCCATTAAAAAATACATATTAAAATTAATATTTTAAGGCTCTTTTGGTATAAAACCAAATATCTACCCTGGATTCATTATATATTCAATAATACACTCATTTTACTTTAATTAAAGCTTTCGTGGGTCCCCACAAGTATCGTGAGCCCTAAGAACTGTGTATCTCACGGAGAGGTGGGCCCCGGGTCTGCCTTTTCCTCCACGCACTGACTGACAGGTGCACTCACTTCGCACAATGACCTTCTCTGTAATTGGAACAAAAACGCAGGCAGCAATGATTTGGTTCTTTCGAGACCAACCTGAGTTTAGGATAAGAACCCCAAGTATTTCTTGCTGTGGAGCGAAATCGGGGGAAGACCCTCTGTGTCCGCTTGAGTCTATCGCTGGGGCAATAGGCATGAGAGCTGCGATCTGGGGGCATTCCAGGGAAAGACGAGTGTGAAATAAAACTCCGTTTTAGAAACACATCAAAGAAAACACGTGTGTCCCAAGGTGAAATTGTAGACATGTGTTTTCCATGTATTTTCCATTAGATTGTTAATAATCGGATATAAATCATCGAGTGGAATCAGATGTACCAAACCCGGGGTCCTTTTGTCCACCCGCGGACGGCTGTTTCCGATTAGCTTGGAGCCCGCCGCCCTGGCGAACAATGGGCGTCTCTCGGGGTCCGCGAGGGACAGGAAATTAAGCCATCAGGCGTCTTGCCTATTATTCCCACGGTTTCCTCAAGCTGTAAATCCATCAAATATGAAAGGGAGAAATATAAGTCGTGCAAGGTGGGAGAAAGCGGGGGAGGCCGTGGTATCCCACACCTCCCTCAGCAAGTTGGTCCGCAAATGTTCCATACTGATTCTGGAATTAAAACACCTGCCTCACACCAGATGTTTTCTAGACCGGCACCACTGTGGACGGCAGGAGGTTTGTACCAAAGCGCCAAATTCTTCCTTCAGCAAGAACTCTGCTTTTTTTCCCTGGAAATATCAGGGAACCATTTTGAGTTGAACAACCAAACCAAAGGCGGTTGAGTTTAAGATAAATGTTATGAAAATTGCATAAAACATTATATCAAAACCCTTGGCAGTGTCGAAAGGCAAGATTCCTGAATCCGATGAGTAGCTGAAGAAGAAAATTCAATTCCATTTTTTCACTTTGTCTGCCAATTTTATAGCGCGTCATTTAAAATGGAATCTCTAAAGAATCAATTCAAATTAGCTTTACAGTTTTCCCCAAAGAATCCTGCTTTAAAATAAATTGAATTGGAGCATGTGACATAATAAGTGAGCATAAAATTCATGTTAACTAGTCCGAAGGAAAAACTTCTCAGAAGGAAACAAATAATCTCACATGACTGAGCTAAAAATAGTCTTTAGATTGTCGGTTTCAAACTTGAACAAAAATAGGGGGAGTTATTATAATAATGACATGGCACATTTCCCCCTAATGAAATGGCCTTGAATTTTGTAATAAATTACAGAAAGAGAATCCTTTGGGCAAAAAAAGAAGATAGGAGACATGAGTCGCTTTCATAAAAAGAGTGACGGCAATGAAAATACCTTTCGGCTGGGACCAAGCAGCCTCAGCTATTCTATGCAGTGGCTTCGCCATGGAAGATCCAGCAGAGGGGGGTAAGCTAGAGTTATGGCAAGGGCCGTTGGCAATAGTCTCCCACTCTCTGTCCAGAAAACAGCCTGTGCTTCTGTATTTGCTTTATTCTGATCAGATATATCTATCATTAATTTTTATTTAAAATCTCCTTATAGGGGCGCCTGGGTGGCTCAGTCAGTTTAGCATCTGACCCTTGGTTTTGGCTCGGGTCATGATCTCACGTTTCATGGCTTCAAGCCCTGCATTGGGTTCGAACTGACGGTGTGGAGCCTGCTTGGGATTTTCCCTCTCTCTGTCTCTCTGCCCCTCCCACGTGCTCTCGCTCTCTCTCTTTCAAAATAAATAAACTAAAAAGAAAAATGAAAATCTCTTTATAAAGTTTATTAGGACTCAAGCATCTCAAGGACAGGGGTGGTATCTGATTTGACTTGGTAATCACTCACACCTGTCACAGAGCCTGACATGTAATGAGAATCTCATAAATGTTTGAGGGAGGAACACCAGAATGAATTAACGATTCGGTTTATTGTTTATTTTTTATGTTTATATTTTGGTTTTTTTAATGTTAATTTTGAGAGAGAGAGAGAGAGACAGAGCATGAGCCGGGGAGGGGCAGAGAGCGAGGGAGACACAGAATCGGAAGCAGGCTCCAGGTTCTGAGCTGTCAGCACAGAGCCCAACACAGGGCTCCAATTCATGGACCTCAAGATCATGACCTGAGCCAAAGTTGGATGCTTAACTGATTGAGTCACCCCGGTGCCCCTCAATTTATTGTTTAAATCATATTACTTGTTTTTTTATTTTATCTTTTAAAAACATTCACAGTGAAGTTGGGAAATTTGCAGTCAATTTAATTAAGAAAAGGATAGTTGGGTTGTGGTGATCCCCCCTCCAACACCCCCCGCCCCTGCCACTGTCTATTGAAGTCAAGAAACAAATAAGTTGGTTTACTGTTGAAGAATGTTTGATGGAGATTCCCTAAGACCCTGCCTAAAAGTGACCATACAGGAGTTTACCTTAATGGGGTCCAGTATCTTGTGAGTTAGTTAAGTCTCGAAGTGTGAGTCAGCCCCTCTCTTCACAATACCCATTTGGGCTTCCTTGCTTTTCCACTGTGCTCGTTCACCATAGCTCGATATGGATTGTGTTTTATTTCTTGTCACCTTACCTATTCCTCAATCCACCTATTCATTAGTCCATCCATTTTTCTGACCATCTGTCAAATACTTAGGGATACATCAATGAAAAATAATAATAGCTAACATTTATTAGTCCTTATTATATGTCAAGCATTGTTACAAACACTTTTTTGCTACTTAGCTCATTTAGTCATCCCAACAATTCTATGAAGGATGTGCTGTCAAAATCCACACTTTATATATACGGCAACTGAGGCACAGTAAGATGAAAGACCTTGCCCAAATTCACACCACCAGGAAGTAAGGAAGTCAAGATACAAACCCATTGAGCCTGGTTCTAGAATCATCCAGTCTGCTGTACCAATTCCACGGATATCACTTTGGTCTTCATAGGCCTTCCATTCTAGTGATAGAAACAGAATGTAAACGCCATATGCAATTTTAACTCTAACAATTTCTTTGAGCTATAAGGGTGTGAAAGGGATGCATACCCTCTTCTGAGGAATTCAGGAAGGCCCCACTGCTGAGGAAGTTGGCCCTTGGGCTGAAATGTGAAGCGTTAGGTGGTGAAGCAGAAGCAGGAAAGAGTGTTCCAAGGAGAGCAGCATTTTCAGGGGAAAGAGGTATCTGAGGGACAAAAATGGCCAAGGTGTCTACTGATGTCAATACGATCAAAACTCTACTTGAACGTGGGCCTCCTCCAGGAGTTCTCGGTCCCATTAACTTGTATCCAGTTTACCCAGTTGTGGGAGTCAGAAATGCAGGAGACAACCTGTTATCTTCTCCCTCCCCCAGCGGCCAATGTATCTAACCTGTCACCAGTTCCTGTCACCCAATGCCTCACCATGTTTAATCCATTGCCCCCAATTCCTCTTGCAAACTCATTCCTTTCCTCCCGATCCTACCCTAGCTCCTGAATCCAGCCATTTTCATTTCTTGCTGGGATGCCTGCAGCGTACTCCTATAGCCAGTGCCTTTCTATGAATGCACTCCAGAACCCCTCACGTCTCTTGTCCACACTGCAGCCAAACTGATACTTCCAAAGGGCAAATATGGTCACGGTACTTCTGTCCTTGCTTAAAAGCCTTCCATGGTCTCCCACTGGTCTTGGGAAAAGGACAAAAGTTGCTGCTCTGGTCTTCAAGGCCCTGCATGGCCCAGCCCCGTCTATAATGCCAGCACTGTCTGAGGCCAGCGTCCTGTCTCACGGCTCCTCAGCCACCATGGTCTGCCTCCCCTTGGTCTCTGCTGCTTGCCATGCGCCCTCCTTGGAGGACTTTGGCACATGGTACTCCCTCTTCCTGGAATACCCTTCTCCTCCTCTTTGTTTAGTTAGCTCTTCCTCATCCCTGAGACCCCCACTTAATCCCCAGCAAGCCCATCCTACGTCCCCACTCGGGTGTCTGACCTGTCCCTGTTAATACCTCCACATGGACCAGACACCTCGCTGTTATGGCTGAATGTGTCCTCCAACATTCCTATGTTGAAGCCCTAACCCCCGATACCTCAGAATGTGACCGTATTTGGAGATAGGGCCTTTAAAATGCTAGCTTACTTAAAAGGAGGCCATTAGGGTGGGCTCCGATCCCATCGGACTGATATCCAGAGGAGGAATTTTGGATAAAAACCTGCACTCGCACAGAGGGGAAGACAATGTGGGAGAAGGTGGCCAGAGAGGCCTCGGATGAAACCCAATCTGCTGATTCTGTGACCTGGGACTTTCAGCTTCCAGAACGGTGAGAAAACAAGTTCCTGCTGTTTAGGCCACAGGTCTGTGGTATTTGGTTGTGGCGGCCAGAGCGCACTAACACAGCCTCCTTCACAGAACCTGTCGTAGTTGCCACTTACTTCCGTTTTATCATGTAATTGCTGTCTCCCTGATAAGGAGGCAGGCTCCCTGAGGACTGGAACGAGAGCTGGTGTTGCTCACCGTCTTGTCCCTGGAACCTGGCATGGTGCCGGGCATGCAATAGGTGCTTAATAAGGAATGGATTGTGGAATGAATGAGTGAGTGAATGAATGAATGTAAAAACTCCTGAATGAGTGAGCGGATGAACGTGCACATGAAATAACAGTAAGTACGCGGTGGTTTTTACCTCTGGGAAGATGCGCTCTGAGCCCGGGTTGCATTCAGAAGCAAGGGCACCTTGTATTGGCTGCTATGGGTATTAACGTGCATTTATGTAATTTCACCGGATACGGCGAATTCCTGGAATTTCAGGTTTTTAGTCCCTCCGAGAGAAACTGTTCGATGAAATTTAATCTCACGGATTTTATTTTTAAAGAGGCAAATCTCTCTCTCTAGAGTAAGGAAGATAATTCTAAGAGACCTAAATCCCCCATCCTTGCAATGGGAAGAAAATATCTTGTTTCTATCAAACCACGTTGATTAATGGCATGCTTGATTTCAACTTGGAAAGTGTCCTTGCTGGTTTCCACGGGGGCAGTGACACAGTGAAAGCAGCATGGAATCGCCACACGGGAGGGAGGGGGGAGCACACGTGAGAATTTCTGTCAAAGTCTTCGGGAGAATCGTCTTTTCTGAGAAACTCATTATTCACTTAATTATTCATTCTGTTTATTTACTGTATAGTTATTACACATAAATATGGTGCAAATCCCCAGAATCCTCAAACACCAGATGCCAGTTTCCCTCTGCAGTCCCAAAAGACATAGCCAAGCCATCACTGTGAGAATTAAAACAACAACAACTAAAACCCAATTAAAATTGTGCCAGCATGTTCATTTCCAAAAGAAAAATCCTGCCAATGAATAAGCTTTTAGTCACTCCCCTGACTGCTTCTGTAAAGGAACAAACAAAAAAAAACCCTTAAAACGAAAACTGGCATATAATTAGTATTTAAATCACAGCTACAATGGGCTTCGTATCTGCGCAGTAAGGGCATTGGCTAAGTCAACTTTGTATCATCTCTCCCATTTTCAAAATCAAATGATGGAAGAAAACGGCACTTTGCTCGTCAGAATTTCCATGTGTCTGGCAAAGCCCAATGAGGGCGGGTGGGGGGAGGTGGCGGCTGTGGGGAGAAGCCAAATGGCAACAGGATTGTTGGGATTTTGGAATCTGTGGGTCATGCGATCCCTTCCTCCTAAGGTGCACCTCACCCACCTGAGTTTCTGACTGGCATGCTGGGCAGGTAGACGCACAGCCCATGCTCTTCGAACAAAGTCCGAGGCAGCGCTGGTCACCTGCCAAGGGGAGAGGAGGCCTTTCTCGCATGAGAAATGGTTGGGGTGCAGACGAAACCATGACAGCCGAGGGCGGCGCAGGGCTGATGGCTGGGATGGAGGATGTGGGTGGGTGTGTAGGGGGAGGAGGAAAGGGGTGGAGGTACATGTGTGTAATTTTTGACAGGTCAACAACCCTCTGGTGATGTTGGTCTCATGAAGAACAAAATGGCCTTGTACGTGAGCGCGTGACTGTGGACGCCTCCAGCATAGAGTCCCAGTGCATTCGGAAGATCTTTCTGGACCACTACTTTCATACTAACATAACGGACTACCCTGCGGGGGGAGGGGCGAGGGGGGGTCACTGTGAGCCCCGCAGTGACCTCTGAGATGCAGGCAAGTGAGTCCGTTACTGGACATACTTGAAGCTCCTCTGGATGGGCCAGAGGCCCGCAGGGATTCCCCAGAGCTCAGACCCCACAGGACGCGTCTCCATTCTCAGCGCTGAGGTTATGAGGATGGGCTCAGACAGACCGTCCGGGTTCAAATCCCACGTCTGCCACTTACTACTAAAGGCTGTTCATATCTCTGTGCTTACTCCCCCTCGTGAGAATAAAGATAATGCCCCGCTCTTAAAGTTGCCACAAGAGTTAAATATGACAACATGGGGACGCTTAGAACGGCGTCAGCCAATGGCCGGCATACAATAAACACCCCTTTTTACCATCAGTGCCGGTAAGTTTCAGTACATGTGGCAATTTAGAGCAGCACAGGACTAAACAGTAGCCCTATTTTTTTTCTTTTTTTTATTTCCAAGGCAGCTGATGGAATAGTCCATTTCACTCTTGGGTAACAAGAATGCTCGTATTCCTGGCATCTCAGATTGAAATAAGTTCATTGCCTCCTATCCCACAATGCCTCATGGCCACTTTTGCTACCTGTCGCTAATATACTCTGGTCACGTAAGCTGATTTGGGGCCTTTTTGCTGAGAAGGCAAAAACATTTTCTAATCTATTCGGCAACCACGTCGTAAAGTATCAGGCTCACCAAAACGCAAAGGTCTTCATTAATAATATATGGAGTCCGAACTCTGTATAATATTTCATTATTGCTTTCTTATTAACATAACATTAATAATCTGTTGCTGTTTTAAGAATTCATGGGGACGAAAGCCTGGTATATTAAATTATGGCTCACATTAGATATATTAAACAGTGACACCCAAGATACCATGAAAAAATGTGGTAGGACTGGGAAAATCAATTTTAGATGAAAATAAATCATTCTCTCTGTCTTATGCTTCAATTTTCACAGCAGCTGCTCTTCTAGATTAGGACTGACACTACCTCCGAGGGCCAAAGTTCAATGCCTGCACCTCGGCCCCTTCCTTCCTGACAGACATTTCAAGTACAGTCGTTCCCATTTCTTCTCCTGGGGAGGTCAGGGGCTGCAACAGGCGAGGAGGATGCTGGGGCGCAGGGAGTGAAGATTAAGTGTGGGGTTCTGCGAGTTCACAGCCATACCATCATCCAAGTTGGGCACCAGGAACAGTGAACCTGGGCAGCATCTTTGTAAAAGTCACAAAACTATGGTACTGGAAGATTCCTTAGAGACCAACTAATCAACCATTTTCCAAGGTACGATCCATGGAACGTTAGGCCTTTAAGATGGCTCTCTCTCTCTCTAGACACACACACACACACACACACACACACACACACACACACACACGCAGTTCCAAGGTCATCAAATGAGTCTGAGAAACTCTGTCTATTTTACCTGTTTCTCGGGGTGTCATAATGAGACTTTAGCATTTTAAAGTTTGGGGGACTCTTACAGTAAAAAGAATATCCGTTTATCATCTTTGGCCAAGTCTTCCCAAGCTGCCTTAGCCATAGGCTCTTTTTTCCATATAGCACTTACTTATGCAGAATGGGCAAGGAGGAGCTTTATCTAAGTCAGCCTTTACATAACAATTGATAAGAAAGAGGAAACAGGCCCAGGAAAAGAGGTTGACTTGCCCAAGAGCACATGCGCTGAGTGGAGAGTAGATCTTCTGATTCTGAGCTCCAAATCACACCGCCTCGCAGAGAAACTTCCCTCCTCCTTCAGTGGACCCAATCCCGTCAAACAGCAGACATGGTGCCAGACACTAAGGAGATGAAGATTAGAAAGGCACATAGTCCAGGGCCGCCTGGATGGCTCAGCCAGTTAAACGTCTGACTTCGGCTCAGGTCCTGATCTCATGGTTCGTGAGTTCGAGCCCCGCATCACGCTCTGGGCTGACAGCTCAGAGCCTGAAGACTGCTTCAGATTCTATGCCTCCCTCTCTCGCTGCCCCTCCACCACCCAAAAATAATAAAACAAACGTTTAAAAAAAAAAGACACATAGTTCTGGCTTCTGGAAGCTCATAATCCAAAGTTGGGAGTCAGATATGGAAAAGTACCAATCATACCACAACACAGGCAGAACTCTGAAGAGACTGCAGTGGGCATCTAGAAGAAAGTAGGACTAGTCTCTTAATGGAGTAAGGTGAATCCTTACACAGAGGTGATGCCGGCATGGGGTCTTGATCAGGAGTTAGCCTCAGAATTCTCAGTTTTTCTATCCCTCGATCACTTTCTTCTTCTTTTTAAGTTTATTTATTTGTTTAAGAGAGAGAGTGAGTGGAGGAGGGGCAGAGAGAGAGGGAGAGAGAGAATCCCAAGCTGACAGCGCAGAGCCTGATGCAGGGCTCGATCCCACGAACCATGAGATCATGGCCTGAGCAGAAACCAAGAGTCGACTGAGCCAGGCGGGCGTGACCCCACCCCCAATCACTTTCCAAGTTCTCACAATAGTCTCTTGTAAGGGGTGATTTTTGCATAAATTACCATGCTAGTGCCACACGACTGTCACCTGATTGAACCAGGGTCAGGGCCCAGGGCTGCCAATCTAAAGGCTGACCAGCACTCTATAGGAGTGTCTAGGGAGCACTCCCCAATCGAACTCTGTGCAATGATAGAAAAATGTTCTATTTGTCACTGTTCAATATGGTAGCTGCTCATCATATACAGCCATTGAACGCTTGTAATATGGCTACTGAATACGGCCATTCGATGAGGAACTGAATTTTAAATTTTATCTAATTTTGATTAGTTAACAATTAAATTTAGCCACCTGTTGCTGGTGACTACTGCATTAGATAGCATTTTAGACCGACTAATAGATCCACTTTGTGATTCCAAGTTAAAATGCAAATTGGGTTAGATGTATGATTTTATGTTGAAGTCCAGGTTCACAAGCAGTATTAAGATCGATCAGATTGTAGAGTTTAATTAATTATACTTAAACGGTTATTTAAATACATGGGACAATGTCTTTGCTCATTGGAAAGTTAAAGGACTTAAAAGAGAATGGATTCAAGGGTTGAAAATATTCAGAATAAATCCTCTGCCCACAGTGCAATTAGCTAGAAATCGATAATGAAAGCTAGAAGACCAGAAATATTTTTGGAAATTTAACAGTTCACTTCTGAATAGGCCATGTACCAAAGGCGAAATCACAGCAAAAATTAGCAAATACTTTGAAGATGATGATGATGAAGATAAGACATATGAAAACTTGTGACGGGCGCCTGGGTGGCTCAGTTGGTTAAGTGTCCGACTTCAGCTCAGGTCATGATCTCGTGGTTTGTGTGTTCGAGCCCCATGTTGGGCTCTGTGCTCACGGCTCAGAGCCTGAAGCCTCCTTCAGATTCTGTCTCCCCTTCTCTCTTCCCCTCCCATGCTCATGCTCTGTCTCTGTCTGTCTTTCAATAATAAATAAAAGTGTTTAAAAAAAAAAAACAAACTTGCGAGATGTAGCTAAAGCAGTGAGTGGTTTCGGGCATTTGTAGCTTTAAATTAAGTAGAAGAAAAGAAAAAAAGGCTGAAAATCAATGATCTTGGCCTCTCAAGTAGCTAGGGGGAAAAAGCAAACGGGAAAGTAGAAGAACAAAAATAAGAAGGAGAGAAGTAATGAAACAGAAAATAAAGACACAAGCCCGAAAGTTGATGTTTTGATAAGATTAATAAAATTGATAAATACTTGCACAGACCAGTCAAGAAAAGGCAGCAATATATTATTTTATACGTGCAGTTAAAATGCAAGGAAAGGTAAGAGAATTATAAAACCGCCTTAAAGTGATAAATAAAAATTTGGACACTCGTATAAAGACTGCTCTGGTCGGAATGGTTCCTTACCCACCCCCATTCATGTGTTAAAATCCTAACCTCCAGGTGTTGCTGGTGGGAGGTGGGGCCTTTGGGAAGTGATTGGGTCCTGAGAGCTGAGCCTCCCTGAAGAATGGGATTAAGGCCCTGATAACAGGGAACCAGAGAGCTCAGGTAAGGAAGCGGGGAACAGTGTGGAGCTGAGCATCTTCAGGAAGTCTCACCAGTTTCAGAATCTGCCAGCACCATGATCTCAGCCTTTCAGCTTCCAGAACTGAGAAATAAATGGTTTTTGTTAATTAACCACCCCGTCTATGGTCTTCGTGTTATAGCGGCTTGAACAGATGAAGACAGCGTTACACCTTTAATGAATAAAATATAAACTTTGTAAAACCCAACTTGTCTCTGAATCATCTCCCCGGCTCTGACGCAGGGCCAAGCTGAGGCCCAGCCACCAAGAGTGCGGGCCACACAAAGGAGACCTAGTCACAACCTGCTGGTGTGCTCCATCCGCTAACAGGCTGTCTCCCCCAGCTTTACTGAGATACAGCAGACGTACAGCATAATGGAAGGTTAAGGTATACAACATAATGACCTGTTATGCTTCTATCTTGTGAAATGATTACCAGCACAATAAGGTTGGTTAATATCTCCATCACCTGACATAATTACTTGTTTTTTTAAAGTTGTGCTATGAACATTCGAAATCTACTTTCTTAGAGACTTTCAAATATATAACACAGTATTGTTATCTCTAGTCACCATGCTATACATTAGATTCCCCAGAACACATTCGTCTTGTAACTGGAAATTTGTACCCCTGGACCAACACCTCTCCACCTTCCCCCAGCCCCAGGCCCCTGGACCAGCACCTCTCCACCTTCCCCCAGCCCCAGGTCCCTGGACCAACACCTCTCCATCTTCCCCCAGCCCCAGGCCCTTGGACCAACACCTCTCCATCTTCCCCCAGCCCCAGGCCCCTGGACCAACACCTCTCCACCTTCCCCCAGCCCCAGGCCCTGGCAACCAGCCTTCTTCTATCTTCCATTTCGGTGAATTTGGCTTTTTGAGTTTCCATGTGTAAGTGTGTAAGTGCCACAGTATTTTTGTCTTCTCTGACTTATTTTACTTACATAATGCTCTCAAGGTCCATCCTTTGTCGCAAATGGCAAGATTTTTTTTTTATCACTGAATAATATTCAGTGGAATAATAATTATTTTACCCACACTCTGAAAAGGGGAAAAAAAAAACCAAACCCTGATAATCACTGATCTTTTAGTCATCACTATAGTTTTGCCTTTTCCAGAATGTCCTATTGGTATCATAATTTTTCACACTGGTTCTTTGACTTGCCATGCATTTTAAGATAGGTCCGTGTCTTTTGTCTATTAATAATATTCAGTGGAATTTCACTATTCCATAATATTACATATACCTATATCTAGATATCTATCTATAAAATTCATTAATGGATTCATGATTAAATGTGTGTTATGTATATATAAAACACATATATATAAAACACAATAATATTCCATTATTCCATAATATTACATATATATGTAATATTTGTAGTCCATTGATGGATCCATGGTTAAAGAAGGTGTGTTTTATATATGTAATATATAAAATACATAAAATATATTATCCATGTATATGTTATCCATGAATCCATCAATGGACATTGAAGTTGTTTCCATGTGTTGGCTATATTAACAGGCCTTCTGAGCCTGGACGCGGGCAGACCTTGTGAGGGAATGGCCCCTTACAGTTTTCTCAGCGTTGTGAGGAATTATGAAGTTCAAAAGAAGAATAAAGGGCTTTCTTTTCAATAGGCCCAAAGCTAAGGGATTTCTTTCCTTGAAATGTATATTGAAAGTCATATAATAGGAAAGCTGGGGACTTTTTTCTTAGTTTTTTTTGAAGGTTCTCCAAAAGCAACTCAAAAGCAGGTACTTTAAACTACATGAGGTCCCTTCTTTGTCAGAAACCAACCCAGATCATATAAGAGGCTGTGAATATACTTCCCTATGGCAAAGGCTTGACCCTTGAGAGTTCAAAGAGTCCTCTAAAGGTACTTCAAAGTTTTTTGCTAATGTATCCCATAACATTACATCGAAAAGTTATGTATTCCTTTGCATGTTAAAAAAAAGTTTTTTAATGTTTTATTTATTTTTGAGAGACAGAGATAGAGAGAGAGACAGAGTATGAGTCGGGGAGGGGCAGAGAGAGAGAGGGAGACACAGAATCTGAAGCAGCCTCCAAGCTCTGAGCTGTCAGCACAGAGCCCGACGTGGGGCTTGAACTCATGAACCACGAGATCATGACCTGAAGTCGGACACTCAACCGACCGACTGAGCCACCCAGGCGCCCCTCCTTTGCATATTTTTAATTGACATCTATCTACACTTTGATTAGGAATTTAGATAGTCGCATGGGATATAATTTTCACCATAGAGTAAAGCAGGAAATTTTTAAAATCAACTTTTGATTTTATAACAGTTTTAGATTTACAGAAAAATTGTGAAATAGTACAGAGTTCCCATGTATCTCAAACCCAGTTTACCCTAGTCTTAACATTTTATATTAGTATGGTACCTTTGTTATAGTGAATGAAACAATATTGATACAAAAATATCAACTGAAGTCCTTGTTTTATTCAGATTTCCTGAATTTTCCCCTAATTTCTTTCCCATGCCAGGAGCCCACCCTGAAGACCATGTCACATTTAGTCGTCACATCTCCTTAGATCCTCTTGGCTGCGACAGTGTCTCAGGCACTCCTTGCTTGCGAGGATCTTGACGTTTTTGAGGAGTATTCGTCAAGCATTTGGTAGAATGTCTCCAAGCTGAAATTTGTCTGAAGTTTTCCTCATGATTAGACTGGGGTTGTGGGTTTTGGGGAGAAAATCTGGAGAGGTAAGATGTCATTTTCACCACCTATGTAAGGGTTTTTAGTATCAGCATGATTTATTACTGTTAATATTGACCTTGGTCACCTGGCTGAGGTAGTGCAGGTTTCTCTACTGTTACCCTGTGCCCCCCGCCCTGCTTCTGCACTGTGCTCTTTGGGAGAAAGTCACTATATTCAGTCCACGCTTAAAGAATGGAGAGTTATGCTCTCTCTCTTTGAGGGCCGAGGACTTACGTTATTTGGAATTCTTCTGCAAAGGAGGTTTGTCTCTACTCTTCCATTTATTTCTTGAGCCAATCATTTATCAGTATTTCTTCACTCAATCATTGAATCAGTATGGACTCATGGACATTTATTTTATACTCTGGATTACAATCCAAAACTACTCTATCAATGTTGCTCCAATTGTTCCGGCTCAGAGAGTTCCACTGGGAGCTCCTTCAGTTGGTTCCTTCGAACCTTTGTCATACCCCCGTCAACAAAGGGGTTCTTGTTTATTTGTTTTTGTTTTTTTTTGTTGTCTGTTTGTCTGCTTTTTGAGCACTCCCTTACTTTCTAGCACAAGGGGCTCCAGGCTCATCTTGTATTTTTGCCACTAAACAAACTTCCCTGTGTTCCACTTATCTTACCCACACTCTGAAAAGGGGAAAAAAAACCAAACCCTGATAATCACTGATCTTTTAGTCATCACTCTAGTTTTGCCTTTTCCAGAATGTCCTATTGGTATCATAATTTTTCACACTGGCTCTTTGACTTGCCATGCATTTTACGATAGGTCCGTGTCTTTTTGTCGTTTGATAGCTCAGTTTGTGTATTTGCTATCTGGATAACCACTCCATTGCATGGCTGTACCACATTTTGTTTATCCATTCACTTCCTGAAGGACATCTTGGTAGCTTCTAGTTTTTGGTGATTATGAAGGAAGCTGCTATAAACATTCCTGTGCAAGGTTTTGTGTGGAGAGAAGTTTTCAAGTCAGCCGGGTAAATATGTAGGAGTATTATGATTCCTGGATCATACGGTGAGACCACACTTAGCTTTGTGAGAAACTGTCAAACTGCCTTCCAAAGCGGCTGTACCATTGTGCATTCCCACCAGCAATAAATGAGAGTAAAAATTACTAAATGGAAAGTGTAACTAAGAGAGGTAGGAAGAGGAGGAAGAGGAGGAAGAGAGGAGAGGGGGGGGAGGAGGAGGAGGAGGAGGAGGAGGAGGAGGAGGAGCAGGGGGAGGAGGAGGAGCAGGGGGAGGAGGAGAAGGAGGGAAGGGGAAGGAGGAGCACAGAGAGACATTTCAGGTATCGGCAGTACAGCGTACGTATAACTGGAGCCTGAGAGGACATTCTCTTTAAGAATGTTGGTAAAAGATGTATTCGAAGAGATAATGGTCAAGAAGTTTCCATATTTAATGAAAGATATAAAGTACCCTGGAATTTTGTTTTCTATTTATACTAAGGGGGAAAAAAAACCTGTTGATCCAAGTTTGTATATTAGCCAAAAAGGCAGGTCAGATTGAATCTTGGATGGCCCAATGTATTTAATTCTATTTATGAATGCGAGAGGGATCGGATAGTAAAAACAAAAGAGAGAAGAGGGAAGGAAAAAGAGGAAAAAAGACAGAAATAAACAAACTTCATGTGACGAGCAGTCCAGTACATACAGCAGCAGGGAAAGCTTGGTGAACAAGTTCGAGTGTTGACTCAGGGCACTATCGCTGCCATGTTTGACCTCAGAAACATTCGAAAGCAAGGTCAGCTTTTTTCTTTGAGATGAAGATGACCAAACCTGACTTCTACTTTATAGTGACTGTTGACAGTATGTATTTCTAGATGCTTGCTCAACGGTTTTTCAATATTTATTGAACTTGTTCTTCCTCAAGTCGCATACGATAGCAAACTTAACGCTTTTGCTCTTTTGTGAAGTTTTTTTTTTTCAAGGATCAGTAAACCATAAAATAGGGATTTAATTTGGATTTCAGTGTATGTTTTCATGTATATTAGTCTGCATTTTCTGTGAAGTTACAATAATGTTCTTCTGATTCACCTTTCTGAGTATTTCACCAATTTAGTAATCTAAGAAATTGAGATCGAGCACTTCAGCTGTTTTGTGTTAAATTGCTTTAAGCCACTTTTCAATCCGTGGGACCAAGTCAATTTAAATGTGTTGTGTAAGAAAGGTCACTTTGTGAGTGGCTACCCCCAATGCCATTACATTTCAATTCATGTGTTATTTTAATTAATTCTGCAGTTCGGAACAGATTTCTCAAACGTTACAAGAAAAAGGAAAGTAATGTTTTGTTCTCCACCCTAAATTATACTTCTGTAAGTGAAGTGTGAACACCAAGTAGCGTGATTGGAGAAACGCACGATACATCTATTTTTAAAAATATTTCCATTGTTTAGAGCATTTCAAGAACTCTTCTTTGAAAATTGTCTTTAAAGCCCGCAGCACACTTTAAAAGAGACGGTCTCTGGTGGCAAATCTTTGATTTGATTAATAACCCAATGGAAAGTGCATTTGATTAATTACCCAGTGGAGTTTGGGTTAAGCATGGTGATGCATAAGATGAGAATTAATATTTAATACCTATTATGTGCTAGATGCTTGACTTGGGGTGGCCAATGAATCTGGATAGACTCATTTTGGGTCAAAACCAAAATGTAAATATAGAATATGGGCCAATGTCACGATTTTCTCACAGGAAGCAATGAAGCATGGTAGGAAGGTATTTGCATTTACGCGGGCTGACAAGTTTGAATTGTGAGCGTGACACTCTCCACCCACCCTCATCACTTGGTCTGAGTCTAGTCACTTAGACTCTCTGTGACTGTTTCCTCATTTGTAAAAGAAGATGTCTAATATCTATCTCAATAAATTTTCCAGAATAAAATTTTTAAAAATACAAAATACTTAGCATAATTAGTCCCCATCCCTCTTCCGAAGGTGACAACTATGAGGGAGAAATATTCATTAGGATGAAGGTGGTCCAATTTTATTATTTTATAGTTGCATTTTCCTATATTCTCATCAAATACTAATTCTAAGGCTATTTGTTTGGGGCAAAGATCTACTTGCCATTTTGGTGTTTGGAGGCCAAGGGACTGTGTGCACGTGTGAGTCAGCCAGTTGTGGGATGGGATGGTAGTTGTGAAAGATGAAGCTGAACATGTAAGTTGAGACCAGATTACAGAGGGCTTTGAATGACATATTAGAGGCAGCGACATTATCCGGTAGAAAAGGTGGCTACTAAAAGCTTTTGAGAGGAGAAAAAATAATATCGTCTGTGCTTTGGGAAGATAATGGACATGCTAGACAAAATTTCCTGACAGCGGGGTCTGTTTCTTACTTATCAGCACATCCTTTACTCTTCTTTACACCGATGACAAGAAAAACGAATGGCTAGATGGGAGGGAGGGGGTGGGAATCAGAACACAGTGGGGGAGACCATGATGGGAAAGGAGAAAATGGCATGGAGTTACTGCAGACACAGACGCAGATGGATTCAGTGACTGGCTGAGTGTCAGAGCGGAGGAAGATGGGGGAGACTTGAAAAGAACCCCGAGGCAGCTGGCTTGGATGACAGCTCGGGTGGGTGGCCGGGTGGTTGCCATGAACAGAAATAGAAAAAGCAGAGTGAGAAACCAATTTTGAAAATTAGAGGAAACAACAAGTCTGGTTTTAGTTCAATGAGTTTGTAATTGAGGTGGAAATGTCCGACGGGCAAATGAAAACCCAGGTCTGGGCTGAGCAGAGGTCAAGGCTAATGATGAAGCTTTGTTTGCGGAGTCATGGCCGTCAAGGTGTTAGCTGAGGTCTCGAGAGCAAATCGAATGATCCTTGGAGAATGTTGATCCGGAAGACTGGCCAATTACAGGAGCACGGAGAATACAAAGGCTTACAGGATGGCCATAGGAGAGGGATTAGGAAAAGACAGTAGGAAAAATGGGCACAGAAAAACCGCAAGAGGGCAATGCCATGGAGACTAAAGAGAGAGGCTCAGGCGAAGGGTCAAGTACAATGAAGTCTAACAGGCTCTAGTGGATTCAGCCTTTAGGAGGTCACCAGTGAGCTCTTTGAGAGCTGTTCCCACAAGGGAAGACTGAAAGTGATTATAGTGATAGGTTAAGTAGAGGCTTGGGTGTTGGAGAGAGAAGGGTGAACAACTTCCTCTCCGTCTTCAACTCTTTCTTCCTAGTCCCTTTAGAAGACTCTTTTCTCTGCTGCCCCAGTAAATGTTGATGTTACCTAGCACTGTGTCCTTGGCTCTACACTTATAACGGTTAGGGTTCTCTTGGTTTCAAATAACAGAAAGCAACTCCAGCTGGCTGGAGGAGAAAGATTTATTGGAGGCATACGGGGTTACCTCATAGGACCCAAAGGGTTATGACTGGGCTTTGCACACAGGCTTTAACCAGAAAACAAGTACCAAAGGGTTTCCCCAGGTTCTTTCTTGTTCTCCTCTCGCTAGTTCATTTTCTGCCCTCAAGGCAAACCAGCTGCCTCAGTTTTCCAGGCCACACGGTGGAAAACATGTCTGCCATTTGCTCCTGAGTCATAACCGCCCACTGAGCCACTCTGAGGAACACTGCTATGTATCACTCACTCTCGTTCTTGATGTCTTCCAAGGGAAGGAACGGAGTTGATCAACTTGTACAGATGCCCACCCTTGGACCATCCAACCGAGGGCAGACCAACAAGGTCACACTGTACAGACCGCATCATGTGGCCTGGGGCTGAAGGGGGGCCTGAGGCCTGGAAGTGAGAAGCTGAGGGGGAGCTGACAGGATGATCTGGATTGCGCCTAGGGGAAGTGATACGGAGGGGGAGGTGACATGAGCAGCGTCTCGCCTCCCCTTTTTTCGGTCTTTGCTCTGAGAGCCTGGATCCTCCTAAACGGCGAATCCTTGCGGGGCTCTCCATCCTAGACCAGGTGCAAATTCTTCTAGGAAAGAAAATGGAATGGCTGCCTAGCTTTTATCAACTTCTGCTCCCTGTGACCAGCCCTCAGTACACCTGGGAGTGCCCGGTGGCCATGTCTATACCCTCTAGATGAACCAGAGCTGACTGACCCAGAGGCCAACCAGATCCCCTTTCTGAGGTCTTTGGACTTGGAACTGACCAGATCACGGGACAACGGCTTTTTGGAATACTGTGAGGCCGACGGTGCTTATGGGACAGAGGCGGAGTCTGGAGGTACTCGCTCTGCTGGTTCTAGTTATCTTGAAACTCAGCTGTACCACTGCCCTCCCTATATTAGCCAGTATTTTCTAGTAAGTTCCCTTTGCATCTAAGCTAGTTTGAGTAGGTTTCTGTCATTGAGACCGAAAAAAGCCTGGACTAATCCAGGGTCAAGGGAGTTGCCTGATAGCTATTCCCGGCCTGGCCTCTTGCCTCCCACGGCAACTGGAGAAAGTGAACCCTCTCTTTCTGTTGTCATGTTTCCCAGGAGAAATGAGGGCCAAATAGACTGCTATACGAGTTTGTGGTATTCTGGCAATTACTGAAATACTGGCACTTTGTTGATGGCTTACTCTAATTTTGTATTTAAAAAATCTGAAAATCAGTTTCACTTATATATGGAGATGAAGACCAATGACTCAACCATTTAAGTTATGATGAAAACACTTCCTGAACAAAACTCTTATCCAAAGTCAGAGACGGCTTTCCATCAACTGGAACAATGTGTACTAAAACACATGATACTAGGGGCGCCTGGGTGGCTCAGTCGGTTAAGGGTCCAACTTTGGCTCAGGTCATGATCTCATGGTTTGTGAGTTCGAGCCCCATGTTGGGCTCTGTGCTGACAGCTCAGAGCCTGGAGCCTGCTTCGGATTCTGTGTCTCCTCTCTCTCTGCCCCTCCCCCACTCACGCTGTGTCTCTGTCTCTGTCTGTCTCTCTCTCAAAAATAAACAAACATTAAAAAAATGTTAAAACACACATGATCCTCCTAGATACCCTGGATCCTCTTTGCTTCTGAAGTAATATTTCATTTGTACGTCTCAATGATTTTCAAAATTTTCTTCATTTTTGATAATGTTTAGTTTGTTAATTTCTGAATAAGTTTTTTATTTTTTTATTATTTTGAATGTTTATTTACTTTTGTGAGAGAGAGAGAGAGAGACAGGATGTGAGTGAGGGAGGGGCAGAGAGAGAGGGAGACACAGAATCCAAAGCAGGCTCCAGGCTCTGAGCTGTCAGCACAGAGCCCGACGCGGGGCTCCAATTCACAGACTGTGAGATCATGACCTGAGCTGAGGTCGGACGCTTAACTGACTGAGCCACCAGGTGCCCCTGAATAGGATTTTTCAAACAACCTTTTTACTGTGGAATAGTTTTAAATTTACAGAAAAATTGGGAAGATAGTACTTCTTATTAACTGAAGTCCATTCGTTATCAGTGTTTACCTAATGTCCTTTTTTCTATTCCAAGAACATCACATTATGTTGCTTTGTCTCCTTAGGCTCCTTTGACTTATGAAGGTTTAAGATCTTATTTTTAAGTTTATCTGGTAATCGTGTGTGATAAATGGATGCTTCTTTAATGTTTCTATTTTACGAATGTACAGTTTTCCTTGATCTTTAACTGTGTGCTACTTTTAAAGTTGGAATTAAATTCGATTTTTCCTAACGTTCACGCTATGATTTCTGAACACTTAGAGACAGAATACTGACACCGATGCCAGTATTGATTTAGAAGAAGTGCTGAGGGTCCAGAGTCACGGTGTTTGTTCCGGCACAACAGTGACCGGTGCCCGTAGACCGACGGGCCAAAGGTGAGTGTGTGAACACAGACGCCCAAGGCCCTTGATGCAGGCAGAGCCGCCCCGAACCGGGAGGTGCGCAGCACAGGGCAGCGGCGTCCCTGCAGGAACCCCAGGCCCGAGCCATCCAAGAGGGCTGTGCAAAGAAATCTTTTCCTCCAACACCCTTCCTTACTATGCTCTGGTCTTTGTCTGTAGAGAGCCAGAGAAGACTGACTTGTGTCTTGTACAGCGAGTGCCACTGGGGCCGCTTTTCAGTGACGATTTGACCCCGGATACATGATCTTAAAGAACCCTTAAGTCTTTGTTTTCCCCGTGCTTTGCACTCAGGACACACTGGTGCTATTATGTGTTTGACCAAAGTTGAATGCATGAAGGAAGCTGGCACCATCGGCAGGAAAAAGCGACCTCTCTCCAGACAGTAGGAACCGATGAGCATCAGGGAGCACGTGGGTGGAGTGGGGAGGACTAGTGAGGGGAGCGTGCCAGCCTGCAGTGGGGGGGGGGTTGTGGGGGGTTGAGAGTGAAGGGGAGGGCGGGGGCCGGCCCCAGTGGCAGTGCCAGCACCAGCCTGGCTCAGGGCCGCTGGCCGCATGGAAGATTACCTGTCACGACCGCCTCTAGGATTCTGAGATACGAGTAGCATCGACATCTGCAAACCAGGACCGAGACTTTAATCACAAGTACGCGGCAGTATTACATCCTTAGCAGAGCAGAGGGGCGGAGCCTGATGCTGAAATACACATTCACCATCTATTTGTCTCCCCGGAAGTTGCCAAAAGCGGTTCACAACAGTTAGGCTTCATTTTGTCCATACTTCATGGCATATTCAAAGTCTTTAAAGCTCACAAGATCGTCAGAGTCTTGATCTACTTCCCTGAAAAACGAAATGAAAAGTTATTTAGCTATTTTCAAGTCATTTTTGTCACGCAAGAGCATTCCAGAATCTTTATTTCTTTGCACGTCTATTTGGGAGAGGCCCCGACTCGAAGGCAAAAGTTGAAGCCTATTTTTTCTCCTACACTGACAATACCGAAGGAGGGAAGGAAAGGAAAAGATATTGATTAAAACCTACGAAAAGAATATATTCAATACATTTAAAGGAACGAAGCCAAATGCACGGGTTTTTAAAGAAAAGAAGACCTGATGTTTTTTCTAGTCATCCTGCACATTTTTTCTGTGATATATCAATAAATACATATGCATTACACAGCAGAAATGTGGAATAAACCAACAAGAGGGAAGGAAAACGTTTTGGGAACCAGCAGCAGTGATGGGAATGACGGACGCCCGCCCGCACTGCCTTTACATTCCCGGTCTCATTGACTGACTGCGTGATGCCGGGACGGGCCCACTTTACAGACAGAAACACTGAGCTGAAAGCAGTACACCAGTTTCACAAGACCACACTGCTGCTTAAGTAGCAGGCTTGGGCCTCAAATCAAGACTGTTGCATTTCCAGGGGATCCTGGGTGGCTCAGTCGGTTAAGCGTCTGAGTTGGGCTCAGGTCATGTTCTCACAGTTGTGGTTTCGAGCCCTGCATCAGGCTCTGTGCTGATGGCTCGGAGCCTGGAGCCTGCTTTGGATTCTGTCTCTCTCTCTCTCTGTCCCTCCCCCACTCGCTTTCACTCTCTCAAAAATAAACATTAAAAAAAACCCCAAAAAACATTATATTCCCAAACCAAGGCTCTCTAGGTACCCTGTTGCACGTTGCCTCCCTACTTACATAGAATATTCCAGAGAGAATATTGCAATTTCACGTGGCTAACTCTCGCTACAGAAGTTCTCACTGGCTTCACTGGTGGCCTCGGAAGTTCTGTTAAATCCACACAAACACCTAGGAAGGCTTTTCTCACTGACTGTGAGGCGCAGTCAAGATGTGAGCCTCTGGCTGGTTGGCTGAGAGGGTAGGTGGCCTCAGCTGGGTTGGCCCTGCGTGTCCCTAGAACCGCTGAGACGGGACCATTGCTCCCTCAACAGGGACAGAAATAGCGCCCACACCACACGGGTAGGAGAACTCACGTCCCGGCATGAGTATGATGAGAAGCGTGTTTGAAAGGATGCCTGAGGAGCAGTGGTCACGCTTCCTCGTGGGGGTGGGGCACCCCAAAACAGTGCATTGCATTCCTTACGGGGAGCGTTTGTGGTTGATGCAAACTGCGTTTTGTTGCTATCCACCATGACGGGGGACTTTTTAAAGCAAAGACTGGCCCAAGTAACAGAGCCACTAATCACTGTAATAGTTTTAAAGCAGGCTTTTAAAATATTGAATTCTAAAATAAACTTTCTGAATATTTCATGTCAAAGTCTCTGAAGTCTATAATGGTTCTGGATAGTGATGATAATTTTTCATTCTTTTGAAGTAGAGAAAATCCCTACTTCTCTGCCCCAGGGCAGAGCCGTGTTGCGGTGTGTTAGTATAAAATGACTACAGGCTGCGGACGCCATTACTCTCACGACTTCTCTCGGTAAAACGCACAGGCTGGTTTCATGCCATGCAGGACCAAAAGCAGAGGGTCGGATCTTTTTTAAACGATTAGAAATAATCAGTATCACGTGTGACTGACTACCAACTAGAAACCATTCCTTGTATTAAATTAGATAATTGAAGATTTCTTAATATCGCCTAAGTATTTTTCCCAAGGAATTGGATTAGATAATTGGCCTTTTTTTCCCCTTTCCACTCTGAACTGGTATGGTTGCACTATAAATCTCGGAGGGTGAGTGACGAGGATAACCTAGAAAAGTAATGTTTAGAATAAACTGCTTCTGATAATATATATATATATATATATATATGTATGTATGTATGTATATATATATATATATATTTTTTTTTTTTTGGTGAGTTTATTCACTTACTGACATGCTGAAGGCTTACGGAAGAGGGAGTCCCTTTAACTGATTTTTCTCAGTAAACAACCTTCATTGTCATGACATTAACTTATTTTTCTTGCTGTGTCAGCCAAAGCTTCCCGTCATAAAATGGACACAGTGTAATCAAGAAGTGTTAAAATGGGGGCACCTGGGTGGCTCAGTCGGTTGAGCGTCCGACTTCGGCTCGGGTCATGATCTCGCAGTTTGTGAGTTCAAGTCCCGCGTCGGGCTCTGTGCTGATGGCTCAGAGCCTGGAGCCTCCTTCAGATTCTGTGTCTCCCCCTCTCTCTATCCCTTCCCCTGCTCATGCTCTGTCTCTCTCTGTCTCTCAATAATAAAAAAAGAAAAAAAGAAAATAAAAGAAAAGCTTTAAAATAAAGAAGTGTTAAAACGGAAATGCTTACTCATAAGGTCTGTGGTGGCATTTTATTCGCACAATGAATGGAGGAACGTTGTGTTTATATTTATAATGAGACACGGTACAATACTTTCTAGCTTCTGACTCTTCCTCATCATATAGATATCTAAGAGAGGGCTGGCTGTCTCAAGGAAAGGGAAGAGGACGTTCACATTTCAGAGCTATAATTTGAAAAGCTAAAATATACTGTTTTTCATCGCAGGCAGAATTACTCTGAAGAAGGAAGGTTTCACAGCACCCACACTTGAATCGCTGCGCGACCGAGAAGCAGATGTGGCTGGTGGGAGCTGTGTGCACCAAGATGAAGAAACGTCATTAGGTACCAAGTTTCATCACTTCTGTTCACCGCATTCAACCTCGACAGGAGTTTACACTGGTTCTGACAGGAAGTGTTTTGGTGCCAGCAGCACAACGGTTAGCACTAAAATACTCTACCGACTAGAAATGAACTCAGGGAGGGGGAGAACTTTCTCTGGTTTCTGGCCGCGTCCCCACCTGTGAGTCCAGAGCAGACAACTAATGTTTGCAGACTGAGTGAATTTGTGGAACCAACGAATCTGGAGAAACAGTTGACAACATTATGGAAGATCCACTACCTTCCCGGAGGGGGCTGGGGGCAGGGGTCAAAGAAAGAGAGCACATCATCATTGTTTTTCAGGAGTGTGGAAACTTAGCCAGGGAAATCACACGCACTGCAGATGATCTCTAGGAACCATCACTGGGGGACCCAGAGGTGACAGCCAATTGTGGTCTCCACACCCAGTCGCATTTTATAAATGCGAGGTACAAGAGAGACCAAGCGAGAGAGACCAAGGTACAAGAGAGACCCAGCGAGAGATGAGTTTTGGAAAACCAGGCTGCAGAGCAGAATATGAATGGAAGGGGTCCCTTGAGTGTCGGGCAGAACAATATAGAGATAAATAGAGAGCAAGACGTTGGAAACTGAGGCAGACACTAGACGCGTCTGAGTCTAACCTGCCCTAGAGCCGAAGCCCGGGCACTTCAATCGAGCGAAGCGGTAGGTCTTCCACCAGACACGAGGCTATAGATGCAGACAAGTATATAAGCTTCTATTTCAGAACTGACTTTTCCAAGGAATTAATAAAGCTCCCGCAGATGTACAAGAGGAAAATAAATGCTGTTAACAACAATAGCTGCTTTCTAGAAATGTAGGTCCGGCTGAATTGAAGGCCTTCTGGCTTGCTTGTTTTTTGAGATGCAAAAGGAAGACATATGTGGAGCAGAGACTCAGGAGAGCTGAGCCACTCTGTGTCACTCAGCAGGAACAACTTAGGACCCTCGGGGCAGAAGGGATGACAAGCCAGATAAAAGAGAGAGCGCGAAGAAGGGGCCACTGAGGAGCGGGAGGCTGGGATGCTGTATGAGGGAAGTGGCCCATGAGAGAGTCTGCAGGGCTGCGGTGATCAGAAGCCCTTTAATTAACCGCTACGTTTACCATGTGCTTCGAAGGCGTATTACCTGTGATAACCGCCCCTGTCTTCACCGAGGGGTGCGACAGGCACACACTCTACTAGCGATGCTGTTTGGGGTGGCGGGTCTGTGTTGACTTAGAGGCTGAAGACTGAGTTAGGAGATGAGTTCCACCTGAGCAGGTGCAGGAGCGAGCCGGAAGAGTAAGCGGGGGATGGTCAGATGGTCCACCAACTGAACTAATGCAGAGAAAGGAGGACTCAGAGTGATAGGCCTTCCAGGAGCTTCCAAAAGCTCGGGAAGTGCTTTAAAGTCCCGCAGGGTGTAGACTGGGCCTTCCAGACGACACTATTTGAACTGTGAAGTAGAGGAACATCCAGGCGGACACTGGGCTGCACTGAGAATTTCAGGCAAGACCAGACTCTGTCCATTTAGCTAGGTTCTGACAGTCTTCTATTAAATTATAAACATTTTCTGACTCATAAGTGGTTATAATTACTTTCATCAGCATGAGGTTGAACATCTGTCTCTTCCGTCCCGATTGGTTAAGCAAGATTCTGTTCTCTCCTTTTTGTGACGCTGCGTGGACTCGAACGTCCCCACCTTGAAGGAGCCAGGATTTCACACCGTGAAGTTTTTACTAAGGAAGGCCATAGTGTTGCTTTAATACATTCTGAAGAGAAACATAGGGGTTTTCCTAATTTTAAAAATATATAAATAGTGTTTTTCGCAAGTAGCAAATGTTTCTTGTACGAAAATATTTACATAACTCTTTCTCGTAATGTTTTGAAAGGAGTTATCTCTTGGAAAACAGGTTTTTGTAAAATAATTTAAGAGTGCTGCCTGGCCAGATTTCAGACCGGAGTACTTGCTTTTGCCTAAGTTACTTAAAAAAGATTAGATACATAATTTCTAAAAATTAAAAATGAAGGAAAGAAACAATGAGGGAATGGTTTAATTTCATTCCATTGAAACCATGGAACATTCTCTATTAAAATGATAGAGACTATAAAAGTGACACTGTTAAGTGGAAACAAGAATACAAACTAGAATGTATTATAATTGCAGTCTGAGAAACATCAAACTCATGTGGGCAGAAGTTGAATGTGAAACGTTAAGCAGAAACTTCTCTTATGGGTTATTTTGTTTTAAAATATTCTTTAATATTATTGATGCTTTTCCACCGAAGGAATATTTTCTTTTAGTCCCAATTTTCTAAAAAGATGGCCTTAGTTTGCAGTGCATAAATCCTCACCAGCTGGGGCGGGGTTTGGGCCGGATAATTCTCTATTGCGGGGCTGTCCCGTGTGCTGCGGGAAGCAGGAATTTTAGCAGCATCTCTGGTTTCTACCCTCGAGAGGTCAGGAGCACGCTCTCTCCTCGCTCCTCGCTTTGACAGCCCAAAACGTCTCCAGATATTGCCAAGTGTCCCTTGAGGGACAAAATTATGCCTGGTTGAAAAGCACTGAGCTAGAGGATCCAAGGTTGGAGACAATTCTTTAGAACATTCCAGCTAAATCTACACTTCCTACAATAACTGCTTTAAAGACCTTTTTTTTTTTAAACAGGTGATTTCAGGGGCAGCTGAGGCACACGTGTTCCTTGGATGGATTATGCAGATAACTGCCTCAACACTCTGCTCGCTGACGCTAAGGTCCTGAATTGAGCCCAGAGAAGACCGCGCTGGAGAGGCAAGCTCGTGGGGTGATAACAGGGCCAGTGACAGGCATATCTGTGTTCCCAGCAAATACACTGACAGACGGCAATTATTTTGAGTCACTGTGATAGTCGCACAGGGTTTTGGAAGTTGACGGTGTATTTGATTCACCTGAAACATGAATGAGGAATTTAATGTGGAGGCAAAGATTTAAATTAGAAAAGTTTTCTTAGTGGAATTTTTGAGGTGGGGGAAAAAAGGAGAGAGAATCGCTCTCTCTTTGATTCTTTACGGAATAATTTAAACTAAAGTCAAAACTGCCATCACATTAGGGACAAAGCTGTCATCCTGACTGAACAGTGAGAATAAAAATTACCCTCCAAGCAAGGAGCCCCTGCTGGGGATGAGAGGACCCGCCAATTGAAGATGGGATGATGACAGCTTCTCCCGCAAGCAGCCTTCTCTTCTGAGGAACCCGCTGCTTCCTTCCACGGGCGAGCTTGCCTCTTTGTTGATGAGAGTCCTGCAGGGCTCTATGGCAATCCGGTTGGTAATGTGTTTATTAATTTTACCTTTTTAAAGACGTGTGTTAAGAAAAGCCATTCAGACACGCAGGAGAGATTAAAAAAAAAAAAAAGGTATCTAGATGGTTTCTGGTCCTTTTTGGACCCCTGAGTGACTTTGGCTATTCCGTGGGTGGTGGGCGCCCCGCGTGCCCACCTCGTGTTCTCACCCCCATCATTTAACCCAGCCATGGCTGGAGGCCCCCCCCTCAGGGCACCCCACATGAAGAATCTCTTGTCTTCCTGGGACTGCTAACACTGGGTGTGGTCCTCACACACACGCAATCTGGGAGGACGAGAAACGAAGGGGGGACACCCCAAGGGACAGCCCTTGCCCAGGGAGGGGACAGGCGTCAGCGGATATCAGCTCTCTCCTGTCCCTCAGGCAGACGGACGGCTCTGCGGTGGTTCTCTTGGCTCCCCGGAGGTTCTCGTGGGATTGAGCTCTAGTTGCTTCCAGAAGTGACAAACTTGGTTGACAGACCCTTTGTGCAGGCTTGCCCTCACCCTCTGTTCTGCTCTTGCTCACTGCGGTTACTCCCCAAACGAACAACCTGCACGTGATTCCGCATCTGAAGGTCCGCTTTCAGTCAGATCCCAGGCTGAGACGTAGTAGAAAGTTTATTCTGAGAGATGAGGTTCTCACGAGGCATTTAACTTGTCACCAGCAATAACGTGCCATGTTAAGAGTCTCATTCAGGTGAGAGGGACCTCACTACATGAAGGAGATCAGAGGGCTCCTCGGTTTGGAAAATTTTTTAGAGCCGATGAAGAATGCCTTGAAGAAGCGCTCTGAAGTTTGGAGTTCCAGACAACCGAAATGTCAGGGGTCGCCGGGAAATGACAGGAGCCGTTTTCTCTAATATACATGCCTTGTTTAATAATATTTAGTCTGTCAATGATTAACTGTTCCCTCATCACGAGACAAAATATTCCTACGCGGAAGAGATGGCCTTTTGGACACAGAGGAACAGCTACGGACTGGCCATGAGAAGGTGGTAGGACTGACCACGTAGGAAGAACCGTGAAGGCTACATCAGGTCAGGGACAAAGAGTGACACAAGCCAGGCGAGACTCTGGCCTCATGAGGACCAGGCTTGGCTTTCTAGATGAAAGACACAGTGGATGCTGTTAGGTCCTCCCCCAGCCTCCGGCCGCCACCCTCTGGGCTGCTCAGCAGCCATGTGATTTGGGTGGACGGTTTGCCATCTCAAGGTCCCGGAGTGGGACCTCCAGCCACTCTCTATAATCCTACCATCCTAACCACGGTGACTGGGTTCGAGGATTGGCTGGCCAGTTGGTACATGACATGTCTCCCCGGGCCGCTACTGACTGGCAAAGAGTTGCCTCAAACCACAAGGAAGCCTAGGAATTTTTCGAGTTAAGGAGAAGCCCTTTCCTTGGATAGCTGGGATGCAGAGGCGAGGCTGGGCACGACCTTAGTCCTTTTCCTACCGCGCCGATGCAATCCCCACAGCTCTGGGGGCCAGGAGCGCACTGCTCCAAAAATTTCGGCACGTGCTTGTAAATGTTGATTTCAGCCCGCGAACGGGGCTGTCCATGGTGAGAGAGAGAGTCAGGACAGCAGAGTGAGCTGGAGCCTAATCGAACCAGGCCTGAAGCACGCCTGAGGTCCAAGTTCTTAGTCACCTGACCCAGTAAAGTTGTTTGGTTGTTCAGGACGGTCTGAAATGGGTGCCTGATACTTTCCAACGCAGGCGCCCTGACATACCAGGGAGCTCGTCCGAAACCTTCTCTAAACCTTGCAGTATCTGGAACTGGGGAGACAGAGAATAGACACTCATAAATACAGTAGTGTTGAAATGCTCTTTCTACTTCAAAAGGAACCCTAAAATAATTCGGGTTTTCTTGTCAGGCGCCATCTCAAGATTCTGGATTATCCTCCACAATGCTGCATTCGAAGAAGGTCCTTCTCTTGCCGTAGCCAACAAAAATCCCTCTCTGCAGTGCCGTAATTGTGATTACGTGCTGAATAAGGCTATTGATGGGACCGATGTGGTTTTTTTCCCTTAAAGAGCGACAGGATAGAGTCCCCAGTCCCTGACGAAAAAGAAAAGCGGGTGTGAAACGCAGTCACAGCTGGCAAAAGTGATTAATATAAATAATGACTCACTTTTTCCTATTTACTAGGTTTGAAAAATGAGGAGGCTTATTTAAAGCTAGAAATATTTTCAAAGGAGGAAAGAATGTAATTTCAGTATGCTTGGTTATTGACTACTTGCGGGCACGTGGATAAATGCAATCAACATACAGCCCAATGCCTCACTTCCGGCAAATAGTCTCATATTCCTCCTCTGTCAAGTGTTTTAGCAGAGCCACTAATAAACAGTGACATGATCTTTTTTTCTCAGTTTGAATCTCTGTAAGAGAAACGGTGATTTAAGAAAATAGCACAGATCAGACAGCTTTAAGGATAAAGAACAAAAGCCAAAGTGAACATCTTTGAAGTAATTATAAAAAAAAAAATCTGGTTCCTATGCTTTAGGGTCACAAGCTCTTCCGTCCTTTCCCCCCAGCAGATCTGTGTGACGGGCTCGCTCTAGATACGGTGCGGGTTGGGGGGGGGGGCAGCTTGGTCAGCAGAGATGGCCCGGGAGTGAGCTTTCCTCTCAGCTAGGCTGTATGACTCTGGACAAGTGTCTTAGCTGCTCTGAATCCCAAGCTCTTCACTCGTCAAGTAGAACGGCTGGCCTATAACTTGCCAAGATTTGATACAGCTCGAAGTTTTCATGGATCGAAGCTGGATCTTAACTCGGTGTCTTTGTGCATAGAAGATTGAAAAATACAACCGAATTCCTATTAGCTATTTTTGCTTTCAAAAAGGACTCTGAATCTTTAACCCTGCAGACAGTTGTAAAGAACCATACCCATACATGAATGTAAATGGGGAGAAAGATGATCCTGCCTTCAACAGTGTGAAATATGAACAGAGATAAAACCATTTCTATTTCAAATATATAATCACTTCAGCTGAGATATCTAGTATCATCTTGAACTTGATTATGAGATAAAAGAAATGGGACAGAGATGGCAATCATTTAATCTCTTAAGAACGGCTATTCTGAAGAGCTTTTCACTCTCTGCTCAATAGATTTCTCGCAGGTTATGATCCGGCTAGAAAGAAAGCATAATGATGAGGAAAATTATGTTTTCAATAACACACGCTTTTGCAGGACAAGTCCTTCCACAAAGGAGGCAATAAAATGAACTCTGACCACTTTAACAGATGGCGTAATGGCTCAGTGCGAAGATGCGGCCTCTCGGAAAGCAACAAGTTCATATCCTTGACTACAGGTTCGGGAACGAGCTGAACTTTCAAGTGTAATATGGGAAAGAGGACACACTTCCAGACAAGGAAGCTGCGTATTAGCGGGTTCAGAGGCCTGGAGAGATGGACCCAAAGAATGAGGCTTAATGAGCTTCATTTTGCTAATGCAACAAACAGACTTAAAGTTGAAATATGAACTATAAACACTCGAGCCGTTTATAAATCACCGCTAACAGCGTGGTTAGCCGCTGTGTGATAGGAAGCTCGCTTTTGAAAAACCTACTTCCTCGGAGTCGGAAGACACCAACTGTCAAATAATGCTTATCTTCTCTAATAGCGTCATGTTTTCAAGTAGAACGTATTTTCAATACTGCGTGACAGGGACAGCGTAGCGTTTTTTGTTTGCTTGTTTTTTTTTTTTTTCATTATTTTAAAGGAAATTGGAGAAATTAAGTCCCAAGTTTATCTGGAAAAGCAAATGTACCAGGAGACTGAGAATACTTTTCAGAAAACAAACATGGTGTCGAAACATAATCTAGCGCTCCGGTCATTACAAGTGTGATTCAGACCCAGCGATCAAAGAGGTCGTGGCTCTAGGAGCTCGCCGAAGGGGGGGCGAAACAGGTTGGCAGGAGAAGGAGCCGGGATAATGCGTTATCCACTCGACGTGGGCGAAGCCTGATTCCACGGCAGAGCCTGCGCTGTGTTCTACAAAATTTCTTTCCTTCTCTTCCTAAACCACGTGTTCCGGCCTCCCTTACAATTCTGTGAGACTGGGAGTTCTGGCAACGGAACGCGAATAATATAATAATAGAGAAACAAAAACTAGCCATTGCTCCATCTAATCAAAAGCACTCACATTTCGAAGGAGAGCCCAGGAGCTGACAGTCACCCTAGGGACTGTGACACGGCCGAATCTTACTGTGTCAGCAGAGGCCCGACCAGAAATCCAAGGAAGTTGCTCTTAGCTTAGTTAAAGGAACGTTTTAAAATTCTACCAGGTCAGGTTTGTTGTTGTTTTTTTTTTCCATTAAATGAGGGTGTAAGAATGTATAAAAAGGAACACTTTTAATTGTTTACACTTTAGTTTTAAATAATCCGTTTAGGAAAATAAGATTTTACATCTCAGCCCATTTCCAATTGATGAGCTTCACCGAGCCGGGAGGAAATCCGGCCTGAGTTCAGAGTGATTATAATAAATTACTTAGGCTTTCGTTTACAACCTGCTCCCGCTGTCTGAAACCTCTGGGTCTGTGGATAATAATAAACAACATAAAAAATGAATAACATTTCATAATGAAACGGTTCCCTCACATGATCAGAAGCTCTCTATTAATAAAGCCTACCTATAATCACAAAGCCATACCACATGGAATGACCATGAGGGCTTTTAATGTGAGCATTTCAGTCGAAAGAGATAAAGAAGGTTCCGAGGGCCTATGACAAGTGTTTAGAATATTATGAAAGGCAGAGCATGTGAACACGGCTCCATTAATCAAATCCTAGACTGAGACCAAGGGACTCCAAGTAGAAGTTCAGAGGGGATTTTTTAACTGAAACCTGGGCGTGCTTCTTCACGTAATGGCTAGAAAACAGGACTTGTGTTCTATCCCTGAAAGGAAAATAAAATTCTCAAGGTTGGTATGGGATGGGGGAAGACAGGGGGGCGGACCCTCCTTGATAAGGTCTCACGAATTCCACGATACCCCTCCTGCCCAGCACCGAGAATTACTTTTGAGGTGGGGGACCGCTGTACTAGAAGCTGGCACGGCACTGGCCTTGCCAGGTAGGTGGGAGGGAGAGAAGCGCGGAGCTAAGGAGCTGGCCCATCCCGAAGGGTTCAACAATGCGTAAATCACTGCGGGGTCCTGGGGAGCTGGCGGGGCTCTCTCTAGCCTTGAGAAGAATCTGGGCTCTCCTATAAATGGCCACGCTAATACTGATTTCAGGGATTCAAATTACCAGCCCCGTCCAGGGCGACATTCCCTGCCCATTATCTAGTCTCTCGTGCCTCCAGGCAGGGCCACACCATTGATTACGGAGATTTTCAGCCACTAAAAAGATCCTGATCATCATTAAAGACATTAAGTGTTGATCTGCGCTGACTAAGTGAGTTAAAAGGTTCGTGCCCTTCTAGTAACAACTCGAAGAGGCTATTTCAGGATATTTATTAAACAAATTAAGTATTTACATTATGCTCAAGCACGCAGGCACAGTCAACGAGTGCATGAGTGTGAGAAGGCGAAACTGAGAGAACTGATGGTGGCAAACCTCTGCTTTTTCAGGTTCCTAGAAGTGGGTGCTGAGGACCCACCGAACACTGGGGAATGAGTCGGAGCTGGGCAGGCGTCTGTGGCATCCTAATGGCCACCTGCACGACTCTTTTAGTGTCGTTGAACCAAGGTAACCAGAAGAAGTTCACCCTGACTACAGATGTTTTCCTTCCAGAATGTACAGAAAAGCAGGGATGAAGGGTTGGAAAGACAAGTTACGATAATCCCCTCCAAAGCCTACAGAAAATGGTATTATTTCTCCTACAATTCCCCCTTCCCACATGCAGTTAAAAATTTGAATGCCATAGGGGCGCCTGGGTGGCTCAGTCAGTTAAGCATCTGACTTTGGCTCAGGTCATGATCTCATGGTTCATGAGTTCGAGCCCCACATGGGGCTCTGTGCTGACAAGCTCAGAGCCTGGAGCCTGCTTTGGATTCTGTGTCTCCCTCTCTCTCTCTGCCCCTCCCCTGCTCATGCTCTGTCTCTCTCTTTCTCTAAAAAATAAAAAAAAAAATTTAATGCCATAATGATAATGGACCCAATGAAGAAAAATATTTTCTTTGGCCTGTGGTGCACGCTACGGTATTCGATATTTTCTCGGATACAGCGACAGCCCACGAATACTAGTCCGTCCGTGTCATGATTATTATTAGTTTTCCTCCTTACGTGGCTGTGACCTTGCAGGGGGCAGCGACCATGTACATCTTGTTCACCGTGCCGCTCTCGACACCTGACACAGTGCCTGGCACACACTGGATGCAAGAAATGTGTGCTGAGTGTAAGAACACGGGAACAGGAAAGTTTGTGGAGACGGAAAAAAGGAAATATTCACCCTCCTGTGATCTAGAAGCAATTGCTATGATCATTCTGGTACTTTCCATTCTGACTAGCGTAAGAGTATTTAGTAACCTGCTATGTTAAATATAATATAAACATTTCTCCCCATTGCTATAGTCTTCACTTTTTTTTTTAAAGCTTTTTTTAAAGTTCTTATTTACTTATTTATTGAGAGAGAGAGGGAGAGAGACAACGAGCAGGGGAGAGGCAGAGAGAAAGGGAGAGAGAGAATCCTCATCAGGCTCCATATAGCGCGGAGCCCAATGCAGGGCTTGAACCCACGGATGTGAGATCATGACCTGAGTCGAATGTTTAACCAACTGACCCACCCAGGTGCCCCTGTTCATTTTCATTTGTAATGGCTATATATGATTTCACCAAGTGGATTTATAATAATTTACTTATTTGTTGGACTTTGAAAAAGCCCCAGTCTTTTTGTTTTTATAAATATGTCAGTGAACACATTCACTAAAAATGCTTTTCCTTAGAAATAGGCTGTTGAGACCAAGTTGACAATAAATTATAAAAAAAAAAAATAGGCTATTGAGTTCATTTACTCATGCATGGCACACACACAAAGAGCCCGCTAGGGACCAGGGGCGTTCGGTCCTGAAGATATATGGTGAGCAAAAAAGAAACAGAGTTCCTTGCAGCTTTTAGCCCAGCCAGAGAGAATTAAGTACTTCTGAGAAAAGTAGAATCACCACTGTGCTAAGTGCTCCGAAGGAAAGAGAGAAGGTGTAACTAGATGGTGGGGCGCAGGACGGGGCGGGGAGGCCAAGGCATCGATCCCGAGGAAGCAGAACAGGGCCGCGATGAGTTAGTCGGGAGGTGCAGAAGGGCTTTCCAGGCAGACGGAATGGCATACGCGAGGGCCTCATGGCGAGGGAGAGCAAGACACGTTCAAGGAACGGAAAGAGCTGCTGTGGCCAGAGCAGAGTGAGGATGAGTGTGGAGCCAAATGAGGCTGGAGGGCAAGCGGGATGAGACTTTTCCGGAGCTGCCTGGCCAGGTAAGGGTTCCGTCATAATCTCAAGAGCATAGGAAGGCTTGACGTGCTTCAAGGAGAGAGCTAATGCGCTTACATAGGGATTTCGAAAGTTCGTCCTTGCTGCAGTAGGCAGAACCGTGGCCCTCCCCAAGACGTCCGCGTCCTCGTCCCCGGAATGTGCGGTGATGTCACGTGGGAAAGGAAGAGTCGGGATTAAGGTTGCTGACCTTAAAATGGGGAGATTATCTGAGATTATCCAGGTGCAACCACTGTAATCTTGAGGGCCCTTAAAAGGAGACGAGGGAAGTAGGAGACTCAGGAAGAGTCAGAGAGAACTTGGAAGATGCGAAGCGACTGCCTATGAAAATGGAGGAAGGCGCCATGAGCCAAGGAATGCAGGCAGCCTCCAGAAAGAAGCTCCAGAAGGACGAGGAAATACCTTCGCCCCTCGAGCCTCCAGAGCTGAGGCAGCAGCACTGCGGACGCCTTGATTTCAGGCCAGCGCGGGCCGCTTTGGATTTCTGACTTCCAGAACAAAAAGGCAACCCGTGTGTGCTGTTTGAAGTCACTACGTCTGTGGTGAAATGTGACAGCAGCCACAGGACGTTAACACAAGGGGGAGGAGGGGGAGTTTGGTTTCGGATTTTTAAGTTTCACGAGTCCCTGACACGAAGAATACGAACCTTTGGAAGCATCCGCCTATGTAGCCACTCACCTCACAAGCTGTATGATCTTTAAATAAATCAATTTACCTTTCGTGACCTCACTTTTCTCATATATGAAACTATATTTACGGTTGGTTCCGGTTCTAAATCTGAGTTTATAAGCTTGGAAAGAAACAAGTATGCTTTTCACTTAGATTCCTGTCAGGACTTGGCAATCACTGGGGAAAAGTGATATTAAAAATAGCGGATCTAAACCAAAGGGGGAAAAGATTCCATTTTCTTAAAAGTACCTGATATACAAAATAATCTGGAAATACCTTAAAAAGAAACGTGTTGAATTTGTAGAAAGAGAACTACAAAATTCCCCTGAGCCGGACGAAAGGATATTTGAAAATGTGGGGGGCCGTGCTGTACGTGTAGTCCTGGTTGGGAAGACTAAAGGCTGTAAAGGTGCCAGCTTCTTCACAATTAATTTATAGGTTGAATGCAATTTTCATCAAAACCCCAAAGGGAGGCTTTTGGAACTCCACGAAAATGATTCTACCATTCATCTGGAAAATAAACAGGGAGGAAGCACTGAGAACGATTTGGAAACAAGAAATACTAAGTCTGAGAACATATTATAAGAACTAGGGAGAAAAGTGTGTCTCTGGTGTAAGGAGGCCAGGGAATACAGTCGATCACAGCTTGGAGAGGTCCCCCAGAATGTAAAAAAAACCCTCGGTACGGAATACGATAATGAAGGCACTGTAGATAAATAGGGACGATTTAATAATTGATCATGGAAAAACTGGCTCTTTGGAAACAAAATTGTTTAGATCATCACTCTACGATATGTACTAAAATGATTTCTAAATACATGAAAGTGCCAGACAGTCTTAAAGTTCAAACCACAGATTCAAACCAACCACGAAAATGCAAGTGAATATCAACCTGGTTTCAAGACGAGGAAAACATTCTTAGGATAAAAGTAAATGGAAGAAACTGTGAAGGAAAAGATCACAGATTTAAATATATGAAAACCTAAAATGTCTGTACTTCAAAAAATTATAAAAAATAAGGAAAACCTGGAAAAATGGTTGCGATAAAAATGGAAACAGGTAAAAAAATTTTAAATCAAAAATGGAAACAGGTCAATATTGTCATAATAGAAGAAACAACGTGGGGAGGGGGGCGCCTGGGTGGCTCAGTCAGTTAAGTATCCAACTTCAGCTCAGGTCATGATCTCACGGTTTATGAGTTTGAGCCCCGCATTAGGCTCTGTGGGGACAGCTCAGAGCCTGGAGCCTGCCTCCGAGTCTGTGTCTCCCTCTCTCTCTGTCCCTCCCCTGCTCACACTCTGTCTCTCTCTGAAAATAAACCTTAAAAAAAATTTTAAAAAAAAGAAGCAAATGGCATGAATAGGTAATTCACAGAAGGAAGAATAGAAAGAGATGAAAACCATGTGAAAATGTTCGATGTTATAAGCAATCAATGAAATAACAAAAAACGAGATATTACTGTCACCTGTTAGACTTGCAAAGACGTGAAAAGGAGATAGATAACATTGGGTCATTGCTGAGAACATGGCCAGAGGCGCACATGCTGCTGGAGGGACCGTCATTTGTTAATTAGGCAACTTTGTTAATTAGGCAACGTGGTATGAAGAATCAAGAGTTGTAAAAATGACAAAATAAGTTCATACTCCCTAATACGGGATCCCCACACCCAGGAACCTCGCCTAAGCAATAACAAAAGGACAGACAAATACACTCATTGTAAAGGTATTTAAAAAGTGAGAATAGGGGCGCCTGGGTGGCTCAGTCGGTTGAGCCTTGGACTTCGGCTCAGGTCATGATCTCGCGGTCTGTGAGTTCGAGCCCCGCGTCGGGCTCTGTGCTGACAGTTCAGAGCCTGGAGCCTGCTTCACATTCTGTGTCTCCCTCTCTCTCTGCCCCTCCCCCACTCATGCTCTGTCTCTCTCTCTCTCTGTCTCAAAAATAAATAAACATTAAAAAAAAAAGTGAGAATAGCAAAATGATCAAAAAGCAAAGAGGTAAAAAACCACAACGAAACGCCCATTGAGTTTCACAACGAAACCCTGGCGAGCAACAGGAAAGACTAAATACCCAAATATTAACAGTGACGATCTCTGGATTGGTAGGAATGTGGTTGGTTTTTATTTTCTTTATCTGACCTGTCCCTATTTCCAAAATAGTCTGCGAGCGACATTTGTTACTCCTGTAACCATCTCTCCCCCAATACGCATGCCCACGTGCCCACACGGGCACACATACCCATTTTCACGCTTGTGCACACGCGCACACGCACACAGCAAAATGCTTGAGTCCTCTGCGCGCGCACAGCCACCTCCTCTCTCCTCGGCCAGCTCCCCACGGCATGCAATCAACAGCTAAGGGAAAATTCATGTTTGAGAAAATCATCCGGAGGGTGCTGGCCAACAAAGGAAAAACATTGAGCACTCCGAGGGCTTATATAATATGAGTTTATAAGAAAGGAATGAAAGGCAAGACGTTAGGGGCAGAACTTTTAAAGGAACGAGCGCGTGCGCAGGCGCACAGGGCAACGTGGGTGCCGGGCGCTGCCGTCTGGGCGCGCATTCCTCCGCGGTAGTTTTCTTTCTGTGACTGCATGGTCTGACTATTCGGATCACTTGACACTCTTTAATAATAAATATATCCCCGTATGGAAGTTTTACTGAACACGGCTCCCGGGGGAAGAGAAAACAAAACAAAACCCTTAGTGAGAATCAAACCACAGGGATAAAACAACTCCACTTCGTGCTTGGAGCTTGGTGTCACGATCTCTGGAGCCCTGGACTCCCGTCCTGGGACGGGAACTTTCCTTTCGTGTTGATTCTCTGCTCCCCACCCCCACCCTGCTGAAGTGAGCTGCTTCGGGGGCTTCAGGGCCCGCCATTCGCGGGTCTCACATACTCCGGAGCATGAGAGGGAAGGCCTCTCTAGCCTGCCTGCCGTGCTTCCAAACCCTGACCCTCTGCCCTGAGCAATAGCATGTAGTCATTTTTTCCCTTTAAGGGACTTTTGAAATCACCCAACCTACTTTTTTCATTTTACAGTGGTGAAAATTAAGGCTCAGAAGCATAAACAGCTTTCCTGAAGTTACATGTGCAGTTGGCAACAAGATCAGGATAGAAAATCCGGCGTCTTTACGGACAGCACGGTTCTACACCCAGCTAATAAGTAAGAATTCTGGGCTTTCGGAGATAAAGAAGACCTGTATCAAAAAAGCACATAAAAGGTCCTATTTGACACTGAAAGAAAAGCCAAGTTGCAGAATACAACCATCTCAAAGCTCTGTACACACTGCACGTAGTACCAGGACAAAGATCTCAGGACCCCTCGCTTCCGACCCGATCTCGGATTATGTGGGGACGGGGGGGTAGACTCTGGATCAGGGTCACTTGGTTGTGCCATGGTCCAAAGCTTTTCACAGCCATGCGGAATTCCAGGCTGCGTAAGAGCTGGGCCTGGAATGTCCCGATCCTTCCATCCAGTGTCTCCCCAGATCCCTGCAGAATAATAGCACAGACATCATCATTCCAACAATGTGGGGGTGAGAAAAGAAAACACGAAAACATTTCAAAATATTAGTGCTTAAATATTAGGCCGTAGGTGTACATTTGAAAATTTTCCATTCAAGTTCTTACTTCTGTTTTTTTCTCCCGCAGATGCTGGGCTGTGCTTAAGACAAGAGCTGGAGTCTGGTAGACAGATTCTGGATTCTGGTATCAGAATTAGAGCGATTTCATTATGAAATCATTCTTAATGAATACTACAGGGATAGCGGTCTACTGGAGCTTTGAGCAATGGTGAGGAAATCCACCATCCGAGGGGAGTGAGGACCCCTGGACCGTCCTTGAAGATCAGGGTTTTGCCCCAATTGGTAGCGCACCTAACTGAAAAAATAAAAGTCAAGGAGAATCGAGAGGAAAAGTGGAAGGAGCAGATTGGAGCGCTGCGGAGGCAAGGGGAGAAGGTGACGTCTTAAGGAGCTGTGGCCACGAGACAGGTGAGTGCTCATGCCTCCGCAAAAAGAAAATTTGGGAAAATTCACAGCAAGTGATGAAACATTTGTGAACCAGAAAAGACTTGTTCTTTTTATAATACGGTTAATTCGCCCCTAGCGTACTTTGCTGCCGTTGATAATTACAGTTGACCCTTGAACAACATGGGTTTGAACCGTGCAGGTCTACTGAGATGCAGATTTTTCAAAAAGAGTTAACAGCAAAAGCCACGAGGCATTCATTTAGGATTGCCCGCCCCAGTCTCCATGGAATCCAGTCGAAGGTGACAGATGCAGAGGTCTCCTTTGCTGCCCTCTGAGGGCCTGGGGCGGTCTGCAGAGGCCAGCGGTAGCTGGCCGGGGGTCCCGAGACTGGGGGTCTGGACTGAAGCAGAGGAAAGCTCCCAGAGGGCAGGCACCGTGCTGCGCAGGGACCTCCGGGCCCTAGGGGTCCCCATCCCCAGAGTCCTCTGCCTGCTGGGCTTCCCAGGTGCATCTGGGTGGCTGTGAGCCTTGGGCCCCTCCCGGTGGAGGCTCCTCTGCCAAGCAGCTCCTGGCGGCCGGGCGGGCACTCGTGTGTGGACACAGCTGCTGCTGATGACAGGCCGGTGGCACCCCCCCCAGGCAGCTGAGGCAGCTGTACTGTTACCTTTCCTGAGTCAAGGCCGCCGGGCTGTGGAACATCACCATCCCCCCGGGTCAGGCCCACGGCTGCCCCTGGCCCAGCCTGGCCTGACTGTACACAGATTGGGTTCAATAAACAGAGATACTGTACTCTAAACATATTTTCTCTTCCTTCTGATTTTCTTTCTTTTTTTTCTTTAAAATTTTTTTTGAATGCTTATTTATGTTTGAAGGAGAAAGAGACAGAGCGTGAGCAGGGGAGGAGCGGAGAGAAAGGCAGACACAGAATCCAAAGCAGGCTCCAGGCTCGGAGCTGTCAGTACAAAGCCCAACGCACGGCTTGAACTCACAAACCATGAGATCATGACCTGAGCCGGAGTCGGACACTTAACCAACTGAGCCCCCAGGCACCCCCCTTCTGATTTCTTTAATGACATTTTTGTTTTCTAGGTTACATTATTGTAAGGATACAGTATATATTACATCTAACACACAAAATACATGTTCATCGGCTGTTTATGTTAGGGGTCAGGCTTCTGGTCAACAGTATGCTATCGTAGTTAGGTTTTAGGGAGTCACAAATCATACCCAGATTTTTAGCTGCGAAGGAGCTCAACCCATGTTGTTATGGGGTCAACTGTATTTGTATATTAGAAGGCTTACAAGGGAATTTTATAAAGCATAATGTATGTTCTTGATTTTTAATTCTGAAAACTAAGCAAAACAAAAACTTTAAAATAAAAAGCCAATATCGTTCTTAATGGAGGTACAGATATTATGGCATGTTTCCTAAAAGCAAAGTCAAAACAAAGATTCTCCTTATCAGACAGGTTATTGAATAAACTGTTGGAAGGTCATGTCGGGGTGACAGGCAGGAAAAACACATAAGGAAAATTAAAAGGAAAGGAACATCGCTAATTGCTGACGTCATGATTATATAAATGCAGGAACCTGAAAGAAATCTACTAAAAATTTCAGAAACAAAAGAATTCAAGAATATTTATCATATAAAACCTGGGGCAAAATAGCAAGTGGCATTCCTTTTTGGCGATAACTATTAAATTTTTGTTTCAAAAATCTGTTTCCCTGGTAACCAGGACAAAATATATCTGTACTTAACACACGTTTATTGAGTACTTACTTGGTAAACTATCCTAAGGTGGACTATGTCAGTCCAACACAAATACAACTATAAATATCTTGTAGAAGAAAAAAAAATAAAAATACTGTAAACATAGCAGTAGTTCAAGTTAATTCATATATTGAATACATTTTCCCCAATAACAAGAGGATAATTTGTTACATAAAAAACTAAAAATCTTAAGAGGGATTAATTTTGACAATAAGTGGGGGGGGAGACTCAGGGGGGCTCGCCTTAGGAAATATCAGATTGTGTCATAAAGCAACCCACATTGGACATACGTTGCTGACTTCAGAAACTAGGAAACCAGGGCACTTGGTTGGCTGAGTTGGTTAAGCATCCGACTTCGGCTCAGGTCACGATCTCACGGTTTGTGGGTTCGAGCCCCGTGGTGGGCTCTGTGCTGACAGCTCAGAGCCTGGAGGCTGCTTTGGATTCCGTGTCTCCCTGTGCCTGCCCCTCCCCAACTTGTTTCAGTTTCTATCTTTCAAAAATAAAATAAAACATTTAAAAATAAATAAAAAGAAGCCAGGGAACCAAGTAGAGAATTTTGAAATAGCACCTAAGTTACATGGGAATTTAATACAGGGCAGTCTGAGTGCAGCAGAGAAGGAGAGCAGCTGAGGTTCTTATTCCTTAATAATATTAAGAAATAGAAACTTAAACCCTTTACACCAAACAAACTTATAAAGCCCTAATAAAATTATAGCAAAGAAAAATTTCACATACAATTTCCAAATTTGGAATAAAACAGAAACTCTAAGTGGCCACTTAGATTTACTGTTTTAAAAACAAGAGAAATTACAAATAAGTGGTAGCTGGGGTAGGGGATAAAACTAAGATAAAAGGTAAATATTGATCTGGAACTATTTTCTGATAAGTATTGAATATCAATTTTGACATCTAAAAAGCTCTGACAAAATTCGTAAGAACAAGTCAAAATTTCCAATGATAAATGGCCAAAAGTACAAAGGAAAAAAAAATTAAAGATACTAAATTTAAGTCAATGTTCAACTCGCCAACTTGCCACGTGAGTGAAATAAAATTGTAATATAACACTTGGCACTCACCAAAACAGCAGACACAGAGACGAGTGATAAAGTCTGGAGTTGGCAAGCCCCCTAGGGAGTATATTACCCAAGGACGGTGTTTCAAACTCTTCCAAAGGCCGTCCGACAGGAGGTAACCACGACCACGCACACACAAAAGGTGACGCTCTTTGACCCTTTAAGCCTGTTTCTGAAATTCCTATTTCTGTGTATCCAAAGAAAAACACATTTAAAAAATGTCTGCTTTTCAAAAAAACACTGTTAAGAGAGTGCAAAGATAAGCCACAGACTAGGAGAAAATTTCTGCAAAGCTTGTTCCTGATAAAGTAATAAGTAAAGATTTCTCAAAATGCAATAGTGAGAATGCCAACAACACAACAGAAAATGAGCAAAAGACTTGAGAAGACACTTCAGTGAAGAAGATATATGGATGGAAAATAAGCAGATGAAAAGATTTGCAAAATCATTAGTCGTTAGGAAAATATGACTCGAAACCGGTATGAGGTAAACACTGCAAACCTATGAAAATGGCTAACTTTACAAAGAGCGATTGAGGATGCAGAGGTGGAGCAGTTAGAAGTCTCACTCGCTGCTGGTAGAACTTAGGACACGTTAGAGAAGTTTTGCAGTTTTTTAAAAAATTCAGCATACAAATAGATTAAAGACCCACATGTGAGACCCGAAAACATAAAACTCCTAGACAAAAAAACAGGCAGTAATTTCTTTGACATCAGTTGTAGAAATGTTTTTCTAGGTGTCTCCTCAAAACAAAAGCAAAAAGAAACTAGTGGGACTACATCAAAATAAAAAGCTTTTGCACAGTGAAGGAAGTCATTAACAACATGAAAAGGCAACCTACTGAACTGGAGAAAATATTTGCAAATGATGTATCTGACAAGGGGTTAATATCCACTCTATGAAGAACTTCTATACCAACACCCAAAAACAAGTGCATGGACAGAGGACCTGAATAGACATTCTTCCAACAAAGACACACAGATAGCCAAAAGACACGTGAAAAGATGCTCAACATCATTAATCAGAAAAATGCAAATCAAAATCACGAGCTATCACGCCACATCTGTCAGAATGGCTAAAATCAAAACCACAAGAAATAACAAGAGTTTATAAAGATGTGGAGGAGGAAAAAAAAAAAACCCTCATGCACTAGTGGTGGGAATGCAAATTGGTGTAACCACTACAGAAGAGTCTGGAGGTTCCTCAAAACTTTAAGAATAGAAATCCCAGGGGCGCCTGGGTGGCTCAGTCAGTTAAGCATCCGATTTTGGCTCAGGTCAGGATCTCAGAGTTTGTGAGAACTCAACAAACTGAGTTCCAGCCCCGCACAGTCTCTGTGCTAACAGCTCAGAGCCTGGAGCCTGCTTCAAATTCTGTGTTTCTCTCTCTGTCTCTCTGCTCTTCCCCTGCTCATGCTCTGTCTCTCAAAAATAAATAAAAATTAAGAAAATTTAAACAAAGAATAGAAATACCATATGAGCCAGTAATTCCACTACTAGTTATTAGCCAAAGAAAATGAAAACACTAATTTGAAAAGACTTATGTCCCCTATGTCTACAGCATTATTTACAACCAAGATATGGAAGCAGCCCAAATGACCACCTGTAGATTAATGGATTAAAAAATTACTGTATGTATGTGTACACACACACACACACACACACACACACACACACACACACACACTGGAATACTACTCAGCCATGAAAAAGAAGAGATCTCGTCATTTGTGACAACATGGATGGAGCTAGAGCATATAACGATAAGTGAAATATGGCAACCAGAGAAAGACAAATACCATATGATTTCATTCCTATGTGGAATTTAAGAAACGAGACAAACAAATAAAAAAAACAGACAAACAGACTTTTAAATACAGAGAACCAGTGGTTGCCAAAGGGGAGGTGGGTACGGGGATGGATGAAATAGATAACAGGGATTAAAAGGTAAAAAATCCAGTCCTAAAATAAGTCACGGGGATGAAAAGGACAGCATAGGAACTATAATCCGTATAACCTATCCACGCACTTGAGATTGCAACAACGTTGTCTGGTCATAGATGGTGACTACACCTATTATCCTGAGTAATGTATAGAATTGTTCAATCATTAAGTTGTACGCCTAAAGCTAATATAATACTGTATGCTCACTATCCTTTTATTAAAATAAATAAGTAATAAAATACAAATAAAATTAAATATATAGTAAAAAAAAAAAGTTCAGGGCCCCCTGGGTGGCTCAGTTGGTCAAGCGTCCGACTTCAGCTCAGGTCATGATCTCACAGTCTGCGGGTTCGAGCCCCGCATCAGGCTCTGTGTTAATAGCTCAGAGCCCGGAGCCTGCTTCGGATTCTGTGTCTCCCTCTCTCTCTCTCTCTCTGCCATTAAAAAAAAAAAAAAAAAAAAAAAAAAAAAAAAGTTCAACATTCACCTACCATATAATCCAGTCATTCTATTCCTAGGTATGTAGCCAAGGGAAAAGAAAGCTCATACCCGTTCAAAGATTTGTGCCCAGATGTTTGCAGCAGCTTTGTTTACAACAGCCAAAACCCAAAACAATGCAGATGTCCATTACAGATAGATAAACTGTGGTATATTGACATAGTAGAATGCTACTCAGTAATTAAAAGGGAACAAACCACTGATACACACTATAAAATGGATATATCCCAAATCATTATGCTGGGTCAAAGAAGCTAGACAAGAGCAGAGTACATATTGTGTGGTTCCACTTATAGAATATTCTAGAAAATGGCAACTGAATTTGCAGTGCAGAAAGTAAAGGGGGTTTGGTTTGGTGCCTGTAAAGGGGGAGCAGGGAGATGGGAGTAACTGCAAAGGGTACAAGGAAACTTGTGACAGTGACGGACATCGTAAGGATCTTGAGTATGGTGATATTTCATGAGTGAATACATGTCAAAAAGTATTAAACTGCACACTGTAAATATGTGTAGTTTGTTGCATGTCAATTATATTGCAATAAGGATGATGAAATGCTTTAGGTAGAAAACCATAGATACCACCATCTTTTAGGAAGCCCGTATGTCCACCAAAAGAAATACAGCTCTGTAAATGATGACTCGCCAATGTACTGTGAAGCTTTTCTGTTATTAAACATCATACATGTGAAGGTCACATAGATACAAACTTCCTCAGAGAACATGAAATGATACACACAGTATTATTATAACTATACAAAATCCTACGACTAAAAATTGGAACAGGACGCGGAGAAACCTTAACAGTTTAAAGTAAGGGATTATAGGTATAAACGTGGAGTTGTTGGAATAAATCTCTTTTTTTGAAAAGAATCACATTGGCCTGTTTTTTTTAGAGTTTTATCAACATCTTTCTGAAGCTTTCTCCAAAGTATTTGGGAAGTCCTGGCACTAAGGATACAAAGAAACTAAAGGGAATGTAAACGTGGAATTCTCCAACCAAGTATTAATTACGTGCCTCTCTCCTTTCTCTTTACACTCTCTCCGTGGGCTCTCTGCTCATTCCAACAGGTCCCGCTCCTGCTGTGCTGATCTTTCCATCCCCAGGACATTGCATTATTTGGGTCCTTGCCATTCTCTCCCCCTAGCTACCAGAACAATTCTGCACACGAAACCTCGGTCTCCATGCTGCCATCAAGACGGACGACATCATGTATTTCCCTCATAAAAACCGTGAGAAGACTCTCACTCTGTCCACATAATACAGTTAACTCCTTCACGAAGGTCTCTCGAAGCTACTGCGATCTCTACTTCCAGGCTTATTTCCAATATTATCTCCTTATACCCAAACCTCCAGCTTCTTATTTGTCAGTTCTTATCCCTATGCACCACCCTAGGTCCTAGGGGTGTAAAAATAAATATAATTTGGGTGGTGGTTAATTTTACGTGTCCACTTGGCTAAGCTATGATGCCCATTTGTTTGGTCAAACGCCAGTCTAGATGTTGCTGACAAGAAATTTGTAGATGGGATTAATCTCCTTTGAGTAAGGCAGATTGCCCTCCATATTTGTGGGTGGGCTTCATTCAATCAGTTGAAGGCCTAAGAGCAAAGAGTAAGGTTTCCTGACGAAGCAGCAATCCTTCTTCAAGACTACAACAAAGAAACCTTGGCCGAGTTTCCAACCAGCAGCCTGCCCTACGGACTTCGGACTTGCTGGCTCCACAGTTGTGTGAGCCAATTCCTTAAAATAGATCTCTCTCCTTTCATACATATCCTGTTCTGTTTTTCTGGAAAACTCTAATACCATATGGCTCCTACACTTACAGAACCCATAAGCTAACCCAGGAAATAGGAATATAACCAAATAATCAAATCCAACTTGGAGGGTGCCAGACTGGCCCATCCACCATGGACAATGAAAAAAAAATTCTTTTATTGGCTTTCAGAGATGGAACAGAGAGCAAGACCTGTGATCCCCGCGAAGAAAAACAAGCGATGAGAAGCCCATGATGACCCTGGCTTTCTGCCTAGAGGTATGATCTGGACGGAGGTACGGGAAAGGAGAACACAAGCAGGGGACGGTGGTCTAGCTGAGTTGAGACAAGAAATATGTCATTTTTCGACACTCCTCTATATGACAAAATCACTTCCAGCGATAATCATCTAATAATCATTCTCTGGTTTTAAAACAAACCGGGGCACCTGGGTGGCTCAGTCGGTTAAGCGTCCGACTTCAGCTCAGGTCATGATTTCCTGGTCTGTGAGTTCGAGCCCCACGTCGGGCTCTGTACTGATGGCTCAGAGCCTGGAGCCTGCTTCAGATTCTGTGTCTCCCTCTCTCCCTGCCCTTCCCCTGCTCACGCTCTGTCTCTATATCTCTCAAAAATAAATAAATGTTAAGATAAAACATAAGAGACTCTCAAAGACTAAGAATAAACTGAGGGTGAAGGGGGTGAGGGGGGGGAAAGGGGGTGACGGGCATTAAAGAGGGCACGTGTTGGGATGAACACTGGGTGTTATATGTAAACCAATTAGAAAATAAACTATTATAAATAGAAAAAAATAAAGATAAATAAATAAATGTTAAAAAAATTAAAAAAAGAAATAAAACACACCATTAACGGTGCAAAAAAATAATAGCACTCTACAAAATATTATTCAAAGTTAGTAAAATAAAATAGTTCAGGTATAAATGAAAATTTTTGCATAATAAACATAAATACGATGCCTCACATTTCCCACTATTTCACATTTTACGCACAAATTTCATCTCCTACGTGGTCACATACTATGACAGATTTTAATAACTCGAATAGTTCCTTTGTCTTTACAGCCATGTGCTATCACTGTTTTCACCAAATCCATTTTTAAACATGGGCGTTTCTTGTACCACAGGAAATGGAAACACAAACCGTCGTTGAAGCCAGTTCAAATGACTATGAACTGGGCTAAACGCACTCTCTAAATGAACACATGTAGCTGTTTAATACGGTAAAGAAATAATAATGTGCAATTTAAAGTTTACATATGTATTACTAAAACCCAAATGAACCTCAGAAGTTGTTTAGAACATAATCCAACAAAAGTCCTATCCCCCACCCCCAACCCCACCCCGGCAGTATTTTATCACTGATTAATCGGAATTGCAGAGATAGGGTGATAATTAGAAGATAGACTTTTAGTCATTTCTATAATTATTTTGAAATAATCTTCAGACAGCATACCTTCAAACTTCCAGCACCCCAGGCTGGACTGCTCCCTCCACCCCGCCTTCAGCGCACTCCTGGTTGGGGGGGCCAAAGGTCTGAGATCTGTGGGGCCGAGTGCCGCAGGGAAAGAGCTATGCAGAAAAAGAACTCTAGAAATGTGTGTTTCCCTTGAGCCTAGCTGAACACACCCTGTGGACACGAAGAGGGTGAGAATCCAATGACTTGGGAAAGGAATTTACAGCTGAAGCCCCTCCCGACCTCGCAGAGAGCTTGTACATGTTGGGGTTCCCACTAGTGAGACTGGAGTGAGCTTGTTGGACACCTTAGTTACTGAGTAGACACCAAGATGGTCATGCCTCAGGACTGGGTCTAAATCAGTAACGAAGCTTATAAATAGGCCTTGAAAATCAAGCTGGTTTACGAGTAGATTTAAAACCTGCCAGAACAAGTTTCAGAACTCTTTAAAAGAAGACATCAAAATCTTGACTCTTAGCATTATAACACTCATATTGCGGTAGACAGAATTTTTAGGGATGGCCCCTCGAGATTCATGCTCCCTAGTTCGCGGGTGTGAGGCAACGGGATGTGATACCACTCTTGTGATGGTCACATTCGTCAGGGGGAGATGATCCGGCCTGACTTAAACTAATCACACAAGCCCTTAAAAGCAGGGGCCTTTCTCCAGTTGGAAGCAAAAGAGGAGGTCAGAGAGACTGAAAACACAGGAAGGCTCTAACACACCCCTGCTGCTCTGAAGATGGACGGGGCCCCAGGAAACGGAATATAGACGTTCTCTAGGAGCAGAGAGTAGACCCTGGCTACGAGCCAGCAAGAAAAGGAGGACCTCCAACCTACAGTCACAAGAAAATGGATTCGACCAACAACTGAATGAGCCAGGAAGCAGACTCTTTCCAGGAGCTGCCAGGTAAGAGCCCAGTCCTAGCCAGCACCTTGACTTCGGGTTTCTGAGACCCCAGGCAGAGAACCCAACTGAGCATACCAGGCTTAGGACCTCTACAAATGTGGGTCAAAAATCAGTGCTGTTTTAAGCCAGTAATCTTGCGGCAAGTTGTCTATACAGCGATAGAAAGCTAGTAAAGCAATGCTAGAATCAAATAAAAACATCACTACACATGGCTAAGAAATGAAAAATGTGACCCCTAGTCCACAGAAACAGAACCAGGAACAGTAAAGATCAGGGAATTAGTAGACACAAACTTATAAGTATGCTCCAAGATTTTTTTTTTAAGGAATGACCAGAGTGAAGAGAGAAATGTAAGTTATAAAAATGAACCAAGTGAAACTTATAGAGATGAAAAATGAAACTTATAGAGGTGAAAGCATAATACCTGAAGTAAATAATCCATGGGATGGGAGCAACAGCATATTAGACTTTCTAAAAGAAAACTTCTGGAAAGTTAAGTAAATACAAATAGAAACCTTCGAAACTCAATCTAAAAAAGAAAAAAAAATAGGCTCAAAGGACATCAGTGGGGCTGGCAGGGCAATATTTAATGGTCTAACGTATGAGCTAATTGGCGTACCGCCACATAGGAGAAGAAAAAATTTTTTAAAGAATGATGGCCACATTTGTCCAAATTTGATGAAAACTAAAATCTCACAGATCCAAGAAGCTAAACAAATCCTAGGCAGGATAAAGAATACCTATAAGAAGGAATACCATAACCAAAATGTTTAAAACAGACAAAATCTCAAGAGCAGTCAGAGTAAAATACACAAATGTTCAGAGAAAAAAAATACATAAAAATTACCACTGACTTCTCATCAGAAATAGTGGAAATCAGTTAGAACAACAACTTTAAGGTGCCGAAAGAAAATACCTTTTGAAAATGAAAGTAAAATTAAGAAATTTCAAACAGAAGGTGAAAAAATTTGTCACCAGTAGATATGAACTACTAGAAATCTTAAGGAAGCTCTTTAAGCTTGTGAAAAATAATACGAAATGGAAAACTAGACCTACACATAGAAAAGAAGAGAGCTAGAAACAAAGGTAAGAAAGGAGGCAAAAAGAAAACTAAAGACAAACAGAAGTAACAGAAAACAAATATAAAGATGGTAGGTTGCAACTCAACCAGATGGTAAATACGCTAAATGCTCTAATTAAAAAGCAGAGATAGGCTGAATAAAGCTGAGGCAGATTCAACTTTATCCTATCCTTGGGAAATCCACTTTGAAAGATATAAATTAGTTAATAGAAAAAGAATAAAAACATATCATGACAAAAAAAAGGAGTGACTGGGGCACCCGGGTGGCTCAATCAGTTAAGCATCTAACTTTTTTTCTATGTTTATTTATTTTGAGAGAGACAGAGTGAGAGGGGGTGGGAGCAAGTGGGAAAGGGGCAGAAGGAGAGAGAGAGAGAGAGAGAGAGAGAGAGAGGGAATCGCAAGCAGGCCCCATGCTCTCAGTGCAGAGCCCAACGGGGCTGGATCTCATGACCCTGAGATCATGACCTGAGCCAATATCAAGAGTCAGAGATGCTCAACCAGCTGAGCCACCTAGGTGCCCCCGTCCCACTCTTGATTTCACCTCAGGTCATGATCTCATGGTCGTGGGGTCCAGCCCCACGTGGGGCTTTGCCCTGACAGCGTGGAGCCTGCTTGGGATTCTCGCTCTCCTCTCTCTGCCTATACTATTGCTCACCGGCTCACCCGCTCAAAAAAAAAGGGGGGGGGGAGTGACTACAGCAATAACATTTCAGAACAAGGAATTAGACTGTCAGGGATAAAGGGATATTTCATAATGATAAGATGGTGAATCAATTAATCAAGAAGACATAACATTCTAAATGTATATGTACCTAATAACAGAGCTTTAAAAAATACATGAAGCAAAAACTGAGAAAACTAAAAGGAGAAACAGACGAATAGATTATTACAGATGATTACTTTAACATTCTTCTCTCAGTGAATGATATAAAAGAGGCAGAAAATCAGTAATGATAATATGACTAAGTAACACCATCAACCAACTTGACCTGACATCTAAAGAGCCCCACTCTCAACATCTAAAATATATTCACTCCACTCCAATGCTCAGGGAACATTCACCAAGACAGGCGATGAGACATTAAAAAGAAAATCACAAAACGTTTAAAAGGACTGAAATTAAATTAAAAATCAGTAACAAAAAAATCTGGAAAATCTCTCAATATTTGGAAATTAAACAACATGTTTCTTAGTAACTTCTGGGTCAAAGAAGAAAACACAAGGAGAATTAGGAACTGTTTTGAACTGAATGATAATGAAAACAAAAAAAACTGGCATGCGGTTAAAGCAGTGCTTAGATAGCAATATAAAGTTTTATTTTATTTATTTTTTCCTAAAGTTTATTTTATTTATTTTTGAGAGAGAGAGAGAGAGTACGCAGGCAAGGGCAGAGAGGGAGAGAGAGAATCCCAAGTAGGATCTGAGGTGTCAATGCAGAGCCCGACATGGGGCTTGATCCCACAAACCATGCGATCATGATCTGACTTAACTGAGCCATCCAGGTGCTCCAAAATATAAAGTTTTAAATTTTACACCGGAAGACTAAAATCAGTGGTTGAAATATTTTAAGAAGCCATAAAAAGAGCGAGTAAACCAAAATAAATAGAAGGAAATAAATAGAAGGAAACCAAAATAAATAGAAAAGCAAAAATCGGTGATCTAGAAAATGATACAGAAAATGAATGAAACCAAAGAAGTTTCCTTAAAAAGATATTAAAATGATCACTAAAATTGCTGAACTTCTGGCTGGATTGATCAGGAGGACACCCCCTGCCCCCCCAAAAATGACCTCTATCGGGACTGACAGCGAGGGGCAGATCCTACAGTCATTAAAGATACTATGAGACTATCATGTATAGCTTGCGATAAAAATTTTGAACGTAGATGATATGGACAAGTTTCTTATTCTTGAACAGAATAAAAATGAGACAGAGAGAGAAAAGAGAGAAGAAAGTGCGGTCTGAAGTAAATATGACCAAAGGTGAAAACCTGTTAAATTTGGTGGGCAGGTATCTGGGTTGATTAGGAGATTTTCCCGCACTTGAAATGCTTTGTAACTAAAACTTTAAATTGATCGATGGGAAAATTATTTCCCAGCATCATTCGATCAACAAATATTTATTGCTCATCTACTATGTGATGGATGTTAGCTAGACAGACACTGACTAATACATGAGCCGACAGGTCTCTGCCGGACGGAGAACGGTTTGGGGGAGGGGCGCGCACACAGGGACGCTCAAGAGATGCGTACAGACTGCGGCAGGTGCTGTATAAGGTACTCTGGTCGCTATAGAGATGAATTTTCAGAATGGGGGACTGCAAGGGGGAGGCTGCTGCAAACATCAGGGGAGGAAGGGGGTGGCTCAGGTAGGGTAGTGGCAGCGGAGAGGAGACAAATAGAGTCATTTGAGATTCACCATTTATGGTCCGAGCTGGGGGTTTAAAGACTCGAGTTGGTCATTTTTTCCCCTAGGAACACCCCGTCCAGGCAGAAAGAGCCCCTCCTGTCCTCTTGGCGTCATCACTACTAGAACGGTGGCCTCGAGTTACTTGCTACGGAAGCGCTACACACCACCACACCTTAAGGGATGAGCTGCTGAATCACGATGCCACCGTATGACCCTGCTTCCTAACATTGCACTTGGCACTGGCGAGTGGCTCAGCTCGGCATTCAGGGCCCGAGACGCAACCACACCATCCCCAGGCCACCTGGGCCCCCTCTTGGTACCAAGTCAGGGTCAGTCAGATTCAGTCAGGAAAGAGGCAGAACAATAGTTATTTTAAAAGAGAGTAATTAATATAAGAAATAGGTCAGACAGGTACTGGAGGGCTAAAAAGCCAAAAGAGAAACAATATAGTTTTTTTAAAAAAAAAGATTATAAAATACAATAGTAACCTTGTTAAATATTTTTTATCTTTATTTATTTTTGACAGAGAGAGACAGAGTGCGAGCAGGGGAGGGTCCGGGGGAGAGGGAGACACAGAATCTGAAGCAGGCTCCAGGCTCTGAGCTGTCAGCACAGAGCCTGACGCAGGGCTCGAACCCATGAGCCATGAGCCATGAGCCATGAGATCATGACCAGAGCTGAAGTCGGACACTCAACCGACTGAGCCACAGGGGCCCCCCCCAAATGGAAGTAACTATGAATCCATGAAGCCTCCACTATCCTTGGGGCTGAAGAAACAAAGAGAAAAGACGGACCCAGAAGGCTGGCAGAGGGTCCCGGGAAGCTGGAGCCCAGCCCCCCGCAGAGGTGGGGGTGGGGGGCTGCAGCTGGTATCTCTGAGGCCGCAGGGTGGGAACGGGGGGTGGGGGTGGGGGTGGGTAACCGAGAACCCCCTACATGTGCGGAGTGAAGACCGGTGGTTGGGGCGACCCAGCAGAACTGAGAGTACTGCCGGGAAGGAGCCCCGGCGGGAGGAGAGGCAGCTGCCAACGGGGAAAGGTGGCCTCCAGAGCTTCGGTTCCGGTCTTGCCAGGCGGACGGCACGGAAGGGCGGGTTGGGGCGGAGAAGCCACAGCTGAGCAACCAGCACGCGGGGCTTTTTCTGCAGTCACGGCTCATTCGACAGTGTGCCCATTCTTCCGACGCACCTTCACGGAAACGTGTTCATTGGCACTGGAGCCGCTTGTGAGCCTTTAGCTCTGTTTTCCACGGCGCGTGGTCGCCTTCACATCTGCTAAAGCTGTTTGGGGAACAGGACTTTGTGATTCCATGCCTGGTCCTGACGCTCTACATTTTTACGTAAAGCCGCTTCGTAGGTATTTGCATCGCATTACAAAGGGCGTGTTTTTCTAAATGTTATTTTAGGGGCGCCTGGGGGGCTCTGTCCCTTATGCATCGGACTTCGGCTCGGGTCATGATCTCACGGTCCGTGAGCTCGAGCCTCACACCGGGCTCTGTGCTGACAGCTCGGAGCCTGGAGCCTGCTTCCGATTCTGTGTCTCCCTCTCTCTCTGCCCCTCGCCCACTCAAATTCTGTCTCTCTCTCTCAAAAGTAAATAATAAATATTAATATAAAAAACGAAAATGTTATATATAAAAATATATATAAATATAAATATATATATGTATGTATGTATATCCTGGGATGTATATTTGTTATCTCTAAATATGTAACCATGTACTGTATGGCTTTTAAAATGCTTTTTAAAGGCTTGTCTACAATGATAGCCCATTATTTGCAATTCTGGGTCTCAATGCCAGGCACAAGAATGAGATCTGTATTAACTTTCTTTCTTCCTCTATTTGCCAGTTTCCCCAGGTGACCTCGGCGAGCATCAGAACCTCACACTGCCAGAGGCTGTTCCAGGCTCAACTACTACTTTCTTTTTATTATTTTATTTTGTTTATTTATTTATTTTGAGAGAGAGAGAGGAAGAGGATGAGCAAGTGGGGGAGGGGCAGAGAGGAGGAGAGAGAGAATCCCAAGGCCGGGCTCAAACCCATGAACCTGTGAGATCATGACCTGAGCCAAAATCAAGAGCTGGACGCTTAACCAACTGAGCCACCCAGGCGCCCCGTTCAGTTTTATTTCTAAAATAAAGTTACTGAGAGCATGCCCGGTGGTAGTCTGAGAGACTTTGTAAGAGAATTAATTCTTGCAAAGAGAATTATTTCTCATTTTATATTCAGTTCCATAAGGCAGTGCTGCTTAAATTCTCTGTGGTGAAGGACCCTTGTAAAATGTTTCCAGTCGGCTGCAAACTGATACTTTGTAAAAATTAATAAAAATGAATTATTAGAAAAACAAAATTAAAAAAAGACATACAAGATAAAAGCTGCAATTTTGGGTTATTAGTTTAACAAACAGGAAATTACAGTGCAATAAATATTAACCAGGATAAACATAATATAGAGAAAAAGAAATTAGTAGGAAAATTGTACATGTTGCTGATTTGCTGAAGGTACGCATATGGGCCACGGCTCACGATTACACTTGCAGCTTTTTTTTCGTCTTGAAGGAAACATGAATCCCCACATTAAATGGTTACAGGCACAGTCTGAATGAACAGTGTATAGAAATATTTAAAGTTTTTAGTGTGGCAAACAGGCTTGTTTCTTGATTAATAATTTATCTCAGATTGCCAAGATTACTAGCAGGAGATAATGTAGATTTAAACCATTTCTATGTTTTACTTTGATAATAATTAAGAAGAAGAGGGAGAGGGAGAGGACTAAGGAGGAGGAGGAGACACTGCAGTCTCAGGGAATGGGGTAAAAGACGTTAGAGCAATTTTAACGAACTCAGTTTATTCCCTTTTAAATTTTATCTAAAATGAAGAAAGTGCTGCTGTGTTTTCAGAGTCCTTTAAATACTTAACTAGAAGTCAGTTCCAGCAATGTATCCTGTAAGTTACGGTCACATTTAAATCATCTTTTGATGAAAGAAATGGATTCTGGACCCATGAATTTTTTAGGCACGGATCTTCTTTTGATGGAAAAGAAAATTTAAAATGCTTTATCAAGCTTTAAGGCGTTTTGTGATCGCTCTTCACAGATGTGCACTACCAAGACCATCGCCTACGTCACTGATAATTGTTAAATTAGGGAATATGTGTCCTAATAATCCGTAGAAACTGTTCTTCCAAGCGTCTAACTTTCGTTTTCGCCCTTGATCTCATCTTGAAAAACTTGTTGCGTTTCTTCTTTGCATGGGAGCACCGGGGTCATTAAAAGTACTGAAGGGCTTACGTGACCCCCTCGTCCAATTCCTATTTTCAACAAGCTGGGACCAAACCGTCTTCTGGTTTTGTAGAAAGGGTGAGTTGTTCTGTAGATGAAACATCCTCAAACATTTGTTCTCTCGATTATCATCATACCTCAGCATGCCACAAGAGCTCGTTATGATCTGGTTCCCAAGTATCATAGAACACAAGAGAATAATCCAGAATTTAACACACCAGCTTTTACCTAAGTCATGACTTTTACTATGCCTACTGTTTAAGTCCATCATTCTTCTTTCTCACAAGAGAAACGGTGCTTGATTTATATTCTGACGTGAGCCCCTAATCAGGGTAACTACTCCAGGATGTTTTCGGCACCATCGTAACGTGCTCCTACCCAGAATGTAAACTCCAAACATACGTGTTGACAACATAATCCTTCATAGCGTTATACAGTTCAGACTTAGTTATGTTTGTCAGCAACAAAGTTGAAAAAAAATCTCCCTTCCTATCGCCATCACAAACAGGAAGAGGAGTGAGATTATCTCGCCGTAATGAAAAATATGCTGATAGTTTTAAATGCTCTGTGAGTCGCTCTTTCCTATTATTGGCCAGTTCCTGAACACGCTGAGCGAGGGAGGTCCTGTGGTAGTACTTGAGCTACCTTCTTTGCTGTGGATTCACCCAACATTTCCAAACAAATGCCTTCGATACCATCTCCACCAAGGTCTTGGCCGCTGTATATGGATTTTAGTCTTGGCAAGCTGAAACACTCCTTGTTAAGAAGACCGAGAAGTCCTAACGTTTATATGTGAAAATATTGAGCATCTGCTTCAATCAGACTTTTAGGCCAATATTCTTTCTCTCAAAACATTTTTGTGGTTCTGAACTTAATTTTTGTTAAGTCAACGACCCACGGGTTTTGATGGTTCCATCGCTCCGTAGCCACTAGATCGCTACGAATAATTAAACCCTGTGTTTTCAGGATGTCAACCTCAATGATAGCTATAAACTTCACTCTGCAGGTGAGGGATCCTCGTTCCAGGGGAAACTGAGATGAACTCTTGAGTCTTTTTTCCTTCAGAATCACTTCCATTTTCACCATTTGGTTTCTACTCTTGCCCATATGCAAAAAAGCGAAGTATTTTCTGGCTCCCCCCAAAACCTCCCAAGATAAAAAAACAAAACAAAAACAACCTCCAGTGAGGCTTGTTCTGCCTTCGATAAACTGAGGGTGAAAAGTCACTAATATAAATTTTATTTCCCGAATTAAGAGTGTTAAACCATAAAATGAAAATTGCCAATTAAAAATTAAAACTTGTGAATGTAAGTTGTAAAAATAAATGCTTACATTTTCACAGATTTTTCCACACTTCCAGGGTGCAAGTTGACAAATCTAATAAAATAGCGTGTTACAATATGGCTCTACCATATTCCATTATTTATTACACAACTTGTACTTTATGACTCGTCGTTTGAGCTTGCTGGTTCCGAAGTGGTCTATACCCTGTTCAGGTAGATGAGTTTCCCCTTGTGAACGTGGCTATCATAACGATTTGAAACTGCCGTTGAAGCTCCTAATGCTTAGTCTCAATTTCTACACCTAACTTGTCACAGATCGGTAAGACTTCACGGAGCAGGACCAATCTGCACACCACACTTTGAGGAGCACTGCCAAAAGTACTGTGGACACAGAATCAATGGTATTTGCTGAGGAACCACACCAGGGATGAGGGAGAAGGGAGGCAGATAAAGGAAAGTCAGGATTCCACGAAAACCGTTGGACAATTTTAGCTTGAGTCAATGGGTGGATGGGGAAGCCATTTACTGAAATAGGGAGAGATATGTTTGGATATGTTAAGTTTGGGATGTTCGGGGTCACCCAAGCAGAGATGGTAAGTATGAGTGAGTCTGGAACTTAGGTAGAGGTCTGGGGGGTACCTGGGTCACTCAGGTCAGTTAAACGTCCAACTCTTGATTTCGGCTCAAGTCATGACCTCACGTTTGTGGGTTTGAGCCTTGTGTCAGCCTCTGTACTTGACAGCGTGGAGCCTGCTTGGGATCCTTTCTCCCTTTCTCTCTGCCCCTCCCCTGCTCATGCTCTCTCTCTCTCTCTCAAAATAAATAAATTTAAAAAAAAAAAGGCTGGGAAGTGTGTTCTTTATAAATACCACAGCCAGTGAAGACCTCACAGAGAAGGGGCAGCTGAGCAAACACTTGAAAGTGCTAGGGAGCAAGCTTTGTGCATATCTAGGGGAAGAGCACTGCTGACGGAAAGCATAGCATGTGCAAAGGCCCTGAGATAGGAATGCACCTAAATGAGGAAAAGCAAGAAGGCAAGTGTGGATGGAGCGAACAGGAGATACAGATGAGGACAGGAGTGGTGGTAGGGGGGGATTGTGGGAGGGGGGAGGAGATCGCTTAAGGCCTTGTCGACCATTGTAAGGATGCCAGCTTTTATGCAAGTGAGATGAGAAGTCACTGGAGGGTTGGGAGCAGGAGTGGCCTGACCTGATGCATGTTTAAAAAAGATCCTTTGGGGGGCACCTGGGTGGCTCAGTTGGTTAAGCATCTGACTTGAGCTCAGGTCATGATCTCGCGGTTTGTGAGTTCGAGCCCCACGTCGGGCTCTGTGCTGACAGCTCGGAGCCTGGAGCCTGCTTCGGATTCTGTGTCTTTCTCTCTCTGCCCCTGTTTGTGCCTCTCTCTCTCTCAACAAATAAACAAACATTAAAAAAAAATTTAAAAAGATCCCTTGGGTTGAGGACAGAATTGAGAACAGACTCAGGGCAAAGGCAGAAGCATGGGGCTTGGCTGGGAGCCCGGGCTGGTGGTGGCGGCCTGGACAGGGCGCAGGAGAGGCGCTGACATGACGGATGTGGAACAGAAGAGGAAGAAAGGAGCTTGGGGTGACGCCGAGGCTTCTGGCATAAGCAGATGCCACTAATAACGATGGAAAAACTGCAAGAGGGTGGTTTTGGGGGGAAAGATCAGGAGTTCGGTTTTGACCATGGAGATGCCTACACCGTATCTGTGTAGCTGAAGAAGAACAGAAAAATAGGAGACCACCTGGAAGCTACTGAAATCTCGCTCACGGGGACTGGGTAAGTAAGTCACTGCCCCGATACGCTGCTGAAGGAAGAGCGTTACAAAACATGTGATATAATCATCCTAGGATGAAAATTTGTATTATATGAGAGAGAAAGTTGCAGAATGGTATGGGAGCATTTTAATGAGATTATAAATAATCTATGTATGTAAGTATGTGCGTGTACACGTTAGTTTAGATGCCCAGGAAAAAATCTGGATGTAAACACCGCAGACAGCTAAGCGTCTGCAGAACGGGACTGGCACACATTTTACTTTATTTACTTCTGTATTATTAGAAGTTTTAAATAAAGAACATGCATCATATATGTAATATAAAACTAACAAAGATTGAAAAAACTTTTACGGTGTTTTATTTTTTATTTTCATTAATAATTTTTTTAAGGTTTATTTTTGAGACAGAGAGAGAGAGTGCAAGCAGGGGAGGGGCAGAGAGAGAGGGGGACACAGAAACGGAAGCAGGCTCCAGGCTCTGAGCTGTCAGCACGGAGGCCGATGCGGGGCTCGAACTCATGAGCTGTGAGATCATGACTGAGCCAAAGTCGATATTTAACAGACGGAGCCACCCAGGTGCCCCTTTATTTAAAAAAAAAATTTTTTTTAAATATTTATTTATTGAGAGAGAGGGAGAGCGGCAGGTGGGCGGGGGTGCAGAGAGAAAGGGAGACAGAAGATCCAAAGCGGGCTCTGCCTTGACAGCAGAGAGCCCAATGTGGGGCTAGAACTCACAAACTATGAGATAGATCATGACCTGAGCCGAAGTTGGATGCTTAACTGACTGAGCCACCCAGGTGTCCCTTTACGGTGTTTTAAATGCTGTTTGGTTCGTACACATGCAAACGCTCTCGAACCTGGGCACATTGTGTTAAGGTTGTTCTTTGAGACAGGTGGAAATTTTCTGATTGCAGCTTAGGCTGAGGCAGCAAGCAGTTGGGTATCTGGGGTGACTGGCACTGGGAAGAGGAAGAGTGAACCAAGGCAACCGCGGGGGAAGAGAGGAAAGAAGTAAAGGGACAGGCATGACACAGAGATTGGAAACTCAATCCGGGGCAGGACTGAGTCTCTAGACATGTCTTTGTATGGCTGGCACAGGGCTTATCAATTTCTTTTTTCAAGTTTTTACTGAAATTCTAATTAGTTAACAGATATGGTTAAGTTGGTTTCAGGTGTAGAATTCAGTGATTCGTCACTTACACACAACACCCCCCACTCATCACAAGTGCCCTCCTTAATGCCCAGCACCCATTTAGCCCATGCCTCCATGAACATCCCTCCAGCAACCCTCGGTGTGTTCTCTGTCATTAAGAGTCTCTTATGGTTTGTTCCCCCCTTCTCTCTCTCTCTCTTTTTTCCCCCTTCCTCTATGTTCAACTGTTTTGTCTCTTAAATTCCACATACGAGTGAACTCATACGGTATATTTTTTCCTCTGACTTATTTCACTTAGCATAATACATTCTAGCTCTATCCAGATCATTGCAAATGGCAAGATTTTATTCTTTTTGATGGCTGAGTAATATTCCATTGTATCTACATAGCACATCTTTATCCACTCATCAGTCGATGGACACGTGGGCTCTCTCCATGGTTTGGCTAGTGATAACGCTGCTGTAAACCTTGGGTGGATGCCTTTAGGCAACTTGGGGAGCTCTCCGGTTTGGCACAAGCCCCACCGCCCCCCATGACCTCACACGAAGCCGAAGTCATACATTTATGTTACTGGAGGCAACGACCTTTACACTCCTACACTGACATGCATTGAGGTCTTCCCCTGGGCTACGCGCTGTATTCAGTTCTGCCGTGTGCTTGCTCTCTTGGGCAGGTGGGTAATGCCAGAATATTGAGAGCATGACTATTCTCCCCTGTGAAATCTGCACATGTCACGTCTATCTCTCTGTTAGCCAGGTTCATGTTCTTGGTCGTGTCTGTAAAAATCGAAGTGGTCACAACATCACTTTTTTAGTTCATGCTCAGGCTGTAAATGTGTGGACTGTACGAATCAGCAGGCAATGGAGTTCTGACTTTTAATTTTCACAATTCCTTCTTTTCCCGGACTGATAAGTTTCCCTTCCGCTTAAGAACAGAAGTAGGTGCAAAGCTACCATGACCCAGGTCGTCGTTCCGACGACTATGGCAGGGACAGATGGAAACACGACAACGTCACACATGCATCTAAGCAGAGTAGATCTTGCTCGCTGTACGAAGGTGGGGGAAAGAAACTTTGGCAGGTAAAGACCCAATAAAGTTACAAATAAACTCAGCATCTCTTTTGCCAAGCAGCTTTCCACACATTAAATAATAATCCATTCTAAGATGACTGTAAGTGGCTATTAACGTAATTATTTGTTGAATGAATGAATAAACAAAATGAATGCTCTACACGCGGTATCTCTTTATCTCAATGAAAAGAGAGCCCTAAATAGACCTCTGTGGAATTCTTTCTTTCAAAGTGGGTTTCAAGATCTAATTATGGCCCCCAGGCTGGCGTGGGGGCCTCAACTTCTGCGTAAGGAACATAAAGCTACAAGAAACTTTACAAGACCTGGAAGGGAAGGGGCCCATCACGTTTAACCGCATGTCTCCAGGGGGGGGGGAAAAAAACTCTGAAAATGTTCTATTTCCAATAATCATGGAACACACATTGCCTTTTAAGATTTGTTTCTCAGAACAGCAGAGATCATTTAGTCTGAGAGAACAGAGAGTGGCTTAATTATTTTTTTTTTTCTTTTCTAGAGTCTCTGCCAAGAACCACAGAGCAAAATGAAATGACGGTGTGGGTAGACAGCTGCTAAGTAATCTCTTTGTTGTATTTCTAATAAGATCGCTACATCGTTTCTGTTCCTAACGTATAGCCATATTAGTTCTGAAATAAGCTATTATGGTTTTTTCCCCTCAGTGGACTCCAGTTGCAATAAGTAATACATCATTTATAATTGGAAATGCGTCTCCTTACGAAAAAAGTTTGCTCCTTCTCGCTTAAACTTTTTAAGACTTTTGAGTATATTGCTTGAATTTGAAACCAGCAGCTTGACTTGCACACATAATTTGATGGTGACTGAGCAGCTTGTACAGGTCAGGCTCTGGGGGAATAATGAATAAGAAGAGAAGCAGGTGAGGGCGGAACTCGGAGGGAGACGGCGTTTAAGGGAAGGAGCCGGGGAAAGGTGGCCGGGAGAGCAGAAGAGCGTGGGTGTCAAGGGCAAAGAGTCTGCCTAGGAGGAGGTGAGCTGGCGCGGGTCAAACGCTGCGGAGAACAACTAAAGCAGCCGCTGGCTTCGGCAGCAAAGGGTCATTGCTGAACCCGGTCAGAGCGGTTACAGCGGAGTCCCTGGGGCGGAGATGAGGTCACAGCGGACTGGAAGGGATTCGGATGTGAGAATAGAGGGGCGGGTACGGCCTGAACGCATAGCTTCGGACGGAGAGGCTAACTGATGCACTCGGGCCCACAGGAAGCAGACAGGGGCTACCGTGGAAGGGTCTCTCCGAGACTGTGGGGCAGAGGGAACGGCACCTTCGCCACTGTGACAGGAGGAAGGACTCGTAGTGGCAGGTCAGTGGTGAGTGATGGGACCTCCATCCGCCTCACCCCACGGTCCTCATCAACAGAGTACAGTAAACGTAGGGGGAGCGTGGAGTGAAAGATATTCTTGCTTTGAGAACTTCCATTTTCTTTTTTTTAAAGCCTGGATTAAAAAAAAATTTAATGTTTATTTTTGAGAGAGAGAGAGAAAGAGAGAAAGAATGAATGGGGGAGGGGAAGACAGACAGGGAGACACAGAATCTGACGCAGGCTCCAGGCTCAGAGCTGTCAACATGGAGCCTGACACGGGGTTCGAACTCACGAACTATGAGATCATGATCTGAGCTGAAGCCGACGCTTAACCGACTGAACGACCCAGGTGCCCCTGGATTTTTTTTTTAAGTTTATTTATTTATTTTGAGAGAGAGTGTGCATAGGTGGGGCAGGGACAGAGAGAAGGAGCAAGCGAGCGAGTGAGAGAGCGTGAGAGAGAGAGAATCCCAAGCAAGGCTCTGCACTGTCAGCACAGAGCCCGATGCGGGGCTTGAATCCACAAACTACAAGATCATGACCAGAGCTGAAGTTGGATACTTAACTGACAGAACCACCCAGGTACCCCCAAAAACTTCAATTTTCTTAAGAAACGGGAAGCAAGGCCATTTGCCGAGTGTGACAGGGAAGGTGGAGGGGCAGGAGCCTGGCAGAAGCGGCAGAGGTTTGAAATGCCCCCTGCGGGAATCAAGGAAGAGCTGCCTGGAGGCTGAAGAAGGACCCACGGCGGCACAGAGGCCCAGCTGGGATGGACTCGTTTATACTGTGTTTCCTGTGTATACAGTAGGCGCTCAGGAATCTCAGTGTAAGGCAGAAGACAGAGAGTGGGGCTGAGCCGTGGCTGCGGTTTTGCCAGGCTGGAGTGATGGAGAAACGGGGAGCTGGGAAGTCGAGAGCATTGCCAAGCGTCTAGACCCCAGAGAGGGAAGGAAGGCAGCCTCACGCGAGCCTCACTGTCTGAGAAAAACGCAGAGGAGGGAGGGACTGGAGGGCCCGATGAAGCTGAAGATCGAGTGTAATGGGGCCAGTACTAGACCCGGGCCAGATGGGACCCTGCCCTGGACCCCGCGTTCTGGAGGGGCTCTGCTGTGGCCCTTATCCGGCGGCACCCCTCTCCACATAACAAAGAATCTGCGGGAGGTGCCCCCCCAAGCCTACAGCCTCCACCTCTGAGAGAACAGGCCGGGTACCTGGGGCCCTAGGATGGATTCCCTGCCCAAACAGCCCTAGGCCCACTTCCGGTGCCCGTGTGGGCCTCTTCCTGAGGGCCTCCTCGAAGGGTGGCTGCTTGTGAGAGATGCGGATGAAGCTTGGAGCGAGGGCTGGTGTCCACACAAGTGTATGAGACCCCGTGGCGCTGGGAGCAGAGCCAGGGGACAGGGGCCAACGATGTCCCATGTGGACCTTTAAGGAATCGACGGTTCCTAAAGCAAACCTCTGCCTTCTAGCTTGTTATTAAAGTATATTTGTCAAGTAAGGAGAGAAAACAAATTTAATAGCTTACCTCGCTCTGTAATATATAGACAGATATGCTACATAGACAGACATACGCACACACATAGTGCATGAGAGTCCACATGTACCCTTGTCCCGGGCGTGTAAGCGTCAGGGGTGTGCCTGAATGAGGGGGTCATCTGGGTAAGAGGGTGAGTAGGCATTCTTAGATTTCCGAGTCAACATAGCAGAGGAAACACTTGCTGAGAATTCTCAGTCTGAGGCAACATGCAGAAATACCAGGTAAAATATTTTTAAAAATCACATCCCCTCCGGATCACATGACTCGGGCTACCTTATTGGCTGCCTTCCAGTGGGGTTTGGCCGGCATAAGGTACCAGCAAGAGATAGGAGGGTGGGAAGAGACAGGGTGGGACATTTCTTTCCCTGCTTCGGGCCTGCCTTCTAACGGTGGCTACTTCCCTCCATACTCAGCTGCTACCAGGAGGCCCCTTGTCGCAGTGCGAGCTGTCCCCGAATGCCGATAATCACATCGCCTCCTGCGACTCTTCAGGACTCGGTGTGGTTACAGCCTTCTGCTGTGCTTAGTCTCCAGGTACCTCAAATGACCTTGTTGGATTCTTCATTCCTGCCCATACTTCTGTAAATAGTTTCTTCATTAAAATCTCTTGAATTTAAGTATCTGAATGAGATTCTATTTTTTGCCGGGGCCTCGACTAATTAAAAGCACTTTTAATAACAAGAAAAGAATGCCTCTGTAAATCAGAAAAGATACTGACCCCTGGTGGTAAGTAATGACTAAGACTCTGGGGCCCTTGTGAAATGGGGGAGGGGGCAGGTGCTAGACAGACGGGGGGTCTTGCGATTCTATGTCTGCAAAGGGAAAGGGACTGAATACGCCCCACAGATACTGGGGGGTGGTGAGACTAGTTCTGTTATTTCAGTTGGGGTTAAGTCCCCAAATGACCTGTGACTAGAAATGAAGACAAGATGCCTATTCTTGACTAGCAGCTGAGTCTGCACTGCCCTTGAGCTCAGAGACTGTTACTTCCCTACAGTGGGATTCCCAAACCATGCTTAATTTATGACTTGTTTCAGAGCTAAGGATCTCCAAACCATCCCTCAGAGGAACGCTTGTAAAATAAATCCATAGGGAAGTTATGCTCTCCAGAAAAGAAATAAAATTACAAAATATGTAAGGATGCGCAGTGTGATTAAAGACAGTCCAGTGAGCGAGACAATTCACGTCTGAGAAAATAGAACAGGACAGAACACTCCGAAGAAGACTTTTAAATCCCCAAAGTCATAATGGAAGAAAAGTAGCTATCAAATGAGACTGTACTATGTAGAAGATTATGTATAAAATAAAAAATAAAATAAAAGGCCTTGGGGATGGAAAACACAACATGGTGACTAGTTAATAATACCATACTGCATATTTGAAAGTTGCTAGGAAAGGGGACCTTAAAAGTCACTACAAAAAGAAAATAACTTTTTTAATAACTATGTAACATAAGGAATATTAACTGGAATATTGTGGTGATCATTTTGCAAGGTATACAAACATCTAATCATTATGTTGTATACTCAGAACTAATTTAATGTTATTTGTCAATTATACTTCAATTTAAAAAAATTTAAGGTTATGAGAAGAGATAGAAATAAAAAGGAACCAGATGAAAATCTTGGAATGAAAAAATGTAACTGGAAGGTGTGACACAGCTTAAGAGAGATTTAATGAACTGGAAGACAAAACTGTGGGAATCTCTCAGATTGAAGTATGGATATCTAAAAAAGGAGATGGAAAAACTGAAAGGAAAATTAAGAGGACACAGACGATGTAAGGGAAAGAACAGACCTTAAACTAAAAGAAGTTTCAGAAGGAGAGAGAAACTGGAGGAGAAAATATTTAGTGATGTGAATATCAGATTAAGAGAGAAAAACAATATGTGCATCTCACATGTATAGGAAAGAAACATTCAAAGAAGCTCAGTGCCTGTTTACGATGGAAAAACGTAAGAGATTTAGACTATAAGGAATTTTTCCTTCCAGAAAAACCCTATACAGCAATAACACACTAAATGGTGAGACTTTAGAAACGTTCCTACGAAAAGCTAGAAACGCAATATGGATGCCACTAAACATTCCTACTATCCAACATTGTATCAGAGGTCCTAAATCATGGAAAACAGTTATCTGGATGTGAGATTTCAGAGATGATGCATTTCCTGTAGCGATCTAGGGTACAGCTAAGGGAGCAGACAGCTGAGGTGATGGAGATGGTCACTGAACTGAGAGTGTGGAGGAACTGAAACGCTAACCCTCAGATGATGTCATGGCGTTGGGCCTGGGGAAGGCCCCATGTGATGCAGGTGATGTGGAGGTTGGGGGATGACGGTGCAATAGAGTAGGGTTTGTCACAGGGTAGGAAACGATGGTCTCCAAACAGCATCTTGCTTCTTGAGCAGGGTTTGCTCAAAAGACCGACTGGGCAAAGCTCTTGGGAAAGAGCCAAATGTCACTTACAGCAAGAAGGCAGATGCAATGTTTACCCACCAGTGAAGGATATGGGAAAGTTCGTTTACGAGGGGATAAAGAATCCCAGGGACGTCCTTTGACAGTCCGAAGGAGGGGAGAGTGGAGGTGGGTCAGAACAAAGGAAGATCACAGAGGAACAGGGATGAGGCAACCAGAGAGAAGAGAGGGGCTTCTGTGTTCAACACAGATAATAGGGCTGTGAGCCTGGTGGGATTAGGCGGCATCCATCACGTGGCATCAAAGACAGAGCTCTCACCGTGTGCATGCAGCAGCTTCCCTGACACGAGGAGCCATTATACGGGTTTAGAAATGGAACGTAAGGCCTCTTTGAAGTTACATTAGGAAGAAATAAAAAAAAAATACCCTGACTTCCAGATTAGATCCACTAAGCATTAATGGCAGATTTTTTTTTTTTTTAACATTTTTTGAGAGAGACCGACTGCCTGCGCATGGAAGAGGGAGAGAGAGAGAATCCCAAGTAGGCTCCTGGAGCTTGACTCAAGGCTCTATTTCATGACTGTGAGACCATGAGCTGAGCTGAAATCAAGAGCCGGACACTTAACCTACTGAGCCACCCAGGAGTCCCCGCAGATTTCTCATTTAATGGTGCCCTTGTACTATACTGTAGTCCACATCTATGCATACCCACAATTACCAATATTAGAAATCGAGGGAATACCCACAATTACCAATATTAGAAATCGAGGGGAATCAGGATATGTCATGAAAGAATGTTTCTGGAACAAATACCAAAGTCTTAAATACAATGCATATTTAATAGAGGGCTGTAGACTTGGAATCCGGAAGTTGTAGTCAATGGGTTAATCTTACATGGAAGCTGCTTGAGAGATTTTTATTTTATAATTTCAATGAAGTTGTTTTAGACTCTGCATAATTAACCTCAGAGAAATAGATTTTGGAGACCAACCTCTCCGTTGACCACATAGCTGCCCTCCAACAAGCAACTGTGTCCATTACGTCTGCCTCATCCTTTCCTCTGATGCACAGCATGGCACATGCAAGTCTTAGGAAGCATCCCTTTCAATAGGAACAAGTATCGAAATAAGCAAGGATTGGCATCTGTTAGCCTATGAATCTGGACTGTTAATTATGTAAGACAAACATGATGTATTCAAGAAAATAGTACCCATTCATCTGCTTTTTTTTTCAAAATGGAAAAGCACTACATTTAATTTGTGGTTCTCTGCATTCTAAACAGGCAACTCAATGAAGCAACAAATGTGTTCATAATGAATAGATTTTTCTACATAGGAAACTCTTAATGGCGGTAGCGTAACTGAAGATTTAACCTGGTGAACATAAAAGTAAACAACAGAAACACACAAGGATCATTTGAATTGGCCAGAAAATAATGTTTCAGTAAAAAGAAAAAAATACCACTATTGTTGAGAATAATTTTTAGGTTGTGATATAAAAATGCATCATTGTGTAAAAAGATAAGACTATTGTAATTAAGTTACCAGTATCTAAAATAAGGTACAGCTCTCTGTGCATCCTGCCTCTCTCCTCATAACTGCTGAGCTTGGTCACTCTGGTGAGACCCCCTGCCCCTCCAGTCTCTTCATCTTCCTCATACTACTGTGTTTTTCTCCGTTCTTTTAGTCCTTTCTCTAAACTCCCACTGTTCTCCTACTCCTAAACCTTTTCACTGAGCATCATAGAACTTCCATTTCTAATTAAACTAATCTATGCTAATGCCCTCCCTGCATCATGCCTTGATTGGAACTTGGTTCCCTGTTGGAAACACGGTTTCCTTCCACCTGCTCTCCAAATCTCCTCCCCTCCGGACTCTTCTGGAGCCTCACTCTACTGATTTCTCCCTTCTCTCTTGTATCTTTAATCTTCTTTCTCTAATGGGCTCCTCCCCACAGAATCATAATAATCTCAAATCGATCCCTCTCCATTTTCCCGCCTCCCACACCCTGTGCAATCTTTTTCTCTCTCTCTTCCCCCATCTCTCTCCCCTCTCTTCAAGCTGTTGGAGTCCACCACTCCACTGACATTGTTCTGGGTTCAGTCAATGATTCAAGAACTACCTCCCTGTTGCTAAACAGAAAAGATACTCATAATGCCCATCTTACTGACCTCTTGACAGCACTGGTCACCACTGATGCTTCCTTCTTTCTTGAAACTCTACTCCCTCGGTCTCAATGACCACATCTGTCTCTGGATTCCCTTAATTCTTTGGGTACCTTTTATCCCCTCATTGTTGGTGTGCCCTATGATTCTCTCTTGCCTTCTTGTTTAAATCCTCTCTCTGAAAGCTCTCACTCAGCCCCTGGCTTCAGTTACTGCTCATATGCTGACCCTCAAAATCTACATCTCTGGTCCAGATTCACCTCCCTGCCAACTTCAGAACTGCAGATCCAAATGTTGAGTGGGCATCTCCTCTCGGACAGCCCGAAGGTGGCCCGAATGGAATCCATCCTTCCCCTTTTTAAATTAAGGGAAAAAAATGTTTTTTGTTTTTGAGAGAGAGAAAGAGAGCCTGAGTTGGGGAGGAGCAGAGAGAGAGGAGCAGAAAGAATCCCAAGCAGGCTCCATGCTCAGTGTGGAGCCTGATGCAGGGCTCGGTCCCACGACCCTGGAATTATGACCTGAGCCAAAAATCAAGAGTCAGATGCTTAACTGACTGAGCCACCCAGGTACATCCTTCTCCTTTTTAAAGCTGTACTTTTTATGTTCTCTCTGTCAATGAACATTATCATTACTCCAAAGTGCTAAACCTCAAATCTAGATTCAATCTTGATGCCTACTCTTCTCTAACCACAACCAATCTATTTACTTAGATCTGTAAACTTCTCCACACGAATACCTCCTAAATCCACCCACATTTCTCCAACACCTTGGCCATACCACAGCCCAGACTCCATCAGCTCTCTTTGACTGCCACGATGACCCCTTACCTGTCCCCCTACTTCTAGATATCCATTCTCTATAGTCAGGGAGACCAGTCTAAAATGCAATCTGATGTCACTCTCTTTTCTTAAAAACCCTCCACCATTCTCCACTTCCCCAGCAGGCCCTCGCTCCTGATCTAACAAAGCCCCTCATAATCTGGCTGATGTCCTCTCGCCTGGCTTTGTATCTTGCCTCTACTCTGCTCCAATTACACTCGACTTCTTTTATTTCTGCAATGAAGTCATGATCTCTTGCGCGGGGACCTCTGTACATGCTTTTGCATATACCCAAAGCAATCAACCGCTCTTCTTTGCCTGGCTAACTCCTATTTATCCTTCGAGAATCGGTAGAGGGCACACGGGTGGCTGAGTTGGTTGAGCATCTGACTCTTGATTGTGGCTCAGCTCATGATGCCAGGGTTGTGGGATCAAGCCCTGCCTCAGGCTCTGCACTGAGCATGGAACCTGCTTGAGAGTATCTCTCTCCCTCTCTCTCTGCCTCTGCCCCTCTTCTCACTTGTGTGTTCTCTCTCTCTAAAATAAAAAACATAGAGGCGCCTGGGTGGCTGAGTCAGTTAAGCGGCTGACTTCAGCTCAGGTCATGATCTCACGGTCTGTGAGTTCAAGCCCCGCGTCAGAGCCGCGCTGACAGCTCAGAGCCTGGAGCCTGCTTCGGATTCTGTATCTCCCTCTCTTTCAGCCCTTCCCTTGCTCACGCTCTGTCTCTATGTCTCTCAAAAATAAAATAAAAATGTTTTTAAAAAGTTTAAAAAAATAAAAGAAACCCAAAAATATATATATTTAAAAAAGAAAAGAATCGGCAGAGACATTACTTCCTGCTGAGTCTTCCTTACACAAGGCCGAGCGCCCCAGCACTTCGCCTGGTGCTTCTCTCGTCACTGCGCTTCCCACACGCCATGGGAACTACTGTTTCATTGTAGGGGTGGCCATTAGTTCTGTGGGCAAGTTCCACGTCTGTCCAGTACACCACAGTCCCTGCGCGAGCCCTGGCCCAGGTGTGGTAGGTACTCAATATACGCTAGGTCTGTGGTTCTCAAAATCTGGTGGCTTCGGGATTCCCTTACACTCTCAAAACCTGAGAACCCTGAAGAGCTTCCATTCATATAGGCTTTATCAATATTTATCATACTAGAAATTACAACTGGGAAAGTTTCAAAGTATGACTTCATTAAAAATGACAGTAATTTCATTGCATTTTTAACAAAAATAACGTATTGTTAAATGAAAACTAGCTAAAATTTCCAAAACAAAATGGCGAGAAGAGATTTTGTATTTGTGCGAGTCTTTTCAATATATTGCTTAATAAATTACAGTTAGATTCTCATATCTGCTTCTGAATTCCCTTTGTGGTGGTATGACTGTAGTATGTAAAGAAAAATACAGTTTCACACAGACACGCAGCTGAAAGGGCAGGAAGATTTTAATAGTCTTTTCAGATAATTGCAGATATTCTTCTCTGATGCTACAGTGTAACCCGATATGTGGTAGTTTCTTAAAGGCTGGCTGCAGTGTCGAATGTGAAACCCTATCAATTAACTTTTCATACTTGGTTACATTAAAATCCAGTGGTATATCTTGTACTTTCAATACATCTTTCACCGGGCATGATTTTGTAATATCATGCATTGGTTATCTGAAAAATATTAATTCACTGAGTTACACAGATCTTTTAAATGTTAACACATTTCATTATACAATATAAAAAAAAAATCACATTTGTTAATATCGCCATTGAATTCACCAGAAAAGTCTCTAAGTATTGAGAAACTGTCAAGCTCCCAGTGGTGGATACAAGTTTTCCAAATTCTAATTTTCACTTGAAAGCTTGAGTTTTATCATTGGCAACAAAAGCTGTCAGTTTTTCTTGGAATGACAGGCTCACACCGTTCATTTATGAGAAAATGCTGACCAAATACTCAAGTCTGAATAATGACAGTTTGTCAGTCATTCTTTCAAATAAAAATAGTGTTTCATTAAAACGGTGGCCGGTTCAGATCTCAACTTGAAGAGCTTTTCCTGGCGACAAACCACCATGCTTCAGTGTGTAACAGAAATGCCGTACAAATACTTCCTAGCATATTTAAAAGGTGTGCATGTGAGGATTGAGATTTAATAAAATAATTCTTTATTTTCGATAGAGGGAGACAGAGTGTGGGCAGAGAGAGAGGGAGACAGAGAATCTGAAGCAGGTTCCAGGCTTCGAGCTGTCAGCACAGAGCTTGACGTGGGGCTCGAACCCACAAGCTATGAGATCATGACCTGAGCCGAAGTTGGTCGCTTAAACTACTGAGCCTCCCAGGTGCCCCTAATAAAATAATTCTTATTGCTTCACCAAGAATAGTCTCTCTTTTTAAAAATGTTTGTTTGTTTATTTGTTTTATTATTGTTAATGTTTATTTATTTTTCAGAGAGAGACACAGAGCATGAGCAGTGGAAGGGCAGAGAGAGGAGACACAGAATCAGAAGCAGGCTCCAGGCTCTGAACTGTCAGCACAGAGACTGACATGGGCTCGAATCCACAAACCATGAGATCTTGACCTGAGCCCAAGTCAGATACTCAACCGACCAAGCCACCCCAGTGCCTCTCACCAAGATATTCTTAAGTGAAACTGGCAGTTGTTTTTCCCTTGAGGGCAAGGTGATGCCAAACACAATGATTACTAGTAAAGTTCAGTGCTACTGCCTGGATTCCTGCTACAAACTAGAACAGTTCCTTCGGATTCACTTACCACAGCTTTTGCAGCATCGATGTAAATGTCAACAGAGTGAACCAAGGTAAACAGTGCCTGAGCATCAGAGAAATCGTTCTGACCTCATACATCACCCTTCCGGGCCATGGATCATTTGTAGAGGGCCTGGGACCAGACGAATGACACAACAAAGGAGATACAAGCCAGGTGAGGTACCTGTGACAACACTGCCCAGGGCACTGGTCCTCCCCGCGGGACCTCGATCCTGAGCTCCTTCTGCAGTTAATTCTTCTACTATTTACTCTGGGGCTTCTTGATTCCTTCCAATACTTGGTTTTGCCTCAACTCTGGGACTTCAGACAGTTCTGGCTGCAACTCATCCTGACTGCGTTTCTGTTATTATTTCTGGGACCTGGCTTTGGATATGAGCCCTCTGGCCCCAGGTCCCATGATAAGGAGTAAGGTAAATCCTCCTTGGTATTTTTACTGGACCATTCTGGGGTGGACTGTCCAGGTTTACTTATTGCTAGCTCTGTGTCTTGCACAATGTGTGTACTAGAGGAGGCAGGATTAGAAGGATTAGGGGTTTGGCACACATGGATATTGTTTAGGAAGACACCTAACTTTGGAAGTAAAACAAAACTATCTCGCTGGTTTTCTTCTTGAAAGATAAGGTAAAATATTCTTTTACTCTTGCAGATACAGGTCAAAATAAAAAAACAATCTTCATCTGGCCAATGAACATATGCTAAAAGAAATGCTCGACATGGAAGAGAGTTTAAAATGTGTGCTCATCCTTTTCTCTTCCATCAGTACTTTCTGACTGTTCACCCAACTATGAGACTGGTAAATGCATCTTTTAAATACAAAAGTTGGAGTTGGGCATGTACAGGACAAGGTATCATTTGCTGAAAACAGCTTTCAGCAAATAGCAAATTAATTTAGAAGCAAATTAATATGATTTTCAAGGAGGTCTGTCCCATTGAACAAATCAATTTTTTATCATTACAAAAGAAATGCTTTCTTCTCCTGGCATACCTTTTATGTTACTTTTCTGAGCATTCTTGAATTAAGGCTTCCTTGTATTTTGAATAGCCAAGCTCTATCGCAGTAATGTATCTGTGTGAAACAACCTTCCAGTATTTCTAAGGGTCAGTGATAGAATGAAATGCCCTTCACGTCATTCCTCGGCTCTCTTGCAAAATGAGCCCAGAGGCCTAACTTCAAGGGGGCTTTGAGAAGGCATCTCTCACTGCCTCTGGCAGTGAGGGGCACTGTTGTGGGAAAGCAGAGATTTATGGGGTGATGGCATGTGAGTTGTATTCCAGAGAGAAGCAGGCTGAAGATGAAGAGCTAGAGGCCAGTCAGGAGCCCTAGTCCCAATGGTGGGTCCATGGGACAAGGACAAGGGATCTCGAGGGGGGTTACTCTCCTCTTCCTTCATAAACAGGAATACACTGATGTCCTATATGAGGCTGACCTGGGTCTCCCAGGGGTCGAGAGGCAGTTTTTCATAGTGAGGATCTTGAGTTTCAGAGGCAGACCACCTGGGTTTGAAGACTGGCTACATCATTTATAGGCTGAGTGACCCTGGGCAAGGGAGTTTTCTAATCTATGTTCATCTCAGAGAGTTGTTATAAGGCTGTAAAGATATCATCTACATGAGGTACTTAGCACAGTAGCTGGCAGGTAGCAGGTGCTTAACAAATGGCAGCTATTATCATTCACATTATTCTTCTGAGAGCGTAAGCTGTGCCTCCCCTAGAAGGAGAAGAAATGAATCTTGGACTTTTATATTCTTTCCCTACCAGTCCCAGGAAGAGGATCCTGAGAAAAAGTAGAAGATTCTATCAGATCTCTCAGGCACCAATTAAAGAACATGCCGCTCTCCATCAGGAGTGTTTATACCCTCACTGGGAGGGACACCCCTAGACATAAACATTCGGATTACTAACAAAGAATTATGAGAAGATGCAGTCTTGTTGGGTGAAGACTCAAGAGGATACCAGCCAGTGTCAGGTCTCAGTCAGAACTCTAGGCCTCGAATCCCTTGATCTCCCCAAAATCTGATGAACTTCATCTCTACTCTGCTTCAAAGACTGACCTTCCATGCTAGACCAGGGGCCTTGTCAATGACACAGAACTTGTCTACATATAAATTATCCAATGTCAAGATCCAACTCGCTGTATACAGCTCCCTGCTCTTATGGCTCTACTGGTCTTTGAGTCTCAAGTTTCTTTCAGCATCTTCTGAGACTCCTAGGAAGCTGACCAGTCTACATTCTCTCAGTCTTCGAGTACCTGTCTGGTTTTACTTTTCCTCTACCTGGCCTAGAGCCCATGGTGCCATGCCTTAAGTTATATGGACCATTATCCTCAACGCTCCACCTCCTCCTTCTTCTATCCCACCCAACCTACAAAGCCCAAACCCAATACTGATCCAGTCACAGTTCCTCAGCCAGGCTTTGGATCCCATTCCTCCTGCCTCTTAAGGGGCATGGCTCCTTCAATCATGTTCCTCTGCCTTCATATCTACTTACTATTTCTTCCTAACATGTATGTTATGAAGTCTCTCCCCCGATTCCAAATCCTTCTCCAGCATCTTATTCTTCAAAAGTTTTATACCAGTTCCCTCTACTTCCTCACATCAATTCGCTCCTTAACCCAAAAAGCAAGCTGGCCTCTGTTTCCAGGATCGTATCCAAACTGCTTTTGTTGAGATTGGTCGTGTCACCAAATCCAAGGAATCCTCTTTAATTGGCAAGTCCAAGTGCTGACACTGTCACCTCTTTTAAAGGGTGTTTGCCTTTTACATACCTGGGCTGCATCACATTCTTCTCCCTCTAGAGACCCTTGCAGCATGACTGCATCCAAAGCTAAGACTTCAACAACTCATAGGATTCCTAAGTTGATACCATGGGCCTGAGATGTCTCTGCCGAGCACAGACCCCGTATGGACACTGGTTAAGAATGCAGACTCTGAGCTCAGATAAACCTGCATTCCAACTCCTGTCTCTGTACTGACCAGCCATCCGGCCATGAGAAAGTCGCTTCACCTAAACCTCAGGCTCCTCAACTACAGAATGGGGGTAATTATATCGCTGGTATCCACTTCCAGAGTTCTCTTGGGGATTAAATGAATGCACGGAGAAGCGTATAATCAACACTCCATAATGTTATCGATTGTTGTTATTACAGGATTTTCTACCCAAAACTCCTGAAGGAACTCAAACTTCAACTCAAATTACAAAATCAACTTAACGCCCTCATGCTCCTCCTTCATTACGATAATCATCATGATAGCTTCTATCTCTCAAGGATCCATTTTGACAACTAACCTGTAAGTTAAATATTAGTGACCCTATATCATATATTAAAAAACTGAGGTTTAGAGAAGCTAATTACTCTGCTGGAAGTCACAGGAAAATGACAGTTAGGATTCAAACCCTGGCCCTTCTGACTCCAAAGTTAATGCTGCCTTGCGTTGGCAAACCACCTCAGTGGTCGAGTCCCAAGCCAAAGCCCAAGACCTTTACTTTGGACTTCCTCTCGTCTCTCTCGGCTACAGCTAGTGGTGTGCTGGAGAACTGGTGTTCACGGGAGAAAATTCCCGGATCTGTAACACTTGCTGATTTCAAGCTCCCAAGGTGATGTCACTGAATGTGAGCTGGGCAAAGACGGGCAGAAGCGGCAAGGGAGCCCGCACACCACGGGATCCAGGAAGCTCCCAGACGCGGTTCATTTGGATCTAGATAGTTTGACTGAAAGCAATTTGCCAGAAACAAACTTAGTCAAAACTGAAGTTGGTAAAAATGATGGGTTAAAATATTGTGATGGGAAAAGAATACTGTTCCGCGCTCGGCCACGGGGTTTTTTACTCTGTTCTACTCTTTTCCTGAGTGACTTAATTCTGGCCACTTATTGTCCAGGATGTCCACGCGGAGGCTGTTGGTTGTAAGGTCGCAACGTCTGTGGCCTCCAGGCCTCTTGGTCTTCCCTGTCCGGGCTCCAGCCCCACAGGAAACTTTCCATTCCTTGGGTGCCAACGTCTCCTTGCCTCTGGGTCTCCGCTCGGGCCTGGAATGTCCTTCCGTCCACCCCGTTGTCTCTGCCTAGCTGACTCCCCTTCCTCACCTTTCTGTGTAGGGAACCGCCACGAGGGATACTCAACAAACTAAATGTCAACAACGAGAATTAAGGTGGAATTTTGCATGCGTCCAACAACAGGCAGACTGCTTCTCCATGTTTTGCTAGTTTTCACAACATACGGTATGACCCTCTTTCAACAGGGAAGGGTGCACGCGAATAAAGAAAGGGACCTGGGAACTTAGTTTCCAGGGGTTTTAGTAGTGAATTTCTAAATAATAGGTGTGAGTGAGTGTTTTGTTTTGTTTTGTTTTGTTTTTTTGTCTATAGTTTCTGAAGGAAGCATGCATTGCTTCTGGAATAAAAAAGCCTATTTCTGTAAGATCCTTTTATTGTTAATATCTTTGTACTCCAATTGCTCACTATGGTAGAGAGTTCTGGACAAGGATGACTGGCTGACCATTCATTGGATAGAAAAAGAGCTTGGAAAATAATGAAAAACGGGGAATTTTTAAGAACACGGAAACCACTGTATGGTGTATAAAAAAATCACCAGAACTGGGGCGCCTGGGTGGCTCAGTCGGTTAAGTGGCCGACTTCGGCTCAGGTCATGATCTCACAGTCTGTGGATTCGAGCCCCGTGTCGGGCTCTGTGCTGATGGCTCGGAGCCTGGAGCCTGCTTCGGATTCTGTGTCTGCCTCTCTCTCTCTATGCCCTTCCCCTGCTTACGCTCTGTCTCTCAAAAGTAAAATAAATGTTAAAAAAAAAAAATTAAAAAAAAAAATCACCAGAACTGAAGAAACCAGACTCCAGAGAGGTTTACGTTCAACTGGGTGTGATTTCAGCAAGATTACTGGGCTGACTAAATTATATTTGGCCAAATTCTACGCCATTGTTAACTCCACCTCCTTGAAATCACTTATGAACCTTCGGATTTTCTCTTTTCCATCTCCTTTGTTACCAGGTTAAGGAAACAACCAAATCCCTTAGGGTGCGCAGGCCTACTGTGATCGGAGCTTACCTTGTTCTTGGCATCCCTCTTGCTGCACGTTCCCCTGCCCCCCCTTCCCCCAATCACCCACTGGCCAGCCTCACGGCTCCTTCCTCCAGTAATGCAAACTCTCTGCCCCTGAACACGTCATGTGGTTTCAGTTCTCTATCCCTCTGTACGTGCTGCATTCCTTGAGACGCCTTTAAGACACACATGCATGCACACACAGTAATACAAGGCGGTCAATCACCCCGTAAAGTATTCCTGTTAATTCTACCTGCTTTACGGACAGGACTGTGTCTTCTTCACATGGGCATTTTGAGTGTCTCCAGACCTCTCGCACCCAAAGTATGGTTTGCACACCAGTGGTATCAATATTACTTGCGAGCCTGTTACATATGCAAATTTGTCAGGCCCCACCACACTATCTACTGAATCAGAAACTTGAAGATGGGCCCCAGAAAGGATGTTGCAAAAGCTCTCTGGGTGTCTCTTACGTACCTAAGGCTTGAGAAGCACTTCCCTTGGGAATCAGTGATGTTGGCTGAATGACCTGAAGAACGTGGAACTCTTCTTTACGTTTCTTTAAAACCTACATCCATCCCGAGCTTTCGCTTTTATTTATGTCAATCCAAACACAAATGTATATATGTACATACATAAGTAAAATAAATAACCAATCTTTTCAAAATGTCCAGTGAAATTTTACTTAATTATCGATCACCTTGGACAAGAAGCTTTCTCCGCTAAAACAAGGCTATTAACATGGGGCTTCATTTATTAGTATTAGCTATTGTTTTGTAGCTAAATTTGCATCACGTTCTGAACTTTGGTTGGAGGAACGGAGCCCCAGGAAGTTACAGACACAGTGTCTTGCCTAGTACCCCGCAGCGATTTAGCGGGAGGCCAGGTTCAGACTAAGCAGCTTCAGAATTTCCACTTACGCTGCGCCCGCTGAGTCACTCACAATGCTGCTCTTCCTTCAGGTGTATCGCAGTAATTAACCTGGTGGCAAGGCTTTGGAAGGTTACAGTAAACACTTTATTTTGTGGTCAGGCAGTTAAATGTGTAGAGGGCCCTACTCTCTATCTGATCATTACTTAAAGGACATTCCTATCGGGCCCGAAGTGATTTGTCGGTACTGTAATGTAGGCAGCCTTTTCCCATCACCCTCTGTAGCTGCTGGAATCTTGGCTCGCACCCAAATGCCCCACTTGGGTTTTGTTCAGGAAAAGATTTCCTCCAGCTGCTTTATTTGTTCCACGATTACATGTATGAGCTTCCAGAATGTACACGATCACAAGTCAAATGAAAGGCTTCAGTTCCCAATTCACCTAAAGAGATAAAATTTGAAACCAAGGAAACAACAAAACATGGCTAAATGGAGGGCTAAGTATAAATGAGACTGAATAGTATTCCTACTAAAATGTCAGCACACGCCAAAGCACGGAAAGAAAATAGACACCCTGGGGTAATCGGAATATCTTTGTGCTCCATTTATGGTTACACTTGCAAAGGGATTCAGCCTTCCTCTTTACCATTTATAATTCGAGGTGAAGCAAGCTAACAGAAACAAAAGGACTTTGTATTTAAAAATAAAGAGAAACTGCACGGCCATGCTCATAGCAGCGTAAGTCGTAAGAGTCAAAAAGGTAGAGGCAGCCCAACTGTCCGCCGTGAACAGATGGATACACGAGTGTGCTGTCCACACACAGTGGAATATTACGCAGCCTTTAAAAGGAAGAAAATGCTTCGGAGCCTAGGTGGCTCGACTGGTTAAGCGTCAGACTTCAGCTCAGGTCATGATCTCGTCGTCTGTGAGCTCGAGCCCTGCGTGGGGCTCCGGGCTGACAGCTCAGAGCCTGGAGCCTGCTTCGGATTTTGTCTCCCTTTCTCTCTGCCCCTCCCTGACTCATGTGCATGTGCACTCTCTCTCTCAAATAAACATTAAAAAAATAAAAATTAAAAAAGGAAGGAAATGTCGACACAATGTGGATAGACCTTAAGGGCATTATGTAAAGTGAAATAAGCCAGTCAAAAAAGATATATACTATAGGATTCAACTGATACGAAGGGTCTCTAACAGTCTAACTCATAGACACAGAAAGTACAATGGTGGCTGCCGGGGGCTGGGAGAGGGGGGAAAATGGGAGTTGTTTAATGTGTATAGAGTTTCAGCTTTGCAAGATTTAAAAGTTATAAGCTGGTCATACAACAACGTGAATATAGTTACCACCCCTGCACCGTCCACTTAAAAATGCTAAAGGGGGCACCTGAGGGGCTCAATCGGTTGAGCGTCCGACTTCGGCTCGGGTCATGATCTCGCGGTCTGTGAGTTCGAGCCCCATGTCGGGCTCTGAGCTGACAGCTCAGAGCCTGGAGCCTGTTTCCGATTCTGTGTCTCCCTCTCTCTCTCTGCCCCTCCCCCACTCATGCTCTGTCTCTGTCTCAAAAATAAATAAACATTAAAAATAAATGCTAAAGATCATCAGGGCGCCTGGGGGGCTCAGGAGGCTAAATGTCTGACTCTTGATTTCGGCCCACGTCATGATCTCAATGGTTCGTGCGAGGGAGCCCCGTGCCAGGCTCTGCACTGACAGTGGCAGAGCCTGCTTGGGATTCTCTCTGTTCTTTTCCCTCTCTCTCCCCTGTTAGCGTTGTCGCTCTCTCTCAAAATAAGTAAACAGTTTAAAAAATTTTAGTCTTTAAAGAGTCTTTAAAATTTTAAGATCGTTAAAAAAATAAACAAGAACAACTACATGACCTGTCCTCAGGACTGGAAGAGAAAATTTAATTTTTTAACGTTTATTCATTTCTGAGAGACAGAGTGTGAGCAGTGGAGAGGCAGAGAGAGAGGGAGACACAGAATCTGAAGGAGGCTCCAGGCTCCGAGCTGTCAGCACAGAGCCCAGTGCAGGGCTCTAACTCACGGATCGAGAGATCATGACCTGATCTGAAGTTGGACGCTCAACCGACTGAGCCGCCCAGGTGCCCCTGGAAGAGAACTTTAGAAATGACATTTGGGCATCCTGGAGACTGGCCGTCATTCCACCTTGAGAGTGTGGGGATGGAGATGGAGAGAGGCAGGTCTAAGGTGAAAATGCTCAAGTGAAAGGAACAAGGGCTGAGAGCTACCTGCGCCAGAGGGAAGAGTAACTGAAGACTCTGCAGATAAAGACCTCGAGGTCAGGGGGCAGGAGAGGAAGATGGCCTGGAGCATAAAAATAGAGAGTCTGAACCCCCCCTCCCCAAAAATCATCAAATGCCAAAGCCATCTGGAAACTTACAAAGCAAAAATTTGAGGTTTCATGAATCTCAAAATACACACTGAGAAGTATACAAGTCCACGGAGTCCAAACATCAGTTCAGCTTCAGACGCATCACATACACTCGTCAGTGTCGTTAAGCCACACGGTCTCGCTACATCACAAACGGGACAGCTGGTGAATGTGGTGAAGATCAAAGGCGGTGAGACCTCCAGAATATTGCCCCTCGTCCGTGAGGATGCTCTTATCTGAAGCAACCTGGACCAAGAACCAATCGGCTAATTTTTAAAAGTCTGTTGCAAGGGAGGAAGCACATAAAAAAACAGATATACCAGGCTGTGGACGCTGCGGGTGTGACCACCAGATCCCCCAGCCGCTGGAAATGTCACCTGCTGAGAGTTCCGGCTGAGAACCTCCAGGGCCTCCCCCCACCCCCGCCCCCTGCCAGGGGAGTTGCCTTGCTAAGGCTGGGGGCCCCCCACCCCCGGGGGGCAGCCCACACCCAATGCCTGGTCAGTGCAGGAGGACAAGCACCAATCTCTCTGCCCTAGGAATCCCTAGGGCATTGGCCGAGGCCGGGGGTACAATTCACTGTCTGTTAACCCGGCCTCCCCGGCTCCCACACAGGCCTGGGTCTGGCGGCACCTTCGACGAACCTCCTGGGCGCGCTTATCTCTATCTCAGCGTCCGTTTCCCAGGGCCCGATCTGCACACGTCCATCACGTAGGTGTTTAATTTTAAATTTGAAATATAAGCCTACATTCGTTCCCTGAAATTGTGATTTATGTCGAAACCTGCAATCCTCGAGACCGGGTCCAAGGTTCGGCATGCCTTCTCCTCTTTTTCATATAAAGTACACCGGGAATGATTTCCCTATGATTTCCTCTTTTGGTTTCCTGACAGCACGCACACTGGAAGACTACAAGAAAACAATCTAGATGTGGAATCCCTCTAAAAAATTCTTTTACCACCCCCTCCAATCTTGCCCACGGCTTTTTCTAAAAACTTAAAAACTAACAAAATACACATTATGGAATATTTACCTTCTTAACCATTTCTTTTTAAAAAATTTTTAATGTTTATTTATTTTTGAGAGGGAGAGAGAGACAGAGCGTGAGCAGGGGAAGGGCAAAGAGGGAGACACAGAACCCGAAGTGGGGCTCGAACCCATAAACCGCATGTTCATAACCCGAGCTGGAGCTGGACGCTCAACCGACTGAGCCGCCCAGGCGCCGCCTTTCCTACCCACGTCCAGGTGTGCAGCCCGTTCGCAGCAGGCGCATTCACACTGTTGTGCGGCTCTCACCACCACCCCGCTCCAGAACTCCTTCCTTCTTGCAAAGTTGAAACCCTGTCCCCCTTCAACACTAACTCCCCTCCTTTCCCTCCCCGGCCCTTGGCACTCACCATTCTACTTTACGTCCCTATGAAAAGAACTACTCTATGGACCTCAGATCTTTTTTTAGTTTAGTGACTTTAGTACGTCTTTCCAAACTGAATTTTTATAGAAAAAGCAGTTGTCTTTTGTACTTCTATTCTAATACTTGATTAAATCACATAATTACAATAACAAGTTCAACTGGCATAGATAGGTTTTTTTTAAAAATTCTATGTATTTTTGAAGGAGAGAGAGAGAGAGAGAGAGAGAGAGAGAGCGAGCATGAGTGGGGGAGGGGCAGAGAGAGAAGGAGACACAGAAACTGAAGCAGGCTCCAGGCTCTGAGCTGTCAGCACAGAGGCTGACACAGGGCTCGAACTCACGAACCGCAAGATCATGACCTGAGCCAAATCGCATGCTTCACCGACTGAGACCCTAGGTGCCCCTGGTATAGACAGGTGGGAACAAACAGCACAAACAGGTTTGGGAACGAATACAACTCAGTTTGAGCAGAAGTACAGGAGTGTGCTAGAGACAAGCTGTCACCATGCAGGACTGCTCTGCAAGGGACTGGAAGCTTCTTTTAAGCGGGTGACGGGATAAGACAGCTTCTTCTATTGTATAAAAAGATACCGTTAGCACTGATTGAGCACCTACTGTGTGATAGGTACTGTGCGACTTGCACTGTCTCCCTCAATCTCCGTAATCCATGAGGCAAATATTATTCTTTATTTTACACACAGGGAACCAAGGCACAGAGAAGTCCTCAAGCACTTTATCCAAAGTCACACCACTAAGAAGTAGCAGGACTGACATTTTCAAGTTGGTGTGAACCAAAGCCTGCCCTCGCTCCGCCAGCCCCACTGGCTCTCCGAAGGCATATTAAGTAAAAGGGGTAAAAGGTTAAAAATACAAGAAGTGGGGGCACCTTAGCAAGGCAACTCCCCTGGCGGGGGGTGGGGGGAGGCCCTGGAGGTTCTCAGCCGGAACTCGCAGCAGGTGACATTTCCAGCGGCTGGGGGATCTGGTGGCCACACCCACAGCGTCCACAGCCTGGTATATCTGTTTTTTTATGTGCTTCCTCCCTTGCAACAGACTTTTAAAAATTAGCCGATTGGTTCTTGGTCCAGGTTGCTTCAGATAAGAGCATCCTCACGGACGAGGGGCAATATTCTGGAGGTCTCACCGCCTTTGATTTTCACCACATTCACCAGCTGTCCCGTTTGTAATGTAGCGAGACCGTGTGGCTTAACGACACTAACCTAGGTGGCTCAGTCAGTTAAGTGGCTGACTTCAGCTCAGGTCATGATCTCACGGTTCGTGGGTTTGAGCCCCGCGCCGGGCTCTGTGCTGACAGCTCAGAGCCTGGAGCTGCTGCAGATTCTGTGTCTCCCTCTTTCTCTGCCCCTCCCCTGCTTGCACCCTGTCTCTCTCTCAAAAATAAATGAACATTAAAAAAAATTTTTTTAAATGCAAGAAGTGATCCATCGTGTTTTACTGGCATTGTACAAAAGGACAAAACACGTCACATTTAGTTTTTTTAAGAGTACAATTAAACAAAGAATGCACTTAGATTCTTAAAGGAGTCAACGCAGTGCAATCTGCAATTGTTATCTGTTTACATCAGAATGATTTCGCTTAATAAAAGACAGAAGTGTTAGGCAGCATTGGTAAGGAAAGAACTGAGCACATTTTAATTGTGCTCTCAGATTTAACACGTACACAAAATAAGGTGGAAAATTTATAGAATATAATAAAAGCTAAATGTGTTACATCTCAAGATAACTCTTTGAATTAAAAAAAAAAAAAAGAGCCAGCACATCTAAAATAATTCAGAGTCAGCTAGTAAGTGACTAATCAAAGATGTCTCATTACAGCCAACTGCACCAACACCCACATAGAAAAAACCAAGCTATAGTTTTTTATTTAGAAGTATTTCCCCCAGAAAATAAAGCATGAATTTGTGGTTGTCTTTTAAAAAGAAAAACGAGTGACATTTCAAAACAGATACAGCCAACAGTGTAAGCTAACACCCCGCACCCGACCCAAAGGGAGGTATACGGGATTGCCAAGTCATAACGAGGGGAAGCAAGCTCTAAGAGCCTGTGGGAGACGGGCAGAGAGAGGGGCCCTCGCCTTCCAGGGCCATGTGGCGGCTCCCTTCTACGACCACAAGCAGGAGGTCACTCATTGCCCCCCAGTGCGTTCAGGACCCTGACATGTAAAGACAGCGGGGGAGACGGCCAATAGCACAGCCCAGCCAGGAGACGCCACCTGTGCCATTCGGCTCTTTTCTATACCAACAATCCACGAAACGGGACGTCAACACATCCACGTCTAAGACCCGGCGCCCTCCCGCGTATCCTGGGACAAGTTCTTTTTCATGGAACCATCTGACTCGATGCCCAGCTCCAGGCTTGCTCTCCCCTTGTGTCTGTCTCCTGTCACCAGTCACTCAGACTACCAGGACACAGGCCTGGGAGCCCCTAGTGACCCCCACTGCGCATCCTGTCACCAGGCTCCTATGGATTTAGATGCAAACACCCCATTTAATGCATCTGCTCTTCCTCCACCCCTGTAGTTTAGGGCCTGAACTCTTGCAAGGAGACCTCTTCTTAGTAGTGATTGGTTTGGCCGAGGGCTCTGGTGCATAATCTCCTCATTTACTGAGCTCCCACTTTTATCTAAATACCACGTTCAGTTCCTTCATTGCCCAGGGTAGACTCTGGAAAAAAAATGGGAAAAGGAATAGCATTTCCCTTAGCGCTTACACAATAATTTTTAGCATCCCACTGAGAGGCAGAAAAACATCAGGGAACACCAAAAGTTCACTTTTAGCCCAAACACAACAGGCCAGCTGATTCTCAAGATCCTTCTGGCCAATCGAAAAACCACCTCCCGGCAGTCTCTCTCTTAAACCACAGGGACTCATTCTGGGTCGACGCAGAAATACCTCCTGTGTAATTTCTCCCAGGTAAAATCTGTAAGGATGCTCCGGGGGCCTCCCAACACAGCTGCCTCGCGGAACCTTCCAGAGCTTCTGTGCTGAGGCACAGACTGCAGCCCCGGCTTTGGATCCCAAACTCTGCCACTCGCTAACTGTGGGCCTTCGGTCAAGTTGCACAGTTCTTCAGAGAAAAAGAAGATAATGGTATTTCCTGATAAATATGGCTTGTCAAGTTTAATAACAATAAACATCAGCTAAGGGCCCTCCCTCCAGCACCTGGGATCCGAAGATGAAAGTTCCGGCTCTGCCCTAGAGTTTCTGTCTGGGGATGATGAAGAAGAATTGAAAGAGAACTCATTGAAAATGAGGTAATTAGGTAAAAACCCAATGCCTGATACCTAGTTCACTTAATAAATGCCTTTCGGTTGATTTTTTTTTTTTTAATTTTTTAACGTTTATTTATTTTTGAGAGACATAGAGACAGAGTATGAGCAGGGGAAGGGCACAGAGAGAGGGAGGTACAGAATCTGAAGCAGGATCCAGGCTCTAAGCCGTCATCACAGAGCCCGACGCGGGGCTCGAACTCACAGACCGTGAGATCGTGACCTGAGCCGAAGTCGGCCGCCCAACCAACTGAGCCACCCAGGCACCCCCTTTCGGTTGATTTTTAACCCTCCCCCCCACTAGGAGGTCAGTTAGGTCAGCTGTAACTGACCTAACTTTTCTTCTATCTTTCTGAAAGCTCATGTATATAAAGCCACCAACGAAGTGCCTGATGGTCACTGGCTCGTTTTTCGAAGAAGCTCTCATCTCCCTTTGACACGCTCCTCCCTGCAGGCTCGTTATTTTTGGCACCTGCTCTCACAACCGGCCACGTGTCTTATGTAGTGTGTGCTCACTGGTTCGCTGGGAAACAGGTTTCTGAAACTTCTTCCCACCTCCGTTAAGAAGGTTCCTCCAAGAAGACACGTTCTGAACGGATTTTTGGACAGAAAAAGCTTGCAGTCTGGAACGCAGAGAGAAAAATGACATCTTTTGATTCTAATGCTTCGTGATTTTTACCACCGTACCTCATTATCTTACATGATCTGTTATCTGACACAAGAGAATAAAAAGGAAGTAGACGCCGGAAATAATCGAGCGAAAACGAGAAATTCTGATATCCAACTTCTGTTCATGGATAAGAAATGGAATGTCACTCTATGTCTCTCAAAAATAAATTAAAAAAAAAATTAAAAAAAAATGAAATGAAAAACTTGGTTCACGGTGGCTTCCACATTCCGGACAGTATCGCAGGCAGCAAACAGTATTTATGTTATAAGCTGTGGTGGTTTTAAGACATGACTGCAAATTCTTTGAGGTCTATTAGACTCAAAGACCCTCCCTTTATTTGTGGGCATTGGGGCCTCCTCCATGCTCTCTCTCCCTCTCCTGGATCACTCAGGCAGCCCTGAGGAGAGAGCCTCCTGTAGGCAACAAGCACTAAATCACCAGGTGTCCGAGTGAGTCACCCCGTAAGTGAATCCTTCAGCCCCAGTCAAGCCTTCACATGATGGTGACTCTGGCCAATATCTTGAACGCAGCCTCACGACAGGAGATGAGCCAGAACCATCAGCTAAGCCACTCCCAGATTCCTGACCCACACGTACTGAGATACTAAATGTTTATTGCTTTAATCTGCTAAGTGTCAGGGTCATTTGCAGTGCAAAAACAGATAGCCGAGACTCAGATCAACAGGGCACGAGGGGTAGGGTTTTTGTAATCAGGATAGCATAATTTCCTTCATTAAAAAACCAATTCCCTTGCTTTCTTTTCTCTGGAGCACAGAACTGTGAGTGGTAAGACAACACAGAGTTAATGCTGGTTCTACTCCTTCCCTGCTTCGAGTCCCCAGCACCCGCCCCTCCCCCCCAAAAAAAACTACAGTTTAAAATACTGGAACTAGAGAGCAAAAAGATAGTGGTGAGTTGTAACTTCTTTAAAAAAAAAAAACAAAATTTTAAACAAGATATATGGCAAAGCGAGTCATAATGAAAGCAAATGACTCATTACTAAATTGTAAGAATTGGGCAAGTAGAGCAAAGTCATCCTAGATAACAAAGTGTGAGTTTTGAGTGTTATCAGGACTAGTGGTCTGGGCATTCAAATAGTTTCATTTATTTAAAAATATAATTTCTTATGAGTAGTGTGAATTGGTATTTAAAGTTTCAAGGTGTCATATCTGCAACCAAAAGAAAGGACGTTTTATTATTTATCTCAAAATTGGGGTTTATGGGGGAGGAGGCAACATGGCGGAGGAGTAGGGGGCTCCAGTATTTCGCTTGCCCTTTAAAGGGGGACGACTGAAACCATTGTCTCTCTCTCAACTACAAAAATCGGGGGGAAAAGGTGCTAGAGCTGACAAGAAACTAAGGCGAACACAGACACGGCCCAACTGAACTCCCTTTCTCTGGAATAACCAGGCCGTATAAGTTCATCTAGACGACATCGATCTTTATTCCTTTTCCCTCGCACCTGTCCTTATTCTGATTTCTATCAGTCTGGATTAAACCCTTTAGTCGCTCTACCTGGGCAAAGTCCATTTCCTTCTTCTCCCTGCACCAGTCATTATTCTGTCTATATATGCTCTGCCACCAGCACACTACATACCCTGTCCTTAACGTGTAGCTGTTACTTCAGGGCATTGCCCTCAGAGAGTCACTTGTTATTTTTTTCTGTTGTGAACTGCTTGTCTGGACCATTTGTCGGTACGTTTGAGTATTTCTGTGTTCTGTGTGTCTGTCAGTTTTCCTTTCCAGGGCAACTTCAAGAAACAACACATAACACATCCAGCCAAAATGACGAGACGGAAGAATTCTCCTCAAAAGAGTCTACAAGAAGCAGTGACAGCTCAAGAATTAATGAAAAGAGATATAAGCAACATAACAGAACTTGAATATAGAATGTTAATCATAAAACTAATTGCTGGCCTTGAAAAAAGCTTAGATGAATGCAAGGGGTTCTACGAGGCAAAGTTCAAAGACCTTAAAAACGGTCAGGAAGAATTAAAGAAGACATTGGAAGAAATACAGGGGAAACTGGAAGCAACCACAGCACGGATTGAAGAGGTAGAGGAAAGAGTTAGTGCATTAGAAGACAAAATCATTGAAAAAGAGGAAGCAGATAAAAAGAGAGAGAAGCTGATCCAGGAACAGGAAAGGAGAATTCGAGAGCTGAGCGATGCAGTCAAAAGAAACAATATCCGTATCATAGGAGTTCCAGAGGAAGAAGAGAGAGAGAAAGGAGTCGAAGGGGTTCTGGAACAAATCATTGCTGAGAACTTCCTCAACATGAGAAAGGAAACGGGCATGGAAATCCAAGAGGCACAGAGAACTCCCCTCAGACGTAACTTGAATAGACCTTCTGCACGGCACATCATAGTGAAGCTGGCAAAATACAAAGATAGGGAGAGAATCCTGAAAGCAGCTAGGGACAAAAGAACCCTAACATACAAAGGGAGACCTATAAGGGTAGTAGCAGACTTATCTACGGAAACTTGGCAAGCCAGAAAGGAATGGCAGGACATCTTCAATGTGATGAGCAAGAAGGACATGCAACCAAGAATTCTGTATCCGGCTAGCCTGTCATTCAGAATAGAAGGAGAGATCAAGGTTTTTCCCAACAAACAAAAACTGAAAGAATTTATCAAAAATAAGCCAGCACTGCAAGAGATCCTGAGGGGCATTCTATGAAAACAAGGAGGCAAAGAATACAAACTACCAGACACAGCCTTACAAACATGAAACTTACAGATAATACAGTGACTGTAAGCCCATATTTTTCAATATTAACACTGAATGTAAATGGACTAAATGCGCCAATCAAAAGACAAAGGATAACAGAATGGATTAAAAAACAAGACCCATCTATTTGCTGTCTTCAAGAAACTCATCTTAAACCTGAAGACACCTTCAGATTGAAAGTGAGGGGATGGAGAACTATCTACCATGCTACTGGAAGTCAGAAGAAAGCCGGAGTAGCCACACTTATATCAGACAAATTAGACTTTAAAATGAACGATGTAATAAGAGATGAGGAAGGACATTATATAATAGTCTCAGGGACCATCCAGCAGGAAGAGCTAACAATTGTAAATATCTACACACCGAATTCAGGGGCACCCAAATTTGTAAAACAACTAATTACAAACATTAGCAACCTCATCGATAAAAATGTCCTAATAGTAGGGGATCTCAACACTCCACTCTCAGCATTGGATAGATCAACAAAACAGAAAATCTCCGCAGAAACAATAGCCCTGAATGACACATTAGGACAGATGGGCCTCACAGACATCTTTAGGGTCCTTCATCCAGAAGCAAAGGAATTTACATTCTTCTCATCTGCACACGGTACATTTTCCAAGATAGACCACATTCTGGGGCACAGGGAAGCTCTGAATAAATATAAAAGAATTGAGATCATACCGTGTACAGTGTCAGACCACAATGCTTTGAAACTTGAAATCAACCACAGGAGAAAGCCTGGAAAATATCCAAGAACATGGCGGCTAAGAAATAACCTACTAAAAGATGACTGGGTCAACCAAGCCATCAGAGAAGAATTTAAAAAATACATGGAAACAAATGAAAATGAAAATACAACAATCCAAACGCTCTGGGATGCAGCAAAGGCAGTCCTGAGAGGGAAATATATTGCAATCCAGGCCCATCTCAAGAAACAAGAAAAATCAATAACACAAATTCTAACAGCACGCCTAAAGGAACTAGAAGCAGATCAACTAAAACAACCCAAGCCCAGCAGAAAGAGAGAAATAACAAAGATCAGAGCTCAAATTAACCATATGGAGACAGAAAAGGTAGTGGAACAGATCAATGAAACCAAAAGCTGGTTCTTTGAAAAAATAAACAAAATAGACAAACCTCTAGCCAGGCTTCTCAAAAAGAAAAGAGAGAGAACTCAAATAAATAAAATCGTGAATGAAAAGGGAGAAATTACAACCAATCCCTCAGAGATACAAGCAATCATCAGAGAATACTATGAAAAATTATATGCCACCAAACTTGGCAATCTGGAAGAAATGGACAGCTTCCTAAATAGCCACACGCTACCAAAACTCAAACGGGAAGAAATAGAAAATTTGAACAGACCCATAACTAGTGAAGAAATAGAATCAGTTATTAAAAACCTCCCAGCAAATAAAAGCCCTGGACCAGATGGCTTTCCTGCGGAATTTTACCAGACATTTAAAACAGAGTTAATTCCTATCCTCCTCAAGCTGTTCCAAAAAATTGAAACGGAAGGAAAACTCCCGGACTCATTCTATGAAGCCAGCATCACTTTGATTCCCAAACCAGATAGAGACCCAGCAAAGAAAGAAAATTACAGGCCAATATCCCTGATGAATATGGATGCAAAAATTCTCAACAAGATACTAGCAAATCGAATCCAACAGCATATAAAGAGAATTATCCACCATGATCAAGTAGGATTCATCCCTGGGTTGCAGGGCTGGTTCAATATTCGCAAATCAATCAACGTGATACATCACATCAACAAAAGAAAAGATAAGAACCATATGATCCTGTCAATAGATGCAGAAAAAGCATTTGACAAAATACAGCATCCTTTCTTAATAAAAACTCTCGAGAAAGTCGGGATAGAAGGAACATACTTAAACATCATAAAAGCCATATATGAAAAACCCACAGCTAATATCATCCTCAATGGGGAAAAATTGAAAGCCTTCCCCCTGAGATCAGGAACACGACAGGGGTGTCCACTCTCGCCACTGCTATTTAACATAGTGCTGGAAGTCTTAGCATCAGCAATCAGACAACAAAACAAAATAAAAGGCATCAAGATTGGCAAGGAGGAAGTCAAACTTTCACTTTTTGCAGATGACATGATACTTTACATGGAAAACCCGACAGAATCCACCAAAAGCCTACTAGAACTGATTCATGATTTCAGCAAAGTTGCAGGATACAAAATCAATGTACAGAAATCGGTGGCATTTCTATACACCAACAATGAAGCAGCAGAAAGAGAAATAAAGAAGCTAATCCCTTTCACAATTGCACCAAAAACCATAAAATACTTAGGAATAAACCTAACCAAAGATGTGAAAGACCTCTACACTGAAAACTATAAAAAACTTATGAAGGAAATTGAGGAAGACACAAGGAAATGGAAAAACATCCCATGCTCATGGATTGGAAGAATAAATATCGTCAAAATGGCAATACTACCCAAAGCAATCTACACATTCAATGCAATCCCAATCAAAATTGCACCAGCATTCTTCTCAAAGCTAGAGCAAACAATCCTAAAATTTGTATGGAACCACAAAAGACCTCGAATAGCCAAAATAATACTGAAGAATAAAACCAAGGCGGGAGGCATCACAATCCCAGACTTTAACCTCTACTACAAAGCGGTGGTCATCAAGACTGTATGGTATTGGCACAAAAACAGACGCATAGACCAATGGAATAGAATAGAAAACTCAGAAATGGACCCGCAAGTATATGGCCAACTAATCTTTGACAAAGCGGGAAAATGTATCCAATGGAAAAAAGACAGCCTTTTTAACAAATGGTGCTGGGAGAATTGGACAGCAACATGCAAAAGAATGAAATTAGACCACTTTCTTACACCACTCACAAAAATAAATTCTAAATGGATAAAAGATCTGAATGTGAGGCAGGAAACCGTCAAAATCCTAGAGGAGAAAACAGGAAAAAGCCTCTTTGACCTAAGATGCACCAATTTCTTACTCGACACGTCTCCAAAGGCAAGAGAATTAAAAGCAAAGATGAACTATTGGGACCTCATCAAGATAAAAAGCTTCTGCACGGCAAAAGAAACAACCAACAAAACGAATAGGCAACCAACGGAATGGGAAAAGATCATCGCAAATGACATATCGGATAAAGGACTAATATCTAAAATTTATAAAGAACTTACCAAACTCCAAACCCGAAAAACAAACAACCCAGTGAAGAAATGGGCGGAAGATATGAATAGACACTTCTCCAAAGGGGACATTCAGATGGCCAACAGACACATGAAACGATGCTCAATGTCACTCAGCATCAGGGAAATACAAATCAAAACTACACTGAGATACCACCTCACACCAGTCAGAGTGGCTAAAATGAACAAATCAGGAAACTATAGATGCTGGCGAGGATGTGGAGAAGTAGGCACCCTCCTACACTGTTGGTGGGAATGCAAACTGGTGCAGCCACTCTGGAAAACGGTGTGGAGGTTCCTCAAAAAAATGAAAATAGAGCTACCCTATGACCCAGCAATAGCCCTGCTAGGAATCTACCCAAGAGACACAGGAATGCTGATGCATAGGAGCACGTGTACCCCAATGTTCATAGCAGCACTTTCGACAATAGCCAAATCATGGAAAGAGACCAAGTGCCCATCAACTGACGAATGGATAAAGAAGTTATGGTACTTATATACAATGGACTACTACGTGGCAATGAGAAAAAATGAAATCTGGCCATGTGTAGCAAGATGGATGGAACTGGAGGGTATTATGTTAAGTGAAATAAGTCAGTCAGAAAAAGACAGATACCATATGTTTCCACGAATAGGTGGACTTTGTGAAACTAAGCAAAAACCAGGGGGAGGGGAAGAGGGGAAAGAAAAAAAAGACACAGAGAGGGAGGGAGATAAAACATAAGAGACTCTCAAAGACTAAGAAAAAACTGAGGGTAAGGGGGATGAGGGAGGGGGGAGAGGGGGTGATGGGCATTAAAAAGGGCACATGTTGGGATGAACACTGGGTGTTATATGTAAACCAATTTGAAAATAAACTATTATAACAAAAAAAAAAAAAAAAAAAAAAAAAAAGAATACATTCAAATATGAAAAAAAAAAAAAAATTGGGGTTTATTTATTCATAATCATTTACACCTAATTTTTGCCAGAAATTACCCTCGGGCTTGGGAATGAACTGACAGAAACTATAGTCTCCGACATCCAGGAACTCACAGAAGATAGATGAGTGCATCTCATGTGAAAAGACCTATGGGGAGATTTTAAATATGGGTGTGCATTTCTAGAAACTCAAATACCCAAGGAGACGGAGTGGGACCCAGAGCTCTCCGGTTTTTAAAACTCACAATCGGTTCCAATGCTTAGGCTGGTGTTTCTCCATCACAAGGGTGAACAATAATATATTCAACCCAAGTCACGGGGATGAAAGGTACGGCATAGGGAACAGAGTTAATGATACCGTAATAGTGTTGTATGGCAACAGGTAGTAGCTGCATTTATGGTGAGCGCGGCATAACATAAAGAATCACAGAAACACTATACTGTACACCTGAAACTCATATAACCTTGTGTGCCAACTATACTTCAATTTAAAAATGTACAATATAACCCGTTTACTCCATCATCAAGTATTTCCTGAGCACCTGATCTGTACTAGAGGTGCTTGGTGCGGGGGGGGGGGGTACCACTGAATACGAGAAAATAGGCACCATGAGGTCAGAAGGGTAAGAGTTGGCCACATGAAGGGGAAGATGGTCCCTCATAGGCAGAGGATGCACGACCTTTAGGGAGCAGGGAAGGGAGAGCACATGAGGAACCTGACTACATCTTCAAATGTGGAACCACACTACCTGGTAGACCTGATGACTAAGTTAACGAAGAAAGTGGTATATTCATGCATTCTGAGATTTTCCATTGGAAAGAGACCTAACTGATCCTCTACTACAATTCTCTCGCTTCAAAGATGAAAAACTCCAGATGTGGGCCCAACGTCACGTAACAAAGACAGGCACGGAACCTAGTTCCTGTGACTCTAGGTCTAACGTACTTTTTTCTTGACTGGCTCCTCTTAGGAGTACACGGTGTCTTCAGGAACCAGAATGAGGCCAAAGTATGTCGCTCAATTCTAAAAAGCTGTGTCATTACTATGGCATACTATCTCAGAAGCTATCAATCTGGGTCATTTTTGAAAAGATACAATCAAGAAAGAAAAAGTACGGTGGAGGTAAAAACCATCTTTGAAGCTATTTTGGTGGCTACTGTCGGAAAATGTCTGAATTTAAACTCTAGTAGGCATAAAATAAGCTTATAGAAAATACTAGTTTTGGAATCTGAATCAATGACCTAGAAATAAGACTCAGAGAGGGATAAGCAAAAGTTTGAAAGAGAAGAATCAAAGAAAATAAAAACCGTTTCCAAATGGTTTGTAAAAATAATGTTTGTGAGTTACAGCGTGAAAATAGGGACATTTTAAATCTACAGGTATTGATAACAGGCTGGCATTTGGTTACGAGTCAGGTAAGGAGCGGATTTCCTTCAGAGGGGTTTCTCACTGGAAACAGCTGAAGGACAGTTAACTTACAGTAAAGTCTCACCAAGGACACGACCTTCTCTCCCTCTTTAGGGTCTTTGCCATTCTGGCGTCCCTTTCCACCACTTTCCTGCAGTTACTGAAAGGTCAACGTTTTGTCCTTCTCCGGTACAAAATCAAACTCAGACTCTTATTTCTTGACCTCTCCGCTCACTCTGTCTTCCTGAAACAGCGTCTTCCCTTTGTTCCTGTACTCCAGTTTCCTGGATCTCCTCTGGCCATTCCTTGTCTGGCCTCCCTCCTCACGACGGCATCCTCTCAGTGCTCTGCCTGGTCCATTTCTCTTTCCAGTCCTCTATTTATGCTAACATAACACCGTGAGGTCCTACTTGCCTAGGCTCCCAGCCCTTGGAGCTAACCTTGGCAGTCGCTTCCCAACATCCAATCAGTTCTTGAGGCTATTGGCTTCTTTCTGGGTAACATTTCTAAGACTTGACTTCCTTTCACGTGTCCATCTCTTTTGCCCTTGAAGCAGGACCTCATCCATTAGGCCCCAGTGACAATGGCTTTCTGTGGAGCAGCCACCTCTTCATCCTACGGTATGGCTTGCAGCCAGGTGAACACCTTTCTCACCATGCCCCTTCCTTGTTCAAGAACCAGGACCTGCCCCACTGAACCCAACCTCAGCGCCCCTGACATGGAAAGACTTGCCCTTTTGCCAGCCAAAACGAATACATTCTTCCGGTCCGCTATCTTGGATGATGCCTTCAAAACCTAACCGGCTTCCATAGTGAATTTTATTCTCCCTGGCAGTCACATCTGGAATGCTCTCATCTCGCACTCAATTACTGCAATGAAAAGGCAGTTCTGGTAGACACCACAGTAATGGGGAGCCAGCAAAAGGGTTTCCATATATATTTGCTAAATTGAACTGAATTATACTGCAGCTACGCCAAAGCTTAATTTTAAATCACATAAAGATTGAGGGAGAATGGAAAGCACATCTTGCTTCAATTTAACGGTTATTACTTTGATTTCTTAAAGTTTAATAACAGAAATAGATACACGCCCAAAGCTTTTTTAATTAGAAAAGTCACGGGGATGAAAATCTTTACATATTTTTCTTAGTTTTCTCTCCTCTGATGTTTTAGATGGATTTTATCACTCTGAATAAAAAGGGGTCTTTCGGCGTCTGAGGAGCTACAGATGGAGGACAATGGCTGGACTCAGATTTGTGAAGGATGAACGGTGTCCAAAAAACTGTGGGGTCAGAGAGAGATTTTCCAAATGGGAAATGGATTCTGACAGGAAGCTGCCTGCTGGGAAATGAAGGCAGGCTTTCAAAAGCCAGTAATCACGATCACATTTTAGTTGTGTTGACTAGTCTGAAACACACATGTGAAATCTACAATACGTAAGTCGTTCTGAAAAGAACTTAATTATGCAGAAGAGGAGGCCAAAGATCTTTTAAAAATCTGAGCACCCGTATCATCAATGTGTTAATGTGTCACAGATAACAGGTCTGCCTTACAAAATAATTGCTGGTCAAGCATCGTCTGCTAGACTTCTAGATCCCACTGCCTTCACATCGAGGTTAGCTCCTGGTTAGGTAAAACTAGCAGGAAGTTGCTAGGACAAGATAGATGGTTCGAAATCATGTGTGGAAATTAAATCATGATATGTACTTGTATCTAATTTCCTCGGCATTCTTTCTTTCTGTTCTTGTGGGAAATGTTGTTTTCGTTCATTCGCTGACCGCTCACTGAGCACCGTCCAAAGCCCCAGGGATTCAACCATCCCAGTCCAAGAGGAATTGACAGCCAAAGAGGGGAGCTCACAGGTTTGGTGGGAGGAAGCGAACAGTAAAGGACAGGAAAGAACTTAAAAGGAAAAACATACACTAAATGGAAACTTCCAGCTTTACTTCTAGATTTATTAATCCGAGAATAGTCCAACGACTCAATGTTAAATAAAGGTAGCTAAGAACTCTGCCAACTTGGTGATAGTGAGATTCAGTTTTCTGAAATTCTCATGTCTTCTGAAATTCACATGAATGTGGCAGGCCAAGACATCCATGAGCAACAGCCCTGAACATTTTAAGATATGATAAAAGAGTGCATATCTGGGACAGGTTTTAGCACCTACGGATAAGTGATCATCCCTACATTTATTTCATGAGACATGTGACTATTGACACTTCTATTTTCCAGTTGGCTTGTGACCATACTTTCTTCATCACTGGAAAAGAAATTTAGAATTACACGATATATCATTACAAAACAATTCCGAAAGGATCACAGGGAATCGTTACAGAAACGTTAGAAAATCCACAAACGATTGGAAAGGATCCGTAACGATCCGGTCTAACAATTCTGCGGAAAAGAGCAATACGGCAAAGAAAAATCTTGGAGTTAAGCCACGCCGTGATAATAAGTTTAGGGAGAACGGAATGAAAGCCAACTGCAAAAGTAAACTTATTTGCCCTGGGATGTTCTCCCGTTCCTTGCCAACACCCACCCCTCTCCCATCCGCGTCCCCCGCGGGCCTGCCCTCTCACCCCGGCGATTGTTCCCCGTTTATCTCACTCGGCGGCACTCGGCTGTGAATAACCTGCTACTGTTTATTTTCCATGTTTTTGCCTTTCTTCCCAGATAGAACATGTGATGTTCCCTGAGGATAGGAAGTGGGCCTTTTATTTCTCTGTATCCCCGGCAACCAGGAAGCATCCCATGCATCATTCTTGTTGGTGAGCATGTGTCTGCTCCTTTTTATTTTAATATCTATGTGAATATTAACAACATATAGTTGATCGGGAAGAAAAGAGCTGGGATTAAAAATTTCAAATGCTATATATGTACATATATATATATATATCTGTGTATATGTATGCACACATACATTTTTTTGCCTCATTTGGGAATATTTCAGAAAAATTCAATATAGCCTTGGTATTTAGACAAGTAAATGTTATGAGAAATGAAACCATTCCCGTTAAAAAAAACCTGAAAATTTATTTATTCTGAATTTAAAAATCTCTTTTGACTTAGATAAGGTAGATGGAGAACAAAGACCGTCAAACCTTCCATTAAGCGATAACCCTTTCTTGCGCCTCCTTCCCCTCCTGCCAAACTCTAGTTTATAAAGTTATTCTAATACATCCAGGGAGGAACACTGTAATTTTAAGAAATAACGGTTTTAAACAATGCATAACTGTCCTAAACAAACAGGATCTACACCCTTTTTTGAATTCCATCCACCACAGCCACACACTTAGCCTCTCTGAAGGTCACAGACACCTGGGCTCAGACGCGGACGGCACAGGAATGTCAGAGACAACAGTCACTGGCTAACCTGAGCCGTACTAGCAGATTGGTGACTGACGGCAGGAGGAAGGACCCTTAGATGGTCCCAATGCCCACTCTAAAAACAATTCCCCTCCCACCCGCTTGCTGATGCCCACATTTCTCTAACATTCTACAAGTAGACGAAGAGTTTAACACAGAAATTCCCCTGGGCCATCAGCTCTGTCTGGTACATCCTTAGACCGCACTCGACCCTGCCCCCACTGCTGGTATTGAGCATGCAGCATCGCTGGGGTTCGGGAGGGAAGGATCCCGCCCACAGCTCCGGAGGTGCTGCCAGTCAGCAGGTTGCTACTCCCTTGCTCACAGTGACTGGTTCTCAGATTAGCAAACACTCCTGGTCCTCACCATTGGTTCAGGGATGTCCCCCCACCGTAGGGAGAAGCCCAGGGCCTCTGACCCTCCCGAGGAGCGCAGCTCTGGGCTCAGGCTGGTGAGCTGGTGGCTGTGAAGGCTGGAGACACTGTGGTCAGTATAAGGGCGTCAGACCGATCGCGGTGGCCATGGAGGGGAAGGGCAAGGCTGAAGAATACCAGAGACCCAGAGCGGAGCCCCAGCCTCGATAAAATCACACCCAAGCCCCTCTCACCTCTCCCGGGTTCAGTTGTGAGAACCAACAGATTTCATTTATCACTTAAGGCAATTTGACTTACAACGGGTCACACATTCACATCCCAGGAGGAGGCAACAGACTGATCCAAAATTGCATCATAAAGTTCACGCGAGTCCTAGCAGGTCCTTTCTTGAAATCCGGTGTTGACTGACCGGTGAGCCCTGGGCATCCGAAGGAGGAGGAGACGTCACACGGAGCAGGAAAAGGCACTTTAGAAAAGGATGACTGGGGTCTGAACAATTTTTTTTTTATTTTTTTAAATTTAAATGTTTATTATTTATTTATTTCTTTTTTTTAATAGTTTATTGTCAAATTGGTTTCTATACAACACCCAGTGCTCAATACAACGAGCGCCCTCCTCTGTGCCCACCACCCACTCTCCCCCCTCCCACACCCATCTCTCCCCTCAGTTCTTTCTTATTCTTTGAGAGTCTCTCATGTCATGTCTTCCTTCCTCCCTGTGGCTTTTTGTGAACAATTTTTTTTTAATGTCACCTTATGCCAAAGCCTTGGTTGTTAGGGAACCTGAGTTTTAAATTTTTTTTTTAACGTTTATTTATTCTTAAGAGACATAGAGACAGAGCGTGAACAGGAGAAGGGCAGAGAGAGACGGAGACACAGAATCTGAAGCAGGCTCCAGGCTCTGATGAGCCGTCAGCACAGAGCCTGATGTGGGGCTCGAACTCACAGACCGTGAGATCATGACCTGAGCTGAAGTCGGACGCTCAACCAACTGAGCCACCCAGGCGCCCCAAGAACCTGAGTTTTCAATTACAGGATTTTAGACACGTTGTCAGGAGTGATTAGAAAGATTTTTTGAAGTGGGGGCCTTGACGGGCACCCCTCAAATTACAAATCACACAGAGGAGGCAACAATGGCATGTCCTGTGCCCCCTTCAGATTTTAATTTTAATCCATGAACGGATTTGCCTTCCTTAAACCTCAGTTACATGTAGAGCCAGGGCCACATGGTCTAGGCTGTCGCTCTTTTGCTTAAAAGCTTAAGGTGGAACCCCAGACCTTGAGAGTCTAAGTCCCGGACATGGCTACGACACTTGGCGACCAGCGCCGCGTCTCCCTCGGGGCTCGCGCGCCCACGGGTCCTGCCTCTCCGAGCCTCCCCCGCAGCTCCAGCCACCACGGGTCTTCCTTCACTGGGACTGACGCGCCCTGTGCATTCTGCCTGAGACGCTCCCCACATGGCCTGGCTGTCCCCGCCCTCTTCACGTGGCTGACCTGACCTGACCTCAAGTCTTTCTGGAAACACCTCCCTCCCCCAGAGAAGCCACTGCAACCCCCAGGTCAATCAGGGCCCCCGCTTACAGGCAGTCGCGATAGCCTTTGCTTTATCTAACGCAGCGGGGAGAGAGATTTGTGATGGCCTAGTTTTCTGTCATCATTCACCTGCGGTCTACTTTCCCGAGGAGACTGAACCTAAGTATGAAGCAGGAACAGGGCTCCTTGCTCATGCCAGTTGATACGGCCTGAATATGCTGAATGAACTCATGATCTAGTCTCTTTTCTTAGGTCAGTGTTCATGCCTTACACACGATTCATGCCTATAAACACTTGGTCATTGAAGTCCTCGGCCCACTCTCCAAACCTCAGCACCAGCAATGCAGCTTCCACTGCTGCTTACCATATATTAACACTTGGCCTTTTCTGGAACTATTGAGTTCAGAAGCAGCACAAAGAAAGAAGGGATAAAAAGCAGGACTGCCTTAAGGAAGCTAGCCCCAGGGAGCAAACTCCGTGCTGAGCTCTTCTTCCCAGTTATATCCCAACATAACTTCCCTTGCTCTGCCTTCATCTTTTATTTCACTTTATTTTAGGTCCTGAGTAATCTATACTTGTTTAATGTGATAAACATTTTCTCTTAATACTGCAAATGCCTTTGGGAGGATTGAGGGGCTATCAGTCACCCACACTTTAGTGTGAATTAGTCTAATCAAAATACATCCCTGCTACTGTCCAGCTGAGATCAGTTATGATGAGGAAATTAGCATTTGGATGGGGTGGGGAGTAGGGAACAAGTAGCTGGTGATTTTGGAACGGCATGATACAAGGACACTGGCGATCTCTGAGGTATGAGGACAACAAAGAAAGGGTGACCCTAGAGCCCAGAAAGGCAGAGGAGAGACTGCGCCTCCTTTTCTTTCTCTGTTTTATTTAAATTTTTTTTTAAGGTTTGTTTACTTTTGAGAGACAGAGTGTGAGCAGAGGAGGGGCACAGAGAGAGGGAGACACAGAATCCAAAGCAGGCTCCAGGCTCTGAGCTGTCAGCACAGAGCCCGACATGGGGCTTGAACCGACCAACTGCAAGATCACGACCTGAGTCACAGTCGGACGCTCAACCGACTGAGCCACCCAGGCGCCCTCTTCTTTCTGAATTTTAATGCCAACAGGACACAAAGGCTTGAGGGTATAGGTCGATCACACTAGGAATTAAAGATGCTTGGTGGGCTAGCCTGGGAAATGAAGCATCATTTTATTACACTCTCTGGGTATCACATTCCAGGTTCCAGTATAGTCCGGGGGAAGAGCGTTTCTTTGTTTCTTCCAAAGGGGGAACACTCTGAGCTGGGCCCGTTGCCAGCGTGCCGTAAACGACTGTTTAGCCGGTGGACCAACCGTGAGCGACCTGATCCCTGAGCCGGAGAACTGGCCCTGAGGACAAGCCCGGCAGGACTGAACAGGAATAAAAAGTTCTTTCTGATCGCCTTCCAAGGCCTTCACGTATTTGTAGGATGGAGTGGCCCGCACTTCAAATTATGCATTATATTTCGACCATGACTGTGTAGGAGATTGTGTGGTCCTCGGGAAGAGCTTATGATAGGAAATATTCTTACTCCGAGGAAAGAGATTTTGATTCTGTATCCAGCCCGACCAAAAGGAGGCACGTGTAGGTATGTATCGAGAGAAAATTATTCCACAGAATTAGGCAGTGAGGTGTCCTCTGTAAAATGCTCTCCTGAACTGACTGTAACTGGGGGTCCTCTTCCCAGGTTCTCAGGCTCCGAGCACTCATCTTGGACAATGCTGGCAGCCTGGGGGGCCTTCTGGGGGAGGAGGCTCACTCCTGCTTTCTTTCACCGCAGTGCCTTGTTTTAAGTGTTTGCAAGTCAGATTACAGTCTTTATTTATTTTTTCTGCAGCCAAATAAAGACAAATCTGCAAGCCAAGGATAAAGACACTGTAAACTCTGCTTTTGATACCCATTTCCGCTTAAGTAACTGAGTCCCCTCATAAGGATCAGGAGGAAAATGACATTCACACCGCTCATGAGAATATCAGAAACCGTCTTTTTTCCATTGGATACTCTTTCCTGCTTGGTCAAAGATTAGATGGCCATATGCTTGTGGGTCCATCTCTGGGTTCTCTATTCTATTCCATTGGTCTATGTGTCTGTTCTTGTGCCAATACCATGCTGTCTTGATGACTACCGCTTTGTAGTAGAGGTTAAAATCTGGGATTGTGATGCCTCCCGCTTTGGTTTTATTCTTCAGAATTACTTTGGCTATTCGGGGTCTTTTGTGGTTCCATACAAATTTTAGGACTGTTTGCTCTAGCTCTGAGAAGTATGCTGGTGCAATTTTGATTGGGATTGCATTGAATGTGTAGATTGCTTTGGGTAGTATTGCCATTTTAACGATATTTATTCTTCCGATCCACGAGCATGGGATGTTTTTCCATTTCCTTGTGTCTTCCTCAATTTCCTTCATAAGTTTTTTATAGTTTTCCACGTAAAGGTCTTTTACATCTTTGGTTAGAACTGGACAGCAACATGCAGAAGAATGAAACTAGACCACTTCCTTACACCACTCACAAAAATAAACTCTAAATGGATGAAGGATCTGAATGTGAGACAGGAAACCATCAAAATCCTAGAGGAGAAAGCAGGAAAAAACCTCTTTGACCTGAGCCGCAGCAATTTCCTATGTGACACATCTCCAGAGGCGAGGGAATTGAAAGCAAAAATGAACTATTGGGACCTCATCAAGATAAAAAGCTTCTGCACGGCAAAGGAAACAACCAACAAAACTAATAGACAACCGACGGAATGGGAAAGGATAATCGCAAATGACATATCAGATAAAGGACTAGTATCTAAAATCTATAAAGAACTCACCAAACTCCACACCCGAAAAACAAATAATCCAGTGAAAAAGTGGGCGGAAGATATGAATAGACACTTCTCCAAAGAGGACATTCAGATGGCCAACAGACACATGAAACGATGCTCAAAGTCACTCATCATCAGGGAAACACAAATCAAAACCACACTGAGATACCACCTTACACCGGTTCGAGTGGCTAAAATGAATAAATCAGGAAACTATAGATGCTGGCGGGGATGTGGAGAAGCAGGTACCCTCCTACACTGTTGGTGGGAATGCAAACTGGTGCAGCCGCTCTGGAAAACGGTGTGGAGCTTCCTCAAAAAAATGAAAATAGAGCTACCATATGACCCAGCAATAGCACTGCTAGGAATCTACCCAAGAGACACAGGAATGCTGATGCATAGGGGTACGTGTACCCCAATGTTCATAGCAGCACTTTCGACAATAGCCAAATCGTGGAAGCAAACCAAGTGCCATCAACTGACGAGTGGATAAAGAAGTTGTGGCACATATATACAATGGACTACTACATGGCAATGAGAAAAAATGAAATCTGGCCATGTGTAGCAACATGGATGGAACTGGAGGGTATTATGTTAAGTGAAATAAGTCAGCCAGAAAAAGACAGATACCATATGTTTCCACGAATAGGTGGACTTTGTGAGACTAAGCAAAAACCAGGGGGAGGGGAAGAGGGGAAAGGAAAAAAAGACACAGAGAGGGAGGGTGATAAAACATAAGAGACTCTCAAAGACTAAGAACAATCTGAGGGTGAGGGAGGAGAGGGAAGGGAGGGAGGGGGGAGAGGGGGTGACGGATATTAAAGAGGGCACGTGTTGGGATGAACACTGGGTGTTATATGTAAACCAATTTGAAAATAAACTATTATAATGAGAATATCAGAAACCAAGCACTGTTCAAATTTTGCTTGCTTTCTTACAGAAACAAATGTGTGGACGCTTGGTCTCATTCCGGAATGGTAAAGAAATAACACCATGCTCAGCAAAATAAAAATATCTCTAATGTGCTTGTTCCCTCCCCCCTCACACTTGAGGAATGTTAAATCCAGCTTATCCCAAGACATTAACCATCCAGACACTCATGACAGTGTTTTGATGAGAAGGAAATGAATTGAATGGAATTCATTAAAAAGAGGGGTGAGAGGATCTCGGCAGCCCCCACCGTAGCCTTCCTCCTGCCCAGAGGCCACAGAGCTTGGCCCACTGTCCTCACCACAGCACGTCCGACCGCCACACCTTACGGCATTCTGATTTCCATCAGGTGAAAAAAAAGTCTATACCCTCACGCGATATTAGTAGAATCAGCGGATTAAACGACAAGGCTCTGGCATCACGAAAAGCACGAGTCCTACAATTTGCCAAGACTAAGTTCACATTCAGGTGAGGAAACATGAAAAGTCACCTCGCCTATCTCAAAGCTTTGCTCGGGGCATCTGGGAGCTCAGTCAGTTGAGCGTCCGACGTCGGCTCAGGTCATGATCTCATCTCATGGTCCGAGAGTCCGAGCCTGCTTTGGGCTCTGTGCTGACAGCCCAGAGCCTGGAGCCCGCTTTGAATTCTGTGTCTCCCTCTCTCTCTGCCCCTCCCGTGTCCGCGCTCTGTCTCGCGCTCTCAAAAAGTAATAAGCATTAAAAAAAGTTTTTTTTAAACAGTCAGAGGTCAAAGCTCTGCTTCAATATAAAATAGGGGAGTTGATGACAGCCACCAAAGGCCGATGTAAAGAGTAAGTGAAACAAAGCACCAACAGCATTTGGTCTACAGTAGGTGATAAAAATATTCAGCTAGTAGTATGACGACAACATCCTAAAGGTGACCTCACACAGGAGCTAGTGTCTTGACCCTCAAGGTCAGCAAGACCAAGGAGTGTGCTGTCCTCCCACACGCAGTAAGAGACGAAGCTTCCCGAAGCCTCGTTTGAGGCCAAGCTGCCGGCAAGGAGCCACCCGCATCCTCAGAGGACATGGGAAGCACAAATTCTCCTTCGAGTTTAGCCTCCTGAGGAGGTTCGAAGAACTCTTCTCTCTCCTGATTATACAGCAGATAGAATTTGGAAGGGAAATAAGACGGGTTTCCCTAATCCCCAGGGGCAGAGAAGTTGGGAGAGTACACATAATATTTTCCCAATTTCTCGAATGCCTGGGCAATGTCCCCTCAGCACTATAAATATAGAGCGCACTCACGAGCTGTTTTTAGGAAGGATGAAAATGAACTGTATCTAGAATTAGACCTCGAACCAAAATAATTTCTAATTAGTCTTAGCTTAAGCAAATACGAGGACACTTAATTTGCAATGCAGCAATCACTCTTCATCCATGGGGGCGACACATTCCAAGACCCCGACGGGTGTCTCAATCAGCAGATAATACCAAACCCTATACATGCTGTTTTTTCCTATACATACATACCTATGATAAGGTTTAATTTATAAAGTAGGCACAGTAAGAGATTACAGGCATACCTCGGACATATTGTGCGTTTGGTTCCAAACCACCGCAATGGAGCCAATATCACAATAAAGCAAGTGAAATCAACTCTGGTTTCCTGGTGCACGTAGGAGTTACACGTGCCCTCTACCTGTAGTCTATTAAGGGTGCAATAGTATTATGTCTAAAAAAAAACCAAAACCCAATGTCTACACCTTCATCTGAAAATGTCCTATTGCTAAAAACGCTAACCGTCAACGGAGCTTTCGGCGAGTTGTAATCCTGATTACAGATCACCACAGCAATAATAATGGAAAAGTTTGAAATAGGCCAAGAATAAGCAAAACGAAGCGAGCAGATGCCATTGGAATGGTGCCGTAGACTTGCTTGACGCGGGGCGGCCTCAAACCTTCAATTCAATTAAAAGAATGCAGTGCCTGCAAAGTGTGGCAGAGCAAGGTAGGATAAGTTGGGGCAGGCCGGTAGCACAACGCCTGGTAAAATAGGAACATTTTCACGAAAGTTAGGTGAATGAGTTCGGTCTCAAAACACCTTATTGTGATGTAACAGATCTTCTTGTGAGGAGCAGAGATGACGACACGCCTATGTGAGGAGAGGAGGCGAGGTGAATGACATAGGCACTGAGATGTGGCATGAGGCTTCTAGTGACCTCTGAGCACACAACAGGAGGAGGGCCCTCTGCTCCTAGACCTGCGGGGGAGCGCCGGGAACTGAGACCGCAGACCGCGAACACGCGGATAAGGGGAGCCGCCATCATCTCAGGACCTGTTATCCACAAAGGTAAAAAAAAAAAAAAAAAACCACGCGGAATCTCTCCAGAATTCCTCCCAGGAAGGTATGTGGATATATCCTTTTCCCGTTGGGTGCTGTAGGGATCTTATGGGAAGACATTATCCTCCACCCTGCTAAAATCCACACGGGAATCTAACAGCTGTTACGTAATCCGTAGAAATCCAGTACTTCTAATTACAAACTCAATTTCCTTCAGCTTATTGCAAAAATGTATGATGTAATACATGAAAGAGTAAATGTAACAAATAACTGCATTATGAAGCATGATAATAAAACCCAAACTTGCACACCCATCCCCAACTTAACTAGAAAACGACCAACGTTCTTGTAGCCACCTATGTGGTCCTTCCTGATCTCAGCCCCGTGCCTCACCTTCCGAAGAAACTGCTCTCCTGAATTTGAATGTTATCATTCGCTTGCTTTTCACAATAATTATTTTCCAAATATGAACCTTTAAATATATATAATTAGTTGGCTAAAACTATGCAAAAGCTTTGAGGGCTTATCTCCGAACGGATCTACGCTTACGCCATAGAATGCAGGAGAAGCTGAGCCATAATATGGCTTGGCTGTGGCCATTCTTCCTTAACAGGCGTTATGTGCCCTGCTCCTCATCTCCCAAGGGAACCAGCCAAAGTTCTAAGGCTACTCTTGGTCTCTGCCCATAGCACTCACAACTTTCCCTTCGTTCTCACTCCGTCTATATATAGCTGTTGTTTGAAAAAGAGGTAGAACTATCTGCCCACCCTATATGAATCTTTGTAGTCGTCATTACCACACAGCAGACTCAAGGCTGCCCGCCATATTGGTGAGGAAGTCTTCTTGCCCAGAGGGGAGTTAGCCACAACCCAGACAGTGTCTCCATAACTGTCCTGCAGCCACCTCCTCACTTCCTCTTCATTAACAAGTAACCAAGCAGAGGATCACTATCGCCTGGTTGACCATCTGATTTGGGTCAACATATTGCTACTAATTCCCATGGACTTTCTCCGAATCCCGTTAGGGACCATGACCTCCTCATCTTTCTCCCGGAAAGCCATGTCGCTGTCAGCCTCCCATCCTTGCTGATAGAACTGTTACAAATGGTGAAGGACCTGGGAATTCAGCCTCCCTACAAGCTGGCGAGGCAGCCTGCCACAGATTCATGGATGCTGGCCGTGGAACCAGGGCCGCTGGCTCACAGGCAAAGGACCCCATTACCCACGGCATGGCAAGCAGCACGAGGGTCAGCGCGTCTGTGTCAGTTCCCTTCACCCCGAGCCCTACAGGATGATGCAGATGGGTGCCTGCACACACGGAGGGCTGCGTTACGGAAGGGAAGCCTGAGTTTAGGGAGCTCGATTCTTTTAAAATGGTTGATAGCATGCCCGCCTTTTGTTCTGGAGGGAGACCCTAACTCTATCTTCTAAGCCTGTTTGCTATCCAAACATCCTTGAAAAGATATTCTGGAACAAAGGAAAAGTCGGTGCCTCACTCACAAGATCTTTGGAACCAAGAGAGGTCCACTGAGAATAGTCTCTCATTATCTGTTATACTTTAAAATTGTTCTTTAAAGGCTTTATTGCAGGATTGTTTTAAATTCTATCTTGAACCCGGAAATGGTAGTCCTGTTTGTAGCGCCTCTTGGAGGAATGTGTGTCTGCATGCAGCAAAGGGCTCCCCCCCAGATGGGTGTGTTTATTAGGGTTGACAAATATGAGGTTTATAGGTTCAGGCATTCAGAAGTTTGGAGGAAATCTTTCTGTTTTTTTCTTTATTAGGCAAGAATACAGATTTTGCTCTGTAATAGGAGCTTGGAGTTTAATCAAGAATTCCAAAAGACATAAGCTCTGCTGGAAGACGGAGCCATAACGATACCGGAAGCGCGAGCCAGTGGCCGCGTGGCCAGCAGGCCTCCTCGACGTGATGGAGGCTCACCAGCGCAGCGAAGCCTCTGCCTCACATTATCCTACAATTTGCACTTTTTCCTCCCAAATCTGCCAGTTTTCCCATGTTACTAATGTACTGACCTCTTCTTTCCATTACCCTGTCATTTATACCTTTTCCTTGAATCCATCACACTCCTTGCGTTACTAACGGGCTGACCTCCCCTTTCTGTCATCCTGCAATTTACGCCTCTTCCCCCTTGACGCCGTCGGGTCTCTCACGTCACTCCTAATGTACTGATATCTCCCAATTTGTACCACATTTCTTGCCATTTGGGCTCATATTTGCAGAAAAGCTGGGGGGACGCTGCATTGTCACTGCGTGTCTAGAGCTAAAGAACAGAGACTGCTGAGAGGGAGCGCTCTGCACGTCTCCACGACCCTTTGGAGGGGCCTCCGGATTTAGGAAGGTGTCAGGAAGTGATTAAATATGATGAGGGTCCTGAGCTGCTGGCTAAGCGCATGATGAAAAGGAAGACGTAAGTTTCCTAATCTGTCCTTTAGGAAAGCTCCAGGGGCTCCACGGAATGAGAAAAGTCTATGACAACTAGCTTAATTTACATTTAACATTCTTTTTTATTACATTCATATGAAAGAGATGCTTTTTCATATATTAACATTTTCTCTCAGTTTGTACTATTGCTATTTTTGCCATATCTCCTTCTGGTTTCTCTATGGCAGGATTTCCTACAGAACGTGCTACCTGCGGGGAGTCTTAAAAGAGCTGGAGGGGCGCCCGGGTGGCTCAGTCAGTTAAACATCCAACGTCGTCTCAGGTCATGATCTCGTGGTTCGTGGGTTTGAGCCCCACCTCAGGCTCTGACAGCTCAGAGCCTGGAGCCTGCTTCGATGGCTCTGTGTCTCCCTTTCTCTCTCTGCCCCTCCCCTGCTCCTGCTCTGTCTCTCTCTCAAGAATGAATAAATATTAAAAAAAAAAAAAAAAGAAAATTAAAAAAGAGATGAGTTGGAGATGGCCAAAGGCAGATAAGTTAAGAAGACTGCAGATAGAGAGTGCTACATGTGCAAAGGCAGAGGTACAGGTCCAGAACCTTCAGAGAACTTCGAACATCTCAGCGTGGTTGCAGTACTGTATGAATTGGACAGTGGCGGAACCCGATCATGGAACAGTGCCCTTGGAAGGAAGCTAGGGCTTGTACTCTATGTAACAGGGAGCCATTAAAGAGTTTGAAGCAAGAGAGTAATGTGTTCACATCTGAAATCAGAATAATCTTCCCGATGGTGGTATGGAGGATAAATTAGAAGGGAGAGGATACTGGAAGTAGGGAAACTAATGAAGAGAGCACATATTAACTTGTAAGGACATGATGAGGGCATGTGTTATGGGCTGAATTGTGTCCCCGAAAATTCATGTTGAAGTCTTCAATGTCAGTATCTCAGAATGTGACTCTGTTTGGAGATAGGGTCTTTACAGGGTTAATTAGCTTAAAGTGAGGTCATTGGGGTGGCCCTATTCCATTATGACTGGTGTCCTGAGAAGAGGAAAACAGGACACAGACACACAGAGAGAAGACCGCTGTTTGCAAGCCGAGCACATAGTCCTCAGAAAAAAACCAACCCCGCTGATCCCTTGCTCTCAGACTTCCAACCTCCGGAAATGTAAGATGGATTTCGGTTGCTTACACCACCCAGTCTGTGGCATTTGTTACAGCAAGTGAGCACAGTATGGATCAAGGACGGTGAGGAGGAAAATAACCTGAGACAAACCTGGGTGGTACACTAGACGGAGTCTGGTGACCAGTTGGTGGTAAGTGGTCAAGGGAAGAAGTTGATTTAGAGGACTCTGCTGTCGGTGACTGGGTAGATGGTGATACTGTGAACCAAGAAGAGTAACATAAGAAAAGATCCGCAGGTCTGAGGGGAAGGACGACATGAAGCATTCAGAACACGTGGAGCTTGAGGGGTCGACGGAGACATCCAGAGAGAGGGATGTTTAGCAGGATGCAAAGCTTCAGGTCTGGAATTCAGAAAACAGGACTGAGAGAAAGACATGGAACTGGGGAGTCTTCCACACGGAAGGGAACGCTGGGAACGAAATCTCCCAGAGGAAGAAGACTGGAAAAGGGGAGAAAATTGGAAAGGTCGTGCAGGCAGAGGGCCGGCCACTGAAGGATGCAGTAGGGAACCGCGGTTAAAGGCAGGACCAGGCCCAGGAACGAACACTGTCACCTACCAGTGGAAAAGGATGCTCCAGGAAGGGAGCGGTCACCAGGGCTGAAGGCTGAAAAGAGGTCAGAGATTGGGGAGTATTCCTTGAATTCGAGAATTTGGAGATTACTGGCGGACTCAGCAAAATCATTCAGCAGAGCTCTCAGAGGCGGAAGCCACGCTGTACTGAGTTGAGCAGTGAGGAGACTGGGGAAAATGAACCCAGCGAGCACAGATCGCTCTTGGCTGAGTTGGAGCCAGAGGCGATGCGGGGATCCAGAGGCGGTTCTATTATTATTAGCGGTAGCAGGGGTGCTGGTGCTGGGGGAAGGGAGGGAATGGAGCTACTAGGCAGATGGGGGCTGCGGAGGTCATACGCTAGGGCCAGAGGGTGCTGGGCCTCTCGGACGTGTTAGCTCTCTAAGACTTCCAACGTTATTCTTACAGTGAGTTGTTCCTGCTCCTGTTTGGGGTGGCTGATTTGAACTAGAGCAAATTCCTGTTCGAAGTGTGTGTATGGGTGTAGGTAGCCAACTTGTGGGTAATTCCGCACAGGCTTCTCTGCAGTGCGAGGGAGCTCACACCCATTCGATGTTGTGAAGGCAAGCTGGGTCAGGGGAAGAGAAGAGGGGGGCAGGAAATCAAGAAGGAGGTGAAGAGGAACTTTATCCCCTAGCGGTGCTGGCCCTCACGGCTAAAACTGGGTGAATTCTAGTTGCTTTCTATGCATCTACTCTCCCGCCAGGCTGCAAATTCCTTGCCTGCAGTGACCCGCCAGCGTTGTAGCCTCGACCACCCGCACAACGCCAGGCGCTTAGAGGGAGCGCGACCAATACCGAATGGAAGTCCCACCACGGCTGTGCAGAGATCACGGCCCTGGGTCCTCACGCCCCTAGTGCCCCTGCTTCTGCTCACAAGGCAAGAAAGAGCCCAGTGAGCATCCACGGTGCACGTCCATACCCTCTAATGAGGCTACGGTAGGTCAGGAAAGGCTGTGTGGCTGAAGGGTCAGAGACCAACTCTCCAGGTAGGTGACCAAAACTCTTTTTGAGCAAAGTCAAAGTTACATCCGGGGAAACAGGGTAACGAGGCCAAGAAGAAGGTTTTTACAGGGCAGAGTAAACTAAACTGGGTGGAGATAGTATTTAACACACAAAATCTGAAAACAATTCAGAACCAGGTCGCTAGGAAATGTTTGTTTGGGCTTAAGGTACCTATTATCTTATTCCGTTGATTCTCAGGACACTTTTTCCACAATTTAAAAATCTCTCCAGTTGTGATGCATTTTACAATCATTGGTATCTTAGCATTGTGTCATAGTTTTATGGGCAGAATTTTTTCTTTCATTAGTGGTACATGATATGACGGTACCCGGGAATCAAGGCGTCTCACACTTAAGGACCCGGCATTTCACCCGATGAAAGGGTATAGCAGTTGTTTTGATCTGCTGCTTTAATTAGAAGTACTCAGCTTTAGCAATGGGTAAATTTTGAGTACCAACTCAAAAACAGAGTGTCTCAAAAGGCACTCCTTCAGATATTAAGACACTGAGAAACTGTTTTGAGAGCCAACTGTGTGCTTTAATTTACCGCTCTCCAAACAGTGAGCAGTAAGGACTCTAATTGGCAGAAAGGGCTGTTCTGCTGTATCATGAGTGATGACATTCAGGTCCCGAAACTCAATAATAAAAAAGAGCCTGATGATTCCCATCTTTTGTGCAACCTGTTTGTATGTCTGTAATGCAGTCTGTGCCTTCTCGCCAACAGTGTGGAATGCCGATCGCTTACTTCCTGGGTGGGGAAGAAAAAGACTAGAAGCTCTGCTCTTTTAGAAGTCAGAAGACAAATCCTAGCTGGCGGCTGGGACAGCCCCGAAGACAGCTCCGAAGAATACCTCGAGACCTTATCTTTCACCAGATGAACCCTGCGGTAACCGTGGTCTTTGGGGTTTGAATTGCTTTCAGTGTTTACAGGTCAAGTCTAAATTCATATATTGGAAATGCGTGTTATTTTCACTGCCGAATATGGGATGCGTTGATTTATTTGCTTATTTTTAAATGCGTCTACTGGCCTTTAGAAGCTATTATTTACATAAAGGCACTTTTGAACTTTACAAACACATTCCATGCTACCTACTGTCCAAATATTTTAAATAAGGTATCAGAAATGTACAAAGCAACAATCCGTATCTTAAATAATAAAATGAAAGACGGAAATCATTGCAGAATGCCTTCCTAAATAACGTTTTAAAAATAATCCTTTTCGCAGATCAGTTTTTGTCTTTCCAAATTATAATATACTATCTTAAAATATTAAACCATACGAATATCTAAATGTATTTTCAATGTTTTGTGCGAAGAATATGGAGTGTATTTTTGGCGGCAATCCATACGTCTACTTTGGCAGTTATTTTAATGGTTATTACCAACCAGTGTCTAACTTTATTTTTTAGCTGACCCAAGAGACAATTAACAAATGTGAATATTTATCTTAACCTTCTACGAGGTCTGAATTCACTTTTCATCTCGGCTTTTCTCATTTTCATCTTGTACCTGATTACTTTACAAGGAATATGTCTCTTTTCTTCCCTAATTGCTTTTTGTACTTCCTTTTTCATTCTTTTTTTTCAGTCGCTTGTTGCTAAGCGATGTGCACAGCAGTAGGATATACATTCGTTACCTTTGAACATGGCCCACTTGGTATTACTTTGCTCTGCTCCTTTACCTCATTTGAATTGACCTCAGCTGCACTTTCTGCTTTCTTTTGACCTTTCTTTTTGCCAAAACGCCCATCTTCCTGTCCTTTGATCATGACTCAGTGGCTACTGTATTCAGTACTTACCCCATTTTGTCTGTGCTCCATTGTTTTTGTTAAGCTCTGGTGGACAGACTCATTTCACGGGACTATTTTTCTTGTTAGTGTCTCCTCTTTGTCTTACTACTTTCATGTGTATTTAAAGACATTAGAAAGACACCTCTTCTTTGATGAAATTTAGGTCATTTCTTATTATTTTCCTTTGATCACTTCTGTTGTTTCAGAGGTTGGTTGGTCTCCGCACCACACCTCCCGCTCCTCTTCGTGATATCACCTATTTACTTTAGTGATTATAATACCAACTGTGGTATAATCCGATAAAACCATATCACTTACTCTACGTAAATCTGTTCAATTTTTCAATGACCTAGAATGTATTTAGCAATTGCAAGCTGCCAAGAAAAAAAGTTCCCCCCACCCCGCACAAAAACCCGAACACCTCAATTACTTAACAAACATGTACCATAATTTGTTTTTTCTTTTACGTACATGTCTGAATATTTTCGAAGGATGCAAAGAGTGTGTGTTACCTTTACCAAACCAAGCTAACTTATACTGTTGGGCTCATACGGACTCTTGTTCGTATTATTATTCTTGGAGACAATTATTTCTTTAAAAAAAATTTTTTTTTAGTTTTTATTTATTTTTGAGAGAAGAGAGAGAGCGGGGGAGGAGCAGAGAGAGAGAAGGAGACACAGAATCTGAAGCAGACTCCAGGCTCTGAGCTGTCAGCACAGAGCCTGACACGGAGCTCAAACTCATGAACTGTGGAATCATGATCTGAGCCGAAGTCAGATACTCAACTGACTGAGTCCCCCGAGCACCCTGACTGTGATTTCGAGGTAGGGTGTGGATGGGTTTATGATTTCAGGATTCTCTAATATTCAACTTGACTCAATCTGGCCATAACCTTAGAAGGCCTTGCTATTCTAATTCTAAAAATTTTTTTCCAATGTTTATTTTTGATACAGAGATGGTGTAAGCTGAGGAGGAGCAGAGAGAGGGAGGCAGAGGATCTGAAGCAGGCTCCAGGCTCTGAGCTGTCAGCGCAGAGCCCAACATGAGGCTCGAGCTCATGAACTGTGAGATCATAACCTGAGCCAAAGTCAGACACTTAACTGACTGAGCCGTCGAGGCGCCCCTTGCTATTCTAATTCTAAAAAGAGAAAAGTGATGCCTCTTTTCCTATTGTAACGCTGGGATGTCACAGAGTTACAGAAAAACTTTAAACAAAATTCAATATACATAAACTCCCTGGAGCAAACTTGTTCTGTCAGGAATGTCAGACATGTGTATGGGCATACATGTTACTACTGGTCTATTCTGTTTCATATCTGGGCTATTAATAATTCTTTTTATTTCTGTTTATTCTAAATTATGCAAGTATCCGTTTCATAATATTTATTGTAAGACTCCTTTCTCTTGAATACTGGACTGCATAACCAAGTGAAAGGGCTCAAATTATTAACTGACCTCATAATCAAAGGCTGTCATATTTTAAGTTGATCCTAAACTGAGAATTTACTTACATTTTTTTCTTTCGAAGGTGGTTTAGGATAAGTTGAAAAATGATAAGAAAAACTAAATAATAAAACAGAAAAAAAAATGTTAACTCCTTAAAAGAAACATGATAAAAACATGCCGGCCATATCTACCTATAAACTCTATGGCTTACTGAGAGGCATTCAGCGTAGTTATTAGGAGAACAGGCTTCGGGGTTAGTCGGCTTGGTTATCTTGGCTATTTCTCAAAAATGAAAACTAGGATTACTTATGAGGCAATAGAACATAGTGGTTAAGAATGTGACCTTGAGGGGCGCCTGGGTGGCTCAGTCGGTTAAGCGGCCGACTTTGGCTCAGGTCATGATCTCACGGTCTGTGAGTTCGAGCCCCGCATCGAGCTCTGTGCTGACAGCTCAGAGCCTGGAGCCTGTTTCGGATTCTGTATCTCCCTCTCCCTCTGCCCTTCCCTTGCTCATGCTGTGTGTCTGTGTGTCTCAAAAATAAATAAACGTTAAAAAAAATTAAAAAAAAAAGAACGTGACCTTGAAAACTTATACAATGAGTTAAGAACAGTCGAGACAATTCCAAAGAAATTACAAAGCTCTAAAATGTATGCGACCAGATTATTAAGACTTATTAAAAAGCTATATGATTAGGAGAGTGTGCTATTGGCAAGAGGACAGAAAAACAGACCAGTGTAAAATAACGAAGTCCAGGGAAGCGTCGCTATTACAGTCTCTAAAGTCCAAAGGCAGTCTAGAGGCAGAAACCCTTCTTTCTTGGAGGACCTCAGTCTTTTTTCTTATGTCCCCTCAACTGACTAGATAAGGCTCACTCACATATGAAGAGTACTCAAAGTCTAATCATTTAAATATTTTTTTTTAATTTTATTTTTTTATTTTGAGAGAGAGAGAGAGAGAGAGAGAGAGAGAACATGAGCAGGAGAAAGGGGCAGAGGAAGAGAGAGAGGGAGAATCTTAAGCAGGCCCCATGCTCAGTGTGGAGCCCAACACAGGGCTAAATCCCAAGATGATGGGATCATGACTTAGTCAAAACCAAGAGTCAGACACTTGACCGATGGAGCACCCAGGTGCTCCTCTAATGATTTAAATGGTAATCATATCTTACAAGTATCTTTGCAGCAACATCTGGACTGCTGTTTGATCAAAAACTGGGTACTATGGCCTAGCCAAGTTCAAACCATCACACTTGGCATTAGGCAAAGGATTTCTAAAATAAGGCCAAAAAAATCACGAATCATTTTAAAACTGATAACTTGGATTTCAAAATAAAAGACTTTTGTCTTTTAGGGATACCTGGGTGGCTTCAGGGACATGAAAATAAAAGTCATAAACTAAGCCTGTATCTGGCCTATACAAAAATCTCTTACAACTTAGTACTTAAAATATTTTTTAATATGGGCAAAAGATTTGAACATCTACTTCATTACAAGAGATATGGATGGCAAAGAAAAACAAGAAAAAGAAAACAAGCAAGAAAAATTGTTTAAGTCAGGAAGGAAGTGCCAGAGTACACTGAGATACCACTACATACCTATTAGAAATGGCTAAAAAACCAAACAAAAGAAAAAATGAAGAACTACAAGTACCAGCAACAATGAGCAACACTGGCAATCTTGGATCTTGCTAGTGAGAACATAAAATGGTTTGCCAGAGTTTCTTATTAAATTAAAACATAAACCTACCGCATGACTCAGAAATGGCCTTTATCGACCATAAAAAAAAACAAAAACAAAAACCGGAACACAAATGTTCACAGCAGCATTATTGATAAATGCCCCAAACTGGAAACAACCCAATGTCAAACTGTAGTAGAATTCATACAACAGCACGTGACTCAGCAATTACGAGGAACTAACTGACACAGGCAAGACATGGGTGAATTTCAAACGCATTATGCCAAGTGAGAGAAACCAACACAAGAGATTACAGACTGTGTGATTCCATTTATGTGACAGTCTGGAAAAGGCAATAATACAAGGACGGAAACAAGATTGGTGGTGTCAGAGTTTGGGAGGAGAGGTAGGGAATTCAAAGGAATAGAAATATTTCATATGTTGATTGCGGGGCTGGTTACACAGTGATATACATTTGCCAAAACTCATATGACTGTACACCTATTAAAGAATTCTATGTTGCAGAAATTATACCTTAATAAGCCTGATTTTTAAATATCAGAAGTGAAAGAAAACCGAAACGAAAAAACCTTTACATTAGGGTAAAATTTAGTGGGAGAAAAAAACAGAAACAGGAGTTCAAAAATAAGAAGAATCTAAATCTTCGAATTGTTCAAGAAGAATCTGTTCACATCGTTTCAAATGCTTGTTCACACACTTTTGAAGGAAAAATGATGAGTACCAAATCACAATGGTATTTAGATTCCACTGCATACATTTAAGGGTGATATAACAGTTTTATTTTTAAATGTCAGTATTTACAATACACTGGAAGTGATATGATTTGCAAACATTTAAAAAGTTTTGACTACCAATCTAAAAATGCACAAGGAAGTACGCTGTTTTTAAGAATCCTTTTAGAGGGGGCGCCTGGGTGGCTCAGTCGGTTGGGCGTCCGACTTCAGCTCAGGTCATGATCTCGCGGTCCGTGAGTTCAAGCCCCGCATCCGGCTCTGTGCTGACAGCTCAGAGCCCGGAGCCTCCTTCAGATTCTGTGTCTCCCTCTCTCTCTGCCCCTTTCCCACTCATGCTCTGTCTCTCTCTGTCTCAAAAATAAATAAACATTAAAAAAAAATTAAAAAAAAAAAAAAGAATCCTTTTAGAGAAATATAGGGACCACTGCCCTAGGACGCTGCTTCCCAAAACTGTCAGAGGTGGTGTATAGATGTGACAAGATATGAAGGCCGCAAAGCCTCTTGGGCAGGCAGCAGTCTGCCTTCAGCCAAGAGCAACCTGTCTGTTTACCTACATGTGCTTTACAAATACTCATATTGACTATGAGGGCAGTGAGGTGAAAAGGACTGGAAAGCACAGCCCTTGAGGAATTCTTCCACGTGTGAATAAGTGGAAAGGTAAAGAACACTAAACTGTAGCATTTAGTTGAAATAGCAAATTACTAAGAACAATATCAACATCCAACCATAGGCAAGTGGATACATAAAATGTAGAATTATCTTTCAACGAGGTTTCATACAGCAATGAAAATGCTTGAACTCCAAGGGCTACATGTATTATTGATGAGTCTCAAAAACTTGATGTTGAGTGAAAAAATCAAGATCTTGGCTATGAACAATACAATACCGTGTGTATAACACTGGAAAACAGGAAAAACAAGATAACATATTGTTTATGGACAAATATCTATGCAGTTGTATCAAACATGCACAAGATTGATATGTGCCAAAACATAGAGTACCACAGTTCTCTCTAGAGAGAAAGGATACGGAATCAGGAAGGACGCACAGGGATTTTCGACTCTACATGTACAATTGTTATGTCTTTAAAAATCTGAAGTAAACATGGCAAATGTTAAGACTGGAGAAAGCTAGGCAGCCGAAGCAAAGAGTTACATTATATCACTATCTATAGCTTTCTGTGTTTAAATTATTTAAAATGAACACACACACAAAAATGAAAGCATGCATTTGGTATCTTGAAATTCGGTAGGAGTCTGATTTATCGTAGATTTGATCATTTATGGCAAATACACAATTCTCAGAGCCCAGAGCATCAGAAAACTTACCCAAGCCTACAGATTAAATAGAACCATTAATTATTTTTTCATCAGGTGCTTTTTGGTACCCAACTCCAAAGTCAGTCTGGATACCCTCTTGGAGTTCTAAGAAACCCAAAGAAAACCTAACATGTTTCAATGATAAAGATCGCATATCGTATCTAACATACGTAACTTGTTTTTCTGTAGTCTTTAACCAATTCATTGATTCGTTCAACAAGAACTAAGCCACCGTGCGCTTTGTGCTAACTTGAACATCCAGAGGTAATCACGACAGAACAGATAACATCATTTTATGGTCAAGTGTGAGAAACAAACAATAAGCAAACAAAGATGAAAGATAGTGTCAGAGACTGGCAAGTGCTGTGAACGCTGTGACACGAGTGGTAGAGATTTCGTGGGGAGGAAGTGAGGTAAGGCGAAGTCCCTTTGCACAGGGAAGGCCTTTACTGTTGATGCAATGTTTAAAAATTTTTTTTATTTTTTTATTTTTTAAATAGTTTCTTTTCAAATTGGTTTACATATAACACCCAATGTTCATCCCAACACGTGCCCTCTTTAATGCCCGTCGCCCCCTCTCCCCCTCCTTCACCCCTAAAATTTTTTTTAATGTTTATTTTACTTTTGATAGAACAGGGCAAGAGTGGGGGAGGGGCAGAGAGAGAGGGAGACACAGAATCCGAAGCAGGCTCCAGGCTCTGAGCTGTCAGCACAGGGGCCTACGTAGGGCTCAAACTCATGAACCGCGAGATCATGACATGAGCCGAAGTCGAATGCTTAACCGACTAAGCCCCCCAGGAGTCCCTGTTGATGCAATGTCTAAACAAGGGACCACAACTGCAAAGACCTGAATAAAAAGGAGCAAACGTCTCTAGATGCCCGAGACCACGTAAGCATCAACAAAATAGACATAAGCCTTCTAAGCCTATAGAAGTACAAGGACATTTATCATCATGCAGTAGTTTGCAAGTTTTATGATTCTTTTAAAAAAGTTAAAACTAGAAATAATTTATTTCCTGTCCATAAATATTTATTTTTATTTTAATTTTTTTTAACTTTTTTTAATGTTCATTTATTTTTGAGAGAGAAGCAGAGCAAGAGCAGGGGAGGGGCAAAGAGAGAGGGAGACACAGAACCCAAAGCAGGCTCCAGGCTCGGAGCTGTTAGCACAGAGCTCGATACGGGGCTTGAACCCACAGACCGTGAGATCATGACCCGAGCTGAAGTCGGATGCTTAACCAACTGAGCCACCTGGGCGCCCCTATCCATGAATATTTAAATTTTCAAGACTTTTGAAATGGTATGTAAGTAAAAACAATCATTACAGCATGATACTGAAATAGAATCACGCTATCACACTAAAAAAATAATATGGAATCCTTAAGGTATTTACTGAATGACACCGGTAAAACTCAACCTTTTCCTAACATATGTACCAACCATTTGGAAAAGACAACAGGCTGTAAATATATTCTTGGGAACAGGTGTTATGGAATAAAGCAAGCAGGCTTAGCCAGGGATCAAAAAAGCAGGTGATTCTGAACAGCAGAAATAATATTACGGTCGGACATTAAACATCTGTATCATATTTCAGCACATGTGTTAACACTCCAACTTTTCTTGGAGCTATAATGTATTTTCTTGGGAATGGATATAGTAAAGAGCGAATCTCTTCATTTCGGTCAGAAGAGAAATAATCTGAAGTACATTTACAGAGAGGCAAGCTCCATCAGTCATGCCAGTTATCAGCTGTATCCCAGATGGCCATCTAGGGGCATTTAAAGACCATTCCCTGCGTCATTGTCCAATCTCCTGAGTAGACAGTATGGCTAGCGCAATGATGAGAATTACAAGGAGAGAAATAAAGTGCTGAGAATACGGCTCTGTCTTTGTTCATAAACCATGGCGCATTGGTACCGTCTCTGCTTGCAGTCCCAATTGCCTCAGCTCAGAAGATGCCAAAAGGAGGGAGAGAAAGAACAGTGGAACTAAATTAGTGGCCAAGGACAAACAAGCAGTCGGTAGGGGTATGGCGGAAAAAAAAAATGATTCAGATCCTCTAATCCAGAATCACAAAGGTTGAGAAAAGCTTAGGGGATCAAGGAAGGTTTGCGTATGATAATTAGAATGATTTTTCAAACCTAAAAATTAAGAGCCATGAAGCAACGTTGAAGATTAAAAGAGGTTATATGGAGACAATTTCTTTTAATCACAGCTTTATGGAAATGTATGAAGCCTGTTATCCATGAGGTGGGACAAAATGAAAATTAGAAAAAACACACACAATACAAAAGTTGATAAAGTCACAGAATCTAAAACCCGAGTTTGAATCCTGATTTACTGCTTATTAGCTGTGCAACTGTGGACAAGTTTCTTAGCCTCTCTGTGTCTCAGTTCCTCCTCCAGGAAATGACTGTCGTGAGGATGAAATGAATAAAGAACAGTGCTCGTCACATAGTAAGTGCTTTAAGGACTTTAGCCATAACTCCACGTGCAAACAAGAGTCGATTACCATCCTGCTTGTAAGGATAGCCTTGGCCAGCATCTGGGAACTTGGGTTTTCAGAAGTTTCTCACCAACATCAACTCGTAAGAGTGGGACTGCCGTGCCTAAAGCTATTTGTGCAACAATGTGGTTCAGGTTGAACGCCTGCTTTCCTCTGGGATTCTGGAATTTCGGTACATGCCAGGTAGACACTGTTTGCATAATCGTCCCAATAAAACTCCTGGATGCTGGGTCTTGAGCGAGCTTCCCAGGATGGCAATGCTTGACACATGTTGTCACAACTTGCTGTTGGGAGAATTAGGCATGTCCGGCGCGACTCCACTGAGAGAGGACCCTTGAAAGCTTGCACCTGGTTTCCCCCGGGCTACACCCCACGTGCCTTTCCCCTTGTTAATTTTGCTTTGTATCCTTTCCCCGTAACAAATCGCAGCCGTAAATAAATGATATGCGGAGTTCTTCCAGTGAATCACCAAACCCGGTGGTGGCCTTGGAGACCCATCGACAGTCAAACATAAATTATTTTATACTCGATGTAAGTATAGTAAAAATGCATGCTAATAAATCTTGAAGACAAGTTCAAGAAAAGTGGTTTTTAGATATAATACCTTGATGAAAACAGAAAACGTACTATTTCTTCTCATAAATAATAGATGAAATTAAAAAGGCTGAAAGTCAGTGGCATGTTCATTAAATCATATCACTGTTTCCTGACAGTATGCTTTTACATCACATGAAAATAAGTATTTAGCTTACACCTTTCTTTGTGAAGTTTTTAAAAATTTTATTTAGTTGGGCGGGGGGCGGGGGGGAACAGAGAGAGAGGGAGAAAGAGAATCCAAAGCAGGCTCCATGCTCGGGGTGGAGCCCAATGTGGGGCTCAATGTCACAAACCGTGAGATCATGACCTGAGACAAAATCGAGAGTTGGACACTTAGCTGACTGAGCCACCCAGGTGCCCCGAGCTCACACCTTCTAACTGATATTCGAAAGAGGAACAAGAGTGGTCAGAAATACTTTGGCATATCCTTTAATAGCAACAGAAGAGAGAACACAAGTGAAATGCCAGAATCACCAAACTAGAAATGCATTACTAATTTTATACAATTCCTACATCTCTTACAAATAAGCTGTTAGTCTTTTCCAACCCTTGGTAAAACCAATGTTCTGCCCAATAAATCAATAATCTGGAAAAGAGAATTTACAAAGAAAAGTCTGAGAGAAAAAGTAATAATTTATGTGAGTTTCTGTTTTTGGACAGTCCGATCAACTCCCCCACTTAAAAAAAAATGCTGCATAAGAACTAAAACAAAACTACTTAAAGGCACTGAGTTTAAAAGACGGTAGGGCCAGGCCATATTATTGGGGTAGTTAGTGGAAATTCCCCCGACCACCTTTGCCCTGAGGGGCAGGCTCCGTACCTGCACTTGGGCTTTGGTTTGGTGGTTTCATAGCAGAAGAGACCAGGAGTAAAGACCCAGGGCTTGCCCACCGTGGGTTATCTCAAAGGATAACTTTCCCATATTAGCTGATACCCGAAGGGCTACATGGAAGTTGCCCTGAGTAAAGTAGCAAGAGAAAAAATGACGACCCATATCTGAGAGCTTTTATGGGTGTTGACTGACCCCCATGTAGACAGGCACTTTGGATCTAAGCATACCTTGAGTAGTACCGAGAGTTTAATCTGCAAACTTGTTTTAACATGGTCCTGTACTAATAGTGTACACACACACACACACACACACACACACAAAGTAAAATATTAGCAAACTGAATCTAACTGTGTATAAAAAAAGATAATAGCATGACCAAATAGGGTTTATACTAAAATACAGGTATGTTGTTCACCACATTAAAATAAAAACCAATTATCATCATCTCAATAGATACAGAAAAGGCATGTAATAAAATTTAATGTCCATTCTTGCAAAAAACTCTATGTACTAGACTAAATGGTAACTTCTTTAATCTGACACAGGATCTGATTATAAAACTCTATAACTATGATCAAATTAAGTGATAAAGAAGTTGAAGTCTTTCCCTCTGAGTTTAGGAACAAGACAGTATCACCACTGGAAGTATTGATCTTAGTGCATAAGTCAAGAAAAAGAAATTAAAGACATAAGAATTGTAAAGAAAGAAAATGGTTACTATCTTCCCCTGATAGTATTATCTTCATAAAAATATCCATAAAAATCTACAAATTTAACAAGCTTGCTAGATATTACGTCGATATACAAAAATCAATTATATTTCTATTTGTTTTTACAAGTAATTTAAAAACCATTTTCAAAAGCTACCATTGGAACGGCAACAAAAACTATAAAATACTCTATCATGAACTTCAAAACTGATAAGGAGCTACACTTGGTCCTCACCACAAAATGGAAATGATCATTAAGAGACATGATGTAAGTGTAAGCCAATGCTACTCTGGTGATCATATTGCAAGACACAAGTGTATCAAATCAGCACACTGTAGAACTTAAATTTACACAATGTTCTATGTCAATTATATCTCAATAAAATATGTAGGACTAAATCCAACACAAGAAGAAAAAATCTATTTGTAATACAGATTAGTGATTAAAAACACAAATTCTGTACCTAAGCACCTTGGCTTAGATCTTGCCTCTGCCAATTACTAGCTGTTTGATCAGAGGTGAGTCAATTAACCCCTATGTGCCTCAGTTTCCTGTGTAAAGTATCTGCTGTTACTTGGACCTACCTCACAGAACGAGGCCTGGTAATTAGAAAACCTTATAAAACTGAAAACATAATGATTATGATGGTGATAGTGGTGGTATGATGGTGTAGAGAATTATAAAAATTTTTGGAAAGCCTTTAAAAATAATTAAATGGAAAATACACCATGTTCTTGGATAGGAAGACAATATCATTAAGATATTAGTTCTCCAGAAATTGGTCTGTAGACTCAGTGAGATGTTAATTAAAATATGAACAGGTTTTTTTTCTTGGCTCTTAACAAGCCATTTCTAGAATTTATATGGAAGAGCAGAGAACGGGATATAATCAATACACTGCTGAAGAAGAAAAGTAAAGAGGGAGACTTGCCCTACTTATACTAAGCTTTTATGAGGACATTGCAGAATTGGTGTAAGAAGACCAGTGGAACAGAACAGAAAACACAGGAACAGAGGTAGTGTGGCAGAGCTGTAGAGAAAAGAGGGCACAGTCAAAAAAAAAAAAAAAAAGGCTGAAAATAATGGTTAACCATATGGAAAAAGCTCCAATACACCACGCAATATTCAAAAATCAACTTTAAAGTACAAAGGACTAAATTTCCAAGAGCAAAACTTTAAATTTTATAAAGAAAATATGGATGCTTTTCTGATCTTGAAGAGTTTCTTAAATAAGACACAATCACCCTACTACAAAAAAGATTCATCAATTCAACAAAATTAATTCATGTTTCAAAAGAGATCTGAAGATAGTGAAAAGATAAGCCACCAAGGGGGAGGAGATATCTGTTAAGATGGCAAAATATTTGTACTGAGAACATCTATAAAGAACATGGTCAAATCAACAGAAAATACAACTGAAAAACAGGTACAAATCATGGACAGATATGTCACAGAAGAGACCAATACACATGAAGATATATGTTAGATGATCCACTATTAGTGTAAACATAAAATCAAGTCCACGATGAGATACTATACCCACTCTACTGGAAGATTAGGAAGTCTAATAATGCCTAGTGTTGGAAAGGATGCAGGTCAACAGGTTCTCTCGTACACTGATGGGGACTGCAAATTAACGGAAGGATTTGGAAGTGTCATTTGGCATTATAATTTTTTTAAAAATGTGTATCTACTTTTGAGACAGAGAGAGACAAAGCATGAGTGGGGGAGGGGCAGAGAGAGAGGGAGACACAGAATCGGAAGCAGGCTCCAGGCTCTGAGCTGTCAGCACAGGGCCTGACGCGAGGCTCGAGTCCATGAACCGCGAGATCATGACCCGAGCCAGAGTCAGACACTTAATTAACTGACTGAGCCATCCAGGCGCCCCTAGAGCTTTTTCAAATGTTCTTCCTCTTTCTGGGAGGCTCTTCTCCCAGTCAGCTTTTCATTATTTACGTCTTACTCAAACGTCACTCCTTAAAAAGGCCTTCCCTAGCCTCCCTCCCTGTCTGCAACTACCTACCCCAACCCCTTAGTCATTCTCTAGAGTAGTGTTTGACCTTCCTCAGAGCAAGTGGTCCCTATCTGAGGTTAACTCAGTTACTGTCTGCAAATTAATGGAATGTAATGCAAATTACAACTAAAGTGAATTCCTTGAGAGCAGGGACCTTGTTTGCTTTGCTCATGGCTCTACCCCCAAGCACCCTGAAAGGGACTAGGTGCACAGTAGGTCCTAAAAAACCATTTCCTAAATGCATGGATGAATCCCTCCATTGGAAGGCTTTGAAGCATGTAACAAATGCATCCCCTGTGTTATCACATTCCCAGCCCTGAATACTGGGTCTACTGAAAAATGGGGGAGGGGAGAAGAAAATGGACTCCTCACGACACATGCTAGGGAGAGCTGGCGTCACAGAAAACGGCACGGAAATGAATGCTGTGATTTAATTTACATATCTTAATCACATTCATCTGATCCATTAAAAACTAAAAATAAATCCTTTCACTATTTTTACACTAGGCACTAATTTAATTATATTCTGTGACTACAGCTATTACATTACGTATTTTCTACCCAAATTACCTTGTACTTTGCTAGCGATGATATGAGCTATCTCAATATGTCGCAGGTATTCTTGTAGTCTGAGAAATCGTGTGAGGCAAAAACGCAATATGAGCATATTACTGAATAAAATGCTTATAAATGAGATCCCTTCTCTCAGCCAGAAAAGGGAGACACAACACATTAGGTCAGTCATTAGGAGTCCGAGCCCCGCGAACGGTGCTATGCCTGCGTTATGCATGAATCGGGCGGTCCTACACGTCGACCGGAATTTGAATACCCGTGCTTCACCGAATACACATTCAAAGGAGAAAACTATCCCTTAAAAAACAAACGCGAGAATCATTTGAACACAGTTTTACTGGCGCAGTTTCAGAATCTATCGTGGGGCATTTTGTCTCAGTTAAATTTAAAACTCCTCATTTTTCAAGCTGACCTGTTACAACTAATAGGTTTTAAAATGATGAACAGCTGCGGAACCGTAAGAAATATTCCGCTTTCATAAAACCAAAGATCGTTCTGTCTGAAATGAAGTTTCATTTTTAAAACTTCATGCATTTGAAAAAAAAAATCATATACTCTTGGAAGAAATGGTCATTTTCCGTGAAAGAAAATGTTAGTGGGATTCAACAGCAGCACAAAAGTAAAACATAGGCTGTCAAATAAAGGCTGTTTTGCTATTTGGCAAATACGGAGCTTGTTTCCATAGAATGGGCAGGAGAGAAGGGAGGGGAAATTCCAGGTGTTTGCAAACTAAGAACACAAGGGTTTTTTGTTTTTTGTTTTTTTAACTTAGCCTTGCGAAAATATTAGCATTTTGAAAATTGATGTTAGCTTTGGATTACATTCAGGAAGTTATAAAGAGACAACGCAGAATTAGAGTATTAGAGTGTGTAAATAATCATAATTTATTTTCTACTTTTAAGACCCTTTCTATAGAAATACGGAACTTTAAAATGCAGTCGTTAAAGAAGCCTCTCAAACCACACCTGTGTGCACTCAGTGGGACAAAACCTCAGTGGCTGATGGAGCAAAAGGCATGGCTTCTGATGGGATCCTTTGAGAGGGGGATTCCCAAGATCGCCCTCGGGTTTGGTGGTTTGCTACTTTTTGCCACATCCTTTGGTCAAATTAAGTCACAAAGTCAGCTCAGATTCAGATGGTAGAGAAAAAATCCACCTCTTGACGGGAAGAGCCAAGGCACTCTGCAAAGGAGTGTGCCCACAGGGAAGGCCAGGAGCTGCTACCGCCATCTTTGCCAACAACTGACCACCACATGAATGCATGTGGTCCTTTTCCAGTGAACTGGGTCTCTGAGGGGTCTTAAGCACCACTGGGAGAGACGCAGGTCACACGCAGGAGGAGTCGTATGGTGTACAAGGCAGGCGGCACAATGAGATAAAGAATTACCATCACGAGCACTGAGAAGAGGGGACAGTCACTAAGGAATGGATGCATCAGGACGTGTAACAGAGGAGAGAACCCAATTTCACTGCGGGGCTCACAGACCAGGGTGCAGAGGAGGGGACATCCCAGAAAGGAGTCGTGCGCTGCGATGAGTGAAGGTAATAGCTCCTCAGGAGAGAAGTTACAAGAATCTGAGGAGAGGGGGCCGAGGGGGCCGAGGGAGCCGTTAGCACGCGCACTTACGTGTGGGGCCCAGACACGACACCAAGGTCATGGGGAGAGGGGTTGACAGCAGAAAGACACTGCACGAGCAAAGGGACCAGTGGCTAAACGAATGTAGAGCCAGGGCAGAAAAGGAAAAAAATCAATGCTGACCGCACCAGTGAATCTGGGGAAATCGTGGCATCACTGACAGAAATAGAAAGAGCCGACTTGAGGACAAGGATAATGGCTCTCCCTTTAAATGTGATGAACGGAAGGTGACAACAAGCAACTTAGAACATTGCCAGCTACTTATTGACCGTGTGACTTTGGGAACATTATCGAACCTCTCTCTAAGCTCAGTTTTCTTATCTGCGAAATAGGAATCATAATAATGGTGTACAACTCATTAGGTTATTGTGAGGAGCGAACGCAATAATGGCAATGCCTGGCACTCAAAAAAGGACAGGTGCTTTTGCCATCATCATTATCCAGTTTATTATTTGACAAGGATCCCAGTAGCTGTTTTGTTGCCACGTGAACTTATGGTTATCTGATACACCTCTTAACGCGTTTTTTTCCCCCAGTACAACTGAGGTAACCTAAAACATTCTATTCTAATGGCAGTTCTTGTAAATTTTCCATAGCATTTGAGTCCGAGCAATTTATAACTCAGAGAAGGCTCCAATTCTGTGACAAATTTATCACTGCAAACCATTAAAACTGGTATGTCAGCTGACCCACCTGGATTAGACGTGACCATCTCATGACTATGGTTTTTCCTAAGAAGCATAACCCAGTAGATTTAAACAGGGTTTCCTTACACCAAAAAAAAAAAAAAAAAAAAAAAAAGAAAGAAAGAAAGAAAAAAAAGAAAGAATAACAATTTGCAACATGTTAAGGATCCCTTTGAGATCAGAGTTCAGAGTTTCCTGTTTGGCTCTGTTTGCTTGGGATATAAGAAAATAAAATTAAATAAAGAGTCTAAGATTCTATAGTACATAATGCAGACATGAGCAGTGGGGAGAGAGAGAAGGCAAATCCCAAGTAAATCTGAGAACTTGACATTGGAATGACTGGTAATACTGGGCAGTGAAACACATACTTGTCACGTACACAGGAAGTGCCTAAGAAACATTTGTTAAATGATGCCAACATTGACAATGTTTGATGACATGAGCAAATTATTTGCATTTTTTTCATTTCTTGCCAAAGACATTAGAATCACCGTTTTCTTCAAAGAGTATGCCAACCAAAGGCATGAAAACAGAGAATCGAGGTATTTAAAGCTGGAAGGAGAGGAGACCGAAGTGGAGGGAGGTTCACAGATGTGCCTGAGTCAATTGCCCGAAATACGGGGGCGAGCCTGAACACCTGACCCACGGCGCCATGTACATCCCTCTACCCCACCATGGAGAAGCCGGAGGAATGGAGAAACTGAAGCCAGTCACTTTTGTAATGCGTCTGGAGGTCTAATAAAAAGGTTGAGAGGAGTAGATGGATTCTGAGAAACATGGACTTCAATTATTTAAGCCATAAATGTTTCCCATTATGATGTTTAAACAGTTCATGACAGCCTAAAATACAGAATTTTTTTCTTTTGGCCATTAACACGGTCACATTTTACAGCTTTGCAGTATGAGGTTTTTGAGATTTTTATCAAAAGGTTTTATGACCAAATTGTCAGAAATAAGGGAATTTTATAAAAAGGGTGTACAATTCAGCTAAAGTGTTTTCATATATCCACAGCCTTAGGTCTATGAAAAGGGTTATAGCCATAGATTATATAGCTCTATTTTTGACTGTGAAGATTTATATGCTGTCCAGATCTTTATTCCATTGAAATTGAACTGGAAAAAGCCCTTAAATAAAATGATTCCTTCAAAAATCTGTAAACTGTAGTAGACCTGATTGATAAAGAGATTCAAAAATCCCTTTCAAGGGTGCACACGGGAAGAGAGAAAGATAACAGGGAAAGACAAAAAGGATGTCTTTTTGCATGATGGAGGTGCTTCTTTGCACTTCCAACCTGGGGTCAGACTGTCTGGGTCAAAGCCAATTTCTTTCGGTTCACGTGATCTCCGCCGAGTCACTCAGCCGTTCTGCCCCCTTAGTTTCCTCATCTGTAAAGTGGGGGTGACCACAGTCGCCACCTCCCAGGGCTGTTGTGAGGATCAAAGGAGTTAAAGACAAGCAAAGGATCTGGAACAAGGCTTGGCACCCGATGTGTGTCCACTGTGTTATCACTTCCTCATGCCCACTGCCTCCCTCGTCTTGCTCCCCCTCCCACTCTCCTCCTCCATCCGCTCAGGGTCTGGGCTGTTCTCTCTCTCTGGCTGCCTTTCCTCCCGGGGTTTTTCAAATTCTGACTCAGGTGCTAAATTCTGGGACTGCCCTGGCTGGAGTGAAATCTTCTCACCTTTTGGTGCTTCTACGGAAGCTACCATCTTCTACTTTATCTTACAGTCACGCCATGAGAGACTGTCCCTGTCCGATTCGCGCTTGTAGACCTGAAGGTGCCCTCCTTAGTGCCTTACACATGGAACTAACTCGGCAAGCATCTGTGGAATAAATCAATAGAGAGAGAGATGTCACCTCCTCTCTGATCAACTAGTGGCTGTTGTTACCACTATCATGGAGCAAGAAAGGCTGGTCCTAGGAGGCTCAATCTATAAAGCTGAGATGAACATCATGACTGCCTTTTGGAATAAGGCATAATTTATGAAATGCAAAAGTGATTTAATTTCACGAAAACACAGAGAATCTGTGGAACAAAAGCGGCGCAGAATAAACTCTCAGATTTGCAATGAAGCCATCTTGGGCAGTACCCCTGACTGGGCAGGGCATGGTATTACTGTCATCTCCCCATTATTCATAATGAAGAGGAGAAACAGACCTTTTAAGATTAAAATCCAATTGGCTGTGGCAAATTACTCCTAAACTCAAAACCCTTTTACGTTCTCCTGTCTCTTGCTCTCCGATAGTCCAGGCACCTTCACTAAAACATTAGTCACCAGTGGGTGTCTACTAGGAGCCAGGCTTGGCGTTCTCACGTGTATTCACCCGTATAATCCCCCACACGACTCTGTGGTGTACATTCACCCTGCATTTTACAGGTGAGGTGACTGAGACATGCAGAAGGAAAATAACTTTCCCAAAGTCTACTGGCTAGTTCGTTTCATCTCATCTCCACCCGTCTTCTCACTTTTATTGTCCCACGTGGGAGTGTCATGGAAACCAGTGTGGAAGAGTGAGTGAAACAAGAGCCTACAGGAAATCTCTCAGGTCAAGTCTGACCTGGTCTGGCTGGGCGGGAAAGGCCAAGTGTGTGAACTGCAATGGATTTTAGGAGTCAAAGCTCAGGTTGGATCCAAGTTGGCCTCCACATCCCTGGGGATCCAAGCTGGTCAGCAAAGTAATGGACTCTCTGGGCCATGATAATAACCTAGTGCGTGTCCCAGAGGCCTCATTTATTTTAGCACGAGTGCAGCCAGAAGCTCAGGAGAAGGCAGAGCTCCGGCTTTCGAGACAAGAAGCTAGAAAAGAGGTTAGAGTTTCGGGCGAGTCTTTGTGCTAATTGGGAAAACGCAAGAAGCTGGACACGCTGAGCAGGACACGCAGTGGGGTTAAGGAGAAAAGGAGTTTAGGAAGGCGGTCCCTGCGATCAGCCGGATAGAAGCTACTCTTGCCACACGTGAATCCAGTCTCCACACTGTAAACCACAAATCTGATGGCGCCACTTCCCACCTTTTTCAATGGTTTTCCATTACCCTCAGGATAAAGCCCAAACTTTCTGAAATGCACGGACCCTCCGTGGTCTGTCCTGTGCCTGCCTTTCCGGTCCTAGCACTCTGTCTTTGTCCTTCTGGCCCCAGCCACCCGCCCGGACAAAGGAAAGCAAGGGGATTCGGTAGCCGACCAGCTACACCGAGGAACTCTCGGTTGTCAGAACTGCCGTGCTCTCCGCTGACCTCTGCGTGGACACTCTCTCCCTCTCTGCCTACGTCCATCCCTCCACTCACACCGGCGATCACTTTCTCTGAAGTCAGCCTCGTGTCCGCTCCTCGGCCCCCATTAGGCATCCTCGTGTACATGCCCACAATGCTTCACAGTCATCTTTCGGGATTCGCCGTCTTGGATACTAACTACCTATCTCACCAACTGGACTACAAGCTCCAGGAGGGCGGGGCAGCGTTTGTCTTGTTTCCTTTCATATACTCCCAGGGTCTGCAATGCAGGAGATGAGAGCACGTATTTATTTCCAAGACTGAAAAAGATATAAGCCCGAGGACGGAAGTGCACAGGGCAGAGACGCCTCCTAACGGGACTGGGGGCAAGGAGAAGACAGGAGTCGAGTTGCACATGAAGTATAAGATGAGGACCGCATATACAATCGGGCATCCAGGGAGGATCCGGAAACGTTATCAAGGATCCACAGAGTGTCTACATTTTAGCCACCAGTTTGAAAACTATACACACTGCGTCTAAAGCAGCCATCCCAACCGGCGGTGGTAAGCGTTCTAGGATATCGCCAGACGTTTACGTTTCTGCTTATGTGTTAGGTGCGAAATTGCATTTCCTCGTGTTGACGCATCTCTTCGGGTTTCCTCTTCTACGAATTGCCTGTTTGGGGTGGTGGGGTGTGGTGTACAGCATTCTTCTTCTTTTCTTTTTAATTATAGTAGTTCTTTACAAAAAATATATATAGGTGTCTTCTGAGTATTCGTGTCACTTTGAGTGTTGAGAGCGTCACGTGGAAGACATGAGAGTCTGACTTTTAGAGTTTTTACCCTGTGGGGAGAAGCAAGAAGAACACCCAGGAAGGGAGAACACGGGATTCAGAAGAGTGAAACTACTATCTCTGTTTCAGAACTGACATGAGCCTAGCGGCTGGGGGACAAGAAACAACAAAGGGCTAAAGAAAGAGAACTGGGGACGCCATGGTGTAGTATTAGGATGTGGCAAAGGGGAAACCACAAAGGCCATTTCATTTATATCATTAACAAAAGTGCACTACTTCCCATGCTATGGATCAGGCTTGCGAGAGAAAAGACCAATGAATCTAAGGCTACTCATTTTGTGATCGCTTAGAGCAAACAACTTTTAGCAATACTATGAAGCCAGCCAGCAAAATAAATAGAAACGAGGTCCAAGGAATCGAAACATGAAAATTTGGAGAGAAAAAGATCTGCACAAAGCAAAACAGACCAAATACAAGGCTAACCAAACAAAAGCTAAATCAAATAAATAGGCATTGCCGTGTGCCCTGGAGGACTGCCAAGGAGAGTGAATTTTAACAAAGAACGCGTCTGCCACCCGTTCGGAAAACTTCAATTCCAGAAGGGCTGAAGGAGGGCTGCAGCCGCTGCAAAGCAGTGCGGGAGCTTTAGGGTGGAGAGGAGAGGCTATTTCAGGTTCTGTAGACAAACACGAGAAGCTTCCCCTAGCAAGCCTGGAGCAGGTAGCCTGCTCCCTCCCCCACCACCCGAACACATCCCATCGTAAGAAACAAGTCTGGTCACTGAAACTTGCAACATGGATGATGGCCCAATTTGCAGATAAAAAGCCCACTGCCAAAATCCTAGGAGACAAAGTGCTGAGACGAAAGGAGTCCATACAGCCCAAGTAACAGCACTGGCAATCACCTGTGGACTTGGACTCTAAAGACAGAGTCCTGGGTTTTGGGCATGAAATCAACAGAGTATCACTCCATGTGTTAGTGCTCAGCCCTGGCCTGGCATAGTCATAGCAGTGAGAGCAGTAATCTTACCAGTGACAGCCATCACCCCCACCACCCCTGTCTCCAGCCGGAGCACTCATACTGCGCCAGGCAAGGAGCTAGGTGCTTTGCATGAATTAACCCTCTCGACAACATTATTATCCTAATTTATAGCTGCTCACTCTACAGTTAAAGGAACCAAGGTAAATTGAGATATTTCTCGAAGGTCTCCCAGCCAACAAGCGAAGGAACAGTTATTGCAAAGATGCTCTCTTAACCAAGAGACTTGGCCGGAAGCTCCATGAAAGAAGGCAGATAATCGGCAAATATTTGCTAACTGTTGGCATGGTTCGTACTATGAACGACGTTAGGTGAAACTGGGGCAAAAAAAAAAAAAAATAAGGAAGACTAACTAGAATTCCTTTTACTTACTCTGTAAAAAAAAATCTTGAACTTTATTAGCCTTTAAAGAAAAAATCCTTCCTACTCTTTAAAAATCTACCGTAGTCTATCCAGCAAATATTTAGGCTGCTTAAACTCATAGGAAGACTAACGAAAGAAAATGAAATGAAACGAACCAAACCAAAACAAAACAAAACAAAACAAAAGGAGAGGTGATAACAGACAGCTCAAGGGCTGTTTATGGTTGGCATTACCCAAAATGCAGACTTATTTAGTTCCAAGCACTGGGAAGCCCGAGAGTCTGAAGCTCCTTATGATTTCCTGAGCGTAGCATTGCTTTCTGCTCAGATTTCTCTATTGCTCTCTTGATTGAAATTTCTGTACATTAATATGTGCTTTTTCTTTTTTTCTACATGACCTATTTTCCAATGGGACTGAGGGGGAAAAATCACAAACGCATATTTAAAGCCACGAGGATATTTAAATTCTCCCTATTTTTGTCATACATTTTTCGTACTTTCTATTTGAGATGAAAGATAAAAACTTGCGTGCATGATTAATTGTAATGATGAAAGAATGCGAGGCAGTTGCTTAAGAAACGAGAACAACAAAGGAATAAACTACTGCGGGCATCGCCAGGGCTGGAATGACACTGCTCTGTGTACTTGATTTCCATGGCAACTAGCAATGGGAAGATGAATGTTTCATAGTCACTCCGCTCTGCAGTACACGTCTATAAATCAAACTTGCATAAAGAGCACAAGATTTCTGCTCTGGGCTGTACTCAGAGCTGGTTTATTTTCCTGTTACTGTATAAGTATGGAAAAGAAGCACAAAACAATGAGGTCATTTTGAGTGGGGAACAAACTCAGAAATTACTAACACACCTGCGGCAGGGGATGTCATTCATCTAGAAGAGACTGAGGAGCCGGCGGGGCGGGCGGGGAAAGAAAACCCCGCCTGCTTCTGTAGGGGGAACGGACCGGGGGAAGGGGGGCACTTGGTTGTTCTGAGAACTGTGTGTTCTGAGGTGCCTCCCTGTGCCTCCCCTCACTCTGCTCGGAAACTTAGGTAGGAACGTCTTCATTCGCTGTCTTGGATACAAAGTTTGCACTCTGATAACTGGGCAGAAATGATGTTCTGTGTTTAGTATGAAGAGTTTATGAAGGCTGAACACGCACACCCTTGTTTTCATTTACACTGAAAATAACTCCTTGTGTAGAAGTTTGGACAGAAAAAATAACGTGCTCGCACTGGATTGGGAGTCGGGAGGTCGGAGTTTGGATCCGGGTCTGTGTAGCCGTGGGTACGCCATTAAGCTCACTGACCTCCATTTTCTTAGCTATGAGAGAGACGGTGTACAAGACGTCTCAAGTGTCTGCCTCCATCCGATGCCACAGTTCTGTAATCTTTAAATCTAAAGATCTCAATCAATGAGCTCTAACCACAGAGGTTAGCTGTGCCACTTCTAAAAACTACATAGCTCGCACAGCCATACTATTAATTAACAGTGTTTAATGATTCTACCATCACAGAGAAGCCTCTGCCAACTTGTTTCAAACTTCTAGACACAGAGTATGCTGTGGAAAATTTAATAAATTTTATTACCAGAGTTTTAAAAAATTTGCTGTCTTCTAACTGATTTATAGAACATTATAAAGAATGTTTCTTAAGTTTATGGATTTATTTTGAGAGAGTGTGCGTGAGCAGGGGAGGGGCAGAGAGAAAGCGCGAGAGAGAATCCCACGCAGGCTCTGCACCACCAGTACGTGGCCCAATGTGGAGGTAGTTCACACAAACCCGTGAGATCATGACCTGAGCTGAAATCGAGAGTTGGACGCTTCACCAACTGAGCCGCCCAGGCGCCCCTAACAGTATAAAGAATGTTTCAAAAATCTTTGTTACATAGATAAGGGCTGCTTATCAATTCCTGCCAAGCAGGAAGCGCCCTGCTTCTTGCAGTCTGCCGCTCTTAGAGATACTTTGAAGCTTCTCTGGAGTTCATCTTTGGAACAGCAATGCTCGATACGAGTTTATGAAACAAATAAATGAACGGATGAACCGGCTCTGAGGAACCCCCTTTGCGACGGCTTTCAGCGATCTTGTGTTCCCTTCCCCGGTCTTCGATGTTTAGGCGGATTTGGACCCACAGGTAAGTATCACCTGGATAGAGAGGCAAATATCCGAAAACCAGATAAACTATCTCGTCTGTGAGTCTACAAAATCCCTGCGGAACCTCACAACCTAGAAACATCTTTTCATTACTGGAGCACGAGGCATTATCAGACCCAAAGAGGACCTGCTGTCCTCAGGCCTGGCTAAGTCCACGGGGAGAGCAGAGGCTCAAAAGACTGAGTCCCAGCCTTTTCCTCAAATGAGGGCAGGGCAGGGAAACAACACCCAGGGGGCACTCATTATCTCATTTAATGCTTATGCCAACTCCCGGAGAAAGATGTTGTTTACAGCAGGGCTGTCAAGAATGTACGTAAGTGACTACAGGAAGACGGTTAGGAAATGCGTGAGGAAATTCAAAACCCGCTCTCCCTGACTCCCGGGCCTCTCTGTCCTTCTAACTGCATCTCAGGACACATGCGAGGAACAGACTATTCTGCTGCTCTGCTAGACTTCTTTGGCATTAAAACCCGAGGGGTTAAAAAGAGTTAAGCAAACAAACCAAGCCCTAAGAAGCACGTTAATGGTAAAAAAATAGTAATCAATATTCCTTAACTCTAAATTTAGACCACAAATAGAACGAGGTGCGCCGCACTGGCAGGCATTGTTGCCCGTACTTCAGTTCCCCAGACAACAGGCCAAAGGCTATTTCCAGGATGAAGCCAGATGTTACACAACCCCGTAATTTCCAATATGTGAATACCGAGGGAGCCAATGACATTTTTATGAGAGTTTACTAGAAATGTATTCTGGGGCGCCTGGGTGGCTCAGTCGATTAAGCGTCCGACCTCAGCTCAGCTCATTATCTCGCTGCTCCTGGGTTCAAGCCCCACATCGAGCTCTGTGCTGACAGCTCAGAGCCCGGAGCCTGCTTCGGATTCTGTGTCTCCCTCTCTCTCTACCCCCTCCCTTGCTTGCACTCTGTCTCTCTCTTTCTCAAAAATAAATAAACATTAAAAAAAAATTTTTTTTAAATTCTGCTATGAAAGAGATTTGGTTTGCTTCCTAAGCTTAGCAGATGTGATACTTCGGCACTAATGCATATACTTTTGGTACTAATTTTTTAAAAACTAGTAAGATAACATTTATTACGGAAGGCTCCAGATTAACCTCCTTTCTTTCCAATTAGTTTCTTATCAGAGTTTTTAGCACCACCAGCTGGCTAAACAGATCTACTACAAATTTGTTTGGCTCTCAACCTGCTTTGTTCATTAAGAGAGGATCATACATTTATTTCACATTTAATTTGTGGTAAAGTAATTTACTTCAGCTGCTAAATAAAATTAGAAATGCCTTTCCTTGTCAGTCAAATAAATAGTAATCCGCTTTGGCTTGTTTGCATAAGGAGAAGGTATATGTTGGTTAGTAAGTCATTAGAGAAAACGGAATCTACCCACTAATGCTGGTTTGATTTCTTACACCATAAGCTCATCCTCAAGACACAAAGACTAAGAACTACAATGAAAATCAGAAACTAAATGAGAGAGGAAACTAAATGGTACTGAATACGACCCTAGCCTAGTGTTTATACCAAACATTAATTTAATTGGGAATAAAAAATGATCGAGGAGGTAATTTCACTTTTAAAAACTTCTGAGTTTAGGGGGCGCCTGGGTGGTCAGTCAGTTAAGCGTCCGACTTGGCTCTGCGAGAGCCAATCCCAAAGAGCCATGATCTCATGGTTGGTGAGTTCAAGCCCCATGTCAGGCTATGTGCTGGCAGCTCAGAGCCCAGAGTCTGCTTCGGATTCTATATTTTCCTCTCTCTCTCAAAAATAAACTTTTTTAAGAAAATTGTTTAAAAAATTTAAATAAAAACTTTTGAGTTTTCCACCAAGATTCCTGATTCAAAGACGCTGCTGCCATCTGACATGTATAGATATACGCCACTATTGATCTTTCCATTTGTCTCTCCTTTCTGTTTAACTGAACCACATCGAGCAACCGGTACCAGCACAAAGATAGCACAACTAAGCCCTTAGGGTTCGAATCTCATCTCCATACAATAAAATCAGTCAGTGAAAATACATATTCTTGAAGATAAGTCTGATGATTTCCCCCAAACAACCAATTTGTGAACGCAAGTTGTCCGTGAAAAGTACATCCAGCCACTTGTTGTCAGGACCGACTTGTAACCTGCTGAATGAATGGCAGCAACATTATAACGAATTGGGTCACTACAGAAACTTTTCTACCACTCTACTCGGCAATGAACAAGAGAGAAAGAAAAAGAAGGCTCTGTCCAATTAATCAAATTTGACTCTGATGGCAGACTTTCATTAAAAGCTTTCTGAAAGAGTTTGAAACTAATAATTTTATGATGATAGCAGTTTAAATATCCATACAAATGTGTGGTCAAGTTCGTATTTTTTAAACCCTCTGCGTCTCAATCTGCAACTGAAAGCCAGGTAGAGAAAACAGTCTGTAATAGTCCCAGATAAAATTAAAGACCAGCGATGCTCTGCCCAAATTTTTTTTAAGTCATCTCTACACCCAGCACGGGGCTCAAACGCATGACCTTGAGATCGAGAGTCGCATGCTCCATCGACTGAGCCAGCCAGATGCCCCTGACGCTCTACCCAATTTAACACATAATTCGAAGATGCAAACTTTGATCAATTTCATTCTATTCCTTTGCTCATTTGTTTACTCATTCTTTCATTCGTTCCTGTATTCACTGAATACTCTCTCCATCAGGCACAGTTAAACTTCTGCAAAAAGGGAGTAGGCGGGTGACTCTTCTACTGCCTTCTCCTCCCCTTGGGTGAGAGCCTCCCTCAGCCACCTCCGAGGCAGAGAAGATTTCTAGTTGAAGTCATGAGTGGATGACAAGAAACTTCAACAATAATATTGACTTAGGTTGAGAAATACGTTTTGTAACTTTAATTTTTGTTTCTACATAGATTCTTTAACATATTTCCTGAATGACACTTAAGGCTAAGTGCGTTCAGGTATTTTATTTTAACTGTAAATTCAGACTACTCTAGCATTACTAGGCCGTGGCATTCTCAAATCAAGATACAATTTTGAGGTGTAAGAAAAACACGTGACCATTAACAAGTACCAGCAACATGACTGTTATCGAAAGAATGTTTGTATTATTTGTGAGTTTCCCATGTCAGTTTTCTTCTTTAAAATTTTTTTTGAATGTTTGTTTATTTTTGAGAGAGAGACACACACACATAGAGTGTGGGCAGGGAAGGGGCAGGGAGAGAGGGAGACACAGAATCTGAAGCAGGCTCCAGGCTCCAAGCTGTCAGCACAGAGCCTGATGCGGGGCTCAAACCCACGAACCATGAGATGATGACCTGAGTCAAAGTCAGACGCTTAAGCCACTGAGCCACCCAGGTGCCCTGTCAGTTTTCTTCTTTAACCAAAGGATAAAATAATTGAGAATTAGGCCCAATAATTGAAATTAGCAATAAAGGAGCTCAGCTTTATCTGTAGAATGGGTAGCGGAAGAGCTGATGTGTGGGGTCACTGCACAGATTCAGTAAGATGACACTAGCAGGTGTTTAATGAGCAGGAGCTGCCATCACTGGCACTGGATGGACACAAGGCCAAGAAAGCCGGGGGGAGGGGTGGGTGGGAGTCTAAGCATCAAGGACAGGGTTCCCTGGCAAGATGCTCAATACCCTGAGAAGCTGACAAGAATGAAACGTGAGAAAAAGAACAGAGGGAGCTACCTGGAGGGACTTGGGTGGTGGGGACAGCTTTCTAGGCTCGGGGATTAGAGTCTGTGCGTAGACAGCTGTGGAAGTTACACACAGGAGAGGGATGGAGAGGTCTTAGATCAGAAAAAGGGGAGGGGGTGAGATCAGAACAAAGGAGAGGAATTAGAAAAACAGACGAGACCCTATTCCTTACAACTAGAATTGAAAGAAAATGGAGAACTTTGGGGGTAAAGACGAGGCAGTAAAGAAAACCCGGGCAGAGGCCATGGCCCTGTCCACGAGGCAGAAAGGCAAGCTCACCTGCAGAGCAGACGGAAAGGTTTGGCACAACGATGACAGAGAGCGAGCTGAGCTGACCGTGTGTGACGATGCTAATGAACCGGTGTGGGGTGTGATGCCGGGAATTCTGAGGCCCCTCAGATGAGTACAGGCCGTGGGTACAGGAGGAGGCGCTGAGGACTCTCCTGCCCACAACTTGCTATCCCTGAAACAGGAAATCAAAGCTAGATGTGAAAAAGTTCTCCTGGATGCCAATAAGGGCATGACGTGACTTTGAGTGACAGTCATCCCCAACCTGAGCACGGAAAGGAAAGCGCTCCGGAATTACACAGGACCAGGGCTGGGGAGCTGTGTACAGAAGATGGATTCAGGTAGTCCAAACACTTCGGTCAAGGAGGGGCAGCAGTTCTGCCTGAACTGAATGTGGCCCCGTTCTGGGACAGGCTGTCAGAGGCCCAGAGCAGGCAGCAGGGGATCTCAGAACCGGGATCCAGGAAGGTGGACATAGAGTTCACAACCTCTCAGACATTACCCTTGATGGGAGAGGGAAACACGCTGTGGTGTGTTTGGGGGAGGAGGTAGAAGCATTGAACAAAGAAGACAAACGGGAAGCTCGCCCCAGGTCACAGACTGGCAAGGAGCAGGTCCAACTACCAAGGCCCCTTGAGAGCTTGGGTTCTGCACTACAGGGTTGTGGGCAGGTCAGAACCAAAGCCTTCGATGGAGGCTCAGCCTGAGGCTAGATTACAAGTGAAGACAAGGAGGGGAAAGTGGTGTAAACATTCCTGGGGCTTAGCTGCAGCTCTCTCCTGCAGGAGACAGGAGTGGGAAAAGTAAAGATTATCTGAATAGACATTTTCCCAAAGAAGACATCCAGATGGCCTACTGGCGACGATGTGGAGAAAAAAGAACCCTCGTGCACTGTCAGTGGAAACACAAATTGGTACAGCCACTGTGGAAACCAGTATGGAGGTTCCTCGAAAAATTAAAAATAGAATTACCATATGACCCAGTAATTCCACTACTGGGTATTTTCCCCATGAAAATAAAAATGCTAATTCCAGATGATTTATGCACCCCTATTTTACTACAGCATTATATACGATAGCCAAGATATGGAAGAACCCAACTTCATAGATGAACAGATCAAGAAAATGTGGTATAAAACAGTAAAATACCTAGAAATAAACCTAACTAAAGAGGTAAAAGACCTGTACTCTGAAAACCATCACACGCTTATGGAAGAAATTGAGGACACAATGAAATGGAAAAGCATTCCACGCTCATGGATTGGAAGAAGGAACGTTGTTAAAATGTCTATACACCCCAAAGCAATCTCCATATTTAATGCAAATCGCTATCAAAATACCACCGCCATCTTTCACAGAGCTAGAACAAACAATCCTAAAATTTGTATGGAACCAGAGAAGGCCCCGAATAGAGGCATCATGATTCTGAATTTCAAGCTACATGAATAGACACACGAAAAGATGCTCAACATCACTCAGCACCAGGGAAATGCAAATCAAAACCACAGTGAGATAGCACCTCACACCTGTCAGAATGGCTAAAATTAACAACACAAGAAACAACAGGTGTTGGTGAGGATGCAGAGAAAGGGGAACCGTCCTGCACTGTTGGTGGGAATGCAATCTGGTGCAAATGCTCTAGAAAACAGTATGGAGTTTCCTCAAAAAACTAAAAATAGAACTACCCTATGACCCAGCAATTGTACTATTAGGTATTTACCCAAAGAATACAATAATACGGATTCAAATATATGCACCACAAATTTTACAGCAGCACTATCAACGATACCCAAACTATGGAGGGAGCCCAAATGTCCATCGAATGACAAATGGATAAAGAAGATGTGGTCGATACATACGATGGAATATTACCCAGCCATCAAAACGAATGACATCCTGCCATTTGCAATGATGCGGATTGAGCTAGAGTATATTATGCTAAGTGAAGTAAGTCATTCAGAGAATGACAAAAACCATATGATTTCACTTATATGTAGAATTTAAAAAACAAGACAGATGAACATATTGGAAGGAGACAAAAACGACAGAGAGAGAGAGAGAGAGAGAGAGAGAGAGAAACAAACCATAAGAGACTCTTAATGATAGAGAACAAAATGAGGGTTGAGGGAAGGAGGTAGGATGGGAATGGGCTGGATGGGTGACGGGTACTAAGGAGGGCGCTTGCTGTGATGAGCACTGGGTGTTGTATGTAAGTGATGGATCAATGAATTCTACTCCTGAAACCAATATCGCACTGCAGGTTAACTAAAATTTAAATTAAAAGAAAGATGTGGTATATACATTCAATGGGATATTACTCGGTCATAAAAAAAAAAAAAATGAGATCTTGGCACATGCAACAACACGCATGGACCTAGAGAGTACAATGCCAAGTCAGTCAGAGAAAGGCAAACACCATACGATTTCACTCAACATGGAACTTAAGGAACAAAGAAAAAAGAGACAAACAAATAGACTCTCTTTTTTTTTAAGATACAGTGTGATTGGGGTAGAAGGGCAGAGGGAGAGAGAGAATCTTAAGCAGGCTCCACGCTCAGTGCAGAGCCCAACGTGGGGCTCAATCTCACTATCCTAGGATCAGGACCTGAGCCAAAATCAAGAGTTGGATGCTCAACTGACTGACTTGTAAACACGAAGAACAAACTAATGGCTACCACAGGGGAGGTGTGGGGGGATGGGTGAAATAGAAAAAGAAGATTAGGAGTATGTTTTCATGATGAGCACCTAGTAATATATAGAATTGCTGAATCATATTGTATACCTGAAACTAATCTAACACTGTAGGTTAATTACACTTCAGTTTTTTAAAAAGGTAAAGTTTCATCAGTATTAGGTCCTGCCCTGCCTCTCCTGGGGTCAACTTGGGAACTGGGACAGGCAGAGGCGAGGGAAAGAACAGGAACTAAGAGGCGCCACACAAAGTCCATGGTGCATTCAATTACTACTTCACCCCGACTTTCTCTAGCAGCAGATTGCAGCCAAGCAGACAACGTGGGCAAGCCAGAAATGATAAAACACAATGCTGAACTCACAGCTTCTGACGAGAAGGGTCTTTCAAGTGAACCAAAGCAGAATCCTACCTTATAAGGAGACAATCATGGATTTAGATTAGCAACCCCACCCCAGTTAAAATGATAAACCTACATGTCAATTTAAAAAAATTGTTTTTACTTTCACAGCTTATTTGGCAAAATACTATTATGATATAATTCCAAAGGCAAAATGCCTAACACGTGGGTTCCTATCCAAGCAACCTGAACTGGGATGAATGTTACAGTTTCATGTGATAAAACACTACATCAGCTTCCTTTTGTCTACTTTTGTCAACAATTCCTTTTGTTTATAGTGCAGATAACCAACTGAAATCTCAAGTGTAACCATCCAAACCCAACCAATTCATATGAACAGAGAAAAGCTATTTAATTATGCAACTGATTTAACAAGAACATTTCTGGGCGGAGCAAATGTGCCTTGCTTCCTTATGTTTATGCTCAGCATTGTGGGGATAAAAGGCATGGTTCCTGCCCTCGGCACGATTATTCTGTTAAAAGAAGAGAGAAGGGAATAGAACAGTGACTAACAGCAAAGCCTGGTAGTCAACCTGCCTGAGTTTGAGTTTTGGAGCCATTACTCACCAGCCGGTGACCTTGAGCAAGTCCTGTGACCTCTGCAAACTTTTCCCTCTGCAATATGAGGACAGACAGGGCTGAACCCATGAGGATCCTGCGGGGATTCATCCACGACAGTGCCTGGTACACAGTAAGTACTCAGTAAATGTTAGCGGCCAGTGTTAGCGTGCTTACTATTGTTAGATACGTCTTCATGCAGCAAGTGCTATAGGAGTTCTCAGGAAGGGCAAGACGTTTTCTGGGCTGGAGTGATCAGGGAAGGCTACGTAGAAGGGAGAGTTCAGCTCGGCTTAAGGAATGGATGCCATTCAGGTAGACGAGGGAGTCGAGGAGAGAGGGTGGTGAGCCTGGCATCAGCAAAAATGCCAGAAGAGAAATGACAGGATCGGTACATGGCAGGCAGATCAGAATGGTGGAGAATTTCTGATTTGAGAAAATGATCGGAGCCATGCTAAAAAGGCCCACGAGGCTTCTGTGTACATGTGCGTGTGTAGGGGCTTTGTCCATCAGGCCAAGGACTCTAGGGCTTCGCCGGCAGGCAATGAAAAACTACAGAATTGAAAAAGTAAAATTTAAAAATAATGCTAAGAAGAAAAAAAGTAATGCTATTCTTCCTCATCCACAACGTCACTGGAAGGGCAGACCAGTGATCTTCCAACTTTGACGTGCGGAGCTGTCACTCCGGGATCACATTAAAGTAAACATGTTTGACTCAGTAGGTCTGGAGCGGGCCTGAGATCGGGCATTGCTAATAAGCTCCCTGGGGCTGATGCTGTTGGTCCTTGGAAGGCTCTTTAAATGGCAAGCGTGTATTTTATTCCAGGTAGCCAGACAGAGGAGAATGGCTGGGTAGGAGGCACGCTGACAAGACGGCCAGATGTGAGGTGGCCAATGCCAGGTCATTATGTCACAGATGAAAACACAGTGCTGGAAATTTTGTATTCTCGTTGTAGGATACAGGTAAGAAGGACAACCAAAACTCTTAAGTGGAACTCTTAACCCTGGGCCTGTCTTTTTTTTTTCACATCTTAAAATAAGATTTGTTTAAATATTTCACGTAAAATATAAATTTTTTTAATTAAACATGCGCTTTTCTTATTTTACTAATACAACACACCATATCGTCGGTGATTATTTTACCCAGAAGTTAGCTATCTGCTACAAAAGAAAAGCCTAAGAAATGGATTCCTCTTCCTGTAAAGGAAAATGGCATGAATACATTCATGACGTGTGGCTATTAATAACTTCGGGGATGACTGAAAGGGTGGGCAACACTTGGTCATAAGAAAGAAACCATGGCAGCAGTATCTTCTGTGACAGTTGGAGTAAAAGGAAAAATAGCCCTCATGCTATTACAGCAAGAACAGCGTCTCCGACCATATATGTAGATGAGGAATTAGATGCGTTGGCCGTAACACTTGTTATAGTGACATCTCAAAAACCAAACCCAGGGTTGGATAGCTGTCAAGCCCAGTAATTTCCTTTTGAGAGCAGTCTTTGTCACACTGACAGACCACATCTGTATTCACGCGGTGGTGGCTTCTGAATAATATCTGTGATACACAGAGAAAATAAAGAAGACTGCCACGCCACTCTCCATGATAGATGACCCCACCAGCGAGTTCTGGAACTGGAAGAAGCCTGCCAGATAATATAACACAGCACCCTCATTTCTGAGATGAGGAGAGCGCAGGCCAGAGAGGCTCAGTGATTTGTGGCAGAACTGGGACCAGAATTCAAGTCGCCCTGCTTCCTGGCCCTGGGGCGTACTGCTCCACGTGACCCTAACATGGCGCCGGTGTGGCACTCAGAGAGTAAAACAAAAAATATATAATAGAAAGCCCATTTGCTACATAAGGCATCATTTACATAAAATGGAGCTGTCTCTTCAACACGCATGAAACCGCGCTGTGCTGTCTCTAGCGGGATGGTGAACACTTTCCTGCGCCTGCTTACATTAAGCTCGTGCTCTAGTGCTGGATTATATGTATATGAATAATTATGAACAAGCATAAAGAAGAAAGATATTTATGACAGATTAGGAGTTTAAAGCAGAAGGTGAAGGCAATTTCCTTTTGGGGGCTGGAAGGTGGTGGGTAGGGGGTAGGGTAGAGCCAGCTTTCAGGATAAGAACTTTTTTATTTAGTTATTTTGAGAGAAAGAGAGACAGAGGATGTGGGGGGGTAGAGAGAGAGGGAGAGAGAGGAAAAGAGAGGGAGGGAGAGAGAGGGAGAGAGAGGGCGAGAGAGGGCGAGAGAGGGAGAGAGAGGGAGGGAGAGAGACAGAGAGAGAGGGAGAGAGAGGGAGAGGGAGAGAGAGGGAGAGGGAGAGAGGGAGAGAGGGAGAGAGGGAGAGAGAGAGAGAGAGGGAATCCTAAGCAGGCTCCATACTGCCAGCACAGAGTCCGACCCAAGGCTTGAACCCACGAACTGTGAGACACACATGACCTGAGCTGAAGTCAAGAGCTGGAGGCTTAACCGACTAAGACACCCAGGGGCCCCCTTAACAGCGGGCCTCAAAGTCACAAGAGTACAATTTGCATCTGGATGGGTTTAACATAAAAAAGGACTATAAAATCTGGCTATCTGAAATGTAAAAGGCATTAAATATTCCCTCCAAATACTAGATCCTTGATAATACAAATGAAGTTAGTTAGCATAACTGAAGAAACCAAAACAACACGTTCTATTTGAAAATCTATGTAAAGAGGTCGTCGAGGTCATCGCTCTTCTCTATTCGTATCCTGTCCAGATTCTGAGCTTCCGATTCCTGTGGCGCCAGTTCTAAAGTGGATGCTGGGAAGCGGACAATCCGCAAATGCAAGGACAGAAGTCTTTCTCCCAACTCACCACCTTCGCTTTATTGCTGAGCGGACCCCAACCTTACCACCAGGCCCCCGGGCTGATGGTGATGTACATTCACCGTCTCCAGCCAGGTCACTGGCCGCCCCTGGTGCACGATGTCCACTCAAGAAAATGCCCCAAGCCGGTACTCGATCCCCAAAGATATAATTTTTCTCTAGGGCACGAAAATCAATTAAAAGTCCTTGGAAAAGCTGATATTTTCTTAAAGTGATTTGAATCTATTTCCATAGCTGGATTTTTAAAGTCGCTTTATTCAACATATGACATGTGAAATCCCCAGAGAGAGGAAATTCTGAGGTCAGCCCGAAAAGCTCACACACATTAATACTGCCCATTCGGGAGCTATATGCATGAAGATAATCAGAAAAGGAAATCTCCGACGGTAAGATTTTGCAACAAAAAAGTGAAATAAGAACTCAGGCATGGCCGGTGCTGAGCAGATAGAAAAATTTGTAAAATAAAAATCGGAAACTCAGGAAGTCTACTTCTATGGCCATTATGCTTACACAGGCATAGGCGGTAATGACTGTCTGTGCAAGGTTACGAAGAATGAGGAATGATCTCCGGGCTTTTTTAATACTTTTCTAGGCACAAAAGCATGTACATACTGCTGGGTCAATAATCATATTCATCACAGCAGGTACTCACTGTAAGAACTGTGCTCTTGTTGAGGTCACGTGACTACATTTATAAGAGTATCGTTCTGATGCACAAAACGATGAGTGAGAAATGTTTTCTTGTCCAAGAAAAGGATATGCAACAAGTGTGCTATCAGCAGAAAGGAATTACAGAAAGCTAAAGAACATAGTGAGGAATATTACTTCAAAAGAGATGCAAATAAACTGAAAAATAAATGCTATCTTCAGTGGCTTTCCTTTAGGTCCCTGGGCTCTGTTAGACTCTTTTCCACTCAGCATCACAGACCTGTCTGTCAGTCTATTTTACTCAAGTTCATGACAACCCTTCCCTTTGTAATGGCCGCGAGGAGACATACACGATCTTCCTGCCACGAGAGCAGCCATGATTCCTAACCCCCAACCCCTACGGAAACTTTGACATTGAAAACACAGTGACCAACGAGTCCTGACGCTCTTATTGTTGGCCACTGTTTCATAGCCAGAAAAGGAGAATTAGACGTTGTTTGTTTTTTGACCTTCCCCATGTAACATGAAGAATGGGATTCTTACACCAAAATTATCGGCTATAACTTTAAACGTCTCCTGTCACGATTAGAGAGCGCTGCGGTGCCTCGGTACTTCCGACATGACATTAGTACCTGGCAGCCTGCCGCACACTCAGAACCTCAGGCGGCGGGTCAGGGAGCGGGCCTTCTGCACGTTCGCATTTCATTTCATGGCTGGAAAGCAGAAGCTTCCCAGAGCTTTTTGCCAATTGACAGGTGGCGGGAAAGTGCGAATCCCAGTGCTTACAACGAGATGGAGAAGGCTCCTGGGCACGGAGGAGTAAATATACCCCCGCAGAGAAAAACGCCTGCCAGAAATACCACAGGGTGCTGATGGCGGGCAAAGTCAGGCAGGAACATGAAGCCAGCTCCTTGATAACAGCTGAGGCTAAATTGTGAATTGCAAGCGACCACAATATAAAGCAAAGAGAGGCCATCGGAGATTAATTTGTGAAAACCACATGCAAAAAGAGAAAAATGGAAGGCAAAGCCACATGTGGTTACAAAGCTCCTGATTGCATTTTAAAGTATGTTTTCCTAGTTTAGAAGTAAATTAAATCATAAAAAAAAAAAAAACCCAAAACCGGTAAGTGAGAATTTCACTGTCACTCGATATTCGGAGTAAGTGACAATGAACCAACAATTATTTACTAAGTAACTACAGCGCATGAGGCAACATGCTGGGGGCAGTGGGTTACAGATAAGCTCATAAACTGAAAGAGTCTGTAGTATCTTTTTTTTTTTTTAATTTATTTTTGAGAGACACAGAGACGGAGCATGAGCAGGGGAAGGGCAGAGAGAGAGGGAGACACAGAATCTGAAGCAGGCTCCAGGCTCTGAGCTGTCAGCACAGAGCCCGACGCGGGGCTCAAACCCACAGACAGTGAGATCATGACCTGAGCCGAAGTTGGCCGCTTAACCGACTCAGCCACCCAGGCGCCCCAAGCCTGTAGTATCTTATGAAGATAAGCCTCAATGCTGCATTTTTGTTTATCAGGTAAGTGAAAAAAATATAAAACCATAAAAACTACCAAAATTTAGTTAACGGAGACAAGACTATTCAAACTTATCAAGCTGGACCTTGAAAGATAGGTCCAATCTGGGCAGGGTAGGAAGTAGAGAAAGGCACTGCCAACAGGGGAAACAATGAAGATTAAATACACATCACGCTTTCAAAGGAACGAGTATTACACCAAGGGAAACACAGGAATTTGGGGCTGATGAAAGAGGAGTTTGAAAAGAAATCAGATTTTGGAGAGCCAGGTTAAATAGCTTTAACCTTACCTATAAGAGACACTGAAGACTGCTGAATGTTAAAACAACAACAATAACAACAGCAAAACACCACTATAAAATTTTCTGTAAGTTCTACTAGTAATAAAGAGGAAAGATATTTTTTGTTTTAACCTTTTAGTGCTAGAAACAGCGTATTATCTCACGTTCATTCTGTTGTACAAACAGTACTATGCAGTTCTCAAACTCTTCTGTCATTTGTGGTGGGGAGGAAAAAAGAAAAAGATCTTCAAAAAAAGAACTCCCTAAGAGTTTCTGAATAATGAAACAACACTTCTGATATAGCCTCAGTTATTTTAGTACACAAATCATAATTATCAGTTCTAAGTGGAAAGCAAAGTTTCAAATACTGAAAGGAATCCCAAGTTTTGAGATCCATATATTAAACGTTTTATGATATCTTTAGAGATAAGATAAACTAGTACCAATTTTTGTATTTAGTTTTTGCATAACATATCATCTCTTGGTTTAAGAAAGTAATTTGTTCTTCCAAACCCTTTCCTTGGTAGAAAACTTGTTTCTTTAATTTATATGAAAAAAAGCTATACTTAGCTGCCCCCAAGCAATCACTAATTAAAAATAAAATCTCAGCGTGCCTGGGTGGCTCAGTCAGTTAAGCGTCTGACTCTTGGTTTTAGCTCAGGTCACGATCTCATAGTTCTTGAGTTCGAGCCCCACACTGGGCTCCGTGTTGACAGTATGGAGCCTGCCTGGAATTCTCTCTCTCCCTCTCTCTCTGCCCCTCCCCCACTCACTCTTTCCGTCTCTCTCAAAATAAATAAATTTTGAAAAAATAAAAATAAAAATAAAATCTCAAAAGCCATTGTTTCCCCTAATAAAGAAAACACCTCTATAAAACAAGAATTGAAAGTAGATATAGAAAGGCTTAGGGAAGATCCTATAAAACAGTATGATACAGCAAAATAACAAAAGGAAATTAGACATCAGTGTATATAGCTTAAGAAAGGAATGTAAAAGAAAAATAAAACCATAAGAGAGAAAAAAGAAAAGTCATTTTGGTCACAGCACAAAGAATAGACTTTGCTGAAAATATGTGATGAGATATAGTGAGCAAAACAAGCCAATGAAAGAGACACTAATAGAAAATTAAAAGAACTTCCAACATAAGCATAATCGGCTTTCTCAAAGAAAAAGAAAGTGACTCAAAAATGCTAATGTTCAATCCACTATGTATTTTTATTTAAGAGCAATAGCCCAGATATCAACATTTTGAAACACGAAAGACACCGGAGAATACAGTTCTTATGATCCCAACTAGAGGACAGACTTCAGCTCAGCATAAACCATGGCACAAGGCTTAGGGAAGAGCTTTGAATCCACATAACTGTAGAACTAAGACTAAAACAAAAGAGATTATGATTGCTAATCATAAACGTTATACTCTATACACCCATTAAAAATGTGAGTGTTATAAACCTGACAATATATATTTTTTAAAACCACATTGCTTTTGAGGTGCCTGGGTGGCTCAGTGGGTTAAGCATCTGACTTCAGCTCAGGTCACGATCTCACAGCTCATGAGTTTGAGCCCCAAGATATTTTGTGGGTTTTTTTTTAATTATTATTTTGTTGTTACTGATAACTGAAATTCAGCTAGTCAATGTCCACCTCTTCTGATATTAGTTGCCCTTGAAAGCTTATTAAAGTTCCTGAATTTTTATCTCTTTAGGAATTGTGTTCTAAAACCACTGAAACTTTATAAAATATTTTTCCACTGGGTTAGGATGCTCCATTTCCAACTTATTGAACGTGCAGGTGTGAAGGGCTTTAATAGGTGTCATGCATCATTTTTTAAAATAGAATCACATTTCTAAACACTCGTTTTCGAAAACATGCCGCCGGAAGCGCAGATTTCTTCCGAGAAGTAGTTTCTCCCTCATTGTTAAAACTCTACTTCTATGTGGAAGGGTTATATTCAAGTGTATTTTTCAAAAATACACTTGAGGTGTGAGGTTGCACCCACTGAGACTGTTTAACACATAAAGGTCAGCAAACATGGGCACCTTTCTTTTTGTAAAAGAAAAATGAAATGATGTTTCTGTGTTCCATGTGTAGAAAGACACAGGCTCGTTACTCATCTCATCACAAAGGGTATACAAAGATGCTACCGTATCTCGAAGGTCTTGCTGTTCTAGAATCAACTAAGTAACACTGTCCTATAGCATTCTGTCTACATGTGGCTTTAACTGCTTTGCTCTCCCTCAATAGCTTGTTGATAACTTGCTTGTGAATGTTGCAGTACAAGAGCTTCCTATGGGTCACCATTAATGACAGTGAGCACAGAGCCTTACTTCAAATAACCTGCTCGATGATTCCTATGGAGCGGGACTGGCTTCTGGTCAGAGTTCATGATTTTTTTTTTCATCCTGAATGAGAGCGCCTGCCATATGTTCCTACTATCAGCTCTCTCCTTCTTCCTCTATATCAGCAACTCAGACGGCACATGACTACCCAGAGCAAAGACTACATTTTTCAGTCCCTTCCCTCTTGCAGTGACACGTGGTCTTGGAACAAAGCTTGGGTCATTGGGATGTGCATGGAAACAATGGACAGCCTTACAAGGAAGGGGAGATCTTTTGCTCCCTTTCCTTTGACCGAGCTGCAATTCAAGTGTGACGGCTGAAATCTAAGCAACCATGCTGCAGCAAGAGGGAGAAGCCTGGTATTGAGGCAGCCAGAACCGTAAGAGAAGAGGAGTCAGGGTCCTTCATGACTGTGTGGCCATCGAGTCAGTCCTGGACTGCCTGTGTTCATGTGGGAGAAGCGCACGTCCGGCTTTCTTGAGTTTCACGAAACCGTGAGGTCATGATCTGGGTTTTCTGGCTCTTGCTGCAGTACTGACACTCATGAACACACCTGGTAACAGTTGACGAAAAGCTCCTCCAAAGACTCGGAGAAGACTCAGCGCTGCCACCTTGTCATGTCAGCACGGGTTTGCACTATTCCCACTACCTTTCATTCTGCAGCTTCCTAACAGAAACTGCGTATGAGCCACTTGGCTACGTTGTCGGGATTCGTCTAGAGAAACTACATGACACGGCCGTATGTCTACTCTGTCAGGGGTGCGTGAACTGAAACATGTAGCAACAACATTCATTTGAAAGCAAATGAACGAGGGGGCCGCCATCAAGCAACCTCCACTGCACTCTCCTCTTGAGACAACTCAAGACCCACGTGTGGCCTGTGTCTGATGGAACAGACCACGGGGGAACACCATTAATACAGACTTTTTTTTCTTGGACCATACATACTTCCACAAAGACAGCCTACTTTCCCCTGCCCTTCTCCCACGCGTACTCACAAATGCCTCTGTACGCCCCCCGGGTGTGCAAGCACTCCACTACGAAGGGTCCAGATAGAGAAAATGTGCATAAAAACGTGCCCTCCGCAAGACTGAAAACTTGCAAAAGCAAACAGTAAATCAAGGGGCAGGTGTCCGTAGAGACCTTGGGGCCTTACCTGAATACCTCCAGAACAGTCCTTTCAGATAACTTGGGAGCCACCTGGCTAAATGCTTTCTTGAAATCTTCCAAGGTTAAATATCCACGATCTATTGGAAATCAAAAATATAAAACATTCGCTTACTTCTATAAACCCTATGAACTGTTATCTCCGCCATATTTGCATGAAACGTTATCACTCGGGGAAAAGCAATAAATACAAGGTAACCTGAGACTGTCTCGCTGGAAGAATGCAAGAATCTGGTAACACTCTCCTTCCGTGTGGTCACAGATGATCTCACAGGTCGCTTCTGCCCCTGTCCTTTGCTGATTCTCTGAGTGCCAGGGGAGGGACTGAAGTCGTACACGGCAGTAATGGCTTATGAGGCTTCAAGGCTTTGTGAATTGCCACAATGATTTATTCTTCAAAATTCAATTTTTTCTTGCTTGGTGTTAGAATTACAATATATGAATTTTTAGAGGGAAATCATCATAACGGTGAAGATGCTGACCTGGGACTTCACAAGTCTTTCCGTCCTGTGTGTGATCTGTGGGGTTCAAAGGCACCTCTCTGGCCATAACCACTGTGAGAAAACAACTCCTCCAATCATGTGTGGGTTAAGATAGGAGTCGAAGGAAAAAGGCCATATGGTCCCTCACACCTCTGTAGGTGGCTGATGACCTATATCCCCACGTGGCCAGCCCTTTGCTGTTCCCATCACAGAGTAGGCAAAACCTAAGCACAATGGCATCACTGTAAATATTATTTTTATCCGTGGCAAATGTCAAGAATTTAAGACTGTGATAGAGAAAAAAATCCACCCTGACATATGAATACAGCAAAATAATCTTCCGGGTCTATCGATCATTTTATTTAGTAAAATAATCTTCCAAGTATATTGATTATTTTATTTACTGGGAGTACGTGGCAAGTTTTCTTAATAGCAATTTTTTTTATATCGAAATGATTTAAAAATACTTACAGTGCCTGTCAAAAGCTGTGAAGATGTGTCTTATTTCATTCCGATGGAGCTGAACTTCCTTCTTTTTTCTTACAATACTTAAAAACTCCTCAAGTGATAGGCCTGGAAGTTAAGAAAAACAATTTGCCGAAAATGACCATCTTCCTCTTCAATAAACGTAAATGAAAAGCGATACGTCTCATGAACAAATTTTATCTCAGCTTTGATGAACAGTGCATATTCCTGAAGATCCATAAAGATGAAAAGACGTTTTGCTAAACAGACCCGACCCTACCAGTCAATAGCAAAAACGGCAGGCACGGTTGGAGTTCCCTGAGATTTTCCAGGGAAAAAGGGATGGTGGCCTCAAAAACGTGTAACGCTCTTCCCTCTGGAAGATGTAGCAGACAGGCCCGAAACTACGTATTAAACAAGGTGTCCTAATTTTTCTTTCCTTATGGTTCTTTGATCCTTTTTTCCTAGCCAGATGTCATTCTGGCAGGTTTTCGTTTTGTTTTCTTTTCTTTCCCAACTGGGAGAACAGGGCGAAGAAGTAGTTTCTCAAAAGTCAGTACCGACGGCACACCAGGGATAAAGGTGGAGGGAAGATTCCATAAACAACAGAGCTGGCACCGTCCCCGGCCGTGGGTACACCCCACCACTCCTCTGCAGCCTCGGGCTCCACGTCCTGTGATTCTCCCAATAAAAGAGCCCAGCGTGATCATATGAGGTTGGATACTGTGCTTGCGAGGTCTATTAAAACAAATTCTAATGTGATCTTTGTAGTAGGTTTAAAGAGTAGAGCCAAGAATTTAAACATTTTCGTGAACTGAGCCCTAAGTATATAAAAAGAGCAGTTCACTTTAGGAACTCAGAATTTCCATTACAAAATGGATCACTATTTTAAAAATAGCCCCAAATCGTACAATAACCGCGTGCTCATTTCTAAGAACTTGCACTTTTGGTGAGGTAATACTGAGCGGTAGACCTTTCCTGAAATAGTTTCAATGATTAAAAAAAAAAACACATAGAAAATAGTCTTCTTACGGGAACCATTTGGTGCAGACACTATGGAAAACAGTATGGCAGTTTCTCAAAGAATTAACAGAACTACCATATGACCCAGCAATTCTCCTTCCGGGTATTTACCTAAAGAAAACAAACCCTAATGTGAAAAGAATTATTTACTGCAGAATTATTTACACTAGCCGAGGTATGGAAGCAACCTAGGTGTCCGCTGATGGATGAATGGGTAAAGAAGATGTCGTTTATATATACACACACACACAATGGAATACTACTCAGTCACAAAAAAAGAACGAGCTCTTGCCATTCTCCACAACGTGGATGGACCTGAAGGATATTATGCAGAGACAAATAACATATAATTCCACTTATATGCAGAATCTAAACAAACAAAACAAATGAATAAACAAAACTTGGGAGATACAGAGAACAGATCAGTAATTGTCAGGGGGTGGGGAAAGAGAATGGGCAAAATGGGTGAAAGGAATCAAAAAGTACGCACTTCCAGTCGTAAGTCAGTCATGGGAATGCGGCACACAGCATGGTGATTGTAGTCAATCACACTGTATTACATGTTTTTGAGTGTTTATTTTTGAGAGAGAGAGAGAGAGCATGTGCACAAGTAGGAGAGGGGCAGAGAGAGAGGAGACACAGAATCTAAAGCAGGCTCCAGGCTCTGAGCCGTCAGCACAGAGCCCGACGCGGGGCTTGATCAAATCCATGAACCCTGAGGTCATGACCTGAGCTGAAGTAGGACGCTTAACTGACTGAGCCACCCAGGCATCCTTTGTATTACATATTTTAAAGTCACTAAGAGAGAACAGATCTTGCAAGTTCTCGTCATAAGAAAAACAATTTTGTAACTCTGTATGGTCACAGGTGATAACCAGACTTACTGTGGAGATCATTTCACTACACATAAACATACTGAATCATTATGTTAAATACTTTAAACTAACATAATGTTATAGGTCAATTATACTTTACTGAAAAACTAGTTTTATTTTCCACACTTTTCTTATTTGTAGTTAAAGGTTTAGAAATGTAAAAGGTCAACCTATCTTTAGGTTTAAATGCTCTTCTTATAACTCTTTAGGACCCACTGTGTGCCACACAGTGTTAAGTTCTGGAAATAGAGGGTAAAGCGAACACACGTGATCATAGTTCCAAGGGAGTTACTGGTCTGGGGGGGGGAGACAGTGATTATAGATTATACAGGTTCAACTGCAAATGGACACATAATCATAATTGTGGCATGTGAATCGGGGGAAAACAGGAAGTTATAAAAGGATCACAGGACTCCTCCTGCACAGTAGACTCTCTACGTAGAAGGAATATTTAAGATAGTATCTACGATGAGAAGGTACCAACGGGCTAAGGGCTAGGAGGAAGAGCGTTCCAGAAAGCGGAGACAGCAGGTGCCAAGGCCCTGCATCGGGAAGTGGGAGAACAAAACGGCCACTGTGGCTGGAAGGTGGCATAAGAGGGGCAGGGGCAGGAAGGCAGGTGGGGCCGGAGTGCACAGACCCCCATGGGTCACAGGAAGAAATTTGGGTTTTATTTGGGGTACAAGAGGAAGTCCATGAAAGGAGTGAATTGGGAAGCGACGGGATGTAATTTGAAAATTTTAAGGATCTTCATGGCCATTTTCTCAAAAAAGGAGTACGGAGAAAGCAAAATGAAAAGGGAGACTCGTTCGGGAGCCTTCTGGCTGGAGAAGAGGCTGTCAGACCGTTGGCAGTGGGAACAGAGAAGAACGGAACGTTTCCAGACGCGGTTCCGGAAAGAGGAGGGGTAGTGGGTCAGAAGGACGGGGACACCAAGAATAACCCCTAGGTTCTGGTCTGAGGAGTCATTTAGGGATGAGAAAGACGAGGGGGAGGGCCGCACTGTCGCCGTTTGATGCTTTGGACAGGAACCGCGGACAAAAGCCGAGAAGGCAGTTGCAGAGAGCGGAGGCAACAGGGGGCGCCGCCCAGCCCCTCCCAGACTGCCCGCCGCGTGCTCAGGAAACGCGGGCTGTGCGGAATCAGCAGCCCTTCCCGCCGGCACCGCCAAGGACACGCCGCGACGACGCAGCTCCGCCCTCATCTCATCACTTGTGAGACCAGAGACGTACTTAGATTGCTTGCTGAGGATAAAACCGAAGTCCAGTCGTGCCGGGTTTCCACGGGATTAAGTCTGTTAACTTCACCTTCATGAACACCAAAAGCTAATCAATTAGACCACATCTAGATTAGTTGAAATTCCTGAGTAATATATTCGCTGATCACAGCAGGGCGTACGAAGCCCTTCGTGGTCTGCCCAGGCTACCTTTCTAGCCTCCTTTGCAAACTTCCGGAGGCTTCCCAAGTTAACAGGCCCTTCCGTAGCTTCGTACGAGCTGGGCTCATCCCCTGGAATGAGCTGCCCCTCTTTAGCCTACTGAAGCGTTACATCTCCTTCTGTGTGTCACTAGTGCATTGCCTCTTCCTTGAAGTCTTCCCTGATTTCTCCCGGCTGAGTCCCTTTTCTGTGACCCAAAAGCCCTCTGTTCATAACACAATTGTTGTTTTTCTTTAATCTATTAGGTCCTATGGTAATTATCTGATCACGCATCTGCCTGAGAAGCACTAAGGGAAAGCACTGTATGTAGTTTAAAATTTCATCCCCAGTGTTTAGCACGAGAGCTGACACACAGTATGCATGTATTACATGCTTGCTGAATAAGTAAATAAACGAATAGGAAGATGTTATTTCTAGTTTTCAACAAAAAGCATTAAAACGTGTTTTAGATGATCTCTTAAGTCTGTAAAACTAATGCCAAAAAGGAGGTTACCTTCTATTCATCCAGCCAGCAAAATAAACCATGATTTTAGAAACCCCAATTTATTAACGCCTGTGGTATAGTAAAAAAACAAGTGAAATTCAGAGAGAAAGGAAATGCGTGCGTAATATTTGCTCTTGACTTACCGTTGCGTATGATCTAGGGAAATGGTAAAAAATGGTAAAAAAAACAAAAAACAAAAAACAAAAAACAAGACAATGCCGCTGTTCCATGTGTGATTCACACATATGCGCACGTACATGAGTGGTGACATCTTTTAAAGTGCATACTCAGAAAATTCATTGGTATTTGGAGCTGTAAAGTAGTTAGGGTCTTTATTTCATAATCTTGTGGGATAAAAAGCAAATGTTCTTTACTTTTTCCTAGAAGAAAATGTGGGTTTCAACTGTATGTTAACTACCACTTAGAAAAGGAAAACAATCTACTAACACAAATAACTCTGTATATGTAAGCAAGTTCTTTTACACTATTTTCCCCACGGGATCAGATACCCTTTTTTTCTTTTAAGTTCATTTTTTTTTTGAGACACAGAAAGAGAGTACGCGCCAGTGGAAGTGGGGGAGGGACAGAGAGAGAGGAGACCAGGGACCCGAAGTGGGCTCCACACTGCTATCACGGAGCCCGATTCGGGGTTCAGAGTCATGAACCGTGAGATCATGACCTGAGCCAAAGTCAGATGCTCAATCGAGGGAGCCCCCCAGGTGCCCCAGACCCTTAGTTGTTACTAAGGGTCACTGAGTAATATTAAGCCACGTAAACACATCCCTACTGTCCCCTCCACTCCCGTGCCCTTATCTCGTCTTAACCTTCCATGACAACACATCTCCAAACACAAGCCCCTTTTCTAACAGGGATAAAGTTTCATTCAGCGTGGCTCTCACGCTGTAGTAATACAATCGCTTTTCACAGTCGGTGCATAATGGTTGGCTACTCCTACAGCTCTGAAATGCAAACACATTCATGGACGTTTTCTACATCTTGCCGCTCTTTAAGTGGCCTAGAAATACAGTGTCTACTACTAGCTCCACCTGCTGTCACAATATTCAAACCTAAAATTACCTCTTCACCAAGACTTTCGATAACTCTATTGCCATCAGATTTCATGCTCAATGACAAATGCATTACCTGTGTTCACCCCTGGAGTGAAAGAATATGTTCAGAAAATTCTAATTTCAAAGACAACGTGGGTCTCCTGTGTGCGTTGTTCCACTAATAACGGTCACCTAAACACACTTCGCTGCAGTTACACGTTAGGATCCTAACAACATTGGGAACCACAGAGACCTGTGTGTTTATCTGAGCTCACTATTACTCTGTCTACAACAGGTGTTGGGAAATCACCTGGGTAGTTGGGACTCTATCAGTAGTTTGCAGATTTTTTTTTTTTTTTTGGACTGTAGGAAAGATGGTTCTTTGTAAAACAAGCAAGCTTGATGTGTACAGGGAAAGAAGTCAGAGCTATTTTGATTGGACACCATTCCCTGTCTCGCAGTGTCCACGCAAGTGCCCCCACAGGACCCAGATTCAGGACCATGCCTTAAAGACAACTTACACCAGCGATCTTTACAAATCCTTCTAGACCCTGCAAATCTATGCACTTTCCATACCACTGGAAAACATGTCTTTCCATTTTATAAACTCCTCTTAGCAAAACGGATTCTTCGTGTTCTATGACGTATGCATTTCACTTCAAAAACTACTTAATACATGTGATATAGATATGTCATACAGAGAGGAAGGCTAGGATTTTATCTTTTCTGCCTTTTTGTTTTTAAGTGGTCTCCGAGGAGAATAATCATCTTTTATCACAGGGGTGGATATATTCAAAAACTCCAATAAAACTATATAAATTTTTTTCCTTGAAGTTTCATTATGTATATTTTTTCGAGGTTCACAAAACCACTGACCCTAAAGCTTCAGGGCCAGTGCACACAGAGAAGTCCTCTTGAAAATGAAGCATCTAGTTTCTGGCTATCACAGCGAGCTTAAATTAGAAACTGCAATAAACCGGAGGAGAGTGAAGGAGAAAACAATAAAAATGCCAAGTTATTTAGACTGTAGGTCTGGTCCTAGATTTAGTAGAAAAAGGAGGGGGTCACACTCATTGTGCCATACATTAATTTTTCCGGAGCTTGAAATTGCCTTAAAATGAGCTTTTAAAAAGATAAAGCAGCTTTTTAAAAGCTATAAGGCAAGCCTTCTCTACTTTGAGAAATAAAACTCAGATTGTGACTTCTAGAGGCCATGAAGGAAAAGAAGGACAAAATGCGTTCCATAAAAAGACTGTAAGGACAGGGGCGCCTGGGTGGCTCAGTCGGTTAAGCGATGGACTTCGGCTCAGGTTTCGATCTCACAGTTTGTAGGCGTGAGCCCTGCTTCAGGCTCTGTGCTGACAACTCAGAGCCTGGAGCCTGCTTCGGATTCTGTGTCTCCCCCTCTCTGCCCCTCCCCAATGCATGCTCTCACATTCTCTCTCAAAAATAAACATTAAAAAAAAATTTTAAAAGCCTCTAAGGACAGAAGGAGAAAGTGGTATCAACAATGGTGAGCTGTCCCCTATGTTCATCTGTTTTGTTTCTTAGGGGAAAGAGAGAGAGAGAGGCAAACCATAAAACAGACTCCTAGCTACAGAGAACAAGCTGAGGAGTGCTGGAGGGGAGGGGGGCAGGGACGGGCTAAACGGGTGATGGGGATTCAGGAGGGCACATATCATGAGCACTGGGTGTTGCAAGTAAGTGTTAAATCACTAAATTCTACCCCTGAAACTATTATTACATGTATGTTAACTAACTAGAATTTAAATAAAAATTTGAAATAAACAAAAATCAATGGTGTGCTGTCACAGTAAGTTGGATAAGTAAATTCAGGGAACTAATACTTTCTTCTGGCTTCCTGAATAAGAGTAAGGGAACAAAGAGAAAAGAACCCACCTTAATGGAAGAAGTCAAGTTTTACTATATCATTAGGAGGGTAATGTAAAGGAAGAGTAAAAAACAGGTTATAATAGAGAAATCGGAACCAATAAAACCTGACTTCTATCAAACATGGGCTGGAATCACTACTTTTTTTTTTATCATGTATATCTCCTGCTCATAAACCTTCAGAGGTTCCTCGGTGCTGTTAGTGCAAAGTCCTGACACCTTATCCTGGAATTTAAAGCTTCATTGTCACATCTAGGCACAGTGGGCCTCGATCCCCATTCTTAACACGCAGTTTCCATCAGGGTAACTTACTCTGCTGACACATCGGCGCGTTTATAGGGAGGCATGATACTCCTTGCTGGTACGGGAGGTAAAAATATTCCAAGGAGGGTAGATTCCATTTATGCTAGGACTCATTATTAACGGTATGACAGTTGATGGCTTTGGATATGCGAATCTGGGCGGGGCAGGAGGGGGGGGTCTTATAACCAGGAATCTGGGAGAAGTCTGGGCCTCTGAGGGTGGGCATTTGGGGAAGTAGAGCTGAGTGAGCGAGTGCACAAAAGTGGACTGCAGAGAGCCCTTCCAGGGGAGACCTGCACTAACCAGGCCTGTCCATTTCCAGCTGTGGGGAGTGAGGGATAAAGCCTTTCTCTGTACTGTTAGCGAATGCCTCAGCCGTTACAGGACACCCAACGTTTTTATGAACGGAACGTGGCGGGTAAGGAATCCAGGCTGAGTTCTGCATCCACACTGACAGCATGGAGGACACCGGGAGCCGGGGGACAAACGCATGGCTGGCACCCGCATTTGTTCATTCCACTATGTCCTCCTCTTTGCTTCTCTGCCTTTGCAAATCCCACCCATCCATTTCCATCCAGTTCCAGCCCTCGCCTCCCATCTCCCTCCTCTAATCTCTTAGGGGTTCTCTTGTCCCTAGTAATTATTTGACATCTGTCCATAAGTGACAATACCTTTTTATCTTCCCTATCTGAGGTCAGCGTCTGTGTCTCCTAATTCTACAATGAAACTTAGCATCCTCTAAATGAAAAATGAAATAAATTAATTTAGGGATGAACGTCTATGGGCAATCCCACGAAATGGACCCGTATTAGGATTTCAAGACAAGGTAAGCGTAATGTGTGTGCATTTCCTGATCACAGGAAGAAACTAGGAGGTCTGTTGAAATCTTGCCTTTTATTTAGCAAATAAATACTACACTACACTGTGGCTTTCCTCCGTAGGCAGCAGCCCCAAACAAAAAACATCCACAACACAAAACAGGTGTTTACAGGAGAACTTAAAACACTAGAAAATGGACATTTAAATTTAGAGAAAACTAGATTTCACAGTCAACAACTGGGCTCCAAACCATTTGGATAAGATAGTAATAAAAGGATACAAGCCAACTGGCCGTTAAGCTCATCCGTCAATTATTTTCCAGTTGAACTGACGCTGGAGAGCATGACCGAGCTAAGCAGTCCACAATCACTGTTATGTTGAATCAATCTCTTTGATTTTTTCCATTGTTTAAGTTGAACGTTAGAAGTCAGTTCCTGGAAAGTTTTTTCTTCTTTAAGTATGAAAGGGAAATATGTTGCTTATTTTAAGAGGGTAATAAGAAAACAGCAAAAAAAAAAAAACAAAACAAAGAGCTCGATCTAATCACCTGGTGAACAGAACATTCTGAAGTAGTTTGTTTTTTTCCATAGGCCTACTTTATATGGATCCGGACACGCACGGACAGCTGTGCAAGGATTCAGTAGCGGCAAAGTTCATGAAGTCCCTAGTCACGGCATTCGGTATAGTAAGCAGAAGTCCTATAAATCTGATTTTTTGTTGTTCACATAAAATGCTCAACAATTTATCACATGGTGAAGTCAAATCATCTGATATCACACGTGGTCTTGCTTTGCCCTTCGTGGAAGTGCTGAGATGTGTCTGACACTAAACCGCTGGCTCGCAAGGAAGAAAGTTGAAGGAACAGCCTTACAAAATTCACTAGTGTATTTCCCGAACAGTTTGTGAACATCACTGTCCATTCATCAGTTTCTCTTCCATGTGACGTCGTGAAAGAAATCTCCTGTACCAGGGAAAACTCTCTCTCTAGATAAGAAGTTTCTATTGTATGGACAGTGATCACCGGATTGTCATTCCCTATTTGTTCTGGACACTAGGTAGCTCAGAACCCAATCTGTTATCAACCTCTAACAACGGCACAGAACCTTCTGTAAACTGAGCCACTCCTGCCTTCCAACTCGTTGATTAAGTTCCTAGGGGAAGGAACACTGGCCTCAACTCTGTCTAACAACTAATAGGACCCATGGCACCATTAAAATCAAGGATTTAGCAAATGGTTGAGAGCCTAAGTTTGGAGATCAGAGCACTGTGGTCTGTTACATACTGAGATAGCTACACCACCCTTACTTAACCTCTCTGAGCATTGGAAATTTTTTAACTTATAAGGTGAGGATAATCTTGGTATCATAGTCATATTAAATTTAACAATTCATGCGTAGTGCTCAATCACAAGTCTGCACATGGTAAGCATTCGGAAAGTCATAGTTGTAATTATCATCTATAATAAATATTATAACACATGTAGAAGTATTTTGTAAACAAAGAACCATCAAATGCCAGGATTGAGATATTTTATTATTCCTCTCTAGAGCCTAATCTCCTCATTAAAAAGATTTTTTTTTAATGTTTATTTACTTTTGAGAGAGAAAGAGAGACAGAGCTCCAGCAGGGGAGGGGCAGAGAGAGAGGGAGACACAGAATTCGAAGCAGGCTCCAGGCTCCGAGCTGTCAGCACAGAGCCCTACGTGGGACTCAAACTCACAGAACCACGAGATCATGACCTGAGCCTATGTCAGACGCTTAACCGACTGAGCCACGCAGGTGCCCCTGCGGTCTGCAGGGCTCAAACCCACAAACCGCGAGATCATGACTTGAGCTGAAGTCCGACCCTCAATCGACAGAGCTGCCCAGGCGCCCCACTAATTTCCTCATTTTTTTAAAAAAAGGTAACAAATAGCAGTTTTTTAGGTCTCTTCTAGTTGCAACCTTTTGCTCTCTATACTTAGAGAAGGTATGAAATGTATCACAGAGAATGAGCATTGTAACAAAATACAACCCTTTAAAACAGGTAGCATTAGTATATACTAGAACTACCCCAACAGTTACCTGCTGCTTCTTAAACAAGAGACTTGACTTTTTTTTTTTCTCCTACTCACTTAATTCCTTGTTCCTGGTCCCTAAACAGTTTTGGCTGATGGACACTTGCGTGTTAGGTTACAGGCATTAGAAATGCCTTCTTGCTACTTACTCTGGCTGCCTCCAAATTCTCCCAGTGTGACTTTCCTGAAGACGGTCAACTCTAACTTCTAAAGGTTCTGCCTTAACTTTTCATTCTTCTTAATTTTAACAAGGGAAATCTACAGAAACAGACCCACCTGTTAGGCCAGAAGCTCCTGGAAAGTAGGACCCGGGCAGCCAGGTTTAGGTACTGTGTCAAGTGTGTACATAGCCAAGATTCTGCTGAGTCAGGATCGATCCAGGGTGTGTGTGTGGACCTCCCCCGGGAAGCTGGGTTCTCCTCACCCAGGAACCGGGCCCTAAACCGAGAATCCTTTAGGGTGGCACGCTGGAGACGGGGCATGGAAGACACGTCTGGAAGACAAGAGCCACGGCTAGCTGGAGAATTCCCAAGTCAAGGCCACCAAAAAGAACCGTGGAAAAACTGATTACCTGAATAAATAGGCCACATTTCAGTTCCTTTTCAAGATCAAAACATGAAAGAGAGAGAGAATATATCTGACGGGACATGTAATCTGGGCATAAGCCCTCTTCCTGCAAGAAAAATAACATGAGAAAGGGGACTCGTGCGTGGAAAGGGGGGAAGGACGGAGTCGATGGTCTGAAATGCGTTCCGTGGTGAAGAGTTCTGAAAGAAATAGTTCTGGTAGCAGCAATCCGAGTTCAGCGGTGTTTCTTGCTAGTATGACTTTATTCTTTCTTTTGAATATTTGTGGTCTTGAGTCTCCCTTTCAGATGAACATGAATTAAAGCTCGTTGGAAAGGTAGTACCCTGGCTTTTAAGTCTATTCCTTTAATCATGAAGGTTAATTTGCCGTTGATACCAAGACCAGGAGAGGAAGTGGGAGGGGAAAAAAAGAAAAAGAAGAAGAAGATGAAGGGAAAAGACTGGGAATCTGTAGACTGGGGAGGGCCCCTTCACGCTGATTTTGGGGCGAGGCGCTAAGCGTCTCCACTTTGATCTCACTCCTCCCAGCCCCGCCCCTGAATTCCTCCGATGGCTAAATTACTTTGTAACCTTTTGAAATATATCTTAAAGCTAATCGTTAAGAGAAGACACTGTGGAAAGAAGCCTCCTCGTGAGCTGACTGAAAAGTGGACGTGAGAACAGATGTAATATCCTGGATACGGAATGCAAGAAAATGCAAACGGGAGCAGGTGCAGGAGCGTATCATCGAGGTCAGAAAGGCCTCGCAGGGAAGGTTATGTTCACTCTCGGAAGATTCCAGTTTTGAAGCAATGCTTAGGCCGTACGGAGTTGGGAAATAACGGGCCGTATGCAGGTAGTCTTCACTGTACGTGAGAGAACGCAGACCACGCGGACACAGTGAGCGGAAAGAAACTCTTACCCAAAGCACGAAGCTCCAGTGCACATCGGAACTAGTATCAAACGGCTGCTCTGTGACGGCAGCGAATGTGAGGAATATTTCTGCATGAAGTCAGAACTCCAACCTCTCTCAAACATCAAGGAAAACACACACACACGCGCACACACACACACGCGCCCGCGCGCGGGAGGAAACTAACAACAGCAAACTTGGAGCAGCCTTTTCCCTGGAATGAGTCCTCGCTTTGTATCAGAGTTCACACACACAAGAGAAACCTTTAGAAGGTGATGAAGGTGGAAAACCTTCCACCGGAATTTACCCTTCAAATGATCCATGCGGGAGAGATGTTATTCATATCACGCGAACGTAACACAGGCAGGGAAACCTTTTTACGGAGTCGGATCTCATTAAATATGAGATGATACGTATAATCTTCTGATATGGAACATGGGAGAAAGTTCTATCAGAAGTCGATCTTGTCTCTGCGTCACAGAATCCGCTCTACCTGTAAAGAACATGGGAAATCTTGGGGCACCTCGGTGGCTCAGCTGGTGAGACATCGGACTCTTGGTTTCGGTGCAGGTCATGATCTCACGGTTTGTGGGTTGGAGGCCTGTGTCGGGCTCTAAGCTGACAGCGTGGAGCCTGCTTGGGATTCTCTCTCTCCCCCTCTCTCTCACTCTCTGACCCTCCTCTGCTCATGTTCTCTCTCTCTCTCTCTCTCTCTCAAAAAAAAAAAAAAACATTAAAAAGTTAAAAAAAAAAACGTGGAAAATTCTTCTTCCAGAAGAACACCTCTTTCTGCATCAAAGAATGGCTGGGGAAAGAAAACCTTCTGTGTAAAGGCGAATCATTAGTTCAGAGAACACACATTAGGGAGAAAGTCTGTGAGAAGGATGAAGGATCCGAGAGGGCCTTCAGCAGCAATCACACTTGCTTTATTGGAAAAGTTGCAAAACGGTGAAGCACTCTGTTGGTAGCACGTGGGAAAGACCCTCGCCTGGACAGAATCGCTCCCTATTTACGGGACTGCTAACAGACAGAAATGCTATCGACGCAAAAAATGTGGGAAATTCTTCTGCCAGAAGACAGAAATCAGTTTAGATTTGAAAATTCATATTGAAACCCAGAGGAAAAACTGTAGGGACGGTATCATCAAGAAGTTACAACTGGGGCGCCTGGGTGGCTCAGTCAGTTGAGCATCTGACTCTTGATCTCGGCTCAGGTCACGGTCTCACAGTCGTGGGATTGACCCCCGAGTCGAGCTCCAAACTGGGCTGGGTGTGGAGCCTGCGTGGGATTCTCTCCCTCTCTCTTTGCCCCTCCCCTGCTCGGTCATGCTCTCGCTCTCGCTCGCTCTCTCTCTCAAAATAAATAATTAACCGTTTTTTTAAAAAAATTATAATTGATTACAGAAACGATATTTGAGCATTTTTGAGAGTGCAAAAATTTTTCCAAGAAATTAAAAACGTAGGGAAATTCCATCAAGTTAGGGAGCTTGTCAAAAACACGTTGTCCTAGCAATAATACTGTTCTAAGAGTCATGCATGGTCCATGTGGGGTACCAAACCTTGCATACAGAAAAGGAACCCAGTAATCTCTTTTGTAAATCTAACCTTTATAAGTAAAAAGATTTGTTAAAAGAAAGAAAAAGCCGAACCCATCAAAAGGACACAGGAGCCAACTTGAGGCGGCACTCAAGGCCCAAGTCTGTGATAAGGTGAAAACTGAAATAATTAATAATAATTACTGGATATAAATCATTAAAAACATGCACTTCATGAGTCTGTGCTGATAATAAACAGACTGATCAAGAAGAAGGGCGGTCTCCTGCTTACAGCCAAGGTTTAACTGAAGCGCTAGGATTGGAAAATCATTATTTTACAACTGTTACAGCAAAAACTAGGTCGGACGAGAATTGTGAATGGTTACCAAATCTAGGGGGACATTTTGATGAGAAGCAAAATATTTGCAATGTCTTCAGTGTGTCTCTCCACAGACTGCCTATTAGTTGCAAGGAGAGAAAAGATAAGCAGAATACATTGGAGAAACCGGACAACATCTTGCCCAGTGGTAAAAATTAATATCATCTACGAGAGACAGATGGACCTTGTGTGCCTCCGGACGTGGCCCCCAGGGAGGGACAGACCACCAAAACGGTATTCCGACTCAGAATGCTTAACCCCACCATCAGGCAACACAAAACAAGGACCATTCTTAAGAAACTTAATAGTGAGGGCGGGGCTAGTTCCTCAAAATCTCAATGTTATGAAAGGAGGGGGGACGTCTACAGAAATGTTCCAGATTAAAGGAGGCTAAATAGACACGGCACCAAAGACTAATTCCGGTAGTAGACGAGGGATGATGTTATTAAGGACGTGATCAGATTAAATGACGATACTGGAATATAAACAGGAAATAAGATAAAAATATAGTATCAGTCCAAGCTTACCGTAAGTGTGCTGTGGCTTTAGGTCCAGCACAGTGAGAGGAGGGGAGAGCGGGAGAAAGAGTCAAAGGGTTAAAATATTAACGGTAAGAGCATCTGGGTGAGGAGTATAGGGCTCTCTGGACTATTTTTATGTTGCGATTTTTTTGTAAGCTTTAAATTATTTCCCCAACAAAGGTAATTTTTTAAAAGCCAATCCAACGAGTTCTGGCCCCTATCTCCAAAACAACAGGTATCCTCTCTCTCTCTCTCTCTCTCTCTCTCTCTCGTTTTCCTTTTCCCTCTTCACCAGAGCATTCTGCTAAGCTCAGAAACATCTTTGTGTGCAAAACAAAACAAAGCAAAGCAAACGAACGCCACTCCTGATGCCCAGGCACTCTGGACCTACTGGAAGACTTTGTACTGACACACGGTCACATTTCGTCACAGTTTGCCTTCAATCACTCAGCCTGGCCTCTGCTGTCACCTGGTACCGCAACTGCTCTCGCAGGTCGCCAACTCCGACGGACACTCTTCAGTGGCTGCCTGCCTGACCTTTCCAGTGTCGACCACACCCTCTTCCTGGAAATAACCCCCTTCTCCTCTGGATCAGACACCCTTGATTTTCTTCCCGCACCTCCCCGCCTCTAACTTCCTCTGCCACTTCATAACTCTCGCCCTAACTTCGAATGATTACAGTTCCTAAGGTTCTCCGTCCGCTGTCTCGCCAGGGCCTCTCTGCCATCCCCAGGGCTTCGAACACCATCTACCTGCAGACGGCTCCCAAATTTATCTCCCGCGGCCCCACAGCTCTCCTCTGAATTCCGTGTTCACAGCAGCCTGAATGCCCGGATACCGCAGACTGAAACTTGTCAAACGCAGCATATTCGGACGTGAACTCTAGGGTCTCCCCAACCCCAAACCTTCTCCCTAATGCTTCTGTTTCAGTATAGTGCCACTTCTGTTCATCTAAGTCAGAAAAGCCCGATCCACAGTTGGATGCTCACATTACAAGCAACATTTTTTTCTTTATGCTTTTCACTGGTTTCAAACTTCCCTACCATAAACGTATACTGCACTTATGAAAACACTAGAGAACCAAAACCTTCCTTCGAAACAGAACAAGACGAAGGTGTGCTTTACAGTCTCCATTTTTGTTCTTAATTTTGGCTTTATGAATGTCTAAAAATTAATATTACCTTTCATATTACCGGAAGTGTTTGGATTTACTGAAGACATCACAGAATCCGCCTCTATCTAGAAAAGAAGGAAGAATAGCACATATAATTTCCTCAAATGTTTTCACAGTGGGAGTTCTTAATTCCTGGGGTGTGGAAAAGGCTTGTATTTTATGAGAAACAAACTGCTGAGTTCAGCAGACAACAGCACAGGACAGCTGTAATAGTCATTTTATTCTTCCGTCTCTATCTAGGATGGGGGGGGGGGATGGGGGAAACAGGTGCCCGGGGACTAAGGAGGGCACTTGTGATGAGCACTGGGTGTTGTGTGCAAGTGCTGAATCACTATATTATACACTTGAAACTAATGTTATGCTCTACGACAGCGAACTGGAATTTAAAAAAAAACTTAAAAAAAGTCAATAAAAAATTAAGTGACATTAAAGCAAAAAATATCTATATATCTGTAAGATACTATATGCTAATCTGCTACAGACCCTAATGGCCCCAGTACTATTCCACTGGCCAACATTGATGAGTTAAGCATATACCATCAACTTGGCTGTCACATGACCTAGAAGGTAACTTTTCTATTTTAGACAAATACCAGCAATTGTTGCAATGAGCTCTATGGATTTATTTTTCTAACTTTTTTTCCCCTGATTATGAAAGTAACATGATGTAGAAAACATGAAAAATATAAAAAATCATGAGGAACATTTTTAAAAATAGCCATCCAATGAGAACCACTATTAATTTAACATTTTGGCCTAGTCTGCATTTTTCTTTTCCTATGGCTTTTTTTTTTTTAAGTTTATTTATTTATTTTTGAAAGAGAGAGAGAGAATGGGGGTAGGGGAGGTGGGAGGGAGAGAACAGAGAACCCCCAGGCAGGCTCCCTGCTATCAGCACAGAGCCTGACTTGGGGCCTGAACCCACAAACCATGAGATCATGACCTGAGCCGAAATCAAGAGTCAGATGGTTAACCGACCGAACCACCCAGGGTATACCCCTTTTCCTATGGTTTTTTAAACACGCTTCAGAACATATCCTATATAAGTGTCAGGAAACTGCTTTCACTATACATTAAAATATAAGCATTTTCCTGTATTGTTACAAGGGCGTTATAAACATTATGGAATTAGAAACTTGGCAACACCTGACATCGTTTCTCTACCTTGGACTCCATGCCCTGTACTTTCCTGCTTCCTCCTGCCCCTGCCAGATGGCTCTCACTGCATCTTCTTCGTGGAGCCCGTGCCTACCCTTCACCGCGGGTACTCACCTGTGGTCCACTGGCTTTCACACTCCGTATACTGTTCTTGGGCAATACCACCCCGTCTTGTGATCTATTACCCTGTAAACTGAGGAGTCTACAACCTGTCTCCGGCCCTTACCTCTCAACTCCTCACCCAGTTCCAGAGTCTTACATTTACGAGGGGTGGCACAATTTGAAAGCCGGTCTTTTCCACCATAACCTCAACACCAGCGTAAGAGTTAGTGAGTGAATTCACTTGGGATGCTCGGAGCCTCCTCAAACTAAATGTGCCCCAAAGTGAAGTCATTGACTTTCCTCCAAGCCTACTCCTTAATTTTCCTACTTGGGGGCAGCACTATTGCTTCAGTCCCAGTTTCACACCCGTCTCTCACCACCAACCACATCAGATCGTCAGGGCAGAACATCTCCCACTGCCACAAAGTGCTTCCGCACACCGCATATCAGAAAGTCTGGCTAGCTCTTCCGGTCTAAGTGACTCCCAGACTCCTACTTTCCACTAGAATTCCAAGACCCTCTTCCTGTCCCTTTCACTTTGGATTCTTTCTGTTCTTCTCCATCTTAGTATTTGTCACAGTGTGACACAGTGTCACAGTCTCTCCACACTAAAGTGTGAACTGCTTCACGACAGAGACTATATTTTACTTATCTTTATCTCCAGCAACTAGCAAGTGTTCATTTTATTAAATAGGAACACTTAAAGAATTTCATTGTGCAAACAACTGCATGAGCATATAAATGATTTATCACATGTATGCATTCGATAAATATTTCATTTGCTCAAAAGCAATATTCAAAAATAAAACCCTAGGGGTGCCTAGCTGGCTCAGTCAGGAGTATGCAACTCTTGATCTCAAGGTTGTGAGTTCAAGCCCAATGTTGGATGTAGAGATTACTTAACAATAAAGTCTTTAACATTAAATAAAATTAGAACCCAAACCTCAACCCACTATAAAAGTAAAAATCGGGGCGCCTGGGTAGCTCAGTCGGTTGAGCAGCCAACTTCAGCTCAGGTCATGGGTGTGTGAGTTCGAGCCCCGCATCGGGCTCTGTGCTGATGGCTCAGAGCCTGGAGCCTGTTTCGGATTCTGTGTCTGCCTCTCTCTCTGCCCTTCCCCTGCTCATGCTCTGTCTCTCTGTCTCTCAAAAATAAACGTTAAAAAAAAAATTTTTTTTAAAGTAAAAATCTGTTACATTTCACAGAGGGTGTATATTAAGTGTCATTTAACAAAAGTTCACATACAAATGACTGACAGGTGTGCAGGTGATTTGCTACCACTTTACCGTTTAGTGAGTTGCAGTCTAAAGATATTTGCTTAAAAATAAAATCCAAGGGGCACCTGGGTGGCTCAGTGGGTTGGTTGACCGTCCAACTCTTGATTTTGGCCCAAGGAGCTGGGTTCGAGCTCCTCCATGTGCTCCCCCCTGGGTGTGGACCCTGCTTGAATTTCTCTCTCTCCTTCCCTCTACCCTTCTCCCACCTTCTCAAGCGCTCTTAAAACAAACAAACAAACAAAAACACACCACACCTCAACCAGGTATGAAAATACAAGTAAAAATCTGTTAAATCTCATGGACTGCACCTGCGTATGCAAGCGCATCGCTGCACTCGTCACGCAATTCCTCACTTCTGTCCTAAAATTAAAGCCAATTAAGTAGACTCCGGTGATCAAAGCGAAATGAAACCAGTTCTCTTTCCAGCTGAGCAAGGTTAAATGCAGTATTTCAAAGGCTGGGCTCATTTAGCTGCCCTGTTTTGGAATTCTAGCCGAAATCCCTGCAGGTCAACAGGAGAGCTGCAGTTTCTGGGAGTCAGCCCTAACTATCCCTCCATGATCCGCCCCTCAGTAACCAAGCCTCCGCTAGTAGGTGAACCACCTTGAGTCCACCTGATCGTTCTTGGGACATATTTGTGTCAACAGAACGCATTTATCCTGAAGTGGCGATACAGTCGAGTGTAATGAGGGGCGGAGAAGCGAGACATCACAGGGTCCCTGGCTTTGCTGGGCTTGCCATCCGATAGGCAGAGCCCGCTCATAAGGAACAGGTGGGCCAAAGTGATTGCCAAGCTGTTTGGTTTAAGGAAGGCACAAGGCAGGGCATTCCAGCCCACTGTTTGATGGCTGCAATTGAATTTCTTAAGCCTGGACAAGATCTTGTCTCTGATGAAATTCAGTTCAGCACCTTAACCAGAGGGATCCATCTTTAGAATGAATGTAACAAGGGGAGCAGCGCAAAGACAAAGGGCAACAGGAAATTTGTCCTCCTTGAAGCTCAGTTCAACTCTCATTATTAGCGAATGAGTACAAACTTTCCTGGAGGATAATATCCAATAAAATTTCAAATGTAGCTAGCAATTGTACTTCCAGGAATAAATTCCAGAAATTTATTCCACAGATCTGCATCCACAGAATAGATATCCATATAAAAGGATGTTCATCCCAACAATGTTTGTAGGAATGAAAAATAATGGGGGCAATCTCAATGACCAAAACCAGGAAACTGGCTAAGGAGAATACTATGCAACCACTTTTTAAAACATGGTGATGTGTGGGGCGCCTGGGTGGTTAAGTGTCAGACTCTTGGCTTCGGCTCAGGGCATGATCTCATGGTTTGTGGGCTCCAGCCTCGCGTTGGGCTCCATGCTGAGGGCCAGGGGCCTGCTGCTTGGTATTCTCTCTCTCTCTCTCTCTCAAAATAAATAAACTTAAAAAAAAATTAAAGTTTAAAAGAACAATAAAACGTGGTGGTGTGTGCTCTTATGTTAAGTGAAAATAAACAAAATAAAACAGGCATACAAGGCATCCGCTTTAGGTTTTCAATAGAATGCTAGGCATGTTATGCATTGGAAATTTTGGAATGAGACAGAAAAAAGCGGGACTCTTTGGTAGCAAAGGAGGGGATTTTATATTCAACTTCATACTTTGTCTGGATTGTCTGAATTTTTTTGACCATGTAAATATGTTTTATAACTTAAATGAATTCCTCCTATTACCAACGCCCCCAACTCCCAGCCTTCCCTCTTTACACCTTCCTAGCATCTTGTACTTATTTTTAGTAACCTGGTAGGGAGACAGGCTTCATGAACTTGAATTCGTCCCTGAGTTAGGTTTCATTTTTAATTTTTTAAAAATGTTTATTTATCCTTGAGAGAGAGCATGAGTGGAGGAAGGGGAGAGAGAGAGAGGGACACAAAACCTTAAGCAGGCTCCAGGCTCTGAGCTGTCAGCACAGAGTTTGACCCTCGGTGGGCTCAAACTCATCAGTTGTGAGATCAGGACCCCGCGGAACTCAGGCACTTAACGGACAGAGTCGCCCAGGCGCCCCTCCAACCTGAGTTAGGTTAAGAGTAAAATTCAGCACTGGATCTCTCTCTGAAATTGCTCTGAAAAGCAGAGTTCCTTCACAAACATCCTAAACTAGCCACTGCACTTTACTTAGATTCTACCCACTACCGTATTGTTTGCCCATTCCCAAATAAAGGAAGACAGCTCTACCTTGGTGGGCTTGTACCCAAACAGCATTACGACAGCAACTTTAAAGTCCTCTCTGCTTAGATAGCCTTTGTTATCTTCATCGCATGCTTTAAATACCTAAAGAACATTAAATATCTTCAGTTAGACGGAAACCGTTTGTTCTATTACTTTTATTACTAGTTTATTTAGCTCTCCAAAATCTAGCTGAGCAGGAGGGCTTGGAAATGAAATTTGATTATTCTAATTTTACTTCTCCAGAATTCTTAATGTGCTAAAATTTACCCCCCGAAGTCTGAACGACTTAATCGCTTGAGTGACGCAAATTAATTCCTTTAAACCACTGGGGTAAATTCTACCGAAAACTCAGTTCCAGAATTAGGAAGGTGAGGTAGATACACGGTGGAAGTTATTATTAAAAGACTACGTAGCGGGGAAAAGAAAGGATTAGGAAATAGCCAGAACCCTGGGCAGGGAGCGCGAAGCCTTGCAGTTCTAGGCTCGATCATTAACTATGACACTTTAGAAGGCCAGTTCAGTCCTTGTCAGTGCAACCGAGTAGAGTGAGACTCAGGCGGGTGACGGAAATGAGAGCTCTTGGTCAAGTTAGAGTCCGAGTATCAGTCCTCTAGACACCTACTTCCACCCACTTCTTGTGTTCTGAGGGGCTGGCTTCCCACGTCCGTGGTCTGGCCCCGGTCTCAGATAAAAACATCGCGACGCCACAACCGAATCAGGACAGCAGAACCCGCAACCTCCGTGGCCAGCACCAGGCGGCTGCAGATCTCGGGCCGAGCTCAACCCAGCTAAAGAAGCCCAACTTGGCCGCGGAACCTCCAACGTCTTCTCCCATTGGGTGGCCTGCTAGCCACTGGCGCTGATCCCGCAATCCTATTGGCCAGAGGCTTTGGGCCTGTTTCCTTGGAACAGCCTATGGCAGAAATGGCTCCGGAGCCCGCCCCCGGCCTGGCTCAGCCTTCCCTTCCCCTTAACTCCTCGCGCGCGGCTGGGATCTAGCTCACCTAGGTCCTCCTTCAAAGTCTCTTGCAAGATTCCTTCCATTTTCCTGCCCCCACACCTTGCAGTAAGTTACTTTGGTATTTGTATCTATAGCACTGTGGTAAACATTATAGGAAACACAAAAAGTGTGAACAAAGCATAAAAGCAACCAAAGAGGGCCAAGCCTATGATTCACCCGTAGATCGGCAATTTATTGGGGTTGAGACACTATGTCTGTTTTGTCCTCCCATAACCCAGGCACGTACCACGGTGCAGGGCACAAAGCAGACGTTCAGTAAATAAACCAAGTCCTTGGGACGTTTCTACCAAGTTTTTCATTGAGTCCTCTGGGAGAGGTGCCTAGTTTGGGGAAAAAAAAAAACCAACTCTGAAAATAGATACAAACATTGTTAAAGTCAAGGAATATGAGGAGTGTTCCGTTTTGCAAAAGTTTATTTCAGACCTCTCTTCTGGCAAACCAATAAGATAAAACACACACACCTGTTTCAAAGAAGAAACAGGCATTCGCGGTTGAGTGTGATGGGAGCTCATTTAACCTTTTATTTACAGCAAGTTTTACAAGCTTGCACCCCCAGCGAGCCCGCTCCTCCGGGGACACAGGTCTTCACCCTCAGCTGATCCTCTACCTTTAAGTAAATACCGCCTACCTCGAGCTCCAGGCAGCCTGAAGCTGTCTATGAGAATCCCTGTAAAGGGTTTTCCCTGTAATGAGTTTTGTTAGTTAAACTAAGAAAGGAGAGGAGACTTAATTTTCTCTCTCTTCCTTTTAGAACAAGTGGTCAGGTGGTGAGCTGAGAGCTGAAGGGAGCCGGGGACTCCCTTCCGCCCCTTCCGGCAGGAAGCCCCGGCCTCTCCTTAGGACCCGGCGGTCTTTAGGACCCAGCCGCCGGCGTCCCGGAACGGGAAGGGGCAGGGCCGCTAGGTGCGTGCGGCGGCCGGGAGGGTTTAAACTGCGCGCAGGCGCGGGTAGCGGCGGAGAGCGCGCGAATCTCGGGGGCTGTGGAAATTTCAGGTACGCGTTCAGCGGCTATCGGAGCCCGGCTCGGCAAGACCCTGCTCTTTCCGGCCTGGTCACGGTGCCGGGGCTGCTCTAGTCCCGGGTATTCTGGGGCCCGGCGGGGCAGGAGGTGGAATCCGAGGGAAGCTGGGGTGGGGGTACCTGGGGAAAGTCCCCTCCTGGGCCTCGGCGTCCTCAATCCTAGAACCTCTTGGGCGCGAGCGGCAGGCGCCGCGCAGAGCAGGGTGCCGCCGGTAGCGTGGACGTTGAGGGGTCCCAGCGCTCGGGTTCTTACTCCTGCTTGTCTCGCGGTAGGTGGGCGGTGTCCGCAGGTGGTGATGCTGCCGCGCTTGGGGCACCGACCCCGTGCCAGGCGCTGAACCTTTCCGGGCTCGGCTGCCCCCTCTACGGAGCCGGTCAGTCGCGGGACTTCGCAGAGGCTCGGCGCGAGCGCGAACGGAGTTTATTCCGGGCGGAGCGCTCCCTGGGGTGCCTGGCTCGGGGTCGGCGCAGGGAGGCGTTAGCCCCTGTCGTTACTGCCGCAGCGTCCCCCGAATCGGCCCGTTTCACTGCACCCCCATCGCCCCGGCAGGGCCGCCTCACACCGGGCTTCGTCTCCAAATCGTTCACCCCGAGCTCGGGAACGTCGGGTATTAAAGAGGTAAGTGGGGGTGGGGGGCGCTTGGGTCGTTCAGTCGGTTGAGCGTTCGACTTCCGCTCAGGTCGTGATCTTGCCGTTCACGGGTTCGAGCCTGGCGTCGGCCTCTGTGCTGACCGTTCAGAGCCTGGAGCCTGCTTTGGATTTTGTCTTTTTTTTTTTTTCTCCCTGCTCTTCTTTTGCGTGCTTTCTCCCAAAAACAAATGTTAAAAAGGCGGACCAGGGTACTCACTCCCCTGCTTATTAAGCATTTCAGCGGGCCCTCCCCTTTAGACTGAAATCTAGGAAACTTAACACCTGACTTACCTTAATTCCCCCCTCCCTTCATCCGGAACTACTCTCTGCCCTGCCCAAATCCTTCCGTTTGTTTTAGGAGCTGTTACAGCGTTGTTCCGACCTATTGACCGTATCCCGCTGGGTCCCCTGTACTTGGAATACCACTTTTTGTTACGCCGGTTCTTTTTCGTTCTCCAGATCTCACTTAAATGTTACTTATCCAGAGAGTATTCTAGAGTAAGCACGTCCCTGTTTTCTTTTACTTGGAAAATGCTGTGTCAGGAAAAATAGCTTGGTTTTCCTCCGTTCTTCCCCCGACCCCCCACAAATGTAAGCCTTTATGGAGCGGAAACCATTTCTACTATTAATTCCTTTTTACCAGGGCTTGGCCTATAGTAGCTGCTCAGTAAGGATCTGTTATGTGAGTGAATGCGACCTCCTGGGAGGTCGGTGTGATACTCCCTTGAGGGAGGAGGAAACTGTCTCAGCAGTCGTGTAACCTGCCCAGCTGCTCATTGACCAGCTAGTAATGAGTGTATTTGAGATTGGGTTCCATGTTTGCCCAGGGGTGGCCACACAGGGCCTCTGCTGAGAAGCCTGAACCCCATGCCCTCCGGAGGGTCTGCACGCTCTGAAAGGAGCTGTTGGAATCCTGAAAAGCTATGCCCCAGTTGGGTCTGGTGTGGTGCGGGGGGAGGAGGAGCTAGCAGCTTTAAGAGGAGCACGGTGGCTATAAGCAGCTCTAGAGTTGGGAGTTAGCATTGGGCGGGAGAATTTGAGATTTTCATCCTCCGCGGCACCGTTGCTTAATGCAGTTGCCCGTGTTTCAGTCATTCGCTTTCATTCTGCCCAATTCGTCTCACTTTTAGTACCTATATTATTGGCAAGTGTTCATCAGTACGCTTTCGCACGCATGTCGTCTTTAAAAGTAAACTTTATTTTGATGTAAACGAAATGGAGCTAGAGGGTACTTTCTGTTAGGAGTTTGAAAAAGTGTTCCCGGTGCCAGCGGAAGAGCTCCAGCCAAGTGCGTGGCGGCATTTCTGCAGCGCTACAGCTCCGTCCTGGGCTTGGATTGGCACGGGAAAGGAAGGTACTTTTTTTTAAAGTTATCTTGGTCCGATGTTTATTTTTGAGAGCACATGTGAGCACAAGCTCAGGGGAGGGTCAGAGAGGGAGAGCAGGAATCCCAAGCAGGCTCTGCAGTCTCCGTGCAGAGCCGAGGGGTTCGAACTCTCAGGAACTGTGAGATCATGACCTGAGCCGAAGTTAAGAGTGGGATGGGTAACAGGGCCACCCAGGTGCCCCGAGGGAGATATGTTTTACCGTGGTGTTAATGTCCATCCCAGTCACCTTCTCGTCGGGAAACCCTGCTCTTCGCAGACCGGAGTGAATGTTGGGTCTCAGAATTGGCCCGTCTGTATTGCAGTTGTCTAGTTTGCGACACCATTTACCCACAGTGCGATGTGAGACCTGTCCTGTGCCAGTCACTGCGCAGGGAAGACCAGCGATACACCATGGAAGGAAGCCTCTTGAATTCCATCTTTCTCACGCTGTAACTTGATTACAAGATGGCTCAGAGAGCAGAGAATTAAGTTTCTGCTACTGGAACCAGGCTGAGCTCTCCACAGTAAATTCCTGGGCTTGAGGTGTTAACCACGCCTCCTCATCAGGCTAAACACCTTGATATTGGGAAGAGCGTGGTAGCCTGCTGGATGTAATGACTCGTTTTTTGGTTTTTGGTTTTTTTATTCCAAAGGTGTTTTGCCTTTAGTGATGGAACAACTCTCGGCATGGTTTTGTGTGTGAGTCAATTCAAAACTTAAACTAGGTATGTGGCAGATAAATACATTTTTCTTAAGGAAATGTCTTTTTTCAAAAGCCTTTTTGTATCTATCCTACTTTGGGGGGATAAAACTGCAAACTTCAGTATTTTAAATAGCTGTGGCTCTAAAGAGGACTATCTTCCCTACAGAGTTCTCTGGACTCTTAAAGTCCATTTAATTTAGATGTAATTCATCTGGGAGAAGAATGGCGGTAGCCTCGAAGGTGTCTGCTTCTAGCTTAGGTGGGAAGCCGAACCCTTTCTCCCCTAAAGACTCTGTTCTAGAATGGGGAGAAATCAGGAAAGAAGAGCCTGAGGGTTCTTAATTGAAGGTTTTATTATTAAGTGTCTAGCTTCACTACTGTCTGAGAATTCGTTGAAAGCTAGAGCTAAGTTTTTCCCTAAGGTGGTTCTGTTCTTAAATTTTTTTATATTCACAAAACTGTAGCCACCACAATCATTCCTTTAAAGTTCCTTCAGTTCACAAAGTGAATTGTGACAACTTAAATACCTCTATCCAGCAACCCCTAAGAGTCTAGAACACGAGAAACCAAAGTTTAAAAGAAAATGAAAACCTGAACTGATTAAATGTGTTAAGTAGTCTGTCTAAATAGCTTTCATGAGGAAAACATGGCTCAGATTGTGAACTATAATAGTTTTAACAAGCTCGGTTATCTGGTATCTTAACTCTTAGCAGATTAGAAACAATTTAGGAGAAAAAGCCTGTTGAGTTCAAACAATTTAGAAATAGGCTGGACAGGAGCAAAGAGATGTCTGCAGTCCTGAAGGCTTTGTTAAACAGTATCCGCGGCAGGTGGTATTACTAGGAACCCTGAGCCATGAACAGGTCAAATCATTGTGTAAATGCACCCTGCTTTAAGGACACCTTAGAAGACTTAGCGTAACTGGTCATTAATTGAAAATATGAGAGGGGCACCTGGGTGGCTTGGTCAGTTGAGCACGTGGGTTTGAACCCCACTTTGGGCTCTCTGCTGTCAGTGCTGAGTCTTTTTTGGATCCTCTGTTCTCCCCACCCCCACCCTGCTCTGCTATTGCGCACACATGCATGTAAGTGCGTATGTGTGCTCTCTCAAAAAAAAGTAAAAGTGAAATTGGGGTAGATGATAAATACCTTAAATACTGTACTTGACAGCCACCTGGCTGGCTCATTTGGTTGAGCACACAACTGTTGATTTCAAGGTCATGGATTTGAGCCCCGTCTTAGTTTAGGGCCTTAGTTTTTTGGTGCAGAATCAAGGTTTTTTGGATTTTGGCGGGAGAGGGGGCTCAAGGTTCTGGGAACAGAGTGCTATAGTCCATGTTGGCATACTCCACTTGGACATGTGATCGCAGTTTTTTAAAAAGAAATTTTGACAATTTGAGCACAGACTCTAGGGTTCAATTTTTTTTTTGGGGGGTCTTGTTTGAAATTTTTTTTTAAATCCCACTAAGGACCTGTTCTTGAGCTATCTGGAAAACGTACTTAGGCCTTTATACTTGAATTGGTGAGATTTTTTGTAGGAAACAAAACCAAAAGTATTTCATCTGTTTTCCTCCTAAAATAGAAATTGGGGGCACCTGGGTGGCTCAGTCAATTAAGCATCTGGCTCTTAGTTTCAGCTCAGGTCGTGATCTCACAGTTTGTGAGATCAAGCCTGGAGTTGGGCTTTATGTTGACAGCGAAGCCTGCTTGGGATTTTCCCTCTCTCTCTGCCCCTTCCCCACAGGTGTGCACTTTGTCTCTCCCTTTTCTTACAAAATAAACATTTATTAAAAAATAGAAATTCAACTGTGGTCTAGTAAAGAAGTGTCTGGCTTCAGCATAAGTTCTCTGCAGATTTTAGTAGTTTGATTTAAGTCAAGGCCAATATGATGGTCGGGTCTCCATGGCAGTAATTCTGCATAATGTATATACAGAATCGATCACTTGACACGATCTTGAGAATTTTTAGCTTGATGGTAAGTAGCTTTAGGGAAGTAAGAATCGCTGAAGTCCTGTGGGCTCCCATGCTTGGGTAAAGGATAGATTTGTAAACTCCCAATTTGACCTCAAAATGAGTAGTCAGAACTACTCGTGAAATTCTTTAAATTATCTTCAAGCACCTGTTGAAAAGATTCAGGGTCAAGAATGAACATTTTGATTTTGACATTTGGCCCCAACTCTTCCTCAGGCAAGGACAAGGTCTGGGTTGAAAGGAGAAGGTGAGTAGGATTTTTGCTGTCACTTTATTTGCCAAATTCCTGTAGCAAAATCTGGTAACGTGTGTGAACACCCGCAAAACAGCTGATGTTCCTGCCTCAGCATCTAAGTGTCAGGTGTGCTGTGTGTTCCAGAAACTCACGCTGACAGGGAATTTGAGAGCAATAGTTTGCCATTGGCCTTGTGAATGGAGATAACAATACTTGTCTTTTACTTCCAGAACTATGTCTCAGGAAGGTGATTATGGAAAGTGGACAATATCCAGTAGTGATGAAAGTGAGGAGGAAAAGCCAGAACTGGACCAGCCCTCTACTTCCCTCCCTCACGCTGGGCAGGGAGCAGCAAATGAGCCAAGATACACCTGTTCGGAGGCTAGGAAAGCTGCCCATAGAAGGAAAAGATCACCCGTGAAATTCAGCAGCACAGAAGCAGTTTCAGAAGTTTCACCTCCCAAAAGGCAGAGGAGTGGTTTCCAGGAGGACCTAGGCTGGGGTGTCTCTAGCAGTGATGATGAGCTGCAACCGGAAACTCAGCAGAAGCAGGCTAAGAACACGGCAGTCAAAGAGGAGAGAGGCATCTCCTCTGAAGACAGTGCTCCCCAAGGAACTGGATATCCCAGCCCTCCTGCACACCACGGGCTCGAGGAGGAAGAGGAGTATGAAACTTCCGGGGAAGGCCAGGACATTTGGGACATGCTGGATAAAGGGAACCCCTTCCAATTTTACCTCACCAGAGTCTCGGGAATCAAGCCGAAGTATAACTCTGGAGCCCTCCACATCAAGGGTAAGTGGATGCTGCGAGGCCAGGAGCTGTCAGACTGCGCTTAAGAGTGTCCCCCATGGCAAAACAAGGAGGGTAACCTAGGATGAGCTCCAAGAACCCTTGTTAGCAGTCTTCACTACTTTCAGGGAGGGAAAAAAAAAAGCATTTTGACCAGCAAAGGCATTCATTTGACTGTAAGCTGTTTCCTTGGGTCAGGAAATCAGAGGGTGTTCAATCCGGTTGGAATATTTAGACAATTCTAAACATTGCGTGAGCTTTTTGAAGATTAAACTTAATACTTTCATGAAATAGCAAATGCTTAACAGTTCTTTGGTCCATAGATGAGCAGTAGTAGAATCACCTAAAACTTCATGCAAATTCGGGCCTTCACCCAGGTTCATTGAATCACACTCTGGGAACAGGGCCCTGCAGTGTTTTAAGAAGCTTTTCAGGGGATTCTAATGCCCAGTCAGGTTTAAGAATCCCTGCTTGGAGGCCAGGTTTTGGTTCCTGGTGAAGAATTTAAAAAATGCCAGCGTGCAAATAGATTTCGGTTCTGAATCAAAAAACAGTTTTTGCTTGCTTTGCTTATTTCCCAGGGTGCATCTGTGTGATGTCGTGATGTCTGTGTACTGGGTCTTCACTCCTGATTGTACGTGGTGTTTGTCCCAGGCTCCTGTGACAGCTCTAAAGGAATGAAGGTCAAGGAAGTTGTTGTTCATAACAAGCCCCTTTCAGTCACACCTGGGTTAATGAGATGACTTTTTGAAAGCCCTGAGAATAGAGGACTGATTGCCAAGGGGAACCACCTGTGTCATTGAAGGTGGCCCTCTAAGCCCCGCCCCCTACCTCCAGAGAAGTGGGGGGAGGCTGCAGGTTGTTAATCACTACTGGCCAATGATTTCATCAGTCATGCCTGTCTAATGCAGCCACCATCTAAACAGAAACCCGAGCTGTGAAGGGGTTTGGAGAGCTTCCGGGCTGGCGAACACATGGAGGTGGGCGGTACACACCCTGTCCCCTATACCTCGCTCAATGCGTCTTCCATCTGGCTGTTCCTGAGTTGTATCCTTCTATACCAACCTGGTAATTTAGTATTCCAAATGCTTTCCCTAGTTCTGTGAGACATTCTAGCAAATCCTCAAAGTTGAGGGACAAAATAGCGGCTGCCATCAAGAAATTGCGGTACTTTCTTTGTGTATACCTCTCATAAAGATCGCTTCCTTAAGGGGACTTTTCCTAAAATCTTTGTACCCTAGCATGTCACTCACTGTGTGGCAGATAGGAAGCACTCAGTAAGCATGGGTCAGATAAATGAGCCAACTCTTAATCCTCAGGCAGTTTGATGCTTAAGGGCACAAGTGCTGAAGCCAGATAGCCTGGCTTCAGATCCTGACTGTCGGCGCTTCCTAGCTCTGTGGCCATGGACGGCCTTCTAAGGGGAGAGCCTTCCTCCACAAAACAGGAATGACCAGCTCCACCTCCAGAAAATGGCCGTGAGGACTAAGTCCACACACGGACAGCGATAACCTAATAGGTTCTGTATAAGTGTGGCAGTTAGTGCAGTGACCATGTAATTCCTCTCCTGGTTTGTGAGAAGTGAGCTTTTTGATATTACTTGAAGTCTAGTTGGTAAGATTACAAGGTAGGACCCTTTAGAGGTGTCCTGGCATGCTAGAAATGAGAGCTTGGAGTTGTAGGTGAGGAAGCAGGTGCTCTCAGGCTCCAGAAGAAGGTCTTGCTAGTCCTGGGCTGAGGAGGTTTCTGGGAGACGGAGTTCAATATCGAAGGAGATAAAAACGAAAATCTGGGAAGAACATGTATCATGATGGTCTTTACTGGCAATTTCTAGAATTGATCAGTCCTTGCATTCTGAAGTGGTAGGTTTTAGTTTTACGTTATATTTTGTTAAAGAAAACCCAATAACTAGCTCAGAAATTTTCTCTTGAGTTTTAGGGAACTTTGAAGTCTAGCTTTGTAGTCCTTGCTCAGTTGACTGTTCTCAGTCAGATTTTGATTGTCCATGACTAAGTCAATTGTGATTTTTTACCAGATTTTTGTCATTTATTAGACATAAATGTTTTGTCTTCTCAGATATTTTATCACCTCTATTTGGGACACTTGTATCTTCAGCTCAGGTGAGTCTATGGTTAAGCTTTTTCTCTGGATGAAAAGGGATAAGGAACTCTACAGGAAAACATGAGTGAGGTCCTATCTCGGTCCTGTACAGGGTCCCCAAGATGGCACATAACAGGGACCTGGCACCAAGAGCCACAGTTTTGGTGTCCAGCCATCAGCATGGAGCAAGGATGCCTCTAGCAGGAGAGCTGCTGGCTCTGAACTGGGTTACAAGGACTGGGCAAGAAGTCACTTTGGAAATTCCAGCCTGAGGGACTTTTGGGGACACAGTTAACCTCCTGGGACTCTGGTACAACTCCTAGGGAGGTTTGGGTAGGTAGACGAAGGCCTAGTCATTTGATTCAATTGAGAAAAAGGTTTCGTACACCTTACGAAAAAGAACGGAGTAGAAGTTACGGCTATTTTGGCGTGTTCGATTGTTCTCCTTGATAGAGTTGGTCGCCCTGTGTGAATGAATCACATTAAGGATTCCAGGCTCTCAGGCACATGGAAAACTAGTCACACTCATAAAGACAGCAGAGCTGCCTGAGTGCGCTCTGTTCAGCTTGGCCTCCGGAATCCTAGTCCCCAGGTGGAGCGTGGGATGAATGTGTGCTCGTAGCTAGACTAAGTCGCCAAGCCCAGGAGGGAGGGCCAAGGCTCACCAGGGCGGGGAGCAGTCCCCACATGGACCCTCACTGCAGAACTTGGAGGCCAGATGTAATTGTTCTAAGCCTACCGAGCGTCCGGTCTTAGATGCCTGTTCACAGAGCTAGCTCGTAAGTTAGGCTAAAAGGAAATAGTCCTTTGTATAATTACCTAGGGGAAAAGGGATAAATCTGTAAGCCCCCCTTTTTTTTTAAGCTAATCCGAGGGCTGTTGGAAAAATGTAATGAGACTGTTTAGAAATACAAGTACAATGAAAGCATGTAGGATCCTTGCCTCAGACCCTGTTTGCTCATGCATGACTCCCCTGATTCAGCTTCCTTGCATTGAGTATTGCCTTCAGGATGTATTTTAGGTGTGAGGACTCCAGCATTACTTCCAGATTTGTAAATATTTGGAGCTTCTTAGTCTAGAGTTTCCTTCAGTTACCGAACTGTTGTCATTATGGTTTGCTTGGCTGAATTCCCCGTAACTCCGTTCCTTTTCTTTCCCTGTCTAGTTTAACTACTGCTTTGATGTGGACTGGCTCGTAAAACAGTATCCACCACAGTTCAGGTGAGTACCACCGAATGGCTGATAAAATCGCATCCGGCTGCACGTTAAAACACAAGATTAGTGTTTCTCAGGCAACTGCTGTTCACCTTTGAGTATTTCTTTTGAAACTATTAAGTATACAAAATCAAAGTTACATAGAGAAAGTAGCATTTGATCGCTTCACATGTACTCCTAATACAGATTTTAGCGTTTGTCTTGTTGCTGTGTCCAGAAGTAGAGAAGGACAAATCCCAACCTAAACAAGAGCCCTGGTAGTAACGTGAAGGAAAAGATCCTGGCTACCTGCTTCCTAGATTTGTAAGCACACCATGCCGCACTTAGCACAGCAGCATTCAAAGACTCTGCTTTGCAAGGGATGATTCCTGTGGTTGAGGAGCTAACGAAGGGGGTCTCAGAGACTTCTTGTATCCAGATTATGGAGGCGATGGATCTTGGAGCGTTGTCTGCAGTTCCTTAGCCTGGTGTTAGGCAGTGCAGACAAAATAAAGATAGCATCACACCTGCCACCTGTCTGGTTTCCAACATTGACGTAGCAAAGTCCCGTAACAGCAAGTGAAATGGAGGAATGTACCTACAGGAGAATGATTGTCAGGGTCCTCCAAGTCCTTGGTGCATTTAGGACATCAGATTCTGGAGACCTTTAGTCATAATAAAATGCTATTGAAATTTCCCACACAGCTTTGACCGTCAAAGGCTTGTATTTGACCTGTAACACAAAGGATTAGTTTTACTGTGTAACAGAAAAGCAAAATTAACTATAGCTTAAGCGAGAACAAATAACTTTATCAGCCTAAGAAGTCTAGATGGTGGACGCTTGTGGTCTGGATTGGGGGCTGCCATGGTTCTCCAGGACTTCTCCACCTGTTCTGTCTTCCTGTCCCACCATCCTAGTGCGTATCTTCAGGTCCCTTCATGGGCCAGGATGGCACCCAGAGCTCCAGGTTTCTGGTCTGTGTTCTAGGTGACAGGAAGGAGAGGGGACAAAAGGGCCACATCCAGGAGGCTGCTCAGAGGGAGCAGAGCTGGGAAGTCCCACACAACACTTGTGACCAAGCGCAGCTTAAGGAAAAATAAACAAGAGGATGCCTTGTTTCATTGAAATAGAAGCACCTCTTTATGGGTCTGCATCATGCTGTGGGCCTAGGCTTGTTCAGCCGTATCTCCGGGGACCAGCGTGGTACCTAGTACTCAGGAGTTCAGTGAATGTAGGTCTGATGAGGAAAAGCTCTTTGACTTGGTCCAAAGGAAGGGAAAGAAAAGAGCATCATACTAGACAATAATTTTTTATCTTCTAATCAGTCGAAGCTTGAACACATAAACACAAACTATATATCCTTTTGGGCCAAAGATGATAATTAGGTGTTTTCTGGAGTCACAGTGTCTATGGGTCATAACAGAGGATCAGGCCACATGACCCAGTTGTAAAGGTAACTGGTTAGTGAAGATTAACTGATTAGTACTCTGTAAGCTCTGTACTCAGTTACCACAAAGGCCAGAAACCATTGTGGTAAGGAAAGTAACATTGCTTAACTGGTCAAGAGTCCAGCTTTAGAAGAGATGTGTTCTAAATATTTCTGGTCTCCTTTCAGGAAGAAACCGATCCTGCTCGTGCATGGAGATAAACGAGAAGCTAAGGCTCACTTACACGCCCAGGCCAAGCCTTATGAAAACATCTCCCTCTGTCAGGTGAGCTACTTCTCACTGTTTGAGATCATGCTTGCTCTGAGAGTTAGAACATGTAGGGGCGCCTGGGTGGCTCAGTCGGTTAAGCGTCTGACTTGGGCTCAGTTCATGATCTTGCAGTTCGTGGGTTCAAGCCCCATGTTGGGCCCTGTGCTGACTGCTCAGCCAGGAGCCTACTTCAGGTTCTATGTCTCCCTTTCTCTCTGCTCCTCCCCTGCTCACACTCTCTCTCTCTCTCGATCTCAAAAATAAACATGTAGACATTTAGTCTGTCCACCCACCTAAGAGCAAGAAGCTTTGTCCATCACCAACAGATACTTATCTAGCTTTGGCTTAAATGCTTCCTGTGATAACCCATCCTGTGTGTGGGTAGCCCTATGCTGGAAGGATGTTTCTTGATGTTGACCTGATATCTCAGTATTAGGGTTCTCCAGAGGAACAGGACCAATAGGATGTGTTCATGTAGAAAGACTTATTTTGAAAGAACTGGCTCACGTGATTGTGGGGACTGGCAAGCCCAAAGCTTGTAGGGGTGAGCCTGCAGGCTGGAGACTTGAAAATGTAGATACCCAGCTTTAGTCCAAAGATGGTCTGGAGACAGATTCTCTCTGCCTCAAGGGAGCTGGTCCTTTACTTAGGCCTTCAGCTGACTGGATGAGGTCCCCCAACAAAGGGTGGTCTATTTTATTCCGTCTTCTAATTTAAACATTAACCTCATCTAGGGGTGCCTGGGTGGCTCAGTTGGTTGAGTGTCCAACTTCAGCTCAGGTTATGATCTCCCAGTTTGTGAATTCAAGCCCTGGGTCGGGCTCTGTGCTCACAGCTCCAAGCCTGGAGCCTATTTAGGATTGTGTCCCCCTTTCTTTCTCTGCCCTTCTCTCGCTCTTAAGTACATGTTCTCTCCGTCTCTTTCAAAAATAAACTTAAAAGATTTAATAAAAATGTTAACTTCATCTAAAATACCTTCATGGCAACAGGGGACCAAATATGTGGGTACTATGAGCTAGCCAGGTTGACACACAAAATTAATCCTCGGCATTTCCTTTTACCTTTCACGTATGTGTCCTGACTTCCCGTCTCTGGAGCCATATGAAAGAAATCTCCTTGCAGATGGGACTGAGGTTTATGTTTAAAGTCCTCCATTGTATCTCAAGTTTTCTTTCAGGTTCGAGCACTGCAGTTGTCACAAGAATCCTGACCTTTCCCTACCTGCTGGTACTCCTGTTTGCATCTAGTTTGCCAGTGTCCTTGAACCTGACCAGGTTATCTGGATGCAATTCAGTGGCTGTTTCTTTCTGTGAATGCAGCTTAAAACTGTTGTTTTTTTTGTTTGTTTTTTTTATTTTGACAACTTATCTGACTGGTATTAGCTGCTGCTGACAGTTGACCTGTAGTCCTCAAATTTTCCACGTGAATTGTGTCCAAGGCCTATACTGGACAGATGGACAAACGAAGTAAACCTGTTAGAAAACTAGCTGTGTGAGTCGTGATGGAAATGATCCAAGCCTGATGAGGGGACACGAAGTGGTCTTGTAGCAAGCAGGTGTAACTGTTTGGTTGGGAGGAAAGCCAAGCAGAAAAGGCCAAAAAGTTGTTGGCCAGGTTCTTGATACAGTTCCCTGATTCTGTCCTAATGCTTCTCAGCTAGTACATAAAAATACAACGTCGTAAGTCTTGGACTTTGATTGTAACTGATTGTTTTTGATTCTGTGCCTGAAAGAATATTTCGTGTGGCACTTTGTGCAAGAAACAGGCAAACTGGGGAGAGAAAAGCAAGAATTGTTCATAGTATGATTTCCTTTCTGTGGCAATCGTACCGAAGTGGCTGGTGTGATGTTGAGCTTTGCTCTTTTAGCAGGCTGAGCAGCCCACTTGCGAACAGCCGTGGTAAGTTAAGACCTTTCCATAGCCCCTTTTCTCTCCTTGCTGTGGGAAATCTGCCTGGAGATGCTGCTCTTGGAGTGCATGGACCGGAGCGAACTACATAGAACATATTTTTCTTCCCATTTTCTTTCTAGTGTCTTTTCTCTGTATAAAATGTAAGAGTTCCAGCTCCTTTTGATGTTACTTCAACTACAAAACATCTGTGCATTTGTGGTTATTTTTAAAGATTAAAAGTGAGAAATCTCCATCTGATCAATCTGGAACCTGTCTCAGGTTTTTCCTGTGAGTTAACCCACAGTACTTTAGTTGGAATTCTAAAACCAGCATTCCTTTATCCAACATGTTTGTGGTCACCTTCTACACATAAGCCTCTGCTTATCTATGCCTAAAATCCCATTATTTTGCTTTTGCTTCCGAAAACGTTAAACTTCAGTAGGATAGTTCTCATCAGACTAATAGTGGACAGAAAATAATGAAGGAATCCTAAAAACCAGTGATGAAATCAGTGGACATAGGGTTTTTCAGATACTATCTACCTATACTCCAAAGTTCAGGTGTGGGGTGTGTCTGGTGGTGTGCACCAGGCCGGCCACTAGAGGGCATAATGACCCTCTGTGTTCTTTCCTGCTTGCAAAGAGCTGTTCAGAAGGTCCCACCCCGCTCTAGTCTGAAGTATAGGAGGATTGTGGCCCCATCATGACCCGTTGAAATACCGTTATCTGGTCTATAAGATGAATTGTTGGCTGTTTCATTTTGTTTCGTTATTGGCAACATAGTGTTATTTGATGAAACGGAGGCATACTAGGCACAGAATCAGTGGATACTCAGTTTTGCATATGTGGGGCCTGGGCCAGAGATTGAGGCCTTCTAGTGGTCAAGGTCAGATCGTCTGGGTTCTGTCACAGTTCTCCACCTACTGTTGTCCTGAATCCATTTGTTCATCTTTAGGATGGATTGCTAATAGTCTCTTCACTAGGTTGTTGGGCCAAGGATTCGGTGCATTTGCCCCAAAAAGCATCCAGTAACTATTAACTGTTGAAATTATCATCCCTGTGCTTGTACTTAAATTTGCCAGAGAAAAAACAACTTGCAGCAAAACTAAACTCAATAGCCAAGTCTCCTGACCATTGCTTTTTCTGAGCTAATCATCAGTTTACAGAGAGACGGTCCTCATTCTAATTCTGTAACTTTAAAGGCTTACTGTTTTCCTCTCTGTCATCTTTGGCAGGCCACACAAACGCATTCTGGTCCATGAACATCCCTAAACACTGAGTTTTAGAATGTGTGGAGCGGGGCCACCTCTCTGTGGGCAACCCCAACACGGGCTGTGTCCTCCTCACCTGTGTTCAGTTGTCCGTTGGTGCCTCCAGCAAACAGATCCAGCTGTCTGCCCTATTGGAGTGGAGGGCTTGATTTTAATAGCGCTCGCTTCCATTCGTAGAGTGCTTCCCCCATTCAGGCCCTCTTTTCCAGGCCCTTCATGTTCTTGTCTCATTTATTCCTCAAAGTCTGACCACCTAACAGTATCCTTATTTTAAAGAGAAGACCAAAAAAAAAAAAAAAAAGCCTAGAGCTGTAAGTCTTGCAAAGTCGTGAGGATGGAATTTGTGACCCAGCCGCATTCCTCACTGTTTGGACCTTTCTGTTTAACTCTTTCATAGCCTACATCTCGGGGCATATTCTGCTTAACCAAGGTCTTGCTATACTGGGTGTTAAAATGTTTTAATACTTCACCGACCCCTGTTTGTAAAAGTATCATTTTGTAATAGGAAAACAGATGGATTGTTACCTCTTTTCAGCACTTGCTATGTTACGAATATAAGATAACGTTTGTTTTAACATCATGTATGCTGCTACCACATCGGTTCTTTTAAAAACACTCTGGAAACTCTGATAACATTAATTTCTGTATAGTCCAATATATCTACTCGTAAAACTTTGCATAGGTTCTCATTTATTTTATTTTTTATTTTTTTGCAACTAAAGAAATTGGCCTCATGTTTCTAATTATTGTAATTAAAAATGCAGTATGTATCAGGGCATGTGGGTGGCTCAGTCAGTGAAAGTGTCTGATTTTGGCTCAGGTCCTGATCTCCTGGTTCCCGAGTTTGAGCCCTGCGTTAGGTTCTGTGCTGACAGTATGGAGCCTGCTTTGGGGGTGGGGGGCTCGTGTGCACGCGCGTCGCTCTCTCTCTCTCTCTCTCTCTCTCTCTCTCTCTCTCTCTCTCTCTCTCTCTGCTCCTCCCCCACTCGTGCATTCATGCTCTGTCTCAAAATACTATTTTGAAAGGCAGTATGTATTGAATCATTCTGGCTAACTTTAATGAGCCTCACTGGATAGGATTATTCAGAGTCATAGTGTCAATCCAGGGCTTTTCCACTAGAGGGCAGTAAAAGCAACTGAAAGTTATCCTGAATCTTTTCTAACTTAATTCCAATAGATAGGGATATTGAGTTTGTAAAAAAAAAAAAAAAAAGAAAGAAAGACAAAGTGACTCATCAACTTCTTTTTCATCCTAGGCGAAGTTGGATATTGCATTCGGAACACACCACACGTAAGCAAATCTTTATGAAATGGGGAGGGTATGATTTCAGTAGAGCAAAGAATGCTATTCCAAAAGTGCCTTAAAGGAAGTTACGGGTGACAATTTAGCCAGGTGGGAAGAAAGCTATCAATAGGAAGTAGAGGTAAGGGAACTGTTCACTAACTGTCTCAAGACAAAATCCTTGGATTCCAGCTCTCAACGTGAAAGTCTGAATCCATGATGTGGTCTCTGCTTTTTTCCTGTTCAGGACATTTCGTAAAGCCAACTTGTGGGGGAGAGGGGATAGACGATGGTTGTGTGGTCCGTGGTTATGGATGACTACCTGTCAGTCATGCACCTGTGGTTTCCACAAGTTTACATAAAAATCTGGTGATTGCTAAATATGCTGAATTGTGTTAAATAGATATTGTTAGGTCAGCTCCGTGCTGTGATTGAAAGAAAAACTATTTTACAAAGTTGACTTGAGAAGCTGATGCCTGTCTCTGCTCCAGACCTATCAGAAATTTCTCTTCTGAATAATTTTAAGACTTAGTAAGCCAGACAAGAAAAACTTCTATTACTTCCTACTTGACATATTGTATCTAATGATCAGTTTGATTCATGTGTTACTGAGGCTTTTTAAATATTTTGTAAATGAGAAGATGCGGTTGTCCCTATTTCAATACTTGTATAAATCACATTTTGCCAGAAAGGGTTTTCAAAAGAATGGGACACAGCTGCCTCGTCTCCACCAGCAGTGGCGAAATGGGTTGGTGTTGCAGACCTATTGCTTCAGGTATCCGTCTCTAGCGCAGGAGGAAATCCCCTAGGAGGAATTAGCCCTCAGTCTTGCCATGACCATCGTTTTCTTGATGTTATGGTGACTTGAAATAAGGACATCTGTTCATCATTCTTTTGGCAAAACAGTTTGAAGCATACAATTGATTTTAAAAAGGAACCAGAGCAGGAAGAAAGCCGTTTTCTAAGAGGATACCTATTGAACCCGTATTATCTGCTCTTAGATGCTCTGGCTAAATGTTAGTGTTTACCAACCATCCCTGACCCGGAGCCTCTGACAGGACAGGGTTTGAGGATTATTGTGAACTCAGGCATTTAGCTCAAGTATAAATTACTCTTTGCACAGCATCCTGTGAGCTCAGTGCTGATTTCAGCAAAAAAATACAAAATAGCCTTGAATGGACTGAGTAGGCATCTTAGGCTCCCCTCCCAGCATCACAAGAGACCCGAGTGGCAGATGACAGTTGTCATCCTGTCATGACGTTCTGCCAGTAATGGATTGCACCAAACAGATCCTAGTCCACTGCCCTTAGCTGGAACCTTAGCCTTAAATACTGATTCTAAAATACTGTCCCTCACTTGGGCCCTGGACAGGATTTGCTAGATCTTTAGTGCCAGGCTCCTGCACTGGCCACACGTTCTATGCCCACAGTCAGCATTTCCTGGGTATAATCACACTGCACTTACATGCTGAGGAGGAGAGCCTGCATCTTCCATCTTCCTTTTTTGAAGTGTCAGAGTGAGCAGGGGGGAGAGAGGAGAATCCCAGGCAGGCTCTTCACGGTCAGCACGGAGCCTGATGGGCTCAATCATGAACGGTGGGATCAGGACCCGAGCCCAAACTAAGAGTCAGATGCTCTACTGACCGAGCCACCCAGGCCACCCTTTCTGTCTTCGTTTCAATTCTGCCGTAAGTCCCATGAGGGACCAAGTTTGTTGGGCCTGGTTAGGATCTAACACAACCTCTGATTGATCGTAGAGGGACTCTTTTTTTTTTTTTTTTTTTTAATGCTGTTTAACAAATTACTTGGTCCTTCTTTTTCGTTATAGAGGACCTGTATAGGTAAGCAACTACTTTCAAGCTGCTGTTGGGAACAGGACTAGAGTCCATTTGGTTTTCTTTGGTTTTGGGGGGTTTTTTTGGCTTGTTTTGAGAGCAAGAGCACACCCAGGGGAGGCGGGGAGAGAGGGAAGGAGAATCCCAAGCAGGCTCCGAGCTGGCAGCTTAACTGACTAAGCCACGCAGGTGCCCCAAACCCATTTTAAGTTTTATTTGTCCACTGCTAAAATTGACCTTGTTTTTTCCTTTGGTCTATTCCTTCCCCATCCCTCCCCCCACCCCACTACACACATACACACTTAGCAGGTTATACTGCACCGAGTTGTAAATGCGTAGGGAAGTAATGACGACAAAACCTTTCCCAGACACATAGTCCGTATAGTTCATATTTTGTTAAAACACCAGTATCTTGTAGGAGATTAAAATTGTCTTTTTTTAAACTCCAGTCCTATTGACTTTCAGTGGCTCATTGAAAATTTTCAAAGAGAGGTGCCAGGGTTGCACAGTCCAGTGAAGCGTGCGACTCTAGATCGTGGCTAAGGTCGTGATCTCCCGCTTCATGAGTTCAAGCCCTGCATCAGGCTCCGCACTCATGGCGTAGTCTGCTATGGATTCTGTGTCTCCTCCTTTCTGCCTCTTATCTGCGTGTGTTCTTGCTCTCTTTCAAAATGAATCAGCTTTAAAAAAGTTTTTTAAAGAATTGATTAAATACCTGTTAGACCGATATACTGTTCTAGTGTTTAAAGACTTCATACTTCTTGGAGCTCTTAGTGTTCTGGTGAGAAAGGGGGAAACCTAGGATTTAGGAAAAGAGGAAACCTTCCAGCTTGTGGCGCTGGGGTAGAAAGTGCCTCCCCAGCTTGACAGTGAGCAGTTGTCACAGTAGATAGGAAATAGTCTTCGAGACTACGTCCTGTGCACACAGCATCTGGAGACGACCACGATGGGCCCCTCTCCTAGTCCCGTTGTGTACAGTAAACATGCTTTCTCCAGGTTTCTGTAGGATGCCACGCAGTCCGAGGGCCTGTCCCTTAGTGCTCTAGAATTCCGAAGCTTTTCAGTGACCCCCAGAGCTGGGAGGAGAAGTACCTCTGGCCCCGAGAATCCATAGCAGGGAGGGAGGGAAACCACAGCAGCTAACCGGTGAACATCTCCCCCTAACCGGGAGCCAGTGGCAGATTGTGGGGGTGGGCAGGGCACCTCTCTCTGCCGGCATCTGTAGCCAGGACTCCCGGCATACACGACTTCGTCCTTCATCTCCCCTAGACCACACTGTCGCAGCCATCCGCCCACTGGCACGTGGTTTGTGAAGTATCTGTGGCCTGGTCCTTCCCTGTGGAAGCCGTGCCCAGCAAGCAGATGACCCAGGCAATGGGATCCAAACAAGCGCTCCCTCCTTTGGGAAACTTGACGGCTCCCGTTACCTGCTAGCCAGACTGCGCGATTGTAAACGGAGACGGAGCGCCCCCGGAGGGCCCAGCACACGGTGCTCTGCAGACCCTCCTTCACAGGAATAGCTTCAGGTTGGGGGATTGGCCCTTCTGCTTCCCCCACAACCTCCCAGATAGTGTGTAGGTCAGCGTTTCTCCCAGGGTGCTCTCCTTTCTTGATCCATTTCTGTGATTTTATGAGCTCACGCCATTTTGTCTGGGAGAATACGGGTCCCCTCAGATGAGCTCAGAGTTCTGTTGGGGAGGATTCACTGATGGCGGTGCATGATTTTCCTGATAATTGATGCCTTGATTAATGGAAATATTTGTGGAACTTACATCTTGAATTCATAACTGATCGTCTTAATTACAGTCAGCTGCTAATTTGGCAACTGTGTGTGTAAATCTGCCCAGATTTCGGGGAGCACGTTTCATAAATGGAGAAAAGATTGGTTCAGCAGCTGTCAGTTCTCCAGCTTCGCATTAACTTCTGTTTGCCGGCTTGGGTTAAATTCCCATTTTGGCCAGAGCTGAATATCTCCTCCTCTTTTCTTTGCCATGTCTTTCGATGCTAACCCCATCCTGTCCAAGTATTCACATTATTTGGAGAGAACCAGTGGTCCATTTTGCCCCAGTGCATGAACTGACATCAGTAGGTATTAAGTAGCATTTTGGCCCCAATGGATATAAGGTAGAGCTACTGTCTTGAGTCTCTAGTCACAGGGAGAGAACTTAGATTCCTGAAGGGATTAGGAAACAATCGGGAAGCCAGGACCTCTGCTGTAGTAGACGCTATGATAACGCAAAGCAATGGAGCAGTCGTGGGAATGCACACGGGGGAGGGTTGGTTTCAAGAATGCGTGTTAGATTTCCTCACAACAGCACTGCAGTGAGGCAGGGCTTGATCCTTCACTTTAGACGGGAGAAACGGAGGTCCACTGAATGACTTCCTCAGGGTCCTACAGCCTCCAACTGATGAATAGAGCTAAGGTCTCCCAGCTTCAAGTAGAACTCTCTTGTTTGTATCCCGTTCGCTCTCTTGCCGGAATTAAGAGAAGTCTGATGACTGGAAGCCTAGGGAAGGAAGGCCCACGGCAAAGGGAGGACTCCCCTAGGTCTGATTTGAGTAAACGAAGAACAGGAAAGACTTATTTCAGGCTAGACACACATCGGTGAGGAGTGCGGCCTCCATGGAGTGTGAGGAAAGGTCAGTCCTAAGACAGTGAAACCTTTAAAGTGCACCCCACGTGAGAAAAGACCACGTACGTTTCAGTCTGTCACAGGTGTCCATACTCCTGTGCCGAAACAAGTTATTTCAGTATCTACAGTATATTCGAGTTTGTAACTTTATTGCTGTTTAAAAATGCTAGTAGTCATGACGTAGTGGGAGATGGTGACCATACTTTGAAAACCATTGGACAAGAAGGTTCCCATCATCCTAGATAATCCTGAATAGAGGGCCATACTGAGGGGAAGGGCTCGAAGGCTCAGGACTGGCCACGCGGGCAGGACATAGCAAAGGTTCAATTGCCAATGCTCAGAGCATTTTGGAAGGTGGTTTTCTACCCATCACTTCGGTAGACTTGGGTTTTAATGTGTAGAAGAAATGAAGATTATAAATATTAGAAGTTCGAGTAATAGAAGAGTTTAAGAATTCCTTCAGTAGCTATGATGTTTGCCCTGAAAGATAGTACGTCTTTTGAAAGTAATGTTAATGCCTTTGTTCTCTTCTGTTTTTAAAGGAAAATGATGCTACTGCTGTACGAAGAAGGCCTCCGGGTTGTCATACACACCTCCAACCTCATCCATGCTGACTGGCACCAGAAGACGCAGGGGTTCGTGGGCTTCTGTTTACTTCACGGCAGTGTTTGTGGGTGGTATTCCTTTGATTCTTCTATTGTGTTAAAAACAACACCACCACCCACACATGTGGCATAAAAAACAGACTTACGTGGAAATAGTATTTTACTACCTCCCCCCAGCTCCACTCTCGAGGTAATGGGTGTTACCAGTTTAGTACATACACATCCATGATGACTATATATGTAAACGTACTTCTAGATGGGATGCCGCGCTCCACAGCCAAGCACGGGGAGCGAGCATGTGCAGAAGATCTGAGGCAGGAAAGAGGGTATAAAATGAATCGTCTGAACCCATTATTTTTTTGGTGAGACCCATCAGTAACTTTCTTGGTCTCCACTTAACCCTTACACCCACTTGAACTCTCGTTTGCCATTTCCTAAATAGTATTGAAGGGAAACTGAGTGGTTTATCATATGCTAAAAACTTCCCCTCAACCCCAGTTTATTTTTCCATAAAAGAAAGCTAAATTGATATTCTTTTTAGAGCCTTTAATGTGTTCAGATAGTTTTGAATCTCCAAGAGAAAAACTGAATTTATTGTTGTTTGGTTTTTGTTTGTTTTTGTTACGCTGTCCTTGGCACACTCAGGCTAGATCTAGTCTTTGAGCTCTTCTTAAAAGAGGAGGTTGGCTTTTTTATTCTGTTTTAGTAATTTGCTCAAATCAAGTTTTAACTGTTCTCCCTCTTGGTAAGCTCTCGATTCTGGCGGTCTTTGGTTTCCGTTTGTTTAAGTCATTTTGAACATCTCTGATTTCTCTGGGGTTGGAAGAAAGTTGAGCATTCATCGGCCCTTTTTGGGATCTGCATGTCCTCCACTCTTCTCTGCCTTCTGTTCCTCCCTGTCACCGCCCAGGCTGGGCTAGAGCGCTTAGCTCTGGCAGAGCCTGAGTCACACCGTAGGTTGAACTGAAATACAGGACCTTCCAGCCTCTGTCCCGTGGGCTTGCTTCAACCTCAGTGCGGTGTAGAACAACGGTACCCTCTCTCCTTTCACTGCCTTCAAGTTGGAAAGGCAGGCTTTTTCCTGAGCGCGACATCTCTAGTTCTCTCTCTCCACTCCCTTCCCACCGCCCCACCCCCATAGCAAGTGGCTTAGTTCTCCTGTAAACATGCTCTCGTTTTTGAGTGTCTCACGTAACCTGCATTTGGAGAAGCATATTTTAATTCCAACCGGTTCAGAGTAGAGGGCATCACCACAGTCCGTAATCAGCCTCAGCCACTGAGTTTGAGGTCAACTATGCCCTATCCACTCCTAGAGCTTCTTAGCTGCTGGTTTGGGTTTTCGAACCCATGAGTGATAAGGAGTTTATCAGGTTGGCACTTAGTCTTGTGTGTCTCAAAGGATCCCACCTTTGGCTTCCAGGTTTTTTTTTTGGAGTGAGAAGCTTGAGCCATGTTCTTTAGGTCTCTCTGGGATGGCTGCTGTGAGGGGAAGGAATTAAGGATAAGAATTCAGCCTTTTTTTTTTTTCCTTTATTTAAATTCTTTCGGGGGCACCTGGGTGGCTAAGTTGGTTGGGAGGCCGACTTTGGCTCAGGTGGTGATCTCACAGTTTGTGGGTTCAAGCCCCACGTCGGGCTCTGTGCTGACATCTCAGAGCCTGGAGCCTGTTTTGGATTCTATGCCCCCTCTTTGCAAAACAAAAAACAAAACAAAACAAAAAAAAGACAATAAGTCTCTCTTAAAAAATAATTTTATTTTCATTTATTTAACTCTAAATTGACCAGGTAATAGTTTCACACTATTTAGAATTTAAAGTACCAAGGGTATGAAATCTTCCACCTTCCCTCTGCTCCCCACCCCTGAGTAGGGCACTGTTATCTCGCATTTAGTCTAGGTTCTGGTCTCTCAAACTTGCATTTTTGTGTTTTGGGTTATAATTTTTGTAAGATCTTTAAAAGCAGTCCTTTTGTATAATTTTCATGATGGTTCTAGTTATACTCTGCTGATCCTTTTTGCTGTACAGGTGTTCCACCCATCATTTCAGCTGTTGCTTGGTCTGTTACTTTCTCACGTTTAAAATTATTTGGCCCATAATACTTTCACATCTTATTTAGTAAAGTGCTAAAAACACCTCGCATCTCAGTATCCTGGTTTAGTAAGTTGTCATCTGTCAAGTTCCTCTTCCATCCAGACACTGCTGAGAGTGCACGCTCATCTGGGAGGAGTCCACCAGCTTGTGGGCTCTGAATTGCTATTTGTGATAGACTTCTTCCTCCATCCAGCCCAGTGCACGCATTTTACAGAGACAGGTACTCCTGGAAGTCCATGGGCTGGCCCCAAATGACAGAGATCTGGCCCCAGAACCCAGGCTACAGTCCTTGTCACATGTTACCCCTTGTACAAGGAGTCTCCTCGAGGTGGGAAGGGAAGGTATGACCTGCTACCCTGCTAGAAACATGCAGAGTTCAGAAGAGCTGCAGCCAGGGTCCTTACAGTTCTGCATACCTTGCCGCTCTGGTGGCCTGCATCTCGCCAGTCTCCTTTGAGGGTTGCCGGGTGAAAGAAATTGGGCAGTTCCTTTTAGGCTTAATGGGATAATAGGATTCAGTATGGCTCAGTGGGATAGCTGCTGGAGGGGAAAAGCAGGGACAGCAAATAGATCCTCAGTACTTGTGTAGGCCCAGCATTGGTCGTGACCTTGGGTGTGAGGCACACGTGTCCTGTGAGGCAGGACTGCTAGCCTGGTTTTGCAGTGGAAACTGAGCACAAGAGGTTTGAAGACACACTTGTCAGTAATCTGTCACGGAGCACAGAAGGGTGTAGATTAGCTTTTCCCACTTGTCGGTGTAATCTACAAGTCTGGGAGAAGGGCATGATTTTCCTTTGAGGAGAATTAATGAAAGATGTCTTTAATATTTTGTTGACTAGATGATTTGAAAGTCTTGGTTAGTGTAAATCTAATATCACTGAATGTGGTGCCACTCCTTCCAGACACCAGAAAAGTACAGGATATGAAAATCCAACTGTTACAGCATACACATCATGAAAAGGAGTTTACTTACTGAAAATACATCTATATATGCTTTTTTTCTTTGAAAGTAGAGATGACTTTTTTCCATTTGGCCAAAGAACTACATTGCTGTAGCTTGCTGGGGTTACTGCACGTGGTAGGGATTTGCTGTAGCAGTTAGAAGAGCTGTCACCTGTTGTCACCAGGCCTTAATATGGAGGTGGAGCTGGGGGTAAGGAATAATGGTGTGGTGAAAGAGGGAGCATAGAGCACTCAGTTGTGAGAGGTGGGCAGAAGCAGAATTTTCTGGGTCCTAAATACGCGACGAGATGTTAAATTTGGAAGCATTGTGAATATGATGGAAGCCATTGGAGTGGCGTGATGAGATCTGTGCCTCCTGTTTCCTGAGGACCCATCTACTCACCGTGTGGACACAGCCGGTGAGATCCGCCTCTTGCTGGGGGTGAACATGCAGCCAGCACGCAGATACTATCGTGATCAGGTGCACTCCTGACTGTTAACGTTTTTCTGTTGCAGAATATGGCTGAGCCCCTTATACCCACGAATTGCCCACGGAACCCACCCCTGTGGAGAATCAGCAACCCATTTTAAAGCTGATCTTATCGGTTACTTAATGGCGTATAATGCTCCTCCTCTCAAGGAGTGGATAGATGTCATCCGTGAGCATGACCTCTCTGAAACCACGTATGTATTTAGCAATCCGGGGTTCTTAAAGTAGGTTCATACCTGGAGAGCCGCACGATGTCCGTACTGCGGCGGCCTTGGAAAGCCGTAGAATGGTGTTTGGCTCTCCTTCATAATGCAGTGAGAGCAGGTTGTCTCCCTATCCATATCTCCTAGAGCTGGGGCGCTAAAGTGGAAGCCAGTGAATCTTCCCGCTCCCCATCAGCCTAGCTCTGGAGTACTCTGAAAGTTACTGATTTCTTTCCCTCGTACCTTAAACCTCGTGAGTGTTCCGCCATGATTTGATGTGCTTGAAAATCAGCTTGAGTATCAGTTACTATTCTGAGGAGGCATCTGAAGAAAATAGGTGGTCTTTCAGAACATTTCATGATTACCTTAGTTTTGTGTGTACTTTGTGATTTGGGGGGGGGGGCGGTCACAAATCCTGTCAGTCTGTTGTATAACTTGTATTTTATATTTTTAGTGTTTATCTTATTGGATCAACCCCAGGACGCTTTCAAGGAAGTCAAAAAGATAACTGGGGACATTTTAGGCTTAGGAAGGTAACAGAATTTTTGCTATTTTAACTTGTTCTTTTAACTTAATTTTTCATTTATAATTGTATGTTTTGATGGCAGCTTCATAATAGCACAATTCTGGGTGAAGTTGATCAGTTGATTATGGTTCAGTGATTTCTTGCTCCCTAATGTTTTGCCTCTTTTAGAAGTGTAGACTACTCTAAATGGCAAAAGTATAAGGACTTTGTTCTTATTTCTTAAAGAGACTTCTCATTTAGCTGTTGTAGTTTTGGATTGTTTCCAGCGTGTAAAGGATTTTTAACATGGAAATTCAACCAAGAACAGAAAAATGCTATTGAGTAAAGACTGCAACTGTGCTAAAATGTATTTTGTTGATTAACCAGTGCCTCTAAGAGTTACTACAAAAGTCACCTTTGCTGCTGGTATGAAAATGAACAAAGGAAAGTCTTTACCAAAATAAAACCAAGTTAAAGCGAGTTAAAGATGAAGAAAACCTTAATCTGTTTAGGAGACGTAGTACTGACATTGAAGTGGCTTTCTTAAAAGCTTTACCTTTTCCTGTGAACGTTTGTCATGCTAGAATTACCCTTGGTTAATGAAACTTTTTTTAATTTGCTTTTTTGAAATGAGACCACAGCTGCAAGCAGGCGAGATCTTGAAGCCAGCATCTTCATGTCTTGACCTACAGAAGGCACTAGAGCATACTAAGTGCAGAGCTCTGAGGTAGATGCCCAATACTGGGTTCAAATCCTCACCTACTTGCTAGTCGTGGGACCTGCCTCTCCTCTGCAAAATGGGTATAATAACAATAGTTTACTCACAAAATTGCACAAGGGTTAGATGAAATAGAGAATGCGAGGCCCATGTTGAACGTTCACTGCGGTGGTTGGTGGTTCTCAGTTTGTGGACTAATGGAGGCGGGCCAGGTTCTTGTGCACGCTGTCTGGGATCAGTCTTCTGGAAGATAAAGAGCCTCTTCGAGTTTTCAGACCATTTCTGACCCAGAAGCTCCTGTTGCATCAAAGCTGCCTTCCGGGAAGATGGGACTGATCAGAGTTCTGTTCCACCAACCTGTAAACAGAAGCCCAGGGACCTGTCTAGGGCAATGTAGCGGATGAGGGGCTGAGCACCAGAACAGAAACCGGCTCTTGTAGCTTTATGTTCCGGCCCGTTGCTTGTAGCCTGCTGCGTTAGGGTGGAAATGGAGACAGAGGCTTTTTGGCAGTTGTGTTTGTAAATATTAATGCCTAAGCTCTGTTAAAGAAAATCCTACGTATTAAACTAAACAATCAGAATATGAGCTTAGGTAATAGATACTCAGCACATGTTTAAGTAGATAAAATTTTCCAATACTTCTGAACTGTTTCTGTAGCTTTGTAGATCACGCACCTGCAGTGGTTAAGGTAGTCTATGTATGTAAACGTATTTTATATAGCATCACCATGTGGAGCTCAAGTGTTAAATCTCTTTCAAATGATGGCATTAAACAGCTAACAAAATGATAGCATTGCCTCTTCAAGGCAATATCTCGTTTCATGTGGCAGGCAAGTGATTTATCTGACATTTCTACATTTTTCTTTTTAAAAAGAAAAATGCTTTAATAAAATCAAGGAACTTTTGAAGAATACTTCTATCCACCTACTCCATTAAAATATTTTTAGTATCGAAAGAATATTTTCCAAAGAAAAAGTGTGAGGATGAAATTGATATTTTCAGCATTTTTCTGTTGATTGCATTCCAAGGACAGAAAGCTGTGTTCTGAATTGTCGGAGCTTTTCTGTTGACAGCTTCTGAAAGAGCATGCCTCGTCCATACCTAAAGGAGAGTCTTGGCCGGTGGTAGGTCAGTTCTCAAGCATTGGCTCTATGGGAGCTGACGAAACCAAATGGTTGTGTTCGGAGTTTAAAGAAAGCTTGGTGACCGAGGGGAAGGAAAGCAGGACCCCAGGGAAAAGTGCTGCTCCCCTTCATTTGGTGAGTGCTCTTCCTGCTTGCTTCGGGGGGTGGGGGGGATGTGTGTGTTTGTGTGTGCGCATGCACTCTAGTCCAGAAGAACCAGAAGCCATCCTCCTCGTGCAGGTTTGCTTCAGTGATTCTGGGATGGAAACAGCAGCACGTTAGCACCATCGTTGGTGAACAGGTGGCCCCGTGTCACCTGGTGCTGGGAGCGTGCTGCTTTGCTCAGCACATTTTCAGCCCCAGAGGAGCCTGTGATTTGTGATTCCTTCCTTCAGGTTTTCAAGCAAAAGAAAAAAATAGTTGATTAAGCGTTGCCAACAGAATGATGAGCATTAGAGACTTTTGAATTCATAATTAATTTTGCACTGAACTCTCTTAACTTGGCATTTTTGAGAGAAAACTCGAATCGAAGTGCAGTTTCTTCTGTAGAATATGTATACTTCCTGTAGTTTACTAGAAGTTCAATTTTTTTCATAAGATGGAACTTTTAAAAATTTAAAGTACTTTTTCTAAGTTTGTCAAAAAAATAGTTCTAATGGAGATTTTCATTTTCTTAGTGACATTCCTTTTAAGGAAGTTTCTTTGATGTACATTAGGAGTTTGTCTTTCCTTTATTTTTAGATCTATCCTTCTGTGGAAAATGTGCGGACCAGCTTAGAAGGCTATCCCGGTAAATTGTTGGAAACAGTCTGAGTTGAATTTTTTGTGTGTATTTCATAAATGCCCTGGTAAACTTCTTAAAACAAGTAATAAAAATGCCATTCTCCTGGAGAAAAGTACTGATGAGAAACTGAGAATATTTTCTCTGAACTGACCTAAAGATCGTGGAGATGGGTAACACGAAGCGCTACTAGGTTCCGAAGATGGTTCTGTGCGGTTGGGCAATCTGGGGAGGTTATTTAATCCTCACAGGAACCCTCTGGATCCTTGCTGCTGTTATTTCTATAATAAGGTGGTCGCTTCTGCCAACAGCGGGGGCTTGTCCAGACAAATGTCCAAACAAAACCACCTTTCCCTGCTGTGTCCTGCCTTTCCAGAGAAATCCTAACATGCCTTCTCTGATTTCTCTCCATATCTTCCCTGCGTGTGTCTGGCTCTGTGCCGTTCTTAAAATTTTGAGTCCCAGATACAGATATATTTAAGGTACAAAACTTGGTTAATCTTGGGATGAACCTCTGTTGTTACATAGTTGAAATTTGAACTTTCTAAAGCACTTCATCTGTAAATGCCTGGGTGATTTTGTAGGCAACTTTCAACCTTGTTTGCTATTTCCCTTCTATAGCGCTGGACACTGCACTTTTATTTAGAATCCAAAAGTCCTTCAGATAGCACATTCAGGAGGTAATAACCAAAAACCCAAGCAGTGTTTGCCTCTGGAAAAAGGAAATCTGATTGGCGTTTGCTTGTGGCTGGAAGCAGAATGCTTGGAATTAGACTAATTTAGTCCATTTATTGTTTGTCAAACTATATGCGTCTCTACCAGAAAAACCTTAGTAAGGCTTGGAGTGTACCAGCCTGTTTGTTCCTGCCTACTGGCAAAGCCAGAATGAGCGTAGCAGGATTCAAGGGCCAGGCGATGTGTCGGTTGGTTTGTCTTATCCTTCCTCTACTTCTAATACATGGGCTCCATTCAAAATGTGCTTCTTAATGGGGAGGAACATGGTATTTTCAATAAAGCTATTTCATAACTGGTCCTGAATAGGTTTAGTTTTGTGCAGTAAAGGAATCATCATGCCTTATTTGATGAGTTAAAGTTTGGAGCCCTCTGTGGATACAGACTACTTATGGGGAAGTTTGTGTGTGGGGGAAGTCCCTGCTGGATCTGCAGCGGATCTTTCTGCCTTTAAAATAGGAACAAAAAATAGCCTAATTGTGTTTCTGCTTGGAACTGTATCTTTTTTTTTTTTTTTTAAGTTTATTTTGAGAGAGTGTGCAATCAGGGAAGGGGCAGAGAGAGACCATCCCAAGCAGGCTCTAGGCTGTCAGCACAGAGCCCAACATGTAGGGCTTGAACTCCTTAATCGTGAGATCATGACCTGAGCCAAAACCAAGAGTCGGACGCATAACCGATGAGCCACCCAGGTGCCCCTGGAACTGCCATCTTTATTTTCTGTGCAAGAATATGGCCTTTAGAAAAGTTCCTTTTTAAAAACTTCACTGTTCACTGAACGTGTTAACTTTGGTGATGATTCTATTCTGTTTGTAAGAATGTTTAATACAAACTCTGCTTAGAGCAGAGTGTACAGGTGAGGGAAGCAGGAGGCCCGTGTCTCATCTTAATCTAACACATTCACACACACCCCCACCCCCCCACACCCCCGGCTGTCCCGTCTTGAGCCGAAACAGAGATGCGCCAGGCCAGAGTGGGGCCAAGTATTTCTCCCCTTCACGAGGACTGCAGGCCAGGCCAGGGTTCTTTACATAGTTTTTCTAACACTTCAGATCCCTGCTGTTGGAGATGTTAAATTACCATCCCTGCGTGATTAAATAATACCTTTGTCTTTTCAGATGATAAACATTTACATGGCTCCCTAAGAAAGGGAACCCCAGTGAGGGAACATACCTATACAAGTGTAGACCTTTTTTTTTTTTATTTTGTTTTTTAATGTTTTTATTTATTTTTGAGAGCAGGAGAGACAAAGCATGAGTGGGGGAGGGTCAGAGAGAGAGAGAGAGGGAGACACAGAATCCGAAGCAGGCTCCAGGCTTGGAGCTGTCAGCACAGAGCCCGACGCGGGGCTTGAACTCAGACTGTGAGATCATGACCTGAGCCGAAGTCGGCCACCTAACCGACTGAGCCACCCAGGCGCCCCAGACCTTTTGTTTTTAAGTACTGTTTCAGGAGATGCAATAGGAAGTGGTTTTTGGCCCCACCCCCACCCCAGTGTTTACTATAGATTTTTAATGAAGGATACTGAAGTTATTTTCCATAATATTTACTTTGTTTTCTTTTAAAAGCTGGCAGCTCTCTTCCCTATAGCATTCAGACGGCTGAAAAACAGAATTGGCTCCATTCCTATTTTCAGTAAGTAATTGGTTTAGAATGCTGCTATTGCTTCTTTAGGAATAAGAATGTTTTTTATGTCAGTCTGATGTTTTAAAAAAGAACCTTACATAATATAGCTATGTTTTTTCATCTACATATGTTAGTGATAGAAATAATTTAAACAAGATTTTGAACACTATTTGGAATAGGTTTTTAATGCCAAAGAGTAAAATGGATCTCTTCGAAGTTTCTATTTAAATACTGGCACTCAAAAAATAAAGATGATGGGTAATTTAGAATTTATGTAAGTAGCATTGTAAAAAACGTTATTTGAGTGTAATTGTCACAACGGTACATGAGTTACAGGTGTAGAACCTAGTGACTCCACAGCATTGTAGTTCGTATTTCCAGAATGTAATTCTTCCGTCAGCACATGCACGTGCTGTGACTGCAGCTTCCAAGGGTGGAACCCACACGGCTTTCTCCAGGATAGGGGATGGTTTTGGGTTTGGTCAGCGGTTGAACGGGCGGGTGAAGGCAGGGTCTTTCGTCCCTCTCTTGTTCCAGGGTTGCATGTTCTGTGCGCTCTGGGCTGTCCAGTTTCCCCACTCACATCAACAGGTGTTACTTACACCACACCACACGGTTGGAAACCGGCAGATGGCATCTCAGTAGCTCACGGTCTAATTCGCTGGGTCCTTGTGGGTCTCTTGGGAGCTTATTCCCTAGAGGACGTGCCTTTATATTGAGTGCTTTTCACTACTCTTTCAGGTGAATTTAATGATTGAGAGAACACTCTACCTAATCCCAATTCTGGTCTCTCTCTCTCATGAGGAGCCGCCCTCTTTAAATTTGTAAGCAGAGATGGTCACCTCATGACGTAGGTCCTTGTGCCCCCACACAAACCTCAGTCCTGTGATAGTGGACCCTTAGAAACCAAGTTCAGATACATGAACATCAGCCTTGGACTTCAGTGTTTGTGAATTATCCTTCCGCTTTTCAACATTGCTTTAATCTCCTGTTGGCTTTTTCCCCTGTTTATTTGCAAGTTTGTAGTGAGCCTGTACTTACAAATACGCTGGGAGCATGACTCCTGCTTTCAAGGAGGACGTTCAGATAGGCAGTTGAAATCACAACAGAAGTAATATATGTGTATGTACAAGTCTTACTGGTAAAAGAGATCAGAAGGCTATAAACCAAAAGGTCACAGTGCTTTTTTCTGTTCTCTAAACGGAGTTTAATAAAACATCACAGGTTGTATCACAGAACCGTGTACCCACTTTTTAGATTATAGGATTTTGCTTTTTTTAAATTTCCGTCGAAGTTAGCATAGAGTGCAACAATGATTTCAGCCCACCTTCCCCGTTTAGCGCATCCCCCCTCCCACAACCCCTCCAGTAACCCTGTTCTCCACATTTAAGTCTCTTAAGTTTTTGTCCCCCTCCCTATTTTTATATTATTTTTGCTTCCCTTCCCTTATGTTTGTCTTGTATCTTAAAAGTCCTCTTAAGTGAAGTCATGATATTTCTTTCTCTAATTTTGCTTGACGTAATACCCTCTAGTTCCATCCACATAGTTGCAAATGGCAAGCTTTCATTCTTTTTGATTGCCGAGTAACACTCCATTGTGTGTGTGTGTGTGTGTGTGTGTGTGTGTGTGTGTGTGCACACCACTATATATACCCCACATCTTTATCCATTCATCCATCGGTGGACATTTGGGCTCTTTTCATACTTTGGCTATTGTTGATAGTGTTGCTATAAACATTGGGTTGCATGTGCCCCTTCGAAACAGCACTTCAGTATCCCTTGGGTAAACACCTAGTAGTGCAGTTGCTGGGTCCTAGGGTAGCTCTATTTTTAATTTTTTGAGGAACCTCCACACTGTTTTCCAGAGTGGCTGCATTCCCACCAGCAGTGCAAGAGAGATAGGATTTTGCTTGTCATGAAGTTTCCTAGTATTAGGATTATGATGGATTTATGTTTTCTTGTTAGTAATGTGTGTTTCCTGTCACTAGCAAATGGTCGGCTGAGACCTCTGGCCGCAGCAGTGCCATGCCACATATTAAAACTTACATGAGACTCTCTCCGGACTTCAGTCAGATGGCCTGGTTCCTTGTCACAAGGTGAGTAGGCCTTACCTTCTCGATGGGAAGAATTTCTCAAATGTGCGTGCTGGAAACTCCTGTGAATACTCAATAGGTGTCCATTAGGTTTCCAAAAGGTGGTGTGTAAATGGTTAGTTTGCAAAGTGCATGTATGTCTTCTGAGTCTTAAGAGGCCTGTGACTTACCTTCATGAAGCCTGTACTCATTGCCTGATTTTAGGAGTCTTGGTATTTTTAAGGTTTGCAGAAAACTTACTTACTCCTGGTTTTTAATCAATAGTACGAACTAGGCAAGTTAACAATTGGGGTAAATACAGAACAAAAATGATGTGGTAAAACTAGTATGCCTTAGTTGCTTAGAAAATTGATACTTGACCAATCCAGTCTCTTCAGTGTCTTTATTTTTTTAAATAATTATACCTTTATTAAGGTATAAGTGATGTACTTTAAGATTCACCTATTCAAATTCTGCAGTCTGATGAGTTAGTATATTCCTAGAATTGTGCAATCATCACCATATTTTAATTTCACAATTTTCATTACCCCCTGTAAGAAACTCCTTATTAAGCTTTTATTGTGTTCATTTTTTTTAATGTTTATTTTTGAGACAGAGACAGATTATGAGTGGGGGAGAGGCAGAGAGAGAGGGAGACAGAATGTGAAGCAGGCTCCAGGCTCCAAGCTGTCAGCACAGAGCCTGATGCGGGGCTCGAACTCACAGACTGAGATCATGACCTGAGCCGAAGTCAGACGCTCAACCGACTGAGCCACCCAGGTGCCCCTGTGTTCATTTTTATAGCAGGGTAGATTACTGTGTTCTCAGAAAAAGAAAACTAGACTAGAACTTTAGTTCCTGACTCCTCTGACCAAAGGCTATTGGGCGTCTCTTAATAATTTCATGACCCAATGATGTCAATAATAATTAAGGTATGACTCAGTAGAATAATTTCTTTAATGAACAGACTTTGAAACAAAAGTTTAAAAATACTCGTGAGCAAACTAATTTTAAACAAAAGAGCCAGTTAGAAGCAAAACCAAGTTCCCTTCCCTAGTTTTTGGAAATTAGGGTTAGGGTTCCTGAGTCATCCTGGCTCAGGATCAGGAACAGTGACCTGAACTCGGTTACTGGTGCACATTAGAGGCCAGGGTGGGCATCTGGACCGTTTGTGAGGGCCCGTAGTGTAATGGAAATTGTACTCCTAAAAATTTAAGAATCTTTTCTGTCATTTACCAGCTCTGTGAACTTGGGAAATTTATTTAATCTGAGTCCATTTCCTATTCCATAAAATGGGAAAAGTAATGGGTGCCTCTTGGGGTTGTTAGAGTTAAATAAGATGCTAGAGGCTCAGTGTGTATGACCTAACAGGCCCCAGGCTGTGCTAGCTGTGATTATGCCTGTCCAAGCTTCACTGTCAAGACTGAAGGACGGCCAGGGGAATTAGTATGCGTTTCTTTGCTGTGGGTCCTTGAAGAGAAACTTTATTTTCTTTAAATTTTTTTTAATGTTTGTTTTTGAGAGCGACACAGACCACTAGTGGGGAAAGGGCAAGGAGAGGGAGACACAGAATCCAAAGCAGGCTCCAGGCTCTGAGCTGTCAGCACAGAGCCCAATGTGGGACTTGAACTCATGAACCCGGAGATCATGACCTGAGCTGAAGTCGGGCACTTAGCCAATTGAGCCACCCAGGTTCCCGTAAAGAGAAACTGTAGCTTCTGAAGAAGTAGGGTTCTTGATGGGACGCCTGGGTGGCTCAGTTGGTTAAGCGTTGGACTTGTGATCTCAGGTCAGGATCCTGCGGTCCGTCAGTTTGAGCCCCTGCATCAGGCTCTGTGCTAACAGTGTGGAGCCTGATTGAGATCCTGTCTCTCCTTCTCTTTGCCTCTCCCCTGCTTGTACACTCGCTTGCTCTCTCAAATTTTAAAAATTTTTAAGAAGTTGACTTCTTGGGTGTGAAGACCTAAATTAGAGATTTCCTAGGTAAAGACGTCATTGCCTGAGACAGATAGTGCCCGGGAGAACAGAGATCTGAGATGTGTGTGTACTCCCTTTGGGCAAGTTCATTCTCTAGTTGCCTTGGTAAGTATGAGATTGTTATTAAAATCCCATCCCCATTTTTATTTTACATAACAGCCTTAAAGCTAAACTATTCAAATATTCCTCAATTCAGAGAAATTATCAATATGCTACCTAGCCTTCTACAAAGCTAACCAATAAGAAAATAAATTTGGATATATCATGGATCCTTGAACATGATCCAAAGAAATTAGATACTGAGAGAGATCACATCTCAGTGTCAGCCCACCTGTTCAGTAATTGTCTTTTAAGTTGCAAATACTAAAAAGTAAACCATGTTATTAAGTTGTAACGTGAAAAGGCTGGCTTTTCCTGTCCTGATGCTGTGTGTGACGGTCACTTCCTGCATACCTGGTGATGAGTTGGTGAGGCTAGAAGAAATCTCTGCTTCCATTTCTAACATGCTACCACAGAAATATTCCTGAGTAGTGAGCCATCGTCCATCCCAAGGGCTACGTTACTATACAGCTCTTGTTATTTTGTTTTGTGTGGAATACCTTAAATGACCCAACAGTTTTTCAGAAAACGGACAGGATTCTCTGATGGTGTGATCCTGTCCTAGGGCTCTACCCATTATAATACTTCGTACGAGTCAAGGTTCTTCCTGAAGTCACACCACTTTGAAGGTTGGGTTGAGTTTGAAGGCTATACTTACAACTTCGGTTAAAATCTTCCTGATTTTCCTCCATGAAGAAAAAGATGCATAGGGAAACATGGTACATGGTTTGGTAAGAGCAGTCTTGTCCAGCAGCATCACGTTATCCTGCGGGGAAATCCGGTGCCTAGAGAAGTCCTTCCAAGAACTCACAACTCTGCTTTTGTCCACACAGAAGGAGTGACCACAAATGTTTGTTGTTGCTTCCTCCATTGGCTAAATGTCACCTCCAAGATGTAAATGGACAGAAGTCCTTTGTGTAAGAGTGCTCGCTGCGGGTTTTTGAGGTTAGCTAGAGACGGAAATCCTGGTGCCGGGGGGTCCATGAATAAAGAGGAGATGATGTTCGAAGTGCTGGCCTTGACCTGAAAATGGAAAGGTGGGGTCCAGAGAAAGCAGGAACAGTTCCTCTTACACTCTGGTTCTCCAAAGAAACACAACTAGCAAGTGAGATAAACACACAGATGTACTTGTCAGGAACTGACCTGGGATTGATTGTGGGAGCTTGAAAATCCAAAACCCGTAGGGCAGGCGTGCAGCCTGGTGTAGCTGTTGCTGTCTCCAGTGTCTGCTTCGTTGGAAAAGTTGAATTTACCATCTCTTTCGGGATTCTCTTTTCCTCAGGGTGGAGTTAAAAGATGGATGTGCTTTGCTAAAATTGGGTATTTATTGATCCTCTGTGAAGGGTATGAAGGGAGGTTGAGAACACTGAGGAACCTTTTTATAAAGGCAAAGTTTTTGTAGTCGAGTTTAATGACAGCATTCATTCAACTCCAAGACGGTGACCTGTGCCACGCGGGGCTGCAGAAAGACATGGGACACTAGTTGTACCTAGTTGTTTAGCTGTGTACCGATCTGGTGGAAGCGCCCTTAGAAGTGTACTATTCGGAGTGGGGGGGTTGTGCAGCACGCCCGGGGGGCTCGGTGGGTTAAGCATCCAACCTCAGGTCATGATCTCATGGTTTGTGAGTTCAAGCCCAACATCAGACCCTGCACTGACAGCTCAGATCTTGGAGCTTGCTTCGGATTCTGTCTCCCTCTTTCTCTGACCCTCCTCTTGTGTGTGTGCTTGCCCTCCCCCCCCCCCCTTGTATTTAAATATATTTAATCTCTCTCTTATATTTAATCTCCCCTTTATTTATAATATTTAATCTCCCCCTCTTATTTAAATATAATATTTAAATTTATTTTTTAAAAAGTGTATTGTCTGGTTGGGGTGGGGTCAGGGTGGGTCAGAGACCAGCTACAGGTAAGGCAGTGATATTTCAGGTAGGCCCAGAAGTATGTCTAAGAGAAAACCGGAAGGGGAATCTGAGCAGAGGAAGGGGTGCAAAGGCCATGGAGCTGGACGAGTACATGGGGTTTTCAGGGCAAATGTGAGAGTCTGCAGTTAGGGGAGAGAAGACCCAGCCCTCCAGAACGGATTTTCTCAAGCCACGGCACCCTGTGTTCTTACACTTGAATTCACAGTTGATGCTTTCTAGACTTATTATTTGTTGGTTGTTTTGTATTATATGAATGTGTGCTTTCATGTTGACTGAATGTCACTAAATTCTAACTTGGAAGTTAATTTGTTAATTTGAAATTTGTCATGGATTTGTGGCTTCTAATTTTATTCCAGAATACCTAGGCTAAAAACGGTCTGCTTCCCAAAATGTATAAAGAATAAGTACAACTATTTGATTTTAATCTACCACTGTTTCAAGCACTTTATGTGTTCATTTAATTTTCACAACCGCTCCATGAGGATGTGGAAGAAGAGGGGTGAGGTAGGCTGCCCAGGGTCACATGGCGGAAGCAAGATTGGAACCCGAGAAACGGGACTCCACAGCTGGCACTCTTCACCTCAGCCTTCCGAGGCCTCTCCTCATGGAGAGTGGAAGGGGGCCTGTTTTCTCTGAAGACCAGTTAAGTCAAAAACTGCATCGCACTTTATGGTATTAAAAATCCATACATACCACCTGGCATTCCAGTGTTAAAGGTGTCTGAGAGACACCTGCAGTAACCTGGAAACTACTTGGAGCCCGCCCTCAGCCCGTCTGCCGCGAGGAAAGGAGTAGATCGACGATACGGGTGACCTCTGCCAGGAACGCGCTTCGGTTTTTGTTTCTTGGTTTGCCACCTTATCTCCCAAGTCAGAACATCCCAATCTGAGCTCTTTTCGAGAAAATCTTTCTTTCCCAACTTTCCTCGTGGCACCTGCCCATTCCTTTATCCTCAGGCCTACAGCCCAGCTGTCCTCTTGCTGTTTCTGCCTTGGTGCCTTCTGCAGCTTTTACCAAGGTCCTTCCTCCTGTGGGTGCTGGGCACTCAGCGTAAAAACAAGATTTAGGCAGTGCCTTTAAGGTGCTTTTCTCAGATAACGGAAGCTAGACAGAGAAATGATTAACATAGGGAAAGATGGATCCTGTGCTTGAGGTGAGCATGTGGATGTTTTGTATAGGCCTGTCATGTCTGACTTGGGGCGCCTGGGTCGTTCAGTTGGTAAGTTTCTGACTTCAGGTCATGATCTCACGGTTTGTGAGCTCAAGCTCCATGTCGGGCTCTGTGCTGCCAGCTCAGAGCCTGGAACCTGCTTCGGATTCTGTGTCTCCCTCTCTGTCGTCGTCCCCGCCGCCACTCATGCTGTATCTCTCCCTCTCTCTCTCTCCCTCTCTCTCTCTCTCTCTCTCTCTCTCAAAAATAAACAATAAAGTTTGGGACTTTATTTTTCATTCTGGTCCCTGAACCTGCCCGGTCAGATCCTCACCATCTGGACTTGCGAAGTGATTGCCTGTCTGCTTTCCCGTCATGGAAACGGCCTGCTTCCCTGGCCACCCTTGCTTCCTAGTTGTCAGTGACCCAGCATCTTTGAGAAACGGGAATTTTGTTCCTTCAGCTCCCCACCCCCCGCCCCACTTCCTATATGCTTAAGTCCAGAGCCCTCCTTGGCACTCAGACTCTAACCATGCCATTTTCACCTCCTTATCCTGTACTCCCCCACATGAACTACCCGAAGCAACCAACCTGGCTGCCTGTGCCCCTGCAGTCAGCCTGCCATCAGCGCTTTCCTGTTTGCGTTGTCCTTTCTCTCTGCCTTTCCAGTTGCTACCCATCTCCTAAGAATTGTGCTCAGAGGGGCACCTTGGTGGCTTAATAGGTTAAGTGTCAGACTCTTGATTTCACTTCTGGTCATGAAGTCAAGCCCACTCGGGTTCTGTGCTGTGCTGACAGCATAGAGCCTGCTTGGGATTCTCTCTCCCCTCCTCTCTGCCCCTCATTTGCTTTCTCTTTATTTCTCAAAAATATTTAAAAAAAATTGTGCTCAGGCCTGGTGTCCTTTTCTTGAGGGCTCTGCCAGCCTCTTGCTGACTTCTCCAGATCCCTAAAGCTTTTATGCAGGTCCTGCCATTGGAGCTTGTAGCTCCTGCATCATTGTCTTGTCTTCTCTTGTAGAGAAGAGTGACCGTGAGCTTTCATGTCAGATCGTACTGGGTGATCATGTCTACTACTTAACAAGTACTTTGTTTCGAACAAGCTTCTTAACCGCATCGAGCCTCAGATCTTATTTGCACAACAGCTATACAGATGAAGAACCCATGACCCATGGGCTAAGGAAAGTTAGTCTCTGCAGTTGGAAGTTAAATGTGATAAACTGACGAAGTGTAATGAAAGACTAGAAGTAGCAGTAAAATATAAGGGCAAGAGTTACTAGTGACGCTCTAGGGTGACCAGTGTGTTGCCTTCTCAGCCATTAGGCTGAAAGCATTTTTATCGACTCCTTGTACGTATATCATCTACTGCTCCTTCGAGACGCTGTGTTCCAGGCACGGCCGTCTCTGCATCCGCGCATCGTGTTTGCTCACTCTGCTGCAGTGCCTCTGCTAATGATGTTCATTTGCCTAACCCATGCTGCCCCTCCTGTCTCCAAGAATCCTAATTGTTTCCTTAAAGGCCCAGATTAATACATAGCCATTAAAGAATATCTGACTGCTTGTAACAATAGTTAGCTCTGCTTTGAAGTGCCTTCGAAACCACCTCCCTGTTCGGTTCATGTGCCAGTGCTGTGAACTGGTTACTGCGACGGAGTAAGATTAACTGATCGCCTCATGCAGATCTGGGCCCAGGTCACCCTCCCGGGGAGCCTGTAATATTCCACATGCGTTTCTTAAAAGCCAGTGGTATGCCAGGCAGAGAGGACACCAGGGTGGTACAGAATGGCTTCCATTTCTTCAAAAAATCAGAGTTCTGGTTATCAAAAATGAAAGGGACACCATCTCGCTCAAAGACCCTAGTAAAGTTATGTGGAGTTTCAGACGCTGTTTTCGCTAAATGCTTCAAAGCATGAAAGATGTGCCAAGGAAAACCAGCTTCCCGCTGCTGCCCTGTGTCAGGCACTGTATATCTCGCGATCTCTTGTTCCACGTGGATCTGTCCTAACAGCTTTTATTTTAGCTATCGTGAGGCAGACTGTCTACAAAGGAGTTGAAATCTCACACAAGGGTTGGAAACAAAATGGGGTGATGTGGGAGCATGTCTGGAGGGGTCAAAGAAGGCCTTCTTCAGGAAGTAATGTTTGTGCTGAGTTGATTGATAAAAGGTGGGGGTAGGCCCTGAGTTACAGAGTATGTGGGATGTTGGAGTGGTCCAGTATGGCTATGCACTGATCAGAAAGGGCCTTGAAGGCCAGAATAAGTTTTATTCAAAGCTTGTGGAAACCCTTTAAAAGTAGCGAAGTGAAGCACATCTGTGTGTTTTATAAATGGAACCCAAGCTGCCGAACGGAGAGTGGATCGTTGGAAATAAAGATAGAGGCGCACGGGCCAGCCGGGAGGCGTGGAGAGATTATGGTTGCTTAAAGAGCAGAGGTGCGTTTTCCTGGGGGAGAGCAGGCAGATGGGGACTATATTGTGTGGGGGTATTATCTATATAGAAAATAACCTCAAAATCTCTCTTGAACCACAATTAGGACGGTGGGAAAAGCATGGGTTTGAAGTTAAAAAAAAAAAAAAAAAAAAGACCCACGTCCAAATTTCAATTCAACCCCTTAACATTTGTGAATCAGTAAATTGGCGAAGTACCAGTTTTCTCCTCTCCCAACGTAGGTTGTCCTCTTTAACTGAGTTTTTTTTTTTAATTTTTTTTAATGTTTATTTTTGAGAGAGAGAGAAAGACAGCATGAGCGGGGGAGGGGCACAGACAGAGGGAGACGCAGGCTCCCAAGCAGGCTCCAGGCTCTGAGCTGTCAGCACAGAGCCCGACGCGGGGCTTGAACTCACGAACTGTGAGATCATGACCTGAGCCGAAGTCGGCTGCTTAACCGACTGAGCCCCCCAGGTGCCCCATAACTGAGTTTTGTTGAGAGGCTTGGAGGAGGTTACGTAGAACAGCTATCATCAGAGAGTGGTAGATGTTGAATAAATGATACTTACCTTCCCTCCTTCCCTCTTTAGGCTTAATTCTGAACGTTATAAGTAATGGTTATTTGTAATATTTCACTGGAAGTACATGAAACCACTGTAACAAGTATGGGATAGTGATACTTCACAGTAGCAGCTCAACCTATAAATTCACATAACTATGGAAACATCAGAATCTGTCATCAGGCACTCAAACCAATCACATGATGGTCCTGAGGCTTTTAGTCACCTGAAAAATCTCCAGTAAATTGTCAGGCACTGGTCAGGAGATTTTTAAAAAGCCTTTCCGCCATGTGGGGTCAAGAAAAGGGTCAGGAGAGACACTTGACCTTCTTTGAGCCGTTGCCGTGCGGCAGAAAGTTCTAGCACTTTACGTGCATTGTTTCAGTCGTCACAGGAGCCTTTGAGGTGGTGGTGTCCCTTTCCACGGGTGAGGGATAGGACTGCAGAGCTGAGGCCTCCGTCCATTACCCAGTAAGTCTCTGCCCACAGCGGGTGAAGTCGCCAACTCTAGGCACAGATAGAGGGATCAGCAAAAATGCGGTTCCTGCTCTCTGGGCGTTTACATTAGGACACAGAGGGTTTTACCAAACAACTCGTGCACATTAAGTGCAGCTGTCACAATTTTCTGAGTGTTCTGAGTAAATAGATCTTCACCCAGCAAGGCCTTAACTGTCTGTCTTTTCTCGGTTCAACATGATTGAGACTCTCCTTGCTTCCCTAGCCCGGGGCTTTCCATAATGTCTTGGGCTTCCTGGCTGGCCAGTTTTCCTTCAGTGCGGTTGTCTGTGTAATCATGGGTTTCCAGTCCAGACTTAGTCGGGTCCATGCCTTGGCTGATGTGCCCCCACACATGGCATGTAAGGGCCTTATGTATGGATTTGTGAACAGGGAAGCTACTGCAGTCCAGCATTGAGGCTAGAACAGTGGAAGAGCTGCCTAGACTGCATAACTGAATAGGAGAGATGCTTCAAATGTCATTCTTGTACTCAGAAGTTTGGTGGACAGATAGTATGTTTTGGAGTTTTCTTTAGAACTATGGACACCTGAGCCTTTGTGGCATTTTCAGGGGAGAGTGTAACAAAAGGTTGATGTCTGGGAGTTGAGAGAAGTATAGGAAATACGTGTCAAGTGGGCTTTTCACACTTACCAGTGTTCTGCCAAACCGATGGATTGGATCCAAACTTTCCCTCCTGAGTGAAAGAGCAACTGGCCACCATCCTCCAGATAGTGATTCAGAAATGTTACATGTTCTATATGAAGACATAGCACTCGACCTTTCCAAAAAAAAAACCAAGCCTTTCTGTCAGTATACATTGAGCATCTATTACGTACCAAGCACTCTTCCAGGTGCTAGTAGAATTATATAAAATAACCCTTGACTTTGTTGTGGTGGGAGTTCCCCCAAGTGAACAGGTAAAATTACATGTGTCGAATGGTGGTAGAGGCTACAGAGAAGAACAAAGTAGAATTGAGGGTCGTAGTCTTTAACGCTATCCTTTGAACTAAATGTGGTTCAGTATTTGGAGTTTAGAAAGATAACCTGGTACATGCAACACCACAGTTATTAATAGTTAGCGTTACAAGTACCTTCATGTCTGTTTAGGTCTACTTTTGTCAGTGAATGAGCAAAAGTTTTTTTTGTTTCTGCCACTGAGTGAAAAGAGTTCAAGTATAACTTCAAAGTCGGCTTTGGTTCTTAGGTTCAGAGCCAACATTTAATGCTCACTATCAGATCCAGGCACTGTTGTAGGCATACTTCCTGCACACGCTCTCTTCCTCTGCCAACATCTCCTGTAATCCTCACCTCACCTACCTGTAGGTGTCAGTCCTCTCTGCAGATCGGGGAACTGAAGCATAGGGAGGTTACACAAGGGCCCGAGAACCCAGGCTCTAGAGAACCCAGGCACACCCCAAACACGGTATTGTTGGGTAGTAAGTGCCAGGTTGAGGAGGGAGGCTGCTCATTAAATAGGCTGGTCAGGGAGGGAGGAGCGTGCCACGAGGATGGCTATAGCTGGGGGAAAGCATTCAAAGCAGAGAGGCAGAGGTGGGAATTTGCACACTCGTCTGGTCATTTTGAGTAAAAACAAAGTGGTGTTGCTGGAGTGAACGGGGTGGGAGGGCAGGTGAAGTCAGCAGTAGCAGGCTGCCAGACTGCCTTTTACCTGCTTTACAGGTAGAATTGGTACTGCCTTGATGTCACTTGGGTTTCCTGAAGCTTTTAGTCCTGGTTCTGTGGAAGGCGTTCTGTGTCATGTGTTTACAATTTGAATTGATTGGAACAAGTAAGTGCCCTTTAAAATATATCTCCTGGGGTGCCTGGGCGGCTCAGTCAGTTGGGTGTCCAGCTCTTGATTTTGGCTCAGGTCACCATGGCACAATTGTGAAATCAAACCCCATGTTGGGCTTCATGTTGGGCACAGAGTCTTAAGAGTCTCCCTCCTATTCTCACATGTGTGTGTTCTCTCTCTCTCAAAAACATAAAAAGTCTTGGTAAAGATGTTCCATTAGGCTTTCGGGAATAAGACATGCTTTTAATGCAGTTATATTTAGCTTATATTCAGATAATGGATTTCTCAACAGGGCATTGTTGGCGTATTGGTTGAGATTTTGTCATGTGAGTTGTCCTGTGTGTTACAGGACAGTTAATAATCTGGTCCTCATGTACCAAATGGCACATCATGGTGAGAGCAAAAAACCAAAACCCTCCTGTATTTGTAAACATTCCCTAGATTCTGTCCTGGTGGATGGTATTGTCATCTTTGAAAATAAACTCAGAACTTGATGAATAACTGATTTATGAATGCTGCTATCCTTTCATTTAATACATTGTCCTACTTGGGAGAGATGAGACAGTTATACACACAACTGTGGATTCTTGTCCAAGTGAAGTGATAATGTCTAGCAAATCTAACAGTCCTTCAACAAAGTGGCAGACAGATTATGTTTTATGAATCGGATTTTAGCAAAAGATAAATACATCAAAAGCTACATAAATCTAATTTTTTTTGCCATTTGTTGTTTTATTAATCCATGTTAATGTTCATATTTGGGATGGATAATTGCTTAATGGATAAGCGCCACAAAATTAAAACAAGTTCACCCAAAAAAATAACTGTAATAAGATGGATGATAACCTACATGAATTTTGACTCTGGCATGATGAGAATTTTTCTTAGTAATTGGGGTTCATACATCAAAGTATTGCCCTTCAAGGTGGTCACCCATTGAAACTAAGTACTTTTACCAAAAATATTGTCCTTCAAATCGTTTTGGCACTCTTGAGAATTGCCTTCAAAGTGAATTTAAGGCACATTAAGTGTTGTTTCTTAACAGGCCCTTTTCTGGTTGGGCCTTGTATTAGTTTTACATTTGTATTGACATCTTATAAGCTAAGTAGCTCTGTGGGTCAGGAGTCTGGACATGATCCTCTGCACTGGATCAAGGTGTCAACCAGGCTATGATCTCCTCAAAGGCCCGGCGTCCTCTTCGAAGCCCACAGGTTGTTGGCAGAACTCTGAGGATCCTGCTTTCCTGGTGACAGTCCAGGGGGCATTCTCGGCTCCAGACTGCTTCCTCTGGTGCCTTGCTCTCTGCAATGGACAGGTCACAATGTAGCCGTTTGCTTCTCTGAAGCCAGTAGGAGAATCTCTGTCCTCAGGAAGTACCTTCTTCCTCTTTTAAGGTTTCACCTGGTAAGTCAGGCTCACCCATGGTCCACCCAAACTTCTTGATAAACCCAACTTACTAGTATGCTCACCATGGGCATGAAGTTCCATTATAGTCACAGTTTTGCTCATGCTCCAAGGGAGAGGTTTATACCAGATGTGACATCGGGGCCATCTTCCACTTCTGCCTTCCGTAGGCCTCATTGGTACTTATTACCCAGATCTCCCCATCCTGTTCCCCAACCTTGACTTGAAACAATTTCTTACTGTTCTCAAAACTGACGTTTCTTTTTCATAGTTAGGTGAAACTACCTTGACTCAAAAGACCAAATCTCAGTATCCAAAGACTGTTTGAGGAATGAAGTTCTATAATTACTTGGAGCCAAAAGAGGCTGCTTTATTAGAGGGAGGGAGTAAACCCCGCAGCGTGATTGCTTTGAGAACTACATTGACTCGCATATGTAGAATTGTTTGAGGTAAGTCTTCTGAAAGATCAGTAGAATTCCAAAAGATCTGATTTCCTAGTCTAAAAGAAAAAAACCGTATCACCTTAAGTGAATTTCACTCATTGTGTATAGTGTATTCATCACATCTCCTTACCTGTCATTTCTCCACACATTATGTAAGTAGAAGACATTGGCTTCTTGGTCATGGGGACTTCGTTTTACTCAAACGACTTTTCACAAATGTGGGAAGTGTCTACCGAACATCAGGTATTGAAATCTTATAAAAATGCTCGACTAGCCTTACTACAGCTTTCATCTTCCATTTATCCTTTTAAACATACACGAATCCCAAAGTTTTAATACCCTCTCTTTGATTATGTGTTGTGATTGGGGTTCTCACTGACAGCCTTGCATAGATCCTGGGTTAGGCTTTAGTATATAGTTGCCACTTCACTGCAAATTCTCTTATCTGCCCTGAAACCATTTCTACTAAAGTTTCTGTTTGATTGGACTGGATGCTTGAGAAGTTTTTGTTCTACTCTACAACAAAGTGAGTTTGTAATTCCTATATTTGTCCTGCTAAAATACTCATCCTGACTATTGGTAATTTTGTGTAATGTCTTACATTTTCATACAGTGCCTAGCACGGTGCCTGGTCTATAGTGACCCAGAAGTTTTTGAGGGAGTGAGTGATAACCCCTATAATCAAACTGCTACTCATTTTCTCATTGATTATCAGGTTCTAAGTTTTTCTTTTTGTACTATCTGGAATGATTATGCTTATCCTTAAGGTCTGTTGCAAGTGTTCTCTTTGGAAACTTTTTCTAGCTCAGCAGACATAATTCATTGTTTTCCCATTGTGTTTTTATAGCACTTTTTTTTTTTTTTTTAAGTTTATCTCGAGAGCAAGCGTGAGCATGAGCACCGAAGGGGCAGAGAGAATCCCAAGCAGGCTCTGCATTGTCAGCGTGGAGCCTGATATGGGGCTCGAACTCATGAACTATGCGATCATGACCTCAGCCAAAATCAAGAGTCAGACGCCTAACCAACTGAGCCATCTGGGCACCCCTATAGCGCTCTCTGCTTGGTCTTTTTTACATATTCCTTCTTGGTTCTTGGTGGGTTCCTTTGCCTCAGTATATTGTGAACTGCTTGAAGACAGCTGCCAGGTTTTCCCTTCGTATCCTCAGCATCTAACACTGCACTGCTAGCATATTGTTAGTGACCTGTACACACCCGAATGAGAGCCCTTCACAAAATGTTGCACGTAACAGGAAAAGGGTAGATGGAGAAAGTTTCTTTCCACTCCTGTTTCCCAACTGTCCTGCTCCTCAACCTCAAATCACTACTAGTTCCTTGTGTTTAATGGCTTTTAACCCCATGAACCGTCAAACCTAGACACTCAGAGGATGGATGATCTCACCCAGCCAGCCAACCTGCTATTGAGGAAGTAAAACTGAGATGGAGTCTAATGATCCACATTCTAATTTGAGACTGCCACTTACTAGCCTTGCCACTTAAATTTTGGGAATGTCACTTATAACCTGGGTTTTCTCTTACTTAGGGAGTGTTGTGAAGATGATGGAAAACAGGTGTGGAGGCTCCCTGTCACACTGTATGATTGTACTGTGTGTAGCTGCCGGATTCTAGTGGCTGTGTTAACTGTGTTAGGTTCGTGTTCCCAAGTCCTCTTAGGATTCAAGAAAACCATGTAACGGGTGCCTGGGTGGCTTAGTTAAGTGTCTAACTCTTGATTTTGGCTCAGGTCACGATCTGATGGTGTGTGAGTTCAAGCCCACCGGCTCTGTGCTGGCCGTGTGGAGCCTACTTGAGATCCTTTCTCTCTGCCCCTCCTCTGCCCAAACTGTCTGTCTTTCTCAAAATAAACTTAAAAAAAAAATTTTTTTTTAAAGCTTAAATAGCCTTCTTGTTTTGTCCATATAACATAGGTTACGTGATCTAAAGACTTGTCTATAGAGCCTTTTCTAAGTTCAGTATGTGATTAATTTACAAATTGTTCAAAATATTCTATGAAATCAAGACCAGTATGTTCAGCCAGAAGTATATTATTCAAATAAACTTAAAACTAGCACTGTAGCCTGAACTTATTAAAATGTTGGTTGGCAATTTTCTCTTTTGTCTGGTTGCTTTTATGTCAAGCTATTTATAGTTTTGGATCCTACCAGGAAATCATCCCGTGTTTGGGCAGCCTGTTGTTCTTGAAATTACTGGGACATGATGACAAATACAGTGTTAAAATCTTACCACAGTACCAAGCAGGCAAGAAGACGAACTTGAAGAAGCAGCCTTGGCTAAAAAGATAGTTCCTAGGAGTAATTGGCAAACCCGACGAGAACAATTATGAAAGCTGTGCATTGTGGGTGGGCAGAAAGCAATTGCAGTTACGGTTGCCTAGCAACCGACAGGCATTGTGGGATAGTTGGGGATAAGCAGAAATGTTGGTGCTGCCACTCTGGGGGAAAACGAGACAAGTGCTTAACTGTAAAACCACTGTGGCTTTTTGAGGAAACATGACATTGTACCCTGCTCTGGTTTTCAGCATTGCTGCGCAGTGCTTCTGACGTCTGTTCCTTTGGATCTGAAACAGTCTTTTTTTCTTCCTTTGTCTGATTTTTTTTTTTTCCCCCAGTGAAAATCAAATTGGGTCACGCAAAAAAAATATCTGTAGATGTCAGTGGGTAGACTTGGTTGCCTGGCACTGTGTCTCCAAGATATTGGGGTTAGTTGGTATGCCTCATGTACTTTATTAAAAATAATGGTATCAGTATGAAAGCCTGTGGCTGACTTCCTTTATATGTTCAAGATGGTTTGAGGTCATATCCCCACCCTCACTTTCTTGGATTCTGGTACAAGTGGACCAAAGACAGAACACGTCCCTTTGCATGCCAACGGGAGCATGTCTGACGGAGCATTGTGAGACCCCCTGACCTAGGACTTCTAGATCCTTTGTACACCGGCGCTGCTGGTCATGAAGTCTCTGTGGCTGGAGATGAGGACGTTCTATCGGGGAGTCCTTCACCAGGTTCTAGCGCCCGAAGGAAACCAGATACTTCTTTGGTGCTTACTATATGCTGACCAGGTGGGTTTTATTTTAGTTTTGTTCTTGTTTTAGTATAGTTGACCCACAATGTTAAGATTAGTTTCAGGTGTACCAGAGTTCAAGTTTAAACCTTGTGCTGTGTTCACCAGATGCTTTTTTTATTCTAACTCCTCTAATCCTCTCAGTTAGGAGCTAGATAATAGTAATGTTCCCATTTTAGAGATGTGAGAACTAAATTCTAAAGAGTTTGAATAACATGTCTCACGTGTCCCAGTTGGTAAGGTGGTAGAGCTGGGATTCAAACTCAGATAGTCTAGCGTGAGTATTTCTTGCCTGTGCACGAGGCACCGCTCTAGGCTTTGGTTATGGATGGCGATCAAGGCATGATCCATGCCCATGAGGAACTTTTATTCTGGTTTGTGTAGTTCTCTTGCCCTTCTGCTTTGGAATCAGCACTACTGGCTAAGGTTACGGGGAGAACACAGCTCAGAAGCTGACTGCAGCCCTTATTTAAAGTACCTGCCAAGTCTTCCCTCTTCCCTGCTGACATCTGTGAGTGCTGTTGTACCAGGCCTTCCCCCGACTCCTCTTACCCCGCCCTTCAGAACGCTGTACCTTCCTATCCATTGCTTTGCCACAGCTTTCCCAACCTGTAAAGGTTTTAGTTGCTGCCACAGCAATCATTTGTGGCCCTCGCTGAGTGAGCTCCGACAACTGGGAACTGGCAGTGAGTGCCTGGTGCTGCTTTTTCTCAGCCTCTCTGTGTCCTGCCTTTTAGTTCGTTGACCAAGTGTCCACTGAGCATTCATTCTGTGCGTGGCTTTGTTGGGGGATAGCACCTAAAGCTTCAGTGCTTTCTTAAAACACATCTTCATCTTGGTCATCCAGTTCCATTTACTGACAGATGTCTTGAGTACCTTATCCTCTGACTTCTCATCCACTCTGTTCATACCAAATTCAGCCATGTTGCATAGTGGTTAATGCCATCCACAGCCTCTCTTTGGGATGTCTCTGTTGTCCCTTTTTCACACTTGAGGGTAGAAGTTTGGAATCAGGGTGTCAGGATTGGTTTCTTCTGACTCATAGGTTGTAGATGGCTATCTGCTAAATCTGTGTGCACATGGTCTCCACTCTGCGTCCTCGTGTCTTTAAGTTTGTATTCAAATTCCAGTTAACATGCAATGTAATAATACAACACCCGGTGCTCATCACAAATATACTCCTCAAAACCATGGATGGAGCTAGAGAATTGTTCTAAGCTGGGTTTTATTTCACTTGGGCAATGTTGTGAAGACGATGGTAGAAAATAGATGTGGAGGTTGATTATGTTATATGATTATCCTGTATGTAATATTTATTCTAAGTGAAATAAGTCAGAGAAAGACAAATAGCATATGATTTCACTTATATAGAGTTTAAGAAACAAAACAAAATCGAGCAAATGGGAAAAAGGTGGGCCCCTGAGCGGCTCAGTCTGGTAGGTATCCGACTCTTGGTTTCGGCTAAGGTCGTGATGTCACAGTTAATGAGATTGAGCCCCGTGTCAGGCTCTGTGCTGACAGCATGGAGCCTGCTTGGGATTCTCTCTTCCTCTCCTTCTGCTTCTCCCCTACTTGTGCGCACACACACTCTCTCTCTCTCATTTAAAAAAACCAAGAAACAATTTTTTTTAAGAGAAGCAGATTCTTAACTGTAGAGAACAAACTGATGGTTACCAGAGGTGGGTGGGGGGATGGGTTAAATTGTTCACTCTTTTACAACTCTTCTTTGCCATTTGCAAATACACATTCAGCACTTCTTCCCAATAACCATGCCGGGCTTGTAGGCCTGTGGATGTCCCTCAGCCTGGGCCCTGCTGATGTACAGAGAGCTCCATCAGTTCCTAGTGAGAGATAGGTGGGTGTCGCGCGTGTGCTTCCACGTGTTCCCGGGAATTTCTTACACTGGAGCACTTAAGTGCATCCAGGGTGCTACTGATAAGGTGCGGTGTCTTTCAGAGGAAAGAGCTCTCTCCTGCATTAAATAACTAGATAAAGCTTCAGAAAGAGGTACTTGAGGTAGAAGAAATCCTGTTCTTGAGTCCTGAGACCAGATGTGCCGGGGGAGGTAGAGCATCTGGGTTGGCATGAGGCCTTGTGTGGGAAGGATGAGAGAGAAGCCTGACCGTGGAGGGGGCCAGGCTCGTGGAGCTTGTGTGACAGGCAGAGGACTTCAGACTTTGCTGATAGACTTCACTGAATGTTTTTGAACAAGAGTAAGACAACCCACACTGTTATGATAATATTACCAATAAAGCCTGTCGTTCAACGCTTTATGATTGACACACCGTTGTCCTAATAATGTTGTCCTGTGCTCTGGGGTCTAAATGGAGCAGATCTTCTAGCTATTGTATGGAAGTAGAAACCGGTACAGGAGTCGAGTCTGCTCGTCTAGTAAATGGTTGAACTGGAACCCAGATCTTTTGTTTTCTCTAAGTCCTGCTCTTTCTGGAATTTGTGAGATGGGGTAAAGGCAATAAAGCACTGAGGCAGAAAGATCAACTGAGTGATTGATACAGAATTCCGAGCATAGTAAAGGTGCTAGGGGAAAGGAAAAACTGAGGGGTCTTCCCTCAGAGACCTAATTATAGAAGACTCTGAAAGACTCGGATGGGGTTGAGAGGGCAGGAGAAATTGGGTTGCCTGCACGGTTGTGAGCATAGCTCTCTGGAAGAGATAGACACTATCAAGCTTTGTGGGGCTGGTCACTAACCCAAGGAGGCTGCTCCTGAGGCTGTCTCAGAAGGTCCTAGTACAAACCATCCATCTGCTCAGCTGCACCAGTGGTTTGTGCTGTTTGTTCTCTGTGAGACTCTGAAAAGGATGAGAAGTGTTCCCAGCAGGCCGCCCTACTGTGGGACCCAAGCAAACAAAGGCAAGGACCTGCCTACACAGACTGTTGGGACATCAGGGGTACACTGTTCTTCAGAAGGCTTTTTAAGATCTCTAGCGTAATTGAACAAAAGTGGCTATGCATTGGACTTTTAGTGTTAGCTGTCTATCAACAGTTCACTGTCTGTAACCACTGTTGCTTCAGCCCTCTGGGCTGTTCCCTAGGAGTAAAACCAGAGGTTTTCACACCTCATTCCTTGGAGCCCTAAGGATTCTGGAATCCCCTTTCAGAGCCCATTACCACAGAGGATAGAGGTAAGGGAATGCAGGTAATTCCTGGTTCACTTAGAGACACTTGCTTTTTGTCTGCTTTAAATGTGTCCCTTGAACAAAGGACTCTCCAGATTTTTCTTTTTTTAAAGATTGAAAAGTCATAATAATCTCCTGGGTTCATTTTCCTATTTTACAGTTTTTCTTAATTATTAATAGTTTCCAAATCTTAGCTTTGTGTTTTCACAATTTACTGAAAACTTTAACCTAGATTACTTCATTCATTCCTCGTTATTAACCAGGGAAGTGAACAGTGTTAAGCCCATATTATAGATGAGAAGGTGGCACCCAAAGGACATAATCCCAAGCAGGTAACTGGCTAAAACCAAAACTCAAATCTTATGAATCCTTTGCTCTTTTCAATTCTTTGTATTGGCTTTCCATCATGCGAGATGGACCAAAATAATGGAACATGTCCAAGGAAAAATGAAATAGTGAGCAGTTTCTGGTCATCACAGTGGTTACTATTAAAACACACTGAAATCCTCTGGTCGGATGTTCAAAATACCAATGTTGACCTAAATTTGCAAAGCAACTTTTGATTTTTTTCGACAGTATTTTTTGTCCTTTTGGATTCCGGATACTGATATGATGGCTTCTAAAGCCCATGTGATTCCGTTTGTGGGATCGAGGGTAGATGGATCCTTTTAAAGACTAAGCGGACAGCCGAGCTGAGCTATGCAGTGGAATGAAAGTGAGCCTTCCGAGTTCAGTGTGGATGTGGGAACATTGGCTTGGGGACGTGATACGCCTGTGTGAGGAACAGAATGAGGTTGCAAATAGATTTCTCATCCTCCTTGGTGACTTGTCCGAACTGTGACTTGAAAGCCCACACCCAAGTATCCGGTCTCCTTTGGGTCCTGCTCTTGCTTCCGGATGGGAAAACATGGGTCATAATCACGTTCATTGGTCTCTTCCCACGGCATTTCTTTGTTCATGCCCCGCATCTGTAAGACAACATGTCAACCCCCAAAAGACAACTGACTTGTTGTGGCCCCTTTGATACTTAGCCTCACAAGATTGCTGGACATGTGCAGAATTGGTTTAGTTTTAACAATGCCATTAAATTCCTGATTACTCAGACCTACATTAAAAATTGGGAAACATATCTATATTAAGGGGAGTAAAATCCTCTTGACGACTTGGACAGAATAAAATAGGAACTTACCGTATTTCTGCCCTGGGGACTTGGGCTAGGATTAAGAGATCAATAAAGCAGTCCAGTGAAGAAACTTTAGACCTATCTACGACAGAAATCTAGGATTTAGGAGTCCTGGATGGACTTGCCTTCTGGAGAATGTTATTGCTTAGTCACAATAGAGAGGATGACCAGTTACCCTCCCATAAATTTAGCAAGGCATTGATGATGGTAATAGCGAACTTCTCTTAAGCATCATTTATGTGCCAGGGACCTTGTACACCCCTTTACTGAATCCACACGGCACCTTCATGAGGCAAGTACATCACCGTATTTTACAGGTACAGAAATCGAAGATGGACAGTGTTGGCGCTCATTGTGATAGAAATGCATGCAAGTTCAGGTTCCGCTCTTACCCACTACCCTACTCTGCCTTTTGTGCTTAATTTTCAACAATTAGACTTTTTTCTCTATTTTGTGATTTTAAAGTTTTAATTCTATAGCCATAATGAACAAAATAGTCTCGATAAACTATCTTGTAGGCCTTTGTGTACTAGTCTCTTTTCTTGAGTTAATTAGGTGTTTCTTGTCTATGTAACATCTGCAGGATTCATTTGAGACCTCTGTGGGCTGCAGTAGCCATAGACAGCTTCTTGAAAGAGAGAGGGTTTGTGGGGGAGGAGAGGGCTCATACAGCCACAGGAGTGGGTAGGGTGGAAGGCATCGCGGACTAAGAAATGAAGTTTGCATAGATGTGGAGGCAGTCAGTGAATTCACTTAAGAGTAGGGGAGTCAGGAAAAGGCATAATAGGAAATAAGATTGAAAAGCACAAATTTGGTCCAACTGAGGAGGACCCTAAATCCCAGTACATTTATGCTTAAGTAAAAAGGAAACGTCAATACTTTGAGAGCTCCTGGAGGAAGGTGTAGAATGAGGAACCAGAGACCAGGCAGTCCATCTAGATCCAGAGTCTAGGGTGAAAGGGGCAGGACTAAGATACCTGGAAATAAAGGTTACAGGGGTGAAATAGCTTGGTGACTGGCTCTACATAGTTGCTTTGGAGCAGAAAAAGTCCAAAATGAGTGAGATTTCTGAGCCTGACTGAATGAGACTGTGGATACAGGGAGATGGGGGAGAGGAGCTGGATTTCAGAGGGGAAAGGAGGGCTGACAGGTTCTGTTTTTGGAGTGTTGGGTGTGGGGTGAAGATGTGACCTCCCAATAGAAAAATCCAGCCTACAGTTGGAGATGTCAGTTTAATTTGATGAGAGGTCCAAGCTGAGGAAGTCTTGTCAACATAATGGGTTGCAGTTGATGAGCGGGGAAAGTCCCCAAGGAAGAGAAGACAATAGAATGAGCCTAGGGCAAAGCATGAATTTAGAGGGTTTGTGGTAGGATGGGCACCAAATGAGAGAGAAGCTGAACAGTCAAGTGGAAAGAAAGCCAAGGAGAGAGATGGAAAGAAGGTGGAGAAAACTAATTATCCTGCAGAGGAGTCTAAAGCAGTTTCTCAATCATGGCCCTGTTGACATTTGAGACCAGGTGACTTTTGTTATGGGGGTTGCCTGCGCTTTGTTGGATGTTACTCACTCGATGCCAATAGCATTCAACAGTTGCGATGACAGAAAATGTGCCCTTAGCGGCAAAACTGTTCGTAGGTGAGAACCGCTGGTCTAGAAGAAGAATAAGGACTATGAAACGACCGCTGGATTTGGCAAATAAAGATACTGAGTGGAAATCAGGCTACAGAGACTTGAAGAGGAAAGAGAAGAAAAGGAAACTGAGGATGAAGACAGTTCATATAGTACATCAGAGAGGAGATAAAAAGCCGTGTTCTACCTACAAAGGACACTTGAGCTCCAAACTTGGAAATGGTTGTGTGTAGTAGAGCCAGCTCTTGTCCCCTGTTCTCTGGATAGGTTGTCCTGGCTATTTATTGCTCTGTAGAAACTCAGTGGTCTTGTCTTGCTCTGGAGAAATAAAGTAATGGTATTTTTATTGGGATTAAATTGAAATTACAAGTAATTTAGTCCCTTGTCTCTTTTCATGTGTGTAAATCATTGCTCTTTAAAATTAATAGACTATCTTTTTTTAAGTGGTTGAATGAAAAATTAAGCAGAAAATACCCTTTATCATCTCTTTTCTCCATTGTTAACCTTGTCGCATTGTCGTGAGACCTTTGTTACACTTGATGAGCCGCTGTTGACACATCATTATTAACTAAATTCCATAGTTTACATTAGGGTTCATTTTCAGTGTTGTACATTCTGTGAAGTTTAATACAAGTATAAGGATAGGTATCCACCATTACATTATAAAGAGTAGTTCACTTTCCAAAAATCCTCTGTGCCTCCCCTGTTCATCCCTCCCTCCTACAGTCCACCCCTCGTGCTCTGGCAACAGCTGATCTTTTTACTCTCTGTATAGTTTTGCCTTTTCTAGAATGCCATATAATGTTGGAATCGTACAGGATATAGTCTTTTCAGATTGGTTCCTTCGTGACTTTGGTGGCTGATTTCTTTTTAGTGTTGTTATCAGAGTCCATCGTCTGGATATGTATTACAACTTGCTGTCTGTTCCTACTGAAGGACATCTTGATGGCTTCCAAGTTTTGGCAATTAAGACTAAAGCTACTGTAAACACCCACGTGCAGGTTTTGTGTGGACATAAGCTTTCAACTCTTTTAAGTAAATATTAAGGAACATGATTGCTGGGTTGTATAGTGCAAGTATGTTTAATTGAAAGAAATGGTCCAACTGTCTTCCAAAATGGCTCTATCGCTGTTTGTACTCACCGGCAAAAATGGTAGTTCTTGTTGACAATATTTAATGTTGTCAATGTTTTTTTTTTGAATTTTAGGCCATTCTAACAGGTGTGTATTGGTACCTCATTTTAGGTTGCAGTTCCCTAATGACAAATGACGTGGACCGTCCTTTCTTAAGCTTATTTGCCATCTGTCTATCTTTTAGTGAGGCATCTGTTCAGATCCTTTGCCAATTTTTAAATCAAGTTATTTATTTTATTTCATCACACCCAGAATTTGCATTGAATTTTTTAAATTGAATAGTTGAAATACAATATTTTCAGGTGTACAAACTTAGTGATTCAACAGTTATATACATTGCAAGATGCTCACCATCAGTGTAGTTACCATCTGCTACCAAAGTTATTAAATACTATTGACAGTATTCCTTATACCGTACTTTTCATCCCCATGACTTATTTATAACGAAGTCTGTACCCTTAATCTCCTCACCTATTTTACCCCTCCCCTGAGACCCCTCCCCTCTGGCACCCCCCAGTTCTGTGTGTGAGTCTGTTTCTGTTTGTTCATTTGTTTTTGTTTTTTAGATTATACATATAAGTGAAATAAATCATATGGTATTGGTCTTTTTCTGACTTTGCTTCGCATAATCCCTCTAGGTCCATCCATATTGTTATGAATGTCAAGGTTTCGTTTTTATGACTAATAGAACACCGTGTATACGTATATATATATGCACGCACATATATACATACACACATATGTATATATGTACATATACATACACATACATATGTGTATGTATATATTACACATTTTCTTCACTCATCTATTGATGGATACTTAGGTTGCTTCCATATCTTGGCTATTAATAAATGTCGCAGTAAACATAGTGGTACATTTATTTTTTCAAACGAGGGGCACCTGGCTGACTCAATCAGTAGAGCATGCAACTCTTGATCTCAGGGTTGTGATATCAAGCCCCATGTTGGGTGTAGAGATTATATAAAATTAAATCTTTAAAAAATGGTGATAATAATAGTTTTTTCAAATTTGTGTTTTTGTTTTCCTTGGGTAAATAACCAGAAGTGCAATTACTGAATCATGTATTTCTTCTTACTGTCTTGTATAGTGGCTATACCACTTTACATTCCCACCAAGAGTGTATGACGGTTCCCTTTTCTCCACATCTTTAAGATGTTAATTCTTATTTGTTGAATACTAGACATTCTGACTAGTGTGAGGTGATCTCTCATTGTAGTTTTGATTTGGATTTTCCTGATGTTGAGCATCTTTTCATAAATCTGTTGTCCATCCATAAATTGCCTTTGGGAAAATATTCAGTTCCTCTTCTGTTTTTAATCAGATTGTGTTTTTGTTGTTTTGTAGGAGTTCTTTATGTATTTTGGATATTAGTCCTTTAATGGCTGTATCATTTGCAAATATCTTCTTTTATTCAGTATGTTGCCTTTTTGTTTTGTTGATTTCTTTCCCTGTGCAAAAGGTTTTTAATTTGATGTAGTCTAAATTGTTTTTGCTTTTGTTTCCCTTGCCTGAGGAGACACATCCAGAAAAATACTTAGGCCAATGTCCAAGAGATCACTGCTTTCATTTTCTTCAGGAGTTTTATGGTTTCACAGGCCTCACATTTAGTTCTTCAAATCCATTTTGAGTTTGTATTTGTGTATGGTGTAAGGCAATAGTTCAAGGTCCATTGTTTTGCATGTAGCTGACTGGTTTTCCCAGCACCATGTATTGAAAAGACTGTCTTTTCCCATTATATACTCTTGCCCTCTTTATCATAGATTGACTGTATAAATGTGGGTTTACTTCTGGGCTCTGTTTTGTTCTGTTGATCTATGTCTGTTTTGATGCCTCCAGCTTTGTTCTTAGATAGCATTGGCTCTTCCAGGTCTTTTGTGGTTCTGTATAGATTTTAGTATTATTCGTTCTAGTTCTGTGGAAAACGCTGTTGATATTTTGATAGGAATTGCTTTGAATCTGTAGATTGCTTTGGGAAGTATGGGCATGTGAACAGTATTCTTTCAGTCCGGAAGTTCTCATAGTCTAGGTCTTTGACCTTCTTGGTTAAGTTTATTCCTAGGTATTTTATTCTTTTTGAGGCCGTTATAAAAGGGGTTTTCGTAATTTCTTTCCCTTAATTTTGTTCCCTGTGTATAGGAATGCAAAACATTTCTGAACATTGATTTTGTATCCTCCAACTTACTAAATTCATTTATTCTAAGACATTTTTAGTGGAGCCTTTAGGGTTTCATACATACAGTATCATGTCATCTATAAATAGTGACAGTTTTCTTAGTGAGTTTTAAGAGTTCTCTGTATATTTTGGATACTGGTCCTTTGTCAGGTGTGTGTTTTGCAGATATTTTCTCCCAGTCCATGGCATTTATTTTCATTCTCTTAACAGTCCTATTCACAGAGCAGAAGTTTTAAATGAGGTCTAGCTTATCAATTTTATTCTATCATGGATTGTGCTTATGGTGTTGGATCTAAAAAGTCCCTTCTCTTTTAATACTTTTTTTCTTTCCATCTATTTAATTTAAATCCAAATTAATTAAACATGTAGTGTAACAGTGGTTTCAAGAGGAGAATTTAGTGATTCATCACTTAAATATTAACACGCAGCGCTCATCCCAACAGGTGCCCTCCTTAATGCCCCCACCCATCCCTCCACCCTGCACCCCTCCAGCAATTCTCAGTTTGTTCTCTGTATTTACAACTCTTATGGTTTGTCTCCCTGTTTTTATCTAGTTTTTGCTTCCTTCCCCTGTGTTCATTTGTTTTGTTCCTTAAATTCTACACGAGTGAAACCATTTCTTTTTCTGACAGACTTACCTCTTAGCATAATACACTCTAGTTCCATCCATGTTGTTGCAAATGGCAAGATTTCATTCTTTTTGATTGCCAAGTAATATTCCATCATATATGTATTACCACATCTTCTTTATCCATTTGTCAGTCGATGGACATTTGGGCTCTTTCCATAATTTGGCTGTTGTCAGTAGTGCTGCTGTAAACATTGGGGGGCATGTACCCCTTCAAATCAGCATTTTTGTATCCTTTGGATAAATACCTAGTAGTGCAATTGTTGAGTCGTAGGGTAGTTCTATACAATTTTTTGAGGAACATCCATACTGTTTTCCAGAGTGGTTGCACCACCAGCAGTGCAAAAAGGTTCCCCTTTCTCCACATCCTCACCAATATCTGTTGTTTCCGGAATTGTTCATTTCAGCCATTCTGACAGGCATGAGGTGGTATTGCATTGTAGTTTTGATTTGTATTTTCCTGATGAGGAGTAATGTTGAACGTCTTTTCATCTGTCCTTTGGCCATCTGGATGTCGTCTTTGGAAAAGTGTTCATATCTTTTGCCTGGATATGAACTGGATTATTTGTTTTTTGGAGTGTTGAGTTGGTAAGTTCTTTATAGATTTTGGATACTAACCCTTTATCCGATATGTTATGGACATTTCAGTTTCCTTAATAGTTTCCTTCACTCTGCAGAAGCTTTTTATCTTGACGAAGTCCCAGTAGTTCATTTTTGCTTTTATTTCCCTTGCCTCCTGTGACAGGTCTAGTAAGAAATTGCTGCAGGTCAGGGAGGTTGCTGCCTGTTTCTCTAGGACTTTGAAGGCTTCCTGTCTTACTGGATTTAGGTCTTTCATCCATTTTGAATTTACTTTTGTGTATGGTGTAAGAAAGTGGTCCAGGTTCATTTTTCATGTTGCCGTCCTGTTTCCATTACCATTTGTTGAAGAGACTGTCTTAACCAGGAAATTAAAAAGGGAAGCCAATGAAAATGAAAATGTAACAGTCCAAAATCTCTGGGATGCAGCAAAGGCAGTCATAAGAGGGAAGTATATAGCAGTCCACACTTCCCTAAAGAAGGAACAGATGTCTCAAACACAGAACCTAACCTTCCACCTAAAGGAGCTGGAAAAAGAACAGCAAATAAAGCCTAAAACCAGCAGAAGGGAAGTAATAAATATTAGAGCAGTAACCAATGAAACCAAAATTTTAAAAAAAGATCAGTGAAACCAGGAGCTGGTTCTTTGAAAGAATTCCCAAAATTCACAAAAGTCAGATTTATAAAAAGAAAAAGGACCCAAATATAATCATGAATGAAAGGGGAGAGATCATCACAACCAACACTGCAGAAATACAAGCAACAATAGAATATAATGAGCAATTATATGCCAACAAATTGGGCAATCTGGAAGAAATGGACAAATTCCTAGAAACCTGTAAACTACCAAAGCTGAAATAAGAAGTAGAAGAAAATTTGAGCAGACCCATAAATAAGTAAAGAAATTGAGTCAGTAATCAGAAATCTCTCCACAAACAAGAGGCCAGGACCAGATGGATTTCCAGGGGAATTCTACCAAACATTTAAAGAAGAGTTAACATCTATTCTTTTGAAGCTATTCCAAAAAAAAAAAAAAATAGAAATGGAAAGAAAACTTCCAGACTCATTCTGTGAGGACAGCATTACCTTGATTCCAAAACCAGAGAAAGACCCCCCACTAAAAAGGAGAATTAGAGACCAATCTCCCTGATGAACGTGAATGTAAAATTTCTTAAGATCCAAGCAAACCAAATCCAACAATACGCTAAAAGAATTATTTACAATCAAGTGGGATTTATTCCTAGACTGAATGAGTGGCTCAATATCGGCAAATCAATCAATGTGATGTATCACATTAATAAAGGATAAGAACGACATGATCATCTCAATAGATGAAGACAATGCATTAGCCAAAATACAGCGTTCTTTCTTGATAAAAACCCTCAAAGGAGGGATAGAGGGAGCATACCTCAAGATCATAAAGTCCGTATGTGAAAAACCTACTGTTAACATCATCCTCAATGGGGAAAAACTAAGAGCTTTCCCCCTAAGGTCAGGAACATGACAGGGATGTCCACTCTCACCGCTGTTGTTCAGCACAGTGTCGGAAGTCCTAGCCTCAGCAGTCAGACAACAAAAAGAAGTAAAAGGTACCCAAATCTACAAGGAAGAAGACAAACTTTTGCTCTCACCAGTCGATATGATCCTCTATGTGGTAGACCCAAAAGACAACACCAAAAAACTGCTAGAACTAATACACGAATTCAGCAAAGTCACAGGATATAAAATGAATGTACAGAAGTCGGTTGCGTTTCTATACACCAATAATGAAGCAGAAGAAAAATCAAGGAATCGATCCAATTTACAATTGCACCAAAAACCATAAGATACCTGGGAATAAACCTAACCAAAGAGGTAAAAGATCTATACTCTGAAAGCTATAGAAAGTTATGAAAGAAACTGGAGACACAAAGAAATGAGAAAACATTCCATGCTCATGGATTGGAAGAACAAATATTGTTAAAATGTCGATACTACCCAAAGTGATCGACACATTCAGTGCTGTCTCTATCAAAATAACACCAGCGTTCTTCACAGAGCTAGAACAAACAGTTTTAAAATGTGTACGGAACCAGAAAAGATCCCAAACAGCCAAAGCAATCCTGGAAAAAAAAAAAAAAAAAAAAAGTTGGAGGCCTCCCAATTCCAGACTTCAACCTATATTATAAAGCTGTGATCAAGACACTATGATACTGGCACAAAAACAGACCTGTAGATCGACGGAACAGAAATGTGTAGCTAGCTAATCTCCGACAAAGCAGGAAAAAGAATCCAATGGAAAAAGGCAATCACTTTTAATGTTTCTTTATCCTTTTTAAGTTTGTTTATTTTGAGAGAGAGAGAGACTGTGTACAAGCCAGGGGAGGGGCAGAGTGAGAGAGAGAGAGAGAGAGAGAATCCCAAACAGGCTCCCTGCTGTCAGGACAGAGCCCAATGTAGAGCTCGAACCCATGAACTGTGAGATCTGACCTGAGCTAAAACCACTAGTCTGACACTTAACTGACTGAGCCGCCCAGGGGCCCTGGTATTTTCTTTTTCCTTTTTGAGGCATGTGTCTTATAAACCGAATCTGGTAGTCTCCATTTCATTAGGTGAGTTTAATGCTTTTGCTTTCAGTATTAATACTGATAGGTTTGTAGTTTTCCATGATTTTACTTTGTGTTCTATTTCCGTGGGTTTTTTTTTTCTTTCCTCCTTTTTCTCACTTCCGTCAGGTTCATCAGGTTCTCCTTATTTTTCTTTTGTTAATTTAAAATATGTAATCTATTTCTAATCTTCAAAGTCAATTGGAGATTTCTTCCTAAATAGCTAGAAAATACAGAACTCTGATTCTGATGGCCCTGTCTCTCACGTGTTGTTCTCCAGAATTGTTGTTTCATATTCTGTTCAGGCCTTCGAAATGAACCATTCTTGTTTAGAGTTACCCACAGTTTTACTAATCTCTTTGCTTGCTTTTCTTCCTGGCACTCCTCTCCTTTCAAATGAATCTACTTTTCTTTCCTAGAATATATCCTTTTTAGTTCGTTCAAATCTTTTCACTGGTGATAAGCATTCTGAGTTGTTTTTGTAAAACAGCCTTTATTTTTGCCCTCATCTTTGATGGACGATTTAACTGGATTTAAAATTCTAAGTTGACCATTCTATTCTCTCACTTCTTTGAAGAATTTTTTTCTTTGGCTTTGAATTCATTTGTTGCTATTGAGAAATTGCTATCTAATTACTGTTCCTTTATGGGAAATCTGTCTTTGGTCTCTGCTTTTAAGATTTTTTTCTTTATCTTTGGTGTTCTGTAGTTTTACGCCAACACTTCAATAGATGTGGCTTTCTTTTTATTTCATCTTCGTGACGTTTGTTGTACTTTATCTAAAGGTCTGGCTTTGCAGTGGCTCTCCGAGATGACTGCCTTTATCTCTGAGCATAACTGGCCCTTGTTTACTTCCACAACTCTTACTAAATGCGTGTTAGACCCTCTCAATCTTCAGCAGTTTATTTTTCATTGCTTTGCCCCTGGGTTGCTTTCTATATAATTTCTTCAAGATCTGTCTTCTAGTTCTTTAATTTTGTTTTTAGCTGCAACTGATGTGTTATTTTATGTATCAGTTGAGTTTCTGATTTCAGTGGCTATATTTTTCACTTGGGGACCTTGTAAAATACAATATGCTTTTTGTGGTTTAGAACCTAGAGTCAGGCTGCAGCGTTCATTTGCTTCATCACTTACTACCTGTGAAACCATGGGCAGATTATTTAACTTCGATTTTTCTTCTCAGTTAAATTAGGGTCATAGTATCAGTGTATTATAGATATAGACCTCTAATAGTTTAGAATGAGAATTAATAGAATTAAAAGATACGAAGGGATGAAACGGGGGGGGTGGTATGTAGCAGGTGCTGTATATTAACTACCATTGTCACATGGGTGTTTTTGTTTCATTTTTCATTTTCCTCTCAAATCATTTTAAATACATTTAATTTTAAATTACCATCTAATCAATTATCTGAAGCTCTTGGAACTCTAATACTATTTTCTGTTGGCTTTTGCTCTTTATAAATTGGAATTCTTTTCCTGTGAAATTTGGGGTTTTTAAGTGTCTCTTCAATGAGACTTTTAAGAATCTTCTGTAGTCTGAGTGGACCTCTATATCTCCAGATTTTGTCTCTGCCCATCTTTTCAAGAGCGCAGAACCAATGTTTTTTAATATTTTGACATGGGGTAGGCCACGTTCCTGGTGTTCCAGTATTTAGAGATCAGGTGAAAGTGGCCAGAGAGACTGAGAGTAGAAAATCAAAGTGTACCAGAACTCAAGGAAAAATGCCTCCTTTTTAAAGGAGGATTCGGGATGGGGTATGAAAGTTTCATGCTGCTAAGAGATTGGATAACATGAGGTGAAAGAATGATTACAGGATAGTGGTATGGGGAGAAGCCTTATGAATGGACATAATAGATTGAGGACTAAATGACTTTTTTTTTTGTAATATGCTAGTACAAGAAGACAAGAAATTTGAAGACAAACATCATAAAGGAAGTAGAACTATCTTTATTTGTAGGTTATAAATAATAGAGTTCTAAGTAGTTAAAAACCGTCCAAAGCATCAAATAGCTAAAAACTAACAAAAGCTGTGTAAGACATCTACACTGAAAACTATACATAAAACACTGCTGCGAGGATTTAAATACATGGAGATACAACATGTTCGTGCATTAAAAAGATTCAATATTGACATCAGTTGTTCCCAACTTCTTTGATTTCATTACAATCCTGATCAAAATCCCAGCAGAGTTTTTATAAAAAATCAAGCTGATTCTAAAGTTTGAAAATGCAAGATATTTAGAATAGGCAAAACAATTTCAGAGAAGAACAAGCTGAGAGAAAATTTACATGTATATCGGGGCGCCTGGGTGGCTCAGTCGGTTAAGCGTCTGACTTCTGGTCAGGTCATGATCTTGCAGTTCATGAGTTCAAGCTCCATGTCGGGCTCTGTGCTGACGGCTCAGAGCCTGGAACCTGCTTCAGATTCTGTGTCTCCCTCTCTCTCTGCCCCTCCCCTGCTCATACTGTCTCTCTCTCAAAAATAAACATTAAAAAAAATTTTTTTAATGTGCATGTATATACAGAGGATCTAAAATAGCCAGGATGGTTTTAAAGAAAGCACTTACAGTACCTGATTGGAAGATTGGGCATAAAATTGGAGTAAGACCGGTATTAGTATAAGAATAAATGTTCTGATCAATGGAATAGAGTCCAGAAATAGATGTAATCAGAGACTTTTGATAAAGGCACCTGGAGGGAGTTTGTTGTTTTCAGTAAATGGTGGGCAGGCATTCGGATATCCATGCAGAATAAACAAGCCTTGGCCTACATTAGGCCATAAACAAATTAATTACAGATGGATGATAGACCTAAGTAAGAAAGCTAAAACTATGCCGTGAAAACTGAAGAATATTCTCATGACATTGTAGTAGGCAAAGATTTAGTAGTTAGCACAAAAAATGCACTTGACCATAAAAGTGATGGGCTTTTGGACCTCAAAAATACTTTACAAATTAATTTTGTCAGAAGACACCCTGTCAGAATGGGTGAGGTCTTTCTACACAAGACCTCACACTCAGAAGATGTAAAGGAAAAAATTTCAACTTGGATAACTTCTCCCTCCTCAAAAAGGATAAAAAGCAAGACCATCTGAAATATAAAGGATTTTCATAAATAACAAGCTGGGAGAACAGTTGCAACATAATTAGGATATGTAACTATAATACATATAAGCACCGGGAGGTAAAATAATGCCTCCTCAGAGATCCCCTAATTCCCAGAGCCTGTGAAGGTAGCAGATGGAATTAAGTTTGCTAATCAGCTGACCTTCTAATGTGGGAGGTGACCCAAAAGGGCTCAGTGAGTCACAAAGGCGCCTCTACACAGAAGAGGGAAGACAGTATGACCACTGACCTTGTTGGCCCCTGAGTGTGGAGAAATGGAGACACACAGAATGTACGTGGGCTCTAAAAACTGGAAAGGCAAGGAAATGAATTCTTCCTAGAGGCTCTAGAAGAAATACAACCCTGCCAGCGTCCTGATTTTAGTCCAGCAAGTCCTGTTTCAGACTTGTGATCTCCAGAAGTGTAAGAGTAAATTCGTGCTGTTTTCAGCCACTAAATTTATGGCCGTTAGGGCAGCAATAGGAAGCTAATGCATACAGTGTATCAATAAAAAAGATAAGTAACATAAGTTTAAAGTGGCTAATTCGCAGAATTAAACCTAAGATGTCCAATAAATATGGTAGAAATACCGAACACAATCAGAAATCAGATTGAAATGAGATCTATTTTGCCTATTTAGCAAAAGTTTTCATTGATACCCATCTGGTGGTCTCAAGGATCTAAGAAGAGTCTCTTCTACGTTGTTGGTGACAATCTTAATAGGAAAGATTTTTTAGAAGGATATTTGACAGACTCCATCAAAATTAAACCCTATTTCCTTGTGTATACCTATATACAACTTGAACATTCACAGGGAGTATCTTATCGCTTGTGAAACTGTTTTTCGGTACATAGAAAGCAACAGCTCAAAGACAATACAAGAAAACCAACCAATGCAAAACAGAAAATTACTGGTACGGGGCGGGAGGAGGGACAGGCATACTGCCCGTGGAGTTTTAGGACAGGAGTGACGGCAACATTAGCTAGAGTTCTCATTTTCCCTCCTCGTCACACAGCCTTTCTGTCTGCATCTCTCACATCTACTGCCAACATTCTGTTTATTGCATCTGTCTTTGAAAGTATCCATACCCCTCGCCCCCGTCGTCTAAGACGAGTGGCTAAAAGCTCAGTCTGTTAGCTGTGTCGCACTCTTTGCAGCTGCTGCCTAGATTAAGGGCTAATGATGAAAGAAAGGTTTTCAGTGGACTCCTGTTCCCATACAGTCCATCCTTGCATTTTCGTGCACCTTCTAACAAAATCTAAACTCCTGTTTCTTGTGGTGAGCATTTGGTAATGTATGTAATTATCAAGTCACTGATGTATATTCAAAATTAATATGTCAACAGCACTTTTAAGTAAAAATGAAAACTTATAAATGAAAAAGTTCTGAATCTTGAAAGTAAACTCAATGAGCCGCTCAAACCGAGTGCTCAGGCCAGACTTGGAGGTGGCAGATTTTAAGCTTTTTAAGGTGCAGGAAGCCGGATTGTCCCAGAGGTCACCTTCATTGCTCCCTTTTCCATTGTTGCCTGGCTGTCTCCCCAGCATGTTACCACAAACATGGAGATGAACACCCCTCGGCAGTGAGCTCCCAGTGAAAATCATGGATTCTTTCTAGTTGGAATGTGTAGGTGGAGGGCAGCTATCTAGTTAGATGTGGACGTGGACGCATCTAGTCATTGTAGACTGTTGTCCAGAAAGGGATTGTGGCCTTATGGACCAAAACCCCCTCATTCCAGAGACCAGAGATTTATGCCGGGGAGGAAGAGTGCCTTGGCATGTTTCTGTTAGTGTGGACACCAGGACAGAAATCCTCTCTCCTGACTGGGGGTCGGGGGTCTTTTCTCAACACCAGCTTGCCGGCCTCCTCCGTGCATCTCAGGTGGAGTCCCCATGCTCTCCTGCACTTTCCTTTAGGAACTTTGTTACACGTTAACAGTTTAAACTTACTCTTAAAGGTTTAAACGTTGAACAAAATTCCCATATTAGGGACTGAGATCAGGTCTCGAATTAGCAGGCATGCTCTGTAAGCTGGCAGAGTCCTCTCCTGCCAGGTGGGCTCTGTCTTTAAGGGGCCTAGAAATGGCCTAGGTGAATAACTGACCATTGGTTAACCTAGCCGGGGGCTTGGCAACAAACCTATCCTCTGGTGGGCTTGGATGTGTCTGTATGCGTAGCCTGAACTCTGTTTTCTAGAACTCCCTTGTATGTTTTGGTTGGGGTGGGCCCCAGAGGAGGAGGTTGGAGATTTGGAGGACGGATGGGAAGTAGCAGCCCTCTTTATAACCCGCGTGTTGTCATTTTGAGCCAGCTCACTTTGTTGGCAAGAGGCAGCAGCGGGACCTGTGACTTTTGCACCCTCTGCAGGGTCCTGCTTCAGCTTCTCTAACACCTGGGCCTCGCCTGGTGTGCATAGGTGTTCAGCTCCGTGGTGAGGGGCCCGGCTTCCGCAGGACACCACCCCCAATGCCAGAGGCAACGTGAATAGACATGTTTTAGTCTCTATTCGTGGCTACCGTTCCTTGCCTGTGGTTCTAGCTTGTGGCTCTGCACTGTATATCCATCCTTCCCTGACTTCTGTCAGCCCTACATACTTCAAACCCCAACGTCAGGGCAACGATGGCCTTAGAAACTGCTTTAAAAGCTCCTGCAATTACTTAAGTCAAGCTCCTGTAAATTATATATATTTTTATATACTTCTCTAGTGGTGGTTCTTCTCTGGTTGAACTGTGGCTGCCACACACCTATCCCCCAGAAGCCACTGTTTTATTCACCTTTACTTAGCAGCTTGGGCAAAGTTTCTGTTGGGAAGTACAACTTTGGACATCTAGGATCCTATCCTTTGGAATTCCTTAACTTTCAGAATCTTTCCATACCCCCAAGAATATAAGTAAATTAAAAACCCGGCCCTCTTTGATGAAGCGTCATTTGACCCCAGCAACAACAGCAAAATAGACCTGAGCATTGGCAGGGGAGAGGGCAGCTCCATCCAACGTGAGTCAGAAGAAAACTGAAAGAGCAAGGGCAGCAAACCAGGTGGAAATGAATTCGAGTGGTGGCAGTGGCCACAACAAGAAGCCAAGACCGGCATTGGGCATAGATCCTGAATGGAAGGGAAAAGTTGTAACTCCTTTGGAGTTTTGGGAGCAAAAGAGCTTGTCATAGGCAACCCCGTGGTGTCCCTGTGCCTCACTAGACACCTGTGTTTCTGCTGAACACTGGTAGGTAGCTGTCTACACCATTCACACTGCAGGCAGGTTAGAGTTTGGGAAAAATACCCCTTGTCCTGGCTCCCCTGGTACCAGTGATCCAGAGTGTATTCAGATATTAAAAAAAGTCATTAAAGATGCTCTTTCGAGGAATACTGATTTATCGCCTCAACAGCTTACAAGTGACTTTTAGTCTAATTATGAAGGATACAGTTTAAGGTTCCAGTTGCTTAGAATTTTATTACAAGCTAAATACAAAGAGTGGAGGAAACCATCTGAAGAGGGATCTTTGTAGTCTCCAGTTATCTTTTTTGTTTTTTAATTTTTTAATGTTCATTTTTGAGAGGGAGGCGCAGAGCATGAGCAGGGGAGGGGAAGAGGGAGAGGGAGACACAGAATCCGAAGCAGGCTCCAGGTGCCGAGCTGTAAGCACAGAGCCCGACGCGGGGCTCGACCTCGTGAACTGTGAGATCATGACCTGAGCCGAAGTCGGACGCTTAACTGACCAAGCCCCTCCGTTGATCTTTACCTTGGAATAAGCCCTCAGGTCTTGGAATGTGGAAGAAAATGTGACTAATGAAGAGTAAAAACAGGCCTTCCAGAAAGTACCTCTGGCCTGTGATGGTTAGATCTACAAGTCAAGGGAGCAGTCAGACGCTAACATAGAAAGTGGGGGAGATAAAGGGAAGCTGCTTCTACCTCACGCTCGCTCGTCAGCTGTGCCATTAGACCTGTGGCTTTGCCCAGGAGGTCGCCGTGTTTTACTAATGGGTGAGAGACCTAAAAGCAAGCTGTCGTCTTGGATTGGGAAAGAAAACCATTTTCCTAGGGTCATGGTACCAGTTTACTGTCCCCTTCCCACTCCCTCTGCATGTTCCATCTTTCTGACCCATCACAGACTGTGGCATTCGTGATTGTGGCCCTTGAGCATCAGAGTGTAGTTCTTGTTCTCTGAATGGTCCGTTAAAGAAGGCAAGGATGTCTTTCCATATACTTTAAGTTAGTTTACTGGTTTTAACGGTTTTTTTAGCTCTGATTTCTGTACTCCTTATCTGTTTCCGTGGGATGCTGATCAGAGCCCACACTTATCACCTTACTCGCTAACTGTTTCTCTTTGATTCTGATACCTGTTACAGCAGTTCAGCGCTTGCTTCAGAAGAATACTTGATGCCCCAGTGAATAAATCTTGAAATAATTCTGTTGTCCATGAAGTCAGGTTCTAAGGGTCTGAATAGCTGAGAATATTCCATATTCTAAAAACAAGATTCAAGTGAGCCCTCATTGAGGAAAAACCCGTTGATGATGGGTTTACCTAAACTAAGTGGTGAGCGAGAGTTCTCGGCCTGGTTTGGTGCAGGAGAGCGTGTTTCTGGGGATGCTGCTGCAGGGCTTAGGTCTGTCCCCACGAGTCCTGATGGTGGTGCGGCGCCTCTGGTCCATTACAAGGCCCATCCCTTCTGCATCCTGTGCTTTTTAGGCATATCCACCGCTCTCTGCCACTATAAAACGTCATTCTGAACACACCATTTCTGTATGGATACAAATGCTAGTCAGGTGCCCTCAGTTGTTTCCTTAAGATTGAAAGTAGAAATTAGCGCTTCCTGCCCCAAACTAAAGGCAGAAAAAAGGAGTGTGAACCTTAAGATCCTACATAAGATTATACTGACATAATTTTTTCTTACATGCTACTTTGTTGTATAACACAGTAAGGCACCCTGGCTACCCCAGAGTCATGGAAAGAAAGAGTTTTGGGAAAAAAAAAAAATTCTAGGAGAGGATGATGATTTTAATAGCTATCCCTGGGGGAAACGCAGGTGAGGGTGAAGTTCTCCCAAATTAACAATTAGATAAATCTTGGAAATTGTAACACAGCAGGATTTAACATTCCATTTCTAAAAAAATGTAGAATTCTGCCAAACACCGAATGAATGTGATTGCAGCTCTCTGTGTTTTTGACCAATGCTCTTGCAGCTGTGGGAGTTTGACCTGTTCTGAAATGCCTCACCGAGTTGGCCCTTTCTGTGTCCTTGTCCCTGCAGTGCGAATCTGTCCAAGGCCGCCTGGGGAGCGTTAGAGAAGAATGGCGCCCAGCTGATGATCCGCTCCTATGAGCTCGGGGTCCTTTTCTTGCCGTCGGCGTTTGTAAGTTCACGCTTGAAACTGCCTGAGCAGCCATGGGTGGAACAGGTTGGGGTTTTGTGTTCTCTTCTTTGGTCCCGATGACCTGCCCAAGGCCAGGGTTCCAACCTAGAGCCTGTGCTCTCGGCTGCTGGCCTGCGCTGACAGACGCATTTAGCATTCACTGGTCTGGGTGCGTACCTGATGAGAGATTGAGGGTGATTGGTTTGGGTAAAGTTAATGACAGCATTGAAATACCGGGAAGTATAACGTGAAGATGTATTACAAGGCTATAGTGACAGGTCACCAAACGGATGACTTAGCCAAGAACAAGACGTTTCTTTGGAGGAGGTCTTTGGAAGCTGGAAGGCCTGAGGAGGATCGAAGGATACTTAGGGTTTAGGCTAAGTGGAAAGGAGAGGGAAGGGCATCCCAGGTTAGGGGAAGTGGCATGAGCATAAGTCGGGAGGCTGGGAAGCTCACAGTAGCTGCTCGAGTAGGAATTCGTGGGGCTACAGGATCTGTGCAATCAGACTAACTGGTAAACCCCCTAGAAACACACCGTGTTGGAAGCTGTGACTCTGTCGCAGTGTCTAGCACAGCCAGCTTGTCTCCCAGCTTGGAGCAGCTCTGTTTCTGCAACTGAACAGCAGACAGGTTGTCTGGTTTTCATGTCGGGACTGGTTGTACAGGCCCTGATTTCTAAATACTAAAATCTCTTTTGGCCCAGAGAGACCTTCTTACTCTAAGGGGCGTCCAGACTCCAAGACCACCTGGCTCACCCCTCACATACTTGGTGGAGTGCAGTCAGAATTGCCTGCATGATAAGATGGCTAATGCTTTTTTTCCTTTTTTTGCCACCTGCTATACTTGAACTTACGATAAACATCATACAGCACGATTCTAAATCACGTGGACTAGACCAGAAGATTCAATGAAAAGGGCGCTTCTTGCTTGTTCTTTCTCAGGCTTCAGACCCGTGTGACATGTGGGCATAGTCTTAAGGCACGCCAGAGAGCAAGCACCCCCGCCGTGCCCGAGTGTCCTCCTCACTCTTCCCTCCCCGCTCTGGTGAAAAGTTCTTTTTTCCCCTCTCTCCTTCTTCATCAATCTTTATCCATCCTTTTCTTCTCCAGCTCAGAGGGGTTTTGCTACAAGACTGTCAAACAGGCCTCTCCAGAGGGTAATAGAAGATTCTAGCACCTCTTGTTTCTTTCCTACAGAATCAGAGCAGACCCTAATGCTGCTTACAGCTGAGGCCTTCCCCCTGCATACTCCTGGAGGCAGATAGTTCCCAGTTTTCTGCAGACAAGGATGTGACTTGCCTAGGGTTCCACAGCTGACCGGGTCCCAGCCCTCAAACCACAGTCTCTCCCAGTCCCTCCTGTGATGTTGCAGCATCCTCACAGGGAAGTAGTAAATTCACATGCTAGTGTAATAATATGCAGTCATTTGGTGTGACTTAGCGACCTTAGCTTTGAACTAAGGCCAAAATTATCTCCCACTAGTAATTTAAGCAATGAAATACGTTCCATGTCCCTTTTTTTGGCTTCTGTTGTCCGCATTTGCAAAATCTAGTTGTTTCTAAATGTTCTGATTCTCTTCCTCATCATGAAAACGGGAGTAGGAAAATATATTGTGCTTCAGGTCCTATAGACCCTTCTAAGCTCCCGATTTTACTTCTGATTCTGTTTCTGACTGTATATGAGACATGGCTAATAGAGGAAAAAACAAGCATAGTCATTTAGAATTCCCAGATTAGACTCTTTCTTCTATACTGTTGGAATAAGAAAGAGCCCCCATTATAGCACATCCTAGATAAAATAGAGATTCGGTTATTTTTTATAAAGACTCAGGCAAGAATATAAAAAATGGATTCCCCCCCACCCCCGCCCACTCTGCTAGGCCAACAGATTCAAGAGTAAGGCCCCAAGCAGGGTGACCGTGTTATTAACGTAGTGATTACAAAGATAGGGTTTTATCCAGCAATCCAGGTTCCTTGGCCTGTCTGGAGACACAGATCCCACTGTAGTGCTTTATAGCAGGCTTCTTCCATAATACTGCTAAGGACCCCAGACCGTCACTATCTTTTCATCAGACATTTCTAGGTGGATTGTCTGTGTCCTTCACTGAACCATAAATTCTTTGGGCAAGGTGCCAAAATGAGGTGTGTGCACAAGGGCTTGACCTCACCCTCCCAAGGGGCCTACTAGTCAAGTTGAGCTAGAAGATCATTTAAAAAAGGCACTTCTCTTGAGAAACGTCCAGGTATGACCTGGGTGCTATGACCTGTGAGAGAAGTAACTGGCCTGAGTGAGCAGAACCCCAAGGGCTGGAAGTGGGTATTTGGGTCCTTTTCATTCCTCTTGACAGAAACCACCTTGAGCTTATACAAGCCCACAGAAAGGGGAGGGGAGGTTCTGAAAAGATGCAAAGGAGTGTCGTGGAATCAGTGGCGCAGCGGGGACTTGGGAGGGTGGAGCCGCGCCAGCCCCAGGGGCACCCGCAGTCCACCGCCTGTCTGGGTCGCCGCCACTGGTGACTCCCCCACTGGTGACTCCCCCACTGTGTTCTCCACTCGTTTGCCAGCTGCCCTATGTTTACAGATGGCTCGTTTAGGTCTGCCTTTCCCGCCTCTTTACTGTCCTGACCCTGTCCCCCAGTAGTGGGCCCGTTTCCAGAGAAGGGCAGATTGTTGTGAGTTAGGAAGCCATCCCAGAGGTAGCTACTGCCAGAGGGTTTCACCCAGAAGTGAGTTGATGTGTTTTATCAGTCTGCGTAAAACTGCATCTATGAATTTTGCACCATGGGAGACTTTGTCCTTAAGCTACTATATCACAGCATCTGTGTCACTTACTGGGATGTAAAGTTTCTGGAAAACCAGTGGACATTTGTTTGGTCTTCACGGAATTAACATATACGGTTTTGACTCTGAGGGTAACCCAAGGATCTGTGCCATGAGGTGATTTGTCATTTTGCTGAGGTAATTCAAACACAGAATGAGACCCTTAGCTTCCGAAGGAGACCGACTAGTACCGCTCCATGGCTCCCTCCTCAGAATGTGTCCCAGGCTCAAAACCGAACATTCTGGCTGCCTGGAAAGACCGTGCAGTCACCCCTGTCCAGCTCCACCAGCTCCCCATGCCTGCGGTTCAGTAGCCCTGGGAATAGGAGGAACGAGATGGAGTCTTCACTCTCATGAAGCTCGTGGATACGTTCAGGAAGCACACAAGTTGTTATAGTACATGATGACTATTGTGCGTGGGATTTAAAATATAAAGACTCTGAGAAAGATCTGGGGGCCCTGGGAAGACTTCTTTAAGGAGATCATATTTGACCTGGGTCTTGAAAAATGAGTATGAGCTTAGCCTGCCATCAGGAGAGAGGACGCTTCTAGCCAGAGAGAGCAGTGCATGTTATATTTGAGAAACAGCAGGCCCTTCCATGTGCCTGGGAAGGGGCCTTTGAGGTTGAACTCCTGTTTTGAAGAGACTGGCAAGCCGGCCCCACTGGAATTGTACTTTGTCCCACACAGACTGTAGAAAGCTACCAGCATTAGTGATCTCATCAGGCCAATTTTCAGAGAATTTGAAGCTTATAAAATGTATCTCCAGTCATGATAAGTTATATTATTCAAAAGGTCCCTGAGGATAATAAGGGCTTGTAGATCCCCTCAAAATCCTCTTGATCACTTAAACTACATTATTATAAAAAATGTGATTAATGATTACTGTTACTCTTCACCCCATCATGCTAGCTCAAAGCATGCAAAGTCATTTCTGACCCTTCTTTTACACCCAAGCTTAGTGCTTAATGCTGCTTGATAGTGGTCACTTCTGGCATTCCTGCTGCCACCGTGACCAGGGCCTGTCAGTTCCTGCCATAGTACCCTTCCATCATCCTTCCCAAGGCTGCTTCCAAGCTGCTCTCCACCTGGCTGCCAGAATGTCCCCGTAGACCACACATCAGGTTATGTCACCCACCTTCAAATCTTGGTAGATAGAAGCCAGACTCCTTAGCATGGCCTACTTTTCTCTTCAGGCCCTGACTCCTGACTGCTCGGGCCTGACCCCTTCTCTCGTCTCTGGCCCTTCATGTTCCAGTCATGTAGAACTACTAGTTTCCATTATGAGCTGAGCCCATCTGTGTTATGGTTCTCCAGAGAAACAGAACCAAAAGGATATGTAGATTCATATAGAAAGAGGCTTACTGGGAGGGATTGGCTCACATGATTTTGAAGACTAAGCAGTCTCAGCCATCTGCCAGCCCGAGACCCAGGAGAGCTGTTGGTATAGTTCCAGTCTGAGTCTGGAGTGGAGGCCTGAGGGTCAGGAGAGCTGATGCTTTCGATCCCGGATGGAGTTTGGGAGAAGACCTATGTTGTCCCAGCGAACAGAGAGCAAATTCGCCCTTCCTCAGCCTTTTTGTTTACTCAGGCACTCAACAGATTGGATGATGCCAGCTCACATTGGGGGGTGGGGGGGGGCGGTCTTCTTTATTCAGTCCACTGATTCAAATGTTAATCTCATCGAGAGACACCCTCAGAGACACCCAGAATGATGTTTAACAGGTCGTCTGGTATTCAGGGACGCAGTCAAGTAGACACCTGATAACCATCATGTCATCATTCACCAGCCTTAATCTATATTAGGAACAGCACCCGTACACCCCCCCGCCCCATGCGTGGCTCATCACATATCCCTCGTGTTATTGTTTACTTGAGTGTCTCCTTGACTAAGACTTTGAGCGCTTTCTCCTAGGACTTGGCACATCTGCTAGTTTGTGTCACTTTAAGTTCTTGGAGTGCACGCTGTCCTTTGAGGAGAACAAACATGGAAATCAGTAGCTCTGGACACCACCTAGATTTAGCACAGTGGCCGTTGTGTGTAGTGTTCAGATGTGTCGTAAGCGATGCGCACTGTAGGGCACTCACCTGATTACAGCACACGCGCAGTCATACGCTTAGGAATCTGTCGTGGTGCTTGCAGATGCCAATCCCTGTGTATCTAATAGATGTTCTTAAAATTTCTGTATCCATTGATCTCAAGCGGCTCCTGATGAGAACAGTTTGTTGTAAAATGAGGCCCTGTGTTTCCCTCGGTGGTACTAGCGAGGCCCGCCTCGTGATGTTTTCCGTTACGAGTCTGCCAGATAGGCTTCTTTAACACCCAGTTCTGTACTCCTTTCTCTAACTGGACGCCGTCCAGAATCTGGTCTCTTGAGATCAGCCCACCTTTGTGCTTCTTAGGCAGAGCTCCGTGTCCCCAACACCCGCGTCTCTGCGTTATCAGCAACCGGAGTTGCTACTGTTGTCGTTCTTTAGTAGGCCATCCTGATCCTTGTGTCCCAGAACACTGCCTTGAGGCTAGCTTTGCAAACAGGCAAGTTTTGGGCGCAGAATGAAGGATCTCAGGCACTGCTGAGGTAGTCACCTAGAAGGAACCTCAGCCCTGCGCTTACGTAGTGACGACCTGTCACTCAGGAACCGTTGGCTGAGTGAAGGGACATTTTCTATGGCCTAAAAATAGTGGATGGAGAGCTATCATCTTTCATTCATCATAATAAAGATGCCATTTGAAATCTTTTGAGTTTGATCTGGAAGCTAAATCTCTGATAACCAAACATCGATTTGTTCACATTTTTTTCCTGCTTTTAAATGAATGAATCAGTAGACACATCATTTCGGGATGAACATAACTTGCCGTTAGAGCCGTGTAATCGATGCCTTTCCTTCGTGAGCGCTTTTAAGAGCTTCGGGGATTAACGTCAAGGGTACATCCGACTCGGTACCTGGCACTCAGCTATTGTTGTTTCACAGTAGGGGCTTAAAGACTGTTCTTTTGGATCTCATATTAATTTATCAAGTGTATAATTTTTGCTGGGTTTGTCTCGCTACGTGTACTTAACTTCTCAGCTAATTCATTCAGGTCCAAGGAAATTTGAATATAGGAAAGACCTTATAGTTTCCAAGATTGGTAGCCATGTTCCAAATCTTAAGGCATCTGTGAGGAGATCCAGGAGAGGCGAGTTTTCCGTGACGGACTTCATGCATTTTGGTGTTTATTAAGCACATACTTTGTCAGGCGTTGACTCGTTCTGGACGTGAGCCTGCCTGATATTTTGTGACTGCAGCCGGCTGCTCCTACCTCTGGAAGTAACGTGCATGACTGTCTGAGACCCTAGATCGGTACCCAAGATGGATTCCTCCAGACAAAGGTAGCCTGAGCATTCTTGCACTTGGCCCTAGAGCCGAGGGGCACCCCGACCCCTTCTGAGCCCTAGATTCGTTTGCCCCCGAGACAGCAGGTCCTCTTTTGTCATCAGAATCAAAAATGCTTCAGTCAAATCCACAAGAACTTTGTCTTTAAGTCTCTTTTTTCTGCTCTGGTTAAACTATTTTTATTGTCTTTTTGTTGCCAGAATTGGTAAATGCCACAGATATTTGCTTTTCTAGGACTGGCTCTGGCCAGAAGAACTAGTGAAACTTACAGGAGCCACCTCCTTAACTCCCCTCCCCTCCCCTCCCCACACCACTTCTGCCCACCTGCTGTCTGTTGAGGTAGGGACTCGGGGTTTCCCAGAGGCCCCAGCTGGTCAACACTGTTGAAGTGGAGTTTTCTCCTCAGCGTTCGTGTTCTCCCACTCAGCCGGTAAAGCCCCATTCTCCTCCTCCTTTCCTGTCCATACCCACTTGCCACACCCTGTCCCCCTGCCCTAGCAAGAGTGTTGTCACCTGCTGCTGCAGGTCCTGGCCATCTTCTCTGGACTGATTGTCTCTCCCCTCGCTCCCCAGTGTGGCTACTGCTTCACTTCAGTACTCTGCCCCCCTGCCAGGGTCTGTGTTCCTCTGCCATTGAACCTGCAGTGTCTCTTCTGGGCCCGTGAAACGACATCCAGAATCCTTCGTGTGACATCAGGGCCCACCGTGACCTGGAACAGCATGCCTCCCAGCCTCCATTCTGTCTCCTCCCCGCCCCCCCGCCCCCCGCATGCACCCAGGGCTCCAGTCACCCGTGAGTGCTTGTTAGCAGGTGGGTGAGGTGGGCTGTGGCACTAATGGCATCACTGCCACCTCCCAGTTGTGTGATCCCGCGTCACTCTTTACCTCCATTAGAAACTGAAATAATGCGGAAAGAGAACAAATCCTGGGAAAAATCCCAAGGATCAAGCAAAGGAACTTTCCGAGAGCACACCGTGTTGGAGGAACCAAAATGACAGTGGAGCTGGGGTCCTGCTTGCAGTCCTTTAGGCTTCGGACCTGTTATTTCCATGGGCCTCCTCTTTCTCCGTGTACGTGTGACGTGGGGACAGTGCAGGCACTTGTGGCGTCATTCAAGAACTGAGAGGTATTGCCTGTGACTTGTTTAAACGGCGCCTGGCAGTTAGCAGCAGTGCCAGCAGGCAGCCCGAGCAGTTCAGAAGGCGGAAGGCAGGGGCAAATGTCTAGCAATCAAAATCTTGATGTCTTACCCACGGTGACGGGCTGCTGCTCCTCTCCTCGGGACTGCACTCCACCACACCGACCTAGCCCTTCGCTTATTGAAATCCCGCCCTTCTTGGGCCCATTTGGTTTACTCCCCTCCATGAAGATTTTTCTAAGCTCCCGCCTGGAAACACTTCCACTTGGTCATCTACTGCCTTACAGGAAGGACAAGACAGCCACCTTCCTATAATTCACTTCCTCGTCAATTAGTCCATCTTTGATTAAGTATGCTCCTTCTAGAAGGTTCACTGCCTACCCTGCCCTACCTACTCTTTTACCCAGGAAAACTTGATGCCTTGTATAGGGTTTTACTGTTTGAGGATGCTAGTTGGATGCAGCTAAAAAGTAAACGACATCTCTAAATGAAATTTGAGCATGTTCCTTCTCTGTGATTGAGCTGAGCCGCTAAACCTAATCCGTCATGGTATGATAACAGCTCTTTTCCTCCCGGAGCTGGAAGCAAAAGCCAGTAATTTCTCCAGTGTGATAGATGTCCACCCTCTCACCTGGTGTTTTATAAATATATTGTCTTAACTGTCTTTTAAGTATCTGTGCCTGGGAGGGTGGCCTTCCTCTGTTTTATAAAATGCCAAGTGATATCACTGTGATATATAAATAATGATAATTAGAAGACAGCCTCAAATTATTTGACATCCAGAGTGAAGGGAAAAGTGGTACTTTTTTTTTTCCCTGTAATACCCTAGAATTTGGATCAGAAATGGCATTCGCGAAGAAAAAATATTGCTTCCTGTCAGACGTGGATGGCTCAGAGCTGCCTGTGTATGTGAAGTGAGAGGCCACGGGGTGGGAGCACGCGCCAGAACACGTTGGGGCATCCGAGCTGGGCCAGACCGTAAAACTTCTCAACGCTTTGCCATGATTTATTTGAAAATAACAGAAATAGACCAAGACCTAAAGAAGAGGGAAGTTGTCTTATCTGAAACTCTATGTGAGATATTTAATAGTCGCTTAATTGACATCACCTCCCAGGCTCTGGCCTCTTTTCAGAAATGTCAGCCAAGGACATTTGGTGCATCCTGATCCGGTCTGCTCTAATACCATCTCTTAAATTTTCAAGGAATTCCTCTTTTGTTGTGGCTCCTGGTGGGTGAATGTGAGACCGTTTGTTTGCTTAGTTGAAAGAACAGAAGACTAAGAATCAGAAAGGGTTTGATTTCTGGCCTTCCACTTAATAGACGAATGGCCTTGCGCAACTATTTAAGTTTATTTCCTCCTCTGTAAAATAGTAAATTCATCACAAGAGCACCCCGGATATACTTTCTATGCTAATTGATCTCCACGTGCCAGTCACTATTCTAAATTACTGACTTACTCTCAATATACCATTTAATAGAAGAGGAAACTAATGCCCAGAATGGTTAAGTAATTAACCTAGAGTCACGCAGCAAGTAAGTGATCTGCATAAGAATAGATAAAGGTTATCCTCAGGTCCAGAACTTGTTGAAGGTAGACTGTGAGGAGGGACACCTGCGTGACCGTTGTGGAGATGGCCCAGCAGCCCTCTCTAGGGTGGAAGTGTGGGTGAGGGGGGCAAGCTGCAGTGTCCCTTTCCAAGTGTCCTTGGTTTCCCTGCCCCTTCCTCCTCTGCCCTCGTATGTCCCCGATTTTTATTGGTTTTACCTTCAGTCTCTTTCAAATCCATTTCCTTCTCTTTCCACTGACCCCACTCTCCCAAACTCCCCTCATTTGTATCTCAGTTTGTATCTTTTGTTAGGATGCTTAATATTCGTATCCCCATTACCATACTCTAATCTGTCTCCCAATGTATAGCAGTCGCTTTCGGTCTTCTGGCTCCAACAATCCCCAGTTGGATCTCTTCTCATCTATGCCCGTCCTCATTTATGGTGGAACTTCACAATTCAAAACCCTGCCACTCCTCACTGTATATTAGAGTAAGGACCACACTCTTTAACTGGGGTCTGTGATGCTTTGGATTGTAAATGACAGATGACCAACTTAAACACTAAGAAAAAGGCAAACACAGAGAATGAGTCCCTTGCTTCAGGCACGGCTGAATCCAGGGGTTTGGGTCATATTATCAGAGTTCATTTTGAAATACATGGGAGCCCCCAGCAGCTCAAGGCTCACATCTGACCAAATGAACTCCCCAACAGAAAAATGGTCTCCTCCCTGATGCCTCCGACTTGGCCCACATGTCTGGATATCCTGAGTCATTATGGCTCGGGTTTGGGTCCAGCTAAATAGGTACAAGCCACAGGTGGCCATACTGCTTTCCGTTCAAAACATTCTCGAATCTCGTTCTCTCCAGCGTTCCTCAGCCCTCTCCCTGTGCGTTAGGTTACGTCCTCCCCACCCCACAATGTGGCTGCTGGATGCTTCTCCGGCTCTGCCTGGAGTTATGCTGGTCTCCCTTGATGTTCTCTCCTGCCATCTCTCTGTTTATCAAAATGATACCAATTTCTCAAGGCCCGCTGTAATCTTTGCTACAAAGTCTCTCCTTACCGTACTACTGGTTAAAGGCATTTCTTCCTTTTCTGTCTAGAGTTCGGCAAGCTATCACTTAACTGCCTTTCCCTGGGTTACTAGTCCCCATCTTCATCAGTGCTGGACCTTTCTTCATCGCACGTACCTTTCTATAGGTCTTCGTGGGCACAGAGCACTTCGGCATTGATTTTCTCTATGCAAAAGCCTGTGGAGTAAGCAAACAAGGTTCCCCTGTCCTAATTTTGCAGCTCAGCATTGCTTGAACACCAGCTGCGCGCCACGGCTGGGTGCTGACGTGAAAGACATTTTGACGTGATGGCATCCAGATGCTCTATTCAGATTTTACAACTGAGGAAGTCGAGCCCGAGTCACTACGTGTACCCCTGACCATTGTTTTTAGAACGTGCAAGCTCTTTGCTGCCTCCGCACCTTTTTGGAAGCTATTCCTTCTGCCTGGAATATTCTTTCCACTCTCGCTTCCCCTAACCCTACTCCTCTTCCAGAGTCTAATTAAAATGTCACTTTTTTAGGGAGGCTTCTGTTGTCTAAAACAAGTCTCCTAATCTCTCTCCCAGTACTCCTGTTTTTCTTCATGGTGCTCATCGCAAACCGTAGTGATTTTACTTTGATAAATGCATATGTTTAATGCCTCCCCACTAGACTGTGTACCCAACAAAGACGGGGACGATGACATTTTTGTTAACTCTTAAGCATTCGGTGCCTGGCCCTGATGCCTGACACAGAAGAGGCACTCAAGAAATACTGTGTCGAGGGGCACCAGGGTGGCTCAGTCGGTTAAGCCTTTGGCTCAGGTCATAATCTCAGTTCATGGGATCAAGCCCTGTGTGGGGCTCTGCACTGAGGGCGGAGCCTGCTTGGGATTCGCCCCGCCCCGCCTCTCCCCTGCTCATGTGTGCTCAAATGTGCGCGCACTCTCACTTTCTCTAAATAAACATTTTTTTTTTAATGTGTTGAACAAATGCAAATATCAGCCATTCTCACAGCTCAGTAATTGCCAGAGCAGTGTTGGAACTCAGATTGCCTGAAACCCAGGTCGGTGTAACTCCCAGCTCCTCCTACTCTGTGCCCACAAGCAGCCTCCCCTGCTAAGTTATGTGATCATCAAGACTAAGAACTACCCTGTGAGTTGTTTGTATGGGTTCCACAGACATTTCCATTGTTTGATGTGTAGGCATTTAGATTATGGACTGTGGGTATGCGTTTGGTTGTGTGGACAGAAAGGATGAGAGACCGACTGACTTGCGAGGTGCTAGGATAATCTGTAAAGGCACCCAGGAGAGATGCTAATGTGTGGAGGCATGAGGGGAGGGAGCCTGGCGTTAAGCACCTGCTCTGCTGCACAGGCCCCGTGCTGGAGGGCACAGCGGCCGCCTGGACACAGCACGCTCACTTGCACCCTGGTAAGATCTAAAAAAAATACTCTGTTCTGGAGTTCTTGGAATAAAACTTCCATTTCAGTGACTCTTGAGAGTTTTTGTTTTCATATTCCTATCATATTATATTGGAACACTTTCATTATACACGAAGGCAACTTTTATTCTTACACCAGAGTGAGCAGCCTGTTACTATAGCAATATTGAAAGTATTTTGAGGTATTTATATACAGTGTCTTCTACACACTCCTTGCAAACTGTACATAACAGTTAGTTGAAATGAGCTATAATATCCAAAATTGTTTTTCTCTTATTTCCTTTATTAAACTTCTGTGAACTTTGTTAAAATTTAATTTTTAAAGTATGAACCTTTATTTTTAGGAAAGATTAAGGGGACTTGTGAATGTATCTGACCTATCAAACACCTAAAATAGCTCTGAAATAATTTAAATTTGTTTTGAGTACCATAAAGATCTAATTGCTGCGTGAGATGTGTCTTTTTCAGAAAATGCAGAGCAATCGGAGATTCCCTCTGTGTGTTTGCAGGGCCTGGACAGCTTCAAAGTGAAACAGAAATTCTTCTCAGGGAGCAAGGAGCCAACATCTTCCTTTCCTGTGCCGTACGACCTTCCTCCAGAGCTGTATGGGAGTAAAGGTAGGACACAGGTGAAGGGAAACTGTCGGGGTCTGTACTGAAAGAGAAACTGTGCCGAGGAGAAGCCATTGGTCTCTCAGTGGGAGGTTAGCTCATGGAACACTTTGGAAACGCAGCTGTGCGGAGGCCCCTCTGCTGCCCTGTCTGGGGCGAGAGTCCCAGAATCCCTCTGCACTCTTAAGGAAGGACCACAGAGAGCTTTTATTTACATGAGTTTTTATATCTATTGATATTTGCCATATTAGAAATTAAAACCAAGAATTTTTTTCTTAGTTTTAAAGTAATAGTAATCTTAATTATATTTTTTTTCCAACAAAAGAAAAAGTGAGGAAGGTAGCATTATCTACAATTTTTGCAAACCTCTTTATGACCCGGGTTAACGAAAGACAGTTACGTTCTCATAGCTGCTCCCTTGTGATACGACATGACAAAGCGTCTGTACGCTTGTGAAAAAGTGAAAGTAACAAGTAATGGCTTAATATTTTCATGAGAATAATTTTGATTTCACAGATGCCTCCCATCCTCTGAAAGGGAGAGGCCCTGGCTGTCCCAGGCCGCGACTTTCTGAAAGGCAGTGACCACGTATTTCTAGAAAGTCACTGGAATGTTGGTTCAGGTTCGTGGTGGTTTTGGCGGCGAGCCAGCTGGCGTGAGTGGCATCCGGCTCTGACCCAGCCCCACAGTGTCTGTCCGTGCAGCCAGTTGACACTTCCTAGACTCACACGAGAGCAGATGTATCATCAGGATGCGCTTATTAATTTAAAACGGCAAAAGGTCCTATTACCACCAGCATATTTTCCCTGGAGGGTAGGTGCCGAGGCAGAGCGCCAGACCACGGTCAGCGGTTTGTGAGTGAATGCCGAATCTGAACAGGAAAATCTTCGTTCTTGATTGGAAAGTTTTCCTGACTTCACCGCGTTAATACTCCAAAGTCTCCACTTCCCTGAGACAGCCTTGCCCGTGGGTCCCCTCCTTCCCTGGACAGTGCGGCCGGGTTCTAGATTCTGCCCCACCCTCGCCCATTCTGGCTTTTTCATGGTAAACCAAGCCTTGGCCTTCCAGCGGACCTGTTTCTCAGATTGTACTGACTCCTGACCCAGTTAGCGCTGTCTCCTGCTGTTCGTGCGCCGCTGCCCCTGGCGGGGGACTTTCTATAGCTACAAACAGTGTGTTGGTAGTCATTTCAGAAGGCATTTTTTTTCCCCTTTTTCCAAGCTGCGTACATTCGAATGCTCCAAATTTGTTAAATCCTCTAAATTTGTTGTATATTCATGCATTTTCATTGGTCACTAGCAAGATTGTATTGGTTTTATCACAATTTCAGAGAATCTGTGCCCCCTCTCCCCCGCGCCACCCCCCCACCGCCCCGCACACACAGATAAAAAATCCTGCCAGAGAACCAGACTGCGCTTCTGCACCAGCAGTAACTTAGGTTACTGAGTGGCCTTGAGCAGTCGTTTGCTTTCTCTAGGCCTTAGGGTCTCTATCTGTAAAATGGGAAAATAAGAGTGTCTACTTCAGAGAGTTAAAAAGAGTAACCAAGATGCTATCCTATCTGTCAGACACCTAACACGGTATCCAGCACAGTTAGCAGATGTAAATGTTAGCTGTTGTTTCTGTTACTGAAAATACCCAAGGCCGTTCCTGGCCTGTAGTGGTGGATCCGTGTGCATTTTCTCTCCTTCCCCTTGGTGAGCCGGTGGTGAAAAGAGCCTAAAGCCTGTTCACGGCAGTTCCTGAATCTGCCCAGTATGTCAGGACATGACTATGAAAACCTCTCTTTCCACCTGCTGGCTTTATGCTGTGGCTTCATCTTTTCTCCCATCTGTTCTTCATGTCCCCTCCCCCCCTACTTTTTTTTTTTTTCCTTAAATTCTGAATAAGCTTAGTGGAGGTGGGAACTCACTGACTTAAGTTTGACTTCCTATAGTCTGGCCTGGGACTATGTACTTTCCACCCTCAGCCCAGAACCTTGGGTGGAATTCCACCCCCTCCACTTAATCCTGATCTCCAAAGGACTTTGAAAGCAAGAACAAGAGAGATAGAGGAGCCTTAAAAATATCTCAAGGTCCCTTCCGTTCCAGTAGAAAAAGCATTCCCCAGGAGTGCCTGGATAGCTCAGGCAGTTGGGCGTCTAACTCTTGGTTGGTGGAATCGAGCATCAAGCTGAGCTCTGTACTGACCGCTCAGAGCCTGCTTGGGTGGGATTCTCTCTGTCCCTCTCTCTCTGCCCCCTTCCCTGATTGCATGCCTGCATGCTCTTTCTCACTCTCTCAAAATAAATAAATTAAAAAAAGAATACTGGAACATAGCTTCAGAGGCTTTAGTTATATTCTACTAAGCAATCTTTTTTTTCTCCCCCCGCCCCCGCTTTTTAAAAATACATACAATGTATGTATACAGTTGGCCCTTGCACAGTGCAGAGGTTATAGAGGCACCAACTCCCAGTGCAGTTGAAAATCTGCATATAACGTTTGACTCCCGAAAAACTTTACTACTAATGTAGCCTGCTTGTTGGCCAGAAGCTTTACTGATAGCATAAAAAGTTGATTAACACACATTTTGTATACATACTATACACTGCATTCTAGAATAAAGTAAGCTAGAGAAAAGAAAATGTGAAGGAAATCATAAGAGAAAATACACTTAGAACACTGTATATATTTACTGAAAAAAGTCCACTTGTGAGTGGACCCATGCAGTTCAGACCCATGCAGTTCAAACCCATGTTGTTTAGGAGTCAACTATAATATTCTTTTCTTTGAATTTTTGACATAATTTTAGATTTAGAAAAAAGTTACAGGTACAAAGAATTTCCATATTCTCTTCACCCAGGTTCCCCAAATGTCACTGTTTTAGAATATTTACATATTTTCTTTCTCATGTTAACTTTTTTCTGATCCATTTAAGAGAAAATTGCAAACATGATGTCTGCGATCTCTAAATACTTCAATATATACTTCTTACAACTATTCTAACATAACTACAGTACAGTTACCAAAATCAGGAATTAACATCGATTCAGTACCATCATCTATAGAATTTATTCGCAATTCATCAGTTACCCCAATAATGTCCTTTAGCAAATGGGAAGTTCCAGGTTACGTGTCACGTCTAGCCATCATGTCGCTTTAGTCTCCATTTATTTGGAACAGTTCCAGAAACTGTTGTTTTATGATAGCAACGCTTTGCTGAGCACAGGCCAATTATTTTATTAATGTTTATTTTAAATATTAATGTTTATTTTTGAGAGACAGAGCATGAGCAGGGAGGATAGAGAGACACACACAGAATCCAAAGCAGCCCCCAGGCTCTGAGCTGTAAGCACAGAGTCTATGCGACACCTGAACCCACGAACTCTGAGATCATGACCTGAGCTGAAGGCAGATGCCTAACCGACTGAGCCACCCAGGCGCCCCTAATGTTTGCTTATTTTAGAGTGAGCATGAGTGCAGGAGGTGCAGAGAGAGAGGGAGAAGCAGAATCCGAAGCAGGCTCCAGGCTCTGAGCTGTCAGCACAGAACCCGACGCGGGGCTCGAACTCCAGGACCATGAGATCATGACCTGAGCCGAAGTCAGATATTTAACTGACTGATCCACCCGGGCGCCCCTCACAGGCCTGTTATTTTATAGTCAGCGAGGGACATTGCACGTTTGGTTTGTCCACTCCTTCTTCACAAGGAGATCCAGGGTATGCACTCTTGCCAAGGGTATCACAGAAGAGATGGGTTTTTCTTTTGCGTCAGATGAGAAACCACAAGACAGTGGTCCACCTGTTTCCTGATGAAGTCAGTATCGATCGTTTGGTTAAGGAGGCATCTGCCGAGTTGTATATGCCTTTTGCAGGTTTAGTATATTTCAAAATTTAAGTTTTAAGTGTGTGGAACTAAGCTAATTAGCTGTGTGTGTAATTGCTCATTCGAAGAGGCCGTTAAACCCTCGGCACGTGAGAGGTGCGTGATCCAGATGAGGCGCATGCGTGGTGTGCGATTAGCTCTCTCCAGGGCTTGAAGCTGCTGGTTCCCGTGTAGTGTAACCACTCGCCCTACTGTGAGAAGTCCGAATAGTTGCAATAATTTCTCGAATTTAGATAGTTTAGGAATAAACTTCACTCTAGACCTATTAGAAGTATTGCTAAATAGTAGAACATATTCATAAAGTATTTTTGAAAAGGAAACAGCTGGTTCGACTTTTTAATCCAAAGAAAACGCAAAAGTAGTCCTTTAAAATCGTCGATACACTTCATGTTTACAGACCAGTTTTTGAAAGCTCTTTAGAAATGAGGACTTTTTAAAATGAGAGAACCAGAGAAGGTTTTAAGACATGATTTTGGTCCTCTCCTTTAGTAAAACCTATTTTTTTTGTTTCATAGTACAAACAGAAGGCTGACACCAAACTTCTAGCTTAGCTTTTTCTTATATATATCTATCAATTTTGAGAGCGGGGGAGAGAGATCCTAAGCAGGTTCCACACTGTAAGGGCAGAACCTGACACGGAGCTTGAATTCATGAACCATGAGATCATGACCTGAGCCAAAATCAAGAGCCCAGACGCCCAACTGACTGAGCCACCCAGGCACCCCAGCTTAGCTTTTTAAATTAAATTACCTTATAAACACAAACCTTAAGGAGGTGTAGAATTGTCAAAGTAAAAAAGGAATTTATCAGATTACATTGAAATAAGTACTTGGTTTTTAGCAGTTTGAGTTATTCTCTCACTGCATAGATTGTTCGGCTTTATTTAGTCACAGATTAACATGGGGGAGCTTCTCAGAGAAAGGTCTGATGGGTTTCGGATAACACTGGCATCCCACTTCCCAGCAATTGCATCTCTACTAGGGCAGTAACCCAGGGTAACAGATTTTGGAGCTTTCCTTTGTATTGTGAGCAGGCAAGTCTTTTATACGTTTGTTGATATCAGGGTAGGTTAGAGTGGAGTGGCATCAGAAATCTCCTGCTAATCAGTTCGTCTCTCTAGGTTCACACACCACACACAAACACATGGTCTGTGCCTGGTACAAGGAGAGAATTAAAGGTAATTGTCACTCGGGTGACGGTGGCTTCCGTAGGTAGTGCGTCAGGTTCCCCTGAAGACAGTGGGAAATGTGTGTCTGGGTGTTTGGACGTGGGGGTAGAGTCCTACATAACTCTAACTCAAGGGCCATTTCTTAGAGGATTCGAGGAAAGAGATTATTTCCCAGCGAAGTAAATGGGATTTTGTACTTGGACTTGTCTGGCTGTTAAGAAGCCCGAGGGACCTGCGCAGTGTAGGGGGTAATGACGGTCCTCCCTGCGAGCTGAGAGTGGTGGTAATTACGTTACAGCGGTTAGCACTTACTAAGTACTTACTACGTGCCGGGGACTGCTAGGAGCGCTTGACGTGACTTTTTTGAAATCTCAGTCCCTACTTTACAGACAAGGAACCTAAGTACTCAGGTCAGCTTGGCCAGGGCCCCGGGGCAGCCTGTCTTCTGCGTCCATGCCCCCTTTATCATCATGCTGTGCCACCTCCCCACAGAGGGCTGGGTTCCAGAGTTAGACGTGTAAGAGTCACGCAGTCCTCAGTTGAGCCCAGGGACAGATGGCATAGAGACACAGATGAGACCCCAGGGCCTGAGCACCTCTCATCCCCAGCCGTCCCGCCTCGGCCTTCGTGTTGGCCTCCCTGTGCCTGACCTGGACTGCACTGCCTGTCCGTCTCCCTGGTTCTGGCCCCTCCCACCGGCCGTCGTCCTCGCCACTGCTGCTGCGCCTCTTCTCTCCCACCCCCGGTTTACACCGTTCCGCTGCATCCCAGGGAAAGGGCAGCTTCTCCTCCCAAACTCGCAGCTCCCAGACTCTGATTGTGGTAAGTTCACCTTTAGAACTTGGTAAGAGCGTGTATTGCCAGGTCCCCACCCAGACCGACTGAAACAGCGGCCCTCGAGGTGATTTCTGGAGAAGCGTCCCAGCAGCTTTGGGAACCACTGCGTGGACATAAGTTCACAGTTGCAGCACCAGGGTCTCCCTGCTTGTGTGTCTGCCCCACGGTTCTGCACCCTGGGGGACTGCAGCTTTGTCCCTGGCTCCCAACCAGCACTCGACAGAGATCTCAGATCTGCGCACGCCTATATCGTGAGGCCGGTTTTTCTCTCATGGGACAATTTAGAAGGGTTGCTTAAAACAGGCTTTCGTCTAAGCCAGTAAGTGTTAACACTGACTTCCAGAAGTAATGGGCAAAATACCCAGCAGAGCCGCAGGCAGCATGGCAGGTGATGAGCCCATGGATACCCACATTTGCTCGGTTACGAAGCAGCGTGTCCAGAGATTTCCCAGTAGTGCGGTCACCTGACTCGATCATCGCTGGCTAACAGGGAGACGAGTAAATGCAGTGTGGTCTCGAAGTTACCGGCTGACTGGCAGATGTGTGCGTCACAAACCTGCGCTGGCGAGTCTAACCGCAGCTCTTACAGCAAGGATCCCAGGGTCCTCTGCCGCGGGGAGGAAGTGGAGCTGATGTTACCAGCAGAGCAGTTTGCAGAAAAGATGGGAGAAGTGTAGCCACCGAAGAGGTGTTCCCGGTGGAAGAGAGCGGTGCTCTGGTGGGCCAGCGGGTAGCTAGCGGGGTCTCCGGCAGCGTCTTCCGGTACTCCACCCCCGCCAAACCCCCAGCCTCTTAGGAAGCGAGCATGTAACACAGGCCCGGGCTTCTGGCTGCCTCACACGCTGGTTTAGCAAAGTGTGTGGTTGCAGGCTTTCACACCCTCAAGGTCAAAGACGAGAACAGAGTTCTGATAACTTGTTGCCGTCTCTGGCATTCCTTCCCGCACGTCCTCCTGGGTGCTGCTGTGTGCCTGCTCTGTGGTTATCGGACGCCGTGAACTGTGGGGAGAGCCTCGCGTTGTTTGTTGTTTGCCAGGCCGTCTGAGCGACCGCACGCCTCTGCTCAGGAGGAGGGGAGAGCTTGCCCTCGGCGGGCTGGCAGTGTGCTGCGCAGCTGCTCCCGTGGGTGGTACATTGCGGCACACCTGCTGGGCGCTTAGTTCACTGTAAGCACTCCGCTTCCGGAGTTGTGGGTGTCGGACTTACTGGGGCGATTACGTGGGGGTTTATTTTTCATCCTTGCAGTGTATTTACATCCTGTGCATATATGATTCTTTTGAATTGGTTTGGTTCTAGCAGTAGTGGCGCATGGTACAAGGGATTTGTTCAGATGTTTTCAATTTGTGAAACATCAGTTAAAGGGGGAAAGTTGGCAATGATCGGGCACCTGTGGCAGGTCAGGACGTTCCCCAGGTGTGTTCTCTCCTTTACGCTTCACAGTAATCCTGGGAGGTTGCTAGAGCTAGTTCCCATTTCACGGATGAGGAATCTGAGGCCAGAATGTCAGTGTTTTTCCTAGGGTGCAGCGAAGGATGAGGGCCGAATTTGAACACAGGCCTTCGGTGTTGTCTCCATCCTGTCGTATCAGCGTGTGCTGTCTTCTTCAGTATTGATCCACAGTCCTTTACAGAGACCCTGCTGCCTCGTCAATTACTAACCTAAGGAACAGAACGAAACCATTTCATGGATGTGACTTGGAGCCTCTTGGTTCTATGTGACCATGAGCAGCTGAGCAGACAAGTGGCCCTTGACCATGCCATCTGTTACCGTTGGTTTCTCCAGCTTCAAAATAGGAGGAAATAATAGCTGCCCTTTTTAAGGTTCTTTCTCTGCTGGACACTACATGGTTTTATCTCCTTTAACTCTCATGACAGTCTCACAGTGAGGGACAGATAAAGACTCTGAGGCTGAGAGAGGTGAGGTGACTTGTCTGTGTAAGTGGCAAGCCGAAATGTTCCCCCCGGTCTCTGCGCGCCTATTTCCACGTTGACTTGCCTGTGTCTTAGCACAAACCTTCACCAGCAGCGTTTGTCTGAAATGGTCTGTTGTCTGGGGTTGGTTCAGAAAAGGTTCTTAACAATTTGTAGGCCCTGCACGTGGGCGGTTTTATCCTCCCAGGTGAGTGAACTTTTTTAATCCTGTTCAAATATGTATCACACGTATGTAATACGTTTTTTCTCCTCCTCTGCCCCCCAGATCGGCCATGGATTTGGAATATTCCTTACACCAAAGCACCAGACACACACGGGAACATGTGGGTTCCCTCCTGAGGATCTTCAGGCGCTGTGGAATCCGCTCCCGCCTACTAGATGGTGCTCGTACTGGGCGTTCACCCCGAAGTTCTACCTGACACCCTACAGAACCGCGAAAGTCACTCTTGTGAACATGGTCACTAACAGTGGCAGTAAAAAACAATTTTTTCTTAATTCACTTTTCTGAACTTTGGAATGAAAGCTTCGCTGGACGGCGTTCGGAGAATGTTTGTGAAATCATCCTCCCAGTGACGGCAGGCCTCATGGCGGTGCCGCCTCCTCTGAACTGAAGCCTGACTCTGTGTCGTGCTCCGTCGGGAAGGGCGCTCTTGATGCGCGCGCAGCTGGTCAGGGGAGGACCGTGATGGCCTCTCGTCGCCCAGCCCGCAGCCGCGTGTCTCAGGGCTGCTGGGCATGAGTGCACGGGCGTCCGTGGATCGCGGAGGTCGGCGCGGCTGCTCTTCCGACGCGTGAGTTCTGCTGCCTCTCCTCTCCCCGCAGCCTCCCGGGCCTTCTCGTGCTCCTGGTGCCGTGCTGGCTGCGCCTCTGCCGCCCTGGGCCACCTGCTCTGTCCTCACCCGTGCCTCAGAGCAGGGGGGCGGCTCCTTCACCCCCACCAGATTCCAGAGAAGACAGCTCACAGAACCGTGCAAAAGTACAAGTATTTGGAAGAAACCCTGAAAGGCGACCTAATTTGGTGCCTTTGATTCACAAGTGAGGAAACCAAGGCCCAGAAAGGTTCAGGCTGCGCTCACCCCCCCCCCGCCGCGACATCACATAGCTGGTTTGGGTGAGCGGTCTGAGGGTCTCTCCATTTTATGTATGTGTGTCCTTCATGCTTAGGAATCAGATTCCCCTCAGGTGATGTAGACCCTCTTCTGTTTTTTGTTCTACGTGACACTGATGTCAGTTTGTCACCACCTTCGTCCTAACATCTTGGCAGAGTGTTGAATGATAATTTTGAAGGATTTTCGAAGATAGCTTTTCAGACCATTCCTCAGGGGCTTTACGATTTTCCCCTTTAGGAGCCGGCAGGGTGGGCGGCGTGCTTTGATAGAGGAGAAGTCAGGAAGGCAGCTGCGGGCCTCCAGCCTCGGCCCGTCAGAGCAGCTCTGCTTCACCTCTTTTATATTTTGGGATTCTGTCCAGGATAGTATCAGCGATTGTGTGTGTCCATGTGTTCTACTTTTTAAAAAGTCGAAAAGCCATTGAATTCAATTAACCAGTTCATTACTAAGATTAAGGCTTAAACCTTTTCTGACCATGCCTTCTACTTCCCAGAACGTGGGCCTGGAAGGCAGTGGGAAGGCACCTGGGCTGGCCCAGAGCGGGTGCCCGGCCGTCTGTGTGTCCAGAGGAGTGGCCGGGGCACCTGGCTGGCTCAGAGGAGCGTGGGGCTCTTGATCTTGGAGTCATGAGTTCAAGCTCCATGCTGGGTGTACAGATTACTTAAATAAAAAGCAAAAAAAGGGACTGGCGAAGGGCCTGAGATTCTCGCCAGCATGCTGGTCCCATCCTGGGCTGGGGCAGCACCGAGCAGGCCTCTGTCAGCCAGAGCAGTGTCACCAAGACTCAGCTTGGGCTCTGCAGGGTGGATTCAGCCAATCAAGAGGACAGCAGGTGGACAGGAGTCACAGCCACCTGCTAGGAGGCACCACGTGGAGTCAGGCACGTAGGCACGTTGCTTGTCCGCGCCATGTAACTGCAAGGCGCATCGGAGCTCCCAGAGCCGGAGCGGGGACTGCCAGAGTTTGAATCCCTGCTTTGCCACTTGCTGTGTGACCTACCCCAGGTTGTTGAACTCCTCTGTGCCATGGTGCCCTCAACTGTAAGACGAGGTGGTATTGAGAATGGGGAGTTACTACGTGAAGATGCTTAGCACCCGCACAGGGTGAGGGGACTGCTACCGCCATAGCCGGTTTGTTAGCATCACCCCCATTTTCCTGATCAGGAAATCATCCAGAAACGGGAAGTGTTTGTGCAAGGTCACACTTCTAGAAAGTGCTCCTACTGGTATTTGAACCCAGGTCTGGCAGCATCCAAGTCCAGTTTCCTGCTGCTCAGGCTCCCAGGTAACACGGTATGTGAGGAGATGGGCGATCTTTACCCCCCAGCGTGTTGTGGACACCTCCTCCTCCTCCAGAACACAGAACCAGCTGGGACGGCCCTGTCAGATTAGGATGGAAGTTTCTAAATGCTCACCTCTGTTCTGTGCCATTCCTCCACACCCTGTGCGGGACCCAGAAGGGCCCAATGGAAACAGACAAGTTCTGTAGAATGGGTGGGTAGGTACATTAGGGTAAGTAGGGGAAGTCTATGGTCAAGGGTTATGCACTCTGGGCGCCCGGGCCCAGCTGCTAACAGCAGCCTCCTGTGCCCCTTGCCCTGGTCGGCATGTGCCCAGGGAAGGCAGGCCAGCATAGGTGGGGTCAGTAGCCTGACCTTTCTGGGCACAGTTGATAGCACACTGTGAAAATTAATGCCCCAAGAATAATTAACTTGGGAACACAAAAAACCAGCGGTATATCCCATCTGTTCTTTTTTTAAATGGGGCTGACTAAATTGCCCAAAGTGCTACAAAACCTCATCAAACGTGCCTGTTGACGTTTGAGGGAATTGCTTCCATTAATTCTCACGTTGGGGTTAACAGTTTTCTCCCTGACTCGAGGAACCCTCACCTCCGTAGTGTCTGCCTGCAGCTGCCTGCTGCTTTTATCCTCCCCGCGCCCCCCCCCACCCTCCGTCCCCCCCATCTCATGGAGGCACTGTCCAGTGACTATGTACCTGCTGAGGGCAAGCATCCACGTCAAAATTCAAGTTCCTGTCTTTTTGTAAACTAATAGAGATTTATTGACTTACTAAAGAGTCCCTTTGGGGCGCCTGGGTGGCTCAGCTGGGCGTCCAACTCATCTCGGCTCATCCTTTTATAGACGGAGATATGTAGCCGAAACGTCTAAACGAGATTTTAATTCCAGATGATGAATTTCAACAGAATATTCTGAATGCATGAGCAGTTGAAGAGACCTAAAAATTTGAGGCAGAAAATAGTCCCTCCGCATAGCCGCTTTAGGAGAAGCCACTTGCCATTTTGGCGGGAGGATTCTGTGTCCGTTTCACCTCCCACACACTCTTAGGAAGAAAAGAATGGTCTTCCACCAGCTGCTTTCATGGGGTGAGGGAGGGAGATGGTTTTTAAATTGTCACACTTCTGGAAAAGGCTGCCTGCGTTTGACTATAGTTGATATAAATCAGCCTTAAATTTCACTGAGTGGGGGGCTGTTATTTTTCCACATAATGTAACAGCCGAGGTTTCCTGACCTCTTCTGGTCTCCAGTCCTGTGCTTGCTTTACACTTAATCCTCACGTCCTTACATTTCATCCTTCTGTCAGATAACCTCCATACGGTGCCGGGGTCAAGCCCCGGCGAGTCCAGGGGTCCCTGAAAGATGGACGGTCAGGTGAAAGGAAATGAGAGAGCCACGAGATGTAGTCTGGTGGTCGCCAAGCAGGCAGCCCTGGCAGTTCTGGCATCTCCGCCCTGCTGGTCTCAGTGTCTTTATTTTTAAAGGTAGTAGTGGCATTACATTTGATGTCTTTAACAGTAATGCGTTTTTATCAGCAAGGCAGCAACTTCCTCAATCCTCTACGTTGGTTTCAGGTTGATTAACATTTAAATTTCGGGTGAGGGGGGAGAAAACAGGGTGTTTCCTTGAGACCTTTTCTTCCAACTACAATGGGGGAGGCGCAACCCATCTGGCAAGGGTGGAATTCCCAATGAGTACATTTAGGCAGCCTCCTTCAGATGTTGTCCATCAATGCATCACATTCCAAGGCCTTTTTTTACTTGAGAGCGTTACCTCCCTTGAGGTCAACGAGGGCAGCTCAAGACATCCAGGCCTGAAAGGTCCTTTGAAGGAGGTGGTATTGGAGTGCTTTTTGGCCAGCAGGAGCTTTGCTTCGACTGCCTTTCCACACAGGGAGGTGTCTCAACCTGTGAGCCCAAGATGGCTCCCAACAATATGGGCCCACAGTGACCAGAGCCCAGCTTTGTTTTCCTGGGTTCTTGTGGAGAAGTTATGTAGTTTCTCCTTAATAGAAGCTACTAATATACGACTTCTGACGTGTATGGTTTCTGCATCAGATTCAGTCGTGAAAATAAGGATCTCTATTTGATTTTGTCACAACTTTTTTCCACATAAGATTAGAAATTTCCTCTCTAGGGAAATGACATAGACCATGTGAAACCATTTTTGGATCCCCTGGGTGCTTGATTCGAATGAGGACATTTTACTTTCTCGTAACTGAAGAATCAGCTGTAATGCCTTCCTTGAAAATTCAAGGAAGAGAATTCCTTGAAAATCCTGGCTTTTGACTGGCGAATACCTCAGAGGAAAAGGCTAGGTAGGCATTCTCTATTTACAGTCGTAAAACCACAACTGATAGATGAAAAAGTATGGCAAAAGTCTGCAGGAGCTCAAAGACTGGCAGAAATAGCCTAACTATTGTATGGGATTAAGTTTAAAAGTCTGTTGACAATGCGCTATAACTATGCATATGTATAGATCCCATTATAAAATTTTTGACAAGTTTTCCAAGTTCAGTAGCCTGCTTTTTTCAAGCAGTATCTCGGACAAAAATGTGCTACAAACAAAACTACAATTTCTTACTGTTTTGGTTTTTTTTTTAATGTTTTTAATTTTGAGAGAGAGCAAGGGAGGGGCAGAGAAAGAAAAAGACAGAATCTGAAGCAGGCTCAGGCTCTGAGCTGTCAGCACAGGGCTTGAACAGGTGAACCACGAGACTGTGGCCGAGAGTGGAAGTCGGGTGCTCAACTGACCGAGCCACCCAGGCGCCCTTCTTACTGTGTTTCTAGCCACTAATAAGTTACGTCTTAAGTAGCTTTTTTTTTTTTTTTTTTAAGGAGGCTTCATGCCTAGTGTGGAGCCCAACATGGGGCTTGAACTCAGGAACCTGAGAGACCTGCGCTGAGATCAGGGGTTGGAAGCTCAACCGGCTGAGCCACCCAGGCGCCCCATCTTTAAGTGGCCCTTACATTCTAAGATACAAAGCCAAAAAACAGCAGAGAAGGGGTGATATGCGGCCATTTGTTCCTGGGAGAAGGGCAGCAGTGCCCATGACCAGGACATAGCACGGAGGCAGGCGACTGCCTCTGAGCCCAGACTCCTCTGGTCCCTGAGTAATAATGCTGGCACTTACATGTGCCAAGGACTGTTCTATATGTTTTGTGCATATTAATGAATCAAATCTTCATAATAACCCCAAACCGTTAACATCCCCATTTTACAGATGGGGACCCTAAGATTATTGGTCCGAAGTCACACAGCTGGCGAGGGGCAAAGCTGGGATTTGAACCAGGCCACAAGTATGGTGGATGTTCCCAAGCTCCAGCCAGGGAGCAGGCCTCGTGTACATGGTCTGTGGTTGTAGTTCCAAAACCAGGGACGCTTTCATCCGCTGTAATAGCAAATCGTAGCTGGCGCGGCAGAACCAGCCATCAGGATGTAGCCTCGGCCAGTAAACGCTGCATTAGTGTGCGGGGCTGAGCCAGTGAGTTACAGCAGGAACCTGGCCGTGGAACTGGTTCCTTTCGAGTGAGAGAGAGCATTGAGGGCTGAAAACTGCCATGTTAAGCACGTTCTGTTAACTTCTCTGACTGAAACCTGGCGTTTCCACAGACTAGATCTAAAGAACAGAGCAGAAAGGACTGTGCCAAATGTCAAAAGGGAAGGCAGCAAAGAAAATGCTGGGGGGGAGGAGGGCAAGAGCCCATGAAATGAAAGGAGGGTGCCTCACGCAGTAACGAGGGTAGCGGGAGCAGACGCGGGGCCAGAGCAACGCGAGTCGTGGGGAGGCCTGCATTTTGTACTTCCCCGAGTTCCGAGCGAGTCCGTCTCCAAGCAGAGCCCAGCCGCCGCTTCTCAAGTACACCCTGTTCTCTCGGGCCTACCGAAGCCCTGCCGGAACTGTCGTCTAACCAGCATCAATCATTGTAACCCTGTTCCCTTTGTAGCAAGTTTTTCAGAGCGTTCCACTTGGATTTGTTGAGAACCGGAAGGCATCTGGACCAGTCTTTTTAATACACGTAAAGAGAAACTCAGAAGGGAAAGGCAAGGGAGAAATTGCGTCTATAGGGAGTTTATTACAGGTATAAGCAATCCTAGGTAACCATACACATCACACTGTGGGGCGGGAGGTACTACCCTCACTTGATAGAGTAAAAGAGTCAAGGTCACAGCTAGTATGTGTTCCTTTCTGGCCCGAAGGACACAGACGAGGCCACTGTGCATGCTCTGGTAGCTCTTCGTCCACAGGCGCTTTCAAAATTAACATGGTAGCTGAATGCCGATTTTGTTTTTAGATGATTGACAACAGGAAAATTTAAGAGCCTCTATTATTCAATAGTGTATCAATAATGTTTATGAAAGAATACATTACAATGCTTTTATGGTTACAGAAGCCAGCTTAAGTAAGCCTAAACAGTGAAAGAGACTTTAACAGAGTCTAGCAAATGCTGAGCCTGAGGATCATAATGTTAACAGTCTGTCTCCACATCCAGATTGTCTGCTTCCAGGAATATGCACGGTATTCTCAAGTAAGCCTTCTGTACCTGGAGGCTGAAACGCCCCCAGCCCCCTCCCCACTCCAGGGTCCCACCCCACTACCAGGGGGTTATTTAAAAAAAAAAAGAAAACGCTTCTTTCCCAAAAACTCCAGCAAAAGTCCCCTGACACTCTGGACGCAAGCGCTCCAGCTTGGGGGACTGCCCCTGGCAAGAGGGGTGCAGGTGCGGAGTTCTCCAAGGACAAGTGGAAGGTGCCCGAAGGCCACGCCAGGGCATGAAGTGTCTCCAGGTGAAGTGTTCATTTTGTGCCCGGAGAACCTTTCTGTGCCTCATCCTTAAAAAGCGTGCACAAGTGTGCAGAATTTTTTTAAAAGCAAGGTAAACCAAGAAGGAAATTTTTAAGCTATGTTTCTCTTCAAGGCTGCACAAATAAGTAAATCCTTATAATCCCAGTGTTCTAAAACAGTGATTCTTCATACCGTCAGTCACAACCTTTTTGTGAATCATGAAATCAATTTAGGGAGTCGTGACGAGCAGTTTTAAATATAGTGGAAGATATCTGTACCCCAAACTAAGGTTATTTTTGTTCCAGTATGTGTATTAGTGCGTTCAGGGTTATAATATAAAATGTATTCTTTCCCAGGCTGCTCGTTCCACCACCCTGAGTGGAGACAGTTTCGTGGGTAATGGCTTGAGATTGACAAGCCAGAGAAGGGGACGAGGCTCCGAGGCCCTCGGGACTCAGAGTTGTCTGATCCCGGCTCCGCCCCCTTCACACCATGAAACCTTAGGCCAGTCACGTGACGCCTTTAAGCCTTCATTTTCTCATCTGTTAAGTGGGGGCTAACACCTACCCTTCCTGCCCCATGGGATTGTTTGTAAGAATCAGAGGAGCCAGCGCTCTGACACACTGGCCAGAGTCCTGTATACCTAAGTTGTAACGATTCTTATTCTCCAAAGTGCTTGGAACTGGCAGCCTCTCTCTGGGGCACTTAGAGGATACTAATTCGCCTGGAGAAAATAAAAACCACGCCTTTGGGAAATTAGCATTTTCCCACAAATAACTGGGTTTTTTTAATGTTTATTTTGAGAGCGCACATGCAAGCAGAGTTGGGGCAGAGAGAGAAGGAAAGCTAAGAGAACCCTAAGCACCTCCATGCTCAGCGTAGGGCCTCAGTCTCAAGAGTCCGATGCATAACCGACTGGGCCGCCCAGGTGCCCACACAAATACTGCTGCTCAGCTACTAAATGGCAGGTATCTCTGGAAGACAAGTATATTTGAGTCTAGGCTGCAGCAGGGGAACCAGCAGGCCTCTGGAATCCACTGGAAGGGGACTCCGTTCACAAGGAAATCTGCACCCCTGGACCTCGTCTCTCAAACACCCTACACAGCTCCACGGAACTGCCCTGTGTGCTTCCGCCCTAAAAGCACCGGATCCATGTGGCCTGCTGCCTGTCGTGCAGACTGAGGGCGTCACTGAGGAGTCCCGGTTAACGTGAAGCCTGGAGGTGAGGGGACGCTTCACCCGCGGAGGAAGTACATTTTACAGGTGAAAACAGGGGCCCAAATAGCTACGGGCTCCTGCCCCCTGAACTCTGATACCAGAAGAGGCTCAAGAATGGGATCTTCAGTCGTGCTCGGACTGGTAGAATCCACTTTAGGGAGGAGCATGGGTCCCGTGGTCTCCTTGAGCCACTCCGCACCTTTCTAGAGACAGCCTGGGAACGCTTCTGAAGAGCGCTGAGCCCTGCCTCCACTTGTCCAGTGCTTTCCTCTCCAGGACGTGCATGGCCATGGCGGCTCCTCTTCCTGCTCTCTCATTCCTATTCCCGCGTGGCCCCCTGGCTCCCACTCAGAGCAGAAGTGCGTGGCCTTGAAATTGAGAGTAGGAGGGGCGCCTGGGTGGCTCAGTCTGTTTAGTGTCCGACTGCGGCTCCGGTCATGATTTCACGGTTCATGAGTTGGAGCCCCGCACTGGGCTCTCTGCTGTCAGCACGGTGCCCGCTTCGGGTCCTCAGTCCCCCTCTCTTTGCCCCTCCCTGCTTCGTGCTCTCTCTCTCTCTCAAAAAAAAATATTAAAAAAATAAGAGTGAGGGGAGAGGATTGGCTGCATGATAGAACTTTTGGAGCAACAGAAATGCTTTTACCATGATTATGGGATTGGTAACATTTTACAAAACCCCTTGAATTTATACACCAAATTGGTAACTTTTCTTGTAAATTATAGCTCAATAAAGTGGATTTTTAAAAACTCAGAAGGCACAGTTTAGATATCCATTCATTGTATATAAATTTTACATTAAAGGAAAAAACTAAACTGTCGAATCCTAGTTAATAATACATATGGCTGAAGGATTTAGGGGCAAATACTAATGGCTGAAGTTTATTTTGAAATGCATAGAAATAAGATATTTATGGATACAGTTATGACAAAGTATAGGAAAATTTAATTGTACAATCTATGTGACCACTATAAAATTCTTTTACCTTCATTGTGTGTTTGAAAATGTCATTTAAAAAAACCGGGGGCGGAGGGGTCCGGGTGGCTCACTCTGTTAAGTGTCCTACTGTTGATTTTGGCTCAGGTCGTGATCACAGGGTCCTGTGATTGAGTTCTGAGTCAGGCTCTGTGCTGAGCGTGGAACCTACCTAAGAATCTCCCTCTCCCCCTCCCCCTCCCCCTTCTTCCTCTCTTCCCCCCTTCTGCCCCTCTCCCCTAGTTGTGCTGTCTCTCTCTAAAAAAACAAAAATGTTTTGGGAGAAAACAGGTAACTTCAGGTTCCCGGCAGGGCCAGATAGCTCCAGCTGAGCCAACTCTTTCAGAAATAAACAACATAGGGGCACCTGGGTGGCTCAGTTGGTTGGGCGGCTCTGGTCACAATCTCACAACTCGTGAGTTCGAGCCCCGCATCTGGCTCTGTGCTGATATAGCTCAGAGCCTGGATCCTGCTTCAGGGTCTGTGTCTTTCTGTCTCTCTCCCCCAACCCTGCTCACACTCTGTCTTTCTCTGTCTCTCAAAAAGAAATAAAATTAAAAAAATTTTTAAAAAATAAACAGTATAAACTCTGGTGGGGGGGGGGGGGAGTGGGGAGAAGTCTTTAAAAACCAGCTACTGAAAGTGACTGAAGGCAGGCGGAATCTGAATGGCAGTCAACAACTGGAAGAAAGGCATCTCATGAGGTGAGTTTCTTGTTTTGTTTTGTTTTTATTTTGTAACCACTTTGGGCCTGAGGTCCGGTCTCTCTCAGTCTGCACCATGCAAGGCATGTACACCTCCAGTGGAAATCTGTAGTCTTGCTGCCTGGAAATCCAGAGTACGGGGCTCGGAGCAACCGTAGTCTCTGAGCGGGAGGAGGGAAACCATGGAAAAGAGCCAGAGAGGGGATTCCCAGAGTCTGTGTATCCGGCTGAGCGGATCTCTGGCTGACCGCTGAGCTGTCCACACACAGCCAAGGCGAAAATAACTGACCCAAAACTCGAGCTATTTCCCATTGCAGGGGGGACATTTTCCAGCTGAGTTCGGCCAAGTAACTGCCGATGCAAAAATAATTATTCTTTTCAGAGAAACATAACAGTATTCAGGGTTTCTACGGCACATCATAAATTATAGATCAGTTACAGTTCTTAGCGTATGATTCAAAATTACTCAATACATAAATAAAAAGACATGGCTCATTCTCAGAAGACCGGCAAAGGAGACCAACCCCAGGAATTCTAGTCAAAGATTTTTAAAACAGCTAATAAAATTGTGTTCAGGAGTATAAAAAAAAAACATTGAATGAAAAGCTAACAAATCTCAGCAGAGTGATCATTTTGAAAGGATGGAAACTGTAGAACTGAAAACTAGTATCTGCGTGTTGGCAGGGAGGGGGGCCGTCCTCCCAGAGCTGCCGCACTCAAAACACACACTTCTGGTCGCCAGGTACGTGAAGGTTTTTCCCATGCCAGGCAATTCTGAGACACCAGCCAGGTGTCCTCCGGTTTCAATTCTGATGCGCTCTACTGGAGACACCATCCGATCCCACAGGTAAAGGGCTCGGTCCCACGGGACTGCCCACTCCCAACGCCAGGAGCAAGTCCGCGTTGTCAACTGTGCTTCTGACTCCTCTTAGGAATCCGAGGTTCCCATTACCCTTCCTCGGGTTTATTTGCGAGAGCACCTCCCATGGCTCAAGGGAACGCTTCCTGCAAGTTTGTTAAACGAATGATAAAGGACACAAGTGAAGCAGCAGGTGCATAGGGTGGAGTCTGGGAGGGTTCTGAGCGCAGGAGCACCTGTCCCCCGTGCAGTTTGGGTGCGTCACCCTCCCCGTGTGGATGTGTTCACCAACCTGGAAGTTCCTCAGACCCTGAACTCTTGGGGTTTTAGGCAGGTTTCCTCACAGAGGCATGATCAATCATAAACTCCATTTCCAGCCCCGCCTCTGTAGAGTCGGGAGGGGGGCGGTGCTGAAAGTTCCAAGTTTCTTATCACGGTTTGGTCTTTCCGGTGACCAGCCTCACACCAGTCCAGGAACCCACCCAGAGTCACCCCATTAGAACATAAGATGTCCCTAGTGCTGTTACCTCTTAGGAATTTACGAGGGTTTCAGGAACTGGGAGCCTAAAGCAATCTGTGTTTTCTGTCCGCTCACAATCTGAAATGAAAAGCTTCAGTATATGCGCTTAATAGACTGGAGATGGGAGAGGAGTCAGGGGACCTGAAGACCAGTAATTATCGAATCTGAAGAAAAAAAAACACTGAAAGATGGGGGCGGGTGGGAATTAGGGATTTGTGGGATAATATCTAAAGGTTTAACTTCAATGGGACTGGAGTCCTAGGAGGTGAGGAAGTATGGGGCAGAGACGCTATTTAAAGAAATAATGGGTAAAAATTTGGTGAGACATAAATTTACAGATTCAAGAAGTTCAATGAAGAAGCAACAGGGTAACACAAAGAAAACCCCACCGGGTGCCTCCTACCCAAACCGGGAAAGACCAAACAAAGACAAAATCTTGAAAGCAGCCAGCAGGAACAGGAACAACCGTCTGCATGACTGCCGAGCTCTCCTCAGAAACACAAGACCAGAAGACAGCACAAAATGTTTCCAGCGTCCAGAAGGAAAGGTAACCGCAGAAATCTAGATCCTATCCAGTGGAAATCTCCTTTCGAGAATGCAGACAAAACCACCACACTATCAGATGAAAGAAAACTAAGAATTAGCAGATCTGCACTGCAAGGAAGGCTACGGGTCATTCTTCAGGTTGAGGTAAGAACATACCCTAGAGAGGGGCACCTGGGTGGCTCAGTTGGTTGAGCGTCCGACTGCGGCTCAGGTCATGATCTCACCATCTGTGAGTTCGAGCCCCACGTCGGGCTCTGTGCTGACAGCTCAGAGCCTGGAGCCTGCTTCACATTCTGTCTCCCCCTCTCTTTCTGCCCCTCCCCCACTCATGCTCTGTCTCTGTCTCAAAAATAAACATTAAAAAAAAAATTAAAAAAAAAAAAAGAACATACACTAGAGAAGCTCAAATATTCAGGAGGGAAGGAAAGTCCTCAGAAAGAGAAAATATCAGGGCGCCTGGGTGGCTCAGTCGGTTAAGTGTCTGACTTTGACTCAGGTCATGATCTCACCATTGCTGATGAGTTCGAGCCCCATGTCGGGCTCTGTGCTGACAGCTCAGAGGCTGGAGCCGGCTTGAGAGAGAGAGAGAGAGAGTGTGTGTGTGTGTGTTTCTGTCTGTCTGCCCCTCCCCACTTGCAGTCTGTCTATCAAAAATAAAAACAGTTGGACCACCTAGGTGGCTCAGTTGGTTAAGTGCCAACTTCGGCTCAGGTCATGATCTCACGGTCTCTGAGTTCGAGCCCCTCGTCGGGCTCTGTGCTGACAGCTTAGACCCTGGAGCCTGCTTCGGATTCTGTGTCTCCCTCTCTCTCTACCCCTCCCCTGCCCATGCTCTGTCTCTAGGTCTCTCAAAAATAAATAAACGTTTGAAAAAATTTTGAAAAAATAGGGAGCAAATATCTGCACAAATATAAAAGACTTTATTTGTCTCTTAAGAAATCCATATTGCAGAGGCGGGCCGGGCCTCGCACCGGGTGGGTCCGTGCCTGGGTGAGCACGCTGTGCATCCCCTGTTCTCTCCTCTGTGTGGCTGCAGCCACTCTGTGGCCTTGTGGGACCACGGTTTCAGCTTTGGAAGACACTCTGACCCCTCTCCCTATACTAGAGGACAGCAAGCTTCTTTAAATCCATGCTGACTGCAGAAACCGAGGGTCACTCCGTTGCAGATGGCAGCTGGAAGCTTCAGGAAGATCCAAGAGAGGTGAAGGCACTGCTGGAAAAGGCCACTAGAAAAAGAGTACGTGACACCCTTACAACCGAAAAATCCAAGACGGAGAAAGGAACCCGATGCAGCAGGAATCGCAGAGAAAAGCAGAACTTCTTGACAACGAAAAACCAGCCGCTGTGGTTGCTCCCATTACAACGGGATACACGGTGAAAATCGGCAGTTACGGACGGGGTGAGGCAGATAAGGTAATGTAGATTTTTCACAAACCGGGTTCATCAACTCCTCACTGAGAATGTGCAGGCGCGTTTCACAGAGAGGTCATTTGATCTTTTGGTAAAGAATCTAAATGAGAAGAGCTACTCCGTGACTGAATAAGCTCTTGAAACCCATCTCTGGGGAAGGCGCTTCAGAAAAGTCCAGACGGATACAGTTCTCACCTTCCGTAGAAAGAAAGCACCAAGCATGCAGGGGGACTGTTTGACTCAGGTTGAGAGAGAACGCAAAGAGAAAGGAAAGCCCTCCTTTGACGCTGAAACAGACCCCAGTGAGGAGCCGATGAAGGTTCTCAAGAAAATGTATGAAGATGGAGATGAGGATGTGAAGCAAACCATTAACAAAGCCTGGGTGGAATCAAGACAGAAGCACGTCAAAGGACGCCCTGAATTTTGAGCCTTCAAAGTCATCTTGGGAACTGTGATGTGGAAATATTGATGTTTCCAATAAGGAAATGTTGGTGGGTTGCACAGATAGATTTGGCAGATTTAACTTACACAACCTTCTACCAAGTAAAGGCAGTGAATTCTCCCACTTCCTCCTGGAGGATTTATTTAAATAAAATATGCGTATTAAACACTTCCTCCAAAGATGGTTTCCTTGGTAATCTGGGCATTTTGTTCAAGAATAATATTGCATTCTTGGTGAGAAATATAAAAACAGCAAGTCTTGTCTAATGATAAATTGTCGGTATTTTTTGTTGCGCTGAGAGGTGGAAAGCAGAAGTTATTGTTTGCCTTTAAGTTCCTGACATCAGTTTCGACCAACGTAAGAATGAATAAAAATAAAATCTGAATTTTTGCATACAAATGTATATTGCTATTTAAACAATAAAAAATTGTATTGTGGGGTTTTAGCATATGGCTATGTGATTTGAATAATAGCCACAGTAAATGTTGGGAAGAGGGTGGGAAATGACCCCCGTACAGTTGCAAGGTTTCTATCTCTTACACTAAGTCGTACAATAGTAACTCATAGAGGGCTATGAAAAGCTAATCTCTAGAGTAAACACTTAAAAAAAAACTGCCAAGAGATAGGGCTAAAAAGTCAATAGATAAAATGGAATTCTAAAAAATACTCGGTTAATCCAAAAGAAGATGAGAAGGAGGATCAAGAACCAGGGAGACAAACAAAACAAATGGTAAAATGGTAGACTTGAATCCAGTCCCGTAAATCCCTACATTAAATATAAATGGTCTCAACCTATGTTGTCCAAGATGATAGCCACTAGCCGCATGTAATATTTCAACCTAAATTATTAACATTAAAAATATAGTTCCTCAGTGGCACTCAGATGCTCAATAGTCACCACCATATTAGACTACTATATTTACAAAATATTTCCATCGTTGCAGAAATTCTATTGAACAATGTTGATCTAATCAGTCCAGTTAAGAAGTGCAGCTTGTCAGACCTGACCAAAAATAAAACCAGACCAACCAGACTTCGACTATATGCCGTTCACAACTAATCCACTTTAAATACATGAAGATGCAGGCTAAAAGTAAATGGGAAAGATACCATCCAAACACTAAGTCCGAGAAGCCTGTAGTGACCAGATTAATAGCAGATAAAGTAAACTTGAATGTAAAGGGTATGACCAGAGATAAGAGACACTTCATAAAAATAAAAGGGTTACTACACTGGTAAAATGTAATAATTATAAATGCCTGTGCTTAATAACAGCTTCAAAGTATATAAAAACTGACACAATTAAAGGGAGAAATAGACAATTCCACCATCATAGGTTGGTGATTTTAATACCCTTCTCTCACCAATCAATAGGATAACTAGAACAAACATCGGTAAAGACTGAAGATCCGAAAACCACTGTCAACTTGACCTAACTGACATTCACAGAGTCTATACCCGACGACTGCAGAATACATATTCTTTTCAAGTGCATATGGTATATGCACTAAGTTAGATCATCTACTGGACCATAAAACAAATCTTGATAAGTTTAAAAATATTGAAACATGTTGAATGTGATTCTCTGCCCACAGTGAAAATATGAGAAATAAATTGTCTTAAAAAACAAACATATTTGGCAATTAAGCAACACATTTCTAAATAACTTATGGGTCAAAGAAGAAAAATTAGAAAATATTTTGAACAAATTCATATGAAAATACAACGTACGAAAATTTTTAGGGTGCAGCTAGCACAGGGCTAATGGAAACGTAACTTTAAAATGCTAACATTACAAAAGAGGAAAGATCGAAAATCAGTGACTTAAGCACCTACCATACGAAGCTAGGAAAAAGCAGCAAAGTGAACCCAGAACAAGTAGAAGAGGAAAAATAAGAGTAGGAACCCAAGTGGAAATCATCCCAGAAATGGGAGCTTGGCTTTAACAGTAGAAAAGCAATTAATGAAATCCAACGCATTGACAGAGTAAAGGAGAAGGCTGTATGGTCATCGCAAAAGATGCAGAGAAAACATCTGACAAAGTTCAGCACTCATTTATGATTTAAAAAACCTCTCAGAAAACTAGAAATAGAAGGAAACTTAACCTGATAAAGACTATCTATGAAAAAACCCCAGGAAATGTTCTATTTAACAGTGAAAAACTAAAGGGTTTCCCTTAAGATCATGAACAAGATAAGGATATGTCTTCTACCTCTCCTCTTCACCGTTGTACGGAGGTGCTAACCATTGCAGTAAGACAAGAAAAATATATCTCAGAAGGGAAGCAAAATTCTGTTTCTTCTTTTATTTTTTTTCTTTTTTAAAATATTTTTTAAATGTTTTATTCATTTTCGAGACAGAGCATAAGTGCGGGAGGGGAGACACAGACTCCGAAGCAGGCTCCAGCCTCGGCGCTGTCAGCACAGAGCCTGACGTGGGGCTTGAACCCACAAGTGGTGAGATCAAGATCTGAGCCGAAGTTGGATGCTTAAACAACTGAGCCATCCAGGCGTCCCATGTCATTCTGCACAACTCTGTGTCAAATGGCATGATTATATGGAAAATCCTAAAGGAATTAACTACTACGCGTGAATTTACTAAGGTTGCAGGAACCAAGTTAATTTACATAAAATGTTTACACACTATGGCAGACAGCTGGAAAATGAAATCTTGATATTTACAGTTGCATGGAAATACCTAAAATACTTGACAATGAATTTACAAAAGATATGCAAGACTTCTACATGAAAACTTCCCAAAAGAGTGAAGTAAATAGAAGAATAAACCTCATTCATTAATGAAGAGATCAGTACTCCCCAGAATTGTTTCAACACAATTCTAATGAAGATCCCACAAGGCTTTTTATGATGAAATTAAGAGCCTGATTCTATAATTTTTACAAAAATGTAGAGGTCTTATAATATCCAAAGAAAATCTGGATAAAGAACACAGTTGGAGTGTTCACACTTCCTGACTTTATGACCTGCTATAAAGCTGCAAGCAATCTAAATACTGCAGCATTAGCATAAAGATGAAATAATGAACAAGATGCAGATTCCTGAAATAAATTCTCTTGTTTTTTTCAGCAAATGGCACTGGAATAACTGGATATCCATATAGATAGGATGAACCTCAATTCTTACCTCACAAAACATAGAAACAACTTAAAAAGGATCATAATCTAATTATAAATGCTAAGACTATAAAATTTCTGGGGGGAAAACCCATGAAACCTATACACCCTGGAGGGAAGTAATGATTTCTTAATATGAAAAGAGCACCAAACATAAAGAAGTGATTGATAAATTAGATTTCACCAAAATTAAAGACATGCCACCAGGAAGCTTCATTAAGAAAATAAATAGGCAAGCGGGAGACTGATAGAAAATATTTGCAAAATAGGTATCTGAGGGGCGCCTGGGTGGCTCACTCGGTTGAGCATCTGACTCTTGATCTCCGCCCAGGTCTTAATATTAGGGTGGTGAGTTCGAGCCCCATGTTCGGCTCCGCACTGGGTGTGAAGCTCCTTAAAGAAAAAAAAAAAAGGTATCTGAGAAAGGACTAATCTAGATATGTATAAAGAATCCCTACACCTCAATAATAAAAAAGAGAAATAAATTTTTAAACAGATATCCAACAGATAGCTTAGAAATAATTTCAACGTTAATATTCAACAGATAATTTACAAAGGCAGATATACAAATGGCCATAAGGACATTAAGAGAGCAGGCAAATGCAAATTACACCGCAATGAGCTAGCACTACACGCCCACCAGTACGTTTAAAATCACAATGACTGATACTGCCAAATGTTTACAAGGATATGGAACATATGGAACTATTGTGCATTGTTGGTTGGCACAGCTACTTTAAAAAATGTTAAGCGGTTTCATATAAAACTAAATACCTTCCCTATGGCCCAGCAGTTCCTCTCCTAAGTATTTACCCACGGGATATGAAAACGGGTCCACAAAAATGTACACAAGAATGTTCTTAACAGTTTTAGGATAGCCAAAAAATTCTAATGGCCCTGGTTTCTATCAATAGGAGAATGAATAGTCAAACAATAAAAGGCAAGAAAAAGGAGTAAATGACCAAGACATATTTCATGGATAGATCTCAAAAACAAAAAATGCTTTACACGAAAGTATAGAAAGGTGAGATTCCATTTATATGAAGATCTAGAACAAGCAAAACTAGGTTCCATGAAGGCAAAACCAGTCACCTAGGGAAAAAAAAAAAAAGAACGAACCGCGATTTCTTCTGGAGGAACGTGGGTGGGGATTTGCAGATCCCCAATATGGGAAACACTGACCTGTTGCTGATACTTGGTTGATAGGTTGGATGGGTAGCTGTTTAATTTGCGCAGGGGTACGCATTCGTCAGAACTCATCTAACGGTACACTTAAGGTCTGTGCATTTCACTGTATGTAAGTTTTACCCCAAAGGAAAAAAAAAATCTGTAAACATTGAACTCTCCTTCATGATAGGTAGGGAAAGGCACTGGGCGGGGGAATATAATGACGTCTACAACTTTGAAATGGGTTGAGGGATAGAAAGAGGAATAGGTAGATAAAAGATAAATCAAGCATAGTAAAATGTTCATTGTAGAATCCAGGTGGTGAGTATATAAAAATCCTTTCAACTTTATGTTTGCATTTCTTCATAATAAAACGGGGAAGGGAGTAATTGCTGGGCTTTACCCTGGTTTTATACACGTCCCCAAACGCACTACCACCTAAAGCTCTCGCCCCCAATAAGTTAAATAAAACAAGGGTATTGAGGAGTAGATAACGGAGCTGGGGGAGGGCAGATGTATTGGAATCTTTACATCGTTATGCTCTGCTCCTGGGGAGTAGAAGTGGGTGGTGGGCGGGCTCGGAGCTTGGGACTACTCCCTCGGGAGGCAGGGAACTTCTACTTAGTTTGAAGATGCCCACGCGTCCATTCCTCTCTGTATCCATATTCACTCCCACGTGCCAGAGGCCGGTGTTTCCGGAGGGGCAGTGTGTGGCTGAGTACACAGGTGGGGGGCGAGACGAGTCTGGAGGAGACGGAGCGCCCTCTCCTGGCCCGAGAGGGGCCCACTCAAGCCCGCAAAGCACCCAACGTCCCTCTTCAGCACCCACTGCCGGGATCTGCGCGCCCGGGGTGGGAGCGCTGCAGCCCCCGGGGGGACCCGCGGAGAGCCCGCATCTGCGGGCGGAGACTAGCGAAGGGGGAGGCCGGGCGCCGCCAGGGGGCGGAGGACCCGGTGGAGACGCTGCCGCCCGCAGCCGCGTGGCTCCACCTGTTGCAGCCTGGGAGCGAGCCGGCCAGGCGAGGCAGCGGCCGGCGTGGACCTCGGCTCCCGGCGCCGCTCTGCAGAGCAGGGCGGCGGAGACGAGGGGACCCGGGGACAGTCCCGACGGAACGGCGCGGAGGGGGCTCTCCCCGGGAGGTGAGAGTCGGGCGCAGAGGCTGCGCCGGCGTCCCCTGAAAGGGGAGGTCTCGGGGAGGGAGCCCCGGCGGGTTTGCTGGGGAGCCTCGCCGCCGTTCCGCACGGGGTGGGGGGAGAGCGCTCTGCGCTGCGCCCCGGCCGCACAAAATCTCTGGAGCTCACTGAGGCGGCCAAGCCCGGATGGAGGGGCTGGAACTCTCCAGCCCCGGGTCCTCGGCCCTCTCTCCCGGAGCTGCGGCTGGCTAGGGACGCGCGCTTCGCGCCCGCGGAGCGGCCACGTGGGATCGGAAGACGCCCCCGCGCTGGCCCCAGAGCCCAAGGGCGCTCTGGTCCGGGCGCGGAGAGGGAGGCTGCCCGGGGGAGATGCCCCTCACTTCCCCCCGTCGCCTCATTCCAACCTCCCTTTCTGGTCTCCTCCTCCAGCCGGTCCGCCCGCCGGATGCCGCGCAGCGTGGGGGCCGGGCGCGGGGGAGGAACCCGTGGCCCCGGCTCCGCGCAGTCCCTGGGGGCGCGCCCGCCGGAGCCCTGCTCCGACCTCTGCGCCCCGGCAGCCGGGCGGGTAACCCCGGAGGCCTGAGGCTCCGCGCGACGCAGCGACCGGCACGCAGCACCGCGGACCCATCTGGGCAGGCACCACCGGCGCCGGCACACTGACACCCCGCGTCCTGGCCGTCGGCGGCTTGAGAGGCGACGGTTAGAGCGACGGAGACCGCGGGCGCCGAGACCTTCGCTTCGGGGGCAATTCAAGCCCGCCCTAATTTGCGCTGAGGCCGCGCCACGCCCCCTCCCCAATCCGAGCCGAGCTGGGAGGGCGTCGGGGAGGAAACGGCGCCCGCGTCCTCGTGCCAAGAAGCAGCGGACTGTGTCCCGGCTCGCTCGGACCTTGAGCGTTTAGGAGAACTCCGGGGCGGGTGGGGACGGCGGCGACAAAGCGGATTTGAAACCAGGAGTCGAAGCAGACGCGGGGAGCCCGCGCAGCAGGAGCGGTCGGCGAGGCGGCGGCCCGGGGAGCCCCCAGCGGCCATGGGCGGGCGGGCCGTCTGGCGTCCGGGGGCGGGCTGAGCCGCGAGCGCCCGGGAGGCCCGGGCGGGAGTCGGCCCGCGGCCGCCGGGCGCGGGGCTGCCCCCGGGGGCCCGGCCATGGCCGGCCGGGGTTGCGGCTGCGGCCCGGGCCACCTGAACGAGGACAACGCGCGCTTCCTGCTGCTCGCCGCGCTCATCGTGCTCTACCTGCTGGGCGGCGCCGCCGTCTTCTCGGCGCTGGAGCTGGCGCACGAGCGCCAGGCCAAGCAGCGCTGGGAGGAGCGCCTGGCCAACTTCAGCCGCCGCCACAACCTGAGCCGCGACGAGCTGCGCGGCTTCCTCCGCCACTACGAGGAGGCCACCGAGGCCGGCATCCGCGTGGACAGCGCCCGGCCGCGCTGGGACTTCACCGGCGCCTTCTACTTCGTGGGCACCGTCGTGTCCACCATAGGTAAGCGGGCGTCGCTGGGGTGGGGGCGGGGGTGGCGGAGGGGCGGCCGGCCCCGCTGGCGTTTTCCTGGCCGGCCGCACAGAGGCGAGCTGTTAACCTGCTCAACAGGTGGATTCGCCTCCCTGCTTTTCTCAGTGTGCCCCCGGGTGCGTCTGCACGCGCATCACCTGGGAGAGGGTGAGAAACGCGGTCTCAGCCCGCCCCCCCCCCCAGACCTCCTGCGTCAGGGTCCGCTTGTTAGCACAGTTCGCAGGGGATTCGAATGATTCTTGGATGGCCCTGGAGGATGTTCAGTCTAGGTGAGGAGACGGAGCTTGAGTTCATGTAACTTTAGGGCGAAAAGGTTAGAAATCGGAACGGGAACCTAGCAACATTTATTGCCTTAGTACGTGCGCGAGGCAATGGTTGGGGGCAGCTGGGAGGCATGAATGTTAAAAGATTGTCCATGACTTTAAACTTACAGAGGGAAAAAAGCGGACTGAATATAAGGTTGGAAGTAGGGAGGCGAAAGTGCTAATGAGGATGGAAGCTGTCTCCTATCAGGAAGAAAGGGGGCGGGGTGACCTTTGGATTGAACCAGTTAGTGTTACCTATGGTTTCGGGACTAAAGTGTTTTGCACTATAGGAGAAGAGAATTGCATTCAGGGGTGCCCCATGAGCTACCTGATCTATATGGAGTAGTGGGAGGAAGCCTAGGAAGGTCTCCTGGCTAAGGGCATAAAGGGGGGCCGTTACTGCCAAGCTAGAACTTACTAGAAGCAGTTGGGAGCCATTGAGAGTTTTTGAGTGAGAGTGTGACATGGCTATGGTCGGTTATACCTTTATTCTCAGCAGAAGGAAAACGTTGGGAGTCTTTGTACCACACCTCTGAAGATTGTTCACCTTTGAATCATAATCGAGTGAGAAGGGGGCTGGGGAAGGTGCTATAGAAATTCTGAGGAAAGGAGGGAGCTGAAGCCGATCAGAGGCTTTGGAAAATGACCCAGAAAGGTAGTGGCTGCCAGCTGCCAGGGCCCAGGGTGCACGGGGTGCATGAGTGCTGTGTAGCTCCGGCCCCTGTGCTGGGGAGGAGAGCTTGTCAGTGAGGCAGGGTGACAAGGCAAACTCGCTGGAAGCTCCCACGCATGGTTGTCTCAGGTCGACATTCTGCCGGGAGCAGGAGCACGAAGTGTAATAGAGATCAGCCTCGCCCCGATTAGTCCAGAACGATTTCCCAAGGTTAGTCTAGAAGGCCAGGGTTTCAGCTGGCGGGTAGCAGGCAGGGTGGGGAGGACTGGCAGGGTCGGGGACACACGGGCTCTATCTGAAGCACTTTGTGCTGCACTGTCCCGCTCACGACCCCCGCCCCCTTCCACACCAGGCCCCCGCCCATCAGCGAGCTGTGATGAGCGGCCCCCCCCCATGACAGGGCAGCAAGAAAAACCTCTTGTAGCATTCTCTATGATGATTAGAACCTGAGCCCCCGAAGGAGATAGAGAGAGAGTAAGTAATAGCCGTTATGGCTCTGTGTCCCAGCCCTCGGTCTCTGAAGATGGTTCCAGAATTTCTGCGTGGAGACGGCTTGGGGTGAACAACCTGATTGAGAAGTGTTACCATGGAGCTGACCCTTGACTCTCTGTCTGCGTGGCTAGTACGGTGTTTTCATTCAGCGGTTACGCACTCGGGATGGTCTTGCTGATAGACTGGGGAGCTAAATCCACCCCACACACCACAAGCCGCCCCTTGGTGCTCCCCGTGGACATGGGGCGAGGAAGGAGCAGCTCGTACGTACAGACTGGTAAACGTTGGTGCCTTCGAAACTGAGAAGGTCACGGACAGGTGGGCAGGTACGAACACAGGCTTTCGAGGTGCGGTGTCATGGTGTAGCCTGTGGGAGCAGAAGGAAAACTGGACTGCGAGTCTGGGGTTGGAGCTGCGGGTCCTGCCTCTGTAGCTCGGGCAAGTTTCTTCATCATTCGGAGCCCCTTCCTTCTCCCCCTAGAGGCCTGCCAAGTGGCATTGGCGCACGTTAGCTGTTGAGTAAATATTAGTTCCATCTCCGACCCGCTCCTTCTCCCTAAGCCTCCTCCTCCTGCAGGATTCTCAAAGGAGAACGAGCTCACGTAAGCGAATGTTCTTTACGAAGCGTGAAGTATGGGCTCAGTTTTACTTTCTCAATGCTAACATTTCCTTTTAAATTGTTTCATTAATTGCTGTTGTAATTACGGCACCTGCTACCCTTTATTAGGGTACCTATTAGGCACACACTGATTATTATGTAAATATGCGACACAGCTAATTACCGCGTTACGCTTAATTTCGATCGACGCAACTCCACGAGGTCGGTGTGAGTATCCTCATTTTATAGGCGAGGAAGCTTCATATTCTTTGTTACATAAAGAAGAAAAAAGGAAACCGTCTGCAAGGACATCACCCCAAGTTAGTCATGTGTTAGCACTTTGGTGAGTTTCTTGCTCTTCTGTCTTCCGATGCGTACACATAGGTACCTAGGTATTGTTTTTTTATTGGGATCATATTCAGTAAATCTTTTATCTTGTATTTTAAGTGTAACATGACATGATGTGGTTTTTTTTGGGTCCCAAAACACCATGGTCCCCATGCTTTATTCTGCAAAGACTTCAAGGTAATAGCAAGAAAGCATACGTTGACAAAATTTTAAAAATGTAAATAAAACTTCAGAACCAGGGTAAAGAACAGAAATCTGGAAAGCTAAGGGATCTAGGAAGTTGCGAGAGAGGACCTTTGTCTTCGTTTAGGGTCTGTACAGAAGCGGACACTGAGTCGAGAATTTGAGATGATTGGCAGGTGCAGGGGACATGGGCAGGTGAGGGAGGAAGTGACACAGACGCGGCAGTCAGTCACCGTGGGGTCTGCTGTTAGGGCAGGAAGCGTAGTTGGCAACTGGCACGTAATCCAAGCGAAACTTGAGACGACGCCAAGCTCGTGGCCCAGAATGGTCCGAGGTGAGGGTCCCGGGGTGTTGATACACCCGCGCCTGCCGGGAATGGTCAGCAGCGGCCCGGAGAGCAGGGGAAGCAGGAGAGTAACTCCTAGGGACAGACTCCCCCCACCGTCCCAAAGTAGAGTGTTCGATAAATTCTGTGTCCTGAAATGGCGTGCAAAGATGAATTAGCTTTTTCTAGAAGTAAGAATCCTCCGATTCCTTTCAGTTAGCAACGACAGGCGCTCACGTAGGTCTTTCATAAAAGCAAAGTGGCGGAAGGCAAACTTGCAGATAACGGGGAACACCTGTACTTCGGGCCTTTTTTTCTCTCCCCCGCCACGGACAGCCCAAGGGCAGTCCTCTGACAAAGATACAGACACTGGCGTTCGAAGTCAGGCCTGAGTGCCCAGAAGTGGTTGGGGCATCTACAGTTCCAGTTTGAGATCTGGCTGCGAGCCCCGTGGCGCGTCACACCCCCTATCGGAATTCTTCTTATCAGCCAAAAGGAAGCGACAACCTTATCCCAACACCTAATCCTCAAAAAATGTTTCCCCCCGGGATCTTATGTAGGCAGCATCGCATAGGATAGCGGGCGATGTTCACACGCAAGCAGCGTTTTCCCGAAAATGCGACCCAGGCTTTCACACACCGGTTGTCTGAGACCTTCGATTTAAAAGTCAGAGCGGAGCGGACCTCAGTTGGGCAGTTCCTCAAAAGGCTGGACCTAGAACTACCGGACAACCCAGCAGTTCCACTCGGTACACGTTCAAAAGACTTGAAAGCAGATACTCAGGTATCGTGAGCGTGTTTGTTGCGGCATTTAGCAACAAATTAGTTTGTTTCGTTTTAGCCAAAAGGCGGAGACGACCCAAGCGTTTGTCCGCAGATGAATGGATAAACACCACGTGGTGGGTCCATGCCGCAGAATAGTGTTCAGCCAGGAAAAGGAAGAGAATTCTGATGTGTGTTACAGCACGGACGGACCTTGAAAACACGGACCTTGAAAACATTATACTTGGTGAAATAAGCCAGACACAGAAGGACACATATAATTCCACTCCTATCCGGTACCTAGAGTAGAGAAATTCCATAGGAATAGAAGGAAGAACAGAAGTTACCAGGGGCTGGGGGAAGAAGGGAAGGGTCGTTTTATGGCTAGGGGTTTAGAAAGTTTGGGGTGTGGATAGTGTGGATAGTGATGATGGCTCAACAACAGATTGAATATATTTAATGCCGTTGGATTATACACTGAAATGAATGGTTAAAGTGGTAACTATTATGTGTGTTTACAAAGAGCAGAATATTAAAACCCAGCTCGGGGATGTTGGTTCTGAAAGAGGCTGGTGATCGGATTGAAACAAGAATGAATCGGAAGTACTCAGAGAAGTAGGGAGACCGTGTATCGTGAACAGATTCTTCTATAAATATCTCTTCTCTCAAATAGGCCTTTCTTAGGAGTTTGTTTCTATATTTGCCGTGTATTTATAACTCAGCTTCTTTCCCCAAAGGACTCGAGGTCATTCGTGTATGATACGGTTGGGGTGGGCTTAGGTTTTAGATTCTCCCCAAATCTCGGTAGCGTAACACGTCAAGAGTTTACTTGTTACTCTCGCCGGGCTCCCTGGGAGGCGGCGACGCCCCAGAGCGGTTCTTCGGTGGCCCCGTGCTCAGGTTCCTTCTATGTCGTGTCTCCTCTTCGTCAGCTCATGTGCCAGGACTGCCCAGGAAGGGGAGGGAAGGGCTGAAGCGTGGAGTGCCAGTAATTCCGTGGTCACCGCCTGGAAGTGACACAGGTCCCCTCCACACACACTTCCTGGACCCAATCAGGTCACAGGGCCACCCCCAACTTCAAGGACTTGGGGAATAACACTTTTCCCTTGAGTCCAGAAGTGGGTAAGACCCGATACCAGTGAACAGCTCAGGCGCCCCACACACACCCGTATGTAGAGCGCCCTCGCAATGGATAGTAATGGATTTAAGACCTCGGGGAGATGAGAAAACGCGCGTGGGACAGTTCAGTTAAGCCGCGTATTGTTAACACACAGAGCTTTATGTCCAAAGGACCTGCGTAATTGCCAAAAGTGAGCCCCCCACATTTGGCTCCAAGTTTCCAGTTGTCAAAATAAAGAGACAATGACAACCGTTAAATGGGCCCTCTTATCAGGCTGGCTGTTGGGAAAACACCCAACTTTTTTCAGACGCGAATAAAATTTTTCCTCCAGATTGTCATGAATGGGAGTAGGTACTCTGAGGCGCCATCCTCTCCACAGCATCTCGCCCAGAAATATGAAAGAGAACCGTGTGCTCCTGCGTGGCATCGAACCCCTCAGTGCAGAGTGCGGCTCATTACAAGCCCTCCTGCCCAACTCAGAAGCCGTGCGTGCGGGACAGGCACACAGCTGCCCGCGGTGCCGCCCAGCAAGGACGCTTAGAATTCTCTAGTGGCAGTCCCCAAGCTTCGGTGTCTACCAGAACTCCCGTGGTGCCTGTTCGGATATAGGTGATCGGGGCCCCCCTTTCAGAGCTCCTCATGCGGGGGTCTGCATTTTAAGAAACTCCCCCAGATGGCTCCAATGAGGACGGTGCCGGGAGCGCACTTGAGGCAAGTGGGCAGAGGGTTGAAGACTGACGCTCCCCCCGCCCCCCGGGGATCCTTGCTGTTCCCAGAGTGGTCGATGAAATCAGTGGTACCAGCCTCACCTCGGACCTTGTTAGAAATGCAGACTCCGAGGCCAACCCCAGACCAACCGAATCAGAATCTGTTCTTGTACAAAAAAACACCCAGGTGAGCCCTAGGCACGAAAAAGTGTGAGAGCTCAGAGGTCTAGAAGGCTGTGGTTTGGGGTTGCTGCTGACCAGGGCGAGGCCCCCTGCGCTTTAGAACCCAGACAGACTGGGGGCGCCTGGGGGGCTCGGTCGGTTAAGCGTCCAACTTCGGCTCACGATCTCGCAGTTCATGAGTTCGAGCCCCGCATCAGGCTCTGTGCTGACAGCTCGGAGCCTGGACCAGCTTCAGATTCTGTGTCTCCCCCTCTCTCTCTGCCCCTCCCCTGCTCATGCTCTGTCTCTCTCAGAAATAAACATTAAAAAAAAGAAGAAGAATGCAAAAAGAACGTAGACAGACTGGCGGCCGGCCTGGAGTGGAGAGGAGGGGAGGCGTGCACAGCTCGTGGCTCGGGGGAGCTCCTCGCCGGCTGGTAGTTAAGTACATGAGGAGAGAGTTGATGTAGCCCAGGGCAGCCTGGCCGGATACAGGGATGCGCCGGGCTTGGGCTAAGAAGAGGAGTATGGCTTGTGCCCATCTGGGAGGCTCTGACAGAGACCCAGGCGCCCCTGAATGTTGTTTCTGGAAACTGTTGCTCCCCTGCATGGAAATGAAGTTGAAGAAAGAGCTTTTGAAATCAAATTATATCAGGTTCAAACAAAATATTGGGAATCACCATTCAGTATAAAGCTATAAACTGACATCACGAACCGGCATTCAGAAAGAATAAAAACATCTCAGGGCGCCTGGGCGGCTCAGTCAGCTAAGCGTCCAACTTCAGCTGAGGTCATGGTCTCACCGCTTGTGGGTTCAAGCCCCGCGTCCGGCTCTGTGCTGACAGCTTAGAGCCTGGAGCCTGCTTCAGATTCTGTGTCTCCCTCTCTGCCCCTCCCCTGCTCCCACTCTGTGTGTGTGTGTCTCTCTCTCAAAAATAAATAAATTAAAAAAGAATCTCATGAATACATTAATGGATATCACATGTTAGTGATGTCATACATGTGTCAAGGTTTAAGTCACACTCGGACGAGGCACTTGGTATTTACAAAGCATTTGTGCACAAATGTTAGGAAGTAGGCAGAGAACTTATGAAACCATTTTGCAGAGAAGGAAACTGAGGACAGAGAGCATAGTTCCCTTACCCAGGACCACACCGCTACGAAGCAGCAGACTCAAAATCAGAACCAGGGGTGCCTGGGTGGCTCAGTCGGTTGAGCATCCGACTTCGGCTCAGCTCATGATCTCACGGTCTGTGAGTTCGAGCCCCATGTCGAGCTCTGTGCTCACAGCTCAGAGCCTGGAGCCTGCTTCCGATTCTGTGTCTCCCTCTCTCTCTGCCCCTCCCCCACTCATGCTCTGTCTCTCTCAAAAATAAATATACATTAAAACAATTAAAAAAAAATCAGAACCAGGCTTTGTCTTGTCTATTGTCTGATGACAAAAGCAGTACATATTCATTTGAGAAGCCTGGAAATATATGGGAAAGTGTAAAAAAGAAAGTAGAAATCACCCACGATTCCACCAGCCAGCAAGAATCACTGTGAATATTGGAGTGTCGGGTTACAGCGTACCTAAAGTGCTGTTTTATTGAAGCGGGGACGCTTCATCCTTTTATGTACCATTACAAAAGAAATGAAGGCTGCCAATTAAATTCTGATGTGCTGACCATCGGGAGATCACCCCAGTTTCGACGGTATTGAAATGTCGGGCCCCCCGGGTGGCTCAGTCAGTTGACTGTCTCACTCTTGATTTCAGCTCAGGTCATGGTCCCAGGGTTGTGGGATCGAGCCCTGTGTCAGGCTCTGTGCTGAGCATGGAGCCTGTTTAGGATTCTCTCTCTCCCTATCTGCCCCTTCCTCACTCACACTCTCTCTCTCTCTCCCTCTCTCCCTCTGTCCCTCCCCTGCTCGCTTATCAGCTCTTTCTCTCTCTCAAAAACAAAACAAAGGGGTGCCTGGGTGACTCAGTCAGTTAAACTGTTAAGCGTCTGAGTCTTGACCTTTCTGGGCTGACAGCACAGACCCTACTTAGGATTCAGTCTCTCCCTTTCTCTGCCCCTCCCCCACTCACTCTTTTTCTCTCTCAAAATAAATAAACTTAAAAAAAAAAACAGTAAAAAAATGAATGTTGGGGAAATGTACATCTTAAAGTCACAGAAATAGATCCAATTTTATATCTATATATTTTCCATATAGCTATTTTTTCCATATAACATGAGCTTATTGTTGTAATTCGGTAAAAAAGAGTCTCATAATTAGAATTTTGTTGATTTACGCCAAAATTGATTAATTTCAAATACTAAAAACCCTTACAGTTTATCTTCCCCGAACGAGTCAGCTGATCCTACCCCCGTTTTGCTCTGGGGGGAGCGGGGGAGGGATGGGGGGGCGGGGTCCTGTTAATCACTGTATGTGTGTGCTTTAGATTTTAAGGATTTTGGCCCTTTGTGGTGTTTGTGCCGTACTTTCCATCCACTTTTGTTTTCTGTTCAGCGTTTGTGAGATTTAGAAACGCTTTTAATTTCCGCGCAGGTTTATATTTCGGTCTTCTCCCTGCGGTGCCTTCATCGCGTTTGTGCTTACGAAGTCTCTTTCCGCCCCGATCTCGCAGGAGGGCTAGTTTCTGGTCAGTGTTCTCCCAGGCGCGCCGCACCCCACGCCACGGCAGGAGCTGTTAAATATTGTCCCGTGTGAACGGTGATGGTGCATTTTGACACCGCGTTTGAGGAACGACGGGGCGTGGTCACGGGGGCGGGGCGTAGGCGTTGGCCTTGACCCGGGTTCAGCGGGAGGAACGTCTCTCTTGGCAGCTAGCCTCGAAAACTTCATGAAGAAGCTCACACTGTGCATCCTATGAATGCTGGGCGCGTTCAGTTATCTATCCGTTTCCTCGTCGGAAAACTCGAGGGGCTTGAGATGACAGCTCCGTCGCAGAGACGCCCCCAGGCTCCCCGTCCGCACGCTAGCGAGGCCGCAGCTCAGCCGGTTTCATGAAATTCTTCTGTTACGAAACTTGGTGCCGTCGCTTCTTTTGTCCTGAATTCCCTCCTCTTCTCTCGCCGCCACCCCCCATTCCTGTCTCCACAGAGGGGAGACAGATTTGGCATGAATGTAACCCAAATGATTCTTGCGTCCCTTGGGACCCTAAGGGTGGCGCGCCACTGAAAGAAGCACAGTCCATTAGCCCAAAGTAATGAAAAAGTAAACTCCGTTTCTGCTTGCGTATCCAAAGAATCTTTCTTTTTTTAAATGTTTGTTTATTTTTGAGAGAGAGGGAGAGGGAGGAGTGCGCGCGCGTGCGCGCACACACAGGTGGGGGAGGGGCAGCGAGGGAAGGGGACCGAGGGTCTGAAGCCGGCTCTGCACTGACGGCCGATGCGGGGCTCGAACTCACGAACCGCGAGATCACGACCTGAGCCAGAGGGGCATCGAACCGACTGAGGGCCACCCAGGTGCCCCTCTCCAAAGAATCTTAGAGTCTCCCATTTATAGCAGAGGAATGTTCTTTCTCTTCTCCTAGTCTCTTACAGGTCAGAGGAGTTCTGCGGCCTCTTCCCGCACCTTCTCTCAGCCTGCCCTCCCCTCTGCGCACCCCGACCCCATCTCTCTCTGTTCTCCGTCATCACAAGTGACTTCGCCTCTCCAGCCTGGGGTGGCTCTTTCTCCTTCCGCCTGTTGCCTGGTCTCTCCGCAGGGAGGAGTGGCCTGGGGGCCAGCCCAGCGAGCACCCGGCCAGACCCTTAGGTGGACGGAGCGCAGGCCAAGACCGTGCTCACCCTCCGTTAGTGACTTGATACCTGGGGACACCCTCAGCTCATACAGGAGGACGTTCCGTGTTCAGACCCAGAAGCACACGGTTCACCGAGGACAGTGGGGAAACACGCCTCGTGGAGAGGCGCCTCCCTCTGGAAGCGCCTCTGCTTTCACCCTCCAGTCCCCTCCCCCCTCACTTCGGCGTATCGCTGCCAGATCATGTCACTTTTCCCACGTGTCACACCCTTAGCACACCCCCTGCCTCTGTAGAAGCCTAAGGCTCAAATTCTTTTTTTTATTTTTATTTTTAATGTTTATTTATTTTTGAGAGAGAGCGCGTGTTTGTGTGTGAGTGGGCCAAGGGCAAAGAGAGAGGAAGATGGAGAATCCGAAGCAGGCCCCAGGCTCCGAGCTGTCAGCACAGAGCCTGATGCGGGGCTCGAACCCGCCAACCTCGAGATCATGACCAGAGCTGAAGCCGGATGCTCAACCAGCTGAGCAACCCCGGTGCCCCGTAAGTGCTCAGATTCTGCCCCCTCCATTCTCTGATCGCCTCCCCCCACCCCCCATTTCTCTCTTGCTCACCTCTCCTTACAGGGAACCCCTGTGGTCAGTACGCCCAGGGGCCAGGCCGCGAATGAAAACGAGTGGGACTTGGGGTCTGGGATGCCGGGGGACAGTGGGGCCTGTGTGTTTCAAAGGCGTTTGGATTCTCGTCGTGAAACGGCACTGGCCCGGCCTGACGGGTCTGACGATGGCTTAACTCAAGAGTTGGAGCCTCCCGGGTCGAATTTTGACCCTCCGTGAGTCCTGGCCTCTTTCCCTTTGGGAGCAAGAACCAGCAGAAGCTCTGAACTCTTTTTAGTCCGGAGCAGCGCCTGGAGGCTTACGGTTCACGGGAGGACCTGTTTGTGCAGGACGCTCCATCCGCAGGGAGGGGGAGCTAGCTTCAGCTGTTTGGTTATGCTCCCTCTAATTTCTAAAAGGACCCGGGGCCGGTACACTCTCTCAACTCCTGTCTCCACTGAAGTGCTGTAATCTATTACAGCTATTAATCCTGTAATATTACAGTATTCTGTAATATACTGTAATATACAGTAATATACTGTAATATACAGTAATACTGTAATCTATTACAGCTATTAGTACTGTGATACTATTCTGTCTCTTTCTTTCCCTTTACATTATTTCCCATATACTTTCTCAAGGACGTCATGTGTTCTCATTAATGTGGAAGAGTTGGTTTCACTGTCCTCACTTTGGTGGATTCGGGGTGATACATGGGTTTTTTTAAATCTCACGTTATCATAGAATTTATGAAATGTACTGAGCGCTCACCATGGGTTAAACACAGCAGGCATCTTTATATATTTTTCTTTCTTACAACATTGCCCTGAGGGTGAGAGCTATTCATACTGTCATGTGATCCGCCACGATGCTGAGGCCCAGAGGCCTTCCGTGTGGTCAGCGTCCGCGGTTGCCCAATTGCCCAGCCGGAGGAGGCCCGGAGGGGCCCCACAAAGCTTACACTTTGAACCACCACTGCTTTGCCGTTTCTTTCTTCCGGGTCCTTGTCGTGGGAAGAGTTGGCGGCCAAAGATCCTGCGACCCCTTCTTTCAGCCGTGATGGTCTTTCAGTGACTCGGGGTGACATAGGGAGACAGAAGGGGTCTGGCTAGCAGAAGCTCCGGGGAGTATCTGCGGTGCCAGGGGTGAAAGGTTTGGGGAGCGCTCGGCCTGCCTCCCACAAGTCCAGGTCAGCGGGGACTTCCGCCTCCTGTGCAGTTCACGGTCAAGGTTCTCATCACCTTGACAACCGAGGTTCCTGCCCCCGGGGCTCTCACCCCCAGTTCCTCCGTACCTGATCCGGGAGTCACTTCCCGACTCCCGACTCCGCCTGAGCGCTCTTGGCCTGTTCATCTGTGTCTCGGGCCTTCCCTCAAGGTGAAGCGTCTGCCTGCTGTCACGAGACCTCGATCTTACGTTACAGACCAGCCCGGGGAAGTGGTTTCCACTCCGGGTTCTCTATGGCGTCTCCAGAGCTGCCCTAAGATCCGTGGAGACCCCGCCAGTTTTTACCTGTTGTATGTATTTAGTTACATACGCCCCAAATATTTATCTCGTTCGCCTTTTTATTGGCGCCTACACTTTGGGCCTGCAGAACCGGTGTCTGCGCCGCCGGATACGCTCGTTTTGACGGGCAGCTTTCTCTGTGGTTTCCCATCGAGTCAGAGCCTCTCCGTGGTGGAGATAAATATTCTTCTCCAGTCTTTGTTTAGCTCGAACTCATCTCGGATGTTGTTCCAAAAGATCGCTTTTTAAATGGTTTTGTGTGGCTGACTATATAATTATAATTGAATTCATTTCTAAAATTAGCACGTAATGATTGGAGAACGGGCATCTTCCAGAGTTCTCTTTACTGTTTCGAGTGGTTCTTTGTATCCTGGTCTGTCTATGTTTCAGCTGGCTTTTCTCTCAGGTTACAGAATTTTGGAGCACGAGGGAACATCACCCTCAAACACACCCTCCAGACCTGGTTATTTAAGAATAAATAATTAAGAATGTTATTTAAGGGCGTATAAATTCAGAATTATTGATGTCATCACTCACAGAACTTTTGTTCTTAAGAATATCCTTGTTTAGGGGCGCCTGGGTGGCTCAGTCGGTTGAGCATCAGACTTTGGCTCAGGTCAGGATCTCACGGTCCGTGGGTTCAAGCCCCACGTCGGGCTCTGTGCTGACAACTCAGAGCCTGGAACCTACTTCGGATTCTGTGTCTCCCTCTCTCTCTCTGCCACTCCCCAACTCATGCTCTGTCTCTCTCTGTCTCAAAAATAAATAAACATTAAAATAAAAAAAAAAAGAATATCCTTGTTTAACTCTTAACGCGTTACATGGTATTTTAAAGGTGGATATGATTAAGTTCCTGCATTTTGTTAGCAGGTATTTGCCGACTTTTTAGGCCATCTTGTTACTTGTAATTTTTAAGATATTTTTGAGTACACTACTTAATACATTTTGTATTTTTATCTTTTAACCGGTTTTGGATTTTTCCTCTGGCAGGGGAATTTGGCGCGTTTTGTATTTAGTCTCACGTGTAATTATCCATTTTCTTGTTCTTTTTTTCTTTTATTTTTCTGTTCTCTCTCTTTTTTTTAAGCTTATTTATTTATTTCGAGAGCGACAGAGAGAAAGAAAGAGAGACACGGCGTGCAGGAGAGATAGAGAGAGGGGGAGAGAATCCCAAGTAGGCTCCACACTGTCAGCGTGGACCCCGACGCAGGGTTCAAACTCACAAGCTTTGAGATCCCGCCCTGAGCCGAGGTTGGTCGCCTGACTGTGCCACCCAGGAGCCCCTGTTCTTTTTTTATTAAAAAAAATTTTTTTTAATGTTTATTTACTTTTCAGAAAGAGATAGAGACAGAGCGCGAGCAGGGGAGGGGCAGAGAGAGAGGGAGACACAGAATCCGAAGCAGGCTCCAGGCTCCACACGGTCAGCACAGATCCCCACACGGGGCTCGAACCCACAAACCGCGAGATCATGACCTGAGCTGAAGTCGGACGCTTAACCTTCTGAGCCACCCAGGTGCCCCTGTTTTCTTTTCAATGATATACCTTCTACTACAGTGGGCTGAGTATTCTTTTATTTAATGTTTGTTTTTTTGGGGTTTTTTTGGAAGAGAGAGAATCCCAAGCAGACTCCACGGAGTCAGTGCAGAGCCTGACCCCGGGGTCCACTCACAAACCGTGAGATCACGACTTGAGCCACAATCAAGAGTCAGAGGCTTAACGGAGCCCCCCAGACATCCGCGTATTCTTTCTGTCATTTTTAAGTGTGCTCAGAATGAAATCTTATCTTAACTTCCTTGGGGTAGAAACAATTTCTGCCGTTATTTTTCACATTTCTAAATAAAATTAAGAGCCTTTTCTCCGAACGATGTTGAGTCTTGGATGGCGCGCGTTCAGCTCCATCCCCCCCAACTGCCTTGTCGCCCAGGCCCCCTGTTGTGGCATCTCGTTCTCTGGAAACACTTAAGCTTCTTCGCCTGGGAACCTGCCTGGTGTCACGGCCCCTGATGGCTGAGAGCCCCCCGCCGCCGCCGTGATCTCTTTAGCAAGTCTCTTTCCGATCTCTTCTCTTCGTTTCCAGTCGGTTCTTTCTTCTCCTACCTCTGGACCTTCTAGGCTTTGGACGAGCGTGTACTCATCACCGTTGCATATTCTTAAGCCTTGGCTCTGTCTCCAAACAGAAAGTGAGGGCAAGATTTTTAATTGTTTGAGAACCTCCATTTTCCACTGTGCCTGTACTGATTCTCGCTCCCCCCCACAGTGGGCGAGGGCTCCCCTCTCTCCACGTCCTCGCCAACCCTTGTTCTTTCTTATCTTAGAATAGCCCTTCGGAGGTCTGAGGTGACTTGTCGTTGTGGTTTCGGTTTGCCTTTTCCCCGCGGCCAGTGGCGTGGGGCACCTGTGTGTGTGTACCCGTTGGCCGTCTGTATGTTCATTTTTGGAAAGATGTCTATTTGCTTCCTCTGCGCATTTTTATTTTTATTTTTTTATTAAGAAATATTTTTTTTAACATTCATTTTTGAGAGACAGAGGGTGAGTGGGGGAGGGTCAGAGAGAGGGAGACACAGACTCCGAAGCAGGCTCCAGGCTCTGAGCCGTCAGCACAGAGCCCAGCGCGGGGCTCGAACCCACAGACCATGAGATCCTGACCTGAGCTGAAAAGTCGGCCGCTTAACGGACTGAGCCACCCAGGCGCCCCCCTCTGCGCATTTTTAAATCAGATTGTTTGTTTGCTATTGAATTGTATGCATTCTCTATATATTTTGGATATTAACCCCCTATCAGATATGCGACTTAAATACTGCCTCCCCCTGGCGGCCCGCGCCCTGCGCCTGCCGTTTGTAGTTTCACGCAGCCCCGCTGCTTTATTTTCCTTTCTCTGGCGTTTGCTCTTGGGCGATTTATAACTCTATCCTCTCTTTTCTCCCAAAGTAGATTTTCTTCACCCAGCGTTACTCCTCGGAGGGGTTCTTGTTTTCATAGAGTCCCCGGATGTTTCCCGTAAGCCACTTTTTGTCCCAACGGAAGCTTGAAATTTTTCTTTGGGACTTCAAACTGAAAACCTGAGTTTGTGCCACACTCAGCATTGTCCTCACCGAGGCCCGGTTTATTAACTTTGGCCGCAGATACCTTCTGTTCCAGATGTGGTATTCCTGGGGTTTGGCAGGGAGGCGGGCTGCTCCCTTTCTGGGCCTGCTGAGTTTTTAGACTTCGTTTCTTTCGTTGAACAGCTCATGACCTAAGACCCAACACCTGTGAAAAGAAGCGTGTTCGAGGCCTGCGCAGACCACACAGGGATACCCGGCGCTGCCTGTCACAGGACGCTGGGTGGAAACCGAATGTGGGGGATTGATCACTGAAATTAACCACCATCACTGTCTCTTCAATTAACTCAGACAGATTTCCTGGAGAAGGTGGGGTCTTAGGGCTGTTTGGGGAGAGCTGATGATGTGCTCATTCTCCCAACTCCCCTTTGAATTAGGGAATATAAGGCTCAGAGAGAGAGAGAGAAATTTTCCCAAGTGCATACAGGTGGGAGGTAAGGGAGTTGATCAGTTAGGAATTTTGTTTAGCGTCAAGTTGCAAGACCCAGAAAACAGTGGCAAAGCATCGGGAGTTGTACTCGATGCAGGAAAGATGTCTGCACGGCATGTAGGCAGCTCAGGGCTGGCATGGCAGCCGTGCAGTGACAACAGAGGGTCAGGCCTCTTGCTAACCCTAGGGTGTTGCCCTCATCCTCGGGGCTCAGTGTGGTTGCCGGAGCTCCGGCCATCACATCTACACCCCCAGGTAGTAGGATGAAGGAAAGGAGAGGAAGAGACAAAGAGGTGTCTTAGGTCACTTTTCCTGACAAGCAGACTTTGGGTTAAGGACTTAGGTGGAAGTGATTTGTCAAGGCGTAGTGCTCTCGGAAGAGAGTAGTGGGTGAGTAAGAGAAGTAAGGATGTGGAAAGAGAAGGAGCCAAGTAGGAGGTTCTTTTTTTGGAGGTCTGGAACGTAAATTACAACCTGGAATTTGTCCCACCTTGAGGCAAAGGAACTGGGCTTTTATGTGCCCACACCAGGCACCGGCCGCAGCTGGGGGTGAAGGGACCCAGAGCTGCCGGGCACGTGGCCGTCTACAGTCACAGGTACAAGCCATTAGCAGTGCAGCCTGCAGCAGCCCGGGGGCGGGCACACGGAGCTGGGCAAGGGGCTGGGGGGGGAGGGGGGGGGATCTGGGTGGGACACAAACTACAGTGCCCACTACGAGGGGGGGATTCCCAGAAATCTCAGCTAATCCTTCCCCTTCCATTTCACGGTCCGGAGCTTTGTCACCTGGTCACACCCAGCTGCACGAGAGAGTGGCCGGGAAACAAGATCGTTGCTCCAGTTAGTAATTGGCGGAGAATAATTAGGAAGGAACCGTGAGAGAGGGAATGCCGGAGGCAGCTAGCCGTGCTCGTCGCAGGCGTGCAATCAGTGAACGAGTCCCACAGAGCCTGGGCCGCCAGGCCAGAGGGTGGGGCCGGCCCGCCGCCGCCAGAGCTGGGGGAGAACCGCAGGAGACAGAGATGGATCCGGCAGAAGGATCACCGCGGGTCTCTTGGAAGAAGAGACAGAGGCCGGGATGGTGGGGGGGAGCAGTGAGGGAGCCCCCAGGCTCGTGCCCCCAGGGTCTAAAGGCGAGCGAGGACAGCGAGGAAGCAGAGCGGGAGGCTGACCCAGGGCAGGTGGGGGGGCCACTGGCGATGGACAGCGGCGTGGACCAGACCTCAGAACCAAGGGAACGGGTCGAGTTTGGGGAGCGCAGGATGCAGGGGAGCTGCCCAGGCTGGCAGGGAGCAGGACCGGCTGCAGAGTTGGCCTGGGGCCTTCAGATGCCGCCACTCCAACCTGGGCCGGCTGGCCGGCCTTCCTTCTCCCCCCACTTTCCATCCCCCCCCTTCTCTTCTTAACCGGGCTTGTTAATCACGTCAGTCTCCGGGGGCACCCGGGGGGCTCAGTGGGTTCGGCATCTGACTTCGGCTCAGGTCATGATCTTGCGGTTTGTGAGTTCAAGCCCCTCGTCGGGCTCTGTGCTGACAGCTCGGAGCCTGGACCCTGCTTCGGATTCTGTGTCTCTTCCTCTCTCTGCCCCTCCCCTGCTCACTCTCTGCCTCTCAAAAAGGAACAAACATTAAAAAAAAGTGTTCGTCTCCAAAGGAAAAAAAATAATGCAGATGAAAAGAAATTTTTTATTTCTTGTTAAACTAAGGCTGTTGATATGGTTCTCTGACAAAAAGAACATAGTGAAAATAAAAAGATAATTTATTGATAATTTATTAACTGAAATGTCCCCAGGCTGGACCTGTGGGTTTAAATGATGTCACCAGGTGTCTGTCTGTCTGTCTGTCTGTCTCTGTCTTGGCTTCTCATTTTTCTTACGGGGGTCAGTCTCGGGCGGCGAAGCTGGCGCCGGCAGCAGCAGAGTGACAAGGTCTTGAGCTTCCAGGAACTCAGAGGGAAGAAGCCCAGAGCCCCCGGTAGAGCTCCGCAGGGGGCCCTGCATGGGGCCTGTCTGCATGACAGACTCTTGGCGAGAACTGAGGTCAGGGGTCGCCTACCCACCTCTGGTGCGGACGAGACTAAGGGAGGTGGGGGGCTCAGGTGGCATGCCGCTGACGTGAACAAGGGAACACGTCCCAGATTCCCAAGGTTCTTGGTGGACAGGGAAGGCAGGGAGGCCCCCGGACGCGCGCCAGCGTGCGGCAGAAGCGGAATTCTGAAGGGACCCTGGGTTGAGCTCTGCGAGGGTTGACCTCAGGGAGCCTTTGGGGTCCTGGCGGGGAAACGTTCAGGAACCAGTTGGGGTGGGGGGAGGGGAAGAGCCTGGAGCGCAGGAGAGAGGTCAGGACTAGAGATTCTGATGTCGGAAATAAAATTCCTTCTGCCGGAAGTGGGGGGCGGTGGTGGGGGGGCAGCAGGGCGGTCAGGAGTCCTCCTGTCAGACTCCCCTTTGATGCTTCAGCCATCTGCCTTTAACAACAGCAAGTGCAAGAACCCTCTTGTGTGTCTCTGTCTTCTTTGCATTCCCAGCCAGCCGGGCTCCCTGGCCTGAGCCCTTCCCACCCCACCCCCACCCCACCCCCGCCCCCATTCCTGTCCCTAAGATGTCCTGTTCTGCGTTGCCCTGGGGCCCAGCGGAAACTCTTTGTTCGGCCCCCACCCAGAAAACCTAAGCTGCCCTTGCCCAGTTCCTTAAAAATCTCAGTGACCCCAGAATAGCGTGTCTCCATGTTGTCACTGACATTTTGGGCCAGATGATCTTTGGCTGGGGGGCTGTCCTGTGGGGCGTAAGGTATTTAGCAGCCTCCCTGGTAGGGCCCCCAGACGGTCTCCAGCCACCTCCCAATGCCCCTTGGGGCCAAAGTCCAACAACTGCCAAAAAAGGAACAAGAGGACCCAGCCTCCGCGGTTTTCATCTCCTCCAGCCTTGCAGGGCGTGGGCCCGCCGGGCAGGGGTGCTGAGCCCAGGGCGAGGAGCCAGCCGGACCTGACTTCCAGAAAGTGAAAGTACTTGAGGATTTCCATTAAGAGAGGAGTTTCAGGCCAAAAGTTCGAAAGGGTTTTTTTTGTTTTGTTTTTTTTTTTGGGTGCGTGTTTGCTCCTTTCCACGCCTCACCCGCACGCCCACCTCCCCCCCTTAATGGAATATTAATGCCAAAGTGGCTTTGTATTTCTTTTTCTTTTTACAAATATTTTTCCATGCTTAAAAATTCCTGAAGTAACGCATACATTTTAAAATGAATTTTCACGTTCTTCCAAAGTATTTAAAGTGAAAAATCAAACCTCCCTTTACTCCCCTGTCTTACTCTCCAGAGGTAACCACGCTTTTTTATACTCGTGGGTTTTTTGGTTTTGGTTTTTTGGTAACAAATTTACTGAGCTGAAATTCACGTACCATAAAATTCACCTCTTCATTTTTTTTAAAGTTTGTTTATTTGAGAGAGAGCGCACGCAAGGGTGCACGCGCAAGCCTGGGGCAGGGGGAGGGGCAGAGAGAGGGAGAGAGAGAATCCCAAGCAGGCTCCACACTGTTAGCAGAGAGCCTGACACAGGGCTCCATCTCACGAACCATGAGACCATGACCTGAGCCGAAATCAAGAGTCAGATGCTTAACGGATTGAGCCACCAGGTGCCCCAAAATTCACCTATCTAAAGCATACAGTTCAGTGATTTTTAGTATTTCACAGAGTTTCAAATGATCATCACAGTTAATTTTAGGACATTTCCCCATCCCCAAAAGAAACCCCGTACTTTTTAGCAATCACTCGCACCCTCCCCTCAAGCTCCCAGGAACCATGAGTCTCCCTCCGTCTGTCTAGATTTGCCTTTTCTGAACATTTCTTGTAAATGGAAGAATAAAATGCGACCTTCGATGCCTGCTTTCTTTCACTTAATATAATATTTTCAAATCATTCACGTTAATACGTATCAATACTTCACTCCTTCTTCTTGCCAAGTGATATTCTATTATATGGGTGTATATACCGCATTTTACCTGTCAGTTAGGCGTTTGGGTTGTTTTCATTTTTTAGTTATTGTGAATAATGGTTTACGATGATGAATAAGTCTGCTGGTTTTTGTGTGGATACAGGTTTTCATTTATCTTGGGTATATATATACCTGTGTTTGGAATTCCTAGAACGTATAGAGACTCCTTTTTTTTTTTTTTTTTTGAGAGAGTGCGAGTGGGGGACAGGGGCAGAGGGAAAAGAGAATCTTAAGCAGACTCCATACTCAGCTTGGAGCCCAACGCAGGGGCTCAATCCCACAATCCTGGGGTCATGACTTGAGCCAAAATCAAGAGTCAGACACTCAACCGACTGAGATACCCAGGCGCCCCTGCAGACTCTGTTCTTAATGGATGGATGAACCGCCAGACTGTTTTCCAAGCGGCCGTACCATATCATAGTCCCACCCGAAACGTCTGGGGGTTCTGTCTTCTCTGCATTCCCAGTCGTATCTTCCATGGTTTCGACTTGCATTTCTCCATTGACACGTGAGGTTGAGCACTCTTCGTGTGAAGTTGGCTATTTGTATCCTTTCTTGAACGAAGCGTCATTCAAACCCTTTGCCCATTTTTAATGGGGTTGTCTTTTTATTATTGAGTTACAAGTGTTCTTTATGTGCTCAAGATTCAAGTCCTTACCAGCTGATTTGCCCATATTTTCCCCCGCTCTGTGGGTTACCTTCTCGTTCTCTTCACGGCGTCTTTCAAAGCACAAAGTTTGTAGATTTCCGTGAAGTCCAGGTTATCTGGTTTTCCTTTTGTTGCTGGTGTTTTCCGTGTCCTGGGTGAGAAACCACTGCCTAATCCAGCACCACAAAGATTCATGCCCGTGGTTCCTCCTCAGAGTTTGATAGTTTTGCTCTTACAATTAGGTTAATCCACGCTGAGTTCATTTTTGTGTGACCTGCGGGTCCAACGTGATTCTTTTGCACATGAGTATCCGTCCATTTACAGCACCACCGGTTGAAAGAAACAATTCTTTCCCCCCATCGAATCGTTTCGGCACCCTTGTCAAAAAGCAGAGGGTTGATTTCTGAATTCTCAGTTCTGTTCCATTGAGCTCCAGGTCTGTCCCGAAGCCGGGACCATGATGGCTGCATTACTGAGCTTTCTTTGTAGTGAATTTCGAAATCAGGAAGTATGAGTCCTTCAGTGTGGTTCTTCTTTTTCAAGATTGTTTTGGCTGCTATGAGTCCCTTGAATGTCCCCGTGAATTTTAAGGTCAGTTTGTCAGTTTCTGCTAAGGAGCCTCCCTTTGACTCTGTAGATCAATCGGGGAGATAACCGCCATCTTAAGAATATCAGGTGTTCCAATCCAGGAACGCGGCGCCGTTGGTTTTCTTTCGACAATGTTTGATAATTTTCAAGGTAGAAGTTTTTCACTTCCTTTTTTTTTAATGTTTATTTTTGAGAGAGAGAGAGAGAGAGTGCAAGCAGGGCAGGGACAAAGAGAGATAGAGACACAGAATCTGAAGCTGGCTCCAGGCTCTGAGCCGTCAGCACAGAGCCCGACGCAGGGCTTGAACCCATGAACCATGCGATCATGACTTGAGCCAAAGTTGGATGATTAACCCACTGAGCCTCCCAGGGTCCCCGTTAAACTGTTTCCTAAGTATTTAGCACTATTGTAAATGAGACTTTATTTGGAGTTGTTCTTTGCTAGTGTATAGGATACAATTGGTTTTTGTAGATTCTTCTTGTATGCTGTGACCTTGCTACACTCATGCATTCGTTCTAATAGTTTTTAGAGGGGGTGCCTTATGATTTTCTCTATACAAGATCCTGTCATTTATGAATGGAGATAGTTTTCATTCTCCCTTTCCAATCCGGATACCTTTTCTTTCTTTTATTTCATACCTGGCTGGAATCTCCAATGTTGCACAGAAGTAGTGACAAAAGTGGACATCCTTGCCTTGGGCCCAATCTTAGGCGGAATGCTTCAGTCTTTCACCATGACGTATGATGTTAGTTCTGGTTTGTTTGTTGGTAGATGGCCTTTATTGGGTTGAGGAAGTTCCTTCTCTTCCTAGTTTGTCGAATGTTTTTATCACAAAGGGGTGTTGGATTTTTTTGTCACCTTCTTTTTTCTGCACCTGAAGTATTCATGTGGCTTTTATCTCTTCTGTTATCGATAGTTCATATTGAATTAGTACATTTTTAGGTACTAAACGAGCCTTGGCTTCTGGGGATAAATCACACTTGGTCCTTTTCATATGTTGCTGTACTTGGTTTGCTCGTATCTTGTTGAAGGTTTTTGCATCTATATGCAAAAAATATAGTCACCTGTTTTTTTTCCCCTTCCTTGTGAGCTCTTCATCTTATTTTGGAATCAGGACAATGTTGGCCTATAGAACGTGTTGAGAAACGTTCACTTATGGTTCTTCCGTATCCTTCCGCAGTTTCCTGGATATACGTTGTCCCTCCCTATTGTAGGACATGTCATTTGTTTCTAATTATTTGCTAGTATAACAGCTCTGTAAAGCCTATTTTTAATTTTAAACCTGTTTAGAGACTGCCAAATTTTGGACAATCTTTAAATTGAAATATCCTCCTCACTAATTTGCAAGAATCTTGTTAGTCTCAGAACTAGCATGTAGTCTTCCTCTTCCTCGGTATGGTACCAAACACTCTAGATACATAATCTTTCATCCTGTGAGGTAGCACTCTCCTTTTCCTCATTCTTCGGATGAGAAAACTGAAGCCCAGAGGGTTCAATAGCTTGCGTACAGCCACGCAGTTAGAAAGTGGTGGAACTTTGATTCAGATTTAAATTTTGGAGAAGAAGTTCACTTGAGATCGAATTCTAGTGGAAACTGAAATAAAACGCATGGCTCTGGTTCTGGCTTTATTTTTGTCATCAACGGATTTGAATTCGATGCTACTGATGACTGTTTTCTGCAAGCTGTCGTTTTGAAGACGCTGCAGCGTCAGGCTGTATGGCCGTATAGAGTAAGGAAGATACCTGGATGTCCCCCACTAGGTTCGAACAATGTCTTCTGTCCCTTCTTAGCCCCTTAGAATGACACCCAGCACCCATCCCATATCAAACATAAATCAGTTTAGTCCAGGTGAAATTTGTGCAGCCCCTGCTGTGTGCCCAACCTGACTTACGGGGGTTCTTAACCCGGGACCATGGATAGAAGTCAGAGGGTCTATAAGTTTGGATGGGAAAATAATTCCGTCTTTATGTTTACTAACCTCTAACCTAGCAACCTCCAGCATTTCCTTCAAAAAGGAATATAGACAACAGTGCAGGGCTCATGTGAACGGCCCCTGTAGCCTTGTCTCCAGTAGAAGTCAGATGTATCCTTGATACTTTCGGGTGCAGCAGACGCCTGCATGGTCCCCACTACCTCCAAATCATGGTCGTTGTTTAATGATTTAGTAAAGAAGTACACGTACTAGATCACATGTACATTTCATAGTTTAATCACTGGGTTTTAATATGGTCGCTTTTGTAATCCTACGCACTGTATTTCATTCATTTAAAAAATCGTTCCAAGGGGTCCCTCGGTGGCTCACTCAGTCAAAGTGTCGCCTCTTGATTTCGGCTCAGGTCATGATCTCACGGTTCGAGAGTTCAAGCCTCAAGTCAGGCTCTGCACTGACAGTGCAGAGACTGCTTAGAATTCTCTCTCCCCCTGACCTCCCCCCACTTGTGTGCACATGCATGTGCATGCATGCTTTCTCTCTCTCTCTCTCTCTCTCTCTCTCTCGTTTTCTCTCCCTCTCTCAAGAATAAATAAATTTTTAATTAAAAAAAATTTTTTTAATGTTCATTTAGTTTTGAGACAGAGAGAGAGCACGAGTGGGGGAGGGGCAGAGAGAGAGGGAGACACAGAATGTGAAACAGGCTCCAGGCTCTGAGCTGTCAGCACAGAGCCTGACGCGGGGCTCGAACCCACAGACTGCGAGATCATGACCTGAGCCGAAGTCGGACGCTCAACCGACTGAGCCACCCAGGTGCCCCAAGAATAAATAAATTTTTAAGAAAATTTAAAAAATTTAAAAATCATTCTGAGAAGGGGCCCATAGGCCTCCAGAGACCGCCAAAGGCTCCGCATAACAGAAAACAGGAATTGAGAACCAGGCCGAGGTTAGGCTGACTTTGAATGCAGGGAAAGGGGAACCCACAACTGCTCCCATCCCTGCTCCTTACGTGGTGAGTGAAGGGCGTTAGTCCACTTGTTGTTCGAGCACGGACTCGGATGCCTGTGTTGCTCAGCCGTTATGCATAGTCTCAGCTTTTCCCGATGAGTCAGAAAACCTTTCAGGAAGTTGCAATGTCTTGAGGGCCGTCGTCGGGATGACAGATCACCACTCAGCCTCAGAGAAGTGGGGAAGAAGCAAGCCTTTAGACACGTCCTGTTTCTAGAGTGCTCTTTTTATAGGGTGGTGGACTTGGTTCGGGTGCCTCCCTGTGTCTTTATCTCTGTGTCCTCCACTGGTCAGGATGCGCCTGTGACTCTAGCCCCCACTTCCCCTCTGGTGGCCGGGGCACACGTGCTCTTTGCTGTAGATACTGCCCTTCGAATGTGTAATACTTCTGCCTGGTTATTTAACACTACTTCTTGTTCAATATTTAAATGAGGAGTTGCAACTTTGGCTGAACCCAACATGGTCTATTTGATTTTTTTTTTAATGTTTATCTATTTTTGAGAGAGAGAGAGAGAGAGAGCATGAGCAAGGGAGGAGCAGAGAGAGAGAGGGAGACATAGAATCCAAAGCAGGCTCCAGGCCCCGAGCTGTCAGCACAGAGCCCGACGTGGGGCTCGGACTCATGAACCGTGAGATCATGACCTGAGCTGAAGTCAGCCACTTAATGGACCGAGCCACCCAGGCGCCCCCCAATATGGTCTATTCAATCCGTAGATGGGAGTGTGCTGGCTAATGTGTAACAATCAGCTTAAAAGAAACCAAACCCTGATTTGTAACATTCGCCTATTTCTGTAGTGTAAATATTCCCCAGGTGGCGGGTTTCAGGCTGTGACTGTGAAGTCGTGAAGGCTGAAGGGGGGGGGAAGATATGCATAATTGCCTCTTGTGAGCCTGTAACAGCCAGTTCCAGGATATGGTGTTTGAGAAAATGTGAATTTGTTGTCAACTTTTGAAATTAGATTTCTTTTCTTCAATGTTTATTTATTTTTAGAGAGAGAGAGAGCACGCACGTGAGCAGGGGAGAGACAGAGAGAGGGAGGCAAAGGATCCCAAGTGGACTCTGTGCTGACAGCAGAGAGCCCAATGCGGGACTCAACTCACGAACCACAAGGTCATGACCTGAGCCCAAGTCAGACACTTAACCAACTAAGCCACCCAGGTGCCCCCCAAATTAGACTTCTAGTAAAAAAATCTTGATTTCTCCTGGAAAATTGGGAAATCTGGCAGTGCCTGGCACCCACCCCTATGTGCCAACCACTCACTGAAGATGAGCTGTGCATGCTCCTGTCGGGGGGCCCACTGGTACCCTGGTCCTAACCCACTTAGGCTGAGTGTCACCTGCCACTCATCACTATGTTTGACCTCTTTCCTTTCCCTTCGTGTGAGTGAAGTTCCTCTTGATTTTTTTGAGATTCAAGAACCAAGTGATCTTGTCACCTGGCTTTTTATCAAAACAGAGTTGTGAAATCGAGTCCTCTGTGATATATATATATTTTTTAATTTTTTTAACATTTATTTATTTTTGAGAGACATAGAGACAGAGCGTGAGCAGGGGAAGGGCAGAGAGAGAGGGAGACAGAATCTGAAGCAAGCTCCAGGCTCTGAGCTGTCAGCACAGAGCCCGACGCGGGGCTTGAACTCACAGACCACGTGAGATCATGAGCTGAGCTGAAGTTGGCGGCTCAACCAACCACTCAGGCGCCCCTATATATTTTTTAATTGCTTCCAGTTTGATCGCAGGGCCGTCAAGTTTCTCCTGATGGGGTGCGTGAAGTTTTTATTTCGTTCTTCTTGATTTCCCTCTGGTCATCTCAGATCAGCAGGCACAAGAGCTTTCCTCCTTAGCATATTTAATAAATGCGAGTTGAACCAGAAAAGCATGAACTTTGCGACAGGCTAAGCATGTTCCTGTGGGAAATTAAGATCTGTTAACTGGAAATGGTGAAAAGTGACAAGCTCAGAGGAAGCCTAGTTGAGTAATTAAGAATGTATCAAGCCCTGTACAGTAGGCAGTTGAAACAGCACAGCAGAAGAAAAATAACATCTCTGAGGTCTGTTGGATACCGTCCATGTTGATTTTGGACAGTGTCCCAGTGTCTGGGGGAAAAACTGCTCTTAAACTTGAAACGTGGAACAGAGTGATTATACCATAAATGCCTCATTATTTGTGAGTATTAAGGGATCCCTTAAGGGTATTGAACATTTTAATACCCCGTTCTTGGGTGGGATGGGGTGCTTCTACAGGTGATTTAGGAATCTGAGGTTTAGGAAAAGGGACTCAGGGAGGGCCTTGGAGTTTGCGGTGCCAGGGGACGTGGGAGGTCAATCAGAAAGGCAGTGGGGTTAATATGAAAGAAATTGAAGAGGACACAAAGAAATGGAAAATTGTTCCACGCTAATGGATTCGAAGAACAAAAATTGTTAAAATGTCAATACTACCCAAAGCAATCTACACATTTAAATGCAATCCCTATCAAAATAGCACCAGCATTTTTCATAGAATTAGAACAAACAATCTTAAAATTTGTATGGAACCACAAAAGATTCTGAATAGCCAAAGCAATCCTTAAAAGGCACAACAAAACTGGAGGCATCACTGTTCTGGATTTCATCTAGACAGTATGGCACTGGCACAAAAACAGACACATAGATCAATGGAACAGAATAGGAAACCCAGAAGTGGACCCACAACTATACGGCCAACTAATCTTCAACAAAGCGGGAAAGAAAATCCAATGGGAAAAAAGACAGTCTCTTCAACAAATGGGTTTGGGAAAACTGGATGGCAACATGCAGAAGAATGAAACTGGACCACTTTCCTACACCGTACACAAGAATAAATTCAAAATGGATGAAAGACCTAAATGTGAGACAGGAAACCATCAAAATCCTAGAGGGGAACACGGGCAGCAACCTCTTTGACCTCAGCCACAGCAGCTTCTTACTAGACACGGTCCCAAAGGCAAGGGAAACAAAAGCAAACATGAACTATTGGGACTTGATGTAGATAAAAAGCTTCTGCACAGCAAAGGAAATAACCAACCAAACTAAAAGGCAGCTTGTGCAATGGAAGAAGATATTTGCAAACAACGTATCTGATAAAGGGTTAGTGTCCAAAAATCTATAAAGAACTTATCAAACTCAACACCCAAAAAAAAAAAACCCAGTTAAGAAATGAGCAGAAGACATGAATAGACACTTCCAAAGAAGATATCCAGATGGCCAACAGACACGTGAAAAGATGTCCAATATCACTAATCATCAGGGAAACAAATCAAAGCCACAGTGAGATACCACCTCACACCTGTCAGAATGGCTAAAATTAATAACACAAACCTAAAATTAATAACACAAACAACAGGTGTTGTCGAGGATGCAGAGAAAGGGGAACCCTCTTACACTGTCCGTGGAAATGCAAACTGGTGCAGCCACTTTAGAGAACAGTATGGAGATTCCTCTAAAAATTAAAAATAGAACTACCCTATGATCCAGTAATTGCACTATTAGGTATTTACCCAAAGGATAAAAAAATACAGATTCGAAGGGGTACATATGTCCCAGTACTGTTATAGCAGCAGTATCAACAATAGCCAAATTATGGAGAGAGCCCAAATGTCTACTGATTGATGAATGGATAAAGAAGATCTGGTATGTACACACACACACACACACACACACACACACACACACACACAGGAATATTACTCAGCCATCAAAAGGAATGGAATCTTGCCATTTGCAATGATATGGATGGAGCTAGAGTGTATTTTTTTGTAATCTTTATTTATTTTTGAGAGAGAGAGAGAGACAGAGCACGAGCAGGAGAGGAACAGAGAGAGAGGGAGATGCAGAATCCAAAGCAGGCTCCAGGCTCTGAGCTGTCAGCACAGAGCCTGATGCGGGGCTCGAACTCACAAACCGCGAGATCATGACCTGAGCCAAAGTCGGATGCTCAACCAATTGAGCCACTCAGGCAGGCCCCCCTAGAATGTATTAGGCTAAGCAAAATCAATCAGAGAAAGACAAATACCATATGACCTCACTTACATGTGGAATTTAAGAAACAAAACAGATGAACATATGGGAAGGGTGGGGAGAGAAGAGAGGGAAACAAATCACAAGAGACTTAATGATAGAGAATACACTGAGGGTTGATGGAGGGAGGTGGGTGGGAGACGGGCTGGACGGGTGACGGGTACTGAGGAGGGCACTTGCTGTGATGGGCACTGGGTGTTGTATATAAGTGATGAATCACTGAATTCTACTCCTGAAATCAATATAGCACTGTATGTTAACTAAAGTTGAAATTAAGAAGAAAAAAAACAGTGGGGTTAAGAATTGCATTTATGGGGGCAGCTGGGCAGCTCAGTCAGTTAAGCATCTGACTTTAGCTCAGGTCATGATCTTGTGGTCCGTGAGTTTGAGCCCCTCATCAGGCTCTCTACTGTCAGCACAGAGCCCACTACGGATCCCCTGTCTCCCTCTCCCTCTCCCTCTCCTGCTCGCTCTCTGTCTCTCAAAAATAAATAAACATTAAAAAAAAAGAATTGCATTATGTACTTAATTAAATATTGACAAGGGTGTTATTTATGAATAAAATCAATTTCATTTTGGAAAAGGGAGCCCCGGTTTTAAAGATACATTTTGCAAATAATTAACCTAGTGAAACATTTTTAATGTCTCCTCTGTAAAATCCCTCTCTGTTTCTATAAGCCAGTATGTTTGGGGCGGGGGAGAAGGACCCGGTGCTAAACAACATTCATCCATTCACGTTCTTCTTTCCAACAATTTGTATGAAATGAAGAGAGGAGAGGGTCTTTAAGTGATTAACGGAGCTTATAAAACACAGACGCGGTGAAGGCAGTTAAGAGGAAAGAAAAATACTGTGGTTTGCAGGCAGAGGATAAGGAAACATGGGGGACGGATGTCAAAGGGAACATTTTGAAGTAGCCAGAAAACCTGCAAGAGAGTCAGGAAGACGGGTGTGGGGCGCCTGGGTGGCTCAGTCGGTTAGTGTTCTCTTCGGCTCAGGTCATGATCTCACGGTTCATGGGTTCTTAGAGCAGAGCCTGCTTCAGGTCCTGTCTCCCTCTCTCTCTCTCTGTCCCTCCCCTGCTCACACTCTCTCTCAAAAATAAATGAACATTAAAAAAATAAGAAGAAACAAAGAAGATGGGTAGGATGCAAGATCTAGGAAATAGACATTTCATTTCTTTGTCTTTAAAAAAGCGTTTTAATGTCCTGAAAGAGGAGAAGGAGACCAAACAGCCACCGTTTATTAGGGACCTACTGGGCGCCAGATGCGGAGTCTCTTCTGGGCACTGGGCGCACACTCCGAGTAGGCACCCCAGTTACAGTAATTAAATCTGTCGAGGTCTTCAGTGCGCCAGGCACTGTCCTAAGTGCTGATTTATGTTTGAGCCTCAGAGCAGCCCTCGGACGGGGATGAGGGCATCTCCATTTCACAGATGAAGAAATAATGGACATGTAGGGAACTTAGTCCTTGCCCCACAGCCCCAGATGGAGCAGGTCCACCTGGCTTTTTTTCTAGAAAAGCCCATGCTTCTTCTAGACTGCTGTGTCCCCTTCACAAGCATCCGATTGTACTGTGAACCAATTAATTTGTCGAGCATACGGCTCCCCCAAAACCTGCTGTAGAATTGCCGTTGTTCACCAAGTACTGACGAAGAAAGATCGATTCAAAATGTCCATGGATTCAGGTCCATTTCCACTTGATTTCATTCTTCAATAGTTTTTTGGTTTTTGGTTTTTTTAAAAAATAGAACCTGTTTTCTCTTTTTGCCAGCTCTCCATTTTCAGCAAATCAAAGTGGGGGCGCCTGGGTGGCTCAGTCGGTTAAGTGTCCGACTTCAGCCTAGGTCATGATCTCACCGTTCCTGGTTTCGAGCCCCGCACCAGGCTCTGTGCTGACAGCTCAAAGCCTGGAACCTGCTTTGGATTCTGTGTCTCCCTCTCTCTCTGCCCCTCTCCTGCTCATGCTCTGTCTCGCTCTCAAAAATAAATAAACATTAAAAACATTTAAAAAAAATCAAAGTGGAGTCAGGGAGAATGATGGATGGTTTTAGTGCTACCTTCCAGGGAACCCCCGTTCCACTTGTGTGCCCAGCCTACACCAGATGCGGTGTGGATGTTGCTAAAGGCCCAAAGGGCCCCCGTGGAGAGAGGATAGGAATGGGGTCCTTTGAGGTTTCCATTCTCTGCCTCCCATTGCCCAGTGGAGAACATGACGAGCTGTCTGGTTCCACAGGGTGGGATCCCTCCCGTCCCTCCTGTCCCTCCTCCCAGAGGACTGGGGTCCCCTTGCCCTTGGGTGGAGATTTATGGTAAATCTTCATTCCTGGAACTTGGAGAGACAGTCCTAAATCTTCCTTGATATTCCGAATGTGCTTATTCCATAACTGAACTTTTAGGAAGACTGATTTATTATATGATTAGCTTGCCTGTTCTGGGAGTTGTTTTAATGGGATTCGGTGGGATTCGGTGGGTGCCACTTTTCCATCTGGCTTCTTTCTCTCACGACATCAGATCTCCTAACTTCTGCATCAGTCTTCCCTCTGTGGTCTGTGGAAAAGGGTGGAGAATCTCCCAGGTACTTAGGTCTCACTGCCTGCATGCCGGGTCTTTCTCACTTCTGTGTGTCTGTATGTACTTAGCCCAGTGCCTGGCACACAGTAGGCCCTCAGTAAGTGTTTGTCAAGTAATCGATAACTGGAAACTACCTTCCATGTGCTTTGACCGTGATGTCCTTATGTCCTGCCTTCATTGCCACCAGATGGGAACTAGGCATTCACAGGACCTCTCAAAATGACTGTTTGTTCTGGCAGCACCATACAGTTGTCATTCAACTGAATTATCAGAGGTGAGGCGAGTACAAAGTACCTTATCTTCATAACAACGCTGACTGTTTCTTGTAATCTGTGAGAGGAAACACCAGAGTTCTTGCTTAACTTGCTTCCTTTTCCTGTGTCTTAACGCGATGGATTCCTCTTCCCAGGTCAGCTGGAAGGAGGCAGGACTCCGTCCACACCGCACGTGTGTTACAGCACTGTGGGGTTCTTCGTCCCCGTCGGAGATGATATGCTTGTGCTTCGTTAACGACAGTTTCTCTAGAAATTAAGGTTTTGCCCAGAAAAGTGTTTGTCCCAAACGTGGGTTTAACTAAACCATTTTGGTGGAAGCATTTAATTATTTCTTACACTGATATGTATCATGTATCAAGATTTATTATGGTATCAGAGTAAGGCCTTAGCTTTCTAGGTCTAGAAATCACAAAGGAAAAGATTGACAGATGTGGCTAGTGAAAACATTAAACTTCTATATATTTAACACATCAGAAGAAAAAACGAGGTAAGAAAAATGTTTCCAGATAATGAAGAGTCATTTCAGTGTCTATTACGTATGTAATAAAGTAAAAATCAATACCCCAACCCTGGGAACAACTTGATATTCCATCAATAGGGACACTATCAGCACATGATAGTAACAGTACTAAGTGCTACCATTTTATTGAGTACCTATCACCTACCTCATATCCGTGGTCTCATTTAATCCTCACAAATCCATCCATAAATGGGATACTACGAAACTATAAGAAGTATATATATATATACACATATATATATATATAATTTATATTTATTTTGAGGGGGGAAGAGAGAGAGGGGGAGAGAGAGAATCCTGAGCATGGAGCCTGACTGGGGGCTTGATCCACCACCAGGAGAACACAACATGAGCCGGTATCAAGAGTCAGACGCTTAACTGACTGAGCCACTCAGGTGCCCCATATACATATATATTTTTTTTATTGAAGTATATCCGAAGTATTTTTGACATAGAAATATATTCATAATATACAAAATGGAAAATGTTATAAGACAATGTCCCATTTCTAAAAGGAAGAAATACATAAGTAGTCTGACAAGGTAAATAAAGATACGAATCTAAACCGTGTGATAGAAATTACAAAACAGTGGGTGATGTGATTATGTGATTTTATCTTTTATGCTTATCTTTATCTTCCAATTTTCTGCAACGTATAAGTTACTTTAGAATTTTACGCACATTGCAAACTAAATTAAGTCCTATTTTTTAAAAAAATGGATTACATGTTACCCCACCTCTCCAAGGAGTGTGTACTGAGCATCAATCACTGAAGCCATTTCGGGTGTTTAAATCTCCTTATCATGAGCAAGAATATCACCGTTTCTCAGCTAGAGAGGAATTTTATCACTGTACTGAAGGGTAAGGCTGTCAGGGAACCACTGCAGTTAACATTATTTGTCCCTATATTCATCTGGGAGCTCTCCAGCCCTCCCTTTTCTCAGATGAGCCTCTGTCCTGGGATCAAGCGACTCTTCCCAACAGAAGTGCGCATTAAAATCCCCTAGAGGGGCGCCTGGGTGGCTCAGTCGGTTGGGCGGCTGACTTCAGCTCGGGTCATGATCTTGCGGTGTGTGAGTTCGAGCCCCGCGTCGGGCTCTGTGCTGATGGCTCAGAGCCTGGAGCCTGCTTCCGATTCTGTGTCTCCCTCTCTCTCTGCCCTTCCCCTGTTCACGCTGTGCCTCTATGTCTCTCAAAAATAAACAAACAAACAAAAAAAATCCCCTAGAAAACTTTCAAAAATGTATAACGGCCTTGACGCTTGGACTGGAGTTTTTGATTCAGTAGGTCTGAGGTGGAGCCTTGGCGGCTCTATTTAAAACAAACACCACAGCTTCCTTAGGTGGTGGTGACCCTTGCTTTTCCTTGAGGGCCAGTGTTACCGTGACCCTATCTTCTGCTGCTGTTAATCAGCCTGATTTTTCTCAGATGTGTTGGGGTGAGGGCCCGAGAAGGGCTTCTTACTTCTCCAACAAGTCCAAGCAGTTAATTCTTAAACTTGTTCAGTTGCTGCCATACCTGAATTCTTAGTCCTCCGGGCAGGATGCAGTGAAACACTTCGGCACGTAATTCTCTTTGAAAACTAGGCACAATTTTATTAGCAGTAGGCAGGGGCACGTGTTCTGTGTCGCCCGCGCCAAGCCTCTTTTGCTTGCAAGTACTAGGCACTCGCTTGGGTTGGCTCAAGACAAAATGCAGAATGTACTGGAAGGATACGGGGGTCGTTCTTGGAACCGTGGGGCAGGAAGCACGTAAGCCCTAAAACCAGAGATAGAAAGCCGGATGGTATCGGCAGCCCTTTTCTCGGTCTCTTGACTTTGCTTCTGTCTTCACGTCTGCTTCATTCTTGCCTCTAGCTTTTCACCTCTGCTTTCTGCTTCTTCCCACTGTTGGCTGCGGACGGCCCCTCCTCAGCCCGTGCAGTTTATACCGCCTCATTTGAAACAAGGCACAATGGCTGCCTCCTGCTTCTCAGTCCTGCGTCTACTTTCTTTAGAGACTCTGATTGGCCAAGTATGAGTCACGTGTGTGCGCCTCATCCAATCAGCTGGATCTTGGGAGGGGAGGTTGGCTCAGGCGGAACCCGTGGGTGCCAGGGGAAGAAATGGGGGTGGGGTGGGAGAGTGAAACCCTTAATTTTCCATGTTTTGTTATCTCTTAGCATAAACCCCGCTTCCTGTATACCCAGACACACCCCTGCCTCATATAACCGGCCGTCTAGTTGGCAGCTACACATCTTCCAGCCCTGACTGGACAATGTTCGAAGTTCTGTTGAGCTGCCTGCTCCAGGCAGAGGCGTCCGGTCCCCAGGTAGGACCACCCTCCGGCCGCGACGTGCGGTGTAAGCGATCAGTAGGTAGCCCCGGCCGGAAAACAAGACAAAATTGCCACACAGATTCCCCTTTGGAGAAAGGAGTGGGGGATAGGAAACACTACCGTGTCACGGTCAGTTATCACCATTGGTCCAGGGTCTGTACAGCATCCTGGCCACCAGGGGGAAGGGGAAACCCCACGATTTAAACCATGAGTATCGAAACCCATTCAGACTGACTGAAGCAGACAAGGAGAATTCATCACAAAGATCCAAGCCCTCTCGCGATGTCCCAGGGCGGAGAATTTGGAAGATCCTCAGGAGAGGATCACTCCGTGCCTCTCTTGGCCTCTGGCATCTGTTGTACTTTCCCTGCTTCTTTCCCCATGTGTCAGGCTCTACTGTAGAGGCTCCTCACAGGGTTTAAAACACAAATTCAGAGGATCCAGCATTACTTTTGCAGAGTTCTCCAAGTACCCCGGGCTACTCACAATTTTAGGTAGTACCATATGGAAAACATTGTGTTTTTTTAATGGGTATTTAGTTAGCATTATTTAATTTTTATTTATTGAAATGGCATACGTATAAAAACACCTCTGTGGTTTCTCGCTCTCATTGCTTAGGATGAAATTTAGTTACAGTTTTAAAATGCAGCGGCTTAGGGGCGCCCGGGTGGCTCAGTTGGTTAAGCCCCTGACTTCAGCTCAGGTCATGATCTCCCCGTTTGTGGGTTCCAGCCCCTCGTGGGGCTCTGTGGTGACAGTTCAGAGCCTGGAACCTGCTTTGGATTCTGTGTCTTCCTCTCTGTGCCCCTCCCCTACTGGCACTCTGTCTCTCTGTCTCTCTCAAAAATAAATAAACATTAAAAAAAAATTTTCAATGCAGCAGTTTATATAACAATATTAGGTCCGTGACCACACATACTGAAGAACAAACGGCTGCATCGCAGAGAGAGCCTTCTGGAGACCGGAAAAGTCTCGTCCGAATTGCTTTGGGAACACAGTTGATTTCGTTGATCGGCTTCTCTTGCCACAGAGAAGGCCCAAGATCCCGCTCTGGATCTTTGGAAAACAAGTTTGTGTTCACCTTTGAGATTCAAGAATAAAAATCACCCGTCATCTCACTAAGCAGACCGACCGCTTCCATCTTTGTGTGTTTCCTTCCAAACACTCTGGACAGTTTTCACGTAGTCGAGATGGATATTTCTAAATTATGTTAGTCCATTCTCCTGTCTCGGTAAGTAGAGCTTTGTTTGGGATTCTGCGGTTCCTCCGGCGCTGTAATGAACAAGCGTAGAGAAGATCAGAAATGGGGCTCCGTCCACTCTTTCGCAAGGCACGCCCTTGGTGACTTCAGTAAACATCCTAAATAAATCTGACACACCCTATCTCTTGTTAATGGCCTCCTTCTCCCTAAAAACTGAGGGTACAAGGAGTCCCAAGAAAAATAGAATGCCCATTAATTGGGTTCCAGGAAATTGAGGATTCATTTATTTCGGTGAGTTTTTAGAAGGGTTGTTTCTGGCTGAACAGTTGGCTTTGTACGCATCCTTGAGTTTTCTGTTTGGCACAACTGGGAGAAAGGTGCTGATTGCCCGAGCAAGTTTTGAAGACTCTAGATGAAAGGCATTGCTCTCACAGGGCGAAGTGAACTGTGTGTGATCAAAGCGGCCAGCCAGCATTTGTGAAAACTGGATCATGGAGCAGAAAAGTAAAATACAGGCAGGCATGATGTTCGCAGAATTATTCAGAAGGCTTTGGAACATCTGCTTAAGGGAGAAAGTTCCAGAAGCACCTTCTTTCTCCTACCAAGCGAACATGCTTTTTCTTTCCGGGGGTGGCAAGCCGTGCCAACAGTCCCAAAACTTGTGTATGTTTGGCTTTGACATACAGAATGGTCTCCCCTCTACCCCCCAGCAAAAATCCTGCCCTGAGCGGGTGCGGACAACTTGACTAGAGGCGCAGCTTGGGATTTGCCTTGAGCCGCTGTATTATTAGCATATTACCTAAGGCTCCGGTTTCTCCTTTCTCTTCACAACTCGATATTAAAATTAATTTGCTTTCTCTGTGTTAGGAAGTGCCTAAGGGCTCAGATGAAGTTTCTTTGGAGTTAATCCCACTTTGGCGTAAATAGTGTAGATAACCTTACAGATGGTTAGGTATTAGCCATAGTAAAAAAACAAACAAACAAACAAACAAAACCTAAATGCAACTGAAGGGCTTTTGTGTACGAATCCTGTTGCGGAGAAGCGAGTTTGCTTTTCCACCCTGAAAATTCCGTCTGTACTAGATGCCGTGGCTGCGGTTTGGTGACTTACGTTTTTGGCCATTGGCCAATTCTCAAGCCTCGGCGATGTTTGGTCCCTAATGAGATCTGAGCTGGGAGGAAGGTCTGCATGAGGACATTACACGGAATAAGCCGCCGGCTAGCTGGTGCCGGTGACCTCCAGGACGTGAGGCTCTTCCACCTCCCGGAGAGCAAATCGGCGGCCTCCTGAATGACGAAGGCCCGATCGGCCCCAGGGTTATTCGGCCTCTGAGTGTGAAACGGCAGACTGAACAACGGAAAACAGTAATTTCGTCAAATGAGGAGCGGTTATTTTCATAGCTTTCATTTGTACGTGTGAAACAGTGAAATGATTTCAAAAATATCCTGAAGAAATCACATTTACAGCCGAGGATCAGCTCCGTGACCCAAGCCGACTGTACGTCCGACTCTGCCTTCTTTACAAGATTGACAGGGCTGCTCCTGCAGGGCGCTTTGATCCTCCGTGCCTCGGTTTCCCCACCTGAAACAAAGGGGAGTGTTAACAACAACAGCTCAGAGTTCTACTGAGGGGGACGGGAATGACAGAGGTGAGGTGTTGAGAGCCGTGTCCGCCGGACAGCAGGCCCTCGGTCCGTATTAGCCCTGACTGCTCTTTCTCACTCAAATCACAGCCTGTCGGGCAGGAGGCTGTTTTTCTGGAATCCCGAGCAGAAGCCCCAGCATGTCTCTGCTCCGATAGCTTGTCCTGGATCAGCAGTCCCAGTGAGTGTGTCCTGTGCTCGTTTGTCAGAACCGGTACCGAGACCGGGGAGCAGGGTCTCCTGTTCAGGAATGGCCCGTTGAAACGGACTCCGGATATGTGGGGGCCCCATTAACTCAGGTTGAAGGCAGAGACGCACGCCTTGGTGTGGACCTGCTAACAGTAACCACCAACACAGACAAAGCTTAGATGCCAGACGCAGCACGCAGCTCTTGCATTTGCTAGAGTATCTTACAAGGCGTTTGCACGTGCCCAAACGCCTGGTAGCCAAGGCAGGACTCAGTCCGGGATGGTCGTACGCCAGAACCCGTAAACTCCACTCCTGCCCTAACAGACACGATCGAACGTTGCCTTTGTTCTTGTCCTCTTCCTGGCTGTCGGCGGCCAGTGACATGGACGGTATATTCTCTGCCGTGTCCTCCTGTAAGTCTTCCCCTTATCTACACACAGTCCTTGGAAACTGGAGCCTTCCCATGAAGCTTCTAAATCAGGACGATGTGTTTTCTTGGATGTTCATGCTAAGTTTTCAGCTCTTTCTTTGGTTGCTATTTTCCAGTTGAGTTGGAAAGCTGTAGTCGATGATGTTAGACATTCGAGTTGGAGGAATTTTCTTTTCGTTAACACACTTGGGGAATTCCAAAGGCAGCGTGAGTTATTTTATCCAGGCGCTCTTCCCGTGAAAAATAATGCAGGTATTTTTGGAGACTGAAAAATACATGGAGACTAGCCCATCCTCTTCACCCCAAGGAGAGAAAGGAGTCCTTCTCCCCATCTTGGGCCAGAGAGATCTAGACGTGTATCTCCTACCTCTGAAGACTCTCCTTTTCTTCTTCTATAGCTTTAATGAAGTAGGATTCTAGCCAGATGCTTGAACCTCAGCCTCCCAGCTTCCTCAAGCCCCCATCTTTGTCTCTGCACACTGGTTGGCGGGCCTCAGCTTCTTTTGTCCAATGTCGTCCTAAATGCTTGCTCTCTTGATCTTCCTCTTTCCTGTCAGCTCGCATTCCTCTCTCCTCTGCCCAGTCTCCCGTCAACACCTTTTCCTCTGCTTGGTCGAACCTTGCAGTCTTGTCCTACTCAAGGACACCACAGAGTAAAAGCCTTTAAGCGCCTCGCTCAGCCCCTCACGCCTTCTCCTCTTTACTCTGTCTGGCCCTCCCTGCGTTCTACTTCGGTGTCAGGGACTGAGTCATTTGAGGCTTTCTCTCTGCACACTTTCCTCCTTTAAGGCAATAACATTATCTTTTTTAAAAATAAATGTTTATTTTTTCAGAGAGAGCATGAGAAGGAGAAGGGCAGAGAGAGAGAGAATCCCAAGCAGGCTCCACACTGTCAGCGCAGAGCCCGACATGGGGCTCAAACTCACCAACCCTGAGATCATGACCTGAGCTGAAATCAAGAGTCAGACACTCAACCAGCTGAGCCACCCAGGTGCCCCAATAACATTATCTTTAATAGGTGCTAGTTCAAATCCGTTATTCTCCAGGTCAGCCTCTGATGCGTGTCAGCCTCACTGAGAACACAAGCTCCCTGAAGCCAGGTTCCTCCCTTCCCATGACAAGCGCCCGGCCGGCAACAAGACACATTTCCTTGTCACAACGTGTTCAGGGACCTTGATAGTTTGCTTGGTAACTTTATCTTTTGCAAATTTCTCCGAAGCCTTTGTGTGATCCTCAGATGAGTTCTTGCAGAATCGCCTCACGAGGTTCTATGCGCTCTCGGTTTCTGTCCCCAGCCATGTGTCCTCGTGATGACCAGAAAATCCCAAGGGAAGCTTCGCTCTGCTGAGGCTTGGCAAGGAATGCCATAGCCCCAGGGAATCCCTTGCCTGGTGGGATGTGGTCATCTTAAATCTGAGCACTGGCTACTTTCCAGCTTCATTTCGCCATTTACAGTGTTGGGGGGTGGGGGTGGATGGACCTCCGCCTCCAAGACCCTCAACAACGGCGTCTCTCGCCCACAGCGTCTGCTTTCTGTTCCAATCCTCGAAGCTCCTTCCAGCTTCAGGACCTTTGGATTTCCCTTTCCTTCTCTTGGCTCTTTCTGGAACTGGGTCCCCATCCTCCAGCCTCGCCTGAGCACATGAGATCTTCTCTTAGCACCTGTGGGGAAGTGGCCCCCTGCCAAACTTATCTCCCGTATAGCCCATGCCTGAAACGATGAACGTTAGAGGCAAAAAAAGTCACTTGATGTGTGTGTTTTATTCAGAATAAAGCGAGCTGCAGAACAACCAACGTTTGAGCACACAATGTCTTTTTACTTTTTAATTTTTTAAAAAAATTTTTATTTTAGAGAGACAGGGAGAGAGCATGAGCAGGACAGAGGGGAGAGGGAGAGAGAGAATCATAAGTGGGCTCCACGCTCAGCATGGAGCCCAGTGCAGGGCTTGATCTCATGACCCTAGGATCATGACCTGAGCCAAAGTCAAGAGGCGGATGCTCAACCGACTGAGCCACCCAGGCGCCCAAGCCACACAAGTCCTTATACGTGCGTGGGGACGCTCTGTGTATGCAGATTAGGTGCTACCCATCCTGTGGTCCTGGCTTGTCGCTGTTGAGAGTGACGATATTATTAATCAGCTGAAAGTCCTACGCTTCGGGTCTTTGGCTACAAAATCCATCGCCTTCCAAATTCAAAGCAGGAGTTATTTTTCTTCTTGCCGTCTTTCTTGGAGACCCTTGGGGCCAACTCCGAACAGGCAAGGACCGGCAGCGTTTGTGTCCGGAGAGCGCCAGGGCTCCATCTATTTTGTGATTTATAGTTTGTTTCTAAGGGAAAAGATCCTGGGTAAAAAAATTATAATGACTGAGAGTCCAGAAGAGGTTTTGTGCTTCCTTGTGAGGCTGCACGATGTTCTAAATCATCCCAGGGCCTTGGCAAGAGCAGGGGAGTAAAAGGCTGGCAGTGGAGACAGGGAGCCCCCGATGGCTGGGCAGATGGAGGGGGCAGTTCCGGGGCAGGAGGCCAGTCCTGGCAGGGGCCCGGTTCTGGGGTTTCTGATCCAAATTACCCCTGTGACCCTGGGCCCTCTGCCTCCCTGGGGTTCAGATCCTTTGTCTGGAAAGTGAAGCATTTCCACCAGAACAGTCCTCCTGAGCCCTGTTACACCCAACAACTTCCTTTTTAATTTTTTTAACGTTTATTCATTTTCGAGAGAGTGAGAGCAGGGGAGGGGCAGAGAGAGGGGGAGACGCAGAATCCGAAGCAGGCTCCAGGCTCTGAGCCGTCAGCACAGAGCCCGACGCGGAGCTCGAACTCACGGACTGAGAGATCATGATTTGAGCCGACGTCGATGCTTAACCAACTGAGCCACCCAGGCGTCCCAACAACTTCCTTTTCATATCAAAGATTTTCTTATGATACTGAAATGAAGGTCTGTAAATAAAATATTCCTTCACTGCTTTGAGATGAAATTTGAGGAAATTTGATGCATAGCTGTCAATATGCATAATTTTAAAAAGACAGCACACAGACCTAGTGATCATAGAAGAATCACAGGAAATATCTTATAGTACAATAGTATATATGTTAGTGAATAAATGCCAGGGTCCAAATCTGAGGAAGCAGTGAGGCGCTGCACCCGTAGGCAGGAATTGGCTCATGTGGTTAGGAAAGCCAACAAGGCCCACAGTCTGCTCTCCGCAAACTGGGGAACCAGGGAAGCCAGTGATGAGATTCAGTTGGAGTCCAGATGCCTGAATACTGGGCGTCTGATGATATACGTCCCAATCTGAGTCCAAAAGCCTAAGAACCAGGAACACCGATGTCTAAAGACAGGAGAAGAGAGGAAGCTCAACCAGAGAGTGCAAACCCTCCCTTTCTCATCTTTTTTCCTTCCCTCTTCAGGCCTTCAACTGATTAGACAATGCCCACCTGCATTGGGAAGGGCCGTCTTTTTTCATCAGTCTGCCGATTCAAGTGCTAATCTCCTCCAGAGTCACGCTCGTAGACACTCCTAAACATAAGGTTTTACCAGCTACCCGGCCATGTCTTAGCCCAGTTGAGTTGGCAAATAAAATTAACCATCACAGATGGTGAATAGCTCTCGGTAACACTTAAAATTCAGCGTTTGCTGACACTTCCCTCAATTTCCGTGCCAGTGGCATTCCTGGAAATTTCGGTGTCTGTTAAAATTATGCAAAAAAAAAAAAAAGTATATTTATTTGTAAACCAAGAATTCGGTCCCAGGCTCAGATAAACACGGGGGTTTTATATACATGAATCTCCAGTGTGATGTTTGACAGTCCTGCAGGATGAGGGACCGTCCTTTAATGTGCTAACCACACGCGACAGCACCTCTAGCAGCCCTGGCCCCTGCCCGCCGAGCGCCAGATCCTCGCGACAAGCCCCTGTTTCCAAGATGGCCTGCGGGGGCAGCACCGCTCCTGCTGAGAACTCGGTCCTCCGTGAGCCCAGAGATGCGCTGCTCACACTTCAGTGCGCTCATGAATTCCCCGGAGGATCGTATGTAAACGCACCTGATTCAGGCGCTCTGGATTGGGCTCAGGATTCTGCATTCCCATCAAAGGTCCACGACCACAGTTTGAGTAGCAAAGACCTAAAGCACTCACGAGGCACCTGCTCTGCTAAACTTCCTAGATTCCACACGTCTCCCTCCAAAAGCGGGGCGTCTTTGAGAACCACCTGCCTCTCAGGTCTTCTGGGGTGTTTATCCAAAATGCATCTCCCCGAACCCCACCCCAGATGTCTTGGATCAAGAACTCCCAGCATCTACGTCGTAGTAATGAATTCCTGAGTAATCGCCTTAAAACCACCAAGGCTTGCTTTGGATTCTGTGTCTCCTTCTCTCTCTGTCCCTCCCCTGCTCACACTCTTGTCTCTTTCTCTCAAAAATAAATAAACATTTAAAAAATTTAAAAAAAAAACAAACACCAAGGCTTAAAATCCTGAGCATATGCCTAGATGTCTCTGGATCTTGAGGATCTTAATGGGACAAAGCCACGTTTCTCCATCCAAGCATCAGGTGCCGTGCAAGTCACAAAACTGGCCTGGGAAGGAGCTAGAGGTTGGAAAGTCAACCACTCATCCATCTGGCGCTCTGGAAATTTTCAATTTCTTGACTGGGCAGCTGCTGAATAGATGTTCAGGCCACTTGTGCCTTTATTCACTCTTGTCTGAATGTCCCGTCTGTCGTTCCGGTAAGAAGACCTCGCTCTCCTTCGTCGGCTACAGTGGATGCGGTCGCTTAGTCCGGGGAAAGCATGGGGGGAATCGTTATTTACTCCTCAAGCCCAATTAGCCTTCATTTCCCAGCTGCGCCCTTTCTCTGTTGGTTTCATTTATTCTAATCTGCCAGTGGGAGGGGACCGCGTGGAAGACACGGGGAAATGTTTCCTTTTGTTGTCCTGAGACCGAGCAGACCGGCGTTGACCTGCACTGCTTCGGAAAGGGGCATCTGGAGAAGGGTTGAGCGTTTGTCTCTCTGGATGCAGAAAGTCCCCCTTCCCCCGTGCAGCAGCTCGGCCCTGGGCGGCTCAGCCCCGGCGGTAAGGCCACCTTCCCTCTGTCCGGGCAGTCGGCTGCCGCAAGGGCACTGCAGTTAAACCTTCTGACAACATTTTTACGGAAATCAACAAGGCTTCCGGTCTCCTCAGATGCATCACTTTCTCTAGTAATTTCCCAGCTGCACCTTCGCCTGCGCAGCCTTCACAGACAGGCCACTAGGCCGTTTCACTAGGAGTGAAATAGACTCCACTCTTGAGGGAGTTTAAGGAACCGCCATCAGTAGTTCAGTAAATCAACCTTGGGGCTGGCCCCACCCGGACCTTGTACCCTGATTTCAAGAACTAGGGCTTCCCGTTGGCCGAGCCTCTGCCTCGGCCCCCATTTCTGGCCCTCTGTCTCTGCTCAGTGTTCAGCCCCACGTCCTGTTCTCCTTGTTCTGGTATCTTCGCTGATCTTCCACAGCTGGTGTAGAACAGGCTGCCATCCTGCCCGACTCCAAGGGCGCTGTTGACGCTGCGTCCTATGGGCAAGGCGGTGCTACTGCTGTGCAGGCATCGGAGGGAAAAACAAACATTTTGTTATAAAGCGGGTCATTTGACCTATCCCACCCACCGTTTGTCCCCCTTCTGCCGGTCCTGGCACGTGAAGTGGGCTCCAGCATTCAGGAGAACCGGATGAGCAAGGATTCCTACTGGACAGGAGGGAGTTCCTAGAATAATTGAGAAGTACCGCTCAGTGCTTCTACAGCTTACCTAAACGTTACAAATGATCTCCTATCCAAGTTATCAGTAAATATTATTGGTAGAAATAACCAAAGCAAAATGAAACTGGGAACAGTCGACACAGCTCACGATAAAATTCGTCACAGATGAGAAACTAAAGAATATAAAATTGTCGGCAAGGCCGAAAAGTGCGATTGGACAGGGGGACGTGGAGACGTAAAGAAAAAAAACGTGAAAAACGGAACCTACAGAAGCAAACCTGCACACGTAAAATGGACCTTTTTAAGGAGTCTATAGTGTTGGCAAGATCCGGAAATGCGTGATTTGATCCGGGAAGGTTGATCTTCGTAGAAAAGTGGTCATCCAGGAAAACTCAGGTTGTCAGAAGCAGTGGTAGACAGACCGCTCTCACCAGACAAAAAGTGATGTGTTTTTGGTAATTGTTTTAGTTGAGGAAAAAATCCTGTGGATAAAACAAATTAAGGGGGCAAACATGGTAATAGTTTAACAGCACAGAAGAGAAAACTTGCTGAAGAATGAAAGTGGTTTAAAATGGAATGCATTGAGGAAAATATATTCTCAAGGCAATATCTGCAGTGTTGGTAAAATTCAGATTAAAGTCTATATATTCTTAAGACAGAATGATAAATGAGCTTAAAGGCAAAGCACTTGGGGGCGCCTGGGTGGCTCAGTCGGTTGAGCGTCCGACTTTGGCTCAGGTCATGATCTCGTGGTTTGTGAGTTTGAGCCCCGCTGACAGCTCAGAGCCTGGAGCCTCCTTCGGATTCTGTGTCTCCCCCTCTCTCTGCCCCTCCCCTGCTCATGCTCTGTCTTTCTCTGTCTCTCAATAATAAATAAAAATGTTAAAAAAATTTTTAAGGCAAAGCACTTGAAATCTTCAAAAGTGCTGGGGTCCGAATGAGACGTCATGACCAGATGCCCTTTTTTTAAATTTTTTTTTAATGTTTTATTTATTTTTGAGAGAGAGAAACAGAGTATGAGTGAGGGAGGGGCAGAGGGAAAGAGGAAGACACAGAATCCGAAGCAGGCTCCAGGCTCCGACCTGTCAGCACAGAGCCTGACATGGGGCTTGAACCCACTAACCAGAGATCATGACCTGAGCCGAAGTCGGACGCTTAACCGACTGAGCCACCCAGGCCCCTGACCAGCTGCCCTTCTGGATTGGATCCTGGGACAGACAAAAGACATCGGTGGAAAAATTGGTGAAATCTAAATGAAATGTGGGTTTCAATGAACGTACCGATGTTAGTTTTTTTCATGTCGACAAATATATTATGGTACTGGAAATGTTCACGTTAGGGGAAACTGGGGGAGGGGTGTACAGGAACTTCCCATATCATCTTCACAGCACTTCTGTAAGTCTAAAATTACTCCCTGAGATATCAGGGGGTCAGAATACCCCAGAGCAAAGGAACACGCAAACTGGGATGCCCACCGCCGCTCTCCTGTGAGCAGCGCGGCTCCCTTCCCAGCAATCGCCTGCATGGGGCCACGTCGGTGTGTTTCTAGGGCCCCGCGCCTGACGCATGCCTGCCCCTCAGCACCCCTTTGTGGACTGCGCGCTGCCAGCCACTGGCCTCTCCCCACGATTCTTTCTCCAAGTTTCAGAGAGTTTTCTATATCGCTCCTCCCTCCAGCGGCCTCCCTTGGACCTCCCAAAGGGCGGGCCAGGGCACCCAAACTTGGCCACGAGCTCCCCGGGTGATTTTAAGGACAGCCAAGTTCAAGGACCGCTGGCATCGCCTCACTGTCGGCCCCGAAAAAGCCCGCTGGCCAAGCCCTGCCTCAGTCACGGCAGCCCTTCCCGTCCTCAGGCCGGGGGAGAGGACGCAGGTTCTAACACAGACGCCGGCATCTGGGTCTCGCAGCCACTCTTGTCTCAGGCCGGTCATCAGCCAGCGGGCAGGGTTCTTCATGCGGCCAGGAGGCGCATGCTCCTGATGAGAGTCATCCTCCCGAGTGAGCTCGCTCGTTTCTCTTCTGGAAGCAGACGGCCAGGACCGTCCCGAGGGAGTTCCCTGCCAGGCGACCCCCGGCCTCGCCGTCGGCAACCCCATACTGCCGGCTTCCTTTCCTGCGAGGTGGCCCTTATCTCTGCGTGCAGTTGCTGGTCCCCCTCGGATCATTTCCCGTGCAGAGCGGGGCTCAGGTGCCCCTCCGAGGAGGACGGCCCGGGCAGAACCTGCTCTCCCGATCGCACTCACTACAAAGTCCGATCAAAGTCACTTGACTCCCACCAACCCGCCGCCCGCTCCAGCGTCCAGCTAGAATTACGCCTCTGAAGTCCTGGGGTTCCCAGACACAGGAGTTGTATGGGGGGGGTGAGGGGGAGTTGATTTTTTCTTTTTTCCTAAAAGCAGTTGATGGACCCTCCCCCAGACCCACGGACTCAGAATCTCCAAAGGGTGATGGCTGGGAAGCTGGGTTTTATTAAACTCCTCACGTGATTCTGGGGGAACCGGCCCCCCGTTGCTGGTTCTGGAGCTCCACTAGGAACTGCGTTACCCCCACAGCGTCCAGGGTAATGGTTCAGAACTCAGGGTTCCTCCTGAAAGCCTCCCAGAATTGACAAAGAAACCATGCCTGTCCCCAGAGGGCTGGCGTCGGAAGGTTCCAGGTAGCACTGAACATTTGAGGGATTTATAAACTCCCCAGGTGAGTCAGGTGTGTGGTCCTGGTCTGCTGTGGGGATCAGGAGACTTTTTATTTGTTTATTTTTAACGTTTATTTATTTCTGAGAGAGAGAGACAGAGAATGAGCAGGGGAAGGGCAGAGGCAGAGGGAGACACAGAAGCCGAAGCAGGCTCCAGGCTCTGAGCCGTCAGCACAGAGCCCGACACGGGGCTCGAACACATGAACTGTGAAATCATGACCTGAGCTGAAGTTGACGCTTAACCGACGGAGCCACCCAGGCACCCCACGGCAGGCTAGTAAATATTTTAAAGGATCAGCTAGTAAACAAATATTTCAGGCTGGCATTCCTCCTGGTCTCTGGTACAACCGCTCAGCTTCGCCATTGCGTGTGAAAGCAGCCATGGGTGTTACTTAAGGGAACGTGCGATGTTTGGTTCTGGTAACACTTTATTTACAAACATAGGCAGCAGCTGATTTAGCCCTCGGATCATAGTTTGTGCCCCACCCCCCCTCCCCCCACCGTAGAACCACCTGAGGACTCTAAGATGGTCTTCTCATCCCGGGCCAATTAGATTCTCCGTGGGTGGTGCGCAGGCTCTGGTATTTTTAGAAGGCTCTGCAGGTGAGTTTTCAATCAGCAGATCGAGGAACCGGAGCTGTAACGCGCTCTCATCGCTCAGATTCCCAAGGGCAGTGTGTTGCTCTGATACAGTGTTTCGTCTGCTCTGCAGGAATTTTAATTTGTGTGAATGGAAGGATTCCAAGTATATTTGTTCTTTTTGAAAAGGTTTTTAAAGTTTATTTCTTTTGAGAGAGGTGGGGAGCATGCAAGAGAGCGCATGTGCGTGAGGAGGGGAGGGGGAGGAGGGGAGGTGGTGGAGAGAGTGGGAGGGAGAATCCCAAGCAGGCTCTGCAAGGACTGTGCAGTGCAGAGCCGGATGCAAGGCCAGAACCCACAAACTGTGAGATCATGACCTGAGTCAAATTCAAGAGTCAGACACTGAGCCAACTGAGCCACCCAGGCGCCCCCCCAAGTATATTGTGCTGTCCCTGCACTCCCCCCCCATTTTAAAATGAGATATGTCATGTATGCAGGCAAGTGTACAAATCTTAGGTGTGCGGCTTAATGGATTTTTACATTTATTGTTTGCACACTCGCCACATATCTGTGTAACCACAGTTCAGGTAAAAATATAAGACGAGCCCTTGTTCCCCTTCCAAGTCAGAGCCCTCTGATGTTTTTCTGAAAATTTGCTTTGAAATCTATATTCTCTTGGATTCAGTGTCACAAGTCAGTAAGTATTTGGCGGTTTCTTTGCCCACAGATTTTCTTGGCATTGTGTGGGTGAAAGCAAGCACAGGGTGTGACTGGAATTTTCTATCGCACATTTCGTTGCTTTGGCACACTGAGCTCTTGGGAAGGGTGTTTCGCATGCCCTGTTGGTCCGTGCTCATCAGGCGACAGTGACGCCTTTCAGGCGACAAGCAGGCTGTCGGGGGCAGGGCTCGGCTAGGTCAGCTTTACCACACTTCTGTAGATCCTGCCAGAAAGGAAGCAACACGCCCAGGTGGACTCAGATGGCTTACTTCAGCTACAGGAAGCATGAGCCTTGTGTTCACACAGGTTCCCTTGTCCACCCCCGCCCCCCCCCATCCCGTGGAAACCAGTGCATAGCAGGCCCAGGTGCCCGCTGCACACTGGTGGGTCTGCGTCACAAGTGGGGAGCCCCGAGCTCAGGAGATCCCCCATCTTAGAAGGGGCTACAAGCCAACCAGCCCAACTTGACTCCCAGAGGGAGACCTTAACTTTCTCCTTTATAATTGAGATGAAATTTCCATAGTGACATTAAGCACCGCGAAGTGTATAATTCGGTGCATTCAGTACATTCCCAGTGTGGTGCAGCCACCTCTAGATGGTCCTGGAACACTTTCATCACCCGAAAAGAAAACCGTACCCGTTAAGAGTCACTCCCCTGTCTGTCCCTCCTCTCGGCCCCTAGCACCCACCAGTCTGCCTTCTGTCTCCGTGGGTTAATCTATCCAAGATGTCGCATAGAAACGAACCCCTACAATATGTGACCTTGTGGGTCCAGGCGTCTTTCACTTAATGTTTTCGAGGTTCACCCACATTGCAGCACATACCAGTGCTTCGTATTCGATGGACATTTGGGTCATTTTGACTTTGGGGCTCTTACAAATAGTGCTGCAATGAACATTCACGTATAAATATTTGAGTACTCGTTTTCAGTTCTGGGGGGACATAGCTAGAGGAGGAGTTGCCGGGTCATATGGTAATTCTGTGTTTACCTTTTTGAAAACCACTATATTGTTTTCTACAGCAGCTGTAACACTTTATAATCCGCCTGCCTTAATGTACCAGGATTCCAGTTTCCACCCCTCACCAATACGTACTTTCTTTCCTTTCTTTCCTTTCTTTCTTTTTTTTGATTATAGCCATCCTAGTGAGTATGAACGGGTGTCTCATGGTGGTTTCAATTGGCATTTTCCTACGAACTAATGACGTAGAATGTCTTTTCACATACTTTCTGGCCACTTGTATATCTTCTTTGTAGAAATGTCTATTCAGTGCGTTGCCCATTTTTTAAATTGGGTTGTGTGTCTTTTTATTGTTGAGTTGTAAGAATTCCTTATGTGATACGGATACAAAACCCTAATCGCTAGACCCTTATCAGATATATACGATTTGTAAATATTTTCTCCCACTTTGCAGGCTGCCCTCTCCCTTTCTCAATAACGCCCTTTGATGCACCACAGTCTCAAATCGTAACGGAGTTCAGTTTATCCGTTCTTTCTTTTCTGCTTGTGGTTTCGGTAGCATACCTAAGACGGCAGCGCTGAATCCTAGGATGTAAGCATGTCTGCCCCCTGTCTCAGAGCCGTTTTAGGAACATCCTCACACAAAGCTCGGAGGATTTGCAGAAATACTAGAATTATCTCCCGACAAGCTACCATGCAAAGAAAACAGAAATGAGAAAGATGAAAACAGTCTTCATTCCAGTTCGGGGGCTGAGGCCAGCTGACCCAAAGGAGGACTGTTGTCTCGTGGTCTGGTCATATGAGCCGCTCCCCCCTTTTCAGCTTAAACTGACTTGAAGCAGGAGTCCGTGTCTTGCAAGTGATTGAGTCCTGAGCGATGTGGTAAGGCACCACGGTAGTCTTCTGGTCCCCCGAGTTTTCATAAATCCAGGACAGCAACTGGCTCATAACCGGTGTCAGAGAAGCTACAAAATAATCCCCCAACAGTCTATTTAGCCAGCTCAATGCCAGGCTGAAACTTCCATCTTTGATTAAGATTTCTCACAGGGCATCCAAATTGCCTGTAGTCCTTACCTGGCCCGGTGGGCTCGGTCACCCTAAGGCCCCCCTAGATACTGCCCCTGATTGAGTGTTCTCCGTGTCCCTCTACAGAGGGTCTCTGCCCCTGGTTGTGCTTCCATGCCGAGGTATCTGAGGCTTCCCCACGAAAGCCCTTTATTTTTTTTTTTAAGGTTTATTTATTTGAGAGAGACAGAGACCAGCAAGAGTGAGGGAGGGGCAGAGAGAGACAGAATCCAAGCAAGCTCCATGCTGCCAGCGCAGAGCCCAACACGGGGCTCAAACTCATGAAACCGTGAGATCGTGACCTGAAACCAAGAGTCAGCCGCTTGACTGACTGAGCCACCCAGGCGCCCTGTCAGGAAAGCTCTTTAAGAACAAACCCATCTGGTCAACCCTGAAGTATGAAGTGGCAGCTATATCCCAAGACCGACTCGTTGATGAGAACAGAGTGTTCAAGAAATGGTCACTTTTAAGAATAATAGCTAATAATCATTCACATTGTCTTACGTGCTCCTTCATCCGGTCCTCACAACAGCCTCAGGAGATAGAGTAACTGTTTTACATTGGAAGAAACTGAGGCATGGGGAAATTCGGTTTCTGGTCTAAGGTCACGGAAGTTGCAAATGATAGAGCCGAGATATAGGCCTAAACAGGATGCCTTAGAGCCCCACAGCCCCAAAGGATGATGAAGCCTGTCTGCTTTGATTCAGGAAGCTCACCTTTGCTTAGAAATTTCATACCCTTTTTCTTTTTTCCTTTTTATTCCTACCGGAGTAACCAGCCATCCATTTTTCTTTTATTAATTTTTGGTATATGATATTCGAATCAACCAAGTAGGCACCATGTTCCCACTGTGTGCCCGGCTCTCCCAAGCTGCGTACCCTTCGCTTCTTGGTTTCTCTTCTATTCATTCTTCAGATGGATGCGTGTGTGTTGTGTGGTGTGGTGTGCGCGTGTGCGCGCGTGCATGCATGTGCTTGCACCATTCCAGCAAAGATAGCCAAGTAATCCCCTCTGAGAGTTCACTTCGAGTTTTATCTGTTTACCCAAAAGAATCACCTTCTATGTATTTTATTCATAAAAGTAATCTCATAGCAAGCTGGGAATATGTGTGACTGGGGTCTTGCTTTGTTTTCCTGATGGTAGAGTTCGTAATTCTGTATTTAGCTCTGTGGCAACTTGTGGTCAGAACTTAATATTTGGAACCATTAAAAGGTCTCTTCTTTTAATGCCCAAAATGTTGGCAACCAGAGTGTAAGTTCTTGAGTCTGATTAACTGCAAACAAGTGTCTCCGGCTGAGCAGGTAGGGAAGGGCACAGGAGCCGAGGAACAGAGGAGTCTGGGTACTTTCTCTTGTCATGTTGACCAAGCTGCCATAGCTGCGGGGATGCTCTCCTGTCTAAGCGCCCAAGCCTCCAAGCAAAACACAAACCACGGCTGGAGTGGCTGTTGCTCTTTTAACGAGCTGACCCCATAAGCAGGTCTCTTCAAACTTTTTGTTTTCATACTTTCTACAAGAATTTTAGAAAACACTTTTTTAGTGTTTATTTATTTTGAGAGAGAGAGAAAGCGCACACATGAGTGGGAAGAAGGGCAGAGAGAGAGAGAGAGAGAGAGAGAATCCCAAGCTTTAAGGATGCTTTCCATGCTGTCAGCCCCAACATGAGGCTTGAACCCACGAACCATGAGATCATGACCTGAACAGAAAATCAAGAGTCAGACCCTTAACTCCCTGAGCCAACCAGGCACCCAAAACTAACACCTTTTTAAGGTGTCGTCTAGAATTTCTTCATAAATGTGGCAGTGCCTGGGTGGCTCAGTGGGTTGAGTGTCCAACTTCGGCTCAGGTCATGATCTCGCAGTTCAGGCATTGGAGCCCCGCGTCAGGGTCTGTGCTGACAACTCAGAGCCTGGAACCTGCTTTGGATTCTGTGTCTCCGTCTCTCTCTGCCCCTCCCCTGCTCGTTCTCTCTCTCTCTCTCTCTTCTCTCTCTCTCAAATAAACATTTTAGAATTTCTTCATAAATACAAAGAGCAAAGATGAATTTTTGATACATTATATTGATACTTAAAACTATCATGTCTTTCTTGTAAATATACCCGATGGACTCTAGATACCGTAACAATTTGATAGCCACCAGCCACCACGTATTTAAAAAATACATGAACAAGATTTTCTTTAGTTATCAGAAATTTCCTACTGTTTCACTTTCTCGTGGAACCTGTATATCCTTTCCACTTCCTACAGAAATTGATACTAATAAATACATTTCATAGGTAAATCTGTCTTGAGCCCCCTTCTACGACAAAAGTACATATATAAATTGAAACGTAATGTTTCTCATTACCGGCGATCAGCGGGCTTAAACATTTTTTAAAATTTCTTTCCGATGGAGTTCTCCTTCAATTATTAGCAGCACACGATTGATCAAGACCGCACGAAGCTGTAGTGTACTGCGGCAAATGACCATTAAATATTTAAAAAGTGAGATTTTATTGGAAACATATTTCTCAATGAGACGAACGGGGCTTTTTAATTCTCTTCCTATTACCGTATCAATGAATGAATGCTACTTAATGCTAGCAGGAGATGGGTCCCATCTTGTCATTTGAATACAAGCAGCCAGGAAGCCTTGTCTATGTGAGTAGGCAAACGAAGATGGAAGGGGTTTTGTGAAGCATTTCCACTCGATTCTTCGAATGCCTTCTGGGTCATATGCCCAAATCCCATGTGCATGTTCATCGAAATTAATGAGTGTGGTAGGCTGAGCAATGCCTCCCCCCCAGCCCCGCCGAGCTCCACGTCCTGAGCCCCGGAACCTGTGAAAAGTACCTTCTCTTAGAAGAGGGGCTGGACAGAGGTGATCACGTAAAGTATCTGGAAGTGGGGAGTCAACGCCGGACGGTGTGAGCGGCCTGTTGTAATCGCAAGGATCCGCACACGAGGGACACAGGAGGAGCCCCGCGAACAGGGGCAGGTGACCTGGCGGTGGAAGGTTCCGAAGCTGGTACACCGCTGAAACGGAGGCAGGGGTCGTGAGCCGAGGCGTACAAGGAACACAGCTCTAGAAGCTGAGAATGACCAGGGAAAAACTTTCTCCCCTCGGATCCTCCGGAAGGGACGAGCCCTGCCCTTACTTTGACGTTAGCTCACCGTCTGTTTTCAGGCTTCTGACCTCCGGAACTACAAGGCAATAAACTTGTCTTGTTTTAAGCCACTAAGTTTGTGGCGTTTTGTGACTGCAGCCGAAGGAATCTCCTATACCAGCCTATCAGCGGGCAGCTCAGTCATGTCCTCCTGGTTCGCCAAGAGGTGGACACCACGACCACCCTGTCCTGATCCCCTTCTCCTGGGAAGGGGACAGGGGATGACGAGGACACACGGAATCCAGAAGTTGCCACAGCACATCTGGCCACCACACAGCCTCACCGAATTGCAAGGAAACCAGGATGAGTTGTTTCTCCCTAAATGCTACGTGCCAGCTCGTTAGGAGGCTCTTACTGTGGGTCGGGGGGAGGATGTGTTTAGAAGGAAAACCGGTCTCTGGCTCGGGTGGCGATTGCACTTGCCGAGGGAGAGATGGGCACCGAGAGAAGCGGGCCGAGGGAGAGGGATTCAGAGCCTTCGGCAGCAGGGCAGGGCCCGAGGGACCGATGCGGCGCTGGAGACAAAAGCGGCAGCGAGTCAACGCTTAGGCTTCTGGCTCGCGGACCGGAACGGGTGGCCGTGTCACTCACTACAGGGGTAGGGACCGCTCTGCGGAGAAGGCTGCAAAGTGTAAGAATAATATACGTGCCTTATCAGAGCCACCGGTTTAGGTAAATATTGACTTTCATCGACAGGTTTCTGTTAAATTAATTAAGGAGAATGTTTTGTTAAAGGGACAGAAGAGAAGTTGCTGAAGCAGCACTTGGCAGCGTCTGCCCTTTGCCTCCCGTCGAGCGCCGGGACTTCCTTAGGATGTGTTGTACGCCCACTCCAGGAAAACGTCCTGGGAGGGACGTCCCCGAGCCAGGGCCCCGTCACTAGCTCAGTGGCCTTCCGTCGCTTGTGGGCACCGTAACGGGCAGGCTGGGTCCCCAAGCAAATGGGACCTCCTGGGTCCTGTTTCTGTTCTTCTTGTGGGCCGTTTTATATTAACTCTATTTTTATTTTTCCCGTCATGAATGTAGTACATGCACGGTGTAGGAAAAAAAAAATCAGCAACTCCAGAGAACTAGAAGGAAAGAGGGAAATCACTCAAATCCCGCCAGCTCCGGCACCCACTTTATCAGAACTTCGTTGGATTTTCTTTCAGCCTGATCTCTGTGCACTTTTAACATATGTATTCCGCATCTTTTCTTAAGCAAGCACTAAAATACAAGCATTTTTCACACTTCGATAGTTTCATAACAGTCTGTGTTGAGCATGTGCTGTATTTTATTCTCTCCTGCTGGGCACTTAGATTGTTGCCGATTGTTCCCTATTATATATGACGCAATGAGTACCGGACTTACGAATAAACTTATTTCTCTGTTTAGCATCTTTTCCCCAGAATGAACAGAAGTGAAATTTCTGGGCCATGGGATAGGAATATTTTAATTGCTTTTTTTTTTTTCCCCTGTAATTTGACATTGGTTTCCAAAAGGGCTGTAAGCCATTTATATTTGAAGGGTCGTGTGTGAAATCGTGGGGTCTTATGTGGAATGTGATATTCACAGGCTGGCCCCAGGCATTCAGTAAACATGGAAAAAAAGGAGAAAGCCGTGACTTGGAGACGATCAGTGTTAGAACCGATTTTTTTAAAAACGGCGGCTAGGTCGATAGCAGAAAAAAGTTGGCCTGGACTTGCTCATGACACTCTGTTCACTCTTTCAACACACACCCAATAAGCCCTCCCATCAAAATCAAAACCACACGGACCACGGAAAGAGCTCGGTAGGTTTTCCATCACACGTTATCTGTGCAATCACACGAGGTAATGGCGTCTGACGGGTGAAGACGGTGAAGCCGGGGACATAGCCGACAGTCACACACAACAGCTGATTATAGCAGAGCTGGGACAAACCCAGGGTGTGACTGCTTCGCTGTATTTACCAAAGTGCTGCTAGATCCAAAACTGCATGACAAACAGGAGAAACAAAGGTGGACAGGCAAGCCGCACCCCACCCGCGCCCCAGGAGCCTACACTTAGCAAGAGCGATCAGAAGCACCAGATGCTTACAAATTGTCTCAGTTTGCCAGGGTCGCTACCACAAACTGGGTGACCAGCGCAGACTGGGTGACTCGAACAACAGAAATAGAACAACAGAAATTATTTTTTTAATGTTTATTCATTTTTGAGAGAGAGACAGTGTGAGTGGGGGTTGGGCAGAGAGAGAGAGACACACACACAGACAGTCTGAAGCAGGCTCCAGGCTCCAAGCCATCAGCACAGAGCCCGACACGGGGCTCAAACCCATGAACCGTGAGATCATGACCTGAGCCGAAGTCGGACACTTAACCTGCTGAGCCACTCAGGTGCCCCCCCCCCATCACTTCTTAAGAGAACACTCATGTTGAATGAGGGCCACCCATATGACCTCATTTTAGCATAATTACCTTGTTAAAGAATCTGTCTCCAGTGCCTGGGTGGCTCAGTCAGTTAAGCATTGGACTCTTGATTTCAGCTCAGGTCGTGAGATCAAGCCCTATGTTGCACTCTGTGCTGGATGTGGAGCCTGCTTGGGATTCTCCCTCTCTCTCTCTCTCTCTGTCTTCCTCCCTCTTCCTCCCTCCCCCACTCACACTCTCTCATTATCTCATCCTCAAAAAGAAAAGAAAAAAAGACCCTATCTCAAAATACAGTCACATTCTGAGATATTGGGGCTTAGGACCTCAACGTATGGATTTGTGGGACACAGTTCAGCCGATGACAAAAGGTAATAGAATATGAAAGGTTGCAAGTCCTCGGTTATGAAATATGGCTAATTCTAAGCCAGTGGCCCTCAACCCCAGCTGCACTTAGAATCACTTGGGAGGTGTTTTGTTTTGTTTGAACAAAGACCATTGTCCCCAGAATCTCAGTTGACCGGTCCGGGGGGCGCCCTGGCAGAGGTGGTTTTTATTTATTTATTTATTTATTTAATGTTTTTATTTATTTTTGAGAGCAGGAGAGACAAAGCATGAGTGGGGAAGGATCAGAGAGAGAGAGGGAGACACAGAATCTGAAGCAGGCTCCAGGCTCTGAGCTGTCAGCACAGAGCCCGACTCGGGGCTCGAACTCACAGACCGTGAGATCATGACCTGAGCCGAAGTCGGATGCTTAACCAACTGAGCCACCCAGGCGCCCCCAGAGGTGGTTTTTAAAGGTCCCTCAATGATTATTCTCCACCATCAGGCTGTCTGCCCAGCAGACACCTCGCGTTATGCACCGAATACCTTCCCGTCAGCAACATGGCAGAGCCGCACCTGGGTCTTCGGCCTCAACGGCTCGCATGCTCAGCATTGTCTCACTCTTTCATTCATCAAAGTGCACCGTCATTAGGTGAAGGCCCCCGAGAGACTGGACGCCACGCCGATGTGAGAAACCGAATAGTGCCCCCCAAAGATGTCCATACGCGAATCCCCGGAACCTCGAATGGGGAGATTATTCTGGATCATTCGTACGGGCTCAGTTCAATCATCTGAGCTCTGAAAAACAGAGAACCTTTCCTAGAAGTCAGAGAAATGGGACATAAGAGCAGGAGAGACTGAAAACACACCAGGGACTCCATCCACCATTGCTGCCTTTGAAGACGGAAAAGGGGGTCACCAGCTGGGGAATGCGGGCGGCCTCAGTAAACTGGGAAACGGGGCGGCCAGAAAGAGCCTTCAGCCTCCAACCAGCAAGGGAACGGGCCCCTCACTGCTACAGCCACGAGGAATTGAATTCAGTCCACGACCTGACTGAGCAAGGACACCTGTCCCCCACTGGCAGCCCCAGAAAGGAGTGTGGCCCTGCGGACACCTTGGTTTTAGCCCTGTGGGACCCAGGTCGGACTTCGGACCTCTCAAACTAGGTGGCGGAAATTTACGTTGCTTTAAGCCGCTAGATTTGTGGCAACTTGTTACAGAAGCAGTAGAGAACGAATACAGCTGAACTCTGAAAAATAAAATAACAATACGTCCTCCCTGTTGCCATGGTGCTCGGCAGCTCGTCTGCAGAACTGTTAACAGGAGAAACAGCTCAAGTTTTGAGGAACTCGGGTCTTGGGCTCAAGAAGTTATTTTTTTCTTTTTTTAATTCCAGGGCCCCGGGTGGTAGGTGATGCGTGAGGCCCGGATTCTGCACTTTTTCGCGGACATTTTCTGCCAGAAGGAGGAGTAAGAACTGGTCCATTGAAGGAAGAGGGGGATTTTTGCAGATAAAATACAGAAGGACGGATCATTTAGAAAGGGTTGGCTTTTTATAAAGGAGATGTCATAATAATAGCTCCTCCGATTTCAAGCAAATGCGTCTTCTCTCCCACTGTCAGCCCCCAAACCTGCTTAATTTTAGGATGAACGCTTATGGTGACATCCCATGCACCAAGTAAGGCAATGCTCAGAAAAGAAGAAAACCCTCCCGGGGATGGGGGTAGGTCAGAGGAACACAGGAAGCAACTGAAGGAGCTTTCAGGGCCCGGAGCTGGGGCCCTTCGAAAATGAGATTGAGTTGTATCTGGATAGTAGCCCAGATAGAAAGTAAATATCCAGAGGTTCATATTAATATAAGTCAATGGTTTGGCGAATAAATGGGGAAGACCAGAAGAATTCCAAATAATGTCCATAGATGCTCTCCCTCAAAAACGATGAATGAACACAGCTCCCTCCGCTTATGTCGGGGTGCACAGTGACTCCCCCACACCCCGCCCCGCGCCCAAGTGCACTGGATGGAAGGGGCCGGCTGAAGGTGGAGGAACTTCACCGTGAAGGAAGGTGGCGCCCTCTCCCTCAGCCAGGCGGCCAAGGTCCTAGCATCGTCCGTGGGGAGTCGTGTGGACGGTGAGTTCCTTTGACGCCATCTGGTAAGAACAGCCCTCCCCCTCTGTGTTCTTCCTCCCCCAAGGTGGGATATGGGAACTGTCACTCCAGCCTCATCGTGAGGCAGCATCAGACAGGGCTCGCTGCGGGAACATTCTCCGCAACGCCTAGCCAGCGCTCCTTCGACCTCTCGAGGCCGCCACAAACCAGGAAAGTCTGAGGGGGTGTTACAGACTCAGCGGTGCCCGTGGACGGAGAACATGGCGCCTAAGTTTGAGTCTATCCTGGATGGAGTCCTCCAACAGGAAAAGGACACGAGGTAAAAACAAAGGAAATCCGAACGAACTACGGACTTTAATGACTAAAAATGGGCTGGGATGGGTTCATTATGCTGACAAACCTGCCAAACTCACAGAAGCTGTTGCTGATAGTGGAGACTGGGCGCAGGGTATCGGGGACCTCTGAAACCTCCCTGGGTTTCTGGGAATCTAAAACTATTCTAAAATTAAATCTCGTTTTTTAAGTGAAAAAAAAAATCATACGGACCTCACACCGTTTCTTCCACGGTACTATCTACGTTCTGTAGCGTGAGACGCACCTGCCCGCCTACATTTTCTGAAGGGAAGAAAGGAGCCCTCCGTGCGTGGATCTGGGCACGGCCCCCGGAGCGATGGTCTTTGGCGGAGGAGACATTTGTTCCTCAGCAAGGCTAAAAGTAAAAGCACGCATCATACTTTATTTTTTGTACACTGCTTTCTCCGCTCCGCATACAACTCACTCATCAGAGTCTATTAAAGCTATTTGGTGTTCCAAGAGTAGGTTTCATTTAACGAAGTACATTCTGTGACCGTCGGAGGAGGCTTCGGGGAACTTAGGAGAATACACGGCACAGAAGGCAGACAGAGCTGTAGTGCCTGCCCGAGGTGCGGGTGGACCGGCCAGCCCTGGGCCTGCGGGGACCCAGCCTCAGCCCGTGTCATTTAGCGTCACTTTCCACAGTTTTAAATCAGTCTCCCCAAGGAAATAAAAACAGGTGCTTTCCTCCATTTCTTCCCTAGGAACAGGAATGGCGCGTCTTCTCTTTAACCGTGGACTTGACGGCGAGAATACATAAGAACTTTGCAAGACGGTTAGGTCCTGTCTTCAAAGGAAACTTAACTTTTTCATCCAGGGAGAGGTTGACAGTTTTCCAAGCAGCGGTTTATTTGTAGTCCCAGGGAAGATTCAGTTGGCGGTTAAAAAAAAAAAAAGCTCTTTTTTTTTAACTTTTTTTAATGTTTATTTATTTTGGAGAGAGAGAGAGAGAGCACGAGAGGAGGAGGGGCAGAGAGAGGAAGACACGGGGCTCCAGGCTCTGAGCTGTCAGCACAGAATCCCACGCAGGGCTCGAACTCAGGAACCATGAGATCATGACCTGAGCCGAAGTCGGGTGCTTAACCGACTGAGCCACCCAGGTGCCCCTAAAAAAAATGCTCTTAAGTAATAGAAGCCCCTCTATCTAGTTCCTGCTGTTTCAGGGGCCTGGGTCAGCTCTCGATTCCTCTGTGCACTGCCTGTCTGCTCATTCCTTGTCACTGACTTCCAATACCCGGCCCATCTCAGGCTCTCCAGGGTCCCGTGGACGCAGCACCCAGACAAGGCACGGTGGCAGAAAAGTTGCTGACGGCTGCACATGACCCTTCGGGACGCAGAGGAGAGGGAAGGGGGGTTCTGCGCGTGTCAGGCTCCAGCACTCCACCGGTTCCCGGAGGGCAGTAATCCTCCCAGCCCGGCCCCCTCTAGAGTTTTCTCGTTCCTTCCCATGCAGAACACCTTTCCGGAGCGTCGTTCTCCTAATCAGGCAGGAGACGGTGTGGTGCTTGGCAGAATTCATCCGCTTCCCCCGCTCCCTTTTCACTTAGTATTTGACGCAGACCCATGTGACCGTGACCAGCAGGAGAGTGCGCGGTCATGCGAATGGAGGTCTCGGCTCTTGGACTCCCCACAAAAGACTTATTGTGAGGATCCACGCTCAAATAAAGACAAAAGAAAGGTACAAGCAGAAAGCAGTTTATTTTATTTTTTTAATGTTTATTTTATTTTGAGGGGGGAGCAGGGACACAGAGAGAGAGAGAGAGAATCCCAAGCAGGTTCTGCACTGTGCCCGACACGGGGCTCGATCCCAGGAACTGTGAGATTCCTGCACGGAAATCAAGAGCTGGGCGCTCAAACCAAGTGAGCCCTCCAGGAGCCCCAAGAACAGCGCAGTTTATTAAGGACTGTACGCTCTGGAGAACGGGGGTCGGGCAGGCCCAGAGGCGGCACCTGGCCAGGAGTTAGGGTGTCTTTTATTTTCATACTGGCCCAGGTTCCAGGTCATAGCTGGGGCGGTCTCTCACGAGGTGGTTTCCTGTCACCTAGGGGACTCCTCCTACTGGCCGGGACGGGGAGCTTCTGGCCCTACAAGGTTCTTTTTTTTTGTGGGGGGGGGAGACTAAAAAAACCCCTATGTATTGAAAGAAATAGTGATTTGGGTTAGGTAGAAATTTGGAGAGCTTTCTAGAAGAAATCGGGCATTTAACCTGTTTTTGTTTTTTAAACTGTCATGACCGTCTTGGGGTGGGGGGTGAAACCGCAGCGTAAATCTATTCTAAGGAAGTTGTAGGTTACCTGGGGCAGAAGTTGAAGAGGCGAGCAAGTGTTCTGTGCCTGCGGCCCCCGGCCATTGGAAGTCTCCAGGCCAGGACGTTAAAAATCACAAAGTCAGAATGTCGAGCCGTCAGGCTTCTAGTGTGTCCCCCCATTTATCACCGCCTTTGTCTCCTAACTGCCTATTCTATCACGGCGTCCAAATCCTCCTGATGGGCTAGATTCCCACAAACCCAGCCCCTGTGTTACCTGCACGATCTCACCTCCCTTCCCGCCCCCACCTCCCTTTCCGTGGAGCCGCTAGCTGAGCTCTGGTTATCCTTTCCCCGGTTTTTCAAAATGTGTACCTTCATCACCTAAGTATATGACCCTAAGCAATGTATTGTTTCATTTTTCTTGCTTTGAGAGCTACAAACGAAGCGTCAAACTGAATATAGTTGCCGGCAACATTCTCTGCCACCTCAGTATTATGTTTCCAAGACTCATCTGTATGTAATGCACCGAGCCTGTAACTGTAGTTCATTTATTTTCGGTTCTGTATAGTATGCTATTGTGTAATGACCCCATGGGTTACTTCTCTCTTCTCCTGACTTGAGGCATGTGAGGGTTTTTTTTTCCCCCTAGAAATTAGCCATTATGGGCAGTGGCACTGGGAACATTCTTGGTGAATGATCTCGGGTGTATTCATGCGAGCGTTCACTAGTGTGGTAGTTTTCAGCCCTGAGCGTGCGTGAGAACCCCCCTGGACGCTTGTTAAAACACAGATTTCCGGGCCCCATTCCCGAGCTTCTGGTTCAGCCGGTCTGGGGGAGGGCCAGAGACTCTATTTCTGATAAGGCCCCAGGGGATGCTCACGCTGCTGGTCTGTGGCCACTAGACCCAGGTGGGGGGCTGGGCCACAGGGTGTGCCCCTATTAGAAAAGAATGCCCAGCTGTTTCCTTACATGGCTGTGGCGTTTCATTTTTTCATGACACTTGAAAAAAGTTCCTTTGGGAAAAAAGAAGGAAAGAAAAGTTCCATTGAGCTGTGTTTTCGCCGTCCGTGGTTTCACTCGTGTTCCTTCTCTGTATGCAACATGACTGAAACCGTAGGAAGTGATTTGTACCCTGAGATAAGGGTGTCGAAGACGGAGCTCTGTCTGCTGTTCGGGTGTGTTTCTCTGAGCCTCACAAGAGAAGGATTAGATTCTAACAGGTTCGTCAAGGAAAGTATGTGGTGAATGACTCCTGGAACTGGAAGGGAACGCCTGTTACCAGAGTCAGAGAACCGGGAGGTTTGCTCGTTGAGGCACACTCCGAGGAGCCAGGACAACGCTGGAGAAGGTCCTCGCCCGAGAGCCGAGTCCATCAGAAGTCCTCGTTCTCTCGTTAAATATGGCTGTCGTTTGGGGCGTCCGGGTGGCTCGGTCAGTTAGGCGTCCGACTCTTGGTCTGACTCATGAGATCAGGTCATGATCTCATGAGTTCGAGCCCCACATCGGGCTCTGCGCTCACAGGGTGAAGCCTGGGTGGGATTCTCTCTCCCCTTCTCTCTGCCCCTCCCCAACTCATGCTCATGCTCGTGCTCTCTCTCAAAAAAATAAAAAATAAATAGAAAATTTTTTAATATCCTATTTTTTTAACGTTTATTTTACTTTTGAGAGACATAGAGACGGAGTGTGAGCAAGGGAAGGGCAGAGAGAGAGGGAGATACAGAATCCGAAGCAGGCTCCAGGCTCTGAGCCATCAGCACAGAGCCCGACGCGGGGCTCGAACTCACAGACGTGAGATCATGCCCTGAGCTGAAGTCGGACGCTCAGCCGACTGAGCCACTCAGGCGCCCCTAGAAAATCTTTTTTTAAAGCATGGCTCTTGTTTGATCAAAAGGCACTTCATTTTGAGAAGATGAAAGCTCGGAAGAGATGCGATCGAAACTTCATGATGTTGGGACAGATAAGATGGTGATAGATGGGTCTATGACATGCCAGGAGTGGAAGGAGATAGAGAAGGACATTTAAAATAAGGGAGGGAGAGGACAGCCCCGTGCAGGACACGCAGTTATTCAGTCACGCGGTGGCACGGTCAGAAGAGAATGGGCCTCCGTCAGCCAGGCCTGAGTCTGAATTCCGGCGCCTCTGGCGAAGCCCTGTTCTGAGAACTGCCCAGAATTTCTTGGTCCCTCCCGTGCCTGAGTTTCCTCCTCTGCGGATTGGAATCACTCCCGTCTGCCTCACAAGGCTGCAGAGATTTAGGTGAGGTGACACGGGTAAAGCGAGTGTCACGTGTCTCTGCCTCTCCGACAGGTTTCGGAAGAACAGCCACCTTTGCCATTTCTGCAGGAGGTCCCTGTTGCGAAGCCCTTTCCCACACCCAATCCTCCCAGCGCCCCGACGGGCCAGTGTTTCCATCATCCTCATCCGGGGTGCGACCCCCTCCCCTGCCTCGCCTCCGAGGCCCCCACCCCTGCAGTTCCAGTCTGCCCTTGTCCCCGTGCACCGCTTTCAGCTTGGAAGAGCCGCGTGCACGAGCCGTGGTTTGTCACTCTCTCCTCTAGGCGCGTGGATGCGGGGACCATTACGGACAGGACGCTGGTTTGACCTGTTCCCGTCCTCGGCCCCGCACAGAGGCAGCAGCAGGAGGAGGGCTCACGGTACTGAGAACTTACTCTGTGCCAGACACTTGGCAGGCCTGTGCCCATCGAAACCCCCCCCCCAGAAATCTCCGTCTCCGGCGGATTCCACTGTTCTCACGTGACACCTGACCGAGTCGCCACAGGCCTTGAAACCTGCTGAGTGAAAGAAGCCAGTCACAAAAGATCGCTTAATTATAGAATTTCATTTATATGAAATGTCCGGAAAAGGCAGATCCGTGGAAGCAGAAAGTGGGTTTGTGGTCACCAGGAGCTGGGGGGTTAGAGGGAAAAGGGGAATGACTGCCCGTGGGTGTGAGGTTTCTTTCTAGGATGATGAAAAGGTTCCAAACTTGACATGGAGATGGCTGTACTACTCATCTTCCATTCTAATGTGGGATTTCAGTACCCTGCCTTTTATTTTATTATTTTTTTAATGTTTGTTTATTTTCGAGAGAGAGAAAGAATCCCAAGCAGACCCCGCGCTGTCAGCACAGAGCCTGACACGGGACTTGAACCCACGAGTTTCGAGATCACGGCCTGAGCCGAAGTCAAGAGTCAGCCCGTTAACCGACCGAGCTACTCAGGCAGCCCTAAATAGCCTACATTTTAAATTATGCACTTTAGGGGCACCCGGGTGGCGAAACAAGCACAGAGCGGTCAAGGGGCTTGCCCGCAGTGACAGAGCCAGCCGGTAGCTGAGCCGGAGCTTGACCCAGGCGGGTTGCCTTCCAAGCCCACACTCGAAGCTTCTGGGCTCCCATCTCCCCATCTGTCTGCCTAGCACGCTCCCCCCGCCGCCTCAAGACTCAGCTCAACTCTGCCTCTTCCACAGGCTTCCTGCATCTCCACACAGCGTGCTCCGGAGCTCTTGCCGTCCTAAAAACACTGGCTCTAGAGTACTTTTCACCGTGTCCCGTCAGGCGGGCCTCCTCTTTGCTTCCTCGGTGTACTACATGTGCTTCTAGAAAAGAGCTATTGGGTCCTTGCCACCATGCGATCCCGAGGGCCCAGCTCACACGGGGCACGATTAGATACGCCGACTCCGGACCCCGGCCGGAATCACGGTTCCCAGGCCAGTCCTTTCTACACAGCGTCCTTTGGCACCAGCATCAAAGAAGACTCGCGAGTGAAATGACCCCACGTGGGACTCTTTTATGTACACAGTTGGGTTTGGCGAACCTGACTGATGAGTTCTTTACACGTAACGAGGCCAAGGTGGCCAGTCTGATCTCCACGCAGGTCACAGAGCATTGCTCTCTTTCCTGTGATTGTAACTTGAACCCTCACCTCAGACAGCCTTCTTGTAAAGCCTGTGCGGTAGATAAGATAGGAGACGAGGTGAGAATGTGTACCACTGGGGAAAAACACGTTACAGCCTCTGGAAAAATAATCTGTAAGCTTGTGCCCAGGTGGAGGGAATAAACATTAGTCCCTTATAGACAGAGATAACACTGCTTAGGTTTTGCCTCCTGACCTTTTTTCCCATTAGTTTGTGGGCCATTGGCCCAGAATATTAGAAGCCAACTGAAATTGGACATACGTTGGAAGTTTAAAACAAAATTATATTTCCCCGTAGGAAAGCTTCAGAGTTTATGAAATTCTGATGTGTGTAAACACACATGTGTAGAAAGACTGAGAGGAACTCCACCAAGGTATTAGCCAGAATAGCGACTCATGATTTAGCTCTTATGTTGTGCTAAATTCTCTATAAACTCATATAATCCTCATTCTGCTGTACGATTGTTTGTCCCTCCCTTTACTGATGGGAATCCGAACTGCAGACAGATGCGTTAACTCCCGGGATGGCAGGATGGGGAGCGGTTTCTGACTTCTCCGCTTTTCTGCGTGTTCTGAATTTTCTACAGGTATGTCTCATTAGGAATAACACGTATCAGGGGCGCCTGGGTGGCTCAGTCGGTTGAGCGTCCGACTTCGGCTCAGGTCATGTTCTCACGGTCTGTGAGTTCGAGCCCCGTGTCGGGCTCTGTGCTGACAGCTCAGAGCCTAGAGCCTGCTTCGTGTTCTGTGTCCCCCTCTCTCTCTGCCCCTCCCCGCCTCATGCTCTGTCTCTCTCTGTCTCAAAATATAAATAAACATTAAAAAATTAAAAAAAAAAGAATAACACGTATCAGGGGCGCCTGGGTGGCTCCTCTGGTCAAGCCTCCAACTCTTGATTTCAGCTCAGTCATGATCTCGTGGTTCATGAGATCGAGCCCCACATTGGGCTCTCTGCTGACAGCACACAGCCTGCTTGGGATTCTCTCTGCCTCTCTCTCTCTACCCCCGTTCATGTGCCCTCGTGTGTGCTCTCTCTCTCTCTCAGAATAAATAAACCTTTTTAAAAAAGGAATAACCTAGTAAACATTACTATAAACAAAATGCTATTTTAAAAAATCAGAGAATATAGCAACGGCGGAGGGAAGACACTTGCGCGTATGGGGGGGCTCCCTGCTCCCCCCAGTGTGAACTGTGGGACTCGAGGCCGCCTATCGGTTGTGCCCAGGACTGACGTGGGAGTTTTACCCTGGCTGCAGGGCTTCCTAGAGCTTCCCAGCCTACTTTGAAAGTCACCTGAGACTTCCTTTAAAGTCTTCACATTGTTAGATCGGAGAAGAATTGGGCCCCGTGGCTCACTGGGGGGGCATTCTCCTCCATGGCCCCCGACCCAGGGCTTCCAATGAAAACACACAAGTCTGTGCCTAATCCTCCAACTGGGCCGCGTTCAAAAGGAAAACACAGATAAGGATAAAGGGTTTCATGAAAGAAAACCCGCCATGTGCTCGTGACTTCTTGGCAGAGGAAAGACGGGAAGTGTGTGGGCGGCCAGCCTCTCCTTGGGCCGCCTCAGGGCCTGTCTCGCCAGCCATGGTGTGTGCCCGGCATTTATCTCGCTGAGAACCAAGGGCAGGGAGGTGCGGGGGGTTCACCCCTATCTCACGAGGTTTCAAGGCTGAGGAAGGGTGCCACGTAAGGGCTCGCTCAGATCTTCACAACACCAAGACGTCCAGGGCCCATTGTTTTCTGTGTGACGGTGACGGCCCGGTGTCAGGTATGAGGAGACCTTTCTCCCCTTCGTCGACACATGGCGGGTGGTTTTCCCCAACTCACAGGCCTTCAGCAGAAGATCTCCGGTAATGTCATCGGTAGGCGGCGGCTCCTGCGTCACGGGTGGGCGTGAGAAAGGTCCGGCCTCGGGGGGAAGGTTGGGAGCGCTTGGCTGGCCCTCCAGCTCTAGATTGTGCTGATGGCCTCTTCAGAAAAGGAAGCTGTTTCGGTCTGTGTTTAAGTTTTTACTTCTGACTGAGCGTAAGGCCGTGGCATTCTTCGTGGAGCGTTAAAGAAGTCTCCCAAAGGCCTGAAAGGACTCTTCCGGGGGGTCCACGTTCACCGTGGACAGCCAGCCAGGGATGCTGGGAAGCCACTTCTCTTCCCCCCGGAGAGAGACGACCACGCATCCTGCCGTCGTAACTCGTCTGGCAGGGACGGAACCACTCCACGGGTGCCAGGAGCACGGAGGCAGGCCTCGGGCCCCCGGCTGCCCACACGGGCCGCTCGCAGGGCGCACACACCGGGCCCAGGGCAGCAGTGGGCCGGACAGACAAGCCGAGCGGGGCTGGGAAATAGAAATGTGTTACCCAAGAGGGAGGTTGGTCTGAGGGTCACAAAAGGTCACCAGAACGTGGGTGAGAGCAGCTGGGACCGGGACAAGCAGAAGGCGGACCGTCAAGGAAGCGTGTGCGTGCGTGTGTGTGTGTGTGTTGGGTGTGCACACTCCGTATCTCTGGCCTGCCGCTTCCCACATTTCCTGCAAAACGACCTAGACGGGCCGGATGGTCCCCGGCGTGTTGTGCCGCTCTCCCCGTCGCCCATCAGAGCTTTCGCTCCGGCCCCTTTGGTTCCCACGCAACAGGTCACTCCTAGATGGAAACGGGCGGCCGGGAGCAGGTGGCTGCTGATTGAGGCGGGGCGGCTGGTGACAGGGAATCTAGAGACTCTCATCAAATGATTCCCGATCTCAGGACGGAGTAACCTTTAACGAGGACCTGGTAGAAAACATAGGGCCATAAGCACAGGGCCGCAAGCTTACTCATTGGTTATAGAATTGTTGTTAAATTTTTTTTAATATTTATTTTTGAGAGACAGAGACAGAGGGTGAGCGGGGACAGGGCAGAGAGAGAGGGAGACACAGAATCCAAAGCAGGCACCAGGCTCTGAGCCATCAGCACAGAGCCCGACGCGGGGCTCGAGCTCACGAACCGCGAGATCACGACTCGAGCGGAAGCCGGACGCTTACCCAACTGAGCCACCCAGGCGCCCCCAGCTCCTCCCAGTGCCATACTGGGAACGCATGCAAGAAAACTATTGTGAAGTTATTCCCAAAATGGAGGAATAAATGAGCTGTAAAAATGTGAACAGTGTGATTGACTCTTAGCCATGTGCTCGCTGTGTTAGAACCTCCGGGGTCAGAATTCACTTTTCCACGTGGCAGCCTGACACGGTGGTAACAGGCTGCTTAGACACACGACTGTGCATCTAAAAGGCCTGTAGCTCTTATAATTAGAGACTGATTTCGCTGATACCCTGGCAAGCGGTTTAACTGTTCGTGCGAGACAGGACGGGCTCTGCCCCGAGTGGCTGCTGTCAGTGTTGGGGTGCGGGGATGTCCTGTGCCCCGTTACTCAGCCCTTGGCTGTCTCTCCTCCAATGCCCTGAGTCATTCGGGGTCATTTCCCCGTTTGTCAGTGCCCATCATGGGAGGTAACATCAAAGGTTTTTACTTACGGTTACTTTTCATTATAAAAGAACCTGAAATTCAAAGCAATGAATCTGACTTTATGTTTACAGTTTCTTAGTCCATGCTAATCTTTCTCGAATAGAAATATCTTTATTATTGTTTCCTGCTTGTAAAAGTAATCATATGCTTATTGTAAACAAAAATAAGTTAGACAGTTCAGAAATTTATCAACCGTGAGTCCCATTGTTCCACTCTCCCTGGGTAATGCTATTAACAGGGTTCCATTGGGGCGCCTGGGGGGCTCAGGCAGTTAAGCGTCTGACTTTTGGTTTCGGCTCAGGTCATGGTCTCACGGTTCGTGGGTTCGAGCTCTGTGTCTGGCTCCATGCTGCCAGTGGGGAGCCTGCTTGGGATTCTCTCTCTCTCCCTCTTTCTCACCCTCTCCTGCTCATGCACATTCTCTCTGTCTCTCTCTCTCAAAATAAATAAATAAATAAACTTAAATTATTAAAATAAAGTGTTTTTAAAAAAGGAAGGAAGTCAAAAATCCATCCTATGGGGCTTGACATGGGATCTCTGAGATGACCACTCAGAGATGCTAAGTACAGCCGTGTGGTGTGTGCACTGAACAAAGACCCGCCCAGCAGAGTCAAGTAGAGAGCTAAACCCAGCCACCAGGCACTCCACGCCCTGCACCCCGGAGGCTTTGTCTGCTCACAGGGGAGCCTTTTTCTCATCTGCACATAAATTCCCGCACCAGCTAGTGGCATCCTCTTGGCTACTACTAAGCGGTTGCTTCTTACGGGGTAAAGTTTCTGTTACGTGCTATGGCCCAGCACCGTTACTACCCTGAAGAAGTTGGTTTGGAACTTTGAGCTCCCCTAAACGGGCTGCTGCCGGCTCCAGCAGGCGTCGCACAGTGCAGCTGGGTGCCATCTGTGCCGTGGACTTGCCTGGGCGGCCGGGTATTCTGCTCCAAGGGCTTGGGGCTCCTGCGTTCTGGACGTGCTGGGGAAGAAGGGGCAGAGGGTGGGGCGGGCCCGAAAGAAGCACGTCCCAGGCAGGCGGTCCTTGGAAAGCAGTAGTGGGGCTCCAGGGTGGCCGGCGAGGCCCAGCAAGGTGTAAAGGCTTGGTTCCATTACTCCCACAGAGTGTAGCTCTAGGGTGAAGGTCAAGACAGCTCCCTGACTTTGGGGTGTGAGGTCTAAGGACAGGCAGGAAGCCACACCCCAGAGCCTCTGAGCCATCATACAGGGTTCCTTGAATAAGAAGTAGATTCTCCCAGCACCTGGTCTCGCTTACATAGTATAAGACTTGAGGGACTCGTTCATATCTTCTGGTTTTTGAAGACCTGCCCCTTATTAAGGACATTCTGGGTCTTGGGGCACCCGGGTGGCTCAGTCAGTTAAGTATTCAATTCTTGATTTTGGCTCAAGTCATGATCTTACAGTCATGAGATCAAGCCCCGAGTTGGGCTCTGTGCTGGGCATGGAGCCTACTTGGGATTCTCTCTCCCTCTCCCTCTGCCCCTCCCTTGCTCGCTCGCACTCACGCACGCTCTCTCTTTCTCTCTCAAAGAAAAAAAAAAAGTTCTGGGTCTTGAAAGCCAATCAAGAAGCAATGAATTCAAACATTTCTAACATACTCTACTGCAAAGCAGTCATCTAGACCCCGGGGAAACAGGGCCAGGGAACAGTATCATTAACCATTACACGTTGGTGGAGGGGCTGGGATCATGAATCACTGTCTCTTCTGTGCCAGTCCCCTCTCCCTGAAGAGGTAAATCCAGTGCTAAAACTGGACAAACACAGGTACATTGAAACCCATTTCATTTCGATGCTGCTCCTTTCAAAATCCCACAGGGACTCTCTGTAAGATCCTCGATGTCCCCTGTGAATTATCCTAGGAAGACTGATTATGTCCGGTAGGGTGTGAGGGTTCAGGCTATCGGAACAGAACTGAAGATAGATTTGCCAGCGACTTCTGTAGGCTTTCGGTTCTGTAATGAAAAGTAAATCAGCAAAGGGGGCAGCGAACCTTTGGCGATCGTTCCTCTGGCCACTTTTGGCCGCGCGCTGACGTTTCCTGGGGGAGAAGTAAATAATGGCAACTTAAAAGTGGCGCGTGGTGGGGGGTGGGTGTTAGGGCACCTCTCACAGCCGACAGCTACCACCTCTCATGTTAGAGGAAGGTCTGCTGTTTCTCATTTCAGCTCCTACACCCAAGAGTGAACCAGAGGGAGGACGTAACTCCGCCAGCCCAGTGCCCCTGCCCCCAGCGATGGGATTCTCCTGGAATCTCCCGTCTTAGTACTTTCTCCAGGTCAGACCTCAGATAGCCGGCCCTCGTCAGCAGCCCACACTCCCTCTCGGCCCCTGCCTCTTGTCCAGGAGGTGACTCTAACATGAACTGCACTCCCAGAAGCGTTCGCCCCGGTGCCAACACGCACCAGGATATGGCACTGCTTTCCAAGGCTCCATCACACAACCAGAGAACTATTTGCCGTCGATGCTGTATTGACATGTAATTGACACCCAGTAATCTGCACATATTTAAGGTGTAGAGTTTGACGGGTTTGGACGTATGTTATACGTCTGCGGAATCATCTAAACAATTAAGATAACACTCCCGTCATTTCCAAAAGTTTCCTTGTGCCCCTTTGTCATTCATTCCTCTCTCTCTTTCCCTTCGCCGGGTAACCACCTTCGGTTTTCCGTCCCTATGAATTGGTTTGCATTTTCTAGAATTGTATATAATTGGAATCACATAGTATGTGCTTTGTTTTTTTTTTTTTTTGGACTGGCTTTTTTCCAACAGGATAATCAGAGACTTAGCTGTATTGTTGCATGTATCAATAATTTATTCCTTTTTATTGGCTGCCCAATTTTTCTTGATTTCTTAAATGTTTCATACTATTCAGCAGTGAACCCATCTCGGCTTGGGGTTTCCGTGTGAGGAATTTTTTAACTACAAGTTGAATTTCCTTGGGACCAGGCAACTGATGTTTATTCCTTCTTGAGTGAGGTTTGGTAGTTGGTGTCTTTCAAGGAATTTGAATATTTTATCTAACTTGTGGGATGTATTACCTACGAGTTGTTCCTAATATTCCCGTCTGTTGTTTTAATGTCCTTAGAATCAGTAGGGATGTCCCTCTCTTGGTCCTGATACTGGGAATTTGTATCTATTTTCTTTTTTCCCTGTCAGTTTGTCTAGAAGTTTATCAACGAATCAAACTTTGCTTTCATTGATTTTTCTCTGTTTTCTCTTTTTAATTATTTTAAATACCTTTTCTTTTTGTGTTCTTTCTTCTTCATACCATGAGTTTAATTTGTACGTATCTTTCCCATTTCTAAGGCATAGCTAGCGTTGAGACCCTTCCTCTTTTCTAATATAAGCATTGAGAGCCATAAATTTCCTTCTCAGAACTGTTTCACATGCATCCAACTTTTAATTTTCTGTATTTTGACCTTCATTCCATTTGAAATGCTTTCTAATTTATATTTCTTCTTCTTCTTTTTTTTTAATGTTTATTTATTTTTGAGAGACAGAGTGTGAGCAGGGGAGGGGCAGAGAGAGAGGCAGACAGAGAGAGCAGGCTCCAGGCTCTGAGCCATCAGCACAGAGCCCGATGCAGGGCTCAAACCCACAGACCGCGAGGTCATGACCTGAGCCAAAGTAGGCTGCCCAACCAACTGAGCTATTTCTTCTTCAATGTATAAGTTATTTTGAAGTATGTTGTTTAATTTTCAAATAATTGGAGATTTCACGCCTATATTTCTCTTTTCGTCGTCTTATTTATATATTTCTCATTTCGTTGTGGTCTGCAACATGCTTTTTTTTTCAGCATGCTTTTTATGACTTGCTTATTTTATTTTATTTTAGTTCCAGTGTAGATAACATAGAGTGTTATGTTAGTTTCGAGGATATAGTAGTGTGATTCAACAATTCCATACATCATCTGGCGCTCATCATGACTTTATGATTTGCTTTTAAATTTTGTTTTGTTTTGTTTTATGGTCAAGAATACTCTCTCACTTGGTGAAGGTTACGCTGCACTCGAAAAGATTGGCCATCCTGCTCTCGTTGGGAGGAGTTTTCTATAAACATCAGTTAGATCTAGTCGGTCGATAGTATTGTTCAAATCTTCTGTAGCCTACCTGTTCTGTCATTTCTGGAGAGATATCTGTTCAAGTCTTCACCCATAATCATAGATTTGTTTATTTTTACTTATAGTTCTAGCAGTTTTTGCTTAATGTATTTTGAATCTCTGTTATTAGTTCCATAAAGAGTTAGGGTTTTATGTCGTCTTGATGAATTGGTGCCTTTATCCGTTATACTTCTTCCCCTTAGAAATGATCCTCATTCCCCTGGTAATATTCTTTTCTCTAACTGATACTTTTATCCTCATGAATATAACTACTCCACCTTTCTTTTGGTTAGTGTAAATGTAGAATATCTTTTACCACCCTTTCACTTCTTTTTAAAATTTTTTAATCTTATTTATTTTTGAGACAGACAGAGACAGAGAGAGAGAGAGAGTGAGAGACACAGAGCGCGAGCAGGGGAGGGACAGAGAGAGAGACACACACAGAATCCGAAGCGGGCTCCAGGCTCTGAGCCATCAGTACAGAGTCTGATGTGGGGTGGGGCTCGAACTTACAAACCATGAGATCATGACCTGAGCCGAAGTCAGATGCTTAACCAATTGAGCCGTCCAGGTGCCCCTCCCCCCTTTCACTTCTAACCTCTTAGTGTCTTTATATTTAAAGTCAGTCTTTTATGGGCCTATGCCTATAGTTGGATCTTGCTTTTCTTTTCTCCACTGTGACAATCAGGGCTGTCTAATTAGGTGTTTAAACATGGAGTGTGATTGTTGGTATGACCGAATTTAAATCTACCATTTTTGCGGTTTGTTTTCTATCTATCCCATCTATTTTTTTGTCGTATTTTTCGTCTTTTTCTGCCTTCTTTTGGATTGAGTGGGTTTTTTTAAGTTAATTTTATTTTATGACTCCCTTGTATCTTCTCTGTTGGCTTGCCAACCAGAATTCTCTGATATGTTATTTTCATGGTTACTTACAGCTTATGATACACACATTTAACCTATCACAGTCTGTAAGTATTATTCCACTTTGCTTATGGTATAATTACCTTAAAATATTTGCATTTGCGTTTGCATTTCTCCCCTCCCCCCACCTGTTTTCCCTTCTAAAGTTGTCATTCATTTCACTTCCACATACGCGCCGCCTGATGTCCAATGTTATTTCATGTATTTCGTCCAGCGTTTTTAGCCGTGTGAGGCCGGAGGGTAGATCTCGGCCCTGTTCGCCGTCACACTCAGAAGCAGAAGTCCTAAGTTTTTCAGCCACATCTTATTATTAATACTGTACCATATTTCCCTTACATCATTTTTTTTTACATTTTCGTATAATTGATCCTACAGATAGTCTCATAATGATGGGGGGGCCATTTTCTTAAAACGTTAAAAAATCTTCACCGAGACATCAAGTATTAGCTGCCTCCTAATCCGTCACAGTCTTGCCAGTTTCCGTCGATTAGTTACTCCAGTCTGGTTACTTCTGCGGGTATTCTCATTTCCTGTTACAAATAACATCACGTTGGACGTTTTCGTAACCACTGTCTGGTTTTCTCATTTCTCTAGAACAGATCCTGAGGTCTAAGGGAAGAGCTGTCTTGAGGCTCGTGATGTATACGTGTCGCCTGATTGTTTTCTAGAAACGTGGTTCTCGCTAACACTGAACAGTGGATAAGGGTGACTGACTCCTGGCATCTAAAAAAGTCACTAATTTGATAGTGGATGCTCAACTGACTGAGCCACCCAGGCGCCCCTATATTTTTTAAAGTATTTTTAGGGGCTCAGCTGGTTAAGTGTCCAACTTTGGCTTAGGTCATGATCTCGTGGCTCCTGAGTTCAAGCCCCATGTTGGGCTCTCTGCTGTCAGCACAGAGCCAGCTTGGAATTCTCTCATTCTGTCTCTCTCAAAAACAAATAAAACATTAAAAAATTTTTGTAAGTATTTTTACACATCCTTTCCTTTATCCTAGAGCAATCACGTTTTTATTATCAGTCTATATACACTTAACATTTGAAAGATATTAGCAGCTTTATAACATTTGTGGTAAATAACTTTTCTTAGACAGTTGCTTGCCTTTTATTTTTTAACGTGTGAGGCATTTTAAAAGCTGACATGTAGTCATGGCTCCTACGATATTTCTTCTGAGATTTCTGGCTTAGAGAGATCTCGCCAAACGTGTATCAGTGAGGTACTAATGTTTATTTATCTCTAGTAGTTTTAGAGCTTGATAGTTTACATTTAACAATTCGGTCCACCCATGATTTAATTATCTGCTGTGCGGTTAAGTTCTAACTTGAATCTTTAAAAACTATACCTAATTTTCCCAGCCTCATTGATTGGATAAGCCTTCCTTTCTCCTCCGGTTCATGATGCCACCTTGGCCGCCCATAAATCTCAGCTTCTAGGGGTCCCTGTGGGAACTCGTATTTTTTTTTTTTATGGCTGTGCCTGCACATTTCTGCCCCAGCACCACAAGTTTGGGCCATAGCGCACAAATCATTCAGCCGGGAGCCCTTTCCGGGACACCCTCTCCCTCGTAGGGGCCGCTGGAAGCCGTGAGGCTGTGATCGAGAGCCTCTCTCTGTGTTCAAAGGCCTTTGGGCCCTTCAGGTCTGAGGAGGAGAGAGGGGCCTGTAAACAGGAGAGGAGAAGCAGCTCTTTCCGGAGAAGTTGAGTCAGGCTTCGCAGACCAGGTGGCCTTTGAACTAGGTCTTGAACACCAAGGAGAAGGGCACAGCAGGACAGGGGTGCAGAGCCACACAGCGCCTTTGGGGAGAGGCTGGATTCTGGGAGGCCCTCCTCTGTCAGGATTTATATCTTAATCCAACAAACGACAGGAGCTCACGGAGGTTTTTACAAAAGAGGGTAAGCCGTACGTCCTATTTGCCTTGGTAGTCATCGCTCCTCTTGTAAGACACACAGATGAATAATAACCAAAGCCTTGTTCTCCCAGAGTTCCAGACTCGATTTTGGAAGGCAAAGTCAGCAAGGTTTCTTGACAGATGGGACAGGAGGTGTCAGAGAAAGAGAGGAGTCCGGGGTGACCGTTTGGGGCCTGAGCAACTGGAAGGATAAGGTTGCTATTTATTGGGGCGCCTGGGTGGCTCAGTCGGTTGAGCGGCCGACTTCGGCTCAGGTCATGATCTCACGGTCTGTGAGTTCGAGCCCCGCGTCGGGCTCTGTGCTGACAGCTTGGAGCCTGGAGCCTGCTTCGGATTCTGTGTCTCCCTCTCTCTCTGCCCCTCCCCCACTCATGTTCTCTCTCTGTCTCAAAAATAAATAAACATTAAAAAAAAAAGATTGCTGTTTACTGAAATAGGGAAGACTGTGGGTGCGCCGCTTTGGAGGGAGGGTCAGGAGCTCCATCTGCACATGTCGGTGTGGGAGATCACTAGCATGTGTCCACGTGGCAAAGTCAAATAGGCTGCTGGATCGAGGAGTCTGGAGTTCTGGAGAAAGGTTCAAACTAGAGATGTCACCTAGAAGACATCAGCCTTTAGATGGAACTTAAAATTGTGACATCGGGCCAAATCATCAAGGGAACGAATCCGGAGTGGAGAAGAGGCCCGAGGATCGAGGGCTCGGACACGCTGACACTTAAAAGACAGAAAGATGCAGCAGAGCCAGAAAAGGAGACTGAGAAGGAGAAGCCACTGAGGCAGGAAGAAAACCAGAAGACTTAGGTCTGAGAAACCAAGCGATTCAATACGCCGGACGGGGAGGCCCGGGACTGGAGAGGCCACGCCAGGGTGTCCCCAACGATCACCTGTTCTGCGTGAATATTGACATGACCTAGAATTCTGACATAGCGTTGGCGAGGTTGGCGACTGTGAGCCAGGGATGAAAATATTCAGGGAATGTCAGGGAGAAACCTAAGGGAAGACGGTGGGTGCCTCATACACCCCATTTCGCCTGATGGCGACCAGCAGTCTCGTGGGGTAGGTATTCTTATCGTCATCCCATTTTACAGATGAAGAGACTGAGGCACATGGAGGTTAAATATCATGTTCAAGGTCACCCACGCAATGAGCGGCAGAGGCGTCCCCCTTCCCCTCTATCCACATGTGGGATCCTTGGGTCTCGGGGGCACCTTCCCGGTCGGCTGTATGTGACCCCTCTCCAGGAGTCATGCTGCCTGATGAGTATGTTTGGATGGCGGACAAACTGGGGCTTGTTCTATGTACAGATAAATGTGAAGAAACACATTTATTGGATATCCAGCAGTGAAAAATGTCATATAATTAGGCACTCCCGTTGGGCGTCAGTGCTATGCCAAAAGAATTTGTGCTCATTTTAGCGATTCTGACGATGCAAGAATCTGAAATTCCATCTGTACCATCGAGGATCGTCGTAAATATAACCTGGCAGAATTTGTGTAACAAACACATTTTGATGGCCTCCGATATCTGCACACGCGCTTCTACTATCTATCGTAATCCTCAGTTAACCAGAATATTAATTGAGCCAAGTCTCGTTCTCCATAAATAGTTCGCTACGCTTGTGCCGGAATTTTTTTATCCCATTAGACTTGTCCTGTCTTAGGATTCAGGATGACTGTAACCAAGGAAAATGTTATTCTTCCCCCCTACGGATCAGATGGTAACAGGGGTAACCCACCCCGCCTTTGCCGGGAAATCCCCTAGTGAGGTTTGGTCCCATGTCCTGGCCTGAGGTGAACAAGCAGCTCAGAGAGGAGGTGACCAACCATAGCCAGAGCAGAGCTGGAAGTGGCCCAGGGAGAAGGTGGCCCAGAGCGCCAGGGGCCCCCAGTGAGAGGCTGTGCTAAGATACTAGGGCCGAGAGTGTTCCATCCGCCCCCGTGAACATGCCTTCCCAGCTGGTGTTTATCAGGGAGAGAAGTGGGAGAGCAAAGATTATTTGTTTATTTTCCGTCCCCGACAGAGAGGAGGAAAGCCGGCAAAGTCCACGTTCCTGAAAGGAAGCATTCATGAATTGCCCCACGCCTTGACCTGTGACTGTGGCCAGAGCTGAGCTGGCCACTGGGGGCCAGAGGGGCGGAGATATAACTCAAAAATGGGCACAGTTCCACTTTTGAATAGTTGACAGTCTTGTTTTCACGGCGCTCAGCAACTAGAGAAAAGAAAAACAAGACCGTGGGTACGGACAGGCTGGGCACCCAGAGAAGTGCGGCTGTTTGTGGTGTAGGAACAGAGGGTCAGCCTGGAGCTCTGGGAAGCGGTAGGTAGGACTTCTCTGGCAGGCTGGAGAATCAGGGAAGGCTTCTTGGCGCGCAGTGTATGAGGCAGGAGTGGCCGAGTGGGTGGCATGGAAGACGAAGAGGGTGATTTCCCTGCCCGCCTGCCTACCTTCCTTCTCTCCCAAGTATTCAGCAAGTGTCTACCGCGCCTGTTCTGGGCTAGGTGCTGAGGACAGAGCGGTGAACACAACAGACGTGGTCCTTAGCCTCATGAAGCTTATGTTCTATCGTTGCTGTCGGCAGGCAGTCTAATATGCAAGACAACCACAGACTGGGACAGGCCGTACAGGGAAGACCTCTCTGAGCACTTAACTTTGGAGCCTTTCCAGTTGGGCCTGTGGGAGCCAGTGGACCCCCTCATCGGAGGAGTGTCTATACGGGAGCCCCTGGCGCCCTCAAGCAGCACAGCCCCGGGCTTTCTGCTCAGGTTAGAAATCAGAAGTGGAGCCTGAGGACTCAGTGCCCGGCCCGCCTCTCCTTCCAGGCACCTGCTGCCCCCAGGGCCATGCGCACAGCCAGTCAGGACGCTTCGGGCTACCGCATACTGTCTGTTACGAGGGGCTGGCCCTTGTCAAATACAAGTGGAAAGGCTATTCCAGATGCCACGGTCAAGGCAGGAGGGCAGAGTGTCATGTGCTCCATGTGATTAGGCCGTCGCGACGATGTCAGAAATTTTCCCAAGGTGCCCAATGAAAAATGCAAGTCCCCAGAAAGCATTACTGCGCAAACACTGTGTGCACGGCCCAGGGCGTGGCACCCCACAATCAGTAACAGCTGCCCCTTAGAAAGGGCCAACTCTTCCAACTCTAAGGCACTGTGCTAGCACTTCCCTATATTAGGCCATTCAGTCCTCACGAAAGTTTTATGAGGAAGGTGTTATTAACCTATGATATAGATGAAGAAGCTAGAAGCACAGGTTACATAATTTTGTCAATATGAAGGTAATGGTCAAAAACTGCTGTTTTGATCATATTCTCCCTGCAACTGTTTCTAGCCGAGTGTCCTTGGGAAGGTGACGGAGCTCAGATCTGGCCCAGACAGTCTGATTCCACATTTGGAGCTCTTAGCTGTCGGGCGTGTGTGCGTACGTGTGTGGCGCGTGTGCGTGTGGGGAAGGGGGCGGGACTGCAGGACACGATTGCTCACGAGGGGCTTGAAACCCTAACAGGATTCAAGAATGGCTGAAGCAGAACCCAACCCAGGCCTGAAGGCAGGACGCAACAAGAACACCCACTTTAGAAAGAAAACTGAAGGGCCCCTGGGTGGCTCAGTCCGTTAAGCATCTGACCTCTGCTCAGGCCATGATCTCATGGTTCGTGAGTTTGAGCCCCGTATTGGGCTCTGCACTGACAGTGCAGAGCCTACTTGGGATTCTCTCTCCCCGCCTCTCCCTGACTTGCACTTTTTGTCTCTCAAAATAATAAAGTACAAAAAAAGAAGAAAGAGAAACGATTTGTGAGGAAAGCAGAAGTACAGTATGTTCTAAGTGAGCTACCAGGTCTACAACAAGTACCTAGACACCGATGGGACAACCTGCCACTTCAGATAAATTCTCCTGCCTTCGGGCCTCCCATCACTCGGGCAGGGTTGAAAGAATCTCTCTATCGTGCCTACTCTAATCAATCCCTTTTGCCTTTGCAAAGAAACTCACCCGGAAGATTCAAAAGCACAAAGAGAGAACTGACTTTTTTATGAGCAATTCAGTTTTAAAGTTTTGATGATCTGGGGCATGCCGAGCTCATGGTCTAGGAATGGACAAGGGTCCATCAACCATTGTCACGGTGAGGTCAGGGAGGGCAGGGCCCCACAGGAGCAGGAAAGGCCTTTGGGCAGGGCCTTGCGGGATGAGTGCGTACATTTTGCTTTTGTTCGGGGGGTTTTCTTGGGGAGGCAGATGGTAATATTTTTCCTAACCAGAAATGTAATACCTTCCTCCCATTGTATGCTACTAACAGTTTTCTTGTTGGGCCCAAAAGAATTGAAATCAAGGACACAAACAGCTACTTGTATACCAGTGTTCATAGCATTACTCTCTGTAGCCAAAAGATAGAAACAACCCAAATGTCTGCTGAACTGAATGGATGAACCACCTGTGGCATAGCCACACGGTGGACTATTACGCAGCCATAAAAAAGAATGAACTTCTGGCACCTGCTGCAACGCAGATGAACCCTGAGGACATGACACTAAGAGAAAGGAGCCAGACACAAAAAGACAAATCCTGTCCGATTCCGAAGTCACAGAGACAGGAAGTAGAATAGAGGTTGCCAGAGGCTTGGAAGAAAGGGAGAATGGGAAGTTATCGTCTTATGGGTGCAGAGTTTCTCTTCGGGATGATGACAAAATCCTGGCAATCAGTGGCGGTGATGGTTGTACATTGTGAATGGACTTAATACCACTGGTTTATACATTTTAAAATGGTTAAGATAGAAGTTTTCTGTTATATATGTTTTATCATAAATAAAAAATCAAGAAAATAAACAACCAAAAAATATATACGGTAGAGGGAGAGGCTCATTCATACCATCTACAAAAAGCTGTGAAAGAGGAATCATTGTGACAAGATTTGGACAGGATTCACATGAAGCAATGACAAAATTCTACTGGCTCACTTCTAAAAGATCTCTATAAACGGAGAGAGATACGCTGTGTTCCTGGTGGAAAAACTCCATTTGGTATGGATGTCATTTCTCCACAAATGAGTCTCTAAATATAAGGCGACTCCAATCAAAACCCAAAGATCTTTTCTGGAACTTAACTAAATGATTCTAAAGCTCATCAGGAAAATTGGAACATAAAAATAAGCTGGGCAGTTTTGAAAAGAAAAGGGAGAAAGGAGCAGGAAGAGAAGAGAAGAAAGATACCGGAGTTTTTCCACAGATATTCAAAGAGAACTGTTTAGATTTTTGGTACCAGTCCCAGCATGGACAGACAGATCAATGGGACAAAAATACAGACTCCAGAGTCAAATATAACAAGCTTGCCTCTGATAAAAGTGGCATGTCAAAGGGCGCCTACTGTCTCGGTCAGTAGAGCATCCAACTCTTGATCTCAGGGTCGTGAGTTCAAGCCCCATGTTGGGTATGGAGCCTACCTAAAAAAAAAATAAATTTTTTAAATGGCATTTCAAGGGAGTAGAGAAGTAAAAGACTGTTTAAAAATGGTGCTGAAGAAACTACAGGTGTGACAGCATTTTCTAGAACTAAACACACACACACATACGTAAATGGGGGAAGATACAAGACCAGTGGATTGAATTAATGTCACGATTCTGATCATGACATTACCTGTAGTTTCACAAAATATTAGCCTTGGGGGAAACCGGGGAAAGTATAAGTAGACTCTGTGTCATTTCTTATAATCACATATAAATCTGCAATTATCTCAGTTTTGGAGGCCAGAAGTTGAGATCGGGTTGGGTTTTGGGTGAGATCCCTCTTTCGGCTTTCAGACTGCTGACTTCCGGGTATCTTATCTACAAATTTCAACTATAAATGATGCTGAAAAAAACGATTTTTAAAATTTTAGATACCTGCAGTTGGAGAGGAATTCATTATTAAATTGCTTTTAAAAATTAGAGCCACAAGTGAATACTAGTGTATTTCTGGAGGACTTTCCCCTCCGTGACTCCCAAAGACAAAAGCCACAAAAGAAACTTGGTGGAAACTGATGGCTTTGCCTACATAAATATTAAACTTCAGGAAAGCAACAAAACATTTATGTAACACTAAAAGGCAGGCATAAATTGGGAAAAATATTTCAGCATATATAAAAGATGACAAGTTAATTTCCTCAAAATATATGAAGAGCTCTTATAAATCAATAGGACAAAGAACAAGTCTCCTAACGGGAAAACAGACTAGACGTGGGTAGGAATTTACCAATGAGGAAAAATCAGAGACCAATAAGCATGTAAAAAAAACGGCAACGAAGCAGAAGCTGGTGAAGAAAGAAAGTGTTAAGCTCTGGAAGAAATAGAGTTGAAGGAAACTGGGAGCTGATGTCTTATTTACGGATAGCAATTAGCTGAGCGTGTGGCACACGCTGCTTAGTCATGGTATGTAGAACACAGATGACCTGTCAAGAAGAAGGACGCTTCGGATGCACGTTGGAGAGAAGAGGAAGGAAGAGGGGGGAGGGAAAAACATTTTAAGGGGGAAAGGGCCAGATTAGGTCAACGTGCATCGTAGAGCCTTTTCTGCCTAAAACTAGAAATGACGTCCTCAGAAGAAAATCCTTTCGAGTTATCTCGCGAAAGCCTCCCTTGAGAGTATGCTCAGGAGAGCCACTGAGATAAAGTGTAGGCTTTAAACCGTTCCCGAAATGCCTTCCGTATGAGTTCGTTCCTGCTCCTCCCTCGTGCCAGTCCCCAGTGCATAACAGTGACTTGGTCCTTCTCCAGCCCCGAGTTTTTGCCATCAGATGCCACTCGGCGTTAACAGTGCGGTGGACAAGAGACACGGCAGATGCAGGGTGAACCCGAATTCTGGTCTGCCCTGGGCATCTCAGACTTGCTGCCTAACTCTTCATACTTCCATTTAAAAAAAATTTTTTTAATTAAAAACATTTTTAAGTTTATTTATTTATTGGGGGGGGCGGGGAAGGGCAGAGAGAGGGGAGAGAGAGAATCCCAAGCAGGCTCTGCACTGTCAGCACAGAGCCCAATGCAGGGCTAGAACTCACAAAAGGTGAAATCATGACCTGAGCTGAAACGAAGAGTCCGACGCTTAACCGACTGAGCCTCCCAGGTGCCCCCATCTTCATACTTCCATTTTTTAACCTCCTAAAAAAGACCCTCGTGTTTGGGCTTTTTATAGCCTATTTCCTGGGAGGGGTCTGTCTTTGGTGTTGTTCCCTCAATGGAAAAATAAATCCTAATGAATCAGCCCTTTCTTTCCCCATGACTAGCTAAAATACCGTTGTGTAGCAGTATTTTCAAACATTTCTCTCGGCAGTTGAATTATTATACCAATTCTACTTGTGCTGCAAATGCCACAACTTTCTGAAATGGGTTCTCTCCTTGCTTTGGGCAAAAGAAAGTTATTACTGCTTTCTGGAACTAATAATATCAGAATGAAATGTTTTTGAGAAAAGGCCTCAATCGAGCCCCCTCAAAGAACAGTTTATCACAGAGCCATGATTCATTTAGATACAGCCAGGAAGGTGCCTCTAAAAAGAATGAGGTTTGAGTGTCTCCAAACACTCTTCTAAAGAAATGGAAGAAAGGCGGGGAGGGAGGAAGGGAAGAACAAGGCCAGAAGAGAAAGGAAGAAGGGAGAAAAGAAAGAAAAATGTCCATTTTCTGTAGGGAGCTTTGGTTCCTGGAGCTAGAGCTAGTTTTCACAGTAAATATGGGGATGTTTGCCCAACGTTTCTAGGAGGTTCTAGGTAATGCAAGGTGGTACATTCATAACATACCGTCTGAGTCTGCCATAACAAATACCATAGATGGGGTGACTAATAATCAACAGAAATTTATTTCACACAGTTTTGGAGGCCAGAAGTTGAGCTCGGGTTGGGTTTTGGGTGAGATCCCTCTTTCGGCTTTCAGACTGCTGACTTCCGGGTATACCCTCACATGGCCAAGAGCAGAAAAAGCAAGGCAAGCTCTCCCTGGTGACAGAAGAGCATTGATCCCATCATAAGGACTCCACTGTCTTGACCTCATTCAATCCTGTTTCCTTCCCCAAAGCCCCACCTCCTAACCCATCACACTGGGAGGTAGGGTTTCAACACATGAATTGGCAGGGCCCATGAACATCCAATCCATAACACATGGGAAGTTTCGTGAGTTTGTAGGGAATTCCAGGCTGGGGAGAGCATGTTCCGATGTTCCGAATAACACATTTATTCCTTAAATCTTTTTTTTTAAATATTTATTTATTTTTGAGAGAGAGACAGAGTGAGTTGGGGTGGGTCAGAGAGAGAGGGAGACACAGAATTGAAGCAGGTTCCAGGCTCCGAGCTGTCAGCACAGAGCCCGACGCGGGGCTCAAACCCACGAACAGTGAGCTCATGACCTGAGCTGAATTTGGATGCTCAACCAACTGAGCCACCCAGGTGCCCCTTATTTCTTAAATCTTATATGATTTAGTGTGCCCGGGCCATGCTTCACTCTTGTTGCTTCATACATCTTAGTAAAACCATAATAGATGAGAGAGAGCCACCAATATTCTGTAGGTCTTCGGCTTTCAGACTGGATTTCTGGGAGCACTGGGATCTCCCGAAGTTGAGAAGGTGAGCTGGGAGCCTCTCAGGTCAAGGAGAAGCCGTTAGCTTCGTCCGTGGCGTGTACCAGCTGCCACCTCTCCAGACCTGACCTCTGACCTGACCTCCAAACCTGACCTCGTTCTGCAGCAAGAAATTCAAAATGGCAGCCAGTCAGATTGACCTGTCCTTTTTTATCCAGATGCCCATCAAAATGAAGATATTTCGTAACCCCTCAAAATGTCCTGGAGCCAAATCCTCTCGTTCATGCTGGAGAAGAGACACCTGTGATTAGTTCCATGGCCTCACTGTAGTAACACTCTGCTTAATTGAACCATTTCTTCAGAGTCTGGGGGAGGGCAGTTTTGTTCAAGAGAGAACATAATGATAGGCGCTTGCTTTTAAGGAGTAGTTTCATAATTTGAAAGTGAAGAAGCACTGGAATTAGGACACCTACCTGAGATGAGTAAATCAAATGACTCCCCACCCCCGCCTTTTAAATGAGGGCAGAGTCAGAATTCATGACAGCATTTATTCCAGCCTCATACTAGCTCAGTGTTTGAGAGGAGAAAAAGGGCTCGAGAAAGCCTAAAATACAGAGCTAACTGCCCCCAAGACTCAGTGTTCTCTCAGGGAAACGAAATTCGTCAAATTCCTCTTCAGGCACTAACGTCTTCTGATTCCCATGAGATTAATTTCTGTCACCTTCTGAGCACAGAAATTACCGCGACTGGTAATAATGCAAGTGATTTAAAGAATCCGTATGTGTCACACCCCGGTTTTCGGCTTTTATAGGCTGGGGGGGGGGGCGGTCACTCATTTTCGACTTGTAGACTACTTATGGCCTAGGAGTCTAGAAACATCCCCTAGTTCAGAAATTACCTGGAAAATAGTTTAATCTTTACTACATAGGATAGCGTCTTTTGTCAAAGATACTTTACTGTGAACGAAAGGAGAGGAATAACTCTAAAAATAGCGAATTCTAAAGGTATCCTGAACTTGAGAACTCCTAACCTTTGCGTTCACAGCAGGAACTGGCCGCAGAAGAATAGCTCCGTGTATAGTGGAATTGCCGTTTCCCTTCAGCTCCCTGGCTGCTTTGTGAAATGCTTTAAATTTTTTTAATGTTAATTTATTTTGAGAGAGAGAGAGCATGAGTGGGCGTGGGGCAGAGAGAGAGGGGGAGAGAGAGAGAGAGAGAGAGAGAGAGAATCCCAAGCAGGCTCCACGCCGTCAGTGCAGAGGCCAACTTGAGGGCTCGATCTTACAAACGGTGAGACCATGACCTGAGCCAAAATCAAGGGTCACTTAACTGACTGAGCCACCCAGACGCCCCTTGGCAAAATGCTTTAAGCCAGCCTGTGATGTCTTTGTAGTTGAGAAATGCTGCAAATCGAAATGTTTTTCAGGCAGACGAGGGCGTCACCTGCCTGGCCTGTGGAAGGAGGGCCTGGGACACACAAGGTGGGCTCTCCCCAGAATCCTGGGATGATCGCATCTATAGAATGAGCTCCAACTCATGCTCTGCACACCCGAGTCACAGAGTATTGGAATCTTGAATGTCCCTAGAGTTCATCTGGGCCATCCTACCCTCATTTTACCAAAGGGACACACAGGATAAGTTGTGACCATCACACATTTAAGTTATTGGTAGTCTGAACTAGAACCCAGGCCCCCGACTCGCTAGCTCCGTGACTCCGAGTAAGTTGTGTCATCTCTGCGTACTTCAGATTCTCACGTGCAAGAGGGAGGACATAGGGTCGCCTGGGTGGCTTGGTCAGTTAAGCAACCGACTCTGGATTTTGGTTCGGGTCCTGATCTCATGGTTTGTGAGTTTGAGCCCTGCATCAGGCGCAGGCTCGCTGCTGTCAGCGCAGAGCCCACTTCAGATCCTCTCTCCCTCTCTCTGTACCCCTCCCGCTCACTCTCTCAAAATAGATAAACTTTAAAAAAAAAGCGGGGGGTAACTTAGTATTCCTACTTCACAAGGCCAGCATGAGGATTGCAGACGTGAGTTCGTGTAAAGCCCTGAGTGTAGCGTCTGGCTCAGAAAGGGTTGCTCCGTACGTGTCAACCACCGTCACCACCGTCATCCTCATCTATGACATTACTCTGCCTGCTCGAGGAGCTGGAATAAACAGTCAGATGGCCTTGTGCTTAAGGACCCAGAGGGGTCAACCCTCATGCAGAACCCGTGACCCTCTAGGTCATAGAACAAAGGAGGCAGTTCCTGAAATCAGTATTCCATTGCTTTTCTCGCTCAGACTGGGACGGTGGAGCCGTGAACTGCGTAATTGGAAGTGAGGAGTGCGGTGGGCAACTTCCTAAAAGCAACACATTATTGTGAGTCCTCCTTTGGTCTATGACATCACTCAGCAATCCTGTCTCGAATGGAAAACTGTAGAATAGTGATTCTCCAGCTCTAGGGTAATCATCGCTATCCAGACAGGAAACCGGGATCCAATAGGTAAGACTCAGGAGTTCTTTATCTAGCAAGTTCCTTGGGTGGTTCTGGCACCGATGGTTCAGGTACCACAGGCAAGACGCGCTGCCTAGAACCATCTCGTTCCTTTGCCCAGGTGGACTACCACGCCAGCAGGGGCTCAGCAAAGGTCCTGCAGAAGGCTGATCCGGAACCAATGCCCAGTTCAGCCCTCAGTCACGCTCCAGCATCTCCTTCCTTCCCCACCCCCCACCCCAAATAACCCAAAACCTCATTTTACAGAAATTAACCAGCACCTGCCTGGTTCTGTTCCAGAAAATGGATTGGCTGGGAAGGAAGTCCACTCCCTTCTCGTCGTTGCATGTGTCACCATAGGTAACGTAGGAAGTAGGAAGCCCTTGACTATTTTGGAAGTCCTTCTAATTCAAAGGAAGGAGAGAGCTGTCTTCATGTCTGCTGCGGTCCTGGCCCCACAGTTATCCCAGACCTTCCGAAGACAGCTCATTCTGATAGAGGGTACCGTCTGAAATGTTTTCTGCATCATATATTGATACACCAAAGAAATTAAGAGTTGCCTTTGCCTCTAGGACCCCGGGAGTATCATTTCAATACTTGACCGATTTGGGGGGGCATCCTACCTTAGACTCTTCCCCAAGCAGCCATGACTTGTTTCCAACCCTCCTGGCCCTGTGCTCTGACCCCAGCTAGGGGTGTCTCCCTGAGCGGGGTCTGTGGTCCCAGAATCACTATATGAACCAGCTTAAAATGCAAGTTTCCCGCCCCCATTCGTCCTCCTGAATCAGAATCTCTGAGGGTGAGGCCTGACAATGCCCAGTTTTTAACAAGCTCCTCGGGGAATTTTCACGTGTGCTGAAAGCTCAAGACATTTGTCCTAAGTGACCGTAGCTTGCTTCTACCTTATTTTCACACTGTAAATAAAGGTGTGATTAGACCCTCCATCCTCCCTGAAGCTCGACAGAAGTTTTCCATTTGACTTTTATGTTGTTTGCAGGTGACTCAGGAAAGGAGTTTACTTGATTTGATAAACAACCTAGTGCAGGTTTCCTTCTTGTTGTTTTAGTGCTTGACCTCCTGGACCAGGTGCGATGCTCCCGGAGGGCAGAAACTGTCTTCTAACTAACCCCCCCACACTCCCACGCTCTTGGCGCAGCGCGCGCTACCTCATAAAATACAGCAGGATTGCCTTATTCGACTGTCGCATCAACACTTGCCTTCAGTGGTCCTCTCCTCTAGATCTAGAAATAATCCAAGAGGAAGTAATGATTGTGGACACTTGATGCTCATAAAGCCCTGTCTTTAAGCATTTTCTTTAGAAGACTCATAAAACCGGAAGCACCTGGGTGGCTCAGAAGATTGAGCCTCTGACTCTTGATTTTGGCTCAGGTCATGATCCCAGGGTCATGAGATGGAGCCCTGTGTCGGGCTCCTCACTGAGTGTGGAGCCTGCTTGGGATTCTCTCTCTTGCCCTCTCTGCCCTCCCCCCACCAAAAAAGAAAAAGAAAAAAGAAAAGAAAAATAACTCATAAAGCTCGATCCACGCTTTTGACAGCCATGACGTACCATCTCTTCATGCAGCATTCACGCCTCTCCCTCCACACGTCCTTGTACATGCGTCCTAAGGTACTTGTTCATCCCAGTTTCTCATTACCCCAAGTTCCTTTGAAGGGATGTCCATTACCACTCTGGCACTCCTCGAAGTGTTTTTTGTTGTTTTTTGATTGTTTTTAAGTAGGCTCCATGCCCAGTGTGAGGCTTGAACTCACAACCCTGAGATCAAGAGTCACATGCTCTACCCACTGAGCCAGCCAGGCGCCCCTCCCTGAAGTGTTTTTTAAAAACTTACTAGCATGCAGTACTTTCTTTCTCTAAAGGGATGGAGTCCTATCTTCTCAACATTGAATATAAACTGCCAAGACAAGGTTTTACCCATCTGACCATCCAGTAAGTATCTGTTCACTTACCTGGTCTTGCCACCTACCCCTCCAGCTCCTTTCCAAATAGGTGGGGAAGTTAGGGCTTGGGTACCCACACCTGTATGGAATCTAAGGACCTGCCGTCCCTTCATGGGGGAAGCTTTCCCACTGCAGGCCTGAAGCTGTACTGAGCAGACTTGATTCATTATGCACCTGGGCATATTTCTGGAACTGTTGAGGAAAACCCATACAGGCCAGACGAAGCTAGTTTTACATCCCATTGTTCATTCTTGGTAATTTTCCAGTGGTGGTTTACGAAGAAAGAACCAAGCCAAAGGAGAGACATTCTTAGCATGATTTTAATAAGTAGTAGGGACTGCTTTTTTTGGTTTGTATAAGAGAGATTATGGTGAACACAGACATGGTCCAGTGTTAAATCCCTTCAAGCCAAAGCGAAATTCTGTCTCTTGGCAGAATTCTATCTTGAGGAACTCCGCAATGGTATTTGGGATGGGAAAGGAGTGACTTTGAAAAGTTGTAGAAGGTCTGCGGGCATCTGGATAGCTCAGTTGGTTAAGTGTCCAACTCTTGATCTCTCAGTTCTGGTCTTGATCTCAGAGTCGTGACTTCAAGCTCCACACTGGGCTCTGTGTTGGGCTCTGCTTTGGGCCCTGCGTGGGCTCAGAGCTAGGTATGAAGCCTACAAAAAAAAAAAAGAAAAGAAAAGAAAAAAGTTATAGAAGTCTTGAAAAAGGATTTTGAGTTGACTAGCTTGTACCTCTGCCTTAGATTGACCAGTGTGCGGGAGTTCCTCAAGCGTGAGGTGAATGGAAATTGTTCATTTTGCCCAGAGCGTGTCGGCATCTGGTGCGTAGCCAGAATTTCCAATTTAGGGTCCCAACCCTGCTTTTGTCAGATGAAAACTTTCACAGGGTGTTAACGTGAGCATTTTCTGCTGTGATACTGTCTGAGGGGTCACTTACCATAAAGCACTTCATTATCAACAGGTGTGTGTTTGTGTAAGTTAACTTTAGCTTCTAGCCTGGCTGGAGTTAGCCATTAATGTGAGTATCTATTCCAGAATCCATTTTTAAGAGGTCACTATGAAGCACTATAAAGATTGTTATCAAAATCTGTGCCATAGGGAATATTGACTAGCATAGGAAATGTTAGAAATAGTTCTCCATTGGAGAAATGAGCACTGTGCAAGATAAGGTTGGCCAGACAGGTTGTGTGAACCAATGCCCTTGCTTAGATGGGGCCATAAATTCACCAACCAAATCTTTAAGGCAGTGCTCAAGGTCTAGAGCTTCATTGTTTCTGTGTCACCTAGAATTCAACAAGAAAAAAGGAAATGGGCAAAATAATTGAACAGGCACTAAAGAAGATGCCCAAATGATCACAAAACATATGAAAAGAGGCTCAACTTAATAGATGTCAAGGAAATGCTAACTAAGACCGCCATGTACCTACAAGAATATTGGCAACAATCCGAAGAAACTGGGACCCTCAAACCTTGATGAGGGCAGGATAAATCGGGCATCCTCTTTGCTGAACATATGGTATCCTGTGAGTCCTCACTCCCACCCCTGAGGATAGGTATCCAAGAGAAATGTGTACTTGTGTTCACTAAAAGACATGCACCAGAGTGTTTGTAATAGCCCAAAGCTGGAAGCTTTGTATCAACAGTACAGTGTCCTCTTTATCCCACCCCTCCAGTGCCCTCGGCTGGTGTCTGGTCCTTCGTAACGCACAGGCTCAACAGCTCACTCGATCTGCAAGTGGAATTTCCATTAAATTCCAAACCCCTCGCAGACCTCCTCTTGACACTCCTCGAAACCCCTCACGCCTAATTACCAATGAAGCATGAAGGGAGGAGCTGGAGCGGGCCGGGAATAGCGGGGAGATGCCTTATTGAAAAAGTTACAATTCCCAGAGGGAACACATTTCATTATCCGTTGCTATGTATAATTCCCCCCAAATTAATGGCTTAGACAGCGACCTCGGACATTTTTCACAATTCTGTGGATCTGCCGGGCTCAACTGGTGGGTCTCTGGCTCCACGAGATACCAGCTGACACAACATGTCTCCTGCTTGACCGGGGCTGGCATGCTCAAGAGGGATTTACCCAATATCCGAGGAGGCTGGAATGGCTGCGGAGGGCTGGGCCTCTCTCTCCAGCTAGGTGGTCACACTTCTTACACAGTGGCTCAGGGGTCCAGAGAGAGAAAGATAAAACTGCTAGGCTCCTTCCCGTCTAAGCCTGGAACTGGTGCCGCATGACTTCACACATACGATTGGTCAGAGCAAGCCTCAAGGTCATCCAGGACACAAGGAGAAGGGAAATGGGCTTCACGTCTTACGGGGATGGGAGCAGTTTGCTCAAATCGTCTTTGGAAACAGTTTACCTCAGGCAACAAGAGTAAGGGAGGGCAATCTAGAGACGGAACCTGGATTCAAGCCAAGCCTCCACCCTTCGCGAAGACTACCTGGTTTATTGGTGCCTCAGTTTCCCTACCTGTAACATAGAAAGCTTGGCCTAGAAAGCGGTGAAGTTCCTCTTAGCTCTAACGATTGTGGTTCCACAATCCACATAAAGACTGCGCTGGTAAGAACCTCAAGTCTTCCACCGCTGGAACCCCATTCCTATCCCCCACAATCCCTCTAAGAATAATCCATGGGGTATGTTCTTGCCCTCTCTTTCCATCCCAATTGAAACTGGAAGGTCTTTAAAAAAAAAAAAAAACACCCACAAACCCCTTTTCATCTCACACAAAGAGGCTTAAAATTTCCAAATCAAAAAGATTATGAAAGGTTTATGCAAGTCAAACTTCGACTTCTCAATGTATTGAGAAAAATGAATCAAGAGAGATGATTGTTTCAGGCAGGTGTTTGCCTGCCATTCGAGGAAAACATCCAGAATATTCTAACCTATTTTGCTCAGTTTAAAAGTAATGAAAGATAGCAAGCTTTAGGGAAAAATGAATCACCCAAATTATCACCACCTTGAAATACCCTGATTAAAAATGTTGTCTCTTTCTCTTTATGTTGTTTTTTCTGTGTATGTTTGTGGCAGACTTTGTTGGTTCTGGGGTCCATCTCTTTCCCGGGGAACTCTGGAAAACCTGTCTGGAAATCCATCCATTCCTCTTGTAGATCATTGGTCTGAGAAGTGGGCTTGTATTGATTAATGACATATGGTGGGAATTTCGCCAGGGGTTTCTGGAAAGGTTCTCTGCTATTGTAAAGACATACACAAGGCAGGAACACGACATTTTCCAGCTCCGGACATTAGTGTGTGAAGGGTTAATGCCTGAAGCCATTGGCCTTGGGGTGGGGGGGGGGGTGGGGAGGAAGTGGCTAACATGTTGATGGGGCCAGAACCAGAAAAGTGAAATGGTCTTGGTTCACAGATCATTCGGAAAGACACCCAGTTAATCCTTGGAGCTGCCTACCTCCCAGTTTCATGTTCTGTGTGATAATATATCCCCTTTGTACTTAAGTCACCTCTATTTACAGTTTGCTATCACTGGTGACCGAAAGCATCTTCACTGCTACAATATATAGAGGTGGTTAAATGTATTTTAGAAAGTTTATTCCCTTATCCAACAAATATTTAATGAGGATGCCCCACGTACTAGGCTTGAGTCATTCTTCAGACACACTTCGGCTCTGCATTTTTCCACTTAACGTTTTCTCCAGTCATTAAAAACTCTTTGTATATGTCATTTTAATGGCCTCATTTTAATAGCTACTTTATTTAGTCGTTTCCTCATTATCTAACATTTAGGCTGCCAAAGATACTCATTATTAAAAGCGAAGCCACAGTGAACATCAGTGTGCATAATGAGTCACATTTCTGAGATTTTTCAGGACATATTCCTAAAAAAACAAAAAACAGAAAAAGATACAAATGTTTTTAAGATGTCTGAGACATTCCCAGATGCTTTCTAGACAGTTTATGCCAATTGGACCTCGCTGTCCATGAATAAAGGAGCACCCTTTATTGGACCTCGTTAGCATCCTGATTCATACGGATCTGTAAAAAGATATCTTTGAGAAATTTGAATATGGCCTGGGTATTGTTTGGTTTTAAGCAATCAGTGTTAGCTTTATTAGGTGTGACAGTGTCAGAGTGGTTATGTTGGGGAAATAAAGTTCTTGTCAGTTACAGATGCATCATGATTAATGGATGAAATGGCATGCTGTCTGGAATTTACTTGAAAATACGCCAGCAGGTAAAGGGGGGAGGGTGGGATAGAACCATGCCTGGCAAAGTGTTGACAGTTGCTCAAAGTCAGAAATGAGGGTTTATTATAGTATTCTCCCTACCTTTGTGTATGTTTGAAACATGTCGTAATGCAAAGTTTTTCACTTTTTTTACTTTGATTAATATTTTTAAGGCATAGTGGTCAACAGAATATATGTAGAAGGCTGGGAGACTGCAGGCCTGCTCTCCTCTCTTCATGGTCTAAATGAGAGCTCTGTTGGGGTTGACTGGGACCCTGGAAGTCTCTAGCTGCTTCATTCCTGGCCCCACGGACACCAGAGAGCCTGGTTTGGTCCCAGGAGCTGCCCTAGGGATTACAGTCCCAGTAAAGCAGACCTGAAATGGCTCAGGGGAGCTAGACCAAAGTAGATTGTCAGGTGCGCTTCCTAGGACTCCAGACCAAATTCATGAGCCCTTGGGCCTCGGTCACCTGGCTAGTGTGTGCTTCCAGACTTCAGGGGTGGACCTGAATCAGAAGACCTCAGACAGGAAGCACAGAGAATAAATTATCCATTGCAAAGCACACCTGTGACAATCAGTTTCCTTTGTGTGCCTGTGAAATGCCAGGAGACCAAACTGCATGGGGCGTAGCACATTTTTAAAACAAACTTAATTACATCACTTGTTGGATAAGGCACACATACATTCAGAAACATGTGTTTTAGTAAATGAAAATTGTAGGGTTTCAGTCTCTGATGCCAGCCGAGCCCCTGCTTTGGGTACCAGATTTGGCAGCCACTGTGGTCTGGGTGTCTATGTAAAGCATAGAACTATAGACACTTGGTTACTTTCCCTCCCTCGAGTCTACTTCTGATGCATCCACCTGACAGCGGCTTGCGCTCACGTAGCATAGTCAGGTGGAAAGAGCGCAGGCCTGGGAGACAAAACAGATCTAGGTTCTAATTCCAACTTTGCGCCTTTAGACACGTTACTCAGCTTCTCCGTTCTTTTTCTCATCTGTCAAATGGGACTAGTAGACTAATAGTTAACACCCGGCAAGGGTGTGAGGAGCCAGCGATACCTAGCAGAGGGCAGGTCTTTGCTGAGGCTGTATCTTTTCCCTCCACCAGGGAGGACCCTGAGGCTTCTTATTCCCAATCCAAGGCATCCCTAATGTTCAGCCTTACGAGGCTCAAAACAGGGAAGGCCTGTGTTATTAGCGTCCCCACTTTTAAGCTCTGACAGTAGTAGAAGCTGTGGAAACACCTCTAACTGTGAACCATAGGAGGCTGCCTCCCGTGTGCTTCCCACACAGCCACATACACCATTTTCTGATATTTTTTGCGGATTGAAAAGATGGCAGTGATCAAGCCAATACAGCAGGTAAGCAAAACTCATAGCTTATCGATTCTTTAATAAAACTAAATGTTTCAAACCAAATAAACAAGATAGACTCTAGAATTTTAAAACCCTGGAACATGTCTAAACATGTCATTTGTTGGAGAACTCAGTCACCGAGCCTGCCAGCTGGCTTCCATCACACACCTGGTTGTCACTCATCCCAAGCGAGGTGGCATTCGGGGCCCTGAACCCGGGATAACTCCATCATGCCTTATTTTGGCCATCGACTCGCTATGCCTTGCTTTGTAGATAGCAGTTGATTTGTCCCAGCCTGGAGGCGAGGCTCCTTGAGGTCAAGGACCTTGTCCAGGTCACCACTGCATGGCCCAGACAGTTAGTTCAGGCCCTTGAACTTAACAGGTGTCTAATAAATTATTGCTGTAAACTTTGAGAGCTACTCTTAACTGCTCTACTCTCGAAGACTAATAAAAGAATCAAGTCACCTCTGGGATCAGAAAGGAAGATCTTGGAGAAGCAAACACTTGCCCATTTAAATCTTGCGTCCTCCTCTGATTATTGGCAAGCACCCCCCCCCCGCCGCCCCTTGTTATTTCTGGGCTTTCCCCATTTCCAATGCCTTCATCCAGGTCCTAGAATATTGTTGGGTCAATAAAAGACCCCCAGATAAATGTTTGTCTGGCTTCTGTCTCAGTTCTGTCTCCAGTGAAGAAATCCCTAAGACTGCTCAGGCCCTACAGCTTTGGAGCAGGGGCTCCAGCTTCCATTGTTCATGTCTTTCTTTTTCTTTTTCTTTTTTTTTTTTAAAGTAGGCTTCACACCAGCATGGAGCCCAATGCAGGGCTTGAACTCATGACCCTGAGATCAAGACCTGAGCTGAGATCAAGTCAGACACTTAACCGACTGAGCCATCCAGGCGTTCCTCAGTTTTCACTTCTTACTGCAGAAAGATTTGCAAGCTTTACTACTTCTGGGAATTCACTGGGCCAGAGGAGGTGCCCCAACATCCTCCAATCACCAGGAACTAATTACTGGACACTGCGGTTAATTCCTTGGTGTTCTCTGGACTAGGCAGAGAAAGATATTGCTCGCGGCTCAGTCATTAAACTCAATACGTTTTTCCTTAATTCTTCACTATTACAACCACCTCATTTGAGCTTGGGAATAAGAATTAAAGGTACTAACAAGAAAATACACAGCAAAGACAAAGTATGTTTTTATTTTTACGTAAGGAAGCTATCTAATAAATAAAACCTGCTGAGGGCCTTTAATTTTGAAAACAGGAGTTCCCAGAGAAGAGATGATGGTCTAATTTTCTCTCTGTCATTAAGGTCCATAAGTGTAACTTCCCATGAAATTGTCCCTCGCCCCTTGATCCTTCCTTACCAAATCATCCTGTCCCATTCAGGTCAAAAGCTAGAGTCATGATCTTCTGCTGATCTCTTGGCTACAGGCTGTTAATACCCTACCCGCCTGTAGATGCTTGTATACTGCAGAAGGAAGATCAAATTTAATTGGAAAGCTAGATGGCTACATAGTATGCGTAGTTAGGTGTTTGGAAAGGGTGGCCCCTTGGTTCTGTCTGAGGAGAGCAGGAGGTCATCACCCCAGAAGCCCACATACGGCAAGGTCTGATCTGACCACTTCCCAGTGTGCCCTGGGAGGCAGCCATGGTGAGCTGTGGCAACAAAGAAAAGAACTGGCTTGGGGACAAGCAGGGTGTCACCAGGAAAGAGGATAATGGGTGAGTCCTCAAGATCCCAGTGACGGGGCTCAAGTTAGGAACCTGAACTTGATAATAAAGAAAAAACAGAAAGAAGAAGGTTTGGTTCAAATAAAAGGCTGAACCCAGGGAGGCATGCTCAGAACTTATTTTTTGAATGATATTTGTATTCAGAGACTTTGATGCCTTTTCCTTCAAACAGATCAGACTTCTCCTGGTTACTGAATCGTTTGCTTGGAAGGATTCCATGTCCCTCCAAGTGGGCTGACCCTTGATACACCTTCAGTGAGAAATACTGAATGTATCACTGCCCCTTGATTTTCCTCGTTGTTCTTAGTGATGTCTGCTGTCCTACAGTTGGTATTCTTAGTAACATGTCTGTGTGCATGGGTAGAAAGATCAAGAAGGTGGGAATTGTGAACAGTAAGAGGCAAAGGCAAGAAAGGCATTTTCTATTTTATCAATCTATAAAAACCAACACCTCGGTTTCCACTCCCAAAGCATAAGGTGTATGTTTGAAGAATTTTGTTTAAAAAATGGGAAAAACAAGGGCACCTGGGTGGCTCAGTTGGTCGAGCTTTTGACTTTGGCTCAGGTCAGGATCTCATGATCTCATGGCCCTGCGTTGGAGTCTATGCCGACCGCTCAGAGCCTGGAGCCTGCTTCAGAGTCTGTGTCTCCCTTGCTCTCTGCCCCTCCCCTGCTCATGCTTGCTCTCTCTCTTTCTCTCCTTCAAAAATAAATAAACATGAGAAAATAATAATAAAAATAAAAGATGGGAAAATTTTGAGCAAATTTTTCATGTCTCCATATGCCGGCATTTGCTATTTCTCTGCCTGGAGCACCCTTACCGCCACCGCACACACACGCACACGCACCACGCAGGCACAAACCTCCTTGCCTGCCTAACTCCTCTTTAGCTTTCAAATATCCCTGCTTAGTCTACTCAGAATCCCAAGTCTGAACTGGGTTCCCCCTCTTAGCCATTCCCATAGGACCCTGTACCTCCTTCAGTACAACACCTATACAATGTAGTAATCCCCTCTCTAGGCTAGAGCTCCGTGAGGGCAGGGACCAGACCTGGCTTTTTTAGAGGTCAACCCCCCATTCCTGGAATGGCATTGAATGAATATTTATAGAATAAATGAATTCTGATGAGTCTGTATAAGCCTTTTCTTTGTATGAGCTGTTGTTTGTCTGAACAATGTCTGCTGAGTATGGTGGTTCAGGTTGTGTACCGTACAGAACGTCTTGCCAAGTCGGGAGGGGAGGCTGAAATCCAGCTCATGTTCTCATCACCTAACCATTTTTCTCTGACCGTATCCACCTGGAGGAAGAGGTGCCTTTTTCTGATTTGTACCGTGGCTCCATACAAGCTTTCAGCCGGGCAGTTCTGAACAACAACGCCTGGCATCTTCAAAAGGAAGTGAGTGTTCTCCCCTTTGTTCCTAGAAAGGCTAGGACTCAGCACTTTTATGAAACGGTTTCTTCGGGTCCTTTGCCGGTCATCTACGCCAAGACCCTGGCCACATTCACAGCAAAGGCCTCCCTCACGCTTCTCTCCTCTGGTTTTTGTCCCCTGCAGGGTTTGGGATGACCACTCCGGCGACGGTAGGAGGGAAAATCTTTCTGATCTTTTACGGCCTCATTGGGTGCGCGAGCACCATCCTGTTCTTCAACCTCTTCCTGGAGCGCCTCATCACCGTCATTGCCTACATCATGAAGTCGTGCCACCAGCGGCAGCTCCGGAGGCGAGGAGCCCTGCCCCAGGACAGCCTGAAGCCCCCGGGCAGGTGCGAGGCAGACAGCCTGGCGGGCTGGAAGCCCTCCGTGTACTACGTCATGCTGATCCTGTGCGTGGCCTCGCTCCTCATCTCCTGCTGCGCCTCGGCCATGTACACCTCCATCGAAGGCTGGAGCTACTTCGACTCGCTCTACTTCTGCTTCGTGGCTTTCAGCACCATCGGCTTCGGGGACCTCGTCAGCAGCCAGAACGCCCAGTATGACAGCCAGGGCCTCTACCGCTTCGCCAACTTCGTGTTCATCCTCATGGGCGTCTGCTGCATCTACTCCTTGTTCAATGTCATCTCCATCCTCATCAAACAGTCCGTGAACTGGATCCTGAGGAAAATGGACGGGGGGTGCTGCCCCCGGTGCCAGAGGAGACTCCTGCGGTCCCGGAGGAACGCGGTCATGCCGGGCAGCGGCCAGGACCGGGGCAACATCTCCATAGACACGGACGGGGTGATGGACAGCGACACTGACGGGCGGCGCCTCTCGGGGGAGATGATCTCCATGAAGGACTTCTTGGCCGCCAACAAGGTCTCGCTGGCCATCCTGCAGAAGCAGCTGTCCGAGACGGCCAACGGCTGCCCGCCCCAGGCCAGCGCGCCATCCCGGGACAACGAGTTCTCAGGGGGGGTGGGCGCCTTTGCCATAATGAACAACAGGCTGGCGGAGACCAGCGGGGACAGGTAGGGGAGAGGAGCGGCCGCCGGGCGTGGAGGCCAGGAGGGCAGACGATGGGGGGCATCGGCACCCGGCTCAGCTCTGTGCCGGGGCAGGTTCCCTCCGGAGCTGTCCCGTCCCCGTCGGCAGGCCCAGCCTTAGAAAGCTCCTCTCGGACAGCCAGCCACCTCCTAGGGCTGCAGGCCGAGGCCGCGAACAGCGGGGGGATGTTTCATTTCAGAACGTGTCTGGGCCCTGGGCTGCCTTCAGAGCAGACGTGTCCACGGTGTGACGCGTGGGGAAATCGCCCGGTCTCCCCTCTGTGTCTGCTTCTCTGCCTTTCGTTTTTCCTTTCTTTTATTTTTAAGATCCTAACGCTGGGCTCAGGTGTCTGGGGGACCTCGGCGTGGGAAGAAGAAAACTGAATTCAGCTTCAGGCCTTTAAACTGCAGCCAAGTAGTGGACTCTTTTTTTTTTTTTTTTTGCGATGAAAGAATATAGCTTAACGTTCTTCCTTCCAAGGGTCACAGAGACCTTTTTTTTTTTTTTTTTTTTTAACCAGGGCCTGGAGCCCATTGCAAAGATAACGGCTGACTATTTATTAGAACTGAAAATTGAATAAATCCTCACTTTATTAACTAAGATTACTTGAGTGCTCATTACGGACAGCAGGGCTGGGGGCAGTGCCCAGTTACACAGGCATTTCTGGTGCTCGGTGAAAAAAAGAAACACGAAATTAACCCTTAGGGGTAAGAGCATCATCTTGGATTCTCGGCCAGAGAAAACATTCTAGGCCAGATAAGGAGTGGCTTCTCTTGTGTAATTTGTTTGGGTTCTGCCTCCCGGGATCTAACAAGTCTGGTTCCATAACCTCCTGCGCAGTTAAAACACCCATGCTGGGAACAGGGGCTGTCTGTCGATCTTCGTATATTCAGGAGAGAACATTTTGAGGCTCGAGAGCAGCATTAGAAAGAGATAGCTGTTGTTTTTAGAAGATAAGGCTGGCGTACACACAGCACTTTTAGAAACGATGAAGAAAGTCGGGCATCGGAAAGAAAAGAAGGCAGAGAACTATACCCAGTGAAACCGAAATGTCGAGCGGAACGCATCAGAGCTGGGAGGACCGTAGGGCCCGTCCCTCACAGCTGTCTTGTGTTTTACACAAGGAAGAAACAGAGGCGTGAAGGGATCGCTCCTTATCTGAACTCTCGAGGCTGAGCGTATATGGCTAGGAGAACCCAGGTGTCCCAATGGCGACGTCTGGGCCCGTCGCCCGTGCTCCACACAGCTTCAGAACCTCCCTCGACTGCTCCCTCCTAGGCTGCTGAGTTGCCTTCTCTTACAGCTGGCAAACCCCGTTTTTTTGTACAACGCTAAAATACTCGACAGCCGAAGTCCTATAAACAGCAGCCCTGGGCTTCGAACTAAGGGCTGTGTGGCTCCAAGGTCAGAGACCTCAAGCCTTACTTTGTATCACTCTCAAAGGAAGCATCCTGGAGTTAACGCAAAACCCCCGTTAAGAATCTCTGATCACAAACCAAGCTCCCCAGGGGCTCCGCTCTGGGGGGAAGGCACCGCGGGGACGGGGAGGGGACCTGGGTCCCTGCGCTAGGAGATTTCTTCATCTCCACGTTCCTGGTCGAGGGACCGGCACAGGGCAGGTCCAACCCAGGTCCCTAGATCTGGGACATGTGCCAAGGGGCCAAGGAGCATTAATTAGTATAAGCAGGCATCGTCTGCCTAGAAGGTCACTGTACTAAGTGATTTTCGCAGAGAAATGTTATGTCAAAACACACGGCTCCAGGTCAGCAGGATCCAAAGCTGGAATACATTTTTGAGCTCCACATGAAAAAAAACTTTTGAGGAGTTTCCGGAGGAGGCCTCTCAGGGTCCTGGAGAATGAGCGTGTTTTGCTCTGGGCCGAGGTTCCCTGGCGGGCACACTCGAGCCCCAGCGGAAGGAGAGAAGTGTGGTACGTTCCCGACAGATGAGTGGGAAGAACGTATGCCCCCAAAATGGCACAACTAGGAAGCTCTGTAGCAACTCTTAGGCGCGAATTGGTTCACAGGGGAATTTCTAGGAATGAATGTAAGGCTGGAGTTCAAACTCGGGAGCCCACACATCCTCGCACGTTGTGACGTATGTACGGGCACGCCTCAGAGGTACTACGGGTTAGGTCCCAGACCGCCGCAGTAGAGTGACTAGCCCAGGAAAGCCAGTCAGATCGACTTTTCTGCTTCCCAGTGCAGACGAAAGCTGTGTTCCCCACATACTATAGTATGTTAACTATGCGATGGCATCGTGTCTTTTTTTTTTTTTTAATTTTTTTCTTTTCAATGTTTTAGTTATTTTTGAGAGACAGAGTATGAGTAGGGGAGGGGCAGAGAGAGAGGGAGACACAGAATCCAAAGCAGGCTCCAGGCTCTGAGCTGTCAGCACAGAGCCCAACGCAGGGCTTGAACCCATGAGCTGTGAGATCATGACCCGAGCCGAAGTCAGATGCCCAACCGACGGAGCCACCCAGGCGCCCCGGCATTGTGTCTTTTAAAGTACATTAGTTTAAAAATACCTTATTGCTGGGGCACCTGGGTGGCTCAGTTGGTTAAGCGGCCGACTTTGGCTCAGGTCCTGATCTCACGGTCTGTGAGTTCGAGCCCCGAGTCAGGCTCTGAGCTGTCAGCACAGGCTCTGACAGCTCAGAGCCTAGAGCCTGCTTCGGATTCTGTATCTCCCTCTCTCTCTGCCCTTCCCCTGCTCATACTCTGTCTCTATGTCTCTCAAAAATAAATAAACGTTAAAAAAATTTTTAAATTAAAAAAAATACCTTACTGCTAAAAAATGCTGACCATCGTCTGAGCTTTCGGTGAGTTGTCATCTTTTCGCTGGTGCAGGGTCCTGCCTCCGTGTCGACGGCTGCAGACTGAGAGGGGTGACGGCTGCTGAAGGTTGGGGGTGCTGTGACAATTTCTTAAAATAAGACAGCAATAAAGTTTGCTGCATTGAGTGACTCTTTCTTTCACGAATGATTGCTCTGCGGTGTGTGATGCTATTTGATAGCGTTTTACCCACAGCAGAACCTCTTTCCAGACTGGAGTCAGTCCTCTCAGACCCTGCTGCTGCCGTGTCAGCTACATTTCTAGGTCCTTTGTTGTCATTTCAATAATCTTCACAGCGTCTTCACCAGGACTAGGTTCCATCTGAGGAAACCACTTTGTTCGTTCCTCTCTAACAAGCAACTTCTCCTCCACTAATATTTTTTAAAGATTTTATTTATTTTTCAAAGTGCTATTTTTTCATGATTTTTAATGTTTATTTGTAAGAGAGAGAGCGAGAGAGAATGTGTGTGTGTGTGTGTGTGTGTGTGTGCGCACACATGCGCACGCAAGTGGGGGAGGGCCAGAGAGAGAGGGAGACACAGAATCTGAAGCAGATTCCAGGGTCTGAGCTGTCAGCACAGAGCCCGACCTGGGGCTCAAACTCACGAACCACGAGATCATGACCTGAACTGAAGTTGGACGCTTAACCGACTGAGCCACCCAGGTGCTCCAAGATTTTATTTATTTTTAAGTAAACTCTATACACCATGCAGGGCTTGAACTCCTGGCCCAGAGATCAAGAGTCACATGCTCCACCGACTGAGTCAACCAGGTGCCCCTCATGCGTTAAATTTTTATCGTGAGATTGCAGCAGTTCAGTCCCATCTTCAGGCTCCCCTCCTAATTCTGGTTCTCTCGCGATTTCCACATCTGTAGTCAGAACACATACAAATCTGTCGATAACGTTCGCCGTCTTATATGGGCGTGGTCTGTGGCACCCCTAGACAGCGACAATAGTAACATCAAAGATCACTGATCACAGATCATCGTAACAAATGTAATAATGATGAAAAAGCTTCAAATATTGCAAAACTTCCCAAATGTGACCCAGAGACTACGGGAGCAAACGCTGTTGGGACAATGGGGCCTGATAGATGTGCTCCAGGCAGAGTTGCCACAAACCTTCAATTTTTGAAAAACGCAGTATCTGTGCAGAGAAAGAACGTGAGCTGCAATGAAATGAGGGGCACCTGTGCACACAGGCCTGGGGGGAGCACACGCGTGTACCGTGTGTGCGTAAGGAGCGTCATGGTTTTTTCTTCATGTTTCCAAGGAGGTCCTTCCACCTTCACTAGAGTTAGAATGTTTGTTGCTGTTTTCTCTCGTCACCTTTGTCCCCACTCTGCATGTCTCTAGCCTCCTCACCAATTCTCTCTGTCCCCCTCTCTCTGGACCGTGTCATGTGGCCTCCCCATCAGAAATCATGCTTGCTGCCCTGGCAGTGTACTGGCTAAGAGGAGAGTGACCACGGGCAGAAGGCTTTGAGGTTGGCCTGGGCGCCTCTGTTCAGGACCCCGGAGACTCCCTGAGGTGATGAAGGCGCCCACTGACTGACATCCATGAAGCTCTTGGACTTCATCCGTGGCTGGGCTCACCGCCAGTCTGTCTTGACTTCTCTCCGGTGCTATGATCGTGAACTGGCCTTTCATGAGGGGGCCGTGGAGCCAAGACATGGGGCGTCTCAGGGGACGTTCATCCTACCCTGCTTGCACAAGTTTTCCCATATTCCCGTACCACCTGAAATAGTACCTTCTCGATATTTTAATCAACTAAGTTTTTACTTAGTTTTGTTTTTAAAAAAATTGTCTCACTAAACAGAAGGCTCATATCCCTTGTTATAAATAGAAAATACAGTCATTGTAAAAATCAATAAAATGAAGAGAAAATGGTCATTAAATTCTAGACAGATCCTGTATCCTAGCGAAGACTCTAGCCCTGGGACCTTCTCTCTCAGTTAGAAAGGCAGACGGGCATGTGTGGGAGAGGTGCGAGACGCCAGCACCGAACAGACATTGGGACGGAACCAGTGGGAAAGGGGATGACTCCCTCACCATGTGCTTCGATGCAAATGTGTCCCAAGCCGGAGGGCCCCTAGAATCATCCCATGTTCTCCAGATCCTTGGTGCACATCCCACCTAGGGGGCTACATAAAAGTAACAAAGTATGTGGGGCGCCTGGATGGCTCAATCAGTTAAGCGTCGAAGTTCGGCTCAGGTCATGATCTCACGGTTTGTGGGTTCAAGATCCATGTCAGGCTCTGTGCTGACAGCTCGGAGCCTGGAGCCTGCTTCAGACTCTGTCTCCCTCTCTCTCTGCCCCTCCCCTGCTCATTCTTTCTCTCTCTCTCAAAAATGAATAAACTTTAAAAACAATTTTTTAACAGAATAAACATTTTTTAAAAATCTTAAAATTTTTATATATATAAAAAAGTAAAGTGCAGTAGTTTCTGAGGTCAGGCTAACCGTTGCATGTTCTCGGGCTTGAACACCCGCCCACGAATACCAGTCCCGAAGTGAGACAGGGTGGGCGAGTCTCCCTGTGCCCCGGTTCCTCTGCACCTGTGATGTGCAAACGGTGATGCTCAGAGCAGGGCTCTGTGGCCCCTCAGGAGCCCCCAGGCCGCGGGCACTGACTGACCACACGCTGGGGGGTTGGGGCTGGGGGTGAGGAGGACATTAAATCCAACGGTGAAAGATTTTGTTTTGTTCCTGTTCCTGCACCTACATCCCATGCTTGCCACACTGTGCTTTATTAGTGGTCCTCAATTATTATTATTTTTTTAATGTTTGTTTATTTTTGAGAGAGAGATAGAGTGTGATCTGGGGAGGTGCAGAGAGAGAGGAGACACAGAATCAGAAGCAGGCTCCAGGCTCTGAGCTGATGAGCCCAACGTGGGACTTGAACTCATGAACTGTGAGATCATGACCTGAGCCAAAGTTGGATACTCAACCCACTGGGCCACCCAGGCACCCTGAGAGGTTCTCGATTATTAAATAGCATCACTCTTGGTGATGGTTTTATACTAAACCACAAGACCCCAACAACTTCTCTTCTGTTCCACTGAGTGCTTTCATCTCAGGATTAGCTGAGTTCACTTGTACAATTTGACACAGTAAAAGGTTTGGAGAAAGCTGTAATAATAGTGTCTTGTATATTTCTAGAACCTGTTTAAGGTGTTTAAGGCTTACCCATCTACAGTGGTAATATTTTACGTCATGAAGTAGGCAGGGCACTTCAAGTGGCCTTAAGTCTTTTCTGAAATAAGAGTGATAAATAATCACACTTTACATATAAATTAACTGGGGTTCAGATTGACAGGAGATTAGAGAATAAGCTTTAAAATTACACAGACTGGGTTTGAGTTTCAGCTATACGAACTTGAAAGCTACATCATGTTTCAAAGCCTAGTCTCCTCATGCGCAACGTGGGACTAGTTGTGTGTGCGTCGCAGCATCGGCAGATAAACTGGGAAGATCTGGGTCTGGGCTCTCGTGTGGCACCTAAGCCCCAGAGGGTCAAGGTGATGTATTACAGTCTTCCAGAAGCCAAGGAATAACCAAGACTGTCTTCTAGAAGAGCCTATTTTATTCCAAGATTCAGGAAGAAAAGGAAGTTTCCTTTATTTTAATTAATACATTTAATACATTTTAAAATCAAGTGGCGTTTATCCCTGAGATGCAAGGATGGTTCAACATTTGCAAATCAATAAGTGTGATACATCGAACTAAGAGACTGAAAGATAAAAATCAAAAGATCATCTCAATAGATGATGCAGGAAAAACACCTGACAAAATACAACATCCTTTTATTGTAAAAACACTCAACAAATGGGGAATGGAAGAAATATACCTCAACATAATAAAGGCCACATACGATAAGCCCTCAGCTAACATACTCAACAGCGAAAGGTTGAAAGCCAATCCTCTAAGATGAGGAAGAAGACAAGGATACCCATTGTTACTACTCTTATTCAACATAGTCCTGGAAGTCCTAGCCAGAACGATTCTGCAAGACAAAAAAAGCTTCCAAATCAGAAGGGAAGATGCAAAATTGTTTCTGCAGATGATACGATCTTGTATGAGAAAATCCAAGAACACACACACACACACACACACACACACACACACACACACTGATAGAACCAGTCAGTGAATTCAGTAAGGCTGCAGGAAACAAAATTAACATATGGAAATCAATTGTGTTTCTATACACAAACAACGAAATGTCTGAAAAAGAAATAAAGGAAATTCCATTTGCAAGAGCATCAAAACCAGTAAAATACTTAGGAATGAATTTAGCCAAAGAGGCGAAAGATCTGTACACTGGAAACTATGCGACTCCAATGAAAGAAATTGAATAAGACACAAATGGAAAAATATTCTGTGTTGATGGATTGGAAGAACAAATACTGCTAAAAAATGTCCTTACTACCCAAAGCTGCCTATAGATTCAGTGCCCCTGTATTGAATTTCCAATGGCATTTTTCACTGAAATAGAAAAAAAGAAACCCTAAAATTTGTAGGAAACCACAAAAGACTCCAAATGGCCAAAGTAATCCTGAGAAAGAAGAACAAAGCTGGAGGCATCACACTTCTGATCTCAAACTATATTACAGAGTTATAGAAATCAACAGAATGGTACTGGCATTAAAACAAACACGTAGAACAATGAAGAAAAATAGGGAGCCCGCAAGTAAACCTGTGCATATACAGTCATCCAATAACATGCAAAGAATACTCAAGGGGGAAGAGACAGTCTTTAAATGGCACTGGGACAATTAGATATTCACATGTAAAAGAATGAAACTAGATTCCTATCTTACACCACCCACGAAAATTAACTCAAAATGGATTCAAGGCTTAAATGTAAGCTCTGACCCCATAAAACTCCCAGAAGAAGACATAGGGGAAAAGCTCCTCGATACTGGTCTTGGCAACAATTTTTTGGGGTATGACACAAGCCACAAAACTACAAATAAACAAGTGGAACTCCATCAAACTAAAAAGCTTCTGCACAGCAAAGGAAACAATCAATGAAATGAAAAGGCAACATGTATAATGGGAGAAAACATTTGCCATCCATCTTCCCAAAATATATAAGTAATTCATACAATTCCATAGCAAAAAGGCAAACAATCTGATTTAAAAATGGGCGAAGGGGGGCTCCTGGCTGGCTCAGCCGGTGGAGCAGTGACTCTTGATCTTGATCACGGTTTGAGCCCCATACTGGGTGTAGAGATTACTTAAAAAAAATAAAAATGGGCAAAGGACCGTGAGTAAACATGTTTTCAGAGAAGACATCCAGATGGGCAACAGGTACATGAAAACGTGCTCACCATCACTAATCACCAAGGAAATGCAAATCAAAACCACAATGAGATATCATACGTGCTAGGATATCTGTTATCAACAAGATAAGAGATAACAAATGCTGGACAGGATGTGGAGAAAGGGAGACCCTTATGCACTGTTGGTGTGAATATAAATTGGTACAGCCGCTATGGAAAACGGTACAGAGGTTCCTCAAAAATATTTTAAATAAAATTACCATGGGATCCAGCAATTCCATTTCTGATTATAAATATCCAAAGGAAATAAACTCATTTTCATGAAGAGATATCTGAAGTCCATGTTCATTGCAGCATGGTTTATATATAGTTTATATATAGATTAGATAGATAAATGGAATATTATTCAGCCATGAGAAAGAAGGAAATTCTTCCATTTGTGACAAAGTGGGTGGACCTAAAGGACATTAAACTAGTGAAACAAGTCAGAGAAAGACAAGTACTATATGATTTCACTTACATGTGGAACCCGAAAAAGTCAAACTCAAAAACGGAAAAGTAGATTGGTGGTTTCCAGACTGAGGGGGGGAAATAGGAGGATGTTGGTTAAAGGGGACAAACTTCCAAGAATAAGGTGACTAAGTTCTGGGGAACTCATAGACAGCATGGCGACTAACGTTTACAAGTGTTATATACTTGAAAGCTGTTAAAACAGGAGCTCTTAAATGTTTTCACCACACAAAAAACGATGGTGTTTATGTGAGGGGATGGAGGGGTAACTAATTCCAATGGGTGATCAGTTCATAATCTATACATGCAGCAAATCATCACAGTGTATATCCTAAACTCACACGATGTTATACGTCAGTTGTATCTCCATAAAGCTAGGAAATTTTTTTTGCTAAAACATTAAAAAAATACAGAACAAAATATGTAATTCACATTAATTTTTATGATGAAACAGAAGACTTCTAGGAAATTTTAAGGCTGCATTGAACTGAACTTCCAGGCTCCTGGAAGTGAACTTACTGTTTTCCCACCTTAGGGTACTTTGATGGAAATATGTGAGAGGCACCCTTATAATAAAGGGCTAAAGATACTCCCTGAGACATGGTGAATGGCTCTGTATGGTGGTTCTCGTTTTTACCAAGTGGTCTCAAAATCACACCAGCATATAGCGGAATGAAGATTACAACCTAACTCTTCTGCATTTCAACCTCTCGACTCTAGACTTGAAGAAAGAACGCCCAGTCTTAAACCTCCACCCATTTCCAGATGAATTTTGGAGAATTTTCCAGAATGAATTTTGCCTTTCTCCATTAAAAGGAGAAGGCAAGAGAACATTGCCCTCGGGATCACATCATTTCTTCTGATTTACAGGTCTAGCCCCTCTCTCAGGGATCAATAGGTTCATTCTTGGGGATCCACCCGGAAGTCCAGGCTGCCTGCAACAGAAGACTCTCCATTCCTGGGCCAGCATGGTCGGACAAGAACTTTCTCTGGAAAGGCTTAGGACAGGATGCGGGCTTTTCCTTTATTTTTTCAGACTCCCCGCTATAACCAGAAGATCAACCCTCTTGGAGTTTCCTCCAGAACAAGCCGTACTCTCTGTGATCCCACAGGAATAGGGTTATCCATAGCCATGTAACTAACACATGGGGCACAATGAGGACCTGCCCACCCCTCATCTAAACAGAAGAGTATACCGGAATATTCCGTGATACAGAAAAGTGATCCAGTTAGTTCCATAGATTATCTTGTCATCTTCTCAAAACATTTAGCTACTGCTTCCAGGGTAAACACTAGTTGCTAATGATGGGGAAGGAAGCATACCAGGTGAGATAGGAGTTCTCACCCCCAACCATGCATCAGCATCACGTGGGGACCCCTGTTAACATGAGAGATGCCCGGGTCCTATCCAAGACCTACTGAAAAGTATTCTGATTCTGATTTTGATATGCAGCCAAGGTTTAGACACCCCCGCCTCTGGCTTCAGAAAGGCAGGACTCTGTGGAACCAACATCTACAGCCAGGAAACAGGCAGGAGAATAGAGAAGACCACGCCCCTACAGCCAAGGACATGGCACCCACCTAAAACTAAGGCTGAATCAGGACCACAGAAGCACTCCCAGCATCCTCTCTACCAAGCTAACCAGCTGTAGATAACAACTAACGGCAGAGGGGCAGCTGAGTGGCTCAGTGGGTTGAGTGTTCAACTCTTGATTTCAGCTCAGGTCATGATCCTAGGATCATGGGATGGAGCCCTGAGATGGGCTCTGTGCTGAGTGTGAAGCCCGCTTAAGATTCTCTCTCAAGAAACAAAAACAAAAAAAAAATCAAAACAACTAACAGCAGAATACAGCTGAGAAGATGAGAGAAACCCTCTCTGAGACACAGCGTAAGACCTAAATTTCACACCAACACACATGGCTCTGGCAAATCCAGTTACGCCCCACACGAAGACATTGCTGCAGGGGGAGTGCCTGAGTGGCTCTGACAGTTCGGTGTCTGCCTCCGGATTTGGCTTAGGTCACGATCTCATGGGTCGTGGGTTCAAGTTCTTCATCAGGCTCTGCACTAGGCTTTACACTGTCAGCACAGGACCTGCTTGGGGTTTTCTCTCTCTCTCTCTGTCCTGCCCCTGCTCCCTGCTCTCTCTCTCTCTCTCCCTCTTTCTCAGGCTGTGCACGGAAGGTAACTAAGGCACCAATAAACCTCAAATCTAGCCCAACTCCTAAACAGATGAATTCGAATATCCGCACTGTTTGTTAGTAGGAAAAGCACGCTCATGTGTACACATACAGACTCTTTACCCCAGTCTCTGCTGACAAGATGTCAACTTTCGACGACAAAAAATTATGAGATACACAATTCAAAACCATTCTCTAGAAACAAAGCAATCATTGGATCCAGACTCAGACTTGAAACAGATGTTGGAAACACCCTGGTAGGGAACTTAAAACACCTATGACTTGGGCGCCTGGGTGGCTCAGTCTGTTGAGCATCTGACTTTGGCTTCAGGTCATGATCTCTCAATCTGTGGGTTTGAGCCCCCTGTTGGGCTCTGTGCTGACAGCTTGGAGCCTGGAGCCTGCTTCGGATTCCGTGTCTCCCTCTCTCTCGGCCCCTCCCCCATTCATGCTGTCTCTCTCTCTCTCTCTGTCAAGAATGGATAAACATTTAAAAAAATGTTTTTAATAAAATATAATAACTAGGACTGGTATGTTAAAGGCGTAAAAGGAAAAAGTAAGAATCCTGCAAGAACAGCTGGGTAATTTCAGGAGAGAGATAGAAACTATTAAGACAGAACCAAGGGGAAATTCTAGCAATAAAAAAAAACATGGTAACAGAAATTAGTAATGCCTTTAATAGGCTCATCAGTCGACTGACACAGCCAAGAAGAGAATCCATGAACTTGAAGATAGGTGCACAGAAATTACCCAAATTAAAACACAAAGAAATGAAAGAGTGAAAAAATAACAAGCCATGACCTCCAAGAGCTTTGGGACAGTGTCGAACGGACTAGCACAGGAGTAACTTGAATCCAGGAAGGAGAAAAGAGATGAGAGCAGAAGAAATATTCAAAGAAATAATAGCTGAGAATTTCCCCAAATTAACGACAGAAACTTAGATCCAGGAAACTCATAGAACGCCTAGCAGGTGATTTATATAAATATACCCCCCACACACACACACACCACGTATACCTATGCATATCATGCTCAAATTGCAGAAACAAAAGGAAAAGAAAATCGAAAGTTCAGCTGGAGAAAAAAAGAACATTACACTCCCAGGAACAAGATAAGAATTGTGACAGATCTCTCATCAGAAACCATGCAAGTCATTAAGACCATGGCGTGACATCTTTGAGTGTTGAAATTTAAAAAATTTAAAAAAGAAGGCTTTTAATCCAGAGATCTATATCCATCAAAAATATCATTCAAAAATGAAGGGGAAACAAATACTTTCTCAAACAAAAACTGAGAGAATTCATTAACAGCAAACCCACCCTTCAAGAAAGTTCTTTAACATTTCTTTTTTTAAAACGGTGGAGCGCAGGACCCCAGATTAGATCTTGGCACCTAACAAGGCATTCGTGGGAAAACTGGGGCGGAACACGGTACGTTTTGTCGCCTAGTTCATAGTACTGTACTAACGTGCAATTCTGAGTTTTGACAATTGTCCTGTGGTTAGGAAGTTAACAGTAGGAGAAGTTGGGTAAAAGGTATATATGGAAACTCTTGTGCTAATTTTACAACTGGACTGGAAGTGTAAAATTATCTCAAAGCAAAAGGTTAAAAGAAAAAAAAAAAACAAGGGGCGCCTGGGGGACTCAGTCAGTTAAGTGTCCGACTCTTGATTTCGGCTCAGGCTGTGATCGCAAGGTCTCGAGTTCAGGCCCCATACTGGGCTCCATGCTGAGTGTCGAGCCTGCTTAAGATTGTCTCTCTCTCTCTCTCTCTCTCTCTCCCCCTCTGTCCCTCTCCCCTGCTTGCACTCTGTCTCTAAAAATGCATAAGTAAACATTTTTTTAAGAAAGAAAAGAAAAAAGCCAAGATGCTCTCCTGATTGCACACGGCCAGTCACACCTCAGCTTGGGCTGTGACTTAAGCATACGTCTAGGATCCGAGCTCAGGCCTCACCTCCTAAGCACGTGTTGCCCATTGATCTAAAGCGGTGGTTCCGGGGCAGCGGGTGGCTCAGTCCGTTGAGCTTCTGACTTCCACTCAGGTAGTGATCTCGCGGTTCGTGGGTTCGAGCCCCGCATCGGGTTCTGTTCTGACGGCTCAGAGCCTGGAGCCTGCTTCAGATTCTGTGTCTCCCTCTCTCTCCACCCCTCCCCTGCTCACGCTCTCAAAAATAAATAAACATTTTTAAAAAGTTTGCAAAAATAAATCAGTGGTTCTGAGAGTGAGCCCCCTCGCCCCACCCAGGGCACCGGCAGCAGCTGCACCTGGGAAGGAAGTTGTTGCAAATGCAGATTCTCGGGCCCCAACCCAACTTCAGGAATCAGAAGCTCTGAGGGTGGGGCCGGGCCACCTGTGTTTTAACGAGTCCTCCAGGTATTTTGTCCAGTGAAGAACGCTGTCGTGAGCGTGGGCTCCGAAGGAGAGGTAGGAGACCCTCCCTCGGGGTCCACCTGCCTCCCCCCCGGGCTATGCTGCTGGGGCCGGATCCCAGAGCCTCACAGTGGTGAATCGTTTTTCTGCATCTCAGAGCCATTTCTAATTATTTTGAATTGCTCGGATGCAAAATAACTACGCTGAAAACTTGCTTCCAGGAAGCTATTAGATGAAGGTAATGATTTAGCATCCTGGGTTGATGCAGAGGGGGGCACTTTTCGTTAAGGGATTTTGTTTTCATCCCCTCACAGCTGTCCTTGGGTCGATTTCTGTGTGTTCCTGGGGCACTTGATGATTGCATTCTGTTTAGTCTTCCCAGAAGCCGCCCTTGGATTTAAGTCATTACAGAATGACCTACGGGCTGGAGCCGTCCATCCCACACGTACCGCCTTCCTCGAAATCCTCAAAATCACCTCCGGAGATTTTTTAATGCAGATTTTCAGGCTTTCCCCAGACCTTCTCCATCGGGAGCTCTCCAGGCCAGGGGATCTGCATTTTTCATATGCATTTCCTGCCTCCCCCAGTGAAAATGAGTTTTTCTGCATATTAACCTTCGAGAACCACTGCTTTGTGGGATGAGGCAGCGGAGGGGGGGTTGAAGAAAGGGGGTAGCTTTTTTTTTTTAATTTTTTTTAACATTTATTTATTTTTGAGAGACATAGACACAGAGCGTGAGCAGGGGAGGGGCAAAGAGAGGAGGAGACACAGAATCCGAAGCAGGCTCCAGGCTCTGAGCTGTCAGCACAGAGCCCGATGGAGGGCTCGAACTCACAGACCGTGAGATCATGACCTGAGCCGAAGTCGGATGCTCAACCGACTGAGCCACCCAGGCGCCCCCTTTTTTTTTTTTAAATTTTTTTTAAGGGGGTGGCCTTAAAGAGCGTGCGGGACCTGGCTCAGACGTCGGGAGAGGGATTTATGGACACCGGAGAGAACTCCAGCAGAGAGCTCTGTATCCAGGTTGGTTAGGCCGCTGGCCGCTGCATGGCGCACCTGTCCCCATGACTGATCCCTGACTTTCTCCCACCCGTGCGTGAACTTGGGCACCACCCCACTCCCTTGTCCAAGCATTCACCTTTGCTTTCTCACGAGCTAAGTCAGTTCAACGTTCAATAAGTTGCAAAGCCTGCCCTGTGTGAGCTGTTTGAAAGTCCAGAACAAATCCCAGGGCCATCCCTGACTTCAGGAACCCAGTGAACCCCGCGAGAACACATTACATAACTAAGGGCTGAAACAAACTATAAAAAAAAAAAAATTCCCAGGGTGATCAGGAAGCAGGGGAGGAATCCATGCGGACGGGGAAAATCAGGGAGGTCTGCATGGAAGAGGTTGGCTGAGGGCCAGGACTGGGAGAATGGGTACAGGGAGTAAAAAGCTCTCTGCCGAAGGCACAGGTAGGTAAGAAAGGAAGAAGGAAGATAAGGATTCCAAGTATAGAGACGGCGTTTGCACTTCTCAAGTGCAAGGGAAGTCAGGGGCGAGAGGCAAGAGCCGGGGATACTGTTTCTAGTTCTCCCTCCCCTCAGGACCGTCTGCCCCGACTCTCCTCCTCCTTTTACTGGACTCTCTGGCTCTTTTCTTCCCGGTTACCCTGGGCCCTCCGGGAGAGTCGCTAACTGCAAGGCCTCTTTCAACTTCCACTGAGCTGCTTATGCGCTCCCTAGTGGGAGCGGAGGGCAGTAAACAGCATCAGTGCCTCGCATTCCCGGGGGAGAAAGAGTGGGACAGAGGAGTGCTGAGCTGAGCAGCACCGACCCGGGCAAGACGGACGGGCAGCGGCCCGTTGTCAGCCAGGGGTCTGCAGGGAAGGAACCAGTAGCATGTGGAGGTATGTATTCCAAGACAGAGATTGAGTTTAAGGAATTGGCTCGTGCAGCTGTGGGGGCCGGCAGGTTCAGCCGCGCAGGGTCAGGCCAGCAGGCTAGAGACCCAGGGATGGGTGATGTGGGAGCTCTTGTCCGAAGACAGGGCAGAGGCAGAATTGCCTTTTCCGCCAGTGACCCCAGGTATTGCCTCTGTGTCTTCAACTGATTGGATGAGGCCCACCCACACCCTGGAGGGAAATCTGTTTTACTCACAGTCCACCCATTTAAATGTTAATCTCATCAGGGCACCTGGACAACTCAGTCACCTAAGTTGACTTTGGCTCAGCTCATGATCTTATGGTTCTTGAGATCGAGTCCTGTGTCAGGCTCTATGCTGACAGCGTGGAGGCTGCTTAGGATTCTTGCTCTCCCTCTCTCCCTCTCTGCTCTGACCCCACTCACACTCTCTCTCAAAATAAAATGAATAAACATATTTTTTAAAATAAAAATAAATAAATAAATAAATGTTCATCTCCTCTTTAACATGCTTTCACAGAAACGTCCAGCCTCGTGTTCGACCAAATATTGGGGTACCTTGGCCTAGCCAATTTGACACATAAGATTAATCACCTCACCCACTGAATCCCTCAGAGCCTAAAGACAAAAAAAAAAAAAAAAAAAAAATCAAAAACCATCCTAAGTCCGGAAATCCCTCTCTAGTTCGGGCTCACCAAATGGCACACTCTCTCTTGAGAGGACTTGATGTCAGCTTTGAGGGAGGGACGAGCACTCCTCCCCAGTTTCCAGGGACCTCCCTCGACCACCCCCTCAGCTCCAGGGGTTCAGCCGCTGCCTCCACACCCCTGAGAGTCCTCTTTCCCTGCTCGAGTAGTTAACCACCTTTCATCGTAACAATGGCTTCCGTTCACTGTTCACTGTTCACTGTTCACGCTCCCGGTGTGGTTTCTGTCTCCAAATGGACTCTCAGTAAATCGGAGGGGAGCTCTAAGGATGTGGCCTCTGGTCCTTCCCTTCCCGATCACAGCCTGCGGGGGAGGGGGGAGGCTGAGGGGAAGGAAAGGAGAGAGAAAACTTTGTCCTCTGCGGAGAGGGGAGCTGCTGTCTGTGGTTCCCTCGTCCGGTCTTTCCCCTGGACCAGGCCCCTCTCTGCCTGCAGTATACATCAGAATCACCTGGAAGCTTTAAAAGAACGTGATGCCCCATTCCCGTCTCCAGAGATTCTGGCTCAGTTGGTCTAGGGTGATACTCGGTCATGAGTAATTTTTAACAGCTTCCATAATTGTTACAAGAGAGATTTCCATGAAGTTCTGCATGTCTTCTCTATAACTTTCTATATATCGTGTTTTTATATATTTTTAAATTTACCCTGACCTACTATATTTTGCAAGATTGGTTTGGAAAATTTTAGTCTGGCTGAGCAGAGAGGTGGATTTGTTCTACCAGCCTAGAGGGAACAGTGTGAGTATATGAATGAGATCAGACACCCGTCCGATGTCTCCTACCGCGGCCCCTCACGCATTCTTCTCGGTGTGGCCCATACGTTGAAATATAATTTTCGAAACAGGAAAATCATATGTCTCATATAAATATATAGTGAGCAAAAGTAAAAGATTTCTTTTTTTAAGTTTTTTTTTTTTTTTTTTTTTTTTTTTGAGGCAGAGAGAAAGAGAGAGGGAGCGAGAGACTCCGAAGCAGACTCCGTGCTGACAGGGCAGAGCCCGATGCAGGGCTCGACCCCAGGAACTGTGAGATCCTGACCTCAGCCGAAATCAAGAGTCGAATGCTTAACCAACTGAGCCACCAGGCACCCCAAAGATTTCTTTAACTCAGTGAGAGAACAAGAGGAGACAGACGGTGGAGGATGACAAACCTGACTGAAGAGACAAGAGGAGATACATCCACCTGAATACACACGCACACACGCACACACACTCACATACACACCAAGAAGGAAAGGCTGCCAGAGCAAGATTGCTAAATTAGATACAAAACTGGTGACTGCTAACAGCTCATTTTTATAAATCCAGTAGAGGGATTTTTCTTAAGAGACCAAAACACAAACAAAAAGACCAACCATCCCTGGAAACCAATGTACTGTGATGCTAACGGTAATTAATTCTGAATTGCAATATGGTTCACTCTCAGTTGCCTCTTGGTAGTTATCTATTGTTTTTAAAAATTCAAAAATTGAAATAAAAATACAAAGTATAACAGGTTCAGTACTGAGTAGCAGAAAAATCAGATTTGGATTTGAATATTGCCAAGCTTGTTAATTTCCCTGACTTTTAGTGTCCCCATCAGTGAAACAGAATAACCTTACAGCCGAGTCTCGCAGCTGAAAGACTATAAAATGACCGGAAGTTCCTGGCTCAGAGTAAGCCCTCCATGAAAGGATTAACTTTTACTTTGTTCTTGAAGACTCTGCTCTGTGTTTAAGGACACTTGACTGTCTCCCACTTGCCTTTAGAGTCATCCTGAAAGCTCTCTCTCTCTCTCTCTTTTTTTTTTAAGTTTTATTGATTTATTTTAAGAGAGAGAGAGAGCATGAGCAGGGGAGGGGCAGAGAGAGAGGGAGAGAGAGAATCCCAAGCTCGACGTGGGTCTCAAACTCACAAACCATGAGATGGTGACCTGAGCCCAAATCGAGAGTCAGACACTTGACTGACTGAGCTACCTAGACGCCCCTGGGAGCTCTCTTTCAGCCTATCGCTGAATCTAATAAATATCTCTAATTAGCTTCGCAAAGGAAAAGAATTCTTCAAATTACTCCTAGCAAGGCTGCTGTTGCATATTAAAAGCCAAAGACCTTTCTCAAATATGGAGTTATTGGGGGTGGGAATATCCAGTTACGACTACATGTTTTGATTCAAAACATTTGCTTGGGGGCACCTGGGTGGCTCAGTTGGTTGAGCGTCCAACGCTTGATTTCAGCTCAGGTCATGATCCCAGGGTCATGAGAGCAAGCCCTGCGTTGGGCTCTGTGCTGAGTGTGGAGCCTGTTTGGGATTCTCTCTCTCTCTCTCTCTCTCTCTCTCTCCCGCTTCTGCACACTCTCTCTCAGAACAAATAAACGTTTAAAAAATTTTCCTATTTCCTATTTTACTTTTTTCTCAGGTTAGTGGTAGGAGTTGATTTACAACTCCTTGTATGAAGTGACAGACGGCTTCTCGTTAAATGTTTCAAGTATCCATTCTCTGTGCCGAAAGTTGTGGAGACCATTGTTCTTCATTTCTACAGACATTGCCTCTCACCCAGAAGCTCTCAAAGAAAAATTTAAGAAACGTTCCCCCGACCAGTTCCATTTTCAAAGCCTTACGTAAGAGGACCCTTAGTTAGAGGCCTCAGCTATTCCGTGAATAGAAGCTATAATGGGTGGGCCAGGGTGGGGAGTGGATACCACTCACTGAACAATCATAATCCAGTTATTTTATAAGTAGTCATGACAGGCTCACTGCAGGGAAGTTCCCACTGTCACTGTTAGTGCAGTCGGTCGGGGCATGTCCGCCACGAAGCGCCCTTTGGTTCTGCTGCTAAGTGAAGGAAGAGACTGATTGGCTGACGTTACAACCTTTCCACCTCCAGCCTCCATTTTCTTACTCAGCTTGGCCCCTGTGATCCCTCGTTTCTTCTGCTCTTTTGATTTCCTGGTTCTTTAATTTCTTCACTTCAGAAGCCCGTTTTTGGTGCCTCCATGACCTGACCTAAGCAATTTGGTCATTTACAGTGTTGAGGTTCTCTGTGCAAAAGATGAAAGAGGGTTAGCTTCCCCCACCGGGAACTAATGAGAGCAAGTCTTAGACCAAACGGCGCCCTGCAACTAGACACTTATTAAATAACTGCTTAGGGGCGTGCCAGTTCGTACAGCCTTTTCCGTGAGCTCGAGGAAGTCCCAGCTCCTGCCCTTCACAGTCTCTGACCACACTCCTCATAAAACATTCAACAAGACAGACAGACCAACAGTCAGCATCAGGTGGTCGGGATCTCTGTGTTAGACGTGAGGCTGTCTAGGTGCTTGCCTGAGGCCTGGGCTCCATCATTGTCCCTTCGTCTCATGCACGTGTGGTATCTTCGATTGACTCTGTGATGACAGCTAACACTGTGTTCTTGCTGCGTGCCAGCCATTGTGCTAAGTGTATTATGCTAAGTGTATTAAGTACATTATTTATGCAGCCTCCGTAATAACCCTGTGACGTAGGAACTGGTTCCTTTTATTTTATTTGGATTTAAATAAAATCCAAGTTAGTTGACATATAGCGTGATAGTGGTCAGGAGTAGAATTTAGTGATTCATCACTTACACACAACAGCCAGTGCTCATCCCAACAGGTCCCCTCTTTAATGCCCATCACCCATTTAGCCCATCCCCCACCCAACACCCCTCCAGCAGCCCTCAGTTTGTTCTCCGTATTTAAGAGTCTCTTATGGTTTGCCTCCCTCTTTGCTTTTATCTTATTTTTCCTTCCCTTCCCCTACGTGCATCTGTTTTGTTTCTTAAATTCCACATGAGAGTGAAATCATATGGTATTCGTCTTTCTCTGGCTGACTTAGTTCACTCAGCATAATACATCGAGCTCCATCCATGTCGTTGCAAATGGCAAGATTTCATTCTTTTCGATCACCAAGTAATATTCCATCATATATATAAACCACATCTTCTTTATCCATCTGACCGTCAATGGACATTTGGGCTCTTTCCATAATTGGGCTCTTGTTGATGGCGCTGCTGTAAACACTGAGGTACGCGGGCCGTAGGAACAATTAGGATTCCCGTTTTACAACTAAGGAACTCAGTCGGGGTGACTCAGAGGAGTGACTTGTACCAGGTAAAAGAAATTAAAAGTGCCCAAAGTGAGAGGAACGAAGAGGTGGGTCTGGCTGATGCCAAAGCTTTAAACACTTAACCACACACCATATTGAACCGCTGCACCGCATGCCAGTCCACTCCCCGGAAAACAAAGGAAACAAGAAACGAGAAACAAAAGCGATCCCTTTGATTTGCCACCTCGTCTCTCTCCTTCCCTTCAGAGCCACGCTTGCCCAAGCAAGGTCTGGCGTTGCCATTCCTCTTCTCTACCCATCTCCTCCCACCCCACCCCACTCAGGCTCTGCCTCCAGCACGCCGCTGCGGTCACCGACACCACGAGGTACGCTCACCGGCAGCCTCCGGATCGCCAGAGCCAATGGACGCTTCTGCAGAGACCTTACCCCGCCTCCCGGAAGTCTGGGTTCTGTGGGCCACAGGCTCCCTGTGTGGCTGCCATTTTGTCCCTACTTCTCTGGGCACAGGGGCCTCCTCAAGACGCCTCTTCCTCATCTATCTTGTAAACGTTCTCAGGGTTTGCTCACGTGCACCCAAGTGGCTTTCACTTCTGCTCCGTGGAATGCCAGAGCTCCGCTGATACCGTTCCCTTGTCCTGGTGGTTGTGGGGAAAAAAAGAGGCAAAGCAGATTTCAACCCATGTAAGTAAGGGATGCTTTCTCTTTCCTTTTTTAAGAGACATTTTAAAAAATTTTTTTATGTTTATTTTTGAGAGGGAGACAGAGACAGCATGAGTGGGGGTGGGGCATAGACAGAGGGAGACACAGAATCGAAGCAGGCTCCAGGCTCTGAGCCGTCAGCACAGAGCCCGACGCGGGGCTCCAACTCACACACTGTGAGATCATGACCTGAGCTGAAGTCAGAGGCTTAACCGACTGAGCCACCCAGGCGTCCCAGGGATGCTTTCCGTGCAGACATGGTCTCCCCGTAGTGTTGTAAACACTTTGATGTGAGGAGTGTAGTGGGCGAGGCTACATCCACAAATGAATCCAAACCTGTAACAACTCCTTAGGGTTACCTGATTCCCATAAGCAACGACAGAAGCATACTTTGGTTCCTGGAGTTTTGGTTAGTGGAGTTAGGTGAGGTATCGGCACCCCTTGCGTGGTGAAGGGTGAACCCTGGCCAGCCCTTGTGACCAGGAAACCTCTGGGCCTCTGGTTTGACCACAGGGCTTGCCTACCCTACCTTAAGCATGTTTGTTGCTCAAAGTTTTTGTGCCTGAGGTCGAGCCGTGTCCCTGAAACAGAGACACATTTCCTGAAATTCCATCCATTTGTGAGACAATCTGGGTAGTTTACTAACAATGCCTGCGTGCTTGGCAGAATTTAGAGGGAGACTTGCTTTCATGATCACACCCCCCCCCGCCCCTCGCCACCGTAGGGGTTGTGTGGATGGGGTCACAGGGCTCCTCCCTGCCCCCAAACACCACAAGCCGCCCAGACTCATCAAAAGAACCCGACATTCAATGGATACAAGATTAGCTTTTGGTATACAACACCCCCTTTGGAAAGGATAGAATTCAAGGTCAAAAAAAATGTCCCGCCTGCAGATTTCTTTGATATTTTTAAAAATACATGTTCTACTTTGGAATAATTTTACGTTTATAGAAAAGTTGTCCAGATGGTTCAGAGTTCCCATATACCCCTCAGCCAGCTCCCCTGAATGGCAGCCTCTTCCCCAACCCTGGTACAAGTGTCAAAACTAAGACATTAACACTGGCACTTTACTGTTAACTAAACTAGCCTATTCGGGTCTCACTAGATTTTCCACTGATGTTCTTTCTCTGTTCCAGAATCCGGTCCAGGAAACCACACTGCCTGTGGTCACCGTGTCTCCCTAGTCTGCTCTGATCTGTGACAGTTTCTCAGTCTTTCCTTGCTTTTTTTGTCCTTGACCGTTTTGAAGAACTGTTGGTCAGGTGTTTGGCAGAATGGCCCTCAGCCTGGGCTTGTCTGGTGTGTTCTCACAATTAGACGGAGGTTGTGGGTTTGGGGGAACAGTCAATGTCTGAGGGTGTCCCCACAACACCCGCTGAGGCCCCTCCACCAAGTAGGCGGGCCCCCAGAGGGCTCGGCAGGTGCCGTAGGCTGGGAAGGGAGCCTGGGGGCGGATGAGGAGACAGTGCCGAGGAATTATATGCTGGGATGTCATCCTGAAGACCGCTGTCTGTTTTGTGGCCAGTGGTAGTCCCAGGGCCAGAGGAAGGAGTGGATCATTGTCGAAGGAGCTACATGTGTCTGAGGCTGAGGGGGGACCTGGCTAGCTGTGTGTGGGAAACCGCAACCCCTGTATACATAGAGTGAATGGGCCAAAGGTTCTGGCTAGAGATTTCTGCCCACTCAGATTTTCCACAATAAAGATGCATCTTTTGTCAGAAAAAAAAAAAAAAAGGAAGGAAAGCAGGCAGGAAAGGAGGGAAAAAGGGAGGGAGGGAAAAAGGAGAGAGGGAGGGAAGAAAAAAAAAACAAATATAAGTCACCCTATGACTTTATGCCATATAATTTTTAGAAATTTTTTAAATGTTTATTATTTTTTTATTTTTTTAATGTTTATTTATTTTTGGGAGAGCAAGCGAGCAGGGGAGTGGCAGAGAGAGAGGGAGACAGAGGATCTGAAGCGGGCTTTGCGCCGACCGCAGAGAGCCGGATGTGGGGCTCAAATTCATGAACTGTGAGATCGTGACCTGAGCTGAAGTCAGATGCTTAACTGACTGGGCCACCCAGGCACCACATAAAATATAATTTTTAATATGTTTTACAGAGAAGAGGTTCCCAAAGGCACACCATAACCCTACTCCAAGTGCAGGCAAGTGAAATTCCACTCTTAGTTACCCCCGGATTGAAGTCAGGCCGCTGAGGAACAGGGTTCCAGGGATTTTAACTTGGGGGTGAATGTTTATCAGCCAGTGTTTCTAATAAGAAGGGAAAGATACAGCCAGAGAGACTGAGGTGCCCCAGAGAAGGGGATGGGAAGCAATTAAAGGCAGAGTCCAGGATACCGCCAAGGGTGGGGCTTGACCTTGAGAACGCCTGTTCCATTAGCTCCACGGGGACTGAATTCTCATTCCTCACTAACTAGATTAGTGGTAAATGGCGAAATAAATGGACAGTTAGCTAACAGGTTAAATTAGTTTAAAATCAAGAGTGAAATTAAATGCACGGAGCCCTGGTCTCTGGAGGAAGAGGCAAGATTATTGTTAATGGAGCACAGCCAGGCATGCCGCACCTTTGGGGAGCTCCCTGCCTAGGGAAAAAGACACAGAAGTAAACAAATAAGCACAAACTAACAGCATATTGAAGGAATGAGGAGAGTACAGAAGTGGAAAAACCGTGCCTCGGAGAGTCAAGAATGGTTTCACAAAGAGATTACATTGAGACTGGGTCTTGATGGATGTTTAGGAGTTTGTTGGGTGACACATCAACACGAAGTGGTGAAAAAGCATGGGTTTGGGAGCCAAGAAGGCCAAGGCTACAATCCCAGCTCGATTTCTTTACTATCAGTGTAACCAGAGACAAGTTATTTAGCCTCTGAGACTCAGCTCCCCTACCCATAAGATATCTAACGTGAGGCGTCCTTGGTACATATAGCATCTAGGAGCTGCCAGCACCCACTAGGCTTCTTGTAAATAGTAGGTGCCTTAGAAGTTGAGGGTATATGGGGTGCCTGGGTGGCTCAGCAGTTAATGTCCAACTCTTGATTTCGGCTCAGGTCATGATCTCACAGTCGTAAGATTGAACCCCGCATGGGGCTCCGCCCTGGGCATGGAGCCTGCTTAAGATTTTCTCTCTCCCTCTCCCTCTTCCTCTCCCTCTATCCTTTCCCCCTCTACCCCCCTCAAAAAAAAAAAAGAAATTTGAAGATATGTATAAAAACATGTTGGAGGGATGAGTCATACAAAGGTTGGGGAGAGGATGTGTTGGAAGGTTTTGGGGGTCCAAAGACCCTGGGTTTCAATTTCTTCCCATCCTTGACTTGCCAACAGTGTGACAGCAGGCTAGCTATAAAGCTTCTCTGCAACGATAAAATGGGGATGATAGCAGCACCGCCCTGTACGGCTGTCATGTTGGTACAATGAGCTAATGCATGTGAAATGCCCAGCACGTGCGAGCCATCAGTAAGTGGTGGCTATTATCTCTGTTGTCATCATCCTTGTTCTTCCTGTCATTGCTGGGAAGAGGAAGTGAGAGAATGGAGCTGAGAACCAATGGATCCTATCTGGCCCGGCACATACACTAACGGTATTTATTGATGGGCTTCTCTCTCCATTGTGTCTCCCCAGTAGAAATGAGCTCTGGTGAGGGGGGGGCTCTTTGTCTTATTCACCACAGAGACCAGGGTCTAGTAGAGCTCCATAAACATGTGTAGGATGGATGGACGGACAGACGGACGGATGGACGGATGGATGGATGGTTGGTTGGTTGGTTGGTTGGTTCGTTGGTTGGTTCGCTGGTTCGTTGGTTCGTTGGTTGGTTGGTTGGTTGGTTGGTTGGTTCGTTGGTTCGTTGGTTCGTTGGTTGGTTGGTTGGTTGGTTGGTTGTTTCGTTGGTTCGTTGGTTGGTTCGTTGGTTTGTTGGTTGGTTCGTTGGTTGGTTGGTTGGTTGGTTGGTTGGTTGGTTGGTTCGCTGGTTGGTTTGGGGAAAGCACAGGCCCATTTTAGGGAGGACTCAGAGCAGTCCTCTGACTATGGCCCCACTCCCGATGCTGTTAAAGGTCCAAGAAAGGTTCCCAGTAGCGGTCCTCAGAGAATGGAGCCTCAAGGAGGCAGGTGGGAGCCCTAGTGGGTGGGTGGGAGAAGTGGGCAGAGGCAGAGCATACCTGGCTCCTGAACCAAGTGTGGAGTCTGCCGGACCTTCAAGGGGATCACCGCCAGCCCCGGCCACTGGCCCACACAGCCTGCCAGCTTTGACCCGGAGCCCCAAGGAGGGATGGGGGGCAATGGAGGTGGGGGGCATGGTCTCTGCACCTACTCAAACTCTGACCTTCCTTTGTCACTCTTTTCTATGTATTAGGGGACCCGTGTTCAAGTTCCGTTCTGCCTCTCATTGCTGTGTCACTTAGGCCGTTCATATGACCGTCTAGGCTTCAGTGGCCTCGTTTGTGGCCGAGGTGGGCAGGGGGGGTGAGAAGACCTACCCTCTAAATTGCTGTGAGCGCCGAGCATTATGAGAGCACTCGGGGAAGCGACTGGCACAAAGCGGGCACCAACAGAGGCGGCTGCTGTTATTACTACTGTTAAAATTATTGTTAATAATAAAAAAGGCACTTTATACACTGTTATCATTATTACTCTAGCCCCAAAGAATCTCTTGTGTTAGCCAAAGGGCATAAAGACAACTGTTCCTATCTCAGCTGCTAAATTCCCCTGTAGACGAAAAGCCACTCAGGCTTTGGCCCGAGACTTTGGCTCAGGGCTGTGGCCTGAGAGACTCATCTGCGTGTCGTTCTGCTTTTTCCCGGCCCCCAGCACTGCCCACGCACCTGCTTCTCCTCTCTCTCCCTCTCTCTGTCTCTTGTCTGTCTCTCTGTCTCCATCTGTCTCTCTCATCTGTCTGTCTATATCTCTGTATCTCTCTGTCTCTGTCCCTCTTTTTCTCTCTTCCGCCCCTCCTAACTCTTCAGCCTCAAAGGCACTTTAAACTTGCTATCTTTCTGAGGTCTTCCCAGCCCCGCCCACGACCATCATCTACCAGAAGCAACCCTCCTCCCCTCTGCTCCCTCCCTGCTTCCCTCAGTCCTCTGGAGGGCTTTGCACATCCTCTGTTTCCTCATCCGTAGAAGGAGCTATGACACCCCCCATCTCCCCCTCTCACGGGCCGTGGGGGGATTGGGTGAGGTGAAGCGGGGGAACTGCTCAGCCCGATGCCAGGCCCATAGCAAGCATTTGGTAAAATGGTGGTCAGGCCCCTGTTCTCTTATTTCTGTGTTTGCACCTCATTCCCTCTGTTTCATTGTGAGTTTTCAGGTCAGGCGCTGAGCTCTGGAATCATCTCAGGATGATGACACAACAGGGGTCATGGGGTCAGTGTGGGGGGGGCACCAACGAGAGAGAACGGAGGTGGTGATGCACCATTCCTATGCCAGAGACATTTCAGAGAGAGCCTCTGTTGAGGAGGGCGGGTGTTTAAGGCAAGACGTGGTTCATCCTCCCTCTTCCTTCGTGCGGGATGGAGCCGCCAGAGCGGCGTGCCTCTGTGGGCGAGGCCGGCCGGTGAGTTCGGGTGCGTGGGGTTAGGGAAGGCCCCAGGACGAGGGCGCCTGGTCGGACCTGGCCCGCAGATGTTAGCGATAGGAGGCACCATCCTCGACGCTGCCGCGGGTGAGGACGGGAGGACGCCTGACCCTCCCTGTACTGACGGTGCGGCAGGAATAACAGCCTGCCCTTCACAGATGAGGAAACAGAGGCCCTAAGAGGCCTAAGATCATGCCCGTCCCCAGTGGTGCATCGGGGCCTCAAATCCAGCCCCCGCCCCCAACACCTAGCTGCTCTTTAACCTCTTAATGTCATACGGAGCAAACTGCATCACGAAGCATGGGCAAGTTGAAGGACCCAGGCTCTTCAAGGGCACGAATGAAGGGCATCCAGGTTCACAGGCAAATATGCCTTCCTTCAGGCCCCAAGCCCTAGTGCAGATGCGGGGGAAGCATCTGGCAGACAGACAGAAAGACACACCTCCACACTCCCACACTGAAGCCTAATCGGTGAGGTTGCTAACCATTCCACCTGCTACGGAACTACTGAGACCTCCTGTGTGTCAGGTGCTGTGCTATTCCTTTCATATATTTTATTTCATTTCACACTCAAAGCACTTCCACGGGGAACGTATTTAGATTCCCATTTTACAGATGAAAATCTGAGTCAGGGAGTTTAAGGAAGCTAAGGTCATACAGTCGTTAGGTGTCATTCATGTGACCATATTCTTAATCCCCAAACCCCCAGGGAGGCTCAAGGGACCACCTTCGCTGCCCTCTGAGTCCCGCTGTGTGTCAAAACTCCACGTGACCATAATTTGCACACGCAGATTTATAAAGGAGGAAGTTGGGGGGGTTGTATCAGCTTGTTTGGGCTGTAATAGCGCTGCGTAACAAACAACCCCAAAATTTCAATGGCGTACAGGGATGAGCACTGACTTCCCTCAGGCGTTTGCAGCGCGGGGGGTTGGGGGGGTGTTGGCTGGGCTCCCTGGCGGTGGCTGGGCTCCCTGGTGGTGGCTGTGCTCCCTGGCGGTGGCTGGGCTCCCTGGCGGTGGCTGTGCTCCAGGCGTCTCTCATTCTCCTCCTGGAATCAGCAAGCTGCCCCAGAACACGCTCCCCGTGGTGATGGCCGAGGCACAAGCAAGCAGGTAGAAATGCAAAAGATTCAGCACGCCACCATTGCCATCTCATTCCACTGACCAGCGAGTCACACGGCCACCCCGAAGGACCAGGGAGTCCTGCCCCACCCACAGAACTGAGAAGCACTGCCGTGTCACATGGCAAAAGGGGTGGACTTAGGGAGCCATTCCCTCCCCCTCTTTCCTTGTAGGTGGCAGCGTTTGGGCACATAGAGGAGGCAGCGGGAAAATCTCAAGCTCTCTCTAGAAGACAAACGGCGTGTGGTTTGTCACCCACCTCCCTCCCACTACGATGAACTGGTGTCACTTTGACGAAACGCACTTGGGTGGGCTGTGAAAATATCTGAGTTACATTTTTCCTGGGCCTCATTGTCTCTGATAATATGAACAATAACATAATTCATAGTCGTCTGGATCTTGAAAGATTTCCAAGCGTTCATTATCTTCCTGATCCTCCATCAACCCTGTGACGTGTGCAGAGGAGGGAGAGAGCCCGTGATAACGTGTAACTGATAGCAGCAACAACTCTAATAGTGACTAGCATTTCCTTAGCTCTCGCCACGTTCCAGGATCTGATTTATACAACCGACTCATTTTATAAAGACTAATTGCTCATCCCAGGGGCTCCGGAATCAGAGTCTGGCTTTGGAATCCCAGGGTTTCTGTTTTGCAGCTGTGTGGCCTTGGGCAACTTACTTAACCTCTCTGTGTTAGTTTTCTAAAGACGCCATAATAAATTAACCACAAACTGGGTCGCTTAAAACAACCAAAATCTAGCCTCCAGAGTTATGAGGCTAGAAATCCTCTTTTTCTAAGGACCCCAGTCACACCCTTAGCCAGGAAGAGCCAACCCTACTCCAATATAAACTCCAGTATCAACCCACCCAACTTAACTGATGACATCTGTTCCAAATAACCGAATAAGGTCATGCTCTGAAGCTCCAGGAAGGACGTGAGTGGGGGCTGGGGGGCAGAGGGACCCTGTCCAGCCCGGTCCACTCTGGAAGCCTTGTTTTTTCTTTTCCATCTGTAAAATGGTGCTGTCAGTGGGTTCTGTCTTAGGAGTAAGCTGTGGCCGGAAAGCCCTTGGCACGGAGCCTGGCACCTCGAAAGTACTCATCACATTTTGCCATCTCATACACGGCAGAGCCAGGTGCTCTAATTCCCGAGCCAGTGTGCCATGCATACAGTAGGTGCCCAATAAACGCTCCGTGGCGACAACTTGAAATCCAGTGGGCACATACCAAGCCGTGGAGCCCTGTGGCCACTCCAGGCTGGAAGGAGAAGGAACCTGGAGGGCCTGGAGCCCAGGCTCCCTGCTGGGGCTGCCCGCCCCCTCCACCTCCACCCTGCAAGCTGGCTCCCAGCCTCTCAGCTGTCTTTGAAAGCAGCTCCTAATTCCACTGCTCTCTGCCTCGTGGGTTGAACCGACACACCTGGGGAAGGATGTTTACCGTTAATATTGCAAATTGGATTCCACGAATTAGTCAATCCCCCCGCTGGCAGCCCGCGTGGCTGGAATTTTTCCAGCAGCTGGCGTTTCAGCTGCGGCAAGGCCGCCGGGGCTGCTGCCTTCCCAGGGACTCTGCTCCATCAGGAAGGCTTTGCTGAGACAGAGAAAGCCCAGTTTTGACATTTGCGGAAGGCTCTCATTAACAAAAATGTAGCTTCTCTGACCTCCACGAGGGCTTCCCCGGGCACGCAGCCGGTTTCTCCTGCGAGCTGGGGGGAGCCTCTGGGAACGAATGGGCAGGCGTCGGTGGGCGGCTGTGCCGCCGTGATGTGGGCAAGTTCAGGCGGAGCCAGGCCCAGGCGGACTTGGGGTAGCGGTCAGCTCGGCTTCTGTCCCAGGACCCACCCGCGTCCCCTATGATCTCGGCTCCATTCTCCGGGAAGTGCGGATTTCCCCCGTACCTGAGCCACTGAGTCAGGCACAGGTCGCAGGATATAGACACAAACCAGTTATGGTACCTACTCTAGTAGCTTCCAGGCTCAGAAAAGAGATGTGATGTGTACGGCCTCCCTAATTAAGTCAACGAATAAAAAGTCCTCAGAAAGGAGTGCGGAAGTATAGCTTTGGGGGCACGGGGAGGGTATCCGGAAAACCTTAATTGACAGGGGGCATCTAGGTGGGTCTTGAAGGTTGAATAGGAGTTTAACAGCTAGCGGCAGAGTTAGAAGGATGACTAAAGGCAAGGAGGTGCGGAAGCCCAGGGCACATACAAGAAACAAGAACTGGTCCAATTTGGCCAAAACGTAGGAAATTATGGGAGAAGTGACTAGAGAGGTGAGAAATGGTAACAGTAATAATCCTCTCTGAGAGTCCATCCATAAATCTACAAGCTCTAGAAAATACCTAGAAGCTCATCAGAGTCCTGAGTTTGCAATGCGATGGATAATTCAGAAGCCGTAGACGCTGTTAAGGAAGGGCCCGTCAAGGCCATGGCTAGAACACGCCTGCCCCTCGAGGGGTGAAGCGCCCAGCAGCGGAGCCCCCAGAACGGGCCCTCCAGCCGGCCAGTTCCATTCCATCCTCACCGCACCTGAGAGCACAAGGATTGCGAACCCACTTCACAGATGGGAAAGGTGAGGCCCAGGGTTTCGAGGTAGAGAATGGCATGCTTAGGACCTCCGGGTGGTAACCAAAGGGAGGCAGAGTTTCCCCAGTGACCTTACAGTCATTTCAGAGTTTTTCCTTCATCGCCCGGTGCGTGTTTTCATTGAGGTGCTGGGGGAACAAGGCTAGGAGAGGAACTGGCACGTGAGCCAGTGACTGGAGCGGCTGGTACTCGTCCTAACCGAGGCGACGGGAAGTGAGGATGAAGGGAGCCAGGAACTCCAGGTAGAGGGAACAGCCTGTGCAAAGGCACGGAGGAATGAAAAGCAAATGAACCGGAATGTTCGTTCCACGAGAGCAGGAGCCGTGTCCGCCCATCCACAGCCCCGGTGCCCAGCCGGTAGTAGTTGCTCAGGGGAGATGGAATGAATGGGCGCGGGAATGGACAGCAAGTTTACTAAAATTCAGGGAGAGTTCATACCAGAAGTGGTTTTAATTTTCTCCAAACCCGTGCCTTGAAAAACCCTCCTTCCCACCTCTGGAGATCTTGGGCAGAGCCCAGCATTTTTGGTCATTTCCAGTATTAAGAACAGTCACGTTTTCGGAAGAGTCATTCCGATTAAAAAGCCTACTCCAGTCTAAAGCATCCCCCGTTCCCCTAACTCGGACCCAATTCATAGCTCAAGACACCTCCCCGCTAGCAGAGGGAAGGGGCGGGGCTTTTCCTCCTCCCGCCTTCCCCCTCCCACTGGGCTGCATTGACGCCGCCCAGGAGGGGGTATTAAAGGAGCTGCTGCAAAAGTCTGTCATTGAATCTGAGCCCCTCCAGGGCGTGTGTTGCATTTTACTCTTTTATTGAGATAGAGTCGACATAGAACGTATTCGTTTCGGGTGAACAAGATAGTGATTCACTATATGTATACATTGTGAAATGATCGCCACAGGAAAGACAAAATTGTTTTCTTGTGATGAGAACTTTTAGGATCTGCTCTCTTAGCAACTTTCAGATAAAATATGGTATTGTTGACCTCCACTACTCACCCCTGCTTCTGGCAGCCCCCAAGCTCTTTTCTGTATATATGGGTTCAGGTGGGTTGTTTTTTTTTTTTTAAGATTTCACATGGAAGTGAGAGCATATTGCATTTGTCTCTTTCCGTCTGACTTATTTCACTCAGCATAATACCCTCCAAGTCTATCCATGTTTTCCCAAATGGCAGGATTTCCTTCTTTCTTATGGCTGAATAATATTCCTGTGTGTGTGTGTGTGTGTGTGTGTATACACATTGTACGATAACCACATTTTCTTTATCCCCTCATCCATCAGCGGACACTTAGGTTGCTTCTGTGTCTTGACTGTTGTAAATAACGCTGCAGTGACCACGGGAGAGGACAGATATCTTTTCGAGTTAGTGTTTTCATTTCCTTCAGACAAATACCCAGAAGTAGGATTTCCAGATCATACGGTAGCTCTATTTTTAAATTTTTGAGGAAGCTCTGTGCCGTTCTCTCCAGTGGCTGCACCAATTTCTGTTCCCACCAGCCGTGCACGAGGCTTCCCTTTTATCCACGTCCTCACCAGCGTTTGTCACCTCTTGTCTTTTTGATACCAGCCCTTCGAGCAGATGTACGGTGATACCTCAGTGTGGTTTTGATTTGCACTTGCCTGAGGATGAGCGATGTTGAGCATCTGTTTGTGGGCCTGTGGGCTCTCTGCATGTCTTCTTTGGGAAAATGTCTGTTCAGATAATTTGCCCATTTTTAATTGGATTGCTCGTTTTTGTTTTTGTTGCTATTGTGTTGCATACGTTCTTTATGTAGTTTAGAGATTAACCTTTTATCAGAGATTGCTTGCAAATATTTTCTCCCATTTGGTAGTAGGTTGCCTTTTCGTTTTGTTGATGGTTTTTTAACTGCGCAGAAACTTTTTGTTTGATATAGTCTTTTTACTTGCTTAGTTTTGCTTTGTGGCTTTTTTGGTATCAAATCCAAATAATCATGGCCAAGACCAGTGTCAAGGAGCTTACCACCTATCATTTCTTCTAGGAGTTTTAGGTTTCAGGTCTTGCATTCAAATCCAGCCCCCTTTTTTTTGCATTCAAATCTTTACTCCATTTTTAGTTAATTTTGTGCATGGTGTAAGGTAGTGGTCCAGTTTCCTTCTTTTGCAAGTGTCTGTCCAGCTTTCCCAACACCATTCATTAAAGAGACTGTCTTTCCCCGTTGTGTATTCCCGGCTGCTTTGCCGAAGGAAAACTATTAGACCGTGTATGTGTGGGTTCATTTCCAGGGTTTTATTCTGCTCCGCTGATCTATGTGTCTGCTTTTATGCCCAAGCCTTACTGTTTTGAATACTATAGCTTTGTAATATACTTTGAAATCAGGAAGAGGGAGACCTCCAGCTTTGTTCCTCTTTCTCATGATTGCTTTGGCTATCTGGCGTCTTTTGTGGGTCCAGAGGGTGTCGCATTCTAGAAGGGCCATTCTTTAAGCTGGACTGTGTCATGCCTCGCAAGATGTCCAGAATCCCGGCCCACTAAATGCCAGGGCAACCCCACCCAGTCATTGCGACAACAAAAAATACCCCCTCTTGCTTACAGGTACTCCCCTAGGGAGTGATACGATCTTATTTTGAGAAGTGAGCCTTAGCTGGGCTATTTGTTATTCTCTCTGGCTGACAGCCACTGGTCAAAATGCCAGCTCTTGCATGAAGCACACTGGGCTTCTGTCGAGACTGCCCATGGATACTTCCACAATGCCCTGACCCCTGACTTTGGCTTTGCATTCTCCAACTGACCTCTCATGACCCCCCTGGGAATCTGCCACACAGGCTCTCCCTGCCAGGGTTTCCTCATGCCGGCAGACAGCTTCCTGGTTGGGATCCACTGAAGGTCCAAGCCAGCCACTTTCTGTGGCACCCACTTGTCCCATGATGAGCAACGGCTATACAGGCTGCCTGTGACCGTCATCTCCTTCCAGTGGCCACAGCGAGCTGTCCCAGGCATGCTCCCATGTGGCCCCCCAACTCCAGGCACACATGTCCGGTTCCCACCAAAATTAGCCTCTCCCATGCTATAACCTGGTGCCCAGACATGTATGCAACTTAGCAGAACTGCAGCCAGGGAATAAGACACAGTCCCTGTTTTTATGGGAACCACGTGTCTCTATCGACTTGAGTTTCACTCACTTGACTTGGAAGGAGGAAGGGAAAATTTAGAGTGCTTTCTGTTTCCATGGGTGCCTCTTCTTTCCAATGTCTAGTCTTCCATGATGGGGCCATTATGGCTGCTGATGGGAGTTTACAGAACTGAGCCCTACTGGGTGTATATGATATCTCTCTTAGCAGGTGGAAGAATTTGTCTATCCTCCATTTCAGGGTTTCTCCTAACTTCTGGAATGGCTATTAATGTCTTTTTCCACTTCCCCTTACAAACGACTGAACAAGCACAGTTCTTGGGACACAGTGAGTAGATCTCTGAGCCCAGGAGTCAGGTTGTGTGCAGAGAAGGTGAGAGTAAATGAGTCAGGTGGAATCCTGGAATACGGGTAGTAAGTGACTTCTATGTGCTACACTCTACAGAACGGGCTTCCAATGCATCGTCTCGGTTTAAAGGAACTTTACAGAGAAGGAAACTGAGGCTCGAAGAGGTCAGGTGACTTGCCCAAGTTCACCCGGCTGAGAGAGCGAGGGGCTGGGCCGTGAACCCAGGCGGTCTCAGGAATGCCATGCTCTCTGAACCCCTCCCTGACCTCTACTGCCCAGCTGCATGGACCCCCCGACCTTGGCCCCACAGCTTCCTTACGTAACCCTAAGAGAATCTTCAGCACTTTGGAAACAGGCTTTAGGACACTAGTCTGCTGGCTTCCCCCTGTTGGACCCACTGAAATAAATCCCTGTCTTGTTTTGCCGCTGCTCTCTCTCTCTCTCTCTCTCCCTCACTCTCACTCTGTCTCTCTCCCTCACTCTCACTCTCTCTCTCTCCCTCTAGATTTACTAGGGCAAGTGACCTAACCTGGTCTGTTTGGGACCCTCAGACTCAGGTGCTCTTGGTCTTTGGTAAATTACCCCCAATTTGCAGATGAGGCTCAGAGACCTAAAGACCATACAACTAACGGGCAGTCACGTCCAACTTAAACGTTCTGACTCCCAACCTGTATTTTCTTTGCTTTTTTATCTCCAGAAAATTCAGAGCATCTTTGGATTGGGGTACACCCCAAGTTCACATTCTGCAACTTCCCATCAGCTGTTCTGCGCCTCCGCTAGCTGCCGGGGGCCCCACGACCTTTGCTCGGGGGCATCTCTGCCCGGCTCCTCACTATTTTCAAATCTTGTCTTAAAAACGCTGTGGGGCCCCACTCGGAACCCCAGAGTTGGAGCAAAGACGGTTTTAAGGCTGAAAACATTTGACATTCAACAGATGCAGGAAGAAGCCTTCTTGGCCTCCCTTCTCTGACTAACAGCAGCGACTTCTAGGAAATGAGGCTTCCATGAATTCCCTCTTTGGGACAAGTCTACTTCCAGGAGAGAGACCAGAGAGAAACCTACAGGGAACCCCTCTCTGGGGGAGTTTCACAGTCCCAAAGAAGACGGAAAGACTACGCAAACCTGTATAGACAAACATTGTCACAAACCTCCTATCTCCCATTCATTTTCCTAAAAATCCATTTGTCTTTAAAGAAACCTGTTTGTTCTTCCCAGAGAAGCCTCTCCCCCCACTTTTGTCCTACTAAGTTAGGTATATAAGCCTCTAACTTTACCCATTGATTGAGCTACCTACTTCTTTCATTAGCTCTTTTGGTATGCAAACAAATAAGCCTTTGGTCTCCTGTTACGATGTCAGTTTAATTTGCATGTCCCCATGGACTGAACCTAAGAGGGTAGAGGAAAAGCTCTTCCTTTCCTACACCAGCATCTACCTCAGGACGTCTTGCCCTTGACCCTCATGTCCGATCTCGGCCCCGGCCATATCTATCCGCCCTACTCTCTGAGTGCTTATCCCACAGGAGTTAGATGGTTATTACTGGGGACAAAGGTTTATAATGCCCAGACACTGTCATTGGGATGCCACATCTACTGCTCACCCCTGTGTCCCTGTATCACTGCGTCCCTGCCCCAAGTACCTGGCTGGTGGGGCTTCCCTGATTGTTTACTGGGTGTCCTACTCAGCTGTGAATGGCTCTGCTGGTCTCCACTGTGTCTGGCCAAGTGCAATCTGGCCAAGTTTATGTAAACTGCAATCACTTGCACACCCCTCCAATGTTTTCTTTTTTCTTTTACTTTTAACATTTATTTATTATTGAGAGACAGAGAGAGAGAGGGAGACACAGAATCTGAAGCAGGCTGCAGGTTCTGAGCTGTCAGCATGCAGCCCGATGCGGGGCTCGAACTCACAAACCGCCAGATCACGACCTGAGCCGAAGTCAGCTGCCCAACCGACCGAGCCTCCCAGGTGCCCCCCTCCAGCGTTTTCAAACGTGGCTCTTCAGGCTTCTTTCCCTCTTGCTTTCAGACAGGCTCCCCGGATCCTGGCCGCCTTGAAAACGCCTCATCACCTGACCCAGCTTCCGTTTCTGTTCCTGTCAGACTCCTCTCGTTTTTGCAGCAGGACTCCTGAAGCCGCCACTCCATGTCTCCTGAGTTTATTTCTCCAGAACATTCCATCCCACGGTGACTTCCAGGCTCTCCATTCTCCTACCCCTGCTCAACATACATAACATGTATTTTTTTTCCTACCTCCGGGAGTCACAGGTTCATTATAGGAAATTAAAAAGTAGAGAAAAAAAAACATAAAAACATAACTAAGAAAATATAGGCTTGCCATTTTTCTACCACTCAGAGAGATACCACCCCGGATAACAGTTTGATGTGTTTCCTTTAGCTTTTTTTTTTTTTTAATGTATAATAAATAAGTAAGCAACATTGGGGACCATACTATATATTTAGTGTTAGATTTTCCCTCTTTGCATAAAATAGTATCACAATCATTGATCATGAATATTTTTCTCGTGTCATTAACTACTCTTTGAAAGAAATGAATTTTTGTAATCTCTAATATTCTATTATATAGCTTTATTTCCTTCATTCGACAAATATTTATTGAACATCTATTATGTGCCAAGCACTGTTTTAGGCACTAAAACAAGTCAGATGAAGTCCCCGCTCTCATGGAGCTGAACGTCAGGAGGGATAAAGCTATAAGACGATGCGGTATTTTGGTTGTTAGGTACGCCATAACGTATCCCAAGCCTGTAGTGTTGGACATTGAGGCTACTTTTACATTCAAGAGCAGGGGTTTTGTGTCAGAAAGACCTGAGCTCTCCAGCGTATTTACCTTTGGGCCTTCGATAAGCTACTTAACCTCTTTCTGCCTCAGTTTCCTCACCCATAAAATTCCACGTGCCCATGCTCAGTAATTTTTGCGGCATAAACTCCTAGAACTATGAGGTGGGTCAAAGTTAGCATTTGTAAAGCGTTGACATATCGCCAAATTGCCCTAGTCGGAGACAGGGGTGGAACATGCCCGGGGGTCTCCTTAAGGACCGTGTCCGATGGCCTTTGGGTTCCCTGTCCCGTTCCTCTAGGCTGCTCTGTGCACCTGACAGCACTGGCCCCCTTGGGAATTCTCTCCCCATCGCTTCCTTGATGTCTACCCTACCAGGACTCCCCTCTCGCCCTCTCACTGTCCCTCCTCCTGCCCCCCCCCACTCCTCTCTAATGACAGCCTGACAGCCCTTCCCCAGAGTCGGTCCTGGGCCGACTGGCTCCTTCCTCCACATCCTCCCCCTACGAAAGTCCGTGACCGTGGTCAGCACCTCTGTGAAGGCCGCGTCCACAGCCGCTTCTACCTTCTCTCCTATATCATGACTGTCTTACCTGGACTTCGTCCAACTTCTTAGATCTGTGAGTTAATGTTTTCTCACCAACCTTGAGGTGTTATTGACAACTCATCTTTCATGATGTTTTTTGGCCTCTTTTTTTTTAATTTTTTTAATGCTTATTTATTTTTAAGAGAGAGACAGAGTGCAAGTGGGGGAGGGGCAGAGAGAGAGGGAGACAGCATCCAAGCAGGTTCCAGGCTCTGAGCTGTCAGCACAGAGCCCGATGCGGGGCTCCAACTCACAAACCGTGAGTGAGATCATGACCTGAGCTGAAGTCGGACGCTTAACCTACTGAGTCACCCAGGCACCCCTTTTTGGCCTCTTTCGTTCCCCTTTCCTTGTGGGACTGCATTTCTGTGTATGTTGTGACACTCGGTACTGTCCCAGACCTCTGAGGCTCTCTTCACTTTTTTTTTTTTTTCACTTTTTCCTGTCCTCTGCATTATTTGTTTCTATTCCTCTTTCTTTAATTACGGGGATTCTTTCTTCTGCCCATTGAACCCACCTCGGGAGGTGCTTGGGCTTTTGAGTAAATCAAAGCTGGACCCACTCCACTTCCTCACCAAGTTCGCCTAACTTCTCTGAACCCCGTTTCCTCATAAAATAAGGGTGGTAATACCTTTCTCTCAGACCTCAGGGTGATTGGAGATAGAAATGTGCCAAGCAGGTTCACACAGTAATGATTCAATCAATGGTAGCGATCTACTTTTCTAAAAGTTAAATTTTTAATTTGAGATAATTATGAACTCACGTGCAGTTACTAGGAATCATACAGAGAGATCTTGCAGGTTCTTTGCCGGCTTCTGCCGGTGGTAACGTCTTGCCCAACTGAGTGCAATGTTGTTAGCGGGGCCCAAACATACCAGCTTTGTCCACATACCGCTGATAAAATCCAGAAGCAGAGAGGCTAACGGTGGCAAAACAAGAAAGGGATTTATTTCAGTGAGGGAGACACTGGGAAGACAGCGGACTAGTGTCCCAGTGTCTCCAGAGTGCTGAAAATACTCGTTGGGTTATGTAAGAAAACTGTGAGACAGAAGTCGGCGGGTCCGTGCAGCTGGCCGGTGGGGACCAGGAGGGTCATTGTCTTTTGGGCCAATCACGCGGGGTCTTGCTGGCATGAGGACAGTTGTTTTTCCGGGAGGGGGTAGTTTCAGTTCCCATCACGGGATGCTTTGCCTGCCTGGTCTTCTGCCTGAGTTAAAAGACAAGCTGGGAAGAAGAACTTAATCGCTTAGAAAATACAGACTGAGGTCAAAACGAAGGTAGCCAAGGCGAGTGCTGAGTCTTATTTCAGTAACACTTGGAAGTCCAAGCGTTGCTGTTGTGTCATCTGGGCACGTGTCTAAGATGGCAACCGCTGGGCGCCCAGTAACTGCAGGAGGAATCTGAAGTCTTCAGCTTTAGTTCATCTCTGATGATCAAGACAGAAAGAAGTGGAGGAGGAGGAGGAGGAGGAGGAGGAGGAGGAGGAGGAGAGGAGGAGGGAGAGGAGGAGGAGAGTGGAGGGACTGGGGGTCCAGTGATGATGCGGTGACTTGGTTCTGACACCAAGAGGAGCTCGGGCAGGCCTTCCTCTGGAAGACGGTCGACCTGGTGCAGCCTGAACTGAGGGATGGAGGGTGGCCACAGGGATGCCAGTGAGTAGATTCCAGAAGTGCCTAAAGGGTGTGGGGGAGAGAAAATAATTTTCCCTATACCTTCTAGGTTCTTGGCTGAGACACCCCTGTAATAAAAAGACTGATTAACAGGAGAAAGATAAACAAAGTTTAATAATATGTATACCTCCTATATACCAGGGAGAAAACGGGGTATCTCTTGGAAATGGCCCGAGCCACCCCCTTAAATACCGTCTTCAGCTAAAGACAAAACGGGAGGTTACCAGGAAAGCACAGAGAACGAGGCTACGTTTGTTATGCAGATGTAAGTCTTGGCCTTCTCCTTTGCCAAGGGTTCCTAGAGATTTGCTCTGTAGCTCTTCTCGGTGTGAGGGCGCTGCCTTACAAATGGAGATTCCCCTTGTACTTGGACATGTCCCTTACAAAAGAGTAACTTCTACTCACTTATCAGAGCTGCTCCGGCGTCTGCGTTTCCTAAAAATAACCAGCTTTGGGGGCGCCTGGGTGGCTCAGTCCCTTAGGCTGTTAAGCGTCTGACTCTTGATTTCGGCTCAGGTCATGATCTCACGGTTTGTGAGTTGGAGCCCCGCATCAGGCTCTGCGCTGAGAGTGCTCTCCCTCTCTCTTTCTCTCTCAAAATAAATATAAGTAAACAAAAAAAAATTTTTTTAATAACCGGCTTTAAATAATCCTTATGCCAGAGAGGCATGTTTTGGGGTGACGAATTCTGCTCCCTTTCAGGGACCAGAGTTTGAGCCTGATAGAGGCCAACCATCAGGCATCCCAGCCAGGCCAAAAAGGCCATCATAGGAAAGAGAACTGGCCAGCCCGGGGACGGTGAGTGAGCAGAGGATGCAGGGGGAGAGCACCCAGGGCCGTTTGGAAGCCTAGCACCTGAGGCTAGCTCCTGAAAGAACTTCTAATCTGGTCTGGAGAAACCGGCCACTGCGCAGAATTTGGTTGCGTGGCTCCCTCTGCCGGCGACTATCTGAACTAAATCCACCTGTGGGCCTCTCAGACAACCGGCCGTTGTGACCAAGCCCAGAAGACGCACCCACAGTGACAAGCAGCCTGGGCACTAAAGCTAGGTAGGGGTTATTTTTGGTGACAGATCATCAAACTTCAAGTCATTTTACCCAAACACTTCATTTAAAAAAGTGTTTAACAAACATATGTCGTAATTAACACATGCCAGGCACTGTTGTAAATACTTTACAAATGTCACCTAATTTATTTTTCCAAGTAGTTCTATGGATAGGGTCTATGTAGTATACACCCATTTTACAGATGGGCAAACTCATCCCTGGGGCCACACACTGATACGCTATGTGAGTGGCAAGCTGGGGTCAAATCCAGGCAACCTGACTTCAGTCTGTGCTCTTAACCATCATGCTACTGCAGAGAATGAGATGGGCTCACTCGTGCCAAGCAGTGACTCATGTCAAGCAGTGATGTCAGCAGCCCCGGGCGTTGCAGCTCAGACCAGATAGCACCCAACACGCACAGGTGACGACGTCTAGAACTGGTGACCAGCAGAACCGGAGAAGACCTGCAAAGGCTCACAACTAATTCAACCTCTTTTAAAAGAGGACTTTGGAGCCGACAAATCTGACCACATCAAAAAGACAACTCCCACCAAAGCCTGTGCCCGTTGACCTCCGACAGTACCAGACGCCCTCCAACGCTTACGCATAGAAAGCAGCAGGTGCCGAAGAGCTGCCCTCACCAGACAGGGGCCTCACCCCAGCCACCGCGTGCTCACAGACTGAGCACATTGGGCTCATTAACGTCTTACCTCTTGTTGTCTCTTGTGTGCTGTGTGACTTTGTCTTGTGCTTTGCTTTGGGTGACATCTATGATGTACAGTTCAAGGCTTAGTGAAATGTCATTGAATTTGGAATCCTGAATCTGCTTTACAAGTGTGTTAGCCTTGCTTTAGGATTGAATCAACTTGACACTGCGGAAAGACATGCCCGTGTGTGTGTGTGTGTGCGTGCGCGCGCCTTCATAGAATGCTCACAAGTTTGCACAGTCGGCGGGATTCTGTGTCGTTGACTCACTGCGTGTTAGGCAATTTAGAAGAGGCAGAAAAGACGCCTTGGGTACGGCTTGAATTGACTATAGCAGAAGTAATAAATAATAAGTTGGGGAACAGATTTGTGTGACTATACGCTTTCCAGGCATCTTGCTTGGGGTGAGATCCTAAGGTATCAGCAAAGGCAGGTGAAACCAAAACAGGTTCTATGCAGCGAGCAGCCGGCAGTGGGGTTTACCCCTTTGCAAGCAGGGCCGGAGGCGGAAGTAGCCAAAGCTGAACCCAAGAGACACCACTCGAGGGTTAAATGAAACCATTTAGACACATTGCAAAAATACACGCCACTAGAATCCAAAATAATCTATAACTTAGAAAAAAGACGTGAACAAAAATTGTGGGAAAATAAGTATACAAAGTATACACATCCCAGGTATAACTGGGAAATAGAGCTCGACGTAGTTAAGAAGTTGTGTATCGCAGCTGCGAGGATACAAAAATGGAAGGAAAATGTGGGCACTGGGTAAACGCCCTAAGAAGGTGGGAAGGGCCGAGATGCCGGACGCCATACTTGGTGTAGGAGACCCGGGGCGCCCACAGAGTTAGGAGTCAGAAAGAAACTCACCCCCAGGACCCTGGGAGAAGTAATCCTGGATCTGAAGGATGCTAAGGACCTAAGGTCCTGACTGTCAAGAGCATCAACTGTGGATTTTCCCGTCTCACCAGTGAAAACCATCTGGCAGGGGCGCCTGGGAGGCTCAGTCGGTTGAGCAGCCGACTCTCGATTCTGGCTCAGGTCTTGATCCCAGGGCCGTGGGATCGAGCCCCGAGTTGGGGGTCCACGCTCAGTGTGGATGGAGCCTGCTTGGGATTCTCTTTCTCTCCCTCTACCCCTCCCCTCCACTCTCTCTCTCTAAAAACAAAACAAAACAGAACAGAAGAAAACGATATAAAAAAAATCATCTTGCAGCTATACCAGGACCAACCAAGGGGCAAAAAGTAGTACTCTATTACTTTTTTAAAAAATTTTTAATGTTTATTTTTGAGAGAGAGAGACATAGCATGAGCAGAGGAGAGACAGAGAGAGAAAGGGAGACACAGAATCTGAAGCAGGCTCCAGGCTCTAAGCCGTCAGCACAGAGCCCGATGTGGGGCTTGAACTCAAGAACCATGAGATCATGACCTGAGCCGAAGTCAGACGCTTAAGTGACTGAGCCACCCAGGCGCCCCTAGTACTCTATTACTAATAGAGTAATAAGGAAGTTCAAGTCAATGAATAATTTAAATGTAAAGGACAAAACACCCTTGGGGCCTTCTGTCCTGAGGATCCAGGAAACTGTGATAACCCAGGGCCCAGTTTGGCGGGGAGGATTATCTAAGCAGACCTACTATGACAAGAAAGAGTGTTAAGTTAAATCACAGTCAAGGATAACCTGCGGAAGTCAAGGATAATGGAGAATATGCTTCTGCTGAACTTCGAAAACGTAGGACAGATTTCTGTCGAAAAAGTGTTTCTTTCTTTTTTTTTTTAAATGTTTATTTATTTTTGAGAGACATAGAGGCACAGCATGAACATGGGAAGGGCAGAGAGAGAGGGAGACACAGAATCAGAAGCAGGCTCCAGGCTCTGAGCTGTCAGCACAGAGCCCGACGCGGGGCTCGAACTCACAGACCGCGAGATCATGACCTGAGCTGAAGTTGGCCACCCAACCGACTGAGCCACCCAGGCGCCCCCGAAAAAGTGTTTCTGATGTAGATTGATTACTCCATGTGTGGGCTAACCAAGCGAACACGACAGTCCCATCAGTTACAGAAATGCATCAGGTATCTGGTCTTAGGGGCAACGCCCTTGGCTGCCTCCTTGACAAGTGACTCCCTCTTGCTCTCTACATTTCCAAGTCTATTTTCTATATCCTGAGACCTTTCCTGACTCCTTGAAGCTTGCTTGTCAAACTCGAGAACCAGTGGAGGCTCCTCTTTCTCGGCTTTGTGCCAAGCCCTCCATCCTTTCCTGGACCAGTGAGCCCTGGACAGCCAGCTGGATTCGGGAGAGGGCAAAAGATACAAGGGAATGTTGGAAACTGCAGCCCCAAACAACGGGTTGTTAGCATTTCCAGGCTGTTATCCCGCCGCGTCACCAAGAGGGGGAGCCCCGTGAACAAAGAGCAAAGGCAGCCAATATGGCCGACCGGTGTTCTCAGGTGTCGCCGCCAGGCGGACTTCACCCAGAAGGAAACCCTGAACGTAAGGTGCCCATCCTTGCTAGTGCCTAGCGCCGCAGGCACTCAGCGAATGCAGGGATGGAAGACAGCAGAGGGCAGAGGGCAGAGGAGGGAGGCCATGGGGCCGGAGAGAAGAGGAGAGGGGGGTTAGAGAAACAAATATGGAGGCCGGTGGTGTCACTGCCTTAGATGCGGCGCTTAGGTCCTCTCTTCTGCGGGCCACCTCTCCAAACCTTTTTGATAGCTCGGCCCTCAGTAAAGATTTTTGTAAAAGAGTTGAGCATCGAGTCCTATTTGTATAATTATTTATTTATGTAAACAAATCCCCATACCTGTATTTCTCTATTATATACACGTACAGAGGTCTTCAAATTGAGGTATGCAAACCGCTAGGATGGGGGAGTCTATTTCTTGTTCCTCAGTTGCCATGTCTTCTCCATCCTAAAATCTGCCTCTCCGACACTGAGCATGCATTCCCAAAGTTCTTCCCCCGCCTAACAGAAGAAAGCCCACCGCATTCACCCACCTATATCTCGGGCAGGGGGTCTCACACAGAAGTGACTGAGAACATGGCTTTGGGAAAGCTCCTTTGAGGACTGAAATCAAAGCACTGTAAATACTCGGGGCTCAGGGGTTCCCCATCAAATGCATATTTCGACAGGGGGTGAAGTTTCGCATTGGGAAGGAGGCACCACAGCCCATGGTGGGGTGTTCTGAATTCAGATGGCGGGGATGGCGGGCAAGTGGGAGTGATGAGAATTCTCGTTTGATCGCCTGTCCCCTTTCATAAAACACGTAGACATAAAATGCATCACTCTTGACAGCGTGTCCCTGGAGAGGAAAGCAAACAAACATTGGTGTGAGACACTGAAGCTGAAAATAGGTCTTTAAAATGTGTTTAAATATTAGCAATGTTTTCCAGCTAATCTCAATACTTGCTCCTAGGATGAGACATAACTTAGAACAGCCAAAGTAATATTGGTTTATGACACCGTTTCCGGCGTAATTACAATGTTTTCTGGGACTACTCACTGCTGCAAGATGCTTTAGGTAAAACAAAAACCCACAGATCAAATATTAACATGGTTTCTTTCAGATTCCGCGATGTCGATGTTATTTTATGAGGTTATGGAAATCGATTTCTCTAGTCATATGAAATATTGATTCCAACCAGAGTCAGAGTCAAGACTCATCTTCTTTTAAAATGTTTTGTATTTTCTACTTCCTATTTCTGAAATTCTGTGTGCCGGAACATTTGAAAAACGCACACGTACACACGCTTACCAAAGGACCGCCATACATTTTCTCGTAATCCTTGCTTCACAGAGAACTGTTATTTTTAGCTTTGTAACATTGCATTCTTGAAAATTAATCAGAGAGAAACAACAATTCATTTATCTTGTTTTGTAACAAGATAGACTGAGATAAAATGGACGCATTAATTGTTCCAGCTTTATCTTAACTGCCTTTGATCACTTCTTACCAGGTACATTCTGTAATTTATATCTCGGCAGTTTTTCAAAAATAATATCCCTTGCGTTACATATTCAGAAGTCGAGAGGCAGCTGGGTGGCTCGGTCGGTTGACTGTCTCACTCTTGATTTCGGCTCAGGTCATGATCCCAGGATCATGGGATCGAGCCCCTCGTTGGGCTCTGTGCTGAGCATGAAGCCTGCTTAAGATCCTCTTTCTCTCTCTCTCTCTCTCTGCTCCTTCTCACATGCTCTCTCTCTCTAAAATAATTTTTTTTAAAGTTTATCTGCGTGAAAGATGAAGTCCTACTTGTTTGTGTGTTTTTTTTCTGACAGGAAATAAATTTGATGTAGCCAAAGGGCTTGAAGCTGAACACTAGGCAAATGGAGATTCGCCACAAACCGAATGCTCTGAGTCACGGCTGCTCCACGGTTCTGACAAAATATATTGAAAAGAGGTTATGTGATTTTTATAATCTTATGAAAAATATTACAGTATCCTGAAGATACAATGAAATGGATGATGTGAAGTTTCCCCCAACGTTTTGTTTAAACCAGGAGCCTCTGCGTGAAGGGGTAACGGGGGTAATGGGTATGTTTTGACATGTTTTGGTAAAACCTGTTGGGCACTTTTCCCAGAAACTGAGAAGGTGAGTGGCTCTCACGACCGGGTAACAAATCCTTGTGTATATCCCGTGTTTTCTTGTTCTTTGTGACCGCACGGAAGAAGGACTTCATTCTAGCTACCATGAGATTCTGCTCACGGATCATTATGTGATTTTCGGTATATGACACAGAAGGCCTTAGAAGGATTTAGTGACATTTTCATGACTAAATTCTTTCCTTTCCCATTCATGTGAATTAGGGTCTTCAGCCCAAACATCTATACGAATAACACACAGGAATAGAATTGGTGAGGAACCCTCCCTCCTTCTGTCAAGGTCATGATCATCCATGGATAGACGAAATGGGGGAAGACGTGTGTGTCGGCTCAATTCAACCAAGACTTCAGGGGTTCCTAACACGCGCGCAGCCTCAGAAGCGGCTTCCGACAGGGAAGGATGCGCTTCCGGGATCGAATTCCTGCCCCTCGTGGACGCCGCATCAGCCAGGGCCCAGCCAGGACATCAGATGCCACTCCAAGCGTGTGCGACAGAGACTTAATGCAGGTGCTGAGAAGCCAACACAGATGAGGAGGCAGCTTAGAGACTAGCAATCGCAGCAAGTCCCTGGGCACGGGGGCGGAAGGACAAAGGGAATGCCAAGCCCAGGGGCCTGTCGCTCTGTGGGAGCTAGAGCTATGGTTGTCCTGAGCGGTGAGCGCCAAAGCCACTGTGGCTGTGCAGCTGCTGCCCCCACCACTGGAGGCTGAAAGGAGAGAACAGTGCTCCTGGTTCCTCCATCCCCTCCCTTCCATTCTCCCGCCAGAGCTGCTCGGTGACCTGACCTGGCTGACACAGTGGCCTGGAGAGGGAAAGAAATGGATCGGAGGTACTATGATTATCCTCTTGAACGTATGGGGAAACTGAGGCAAAGGCAGGGAAGTGACATGCCCGTGTTTGGACAGCTAGTGTGTCTGGCAGAGTAAGGACTCCCCAAAGATGCCCATGTCCTAATCTCTGTAACCTGTGAATATGGTAGGTTAAATGGTAGGGGGGCGGGGACTAAGGTCATACATGGAATTATGAGTACTCATCAATTGACTTAAAGATAGGGAGACTATCCTGGATTGCCTGGGTAGGCCCGATGTCATTGCCGAAGTCCTTAAAAGTGAAAGAGGGAGGCAGAAGCCGAGTCGGAGAGAGAGGTGACGATAGAAGCAGGGTCAATGTTACCGGCTCTAGAATGGAAGAAGGGCTACAAGCCAAGGAATGCAGGTGGCCTCTTGAAGCTGAAAAAGGCCAGGGAAGGGATTCTCCCTAGAGTTTCCAGAAAAGATGACACTAAACTTGTAGTAATTTCTTATAGCAGCAACAGGAAACCGAGATAGCAGTAAGTGATAGAGTCCAGTTTCAGACCTAAGTGTTCTGATGCCAAAATCTGTTGCTCTTCTCCCCGTCGGGTTACATTGCTTTGAATCTAACCCCCCTTAAGCCTCCATTGGGAGTTAGGTGTCTGGGTTCCACTTCTTTACCACATACTGTCTCCAGTCTCTATCACCTGTGGCTCTCACCTCAGGGCCTTTGCACTGGCTGTTCCCTCTGCCTGGAAAACTTTCCTCCAGATATCCGAATAGCTAACTCTCTAATTCCTTCAGTTTCTGTTCAGATATCATCCTATTTAAAGTCAGAAGTACCTACCACCACTGCTGCACGATCACTATTCTTCCTATTTAATTTTCCCCAAAAGCGTTTATCATCGCGTAGCATGCTGTATACTCATTTACTTGTTTATTGTAAAATCCACTAGGAAAAGGATTTTGTCTGTTTGTTCACGGCAGTCCCCTCGGACTGTAGAGGAGAGCCTGGCACGTGGTGTGCTCAGTAGTCATTTGCTGAATGAATCGTGACATGGGATGACGAGGTAGGAACAGGTAGGGATGGAAAGAGGGATGAGATGACGAAACGTGACAGAAGCAAAGCAACGAGACTTGACCACCGAGGTGGCCAGGGACGGGAGAGTTTGGAGGGGAGGCTTCTGGCTCAGGTCTCCGAATGGTGGCATTAGCCAGGATAAAATATACGTGAGGTCCTAGAGGGAGACGCTACGTTTGCTTTGGATACTTGCAGGGCATCAATCCGTGTGTGTGCATGTGTGTGTACAGACACACAGACAGTACATATACACACATACTCAAACACAAGCAAAAGTCTAAATACATATACAACCATATACCTTCATAGGTATATACTATTGTGAAATTCAATATTGTGTTTAAATTCCTGCATATCTGTGTTAGCTTAGGCTGACTACAAAAAAATATCACTTCTGTGAGCAAGACAAAAGTAACTGATGTGATTCTTCATAATCTCTCATCTTCTTCCCAGCCCCGGCTTTTTTCTTTCCTAAGGCAAAAGGATATTCCCTGACTGGGTCCTGTTCCTGTGCCCCATTTCCAGGGGAAATCCCAAGAAATTGGTAAAACGGAGCTAAAACTAAGGAGAGTAGAGAAGTTTCATTTATCTACATAACGAATAGCTATGAAGCAGCAGGGAGGGGATGGAAAGACTGCTTGGAGCACTTGGTGCTTGGGGAGGCTGGAAGCTGCAAAAGTTGGGGTCACAGAGCTGGCTGTCAACGGCGCGGAGGGTGGTGACGGGGCCGGCAGGAGGGAGAACAGAGATGAATGTGTTTGCTGTGCCTTAAGGGGCTTCTTAATGCAAGTCCTCCGGAATTTAAGTTTTCTTAAGTATCATCTGCCTGTGTGTCTTTGAATGTGACACTGCCTCAGGACCTCTACACTTCAGGTTACACACAGATTGCTGGCATTTCTCTCAGCATTCATGAAGGGGGAGTTGTCTTGCCCCTCACCTATCATACTGTTTCACATATCAGGTAGACTCCGGATTTGTTAGCGGAGGTAGACAGCCGTCAAGACTTTCTATCGTAGTATTTTATACATGATGATGAAGAGAAAGAGTGATTTCCTATATTTTGTACTGTTGGGTGTTAGTGAAATATTTTTAGCATTTCACAACTAAGATGCCAAATTAATCAGGAGCTGGGAAAAAAACAAAAAACAAGAATGAATTTATCCCTCCAGTTCAGCAACAGGCAACATTTTGAGCACCTGTTATGGAAGTTTCCAGAGGTCAAAGGGATGCTCGCTATCTTTCTAATGTCCTGTTGGATGTAAAAAAGATCAGCTCTACCAACCAGGTGCAAGATTAGTTATTTTAAGACGACATGTGGCATCACCATAAGTCACGAAACATCAAGGGCAAAAAGAAAACGGATCCAAGGAACTCATTAGACAAGGAAATACTCTCAGAGGATCGCGTCTATTCCAGAGACCAAAGAGGAGCTTAAACGTTGACCAAAAAGTTTATGGCAACCTCGCAGTTCCATATTCTATTCCAGTTCTCGGAGCAATACGTGAAATTCTTCTCAGTTATGATTTTTGCATATTTTAAATATTTTATATTTTCACAATTGTCTTAGTTCTTTGAAAGTCTAGGTCGTTGTCTAAAATGGTTGACAAGAGCTTAATAACTTCTATTTAAATTTTTTTCAAGTAAAATATTGACAACATTGACATTTCGCTTCTTAGTTATTTCGTCGCCCCACCCACACAAATCCTCGGAGGGCGACTCCGTCCGCGAGGGATTTGGTTCCTATCGGCCCCCGTAGCGTCCCCCGGCAACTTCCGCTTCTGTCGGCCGCCTTGGCAGATGTATTTCCGGTAGCGGCGGTTCGAGCGGCCGAAGCAAGATGGTGAGTGACTAAGGGTTTCGGCGGGTGGTCGCGGTGCGACGGGGTCGAAGCGACCTGAGACGATAGGGCGAGGCGGCTCCCCGAGGCACTCGACCCGCCCGCTCTCCTGCCCGCCGGCCCGCTCTCCTCGGGGGACGGAGGCTGCCGGAGACAGTGCTCGGGTCCGCCCCCGCGGCCCGGGGCCGACCAGCGGGCCCGGCCCGGGGTACCTGGGGCCGGAGCTCGGCGCGAGGGGTCCCCCGGGAGGGCTGGTGGGGCGGCCGAGCGGGTCGGGGCGGCAGAGCGGGTCAGGGCGCCGGCTTTGCGCCTCCGTCGCCCGGGGCCCTGCTGACCGGCGCGGGGAGTTTCAGCGGGAGCCTCCCCGAAGCACCGGCGACGAGTGCTGTCTGAGCCGCTCGGGTGAAGGGCTGCGCGACTGGAGGAGAGGGAGGGATTCGTTCCGGCCGTGGAGCGGAGAGCGCGGGGGTGGTGGGTGACCGCTCGGAGTGGGGGCGCTTGGAAGAGGCGTTCAAGACCTCCGTCTTTATGACCGGTGGACCTCGGGGCGGGGGGGTAGCTCCCGCTAGCAGTCGTTCGTTAGTTCAGTAGCCAGGTATTTATCGAGTACCTGCAACTTTTTTGGGGGGGGGGCAAGCTCTGCTCTAAGTACCGAGGACACAAGAGGTGAGCATGGTGGGCGAAGTCTCCGCCTTCATGGACCTTACGTTCTAGACAAGGCAGACCAAAAAAAAAAAAAAAATCGAAAAATAGAACGCAACCTGATGGCACGGAGCAGGATAGAGGTGGGTGGGGTGGCCATTTCTATATGGTGGTTTTATAGAAAGGGATGGGATGCGAGGGTGGCTGTTTCACACAGGGTGTCAGCAAAGGCCCCTCCGAGGAGGTGAGATTTGAGCGGAGGTCTGAACAAAATGAGAGTAGCCTATGCAGACATCTGGGGGCGCCGTGGCCGAAGGAGTCGTAAGTGCAAAGGGCCTGAAATGGCAGGGTGTTTAGCCTGTATCCTGAACATCAAGAACGCCTGACCACAGTCTTCTGGGTCTTTTAAGGACTTTGGGGTAACGTTCTAAGCACGACAAGCGTGTGCTAGGCACTTTAACAGCGTTATTATTATTGACGTATAGGTGACACAGGGTTACATTAGTTTCAGGTGGACAACCCAGTGATTGGCCCGTCTGTACTATGCGGTGGGCGCAAGTGTAGCCACCACCTGTCCCGACGCCGTGCGGCGCTGTCTCGGTGCCGTCGCCCATCCATTTATGTGCTTTAGGTGCTGTACCCTTGCACCCGCTGTAACTGGAAGCGTGTGCCTCCCATCCGCTTCACGGCTGCCCCTTCCCTCTGGCAGCCGCCAGTTCTCCGTGTTTGTGGATCTGTTTCTGCTTCGATTTTTTATTCCACATATAAGTGAAATCACGTGGTGGTTGTCTTTGTCTGACTTCATTTAACTTAATACCCTCTGAGTCCCTTAATGTCACGAATAGCAAGATTTTTTTTTTTTTATGGCTGAGTAATAGCCATTGTGTTTGTGCGCATTTCCACACATCTTTATCCATTCATTTATTGATGGACCCTTAGGTGGCTTCCGTGTCTTGGCTACTGTGAATGATGCTGCAGTAAACACAGGGTCATTTTCCAGCATTTTCTTCTTATCCTTGCAGTAATTATTATTATCCTCACTGTACCAAGGAGGAAACAGACACAGTACGTGGCTGTGCTGTTACACAGACCCTGCCAGGCTTTGCTAGAGGCCACGCAGTGGAGATTGGGTCCAGTAGGCCAGAGTGACTCCTTTCTGCATCTCTGACGAGCTTTGTGATAATAGGCAAGTCACTTAACATCTCTGGGCCTTGGTTCCCTTCTCCGTAAAGCAGGGGTAATGATTGTGCCAGTCTCTTAGAGTCCGTAAGAAGTAAATCAGACGGTACCCTGAGGATGCACTGTTCGGCATCTGTTAAGGGCTTGATAACGGGTATATTTGTTACTGTAATTCGAGACCGGGAAACATCTTGTAAAATGCCCCAGAAATGAAGAAGGTTAGGACCCGCACGGGAAAATGCCCTCCTGTGGGGCCAGCCTGGCGGGATCCTGAGAGGTGTGGCTGGGAGAGGCCAGCACAGCCAGTTTGGCACGGGCCACGTGTGCTGCTCTAGCCTCTGGACCTTACACCGCCAGTGCTGGGGGGCAGCTGGAGGTTTCTGAGGAGAATTAAAGGGTCCGCTCCTTGTTTTACAAGGGAGTAGCTGGGCGGTGAGGGGAGAAAGCCCTGTGCGGAAGTCAGTGGGAGGGCAGGGTCCTGGATGAAACCAGAGATGGGTTAAATGAGAGTGAAGAACTGAACCAGATGGATTTATTTCAGAGCCCGGATTTAGTAACCCGACCGATAATTAAATCCTGACCCTAACATTTCTTATTCACCAGGAATATTATATTGCTGAGTAGTTACTTCGAGTCATGCGAGTGCTGAAGGGTTTACGTGAGTTACCCCATTTTCAGTAACGGGGGCTAGAATCATCCCCACCTTCCGGTTCACAGTGCTGAGGCTCAGGGAGGTGACCCGAGTGATGAGTTTAAAGCTAGATGCGTTTGATTCCATAGCCCACGTTCTTAGGCTCGTCGCGGTTCCTCATCCAAGAAGAGGGAATAATAAACCCCACCTTGAAGGATGGTGTGGAATTAGCGACGCAGCAAAGGGGAATGTCTGGTACCGACTTAGCCGCGTGGTAAGCAACCCGCAGGCGCTTGCCGCCCCAGCCAGCGGCAGATGTCTCTAGGAGGTAGGAGTGAGTGAGTGTCGGAGGCCTGTAGTTTGGACCACCTACTGCAGTGTAACTAATTGTTAACCAGAATTTCTCAGAGCCCGTAATTACCTTCTCCAGAATAAAGCACCAAATTTTAAGAATCCTGCAGGTGGGGAACTATTTTTGACCCCAGCTCTTTTAGGTAACCACGATATGGCTGTTCTGTCTTGATAATTAAGCTGGCAGTGCATTAATCTAGAGGTGCTTACGTGGGAGTGATTTGGGGGGACTGGGAGGGCCCCTCTATTCAAGTAAGTTCACTATTGTTTAAAATGCCACCAATTTTGAGATACTGTTCTTCGTTAAGCAATCTCTTGTAACCCAGGGGTCTGTTTTAAAGTCCGAAATCCCATGAGCATATTATTACACTTGAGTTCTTGATACCTTCAGGTGATGCAGCTTTTCAGGTTGGGAAGAAAGACCTGCCGGCCTGGGAGCCCCAGGCTTTAGAGAATGGGAGGCAGGGAAGTTGCTGTTGAAAGGAAAGTCTCCTGGGTCTCGGTGTGAGCTTAGTAAGGAGTAAATGATTGATAAGTGATTGTTAAATTGGTAAAATGATATCGCTTTGATGGCCTAATTTCATGAAATATACTCAGGTAGTTTTATATTAAGGAACGTGAAGCTCTATAGTTCCCCCTCAAAAAGGGGTGGTCTTGGAATCCCAGCCTCTTTATGATACGTCAGTTTCTCAACAGAGCTGTCCTCGTGCTGCTCAGCGTGCACCTCGACTGCAGAGTAATCTTCGGTCCAGAAATGTTCGAATGAGGGGGAAGCGCTGGTGTCGTGGAGTCACAGCAAAATAAGGATGTTCTGTTGAAGTGACTGCATTCTGAATTTATCCCTCTGATTTCTTTTTTCAGGGTCAGAGTCAGAGTGGCGGTCACGGCCCTGGAGGTGGCAAGAAGGATGACAAGGTAAATGAGCCAAGCGTGTGTGGGATGTAAGTAAACTGTGCGAATGCCGCCGCTCTCAGCCGGGAGGCCCTTTGGGGACTCACGAGCGTCAGAACGCAGTTAGTGGTCTTCTGGTTCCTCGGCCAGCCTGGCCTTGGACACAGTGTCCGTGTCACGTTCCAGAAAAGATTAGTGACCTGGCAAGTAAGTAAGTAGGAATTAATGATTTTTATTTTTTTATTTATTTTGGGGAGAGAGTGGGGGGCGGGGGGGAGAGAATGAGAATCTTAAGCGGCCTCCACACTTAGCACGGAGCCTGCTGACACAAGACTTGATACCACAACCCTGGGATCACGATCTGAGCCGAAATCAAGAGTCAGATGCTCAGACAACTTAGCCACCCAGGTGGTGCCCTGAACGAATGATTTTTTTTTTTTTTTTTTTTTTTTGAGAGAGAGAGAGTGTGGGTGCAGGACAGGCAGCTAGAATCCCAAGCAGGCTCTGCACAGCAGGGCTGACACAGGGCTCGAACCCACAACCCGTGAGATCATGACCTGAGCCGAAACCAAGAGTCAAATGCTTGTGTAACCAACTGAGCCACTCAGGCCCCCACCCCGAGTTAGTGATTTTTAAATGTATAAAATAACATTACAGAGTGTTAAATTGCCAGTAAGTTAGTGTTAATTAACTTAGTTAATATCATCAGATGTGAAGAAGAATTGTCTCGTTATTTCAGCTCAAACTTTTGGTATATAATTCTGAATTCTGACCTCTGGTCCTTATTGAATAAAGGACAGTTGTGTATTGTAAGAAGAAAGATCAAGGGGCGCCTGGGTGGCTCAGTCGGGCAAGCATCTGACTCTTGATTTCAGCTTACGTTACAGTCTCACAGTTCATGAGATCGAGCCCCACATCAGGCTCCGCGCTGACAGTAGAAAACCTGCTTGGGATTCTCTCTCTCTCTCTCTGCCTCTCCCACAGACTCTCTCAGATAAGCTTTTAAAAATAAAAACAATAAAAAGATCAGTTACATTCACCAATTAAAACTGTAGGAGTGTAAAACCTCGCTTTATTTGTAAAGGACAGTTTTTAATAGCATTCTGGAAGATAAGGACAGTTACAGCCCCTAGAAATAGATGATGGCTCTACAGAACTAAGTTTGTGCTTTGATATGATTTGTGTGGTTTTTGTTTTTTCCCGCTGTTCTAAAAATTCAAGGACAAGAAAAAGAAATACGAACCTCCTGTACCAACTAGAGTGGGGAAAAAGAAGAAGAAAACAAAAGGACCAGATGCCGCCAGCAAGCTGCCACTGGGTAACGGCTCCGCCCGCTGTCTCTCGGTCCCGTGAGAGCTGTCTGTGTGTCTGTCGCTTGGGGGTGTGACTGGAGGCAGGGAACGGGGCGGCCGCAGCTCCAGCTCCCGTGCGCGGCCCCTCTGGGCTGCAGTGAGAGCTGGGTTCTGGTTTAGCAGAGTACAGGCCGGATCAGGCGGGCCTCACTCTCAAAGCTCCGCCTATTTTCTTTAAATAACTAGCTCCTCTAATGAATGAAAAGTGTAGTTTGAGATTAGAAAACTCGGGTTGAGCTTGAATACCTTAGAAACACGCTTATTTCCTGAAGAAATGTAACGCCACTGGGTTGGAGTTCCCATCTGCGATTCCTGGACATCAGCTGTGTCCGTGGCTTCACGCCGCCCAGAGCCTGAGATGCAGACCGGGCGACCTGACAACCCGCCCCTCCACCCGCAGCTGCCACTCCCCTCGCTCGTCGTTCGCGTGCCCGGCCTTGTGTTCTGGACTCTTACGCACATTAGGGCTTTTGGCCTTTGCTTAGAAGAAAATGTTCTTCCTCCAGTCCTTCCCATGGCTGCCACCTTCTCATCACTTCGGCTCACATACCCCCCACCCCGCCACCATCTAAACAGGTCTCTTCCTTCTTAGAGGAAATAGATGAAACTATATTTAATAGTTTTTTAAATATTGGTAAAGAATGAAGGGAGTCAGGCAATTAGAAAAGATGAGTAATGAATCCACATGGTATCGGTGAAGACTCGGCCCTCAGATTGCCGGAAGCATGCAGGAAGTCAGGCTCCGTGGGTCCGTACTCTATGGGGGAGGTGACGTCTGAGTTCTGTGGGGAGAGGAGGAGTTGTTTAACATAAGCGGCCGGCATATTTTATTTGCTATCGAGGGAAAATGAAGTTAGACCCCTTTTTGCCAGATGGAGTACAGACATGAAAGTATAAGTAATAAATGAAAATTCAGGTATATATTTAACCTTAGAGAAGGAGAGACATTTTGAAGACGAAACCTAGAAACCACAAAAGATTGACATTTTGTCTATTATGCTAAAATTCCTGTGTAGCAGGAGACTTCAAGCCAAAAGAGCACAAAGGAGTGTGGAAAAAATGTTTGCCGCATATGTTAATACACTAATATTTCACGGTCCTCCTACAAATGGATGCTTCTGTTCAGCTAGCGTGCAGCATGTGTTCTGGCTGAACAGCACTTGTGGCTGTTTTTATTAACACCTACGGGGAATAAAAAACCAAAGCAAACTATCTTTTGGGCCGTTTTTTTTTCATATGTATATATATACATATAGACAGTTCACCTAGCGTGCGTCATTTTGTATTAGCTGTCTGGTCATAGACCTTGTCTCGTTTTTACCTGCTTGCTTATAACTGCCAAAGTCTCGTTTCCTTTGCATTTAGGCACCTGCTTATTAGCTTATTTTAAGTCTTAACCTTCTTTCCTTATGGACGGACTGAATTCACTGCAAACTTCAGCTCCAAATACAATAAATCTTTTTTAATTACAGTGACACCTCACACTCAGTGCCGCTTAAAATTACTGAAGTTAGAGAGAATTAAAGACTATCTGCTCATGGAGGAAGAATTCATTAGAAATCAGGAACAAATGAAGCCTTTAGAAGAAAAGCAAGAGGTAAATTGAGAAATTACTGTAACTTTCAGTTTACAAATGAACAGTTTTAGTGAATAAATGAAATTCAAGTAGTTGACCTGTTCAGGTTTTTATGAATCATAAATTAGCTGCCTTTTAAAAGCACCACCTGCTTTGTAAATGTAGTAAAATCTAGTATATCCAGTAAAACGGTCAGCATTGTCTCTTTTTTATGTCTAATCTGCTTTTCCTTCGTGGCATACTCTCACGTAGGAGGAGAGGTCAAAGGTGGATGATCTGAGGGGGACGCCAATGTCAGTAGGAACGTTGGAAGAGATCATTGACGACAATCATGCCATCGTGTCCACATCTGTGGGCTCAGAACACTACGTCAGCATCCTTTCCTTTGTAGACAAGGACCTGCTGGAACCAGGCTGCTCGGTCCTGCTCAACCACAAGGCAAGTTGCTGGTGTCTAAGCCCTTAGGAACGCTCTCTCCCTCCTCTCCAGTCTGTCCATTCGTGCCGTTCTGGTGATTGGCACTGCATTGTTGAAAATGAGTCGTGTGAGCCTCACATCCCTGCAGTAAACCTTAACGTTCTCTGTTAGGTACATGCCGTCATAGGGGTGCTCATGGATGACACGGATCCCTTGGTCACAGTGATGAAGGTAGAAAAGGCCCCCCAGGAAACCTATGCTGATATTGGGGGGCTGGACAACCAAATCCAGGAAATTAAGGTAGGTCTAGGAACCGGCTCTGGGTTTTTAAACCGTGTGGTTTCTTACTGATGCCTCATTTAGGGTGCTTAGAGGTATTTTGCATATTTTGTTTTCCCTTTAGTGATCAAACCAGATACACTCAGAGCTTGCCAGTTGTGGTGTTTTGTAGTTGTTAATACCGAGTTAGGTAATAGAAATAAATTGTGTGATTGTTCTTGCAGCAGCTGCAGCTTAATCCTATTTATATGCAGCGTTTATTATCCGTGTGAATTTACAATGTTTCCATGTGCGTTAACTTCAGCTGTGGACACCTGGTCACCTCCGGTGATGTGGGGACAGTGTGAGTCGGGGGAGGTGAAGTGGCCCAGCCGTCCGCCGGATCTCTCCTCGGTATTGCGGTCACGCAGGGCTCTCCCAGGTCTCCACCCGGGACCTCTCCGGCAGCTGGCTCTCTAGCCCCAGCGTGTCTGTGGGTGGAACAGCAATCAGAAAATCGCGCCAGCTCCTGTCTGTGGTTTAAATGGAAAGGGTGTATTTTCACTTTAAGTTCCCTTTGCTCAGGAAGGGCTTATTAGATGTTGCTCAAGGCTGACTTCTGGGAGGTTAGAGGGAAATTGGGAGCAGTGGGAAGGGGACGGGTGCTGGCAGCTCAGGTAGGACGGATGTGCTCTTCAGGGTGTCCTTGGTGCCAGATGAAGTCAGCTGCGGTGTGTCCGGCAGAATGGATCTGATAGTCTCAGTAAGAAAGCATTTCATTGTTACCAGTGTTTGTTTTCCCCAGGAATCTGTGGAGCTTCCTCTCACTCATCCTGAATATTATGAAGAGATGGGTATAAAGCCCCCAAAGGGGGTCATTCTCTACGGACCACCTGGCACAGGTACGTGTGCTCGGTGTTTAGATTTAGCCATATAGTAGATGCTAAGAAAATGAATTGTCTTAGACTTGAAATTGTGGACTTAACAGACATAATGTGTTCCCAACAGTACTGGGCATTGTAACGAAAAAATAAACCCCGGTAGGCAGCCCCCTCCGAATGCCTGCTCAGTGTGAATGCATTTAGTTTCTTAGAACACCTCTTCGCTCCATTTATACGCTGTACAACATAAGGCTTTCAAGTATTCGTAAGAGTAATGTGAGTTTATTAAATATACTTTATAAGACACAAAATAAACCAGGATGCTCAGCCTTGGCTGTACACTGGGGTCACCTTGGAACTTTAAAAAAATACCGATACCTGGTCCCACCCCTGCAAGTCCAATCTGCATCTGGCGCGTGGTCACACAGCAGAACCGTGGGGAGAACCACGGACTTAAAATCTGATCTGTGCTGTTCAGATTAGGTTCATTCTCTGGCCCATTGGTACTGAATGAATGTAATATTGAATGAATAGATGAAGGTAAAAATACATATATTTGGTTCACTGTGCAATTAGTTGACCTGAATAAGTTGTATAGTCCGGGACTTAGCAGTACATTTCTCTGTAAATTCCAAAGGAAGCACGGTTATTTGAGCGACTGGAAACCATGTTCCCAGGAGGACTCTGGGATAAGTGAGGATTGCCCACAGGGAGGGACTGGAGGACCAGTGAACTCAGGCTCAGAGCTTCTGCAGCTTGCCACCTCACAGCCCAGGAAGTTAGGTTGCAGAGAGCTCAGTGACTGCTAGCCCCAGGCCGCAGTAGCTCTGGGGGTGGAGCTCGTCACCGGACTGAGGCCAGAGCAGAGGCCTCCTTTGGTGCACGCGTACCGCCGGGGGCTGATCTGAGGAGCTAGGGTGAAGCACAGGGTGGCAGGCCTGTCAGGAGGAGGAAGAAGCTGGTTTGGCGAGCCCTCTGGCTACTGAAGAGCCACAGCAGCTAGCCTTGGCCGCTTCTGGACTGTAAGATGCTATCTACTTAGGTCCTTTTTGTCTTCTGGTTCTCTTAGGTCCTTAATTGGTTCTCTCGGGGAGCAGTTCACACTTGTAAGCCTTCACACCTGCCCCTCTGCCTGTCCCACTACAAGGATGTCGTTGCCACATCTTGCTGTAAAGCTTAGCGCCTTGTCCTTCTTCCCACTGAACTAAGTCTTCTGTGTTACTCACTGGCAGCCTCCTCTCCCTTCCCCTGCGAGCCTAAGGTTGGCCCTTTACTGGCTCTGCCTCTGACTGCCACTGTGTCCTGATGCTCCTGCTCGGCCGTGCCCGTCCTCACTCACCATCAAAGGGGCCGAAGTCTTCCAGCCCTAACGTCGCAGATTGGCTACCAAGTCTCTGGTTTTTGACCTGAATAGAAATATCAAGGAAATGGGGCAGGATTGGAAATGCTTGAGATCTTCCCTGAGATCGGTGAGAGGAAGTTCCTCGCGAGGCACACCGGAGACTGAGAAAAGTTTCTAGAGCTGAACTATCAGTTGGGTGTCACTAGGCGCTGACTCTGTCTCAGCTGAGCCTCGGGCGAGCGCACCCAGCACAGCCACGACTCCTTGGGTGACCCCAGGGGCTGCAGGCCTGGTGCTCTGGAAAAGGGGGCTTCCTCAGGTCACACCGAGGGTTCTCAGGCTCTTTTTCCATCACTGATCATTTCGTACGTTTCGTAGAGTTGAGTTTGGATCTCGAACCCTGGTTGCATGGGTCAGGTTAATATCCTGTGCAGGTTCGAATAACCCAGTGAGATGTATTTTCTGACTTTTTAACGATGACTTTAGGAAGATAGTTAAGAAGAATCAGAACGTTCTGAATTCCTCTTATCTGCCTTGGAGAACATAATGTCAAGACACCGGAATGGTGGCCCGCCTTGTCATCGAGGGAGCTGCCCATTTTAGGTGGTAGTGACAGTGTTTTAAGTTAAAACAGCACTTGAGCGTTTTTATCCCTTTGTCTTTTTTTTTCCCTAATCTAAAATAGGTAAAACCTTATTAGCCAAAGCAGTAGCAAACCAAACCTCAGCCACTTTCCTAAGAGTGGTGGGCTCTGAACTTATTCAGAAGTACCTAGGTGATGGGCCCAAACTCGTTCGGGAGTTGTTTCGAGTTGCGGAAGAACACGCCCCATCCATCGTGTTTATTGATGAAATCGATGCCATTGGAACAAAAAGGTACGCTTTTCTCTGTTTTAGAGGTAAAACCGCGCAGCCCTTGCCTGAACATGATCACGTAGTACTGCCCGTGTGGCCTGCACACGGGCGCGCCTCGGCTCCTGCCGTACGCGGCTCTCTGGACGCTTTAGGCTCTGCTCCAAGGTGCCAGGTGACAACTACCCAGGAGTCATGACCGTCTGGAGAGTAGTCTGCAGCCATGCCTTGAGCTTCCGCTCTGAGCCAGGCGTCATCTGCACTCTGGGGACACAACCATTGTCGCAAGCCTTCGAGGAACTCACGGGCGGGTTGGGGGCTCAGATACCAAACGTGGAGACTGAATTATGCCATCTCAGGCATGAAGTCATCTGCAGTTTAACGTGATGTGGTGGTGGGGAGGGTGTGATTTTGCTGCTAGAATGGAGGGTGTCAGAGGTGTTTTTGTAATTCCCCTTCAGCAGGATCAGTTAGGTTTTCATTCCTTGTCTTATTTTTCAAAGATATGACTCAAATTCCGGTGGTGAGAGAGAAATTCAACGAACAATGTTGGAACTGTTGAACCAGTTGGACGGATTTGATTCAAGGGGTGACGTGAAAGTGATCATGGCCACAAACCGAATAGAAACCTTGGATCCAGCACTTATCAGACCAGGTCAGATTTGCTTTTGTCCCATCATGGAGAAAGGGTGCACTTTGGGGGATTTAAAAATGATATCTATCAAGGCAAGTACATTATTGAAGTGTAGAATAACTTCCCAAAAGCTGTGTTCCACTGAGGTAACGGTTAAGTAAGAGCATGATGTAGGAGGTTTGACGGGCCCTTTTCACTGCACTCTTAAGTTGTGACCTTTTCTCTTTCCCATAATGAATATTCTTTTTTGTGAAGAAATAACTCTTATGACAGCTCAAGTTCATTTCACATTCAGGTAGCACCAAAAGCAGCAGTAGCTAATTTGTTTATTTCTGAAGGTTCCAGAGGAGAGAGGATTTCTTTTAAACGGGATGACTTCAAATGTGGATATTTACAGGCTACAAAGAGCAGTGTTCACTTTTCAAGATTTGGACCCCTTCCCACAGATGAAGTTTCCCTCTGACCGGAACTGCATGTGTGAGGGGATGGGCCAAGGCCTCTCCCCGGGCCAGGGCGGAGCCTGGGGGCGCCGCAGACGTGTGACCGGAACCCTTCTGTGCCCGCAGGCCGCATTGACAGGAAGATCGAGTTCCCCCTGCCCGACGAGAAGACTAAGAAGCGCATCTTTCAGATCCACACCAGCCGGATGACGCTGGCCGACGACGTGGCCCTGGACGACTTGATCATGGCTAAAGATGACCTCTCTGGGGCCGACATCAAGGTGAGACCCTGGGCAGGACTGTATCTCCTGGTTTTGGGGGGGGGGGGGGTGGGGGGGAGTCAGGACAGTTCCTCGCAGATGACCGGAAACAGGGCGAGGCCTGGCAGCACGGAGGGTGAGTCCAGCCCGCTTTGTATGTGAGGACCTGGGTTTCTGTCCAGGGTCAGGCAGGGACGGCTCATGCTGGGCCTCTTCATGCCAGTGCCCGCGCTGAACTGTGTGTCGTTGGCATCTATAGAACTAGGTTAGTGTCTTTGTTGGTAATTTCAATTTTAAAGAGATTTTAAAAATTTTGTACCAACTTTGTATTTTGAGAAATTGGAAGTCTTCAGAAAAGTTGCAACAATAGTAAACACCTGTATACCCCTCACCTCAATTCAACAGACGTTCTCGCTTTACTTCTTTTCGTTCTTTTCTCTTTTCGCTGAACCATTTGAAATATCCTGAGGGTCACTACCAGATAGAAACTTCAGTGCCAAGATTGTGGTTTTATTGCCTCATGTTGTGTGGGAGGTTTTACTTCTGGCGAGTGCTCCCCGAGACAGCGAGTGCAGTAAACGCGACTTCCATTTAGCCAGAAGGCAGGTTCTCTTCTCAGCGTAGGTGGAGGAAGTGGGTGTGAGCTCTGCTGCCCAGGAACGGGGCTCCCTGTAACGACAGTGGGGCGTGGGGAGAGCTTCCCGCCCCGGCTGCCCTGCCGGCTAGCCCCTGAGCCAGTTCTCCTCCTCAGAGCCGCCTCGGATCCTCTGAGAAAACTTAAAACGTTCGCAAGATCTAATCTTTTCCCAAATGGTTTCAGCAGTTTTAGTCTGGGTGTCTCACACCTTACTTCGCAGTAGCTCTCTGAATTGTTCAAATACAAAGTTTCATTTTCTGAACTTACTGTTCTTTCTCACAGGCAATCTGTACAGAAGCTGGTCTGATGGCCTTGAGAGAACGCAGAATGAAAGTTACAAATGAAGACTTCAAAAAATCTAAAGAAAATGTTCTTTATAAGAAACAAGAAGGCACCCCTGAGGGGCTGTACTTGTAGCGACCACATTTGCCTTCAGGGAAGTGGTCGGGAGTGTCCTGACTCCTCTGAGGGCTGAGGCTGGGAAGCCGCCCAGAGGAACCCACGGTCCAGCTGATCTTTCTTAGCAAAACCTCCTGTGTCCCTTTTTGAGCGCGATGTGTAGGGTGCCCGCCGGGCTGCCTTCGTGTGTTGGCCACGTGCAGTGCTCTTCCCCCAATAAAGCAAGCTCCTCCTCAGACAGTTCATCCTGTTTCTGGAGCCTCCACGCCAGCCGCTCAGCGGCAACGAGCAGGTGGACACAAGGTGCTAGGGACGCTTCTGGGCGATGACCACGAGCATAGACTTGAACGCCTGCTGCCCTGCTGTCCTCCCCAGAGCCAGCTGGACGACAGCTAGTGGGAAAGAGATCATGACCGCAGAGCCAGAGGTCTCTGCTGTTTAAGCAACAAAGGCCAAGTGTGTGGCTCTGGCTTTGGAAGGAGACCCGGCTTTCCCTTCTGGAAGGTCTGTGGGGCATGAGGGTTCTAGCGTTCTTGGGGCAGGAAGGTACTGGCGTCGCTAAGAAAGGTTCCTAAAAGGAGTCTGGCCCGTCCTCTCTGTTCTTACAGGCTCAGAAACCTCGCCCCCCGCAAGGGTGTTCAAAACCCGTCAGAGCTCCCCTTACCTGTCTTCGTCCGCTTCCCGCACTTCTTCCCAGCAGTTCCGTCTTCCGGCCGGCCAGGGAGCGGGGCGGATGGAGGCAAGCGTCCACGGGGCCGGCCAGCCACCTTCCTCGGGCGCTCTGACCTGCCGCCCTGCTCCCCAGCCAGTGTCCGTCGGCTTCTAGGCAAGGTTCTGTTCCACAGCACGGGCTTGTCTGGATGAGATGCCAAAGAACTAGAACGTCAGCCATTCTAGAGAGCATGATTTGTCAGCAGCTGTCCACATCTCTCAGAGCAGGGCCTCAGGGAAGACGGCAAGTTCCGCCTAGTTCAGTGTTGTTGATAATGACTGCAAGGCATGTCCTTTTCAGGAGAAAGTGGTCTGAATGTGGATATCCACATTCCATTCGGTTCAGACCCTCAGGAGTCAAAACAAGAATGTGGCGGCGGCCTGGGCCTCTGTGTCTCAGCCCCAGGTGAGAGCACACGTCTCACAGGCAGGGGTGGGTCTGGTGGGAGGGCACTGGCTCCGCTCGGCACGGCTCCTCTGGGCAGTGCCCGCCACACTTCCGTGCACCCGAGTCCCCAGGGGGTCCTGTTCAGCTGCAGGCCCTGACTCAGAAGGGCTGAGAGGTGGGTGGGCCCGAGAGGCTGCATCTCTGAGAAGCCCCCAGGTGACGCTACTGGGCCACAGAAGGGAGGTGGCATCGAGTCGAGCTTAGCGAATAATGAGAAATTTTAATGACAGAGGCCAGCGCACCAAGGTTTAAACGACTCTTAGGGGCAAAATCTTGCTTTCCTGCTCACCAGCCCGGGGGAGGGGTCCTGGTGTTGAGTTACCAGACCTTTCCTACCTTGACGGCAGGACCACCCAGGATGCCGCCGGGGCCGTGCTCAGCAGGGCAGGCGCTGGCCGGGCAGAGGCCGGGCACAGCAGACCTCCCCCGCACGCCAACAGCGACAGGCTTCGCCTTCACTTGGCCCGACTCTTACCGACATACACACACGGTCATGTGTAATGTGTGGTTACACATAATAGTATGTAAACAGTAGCTTCTGTGTCCTTCACACATCCAGAACGTGTGCAAGAGGTAAAAGGCTGATAACCCAGCCACAGGTTACTAGGAGCGAAGAAACTTGAAAAGCAGACGTCTCCTAACACACGCTCACACGCAGGCATCCCCGGGGGCAGGGCCCGTCCCCTCCTGCTCCCTAGTCCTCCAGCAGCAGCTCCAGCTCCTCGGCGGGCAGGCGCACCCGGAGCTCCTTCTCCGTCATCAGGTCCAGCACCTCCTGCATCTCTTCGGGGAAGTGCTCCACGGCGTCCAGGTACAGCACCTAGGGCCAGAGGTCCTGCGCTGGCGAGCCGCGCCCCTGCTGCCGCTCACAGCCTGCGCCCTCCCCCCCGCTTTGCCGTCCCGACTGGGCGGCGCCCCGGCATCCTTCAGGAAGGACGCGCGGCTCACAGAAGTGGGGTGGGAAGGGGTGAACTCTGGCAAAGCCTGCTCTTTCCAAAGTGGGGCCAGGACTAGGTGGACATCTCTGTCCCCTTTTTTGATGCCTCCTGACCGGGCTTTGCGAGGCAGAGTTGGGACACAGACCCCAGTGTTCTCAGCGTCTGGGCTGAGCTTTGGGGCAAATGGCAGATCCCCTTGCCCACAGCAACGTGCCCGTGAAACAGCAGCTCCAGCGCAGGGAAAGGAAACAGTCGCCCATCAGCTGGGGCTCCGCAGGGGACAGCTGCACGACGAGGAGGTCTGGGATGTGCCCTGTCCACAATGACACGGGGGAGGGGCAGGGCACTGAGGCTTAGTGGGAAGGTCCCTGGGAATGTGCGGATCTCAGGACTTTGGGACTTACCTTTGCCCAGGGACAGTTCTGAAGTGCTTTGTAGAACACGCCTTTGCTCCTTTCTTTGTTTCCTAAGGAAACCTGAGGCGGGGGGCAAATCACAGAAATGCTACTTGAAGCAGAGTCTAGGGCTACAGAACCCACCCTGTACTAATCCACCTGGGGGCTCGGCTGCTGGGGGCCAGCTCGTGGGAAAGGGCGGGTACTGTCACCATAGCACGCTCTCCATCACCCCTCAGGACTGGGCCGAGCACAGAACTGTAGACACAGCTGGTGGCGGAGCAGAGGGCCGGGGGCGGGCTCGTGGGCCTGGGATTCCGACAGCGCCCCCTGGAGGCTCCGTGCTCAGCACCAGCGCAGCGAACTGAAGAGGACTCCCAGCTCTTGAAAGGCTGGCTGGCGGCCAACGGGAAGAAGAAGTGACACCGGAGGGTAAAATGCAACCCAGTGACCACCCGGTTGGGTGCCACTGCTCCCTTTTCTGTTAGTAAGGCTGACTTCATCAGGCCCACGGCACCAGCGGACCGCTTTAGACACACTAAGTTTTTTACCCGCTTGTGTAGGTACGTGACCAAATTAAAACACTCAAAGAATCTTGAAAATAATGGCAATCGGGGGCACCTGGCCAGCTAAGTCGATGGTGTGTGCGACTCTTGATCTTGGGGTTGTGAGCTCCAGCACCATGTTGGAGGCAGAATTTAAAATTTTTTAAAACTTAAAAAGGAAAAACGAGGGGCGCCTGGGTGGCTCAGTCGGTTAAGTGTCTGACTTCAGCTGAGGTCATGATCTCCCGGTTTCTGGGTTCGAGCCCCACAGCAGCCTCTGCACTGACAATGTGAAGCCTGCTTGGGATTCTCCCTCTATCCCTCCCCCACTTGTGCTCACTCACTCTCTCCAAATAAATGGATAAACTTCAAAACAAAAAATTAAAAAACGAGAGAAAAAGAATGAACTGCAATTTTAGCCAAAACAACCAGGTTCAGAGGAGAGCATTCGCGTGTAGGGAGACCAGCCCATTTGAAAGCGCCCCCAAAACAGGTTTCAACTGAAGTCCAAACCTCAGCAGGAAATGTTAACTGTTTCCCCGATTCCCTTCTCCCATACTCTCCACGGCCAACAACAAACTGTAATTCCTTCCAACGTTTTTGCAGAGAAAATCGGCGAGTTAAACCCACACGTGCACACACGCACCTGGGAAGGCACAAAGACACGACCGACCAGAGCAGCGGCCCTCCTCACGGAGCCGGCTCCCCTCGGCCTCTCCCCGCGCCCCCGCCTTCTGGTCCTGTTCTGATTTGTCTCCCGGGCCCTCAGATACCAGAGCCCTGGGAGCCAACCCCGACGCCTCAGGAGCTGCGAGAGGAAGTCACGCTCTGCCTCGGCTCTCGATCCTCGGGCCACTGCTGACCTTTCCAGAAGGGGAAATTCCTGAAGGGCCAATTTCTTCCAAGTCAATGAGAGTCAGTCTGTCTAAACTCCGAATCTGGCTCATGGAAGATTCTTGGTAAAAATACACAAAGTCTACCTCGCACCATCCATTTCTACCGACCAAGACGGGAGACGTTAGAACTGGCAAGCGTGCGAGCCCTCCCTTTTACGCTTAAAGGTCTTTCACTTGCCACCAGAGGCTCGCACGGTATCGGTGCCGGAAATGTTAGGGAGCATCTCCTCTCCTTCGGCCGGGCGGCCCACCCACAGGAGCGGAGGGGCACCTGGAACCCGCTCCGACCGCTGCCCTGGCCGCACCCCCGATCCACAGGCCGCCACCACCAATGCACCGTGAACACCACACCAGCACCTGGACTTCTGGTTTCCACGTCACATACGGGCGTCCAAATATCAAATCTGAGCTTCTGGGTTTTTGAAACGTTAAAAAACACACAAACTTTTGTGGTAATTCATCTTGATGCCGACTTCTGCCCGCAAGTAAGTGCCTATTTGTCCCGGGTGTGCCGGTTAAGTGGCTGTCCCGAGATCACGTGTCCTCCTTGCCACTCAGGCCTTTCGGAGGTCGGGGGAGGGGGGGCACGCCCAGATGAATTCTGAAATCTACGAAGATGGGGAGGCCAGGAGCTCTCCTAATCGGTAACTTCCTCTCTCTCTCTATACCCAACTCTGTCCTATGTCAAGTGGAAAAGTCCACGAACTTTGCCTTGCGAAGTTATCCAGTGGAAACAGAGATCAGGAAGGTCACTCCCGGCTTCTGAAAGCCACGACGTTCGCTGCAGATCCCGCAGGTATGAGTTAGTAGCCTTCAGCTAAAACACTCGAGTGGCCTAGAAGCCTAGGTTTCTGAATCACCACGCACTGTGGCAGTCGATGTGTTACAGCAAGTGAGGCCCGTTCCGATGCCGGGTCCCTAACCAAAGGCCGAGTTGATTCACAGACTCTGTGAAGCCCGGGAACCACCTAGCAACTTCACACGCACGTCAGCAAAATTAAAGGGGGCCTCACCAGAGCCCATCACTACGGTACTTTTCGGCAAAAACAAAGCTGCTCTGAAGAGGCCTACTGTAAAGCTACGTTCTCGGGTGACTCTTACCTTTAAGGACAGAACAGAATCGGGACCTGGGAACTCTTAGGAACCGATGGCGACGAATTAGGGTCTCTTTCCAATGAAAGCTCAGGGATCCGCAACCCTCGACCTCTTCCCCAGTCCTGAGACACTGGACCTAAGTCACCAGGGTTCCCGTGAGGATTAAGCGAGGCCAAGAAGGTGTGAGGGCAAAAGTGCCTGCTGCCTTTCCTGGAAGGTGGCTACTGAACGCCTCTAGCTTCTCACTCGTGAGGAAGCAAAGCTCGGCTTAAAAACAAAAACTCTATAAACATTTTCTTACCACAAAATTCAAGTACATCCTCCACAGCAAGGGGCACTGGCTGCCGGGGTCACTCCGCAACACGTTTTCAAACAGGGCTCTGATCCGATGTGTCAAGCCCGTCTCTGGGATTGTGGCGTGGACCTCCCTGCCATCTACCCTGCAAGACGAAGGCTCAGGTAACTCCGAGGCCAGTTCCCACACCCATGGCAGCACAGGAAAAAGAGGTACGTCCAGCGACAGCAAACGTCAGCACCGTCAGGACCAGAGCGTGTCAGGGGTGGTGCTGTTCCAGATGTGGGGGCACTGGGGGTGCCAAGTACAGACAGGACGTGGCCCCTCCGAGGCCAGAGAAGGGCAGTGTCCGCGGTTGTGTGTTTTCTACACCAGAGTCTGCCTAGGAGTCCCCCACAAACTCCTCGGTCTCTGTCTTCTAAAGAAGCCTACCCTTCAATCAGCAGAATGTAGATTCTACTTTATGGGAAGGAAAGTCCTTTCCATTTAGGGAAAGTAGAGTGAATAAAATCCCAATGGAAGAAGTAAAAAACAAAGTGAAACACTGTTCAGGGGTAACTCTGAGTAATCAGCTTATACAAGGTCAGGGTGAAGCGACGGCAAAGATCGAGAAATAATGCCCAAGCTGACGTGCTCCCAAGACCACCTGCCTACCGCCTGACCTTCAGATACAAGCACTGTATCGAGAGAGGACGGTTAAACCTGACACCGTCATCATCTGTAATAACAACAGAGGCTAGTAATTCTTCCCCGCTCCCTCTGTGCGCAGCACCCTCCTCGGCGGCCCCTCGAGCAGCCCTAAGAGGCGGGCTCTCTATTAGTCCCACGTTACAGAAGGGGAGCCCGTTAGAGGTGACGAGACCTGCCCAAGACCACGCAGCCGGTAAGTGGAGGAGCTGGCTCTGAATCCGAGTGCTTTGGGCCGACGTGCTTTTACCACAGCTCCTCGGACAGCCGGAAGCTGACCGTCACCACCCGTATGCCACAAGCAACCTTGAGGACCCCCAAAAGCATGGCCTAGGGAGACAGCCACGAGCGCCCCCGATGGAAGCTGTGGCCACCTGCAAGCTGCTTGTCCTCTTTCAACTCGTCCCCCTCCCTCACCCGGAACGCCCACAGCGGGCGCTTGGGCACCAGCCCACATTCATTCACTTCTGGGTCCCCGCGGCCCGGCAGGGCACTGGGGACAGGGCAGGCAGCTCCGAAGGTCTGCGGACACATGAACGAGACATCTGCACTCACCTCTGAACACTTTCCACCAGCCTCTTCCTCATTTTCTCGGCTTCGATCGCAAACAACCACGGCTCCAAGAGTTTGGTAGACCTGGTAACTGCGTCGAAGAACCTTCTGGTCTTACTGGCCGTGTGGGACTTACTCTGAATCTGCACGTAGGCCCTCCAAAGAACCTGGTTGCCGGGATACGACTGTAAAGCCTCGGAGAGAGCCTGTCGCAGCGGAGCCAGCGGGTAAAGGCTGACCTTCGTGTGGAAGCGGAGCAGGCTCGCGTGCATCAGCGTGACGGCCTCCAGCGCGCCGCGCGGGCTCTGGGCGCCGCCGCGGTCCTCCGAGCCCCCCGGCGGGACGGAGCCCTTCAGCTCCGCAAGCACCTGCTGGTACACCCGCGCGGCCGCGTCGATCCCCACCGTCAGGTACTGAAAGAGCATGAAGCATTTCGCCAGGCTCGTCAGGCGGTTAGAGCAGTCGCCGGGAGCCGGAGCGGAGGCACGGCTGTCACCCCAACAGTCCTGCAGCGCGTGCTCGTAAGCCTTCCGCGCTTTCAAGACCCGGACGGCCAGCACCTGCCCGGAGAAGGGCCCGCCGGGCCCGGGCTCGCTCAGCCCGGTCAGCACGTGAACGGCCCGCGCCGCGGCGGCCCCCGTCCCGTCCCCGTCGTCGGGCGCCCGCTCCGCCTCCAGCGCCGCGTACAGGAGGCCCAGCTCGCAGAGCTCGCGGTCCCGCAGGGCCCCACCCCCCGCCAGGCCGAGCGCCGCCTCGAACACCTTCCTGGCGTCCTCGGTGTTGCCGAGCAGCCACTCCAGGTGCGCATACTGCTTCCAGAGGCAGAAATTGTTGCGGTTTTCCGGCTCCTTAAGGAGATTTTTGGCTAGTTTTTTGCAGTTCTTTCCTTGCGACTTTAGCCTCTTCTTGTTTTTAGTGTGCAGACACCAAGTGACCTAGAAGTCAAAAGGAAAGAGGGACTCCCAAGGGCTCTGTGATTTTAAAGCAGCCCCTCTGTCCTGTCAAGGTCAGAAAGCCACACGGGTGTCTACACTTCCCTCCTTTATCACACGTTTGGCAAACCCTTAGACTCTGGACTGGGAAACAATTCAGGACTACCAAGGCCACAGGCGCCCCCAGATGACCGCATCCAGGCTTCCACCTGAAGCCTTGATGACTGAGGCTCGCACACTCCGAACAGTCTTCTCCCGTGAGAGGGGGCCGCCACACTTTACCGAATTCCACCTGCTGTGTGCAGTCTGTAGCTCAAGCGTCAGAACTATGGGTGCTGAGATTCAATACCGACTGGTGGCCAGCAGAGGGCAGAAGAGCCCATCCTGGACAAATTTCTAGCAAACCTAGATATGAAGAGCAGGGCTAAGTAGCTTATTTTCTCTATTTTAATAAACCCCGAAATCCTCTAACCCCCGCTGAAGCTTAAGCCTGGCTCTTCACACTAATGGCTCCTGTAATCCCAGACATCTGGCAGCAGAAGCACCAACACAAACAGCTCGTCACTGGCGAGCTGCACGCCCCCTTCCTCCTGCCCTCCGCACCCCCTCAGGAGGGGCGGCCACACCGCAGGGGCCTTTGGGGTCCCTGCACGAGGAGGTGGCGTGGCCCAGCGCTCCAAGGAACACCACGAGCCCCGTGATCATTCAGGAAGCCCCCACGTGGGGTGGAGGAGGCCGGAGTTACCTTCGCGATCTCGTACCGTAGCCAGGAGGAGCAGAGCTGAGACCTCTCCCGGCCCGAAAACAAAGGCGTCACGAGGTGAAAGATGTTGCGGATGAACTCCTCGCCCTCTCGACCGTGACCCCGGGCCCAGCGCCGGCAGCCCAAGGGGTCTGAGCGGCCAACACAGCTGACGCCGGAAAAGGAGAGGTTGGGACAAGTCAGTGGCATTTCGTCCTGAAGCCCGTTATCGAAGACGCTGCTCTCGTCCATGGCCAGGTAGCGGCAGGAGGCCGGAGGGCCGAGGCCGGAAGGCACGCCCAAGAACTGCAGAAAGGCCGCGACCAGCTGGAACTGCAGATCCCGGCTGGAAAGACGGATCAGAGACTGCGCAATGTCATCAAACAGCACCTGCATGAGACAAAATGAAGGGGCTGGCTCGGGAGCTGGTTTGTCTACTGTGACAGACCAGGCTTCACAACCTTCCCCGAGGCTCTTTTTACGCAGATGTGCTAATGATTCGACATTACTCAAACTAAATTTTAAACAGACAAGAGCTAGGTTCCCCGCAAGATGCAAAAAAGTCAGAGGCCTCGCAAGGCTCCGGAGAGCTGGGGGGAACTGTTGGCAGGCTTCAGCCAAAACCTTCCAAAGGAGCCTAATGAATTGGTAGAAAGTCTAGAATCCTACTCACTTCTGAAAGCACACGTAATTGCTTTTGTGGTTACTTGGATAAGTTAACAATCGTGAACACTGTTTATTAAGATAGAGAATAAGGATTTTATTATTTGGTGATTCTCTTGTACAAAATTGTTTTTGGACATGAAAAATGTGCTCAAAAGTAGATGAAAAGTAGCAAGGCAGGAAGGAAGGTACGGCAGCCACGGACCGCGCAGTAAGAGCAACCGGAAGACATCACACTAACTGCAAACGTCCACAGACGGTCTCACGCAGTAACTTGAAAAGGTGAGGCTGCGGAGACCAACCTTCGACTCTGGGCTTGGTCTTCGTGGTTCTCAGCAAAGCGGAAGCCAAAGCAGGAGCACAGTAAAACTGGACACGCTGGGATTCTACTCGTCAGAGCCGATGATCCATCAGAAAGCTATTCATCTCCAGGCTCTGATTAGAGAAAAGTCTCAGCGACACAAAACTGCTCACGGCAGCAGTCTGCTCAGAGACGAACTTCCAGAAAACGGCTGGACTTCTGAGCCTTGGGAGCGGACTTCTGGGAGGGTGACCCTGAACACCGTAAAACCCAACAGAAAGCCCAAGACCCCGCTCCTCCCAACACGTGCAGCTCCAGCCGGCAAAGGGACCGCGAGTGTAGACGCGCCTCGCGACGGCCGCTCACCGAACATCCGAGTGGAGTGGAGGTTTCCCTGGAGTCGACCCCTCCTCCCTGCCCAGAGCTCCCCCGTTCCCCGACCCCAAGTGCGGTGTGGTCCCCCCATTTGCCACGCCCCAGCCCTTCCAGACACTCATGCCGACCCCTCCGCCTGAAGCAGAAGATCTGGCTTCGAACATCCACTCGCCATCCAGGAACACCGACTGAGCGCTCACCACAGGAAAAGCCCCGTCGGCACACCGGTGACCCAGCAACAGGCAAGTCCCCACCCTCAGGGCAGGTCACTGTGAGGGCCACAGACGACAAGCCAGGCCGAAGCTACCAAGCCTCGCTACTGCAAACACCCCGCCCACCCTGTCTGTCCCTAGAGCACACCGTGTCAAGCAGTATAGTTGGTGTCTTACAAACCCGGGTCAATTTCAGGTCTCGAAACAGAATCTCTTCCTTTAACGTAAACCGTCAGAGCCGCCGGCCACTAGGCACAGCGGGGCAGAGACCGAGCCATTCGATGACAGTGAACGAGACGCCGTAAGCGAAGTGCCTGGTGCACGACCGGGACTCGGTCCACGCGACTTCCCTCCCCAGCAAGACGGGCGGTACGCTGACCGTCCCAACACGGCCTCTCCATCCACTTCCTCCTGTCTTCCAGAACCGAACCCATCTGCTGCCCTCTGAGGACCCCAGAGTGCCGCGGGGAAAGCAGGACACGGTTCAAGAATCTGGGACAGCGACGCCACGTTTTAAAGCCCTGAGTCCTCAGGCTTCCGTGTGAAAAACTAACTGAATGACCTGGAAGACAGTCTCGGGAGAAGCCTACCCTCCTTACGTGGGGACAGGAACTACCTGGTCAAGTTCCTCCATGCTCCGCATCACCAGTGGCCAACGAAGTTTCCACAGACAGAAACGGGAGCAAGCTAACCTCTCCCAAGCCAGGCGAGCGCTCAGAGAGTGAGCTCGTTCCCATGGGAACAGGGAGAAGGCAAAGACCCCCCAAGGCTGGCCTCCCTCCTGGGGCGGAACACCTGCCTGTCTCTCTGGATCCTCACAGTCTTCCTCCGTTTGCTTCTTGGTCTTATCAGGGCGCCACGGCCGCCAGTGCCTCTGGTCTCGGGACCGCTCGGCGGCAAGCCAGATCTGCCACCTGGGCAGACTCTTGTCTCTTATTTCCTGGTCCTCATCTTCTGGTTCATCATCGTCATCATCTGGACAAGAACAGAGCTTTTAGCTGCCCTCCCCGGCTGTCCATGCCCAACCGCTCCGCCACGCCAGCTGCTGTAGGGGGCCCTGGACTGCCACCCTGCGTAAGACCCAGGCCCAGGCCTCTGGGACACTCAGGGACTCAGAGGCACCGAGGGACTCTCCTATCATCATCAGTCGAGTTCCCCAAATTCCCTGGCAGATTAGCCAATGGAATCAGATGATTCTTAATGCTATCGCGGCAATTAAAATGGGAACACGCATATGAAGGAACAGCACTGCCCAGCGGAACTTCCTGTGATAACGACCTACTATGTATCCAAGCTGATACCAGAACTAAATTTTTAATTTTATTTCATTTTAATTAAAATGGCCACACGTGGGGGCACCTGGGTGGCTCAGCCGGTTAAGTGTATCTGGAAGTGTCTGGTTCTTGGTCACAATCTCACAGTTCATGGTTTGAGCGTCGTGTCAGGCTCTGCCACTGGCAGTGTGGAACCTGCCTGGGATTCTCTCTCTCTCCCCACTCTCTCTCTCTGACCCTCCCCTGCTCACTCACTCACTCTCAGAATAAACAAAATAAAATGGCCACATGTGGCTAGTGCCTACTGTATTGGACAACACAGTTCTAGAATGTTAAATGACACTTAATGATAGCACCGGTTCGGATTTTCTAAAGTCACTGGAATTTTCAGCCAGTGGCCTTATGACTACAACCTGTGTCCACTTCTCAAAAAAAGGTCAATTCAAGATTATCTGGTACTTTCGTTTTGTTTCCTAACTCTGAAGATGCAGAATGGAAGAGGAGAAAAGTATTTAAAAATAAACAAGCGGAGTATATAAAATGGTTCAGCCACCCAGAGAACAGATGGTCAGTTTCTCACAAAACAAGACATGGCAACTGCACTCTTCGGTGCTGATCCCAGAAAATGAAAATCTACGTACACACTAACACCTACGTACACACTAACACTGCACACGAACACCCACGGCAGCTTTATCCATAATGGCCGAGCCCTGCAAATACTCCAAACGTCCACAGTAGTAGGTGAAACAAACCAGGGTACGTCTACACCTACTAATCACAGTCGATGCGAACACACTAAGGACCCGTGCAACAGTTCGGAGGGATCTCAGGGGAATAATGCTAAGTGAAAAAAAAAAAAAAGCCAATCTTAAGGAGTCACACAGAAAACAAATGTTGGTGAGGATGTGGAGAAGGTCGGGGTGAATATAAAAGTGGGGCGCTCTGGAGAACAACACAGCAGTGCCTCAGGGAATTTTTAAGAGCTACCATGTGATCTGGCATTGCCACTCTGGGCACACGTGCAGAAGAACTCTAAGCAGGTTCTCAGACACGTGGACACCGTGTTGACAGCTGCAAAAGGTGAGGCAATCCAAGTGACCATCGACAGATGAGCAGATAAAACGAAATGTGGTCTATACGCGGTGGGTGCCATTCGGCCTTAGAAAGGAGGTACTGAGGGGCGCCTGGGGGGCTCAGTCGGTTGAGCGTCCAACGTCGGCTCAGGTCATGATCTCAGTTTGTGAGTTCGAGCCCTGCATTGAGGTCTGTGCTGACAGCGCAACCTGGAGCCTGCTTTGAGTTCTATGTTTCCCTCTTTCTCTGCCCCTCCCCTGCTCATGTTCTGTCTCCCTCTCAAAAACAAAAAAAAATATTTAAAAAAACTTTAATTAAAAAAAAAAAAGGAGGTACTGACACGGGCTATGCATTGGACAACCGTGGAAGGCATTGTGCTTAGTGAGCTAAAGCCAGTCACAACACAGCAAATACTGTCTGATCCCACTTCTCCGAGGTTCCTAACCTAGTCAAATTCAGAGACAGACAGTAGCATGGTGCTCGTCAGGGGCCGGGGATGGGGAGGGCGGGGAGAGGAACGGGGAGTTACTGCCTAATGGGTGCAGGGTTCCAGCCGGGGACGATGAGAAGGTTGAGGAGGTGGATGGAGGTGAAGATGGTTGCACAGGAGTGTACGTGTGGTTAATGCCACTGAACCGTATACTTAAATGGTTTTTAAACGGTAAATTTTGTATAGATTTTACAATGGGAAATTGTTTTAAGAAGTCACACGCCCTATGATTCCATTTATACAACATGTAAAATAATATGATGACACAATAATAGAGGTGGAGGACAGATCCGAGGTCCTCCGAGGCAGGTGTGGGCGTGGATGCGGCCACAAGGTGCAGCATCAGGGAGCCCGGCGGTGACGAATGGTTCTCTGACTGTGGGGGGGTTACAGGAAGCCGCGCCTGCGGTAAGACTGCACGGCACCAAACACACACGCGGACGAGAGCTTGTCAAACCAGTGAAACACACACGTGCGAGTGTGCATGCACACACACATGCGAGTATGCACGCACGCACACACACACGCACGCTGCAGACCGCCCCACGGTCACTTCCAGGCTGTGCTACGACACCCCAGGGCTACCGCTGGCGGGCTCTGGATGAGGGGGGCACAAAACCTCCCTGTATTTTCCAACTTCCTGGGAATCTCTAAGTATTTCAAAATAAATGAGTAACAAAAACTCCAGAGAATTTAAATGCATGACATGTACGTTAGTATTTTACCCAATACTCGATCTAAACACCTTCTGAGTTATCAAAGAAAACTAAAATTTAACTATTTATCACCTTTTTCCAAAGACCTACATTTAAGATAATCCTTTAATCACACTGAAAACCTCTCGCTGTAAGAGAAATTACCTGTAAGTGACGCATCAGACTTAGATTCAGAACTTATTACATTAGAAATGCAAAAGATTACAATGTGCTTTTGGAAAGGCATATGTAAATACGTAATAACACAGACTAACAAGAATGAAAGAAAGAAATAAGCTGAGCCGTATGAAGAAGAAACTCCTCAGAATCAACAATAAATACCAACTACACTCTAAATGCCGACCTTGTCAAGATGGACAAGAAAACTTAAAAATAAAGCAAAAACAAAGAATAGTTATCGTTTAGTTTTTCTGGAAACAAGAAACTGTCAGCCTTTCTTCTGACCCTGCTGGTTTTCTGGAAGACTCCCATTAAATTCGTGTAACTCAGTAGAAGATTCTCTGTGACGGAAACGTCTGGAAAGCATGCAGGGGATGTACGTGCCAACACCCGTCCGTAACTTGACATTAAAAATAAGGTTTTACCACTTGCATTGCCCTTCTGGGAAAACAAACTTTACATCCGGTTATGAGTTAACTACCGGGCACGTGAGCACTTTTCAGAGAAGTAATGTTAACTGGGTCCCTGGACACAGCTGTGAGGATTCCACTCTCTTCTCACAGAACGCGGTAAACCCTAGAACCTAAATTCCACGCACTGTAAGAGGCTTGCTCGTTAAAACAAAAACACAACCTAAAAACAGAGAGCCGTGCTGAGCTAGCGACTCAAAGAAAAGTTACTACCAGAAGGACTTCCACTTTCTGGTCCTTCGTGCGGTCTTGCAGACTCAGTGGCTTAACAGGGTAATACCCACAGCCATTTTGCCCTGCAGGTCATTTTTCCTCATACAGGACACCACTGGTAAGCCTGAAGGTTTCCAGTTCCTTCTGAGAGAGGACACTCAAGAGCGGTCAAAGGAGCTCAGCCAAGGGAGCGTGACCTTCCCTGATGGCGCCGCCCCGAGCACCTAAAGCGCTAGAGACGCCGCCCGGCCTGGAGCGCGGCACAGCCACACTGACCGCGGCTAATCCAGAGCTTTCATTCCTCAGAAGCAGCAGCCGTGGCCAGAAAGGTGACATCTGTGACATTACATCTGCACTCTCGACAAAACCAGGGGGTGAAGCGATTCCCGAATAGCCGAGAGCCTCGCTGGCCGACGTGACAGCCACGCACGTGTGGCTCCGGGGTCCTTCAGAGCAGCTAGTCTGAAGTGAAATGGGCTATAAAGTGTAAGACCCACACCAGGCTTCAGAGAGCTTGTATGAAAACAAATGCGAACTATCTCAATTTTTAAATTATTAATTACATGTTGAAATATTACGGTTTTAACAAATTATCAACATTAATTTCACCATTTCACCCTTTTATTATTATTATTCTTAATTTTTAATATTTAATTTTTTTTTTTGAAGAGAGAGAAAGAGCAAGCCAGGGAGGGGCAGAGAGAGAGGGAGAGAGAAATCCCAAGCAGGCTTCGCACTGTCAGCATGGAGCCCGATGCGGGGCTCGAACCCACGAAACCATGAGACCATGACCTGAGCCGAGGCCGAGAGTCGAACGCTTAACCGACTGAGCCACCAGGCGCCCCACCATTTTACCTTTTCAAATGTGGCTACTAGAAAGTGTGAAGTTACTTTTGTGGCTCGAATTATGTTTCTATTGGACAGTGGTATCCTAGGGTGAAATCCAGAAAGTACCTTGGGGTCGCTGAGAACGACAGTTACGCAAATGCTCGTTAGTGACTACTTTATGGTATTCCCAAACAGGGACGTGTCTGCCAAGTGATTTGCTGGTCTGCACACAGAAACACTGACAGAGAACACACTAAATGGGGCAGGGAGAGGGGGGATTAGGAACAAGATTTCTTCTTCGGGAGCAACCTTACAAAAGGAAAACTGAAAATTACCTCCTCTGGGAAGAAACTCAAGCCCTCTGAGGGATTGGGGAGCTGGCGGAAGGACGCCGAGGGTGAGGGACAGTCTGTTCTCCCAATGCGGCCGCTCAACGGATTTTCGACATTCAACGTTCTTAAGGACCAATAACCAGCTCGTCCGTATAAACGGATAATCACGAGGATAGGCAAACACGTCCCAGGAGACAAAGGCAGAGGCACACGCATCCTGAGAGGTGCCTTACCTGGACTGACGGCCACCCAGCCGCCCCGCTCCTGCTGGTGCATCCACGCTCTCCAGCCTCGCGCACCCTTCTCCCCAGCTCGGGGCTCCCCGCTGTCCCAGAAGGGCTCAAAGAATTCCACCTGTTCAGGTCGAAAACACGGAGATTAGCCGAATTCGCGCAGAATTGCTGAGCCACCGAGTAGCGGGCGTTCTGACTGGCATGAGAGGGGCTTATGGGAGGAATCCTGCTCGCCATCAGTCGTTCTAGTAGATATAGGATACGCCCCCGAAACAGAGAAAAATAACTACCTAGTGTGGTAGGCGGCCTCCAAAATAGCTCCCCCCACCAGGCCCCTAACCCCGCCCCAGGGCAGTCACACCCCCGAGCGTGGGCTGGACCCGGTGACTTACAACGAACAGAATACGGCAAAGGGTGACCGGCTGCCACTTCTGAGAACCAGTCACAAAAAGACCAGCTGCGATCCCAGAGAAGGGCCTCCAGCTGGGTAGGAGAGGAACAGTTTCCCAGCTCTGAGCCTGCTGGAGGCCAGTCTAACCGGGGCGGTGACACTGCCGGTTCCCTTAAAGCCACCGGGCCCCTGAACACCTGAAATCATGTTGCTCTCCAGAGGTTCTGAGGGGCAGGGGATTGATTCAAAGTTTCAACAGGGCAGCCTGGGAGCTCTTGAGGGCATGACCTCTCAACTCCGTGTTCCCAAATCTGGCACGGTGCCCAACACATAGTAGGGACTCAATCAAGGCTTGTCGGCACAGAGTGACACACGGCAGGCAGCCGGTGGATCACCCGGTCACATGTTAAAGCCGGGTCCTGGGATGCCACCTCGGCTCTCGTGCGTCTGGGGCATTAGGTCTGCTGTGCGCAGTCCCCAGGTCAGGGCACTGATTCCCCGTGGAAGGGAAGTGAACACAGCCACGAGCGGGAAAGCGATCGTCTCACCAACGGACAATAAGGACTTTAAAAGTGAACCCACAACTTGCTCCACGGGAGCTGCTGTAAGAAACGTCTTGAAGCGGACGAGGCTGCCCCCCCAGCATGCCGTGGGCCAGGAGCCACAGGACCGTCCGGCCTGGAGGAGTGTCACACAGCAGGAAGAGGGCTGCGTCCCTGCACCGAGCGCCCATCAGCCGCCTCAGCTAGGGGAGCTGGGAAGACCACACTCCCTCCGCACAGGCCTTATTCTTACGGGAGGGATCGAAGAAAGTCGCTCAAGAAAAAGAAGTGTATGTGTTTTTCTAAGTGTGATAGTTACAACCGATTCATTCATTCCACAGACACAGACCAGACTCCACTTCTTCCATGGTCTGCTGTGTACGGGAACGATGCCTCTCAGTCACAAAGATATGGACTGTCATCAAAGAAAGAGCTTTATTTCAAAGTTGTCTTGCAAATGCTTTGGATCTGCACGTGCTGGTAATATTTAAAATCTCGAGCGTGTGCAGCAGGCTCTGTGGCTCCTGACGCTTCGCAGTCCCGGGCAGTGCCCTCCCCACAAGTAACTGTCCTCATCACAGACAGCAAGTGTCAGCAACGGGCGGGGATGAGGGCCATTCCGATGCTGCTCCGCGAGCACGCACCCAGCGCCCCGCGGTCAGCTAAGAATCCCTTCTGTAGCACAACATACTCCTAAAATAGCAAAGCACGTCTTAAAATAATTTTGTTATCTGGCTTATTATACTACTAACCAGCTATACTAATACTAGCTAATATTCTTTACCCCAATTTTGCCTAGGAAATAAATAATGATGATAAAAATGATTATTAAAAAGTCTTTAAATGCAATTCAGGGATATTCCACAAGATGGCGACCTCAGCCCCTCAAGACCTCTGTAAGCTCACCATAACTTCAGCGCTCCAACCATCTTCCACCAGAGCCCCTTTGCAAATAGGAAACTGAGATTTCTTTCAAGGAAAAAGGGAAAAGAAGGCTTTCTTATATGGCTCTTTGGTAGGATTTTTTTATTGCTTCAATGTCACAAATATGGGCAATGGTCCTGTGTCGCCTAAATGACAAGCACGCCCCCAGTTAGGATGGGTGTTGACAAGCCACCGCCGCGTAGCTGCGTTTGCAATTCCCACAAAGATCTCAGGTGGTGGAAACGTTAGCTGGGAAGTGACCTAAGACCCAACTCTGAACGCACGAAGGGAGGACAGGGTAAGATTCGATTTAAGAGGCCTGGCGAGGGGCGCCTGGGTGGCTCAGTCGGCTGGGCGTCCGACTTCACCTCAGGTCAGGATCTCGCGGTTTGTGGGTTTGAGCCCCGCGTCAGGCTCTGTCAGCTCTGCTGACGGCTCGGAGCCCGGAGCCTGCTTCGGATTCCGTGTCTCCCTCTCTCTGCCTCTGCTCTGCTCATGCTCTGTCTCTGTCTCAAAAATAAAATTAAACTTTAAAAAAAAAAAGAGGCCTGGCGAGGACAACGAGCGCTGAAATAAAGCTCGTAAGTAAGAAAAAGGGGGGGACGTGGTGAGTCTTTATATGGAGTGGGGGGAGTCCTTCATCTCTCCATGCTTCACTCCCTCCGTTACGGAATTCTCCTCGGATCACCACAATATTCGAGGAACAATTCTCGGCGAGACTGACGTACAGGAGGACGGGATATCTGAAAAGTACTAGCACACCTGCCACGATCCATGCTTGCCCCCAGAGAGACAGAGGGGAAGGGGAGAGGGAGGGAGGTGGGTCACGCAACCGGAGCCCCCACCTGTCCTTTGGTGGGCAGGTCCTTCACGCTGTCGGGTTTGAAGAAGGTGAAGTCGATCATGGCCTGGAACAGAGAGACCGCCTTCTCCGAGTGACCGGCCTGCCGCAGGAAGTGGCAATGCTGAAGAAAGAGAGCTGGAACCGGGGAGAGAAGGGAGACTCCTGGTTAACGTCATCGAAGGGAAAGAACACAACTCCTGAAGCACGCATTCCAGGGCGTCTGGGGAGCTCGGTCGGTCGAGTGTCCGACTCTCGATGCTGGCTCAGGTCAAGATCCCAGGGTCATGGGATCGAGCCCCAAGTCGGGCTCTGTGCTCAGCATGGAGCCTGCCTGAGATGTTCTCTCTCTCTCTCTCTGTCTGTCTCCCTCTGCCCTTCCCCTGCCCCTCTCCCCCTCCCCACTCCCCTCCTTGTGCGCGCACTCGCTCGCACTCTAACAATAAAAAATATAAATAAAAATGTGCAGCTCAACGCCGAGGACATCTTTCCTCCAAATCCGGTTACTGCGGTGACTTCAAAGTGGTAATAATCCACGTCCTCGTCAAAGGACTCACAAACGGTACTGTAATCGAATGATGTACATTTATTCCACCTTTCATGTGAAACCATCTTGGAATATAAATATTAACAAAGACTATGTGTGTTACATAAAAATAAGGCCAAAGGTTGGTCTGAACAGTTAATCAAATATTCCAAGCTCGTTATTAGAAGAAAAATTCTCGGGAAAGGATGGTGTAGATTTCACCAGAGAGCGAAGGCCTGTGTTGAAAGCTGGACGGCATTATCCACCGGCAGCTTTCATCACCTCTTCAGAGTCAGCTGTAAACAAAGCAAGGTTCCAGCTTCGAAAAGAAAATAACATTGGTTTGTCTCGACCGTGCTACGATTCCATTTACTAAATAACACTGAGCTATTTGAGCATACTGCGAACGGTAGCAAACAGGAGACTCTGTGTCAGTGTGGCAAATGCTTATTATTTCTAGAACGACATACTTCTATCTTTAGAAGGTAACGGAAACAGCAAGGTTTTGATCAAATAAATGCCCGCTGTGTGCCAGGCACTGAGCTAGACTTGCTGCATGTCACCTCGGGTACTGTGCTCAGGAACCCTACAAAGCAAGTACTACACCGTTGCTGCTGGGGGAGAAACCGGAGCCCAACCAGGTTCAGGAACTGGCAAGGTGACCAGGGAAAGGCAAACCCAGGATTCAAGTCAAGAGTGATAGTCTCCAGCTCCTGCTTACCATGCTGCCTTCTGAAGCTCAGTACAGGACACAGTTTATATTCTAGGCTCCTTCGGACACACCAGAAATGTTAACAGTAAAATAACTGTATCTACGCAGGGGCACCTGGGGGGCTCAGTCAGTCAAGCATCCTACCTTGGCTCAGCTCATGATCTCACGGTTCATGAGTTCGAGCCCCGAGCCTGGAGCCTGCTTCGGATTCTGTGTCTCCTTCTCTCTCTCTGCCCCTCCCCTGCTCGCACTCTGTCTCGATGTCTCTCTCTCTCTCAAAAATAAATAAACATCAGAAAAAGAAGAAGAACTGCATTTCTACAATGGCCTCCAGTCAGCTGGGGTTCCCCTGAGCCTGAGATCCTAGAACGGGGGAGACGACCAGACAAGCACCTCCACAGAGAGGCCACTGACACCCAGAACATTCCAGAACATTCCAGACTTCACCAGGTTTCCTCGGTTAACAAGCAGAACGGCTGGAACTTCCAGACCGGTGATGCTTCTCTAACTTTACTGGCTCTAATGCCCACCCCTTGCCCCCGCCGAGAAGTTGGAACGGGGAGGAGGATCTGTTATAATCACAAGGAGTCCTGACACTTGTCGGTTAAATCTCTTTTATCCATTTCGCCATTTCTAAAATGAACCAAAACTAAATCTCCGTTGTTGACGAAAGCCAAGGGAAAGGAGAGCTCCCCCGAAACCAGGGGTCCGGCCCCGGCTCCTCACCGAGCAGGGCCTCCTCGGTGCCCGGCAGGGCGGGGTGCGACAGGATGCTGCCGTCGCTCACGGCCGACAAGGTGCTCAGGCACTTCCCGTAAAGACCGTGGAGTTTCGACACCGTGAAGGTGCTGAACTGGCTCTGGCAAAACAAAAGGTACTTCTGCCAAAGGGCCGTGTTGTTGGGGTGCAGGAAGAGGAGCTTCTGCCACTCTCTGGCCAGGGCGGAGGGCTCCCAGAACTCGGAGCAGAGCCGCAGCTTGGCGAGTTTCAGGTCCACGCTGCTCGGGTTGCTCTCGATGGCCCGCTCCAGGACGGCCAGCTTCTTCTCCAGGACGAGCCGCACGGACCTCCTCCGCTTGTCCTGCTCTCCCTCCTCGATGGCGTACAGGCCGGGGCTCCTCATGACCTCGTCCTCCGAACAGAAACACCAAGTTACAAATGCAAATGGCAGAACGGGGCGGGGGGGGGGGGTGGTGGCACTCAGAAGCGCCACCGCTGGGACGGAGACGCTCAAAGCCCTTCCCGGCCGCACCGCCCATCACTTCCCAAACCCAAGCTCAGTCCCGCTTTGACAAGCATTTATCACGTTTTTTTTGAGTGAAAACTCTGTCACTAGGGCGCCTGACATGTTCGATCTTGTGTTTCTTTCACCTGATCCCTGTCTACGCGCCGGCCTTTCAAACTTCGATCATGTATCAATAGCTAGCGTGCAGCGTCTTGGAAACTGCTTCCCAAGAGCTAACTTTACCAGTAAAACAGCCAAACGTGGGGCAGAGTACGATAAAACGTACGTGGTTCGAAACCAGAGAGGCAGGACGAGGACGAGGACGAAGCCAGGGACTGCGGGACGGGGGCCGCCCAGCACCACCTTCCCTCGCCCGACTCTGCGTGTTCTGCACGCGGTCTGTTCCCCCGAGTGCCTCTCCCTGCCTGGGGAACATCGACTCTTCTCTCCAGATCCTCCGGAAGCCCTTCCTTCCTCCCTAGTGGCAGGTCACTCCCTCGCCCCGCCCCCAAATCACACGGGAAGCACGCACCCCCCCACTCTGCATTTATGCGGTCTTCCTGGGGGGGGCTCTGAGCAAGCTCAAGGCAAGGGCTCCAGTCTCGTCGGCCTCGCAGGCCCAGCGCCAGGATCCCTCCCAGGGGCTTGAGACCTGCGGCAGAGCAAATCCGTCGTCCCCAAACTAGGACAGTCCCTCCGGTAAGGGCCCTGGGATGGCGACACTTACCTGAAAAGCCACGAAGGCCATCCACAGCTGGATGTCCCGGGGATTCTCCCGAACGCGCCTGTTAAACTCCTCCACCTTGGCCTTGAGCAGGGCACTCTCTCTGTCCGTCTGTGAGTCTGGCTGCTTTGATTCTTGCTCTGCAGGACCCTGTCCTTGTAACCACTGCGTGGTGGACTGATCGTAAATCCCCAGAGGGTTCAACCAGGTCGTAACAGGAGGAACCACATCGTCCGAGTCCTTCACCGGGATGAACGAGACCGGCTCGGATGAGGGAGGGTCGGCTGTGCTGCCGACGGCGACGCCGTCGACGCCCATCAGTCCCACGCTCTTCTTCGTAAAATACCGCTCCACGTGCTTGCGCGAACGCTTCTTTTCCGTGGCTGCCCCCTCCCAGGATATACACTGCTTCTTAGGGTTGATGCCCAGGCAGGAGTCTCCTTTCCTCTTGTATCTTGTATTTGAAAAAGAAAAGAAGTCACCGCGGGCGCACGCGCACTGTCTCTGCAGGGGCGACGGCTCAGCTCGGCAGACCCGAGCTCCTCGCAGCCGCGTTAACTGCAGATACGCAAACTCACCTCACCTTCAAATTGTTTCTAGTGAGAGAAACAGGAGGGTAGCCACGAACTTTTTCTGTGTTTGACTTATTCCTCTAAACACTTCGATTCTTCGTTAACACCTCATGAATGTAAGATCATGCCTGTCTTCCAGATTCTAGTCATTTCTATCTTCCTGGAGCTTTGTAATGTCGCATACATTACGTACCTGATTATCACAGTCTGACATAACCGGGCAAGGCGGAGATCCCGGTCCCTTCTACGCTATTCCTAAGGACACTGACGCCCTGGGTGACCGTGTGTCATCTGTCTCCTAAACCAGTCCCTTGTCCTCCATATCATCCTGCATCCCCACTTGAGAACATGGCAGGGCTAACATTGTGTTTTTACTCCTGAAACAGAAGTATGTTGAATAAAATTACATTTGGTGGGGCGCCTGGGTGGCTCAGTCGGTTATGCAGCCGACTTCAGCTCAGGTCATGATCTCACGGTCTGTGAGTTCGAGCCCCACGTCGGGCTCTGTGCTGATGGCTCAGAGCCTGGAGCCTGCTTCAGTTTCTGGGTCTGCCTCTCTCTCTCTGCCCTTCCCCTGCTCACGCTCTGTCTCTCAAAAATAAATAAATGTTTAAAAAAAAATTAAAAAAAATTACATTTGGCTATTTTCTACTCTAGGGGAAAAGAGGCTGGGTTCTTAAATGCTTAAAAAAAGAAAAATAAAAAATAAATTAAAAAATAAAAAATGAAATGCTTTTATGGAACGTGTACGTGTCCCCAGGGTTACAAACACAGGACTACCGAGTATCTGCACAAAAGCTAAGGGACATCGTGCACTTTTCTGTACGCAGGGTGTACAAACAGCCCATTAAAAAGCGGGCAAAAGATCCGTAAGGATGACACGAATGGCCAAAAAGCACACGCAGAACTGCTCAACATCACTGGTCACGATGGAAACGCAAATTACAACTACGATGAGATACACCGCACAGCCGCCAGAACAGCTAAAATTAAACACTGACCGTACCAAGCACCGGCCAGTGGTCTGTCCAGTAACCAGGGCTCTCCTATGCTGTCGTTAGTGAGGACGTGAGTTGGTACAATCACTTCGGGGAAAGGTCTGTAAACTAAACTCAGACTTACCGACTATGACCCGGCGATTCTATTTTAGGTGTTCGCCCAAGAAAAAGGAGACTGTATTTCTACACAAAGACTCGCGCACAAAGATTCTCGGGAACTCTATTCCTAGCAGTCACCTAGTGCAGGGTCCAGACCCTCAGCAACGGAAAACAGATAAACAATGGTATGGCCCGCGCCGCACAAAAGAACACGACCAGCGGTGAAAAGCAACAAAGTACCGACAAACGCCACAATGGGGTTGAATCTCCAAAACATCACACTGAGTGAAAGAAGCCAGACACAGAAGGGCACAGACTGCATGAGTTCATTTATACGGAATTCCGGAACAGGCAACTCTAGGGAATGATGGGGAAAAAAATCCGAACAGTAACTGCCTCTGGGGAGTTGGGGAGTGGACTGGACGGAAGCGAGCACGAGGCGGCGGTCTGGGGTCATGTTAATGGTCTATATTTTCATAGGGGGCTGGATTATACAGGTGCCTCATGAGAATTTGTGTGTTACACCGTGTGCAAATTTGAAGTCAAAATCCAAAAGTGAACAAATCTCGAAGGCTCGTTAATGACATGCATGCTGAAGCATGGTGGGGGCGGCACGCTGATGCCGGCATCGATAAGTGAGATGGGTTAGGGGACGGATGAACGGATGGATGTGTGATCACACAAGTGCAATAAAATGTTAACGGCAGAACGCAGAGGGCGGGGATCTGAGCGCTCACCGTAAAATTCTTTCCACTTAGGCCGTATTTTTAAAAATCTTTCCAAACATAGTGCTGTGGGAGCAGCGGGAGAGGCAGGAGACAGCCGCCGCCATCTACCGTCCTCTTCCAGAAAGCTCTGTCCCCACCACCTCCTGGTCCAGGCCCAGCAGGTCCTTTGCCTCCCCACAGTCAACAGGTGCCCGAGAAGCCTCCCTCACTGCTCCTCACACACTCACTCGCACTCACACACTCACACACTCACTCGCACTCACACACTCACTCGCACTCACTCGCACTCACACACTCACTCGCACTCACACACTCACACTCACACACTCGCACTCACACACTCACTCGCACTCACACACTCACTCGCACTCACACACTCGCACTCACTCACTCACACTCACACACTCGCACTCACACACTCACTCGCACTCACACACTCACTCGCACTCACACACACTCACTCGCACTCACACAGCCCGTTCTCTTTATCGTCTTCCCGGTTCCTCCCAGGTTACCGCACGACAGTCTGTCCCCAGCCCCGTCCACATAGGAGTCAAAACAACTGTGACGAGCGGTGAGGAGATACAACAGCACCAGCACGCTCTACACACGCCCGTCGCTCTTTAAGGAACAAACTGTGAGTAGAACTGGTTTTGTTCTCCCCATTATGATAATTTTGTTTTCGCTCAAAATGAACAGTATTAACAACATTCACATGATCTCTTAAAAAACGTGCACAGAGTTTTCTAACTTTAAAAGTGCATTTTGTAAAACTGATTTTAGTAGCTGCATTTTGTAACAGATGAAAACGATAAAGGAGAAGAAAAAGAATCTTACGGATCTGAATCTAGGGCCTACCTTCGGGTATGTGAAAAGAGTTTTAAAAATAGTTGATAGAGGGGCGCCTGGGTGGCTTTGTTGGTTGAGCGTCCGACTTCGGCTCAGGTCATGATCTCACGGTTTGTGGGTTCAACCCCTGCATCAGACTCTGTGCTGACAGCTCAGAGCCTGGAGCCGCTTCACATTCTGTGTCTCCCTCTCTCTCTGCCCCTCCCCTGCGCGTGTTCTGTCTCTCAAAAATAAATACGCGTAAAAACAGCTGATAAACAGCTTCAGGCTTCCCGCCCTACTTGAAGCACTTCCTCATGCCATTAGCTTTAGAAAATATCATTTTTATTGGAAAGCTTTAAATTGGCCCACTGAGGGGGTAAGCCTTCATGTAAGTTAACATCCCTCTATTTGGCTCTTATCTAATTTATCACTTGTCACAGAATCTTAATTGGGCAAAACCTAGGACGTAACTTAATGCAATATTCCCCCAAATGAAGGCATGTTTCCTGTACGATCCTTATCAATAATCTTGCCTGAATAATTCCAGAAGGAATTATTGGAGATTCAGTGAAGGGTATCAACGGACATTTAATTCAAATGAATTTAGCTATATGGAAAAGGGAAGGGGAGGAGAGGGGAGGAGAGGGGAGGGGAGGAGAGGAGAGGGGAGGAAGAAAAGAAAAGAAAAGAAAAGGGGACAGCGTATGGGAAAAGAATATATTTAAATAAGCATCTAAGTCAGCCCCGAATCCACTGAGTGGCTCGGGGGCCCAGAGTGACCTGGGCAGCAATAAATCTGCCTTTCCTTCAGTGACTTCAATTCACACGTGCTCTCGTGGTGGCGGTCTACCTGATTCCAAATTCCAACCCGTCACTTACTAACACAGTGACCCTGACCAAGCTATTTAAAACAAAAACAAACAAACAAAAACCTGTCTGTGCCTCAGTTTCCTCATCTGTGAAATGGGGAAATAATGGTGCCCATGTCACAGAACAGCAGGAACGATCAAAAGAGTTTATCTAGTTGAAGTCCTCACCCATACAGTAAGGACTAGATAAGTTTAAGTTGTTATTATGTTATAGGACTTGGCTCTGAAACATGAGCCGGCTATTTCATCTGGTGCACGGCCAAAGAAACAGTCCATTCCAAAAATGGAGAAAAACCTGAGCCGAACTTCACTGACGGCCAGGATGTTGGTCCCAAGGCATCTTCCGAAGGTAATTCTGACTCTTACACACGAACCCTAAGCCGCGTTCACTACGACACTCTAACACGCACTGGGTCACTGCTGGGATGCTCACACGATTAGAGTTTGCTTTGATGCTGAGCCCAATCTGACCTTCTGGAACTTCCACCCATTGGTCCTGGCTCTACCTTCCCAAGTTACACAGAACGTCGCCAACCCACCTTCCAAGGACAGTCCGGCAAAGCTTAAAAGACAGTGACCACACTGCTGTCACAGGCCAAATACCCACAAGCCCTCATGTGGTCCTCACAGGACAGCTAGTCCCCTCAGTGCTCCTGGACTGTCACTGTCCCTCAGTGTGAAAATCCACTACCAGACAAACCACTCCCCCGTTCTCTGACCAGCTCACAAGGCCACGAGACGATGCCTTCCTCGATCTGGACGCTAACGGCTGTGTTATTCCGGGCAGGACTTAGCTCCCCTGAGCTTTAGGAATGTCCTGGGAAACCGCACCGAGGCCCAAGCCCTTCCCGTAGTATCTCTGCAATACAGATTCATAAACCTGTCCCATGACTCTCTTCCCAAGGTGCGGGCCGTCTCATCAGCACAGATTCAAGAGCCGCTCACAGCGAATGTTTTTCTCTCTTCATCTATTAATAAATAATGACTCTTTATCTTTGCAAACCAATTTCTAATTCATATCCATCAGTTCTGATAGCTGAGTACAAGACGCAGCAGGAGTTAACGAATGAAGAAACAGAGGCTCAGACGGGGTAGGTGATTCGCCTGGGATTCCACTATCAGTAGAGGGCAAAGCCCACTTCCCGACCTAGAACACGGCCTACCAGACGACCGGGCTCGTCTGCAGTGGAGGACAGTAAAAGAACATCATCACTGGTTCGAGGAACCTGGGTTCCCAAAGAAGCTGCCTCCTGGCAGCATGCTCTCCGAGGCTGCATAACCTGTCTAGGTGCCTTTCCTCATTCATGAGAGAGGGGTGCGGCCCTCCTCACATAGCAGCAGGGGGGTCAGACAGGCTCAGCCGGTGGGTGCTGGCCCCCCCCATCCTCGGCTGGGTCCTACCGCGTCTGTGGCGTGGAAAACCTAACGAGACTTCAAGGAGTATGAAAATAATTCAAAAATTTATGAATACATTTGAACAGTCATGTCTCTCGGCCATGACACTATGTAGCTCTAAATATACACTAAAATATTACGGACATAAACACATCCTAAAAGAAATCTTCATTGGAATCACTTGTTCAGTGAGGAATATTGTTGGGACGAAGGACAACCGTGAAAACGTGGAGGTGCGGCGAAGTAATGGAAACTGACATTTGGCTTAAAAAGTCACCAGCCTATAAAGAACGATAATGGTCTCCTCTTGGCTTTATATTCCGATATGTCCACCTTCATTTTCATCACCTGTAACGCTGTTTGGGAACAGGGATTGTTACTGTTCTCTGTGTCCCTACAGTGTCGTACAACTACTAGGTGCCTAAGAGATTTAAGAAGTATTTCAATATTTTTGATTGACTGTTTAGAGGAAAAGTTTAATGAAGTAATTACTGAAGCAAATACCATCACCTATCATTGTCTGGTGATACACGCTGGAAACATTTTGAAAAAGTCATTACCATTTAATGTTATTTTTTTTAATGGCTCACTTGGGGGATAGACAAATAAAAGGCTTTCATAACTTTTTTAAATGGCATCTAGGTCAGGGGCGCCTGCGTGGCTCGGTCGGTGAAGCGTCCAACTTCAGCTCACGTCATGGTCTCATGGTTCGTGGGTTCAAGCCCTGCGTTGGGCTCTGTGCTGACAGCTCGGAGCCTGGAGCCTGGAGCCTGCTTCGGATTTGGTGACTCCCTCTCTCTGCCCCTCCCCTGCTTACACTCTGTGTCTCTCTCTCTCTTAAAAATAAACAAAAATTAAAAAAAAAAAAAAAAGGCATACATATCAGACCAAATGGTTTCTGGATAGTTTGTCACAATTACTTACTTCAAGGCATTTTTAGAGTCATTTGTTCAACAAATATTTACTAAAAAAACCACTTACAAAGGAGACCTGGATCCTGCCCTCAAGGTTTAAGCTTTCATTCAGAATGTGAGAGAAAACACATATGTCAACACCTCGGCAATGGGGGACACCCACCAGAATCTAGAAGGGATGGGGGCAGACAGAGATGATGGGGAGAGGGCTCGGGGGGAGAGAAGTCACTTCCCACCAGCAAAGAGCAGGAAAGACATGATGACGGATACCTTGCTATGTCTCCTCGGTAGAGAGACTTATACTCCCAGTTTGCAGGATCCGGTTTCTTATCTGTCCAGAAGGTTTCCCCCGTGAGGCCCTGAACGTCCTCGAGCCAGATAAAGCGGTGGCCAGCGTCGGCGGCAGGACTCCCCTCATGACTGCGGACGGAGGAAGGTGAAGGACAGAAAGGAAGATGGAGTTACACGGTCTGCCTTTTCACAAGTACGGAAGTTAAACGTTTCAAACTCCCCCCGCCATCAAACGCACTTAAGTACATAAAATGTGCAGGAGCCACAGACGAAGATGGAAGAAGCTTTAAAATACAAAGCGAAAACTGTCAACGCCGAGTGGCATTTTACCAAGAAGTCACCCAGCCTCAGAAATTAACCTGATACCACTGTTCTTTTTAAATATTCCATTAAATGACTGTAACTAGAATTTCAAATATATTCAGTAAGGAAGTGGGCTGCCCTTGCTCAGCCTAACTCATCTGAAAGCACTCGGGCTATTCCAGCCAGAAACTCAGCAACAGCAGCAAAGCTCCGAACGGGTAAGTCTTGCTCTAGGTCTTGTTCGGACAGCCTGGGCTCTGCGGAGGGTGCCTCGGCCCTGTGTGCTGACCTCCCCCTACCGAAGGGCAGAGAGTCCGCTGTGAGACAGGACCCTCGTGCATCCCCTGGAACTGACTTGAGCGGGCGGACTTCCCGCTTAGATGCACGTGGAGTCACTTCCCTAGCAGTCCAGTGGGAGCGAGGGCAAGCTTTTCCGGCCTCTAACACCCTCCCTCCTCTAAAGATCAGTTCGTGACGCTGCTGACACAAGAGGCTGCCAAGGTAGAGTCACAACGGCATTAACTTTGCGCTCTTTGCCGTCTGGCTCTGCCCGGATAGAAACAACGATTCTAAAGGCTTCTAAATCATGCTTGGCTGGGAAGACAGAGGAATGGCATTTTGGGGACACGTAGTAGCTTTCTAGCTTTCGATCAGTATTTGCTGAGTGACAGCACCTCAGGTTACAATACACGGTGATTTTTATAAAGGATTTTTTTTTATGTTTTTTAAATTTATTTTTGAGAGCTGGAGAGGCAAAGCATGAGTAGGGGAGGGTCAGAGAGAGAGAGAGGCAGACAGAATCTGAAGCAGGCTCCAGGCTCTCAGCCGTCAGCACAGAGCCCGACGCGGGGCTGGAACTCACAGACTGTGAGATCATGACCTGAGCTGAAGTCGGCCGCTCAACCGACTGAGCCACCCAGGCGCCCCTACGGTGATTTTTAACATATTCCCCCTTGGAACACCTGTGGAGGGTTTTCTGCTGACAAACACCCAAAGGGGCAGCAAAGGTAAGGAATGAGATGGATGCGTTCCAGAAAGAAATGGAAAGCCCACAGGGGTGGGGGTTGGGGGGGGTGCGGCTGCAGACCACTCCCAGGGAGGGGACGAGGTCTGACCCGTCCCCTCCTGGGTCCCGAGGTCAGGGAGCGGGACGAGGTCCGGGCTGCGGGCAGGGAAGAACCCGCCTCCACCTGCACATGAAGCGCTCACCCAGGAAACAAGGTCCATGCGCAGCTGCGGCCTCAGGGGAAGCGGTCCCTCCACCTCCCTCAAACAGAGTCCCGGCGTATACCATAGCCCTGCGAACCCACTTTCCCGACATCCCGGAAATACTCTCACGACTCGCTAATAGCTCAGTCCTTGTCTCTAGGGAAACACCTCCTCCAGGCCACCTTCCCGGGGGGAGACTCCAGGAAGTTCACAGCGAGAAAAGAACAGAGGAGGGCAAGCACAGTCGGCTTTGATCTTAATGGGGGTATTCTGCAAAATATCAATGAACTTAAACACGCCATTTGGACCACAGAACTATCCAGAGGCTGTAAAGATCACCTCTGATATGATTGAGCACAGGCTGAGAATAGAACTTTCAAGTTCTAATGGTAGTTCCTGTGGGGATTCAGGAAATCCTTTAAAATTCATTTTCCTCGACTGTAAAAAAAAAAAAAAAAAGACACGTAGCTAACGAGTTTTCAGAAGAAACGATGATTAATGTATTTGGCTTTGAAGGCATACTGAAAGCAAAACCATCAATAATTCACTCATCCACGTAACAAAAACGTATTGAGTGCTCACCACGTACCAGGCCCCGAGCCACGTGCCGAGAGAGCGCAACGGCGAGCAGGACGGGGTGGCTCCTGCCCACATAAAATCAGCCACAATCGGAACCTTTTTGCTGGACCCCCTTATTTTCCCCTCCTAGAGCAAACCTGGGTTACAGGTATGGCACCTGGGCCGCAGAGAGAGGGCTCGACCAATCTGCATCTCCGGAGCACAGAGGCCTGCAAAGCTCTCCCCCAATCTGACGGCAGAGGCACCCAGGAAGACGGCAGTGTCTGCCTGTCTGATGGCAACTCTGTGGGCCAGATTCCAGGCTTACTGAATGATGGAGCTCTCGCCGACACCAGACGGGCTTCTAAGCATATGGCGAAAGCAAATAATCCCTAAGAGTCAAAAATCCTTAAGAGCAATACATTTTTTTAAGTACATCTTGGACAGGAACTTAAATTCTCTCTTCTCGCCCATATGAACAAAGAAAAGAAATGAGCGAAATGAGAAATCGGTCGGGTAGTTTCACCCCCTGCCGCCTGTCGCAGGACAACATGAGCGACAGGCTGGAGGCAGACGGGCGGTGAAATGGGGGGGAGGAGAGCCCCCAGGGAGGGAGACACTTGGTCACGTGCGAGGCCACACCTTCAACAGTGCTTCTAAACAAATGTGGAGACAAGGGCAAACGCAGCGATTCAGGGCTACGTTAACCTTGACCGAACAGTGCGTGTGCGTGCATGTGTGCGTGTGCCCGTGGGGGTGATGTCAGCGATGGGAAGGGTGGGGGCCAGCGGCCCCTCACGGATGGGACCCTCAACTAGGCAGGGAACCGGCCCGCGCCCCCATGCTGTGGCACGTCTGCCATCCCTCAAAAACCCCAAAGACCTTTCGTCTGAATCGGATTCTGACACCACCCTTACTGTGTCTCAATAACTTTTCCCCAATAAAATCGTGGCCCTAATTTTTTTCAGTGACACTTTTCATTTCTTCTGAATGCTGACTAATGGTAGAGTTCCCTTTGGGGATTTTCAGACTCCATTTGACTAAGTAGCTGACCAGTCACTCGAATGTCTAATTTGTGGCAACAACTGAGGGAAAAAAGTCAAAATTTGAAAAGTCACAGGTAGTTGAGAACAGAAAACCTACTTTGGTTTCTCGGATTCCTTTCTACCGTCTCTGACGCTTCTGGAAGCTTTGTCCTTTTCGGAGTCACTCTCTGGCTCAGACCCACTGCTGCTGGACTGCCCGTGTTTCCTCTTGGTTTTCTTGTGGTGATGCTTCCTTTTCTTCTTTTTCTCTTTCTTCTTTTTTCTGCTTGTTTGCTTGGGCTTTTTGTTAGTGTCACTTTCATCCGAAGGCTCTGATTTCAGAGGGCTCCTGTTTGGGAACACCAACATTGGAAGAGAATTAGAAAGAAGACTATGTCAACACACAGACAGGTAAAAGGGAGCTCTGTGGTGCCTTCCTGGAGCACGACTCTCCTTACGGACTTAAGAGCTGGACCTAAAACAACAGTAGGTGAAGAAATTTCAATTTCAACAGTTTCTAAACCTAGACTTTCACATCTATACATTTTTTTAAAGTGTCTGTTTAATTTTGAGAGTGTGAGCAGGGGAGGGTCGGAGAGAGGGACAGAGGATCCGAAGCAGGCTCCGCCGTGACAGCAGAGAGCCCGAGGCGGGGCTCGAGCTCATGCACCGAGAGATCATGACCTGAGCCGAAGCTGACGCTCAACCGACCGAGCCACTCGGGCGCCCCACAGCTGTACATTTTTAAAGGAAAGTAATCTACCAGTCATTTTCTCAAATACAGTATTTTTTAAAGTAACATTATAAAAGGTTTATTTTCAGTCCTACATATTAAGGCAATATGTCCTTAATGATGAGAGAGGGTGGGGCAAGCTGAGGGCAAAATACGGGCTGGCACGCCCCCCTCCCACCACGTGGAATAGGTGTGATATTCCTCGGATGCTCCTGGCTGCCCAAGAACAAAGAAAGGGGTTTAAGTGCTTGCCACGGTGGTGTGGGAAACTAAGGCAGATGGAAAATCAAATTCCCTTGCTGCCTACGGCCCATTGACAGGTCCTTGAAACTGGCAGAGTGACCTCCCTCTGGGAGCTCGGCTACATCAAAGATGACACTTTGCTGGGGACAAAGGGGAATCTTAGCTTAACATTCTCCCAACCTCGAGGACCCTACAAGTCAACTTCCTTTTCTCACCTGCCCCAAGATACATGCTGGCAATCCTACCCCAAGTTCATGGCCCCTGACGTACACCTGAAGGGTCTCATGACTGGGGTTTTATGAAACGGTAATAAGCGCTGTTTCCCTAGCAACGGCCAGCCCCTCAAGGTCCTGGAAACCTTGCTTCCAAAATTCCTTAGAGACTTACTCTCTCCCTGACCCCCTCCCAGCCTGAGGGTGTGGAATGAGTTCCCTGTCAGGACTCCAGTTCAGCTCTTCCTGCCCACGGGTCCTGTCCCTGTGCTTTAATAAAATCACCTTTTTTTTGCACCAAAGACTTTTTTTGCACTTCAAGAATTCGCTCTTGGCCGTCGGCTCCGGCCCACCCCAGGATCACCCCGAAACTTCATCACTTAGTGCCACAAACGTTTCATTCCTCTGGTCCTTGTGCGTGAAGGTTACGGCGAGCTCTTCCGCGTTACTGACGCACCTACGATCTCTCACGCATCGACTATTCTGATTCCCAAAGGCCTCTCGCACTTTTAGCGTCCTGACTCCCCAGGGTTCATCATCTTAATTAACGAGACCCTCGGGTCCATATTTGCAAGAGAGCTCATTTCCCAATCCGATGACCTACGGCAGTTTCTTCCAAAGCTTGGTCCGGACACGTGCCATTCTGCTCTCCCCAAAGTTTTCGGGAGACTTTACCCTGCGTCCTATCACACCGGCATCTTCTGTTTTTCCAAAAACGCTGAAAAAGCTGAAGAGACTGAAGAGATATCGAGTGACGATATTCTAAAGGTACCCAATGAGGGTAGTCAAGTTACTTAAGAATCCAAATGATGCCACTTCCCTTGTGGCCTAATTATTGGCAGGGACTGTGTCACGCACTTGCCACCGCCACGCAAAGCGGGAAAGAAAAGAAAGAGTTTGGGAATGAGGTCAGGAAAACCAGTCAGAGATCACCTCATTGCTTCCCGTGAAGAGAGTTCTAATTCGCTCTTTTCTCACAGGGAGCGTTATTCAAACTAAGCTACAGACAGTACGTCGACAAAAACTGAGAATCCACCCACCTTGTATAAAAACTTACCTTGTCAGTGGTGACCCTTCAGAAGCTTCGGTCTGCTGGCTCAGGGAGGTGACGGCTCCCGCACAAAAGCTCGGGTTGCTCAGCCAGTCTAATTCTGCACAGGCGAGAGAAAAAAGGTCAACGGAAGGAGCTCAACGGGACTTCTAGAGCAGGAAGTCCATCCTGCCGGATGCCGTCCTGGCTCAGCCCGCGGCGGCCAGACGTGTGAATGACCCGCAGGAGCCGCAGGGAATCCATGAAAGTTTTATTTCCCAGGGCGTGGGGCTTTACCACACTCTAAAATCTTTACGACTGAAACCCTCCTGTGACGGCAGCCCGTGGCTTAAGCAAAAGCCAGGTAACGAGTGTGGCTCAAAAAGCAGCAAGGCTTTATGGATCCCGTCCACACTTGGGGAGCAGGAATGCCTCCACGGCACTGGGTTTTAATGACCTCACATTTGATTCGGACAATTCCAAAAAGTTTAAAAATCAAATCGTCAACTGTTCTAACACTCAAACTAAATAAAATGTTAATAACAATGATCTCTGGGAGGTGAGATTAAATGTCCAAAATCTTCCCTCTTTATGCTTACCGGTTAATTCTGAAGTCCTCTGGAATGAACCATTTCTTAATTGCTTATTTTGTAACCTTTTAGGAGCCTTCGCTGTGAAGGAAAGAAAAAAACCACGGGACGGCGGCAGCAAGGGGGCTCCCGGAGGGCTTTGTATTTTGTCCTGTTTCGGTCTAGGATGAGGCCAGAGCACGCTCACGTGCCCGGCGGAAAGACGCGGTGAGAAGGCTGAGTTAGGAGATGCACTTCTAACAGTCGTGCCGGGATATCATCTATGTTCCGTACGGGTCACCCATTTAAAATGTACAATTCAAGGGGCGCCTGGGGGGCTCGGTCAGTTAAGCGTCCGACTCTTGATTTCAGCTCAGGTCATGGTCTCGTGGTTCGTGGGCCCAAGCCCTGGGATGCACCGCACTGGCGACGCGGAGCCTGCTTGGGGTTCCGTCTCTCCGCCCCTCCCCCAGCTCACACTCGCTCTCTCTCAAAATAAACAGTCTTTCTAAATGTACGATTCTGGTCTTTAGTGTACAGTAAAACACTGGATTCCAAGGAACTTGTTCTGCGAGTGTTCCGTGAGGCAAGCAAGCACTTCGAATAAATTTTAACTTGATAAGCAAACGATGTCTTGCAATGTAAGTAGGGGGTGAAGCAGAACATCGCATGATCACAACGGAGCCAATGGTTCTTCCCTCCCTCCTTCCCTCCCTCTCTCTCTCCCGCCCTCTCTCGCTGCACAATTGTGGGTGATCATCTCCCATGCTCAGATGCTCGGTCTCAGGCCACGGCGTTTGGCAGGAATCAGTGATTTTTCAGAACGCTGGGAGGTGCCCACCACTGGCACTCGTGTATTTTTGTCACTTCACGGTACCTATGGACAACACTTTGCTTCATTCTAGGTCAGGCTGCCTGCAGATGGAGACCCTGTCCTCTGCTGCCTTATTACCAGTGACGTTAAATACAGTCGATGACAAGACTTTATTATTACTGTAGTCAACATCCATGCCAGCGCCCACAACGGCAGCGATTGCATTAGCGATGGTGAAAGTCGTCCTCCACACTAACCCTCCTCTCTCTCCTCTCCCTCACACCAGCCGCGAAGGTTCTCAAAGGCAAGTGGAGGTTCGTTTGTTTATTTTTCTTTATATTTTGTATTGTCTTTATTATTTTGTATTATATTACAGTACCGTACCATTTCTCTATGAATATTTTGGGGTTGTGGAATTATCTGAGTTTCCAAGGTTTCTTATGGAGAATTCACTTTGGTACACAAGCGCTCTGGACTACGAGCATGTTTCCGGAAAACTGAGGCTCGCGAACCAAGGTTTTACTATATTTAGAACTGTGCAGGGTACCTGGCTGGCTGAGTCGGTGGGAGTGTGCAACTCTTAATCCCAGGGTCATGAATTCCAGCCCCATGTTGGGCGTAGAATTTACTTAAAAAAAAATATATATATATGTATATATACACACACATACATATATATTTTTTTTAGGTAAAAAAATCTGTTTTAGATTACATGTGTACATGTATATGTACGTGTGTGTGTATATATACACATGTAAATTGTTCAACTCTCACCATCATTTTAGAACACTTTCATCATCCCAAAAAGAAACCCCAGACCTATCAGCAGTCGCCGTCACTCCTCTCTGGCTCTCCCACTCCCAGGAAACCACTAACCTGTCTCTACAGATTTACCTGTTTGGGACAATATTATTTTTTTTTTAATTTGAGGGGATAGAGAGAAAGAGAGAGAGAGAGAGAGAGAGACTGCAGGGGAGGGGCAGAGAGAGGGAGAGGGAATCTTAAGCAGGCTCCACACAGCACGGAGTCCGACACAGGGCTCGATCTCACGACTGCGAGATCATGACCTGAGCCGAAATCAAGAGCCAGACGCTTAACCAACTGAGCCACCCAGGCGCGGCTAGGACATTTAATATAAACACGATCATACAACATACAGTCCTTTGTAACTGGCTTCTTCTACTTAGCATAAAGCTTTCAGGGCTCAGCCACGCTGCAGCAGGAATCAGTACCCATTCCTTTTTATTGCCACCTAATATTCCATTTTGTGGACAGAGCACACTTTGTCCAGTCATCAGCTGATGGACGCTTGGGTTGTTCCCATTTGGGGGTTATTACGAACAATGCTGCTATGAACATGCACGTACAAGTTTTTATATGGACATATGTTTTCACTTCTCTCGGCTAGATATCCAGAACCGCCCGGTCGTAGGGGAACCCGTGCTTAGCATTTTAAGGAAATGCCAGACTTTTCCCAACTGGCTGCACCAGTTCACATTCCCATTAACAGTGTAGGAGGATTCCAATCTCTCCAAATTCTTGGCCACCTGTTACCATCTGTGTCTCAGATTACAGTCATCCGAGGGGGTGTGATGTCTTTTCTCACTGTGCTTCTGGTTTCCATTTCTCTGGGGACTAATGATATTAATTAAGCGTCTTTTCACGCGTTTATTGGCTGTTCATGTTTGAACAGAAAGAGCCAAATACTTTGCCCAGTTTCTAACTGGGCTGCCCTTTTAGTGCTGGGTTGGAAGACCGCTTTACATGTTCTCTACTCTCGGGCCCGACGGGTACTGCAGCACAGCGAGGAGGAAGAACAGGACGTGTGCCTTGTGGTGACAGGTACTTGGTTCTACTCAACGGTCGTATCCATGGCACCACGAGCAATGCCTCGCATAACGTCAGGAGGAGTTTAATAAATATTTGTGGAAAAGAGGGAAGAGAGGGAGGGAGGAGGAAAATTCCTAAGGAAGAAAGGGACATTAAAACAAAAGGGAAAGAAGAGAGGGACCCTACCTCATTCAGTGCCTGCTGTAGGCTCAGCACCGGGTAAGGCACTCCACACTCTTATTATACCTGTTAAGCATGAAAACAATCTTCTCTGGGAGGTATTACGATCTATATTGTACAGAAGAGGAAACTAAGGCTCAAAGGAACGAAGTAATTTGTAAGGTCATACCCACTGAGGGCTAAGCACCTGTTCGTGCAGTCGCTTTCCTACTGTCTCCTTTTCCTTCTAAGGTCTGGACCTGATCCCTGGCAAGAGGTATGTGAAAAGTTCCTGCAGCTCCCTGAGATCGTGATTATTGCCAAAACAACCGGATTGCGTCACGAAGAAAAGAAACGCGAGAAAAGATGGAACAAGCAATATGCAAGGAGAGATGCTCTCAACATATATTTTTACATATATTTACATAAATATATTTTACATAAATATGCATATTACATATTTCACGTAAATATTCTAGACAGTGAGGACAGCGTGGAAGAAATGTAAAGAAACACAGAGGTCAAAACAACATAAAGTGTGTGACTCTCCGAAGTCCTTCAGATGTCCTCCAAAACCAAGAAAAAGGGTTTTTTTTCTTTTTAATTTTAATGTTTATTTTTGAGAGAGAGACAGAGACAGAGACAGAGACAGAGACAGAGACAGAGAAAGAAACGGAATGTGAGCAGGGGAAGAGCAGAGAGGGGGAGACACAGAATCTGAAGCAGGCTCCAGGCCAGGAGATGTCAGCACAGAGCCCGACGCGGGGCTCGAACCCACGAACTGAGAGATCATGACCTCAGCTGAAGTCGGACCCTTCAGCTCAGGTCATGATCTTCCCTAAAAACCCTAGAAAAAGGGTTTTTAAGGAAGCAAGTAAGGCTTTGCCAAATGAGACCACTGTGGAAAAAAAAATAGTGTTTACAGAACTAAAACTTCTGGGGTTCTAACCCAAATCATAACTGACCTTCTCTGTGACCTTCATCTCAACCAAACGACCTTCTGTCAGGGCAAATGGCATTTCCACCTGACAAGAAGTTATGGCTGCTGCTTTTTTTTTCCTTTTGCTTTTTTTCCTGGTAGCACATAAGCAATAGACATGCATGGAATATTAGAAGTTATCATCACTGGATGTTAGGCATGCAGGAATTTTGGAGATAATCTAGTTTAGGGATTTTAAAACTTTTTATAGCTAAAGAAAACACTGCTCAAACAAAATCAGAGAAGCCCGACCTGCAGAACAGCCAAACAGGGATGCTCCCGGGGGTTCAGAGGGAGGGGACAGGCCTCAAAGGCTCTCCAAGCGCAGCCCGGACACGACTCCCTCATTTACAGTGGGAGGTCAAAGAAGTCCGGTCCTGTGGCCACGGGCACACACCCAAACCTCGATCTGCACCTGGTTCTCTCCAGAACACCACGTGCGACTCTTCACTTCCCCAACGAAGGAGCTGGTTTTCCTGAAGTCTCCCTGCAACTGGTACATGGGGCTGTGGTGGCAATCTTCATCCTGTGATCTCATTATCCGTGTGGCCGTCATCCCACTTCATTCTGAGGTCCGCAACTCAAATCCTTACAGCGACCGGCGGGGGGGGGGGCACCTGGGCGGCTCAGTCGGTTAAGCACCTGACTTCAGCTCGGGTCCTGATCTCACAGTTCTGAGTTGGAGCCCCGCATCACGCTTTCTGCAGCCGGCACTGAGCCCACTTCAAACCCTCTGAGCCTCTCTTTCTCTGTGCTCCTCCTCCCTCTCTCTCTCAAAAATAATAAACATTGAAAGAAAAAATAAAGATTATCTAAACACAATCTTTACAGAGACTAGATTAGTAATGATTACTGTGATACTACAGGGAGAACAAAAAAAAGAAAAAGAAAAACAAAAATATTTTGCCAGCCAAACAAATGAGGCAATTGGTTTACAACTCTTGCATCCAAGTTTCCAGCTCACCCGCCCTCCTCCTATTCCTTCCTTTCCAAACTAAATGCAACATGAGGGCAGAGGTCATGGCTACTCCCCTATTCCCAACCCCTAGCACAGTGCCTTGGCACAAAGTAACTGGGATCAATAAATATTTGTTGAAGAAACAAGATGAGTGAGGACCGGAACCATACCTCCACATCTTTGTGTCCCCAGCACCTAATTTACTGAAGGAATCTGAGATCATCAAAAGCATGCCATTATCTAGGTATAAAGTACTACTATTGGAATTCTTCCAGTCTTCACTGAAAACGGAGATGGAATCATCAAAGAATAAAGTACTGAATACCCACATGGGCCCGGGCACAGTCCTAGGCTGCGGGGTCCAGTGTGACTAAGGCGGGCCAGGTCTCTGCTCATACGGTATTTATACTTAATCCTAACCTTAACTGTTCACATGATACATGTGGATGGTTAAATTAAATTTTGGTTACATGGAATCCTGGAGAAAGTTATCTGAGATGAAACAATGCTTTGTTAATCGGAATGCAGTTTTTTTCTATATTTACCTACATCCTCACACTATTTACAAGTTCCTTTGATAGAGATCAAATATGTATTTAGATAACTATGTCAACGCCATGCAGGATGGAACATACTACAGACAGGCTGAGCAGGATACAACATTCTTGGGTTTAAATGGAGAAACTGACTGGCTGACAAACCTTTTGTCCCTGCAGGTTAGTAAATTAGCACAGGCTGAACCTGCCTGGAAATTAGGACTCTGCTGCGCGCGCGCACACGCGCGTGCACACACGCACACGCGCGTGCACACACCCACATCTAAGAAAGGAAGGGTAGAAACATGAGGCAGAAAATCACTTTAAGGGCTTTAGAGCGTGGCTGGCTCAGTCGGGAAAGCACAGGACTCTTGATTTCAGCTCAGGTCATGTTCTCACCGCTCGTGAGTTCGAGCACAGAGCCTGTTTGGGATTCTCTCTCTCCCTCTCTGTGATCCTACCCTGCTCACACGCAGGCACTCTCCCACTCAGAATAAACAAATAAACTTAAAAAAAAAAAAAAAAGAAAAGAACTACTGCTTAACAAAAACCAGGCAGGTATCTAGAAGAACCACAGCGTGTGTAATTTTATAGAAAATTATATAATGAATCATTGCTAAGTTGAAATGCTTTTTATCATACGTTTATTATGTAATGCTATTTCTCCATCCACTAGATAGAGGATTGAAGAAATCACCACAAATAGATGTAAATTTTTTTTTAAATTTTTGAGTCACGACTGGATAAAATATCCAAGTTCACCCCCTCCCCACTCTGTTGTAACAAAATAGCACGGAAAGACTGGTTCAGTGCACTCGGGTGAGCACACCCCTCCAGGAATCATTCAAAAGACATTTCTAAGGCTGAGTATAACAAACAAACGTATATGTTAGGGATGGGATTGTTCCTTTAGTAAGGGTGAGCCAAGCTCTTCATGTGGATAGAAACCCTTATTTTCTGACCAGGAAATTGACGACGGAAACATTTGTTCGGAAAGCCCCAGCAAACAGGGCTAAGCCCTGCATTTAAGATGATTACAGAGAACCTAACCAAAGTCAGCCCTTCTGCAGCTAACCTGCAATTTGAAGAAACCCAGGGATCCCAAAAGTAATTTTTTTTTGCTTTTAAATTTTTAACATTTATTTATTATTATTGAGAGAGAGAGAGAGACAGAGCATGAGCAGGGGAGGGGCAAAGAGAGAGGGAGATACAGAATCCGAAGCAGGCTCCAGACTCTAAGCCGTCAGCACAGAGCCTGATGCGGGGCTTGAACTCACAAACCGTGAGATCATGACCTGAGCTGAAGTTGGACGCTTAACCAACTGAGCCACCCAGGCGCCCCCCCCAAAAGTAATGTTTAAGTAAGCCAAACCCCAACATTCTAGTATCACAGTGTGGCTTATCACACAAGTTTTTGAGTCCGAAGGACCTGTGTTCAAATACTGGCTTTACTGTTTATTGGTTGGGCAACTCTTAACAAAATACTTAATCTCTAAGTCTTCTCTTTCATTCAGCATGGGGTTTTGTTTGTTTCGTTTTTAACTATTTCCAGGAGCTAGGAACACAGAGCAAACAAGACAAACCCGGCCTGACTCTCAGGGTACTGACACACTGGCAGTCACTTACACACAATATGACAAACGTCCAGATAAAGAAAATACATGGGGTATAAGGCCAGCACATGATCCCAACCAGGTACAGGCCAGAGAGAGCTGCCTGGGAGAGCATCTCAGTTAAGACCAGAAGGACGAGGGTTAGGCTCACCTGCTGCTAGGGACAGTCTAGGCAGAGGAAACGGCCAATACGGAGGCCTGTAAGCACAAACGTGGGGCTCTGGGAAACCGCAGGAAGCGGCTATGTCTGGACCACTGGGAGGGACAGCATGTGTGGGCAGAGATTAGGGGCCTTCAAAAGATGTCAGAGCTTGGGGCTTACCCTAACAGCAACGGACAGACACCAGAGAGCTCCGAACAGGAGTGACAAAATCAGAGCTAGGAGTCTAAAGACCAGCAGCCAAGAGTAGTATTCCAGACCACATGTTTTGGGGGGTGCCTGGGTGGCTCAGGCCATGATCTCATGATTCATGAGTTCGAGCCCCGCTTTGGGCTCGCTGCTGTCAGCACAGAGCCCACTCTGGACCTCTGTCCCCATCTCTCTGCCCCTGCCCCACTTCTGTTTTCTCTCTCTCTCAAAAACAAAAAAATAAATTACACATCAAGAAAAAGGAGCACGGGTTTTGAAGCTGGCCTGCCCGAGCTCATATCCTGGTCCTGAGGCTTACCAGCCACGTGACCACACACAAGTTACTTACGGGCTCTGTGGCCCTGTTTCCTCCTCCTCAGAAATGCGGATAAGAGTACCAACGTCACAGGGTTACGATTCAATGAGTTAATATTTGTAAAGCATTTACAATAGTGAATGGCACATGGTGTTTTTAAATAAGTACATTTTAACATCCTGCTTACAGCGTGGAGAAGGGCTCAGGGGGTAAAAGCAGGACTAAAGACGGAGAGACTATTTAGGAGGCTGCTGTCAATCCAGGGGTTGACGACAGCCAGAGTTAGGCAGTGGCATCGAGAACAGAGGTAAGCTAATGAACTTAAGAGTTAACTGGCTTGGGGCGCCTGGGTGGCTCAGTCGATTAAGCATCCAACTCTTGATTTCGGCTCAGGTCATGATCTCTCGGTTCACGAGAGTGAGCCCTGCATCGGGCTCTGCACTGCTAATGTGGAGCCTGCTGGGATTTCCTTTCTCTCTCTCTCTGCCCCTCCCCTGCATGCATATGAGCACACACACGAGCGCGCGTGCTAAGTAAATAAATGAACATTTTAAAAAAAGAGTTAATTGTCAACAAAACATCAGCAAACTGAATTCAAGAATACATCAAAAGGATCATACACCATGATCAGGTGGGATTCATTCCAATCTGCAAGTCAATCAACAAAATTCACCTTAACGAAATAAAGGATAAAAACCAGACCACCTCAATAAATGCGGAAAAAGCATCTGACGAAGTTCAACGTCCATTCATGACGTCAAACTGTCAGCAAAGTGGGTATAAAGGGAATATACCTCAACATAATAAAGGCCATCTAAGACAAACCCGCAGCCAGCATCCCACTCAATGGTGAACAGCTGAAGGCCCTTCAAGCCCTCTAAGCTCAGGAATAAGCCAAAGCTGCCCACTCTCGCCGCTTTTATTCAACCTACTAGAAGGCCAAGCCACAGCAGTAAGACAAGAAATAAAAGGCAGCCAAATTAGTGATGAAGAAGTAAATTTCACTATTTGCAGATGACAGACTACATACAGAAAACCCTAATGACCCCACACACACACCAAAAAAAAAAACTTTTAGAATAAATGAATTCGGTAAAGTTGCAGAATACACAATGAATATACAGAAATCTGATGTGTTTCTATACACACACAACAAACTGTCAGAAAGAGACATTAAGAAAACAATCCCATCTACAATTGCATAATAAGATACCTAAAAATTGCATAATAAGATACCTAAAAATAAATTTACCCACGGAAGTGAAGGACCTGCACTCCAGGAACTGTACTACGTCGATGAAGGAAAGTGCAGTTGGCACAAACGAATGGCAAAAAGCCACACCACGCTCATGTGCTAGAAGACTCATCCTACCCAAAGCAATCCACGGATTCAGTACAATCCCTATCAAAATACCAATGGCATTCTTCTTATAACTAGAACGAAATAATCCTAACATTTGTATGGAGCCAAGAAAGCCCCCGAAGGGCCAAAGCAATCTTGGGAAAGAAAAACAAAGATGGAAGTATCACACCCCCGGGTTTCAAACTATGCTTCAAAGCTATAATAACCAGAACTGTAATGCTGGCACAGAAACAGACACGACACGTAGATCAATAAAATAGAATAGACCAGAAATAAATCCGCATTATATGGTCATTTAATCTACAACAAAGGAGCCGAGAATATAGATTGGAGAAAAGACGGTCTCTTCAATCAATGGTGCCAGGAAAACTGGACAGCTACATGCAGAAGAGTGAAACCGGACCACTGTCTTACACCGTACACAAAAACAAATTCAAAATGGATTAAAGAACTAAATATAACACCTGAAAGCATAAAATTCCTAAAAGAAAACATAGTAAAGGTAGTAAACCCTTGGACATCAGCCTTACCAGTGTTTTTTGGATCTATCTCATCAGGCATGGGCAACACAAGGAAAAATAAACAATAAAGCCTTTCGCACAGCAAAGGAAACCACCACAAAACCAAAAAGGCAACCTACTGAATGGGAGAAAATATTTGCAAATGATATAGTTAATAAGGTGTTAAAATCCAAAATATACAGGGGCGCCTGGCTGGCTCAGTCGGTTAAGCATCTGACTTCAGCTCAGGTCGTGATCTCATGGTTCCTGGGTCTGAGCCCCACATCGGGCTCAGTGCTGACAGCTCAGAGCCCGGAGCCTGCTTCGGATTCTGTGTCTCCCTCTCCCTCTGCCCCCACCCCCACTTGCAGTCTGTGTCTCTTTCAAAAATAAACATTAAAAAAAATGTTTTTAATACAAACTATATAAAGAACTCCTACAACTCAATCAATACGCATAGAACAATCAATTAAAACATGGGCAGAGGACCTAAACAGACATTTTACCAAAGACGTCCGGATGGCCACCGGACACGAGAAAGATGCTCAACATCACTCATCGTCACAGAAATGCGAACCAAAACCACAGTGAGACATCACCTCACACCTGTCAGAATGGCTAACATCACTGTATGGGAACCAATTTGACAATAAATTATTTTTAAAAAGATGGCTAACATCAAAAAGACAAGGAATGCATTGGGTAGGATGTGGGAGGGAAAAAAAAAACCCCTGTGCAATGTTGGTGGGAATGTAAACTGGTCCAACCACTATGGCAAACAGTATGGCGGTTCCTCAAAAAATTAAGAATCTAGGGGCACCTGCCTGGCTCAGTTGGAAGAACGTGTGACTTTTGATTTCAGGTCACGAGTTCAAGCCCCATGTTGGGTGTAGAGATTACTGAAATAAAGTAAAAAAAAAATTAAAACTATAAATACCATATGATCTAGCAATTCCGCTTGGGGATATCTATCCTAAGAAAATGAAAACACTAATGCAAAAAGATACATGCAACTCTATATTCGCTGCAGCATCATTTACAATGGCCAAGATACGAAAGCACTTAAATGTCCATCAAAAGATGAATGGATAAAGACGTGATGCATGTATATACGCACACTCATGCACGCGCACACACATGCGTACACACATACAATATATTACTGAACCATAAAGAAGGAGATCTTGCCATTTGCAACAATGTGGATGAACCCAGAGGCAGTGCACTAAATGAAGTCAGAGAAAGACGAATACCACGATTTCACTTACATGTGGAATCCAAAAAAACAAATGAACAAATGAAACAGAATCAGACCCGTTAATACAGAGAACGGATGGTTGCCAGAGGGGAAAAGGTTGAAGGATGGGCAAAATAGGTGGGAGGGATTAAGAGGTACAACCTTCCAGAGGTGGGCAAAGAGTTAGTGAGTTGGAAGGATGGGATGAAGAACTGATTGGGGGTGAGGGGAGAAGTCAAAGCACGTGTCTAAGATTTGGCTTCGGGGAAGGGTGGTGCCCATTTCTAATCTGCGGACCCAGGAGGAAGAGCAGATTTTAGAGGGGAAAAAAAAAGGTGGGGGAGAGGGAGGGAGTTGAGTTGTTTCCCCACAAATGGATAATAAATACACCTGCCTCATATGTGGTTATGATTAAGTGAACTGTTAAGCCATCTCTCCTTCCCAACTCTGTCCAAATGCTCAACTCCTGCACAACAATGTTTTTGGGTATAAAATCCGAATCTGACGGTATAGGAAGGACAGTTTGAGGCTGGAGGGACCAGACGCTGGAGGCTCTTTGCTGCCCCTCACGCGATGGAAGCACTACAACATACCGTGTGTTGGAAGAATGAATGTTGCTGAATTTTGCAGCTCACACCTCCTACTGGATGTGATGGCTACGTAAGGCCGGTCCTAATCCTATCTCCAGAGCGAAGAGCACAGCTTGTCACTTGCTTGGGTACTGCCTGTCTTTCCTGTCCAGCACTTCAGGGTTGTTTTTTCAACTGAAACTCTGCACTCACTACTATTAACTGTCTTACATTTTTATAACATTTTACAGTGTAAGGCAAAATGTACCCAAAATGGGCAAGGACCTGACTAGACAGCTGCCCAAAGAAGACGTCCAGATGGCCAACAGACACGTGAAAGCACGCTCAACATCACTCATCACCAGAGAAATGCAAATCCAAACTCTAATGAGGTATCCCACCTGTCAGAATGGCTGAAATTAAAAAAAAAAAAAAAAAAAAAAGACACGGGGCACCTGGCTGACTCAGTCAGTGGAGCATGTGACTCTTGATCTCAGGATTCTAAGTTCAAGCCCCACACTGGGTGCAGAGATTACCTAAAAATAAAATCTTCTTTAAAAATTTTAAAAGACAGGAAAAAACAAGTGCTGGTGAGGACGTGGAGGAAAGGAACCCTCGTGCGCTGTGGGTGGGAAATGTGAATTGGGATAACCACCACGGAACAGAAATACCACACGATCCAGTAATCCCACTGCTGGGTATTTATCCAAAGAAACCGAAAAGATATATTGCACCCCTGTGCCTACTGCAGCATTATTTACAACAGCCAAGACACGGAAGCAGCCCAAGTGTCCATCGATAGACGAATGAGGAAAAAAGATGTGAGATATATAAATATAAATAAAATGGAATATTACTCAGCCATTAAAAAGGACAAAATAAATGGACTTAAAGGGGCTTTATGCTAAGCAAAGTCAGAGAAACAAAAATACCGCATGATTTCACTTTCGTGTACAATCTACAAAACAAACGAATAAACAAACAAAAAGCAGGGGCACCTAGGTGGCTCAGTCGGCTGAGCGTCGGACTTTGGCTCAAGGTCATGATCTCGCTGTTTGTGAGTTCAAGCCCCACATCAGGCTTGCGGCTGTCAGCAAGGAGCCTGCTTTGGATCCTCTGTCTCCCTCTCTCTCTCTGCCCCTCCCCTGCTTGCACTCTCAAAAATAAATAAAACATTAAAAAAAAATTTTTTTTAAGTAAACAAAAAGCAGAATCAGACTTCTAAATACAAAGATCTGACCACTGCCAAAAGGGTTGGGGGAACGGAAAAAATGGGTGAAGGGGAGTGGGAGATACCGGCTTACAGTTATGGAATGAATAAATCACAGCAAGGAAAGGCATGGCACAGAGAATATAGTCAGTGGTACTGTGATAGTGTTGCATTGTGACAGATGGTAGCTACACTTGCAGTGAGCACAGCATAAGGTAAGGAGTTGGTGAATCACTATGTTATACACCTGAAACTAATGTAACACTGTGTGTCAACTAAAAAAATGTATTATACATACACATACATATATACATAGTGTATGTATATATAATTATAATTATTATTATATTATATATGTATGTATAATTATTATAATATATAATGATATTATACTTATGTATATATGTATAATAGTGTACATAACTATTTATAACAGAAGACCAGAAACAGTCTAAATGTCCTTAAGAGAGGACTGTTGGAATAAACTATGTGACATCACACCATGATGTTCTGCGTATCAGTCAAAAGTAAGGAGGAAGATCTCAGATTATGCTGTACAGTGGTCTCTGGCATTCAAGCTAAAATGCAGAACAGCCGGCAGTTAAGAAAGAGAAGGAAATGGAGTTACTCACATTAAGGGAGAAAAAACTAGAAGGCTATCACTGACTAATTAAAATTCTAACCTGCAGAGTAAGGCAAGTAACAGGCCGGAGGAACAGACAGGAAAGCCCTTATTTCTCCGAACACACCTGGTTTACATTTTCAACCTTAGAACCATGCAAATGTTTCACAACACTATAAAACAGGATAAATTCAAAAAGAAGAAAACAGCAATCCCTAAAAATTAAAAATATGCCTAACTGTATATCAAACTGTTGATAAAACTAGAGAATTATTTCAAGTGATCTTAAAACATAGTAGTTTGACCACACATCTGCTGCAGGGTAGGTCCTAAGGACAAACAGAATCACAAGAAAAATATTAAACAATTTTTTAAGCTTATTTATCTTGAGAGAGGGAGAGAGAGAGCATGAGAGTGTGCATGAGGAAGTGGTGGAGAGGAAGGGAGAAGGATAATCCCAAGCAGGCTCTGCACCATCAGCACAGAGCCGATGTGGGGCTCGAACCCACGAACCAGAGATCATGACCTGAGCCAAAATCAAGAGCTGGACACTTAACCTACTGAGCCATCCAGGCGCCCCAAACTATTTAGTATTAATCACAATGCGACTTATCTTTAACGTATACATAATTGTACTAATGGCATTAGGAACTAAGATTTTCAACATAAGAAGAAATATAAATATTGTATTATAAATTTACATATAAATGACATATAATAAAAAGAAATTGAGTAAAAAATTCACCATCTTCAATTTGGCCCAGAAATATCAATGGGAATCACGATGTATTTTTCTCTTTCTGGTTTTGACCATTCGAAATGCCTAGAAATAATGGCAACCCAGTGCAAATAGTACTCCGAACACCAATTTGTGGTTTTAACCTCCCCATACCACTTGCCACTAAAAGAAACAATGGTTTTTAGAGAAAGAGCCAATTCCGGGCCATGGTGGAACATGTAAGCGATGAGCTCTGGGCGTCCTTCAGACCAAAAAGCAAGAAACCAACTACCGACATCTGGGTCGTGTCAAAAAAACACACCGACTTAATCAGTTAGACCCCCGTTAGCCACAGATGGGACAATGTGAGCATTAGAAAAATAACACCTGCAATGGATTGAAATATATGCGTTAAAAATTCAATAGTCCATAATGAAAGCGGGGAAAAAAACGAAACACCTCGTTGGTCACCTCTAAAAATTGCAAGGACCCCGACTCCTTTTCTAAAATTGACAAAGAGAACAAATCGATCACTGTTTTTTCTGTCTGAACTGTATTTCAGGGTATGCCAAGAGTGTCGACAGAAGTTTTATACGGTAATTGTCGTTAATATAGGAGGAATGCCAAAATTAGAAAATAACCATTTTGTAACCCCAGTGAAATAATGGATCTAGGCAATAATCATAAATGGCTGCGAAAATTGTTAGGTGAAAGACTAATGGGCAGCTTCGTAAGGCACGAGTGAAGATTGTCCACGGAATCGCTGATCAATCTTCACATTACTAAAAGAAGAGAAAGCTAGACAGCACAACCTCCTGACTTCGGTCAATAGCAAATAGCCCAACGAGGTATTTTCAATTAAAAAAGCTCTACCTGAGTCTAGTTAACTCTCTAGATCTAACCGCCAGCTCACAGGAAATACCGGGATAGAGAAGCATGCTAAATGACACCAGGAGGATTCGGTGGGAAACGTCTCCAGGACAGAGGACTCAGCTTCCTCAACAAATAAATCACAAGGGAAAACGGAGGGGAAGGGGAAACTGTTTTATATTAAAAAGAGACTTAAGTGAGATAGCCACAAAGTACAATGTTGTATCTTCTTACAACATTGAACCAACTTGAACCAACTTTTTACAACATTGATCCTGACTTGAACCAACATTAAAAGACCATTTTTGAGACAAGTTGGGAAATTTGAACAGACTAGAAGTTAGATGACACTAAGCGATGTTTAAATTTTTTTTAACATAGTGCTTCATAAAAAGCTCTTTTACAAACATTATCCTGAAACTAAAGCCCCGGAAGATGTTGGATAAGTGTCTTAAGATAAATGACAAGAGCGATGCTCCCCTGTAAACTTCCTAGTTCCCCTTCCCCAGATAAAGGATAAACCCTTGGCAGTTACTGAAGTCACTACTCTTCCTCACCGCTGATCCAATCACTTTTCCCCAGGCTCTTCATGCCTCTGTATTTCCAGTTTCCTGCACAAGCCACAATTTCCTTCCTGCATGGCTTTGAAAGCTCTGGAATGCCCTTCCACGATCTCCATTTGTCTAAATCCTCCCCTCTTGAAGACCCCTCACAAAAGTTAGCTCCTATATAAAGCCTTCTTTGAAATTTCCATCGGAAGTCAGCGTTTCTGTAGCTCACCTGTGCCATCTATAGCATGTTACCTTTCCTGTTACTCTGTGAAATACCTATTACTGGTCTTTATACTCGGCAGTTATTGAACACCTACCACATTTTGGACCTGTGCAGGGGGCTAAGTATGCTCCCATGTATAGACGCTGTCCCTGCCACATGGAGGTTATGGTCTAGCGAAGGAGAGCCAAAAAGTACACTAATTATATAAGAAATTACTCACAATTACGAAGAGCATGACCGAAAAAGAAGTGTATGAACTAGAAAGGATATAAAAGAGATGCCAGACACAACTGGACTCGGCCACATAAGTGTACGATTTAGGGTTAATTACTTTAAATTACAATTCACCGTGCCTCACTTGTTAATAACGCAGATTTCCTGGGAATGCTTAAGGCTGAAAAAGAGTATGTAATGCTATCACCTGGCGCACATGAGACCCTCAATAAATAGTTCTGACCCCCAGCATCTGCACCTAACCCTTCTGGCGAGAACTTGCTTTCATTAGGCATTGGGTCCTAATCCCTCGCTCAGAGTCTGACAAAAGATAGAAACTCAATAAGCGTTTCAGAAAGAAGTAAAACGGGAAAGAAAGACGAAGTAAGAACACCCAGCATCTACATCAGGAATCTCCTTGAAATGTAGGGTACTAGTCTCTCCGTTTTATACATGAAGTAACTGAGGCTCAGCTCAAGAACGGGGTCCAAAAGCATGACAACGCTAAGGTCCCAGTCCCAGGAACTCTTCTCGGGCTCTTTTACTCCATCCAGTCACTCTGCACCTCAAACCCAAAAGCCAGGAAGACGGCCAGGAGCCCTTCCCAGAAGGCTTTGCGGCGCCGCTGAGAATTCTGGGATACAAATGGATAAACAAATCCAAGGCAAGGACCTTGGATCTAAGACCGAGAAACTCCTTTGTAATCCCTCCGAGTGACTTCTTCACTCCTTTTTTTTTTTTTACTTACCTTTCCTGGCGTTGCCTCTATCGGAAGCCTCACCAATGCCTGCAAAGGCCGGGAACAGCGCCATGACCACAGGCCGCACCGCCGTTCCCTCTCCAGAAATGGCGCGGGCGAGCGGACGCCGGTAGTGAGGCCTTCGCGGCTACGGTGCACTCTGGGAAGTGTAGTTTTTCCCCCTCGCACTCCCTGGGGTTTAACCCGGGACCTGGCGGGGCGAGGCAGGCCAGGCCAGGCCGGGCCGGGCGGGGCGGGGCGGGGCGGGGCGGGGCGGGGCGGGGCGGGGCGGGGCCACTTGGCCGTAATTGATCTTGGAAGGCTTCTGTTAGAACCGGAAAATGTAGAGACCGGATGTGGAATTGTTCAGAGCAGAAAGTAGTAGGAGCTGGAGTCCAATTGACCCCTAAACTCACACCATCACTAACCAGGTCAAAATAATCAAACTCTGTGAGGTTCAGTTTCTTCATCTGCAAAATGTTCATAAGATTAAATGAGCCTTATAAGTAGGGTGCTTAGTTGGCATTGTGCCTGGCTCATGAAAAGCGCTTGATAAAAGTTAGTTAGCTATTATGGGAGTTGTGACTGCAAATCCAACTCAAAGCTGTGTGAGGTATCCAGAATTCAGTTTGCCGTTTGAAATATCTTGGGCGTCTGAGTGGCTCAGTCGGTTCAGCGTCAGACTTCGGCTCAGGTCATGATCTCCCAGTTTGTGAGTTTGAGCCCAGCATAGGGCTCTGTGCTCAGAGCCTGGAGCCTGCTTTGGATTCTGTGATTCCCCATTTCTCTGCCCCTCCTCCACTTGGGCTCTGAATCTCTCTCTCTCTCTCTCTCTCTCTCTCTCTCTTGCTCTCGCTCTCACTCTCAAAAATAAACATTAAAAAAGCCTTTTTTAATATCTTAGGACTACAAGAGAATGCAAGGTCCTATCAAGTTCGAAGGTTAGAAAATATATTCACCCACCTAGGAGGTATTCTTGACCAAAAAAAAAAAAAAATCAATTTAATCAAGCCTACTGCTAGAAATATAGGGGATAAAGAAAATTTAGAGTTCATACCACCTAGAAGGATCAGCCAAATCCAGAACATAAGAAATTACAGAAAATAACCCAGTTTCTCCAATAAATCAATGGCTTTAAGGGTACAGAAATTGCAATAGATTAAAAGACCTTGAGAGATGTATCAATGAAATGTAATACATGGCCTTGTTATGATTCTGATTGGACATTGTAAAAACATCTTTTTGAGACAGATGGAGAAGTAAGAGGTGGATAGAGTATTAGATTACATTAAGTATTTCTTGTTAATTTGATTAGATGAACTAATGGCACAAAGATTACTTTTTAAAGTTCTCATAGGGGCGCCTGGCTGGCTCAGTCGGTAGAGCATACGACTCTTGATCTTGGGGTTGTGCGTTCACACTTCACATTGGGCTTAGAGCCTACCTGAAAAATATCATACATAAAATAGAGTTCTTATATATTAGAGATACATACTCTGGTATCTGCAGGTAAAAATAGATAAATGAAAATATATTTCTTTGGATCTCAGGGATTCAAAGATCTCTAGAGTTAAATAGAAAATATATTAGAAACCAAATAGTTACAAATCTAATCAAGGGATGGATGGACTCCAGAAGGCTGCTGTCCTTGCGTAAGTCCAAAATGGGCACCCTTCAAGCTTTGAAGACCTCTACATAGTATTTACAAAAAGGGGCTTAGTGTGATGGTAGGGGTTGTAAACCTTTGCATGTCTGCAACTTTAAAACTCACGTTCTACCCGAATCTCTGGCTCTAAGTTACCTCAATTAGCTGCCGCTGCATCTGTCTCCTTAGCAGATGACTGTGCATAGCTGGGATGGTGACAGTCCTCCCCAGTGCTTCCTATCTTTCCACTCCAGAAAAATAAGTTCTATGGAAGGTTTAGGAAAACCAGACCATCACAGTAATGTGTCTGTAATCAGAAGGAATCTGGGCATGTTAGATATTTTCTGCACTACAAATGCGTAGGAGAATTTGGCTTAAGAGAGCACCCTTACAAGAGCAATTTAAAGGGGTGCCTGGGTAGATTAGTTGGTTGAGCATCCGACTCTTGATTTGGCTCAGGTCATGATCCCAGAGTCATGGCATTGAGCCCCAAGTCAGGCTCCATGCTGAACATGGAGCCTGCTTAAGACTCTCTCTCTCTCACTCTCTCTCTCTGCCTCTCTCCCCTGCTCATGCTCTCTCTCTCTCAAAATAAATTAATTAATGAAAAAATAAAAAACGATTGAAATATTTTTTAGGTTTATTTATTTACTTAGAAAGAAAGAGAGAGTATGCTGGGGAGGGACATAGAGAGGGAGAGAGAAAGAATCCCAAGCAGGCTCCACACTAGCGATGCGGGACTTGAACTCACAAACCGTGAGATCATGACCTGAGCTGAAATCTAGAGTTGGATGCTTAACTGACCAAGCCACCCAGAGGCCCCTAAAAAAAATAATTTAAATTATACAATTAAGGGGCGCCTGGGTTGTGCAGTTTGAGCCCCACATTGGGTGTAGAGATTACTAAAAACAATTAATTAATTAATTAACAAAAATAACATGTATAATTAGCTGATATAAACCCCTGATTTTAAGTTGAAAGCTTATGAAATTTAGGCAGAGTTTCAGAACATCGAAGAGAATATAATGGTTACTATATGTGTAAGTATAATTGCTTAGCTTTATAAAAATTAATACTTGACAGGTAATGGAAGTACCTGAAAAGGAAATAAAATATATTAAATTTATAAATTAATATGAAATATATAAATACAGAGCAAAGGTCAGCAAGCTTTTTCCTAAAGGGCCAGAAAGTAAATATTTGGGGCTTGGTGGGCCAGAGGGTCTCTGTCACAGTTACTCAGTTCTGCCGTTGTATTGGGAACGCGGCCACAGGTATAAATACATAAACAAAGGAGCATGGCTGTGTTCTAACAAGATTGCGGTTACAAAAACAGTGAGCCACAGTGGCCATAGTTTGCCACCCCCAAAGTGTTCTGTATTACATCGGGTGGTGTTTAATCAACTATCCTTATAAATTGAAACAAACATTATTCAAGACCCCTTCAAGGTATTGCTAAAATTTACTAGACTTATAAATAAAATTTGTAAGCTGAACTTGAACATTTAAAACATTGTTCTTCAATTAAAACGGCTTACTCCTGGGACGACTGGGTGGCTCAGTTGGTTAAGCAACAGACTTCAGCTCAGGTCATGATCTCAGGGTTCATGAGTTTGAGCCTCACGTCAGGCTCTGTGCTGACAGCTCAGAGCCTGGAGCCTGCTTCAAATTCTGTGTCTCCCTCTCTCTCTGCCCCTGCCCCACTCGTGCTCTGTCTCTCTCAAAAATAAATAATCACTCAAAAAAATTAAAAAAACAAACAAAAAATATTCCTTTATAGTCAACAGCCAGTTTTCAGAAAATGAAGAAGACAGAGGAAAATGTTAAAACACCAGGGGACACAATCAGCAAAACCCTGAAACTGTATAGAACAAACCACCTGGGTGTTACAACAAATAAAATACAAGGGGAAAAAAATCAATTCAAAATGAGACATACAGGGGTGCCTGGCTAGCTTAGTTGGAAGAGGAAGTGATTCTTGATCTTAGGGTCATGAGCTTGAGCACCATGTTGGTTGTAGAGATTACTTAAATAAATAAATATTAAAAAAGGAGGGGGCTGGGGCACCTCGGTGGCTCAGTTGGTTAAGCATCCAACTCTTGATTTCCGCTCAGGTCATGATCTTAGTTCTTAGTTTTGGGAGATCAAGGCCCACATCAGACTCTGTGCCGACAGTGTGCAGAGCCCGCTTCAGATTCTCCCTCTCTCTGCCCCTCCCCCACTCATCTATTTTTCTCTCTCTCCCTCTCTGTCTCAAAATAAATAAATAAACTTAAAAAAAAAAAAAAAAAGAGGGGCGCCTGGCTGGCTCTGTCAGTGGAACGTGTAACTCTGGATCTCAGGGCTGTGGGCTCAGGCCCCATGTTGGCTATGGAGATTACTTAAAATCTTAAAAATAAAGAGAGAGACATATATTAAAAGAGACTCGAGAAGCATATTGACCATCAGTAATACACAGATCTTATTTGGACTTGGATTCGTACAAACTATGTAAATAAAATGATGACAAGTATGAAACCAATGGTTGGAAATTTGGACAATGGCTGGATAATTCATAAAATGAAGGAATTATTGTTAAAATTGTGTAGGCATGATAAAGGTGTTGCGATTACATATTTTTAAAAGAGCCTGTGTCTTTTAGACATTCACACCAAAAGGCTAACAAGTGAAATGGCACGTTGCCAAGGATTTGCTTCAAATACAGGAGGAAGTTAAGGGGCGAGGTAGGGTTGAAGCAAGATTAGCCCTAAGTTGATAATCGTTGAAGTAATGTATACATGTACTATTATTTTGGCCTTTTTTGGTAAAATGTCGAAATGTTCTATAATACAAATTAAAAAAACAATTTTTAATGTGTATTTTTATTTTTGAGAGAGCGAGAGATGGTGTGAGTAGGGGAGGGGCAGAGAGAGAGGGAGACACAGAATCCAAAGCAGGCTCCAGGCTCTGAGCTGTCAGCACAGAACCCGACGCGGGACCTGAACCCTTGAACTGCGAGATCATGACCTGAGCCGAAGTCGGACACTTAACCGACTGAGCCACCCAGGCACCCCTGTAATACAAAATTTTTCAACTAAAAATCAAAACGTTTACTTTTGTAAAAAGCCTAAGGATAAAAGGGAACAAATTACTGAGACACACAACGACATGAATGAATCTCAAAATCTGTATGCTGTGCAAAAACAGGCAGACACAAGAGTACTTACCATATGGTTCTATTTATACAAAATTCTAGGAAATGCAAATTAATATATAGTAACAGAATACACAGTAGCAGATCCGGGGTTACACAGGGCTGTGGGAGCAGAGAGAGGAATACTCTCCAGGAGGCAAGCAGAATCTCTCGGGTGGGGGCGGGGGGCGGGTGATGGAAACGTTTGTATCTCCGTCATGGTGCTGGTGGTTTCACGAAGTGTAACCACCACCTGGTTTTTTAAAAGTTGAAGAAGGCACTAGGGTTTTGAATTTATTGTTTCAATAAATTAAACACTTTTTAAACCAGGGGTCACCAAACTTTTTCTGAAAAAAGCCACATAGTAAATATATTAGACTTAGCAGGACATAAGGTCTCTGTGTCAGCTACACGGAAATTTGAATTGCATGTCATTTTCACATGTCACAAAATAGTCTTCTCTTTCCTTCAACAGATATAAACGCAAAAAGCATTCTTAACCCATGGGCCGTAAAAATCAGCAGTGGGTCAATTTGACCCATGGCCGTAGTTTGCTGGATGCTTGCAAACTCTATATCATCAAACAAAACTAAAAGTAAAAAATTTTAAATTTATTTTACTTATTTTGAGAAAGAGAGAGTTTGTGGGGGGGGGGTTAGGCAGAATGAGAGAGACAGAGAGAGAGAGAGAGAGAGAAGAGAGAGAGAGAGAGAGAGAGAATCCCAAGCAAGCTGCACGCTGTCAGCACAGAGTCCGATGCGGGGCTTGATCCCACGACCCTGGGATCCTAACCTGAGCTGAGATCAAGAGTCAGATGCCCAACCAATGAGCCACCCATGTGCCCCTAAAAGGAAATTTTGGAAGAGTCTTTTCTACATATGAAATTCCACCCCAGAGTGCATGGCAACTGCTTACTTTAACTGTTGTTGTAGTTGTTATTTCTATTATTTTACCCTACAGACTTTGGGTATTTCCAGTGCCCCTGGCAGGGATTTCTTAGAATAAGCCAAAAATGGTTTCAAGTTCTGATTTGGCTTCGTACATAGTTTGACTGAAAGGTGAGAAGGCCCCACTCGACCACGCGTACGTCTGTTCTCTTGTGGCAGGGATCACGCCCTCTAGCTGGGCACGTTGCTGTTCTGGGTCTTACTTTCCAGTGTGTCCTCAGCCAGCCCGCATCGCCTCGTGGATTCCAATCACCTCCCGACACTGACAAGAGTGAGTCTTTTCTCTGACGCCGGCAGGAGGAGAAGATACGGGAAGGAAGAGCAGTGGAAATTGTGCAGGAGAGAGGCTGCGGAAAGGGGCTCTGTTCTCGTTGCAGGGGTGGGAGGAGAGATGCTGCTCAGTTGGATCCCAGTGGAGCAGGCGGCCAGTCTGGGCATGGAGAAGGAAAAATGAGGAGAGGCTGAAAGCTCTAGGAAACAGTCTTGCAGCAATGTCATAGGAGACACAATCTGAAGAAACAGACTCCCAGGAAGCACTTGGACACAAAGTAGGCAGGTGCTTAGTCCTTGTTTGTTGGCAAAATAACGCCTACGTAATTCCCATCTACTTTTGGAGAAGGATATTACAGAAAAAGGAATAGGTAGTGACTCCTATTGTTTTGCCCTAATTAACAGCCTCTTTCCCGAATCCACGAGCGGTCACGTTAGTCCAATGTGGCCTGGCCTGGCCTGGCCCCACCTGAGTGTTCCCAGTAGGCATGTGACCCAACTCAGCCAAGGCTTCGGTTGGTAAGTGCTCAACCCAGGTCTGACCCAAGCCAGGCCAAGCAAAGTTCTTTTCTGGGGATTCGGGAACTAGAGCTCAGAAAAGAAACTGGCCTCTCTTTGTGTGTCTGCGCTGCAAGCTGTAATAGCCCAGGAGCTGGCAGGGGAGCAGAGGACACCTGCCTGGTAAGAGAGAAAGACGAAAACAGATGTGAGTTGGAGAAGAGAGTCCCAGAGATTTGGGGAAGCTCGTTCCAGTTGTCCCTGGAGCCTCGTTCCTGTGCCTGGATTCTGGGAAACAACCTAATATCCTTATAATCCACGCCTATTTCAGTCAGACAGGTTCAAGTTGACTTGCTTTTACAGCCACGGGCCCTAAGCAACACAGAATGATTGAGCGCATGACACCGTTTCCACACTCAAGGTCGTCACCTCCCGGTCTGGGGGTGTTCCAATTCGTTTCAGGGATGATGGAGACTTTTAAACTGGTCTACCCAGAACATGTAAGAGCAAACTCCTTTCATCTTAAGAAGGAAGGACGCCTCACTCCCTGACTCAGGCAAACTGGAGAAACAGGTCTATCAACTCATCCGGTCTCAAGGAGCTTTCTAGTGGTCTCTATAAAGCCAAAGACAGGAAATGCACCTTTGGAAACCAGAGGTCCCAGCAAGGAAATAAAAGAGCTTGAGCCACTTTATTGGTGTGATCTGCTTTCCATTTTGTTGTTGTTGTTGTTGGAGGGGGTGGGAATGTCTTAAGTTGAAAATGCTTTACTATGTGGACACGATCATAAGCAATAGTTTACAATCATAGCTAAGTTAGCCCATTTGTGCTCAATCACAATTCGCATACGCAAGAAGCTGTTTGAAATATGTAAGGTTTTGAGAGTTTTTAAAAATTTTCTTCTGTTGCTTTCTTTTTTAAAAATTTTTAATTTATTTATTTTGAAAGAGACAGAAACAGAGTAGGGGAGGGAGAGAGAGAGAGAGAGAGAGAGAGAGGGAATCCCAAGCAGGCTCTGAGCTGTCAGCACAGAGCCCTATGTGGGGCTCAAACTCACAAACTGTGAGATCATGACCTGAGCTGAAATCAAGAGTCGGACGCTTAACCGACTGAGCCACCAGGTGTCTTGAGGCTTTGAGAGGTTTTGCAGAAATTGGAGAAGGATGTCAGCAACAGGGTTCAATAATGATGCTCCCGTTTAGAACACGCTTTAGAAGGAAGCTCACTTAGGTTTACTCTCCTATAGAGAGGGTTGTGTGGTCAGGCTGAGGGCATTTCCTAAGAGCCTTGGGGAAAAGATGGTTTCTTAAAAAAAATGTAAGCTCTGCTCCCAGTGTGCGGCTTGAACTCACAATCCAAGATCAAGAGTCATATGGCTGTGATGCCCCCTGCGGAGGGGGGGAGGGGGAGTGATTTTAACCAGAGTTTCAAACGGTTAAATGCACTTTCTTGGGTAGCTTACTCTTAAATTAGCACCTCTTCCCAACATGCCCTGAAAGAATTTTCTACTTTTGTTGTCATAAAAGCTCTTCCAGAAAGTGGTACGTGTTTTTTTTTTTTTGGGTTTTTTGTTTTCATTTTATCTTGAGAGAGACAGAGACAGCATTAGCAAGGGAGGGGCAGAGAGAGAGAAGGAGAGAGAGGATCCCAAGCAGGCTCCCTGCTCTCAGCTCAGAGCCCAATGCAGGACTTGAACCCATGAAACCATGAGATCATGACCTGAGCCAAAACTGAGAGTTGGACGCTTCTCCGACTGAGCCACCCCCAAAGTGGTATATGTTTTATAGTTATATCAATAATGAGAGAAATCAACAATACACCTTCTGTTTTTAAATACTTTTCACATAAGCAAATCGTTAAATCCCCACTAGCCGGGCTGCCTTTCTTTGTCTGGAAAAGTGACGTTTTAAGAACTGTTTGGCCTCAGTCTCCATTTACAACTTCTTTACCTTGTGGACTTGTCTCTCTGGCTGGCGGTCCGTATCTTTTAAGCGCGAGGCAGGTGTGGCCGGCTTACGCCTCTCCCCTTTGTTCCCATTTACCTCTCTTTTCGCTGCCTCCCGTCACTCCCGAAGGGGCAAAAGTGGGGATTTTTTTCCCCTGTCAATTTCCAGTTGCAGGCGAAAGTATCTAAATTAAATTAGTTTCGTCTTTTTCCCATTATTTAGGAATCCAGAGAGTCGGACTCTTTCCATTTCGCCGGCAGTACATGCTTGATACAGAAAAAGTTTTAAACACGGGGAAGCATGAAGCAAACGCAGAGTAGTCACCCGTATTTCCACAGCCCAAAGACAAACACTCTTCCAGAGTATTTCTACACGGGGCTTTTCTTACTTCTGTTTTTGCTTTTCTGGGGTCTTCGGTTACGGGTAGATGTTTTCATCATAGTTATGATTACCTTTCCTCCTAGTAGTCTACCTAACCATCTGTTTTATTACAAATGTCGTAAGCGTGTATTAGATGTATAATATTTCATCCGACGGATGGGATCACAATATACTTAACCATTCCTCTTTCTAGATATTTAGCAAATCTCGCTTGTGTCGTCTCGTTGATTTTATCCATGAGTCCTCCAAACCACGAATGGCCAGACAGGATGGTGAGCCATAAGGTCGTAAGTGGTAGACCCACCAGGGGCCAAGAGGGGTGTTTGCAACGATGACCTGCCCTGTGTCAGAGCACGAGGAGTGAGGTGGCAAAGTGGCAGCGAAGGAGGGCAAGAGGGCACTTTCTAAAAGGACAAATATTGGGACACCTGGGTGGCTCGGTCGGTTAAGCGTCTGACCCTTGACTTCAGCTCAGGTCATGATCTCACAGTTTGTGAGCTCAAGCCCCACGTAGGGCTCTGCACTGACAGCTCAGAGCCTGCTTGGGATTCTCTCTCTCTGTCTGTCTGCCCCTCCCCTGCTTGCATGCTCTCTATCTCAAAATAAATAAATTAATTTAAAAATTTTTAATAAATAAAAAGACAAATATAACTTCAAATAATAAAGGCAAAGCTCCACAAAACATTTATTCAGCAAAGTCACTCTAGCACATGCCAACACTGCTTCTCAACAAACAGTTGAGAATAGTCACCCTACACTTGCCTGTAGAAGTAAGCGCAAAGAGAATCCATAAATGAACAAGGGGCACTAGCAAGGCTGGGGAGGTGGGGGTTAACTCTCCCTGGCTCCACGGAGGTAAAGTGCTTACCCGAGTCGTGAAAACTGATGAAGGGGGAGTTCACTGGATAGACCAAGGAGAAAACAGATGTAGGCAGAGGAAATAAAAAGAGCAGAAGTCTAAATTATGAAACAGCAAGGTGTGTTCGAGGACCATCAACCAGGGCTACGTGGCCGCCCTGAAGTGAGAGAGGCTTTGGTCAGGTCCTCACGACCCCTGACGCCTTGTGGTGTACAATAAAATCTTTGGTCCTTGTCCCCGGTTCTTCCTCAGAGGCAAATACTAAATCCTTGGAGTTTTCCAAGATTCTTTGTCATTCACAGTGGGTTCCTGCCCACACCCAAGTTCATGCTAACAAGAGGACACAGGATGGGGACAGGCTGGGAAGACTGTGCAGTTAGAGGGTTGGACTTTGAGCCAGCTGCCCGCTAGGGAGTGGAGGGGGGTGGGAGACGGAGTTCAATCACATGGCCAAGAATGCAATCACTCATGGCTATGTAATGAAACCCAATAAAACTTGAGATACCCATTCTCCGACGACTTCCTGGTCAATGAACACATGAGTGTGCCGGGAGGGTGGTGCATCCTGATACCATGAAGAAAGTGCACAGAAGCTCTACATTCAGGATGTTTCCAGGCCTCATCTATGTATTCTTCATTTGGCTGATCCTGATTTGTATTCTTTATAATGAAACTATAATCACAGCTATAGCACTTTCCTGGGAGCTCTCTGTTATAGCGAATTATCATACCTTAGCTGGTTGAGGGATCCCTGAATTTTACTCAGCTGATCAGGAGTGCAGACAGCCTGGGCACCCCCGAGCTTGTGACTGGCTGGCATCTAAAGTAGGACGAGTCTTATTAGGGACAGTGCCCTTAACCTAGAAGTCTGTACCAAATGCAGGTGATTTGCATAGGAATCACACGGCAGGATTGTACCATGCTAAGGGATTTTAACCTTATTTTGAAGGGTTTTTTTTTCCTTAGAGAAGAGGAGGAGCAGGATAGAGGAGAGAGAGAGAAAGAGAGAGAATCTTTAGCAGGCTCCATACTCAGCTTGGAACCCGACACAGGGCTCAATCCCATGACCCTGACCTCATGACCTGAGCCGAAATCAAGAGTCAGATACTCAACCGACTGAGCCACCCAGGCACCCCTGAGCCTAATTTTGAAAGTTTAGGCAAGGGAATGTCAAATATTTATGTCTTAGAAAAACCACCGTGTGGGAGTGTGAAGAATGGATTAGATGGGGGAGAATAGGAAACAGGGTGTTATGGACAGCTGGAAATTAGAAAGGAGCGATAAACTAGGCCAACACATAGCAAGCAAGAGCGAGGATGAATTACCAAAGATCTCTGTAAAATACGTGTGCGAAGCAACAGATCAAAGGCAGCATCCCCAGGGGTTGGTTCCGCAAGGGTGTGTCCAGCCTGTAGTGCGATAGAAACAACAGTTTATTAGAAACATCGCTTTCCATTATCAGCAAGCTAAACGATTTGGATCTTTTAAAAAAAGAATACAAAGATACGTTTTCCTTTTGAGTCTACTAGAAGAGTTTAAAGATACAGAATAATACAACTAATTATCACGTGCTACCCCCCACCTGCAATTCAGCACATGGTAATATTTTCTTCCTTTTTCTTAAGTTGTTCTATTTGTGCCTAATTTTTTTTATTATTATATAGATCAATGGCTCTCGAAGTGGGCAGGAGGGAGAGCTTTTCTCCCCAGGGAACATCTGTCACTATCTAGAGATATTTTTGACAGTCACGACTGGGGAGTTGCTACTGGCAGCTAGTGGATAAAAGCCAAGGACGCTGTTAAACATTGTACAAAGCACAGGGACAACGCAAAGCACAACAAAGAATTATCTGGCCCCAAATGTCAATAGTTTTGAGGCTAAAAAACCCTTATTCACAGAAAAAATAAAACAGTGTAGATAAAAGTGAGGTCTCCACGTATCTCTCCCCAAATCCAAACCCAAGTCCTATCCACCCTCTCCCCAAAGATAACCACTCTCATGAATTAGGTAGGACAGAATTTTGTTGGTTTGGTTTTTGGTGGTATTTATTCTTCCAATTTCTTTTTTTTTTTTTTGCTCAATTCTTAGGGTTCAAGACTTTGAAATTTTTAGCTGATTCTCAGTGTCTCAGACAGAAGTATAAGTGCCCAAAATAGATACCACTGTTGCCATAATAAAAGTAAAATTGTAGGGGTGCCTGGCTGGCTCAGTCAGTGGAGCATGTGGTTGTTGATCTCAGGGTTGTGAGTTCAAGCCACACGTTGGGTGTAGAGATTATGTAAAAATAAAATCTTGGGGGGAAAAGTACAATAGTATATAAGTACAATAGTCTTTTAATGCCTTTACACACATGCGTACACGTACACTCATGCCCAGATCCAACCCCTTGCCACCTTAGTCTGCCCTGCCCCCATTCTCAAGGTAAGCTGTTGCCCACCTAGGAACTTGAGGGGAGACTGGGTTTTCTTTTATTTATTATCCTTTATTTATTGTGATAGAAAATAAGACCATGAAAAGCCATTGCCAGAAATAAGATTAGACACAGGACTAACCATGTTTCAGCCCTGGCCAAAACATGATATAATAAACTTTCCCAGGGCGCCTGGGTGGCTCATTCTGTTAAGTATCTGCCTTCAGCTCAGGTCATGGTCTTACGGTTCATGAGTTCGAGCCCCACATTGGGTGAGCTTGAGCCCCGTTTTGGGTGAGCTCAATCTCCACTTCAAGATTCTCTCTCTCCATCTCTCTATCCCTCTTTTTCTGCCCCTTGTGGGATTCTCTCCCTCCCCTTCCCTGCCCCTCGCTCACTTGCACTCTCTCACTCTCAAAAAAATAAATACATAAAAATAATAAATGAAAAAAAACATTCCCTCCTTCATTCAGTCTTCCTCAGACACTGCCAGGAGGAGCCCATCCTACACGATCATGTGATTGATTCTTGTACAGAATATAGTATGAGTTTAATAACATCTATTGGCATGCAATCACCAAAGACAGGCTTATTAAGCAAAGATGACCTAATCTATTTTTTTCTTAATTTTTTTAGAGATGGAGGGGGAGGGGCAGAGGGAAAGATTCTTAAGCAGGTTCCACACTCAGCACAGACCCCAATCCCATGACCCCCGGGATCATGACCTGAGCTGAAATCAAGAGTCAGACGCTCAACAGGCTCAACTGACTGGGCCGCTCAGGCCCCCCAAAGATGACGTAATTTAAATCAGAGTTTTATAAACAACTTACGAACAGATATTTGTGTTACAAACAATTTATAAGACTTTTGGATTAATTAATCCAAGAAATTAGGGTTAATACTGAAATGATGTGTCTATGCAAAGAAAAAACTTAATCAACTAAAATAAATGAAAAAATTACCGAAAAGATGGAAAACGGGGGCACCGGGGTGGCTCAGTCAGTTAAGCATCTGACTTTCAGCTCAGGTCATGATCTCACGTTTCATGGGTTCTAGCCCCACGTTGGGATCTGGGCTGACTGCTCAGAGCCTGGAGCCTGCTTCAGATTCTGTGTCTCACTTTCTCCCTGCCCCTCCCCTGCTCATGCTCTGTCTCTCAAAAATAAATAAATGTTAAAAAATATGTTTTTGGCCAGAATAGCCAGAGATGCCTGCTAGGTGATCAGACTACATCTCATGGCCCTCTCATTCCTTTCGCCTGACCGTCCATCCTATGGGGACCCCTGGACTCGCCGGAGCTGGACTCTGGCAGTTACTGCATTTGTGCCAACGGAGAACGTGCCATTTGATACAACAATGCCTAAAATCTCGCCCTTGGAAATGCTTGATGAAGAAACAGACATTAAAAAATTTTTCGTGAGGAGGGGCCAACATGGCGGAGGAGTAGGGGACCCAGTATTCCCCTTGTCTTTCAAACTAAGAAGGACTGAAACCAAAGGACTCTCAACCCCAAGAGTCGGGGAGGAACGGTGTTGCAGTCTACAAGGAACGGAAAGCAAAACCCAGAAAACGCCCCAGGAACCGGTGACTTCAAGAAACAATCCAAAACACACCCAGCCAAAATGACGAAATGGAAGAATTCCCCTCAAAAGAATCTACAGGAAGTAGTGACAGCTCAAGAATTGATGGAAACAGATATAAGCAACATAACAGAACATGAATATAGAATGATAATCATAAAACTAATCTCTGGGCTTGAAAAAAGCAGAGATGAATGCAAGGGGTCCCGCACGGCAGAGTTCAAGGACCTTAAAAAGGGTCAGGAAGAATTAAAAAAGGCCTTGAGTGAGGGGCAAAACAAATTGGAGGCAGCCACAGTGCGGATTGAAGAGGCAGAAGAGAGAATAAGTGAATTAGAAAAACTATGTTTTTAAAAAGATGGGGAACAAAAAATACCTCCTGATGTTCCATTTAAAAAATTAAAAGTCAGGAATACCTTTCAAGTGCATGCTAAGTGCTGTGCTCTACACTGGTGATAAAAATATCATCTCCGAGGGACATAAATCTCACCTAAGATGCCTTTAAGGATCTCATGATCCAGAAGGGGAAACACACACATTAGCGGGTAATGTTCATAATATGATGTGATGGGACAATGAAGGAGATATTTTTTTCAGCACAGGTGCAGCCGAGATGGAATTAAAGACTCGACTAGTAGGAGCAACACCCTTCTTCATTAAAATCAAACCACAGTTCATAACCTTGTAATAAGAGCTGAGAACATCATTTAAGTTAAAATAGTCAAGTAAGTTTGCCTTACCCAATTTGAAACACATTGCTATAATAATCCATAATAATTTGAACGGCATGGCACTGGTTTAGAACTCGGTGGACAGAATAAAATGCAACAGAGATTACAGAAACAGAATCCGGTCTCCCGTAAGCATGGTGTTTCCCATAAGCATAATGTGGATTATTCACTAAATGAGCTTGAAATAAGTTTTAATTTGGAAGAAAAATTATATCCCTAGTTCTCCTTTATATCAAATAAATTCTAGTTGGATCAAAGATGAAATATTTTTAAACCATGCAAAATTGAGAAGAAAATATAAGTATTTTTTAAATCTTTGGGGGATGGGCCCTTGGGTGGCTCACTCAACTAAGCATCTGACTCTTGATTTGGGCTCAGGTCATGATCTCACGTTTTGTGGTTTCAAGCCCCCCATTGGGTTCAGCACTGACAGCCTGGAGCCTGCTTGGGATTCTCTCTTTCCCTCTCTCTGCTCCTTGTACGTGCACACTCTCTATCCCAAAATAAAGAAAATAAATTAAAAAACAAATTTGGACAAATAAGATCTTTCTAAGCAGGACACCAAAGCTAGAAATTCTTCAAAAATGCTGATAGATTTTACTAGACTAAAATTCCAAACTTCTGAACTACAGACAACTCTTGAAAACAAATATAAAACATAAAGCAACGAATTAAAAAAAAAAAGAAAGAAAGAAAGCAAGATCATCCCAGGGCACCTGGCTGACTCAGTTAGAGCAGACAACTCTTGATCTTTAAGTTGTAAATTTGAGTCCCATGTTGGGTGTAGAGATTACTTAAAAATATAAAATCTTAGGGCACCTGGGTGGCTCAGTCAGTTAAGTGTCCAACTCTTGATCTCAGCTCAGGTCTTAATCTCAGGGTCCTGAGCTCAAGCCCTATGTTAGGCTCCATGCTGGACATGGAACCTACTTTAAAAAAATCTGATCATCAGGGAAATATAAGTCAAACCACAAGGAGATACCACCTCACACCTGTCAGAATGGCAAAAATGAACAACTCAGGCAACAACAGATGTTGGCGAGGATGCGAAGAAAGAGGAACCCTTTTGCACTGCTGATGGGAATGCAAACTGGTACAGCCACTCTGGAAAACAGTATGGAGGTTCCTCAAAAAATTAAAAATAGAACTACCCTATGACCCAGCAACTGTACTACAAGGGATACAAGATATGCTGATTTGAAGGGACACATGCACCCCAATATTTATAGCAGCATTATCGACAATAGCCAAAGTATGGAAAGAGCCCAAATGTCCATCAACTGATGGATGGATAAGAAGATATGGTATACATACACACACACACACACACACACACACACACACACACACACAATGGAATATTACTCACCCATCAAGAAGAATGAAATCTTATCATTTGCAACAACGTGGATAGAACTGGAGGGTATTATGCTAAGCGAAATTAGTCACAGAAAGACAAATATCATATGATTTCACTCATATGTGGCATTTAAGATACAAAACAGATGAACATAAGGGAAGGGAAGCAAAAATAATATAAAAACAGGGAGGGGGACAAAACAGTAAGAGATTTAAATACAGAAAACAAACTGAGGGTTGCTGGGTTTTGGTTGGGAGGAAGGGCTAAAAGAGGGGCATTAAGGAGGATATTTGTTGGAATAAGCACTGAGCTCTAGTCCTGAAATTAAAAAAAAAAAAATACACGCACACAAAAAGCCCCACAAAGTTTAAGCTAACTAATCCAGGAAACTCCAGAAATGGGAAAATATTAATTAGTGATAAGATAAAGTTTTGAGTAAATTTTATATTATTAAATTAAAAAATTTAATTTATAAATGCAACTGAAACTTTTGCAAATTAAGTGAAAAGAAATAAAAATCTGCCTAAAAGAGAGAGAGAGAGAGAGAGAGAGAGAGAGAGACAAACCAAGAAACAGACTCTTAACTATAGAGAACAAACTGATGTTACCAGAGGGGGTGGGGGATGGGTGAAATAGGAGATGGGGATTAAGGATGCACTTGCAGTGATGAGCACAGCCTGATGTATGGAAGTATTGAATCCCTACATTGTATGCCTGAAACTAATATTACACTATATGTTAATTAATTGGAATTGAAAGAAAAATTTTTTAAAAATCTTAAAAAAAAATAGATCATCTGGGTGAATATCTTTAAGACAGATTGAAAGCTGTACAGGGGCGCCCGAGTGGCTCAGTCAGTTTAGTGTCCGACTCTTAGTTTCGGTTCAGGTCATGATCCCAGAATTGTGGGATCGAGCCCCAAGTTGGGCTCCAAACTGAGCACGGAGCCTGCTTAAGATTCTCTCTCTCTCTCTCTCTCTGTCCCTCTCCCCCACGTGCACTCTGTCTCTGTCTCTCTCTCTAAAATGAAATAAAAAATAAAATAAAATAAAAAGCTGTTATTTTTTAACAGGAAAAATGTAACACTCCCCATAACATGGGGAAATGAGATGAAAATGCAATCCACAAAAAAAGATACACAAATAATCATGTGAGAAGATATCATTCTTATTTTTTTTTATGTTTATTCATTTTTTTCAGAAAGAGAGAGAGAGAGAGAGTCAGGGAGGGGTAGAGAGAGAGGGAGGCACAGAATCCGAAGCAGGCTCCAGGCTCTGAGCGTCAGCACAGAACCTAACGCGGGACTTGAACTCACGAACCACGAGATCATGACCTGAACTGAAGTTGGACGCTTAACCGACTGAGCTACCCAGGTGCCCCCGAGATATTGTTCTTATTAATAGGAAAAGTTTCACCACCATAAATGATGGTGAAGATTCAAAAGATGGAAAATACCAGTGTGTGCAGAAAGCAGACATTATTATACAGGGATGGTGGGGAAACACCCAGGTAGAAATCTTCTCAGTGGGAATTCGTGAATATGTATGAAAAAGTCAAAGGAGAAAAAAAATAGAGGCAGGTTGAGGGGAGGAGGGGAAGGTGAAAGGAATACTTTTGAACCAGCAAGTCCTTTTCCAAGAATCTCTTAAGTATGCACCTCTTGTGTTTATAACCACAGAGTAGTCGGCTCAGGCTGCCCGGACAGAACGCAGCAGACTATCAGCCTGAACAATAGTAGTTTATTTTCCCACAGTTCTGGAGGCTGGAAGTCCAAGATGGCCGTCTTCTCGTGTGTCCTCACATGACCGTTTGCTCTGGCGTTTCTTCCTTTCATATACGGACACCAGTCACTTTGGATTAAGGCTCCATTTAACCTTCATTATCTCTTTAAAGGCTCCATCTCCAAACACAGTCACATTGAGGAAACAGTGCTTCAACATACGAATTTTGAGGAAACACAATTTGGTCCATAACAAACAATGAAAAATAGGAAATACCCAGCCTCAAAAGTGATACAGTCAATTTATATTTATTAACATGGAAAGCTGCCATGACACACAACATGTTTCTTAAAAGGTTTTAAAAGTATAGGCTTAGCGTGATCATATGTATACATATTTGAAAAGCAAAGTTTATGCACCCTAAAGTAAACAAGGTAACATCTGGAGAGTGGAGATGGGGGAAATGTACACATTCAACTCTATATTTCTATGAACAATATATAATGAAGACTTTTACCTTCACATAAAGAAGAAAAAAAGTTATTTTCTTTTTGAAAAAATGTTATTATCGACGTGTAGTTGACATAATGTGATGTTAGTTTCAGGTGTACAACATAGTGATTCGACAATTCTATATCTTACTCAGTGCTCATCCTGGTAAGTGTGAAAAAAGCTATTTTCCAAAGGACAGTTCAGTCCTAAATTTATTTCTTTGAGGATCATTGAAATAAATTTCAATTTCTGATTACGAATTAGTTGCATAAATAACTACAACCTGTAAGCCAAAGTGGTTCCAACGGGTACACCAGCAGAGAGGCCACCGATGTGAGACAGATCACAACCTCGAGCAGAAGCTATTCGTTTACAGGGAAATTATGAACCTAAGTAAATATTAATTAACCAATAGAATCTATAGGGGTGCTTAGTGGATACTTGGCAACTCTTTGTTAATTTGATCATCTTAGCCAGTTAAACTAGATGATTTAAGGCAAAAATTCCTTAGAGTACACAGATACACTTAAAAATTTCAATGACAATAAATTCCTTTTCTAGCAACTTGGAATCCTCTGGACAACTTCAACACCAACCAAATGGAATTCCTCAGACAAATCCACTTTTATAAGCAGGAAAACAACAACAACGACAACCACACAGTATACCGTATGCTGCGTTAGTTCCTGATCGGCTTATCAACGAATTCGGTCCCTGGAGTGACAACGCATCCCTTGTAGTGAAAAATCATCCCAACGTGCTACTTATCTTGAATTAGGTTTTGTCAAATTCAAAGACCTCAGCAGCGAAAGGTCACGTGGTGGCGACGGTTGTCCAGACTGAGCCACCCGCCCGGGGTAGTTCCTGATCCTGCATCCCCAGGGATGCTCCCGATTTGTCTACACCTGAGAAACAGATCTTTCCCTGAGGGACTGAACGGTGGCCTCAAGGGTGCAAATTCATCGCCTGATTTTTCAGCATCCCACGTGTCTGGCTAACTGACAGATCTGAACAAATGAAAGCATCATGTCTTCCAACCTCTCTTCAGATGATCAGGCAGTTGGCTGCAACTTTCCACAGCCTTCGGCGTCTGGGTTGCATGATCTATGGGGGGTTCTACTGAATATGCTGGGAATAGTTTCCTCTTTGACATTCAAGTTAATTATCACTATTGAATCTTTAATACTTAAAAAGCACACGGTGCTTCATTTGTTCATGAATGGGTGGTTTCATAAATGCCAGTGTAACTATTAAATTATGTTAATGTTTAATATCCTTTTTGAGCAGTCAAAAGTGCATTAAAAATTAAAATAAAATTAATTCCCACTTTCCCATTCTCACACTGTAGGTAATGTTATTTTACACTGTGCTGTAGTGTTCTATAAATTGGTGTTCGGTGCTTTGAATTAATGAACTTGGTGATTTATTTACTGCCTGGGGTGCTGTTCGCTAGTTTTTCAATTACTGTAAAACTTTATATAACATGGCATGAGACCCTAAGCAATCAGATGAACAGTACTGGGGAGGTTTTCTTTTAAATAGGATCGTGTAATAAAGACAGAAGGCTAAATTAGCATCTCTGATACGCCAGCCAGAGACACTGGGCGCCGTGCTGGTAGGCTTGTGAATAACCTTCCAGAAGTGAATCTTTCAGAATCAGAATGCTCGGGAGAATCTGGCCTCTTGCCGTTGAGTAACTGCCAAAGTCCTGGGAAGCCATCTTTGTCCACGGAACTTAAAACAAGAACCTCTAGGATGGCAGTGTATTAGCCAGAGGCAGGTGCGATTTGAAAGCACTGCCATGTTGTATCACCCTGCAAACTCTTCCAACTGCCGGAAGTGATTGTTATGCGATGAGGGTGTGATTAGGGAACGTGGGGCAAGCTGAGGGCAAAATACGGGCTGGCACACCCCCTTCCCACCACGTGGAATATGTGTGATATTCCCCGGACGCTCCTGGCTGCCCAAGAACAAAGGAAAGGGGTTTAAGTGCTTGCCACGGTGGTGTGGGAAACTAAGGCAGATGGAAAATCAAATTCCCTTGCTGCCTACGGCCCATTGACAGGTCCTTGAAACTGGCAGAGTGACCTCCTCTGGGAGCTCTGGGAGCTCGGCTACATCAAGGATGACACTTTGCTGGGGACAAAGGGGAATCTTAGCTTAACATTCTCCCAACCTCGAGGACCCTACAAGTCAACTTCCTTGTCTCACCTGCCCCAAGATACATGCTGGCAATCCTACTCCAAGCTTATGGCCTCTGACGTGCACCTGAAGGGTCTCATGACTGGGGTTTTATGAAACGGTAATAAGCGCTGTTTCCCTAGCAACGGCCAGCCCCTCAAGGTCCTGGAAACCTTGCTTCCAAAATTCCTTAGAGACTTACTCTCTCCCTGACCCCCTCCCAGCCTGAGGGTGTGGAATGAGTTCCCCGTCAGGACCCCAGTGCAGCTTTTCCTGCCCAAGGGTCCTGTCCCCGTGCTTTAATAAAATCACCTTTTTTTTGCACCAAAGACTTTTTTTGCACTTCAAGAATACGTTCTTCCGACCACCCCAGCATCACCCCCCAAATTTGATCATTATGCTTTGCGCTAAGACTTAGATGTGACCATGTGTCGGATTTCTCTCAGTATTTCTTTTGGTAAGCTCTGACAAGACTCCTGGCACACGCCCACAGGATTTTCTTAATCTCCTAGATACCCCGTGTCCTTTCCAGGAGGGGTGCCCCATGTTAAACACGGCCCCTGCTGGAAAACTCATGGGGAGGCGAGACTGAGGCAAGGAAAGGTTAGAGGGGGCCTCGCCGTACGCTCCCACAATCACAGAAGAGCTAGAAGAACAGCGGGGAGTGAGGGGAAGCTGTTGGCAAGGCGACAGAAGCAGCTAATGGGCTCGGTGGGAGCCCAGACTCAAGACCGGCAAGGGGGCTGGTGCGGTAAACACACAACCACAGGGGCCCAGGTTCCTTCCGGCTAGATCAACCCCCTCTGCCCCGTGACCCTAAATCTACATGTGTTTCAGATGTGCCCACGGAGAGGGAAGCTTTTCTTCGGCACAAGGGATTCGCTATGCAAAGGGACAGTAATTCATACTGTTCATAATGAAGGCAAGAAGGAGACGCTTGTTACCTTCGCGGGAAAAAAATAGGCCTGACGACAGGACACTGGGCTGCTGAACACCGCCAGGAGCTGGGTAGCTACTCAGGCTGCTTGAGATCAGACCACACAAAACACCAGAAGAAAGCCTGTGCTTGGGGCCGGGGCGGGGGGGTGAGGGGTAGCCGTGTAACTAACACCCACTTACTAGTCTTTGGCAAAAAAGTTATACAAAACACTCATAGCATGAGGAGACCTCAAACTCTAATTTTAGGAATTTTATTTCTGTATCAAAAATATCACAGGACTTCAGTTTTCTAGAATTTTCCTGGTTAGTCTGTTCTGGCATATCTTAGTTGGCCAATCTGCCCTTACCCCTATGGTCATCCCCAGGTAAAACAACACCAACACCATTGCCTCCTAGGTCACAGGGCTGATCCCAGTTCACTCGTCTGTCATAAAAGCATCTGTCTGGCCTGACCCTTCACTTCTTGTCCCCCAAACTGTTCCCTGCTTACAGCCTCTCCTGACTCTGACGTGATGTTCAGGATGCTCTTCCCTTCTCTTCTTCCTTGATTTAAACCCATCCCTTTGCTGAGGCCTGGGTAAGCCCCTCTAGGAGCCCCTCGCCCAGGACAGATCCCCACCAAACCAGCCCTGGTTCCTCCAGCTGAGCAGACCAAGGCAGCGCTGTAGAGCTTGTTTTGGGGGGGCCAAGGGGGAAAAAATCTTCTTTTGCGTCAACTCTTACTGTAAATAACACTTCTAAAGACCTCGGGGATTTATTGGCTGACCCTTCCTCAGTGAGGAGGGACCGTGTGTATCTCGGCAGCCTCTTTACCAACATCAGTGAAGGCTACACGGGCCACGGTTCATCCAGTAATATGGTTCATCAGCTAACGGAACTAGACACTGCGGTCCTTGGCTCGAGTCACCTCTGCGGTCATTTGATGTTTTCTGATAAGAGATGAATACTACAAAAATAAATAAGCAACAGCTTCCAGTTGCTGCCGTTCTGAGGAGTGGAGGTCTTTCCGGCTTCTTACGCCATAATATCCAAGTGGCTCCCGAAAGCTAGGTAGCCTCTGGGCAGTAAAGTTATCTTGAGCCTCCAAAATCACCATAATTACCTTGATAAATAAATCGCTGTCTCCAGAAACACCCAGATAATTTGTTCTGCAGTATCAGCTATCAGGGTTATTTGAAGAACCCGGCTGCGGAGGCGTAGCATAGGCTATAGTGAATAGAGGGTGTGGGTTCGGGGAAAGTCACGAATGGTGCTCACCTCCATGGTGGTTCATGGGTACACACAGGATGGCCGGTCCCAGCCTGGCCCCATGCGAGGCTCCGCGTGGATGGTGCAATGACCACCAGACAGCACAGGATGGGGACTCAGAGAAGATTCAGGGCTAGGCCCCACCGTAGTCTCTGGAATAGGCGTGTTACTTTGGCCCCAGGCAGGAGAACTGGTGAATGCCCCAAATCCAAATGTCAGAGTCATGATTTCCTGTATGGAATGGACCACGGCCCTGGATATTTTGGAAACTAACCGTATCGTTTCCCCTTACCTCTTCGGGGAGAGCCGTCTACTTCTACACATCTGCTCCCAGGAGATCAGACCCCACCGAGCCCCCATCCGAGCGCAGGTTACAGGGTCAAAAGATACTGCTGCTTCAGCTGCCAGCTCGGGGCGACGTTGGCGGAGAAGCGGGAACGGGAGGGACGCGCTGTATTGAGTGATAGTGCTTCCCCTGCAGCGTAAAGACACCGTGAAAACCACTTTGAAAAGTTTAGGCATCTTGTGTATCTGCTCATCTGGGGCTTATTTTAATAGCTATAATGTATTTATTTATTTTTTAATGTTTATTTATTTTTGAGAGAGAGAGAGAAAGAGCATGAGTGGAGGAGGGGCAGAGAGAGAGGGAGACACAGAATCTGAAGCAGGCTCCAGGCTCTGAGCTGGACGTGGGACTTGAAATCACGAACCGTGAGATCATGCCCTGAGCCGAAGTCTGACACTTAACTGGCCGAGCCACACGGGTGCACCTTAATAACTATAATTTCAAACCTGATCTTGATTCTTACAACTTACGTTTAATTTTTAAGCTCTATAATGACTATTTTTAAAGTTTGTTTTGAGAGAGAGAGAGAGAGTGCGAGCAGGGAAGGGGAAGAGAGAGAGATACAGAGAGAGAGAGAGAATCCCAAGCAGGCTCCATGCTGATGGTGCAGAGCCTGACCCAGGGGTCCGTCTCAGGACTGTGAGATCATGACCTGAACCAAAATCAAGAGTCGGAGGCTTAACTGACCGAGACACCCAGCCACCTCGATAACGACTATTAATGAAACAACTTACTTGGAATCTACCTGGTGTCTATTTCTTTACGCACGGTTTTATAACAGCAATCCCAAACTCCTCTAGGGATACTACCGGCATCTTTATTGCCTCCATTACTCACATTGGGAAATACTTGATGATCTGATTTTTTCTTAACTCAAGAAGCTCATTAATTCTCAAAAGGAAAACTCTTTCGTTTTTTAGGTAGTCTCCACACCCGATGTGGCCTCGAACTTACAGCCCCAAGATCAAGAGTCACATGCTCCACCAACTGAGCCAGCGGGAACCCCTCAAAAGGAAAACCTTTGCTCAGCTCAAAGGACTCAGGTGTCCCCCTCCAGCCACGCTGCCGGACCTCTCCTCACACAGCTCCAGACACGTGTGTGTTGCACAAAGCACGCGTCCACATGTCCTTCTTTCTCAAATTCTTTCCTTTTCCAAGTCTCCCTTTTACCTTCCACCTGCTATTCTTATTTCCTTTTGGGGGGGGGCCCAAATCCACCTGTTTCATCACCCACCGGGACCCATGAACCCCCCCCCCCCGAAATGACACATAATACCCTGTCCACGTGTGCATATTTCTCTGGGGAAAGATCCGCAGCTCTCGTTCTGTTCTCCAGGGGCCCATGACCCTCTCCTTCTCCAAAAGAACTGAAATCGTCTGTCATCTTAATCAATACTATCATTGCACTATACTTGCAATATTAAAGCGCCCTCCCGGCTGATCCCCCTACCTCCAGTCTCCTTCCAGTCCCTTCTGTACGCTGACGTCACCCTACTGTTGCATCCGCCCAACACAAGGTTTAATTGCTTTCGTCCTTTTTCCCTCTGCCTGCAGTGCCCAGAGCAGCCTGATGGTGGCGCCACCACACCGCTTTTATTCCCAATTCTCTGCTGCTCTCCCATCCAGAACACCTCCCCCCTTCCGCTCTCTCCCCAACTCTCGCCCACGCCCCGCAAAAGATGCCTCGCAGACTCTGGCCAGCCCCGAGGAGGAGTCTCGTTTCAGATGCAGAATACCTGAGTGGGAATGTAAGTCTGGAGGTCTACAGGGCTGGAAATGTCAATTGGAGAGTTTTAAAAATCTTGAAAAAAAGAGCAAGCTCTCCAAGGGCAATAAAAACAGAAAACAGTCAAGGGCGTATCCTCAATTTCTGTAGCACTTAGGTGCTGGGCTCAGGGCTCAGCAAAGGGCAACACTCGAATGCTTGCAGAATGAACGTGGAATATTTTGTTCAAAACGAAACATGTCTAAGGGGGTGGGGGATTATGAGGTCAGAATTTGCCTGCACAATATTTCTAACAAAGTGCTTTGTAAAAAAAAAAATAATAATAGGTGAATTATTTCCCTAGTCTTTGCGTCAAAAATTTTTTCCGAAAGCATTGGAGTTGATAAGCAGTTTTAAGCAATGCACGTCAAACGACAGTCCTGAATGGGTGCTAAATACCCATCGTTCATTAACATTTTTCAAAGAGAAGATAATATAGTAAATCTAAAGTGGAGAGAAAGAAAATACGCGGAATTAGTAATCAGTAAACTTAGCTATTTCTGGTATTTGCTCAATTACTGTTACGTATGCAACTAACCCCGGGCATAATTATTTACGAAAGAATTCACGTCTTTGGTAGCAACACATTCTAAACCATCAATATTAATACTAAACTTGGGGCCGAAGAGAGAACAAGAAGCAGGTCGGTACGCAGCTGGGTCCCCACGGGATGGTCTGTGACTTAGGCGGGCAACTGGGAGCTGTCAGATTTGGTGGGAGTGAGAAGGAAGAAGAAGAAGGAAGCCGAGGGCTCAGCATACCGGCTCGCCCTTCACCCTTGCGACAACGGTGCTCCCCACTCTGATGTTCCTGGGATGCTCTGTCTTCTCTATTTTCAGGGATGATGGGTAGTACCAAGGTCAGGCAAGTTTGGTCACTTGCACAAGGTCCCAGCCCATAGGCACACAGTCACCATGGAGCCGGGGCCTCTACCTGACAATCTACCGCTTCCCGAATTGGCGGTGGTTTATCTAGAAGTTCCCCTCGGGTTTACGCGTGCCCTTTGGTCCTCTGCACACAGGAGCCTTTTTAAAAACCTTCCCAGTTAAGCTCCTGAGAGCTCCTCAAAACCCTTATCTCCAAAGCTGGCTGCCCGCAGCGTTCCGCCAGCGTTCAGACCACGCGGCCCAGCCGTGCCCCGAATTCCAGAGGAGGGTTTCCAAGCAGGAGAGCCCCCAACAGTAACTGCTTCTTCCGTTTCACACGTGACAAAATGGAGGACTGAAAAATCCAAGAGCCGGCCCAGCTGGCCCATGGCATGGCCCGGGCCAGGTCCAGGGGAGTCTCTGCTGCGCCCCAGTTCTTCCAGCTGTTGGGGGCAAGGGGGACACCAACCAAAGTTAGGCTGGGTTTTCAGGAGGCGAAAAGTGGGGTCCTTTAGGAGTCCTGAGCACCTGGGGTTTTTGAGTCTTATTGGAAAGGCACTGTTCCAAGTTACTGGGATTTTTTCTTTTTACAAATTGACTCCCTGCCCTTGCCAGACTCTTCCCACACATTCCTTTGGAAACAGTCTACTTTTGACAACTCTTGACGTTATTACCCAGCTGTGGTGAGCACAGGGATTCCTGTCTCCTGGACCCCCTCGTATATTTAGTGAGCACCGGGAAAGCATAGGAGGAAAAGGTCAGAGCTTCGGAGCTTTTATGGTGCAGCCAGTGGCCAGATCCTCAGCCCTGAAACCCGCCTAGGGTGTCCACGTCTTCAGGATAGGTTTCGCACAGCTCAGAAATGTCCTTCAGCTGATAAGCTTTGCGACGTCCCTGAGCTGCCTGTTTCTACCATTTAAAGCTCCCTCGCTCCTTTCACCTTTCCTCACTGCTGTAGGAAGATGGCCCAATTTGTCAGCAACCAAAGCAGAGACGATGGCTGAGCTGACTCATTTAGGAACAGTAAGTAATTCCTTCCAGAGAAGATTCTCCATTCATTCAGACACTGGAGCAATTATTTGCGGGCTGACAGTTGTAATTACTTTTTGCTGCAGGTAGGTAACTGTTCCAGAAGCCAAGCTAATAGGATTACTGGTTTCCGAAGGACTTTTGGAACAAGTAATTTTCAAATAGTCAGCGCACCATGTCCAGTGGACTTTCCACCCAGGGTGAGTTTCTTCCTCTGTGGCTCCCCACGGAAGGTGAGGCGTGGGTTCTGTGATGGGGCCCTCGGGAACCGCAGGGCATTTTCCTTCCGGGCTCGTTTGTTTGAAAGTGGGACCTGAGTAAATCATGCTTGGAGACGGTTCATGAGCTTGCAGATAATTTTCAGCTGCTCTGAGACTTGGCATTAAATTGTATCAACCAAACAACCTATTTGGCCACAGCAGGGTAAATCACTTTCCCAGTCATGTCAGGGTAACTTCTCCCGCCACGCTACCCATTTCTGAAGGGAAGTTCAGGGGAAAAATAGACCCAGGCAGCATTTTAGTCAAGGTTTCTAATAAGATTACCATCTTCGTAGATTGTAGATAGTGATTTTGCAACGGGGTTTTCTATTTGAGAAGAAAAAGGCCTTTTGAATGCTTGTCAACATTTGACCCTATCAAATGGTTTGACATCTAACAGATCTTAAGGAGCATGTCTGTGGTCTGTTGGGACAATGGTTTCTTTTACTGAGAAGTTCGAGGTATTTTCGCTACTGTTGTTGTCATCGTTGGGATTAAACATTCTCCCATCCTGCATTGCCAACCACTGATTAGCTGAACTCTGGTCTTGAGTGGGTCATACCTGTTCTGTGTCCATGAGTTAGGCTCTCCAGGAGAGGCAGCAAATGCAAAATTATATGACTGGGAGAAGACGGGGCCTAATTGGAGCCCAGCATCTCAAGAGGAACAGCTCTGCTTTCAACTAAATAAAAACACTGAGTTGCGGAGAATCAAGAGAGGATGAACTATACCAAACTGATGGTGTGGAGACTATCTCCCTTCTAGCTTTATTGAAAAATAACCGACATGGAGGAGCACCTGGGTGGCTCAGTCGGTTAAGCGTGTGACTCTCGATTTCGGCTCAAGTCATGATCTCACAGTTGGTGTGTGTGAGCCCCGCCTCTGGCTCTGCACTGAAAGCACAGAACCTGCTTGGGATCCTCTCTCTGCCCGTCCCCTGCTCACACTCTCCCTCCCCCTCTCTCTTTTAAAATAAATACATAAGCTTACGAAAGAAAAAAATCTAGTCTCGGCAACTTGCAAGTAGACAGTGCAGTATTGTAAACTATAGCCATCACACTGTACATCGGGTCCCAAAACATATTCATCTTATAACTGGAAGTTTGTCTCCCCTGGACCAATATCTCTTTGGCTCTACCTCCACCCCCCAGCCCCTGGCAACCTGTACTATCTACTCTCTATTTCTAGTTCGGCTTTTTCTAGATTCCACATATAAGGGAGATCATACGGTATTTGTTTTTCTCGGTAGAGATTATGTTTTAAAGGTTTTGACATATGGTCAATGCATGGGAACTTGCAAGGAAACTTTATTCCAAGTAATTTGTGTTATCGATTTGGTCTACTGATAATCAAATTCATTATAATCCGGAATCCCCAGAGAAGAAAATGCAACCCTGCAGCAAATGTCCTTCCCAGCCCTTAGAAGTCGAAAATCCTCACCTATTGCTAGGCAAGCTGCAAGTACGCTAGAGGGCTGTCCTCAAAGCCTGAAAAGTACTTGGCTGAAATTGTAAAGGAAGTTAAAGAAAATTTTTACTGTTTAATATTAAAGAACCTTTAGTATTACCATAACCTTTGCAAGTCATTCTGGCAGGGACACTGAAGTCCCCCTCAACTGTAGGACCCCCGTTCTAAAACATCAGGGGAGTAAACTTTGCAAATGAGAGTACAGGAATCAAAGTACGAGTTTAGAATTAGGGGCGCCTGGCTGGCTCAGTGAGAAGAGCATGTGACTCTTGATCTTGGGGTCGTGAGTTCGAGCCCCACATTGGGTGTAGAGATTACTAAAAAAAAAAAATTCTTTTTAAAGTACAAGTCTGGAATTAGAGAAAAACTGGGCTCAAATCCTGCTCCATCACTTCCTACCTGTATACAATCATATCTACCTTACCAGGGTAAGGGTGATGAGATAAAGTATGTGAACACTTAGTAGTCAGTACTCAGCACTTAGCACTTAGCACTTAGCACTGTTCCTGGCACATAGCAAATGCTCAAAAAACTGCAATCAACACACTACTTATACTGATGAATCACGCTTCCTTCAATGACATATACCAGTAACATTTCTGAACGAAAGGTGTGCCATTTGCTAGCCAAGCCTGCTTTGTGGAAGGTCTAACATTAAAGAAAATTATTTTTTGTTGTATATAACTAATGAACCACAGGCATCTACCCCAAAGACCAAGAGCACACTTGACCCACTGTATGTTAGCCAAGTTGACAGTAAATTATATTTAAAAAACATCTTTTTATTTATTTTTGAGAAAGAGAGAGACAGAGCATGATCGGGCGAGGGGTAGAGAGAGAGGGAGACACAGAATATAAAGCAGGCTCCAGGCTTTGAGCTGTCAGCAGAGAGCCCATCTTGGGGCCCAAACTCATGAACCTCGAGATCATGACCTGAGCTGGAGTCGGATGCTTTACAAACTGAGCTGCCCAGGCACCCCAGAAAATTCTTTTTTTTTAAGTTTATTTATGTATTTATTTTCAGAGAGAGAGAGAGAGAGAGAGAGAAGGAGCGGGGGAGGGGCAGAGAGAGAGGGAGAGAGAAAGAATCCCAAGCAGGCTCTGCACTGCCAGCGTGGAGCCCAACAAGGGGCTCAAACCCATGAACCATGAGATCATGACCTGATCCAAAATGAAGAGTCGAACGTTCAGCCGACTAAGCCACCCAGGTGCCCCTCATTAAACTCTAAGGTACCCCTGTGACAGATGCTATCTCAAAATGTCTTTCTGATCACTGATCACAAACTCCAGTCAATGGCCCACTGCAGCAGAATCGCTAATCGCCATAAAACTGGTTTCTGGGTTCCGCAGAAGGCAGGCCGTATTGGTCAGGATTGGCTAGGCTATGCTGCTATAACAGACACACCCTGAGAGCTTAGTGATCTAACCCTGAGAGGTTTGTCACTCATGCAAAGTCCACTGTGGCTCTGAGTGTCCTCCGGGGAATCTCACTTTAAGCAGGGGCTCAGGCGTACGGGCGATTTCTCCTCTGTGGCTCCACGATGATGACATGGCGGGTGACGAAGACAGTCACAGTGATCCCTGGCACATCTACTTACGATCCACTGGCCAGAACCTGTCACGTGATCCCGCCTATCGTCAGGGGCTAAGCAGGTGGCTATCTGGAGAACATTCATGTCTCTGCCTCACCTTCCTCCTGAAGCAGTCCCTGGGGGTGGGGTCCCGGACTCGACATCTTCAGACTCCCCCAGTGACAGGACTCAAAGTTGCAGCACCATGATTATCTGCTGTGGGCGATATTCCTTTATGGGATAAATAATTGGAAATAATGGAAAAGAGGGTGGCTCTGTCGATATACTGATTTATTCAGGTGAACATCGAAGGGTCTAAAACATTAGGCTTTTTTCTGGCTGTCATTTAAGTGTCCGTCTTAGACACAGATGCCGCTCCAATCTATTTCTGGTCCAGACCCCCCTCACCTCAGACTTACATACACTCAGCCAGGAGTTCGCGGGGGCCCCCACATGGTTTTTCATCCCTACCAAGCCTGTCCTATGGCCAGGGACAGTGCCAATACCCACCCTCTCAGGTGACTTCCAAGACGTCATGACTTGCGAGTCTTCCTTGCCCCTTTTTTTCTTTCGTCGCTCAAAGCCAGGCATCAAGACTGTGTTTCTGTCTCTTTCTTGCACAGCGCGTCTATTCTTGTCTCTCTCCCTCCACTGCTATCCCTTCGCCCATGGTCCTGCCGTCCTTCCATCGCTCACGCGGTCCCCTTGCCCCGGCCGAGTGTTTCTGTCCTCTGTCTCCCGTGGTGCTGAGTGACGAATTCCCCTTCGTGATGAGCATGGCCTCACCTTCTATGACTCAGCAGGACCGCCCTCTAGAACCCGTTTCTGGCTGTATTCTTTTCCCCTCCACCGCTCCCCACTTCCCCCCCGCCACGTAGCTTCTCTCGTGCAGCTAAACAGACGTCTTTGTCTCTGCCTGACTGCAAGTCCTGTGGGAACAGATAGCAAGTTTGCCTCTCTCCAGGTTGCCTTGACATAGTCTATGCCGTGCTCCGCACATGGTGGGCGTGCAGGAGGAAAGGAACGCAGGCGGGAGGCTGCATGCTGCCTGGCACGCAGTAGGTGCCACATAAAAGCTTGCCGAATGAAAGAACAAAAGTGAGTATCCAATCATCCTCCTGCGCTTGGTTATCTGAAACATCCATCGGGGCCACCAAACCCAAGGGGATGAACCGATTAAACCGACTCCGTCTTTATGGGTGTGGCACTTTTTCCTTGGAAGACTTGATAAGCCAATGTGTCTTCGCTGGAAACCACGTTCTGCAGCTATGACCAAGGGCGAGAATCAGACGCGGAGGGAACCGTCATGTTCAGGGTAATCTGAGTAATATCGCTGTGCAAGGGGAGTCCCATTTTAACTGGCAGGAAAACAGTTTTGAGTAAAATAAGGTGAATTTAAAATAAAATCAAGCGAATTAAAAATAAACTGCCTGGGTAGACTAACACCTAGTTCAAAAAGTATGAACAACTGAAGCGATAGCGTTTTTCTTAATTCGCTATATAAGCCATAAGTATTTGGGGCAGTTAAAACAGTAACATTAACATTTGTTATATTCCTGAGTACTTACCCACACATAATTAAACATGAGCCACGGGGCGCCTGGGTGGCTCAGTCGGTTGAGCACCTGACTCTTGATTCTGGCTCAGGTCATGATCTCACGGTCGTGAGCTCCGGACCCGTTTCAGGCTCTGTGCTGAGCGTGGACACTGCTTAAGATTCTCTCTCTCTCTCTTTCTCTCTCTCACTCTTTCCCTCCCTCTGCCCCCTCCTCTCTTTACACTCTCTCTCAAAAGTTAAAATAAATAAAAAGAAATGAACCAGAAATATTCTCAAAATGTATTTCTAGGGACACGCTTGTGAGTTATTTATTATGCAGTGTCTCATGTCTTCAATCATAATAAAATTTTATTACAAAAGTCTGAGGTATTTTAGTTTATTTTATTATCTCTAAGTCTGTTCTTTCATAGATTTTTAAAATGCTTATTTTGACAAAGAGAGAAAGAGGGAGAAAGAGTGCACACTGGAGGGCAGAGAGAGAGAGAGAGAGAGAGAGAGAGAATCTCAAGCAGGCTCCAAGCTGTCAGCCCAGAGCCCACGCACGGGTCTTGATCTCACAAACGGTGAGACGCTGAAATCTAGAGTCAGACACTTACCCGACTGAGCCGCCCAGGAGCTGCTGTTCTTTCAAGTTTTTCAGGCTCCTCTGATCACTGAAGATTTCCAGAAAATTACCCCCAAATGGAAGATTCTACACAAGAGGGTAATATTTAATATGCAGCTATAAAGAGATGAAGAAAGATTAATGAATCAGAAACAGTACAGGGGAAAATGTGAAGTTCTTTAAAAATAATTTTCCATAATACATGAAATATTTAGAAACTATGGACAAGCGACAATAATAAAATGAAAAATCAGTCCTAACCCCCCAAACCAGATAACTACTATTAAAGTTTTGGCCTTTTCTCCCACCAAGGAGTATATGCTAGGGGCATCACAACGTGAATGGTGCTTCGGAATCCGATTTTCTCATTTAAAAGTGTACCGTGAGGATCTTGGCCCATTAATCATTTCTATGACATCAATGACCGTCTACAAACCCATTAAAATTATCTTGTTGTACCATGATTCATGATCACTTCTCTCGGGTAAATTGTATCCCACTGGTAAAATACTATAAATAAGACTGAAATTAATATCTCTAAATTAACTCTTTGGGCACATTCGTCATTATTTCCTCAGGACGAATTCTAAGAAGTGGAATTTCTGGGTCAGAGGAAGTAAAAAAATGTTAATATCCATAGTTCAATATATAAGGCCGAGCAGCTCCAGAAATATTATGCCAATTAATGTATAAATATTTAGGGTTCTTCTTACTTCCTCTTTGGTCCACTGCTCAATCACGACCTTTTGCCCATGTCGGTCTTGCAGGATTTGTCTTTTTCTTATTGTAAGAATTCTTTATACATATGTATATGGGATCTTACACAAGCCTATTGCATAGTAGACAAATATATTAAACGTATTGTCTTACAAGGCACCTGGGTGGCTCAGTAGGTTAAGCGTCCAACTCTGGATCTCAGCTCGGGTCACGATCTCACGGTTTGTGAGTTCGAGCCCTGCATCAGGCTCTGTACTGGCAGTGCAGAGCCTGCTTAGGAGTCTTTCTTTTTCTCCCTCTCTCTCTCTGCCCCTCTCCCCCTCTCCGGCTCACTCACTCTCTCTCTCTCTCTCTCTGTCTCTCAAAATAAATAAATAAATAATTTAAAAACCATTTAACAATTTAATAAATATATTGTCTCAGGCTTTTTGTTTGCCTTAAATGTTTGCTTAGACAGGAAAGTTTTTAAAATTTCCTTTTAGTCAACTCGATTCATTTTGCTTTGTGGTTTCTAGCTTTGGTGTCGTCATGTTTAGAAAAATGAAGGCCAAACTCTAGAATATAGAAACAGTCGCCAAAGTTTTCTTCTAGTACATTCTAGGTCCATCGCTTACATCTAAATTTTTCATTTATCTGAAATTTTACGTTGACATATGACGCAGAGTAGAAATCAAATTTTGTTTATTTTCCAAATACACGTTAGCCCATTGTCTCCATTTACATCACGGGGCAAAGCTTTAGAAGTTTATTAACTTCCATTTAAACAAACTGAGATGGGGGCACCTGGGTGGCTGAGTCGGTTAAGCATCCGACTTCGGCCGAGGTCACGATGTGAGTTCGCGCCCCACGTCCGGCTCTGTGCTGACAGCTTGGAGCCTGGAGCCTGCTTCAGATGCTCTGCCTCCCCTACTCATTCTCTCTCTCTCTCTCTCTCTCTCTGTCTCTCCCAAAAATAAATAAACATTTAGAAAAAAAGTTTTTAAACAAACCGAGATGGCGGCGCGTGTTGTGTCCTCCTTCAAAGCCCGGAATTTTAGATTTCTGCTTTCCAGAGCAAGGTGTTTCCTAGAGGAACACGGGTGTTCGTGCTTCTCCTGAGATCCTTTGCTTTGGCCACATTTTGCGACCTTTCCTGGTTCTATGACGGAAAGGAAGACGTGGTTGCCGCGTTGCCCCACCCCCACCCCCAACGCCCAGCACCGCTGGCGCCTCATTCCCCAAGCCAGGAAAACTAGTCAAACCAGAACAGGGCGTTCCAGGACAGCATGGCTAGAGGGGGTGGGGGTGGGGAGAGAGGGAGCCATAGATATTTTCCAAAAATTAAATGCATATACTCCGGATACCACTTCTTTGAATCTAGCCTAAAGAAATACATTCGCTATGGAGAAAGATGCACAGATAACCCTGTCCATTGCAGTATTATCAATTACGGCAAAAAACACCAATAGAACCTTGACCACATAATGATACATCTGTATTATAGAATACTTTGCAGTGATTAAAAAGAATAAGAGGGAGGGAAGAAGGAGGGGGCAAGAGAAAGACTGCAAAAACATATTAAAGGTGCAAATCCCACTCAGGAAAACAGCAAATGGCACTGATAGGCAGAGTGCTGCGAAGAGGGATACAGATCATTTTTAAAAAATACTTCTTGCTCTAAATACTGCACTTTAAAAAAATCTTGCTCTGAATACTTCCGTAGTTTAAAAAAATCCTATACAATAAGAATATTTTCAGGAAATGCTTGTGCAATTTTTTTAAGTTTATTTATTTTTGAAAGAGAGAGAGTGTGCGCATGTGTGCAGAAGCGAAAGCAAGAGAGAGAGGGAGACAGAGAATCCGAAGCAGGCTCCACGCTGTCAGCACAGAGCCCATCATGGGGCTTGAACTCACAACCCGTGAGATCACTGGTGAGCCAAAACCAAGAGTCGGACGCTTAACCGACTCAGCCACCCAGGGTGCCCCAACTTCTGCAATTTTTTTAAAAGACAAAAATAAACATACGAAACAGGAAGACTTTCGTGGAAGTCCTAAACCCACTTACGCCGGATGAACTAGAGTGCTCCCGAGTCGCCTACCAGCTGGGGCTCAGCGTTTCCTTATCAGCAATTTCAACGAGCCCAGGCAGGCGCAGGTGGAGGCCAGCATACCTGGGACCCACGTTTATAATACAGGGAACGCAGGACCGAATATGCTAAACCGGGAAGCCATAGAGGCGTCCCGGATATGCTTATATTAAGGACCAGTTGGATCCAGAATTTAAAAATCAAAAGGAGCCGGGAATAATGAATCCAACAAAATAAACTACCGCCCAGATAGGGAGGACTAAATGGACTTTGTTCTGGGTTGGACTTGCCTGCACTGTGGCATAAATAGAATATAATGTAATATATATATTATATTACATAAAATATATTATATATATATATATATATATATATATATATATATATAACTTTTTTAACTGCCTCAGAAAAAAAATAGAAAAGGTATGCCCTGAAAAGCCCAGTTTTGTGTTTAAAAGTGGAAATGCCCATGACCGTCTATTTTGGTGCTGTGACGTCTGTGAGGATTTGCTGACAGACGACCCAAACCGAATCACTCAAGACGCGGCCTTTGCTTCCTCCTGCATTTAGAGCAGCTGTCAGATAAGACTCAACACAGGAGTAAAAACACCTGCCCCAGCATGGCGGGGCAGCCAAGTGCTGAAGACTGTCTGTGACAGGGAGGGGAAGGCCCCCTTTGCTTTGTGACACAGGACAGCCAGGGAGGGACAGTCCTAAAGAGTCCTGTTCAGGGGCGCCTGGGTGGCTCAGTCGGTTGAGCGGCCGACTTCGGCTCAGGTCATGATCTTATGGTCTGTGGGTTCGAGCCCCGCATCGGGCTCTGTGCTGATGGCTCAGAGCCTGGAGCCTGCTTCGGATTCTGTGTCTGCCTCTCTCTCTGCCCTTTCCCTGCTCGTGCTCTGTCTGTCTGTCTCTCAAAAATAAATAAGCATTAAAAAAATTTAAAAAAAAAAAAAGAGTCCTGTTCAGTGACAGAGTGTCTCCTCTTCTACCTAGGGCGGCTTTTTCTATTCTGTCCCCGCTGCATCCTTGCAATTACCCTTCCTTCACTCAAATATTCTCTTCCCTCCTCAGCTGCAATTCCCAGCATGCCGAAGCCTCTCTCCTTTAAAAAACAAACAAACAAAAACCCTTCTCTTGTTATGGACTGAATTTTGTCCCCTCACGATTCATATACTGAAGCCCGAACCCCCAGTACAGTGCTATTTAGAGATGGGGCCTTTGGGAGGCGATTAAGTCTAGATGAAGTCACGGGCGCCTGGCTGGCTTAGTTGGAAGAGCATGCGACTCCTGATCTCGGCAACGTGAGTTCGAGCCCCACAATGGGTGTAGAGATTACTTAAAATAAATAAAACCTGTAAAAAAAGTATTTATAAAAAGAGTGTTTAGATGGAGTCATGAAGGTGAAGCCTTCTATACCCTCCCTCTGTCACCTGCTATCGCCTGGATTCCTGACTGGTACGTCCACATCCATCCTTGCTTTGCCAACTCATTCTGCACACTCTATGGAGCCCGGGTGTGTTTTTTCAAAGTGCAAATCCGATCATGTCTTATTCCGGCTGCAATTCTCCAGTAACTTTTCATTGCTTTTACCAAAATCCCTTACGTAGGCCTTACGACTCATCTCACTTCCTTTCCAGCTTCCCCTCCTGCCACACTTCCCTGCTTCCTCTCCCCAGCACACAGGCCGAGCTTCCTCCTGCCAAAGGCCCTTGGCATGTTCTGTCTCCCATGCCTAGAATACCCTTCTACTCTCTCTGCTGTTAGGGGTTGAATTGTGGCCCCCAGAAAGATATGCTAAAGTCTCAACTCCCCAGTACCTCAGAATGTGACCTTTCTGAAGGCAGGGTCTCCTGCAGAAGTCATCAAGTTGAAATGAGGTCATTAGGATGGGTCCTAATACAATATGATCGACATTCTTATTAAAAATGGGCTGGGCACCTGGGTGGCTCGGTCAGTTAATCTGACTTCAGCTCAGGTCATGATCTCACAGTTCATGGCTTCAAACCCCACATGGGGTCCCGTGCGGATAGCTCAGAGCCCGGAGCCTGCTCCGGATTCTGTGTCTCCCTGTCTCTCTACCCCCCCACCGCACCCCCCTGCTCATGCTCTGTCTCTCTCTGTCTCTCAACAATATATAAATATTTTTTTAAAAATTTAAAGGGGCAGTTTGGGCACAGGACAGGGACGACGATGTGAAGGTACCAAGGGAGAAGACAACCTCAAGGGTGCGTCCACAAGCCAAGCGACACCAAGGATTGCCAGCAAATACCAGAAGGGAGAAGAGGCAAGAACCAAGGGCAAGTTGCCCTAGAACCATCAGAGAGAGCGTGGCCCTCCTGACATCTTGACTTGGACTTCTATTCTCCAGAACTGTGAGACATTTGTGATGTTTCTGGCGACCCAATTTTCGGTATGGTATTATGGCCGACCCGGGAAACCAATGCATCCTGTCATTCCTTTTGTCTCATTGACTCCCACTCAGCCGAACTTTCTCAGGGAACGTGTCCTGGACCTCCTGGCTCAGGGAACCCCCTACTATAGACACACGGCCCTCCGTTCGCCCCGCCGTCTTTGTAGCACTCACCACAGTTACACCTTGACATTTATTTATGCAATTCTTTGACTGTCCAACTCTCTCAGGAGACTCTAAAGTCCCTTATAGTAGGGACTGTGCCTCCTTTAGCTCGCTGTGGTATGTCCTGTGCCTAGACCAGTACATGACACATACTGGAGCTCCACTCCATATATGCAAGAAATATAGCAAACGTATACTGAATAAAGGAATGAGAGGAAGAGCTGTGAGAGGCATGCTGGAGAGGGGACTAGAGGTTAAGACCTCAAGAGAAGGCAGACTGGGAGACAGTTAAATGTGACATACTTTCTGCGAGGGAAGTACGTCTGCTGTCACTGATGCTATCATTGCACAAGAAGAAAGGTTTGAAATGCACATATCCCCGGGAGAGATCAGATATTAACCTAAATTTGCATTAGCATATTAATAACACATCCTTTCCAGAAAGCAAGCCCGGAGGAGAGGGTGTGCTGAGGAGAATACTAAATCAAGACTCTGAAAGTCTAAAGACGAAAGCAGTCACTTGATGACCGGTAAGGGGAAAACATGGGAACCAGGGTGAATGGTGTGAAAAATAACCTTTCTTAGGTCATAGTTCGGCCGAGGGTCACCTTCCATTGGAACCAGTTCGCCAGATCACAACTTACCGAGGGTCGTTGAGCCCCCTTCCCTGGGGTCTAACGTGCTTCATGGACGCTCGGCAGACACTGGCGACCAGGAAATGATTTTCCTCTTCAACTAGATGTGTGCAGGGGGAGGGGAGAGGCGGGGAGAGGTTGCACAGATGGCGCCCATGCAGAAGGGTTCTGATCACAAGGTTTTTCTTCTGGAATTAAAAGGGGAGAATCTTCACCACTGACTGGCATCCAGCTCCTACAAGGGACTGGCCACCACATATGGCCAATTATCACCGAACGGTCATTTTGGGAGGAAGGTCAAGCTCCGGAACCCAGGAATGACAGGAAATGATCCTCACGTTCTATTTAAAAAAGACTTGCTGAAGATCAGCAGACACAGAAGAGAAACTTGAAATGGATACTTGCTTTTATAAAGCGCTTTCAGGGTTATAGGAGTTCAATTTTTTTTTTCCTCTACTGTCAACATGCCTTTAATGACAATGAAAAGGGAAACAGATTTTTCTCCATTGCCCCAACTCAGGAGAGATTTCCAGAATAATGATTACACCCCCCCCCCAAATGCCTCCCATTCTGAAATTAAGGTGAATTGCATAAAGTATTAGTCTCAAGTTTACTAAAATCTTCGATTTTCAGAGTTTAGAAGGGATCTCTGAGACTATCTGGTCCAATCTCCCGCTAGTGAAAAAAATACATTCTATAAAATCTCCAAAAGTGGCCCCAACTCATGCTTGAGTTTTCATAGAAACAGTGATCTAGCTTACTTCTAGCCAACTTATTCCATTATTAAGCAAAACTATCTAAGCTTTTCAACTATATTTCATGACATGGAACTCTATAAAACCAGTTGGCTCAACTTAATTTTACACTGGTATCTTATTCCTCCAAAAATAATTGCCCAAAGAAAAATATCTTAATTGCATATTTAAGTGAAAGGCACGGAATTGGCAATAATTATAAGTTTTAATTTATTTATTCATTTTAAGTAATCTCGGCACCCAACGTGGGGCTCGAATTCATGACCTAGGTTCAAGAGTCGCATGCTTTTCTGACTGAACCAGCCAGGTGCCCTGGTAATAATTTTATTTTTAGATTTATGGCCACTGGAATATTCCCGTAGCAGGAACGAAAGTAAACTTTGAAATTTAATAGATAACATACACTTACGGTTCACCATGTAAATTACATATTTGCATTCCTTCCCCAAAACTGGGTTCCAGCATTAGAATTATTTCAATTTTTACCTCTTCCAGCGATACATGAACCTCAAAGGACACTTATTTGTGAGGTAGCTTTCCTACGGTGATTTATTTTTGTGAACAATTTTATTCTATAAAACATATTGTTGGCACTTGGTATAGTTGTTTGATTTTATAATATGATGGCATCACATTAAGAGTAAAAGCAAGTGAAGATGATTTAGAAATTCTGAAACATCAGTTGAACAACTGGAAGGAAAACCAAAACCTTTCTCAAATATGTTTTAAGTAAATTGTTAGAGTCAGGCTATAGAAGAGTACTTTTAACTTCTATTCTGTTTTCTGAATTCTTCAGATTCTGGGTCTCCCTCTCTCTCTGTTTCTCCCCTGCTCGTTCTCTGTCTCTCAAAAAAATTAATAAAATTTAAAAAGAAAAATAAAAATATTCTAAATATTTGTAAGAGTCCTAAAATATATAACCAAAACAGGGGCACCTGGGTGGCCCAGTCGGCTGAGCTTCCGACTCTAGGTTTCAGCTCAGGTCATGATCCCAGTGTTGTGGGATCGAGCCCCACATTAAGGGCCACATTGAGTGTGGAACCTGCTTAAGATTCTTTCTCTCTCTCTCTCTCTCTCTCTTCCTCTCTCTCCCCCCTTCCCCCTCCCCCCAACTTGTGCTCTCTCTCAAGTAAACATTTTTAAATATATATATATATATATATATATATATATATATATATAACCAAAATAAACAAGAAAATGTGGATATCACAAACTTTCATTGGATTGAATATGAAATAACACCTTAGCTTGTTTCCTGAAAGTCAATAACAGGCCTTAGTCACACAAAGAGGAGAGAAAATTCTAGAGAAAGGGGATCTTATTGTTAAATCACGAGTTGGTTAGAAAAAGCACTAACCTTTCAGGAGGCAGTAGGAAGAAGGTAGTCTCATCTAACATCTCTAGTCAGTAAAGGGGGGAGCCCTGAGAGGCTAGAAGCTTAGATACTTCTAGAGGCTAGAATGGCTCGGGCAGAGCTCCGCTACGGTTTTCCGTGATTGGTACAGGCTGCCGCTCTTGGATTCGGATGCAAAGGTTCAGACTGACGGAAATTAGTCACAGCAAGTGCCTGTACTGCCCGCCATGTCCAAACACTGCTTCCTACCGTACTGTAATAACCACATTTCAACTCGAAAGGGATGAAAACCTCCACAAACACTGAAGCAAATTGAAAATAAATTGAAAACCAGTGGGATGTAGAACACAGTTTAAAAAGCTTCCCGAAATCACCCGCTTTAAACGGAAGAATTACTGGTTTTTGCCCGAGAGAAAATTTCAGGGTGTCCATTAACAGCAGCAACCTTTAGGTATTTCAGCGTCTCAAATTATTATATTATTGGGAAGGGAGGCTCAGCAATTTTATTTGGATCTGCTTTGGACAAAACAAAGGGTAACTAAAGACAAGTTCCACAGTTTGCTCGGAATGCATCTTTTATCTGCAGTGTTTTAAAGTTACAGTTTGGAAAGAGTCGGAAAATGTTTCCTACGGTCTAACTCCCCCGTGTTCGCTGTGAACAACAGTTCTGTGTTGTGGATTTCTCACGTGACAGGGAGGAGGGCTAAGGTGCATCAGCAGGGAGGGAGAGGAGTAAGTCTCACAAATGCGCATCCTCGTCGCAAGGGAAAAGTATCTGTTCTCATGGTTTTTCAGCTATATGAAAAGTAAACAGGAAGACTGTTATAGTTCACGGTCGTGGACGATTACAGCTTTCAGAAAATATGCACGCCAGCAGCCTGCCCAATCACTTCGAAGAGCCCTTCTCCTGTTCTGAACAGTTTCAAAAGCAAGGGAACTACCAATAGCCATTTAGAAAATGAAATGTTGCCTGCAAAATAATTATCGGGGTCAACAAACAACTAGAATTGAAGGCGGGGGTATTCTTAGATTTACTGGGAATCTTTCCTAGAGGGTTAACACTAAGGATTATCCAAGAAAATAAATGTTAAAATACTGTATAAAGTCCTTTGGAAATGAGCTACATATACGTGAGCAGATAGTCTCTGGATGTGTGTAAAAGTCCGGACGCTCACAGACACACTACCCTGTGTTCTGGCAGTACCGTGTAGGAGCCATAAGATGGCAGGCCTAGATTTCACAGTGATATGCTCCCCCTCCAACCGCCCCCCCCCCTGCAGCGATATTCTTAAAAGCGTAAATATATTCATTGCCTTGAAATAGATAGTATGTATTATCAGCAACATGTGGCGAGTAATAATACCGAGAGCACCTATCAGATTAAATTTGTAAATTTTGAAAGATGGGAACTATTGTCAAAATGCATTCTATTAGTTCATAATGAATCACAAAAGGTTAGAGCCGAAAGGAAACTTACGATCGCCCAATCCGGTATTGCCTTTCTCTACAGAAGGAAACCAGAGTCCAGATTTCAGTGCTTTGGCCAAGGCCACATGGCAAAGGGAGTAGCAGAGAGAGAACTTTTCCCCCTTCCAGTCTGCACCAGTGCGATAGTGAGCACAAGAGAACATGGGTGGGCGCTAATGTGGTAGACGTTAACAGCTGGGAAATGCAGGGGGAGGGTACATGGGAATCCTTGGACCTGTTCTTGTAACTTTTCTGTAACTCTGAAATTATGTCCAAAAAAAAAAAATTATACAAGAAATGGGGAAGACGATTTGTTAGAATGGCTACGTAGAGAACTACAAGGGAAGTGGAATGTAGAAAGATGAACGGGAAGGGCTGAACTGTTCTGGAAAGGAATCCTCTTCATTTAGAACATTTCTTTGGAACGCATGAGTTTATGCTACATGACATGCTACACTGTGTATTGTATAAAGGTATGCTCCTAGTAAACATTGGTATAAGAATTCTCTTAAGTGTATTTATTTTGAGAGAGAGAGAGAGAGAGAGAGAGGGAGGAGAGAGAGAGAGAGAGAGAGAGGGAGAGAATCCCAAGCAGTTTCCATGCTTTCAGTGAAGAGCCCAATACAAGGCCTGAACTCACGAATTGTGAGATCATGACCTAAACCAAAGTCAAGAGTCAGAGTTTAACTGACTGAGCCACCCAGGAGCCCCTTGTGTTAAGAATTCTTATTGGAGAAGGCAAATGTTGCTATAATGAAAGGCAAAACGAGACACCAGAAAATGAACTCTAGTATCTGTCTTCTCTGTGAGCATAGTAGACTCTGCTGATGTCCCCAGGATTTAGCACATTGAAGTTTCCTTGCTTCCTACTTTCTGATGATATTCAAAGGGCCTGTAATCAGTGATCTCGCACATAGCTATTATCAAATGTATTTGTTTTTCAATTGTTATTGTGTAATTTGTTCAATATTTATTTACTGTGAGAGAGGCAGAGAATGTACGGGAAGGGCAGAAAGAGAGGGAGAGAGAGAATCCCAAGTGGACTCCGCGTCATCAGCGCAGAGCCCAGTGTGGATCTGAACTCACAAACTGTGAGATCATGACCTGAGTCAAAACCAAGAACCGGATGCTTAACCAACTGAGCCACTAACTAGTGCCCCTAAATGTGTAATTTGTAGTGAAGAATTACATAGATTTGGCTTCTGTAAATCCTCGCTTCTAATTTATACATCTTAGGGTTAAAATACTCCTGAATTGAGGGTGCAGTTTGGGCTGGTGGGGAGGAGGATGACATTTGGAAGCACACAAGTATTTTCCACAGAACTGGTAAGTTTCTAGTTCTTTGAATAGGTGGTGGGTTCACTGGGGCTTATTATGCTTATCAATCTACTTTTACTTTATATAGCATTTTGTATGTGTTAAATATTTATAAAGGCATTTGAAAAGAAGAACATAATGCAATATTTTCCTTTTCAGAAGCTACATCACAAAATAGAAGATTTCCTTTTATTTAACTCTCTTTTTCTCTCCAACTATTTTAATAGCTGTTGGTTCAGATGTTCAATCTATATTTATTTAGCAACTATGACACACCAGACATGGTTGTAAGTATTGAGGGCGTAAGCCAATATAAACGTTAACAAAAACCAACATAAATAAAAACACGGTTCCTGCCGGCGCGCAGGTGATGGTCTAGTTACGAGCACCAAAAAAGCAAAGCTATGTGCAATTCTTTGCAAGCTTGGTACCTCCCCGAGTGCCCTGTCCACGGAAGAGCCTGGATGTTCACTGATGATGTTGATGCTGCTTGCATCGCTTATGGATCTTTTGATTGGTAGATTCTTTATGCTGTAATCAGATCGTTTTGCCATTTCTTCTTCTTATTATTTTAGTGTTTATTTTTGAGAGAGACGGAGCACAAGCAGGGAAAGGGTGGAGAGAGAGGGAGACACAGAACCTGAAGCAGGCTCCAGGCTCTGAGCCATCAGCACAGAGCCCGATGCGGGGCTCGAACTCACGAGACATGAGATCATGAGCCCAGCTGAAGTCGGACGCCCAACCGACTGAGCCACCCTGGCGTCCCTCATTTTGCCATTTAAAATAGACTTCATCCAGTGACAAGGAGGGCTGGCATACTGGAGTCCTAAAAGCCACTTCGAATCTCATCCTTTTTGGGAACGTCGGCAGCCTCATCTTACTGAAATAATCACCGCTGCAGCAAGGTTCCAGGTAGAGGTAAGGAGCTGCAGACGTCTGTAAATTTCGTTTGGTGTCCAGTTATTCCGTCATTAATCATTCACAGAGAAGAGATTCTCAAATGGCAGCTTCTGTTGCCTCTTGGCACCTTTTAAACACACAAGCCTTCCACAAATTTATAGGTTTCAACAGGGTTCCTCCATCAGTCTTTCTGTAATAAAATTTAGCAAATACTGATACTAATTAGGAAGAGCGGCATGAGGAAATTAATATATATATATAAAAAAAAAAGAAACCCACTGGGAAACTGCTCTGAAAATACCTCATGCAGTCACTACTCATCCTATTCAAAGAAAGTAAACATTTTTTCAAGATAATAAACAAACATTGATTGAACACATCGATGGTACTAAACCTTACAGGAAAATGTTTTGTGAAATGTCTCATTTACGTACCTCGTTTCTCAGTTGAATTATACACATTTCGGGTGGCACAAAATTCAAAATAAAAGAGAGGCTAGCACCTCAAAGTTTCAAAGATCAGCTCTACCAATATGGCATATTATAATTTGAAACATATTTTTATCGATGATGAATTAGAGCCTTTACCTTAATGAACAAATGGTGCCAGAACATCTCATCTTCCAAATTCTAGTAGTAGAAAAATGGCAATTTTTTGCTTTAGAGTTTTAAGATTAAAAAAAGCGGGGGGGAGGCACCTGATGGGGCTGTGCCTGACTCTTGATTTCATTCAGGTCATGATCTCATGGTTCATGGGGTCGAGCCCCATATCGGGCTCTCTCAAAGATAAAATAAACATACATTTAAAAAAACATTCAAGTACTGAAATAGCTCCCTTAGTGCCAGATCATTGAGTAATTGCGTATGAATCCCTACAGATATAGTTACTATATAAACAGCCCATACGTGATCAGACGGTGGCAAACCCCAAGCTCATCACACTGAAAAGGATTTTTGGATTTTCTAAAATGTTTTTTGTTTTGGTTTTGATCGAGTCAAAGTCTAGACTCTATGGTAGGGGTTGCAGAATTATCTCATGTGTGTATGCTTTTCTGAGCGGAGGTTCCTATGGCTTTTATTAGACTCTCAAAGGTGCTGATGACAATAGGACTATGAACCATGACCCCAGAAGAAAGTAATCAACACTCACATTCAAAGGTACCTGACATATAGAACGAAATCAATAAACGTGGTTGAATGAATAACCTTGTTCCAGAGTATCGTTGAACTTTTTGATGCTATCATCAAGTGTTGGACACAAAAGTTAAATCAGAAAAAAAAAAAAAAAGAGAAAAATGACAAATCAAGACTGAGTGACTACTATATCCATGGGAATGGTAACGGTGGTGGGAGAACTCTTTTTAGGAGCACCTGGGTGGCTCAGTCCATTAAGCATCCAGCTTCAGCCCAGGTCATGACCTCACGGGGAGTTTGAGCCCCACATCGGGCTCTCTGCTGTCAGCACAGAGCCCACTTCAGACCCTCTACCTCCCTCTCTCTCTTTGTTCCTTCCCCACTCACTGTCTCAAGAACAATAAATAAATAAACAAATAAATGAAGGTAATTTGCTTTTAAGGAACTTATGATCCAATCAGAATAAAACATAGACAAAATGTTGTGAGACTATTAGCAAAGGGGAAAAGACAGTCAAGGTATTATAAAATGTATAGTAGAACTTTTGAAGGTGAGCCTTTACTAGAGTTGAAGGACTTTTGACACATACAGGGTTTAGCTTTTCCGTCCACAATCAGAAAAATACAGGAAGGATAAAGGGTAGGGAGAGGTGGATAAAGGGACCAGAACAAATGAAACTTTCCCCTCCTTGCTCCTCATTTTAGAAACTTCAGTTATTAGGAAGACGGTACCAAAGGCGACCAAGCAATCCAGGGGCTCCTGAAGAGCACGCGCACCTCTTTCTCTTTATCGTTTTCTTTCTGGGGGAGGCAAGGTGGGTAGAGATCGCAGACCTGACCAAGAGCCTAAGAAGAATATTCCTCCAGTACCCTGAAGCCATTAAACATCTTTAAACAGGAACTAGCCCAAGAAATCTTTCACCCAAGGAAAATGCTTTGGAAAGTTCTAGTTCACATTCAGGAGATATCCAGTAGGGCTGTTTGGTAGCATAACTTGGGACACCTCCAAGCCACCGCTGTTGCTCCTTTCTTCTGTGAGCTTTCTTTCTTGCTTTCTTCTTTTTTTAATGTGTATTTATTTTGAGAAAGACGGACAGTCAGAGTATCCCAAGCAAGCTCCATGCTGCTAGCACAGAGCCCAATGTGGGGCTTGATCCTGCAAACTGTGAGATCGTGACCTGAGCTGAAAAAAAGAGTCAGATGCTTAACCAACTGAGCCGCCCAGGTGCCTCTCTTCTTTCAGGTTTCTGAGAAGTCCAAGTAGAAGACCAAGCCCAACTAGCATCTAAACCCTTTCCACATTTTAATATTATGAGTTTTTATAAATTGAGGTAAAACTGTAGCAACCGCCTTTTGTTTATGGGTGTCTTACTTCCTCACTATAGGAAAGTATGTAGAAATCACATGATGAGATCAACACTTAAGAAGACAGCCCTGGGGGTAGCTGGGTGGCTCAGCTGTTGAGCAACTAACTCTTGGTTTTGGTTCAGGTCATGGTCCCAGGGTCGTGGGATCAAGCCCTGCACTGGGCTCATGCTGATGTTGGAGCTCGTTTGAGATTCTCTCTCCCTCTCTCTCTCTCTCTCTCTCTCTCTCTCTCTATCCCTCTCCCCATCTCATGCTCTTTCTCTCAAAAAAAAAAAAAAAAAAGATGGTCAGAGTTCAGGAATTTAAACCAATCATGGTGATATTTGTTCTTCATTTTTTACCTAAATAAACATAAATTACAAAAATACTGTTACTTAAAAGGAGCATCATTTCGGGGTGTGTGGATGGCTCAGTCGGTTGAGCATCCAACTTTGGCTCAGGTCATGATCTCACGGTTTGTGAGTTTGAGCCCCGCATCAAGCTCACTGCTGTCAGTGCAGAGCCTGCTTCGGATCCTCTGTCCTCCTCTCTCTCTGCCCCTCCCCTGCTCACACTCTCTCTCTCAAAAATAAATAAAACTTTTTTTTTTTTAAAAAGCGCATCATTCTTGGATCTCCTCTAACTCCACTGCTAACATTTTCAGATCACAGCTAACTCGTGACCCAACTACTGCAGACAGTCATGGTTCAACTTCCAGTTCTGTCACCATGGTGAACCTGGACAAGTTATTCTCTCTAAGCTTAGATTTCCTTATTTGTGAAAAGGAGTGAATAATAGGGTTTTGTGAACAATAAACAAGACACTGCAAATGAAGATATTGTGTGGCATTTTGTAAGTGCTCAATAAACATTTGCCATTATTCTCATTGTTATTACCTCTATCAGTCTCCCTGCCTAGTCTCTGTAAAATTCACCTCCCACTATGCTGCCACGTAATTATTCCCAAATCACCTTTGATTTTGTCAGTGTCTTGTCAGAACTCTTCAGTGGACTCCATGCACATGAGACAGTCTTTTCTTCTTGCCCGGAACGTGTTGCCATTCTCTGTGTACCCTTCACCAACCTGTCACCGGCTTCCTCCACACAGCTTTTTCTGAACCCTCTAGTAAAATGAGTTTTCCCTCTGCACTTCTGAACTACTTGATTTTCTTCTACTTTGAAAAAATAGTTCTTAAGTTTACGTTATCTCCCAACCTGAATGTAAGTCCTTTAAAAACCAAGGCACAAATAAACTATTGGGACTACATCAAAACACAAAGCTTCCGCACAGCAAAGGAAACAACCAACAGAAACTAAAAGACGACCTACTGAATGGGAGAAGATATTTGCAAATGATATATCTGATTAAGGGTTAGTATCCAAAATACATAAAGAAATTATGCAACTCAACACCAAAAAAACAAAACCCCCACCCAAATAATCCAATTTTTAAAATGGGCAGAAGATCTGAACAGATATTGTAGCAGGATTCTCACATAGAGAGTCGTGACACAGAGACTTTTCTTTCCAGGAAGCAACTTTATTTGTGCCGGCAGAGCTCAGTTGTTACGGAAATATAAACCTCTAAACCAAGATAATGCTCTTGGACCCAAAATGGAGGGGTCCAAGTATCAAAGGGCGGAATGTGGTAGGATCCCTCCCATAAGGAATGGAAAAAAAAAAAAAAAAACCCATCTCAAGGCATCTTGACTATACATATACATGACAACATCCCTCACAACCTTGTAACACAAGACCTCTAAATCAGACTGCATGTTTGTGTATTACTACATATGGGAGACAAAGAAGTAGAAAATACATAAAAAGCTATGCCACGTGGCGTTCAGGGCCCAGTTCTTCTGTACGAACCCAACTGATTCGTGCCGGCACCAATAAAGGTGCTTCCTGGAAAGAAGAGCCTCAGTGTCACGACTCTCTGCGAGAATCCTGCTACAATATTTCTCCAAAGAAGACATACAGGTGGCTAACAGACACTCAACATCACTCATCGTCAGGGAAATGCAAATCAAAACCACAGTGAGATATCACCACACATCTGTAAGAATGGCTAAAATAAAAAACACACACACACACAAGAATCAAGTGTTGGCGAGGATGTGGAGAGAAAGGAACCCTCCTGCACTGCTGGTGGGCAGCCGCTGTGGAACAGAGTACTGACATTCCTCAAAAAATTAAAACTAGAACCACGCTATGATCCAGCAAATCACACTACCAGATATTTGCCCAAAGAATCAGAAAACATTGATTCAAAAGGACATATGTACCCTTATATTTATTGCAGCATTATTTACAATGGCCAAATTATGGAAGTAGCTCGTGTTCATCAATAGATGAACGGATAAAGAGAATGTGGTGTGTACACACACACACACACATATATGTATATATATCTATATACACACACACACATATACACACAATGGAATATTACTCAGCCACAAAAAAAGAATGAAATCTTTCATTTGCGATGACGTGGGTGAACCTAGGATATCATGCTATGTGAAAAAAGCTAGTCAGAGAAAGACAAATACCATATGATCTCACTCATACATGGAATTTAAGGAACAAAACAAGTAAACAAAGTTAAAAAGAAAAACAGAGACAAACCAAAAAAACTGGCTCTCAACCACAGAGAACAAACAGATGGTTACCAGAGGGAGGTAGGTGGAGAGATGGGTGAAATAGACAAAGGGGATTAAGAGTACACTTCTCTTGAGCACTGAGTAATAAATGGAATTGTTGAATCACTATATTATACACCTGAAACTAATATGACATTGTATGTTAACTACATTGGGATTTTTAAAAGAAGTAGAAATACAATTGTCCAGGAAGACCAGTTTATAGAGGCAAGTTTCAGAAAGGAATATTTTAATGCCACCCAGCGTGGATGTCTAGGAGGATACTAAGGTAGTCCACAAAGACCAGTTTTATAAGGGTGGGACAGAGAATTAAAAGGAAAAAGCAGTGAAACTGGTGGTTTGGGGGTACTTTTAGGAAGCCCCCCAAAATCTCCACCAGATCCTCCAAATCCTACCGAAATAAATGTTTAAATAAATTTGTCCTGCAAATGAAAAAAAGTCAACAAAAAATAAATAAAAACCAAGGTTCAAATTGGTTTCATTTCCTATCCCCATTGCCCCATTCACAACAGGTACTTGATAAATACTTACGGAATGAATAATCGAATACTCAAAAAAGGTAGAATGTGGTAACAGAAGAGGGTGAAACCGAGTGCTAAGGGAACCCAGGGAGGGAAGAGGCTGTTTTCGCTGACTGCGCATTTGAAGCAAGCCTTCGAAGATACTAGAACTTTGTGAGGCAGAGATGCTGGACATCGGAATTCTAGGCCGAGAGAGCAATGTGAATGAAGGATGCAGGCGGGAAGCTCAGATACTGAGGAACAGGGCCTACGGCTCAAATCGAGGAGCTGCAAAGGGTAGCAGGTTAGAAGGACCGAAAAGGCCAGATTACAAAGGGCCCTGAAGGAACGAGTCCTAAGGATTCTGGACTTGATCCTAGCGGCCACGGGAGGCCAAAGCAAGTGCGAGGAGGGAAACTACACAACCCGCTGTGTGCTTTGGGAAAACTACTCCATCCACTGGGCAGAAGATGGAAGTAAGGGTGGGAGGCCAAGGAAGACATTTGTAAGTTAGAGAAACAGCAGCAATGTTTTGAACTGTGGTGATGGCGGTGAGAAGGTTAACGTGACAGAACGCAAAAGCGGACAGAGTGGAAAGAGAGCTGCAGAGGGGCAACGGAGAAGGAGCAAGGGCTCTCCACCTGGACTCCAGGAGGCAAGTCACAGGGTCCATGCACTTGGAGGGAAAAGGAGAACACCTTTAATCTTCACTAACCTCCACGTGAAATGCAGCATGCCTTCACTGTGAAGACGGGCAAACACCGAAGGCAGCAATTAGGCTCCCCCGGAGTGGCGCAGGGTTCCACGGCATAAAGAAAGGACGTGAGCACTCTAAAAGGGATGGAAAGTGCAGTAAAGGCTTTACCAGAGATCAAGATTTGAATTAAGTAAGAACGACAACAGTTAAAACACGTGTGGGGACTGAGAGAAGGAAGAATAAAGATGGATGAAAGTCTCAGTTTGACTTTGGATGAGTTTCAGGTGTCAGCCCACGCTTCTCTCCTTTCTGGTGACCAGCAGCCTTCAGCTGCAGGGAAACCTAATCGCCCCTGTATGGTAGGAACTTTCATCTCCTATCCTGCTCATGCCCCCGTCTTGCAGCACTGAAAATAGTCCAACGGTGACCACACGTCCTGGTTTGCCCGGGACAAGAGGGGATCTCTTGGACACGGGCCTTTGATGCTAACACCAGGGAAGTCCTAGGCAAACTGACGAGCCAGTCTCCCAAGAGCACCGTATGCTAATAAGGCTATATTAATACTATGCCTTCAATTAAGGGGAAAAAAAGATGCCATTTAAGATTCTGGATCTGATTTTCTCCATCTGTTCTTCCCACAAAGTAGAAAATCTTGAAGGAAAATCTCTCTCTCACAAGGTTAGACAGGGATGGTTCTTCGATAAAAGCTTTCAGAACCGAGTATCAATACCATGTCGATAGTTCTACAATTTCCACGGTACTGGCACAGTCACATCTCATGCAAAAGTCACACGGACTCTGTGGGACAGACTTGATTCTCTTCATGCTACAGAAGAAACCACCATTCTGGAAGATTTAGTCTTTTGCTATACTTCACACAGCAAACAAAGTGGCTGCTCCTAGCACTGCAGCTGCCAAGAACTCTGAATTACTGAGTGTTCCACGGAGGCCCAAGTGGTTGTTGCTATATGGAGATTATGCAAAGCTGCAATTTTCTTTCTTTTGCAACGTCCATGAAGCCAGTGCTCGGGCATTATATCGACATACAGCAAAGCAGAATGTTAGTTTTAGGCAGAAGGCACCCTATGGTGAAGTATCGGGTTACCTATGGTTAAAGGCATAACAGCCAATAATTAAATGTTCCAAAATGGTTCGTATTAGGTAACGGTCGCAATGACTTGCAAATCAAACTCGGTGGCACACGGTCCCAAAACTATTCTGCTATATGCAGCATCTAATCAGGAAACCTACACACGGCAGAGAATCCACTTGTATTAGTCCGGATACAAAACCTGACACGCCCATGTGTGCCTGTACTGATCCAGGAATCTCGGAGATGGGACTGGTGAAAGCCAGAACACCTAAACCAGGGCAGTCGATTATTACTGAGGCTTCATACATGGGAGAGGCCCGGCCTTGCGGAGTTTATGGGCCTTGCAATTCACCAGCTACCCCTCCCCGTAGCCATGGCAACACCCACACCAGGGCAGCTCCACGACTCACCTTTGGATAGCCACACTCCACCGAATTTGCACCTGCGCAGCTCACGTAAAACCAACAAAGCCCTCACCTCCCGCTAAACAAGACAACAGTTGTGGTATTCTCCGTTTCCCCAGCTCTAACTCATCCAGAGAACATATTTTCTTTTCACCCACATGCGCGGAAGGGGGGAGGATGAGTCCTGAACAACGACTACTTTTGGTATAAAGATAAGAGGGTTTGGGTTCGTGTGTGTGCGTGCGTGTGTGTTTTATGAGGGGGTGGATATCGGAGATGAACGAAAACCGGATGCACACACAAACACAACAGTTGCCTAAAAAGGCAAATAAACTGATAGGATCAAACTAATTTTCAGCCAACGTCTCGTAGCATGTCTGTCAGGCAAGCTCAGTTTTGCCCCTGCAGGCCACGGTCTCTGGAGCCGATAAACTGTTTCCAAGACGGCAGATTTGCAGTTCTAAAAAATAAAAACGCATTCCGTGCGGGCGGGACCGCGCACAGCATGAGCAAGGACCATGACGTATTCGGCAGACCTTTCCAGAACTGCTTTCCAGCTCCAGCAAGATGCCCAGGAAGCAAAGCCCACTTTTGCTTCTAGAAAATAAGAGGAACCGCGCACGCCGAGAGAACGCACACCAAGCGGTTTTACCGAGGCGGCGGCAGAAACTCTCGCCAGACCCCCTCCTTCCTGGGTGGCCACTCTGCCCTGAGCTCCGAGCTGCGACCCCTCCAGCTCTAACCCTGCCACATCCCTGGGACCCAAGCCAACACAAAACAACCCACCGCAAAGTAAAAAAGGCAAAAAAGAAACCCCAAACAAAACTTCTGTCACAGGGCCTCTCTCTACTGGCCCAAGAGCGCCGCGAAAGCCCCTCTGCGTCCGGGGCCGTCTGCGCTGCCACTAGTAAAGATGGCGGCCATAGGCGGAGCCGCTCCCTCCCGAAGGCCGCGGGCTGCCCCGCCAGCCACGACCATTCACGCGGAGCCCTCCACGCCCGCCGCGGCTTGACGCATTGCAGGTGCGGAGCGACCAATCAGGCGGCTCGACTCTTTCCGGCCAACCACTGCAGGGTCGCGCTGGCCTATCAGAGCGCCCTTGTCAAATTGAACGCGGAAAGAAGGCTCAGCAGCGCCAACTAAGCAACCAGCGTCTGAGCGCATTTTGGGGCGTGTGTCTCTGAGCCTGCCGTGTGCTCCTCCGCCGGGAGATATAGTACCCTCGCCCGGGCCGCGCCCCGCCCCGCCGCCCGCGCGCGCTTGAAAGCCTTAGGCGCGACGGTCGCGCCTTCTTCCCACTCGGAGAGCGGGAAAGAATAGTTGCTTTAAAAACAACGCAAAATGCCTTGGCCTTGGCCTTGGCCTGTGGCCCTCCGAGGGGCGATCTCAAACCACTGCCGCCCTGCCCCCTTGCTCAATGAGGCCTCGCTCGGCACCGTTCCTCCTGCACATTTTGTGAAAACAGATGCCGCCGGAGAAATAAGAAAACCTCCCCTTATCTCGAAACCCCGCCTCGAACTGCCACCGAGCCGACCCTTCCTGTTTACACCAGAGGCCGGGCCGCCCGAGAAGAGCCCTCGTGGCCACTTTTGTTTCGGGAGGGCCCGTTTCCATTTCCCTCCTGTGGTTTCCTTATCTCCTCCCGCGGGCCGGGTTTCGAGCCCCATCCGAGCGGGAGGGGGCGGCCAGGGACACGGCCAGGAGTCGGCTGGGGCCTGGCCGCGGTCCCGGCTGCTGAGCTCCTGGAGAGCCCGATGGGAAGCTTCTAGCGTCCTCCCCCATGGAAAGCCCCTTGTGACTTCTTTGTGGAAAGGCCCTCCTAGATTGAGGACGGGGTTCAGTGGAACAACCCGTCAACTGGGCCAGATCTAGTGCCACAGACTGTGCAGTGGCCGGACGGCACCTCTGAGCCCTCATTGTGCAGTGAAAAATCTGAGACCCAGGAAGGTCAAGCGACACGCCTACAGTCACATAGCAAACTAGTAGCAGTGCACAGAACATAGTCTGGGTTGTCTGTCTCCCAAGCCTGGGTTTTTCTGCTCCAGTAAATACCCCCACTTTCTAGAGCTGAAGCTAGAGTTGAGAGACAGGGTGGAAGCATTCGGGGAAGGCACTTCATCACGAAAATGCAAGACGGGGTGGGAACTAGGAGAAGGGTTTCTCTGAACATGATTTTGTTAGCGTCCTACAGAGAAAGCAACAGAGAAATGTTACTTGGTTATTCTCACCTCTCTAAGAATCTAGCTGAGAAAATGAAATCCGGTGGATTTCTTCGAACTGCCATTTCATTCAACATCCTCTCTCTGATTTTGACACAATAGAGCTTGGTGATCTAATGATTTTTGTCATCGAACTATTCTCTATTCACATCCTGTTTCTAAGAGTGTGCTGTTAATGGTCTTTCGTGAGGTTTTACAACCAGTAGTGGTGTTTCTCCTGTACCCATGTGAAGTTGTTCTTTGATCTAAGGCTGTAGTTGGCAGTAGCTGTTTATTGCTGCTTCTTAAACCTTTACTCAAAGCCTTGTTCAAAAAGGAGGAAAGCTGTGGTTTTCTTTCTGTAGGCGGCCAGTAGTCATCCCCAAAGATGCGTGCCAAGTGAGCAGATATCTGAACTCCCAAGTGAGCAATGCATCATAAAAATACCTGGCCAAAGAAACAATACGTCGTTATTTGTTTGGCAATATAAATGTTATAGGAAATATATACCATGACTTCTTTGTGTTAAATCAGACCATGATGCGAGAAAAGAGATTTGGTGGGACGCCTGAGTGGCTCAGTTGGTTAAGAGCTTGACTTCTGTACGGATCATAATCTTGTGGTTTGTGGGTTGGAGTTCTCTCTCAAAATAATAAATAAACTTAAAAACCTTTTTTAATTAAAAAAAAAGAAATGTGGCTGTGCCACTAACAAGTTCGGAATTCTTGCAAAAGTCTCTTTATTCTTGGGACCTATATTCTGTAGAATATAAGGATTGAGGATTGGATAAAAGGATTGGATTAGATGATTTCCGCATTTCCTTAGAGCGCTATTATTCAATTTTGCTGTGAAGAAGTTAGACCACAACTTACTGGGTCGTCCTATTTAGGCTTATCTGCTTCTGTGTACAGTGCTTTAGGTTTTTAAAGTTACTTTTGCGTATATTTTCACATTTAACCTTTGCAGTACTTCTAGAGGGAGAGTCCCCATTCCATGAGAAATTGGGTTTACCAAAAAGTCTGTCCCAAGATTATGTAAATTTGAATCAACGTGCTACAAACTATTCCTCTGGGCCCATGAGTTCAATCCTAGTACAGGCCAACCCTGCTGTTGCTTGGTGGTCAGCAATTAGCTCACTAAATTTTGAGCTCCTTTAAGGATAGGGCCTATCCAATTCGTCTCTGTATTTTCTGTGCTTAGTCAATTTTACTTTACGTTACAGGAGCTCAATAAAGATTCATTAAAGGAATGAATGAACAATAATTAGGACAGTAGTAGAAGAATCCAGAAGTGAAAGTGTCTTTTGAGTTCCAAGAAAATCAACCAACCCGGGCACCTGGCTGGCTCAGTTGATGGAGCATGTGACTCTTGATCTCGGGGTTGTGGGTTTGAGCTCCACGTTGGGTGTAGAGATTGCTTGGAAATAAATACTTTAAAAGAAAAAAAAGGAAATACAGCCAACCAATACTTACTGATAGTCTACAATGTAGAAGGTACAGTTTCTCCAACACTGCACATTTTTTTCCTCCATTTGCATTGTCTCCACTTGTTATTTTTAAGTTAAGGAAATATCATCATTACGGACATTAATAATGTCTTCTTAAATATCAAGGCTTATCTCCAAGCTTTTCTTTGTATGTATTCTATTACACTTTTTGAACAATACAAAGATTTAGAAGAAAATAATTTAAAAAATCAAATTCACTTGAACAAAATCACTCGATTTCCCTTACTATTGTTGCTTTCCTGGTCTTTATAAAGAGATAATATACTTTACCCAGCTTTTAATCTTTTTTTGTAATTTGGGGGTTAAGTGTCATGACTGATCAGTCAGTTTGAGGAGGCGTGGCCTCGTCTCTTCTGAGTGTTTTAATCAAGTGTCAGTCAACAAAGTGGGAATTCTGTAATGATCTTAATTTTTACTATTATAAAAAGATGTAACTCTTGAGTCAAGTCTCCTATGACCTTAGTTCTATTTATATCCACATCTCTAGGGGTCTCCTAGCTACTGTGGAATTCTGCACAAATCTCTTGCAAAATTCACAAGTAAAATAATTAGAATCATAAAATTCTAAATCTGGGAGGAACCACAGAATGTCCATATGGTCCCCTTTTTCCACTTTACAGATAACTAAGTTCTGAGAAGTGAGTAGTTAGGAACAGAGTGGGCTCTGGGATCCTTCTAGACTGATCTGTCCTTTGACCTTTGAAAACATTTTAATCAAAGATTAATTGTAAATGAGGTGGGCAGAGGAATGTTATCATCCCCAAGGGCTCCCAGTGACTGTGGAAAATCTTGAAATGACTTTGCTTTGGACTTTGTTATGCCATTTAGGGATTGGCTGTCCTGAATTGTTCTCTGTGCTGGGCCTTATCTATACAGCTGGTTTAAAATCTTTGACCTTTATTTAAATTGCTGACATTTTCCTGTTGTTAGGCTTTATCAGTTTCTTTACTTAGGTCTTCTTCAGACTAGCAGCGTTTCTCCGTCTTGTTTCCAAGAGAAGCCCATTTTCTGAAATGAGTAACAAACAAAGGCAAAGGAATGTCACTATACAAATTGTAATTCTTTTACAACATTCCGAAGTATTTTTTAAGGGTCTTGCAAAGTACCAACAGAGAATAACTGAGGAGCGCCTGGGTGGCTCAGTCGGTTGGGCCTCTGACTTCGGCGGCTCAGGTCATGATCTCACAACCCGTGGGTTCAAGCCCTGCATCAGGCTCTGTGCTGACAGCTCAGAGCCTAGAGCCAGCTTCAGATTCTGTCTCTTCTCTCTCCGCCCCTCCCTCTGCTTGTGCGTCTCTCTCTCTCTCGAATAATAAGTAAACGTTAAAAAAAATTTTTTAAATAAAAAAAAGTAGAATCGAAGTTTTGTCTTCATTGGGCATTATGCAACTTTTAGGCCAGTTCCTAAAAATTTGGTTCTCCTTCTCAGCTGATTAAAACGAGTATGAGCGGACTTGTTTAGAGCATGGTGCTCTTTCACAGAAAGTATAACTCTTTCCATAGCTCCAGCAGCACGTAACCCCCTCACCCAGCTTGGCCGTCTAGCAAATGTTCACAAGCAAAAGAAAAAAAGTCTAGAAAGACGAGCACGGTGTGAGCCTCTGTATACAAAATACAGGCTGAAACGCGTGCTCAAATCTCAAAGTATCCCCGAAGTACAAAGCTCCCACAGGTACAAAGCACAGAACAGTTCCATCGCGTCTCACTTTCTTTGGGATTTGGAAATCAGACCTGCCTCTCTCCGGATCACTCGTCAATAGGCCATTTAAACGATGGCTTCTTACTTTGCTGCTCTTCAGTTTCGAGGTCGTTTCCTAGGTCTCAGACTTGGTGCGGAACAGGTACAACCGTGAAACTTTGTGTAGCAGGGAAGAGCCAGAGCTCCGAAGCCCAAACCGATAAATCAGTTCTCTGAGTCACAAATCTGAGGCTGTCCTAGGAGCCCGTGATGACTCAGCAGCACTCGGCGGGAGCGGTGGAGGGAGCGAGGCTGCCGGAGGGCCTGTTGCCCTGGGCAGCAGCCTGTTGGGGGCGACGGGAGACCTTTTGGATCTTCCCACTGCGGAGCGTTAGAGGGACTGCCTGGGATTCCCCGGCTGGTTCTGAGCTGACTTCTGCCTGCCCTTTGCCATATTTAGCTGACACAGATTTTAATGGTATAGACAACCGCACCTTACGTTTGTCTAGGGTTTTACTGTTTACAAACTAACTTGACATTTTCCCCCCTCTCATTTTCTCAGTTTGTTCTCATACAAGTCCTTGGGGTATGTTATTATTACAGCCATTTTACAGATGAGAGAGCCGAGTCTGTTTGGCTAAGCGGCCAAGGAAACAGCCATCTAACCTAGCAAATGATATTCCACAGTGTTGTCCCCTTCTGGGAAATAACTGTTTGCTTTGTCCAGACTCATAGAAACATAACCTGGAATAAGCTTTCATTGAGGTAAGACAAAATGTATTTCTATCCTCTGGCTTTCTGGGGGAGAATGTGAGAAGGGGGAGGGGTGTGCCAACGGGCACCTGTACAACTTGCAAACTCTCCCGAAGGCAAACCCTTTCGGTGACCGAATGGTCCACTCGTCCTGTTGTGATGCCTAAAGTTGGTTTATTAGCCAATGACTCAGAGTCTCTACTTCGAATGAACAAAACTCAAGAAGTGTCTTCACTGGACTTGGGCATAGATAGTTCAGTTTTCCTATTCAAATACAACTTGCCTTTGGCCATAGTTTCTCCATTACAGGAAGTCGGGAATGGGTCCAGTTATGTGAAAGTGGGGAGAGAATTGCCGAAGAAGGAACATGCTTGCTCAGGGCCATAGAAGCGTACAGGTCAGGAGCAAGGCAGGGACAGTCAAGCATTTGCCTGAGGAGATGCGGCCTGCCACCAAAGCTCCAGAGACTGGTTTCAGGTGACAGTTCAGCATTAAAGATTTCCTTTTCCTCTTCTCTTTACTTTGGAAAATTCATGTCTAATATCTTCCTTAGTCCCAGGAGTGAACTGAGCTCAACACTAATCAATTAAATCATCTATTGGGATATATTGACTCAAGTACTATGCCAAATTCAAAGAATATAAGACGGATGGGGCGCCTGGCTGGCTCAGACGGTGGAGCATGTGACTCTTGATCTCGGGGTCATGAGTTCAAGCCCCCCGTTGGGTACGGAGCACACTTTATAAAAGAAAAAAAGTATAGCATGGAGCTTCTGCTACTATCTGGATGAGAATATAAGGCACATGAAAAGATAATATCAGAAATGGCTAAGAGGTGGAATCCAGGAGAAAGGAAGTTCACTTGGAGCTATGATAATCAGGAAAATCTATAAGGTGTGGTATTTAAACTGGGCATGAAGGACCCGTAGGGTTTAGACGGGTGGTGAGGATATGGATAGACACCTGGCCCTGGGAATGGCATGGAGAGGGCAATGAGTTGAGAGGGCACAATGTTTATTCAGGGGACAGAGAGTCAGCCCATTTGAAGCAGGGAAATCGTATCTATAGAATAACAAAAGTAACTCTGAAAAAGTAGATCAACAAATAGTTGAAGGGCTTTGAACGCTAGGCATGAGGACTTAGCATTTTATCTCCCATAGGCACTGAGGAGCCACTGAGGGTTATAGAGTGAAGTGACGCAATGAAAGTAACCTGGTGGCCGTGTGCGGCTGAGCTCAGAAGCGGACGAGCTCTTTGGGATGAATAAAGAGTCATGGGCCTGGCATCAAAATTTGGGGATCCTCAGCATTCTTAATTCAGGCAAATACGGATATTTCTTCCCTTAAAAATTCTTTAGAATGGTGCTGTCCAGATTGAACTTTTGCGATGATGGAAATGTTCTCTGCTGTGCCGTATGGTAACTCTCAGCCGTGTGGGCCTGTAGCGTAGTTGAGACCTGGCTAATGACCCCGAGGAACTGAATATTTTATTTAATTTTAATATAAATAGCCGCATGTGGCTAGTGGCTACTGTATTGGACAGCATGGCTCCAAAAGGCAGGGCAGAGGCCATTTGTTATGATTCAAAGCCAAACCACACAGTTGCCGAACTAGACCTTCTCTCTGCCGGAATTGGTGAGGCCCATTCTTGGCTATAACCCAGAATCGGCGTCAATCTATCTGATTTATCATTACGGTCGATTTTCTCCTTATTGAGATGTCATCGAAAGTACCAATTTGTGCCAATCCCTGGCTCTGCTCTTCAGGCAAACTGAGTCAGCCCAAAATGTGCTATTCCAGCCCACCACTGTGGCCACCCACCCCTGGACTGAACAGTTGTCAAATCATTTATAAGCTGCTAAATGCCTATTGTTGTGTGGACATCTGAGACCAGCTCTCTGGCTCGCCCCTACTCTAGCACATACGGTAGGAAGGAGAAGCCGCTGGTTACTGTTTGGACGTTGATCAAAGTTACTTTTGCACTTGACTTTTGGATTCGTTGGATTAATAGGGGAAATGGTGACTTACGAATTTCCAAAATAATATGACTTAGAGAATACATTTCTCAGTAGGCCAGCTGCATTAAAAAAAAAAAAAAAAGCTTGAATTTAGCGTAAACAACTAAAGCACAAAACACTGTGATCTTATCCCATTGGGCATTTTAGAATCTGAATTCACATACTTGTTCCCTAAGTTGGTACAACCATTGGCTGCCTGTGACTTCAGAGCTTTAGTGGGTGAAAGCACAGAGCTAATGAAGCCCAAGTCATGGGTCCAGACTTATTAATGGCCAATTAGTTTGCTCTGTTCTCTATCCCTGACCCCAACTTGCCGTATTGCATATTCATGACCTTGGTCACAAGGGTGGAACAGGCCAGAGAGGGAATGGTGCAAATCCATCACCACAGCTACTAGCAAAACAAGCACAAGCCCTGTGAATGGAGGGCAAGATGTGTCCTCTACTTTACAAAGGAAAGCATTAAAAAAGAAACGAAAACAAAAGAAAACAAAGAAAAACCAAGAATGGGGCAAACACGCCAGGTGAACGGTACTCTTGAGATATACTGCGCTTTAGACCATTAACTAAAAATATATTGATGAACATTGCAAGCTAGAACATACCGCAGGGCATTTAGTCTGGTTATGATTCACTTAAGCTTATGGGGCACTCAATAGCTAAAATTGATAGTTTTTCTCCTGGTACAAAGTGTTGGCCTAACACTCGCTTATTGCGGTCTGATGGTAACATATTTTAAAATTTCAGTGTAATGTTAGAATTCTCCCTTTATCCTTTACCTTTATAAAAGCCATTCATAAAAGATAATAGCAAACAAACCAAAACCAAACCAAAAACAATCCCAAAACAGCAAAATTTGAAATTGAAAGATAATGAGGTATTTTGGTTGTTGTTAGAGATAGTAGAGCTTCTATAATAATCCTGTATAGCATTTAATGAAATGTAAATCCGGGGCACCTGGGTGGCGGCCGACTTCAGCTCAGGTCAGATCTCACGGTCTGTGGGTTCGAGCCCCGCGTCGGGCTCTGTGCTGATGGCTCATCAGAGCCTGGAGCCTGCTTCGGATTCTCTGTCTCCCTCTCTCTGCTCTTCCCCTGCTCACACTCTGTCTCTATGTCTCTCAGAAATAAATAAACGTTTAAAAAAAAATAAAAATAATGAAATGTAAATCCACACACAAACAGCAAAAAATCCGTTGTTCCGGTTCTTGGAGATGATTGGTGAGGGAGAGAATCCCGAATAGTAGATAATCATGGAAGTATTATGGGATGGAGAAGGAGGGTGCTGGGGATGGCGGAGAGGGAGAAGACAAGACTTCTTTCCTGTGAGAGAGCTCAGGGGCTCCACTTTGGCATAACAAATTTCTTGAGGAAAATCCTCTACTTGAACAATCCATCCATGAAGTCAGCACTGACTATAGTTACATGCAGTCAGTGAATTTAGACTGGATACTTTGTAGAGGGTGGTCCAAGAAACACTCAAATAGAGCCCTGTTCTGAGGCAGATCTAACTACGTGAATATAGTCTCTGCATGTATACTAGGGAAAATCAGGGCCATATTTCTGTTTGTATCCACTGATGTCTTAAAATCAGGTTATGCTGGAGCACCTGGGTGACTCAGTTGGTGGAGCATCTGTCTCTTGACTTAGACTCAGGTCATGATCCTGGGGCGTTGGGATCGGCCTGCTTTGGGCTCCATGCTGAATATGGAGCCTGTTTGGGATTCTCTCTCTCTCTCTCTCTCTCTCATTCTCTTTCTCTCTTCATCCCTCTGCTTCACCTCCTCAGGCCTCATCTGCAAAATGAGAAATGTCCTCTAGCTACAAAACACCACAAAATAAATGTTTCGCCTTGAGTCTTCTTTCACAAACACTCTGCTCCTTGCGTGGAAGATGTAGCTATTACTACATTCCTAAAATCTTATTTTAATTTTAAATCCCTGGGTGAGAAGGACTGGGTGGTTCAGTCAGTTCAGCGTCCAACTTCAGCTCAGGTCATGAACTCGCAGCTCGCAAGTTCAAGTCCTGTGTTAGGCTCTGTGCTGATAGCCCAGAGCCTGGAGCTTGCTTCTGATTCTGTGTCTCCCTCTCTCTCTCTCTCTGCCCCTCACCCAGTCGTGCTCTGTCTCTTTCTCAAAAATAAAGAAACATTAAAAAATTTTTTAATAAATTTTATCTTTTAATTTTTAAAAAAGATTTTAAGTAATACCTACATCCAACACACGGCTCAAACTCACAACCCCGTGATCGAGAGTTGCGTGTGTTACCCACTGACTCAGCCAGGAACTCCTAAAAACCAAATTTTAATCTGACTCTTTGAGCTTTCTCCTCCCCCGCCCCAGAAAATTAAATTAAACCTAAATTCTTTAAATTACAGGAAATAGAGTGTAATGTTTAAAGTGTTTGGAGCTAAATTTTTGAGTTCTACCACTTAAATCAGGCAAATCATTGAATCTCTTAGTGCCTGTTTCCTCATAAGGATAATAAACCTGCCTCATGAGATGAGCAGGAGAATGAAATAACGCATTCTGCACAGGGCCTGGCCAGAGTCAAAGCCCGCCAAAAGTCGTTTTTGTTTTTAATCTATTTCCATTTCTCCATTTGCCCCCTTCATCTTCCACATATGCATATTTGTGTGTATACACATGTATTTGTGTGATATGGACACTATATTTTTATGTTTAATTTTAAGATTTTATTTTTAAGTAATCTATACACCCAACGTGGGGCTCAAACTCACAAACCTGAGATCAAGAATCACATACTCTTCTGACTGAGCTAGCCAGGTGCCCCTGATACGTATATTTTATTTTATTATTTTATAATGTTTATTTTTGAAAGAGACAGAGTGCAAGCTGGGGAGGGGCAGAGACAGAGGGAGACCCAGAATCTGAAGCAGGCTCCCGGCTCTGAGCTGTCAGCACAGAGCCCGACGCAGGGCTCGAACTCACAAACCATGAGATCGTGCCACCCATATGTCCTGATATGTGTATTTTATAATCATATATATTATAATCTCAGGCACAGCGTTTTCTAGCTGGAAGGAATTTATAGATCAAGTCCAAAACGTTTGTTTTATCTTTGAGTATGTATGATTTTTCACATTTGTATTCTCTCTGTCAAACTCAGAGTCTGACAGTGACGGAGTGGTGGGGTGGTCTGGTTAATGACAGAAATGATATTCCAACCTGAGACTCCTGGCTTGAGGCTGCATTCTTTTTATTTGTCTTCCATGAGACATAATTTTATTTAAGTAATAACAGTCATAATAACCATTTCCTCTCAATATCATGAAATACTCCAATGGTTCCGGGTTCTCAGGAAATTATGACACCCCAATAATGTGGCTTATTTTCCTGATTGATCTCTCCATAAATTAGGAAACTTATTGACTTCAAAGAGTCTATTTGACTTTAATGAAAACCCGGTGATCGTCTAGGTAGAAGAACCTGCTTCATAAAATAGGCAAATCCTTCACATTGTATGTGTAGTTTTCGGATATTGATTTCACTAATGTATAATCTAATATTAGATCCCCCGTGCAAGGGCCCATGCTCTATTTTATGCTCCATCATTGACTCATCGTAAGATCTTGGGCAAGTCACTGACCTTCTCATATTTCAGTGTGTCAAACTAGCCAAAAAACTGAATAAAGCATGACCTCACTACAAACCGAGGAGACTTGAAAGGTGAGATGTACTTTGATACATTAAAGAATTACGAAAAGAGAACTTAAGCTAGTAAAACACAAAGAATCAGAATAATGAATTTTACCATAGTAAGTAAAAGGGTTCTAAAATGTACAGGTTTTAGCAAGTCGTGAAAAAGTTTCGAAGTATTTAATTTGAGTGAAATTGTTTAAATGACAGCAGGAGAATGTAATTTTCAAAATAGTACTTGCAAAACCATGGCTCGTAGCAATTTAACCAAAATAATTATAAGGAATGGAAGCTGGAAGCTGGCGAATCCTTAAGAATTAAATACATTTCATTTCTAGGCTGTTATTTCCCCTTACTTACACGATGCACACTGTATTTTAAAATGTATTTCGAGGGCGCCTGGGTGGCTCAGTCGGTTAAGTGTCCGACTTCGGTTCAGGTCATGATCTCGCAGTTTGTAGGTTCGAGCCCCGCATTGGGCTCTGTGCTGACAGCTCAGAGCCTGGAGCTTGCTTCGGATTCTGTGTCTCCCTCTCTCTCTGCCCGTCCCCCACTTGTGCTCTGTTTCTCTCTCAAAAATAAATAAGCATTAAAAAATTTAAAAAAAATGTATTTCGCTAAGTACTGTATCAAAAACCTGACAAGAGAATACAAATACCCAAGCAAGGAAGCAGTTTTAAGATGTGTTTGGCCATTTAGATTTGTAACTCACCAGATTACTGAATACTCTTTAAATTGATTTTCTAGTAGTGCCTTTTCCTCTCTCTTCCTATTTCCAACTCTCCCATGAATATACACACTTTATTCCCACTCAGGTTTTCCCCTCCCCCGTGAACAAACCTGAACAAACACAAGGTGAAGTTGAAGATGAGGAAGAGGGAGGGGGAGGGGGAGAGGGGGGGAAAGAGGAGGGGGGGGAGAAAGAGGATGACGAGGACTGGCAGATTTGCGAAGTGGTTACCACCTTCCTGATCTGCAGGGAGAAGGCAACACCATTCCCTGGCGCTGCTGAACTGCAGGTTCCCCCTTCCTGCCGCATTTCAGGAGGGCCAGCTGGTAGGACAGTTCACAGAGGTGATCCCAGAAGTCTGTGGCACCTGCCAGGTGCCCGAACATTTTTCACTTAACAACAACAACAACAACAACAACAAACATCTTTCTGCAAATTTTGTCAGAGCCAGACACAAAGGTAACCACGGGAAGCCCTTTCTAGCAGAGTTTGCCAATTACGCAATTCGCATGCTCTGATCTAGGAAGCAAATGATAAATTGGAACTGTTGCCCAGGCCCTGTAAACAAAAGATCAAATTCTGTGTTCTGCCTTGGCAAGGACACGAACTGCAGCATTTTGTCAAGATTTTTACAAGTGCTGGTTTCAAATTAATTAGCTGAAGTTGTCCTTTTTCTAGTTTACAGAAAAACTGAAAACATTAGTAAACTTAAAGATCAAATATTTTTAAGAAAGGAGCAGAATCAAGATTGTACATTCAAATATGATCCAGCTGCACTGTAGGGTCAATTTGCTGTTTGTTCCAGCTCTGACCTAGGGGATTCTACGAGCCTACTTTTTCCCCTTGTTTTTATGGATTTATGAATAAAATCTGAGCCTTCTCAGGACCAGGAAAATTTAAAAAATATATCAAAGCTTGGGTTTTAAGGTCTATGGATGCTTTCACAGGTACATGAACTTCAGTAAGACTGGAGCCAGGATGAACAATATTTTCCATAGGAAACAAGACAGTTAAGGGAGAGATTCTATTCAGGCACACAAAAAATATTCAGTGGAAACGTGAAAACATTAAGAGAAGACTGGCTAAGCATATGAGCATGACACGGATTTAGCAACAAGGCATACCTCATTTGTTTCAGAAACTGTTTCACTTTTTTAAAAGAAAAAAACATCCGACCAATTTCTTGCGGGAGGAAAACTGCCATGCCCCCTACAGAACCTCCCCAAGGCAGCTGCGGTATGCAGTCAATTCCCCTGCACCCGGCTCCCCGAGGCCGGCCGCCCCTTGCCCCAGGACCTCCTGAAGCTCCCCGAACGGAAGGCGGCCAGCTGGGGACCCCGGGGCGCAAGGCCAGGGGGATCTGGCTGCCCCCGACAAGCTGTAAAAGATGTGAGGTGAGGGGGGTGTCCCACAGGTGGAGATGGGGCTGGGGTGAGAGGCGGACAGCTTCTCACGTCCAGGGCCGTCCCAGGTCGGAGCTATGCAAACACAGCGTCCTCAGATGGGAGCCTCCTCGCCGCACCTGCCTCTGTCCCTGCCCCGCGACCTCGCCCCTCCCTCGAAACCCTACGCTTCCCGGGCCCCAGCCAGGGCCCGCGGCCGGCGCGCGGGAGCAGCGAAAGGCGGGGCGCGGCGGGGGCGGGGCCAAGCGGACAAGGCCCGGCCCCTCGCAGGGCCGCTCGGAGCGAGGCAACAGCGGCCGTGGCGGAGGGATACGGAGCGCCGTATATATACCGCGGGGAGCAGGCTCGCACTTCGGCAGTGGTGCTGGGAGCCTCGCGGGCGCGGCGCCGTTACTCGCAGTCGGGCGGCGGCAGCGGCACAGCGCTGAGCGCACACCGCGCCTTGGCAGCAGCAGCAGCTAACAGCAGCGGAGGCACTCCCGCCGTCACAGCCTCTGCGCTGGTGCAGCCACCCTCGCTCCCTCTGCTCTTCCTCCCTTCGCTCGCACCATGGTAGGTCGGGAGTGGTAAACGGTGGCATAGCAGCTGCCTGCCCAGGATTTCTCCCCAAATTTTTAATTCATCCCCCCCTTTTGGTGGGGGGTTTTCCTTTTTTCCGGGTGTTACGCAGCAACTGCGGTTAAGGACGCATTTCGTATTTGCATGTCGTTTTTCTCAGCCAGGGTTTCTTACTAAATCTTGGTCCCTCTTGGAGCTGGACTTGGACTTGGCCGTGGGCTGTCCGCGGACAGGGGCTCCGGCCGCAGCAGCACCGGAGCCTTCCGCATCCGTCCCCTCCCCCAGCCCCGCACCACTGCATCCAGCGCGCCGCACCCGGGCTTCCCGCAGCGCTGCGCCTGGGCCGGGGCCCGGGGGGGGGGCGGGGGAGGCGGGCGGGGCCGGGCACTCGATCCCCCAACCCCCCCCTCCGCCATCCGCCAGGGGCTACAGAGGCGGCGGGTCGCGAGGGCTGTAGAGAATGAATGGGCCCAAGCTAGCGGGTGGCGCACATTGCTCGGGCCGGGGTGTGGGGGGCGCCGTCCGCGTTCACCTCCTCCCCCACCCGGCGACCCCGCTGGGCGTCCTGGCTCAGCCGCTCTCCCTCCTCCCTCCCGGGGGGCGCGGCGCGGGCGTGGGCTGGGAAGGAAGGAGCCGGGGAAGGGTGGGGTGGGGGCAGGAAGGCGAGGGGTGGGGGGCGGAGAGGGCGGAAGCGGAGGGCCGGCCGCCCTGCGCCCGGGCGGGGCCCTGCGGTGTGGCCGGGACTCGTGTCTCCCTGTTTTGCACCCCTGCAGCCCCCCACCCAGTGCGGCAGTGAAGGCGTGCGTGATCCTCGGTACACCGGGAGGTCCCTTCCCGCGGGAGGCGCTCGGCTCGCGCTAATTGGGGCGGGGGGGGGCGGGGGAGGAGGGAGCTGGCGCGCGGCTCGGTTTCCATTAGAGACGCAAAGTTTCTGCTCCAGGAGGAGGCGGCGGCGCGGCGGGCTCGCCGCCTGGGGGAGCAGAAGCGGGTGGGAGGCACGGGGCGGGCTTGGCCCCCTCTCGCCGCGCGGTCCCGGAGCGGGGGTAGGAATGGGGGGGTGGCCCCGCCCTGGGGCTGCCTCGCCCCTCCGCACCCGGCCTGCTCGCGGGGCACGCACCCCTGCCTGGCCCCTCGCCACTTTGCAGTCCGCGGGGAGATGCCCTCCACGTTTCCGCTTTCTCTGCGGCCTCTAGATTGCCAGATGCGCCTGTGCGGCTTGCTGGGTGTGTTTTCTACAGCCCCCTTCCTCCCTAGGGCGGGCAGGGCTGACATCACTCACAGCGTTTTCTGGCTTGGCGGGGTGGGGAGGTTCAGGGCACCTCTCCCCCCCTAGGCCAGAGCGATTTGGGGGCGGGTATTTCTTTGTCGAATAAGGACGATGCTCTCGAAAACCTCTCCAACAAGAGAGTTTTGCGGCGAGGTGGGACTGTGCTCCCCCGGTAAGGTGACAGCTTCTCTTGCGAGATGTGGCAGTGCTTCCTGTTGTACAAAGGCAGATGTTGTCCTGACGTTACATAAATCATCGTGTCTCCTTCTTTCGATATGAAGAAAACCATCTTCCGGTGATTGGGGTAGAAAGGAAGGAAGACCCAATTCTAATTTGAGAAAATAAGTTTTCCCCCAAATCAGTATGTCGGAACACCATTGTTACTGGGAAAGTTTTCATTTAAGAGTTCGAGTAAACATGACTCGGTTAGCTTTCTATCAGGACTTAACTTTATTATTGGCTTCAGTAGGCGTCCTTCTTTAAAATAAAAATACATACGCGCTCTCCTTGAGTTCTCAAATTCCCCTGGCTGGAGCCGCAGGTTCGGTGTTGCAGAAATCAGACAAAGCAGTGAGAATTACCTTCATTGCCATTACCACCTCAAGTAAAGTGTGTTTATTATGAGCAGCTTTGGGTAGATTGGTAGAGTAAATACTCTTCTAGCAAAGTTAATAGCTACTCTTTTTCCAGAAAAGAGAAGATACAGTCATAGAATTGTTGTGTACTCTCTCGTGTACTTAACCTTTGCAGTTTTGTAACAGCTCAGTTGTAGGATGGTTCCATTTTTTCCTGGCCTCTTCCTCAAAGATAATTTGAGGGCATCAGCCATAATAAATGGTAGGCTTTTAAGACATAACTGCCTAATTTAAACAGAAAGCATTTATTACATGGAAATCAAGTTGGGTGGGGTAACCCATTGCCATATATTTATTTTTTTCCACTTAATTGTATCTCATAAAATAGATCTAAAAGCCTGTTAATCCACCCCAATGCCATTATGTAACGCCTATTTGGAGATTTTGGAGCGCCCGCAGCAATGCGCAAGGTGCGCTAAAAGCCTGCCCCTGGACGCAATCCTGCCTGTGGTGACAGCAGCGTCAGACTGGGATCCTTCTTGGATGGAAGGGGGGACTGCGGTGTCCCTGGCGCAGTAGGTGGCGCTCTTCTTTCTCAGAGCCTGCGGCTGCATCCTGTGCGGTGTGGCCTTTTGCCACTAGAGGTGCCATTTTTCAAATTATGAACTGACCCTTCCTTAGCGAGACCTCAAAGCACGCAGCCGTAGGCCCAGCAAAGAAAACCTGAAGTGCAGTGTTGTCACTTCTTTGTCACCCTTTGTTTTTGAAATAGCAGAAAGCCGTTCCCTTCGTTGTTTTCATTTAACGGCAGTGCTACCCTTTTGGGGTGGTTGGCTTTTTTATTTTTTTTCAAAGCTTGATTTTTTTTTTCTTTTTGGAAGGTCAATATTAAAAGCGTAATTGGGAAAACTATGTTGTCTTCAGTCAACTCTTGCGCATTGAGTTCTAACCTCTTCTTTCTTTATGTAGGCTGATCAGCTGACCGAAGAGCAGATTGCTGGTAAGTTGATGACTTCAGGGAGTCCCAGTAGGCTGGAACTAGGCACGACTCCCTGTGGGTGACTTCTCTGGCCCTTCCACCCCCCACCCTCCATAATCTGAGCAGTTTTCTAAGAATTGATCTAAATGGGAACAATACGCAGAAATAAATTTAGGTCAGGTGTGAATTCCTTGCCAGTGTTTCAGCGGCCACGGGGAAGGAAGTGGGGGTAGGAATACTTGTCCCCACCCTGGAGTGTGTGAGCACTCTGGTGTTGAAGGTGCTGCGTGTAACGAGATTGCACTGGGCCTGCTACTCACAAACGGAGTTTGGAATTCTTATGCCACGGGTCTTTAAGTAATTCACCGTGAAGGCTTGGGCTCGCTGCTTGGAAATCAATGGGAAAATGAGTGTTAGGACTACTCTAATAGTTGGAAAGGGAGTTATTTTAGAGTCTAGCTTTTAGTATTCCTTGGAGGACTTTTTTGAGGATGATTCGCTTCAGGAAAGCAGGAATATGCCTTTGAAATGGTAAGTGCCGTGTGGCGAGAACACCGCGGTTACCTGGGCATGCACGTCTCTAGGAACCCACTCATGGTGTTCTGGAACCGGGAGTTTTTAGGGCTGTGGAAATTTAACAGGAAGGGCCTGCAGGGAACACGCTGGCCAATCTCCACTTGCCAGGCTGGATTGAGGACAAATTTAAGTGTGTTTATGCTTAGTTTTCTCTAAAAATGTGAGGATACCGTGGTTTTCTGGACCCGGTCACCAGAAGTAGGTTTGCTTTATGGACTGCCGAATGGAGGCCAATCCGATAGGAGGACTATTGTGGTCTTTAGTTTAGCAGATAAAGACCAGGCAGTTTCTGATAATTCCCAAACTTGGACGGTTTGCTTTGGCAAGCCCAAGGAAAGCGCGTGCTGTGGCCGGGTTGGGTAAAGACGTTCATTCTAAAGGGTACGCTTTTGTTTTCAGAGTTCAAGGAAGCTTTCTCCCTATTTGACAAAGATGGCGACGGTACCATCACAACAAAGGAACTCGGAACCGTCATGAGGTCACTGGGTCAGAACCCCACAGAAGCCGAATTGCAGGATATGATCAACGAGGTGGATGCTGACGGTGAGCGCTTAGGCCTGCGGATGAGCGCCAGCGCCGTGTAATTCCAGTTCAGACAGGTCCCAGGATTGTCTTTCAGGTCCCCAGAGCAAAGCAAACGCACAGCAGTCCTGTGGTGGTTGCCTTACAGCTGGCGACAATGAGAAAATAGAAGATTATGGGCCTGCCTTTGGCCGTGCTCACTGTCTAGAACGTTTCCTGGATCCGATCGCTGAATTGTTCTTTTCTACTTGCCCGTGACCTACAGCTCAGTCTTTTATCACTGGCCCATGAGTCTGCACTGAGTCCTGTGGGGGAAGAAAAAAAAAATAGCTGTAGACCTTTAAAAAAGCGTACTGTCTGTCTCTAGGAGGAGTGGGAAGCGAAGGTGGGAAAAGACACTCTTAGAACCGAGCCCAGGCGTGAGCTGTGGGTGTGCTCTTTACGGGAGTTTGAGGATCACGTGAAGCTTGGAGGGAGGAGGGTGCTTGATGAGTGTACGCGGTAGATTTATAGAACCTACCAGAAGATGAGTAAGGTGCAGAGAACGAAGGAACAAGCAGTAACTCCGGTACCAGTTGTTCACCAATTGGTCATCCGTTCCTCTGGACTCCAGAAGGGTGGACAGTAGACCTTTTAATTCCTCACTTCCATCAGGAAACAGTTTCCGAGCATTCAGTAAACATCAGTAAACAATTTTCTCTGGGGGAAAAAAACATGTATTTTTGAAAACCATCTGTGTATGTAGTACATAACATCGTAGAACATGGGTAATTTTTCAAAAGATGAGCTAAGAATAAACAGGTTGGATCCAGATTTCTAGATTGATTGGCTTGATAGTAGCCATGTAAACGAATGTGGTATCATAAGGTGATAAAGGAGACTTAAACTTGTCTGATCACCTATATTTAGAAGCAGGAGTTTGGGGCGAGCTCTTTAACAAGAGGTTTCAGCCCATTTGGGCTACTTCGAAAAGAGTTTTCATCCATATTAATATTGTCTTAGAAAAGAGATAGTTCATAATTCTCTTTTGTTTGATTGCTAAGGCCATCTGGGAACATGGAGAGGCCGCCCCCCCGTTTCATGTGAAACCTGGGAAACTGCTGAGGGACCCCCAGCTGGCAAAGTGTCTTGGGCCCTTAGATTGTGTGGAACAAGGAGAAAGTTGTCTCAGGCTACAGAATCTAGTGTTTGCAGTGAGTAAGCGCGATGCCTGAGGACATCTCTGCATGGCTAGGAAATAGCACTTAAAAAATTTTTGTCTTGCACGAATATCATTAACGCTTTAAAATTTTGGAGGCCAGAGTGACTTGAAGGGATCTCTGAATTACTATTTTGATTTCAAGGTGCTTGCTGGTGAAAATGAGTAACCTAAGGCTTTTTTCCTCTAGTTTTGTTTCCATTTAATTCAAGTTACACCGTTAATCTGGTGGCTTGTCTTTGGAGGTGGTTCGTGGAACTCTTAGTTTTAGAGTGGAAGCCGTTGGGAATACTGGCGGTGGAGCGGAGTCTCCCGACACGGTTTCTTAAATGTTAGTGGTGTGAGCTGTGAAAACTCTTCGAGCCTTGCCCTTAACGGGAAAGAAACAAAGATGTGAAGTTGGAGAGAAAATGACGAGGTGGCTTATAACGTGGTTGAGAAACACCTTCTGGAGAAGGCTCTGTGACGCTGATGGTCTGTAGCGCGACAGCGTCCACATTTCCCCTCCCGCCGTCCTTTACTTCTGGGAAAACGTTTTGTCGTGTTGGCGGGCAGTTCTGGGCCTTTCCCAGCATCACTGGCCAAGGCCAGAGTTCGGTCCACATGGTCACCCTCGCTCGGGGGGAAGGCGGTCTCCAGGGCCCCTCTCAGGAATGGAAGGGTGTCGTGTGCTCTTTCCTCTGGCACTGTACGCCCCCCGTTAGTGGTCAGGAGGCCACGTGTGCACTAGCCTTTGCATCATTAAATGCTGTCCTGGGCACCGATTGCTGGTTTGAATTACGTGAATCACGTGAAATTACCCTGCAAAGTATTTAAACCGTTTAGGCTTATAAATGATCTTACCTAATAATTTACCGGTTTGTCCCAGTGAGTCTTCAGCCGTTCCGTAAAGCGCTTTTTAGAGCACCGGTGCCGAGGAGCGTTGCTGGAGCACTTCTTTTACGTGAGCTGCTGTTTTTTAATTTAAGGTAATGGCACCATCGACTTCCCGGAATTTTTGACTATGATGGCTAGAAAAATGAAAGATACAGACAGCGAAGAAGAAATTCGTGAGGCATTCCGAGTCTTTGACAAGGTAATTCTGCGTCTGTGTTGCAGACGGTACTTACATATGGCTTTTTTTTTTTTTTGCTGCCATTTCTAAAAGCTCTGACAATCTGTTCTCTAGCTAGAACACTCCGAGCTAATTGCCGGGGCCCTCTTATCTCACTTCCAAATATCCCGACTTCCTGCAGCAGTCCTGCTGGGGGAGAGGATGCATAATAAGTAGTGGCGAAGTCTGAGCCAACTTCTTGATTGTTACTTTGGATTTGTTAGCTTTTGCAAAGCCCCTGCATGTTCTGGGTTCACCGAGTGTAAGCATGGGGGCGGGGGCGGGGTGGAACCGGAGCCGTGCCAGCTCCGTGCGGACCCGGCAAGACCGGGAGCGGCACGGTTAAGGCACACCTCCTCCGCCGCCGCTGTCAGTAACGACGCTCCGCGTTCACAGGATGGCAATGGTTACATCAGTGCGGCAGAACTACGTCACGTCATGACAAACTTAGGAGAAAAACTAACAGATGAAGAAGTAGATGAAATGATCAGAGAAGCAGATATCGATGGAGATGGGCAAGTCAACTATGAAGGTAAAACACTACGTTTCCTTAGCTTCGTTTTGACTAGACTTCCCTTTGGTGTCTGTAAACAAGTTGACTGCTCTTGTGTTCGTGAAAGCTACTTTGGAGGATAACCGAAAGCTATGATTGTTTGTCTTTTCAGAATTCGTACAGATGATGACTGCAAAGTGAAGACCTACTTTCAGCTCCTTTTTTTCCCCCCTCTAGAAGAATCAAATTGAATCTTTTACTTACCTCTTGCAAAAAAAAAAAAAAAAAAGTTCATTTACTCATTCTGTTTCTATATAGCAAAACTGAATGTCAAAAGTACCTTCTGTCCACACACACAAAATCTGCATGTATTGGTTGGTGGTCCTGTCCCCTGAAGATGAAGTGCTACACATCAGTTTTACGATATAAATACTTGTACTACCTTAACGATAAGGAAGCACTTAGCGGACTCCTTGCAGTTCCATTTGCTAATGATTACTACACTGTTTGGGCTGGCCAGTTTTTCATGCATGCAGCTTGACGATTGAGCACAGTCAGGCCTTTGTATTAAAAACGAAAAATGAAAAAACAAATTTCAAACACCTATTTCAAATGGGTTCTAGTTCAATTTGTCGGTGTAGATGGTCACAGCTGGTTTACCGAAAGCAAACCTTTACAGTCGGTTTACCTCAGGATGCCGTGCAGAGACATGGGTGAAGGATAGACTGTCTAGACGCAGCCCCACAGAGCAGGACGGCCCCCCCGTACTTCCGCGCGCCCCCGCCCGTGGTGACAGTGACACATCCTGCTGGCATGCCGCGTGTGTTGGTTTAGCGTTGTCCGCGTTGTACCAGAGCGAAGTGGGTGTCAGGCCGTCACCGTCACACACAGTTTTAAACAGAAACCTTTACCAAGGGAGCATCTTTGGACTCTCTGTTTTTAAAACCTCCCGAACCATGACTTGGAGCCGGCAGAGGTAGGCTGTGGCTGTGGACTCTTCAGCACAACCATCAACATTGCTGTTCAAGAAATGACAATTTAACGTCCATTCCAAGTTGTAAATGCTAGTCTTTTTTTTTTTTTTCCAATAAAAAGACCATTAACTTAAAGTGGTGTTAAATGCTTTGTAAAGCTGAGATCTAAATGGGGACAAGGCAGTTGGAGGAGAGCTTGGTACCGTTTAACGCCTGCAGCCCAGAATCGGGCCGCTTGCCCTCCCGACATCCCAGCCCCGACCTCTGAGCCTGCGACCTGGCCTGAAGCCGGGGCCGATAGCGAGTGCCGCGTCCTGTGCGTGGACACGTAGGTCTGCTTGTGTTTTCCCTGGGGGGAGGCGGGGAGCGAGCCCTGGGAGCTTCGTGATGATTCAGGCAGCAGAGCTCTTAACGAAGGAAAAAACAAACCCACTTTTTCTCAAGCATGTACTTAGGGGTTCTTCTCAGTCGTGCTGCTGATGACCTGTTTTGTGTAACTACTTGAGACCGTCTGTGCAAGAGACCTGGTTTAGTGTGTCTGTAACTCAATCCTCGCCGTGTGGGTAGGAGCGGTAGTCCCTTCTTAGCCAGTCTTCGTGCCTAAAAGACACTACCGGTCACCTTTGATTGATGAATTTTTAATTTACGCTACTTTCCTTAGCCTCCTTTTCCTTCATTTTTCCCCTTACAGTTGACACTTGGCTTGCTTTCTCCCAAATGGAACTAATGCTAGTCCCCAGCCTGAAAGTGAAAACTCCAGCCTGGAGGGAATTTTGTGTCTAATTTTAAATTTATAACCCAAACTGAGATGCCGGTACTGGTCTTTGCAGTGGGATGGGTGTGCTTTAAAAGCCCCCTTCAAGGACCACGCATGGAGCACAGAACTCTCTGAAATGAAGGCCGCGTGTGCATGCTTCAGGGTGTTAACTGGTCGTATCTTGCCAGTAGGGAGATTGGGGTTTTGAGAGTTTTCGTGGGCGGTTTTAATTTGCCTGGGAACGGCAGCAGGCTGCCAGCGGGGCAGCGAGAAGCTCTTGGCAGCCAAATGGGTGCATTCAGGGCTGATTTATAGAGACCCTTGGCTTCTCCGTCTCCTACTCCCTGTCTTTCTGGCATTTTGCAGTCTGTTAGATTTCCTGCCAGAGGGCTAGGTCAGAGCCGTGGAGAGGAGCCCACCCATCTTCCTGCTGCTGGTCCTCAGGCTGGGTGGTTGTACAAGAGGAGGTGACTCCGAACTAGAGGTGGCTTGCAGAACTCCCTGAGTCTGGAAGGAGCACCTGAGAACACCTCGGAGGTTCTTGTGAGATCGTGAGGACTGAGGGCTCCTGGATGTTTCTGGCAGGGAGGCCACGTGCTGACCCGTCTCGGGCCTGTGTTAGTGGCCCCTTGGTAGTTTCAAAGAGGGATGGGATGGGAGTGATTTAACTTGCTTTTAAAACCTTGCCTTCTGTCTTAACTCTTTTGTCAAGTCTGTTTCTGGAAGCTGGGTGGGCTCCATTTTAGCGGTCCCACAGTCCTTCCTGAAAGACCGTTCGCGAAGTCAGCTTCTTACACGGCCAGCATCCTGGATGGGACGCGAAGCCTTTCCCCCAGGGAGTGCTGAGCTCCAGCTTGGTGCAGAGGGGCGGCCCAGTCCGCCGTAGCCTTTTTCCCTCTGGCTTTTGAGGGGATGACCAGCCCAGGCTGGGTGTTTGCAGGCTGCGTGGGTTTGTGAGAGGAATAGCTGGATGTGGGGTCGTACCCTTAACGTTGGTTAGCACCTTCCTGTAAACTCTTGCCCCTTCTTCTAACTGCTCTATAAATATATACATATATTTATATATATAAAGTGACTAGTTTAACTGGCATCCCGCTTGAGCCTGAGACTTGCCATAAAAAAACTGCTGAGTACTTGGCAAACACTTTCATAGTTTTGTTCTCCATCTGTTTGGGGTAGGTGTTAAGCAAGGCAAATGCATCTCGATGTTTCAGATGGGCTTTTGATGCACTGTTGCCAAGAAAGGCTTTTTTTCTGATTTTTAGACAAATGAATTTTTGCACACTTTAATTGGTGTCTTTCGGCAACACATTGAAAATTAGCTACTGTACATATTTTTATATTCTCTTTATAAGTGCATGTCTGACTGTACTTCTAACCTGTATCGTAACGAGCGGCCGTCCAGTAGGCCTCCCTGCGTGCCCCCGTGGCACATCAGAGTAGCAGCATATTATTATGGGCCCCTCAGCATACTGGGAACTTCTTTCGAAACCAAGAATGTAAATTTGGTCAAGGGTCTGCTCTTGGTTCACTCAATTATTTTAAACCTTTGAACTACTATCGTATATCTAAACACGGTATCCTTTTGGCAGTGACTAGGATTCTACGGATGTGTCTTAACCCATTCCTTTCAGCTCGGAGTTTCCTCTTTCCCCTCTTTTTCTTTTTTTAATCCCCTGAAGTTGTCTCGCGGGAGACAAATCCTCTGTGGTCTGTATCCCTCGGAGTAAGAAGGTAGTGGCGTGGGTGGGGGGTGTGTGCGGTCTCCAGCCCTTCGACTGTTCATCAAACACGTCTGTAGCAAAGATGGCGGTAGTTCTGTTACCGAAGTTAACCCTTCACCATGGCGACTTGAAGAGGAGATGTACTTGAATGTTTCTGTAAATCTTGAGATAAACTGTTTGGAAATTTAACCACCTCTCTGATGGGGGACCAACTCTATGGAAATTGTACATAAGTTTTATTTATAAACCTGGCACTGTATTCAATAAACATTTCTGCAGCCTTTCATCTCCAACTGCGAACTGTGTAGGTTTTTAGCTTGTGTAGCCTCCGCCCCTTCTGCTTAACGGACAAGGTACACCTGCCCTCAGATGTAATTCCACCCAGGCTCTGGGACCATAGGCGACCGCGAGGAGCCAGAAACACCCAGACACATCCAGAAACATCCCACTACAGCTCCGCTCTAGTTTTAAGTGCAGGTGATGATAGCTGACATCTGAACACGATCGCGTGTCGTGGCCCGTCACCGTATCCGTGCTCGCTGTATGCAGAAAATTCACTCAGAAAGTTTCCTTTCCCTTTAACCTCAGCGTTCCTTCCAAGTTCCTTGAGGAATTGTGGGAAGAAATAACTTTACAGATCGGATGGGAATTTTATACCCAAGCCCATGGACTTCTGCCCATGTCAAGAGCAGGGCTGCTGAGGCAACAGGGTGGGATGCAACTTTGCAACCTTCGAGTTGAATCCTTCCCCTTCATTGGTCCTGTTCCAGACCCTGGTCCTAGACAAGGCTCTCTAGCCAGAAAGGCCACCTGTTTCCCAGAAGGATCTTTTTCTGGGCTTCTTTGCCTGTTTCCTTCTGCACAGAAGCAGTGAGAGGGCCAAAAGGAAGGGAAAGGATCACAGGGAAAGCCCCTGCTTTGGTCAGGAGGCATGAGACCCACTTCCGGGGACCATTTGGCTCCTCCTGTATACAGGAGCTGAACTAAAGGATGGGACACTGCTGTGGGGACGGAGCCCTCTGCCCGACACTTTCGGCCTGGTTCTTTGTTTTTGGTTCTGTCCCTCTAGCTGTGGGCAGGTGCTCTCCTTCTCTGGGCCTCAGTTTCCTCCTTGGTAAAATGAGAGTTTTAGACTACGGCTTTCTAGGATTCTGGCCAACCCAGCTTGGCATCACTTGGTGTTGAAACTGAAACTGCAGCCTAAGGGGTGGGAGGCAAAATAGCGTGGGCATGCTGTACGCTCTGAGGAGACAAATGGGATTTTTAAAGTGTCAGCAGCTCCATGTTGGGAGTGGAGTGAGGGGTAAGCTTGCTCTTAGGACCGATGTGTGGGGCACCTGGGTGGCTCAGTTGAGAGTTCAACTCCTGATTTCAGCTCAGGTCATGATCTCACGGTTCATGAGATGGAGCCGTGTTGGGTTCTGCGCTGACAATGTGGAGCCTGCTTGGGATTCTCTCCCTCCCCCTCTCTCTGCCCCTCTCCCCCACTCACACTCTCTCGCTCTCTCTCAAAATAATATATATAAAGACTGTGATGTAATATTGGAACGTGGGTCAGAGAAGCTGAACGTTAAGTGACTTCCATCCTCCTCCCGGGACGGAAATAGGAAGCTCCCACTCTGCTTGGAAGAGGCTCAGTCCAAGTAGCAACGTCATCTGGGTTTTCAGCAGCCTTGGTTCAGGAAACACACACGTGCACACGCGCGCACGTGCACGCGCACACGCACATTTCCGATTTGAGCTGGACTTCCCCGGGCGCTGGGGGCTGGAGCACCCAGTGACTCAAGATGCCTTACAAGGAAATAAAACTCGAAAGTTTTTTATAGCTTGGAGCTTCTCTCCCACTGCCCTCAGCCCTCTGCCAGGGAGCAGAGGAGTTCGTTCCCGCTCCAGAACCCCACGGGGGAGAGCAGATGAGGCCAGAGGAGCCGGCCGGCTTTCCCGCCTCTCCCATTGACAAACCCTGAACTTGAGTTTAAAAAAAAGAAAAGAAAAGGTGGCAGTTTCCTTCCGAAGAATTATGTTCTGCCTCTGTGTTGGCAACCTTCGGAGTGTGAGTTTACACACGCAGATACTATTAGAGATGTCTCCTTTGAAAGTTTTATTTTCGCTTTTACAGAGACAAAGGGGAAAAATCTGGAGGTACTTCCGCTAGGAAGATAATTTCTCGAATTTTGTTTTATCATCTTTCTATCTCAGTGGTACGTGAAGGTGTGCAGTTTGCTTTTACATTTTTTTTAACGTTTTATTTTTTGAGAGAAGGAGACAGAGTGCAAGTAGGGGAGGGGCAGAGAGAGAGGGAGACACAGAATCTGAAGCAGGCTCCAGGCTCTGACCTGTCAGCATAGAGCCTGAAGGGGGGCTGGAACCCATGAACCGCGAGACCATGACCTGAGCCGAAGTCAGATGCTCAACCGAGCCACCCAGGCGCCCCTACAGTTTGCTTTTAAACAAATGTCCTTCCCCTTGTTGGGTCTTACTATACCCTTCAAGTTGTGACTTTCTTTTTTAATTAATGTGTTTTAGAGTAAAAGATTTTTTTTTTCCCCACAGAGATTGGTACCAGAGGCAAGATTTGAGATAATGGCTTATAAAAAGAAAATGGGAAATAAGTGAAGAAGTAATTATAAACTAATACTTTAGTTAAAAGGACTCGATGAGGGACACTGGGTGGCTCGGTCGGTTGAGCGTCTGACTTCAGCTCAGGTCATGATCTCACAGTTCGTGGGTTCGAGCCCCACATTAGGTTCTGTGCTGACAGCTCAGAGCCTGGTGCCTGCTTCAGATTCTGTGTCTCCCTCTCTCTCTGCCTCTCCCCCAGTCATGTTCTGTCTCTGTCTCTCAAAAATGAATAAATGTAAAAAAAAAATCTTTTTTAAAAAGGACTAGATCATACATCGTAGGTCACACTCTCCGTGCAAATACTCATATCTGGTGATTCTCAAACTTTAGGGAATACTTGACCATGACAAGAAGCTTGTGACCTCAACAGGCAGCCAGTCCCATTTTTAACAAAAGCATGTCTGTGATTCTGAAGGAAATGTTTGTTATATAAGATCTGTGGTATCAAATGACCCCACTACCCTGCAAAATATACCTAACACATAACTCGGTACTTCCTTCTGGAATTTTTTCTCACCATATGGATGCAGGAAGATGATTGACAAAATCGGATTTGTAGGTGCGGTTTTTAAAAATGAAGCATAATATTCCTTATTATATACGATTACATATTGTGTGTGTTATACACACATGTAATCTTTTTATTCTTATACTTTTTCTTGATATACAATTCATGTACCATAAAATTCACCCTTTTCATAGTGGTTTTTAATATATTCACAAGATTGTGCAGCCATCAATATTACCTAATTTTAGAGCATTTTCATCACCCCAAAAAAGTAGCCATTCGCAGTCACTCCCTGTCCTCTCTTACCGCTACCCCTGGCAGCTGTGAACCGACTTTGTGCGTCTGCAGATTTACCTATTCTGGACATTTCATATAAATGGAATCATGTATTCATAATTGTTTCTCCTCTTTTTCACTTTTTATGCTGAACATCCCTCCATATACTTAAATTCTTGTATATAATTTTTAGGAGTTGGCTATATGAATACAGCATACTTTCGTTAACAATCCCTTCATTTTTTTATTTAACTTTTTTTTTTTTTTTTTTGAGAGACGTAGAGTGTGAGCAAGGGAAGGGCAATCTGAAACAGGCTCCAGGCTCTGAGCCGTCGGCACAGAGCCCAACGCAGGGCTCGAACTCACAGACCGTGAGATCATGACCTGAGCTGAAGTCGGCCGCTGTTGACTGAGCCACCCAGGTGCCCGAAAAATCTCTTCATAAAGGCCGTTTGGCACATTCCATTTTGAGCAGCTCTAAGGGTGAGAACATTCTTAATAGGCTGACCTCTTCCTTTTAGCTTCTACCCATCGATGCCACGTCAGGACATCTAATCCTGACTGAAGACCTTTGGTCTTTTCTACTTCCGCACAGCCCTCCTTAAATCTTCAGGCGTCTGGGTGGCTCAGTCTGTTCGACTCTTGATTTCGGCTCAGGTCACAATCTCATGGTTCATGACTTCGAGCCCTGCATTGAGCTCTGCACTGACAGTGCGGAGCCTGCTTAGGATTCTCTCTTCCTCTCTCTCTGCCCCTCCCCACTCTTTCTCTCTCCTCTCTTGAAAAATAAACATTAAAAAAATCTTTGGTCCTAATATTTACTTTTTGTTGTTGTTGTTTTTAAGACCGCTCAGAGTAATCAACAAAATATAGCGAAATTCACTCAGATTCTGTATTCAGACAGATTTCTGCATGCAAATCTTGCCTTCCCAAGCAGTACGGTTTGGCAGGTGACAACTTGGTGCCTCAGTGCCCTCACGGCGGTTGTAAGAGTGAGATTACGGAAATCCTCTGGCGCAGGGGCCAGCACGTGGAAGGTGCTTAAACGCTCTCTTCTTCCACGAGGTAGGAATTGTGTTACTGCAGAAGCAAGTAACACAAGGCAAGAAACGAGGCCAGGTTTCCAGTTTCCTTTGTTTGATCCAGCTCCTGTCGCCTCTTGGGAATTGCCACTTCCTCTCTTTGTAAAATCGCACAGCCCTTCTGTTTAGGCATCTCCTCATCCCTTTGGAAATCCTGATGACAGATGCCAGCGTCTAGTCTTCTGGTATCTGCTCCCCAGAGCTCGCGGGCAGGCCTGCTGGACCCTCGGCGGGGCCAGGCCTGAAAGCTTCTGTCCGTGTTTTCCCCAAGTGTGCCCACGTGGGAAATCTGTGGCATCTTCGGGCACTCGCAGACTGGGTCTTCTCTGGAGAACTATCGCGGTCTCGTTCTTGTTAAAGGTCCGTCTTAATAGAAACAATTGACCACATGCAGGAGAGGTCAGTGGTTCGCCCCTGTCTTCGTTCTCTGGGCACATTCCATCCCCTTCTATCCCTGGCAGAGGCCTGCCTCTTCCTGCTCCTTCTCTTCTGGGACCCTGTGGCTCTACCGGGATTCTGACTGGTCCTGAGAAATGCTCACTGCCCCCAGCTGGGAACCCTTCTCTCTGGTATGGCCGGACTGGCCCAGACTTGTCTAACACCTTGGGAAGTTAAGCCACCTGGTCGCATCCTGCCTCTTCTCTTATCTTCTCTGCCAAACTCGATCTTCACTTGGGACATGTCACATGACGTGCCTTGGCTCCCAAGACCTGATTCCAGCTCAGGGTCAGAGACACCTCCCCAAACCCCAGAAGTGGGCAGTGACTGAATGGTTGGCTAAATCTTATGTGAGCACATTTTTTTTTGAAGGGTTCTAGAAGGAAAGTCAGGATCTGGACACAGCTGTTTAAACAGGGCAAATCCATATATATATATATATTCCCATATATATATATTCATATATATAATCCCATATATATTCATATATATATAATCCCATATATATATTCATATATATAATCCCATATATATTCATATATATAATCCCATATATATTCATATATATATAATCCCATATATATATGGATTTATTCATATATTCATATATATATATATGTTTTGCTGGGAGAGCCAGCTGATTAAGGGAATGAGTGAGAGGGTTGTATTCTAAATATTTGTTCTCAGGGCTGATACCTATGACATTTAGAGCTCTGAATCAGAGGGCTTCCAAAGAGGGGAAGGCTCAGTCTCTACCTGTTTTTGTTCTTCTTCTTTTTTTTTAATGTTTATTTACTTTTGACAGAGAAACAGTGTGAGCAGGGGAAGGGCAGAGAAGGAGGGAGACCCAGAATCCAAAGCAGGCTCCAGGCCCTGAGCTGTCAGCACAGAGCCCGACTCGGGGCTCGAACCCACAAACCGTGAGATCATGACCTGAGCCGAAGTCGGCGCTCAACCGACTGAGCCCCCCAGGCGCCCCCAGTCTCTACCTTTTGAGGAGCTTTTGCAAACTTTTCAAAGAAACAGTAACTACAACCACCAAGCAACATGCCGATGAATAACATATACCAACTTGAATACGTAAGAACTGACGCAAGCATAGCATTACAACGTGTGAAACAAAAGTCGACAACAACAAGAATAACAAATCCATCATCATAGAGATTTTAACAATCTTCCTCCAGTAATTAAGAAGTCAGGCAGACAATAGCACGTTTGAACTACTCAATTCACAAGTTTGATCTCGCGTGTATGTAGAACATTTTATCCAGCAATTAGAGATTTCAGATTACAAATACTAATTAGGTCTTAATAATATTTATAAGTTAATAAACTATTATATTATAAAATGTATGCTTATAAATACAAATATATAAATAACTATTAATGTTAACAATAAATTAATAAGGAAGATATTAAATAGAGAATTAAGACTGGCTATATAATAGGTCATAAAGTAAATCTCAACAAACATTTTTTTTAAATGTTTATTTGTTTTTGAGAGAAAGTGCAAGTGAGGGAGGAGCAGAGAGAGAGGGAGACAGGATCCGAAGCAGGTTCCGCACTGACAGCAGAGAGCCTGATGTGGGGCTTGAACTCAGGAACTGTGAGATCATGACCTGAGCTGAAGCCGGACGCTTAACCAACTGAGCCACCCAGATGCCCCCTCAACGAACATTAACAAAAAACATCTTTCATATTGACTATGTTATCTGATAACAATGCAATGGATGAAAAGCAACTTAAAAAATACAACTTTAAAAATATGCATCTGTTTTGAAAATTAAGGTCCATTTCTTTTCTTTTTTTAATTTTTTTAAATATTTATTTATTTTTGAGAGGCATAGAGGCACAGCATGAACAGGGAAAGGGCAGAGAGAGAGGGAGACACAGAATCCGAAGCAGGCTCCAGGCTCTGAGCCATCAGCACAGAGCCTGACGTGGGGCTTGAACTCATGAACCATGAGATCATGACCTGAGCCGAAGTCGGACGCTTAAGTGACTGAGCCACCCAGGCGTCCCTATTATTCAGTCTTAAAAAGGAAGGAAGCGCTGACACATGCTAAAGCATAAATTAACCTTGAAGGCATTGTGCTAAGTGAAAGAAGCCACTCACGAGAGGACAAACACTACCTGAATCCGATTACAGGACATCCTTAGAGTAATCAAATTCATAGAGACAGAAGGTAGAATTTCTAGGCGGATGCCAGAGAGGGGGAAACGGGGAATCGTTGTTAAATCGGTAAAGTTCCAGTTTTGCGAAATAAAAAAGTTCTTTGTGGGCACTTGGGTGATTCAGTCAGTTAAGTATCCGACACTTGATTTCAGCTCAGGTCATGATCTCACTTGATTTTGTAAGTTCGAGCCCCACATCGGGCTCTGCTCTGACAACTGGAGCCTGCTTGGGCTTCTACATCTCTCTCTCTCTTTCTGCCCCTCCCCCACTCTCTCTCTCTCAAAATAAATAAATAAACTCAAAAACATTTTTTTAAAGTTCTTTGGAGGCCGATGGTGGTGGTGGTTGCATGGCAACGCGAACATAGTTAATGCCACTTAATTGTGTGCTTAAAGATGGTTAAAATGGTAAGTTTATGTTAGGCATATTTTACCCCAATTTCTTTTAAGTTAAGGAAGTGGAGAGAACATTACAGAAAGACAACGTCATCCTCAAAGCTGCTTATATTGCAAATGATGTTTTATCTTCTGTTTCATTGATTTGATTTTTCCCCCTATTACTTCACCACTAATATATCATGTAATTATTACAGCTTTATAATAGAAGTTAATTTCTGGCATTTCGAGTAAAAAAATTACCAGAAATATCAGGCAGTGTTTATGAAAAAAGTGTTGGGAATAAAAATGGAGACATAACAACAAAGAAACCAGAGATTTTTTTTAAAGCATACTATACAACTTCGATGCCAGTATATATGACAACTTTGGTAAAAGAAACAATTCCGTAGAGAAGAGAACTGACTTAAGACATAGAAAATTTAGAGCAAACTATACCCATTCGAGAAATCTAATAGGTAGTTAAAACTGTATCTACCTGTATCGAATGTCCGTCAAATTGTGACATTCTTCCCTCTGAGCGATGAGGTCTTTATCTCATCCCCTGGAATCTAAGTGGGCACTGTGACTATTTTGACCAATGGAATACAGTAGAAAGGACGTGCTTGTGTCTGGGTCCATGCCTTAAGAAGACTAGATTTTTCCAATTCCGTCCTTGGAACATTCTGGAAGCCCTGAGACCTTCATCCTGGAGAGGCCACATGTAGATGCTGGGCCAAGCCTTCCTGCTGCTGTCCCTCCCGAGGTGCTCAATGTGTGAGGCCATCTTGGGACCTTCTAGACAAGGCCACTGGCCAGCTGATAACCACTGGGTCACCTCAGTTGACTTCTGGCCACAATGCTTGTCCCTTCACTGTAGGACGACTGGCTCCTTCTCAGCCTGTGAGTCTCAGCTTTGATGTTTGCTCTTCAAGAATCCTCCCCTGACCATCCTCTCTACGACTCTACAAAACCCTGTCTCCATTAAGCAGTCACTTCTGGTTCCCCCATCCACCAGCCCATGGTGACCACTAATGTGTTCTAATTTATTGATTCAGGGTATTTCATATAAACAGAATCACACAGCATGTGACCTATCGTGTCTGGCTTCTTTCACTTAGCACGACGCTTTGAAGTTTCATCTACACCGTCACCCGAATCAGTGCTTTGTTCCTTTTTATGCCTGAATAATACTCCACTGTATAGACAGACCACAATTTGAGCCAAGCTGGGCTGGGAACTTGGTTCTCTTGCCCCAAACTTCAGATTCCTCTCTCTGAAATGATGACAAGGACACCTTATATCACACTGCTGTGGAAGGGGAGGCACGGGCTCTCTGAAACCAACCCACGTGTCCAGCTTGCAAACACGAACCTTCATACAGCCACACATACACATGTAGGGCAACCAGCAAGATAATTAATAGTTAGAGCCCTCTTTTCCCTCCACCAGCTAGAACACTCTCTTTCCTTCGCTGGGGCAGCAAAGAACCCTTGGGAGATAACCCTTCAATCGGAGGCTCATCTGAGTCAGGGGTCCAGGGAGGAAGTGAGGCAGCAGGAAGGTACTTGGGTGTTTGAGACAGTGATTTTTTTTTAACCAGCAGGTAAGGATGATTTAAACTATTTTAAGACTGTTGGGGCCACGACGTATGTAGCAGGTGAGCCTCCAAGTCGCACACCTGTGAACGCCGGCTGGTCCGTAGGCACGGACGAGGACGTGCATCTTCCGGCCCACGCATGCACCCTGCCCAACGCCAGACTTCCTGACCTCCCGCAGCTAGTTTTCCTCGAATGAGGCCAGAGCTGGGCTGACCAAGCTGCCAGCTTGCTAATATTTCCCCCGGCTCTGGCGCGAGAAGCTTCAGGGAAAAACCCACTCACATCCTGCACTCTCACCTGCTCTGGGCGGGCCTTCAGGCTTCCTGGCCCGGGTGTCACGGCAAGTGGCCGCGGTTCCACCCTGCTCTTCCCTCTGCCAAACACGTTCGCAGGGAGAAACCCGCCCGGCCCACCCCCCCCCCCTGGGTCCTCAGGGTTTCTCCAGAGTCCTCCTTGGAAAGAGGCCTGCGGATGGGCTGAGTCTGGTTTTCCTGCCTTTTGGAGCAGGGGTAACTCCAGGATAACTTGTTCAGGCTCTTCGCTTACCAGGTGAAGAGTTAGGGCCCGAACGTTGGAGGAGAACCAACCAAGTCGCACGTGGAGAGGGCAGGGAGACCAGGGCGGAACCCAGGCCTTCCGATGACCCAAATACCACTTTGGGTCACAGACCCACAGCAAGTCACAGACGGCGATTCCCTGCCGGGGAGCACGGGTTACCTCGTGTCCGGTGCTGCCTCGGGCAAGATGGCCTGAGACGCCTGCTCTCTCCTTGAGCCCTGCCCGGTGACCATCCCGAAGGCCTGCCTTGGCCCAGCTCCCCTCAGGACTTCCCCATCCTGTGGCCCCCTCTCGGGCTTCCAGAAGCGAATGTGTTCGGGGACTGGCCAGACAGCAAACACTCCCTCCCTGTAAGGAACTCCTTCGCAGGGTGTGTGGCTTCAGCTGGGTTAGAACTCAACCCTCCCGGCGCCCACCCAGGGGCCCAGAGAGCTCCTGGAGGCCAGCCCTGGTCTGCACCTTGTCTTCCCCTGGTGGAGGGGGACCTGGCTCCCAGCAGACACTGGTGAGCATGGTGGGTGGGGTGGAGGGGAGGAGACGGAAAAGAGGGCCGTGGAGAGCGGGAGCCCAGGAGGACTGTCCTCAAGGGTGCGGCTAGTCAGGGCAGGGCTCCCTCAGGAGGCCTGGGGATCCCACGGGCGCACCCACCCGCCACCCACCCTGCACAGGGCGCAGGCGACGCTCGCTCTAGATGAGCCGGGTGGTGGCCACGGACGCAACATGTCCTCGAGGACCCCTCAGGGGTGTCCCAATTTTGACAGATGGGGGAGAGGTTCATGCAGGCACAGAAAGCCCCAGATGCCTCCCGGAGGGTTTTGCGGTGGGGAGCCGGGGAGCCCATTGTGCTGGCTTTTCCCCACTTACCCCCGGGCTCCTCTCTGCCCAGCTCTGCCCAGAGATTGATCTGTCTCCACTGTGTGGACAGGGATAAGGAAACCAGGGTGGGATGTGAGCACCCCAGGCTCGACAGCACCGGCCCCTAAGCCTGCCGGGACAGGGGAATAAGGGGCCCGAGCCGCAGGAGTGGCCTGCTCCACAGCGCTGTGTCCCTCTGCCAGGCGTCCCAGCCCCTGGGACACAGCCCCTGCTGACTCATGACCCAGCGGGGGCCCACGCCCCTCCGCCCTTCCTCTCCGTGGTGCCGGCCTCTGGCTAACCCCGACCAGAAGCCCTTCGTGCCTATGAACAGTCCCAGTCCCCCTGCGCGGGGGCCCTCTGTCTCCTGCAGGCAGTCTGGCCGGGCTCACAACCCTGCATTATCAGGACCCACGGTCGACAAACACCAGTCTAGAAGATGAGGTGACGCAGGCTGGGAAACGGCGAGCAAGAAGGGGGCTCCCCACCCCCAGAATAGTCTCCACTGAGCGGATTTCTGAGCACAGCAATCGCCCAGGCTCAACTGGGGGCCCCGGGGGCTGAGGCCAGAGAACCAGCTGAGCCCAGGGATACAGAGAAGGTGACTGTCCTGGCTCCCAGAAGAAAGAGCCCAAGACAGCGCTCCTCGAGCCAGGCAGTGGGCTGGAGTGGGGGGCGGGTCTCAGTATGGAGACAGGCTCCCCAAAAGTAGGGAGCTAGGGAGGCCCAGGCAAGCCTTCTTCTCCACCCCCACTGCCGTGCAGCCCACAGGGAACCGACCTGGGCCTCTAGCATGCCTGTGAACTTCTCAGAGCTTGAGGGAATAGACCTGAGCCTTCGGGAGGTGGGAGAGGGGAGCAGAGTCTACATGGGCCTTTATTCTGGCTCCAGCCTTGCTGCTAATTAGTGACAGAATCTGGGGGGGGGGAAGGGGGTGGCAGTTCCTTAGCCCTGGGGCTGCAGCTGGCCCCCCCGCCCGCACCTGGACCCTGGGACTTTGATCCAAATCTACTTGAGAAGCTACCGAGAGCTGCCTTGGCTTCTCTGGAAAGCTGGAGAGAACAAAGAAGCAAACTTACCCGTTGCCATGGAAACCATCCAAAATTTAAAAGACTAAAAAAAAAACCAGTTTAATATCTCAAAAACCCTCTTGTTGGTTTTTGGTTTTTTTTTTTTATGTGCGTCCTTTTAAAAACACGCACTCCCCCTACAAATCCCATTGTACCACATTAGTCTGATGAGACAGGAGATGAGGACCGGAACAGGATTCAGGATCTCTGGGGGCCAGAATCTGGAGTCCCCAGAATTCGTTTTAGGGTTTAAATTAAAACACGAAAAAACGTTTGAAACGCAAAAGATCTAAATCCTCAGTCTCCACTGATGAAAAAAAGGTAAAAGCTCTTTGCGGATTAAAAGGGAGAGGAGACAGGAGGGTGGGGGAGGGGCGCTGATGGCGCACACCACACCGGCCCCTGGTGTCTGGGGGGAGGCCGGGGACCACTGCTCCCTCCTGGGCTGAGCCGTCCTTCCAGCACCCTGTCCCAGCCCCCCTCTCTCTGCAGGGCCTGAGAAGTGAGGACCCGGAACAAGGAATCCCCAGCGTTATGCGGGGCTGGTGTGGGCGAGTGGGGGCCGAGCTAACTTTCTATTTTGTGGAGGCCGTTGAGCCACTGCCTGAATGCTGGACCCACTCCCATGAATACAGGTCTCCCCTCCCAATGCGTCGTGCTGACCCTGGGGACGCTGTCTCGGTGGGTCCCTTGCTGGGTAGTTCCTGCTGCCGGCAGGATGAGTGTGTGGGTCATGCTCGCTGCCCTCCCCTGGGAACGGTTCCCTGAGGGCCCACAGGTATCCACCGTCCTCGAGTCTTAGGCACGTGGCCTGTGGAGGACTCATCCCACCCCCGGTGCCCGGGAGGGGCCTGTCTGTCCTCAGGGACAGGTTGGAGGACAGGCGAGTGGCATGTAATTAGATGCTGGCTTTGAGTTCTGTGAGAGAGATTTCCAGACTTGAGCTGGGCAGCACAAACGCACTGCCGGCCATCTCCGGCCCAGGAAAGGGAAAACCTACTTGGAGAAAGGGCCGACCCTGAGAGAGCAGGGCAGAGCCCAGAGGATGCTGGATTAAGCCTTACCTGAAGCCCAATCCCCCCCAGCCCCCCAACGTTTCCAGCATATGAACCGATATATTCCCTTTTGTGCTTAAGCTAGTTTGAGTTGGATTTTTCATCATCTGCTCCTAAAAACGTTCTAGTTGGTACAGACTCTCAGCCCCCCATCCTGACATTAAGGCTTCTTGACATCTGTTTCTCTCCTCTTCTTTCCTCACCCTCCCCCCCCATCACTCACTGCTCTGCACTCCTCCACTTAGCACGCTGGTCCAGTGGGCCTTTTCCCAACACAGTGCAGGCAACCCACCCTCCGGGCTGCTCACAACCCTCCCCCCACCTGGAGAGCCTGCCCTACCTGTCTCAGTACTAAGTATGCAGCACCTAGTACAATTCTGAGTACTTTGCACTGTAAATAGTGCTTAGACACATAGGGCAGATTGGATTTCTGCTAATCGCTAAGTACTACTTGTCTAAGTATCTACTTGTCTTCCAACGCCCTTCTCCCTCTCCCAGAAGTCTTCCTTAGCAGCCTCCTCCAGCGTGTTGCCATGACTGCCCACGTTTCTCCTCTGGCCTCCAGGAAACACACTTGGCTCCTCAGGTGGCCCAGGAATTCCAAGTATCTGGCCTTGGCTTAGTTTAGTAGTTTCCTAGAACCCATTCGTAGCCCACAGAACCAACCCAGCAAGGGACTTTGTGCCTGTGGAGGCCTGTCCCCAGGCCCCAGCCCTGCCCCGCTCAGGAAGGACAGGAAAGGATCACTTCACACTCCTTTTCTCTTCACAGTAACCCTGCGAGGCGGGGCCTCCGGGGGGCTCAGTCGGTTGAGCTTCCAACTCTTGATTTTGGCTCAGGTCATGATCTCCCAGTTGGTGGGTTCAAGTCCCACATCAGGTCTCTGTGCTGATAGCATGGAGCCTGCTTTGGAGTCTCTCTGTCTGCCCCTCCCCCCTCTCTCAAAATAAATAAACTTAAAACACAAACTACCAGAGCCCTGAGAGGTAGGAGATTTTTTTTTTAAGTTTTTTTTTTTTAACGTTTATTTTTATTTTTCAGAGACGCAGAGACAGAGTAGGAGCAGGGGAAGGGCAGAGAGAGAAGGAGGTACAGAAGCCGAAGCAGGTTCCAGGCTCCGAGCCGCCAGCACAGAGCCCGACGCAGGGCTCGAACTCACAGACCGTGAGATCATGACCTGAGCCGAAGTCGGCCGCTTAACCGACTGAGCCACCCAGGCGCCCCGAGATTTTAATTCACTTTCAGAACAGGGCCTGGAAGCTCAGAGCAGTTCAGTGCCGTGCCCAGGATCCCATGTCCCTTCACCAGCAGACCCTGGGACGTCAAATGTAGGTCTTCTGACTCAGCCCCACTGCGTTTCCTCGTGTGTTGCTCTGATGAGAGGCAGATCTGGCTTTTACCAAGGGATCCCGAGGAAGCGACACTCTCCTTGGCTCTCTCCTTGGCACGGAGGGCGGCACCTGTACCCTCGCGGCATGGCCAATGTCCTTCCATCACGGCCCCAGCAGGCTGCTAACAGGGGGGCTGTGGATTCCAGAGGCAGGCCAGCCTCATCCTGACCACGTGAGATCGCAGAGGTCTTGCTGAAGGATTGTACCTTTCTAGATGAGCCACATAAATTCGTGGAAGTGTTTCCAGAAGGGCGTTTTTCCTCTGCCGGCCTCCATTTCCTTGAAAAACACAGACTGGGAGGTAAACAGTCTTTGCCGTTGCAAGTGAGCAAGCACAGGCTTCCTTCCACATCCCTAGATCTGACAGTTCTGTTTCCTCTGCCCTTCCTTCCAGCACATTCCCCCAGGGAAGCCTGGGAGGACCAAGCTCCAAGGATGGAGGGCGTCCCACAGAGACAAGGTGCAGGACGCCTGGGATTCCAGACGCTTCTGTCTCCCCATCAGTCAGTGCCCTTGGCCTCCTGCCCTCTTGACTCTCTGCACAACCATCAGCGGGGCCCAGTGCCCTTCTAGAAGCAGGGGTGGAGCATTCCTGGAAGGAGGGCTATTGTCAGGTTAAAATGGAGGCTTGATCCTCACGGGGAAGATAATCCGTGGGCTTCCACTCTCCTTTTCTTCTTCCTTCCAGACCCTGAAATTTGCTCGTAAACAACACATTGTCAGATCCATTTTCAGCTTCTGGAAATTAAGCACTCTGTTACGAAGAGTTTGTACGAACATCCCTAACTGCAGAGGGCAAAATGAGAGGAATTACCGCCTGTTTGTTTATGCTTTACACTTTATACTTGCAAACTGCTTCAAAATACATTTCATTTTCTCTCAGGGTTGTTTTTTTTTTTCTCTCCCCAAGATCCTCGTGGGGAGACGTCCTTTTGGTGAGTCCTGGGTGTGGATTGAAGGAAAAGAGCAGTAGAGTGACCTGCGTTCAGCCAGCTGCAAATTACAGGTGGGCTTAACGGGTCCGGGGGCAGACGGGATGATTAATTACAACTTCCCCCTCCCTGTGCCTGTAGAACACACCCACACAGAAGCACTGCAGAGTTCTCCACCCCCCACCTACAATGAGGCTGACCACGTGACATTTTTTTTTTTTTTTTTTTTTTTGCCCAATGCCAAATGGACAAAAGCTCCAGTGAGCCAATTCTCAGCCCAGGCCCTAAGACACTGTGTGGATTTCCACTTGTCTTTCTACCGTCTCTGTGAGGAGTTTCCCCTGAGAGCTTCTGCCCTTTTATCCTGGGCCCCACAGTGACCACGTGGGGGGCAGTGTTGTTCCTAGTGACCTGCAGATACCCAAGTGAGAACAAATGATGGTTTTAATTCTTTGAACTTTGGGATGGTTTGTTACACAGCATTTCGTGGCCATAGCTGACCAATACAAGTACTGGGTAGAAATTCTGTAGATAGTTGGTGATGAATAAATGGCACCATCCCTGGCTTATTTATTTCCTACAGATTTGCCTGAGCATCTATGTTTCTGCCAGGCACTGTGATGTGTTAGGTGCTAGGGATACAAATAATAACAACGATCAATAAAATAATAATAATAACAATAACAACTAGTGTTTATTAAGCATTTACTAGGTTCTAGATACTGTGCTTAGCACTTCCCGTACATGCCCTAACTTAATTTTCCCATCATTCATATGAAGAAAGAGAGGAAACTGAGGCTCTGAGAGGTAGGTAACCTGCCTCAGACCACATGGATGGAAGGGCCCAGTCCCTGTCCTCAGGAAGCTCGCGGTCTGGCCGAGAAGGATGTGCTAACGGCACGCACTCGTGCCTTCCTGTCTGCGTGACCGGACTGATGACTACGACTGTGCCAAGTTTGGAGTCTATGGTGAGGCAGCAAAAAGCAGCCTGGCAGTTTTGGTAGGAGAATCCGCCTCGCTTCTACCTGCAGGTAGAGAGCCTTTGCTGTGGAGGCTGTTAGCAAGTCAGGGGACAGCGAGGTTAAGACCTGGATGAAGGCGAGCGTGTCAGGAAACCCACGGATGCTCAGGAAAGCCCCGCCTTTGGAGTTGTAAACGCTGGGAGACTGGGCTTCTGTGGCTGTGTCGTGTGACCTTGGGTCTACCCCGTGCCCTCTTGTGCCTCAGTCTCCTCGCCTTTAAAATGGGCTGGATGCAGCCGAGTGATCCCTATGGTGGCTTCCGTTTCAGAGACATGGGGAGCCCTGGATCCCTGCTTTGGAAGGAAAGTCTTTCTCTTTGTTGCTATTATCTGCAAGGGGGAGGGGGGAGGGAGGAGGAGACACATCCTTTTAGCAGTATGTTAAAAGCAGTACAAACAGTCTCACTCTGATATTTGTTTGATTAGAGCCCATGACGACTGTGTCCCTTTTTCCTGGAAACTGAACTATAGAGTGGGATTTTAGCACCAACATATGCTGTGTGTGTGTGTGTGTGTGTGTGTGTGTGTATTTTGTAGGAGTGGTGGTGTTTGCGGGTCCTGTGGGTTTAGCTTTTCAAAGGGAAGAATCACAACCACACTAATATCTTCCATTTTTTTTTAAATCTTTTTAATGTTTATTTATTTTTGAGACAGAGAGAGACAGAGCGTGAGCAGGAGAAGGGCAGAGAGAGAGGGAGACACAGAATCTGAAGCAGGCTCCAGGCTCTGAGCCGTCAGCACAGAGCCCAACACGGGGCTCGAACTCACAGACCGTGAGATCATGACCTGAGCCGAAGTCAGACGCTCAACCGACTGAGCCACCCAGGTGCCCCTAATATCTTCCATTTATTGAGCAACTATTATGAGCCAGGCACTCGCATGATCTCAATCCATCCTCAGAATAGTCCCGAGACGTAGGATTCCTCTATCTTCTCAAGGAGAGAACTGAGCCCTCTTAGGGGTGCTTTCTGTTGCCTCTCCTCCTGGGAGACCAAGATGTTCCTCATGGCTTTGTGGTCTTGGGCAAGTTCTGAGTGTTTCTGAACCTCAGTTCCCTGATCTATAAAATGGGTATAAGAAGCCCTTCCTGACAAGCTTGTAACGAGGATCAGCGTTAAGTAATGTAAACGTCTCAATGTAATCGTCTGGGACCAAGAAGTCACTTGGTAAAGGTAACTATTTTATTTAATACATAACGATTATGTATTTACTTGAAAGAAATTAGTACGTCCTTCTTTCTGTCCAGATGAAATCATTCTAACTCCATTTTTCTCCCGAATTTTTTTTTTATTTTGTTTTCACAATTACTCCCTGACTTTGCTCAATTCACTGCAAACCACGGAATCATAGAACGTCAAAGCTTGAAGTCGCCCGATGCCTACCAGTCCAGTTGGTTGGAATCTTTTCTTGTTTTTTGCGAGTCTAGCCAGAGAACGCTTTTTCCTGACTAAGCCTTATGGGGAAGGCCAGTGAATGAGACGCAGAAGAGCAGGGCTGTTTTGAGTGAGGCGGGAATGGTAGGTGGTGAAGGCCCAAAGTCCCGTCTGACGGGGGTCCCTCCTCCTGGACGGGGAACCTCTCGGTCCTCCGAGGCACCTTGTTTGGTGTCTTCGGACTGCGGTCGTGACCCACCAGCCACCACGAAATCATTTGAGAGGTCTCCGCTTACGCAGAGGAGAACAGGGAATATCGGAGTGCCTGGCCCCCAGTCGGGGTGAGTGTTGGCTTGTACCGGTTTTGTTAACGGTTACATAGCACCTACGTGTCTACTGGACCGCGATGCAAAAATCTGTTTCTCACTGGGATTTGCCATCGACAAGTTTGGAAAGCCGGGGGTGCCTGAGGCTCAGTGGGTTGAGCGCCTGACGCTAGATTTCAGCTCCGGTCAGCATGATCTTGCGGTTCATGAGTTCGAGCCCTACATCAGGCTCCTCGCTGACAGTGCGGAGCCTGCTTGGGATTCTCTCTCTCTCCTCCTCTCTCTGTCCCTCCCCCGTGCTCTCTCTCTCTCAAAATAAATAAATAAACTTAAAAACCAATAAAGCTTGGAAAGCCACTGCCTTTCACTCTACCCCCCGAGAGTACCGCCCCGAGGCCTGCCACGGGCCCCGCAATGCACGCGTGGAGCTCGGGGGAGCGGATTCCACGGGAGAAGCAGCTCCCAGCCGGCTTCGGCTGCACCAGGCTGGAGCCGGAGGTCACCCACGACCGCACCCCGGCTCCCTCAGTGCCCCTCTGGAAACCTTAGGGAAGGCAGGTGAGCGAGGGCGATCCTGTCAGCGGGACAACCTCGGCCCTCTTTTAAGTCGCATTGTTAGTCCCTAGTACCTTTGCCCAAGCAGATTCCAGGTTCCCTGCCTCTCAAGCGATCGTGCCTGAGACAAACAGGCCTGCCCAAGAGCAATTTTGATTTTTCTTTTTCTTTTTAATATTCATTTTCTAGACACACCCCTACAACTCTTCTGTCCTCTTTGTCCCCATCGTCCAGGTGTTCCAGCCTCTCTCTGTCTCTTTCTGGTCTCCTGTGTGTCTGCCTGGAGGCCCCAGTCTTTCTCTGAGGACTCCTGTCTCTCTGTCTCTGGGTCGCTAATTCTTCCTCTTTCTCTCTGTGTCTCCGATGTCTTCCCTCCTTCCGCATGGACAGGGACGGAGCTGGCTGTTCTGATTCTGCACCCCTGGGACCAGTAGACTAACAATCACGGGGGAAGAGGCTTTCTTGCGCATCAGCTCCCATCACCCCCCCTCTCCGCGGGGACAAGAGGGCTGCGGTTCGTAGCTGGCTTCTCCGTGGAAGCATTCACCAGGTGCTGTTAACTATGGGTCGCCTTTTGAGCCTTGATTGCCCTGCTCTGGAACTCCATCCCGTTCCCAGGAGAACCAGCACTGCAGTACCCACACTGGACAGGGCAGATGGGTATTGCAGTGACCTCGACAGTGACATACAAAACAATCCCCCCCCCCCCAGCATTCCCAGGATCCTCCCAGAAGCTCTGCGAGGGAGGCCAGTGCTGTCCGCACTCCATGGATGAGGAAGCTGCGGGTCAGAGTGGAAGCAGAATGACCACCAGGGGTCACACAGCTGGGGCGCAGCCGTCCAGACTCGAATCCGGGTCTCCTGCCCCCAAACCCCCAGTGCTACTTCCCTGCGGCCTGCCGAGATGGAAACTTCAGGAAAATGTTGGCAGAGAGAGAGAGAACACCAGGAGCAGAATGCAGGTTGCTAAGAATTTCGACGATCTGTTTCCCGCGTAGTGACTTCCTCTACTTCTCTGGGCTGTAGGGAGAGCATTCCTTCCTCAAGGAAAGTTGGATTTCTGCCTGAAGGCGCCTTGTCCCTTGGGGGGCGGAGGTTCCCAAGGCAGGAGGGGAAGGGAGCAGGTGGTGAGAGGTCCTTGCACTGTCCCAGAATCCCATGGGGCTGGGACGGGGCCTGTGGCGCCCGGAGAGGGCCGAAGCTAGCAAGCCTGACGGATCCCTCAGCTGCACACGCCTGCTTCGCCCCCCACCCGCCGTCACCCCGGCCTTCTAACAAAGTCCGGATTGAGGGCTTTGGTCTGATTTTTAGATGGGCAAAGGAGGCCCCGAGGATGGATGGTCAGGGGGGAGGAGCATCCCGCCCTCCAGGGCTGCGTGTGGTAACATGACGGTCAGCAAGAACACCCTGAGGAGGGTCAGAGAGGCTGTCAACAATTGGGGGGACCAGGCCCCTCCCCACATGGAAACTCTCCCTTCACTGCCAGCTTTGAACGGTCAGGGTGAGATTTTATTTAGGGAGCTGAAGCCGGTGGGCTCGGCAGGTGACAGTACGGGGTTGGGGGTACTGGTCCATTGCCCTCCATCCTGGGGCTCTGCCAGAGGTGTAGGGGAGCCGGGCTGCCTCAGCCAGCCTCCCTGGAAGGATGTGCAGTGGATGAGTCCAGGGAGCACCATTCTCATTGTGCAGTGCACAACTTACACACTGGTAGGCGGCAGTCTAGTCTGGGAAGGGACCCTGATTCCGATTCTGCTCCGGACCCTGCCAATTATGTCGGCAGTACTGCCTCTTCATAGAACCCCGTGGAACATACGCATTCTGCATTGTCACGCCTATTCTACGGATGCATAAACTGAGGAAGGGAGAGGGAAAATGACTTGCTCAAACTTAACCGGTCTGTAAGCTGCAGAGCGGGGGTCCTCTTGCACGACCTCCATTAAATAGCATCCACGTCACTGGGGGTGGTGACCCCGTCGCTGTGGCCACACACCTGCTGGGCCCCGTGGTGGATGGGTGACAAACTTGGGTGGCCTTTCCCTCTAGCTCTTAGAGGAGAGGGATTTGGAGGGTCTCGTCAGTCTCTGGAAAAACTTCCAGTCTTTGACAAAGCAGTGAAAATGGCCTGCAGTCCACCATTCTGTTTCTTTCTTGTTCTGGAAGATGAGCGAGAAGAAAACGGGGGGGGTGGGGGAGAAGCAAAGATGAACAGAAAGTCAATGGCACCTCCCTCATCAGGCTGAGCGAGGCAAGGAGGACACAGGGAAATGTCAGGAAGGACCAGCCCCCAGCCCAGGCCTCGGGCCTCTGCATGGCTCTGTCCACAGCCCTCTCACCCGTGCTGAAAACAAAAAGTGCCAGACAAGCCGGTTCCTACAGCCTAGAACAAAGGGAGGCTGGTGTCTCTTAGTCACTGCTAATTTCTTGGCAAATAACCAGCCTTAGGAGCAGGGTTGTTTGCAAAGTTCCCTGCTGCTCCAAGCTGGAGGCAGCATATTCAAAGGGAAATAAGGACCACATCTATCGAGGCGATGGGGAGTCCCAGGAGCCTCTTGCAAGCAAGCTCGTAATGTCTGAGCCGGAATCTCAGATGCACCTGAAGTGGGCTCGGCGCTCTCCCCGGCGCGGGTTTTTATTCCTTTGGAGCGGCCTGCGGAAGGAAGCTCGGAAGGGTTTATGTGAGCTTGGGAAGGTGTGTATCGGTTTTTCAAAATGTAATAAAGTCCTCTCCTCCTCCCGGGGCTGAGCGCACCTGCGGGGAGGGGGAGAGGCGTGGGCAGGAGGAAATTGCAAGTGGTTTTTTTCAGCCCGAGACGGAAGGTATTGGAAACAGGTTCCCAAGGAGAGGAAGCGCTCTGTGAGCTCCGAGTTCTGAGGTGGCTGGATTCACACGCAACGCTCCCTGCAGCTAAAGGTGACGAGGGAGGCTCAGGTCCCAGCTAAGCGTGGGTCTCAGGGCTGGAAACCCTGGGGAGGGCCAGGGCAGGAGGACAAGGACAGAAGGACCAGGAGATATCTTTGCCTCCTTGACCTTGATTTGCTCCTCTGCAAAATGAGAGGCGGGCGGCTGGCCTGGAATGGGTCCCTTGAACATTCTGGATTATGGATCTAGAGAAAAGGGACGGGCAGGAAGAGGCTATTCACTAATATGTGTGCTTCTTTATTGTCATGGCGGACACACGGAAAAGGACATAAATGTAAATGTCACGAATAATTGGAATCGCAGTAATTGCAAAGCAAACACCTGTGTAACAGGTGGCCCAGATCAAGACAGGGTGAATATCCGGATGGTGCCAGGACCCCGCATGGCTTTCCCCACTCACACCCCCTCCCCCGTCCTACAGGCTCTCGTTGCTTTGCTCTTCTGAAGATCATCTCCTTCTTCCTTTCAGTTTGCTGCCCTGTAGGCATCCCTGAATGATAAAGTCTAGTCTTGTCTGGTTTTGAACTGCATACAAACGGACTCATACAGTGTATGTTGTTTGTATCAGCTTCTTTTACTCAAAGCCAAGATCCTAACGTTTGTGTATTTATGCAGATGAAGAAAGGGAGCCCCAGAGAAGGTAAGCGACACATCAGAGGTCACAGAATTAGTCATGGCCGAGCTGGGCACCAAGCCACCCTTCCCGGTTCCTCCACTACCCAGAGCCGTCAGCTGGGGTTGGTGACTTCCATTCCCAGCAAAATGGCGGAGTAGGTAACCTGGGAACAAGAGAGACGGCCCATATGGCCCAGCCGAGGTCCCAGGTCCCAGAAGAGGAGCTTCTGCCCCCCGTGCCTGGGTGGGGTCCTGTGCCTGGACTCATTCTCCCACCAAGAGTATAAACAAGGAGGGAGAGGAAATTCTCCTAAAGGGAGGGGGCGGGAATTAGGTTGGACAGCCAACAATGACACATCTTATTCGTTTTCCTAAACGTAGGTCAATCATTTTTCCATTTCTCCTGCTTCACTTTTTTTTTTAATGTTTATTTACTTTTGAAGGAGAGGGCAAGTGTGAGCGGGGGAGGGGCAGAGAGAGAGGGAGACACAGAATCCGAAGCAGGCTCCAGGCTCTGAGCTGTCAGCACAGAGCCCGATGTGGGGCTCAAACTCACGGACCGAGAGATCATGACCTGAGCCAAAGTCAGACACACAAATGACTGAGCCACCCAGGCACCTCCTCACCCCACCCCCCCTTTTTTTTTTTTAATGTTTTCCTGCTTCACTTCTTAATATATAAGTTAGGAGAGGGGGACTTGGGTGGCCCAATCAGTTAAGTCTCAGACTTTGGCTCAGGTCATGATCTCATGGTTTGGTGAATTCAAGCCCCACATTGGGCTCTCTGTTGTAAGCACCTGCTTCGGATCCTCCGTCTCCCTCTCTCTCTGCCCCTCCCCCACTTTACACGCACTCTCTCTCTTTCTCCCAAAAATAAATAAACATTAAAAAAATTTTTTTAAATATGTAAGTTAGGACAAGATATCAAAATAACCCCCCCGAGTACCTGTGGCCCATCCCAGTCTCTCATCTCAACAGTGAGCAAACTAAACGGATGGAAACACTGATTTTCTGAGCTTCTTCAAGGGAGCCCAGAACCTTCCCCTCATCGGCTCTTGCTCCCAAGGCTGACACAAACGTAACATAAAATCACAGCATTTTACAGCAGCTTGATGCTGGAGGACTGACTCTCTCGGCCCCTGCCTGGGGAGTTTTCTTTCATGTTACCCTTGCCTTTTCCTGGCCCCTCCACTTCATGCCAGAGCCCTCTAGAGTCCTGAAAAACACCCTCAGTTTCCAACACGAAACGGTTTCCTCATATTGTCTTCTTTGGGGCTCCCGGCGGGCCTTCAGTTGTGTCCTGGAGAGACTCTGGCTTTGAGGAAGACAACAGCAGCTGGAATGAGCCTTGGGGAAGGGGGATTCTTGGCTGGAGAGGAGAGATGGTGCCGGAGGAGACCGCGGCATGGGAAGGAGGGCAGGGCCCCCCAGGACGGCTCAGGAATCGCAACGCAGGGGTCCGGGCGCTTGGTGAGGAGGCAGGGCGGCAGGGATGAGGACCTGGACAGCCCCTGTCCTGGGTCAGCTCTTCTGGGGTGCTCATGACGGACTCCTTTGGCCCCTTCCAGGAGGGCACAGAGCTCCCCCAGGCACCTCTAGGCCTTGGTCCGAGGAGCGAGCACTGGGCGGGACCCGGGGAGCCCCCGAGATGTGGTGGGCGCTACTCCGAGGACACCCATGTGTGAACCCACTCGCGACTCACAGGACCTGACACGTTTTATTGGTATCATTGCTTTATGACAATGAACTTTCTGACAAATGGGGAGACTGAGGCAACCTGCAGTTCAATGACAGGCTTGAGGCCACCCAGCGGTGGAGCCAGGATTTGAACCCTTGCTGTCGGCTTTATCTTTTTTTTTTTTTTTTTCAATGTTAAAAAATGAAGGGCTGGGACGGGATTGGGATGGTGGATGGGCTTCTCTGCTGACCTAACTGCAGACACTGGTGTCACACGGGGCAACAGAACAAACCTTACGAGAAACAAGTGGCTTTGTCGAGATGAGCCCGTCGGGCTGACCCAATTTCCTTCCTTGCGATCACGAGATTACGCGCGAACGGCCAGGGCCGAAGGCACATCCCGCACAGCGGTTGGCGGAGAGGCAGGGGTCCCTCGAAGCTCCCCTGGACCTGGTGTCTCTCGGAGCTGGTCACGCGCCTCCTGGGACAAGCTGACGCCGGGGGAGCCGGCCTCATCTCTTCCGCGCCCCCCCATGCGCTCTCCCCAGCCCAGCGCCCTTCTCGGGCTCAGAATCCGAATCGCCAAGGCAGGGGGAGGAAGACGGGTCTCGCATCCTTTCCCTGTGAGGTGGCGCTGGGTTGTCCCAACCAACGCAGAGCCGGGAGCCCAGTGCCTTGTTGGCCTGCCTTGACTCCGGTGCCCGCCGAAGCGGAAAAGCCAAGACAAGCCAGGGAGGGAGGGACCGAAGGGCTGCCCGGTCATCGCCGAACCGCGCGAGGCTGTGGTCAGAGGGGAGAAGTCGGCCCCGGCTCTGCCGCGAAGCTCTGTGTGGCAGGGTCATGGGCTTGTGATGGCACTGGGCACCTCCTCCCCCCACTCCCTGGACAGAGGTTGAACGAAACCCAGACTCTTGGAGTGACGTGGCCATGTCCACACGGTGACAGATGGCAGGACTAAGATTGAAAGGGGATCTCTGGAGGCCAAGTCCGGGCCCGGTGCACTTACCCTTACTACCTTCTCCTCCGGTCCCGGCTCAGGCAGGCCCTACGCTCTGGTCACATGCGCTGGGCACCCAGAAGGCCCCAACGGCCCTGCTGAGAAACACGAGACTGTGGGACACGAAAACGAGCTTGTCCCCTTCTCTGGGGGAGAACGGGTGGTGGTCACTCGGCAGGGCCGCGTCCTCTGAGTCCTGGGGGCTCCGGCATCCGGACCCCGAGAGCCCAGGAGTAGGGAGGCCCGCAGCTCTGAGTCTCTGCAGGCCAGGAGAGACACAGCTGTCCCAGCTACCGGGGCACCTGCCTGGTGCCTGGGGCCAGCTCTCTACTTTCTCTCCCAGTCCCCGACACGGTGACACACCCGGCCAACGCTCAGGACCACGTGAGCTCCTTACACTCCGCGGCAACCCAGCGGGGCTGATACATCATTGCACAACAGCCTATTAGCGCTGAGGAAACTGAGGCAAGGAAAGACCAAGTACCCTGCCCGCACTCGTGAAATACTCGTCGTAGGCAGAAAAGCCAGGATTGCAAACCCCAACGGCTTGGCTCCCAGGTCCAAGCACCCAACCATCAGGTCACCCCTCCCTTGTGCTTTCCGGGGTAGTTAAGAAGCACCCCTCCCCCGTTCCCCAAGGTCCCTGTGGCCTGTCAGTCACAGTGCCCCACCTGAACGGGAGACGCCATGCTCAGTGTAGGCCAGTCGGACTCTCTGGTGCTTGACTCTCGGGCCGAGTGACAAAGGGGACTGGAGTCATCCTCACAGTGGTGCCCCCAACCAGCCCGTTTCTGACTGTGTTCTTTGGAACTGCCTTTGTTTCTCCAGCTTTTCTTTCACCGCTGCGTCCTGTCCAGGAGGAAACTTGGGCGGGACTTTTTCCCTTGCTTGTTAGCCAGCCTTGGGTTCTACAGTTCAAGAGCCCTGTAGATACAACCATCCCCCAAATGATTTTCTTTTCTTTTCCTTTTTTTTTTTTAAAGCTTATTTATTTATTTTGAGAGAGAAAGAGAGCATGAACAGGGGAGGAGCAGAGAGGGAGAAAGAGAACCACACCGTCAGCGCAGAGCCCGATGGGGGGCTCCATCTCACCAACTGCGAGATCATGACCTGAGCCGAAATCCAGAGTCAGACGCTTAACCGACTGAGCCAGCCAGGAGCCGCTGCTTCTCATTTCATATACATCCAGTAGGCGCTTAACCCGCGCCCAAACAGGCCTGGATTCGAATGTGGGCTCTGCCACTCATTAGCTGTTGCGAGCCTGACGCAGCGACCTCCCTTCTCTGTCTGATCGTCACCTCTCTCATCTGAAAACGAGGATATTACCTTGGGGTACAATGACAAGGATGATGCGCTGGGAGAAGGGAGAAGCAGGTGCAACGAATTAGAAGTGAGTGTTTGCCTCAGACCACAGTGCTGGGTTGCGTTCATGGTCCCAATTTGTTACTCCTCCCTACGTCCCTGCCCTTTGCCATGAGACTTTGCGGTCCCGTCCGCATTGTGGGTGGGAGGTCCTTCCCTACCTCTTCATTCTGGGCTCTGCCTTGTGCTTTGGCCCATCAGTGACAGCAACGGTGGCTCAGGACGATGCTCGAGACGGGCTTGCAGAACTGACTGCGCTCTCTTCCGCTGCTGCAAGGGTCTGCAGGTGGACACACCCCTGCTTACCCTCTAGCCCCAGGAGGAAGATGAGAGATACATGGAGCACGGCCGCCCCTGACCGAGCCCAGCCTGGGTCAGCTGATCCCCGGCCAACTGCAGACTTACCAGTCAGCTCAGCTGAGACCGGCAGAGCCAGTCAAGTCCAGCCTGGATCGGCCAACAACCCCCCCCCCCCCCACAGCCCCGCCGTGAGTCATCACAGACATGTGAGAAATGATAAGCTTTCTTGTTATTTTAAGCCACGGAGATTTGGGATGTGTTGTTATGTAGCAATAACTGACACATAAACCGATACCCAGAAGTCGACTGCGGCCGTGACCAAACTTCAAATACGCGGCACTGTTTGGGGGGACCGGCTGGTGGGAATGAGCACACAGTGATGGAGAAGCAGTAAGGAAACTGGCCGCGGAGGCTGGAAAAATGGCAGCCCACGTTACGTTGTGTTGAGTCGATTGGTAAAACCGTTGTCTGTGGTAACTTGGGAAATAAAAAAGTTTGTCTGCTGAACTCTTGGACTCGGGCAAAGAGCTTTCCAGGCAGAATACTGCAAGCATCAGTTGGCTTTTATGAGTGTGTTTGGTAAGGTACGAAACAAAGAGATGAGCTCAGAAAATAACTACAGGGTTTGCAAACAGTGTTAGAGGGACTGCGGAGAAGTTAGCGTCTGTTCTGTTGATACGGTTTTGGCACGAAAAGTAAAATGGCCTCAAAGCCATAAGGAACCCACAAAGTTTTAATGAACAGTTGTATCGACAACAGGACTCCCAGCCTGAATTAAAAGAGACGGAGACCGTTCAAAATGTAAACAGACCTCAGAGTAGGAGGCCATGCGATTGCTTAAAGGACGATTTCACGATGCCCTCAGAAGCGGCCGAGGAGGGTGACAGAGAAAAGGCTAGAGCGGGAGCCGTGGAGACTGGGGGAGAGGGGACCCTCTGCCAGAGGCAGATCTTGGGGCCCATTAGAGAACGTTGCCTGCCGTCCGGGTTGGGGTGACTAGAGACATTTTCCCAGCAGGATTTCAGAATCGCTGTGGACCAGGGACTGCTATGGGAGTCCTTCTTCGCTTGTTTGAACGGCGGCGGTTCTTGTGGACAACCTGTTGCTAGCGTGCCACCGTATGCTGGAGGCGCGGGACACGGATAACTGTCCACGGGTCTCTGAGGGCAGACTTGATCCCGCGGGGTCTGGACCTGATGTACATCACGAGAAAGTAGACTCCGAGCCGGGTGCCGTTGGTTGATTGGATTCTGGCTACGGTAGCGAATTTTGAAATGGGGGGAGGGGGAGGGCCTGAATAATTCAGATCACAGAGGTGGAATGTGGTAGATCCGACCGCCCTCAGGCACCCGATTCTCCACCCTTCGCTGTGTCCGTGCCCTTGGCCGAGTCGTCCTATTGTGGGCAGAAGTCACTTCCCCATTCCTGACTCCTGGCTCAGCCCCGAGACGTAACCGAGGCAGAGCCTTGATGGTGCTTCCTCCACAGGGCTCCCGCCTTGCACCTCCGACCAGGCCATGAGAAGGGCACGCTCAGGCCAGCCTCGTGATCCACGGAGGAGGACAAAAGGGACAGGCAACGGAGCCATCCCCAAGCCACCCAGCCAGCTTCAGGCTCCTGTCCATTCAAGGCCCGTAGAGGGGCGCCTGGTGGCTCAGTCCGGTAAGCGTCCAACTCTGTTTCAGATCAGGTCATGATCTCACCGTTTCGTGAGTTTCGAGCCCTGCGTTGGACTCAGTGCTGACAGCACCGAGCCTCCTTAGGATTCTCTCTCTCCCACGCTCTCTGCCCCTCCCCCACTCATGCTGACTCTGTCTTTCTCTAAATCAATAAATAAACTTAAAAAAAAAAGACGCATAGAACTACCTAGCCAACTCAGTCTAAACCAGCCGACCCCAGCCAATCCACTCACAGGAAAACTAATGATCGCTGTTTTAAGTCACAGACTTTTGAAGTGATTTATTATGCAGCAATAGCTAATCTGATATAGCTACAAAGTGGCGTTTTGCTCCACCGGAGGCTGCTAGTCATGCATGAAGACCAAATGAAACTTTTCTCTTGAAAGAATTTTTCTAATACCAATCACGTTAACAACAAAAGCTACTACTTATTAAACTCCTACGGCCAGGCCTTCTGAGAAGAGCCACGTATATGTATTAGCTCGTTGAATTCTTGCAGCAACCTAAGGGGTGGGTGTGATTATTCCCATTTCGCACATGAAAAACAGTGAGGCTCAGAGAGGTTAAGAAACCAGGGCTAAGTCACACAGCTAATTTGGAGCACAGTTTGGATTCAACTCCAAGCCAGCCAACTCTAAAATCTGCCTTCGGAGTGTTCTCTGTCCTACTTCTGACTTTATTTATGGTGTGACCGTGTTCACTATAATCTCAAAGAGAAAAAAAAAACACACAAAACTTGTAAAAAGGGCAAAACCAACAACAATTTTATTCCAAGTAAGGCAGTAACTTTTTGTGCGTATGTACTTGGCTGTACTATAAGGGGTTGGTTTTTATGAGATGGTTAAAAAGGGGCCAAAGAGAAAAGATTTCTTTTTCTCCCTTTTCCTGTATATGAAGTTGCTGTTTGTTTTTCCACATTTGTTGTATGTGTGAAACAATGCTATCCAACAATGGACCGGAATTTTATTTTGCTGAGCTGTTCTAACAAGACCAACAAATAGAAGCGGGCGCAGGCATTGCAGCCAATGGGCTCGGCTTCTTCCTTGGGAAGAAATGACTCCTTTTTCGGGCCGTACACAGGGTCACACAGCACTTGCTGGTTTTGTTTTCCCGGTAGAACTTTTTTAAGTTTATTGACTTATTTTGAGAGAGAGAGAGGGAGAAAGAGAGAGAGCCCGGGGAGGGGCAGAGAGAAAGGGAGAGCGAGAATCCCAAGCAGGCTCCACACCGTCAGTGCAGAGCCCGATGTGGGGCCCGAACTCCCGAACTATGAGATCATGACCTGGGCTGAAGTCAGACGCTTAACCGACTAAGCCAGCCAGGTGCCCCAGTAGAAGAAACAGAAGAAATCCTACAAGCAGGTGTCGGAGAACTGCATAAGTGAGAGGGGGACTCTCGGATAAGGCGAGGGAGAAACCGCGGGAGGCTGCCAGGACGGCACCCCTGGGTCGGGGACGAGGTCAGACCGCGCAGCTGGGAGTGCGGCCCCATGGAACGGGGACTCGGTCTTCCGGGAAGGGGCCCTGCCTGGCATGTGCAGGCGCCGCTGGGAGGGGAGAGCTTATTTTTGACATGTCGAGGACATCAAGGAACAGAGGGTGGGGCATGGAATCCCCTTGGTTCCATACATAAAGGGGACGCCCAGGGAGAGGCAACGACACTAGGGAGAAAGTGAGGCTTGGATTGGGCATCAGAAGATGGGCAAGGCTTGGATAACTTAAGAAGAAATCTAAGGGAAGGATTTGCTGACCCAAAGTCCTGGGGCAGGGCTGGGACCGATCGCGGATCCAGGTGTGGCACTCCTCACTGCCCCGTATTGTCCTGGGGAGGGTCCCTTCCTTGGGACCTCCTGGCCGGGCCCTGAGCACAGGCCCATCCAGCCACTGGCACCATGGCCGTGGACACCTGCAGCCCTGGTGAAAGCAGGGGACAGTGGCCTTCTGGGTGGTAGAGTGTGGTGGTCACAAGCACAGATGGTGAAGCCGGCGGCTGGGGGCCTGATCCTCACCCTGCCCTAACCAGCCATGCGGCCTCGGGCAAGTCACTAACCTCTTTTATTTTTAAACTTCTCATTCTGAGAGACTTACAGATTTATTAAAGAGTGGCAGAAAGATTTTACATGGACATCTGTCACCGTACACCTGTCACCCGGCTTCCCCTGCTGTTGACATCTCGTGTCACTGTGGTGCATTCATCGCGGGTCAGAAAGTAACACCGGTTCACGACAGTTAACCGGATTCCAGGCTTTATTCGCATTTCCGGTTTTTCCACCGAGGTCGTGGTTCTGCTCTGGGATCGCATACGGGACACGACACTGCATTTAGAGTCCACCTCTCTCTGCTTCCGTCCCCGCGGTTGCAAAATGGGATGATGATAATGATGGCACCTATTTCATCGTGAGGACCCAGGGACAGACCACAGGCGTCCAGCACGTAGTTGGTGCCTGGCATGGGGAGGTGCTAGGTAAGGAGAGGTCGCGATTATGTCACTTGACCTACCAATGCCTTTTCACGCCCTCTGCCGTGTATCTTAGAGGGCCTCTGCCAGTCACTCGGGACCCGGGATGGGCTGGAGACAGCCAACCCCAGACACCATCACCGAGACCCAGAGGGGCTTCCCCTACCTCGGCAAACTGCCCAGGGGCAGTGGCTAGGGCCTCACTTTGGAATCAGGCAGGCTCGGGTTCAAATCATGACTCGAATGAGATGCGGGGTGGGGGGGGTGCCACGTCCACCCCTCCTCCTGTCAGGGGACAAGTAGCTCCTAAGGGCCCACTGGCCATGCCTGGCTCAGTGCTAGACACTTCCCCACACCACCTCGTCGAACCCTCCCAGCAACTTGTAGGATGGTTGATGTTTTCACCCCCATTTCACAGATAAGGGAACTGAGGCTCGGAGTGTTTGAAAGACTGACGGAAGTCATACAGCTGGGAAGTAAGGGAGCCAGGACACAGGCCCGGCCCCTTTGGGTGTGTCTGGAACCCAAACCATCAGTTGTTCTTCTAGTTGCTAAAGGTTTTCTGAGCACCAGCCCTGTCAATAACAGCTACGACCCCAGGTCAGGCATTGCTCTGAGCACTTTACATGAACTCAACCCGCTAATAAAAGCTTTTTGTTTTAATTCACTCACTCCTTGTAACAACTCTTTGATGTCGGTGCTATTATTATCCCTATCCTACAGAAGAGGCACAGAGAGGTTAAGTGACTTGCTCAAGGTCGCACAGCTGGAAGGTGACAGAGGCTTCGAATCTGGGCCTTCCAGCTCCAGCACTTGCGCCCCCCCAGCACCGGGCCAGACTGCTGCACACTCATCTTTTTTTTTTTTTTTCTTTTTCCTCTCATCATTTTTTGTAGCCAGGATTTCATGGGCTCAGGGCTTGAGGGCCCCACACATACTGGGGGTGGTGGTGGACAGGACACAGAGCTGCCTCAGAAACAGGAGACAGAGGCAGAAAGAGAGAGAGCAGAATAGGAGGAGAAGCAGAAGCAGAAATAGGAACTCAGAGAGAGGGTGGGCAGCAGAGCCTGGTTGGGGACAGCCTGAGACCCTCCTCTCCAAGTCACGACGCCACCTGGAAGCCCTGGCTGAGCGCCCGGCGCTGGCGAGGCTCCGGGAAGAGCGCGGTGGTGGGCACATATGGCGGTGCTGCCCGAGACCACCCTCGGGGAGCTTCCTGCTGCCTCTGGGTTCTGGAGGCGGCCCCCAGGGAATGCCCCGATGGCCTGGTTGGGCATTTTTGCAAAAGGATCAGCTGGGAAGAAGAGGGCGGGCGGGGAAGGGAGCAGAGAGGACACGGAACGACATGGCCAAGGCCAGGGGCAGCTGGGCAGGGTGGAGGGGAAGCCGGCATCTGCGATTCCCTGTTAGCTAGGCGGCGTGTTCAAATGAGGACAAGTGCGTGTGAGCGGGCGCGGAGCCCGCGGGGAGCCCAGCAGCACGTGCGGAGAGGGCTTGGTCCGCCTGGGGCGTCACCGCGTGCGTCTGCATCATCATGCTGGGAAAAGCAGGGAGTTAGAGTTTGCTGCAAAAGAAGGGGCGTGCCTGGGTGGGGGGAGAAGCCGGGAAGCTGTCCTTTGTCACGCCTGCTGCGTGCCCTGGGGCCCACACCCACTGTGGCCACCCTCTCTCGTCCAGCCACTCTGGGAGGTAGGGATTATGGAGGCTCAGAGAAATGAACTGATCTGCCCAAGGTCACACAGGTACTAACTGCGAGGTGAGGTGTCTCAGATGGTAGCCCAGTCCAAGGAGGGGGCGGGGCAGTGTTCAAGACTTCTAGAGCTTCCACACCAGGCTGGTCTCCCAGCTTGCAGCCCTACCTGCTATCATTTTCTGGTTTTGAGGCGCAGAGGGGACTCTAAGGCAGCTCATGGGCTCTGGAGCTCACCCCTAGCAGTGGAAGCAGCCAGAAAGGTCAACCCACAGCCTTAGGGACGCAGCATTATCACGACAACTAACAACCAAGGTAAGTGCTCAGTAAAGGCAGAAGGAATGGAAAGATAAAGACTCAGAGGTGGGAATGTGGCCTGGTGTTTGGGGTTTGGGGGAGCAGCCCAGAATCTCCGATTCAAAAGGAGAACTGAAGGTACCCCCGGAGTACCCTCCAGACAGCAGCCCTGAAGCTTCCAGGCTCCAGACCTGGCTGGGTGTCGAGCGATGGATTAAGTGAGTGTCTGATCACCTGACTGGCTCATCACCAGCCTGCTACTGTCTGGCGAGCTGCCTGGTGGGATGTCTCCCAGGTTCGCGGACAACAGGCCCGCTGGGGGGGATGCTTCCTCTGTCTGTTTTCTCCTATTTGCCAGTGGTCAGGCTTTTGAAACTCCCACCAAAAGCTTGCTTCCACGTCCCCAGCGGATCCTGGTGGGAGGCTGTCTCATGGATGAGGTTCTCCTGGTGTTGAACAAGAACTTCCAGAAGCTCATGGAACCTGTACCGCGGCTCTGCCCACTGGTGACTTTAGGCCCCTCACTCATGCCTTCTTTTAAGGGCTGAATGTTTGTGTCCCCCACCAAATTCATATGTCGGAATCCTAACCTCCCACATGACAGTGTTAGGAGGGGCACATTCTGATGGTGTGGGGACAACTGGACAGCTACCTGCAGAAGAATGAACCTGGACCACTTTCTTACACACAAAAATGAACTCAAAATGGATGAAAGACTTAAACGTGAGACTTGAAACCATAAAAATCCTCAAAGACAGCACAGGCAGTATTTTCTCTGACATTGGCCAGAGCAACATTTTTCTAGATAGGTCTCCTGAGGCAAGGGAAACAAAAGCAAAAATAAACTATCCAAAAAAAAAAAAAAAAACCAACCCCATCAAAATATAAAGCTTCTGCTCAGCAAAGGAACTCATCAACAAAACTAAAAGGCAACCTACTGAATGGGAGGAGATATTTGAAAATGACATATCTGATAAAGGGTTAGCCTCCAAAACATATAAAGAACTTCTACAAATCAACACCAAAAAACCAAACAATCCCATTAAAAAATGGGCAGAAGACATGAACAGACACTGTTCCAAAGAAGACATCCAGATGGCCAACAGACTCACGAGAAGATAGATACTCAATCTCATTCATCAGCAGGGAAGTACAAATCAAAGCTACAATGATATCACCTCACAGCTGTCAGAATGGCTAAAATAAATTAAAAAAAAAACACAAGAAACAACAAGTGTTGTCGAGGATGTGGAGAAAAAGGAACACTTGGGCACTGTGGGTGGGAATGCAAGGTGGTGCAGCCGCTGTGGAAAAACAGTGTGGAGGTTTCTTAAAAAAATTAAAAACAGAATTACCATATGATCCAGTAATTCCAGTACTGGGTATTTACCCAAAGAATATGAAAACACTAATCGGAAAGGATACATGCACCCCTATGTTTAGAGCAGCATTATTTACAATAGCCAAATTTTGGAAGCAGCCCAAGTGTCCACTCATAGATGAATGGATAAAGAAGACGTGATATATATACATCACGATGGAATATTATTCTGCCATAAAAAAGAGGGAGATCTTTCCATTTGCAACAGCATGGGTGGAGCCAGAGTGTGTTATGCTAAGTGAAATAGAGAAAGACAAATACCATAGGATTTCACTCATGTGAAATTTAAGAAACAAAACAAACAAAGGGAAAAAAAGAGAGACAAACCGAGAATCAGACTCTTAACCATAGAGAACAAACTAAGGGTTACCAGAGGGGAGGTAGGTGGAGGGATGGGTGAAACAGGCGAAGGGGATTCAGAGTACATGTATCATGATGAGCTCTGAGTCATGCAGAGAATTGTTGAATCACTGGGCACCTGGGTGGCTCAGTCGTTAAATGTCCAACTCGTGATCTCGGCTCAGGTCATGATCTCACGGTTGGTGAGATTGAGTCTGGAGTTGGGCTCCACGCGGCATGGAGTCTACATGCGATTCTCTCTCTCTGCCTCTCTCTGCCCCTCCACTGCTCTCTCTCTCTCTCAAAATAAATACATAAGTCTTAAAAAAAAATTGGTGAATCACCATACTTTGTACACCTGAAACTAAAATAACACTGTATGTTAACCATACTGGAATTAAGATAAAATAAAATAAATTAAAAAGGGGAGCATTTGGGAGGTGTTAGGTTATGACGATGGAGCCCTCATGAATGGGATTAGTGTCCGTATGAAAGAGACTCCACAGAGCTCCTACTTTCTCTGCCCGTGAGAATCCACGAGAAAATGCGTCTGCAACCCGGAACAGGGCCCTCACCAGGACTGGACCACGCTGGTGCCCCAACCTCAGACTTCCAGCCTCCAGCACTGGGAGAAATAAACGTTTGCTGTTTATAAACACTCAGTCTGTGGTATTTTCTTATAACAGCTCAAGGGGACAAGACATCTTCTGTGGACAGCTACCATTGCTCCATGGCTATGTGGGGTTGGTCATGTCCACTGTTCTAGGTGTCTGGAGTGGGGGGAAGGCCTTATCCTTTGGGCAGGGGGGTCTTAGATGTTTAGATGTACCTCCTCCTTTGCTGGGGGGTGGCGAGTCTTGTGTGCATGGAAGGAGCCCGAGCTGGGAGTCTGGACACCAGCCCTGGTCCTAGCATTGCCCCAACAACTGTGACTCTTGGACAAGACCTTCCCCCAGGGGTTCAGGATCTTCCTTCGTCAAGGGGAAGGCAGGGAGTCTAGGGAAGCTTTGCAATCCCATCCTGATCTCCAGCACGCACCTTTGGTGCTGTATCCCCTGAAGACAGGAGGCTACCCGTGTGGGATGCTTCCCACCTGCCGGGAGCCCTTTGCACCTGCTAGACCCCAGGAGTCTGAGGGAGGCCCAGAGAGGTTCCAAGACATCCCACAGCCAGCGTGGCCAAGGCTGGACCCGAATCCCTGTCTCAGGCCCTGTAACGATGCTCTGTGCAACAGAGTCGGGGCCCCAGCTCAGCCGCACAGGCACTCTGGCAAAAGCACAGGCAGGAAGTGGGTGAGAGGCGGGCTACCTCCTCGGGAGGGGCTGAAACGGAGACCTGCTACTACTACCTCTACACCAAGGAGTGAAACTGGAGGAGGGGGCCGGGCGAGGGTCCTAGTCCGCTGCTCTGCTGCTGAGGAGGGTGGGGAAATGCTCCCTGTGTCCTGACTCTGGGGCTCCGGGCGGAAATGGGAGTTGCAAGGCAGGCTCTCCCTTCCCGGCCCAGGCAGATCCCGCACCCCAGGACTGCCACTGCTGCCCCTCGCACCCAGGCCGGAGCCCTCCCCTCGGCCTGGGTCACTCTCAGGCTGCTTCCCTGGGTGCGCTAAAGAGCCCCGGCCTTGGAGTCAGGCAGCCTGAGTCAGGCCCTGGCTTTCTAACACTTCACCCCTCCATGCCACAGTTTTCTCATCTGTAAAATGGGAATAAGGAGAGCGATTCCCTCCCAGGGTTGGGGGAAGGACAGGGCCCTTGGGTGTCTGTGTCTGTGGTTTGGATTCACGCGGCAGGGGGCTGGAAGGAGGGGCCCTCGGGGTTCTCCCCCCAGGCACCCCCGGTACTGGTATCTCACTGCCCTCCTCGGAGAAGACGAGAAGAAGCGAAAGCTGCTTCGGCCCCTCTCCCTCAGTGCATCTGAACGATCTTTCTTGAAAAAACCCCAGTGATTTCCAAGGCAAGCCCGCGTCGTGAGCAGCTCCCGCGGCAGGTCCCACATTTTGGACTCAGCCCTGCAATTCATTCCACCGTCATGCTCTCTTTCTGCTGAACCCGGGCCCCCGCACTCTGGGCCCGGGGCTCCTCCCGCGGGCACCCGGCAGTCTCTGGGCGGCCCGGGCCGGTGCCGCCTTCTCCTCCTAGCTCTCCCGGGACGCGCGCGCCCGCAGACGCCGAGACGCTCGCGCGGCCTCGGGAGATGACGGAGTTTGGGGTTTAGAACCCGCAGCTGCGCTCCCCCAGGAGCTTTGAGCTCCGCAAAGGCCCGAGGCGGCGGCGGCCGGCACCCCCCGCCCCCCGCCTGCTCAGGGAGGAACCTGGGCTCCCAGCTCCGTCCTCAGCACCCCCTACTGCCCCCGCCCTTCCCCGGGCCAAAAACCCGCTTCTGCGGAAAAACCTCCCCCGAGAAAGGTTCCGCCCCCGAACGGGCTCAGGAGTGGCAGGAAGAGCAGCCAATGATGACGGAGGCAGAGCATTACATCATCACCGTGGGCTCTCATTGGTAGGGAAGACAGCCTCCTGGGCTCCGCCGCGGAACTGCGACTCTGGGCCTCTACGCCTAGGCTCCCAGAGCTTTGGTGCCAGGTTGGCAGAGAAGGCCCGTGTAAGGCAGCACGCTGGGCAGACGGAGGTCCAGGCTCTGCCACTGGGCAGGGGAGAGGCATGGCGTCGGCAGGCGTCCTCTTCCTCACGTGCAGGAGGAGAGGGTTCCTATTCTAACATCCTCCCCCAGTGCCACGATTTTGCAGGATTCCCGGGACCAACTTCTGCCCCCCCCCTCCCCCGTTCCTCTCCCTCCACACACTCACCCACTTGGACGTCCTCCCTGCAGGGCCGCCAGCCCTGAGGGGACAGAGGCCTTGTCTGGCTCCCTGTCCTTTGCATCCCCAGAGCCTGGAGACATGGACATGTATGATAATGATTTGCGTTAGCTGAAGTTTCCTAAAAGGCAGACACTGCTAAGTCTTCTATGTTATTTTATTCATATTATAAACATTAACTCCACACAGGCATGGAGGCTGGGCAAAGATAACCGACGGTCCAAGGTCATAGAATTGGTGAGTGGAAAAGTCAGCATTTGCACCAGGGCACGCTGGCTCCCAAGCCCTTAATCCCTGGGCCCCCGGGGAATGAATAGCCAACCCTCACTGTCGTGCTTGGTTTAAGCTCCCCAGCCTCACGGGCGGTTTTTGGCAGGAGGCTTCCTTGGGCGGGCTGGTCAAGGCCAGACGGTTCCATGGAGCTGTCCTCGTGAGCTGGGGTGGTGATGGTTAAGAGCCGTTGCTGGGATTTGAGGATGTCAGTCCTCAGATGTCAGAAAGGGTTTCAGCTCTGCTGCCACCCCAAGGATGGTGGCGCACACCTCACCGCCAGCCGGCTCCCGGCAGGTCACCTGTGGCATTCGATGCTGGCATGCTGCTTCCTCTTCTCTCCGCCTCCTCTCTCTCTCTCTCGCTCTCTCCCCATCTCTCTCTCGGTTCTAGTCCCAGCTTTGTGCAGATTCTCTGCGAGTGATCCTGAGAAACCTGTGCCTCCACTCTAGGCCTTGGTGTCCCCTCACCTGCACCAGGAAAAGGTGGGATGGATACTCTCAGACTCAGAAAACCTTTGGGGCCCAACCCACGCCCTCCGCCGGAGCTCTCTGGCATTTGGGCCTGTGCCCTATTGTTTTGAGCCACGGGGGGTGCTGTCCCAGTGGCGCCAGGTGGTGATGGGGGTGTGTGTACAGGTGTCTGAGTGCTTAACAGGACCAACACCTGCAACCTTAGGGAAGCTTCTATGGAATCCAGCTCCGTGACTTAGAACACGAATGTCTGACCATTTCCCATTACTCCTTGGTGGGTGCTGCGGAGGGGAATGGAGAGAGACCCAGCTCTGAAGGGCGGTCCTTCAGAGGCGCCTGGCTTACTCAGTGTGGCGCTGGCAGGCTCACCACGGGTCCGAGGGGGAAGTTTCCTGGAGGCAGATTTCAGGCGTACCTGAAGAAGAGCTTCGAAGCTGAGCCGAATGAGCTGTGTCGTGGTGGCGAGCTCGGTCTCCAGAGCCACGCAACCAGATCGCTTTCACTCATGCATCCAAACCGCCCTCTACAAGGCACTGGGCTGCGGCCGGAGGGACGGAGAAAGTGAGGCCCGGCAGGGGGACGCGTACTTTAACACAAAACCGCAAAGCCACCTGTGAGCGTGAGCACAGGGAGAGAGCCTTCAAGTGCACAGGAGCCCGAGGGGTGCTTTGAGGATGACAACGCAGCCCTCAGCTGAGCCTTGATGTGGACCAGAAGTGGACCAGTGGACCTTGATGTGGACCAGAAGTGGACCATCAAGTGGACCTTGATGTGGACCAGGCAGACCGGCTGGGGAGAGGACCAGCATGCATGCATTCATTCATTCACGTTATATTTTCTGAATAACAAGGGCATATTGTGGAAAAAACGTATCAGGGAAGATAGGACTGGGTACTTTTAAAATCCAGAGTGGCCTTCACCATGGGTGTTCAGAGTCTCCATGTAGGGTTCCAGGAAGGGGGCTGGGCCTCTCCATTTTTGGCAGGCCTGGCTGTTGGGTGCTGCCTCTCTTTTCCCCTTTCCACTGCACAGCCAGCGCATCCAGTGTCTGTGAGCCGCCCTAGAAGGATGTGACTCCAAGGAGGCTCTGGGAGCCGTGTATCCTAGCAACCGCCGAGGCTGGCATCAGCAGGGCTAGGCCCAGACTCAAGGTGTGTTCTAATTTCCTAGCCTTGTAATCCCCCGCAGGGATGGGGGTAGGAAGGAAGAGGAGGGAGATGGTCAGGATGTCTAGCACCCAGCCCCCTTACTCTCTCTCAAACTACACAGTTGGGGTGGGGGAGGAGGGGGGGCGAGACAAAGGGAGCCCTCACCAAGGCCAATTTGTAATCATTCAGAATACCCTGAATCTAGGCAGCAATCATCAATGACAGCTAACATTGTAAAAGGAGAGACAGTTGGAAATTCTGTCCCCTCTCGTGGAAGACTGTAACACAGCCTATGAAGTATTCTACCAAAAATCAAACCAGAATCGATCAAGGTTCTGCAGGTAACTCCTGATTACAGGGATACAGCCAGATTTTGTCTGTAGGCAACGCTACAGGTTACATCAGTAATAGATTACAAGGGAAATGAATAGAAGGAGGGGAAAAGAACCCCAAACGAAACAGAAGGGGAACTTCTAAATTAGCAGAGAAACTCGAGAGATGCCAGCTGAGGATAACAGATGGAATTTATTTGGATCCCGAGTCTTAATAACAAACTAAAAAGCAACAATGACAATAAAAAACCGAGACATCCATGAGACAATTGGGGTAATTTAAACACTGACTGGATATCCGATCATGTCAGTGAATGATTTTTTAATTTTCGAGGGCAGTTAAGATGGTTGGGACTAAGCTTAAAAAGAATCCTGACTGTTGGGGAATATAGGCTGAAATGTTTATGGATGAAATCATCAGACATCTGGAGTGTGCTTTAAAGTCATCCACGGTGGAGAGGTGGGTGGGGGGGGGATTTCATGCAAGGAGATTGGCCCTGAGCTGATAATTGCTGTGGTTGGGTGATGACGGGTGCTGGGGTCATACCACCCTATTAATTTGGGTCATATGGAATTGTGGGTATTTGACCATTCTTTGGCCTTCAAAATGGCAATTTCGTATGGTACAAACTAAAATTTGGCCTGTTTGACATTTTTTCCTAATAAGATGTTTGTATTTTTAGAGCAGAAGGAGAAGTCCACGCCTGCTTTTCCAGAAGTCTCTGTACCAGGAAAGATGTACTGTAGGCTGGTACGAAAATATGTAGCGCTGTCATGAGAAAAGCTGAAAACAACTCTCCGAGGCATCTGTAACCTGCGTGAATTATTTTCTGTGGAACTGGTAAAAAGAGTCATTTACGATTTGCGGGCCCCTGACGGCAAATGTTCAGCGACGCGCCTGGGTAGGTTCGCGCTGCAGAGGGTCCCTTCGTTGATGTTTTAATTGCTGGATATGCAACAATAAAAAATGGAATCCAAACGAGCACTGGGCATCAGATGGAAGTTCTTGTCGGCTTATGAAGGCAACTTGGGTCATGCCCGGAGTTTCTGGAGATATAATAGCCTGTGGGACATGGGCTGGAAGACCCCCGCAGTGGGGGCAGAGGCAGGCCCGGGATTTCAGCGCTGCTTTGTTCCCGGGTCTCTGCAAATCCCTTGAGCTTTGGAGCCGGAGTGTCAACTCTTACCTATTTCTTGGGACTTGTGGTTTCCTGGACCTGGAAAAGGCTCACGTTTTCCATGAAGTCCCTTCTGTGGTTCCTGTTTCTGTCCCGATGAATTAATCACTGGATCAACCAACAAAGTTTTGTTTATTTTAAAAATATTTATTTATTTATTCTTTTTGAGTAGGCTCCACACCCAACATGGGGTTCGAACCCACGACCTCAAGATCAAGAGTCCCATGCTCCACCAGCTGAGCCAGTCAGGTGCCCCCTTGTTTGTTTTTAATGTCTTCTCTTTGCTGAGGACTGTTCCTGGGTGCTGGTTTCTTAACAAGCTCAGAAATCAAATCCTGACTCTACCTCTTAAAAGCTTTGTGACCGCAAGCAAGTATTTAAACTGGGCCTCCGTTTCCTTACTTGCAAACTGGGGGTAATGACAGTTAATACCCTCACTTGGGATTTTGTGAGGATTAAATAAGATAAGGCAGGTTGGGTACTTAGTGTCTGGCACATTGTAGGGCCCAATGAATGATAACTACTAGAACAACTACAACTATTATTACATAAAACCCTGAGTGTTTAACAGTGAATACGGACCGTGAGGTTCCAATGATGTGTGATATAAGATATCTTAGGGAACTACCATGGAGAAATCTTGTACTAAACCTTGAAGGATAAGAGAATCAGAAAGTACCAACTGCCCCTCAATATTCATTCTTCTCCTTTTTCTTAATAACCAAATTGAGACTACAGTTTCCAGCCTTCCTTGCTGCTACATTTGGCTGTGTGACTAAGTTCTGGCTCAAGAAGAGAAAGCACAAGCTTTAAGTAGGACTTCTGGAAAGCCTGCTTAAAAGAACCTGACTCAGCTGGAAGCAGAGTCCCTTGATCCCTCTTCTTTTCTCTGTCGATGTGGAGTGCTGATGTGATGGCTGGAACTCCAGCATCGACTTTGGAGTATGAGTCGACCTTGCAGACTGAGAATGTGCACTGAGGATGATGGAGCATGACGGGAGGCGGTTTTTTTGTGACACTATGGAGCCACTCTGCTGTCCCTGAACTGCCAAGCTCTTTCCTTTTTTTTTTTTTTTTTTTGTGAGACAAACTTCCCTATTAACTCCCCCATTTTTCCTGTTATATGAAGCTGAACCTGATTCCAGGGGTGATATTCAAAATATTTAACAACCAGCAGGGCATGAGCACTGACCAGTCAGAACAAACTCTGGCCATGGTGCTGGAGAAGCAGATGAAGGGCTAGGATAGGAGGAGAGCTTGGAGCAGAAGATATTTATCATAGAGTATGGAAGTATTTTAATATCTTAGCCACCAGTCCAGCTATATCAATACATATCAGCTGAAAACTAGCCGGATATCAGCCCTGCTTATTCTTAGCTGATTCCACAAACAATGTTTGAGAAGAGCTAAAAAGACCGGAGGACCTTCAGGTCACGGACACAGCTTGAGTAGAGATTTAGCAGGTGAGTGAAGCATGGCGGGTTATGGACACTGAGAACTCTAATTCAACCTGACTTGATGGGAAGGTTTTTTCTTTTTTCTTTTCCATTTTTTTTGGTGTGAAAATACATGCATATAAAATTTACCATTTTAACCATTTTTAAGTGTACGGTTTAACAAGATTAAATACGTTTACGCTGTGATACGATCATCACCACTATCTGTCTCCGGAATTCTCTCATCCTGTAAAACCGAAACCCTATGCCCATGAACCGTGAACCCCCTGCGTCCCCTCCCCCAGCCCCCAGCTACTGCCCTTTCACTTTCGGGCCGTAGGATTCTGTTCCTAAATTTTTTTTTTATCTTATTTTTGAGAGACATAGAGACAGAGAGTGAGCAAGGGAAGGACAGAGAGAGAGGGAGACACAGAATCCAAACCAGGCTCCGGGCTCTAAGCTGTCAGCCCAGAGCCCTGTGCGGGGCTCGAACCCACAGACCATGAGATTGTGACCTGAGCCAAAGTCAGACCCTCAACCGACTGGGCCACTCAGGTGCCCCTCATTGTAGTTCTGATTTGCATTTCCCTAATGACTAGGAATGCTGGGCATCTTGTCATGTGTTTACTGGCTATTTGTACATCTTCCTCAAAGGGAGAATGTTCTCTTGCGCGAATGTGTGTATGTGCAGGTTAAAAAAGGAGCTTGACGATAACATCGGAGGCGACACAAACTAGGTTCCAGAAGCTAGTGAGAGGTAGATTCAGGAGTATTTTTGAATCTCAGCATTTGTGGGTTCGGGGTGCACGAGGGGCTAGATGGCCCTGGGAAGTAAGAATCTTGGTCCCGCAGTGCCGGGGTGTGTGTGTGTGTGTGTATTTCAGTTACCATTGCGGTGTAACCAGCCATTCCTATTAGTCAGAGAAGCACAAATCCATCTAGATTTGAGCGGGAGCAGACCTGGGCGCCCCCTCTCACGGGAGGGGTGTCAAGGTCACATTGCCAAAACATACATGAGGTGGGACATGGTGTCGCAGCCATCTTTGGAAACTACGACCCAGTACAGAAGGTGTCCTTCCTTGTCAACACTGGTCTTGTTAAGAAGCCCCTCAGGGTAGAGTGGAAGCCCTCTTCCCAGTTCCAGCCTGCTCAGAACTACGAGGAGTTCTCACTGTCTTCTAAATGGGATGCGCAGTGTGCGCCTAAATTATTTCTGGAAACCAGCTATATCTTTGGTGGAAAATGTCCAAGAAAAAGCTTAAGCCTTGAACTAATTAGCTAAAGTAATTGAAACAAACGGCCTAGTGCGGGCTGTAAGTATGACTCGAAAATGCAGAGAAATGGATTTTTCAGTGGGAGGTGAGATAGTTCCCATCACTGCCCCAAATTACTGGCTTTATGAGTTATTCATTTAGCCGCATTTCCTGAGTGCCCACGAGGTGCCAAGCACCGCGCTGGGTCGAGGCTGGAGATGGAGATGGCCCAGCTCCTACCTGCAAGAAGCTTAAACTTAGATGCAGAGAAGAAGGAAAAAATGTCGACTCTGATGTGCTCAGGGCTCTGAGGGAGGAAAGCACAAGGCATGCTGGGGATACGGAGGGGTCGGGCTCTAGGATTACCCTTGGGCTGAGTTTCAAAGGAGCGTAAGAGTCCTAGGAACTCAGGAGTAAAGCAGACACCGGAAGATCCTGCTGCTTGGTCTTCATAATCATGGTTGAAGGTTGGTCTGTACCATAGACCCAAAGGCTTAAAAAAACCCCAAATATATATATTTATATATTAAATATATTAAATAACACATCTAAGAGCCAACAACAAGGCAGTGTTGTTGTATATATGTGTGTGTGTATATATATATATATATATATATATATATATATATAGAGAGAGAGAGAGAGAGAGAGAGAGAGAGAGAGAATGAGAGAGAGAGAGAGAGAGAGAGATAGTTTCTGTTTCTCACCATAGCCTTAATGTGAGCAATAGCCAGTCAAAAATGTATCAGAGACCAATATGGCAATATGGGGCCATTCAACGAAGGGGAAAGCAGTCCCCCAAATCTCTACAAGCTCAGTGGGAATTGTCCAGTCACATTTAGGACAACAACCAATGTTCGACATTATGATTCCGAGGCATCTAAATTTTAAATGATCTCTTAGATCTATTGTTTAAATGAGGTACACTGGATGATTCCGTTCTAAAGTTTTGTGTCTTCAAGGAGAATCAATCATCCTTCTATAAATTTACAAAGAACTTTTATACGTACATATGCTTTGATCTAACTTTCTTGACAGCTGCATAAGGGGGTTCGTCCCCATTTTTTGGGATAAGGCTCAGAAAGATCAAGGGGCTCACTCAAGGTCGTGCAGTTAAACTCAGAGATGAAAACTCGAGCCTAGTTCTTCTGACATGCTTTACGTTCTTTATTGGCTAATTAACTTCTGGGGACCAGCTGTTTCCTCCCTGACGCCGGATCGATGACAGGCGGACGGATCTGAGCTAGACTCATGGAGGGGAGAGAACGGTGATCTTTTATCATTCTGATCCCCCAAGGTCACTCTGACTTTTGACATCTACCCCGGCAGCAGGAGGAAGAGGGCAGGGAGGGTTTTCTGGCCAGGTCGGGATGTGGTGGACATCGTGTTCCCCCACGTTCTGTTGGCCGGAACACAGTCCTGGGGCCCCATCTCGAGGTCGCGGTGGCTGAGAAATATCGTCCCCAACTAGCCAGGCGCTTCCCGGCACACGAAGGAGGAGGAGCATGATTGTTTGGTGTTCAAGTGGTCCTCTCTGCCGTAAGCCAGCACTCACGGAGCCCTCAGTCTACCGGGCCGCATAGTAAGAGCTCCTCCTGTATCCATGCCTCTGACCTTTGAAACCTAACTCTATGTGGGTGTACTCCTAGCAGTCCCATTTTACGGATAAGGAAGTTGAGGCGCAGAAAGTGGGTAAGTAACCGGGATTCAAACTAAGATCCTTGCTCTGGACCCCGGAGCTCGGCTGTCCCCACCCCATGCATCTCTCATCGATTTCTCCCCTGAAATGTGGCCTGCACTTGGCTTCTCCTCTCCATCCCTCTGCCACCGTTCCAGGTCATGCCCTCTTCATGTCTCATGTGTCCCCATCCCCTGGCTTGTCCCCTCCTATCCAGTGATCTTCAATGTCAAGTGTGGTCCTGTCTCTGCCCTTTCTTACCAGAGCTTGGGTGGTGTCCTCAGGATAAAGTCTAGGGTCCCTTCATCTCTCACTAGCCTTTGTGCTCTGAACACTTGGGGGTTCAGCCTCTCTGAGCTTCTCACCGGTCCCCACACTCACCAAGGAGCCTGATTGTGAATCCATGCTTTCGCAATGTTGTTCCTTCTTTCTGGAATGTTCTCCCTCTCTTGCATTTGCCAAGTTCCCAGGCCCTCAAGACAAGGCTCAGAAGCTGCCCACCCCATCCCTTCCCTTCCAGGCCTCCCTGAGCAGGTCCCTCACTCCCTCTTCTGTGTTCCCCAAGTTTGCACCCGGACCCCACCCCTTCCCACACTGCCTTGTTGTTGGCTTTTAACTCAGGTGTTTTCCTGCCCCAGACTAGGAGCAACTTAGGGTCGGGAGGGTGTCTCGTCCATGGTCGTTCCCATGGGGCCCGGAACAGTGGCCGAGCTTTCACATTGTCACACCCGGAGGAAGGGACCCTGTTTTCTATGGCCTGTTCTGCCTCTGCCCAGATTTGACCCTGGTTGGCTTCTCTGTTAGGGAAAAACATTCGTCTGGTCCTGGATCCTTAACCCTGGGGAGCTTGTAAAAATGACCGATGGCCACACGCCACCCCGGTGATTCGGATTCCCCTGTTCCCCAGCGATGCTACTATGCAGTCAGGGTTGAGAACCGCCCTGAGCGCTTCTCTGGTTTTAATGTATCCACAGACCCCCTGGGACACTGTCGAAGCGCTGGTTTGAATCCAGTGCGTCTGGGATGGGGTTACAGTGTCTGCATTTCTCGGAGCTCCCAGGCGATGACAATGCTTCCGGTTCATGGATTACAATGTGAGCAGAAAGGCCTTAGATGATCTGACCGTCCCTTACCTGGGATTCAAGGCCACTGAGATGGAAGGAGGAGGCTTGGAGGCGTGCATGTCAGAAAAGGTGTGACGGGTGAGGGAAGGCGGTGAGGTTGGGGAGGTGGCTCATACTCGAGAGCTGTCATGGAGGACGCGTGGGTAGCACGCAGTGACACTGGACACACTGGCGGTGGAAGTACTGGCGTGCGTGGTCCTGCTGATCATTGACGGCTAGTGTTGACCGAGTGCTGGGCACTTTTCTAGACTTCTATTCCAGTAACTCACTGAATCCCGCCTCCCATTTTACAGATGAGGAAACAGAGGGACATTAAATAACACATCTAAGGCTTGCTGCTGGGATAAAACAGAGCCCGGGCTCCAGACTGTGTGATGGGCTCTTTGCCACGTTGCCTCTCTAGTTTCTGAGCCAATGCACATTCGTTTGTTTGTCCATCACACCAAACATTTGATGAGCCTCCGTTCTGAGCCAACCTCAGGGTCGGGGATCGCCACCCAGGCCGGAGCCCAAAGACAGGCCCTGAAGATACACCTGGAGGGCTTATCATGGGGCCTGCCTGGCCCCCCACAGAGAACGCCAGCTTCACCTGCACGACCCCACGCAGATGAGTAGCTCCTAGCATCGGCCCCCAGCGCGATGACCTGGTTAGGTGGAGGGTCAGTGGACAGCCGCCCACAGGGCTCCGGACACGAGGCAGGCAGAGCAGCCTGGGGCTCCTGCCCCTTCCTCCTCAAACCCTTCTTCCCCTCCCATCCCGGCTTCTCAGGGTGTCTGTCCTTCTCAGGCTCCAGCTCACTCCATCGTTTGAATCTCATCGTCACAGCCCATGGGCCACGTAACTGCCCGTCTTTAACAAAATCAATTCCATTCTATTATTTACTAATTGCTTAGTTATTATTTTGATGGATGGAATAGGACACTCAGCCCTCTGGGCTCCTGTAAAACAAATTGACTTCCAGCCCACACCACTTGGATAATAATAGATCCTCATGTGGGAAGCCCGGCTGGTGCGCTGGAACACCAGTGTTTCCTGATCCCTTGCTCCTGGGGATGGACTGCCTTCACCTGACTTCATTAGGGTGGTTCTCACAGAGTGGCTGCCCCATCTGATGACCTTGGTAGCTAAGGTCAGAGCTCTCCCTCAGGGTCCCTGGTTGCTATGGCAGCTGATGCTCTAAGCTCTAGGCTGGGGAGAGGGGAGGGAGACCTGGTCAGGATGAGAGTTATCCAAGCCAGAGGGAAACAGATGAACCAGTGAAAGGCTTATTTTTTTAAATATCTTTTTTTTATTTAAATTCAAGTTAGTTACCATACAGTGTAGTCTTGGTTTTAGGAGTAGAACTCGGTGATTCATCTCTTACGTATAATACCCAGTGCTCATCCCAACAAGTCTCTTCCGTAATGCCCATCACCCACTTAGCCCTTCCCACGACCCTCCTTCCCTCCAGCAGCCCTCGGTTTGTTCTCTATATTTGAGTCTCTGACAGTAAGTCTCCCTCTCTGCTTTTATCTTATTTTTCCTTCCCTTCCCCTATGTTCATCTGTTGTGTTTCTTAAATTCCACATATGAGTGAAATCCTATGCTATCTGTCTTTCTCTGACTTATTTCACTTAGCACAATACACTCTAGTTCCATCCACATTGTTGCCAAGTGGCGAGATTTCATTCTTTTAGATCAGCGAGTAATATTCCAGTGTATGTATATAACCACGCCTTCTCTATCCATTCATCAGTCGATGGACATTTGGGCTCTTTCCATAATTTGGCTGTTGTTGATAGCGCTGCTATCAACATTGGGGTGTCCATGCCCCTTTGAATCAGCATTTTTGTATCCTTTGATGAAAGGCTTATTCAAAGCCAGTCCCTCCTTGGTCCCAGCTCCTGTCCCATTGGGCTATCATGTCTGTTGGCATCACTGCCACCGCCATCAGGCTGGGAGCTTCGTCTCTGCCATCCAGGAGCCAGTGTGGAGTTTGAAGAGATGACATCATGTGCGTCCCACCGAAGGGAGAGCCCAAGGATTATAATCCCAGTACCTGTACGCAGCCTGCCACCTGCCACTTGGGCTTGATTCTCTGCAACAGCTCACATCTGTGACACATACGTCCTAGGCTAGGTTGTGCTCTGGCATACTGTTTATTCACTCACGGTCAGTATTTCCACTTGATGAAGTCCTGTGGGATTTTGCAACTTATATAACAAACTCTGAGGGAGCACTTACGATGAGCCAACCCTGTTTTCAGTGTTACTGACTCACTGATTCCTTATAATAGCCCTCTGAAGTAGGGACAGTCATTATCCACGCTTGGCAGAAATCTGAAACGTGGAGAGGTTAAATAAACCTGCTAGTGAGTGACCTTCAGCGAAGCTGCCTCTCCCGGTCTCATTTCCAACCATTCTTCCCGTTGTCCCATGCTGTCTGCCTGCCTGGATCTTCGTGAAGTAGCTTCCACACTTTTTTTCTTATTACGTAAAATGCCAGGTCCCTCAGGGACTTCCTTTGCCCAAGCCAAATACCAGAATCACGCAAAAGATACTATATGGTTACTATGAATGTGCTCACCTCGCCCTGCCAACATTTTGTTATAATAAAAATAGCTAACATTTGAAGAATATTTACAACTCTGTGCCACAAGCTTTAAAAGGTTTATAAACACAGAAACTGAACTTGGGATAGATAGGTTAAGAAACTTCTGAAGGTCCCCCAGCTAACAGCTTTTCGCACCTGATTCAAAAATTTTTTTATCATTGAAAGTTAGTTGACATACCCTGCTGTACTAGTTTCAGGTGCACAACTTAGTGATTCGACAGTTCTGTGTGTTACTCAGTGCTCACCACGCGGAGTGTAGTTACCATCCGCCAGCGTAACTTCCAGGCTCTTTGATCACGCACTCCACCAGTGAAAGTATTTAAGCATCCATCCTTCCAGCGTATGTATACTTAAGTGCATACGAATTATGCTCAAGCACTGCTGTTAGGAATTACTGTCTCAAGACCCAAGATGGACCTACTGCAAGGGCCATTATTTAAAATGACGGAGGGGCGCCTGGGGGGCTCAGTCGGTTAAGTGTCCGACTTCAGCTCAGGTCATGATCTCGCGGTTCCTGGGTGTGAGTTACCCAAATATATTTTTCCCTCAAAAAAAAACATTAAAAAACTAAAATAAAATGATGGAAATAACCCGAGTTTTCAAATAGTCTTCTAGGGAATTTCAAATTGGGGGTGAGGGATCTCGCTCATCGGATTTGTTACTGGTTTTACCTCATTGCGGGTGAAAGGGTTGTCTTTGAAAGAGAGGAGGGGCAGAGTGGCCATTTAGCTGTTTTTTCTCCTGTGCTTACATGAGCAGTACTATCTTCAGCCCTTAGGTCCTTCACAGGAGTCTTTCTTTTTTATTGTTTCTTTCTGAGAGAAAGAGAGAAAGTAAGCCTGAGGAAGGGCAGAGAGAGGGAGACACAGAATCCGAAGCAGGCTCCAGGCTCTGAGCCATCAGCACAGAGCCCGACACAGGGCTCGAACTCACAGACCGAGAGATCATGACCTGAGCCGAAGGTGGACGCTTAACTGACTGAGCCACCCGGACGCCTCTCTTCACAGAGGAGTCTTTTAAAGACATCTGTCCACTTAGTGAGAGTTGATTTAATGAAAAAGAGACAGTTGCAAATCTGGTAGTTGCAACTACCATACACTGAAACCCCCCTGAGAGAGGTACTGGTGTGAGTCCCTCCGCGCTGTGGCCACCTGATCTGGGGCAACCTGGGGCTCAGTTTGTAAATCAAACATCAATAAAGCTTCATTGCTTCCTGAATTTTTACATACAGGTCTGAATAAAAATCCTAATACTGTCTTTCTGCCCTCAAAGGAGTTGGCTTTCCAAAGTGCGGGGTCCACTCCTGCCCCCACCCCCATTATAATCTATGTTTTTGCTCCTCTAATGTTTAGTAGAATTTCCTCTCTGGTTTTCCAGAGTTCTTACACATGATTCAGACATTTTTACACAGATTCAATCTTTGGGTGAACAAATAAACATTTAAAAATATCCACAGATAATTATTTGATTAAATACATGCTCAGAAGCACAAACAGTTCTCCAAAACACTTTTATGTAAGGTATTCAGTTCAAACTAGGTGATCTCATTCGGTATTATGCATGGGAGAAAATTCTAAGCTTGATTTTAAGAGATCAGATAAACAAATGCTCTGGAGACCTTATAATTCTTTTAAACAGTCCCTCCCTGCCTGTCACTTGCTGGTCCGCATTTGTAAAGCAACACGCATGGGTCTTAGGGGGTCACTGACTGGAGAGATCATGGGATTAGTGAGCCCAGCTGGCCGCGTAGCTCCCAAATAAGCAGAGATTTAATAGGGGAAACACCTGAGTTTCATAGAGGCAAAAGGTCATACAGACAGTTGGTGGTGGAGCCAGATTAAAAGCCAGGTCTCCTTACGGCTGCAGCAGACCAAGCAAGCTCTTTAGTCTTTGGTATATTCGTTACATACGAATGTTGTGTAACAAGACACTCCCAAACCCGGGGGCTTGAGATGGCCATTGATTATAATCACGTTCACTGGTCTCCAGGTCCAGCACACCTCAGCTGGGCCGGGCTGGTTTCCAGATGCCAGGCCCTGCGCTCCAGACCCCGGCGGCTGGTTGAATTCAAGCCTGCTCATGTTCCTTGGCCCAGTGGCTGCTGGGGGCTTGTGGTCTGTCCCGCTCGCCTCATTCCAGGGCTCAGACTGAAGAGGCACGTTCTTCCGTCCATACTGGAGCTCAACCGGGCAAGTCCAGCTGGGCGAATGCATTTCGAGCCTCTGCCTACTAAATGGTCCCTAATATTCCAAAGTCACTTGGGTGAGTTACGGGGGCAAGCCCAAGTCAAAGGGTGGGGAAGTACCCTTCATCCATCACAAGGCTGTAGTAGGTGCGGGTTTGGAACTTTACGACGGGAGAGGGACAGGTTTGGACCAGTAACTCAAGCTATGCCCCTGGTTTCAGACAGAGGCATGCCACATTGGTCCCAGTATCATCTCTGCCTTGGACTCATACCTGCTGGAGCGTTTTGGGCGAACACTAGAAGTGAAGGTAAGAAGGCTTCTCTCCCCCATTTTTGCTGAGATACTTGAATAAGTGGGGTGATTTCCTCTGCCTCCCTGCTGCCCCAAAGGGCTATTATTCAGCCCCTGAGTGCAAAGGTGGTCCTGGCGGGTAGACCTGGGTTTCCGGTGTCGGGCTGGGGAGTCTGTGTGGCATCTCTGCAGGGGCCCCTTGAGAAGTCCCAAGAAGGCCCCAGGCTGGACCCATGGCACTGCCCAGGACCCCCCCACCCCAATAGGCTGAACTATGCAGAATGATGTAAAGAGCAGAGGTGAGGTTGCAAAAATGGGATGCAACCTAGTCGCCCTCCAAATACCCACAGTGACAGAGGTTAAGTCCAAGTTTCTCCTCATATGGTTCCCCAGAAACGCCCCAGTTCTCATGGCGGAGAGCAAGCCCCTTCCCGGCCACCAGAGGCAGTGCTGTGCATTCACAGGGGGCGAATCCCCGGTGGCCTGAAGGGGCCTGGACTCGCGGTAGCCGCTGGCCCAGAAGATGGGGCTGGCTCTGGGAAGAATGGCGCCTCTGCCTCTACTGGAGTCTTTGATTTTCTGTAGTGTTTTATCATGAAACATTTCCAAACACAGACAAAAGCAGACATAGTAGTATATTGAACTCCCTAATACCCATAAGTTAGATTTGACCTTCTGACATTAGCTTCATCTATTGGTATCTAATATCACCCTAATATGTTTATCACGCCAACATTAATATTTCATTACTTAACATCATCTAGTACCCTTAGTCTCCCCTCAGTTCTCTTAAAAAAGCCTTTTTGCCGTCATTTGTTTGAATTAGGTTTCCACACATTGCATTCGGTTGGTATGTCTCTTAAGATTCTTTCTGTCTGTAGCATTTGCGCCTCCTTTTGAACACACCATTCCTGGGGTACCTGGGCGGTGGTCAAAGCTTGATTTTGGTTCAGGTCATGATCTCACGGTTCGTGAGTTCGAGCCCTGCATCAGGCTCTGCACCAACAGTGCAGATCCTGCTTGGGATTCTCTCTCTCTCTCTGCTCCTCCCTAGCTTGTGTTCACATGTGTTCTCTCTTTCTCTCAAAACAAATAAATACACATTAAAAAAAATAGAGATGACTTCGGTTCAGGTCATGATCTCACAGTTCGTGGGTTCCAGCCCCGAGTCAGGTTCTGTGCTGACAGCTCAGAGCCTGGACCCTGCTTTGAATTCTGTCTCCCTCTATATATCTGCCCCCTCCCCTGTGCGCGCGCTCTCTCTCTCAAAAATAAATAAACATTTAAAAAAGTTTATAAAAAATATAAAAATACCGTTCCTTTGTCAAAGAAGCACGATCCTCTAAAAAGTCCAACATTCTGGATTTGACTGTGTTCTTGTGGTGTCGTTTGGCGTCTTCCTCTCTTCTCCATTTTCCTGTAAACTGGAATATCTCGAGGCTTAAATAGATTCGGATTTAGTGTTTGGGGAAAAGAAATTACTTTGTGAGTAATGCTGTGTACTTGTGGGAGAGGCCTCCCCTCAGGAGAAGGTTCTATTCCGTTGTCTCACTTTGTGTGACATTGAGACTGATTGGTCGGTGCAGGTGCTGGAACCTGACCTGTTCTAAAGTTCCCCATGAGTCTTCTACCCCTTCCAACCAGTGTTAGCAGTCATTGAATAGACAGACCCATTATTTCATTAGGAGCTGCAAGGGTGATATTCTAATTTTATCATTTCTCCTGCTTTTATTAGCTCTCGTCCTTCTACAAAGAGGGGAGTTCTCATATCAACCATTTGGTTATCTTGAAGATGAGTTTTACAGGAAAGGCATGATATGTGGTTGAAGTGCTTGATTCTTTCTCTTCGGTGATCAGTTTTCAAAGTGATACAAGAGTGCCTGGGCACCTGGGTGGCTCAGTTGGTTGAGCCTCCGACTTTGGTTCACGTCATGGTCTCGCAGTTTGTGAGTTCGAGCCCCGCGTCAGGCTCTGTGCTGACAGCTCAGAGCCCAGAGCCTCCTTCAGATTCTGTGTCTCCCCCTCTCTCTCTGCCCCTCCCCTGCTCATGCTCTGTCTCTCTCTGTCCCCCAGTAATAAATTAAAATGTTAAAAAAAAAAAAAAAAGGAGTGTCTGAGCAGCTTCCAAAGGTGGCAAATTAAGGACTGTTTTTGTTTTTTATTAAAACCATTATAATCGGTAGGTTTTTAACCTATTTACATGCTTTCGTCCATTTTGGTCATTAGTCTTCTTGAAATAAATATTCCCATCTTTGGTCAGTGCGGGCTCATTCAAGTCGGTTCTCGTATCCTTTTGACATGACCCCAGTAACCACTGCCTTGCTTTCAAACGGAACAAGAAGATCCAGACTCATCCTGTATATTTCCTGCTCCGTCCCTAGAATCAGCCATTTCTCCAAGGAACCCTGGTTTCTTTCAGTGGCAGATCGTACTAAGACATCACAATCCAGATGTTAAGTATTGCTATAGGGTTGTTATTGCTTCTAAGAATTTTCGGTGGACAATGCTAAATGTTATACTGACATTTCAAATTTAATTAAAGAACATAGGTAAAATTTTATTTAACTTAATTTCATATTTATCTCTTTTCTCTAACTCCACAAATACTTATTGTCCTATCTGTCTATATCCATCTGTCTATCCATCTGTCCATCCTTCCATTCACACATATACTCACACAGATAAGAGGAGTTTCAGACTAACCATGCCAACATTGATGGGGACAATAACCAACAACTAAATAGAGTTACTTAGAGATTGCTTTGTGTGTGGTTTCTTCCTTAAGATTTGCTGAATAGTGTCTTTAAGTTTGCTTGAAACCATGTTTTTTCTCCATATGGTTACATTGCCAGCTCGATGTATAACCATTATGATGCAGAAGTAGGTTTATTTCTTTCCGTTTGGTGTGTAATTAAAAAAAATTTAGAGATCCTTTGACCTTGTTTTAAATTTTTCTTCACTTGATCTCAGGTCAAAACTATAAAACAAATTGCATTCAGAAAACTTGCTTCTCGCTGTTTTGCCGCTCTTGTTTTTATTAGTTTTTGGAACTCCCACGATTATTTCTTTTTGAAAATATAAACGGTACGTACATATGTGTATATGTGTATTTCCCCATTCTACACAAGAAACAGCAAACCATGCACTCAGTTCTGTACCCTCCCTTAGCAACAGGTCTTGGAAATTGCTCCACAATGCTGTTTACAGACAGTCCCCGGCAGTGCTCCGTTGTCTTTTCAACCTTTATTGATAGATATTTGGGCTATTTCCAGTTTTCTTTTCTTTTTGCTATTACAAATAATACTCTAATGAATGACCTCGCACCTACCATTTTATATCTCTTTCGGTGTGCTTTTGGGACAGATTCCTAAAAATGAGATTACTGGATCAAAAGGTAGATGCCTATGTAATTTTGCTAGATATTGCCAAACTCTCAAGAGAGGTTGCATGTTTTTGCTTTCCTGCCAGTATTGTATGCGAGTGCCTGTTTCCCTAGGGCTTCTCCAATGGAGTATGCTGCTGAATTTTGGAGTTTTGCCCATATGATAGGTAAGAAGTGGTATTTTGGTTCAATTTTCATTTGCATTTTCTTATTTTCATAGGTTCAGAAGCTATTTGCATTTTTTTTTCTCCTGGGAACTGTCTATTCCTGTCTTCCATCCATTTTTCTACTTGGTTGTTGTTAGGAATACTAACTCTTTGTGATATAAGTTAAAAAATATTTTCCTACTTTATCATTTTCCCCTGTGCTTATGTTTTTTTATATGAAAACCTTTAAGAGCCTTTTTTTATATAGTAAATTTACCATTTCCCTCCTTATTGCTTCTGAATTTCTAGTCATAATTAGGAAAATGCTTTTCCAATCCCAGGTTATAAAGATTATTTGTATTGTTTCGTTTTTACAATTAGATCTCTCCTGTAAGTGGCATTTATCCTGATGCACAGTGTTTGTCTATGGCTATCCGGTTGTTCCACGTGACTTATTAAATACCCTTCTTTGCCTCCACTTACTTGAAATGCTGCCTTTATCATATACTCAATTTCCTTAAGTACTTGGGTCTATTTCTGAATTTTCAATCCATGCACCATAAATAAATATATCCATATTTACGCACCAATACTCTACTGTTATAATTATAGAGGCTTCAAAATGTTTAATATCTTATAAGGGTAAGACTCCTTATTACTCTTTCATTTAGTGTTCTTTTCTTTCCTGGCTATGCTTACTAGCTTTCTTCCATATGAATTTTATAATCAATCTTCAGTGCTCTGGAAAAAAAAAAAGATGATGTTTTGGGAAGAGAGAATCCCATTAAATTTATAAGTCAACTAATGGAGAGTTGACATTTTTACGGTGTTGAACTATCCCACCAAGAACATGGGAATACATCAGTTTGCTCAAGTATACATATTTGCAATTCAGGAACTTAAAAAAAAATTTCCTCCTATAGATTTTACACATTTCTTGTTAAGTTTGTATTTATTTTAAGTTTTGCTGTTACAAATAGAGGTCGTTCTTCTGTTAATTTCTTCTAGCGTATAATTTTTTATACTTAGGAAGACGATTGGTTTATGGATGTTGATTTTATTATATTACTACTTTACTAAATTCTCATTGTTTATAGCAGTTTTTCCATATTCTTTTGGCCCTTTTAAATATATATATCGTCATAGCATCAGTGAACAGATAGTTTTTTCTTCCTTTTTGATTATCATGCTTCGATTTGTTTTCTCGTATCTAATTGCATTGGTTGCTATCACCATCACATGTTACATTGTCCTTATGTGCTACTTTAAATGTATTGTTGTTTTGTATTTGCTAGTATTTTATTTAAGATTTTTCTGTGTTCATAGGTGAGATTGGTGGGGCTGATTTTATACCCTTCTGTGGTACCCTTGGCATGTCACCTATAGGTGACAGCATGAACACAACGGGTCTCATGAACCTCACTTTGCATTTCTTTTCTTTCTTCCACACTGGTTGGTTCCACCCTTGTTAGCTTCCTTTTTTTTTTTTTTCCCCCAGTCTTTTGCATTCACCCTTGTGTTTTCCATTCTCTCTTCTTCCTGGAGATCAGTGAAGCTTGGTAGTGTTGGGGAAGTGAACGTGCCTCAGACTCACACAGACCAGCCTGGGATTGAATCAGAGCTCAGCCACTTACCAGTTCTCTCACTTTGGGCCAATTGCAGAATCTTTTCAAGCCTCAACTTTCTCATCTGCAAAACAGGACTGATAAAAATGCCAAACTTTGTAGGATTGTCGGTAAGAGAAACACAGTTAAAGAATGCAGTTAACAAGTGTTTGTTAGAGGTGCTCACCAAACCCGTTCTTTCCTCCAGGGCACAGACGTGGATAACATTTTCCACTCTTCCTTGCAGGTAGGTGTGGCCACGTGCCCGTGTGCTAGCCAGTGGAATGTGACCACAGTGATGTGCGCCGCTTCCGGGGAAGGCCCATAAAAAAAAATCCCCAGATGTGATTGTCCATGTTCTCCTTCCTTCTGCTAGTCTGATGCAGACGCGCAAGGTGAGGATGGGAGAGCTACAGTGCGGAAGGGGACTGAGCCCCTGAATGGGCTCATGGGAGAGTCACCTGCTAGTCAGAAACACAGTTTGGGACTTTACGTGAACAAATAATAAATGTATCTCACATCCGACCCATTGCCCATGTCAGAGTGTGCTCGTCACGGCACCTAGCATTGCCCTAGTTAATACCATGCTCAAACAACACAACTTCTTCCTCTCGCTTTTCCCTCTCCTCTCCCTCATGACCCAGCTCAAAATGTCAGCTCCCCGGTGAGACGTTCTCCAGTCTCCTCAGGCAAAATTAATGAGTCACTGTCTCTGTGCTCCCTGGGCTCTTTTAAGCCCTGACCCAGTCACAAACTGAGTTGTGAGTTCTTTGTTTATCCCTCTTCTTGTAGTGCCTGGCCCAGAGCTAGGAGGCAACAATGGTTAGTGGATTACACGAAGAATGATACATAGTATGCAAATACCTCAAACACACACTCTGAATAAAGACTGAAGGCTGACTAATCTCTGCCAAAGGGTGAGGCAATAACGCATCGACCTTTTCATCTAACCTTAAACCTCAAAGCGAACCGTTGGCATAGTTATACCTCTGTTGTTTTTCTTTTTAATGTTTTGAAATGTTTTATTTATTTTTGAGAGGGAGAGACAGAGCGTGAGCAGGGTAGGGGCAGAGAGAGAGAGGGAGACACAGAATCTGAAGCAGGCTCCAGGCTCTGAGCTGTCAGCAAAGAGCCTGATGCGGGGCTCAAACCCATGAACCGTGAGATCATGACCTGAGCTGAAGTCGGACGCTCAACCGACTAAGCTACCCAGGCGCCCCTTTAAAAAACTTTTTTTTTAACATTTTATTCATTTTTGAGAGAGAGAGAGTGCGAGCGGGGAAGGGGCAGAAAGAGAAAGAGACACAGAATCTAGTTCTATCTTTGGATCGCTGCCAGGGACGGGTCTCTGTAAAGGCTCGTGTTTTTGCACTGGTACAAATGACATAGGTGGCGTGGACCCTCCATTTTCTACCACATAAGGTTCAAGTCTTAGCTCTGTCAGGAACTAGTTATGTGGCCTTCAACATGTCACACATGCACACACACAGACCCTGGCTCAAAGGGATGTATCTGGGAGTGGGGAGACCTCTCCTGACCTGAGAGTGAGCCTGGGGAAGCTGAAATGCAGGGAAGTGAGGCTGCGGGGAGGCAGCCCTACGGTTTCTCTGGTCTCAGGTCAGAAGACTCGTGAAATGCCAGAATGAGGGGCCCGGGACTCAGCCCTCTCCCCGCCTTGGTCAGCTCAGCCTGTCAGCCTTGCTGCTCCAAACCTCCCAAGGGAGGGCCGCATGAAGACTCTCTGAGACCCTGTATTTGGAAGAGATTTGGGGGCTGGCCACCACCTCACAAGTCATACAAAATTAAAACAATACTGAAAATACCATAGTCTAACTAGATTCTGATTTTTTGTGTGTGATTATTTCTTTAAATAGTGTTTTTACAACATTACGTATAAAAATCTTTTACAAATGTTTTATTCTTCCTCATTTATTTTTGGTGCCCCTGTTTGCCATTGTCTTTAGCACCTGCTAGGCCTCCTGCTGTAGGATCCAAGAGCCGAGTGATGCTCCTCTTGAAGCACCTTGAAAATTGTGCGTCCCTGGGATTTGTGGGAGTGGAGCCCGATTCCTGTCTGTGTGGGCAGGTGCCAATACTTCCCCTCGCACGTGGCTGGAGAGGAGCCAGGTCTCAGAGCTGTAGCACCTCTCCTTAGTTCCTTTGGTGCCTGGAGGAGGCAGGAAGTCTTCCAAGCTGCTGAGTATGGGGGTGAGGGTGTGACAAAGGGCGCCAGGGATAGGGACAGGCGGGGAATGGGGAGGCTGAGCTGGGAGGAGAGCTAGCAGGGAGAGGTCTGCAGAAAATGCCACCTGCGTCATCTCTTGGGCTCTGGGTGTGGCAGAAAATTACGGAGCAAGCCCAGGTGTTTCCTCATGCAGGGGCCTCAGAGCAGTTCCTTGGGACAGCAGCTTGACAGGGAGGGGGTAGGGGGATTGGTGCTGGGAACGAGGAGCTCCTGGTTGGCCTTTGGGCCTTTTTTTCTGATGTCTCAATAGAAGCAATAAAGCAGAGTATTTAGAAATCATGGACTTCAGAGTCAGACTGCCCAGATCCGATCTGGGCTCCTTCATGCACTAGCTCCATGACCTTGGGGAAATCATCTAACATTTCTGAGATGCGAGTTGGTCCAAACTGAAAAGGATCAAAACGTCAACTAGTCTAGCAAACCTGTTTTACACGTGATGCTGATGAGGTCCTGAGTGCGGAAGAAGCTCTCCAAGAGTTCTCGGTAGTAGGAGGTGGAGTTAGAGCCTGAACCAAGGACTTCTGACTCCCATCCAAGTACTTTATCCAGCATATCACTGTGAACATGGGGCACAAACAACATCCAGCCACCAATCCCCCCATTTAACCATTCGTTCTCTTGATCATTCATCATCCATCCACAAACCGATTCATGCCTCCATTTAACCATCCATACAGATATCCTATCCACCACGTATCTGCCATCCATCTATCCGTCCATTCATCTACCCCCATCTAATCATCCATCTATCTCTCTATCCAACTATTCCTTATTCACCCATTTATCCACCATCCTTTCCATCATCTGCCTATCTACTCATCTGTCCACCCATCTATCCATCCAACCATCACCATGTCCATCAACCCAAGCTGGGAATGACTCTTGGGTACATAATCAACAGTGTTTATCATAGGATGTGAAAAGCTGAAATTATTACCTTTAAAACTTGTGTTTCTAATTCAATTCAAAGTAGTTATTGAATTGCTATTAAGTTCACAGCATTGTGCTATGAATAGAAAACTAAAAGCAATTCAAGGCCCGGGATTGGCTCTTGGACTGGAAAATGAAACAACTACAAAGGACATTATTGAGACTATGGATGCAATTCTAATATGGACTGTGTAATAGATCATAGCATATTACTGGAATCTTTGATTTCCTGATTTTTATAACTGTAGTGTTGTTACCTAAGAGAATGTCCTTTTTCTTAGGAAATGCACACATAATTATTTAGGGGTAAATGGACACAGTATCCCCAACTTACTTGCAAATGATTTAAGAAAAAAATATTTTTATATGTACAAAACATTAATGTAAATATTATAACACACAATGTAAAATATATTTATATATAATATGTAAAATGTACATATATAAAATGTATAAATGTTTACATATTATATATGTAAATATATATTAATACAAGGAAGAACCTTGCAGATGTTCTGTCTGTTTGAAATGATATAATTAAAAGCCATCCCCCAAATGCATAGTCTCTTTTTCTTGGAGCTTACTGTTAGATGAGGGAGCTACCCATGGAAAACCGAGATACATATGAAGAAGACGAGACCTATTAGTCCATGAGTGTTCATGTTACCCTTTCAACCCAAGCACTGTACCTAATGAAGAACTAGAGGGGAGAGAATGGAAGAAAAACTAGTGGGTGGGGCTGGGAAGAATATGGAGATAAGGTTGGTGAGAGCTGGAGCTCCTGAGTATGGAGACCTTAGGAATGCCAAAAGGAGCTTTGGAGAAGTCTATTATGGGTTATGAATTCGATTGCTTTCCAAGAATCAAAAAACAAGGATTGAGATGTCTTTTAAAATTACTTTTGATTGCTAGAATTTCTTTGAGTGCAACTTTGTGCAAAGACTAACTCACATGGAGCCCTGCATTTTTTCAGGTTATAGATATATAATTATTCCCCATCAATTAGCATTATGACATTGCTGGGGAATGGGTTGGTTAGAGAAACTCTACCTCCAATAGTCACTGGAAGATGTTGGGAGTAGAGTTTGAGGTGTAAGTGGCAGCTGGCTAGACAGAGAGGAGGAGGTGGCCTTGGGAATCCAGGTGAGAAAAGGGACACGCTGTGCTAGGCTTTTTTACATACTTATATTTCATTTCATCCATTCAGTGTCCTTGTTAACCACTTATCACTAGCTCTATTTAACCCACAAGGAAACTGAGTCATAGAGAGACTCGCCCACACTGCTGGAAAGTGGCAGAACTAGGAACTGCACAACTCCAAAGACCTATGTGGTATGCTGCCTCAGGAAAGAGCATGGCCTGAGGAGATAGAGAAAGATGAGGTGGGGGTGGGACTGAAGGGAAAGGCCCAGACTTTACCAACATAGATTTCCAGAAAACTACTAGCAGGGAAGGAGCCTGATGGATGAGAGATATTAAGAACCCAGACCAGGGGTTCACAGTCTTATCCAGGCACAATAGCAATGGTAACAAGGAAGCCCACCTCTTACAGGACCTGACAGCAGACCCCTTAGCCTGATGGGTTCTCCTCAGGGTGGGAACTGCTGCTTTCACTGTGGCACCAGATACATTTAAATCAGAGAAGAGGATTTGTGATTCCGTGTGGGCAAATGCCAATTGTGAACTTGCCAGCTGCCATTTCTTGTTCTCTCCTGCCACAGGAGGGGGGAAACAGGCCCCTTCTCCCTCTTGCAGAATGGGCGATTATTGGACACACACTGGCTGCTCATTTATTCAGCTTCCCTCTGCTTGGTAGTGACATGGACAGCAGCTCAAAACCCAGACCAAGCTCTTCCTAGATGGGCACAGGGGCTGAGCAGGTGACATAAGGGGTCAAGAGAAGTCTGGGGTCTGGAGGAATGACTCAAGGGCAGAATGAGGGGGACAGTGAAAGTCAGAAAAAATCACTTGGGGTTTTAGCAAAGTAGAAGCAGAATTTTTCTGACTGGGCCAGGGTTCTCTCTCCATCTGTCAGCTAGAGGAGGACTATGATGAGGCCCCATGGGATGGCTGAGCCACAAGATAGAAGGAGCCTGGGTCTCTGAATGACAGTGAGGAAGACAGCTAACCAACTACTCTGAATACCTGCCCAGAACTAGTGTGAGCAGAATAACAGAGGGGCCTCTGTGGTAGGGATCTGGCACATGTTTGGGCCTATTTGTTACAGCAGTTAGTTGACCAATACACAGGCTGAATCATCAAGGGGTCACGCAAAGAGCAAGATCTTATTACTGGCTCTACCACCAGTTCACTCTGTCATCTCAGACCAGTCACTTTCTTGGACCTCCATTCACCACCTGTGAGAAAAGAGGCTCGGTTAGGTGATTTCTAAAGTCTCTTCTATTCTGTAATTCTTTTTTTCCTAAAAGGTGAGGAGCAATCTTTGAGAACAGAAGTCCTGCCAAATATTTGACAAAATGCCTCACAGCATCCTTACTGATAATATGGTAAAATGGAACCTTGCAGGTTCTAGGTGGAGATAAGTCCCAGTAGATAGATTAATGATGCCTAAGGAGCATTGTTTAGTAGATCAATAACAACCTGGAAAGGAGGTCTTTGGTGACATTAATAATTTGGATGAATATAAAGAAAGGGAGCTGAACAAATATATGGAAAACACAAAGCTGGCTGGCTTATAGATGATGAAACACTCATCTATAAGGCAAGGGCTTGTGACAAAGGCAACAAAGGGAAATTAAGAAAGGTAATGTAAACGCTGTAAAACTTGAGGGCTGAGGAGGTTGTCTTGGCAACAGGCCTTAGCAACAGGCTACGCAAAAGTGACCTGGGCATTTATGTTGACCACAGGGTCTCTTGGAGTCAATACTGGGCCATGGCTGCTGAAACTCCACTGCATCTGTGGCTGTACCAAGCAGTCACACACTGGGTCCAAGGAGGGGGAAAGAAAGAGTCAGTCCTCAAGTTCAAGTCATACCTGGGGTCTCCCGTACCATTTATGGGACCATTGATGCTTTAGAATAGATGTCAAAAAACTCTTTCTGTAAAAGGCCAGGTGGTAAGTAGATGTTTTAAGCTTTGTAGCACAAAAGCAGTCTCAGAGCCAACGGTAAATGAAGGAGTGTGGTTGTGTTCTAATAAAAGTTTATTTACAAAATAGGCAGTGGGCTAGATTTGGCCCCTGGGCCAAATATTTTTGCCAGCCCCTACTTTAGAAAAAGGAAAAAGGACAGACATAAATGACAAGTATGGGAAAGGTTCTGGAGGTTGAGGCATATATGGATTGGGAAAGGAACAGGGTGGAACTAAGAGTGGAGGGGAAGACATGCCCAGACAGTGGTCCCAGAGGGAAAATAATAATGGAAGGAAGTTACAAGAGGCTAATTTTCATTCGTGTCAAGGAAGACCCTTTAAAACAACAAGGAGGTAATTCTGTATCATCAGAGGTGTGCAAGTAGAGGCTGGGGGATGTGGGAATTGGGCTCTGTGTCCTTTAATGTCCAGTTTTGCTCTGGAGTGAAAGTTTCTCTGCCTCCCATGATGGCCCTGTCTTCCCTTCCTTCCCAGTACTCAGTGCTGAACTGGTACATCCTGCCCACACAGTGAAGCATAAATAATACATTGGAGATACAGCCCCGGTCCCTTTGATCACGAGGCTCCAGGAGTCAGAAAGACATTTGTAGGGCTGGCTTGACTAGTGAGCACCGTGGGGGCTGGAGAGGCCTCTTGGCTGCAGACAAACTCCTCTGCCCACATGGGTGATTGAAAGCTAGCTCCTCAAATGGGGATCCTGGCCTGGGACTGAGCATTCAGAGTTGAGTTTGTCCCCTCCTTGACCAAAATGGTGGAGGGGATTGGATGGGTTCATTTCTCTGGTCCTTCTGAGAATAGGTATCTGGGGGTTAGGACACAACCACCAATGATTACTGATGGAAACACAAGCCTCCAGCTCAGTTTTAGCTGGCCCCTGGAAGGAGTCTTTAAGAATAGGACTGGGACATCCAGGTTTCTTGAAGCAACATTCTGGGTCTACTCACTTCAGTTCTATAAGGTCATGACTGAGCTTGAAGAGGTCTGACCATTCAATGGGGTGCCACCAGGGGGTTTTGGATGCTAGTAACAGAAACTCCAACTCAACTGGCCATAGTGGAGCAGAGAAGTAACTGACTCATCACCAAAGGCATGAGGTCTCCAAGTTAGTGAGGTGGCTGCTCAGGTAAAGGAGTCCCCAATTCCTAATGGCATATGTCAGTGAAGAAATGCATCCATTATATCAGCAACAATATTCAGTAACATGAGACTCCACCTCCCTGGCCACCGTTGATTGGGCTACAGGGAAGTATGAGGCTAAGAGCAACCAATCAGTAGCCAGTGGAATAGTCAGGGGGTGGGGAGCTCTGCCCAATCAGGGTGCCAGCAATTAAGAGATCCAGAACTTAAACAAGAGAGTTGGATAGAGTGTGGGACAATCTGTGAGAGATCTGAAGACAAAAATCCAACTGAAGGAAGTGAGTAGAGGAGCCAGAAGAATACAGAAGCCAGAGGGGAGTGAGAAGCAGGCAGTCAGCCTGGAGAGGAGTTGGCCATCTTTAAAGTCACAAATAGGGAATTCTCTTTCCCCGGAGCTGAAGCAGGTCTTTCCTGGCCCCCACTTTGTTCTGGTCTTTATGAGCCTGATTGAGTGGCTCACCATGGAGGTTATGCCAAGTGAGGTCATGCCTGGCAGAGTTGCTATATTTGCTGCTGTCACAGCAGCCATCTTCCTTTCTTCCTTCCTTGTTTATTTATATTTGAGAGAGAGAGAAAGGGGGGGAGAGGGGCAGAGAGAGAAGGGAACAGAGGATCCGAAGTGGGCTTTGTACTGACAGCAGAGAGCCTGATGTGGGGCTTGAACTCAGAAACCTGAGCCAAAGTTAGATGCTCAACCAACTGAGTCACCCAGGTGCCCCTGTCACAATATCTTTTAATAGGACCTACCATCCACCTCTCACTATGACCTGGGAGATTTTGAGGAGAGAAGTGAATCCCCTGAAATTCTAATTCTCTTGCAGGTCATGATGTGGCATAAGCCAGGCTTCCTGGGTTAGGTTTTCTCTCCCCAGGGTACCCCAGGAGGAATGAGGGGGTGCTGGAAATGATACCCAGGTCTCTGGCCTCCTTGACCTCTCAATGCCAACCCTAGACCAGTAGCCATCTCTGGGCTTGAGAGAGTAAGCAGTCATCCAGGGCCAGGAAATTCAGTCAACAATAGCATCAGGGAGATGTGGTCAGCTGGCATTGCCCTCAGCCCTAGCCTCAACCAGGAAGGTCGATGTAGGGTGCAGACAAAGGGAAGGGAAAAGTGGGGAAGGCTCTATGGGGTCTCCAGAGCATAACATATGCTGCCTGTGTCCCTTGTCTGCCTCCTCCCACCCCTGATTTCATTAGCAGCACCTGGAGTTTTTCAGACAAGGGAAACCAACCAGACACCATAGTGGCTGAGGGTGCAGTCACTGGAGTCCAACCAAACTCCTGAATCTGCCATTTATTTTGTGAGCTGAGTAAGTCACCCAACTTCCCTGGGTCTCTACTTCCTCATCTGGAAAATGGGGGTGATGATAGAATCTACCACACAGGGTGGAAGGATTACATGAGTTCACATGTGTAAAACACTTGAAACGGGGTCTGGTATATAGTACTCACTCAGTAAATATGAGCCACTGCTCCTAAGAGCAAGGGTCCAGGGAAAGGTGTGGGAAAAGCAGGATTTAGAGAAAGGACAAAAAGATACAGAGAGAACATCAAAGGAGGAAGGGAATAAAGAAGGCAAAAAGGAAATATGGGGCTCATTTGGGTGCTGGCCTTGTCCACTCAGGGCCTGCTCAGGGCTCACTCTCTTGTTCTTCCCTCCCCCATATAATCTTCCTGGAATTCTGAGGAATTCTGCTTCCACCCTCCGGTGGTTGCCATGGTGATAGAAACCTGGACCCAGTGGAAAGTTCTCTGTGCTTGGCAACGAGGCTGCAGCACCCTGCCTTCCGCCTGCCTGCCTGTGCGTGGGCGGCTAGCTACCACTGCTTCCAGATTTGGGGCCAGCACAGCCTCTCTGTGGAGACCCAGCCCTCCTCCCACTCAGAATCTAGCATGAGGGTCCTGGTGTGACTGGCACCAAAGGCCCTCAGAGAATATCAAGCTCGTCCCTTTTTGCAGCTGGAACATTGGGCCAGAGGGGTGACTTGGGTGACTCTTCCAAGGTTGCACGTGCCTCTGACTCCCTTGGGTCCTCTCTCCTGAGCTTATCTGTGAGTCCGGCAAGCATGGTGTCCCTGAGGACATCACAGATGGCAGTAGCTACGTGGTAGGCCAGCCCCAGAGAACATGCCAGCTGCTGAGAGCCAGCGGGGCACAGGAAAAGAATGGGAGCCCAGGGAGAGCACCACTGTCTCCACTTCTCCCAGATATGGTGGTCGGTGGGATTTATTGGGGTGCCATGTGTGCTTGTCTCTCAACAGCCCTGATTTTCAGCTGAAGCAACAAGGTCACAACGCCAGCCTTTGACAACCTCCCTCTAGCCTTCCCTGGCAGGGTCCCATTGCTTATCTTGGTTCCTCCCTCCACTCCTGCCCTTCCCCCCAGACTGAGCCTCAGCCCCCAGCAGGAGCCAAGCTGTCCCCTTCAGTGTCAGTATGTCCTGGCTTAACCAGGAATCTCCTACCTTTCACCTCCTTCCCACCCTGCAGTTACTTGTGTGATTTTTCTTCTGTGGACTCTGTGTTGTTGAAACGTTTGTCCCTTGAGCAAACAGCCTTTATTGAGTAACTCTGCGCACCATCGCCCATTTTTGATCATCAGAGTCTCGGAAACCAGGCTCTGACTGCCCTAGAAGCAGAGACATAGGCTTGTGTGGTTATGTGGTGGATATGTGGGACCGTTCCAAGAAGTGAAAATTGACGCCAGCTCAGGGCTTGTAGACCCCGCCTCTCAGAACCTGGCAGGAGAAGATTCCCAGGTTGGCAACAACAGAATTTCCCCCAGATCCCATAGGTCTGCCCCAGCAGGTGGGATGTGGGCCGTCTTAGAGATAAATTCCCTTAGAGATAGATTTAGCTCAATGTAATCATTACACAGGGGTGTGAACTGCAATTTAGAGGGAGAATTGATGGCATAAGCAGGGGATGAGTACCAGGTCCAGGGGTAGGGGGCCAGTTTTCACCTCCATTACTCCTGAGATATGTGGTTACAGAAGAATTGTATCATTTCTCTGAGCCTCAGTCTTCCTACCTGTAAAATGGGGTCCAAGTTATCAACCACTGTTAATTCCTCCACTGGGTCACGTGTTCCTTAGTGGAAGGATCATGCCAACCTTTTATTTTTCTTCCGCAGTCCTAGCACAGACAGCCGGGCGTAGAGGTCCTGGCTTAATTAAAGGGTAGGAAAAACCTTAAGGGCATCCCTTCTGCATACTATCCACCACTCATTCATTTTATTCATTGCAGCCAAAGTTTATTGTTATCATTTACATGTTGGGAACACTGCAGTGCAGGAGAAAGACTAGGAGCTTAAAATCGACCAATGGGGTTTGGACAGGTGGTCCTCACACACTGGAATATGGGAAGTACAGGACATTATGTGAACACAGATGAGATCACACAGTTTTGCAGAGCCCAAGAAGCCTTCCTTGAGGAGGTGAAAACTTAGCCAAGGCCTCAAAGATAAGAAGGTTTAATAAAAGCAAAAGAAACAGCATTAGAGTTTGAGGAAAGATAAGTGTAACCTAGATGGGGAGGGGTCCTCTGGGACACACAATTCCCCTCTTTCCACCTCTACTTCTCAAAGAACAATGTCATACAGAGCGGAGACTAGTGAGGTGGTTCAGGACCACGGAGAGCACCACAACAACATAGCCACCATTGTGGTCTTGCTGGTGCTAAGGGGCACAGCTCAGGCCAAGATCTGAGATGAAGAAGGGCAGAGTCTATGGGGGTTTGGGAACCATCAGGCTGGGAACAGAGGAAGGAGAATCTTGGGGACTCACTAAGATCCAGGGTACTGACTGTCACATCTCCAACTGGGAAAAGGCTGCAGTCACAGACCCAGTGAGAGCCTGGCGAGCAACTCTGCATGAGAGTGGAGGAAAGGAAGGGAAGGAGGTGTAGACAGTAGCTGGGCTGAGGCTGCCTGGATCCTCAAGCCCAGTATGAGAGGGGGCTCCATGCTTCCTGATGAGCTTCTAGGAGCATCCTTGGGCTCCCAGCTCCTCCTTTGCTTTTGGCAGCCTCACCTCTCCTTTATCATACTTATTAATTGGGCACCCATGTCAGATCACTCCCTGTTCTAGATGTTTAGGGTATATCAGTGAGCAGAAAAAGTAAAGTCAATATCCCCATAAAACTTATATTCCAGTGGATGGAGACAGATAATAAATAATAAAATAATGAAATTAGTATGTTAAAAGGTAGTAGTTAAAAATTAGTATGTTGTGGTAAGTGCTATGAAAAAAGGAAAAAAAAAAAGGGGGGGAGGGGAAACCCTGGCAGGGTAAGAGGAATAGGAGTTCCCAGGATGAGCTGGGAAGGGGGGAGTCAGTTGCAATGTTAAATATGCAGGTTACAGTGGGGTTCACTGAGAAAGTGACCCTTGAGCAAAGGTGTGAAGGGATTGGGAAGGAGTGAAGAGTTCCAGGCAGAGGGAACAGCCAGTGCAGAGGCCTGTGTTGGAGAAATAGCAGGGAGGAGTCAGGGAGGAGGTGAAAGGGACAATGGGGGGCCAGATGGTGGGGAAGCTTGCACCAGGTTGTTGCCAGAGCAGTGGAGGGAGCAGTCAGATTCTGGACTGATTCTGGAGGTAGAACCAACAGGATTTGCAGGAGAATCAAATGTGGGATGGCAGAGGAAGAGAGGAGTCAAGGATGACTAAAGTTTTGGCCTGAGTAACTGGAAAGATGGAGTTGCCATGAAGTGAGATGGGGAGAGCTGTGGGCTGAGCAGGTTTGGGGGCATAGAACAAGAACTCACTTTCTGCTGTGTCCTTTTTGAGATGTTCATTGGACATCCCACTAGAGACTTTGAGGAGGCATTTAGAAACATGACTGGATTTCACAGCCCAGAGCAGCTGCCTGAGCTCAAGTCCCCATCAGGGCTGGCACTTCTCCTCCACACACTTCCCACCACTGCTTCCATATCTCCAGGGATGGGCCATCGCTGTCCACCAGGGAGGCCCCTGTGTGTCTGAATAGTCTTGATGGAGAGAAGTTCTTCCTACACTGAGCACACTTCTGTCCCAGGGTGTCAGGACCATGAGAGAAACTTAGATAAGAGACGCTGTGGCCTCCAAGTGTAAGAGGGAGTGAGATGTAGAGGACATGTTAGCATTCTCGATATCGTCCCAGTGTCTGATTGCAATCCTTTGTGAGACCAGTTTTCCCTAAGACACCCAGGGGTTTTCCAACATGTGCCCTCCTTCTCTTAAGGTGGCTCTGGTGGGCTCTGCTCCTGTCTTCAGAGACCTCTGCCCAGCCAAGCCAAGTACTGACAGAGGGGCTGTGAAGATTCAGTGAAGGAAAAAATGTCAAATGTTTAGCCTGGTGCCTGGTGCAGAAAAGGTGCTAGATACAATGAAATAGTCACCTGTGACAGAGATAATTACTTGTGCCCCAGAGCATCCAGAAAGACAGTGATCAGGGAAGGGACCCTTAGTTTAAGTTCCAAAAGGTGGGTAGGACTTAACCAGACAAAGAGGGGGATTCGGGGATTCCCTGTCCTGAAACCATCTCTTCTCCATACTAAGCATGCCCAGCTCCTGCCATACACCCTTCCACGATGGTTTGTGTGGTTCTGCTCTTTACTGAAAGCTCCGAGGACAGCGCCTTGAGCACAGTGTAGAGGTATGTGGGGACTAGAGCTAGATATTCAAATCCAGGCCTCAAACTAGCTGTGTGACCTTGGATAAGTTATTTGACCTATCTGTGTTTCTGCTTCCTCATCCGCAGATGAGGGGATGGTAACAGGGCCTATTTTGTAGACTGATTGTGAAGACAAAGTGGGCTAATGCCTGGCAAGAGTCTGGACGTGGTGAGTGCTCAAGAAAATGTATCTATTTTATCATGGTCGGGGCCTGACACTGCACTGGGCTCAGCTTCTGCTCAGCCCAGCATGCCCTGACAGGTCTGCCATGGTTCACAAAACTTGCTCCAGTCCATGAGCTCAGGTGGCCTTGTTTAATGGAGGACATGAAGGTGACTCAGAGAGGCCGAATGACATTTCTGAAACCCTACAGCTAGTCTGGGGAGAACTCAACCGAAGGAGACATATAGGCGGTTACTGAGGGACCAAGTGAAAGTGTGGTGGGGGCTCAAGGCCCGGAGGAGGAAGCAGAGGAGACAGGCAGGGCTCAGTTGGGGGGAGGCAGGTTCCAGCAGGAAGAGGGAGCAGAAACCAAGAAGCTTCCCGAGGGGCAGTGGAAGCTCTGGCCATGGACACCTGGCTGTCCCATTGGGTCCCTGCAGACCTCTCCTGCCTCACCTCTGGGTCCTGGGCTGCAGCAGAAAATCCCTTTGCCGAGCCACCGAGCAGCCGGGACAGTCATGGGGCTTCCTGCATCTTCCTGTAGAGCTGGCCAGTTTCATCCCCCTGCCCAGCAGCTCCTCAGAGCCTCGGCTTCTGCTCTGACCTGGCCTCCAGCTGATGGTGTATCCTTGGGTAGACCCCTGACTGTCCAACGGGGGTTCCCATCAGCATAATTCAGCTGCCAGGAAGCCAGGGACATTGGTGGCCTGTTTTCTATGTATTCTAGGGCCTACAATGCAGTCAGGTACATGATGTTCAGAGAGTTTTTGTCAAGTAAAGTGAATAAATGACTGAACACATGCATGCATGCTCAGCCTTGGTCTGAGGGCAGTAGTGGAAACCAGATGAGCAAAATAGGCAGCAAAGGCCTTGCTCAGAGGCCTTGGTCCAGTGCTCAGTATCTGCACACACACTGGCAGTTGGCCCCTGCTCCAGGATGCCTCCAGGCCTCAGAATCTCCATGACTGAATCCAGACTCATCACCTGCCCTCTCACTCCTGCTGCTGCTCACATATTCCCAGCTCCAACATCGTCGTCCCTGACCACAGAGAAGGAATTCCCTCAGCATCACCACCCTCATCTCCTTACCTCCTAAATAACTCTCTCTCCCACCCCCTGTTCCATCTGAACTCCGTCATCTTGCTAAACCATATGCTCTTTCCCCTCCTACCTTCCAGAATGACCTCCCAACTGGTCTGTCTCCAGGCACGCCCTGACCCACCCCACCCCATTTCAGTCTCCCCGCTGTAGCCAAATGGGTCTTTTGCTTCCAGGGCTCATCATTGTCCTCAGGACAGAGTCCAAATTCTTCAGCGGGGCCTTCGTGGCCCTTGGGCACTGGACCCCTGCTTATGGTCAGCCTCCTCCCACTCCACACTCCCCTCTCACTTTGTAACACTCCCCTTACATTTCAGGAACCACCATACTGTTTCCATGTCTCTGCACCTTTGGACATTCCATTCCTTTGGCCTCCCTTGTCTGTATGATAAACACCCACCTCTCAAATCCTTCAAGAAAAGTCCCAGGAAACCCATCCTGACCGCCCCAAGAGTTGCATAATTTCCTCTAAGACTTGCACAACTTATCGTGAACACATCTGTTATATCTCTTATGTTCTACCTCAAGTATTTGGATGTCTCTTATCCCTAAGAGGTATTTCTAGAATACCTAGGCACATGGTTTATTCAGATTGAATATATATGCAGTATCTAGCTCAAGTAGGTGTTCATAAATATGTAATCAATAAATGTACTGATGGATAGATAAACGGGTGGACAAATGGAAGAATGGAAGAAAGAATGGTTGGATAGACGGATAGATGAAAGTAAGGATAAAGGAAAGACATATGGATGGATATATTTAAGGAACAAGATGAAAGGAAGAATGGACAGCTGAATGGAAGGAAAGACAGATATTGAATAGAAGAGTGTAAGGATAAGGGATGACAGATGGAGAGAAAGACTGAAGTTTGGATGGGTGGAAGGAAGGATGGGGATATGGAAGAAAGGAAGGAAGAGAGAAAGCATGAATGGATAAAAAAGTAATTGGATGGAACGGATGGATGGAAGTAAGAAAGGGTGAAATGATGGATGGATGGATGGATGGATGGTTGGATGGATGGATGGTTGGATGGATGGATGGAGGGCTGAAAAGATGGAAGAATGCAAGGGAAGATAGGAGGAAGAATGGAAGCATGGTTGGGTGAATGGTCAGTGCTTAGCTGTGATGCATGGATTGGTGTAACAGTTTTTGTGCCACTTGAACTGGTCAGCTTTCTCACAGGCGTTCTGGGGCTCCCAGGTGGTCCCTGAAGTTGGTTGTGGCCTGGTACATTTACACAGCACAGATTTACATTTTGACCTTAGACAATAAACTATTCATCTACTTGTGGCTGTTAGGAAAAACTAGAATGCTAGAGGTCAGTCAGTTCGATACATTCAAAGGAGTGTCGGAGGAAATGGGGCTCAGAGGGTTTGGGCAGCCTGCCTAGGTCAGAGCCAGTTCCTGAGATATCTGACTGAAACTCAGCTCTTCCAGCTCCCTCCAAAGCTCTGCATTCTACTCTATGATTTGCTCAAACTCCCCCCCGCAGAGGCTCATTCTGAGCAGGCCCTGCCTGTCCACTAACCTGGGAGAGATTTTTTCATGGAACAAATGAGAAAAGGAAATGATCTCAACTTGGGGATGAGGCTGGGGAGGCCTGAGTCAGGCAGCTGCTTTTCCACACTAAACGTGACCCTGGGCACATTCCTAAGTGGCAGGAAGAGGGTCTGATCCAGAGCCAGCTTCCTGGCACCTTGCCAGGGCTACGACATACAAAAGGTTTGGGGAGCAGCATAGAACAGTTTCGGTGCCCAGAAAACCCTCGGGAGAGGTGGGCTGAGAGGTCAGAGTTCCCCTCATTGAACCCAGGGCAGGGCCTGAGCGTGGAGGCATCCGTGGACCCTCTGCCCCTGCCACACCCACCCGCTACGGTCAAGGCCCTAAGGCTGAGCCTCTACCTATATCCTCAGCCTTGTTCCCCCTGGTAGCACTCACCACTCTCTTTCTGAGCTCTTCACCCACAGATTTCATTAATGAGGCTTCCAGAAGATACCTGGACACCTGTGGTACCCATATGTTGTCCTCTCACCCTGCATCCCAGTGTGGGCGGCAGTGACCCGGGGGAACCGTGCCTGGGAAGTCATTTGCTTCTTTCTCCAGTCTCTTTCCACACAAAGCCCCACTCTGGGACCCCTGGTGGTTACTCCCTTGGAACTTCCACCTTCGCCCTCTCATGGAGACCTCACAGCCCCTTGAAGGGAGGGGCTTGGGGTTTCTGCTATTCAGACATTGACCTAGAACCCAGAGTAAGAGATCAAGAGAGGTCACATGGTTTAGTTGCCAAGGAGTGCAGATTCTGGAAGGTGCTATCAATGAGAGGTAAAGACTTCACTTTGTAAGCCTCTCTCTCTAATTTTGTAAGTTCTGTTGCATGTTTGTTTTCTTTAGGGCAGCTGAAGGACAAAGCATGTATTTTTGAGCTGGCAATGTTTTTAGTGTTTTCTTTTTCTCCCTTTCTTCCTGGGAAACAATTCAGTGCTTTCTTTTCATGCTTCATGACCATAGTGACTGAAAGAAAAAAAAAAAAAAGCCTCTGCTTTGGAAAATCCAGGGAGAGTCCAAGTTTCCTAGGGAGGCCAGCCGGGCTGGTGGGGTGTGGGCTTTCTTGCTTTCTTTGGTGCAGACATGGTTGGCCTATCCTGCCGGTCAGCCTCAGACACTCAGCCCTTTGCGGGACTTGTGCCCGCTGTGGTTTTTAATGTTGTTGTGTTTCAGAGTTAAGAATCTGTGGTTTTTAATTGCACCTCGGGATACCACCCAGCTCTGTTCCCAACCGCTACACCCCCTTACGGGCCGGGCGGAGGCCTTCAAGGTGAGGTTGAGGCTCTGTCGTGCTGATAATTCATGAAAAAACACGCAGAAATCTGTATTTATTCAACCGGATGTCCTAGAAACCTTTGCGGAGAACTAGATACGAATTCTAATTTTAAAATATATGTTTGGGGCGATTAATATTCGAATCGGGCAAATATATAGCAAGAGTGTGATAACACTGCTTTGGGGTGCTCTTTACCGCTTACAAGTCCGCCCTCCTCGTGGGGTCCCTTGCCTCTACTCTTGACCCTTACAGTCTCTTCTCGGCATTGCAGCCAGGGCAAACTTCAGGCACACACGTTTAGGATGGGGGTCAGAAAACGTTGTCAAGGGCCAGATAATGAATATTTAAACTTCGTGGGTCATACGGTCACTGGGGCAGCAACTCAACTCTGTATGAAGCAGCAATAGGCAATAGTAAAAAAGGGGGCACACAATGGCCGTGTTCTAATAAAACTTTATTTACAAAAGCAGGCTGAGGGCCTGATTTGGCCATTGGGTTATGTTTTACCAGTCCCTCTTTAGAAAAAGGACAGACATAAGCGACCGGTGTGGTGAGGAGGTTGAGGTATACATGGATTAGTGGACGAACTGCATGGGGCTTGATGTGGAGAAGACTTGGAGAGTTTGACACAGCCTTTAAAAGATCAAGGGATGGGAGAGGGACGCACTCAGTGGTCCCAGAGGCAGGCCACACTGAGGGAGAACTACCGGAGGTTTATTTTCATTCGTGACAAGACAAACCCCATAAACAACAAAGGGGTGAGTTCTCCGTCATTAAGGGCATGCAAGCAAAGGCTGGGGCATGGGAGAATTGGGCTGGGTGTTCCTTAATGCCCAGTCTTGCTCTTGGAGTCAGAAGTCCTCTGCTTCTGCTCAAAATTCTCCATGGCCCCTCCATGGCCCCAGCTTTGCTCAGAGCAGAAGCCAAATCTTGTCTCCCAATCTTCTCCGTGTCCCTCTACTCCTGCCTTGCTGGCCTCTGAGCTGCTTCTTGAGCCCCAAACATACACCCACCAAAGGTCCTCTGCTCTGGCTGCTCTCTTTCCCGGAATTCTGCTCCCAGACCTTCCCATGGCCGACATCCATACAGCCACCTGACATGTAAGTCACCACCTGCCCCCACACACCCTAGTGCTCTCCGCTATGTTACTGTCCCCCTCAGCACTTACCTCCACTGATGTGCCTTTGAGTTTATCTATTCATTTGGCGACCTATTTATGTAGTTGACCGATTTGGCTGGGGTCTCCAACCAGAACGTAAGCTCCAGGAGGCAGGGACTATTGTCTCTGGGTCACTACTGGTTCATAGTCGCCACTCGATGAATAGTTACTGAAGGTGGCAGATTGTATTTTTCAGAGAGACCTTCACCTCCCACCCCACTTCCTCTTCATGCAGTGTGATTGTGACACTCGCTCCTTTGAGGGGGAGTGATCTCTGCTCTCTCCCCCTTGAATCTTGCCAGGCCTGTGACTATGTCAGAAGTGATGTTATGTGACTTCAGAAGTTGGGTGAGAAAAGCGACAGAGCTCTGCCCAGTTCTCTTGGGATGTCCATCCTTGGAACCCAGCCACCATGGCGTGAGGAAGCCCAAGCCATATAGAGGTCAAGTGCAGATGCTCCAGCCAATGGCCTCTGGTGAGGTTCTGCTGACGGGCAGCCTCGATTGTTGGACATAGGGCTGAGGAAATCTTCAAAATGGCTCCCGCCCCAACCACTGTAACCACCTGAGTGACTCCGGGTGAGAACTGGTCAACCCCCAGAACCGTGGGCTGTAGTAATAATTTTTTTTAAACGTTTTATTTTTGAGAGACAGAGCATGAGCAGGGGAGGGGCAGAGAGAGAGGGAGACACAGAATCTGAAGCAGGCTCCAGGCTTTGAGCCCTGACGCGGGGCTCGAACTCACAGACCGTGAGATCACGACCTGAGCCGAAGTCGGCCGCTCAACCAACTGAGCCACCCAGGCGCCCCATAAATTTTTTGTTTAGAGAGAGAGAGGGCGCAAATGAGTGAGGGGGCAAAGAGAGATAGAGAGAAAGAGAGAGAGAGGGAGAGAGAAGCAGGACTCAACCAAAGTGGAGGCTTTTTTTTTTTTTTTCAACCCAAAGCGGGGCTCAAGCTTACCGGACATGGGGCTCGAACTCACGAACTGAGAGATCATGACCTGAGTCAAAGTCAGATGCTTAACCGACTGAGCCACCCAGGCACCCCTAAAATGTTGTTTTAAGCCCCTAAGTGTTGGGGGTGATTTGTTATCTACAGAACATTCAGTGACAGCGCGCTGATGTGTGGCTTGTAACACCCACGTTCCCCACCTCGGGGCTCTGGGACCCCGCCTGACACTGACCCCTTGCTGGAAACCAGCCCCCCCTCAGAGTGGGTCCTGCTGCTTCTGCACATTTTCCTGGGCACTGCCTACCGTGCTCTCTGAAGTCTGCTGAGACTCCTTCTCCTGGACCTGGGTCTCCGCTGGGGTCACTGCTGAAGTTCCCCAGGCCTCGGGAGGCATGGGGACATGGCTCTCCTCAGGCTGTTCCCCCTCCCTAGGTTGGCCAGAAAGATGCCCCTGCATTGGAGCTGAGGGCTCCTCAGTCATTGTCCTTGCTACTGGTGGCCCAGAAACTGCTCACCGCTCTGGGTGCCCGCCTCGGCCACCAGCAGGTGGGAAACAGAGGCACGGCTTGCTCATAACTCTCAGCTGCCTCCATGTGACCCGCTACCAAGACACGTTTAGACCCTGCAGCTAAAACTGTGAGTCCAGGAAGAGGAGAAACTCCTTCTGTCCCCCTGCCCCCTTCCTACCCCGCTGAGGCCTCCCTTTTTGTGACTGTTCTTTCCAAATCACTGGCAGCACCCATTCCACTCAGATTTCACCCGAGAAGCACCCCCAGCGCCCATCCGGGATGTGGTTCAGCCTTGCGGTCCCAGCAAGTGGGCCCCAGAGAGCCCAGCACTGGAATTTTCCTGAAAGTCGGATCTATCCACGAGCCCAGGGTTCCACTTCTGTTCTTCTCCCAGCGTCTTCTGGTTCTCCTGCACCTGCCGTCTGTGGGGGAGGTGCTGAAGGTGCTGAGGGTCGGGGCAGGGATGGGGCTAAGAGCGCGGGCTTCGGAGTCAACCAGACCCAGGTTTTCATCTGCTTTGTGGCCTCGGCCGAGTCACCGAGCTTCTCTTCGAAAGGGAGAAGTAGGCTTTCTGGTGCCCCCGTGAGGGTCAGGGAGGTGACATGTAATACGGGCTTTGCACAGTGCTCGGCACATAGTAGGCTTGCGATACACGGTGTTTGTCACTATTGATTGGCACGTGACTTGCTAAGGTCATGCAGCCAGTCAAGGCACACGCAGCCCCGTGTCCCCATCTCCTGCACTTTACCTGGCCAGCTGCCCCCTGCCCCCCATCACGCTTGCAGGCGCACACCCCCACGTCCCGAGCTTGGTCCTCTCGTCACTGAAACCACCTCAGGAGTGACAGCCCCAGGCGCTGCCTTGGGGCCACAAACCAGTTGCCCCTGGGGCTCCCTTCATGGGCTTGCAAATCAGAATAAGCTCCTCTTCTCTGCCCTGGCAGACCTCCCCTTTCTTCTTGTTCCCCCCCAGATGAAACAGAAAGGTTCCAGGAAAGGAGGACATGTCACATTTGGGCCTTTGACTCAGGGTCAGATGGATCAAGGCTGGAGGTAGCACGGAACTGCAGAGGGCTTGGGGGATGGGCCTCTGCCCCTTACCAGCTGTGTGACCGCAGGCAAGTCCCTTTACCTCTTGGAGCCTCAGTTTTGTCATCTCTGAAAAGGGCATAATAGTCCCAGCCGGGGCATCGGGTGCTTCCTCCTGGCTCCGGGGCCGAATGAAGGCACTTCTCCGAGGCCACCTTGAAGTTGGTCTCCCTCTTCTCTGGGACCATAGTCCCTTTGACCTCTTCCTCAAAAGAAGTTCCGTGGTGATGTGTTTGCTTGCCCTTTGCCTTTAAGCGCCTTGAGGCCTGGAACCCTCTACTGTGTTCCCTGTTAGTGGCTCCATGCCCAGCACAGAGTTGTGTACAAAGAGACCAACCTGTGTCACAGGAGCAGGCGCTGACTGATTTGTGACTCACAGCTCCGGCTGGGACCGAGAGTCCAGAAGAAAAAGGTCAAAATCAGTGCCCTGACCAGGCAGAGGCAGGGGGCAGGGGCAGGCCAAGGATGGTTGCTCATAGCTCGCCTGGCCTTTGGAGAATTCCTAGACAGCGGCCCAGGGGCCGGCCCAGCCCAGCCCAGCCCACTGCAGGTGGCACTAACTCTGAAGAATGACTAACTGCCCCACTTCCAGAACCCAGGGGCCCCAGAGACACCTCAGCTGAAGAAATGTCTGGATCCCACGTGCCTGAGCCATTATACTTTCCCCAAGAGTTTCATCTCGTGACCTTTGTCTTTGTCATCATCCAATCGGCTTATGTAATGGTTATGATACACCAGGGCTGTTTGTTCTAAGTGCTCAAAACATGTGAAGTCACCCACCGTGCTCACTCTGGAACATGGGTACTATTAATTAGCCTGGGGCCCGGAGAGGCTGGGTAATGTGCCCACGCCAAGTGGCTAACAGGCAACGCGGGGCTCTTTGCTTCTTTCCGAGAGCAGCAGCTGAGAACAAGGCACAAGATGGTTCTAGGCCATCTCCAGGCACGACTGTAAGGTTCCCCCTATGCCACCTGTGGCCTCGCAAGCTTCCGTTTTCTTCATTCGTAAGTGGGGACAGTAATGGCCAGCTCTTGGAGACAGGAAGGAGCTGAATACTCAAAACCCGGCCTTCTTGCCTTCTCGCCCGCCATCCGGTGGAGGCTGGTTCAGAGGTCCCCACTGATACAATTCTTCCGGAACAGCATTCTGGGGTGGAAGGGCGTAAGAGCAAGGCCAGGGAGGAGCCCTCGACTTCAGGGCTGGCTACACTGAGGGGCCAGAGTGTGACGTCCTCAGGCAGGGGTGGGGCGTGGGCCCCAGACCTCCCCCTGCAAGGCTGAAAGCCTTGGCTGCCCGCTTTGAAGACTATTTGGCCAGGCTCACAGCAACCCCGGGGCCTGGCCCTGGGCTGTGGGCTGTTTGCCAAGGCGGGGTGACCCCAGGTCAGAAGGCCTCCCCAGGATGGCCCACCCCCACCTTTGAGGAAATCCACTCTGTTCCCCAAAGGATTCCCTGCGTGAGTGTCCCGCCTGCCAAGGTACACAGGACCTTTGTTTGTGGAGCCTGGGGTGTGGGCAGGAGGGGAGGACGGGGCCTGGGCCAGGAGGAGCACCTGGCCTGGCATAGGCCCACTGGGCACCGGCCCAGGGGTCACGGGTATCCCTGGAAATCAGTTTCTGGCCCCCAAACCCCACCTTGGGCCTTCCGGGTCTTCTGGGAAAGGTGAAGCCTCGTAGAGTCCCTAACGGGGACCTCAGGGCAGGAGACCCAGAGCTGAGAGCACACTTTGCCCTTTTCCTGGAGGCAAGGAGCCGAGGAAGTTGGCCCCGGCGGAAGGTCACACAGGACCCCTGGCTGCTGGCCACCTTGGGCTGGGCCTGTCGCAGGAGGCCTCTCGTGCACTGCGGGCTCAAAGTAGTCCTTTAACATTCTCTGCGAAGGAGGCGACAGCCTTAGGCGTGACCGACCGACGAGCTAAAGGAAGCTCGTTTTACGGCCACCGGGCAGGGTTCCCTCTCCGGACGCACCTCCGATGGCCCCCAAGCAGGTGTATGAAGAAAAGAAACCCTCCAACTAGCTTGTAGCTACCGCTCTGATCTTACCCCAGGTGGGGGCTTTAAAGGCGATTATTGATTAATTGCAAGCAGTCAAAATAAGACCACAATTTTTTTTAAGCTGTATCTTGACATGTCTTGGTTTGGTAAGACATTAAGACCCTCCAGAATGACTTGGTTTGGGTTGTTCTCCGCCTCTGTGGGTCCAGGGACCTCTGGGTGGCTGGGCAGCCACCCCCTACGGCCCCCTCCCCGCCACTGCCATCCCTAGGGATGGAGGGAAGGTGGTGAGGAGTCGCATCCGAGCTAAGTGCTGGCGACCAATGTGTGAGAGACAGGTGGACGTCAGATCGGCTCCCTGCAGAAGACAGACTCTCGGCTGCCAGGTTTACCCCGGCCGGCCCCTCCTCTGTGAGCTACGCCCCTCAGTCCCATTCCCGCCTGGGGCCTCAGCGTCTCCAGCTGAGCCTCCGAGGGCTGCGCTGAGTGACCTCTCTGGTATCCTCCAGCCCTGACCCAGCGTGGCGAAGACACCCCCGCTCGGCCCCGGGGAAGCCCCTCCAATGTGGGGAACCACCTCGAGCAGTCCAGGACTCGAGCAGCCTCAGGAAGGAAAGAAAATGCTCTTTAAGTTGTCATAACAGAGAGGGCCTCCAGGCACCTCCTGGTTACCGAGGCTGAGTAAATACAGCCAGGCCCTTAGCAACAGGCACAAAGGGGCCCTTGTGCCGCCCGCTCGCCCTCCCTCTCTCTCCCTGAGCTCAGCCCCAGCTGGGAGCACTGTGGGAGGCAGGGTGGCCTGGCCTGGGGCCGCCTGGTGAGTGACAGGGGTGGGTGCAGGACCTGCTGTGTGGGGACCCCGGGGTGTGTCCGGGAGCCAGGTCCTCACGGGCCCCTGTCTTCTGCAGGCAGGAAGTTCTGCCCAATGTTGATATGGCTTGTCAGTCCGAGACGCGACGGGTAAGCCTTAAACCCAGGAAGAAGGGGGATCGATGTCAGTCTTAACTGTGAAGCTTTAGGTGCGTTACGGAGCCACGTCGAGCCTCAGTCTCCCCATTCGTGACCAGGGACTAATACACCCCACCTGCCTCACGTGGCCACCTGGGCATCAAATGAGATGGATGTTCATCCTATAAAACCGACCCCAGGGCAGACAGAAGAATTCTTCCTTCTGGCTGAGGGGCAGAGCAGGTGTTAAGAGTCGATGATAAGTGAGTTATGCCCCTATCGAATGCTAAGAGCTCCCAGAGCCTCATTTGAAGGATGAGGGGTCCCACTGTTGGAAGCCTGCTCTGTGCCAGGCACTGGGGGGCAGGCGGTGAGGCCCACAGACCCTCACTGACTAAACGGGGGCTTAGGCAGGTAATGACGGAGGGCTGATTTCTGTAGTATGTAAAGTGTTACCACAAATCAATAAGAGAATGATCAGCCCGGTTGAAAAACGAGGAAAAGACGCGGAAAAATAATTCGTAAAAGACAGGCTGACAAACACTTGGGGGGGGAAATCAACTTTGCTAGTAACAAAAGTGAAAATAAAACCACCAATGAGATTTTTTCCCCCTCCCATTAGATTATCAAAAGATTAGCAATGTCTCTCAGGAGGCGCATGGGGGGCTCAGTCGGTTATGTGTCCGGCTTCGGCACAGGTCACGACCTCGCCGTTTGTGGGTTCCAGCCCCGCAAGGGGCTCTCTGCAGTCAGTGCAGAGCCTGCTTGGCATCCTCTGTCTCCCTCTCTCCCTGCCCCTCCCCTGCCTCACACATGAGCGTGCCCCCCTGCCGCCCCCCCTCAAAAATAAATAAACATTAAAAAAATTTAAAGAAATATTTCTCTTCGTATTAGCAGGATTGTGGGGGAAATGGGCACCTTCGTAAACTAACGCTCTGCCACTTCCTAACTCTGGACCGCTGACGTAACCTTCCCCGTGCCTCAGCTTCCTTGTCTGTAAAGTGGGCTCTGGAAGCATCCACCTGGTGCGTTTGTGGGGGGATTAAAAATGCCATGAGGTAGAAAGTGCTCAGGGGAGGGCCAGGCAAGGAAAAGCGCTTAATACCTGGTAGTTACTATTTATTCGTATCATTACTGTTGGTTCAAGGTATAAGTTGGCACACTCTTTCTAGAGGCCAACTTGGAAACACGTGTCTGAGTTTTAAAGGTGCCCACTAATTCCTGCTCTAAGAAAATAATCAGACAAGTGAGCAAAGACCCGTGTACAAGGATATTCATCAGAGTATTGTTTGTGAAAACAAGAAATGGGAAAGAATCTAAGTCTCCACTACCAGGGAACAGAATAATTCAAGTATAATCCACCTCTTCAGTGGAATGCTGCCCAGCAATTAGATCAGATGGGGCAGACACGTTTGCATTGACATGGAAAGTTCTACATATCACACGGATGGATAAGAAAGCAAGTCAGATGACATCTGATACAAACAGATCCCACTGAGGCGCAAGTGTAGACACAGGTTTGTTTACGGGGGTGCCGGCCACACCCTGGAGGATGTGTGCGAGGATGTTCGCCGGAATGCTGGGGAGTCTTCTTGTCGGCTGGCTTTTATTGCCTTCTTTATATCTTTTTGTATTCTTATAAAAAATATTTTTGAAATGTTTATTTTTAAGAGAGAGTGCAAGCGGGGGAGGGGCAGAGAGAGAGGGAGACACAGAATCCCAAGCAGGCTCCAGGCTCTGAGCTGTCAGCACAGAGCCCGACGCGGGGCTCGAACTCGCGAACTGTGAGATCATGACCTGAGCCAGAGTCAGATGCTTAACTGACTGAGCCACCCAGGCACACCCCCTGCCCTGTTGTATCTTTAAACTAAAATACACACAAACATGTATAAAGTTGTTTTTAAAGTTTATTAAAGCTAGTTAGAGTTTATTGAAGCCATTTTTTGTTGTTGTTGTTTTGAGTTCAAAGGCGGTTAAGCAAGTGCTGAAAGGAAGCGTGGCCTTACTCTCTGTGTCTGAAAATGGCCCAGTGCGTGGAATGCCTTAAATGCGGATTCGCGATGAGGACAGGAAAGGTGTGGTCAGTCCTGAGGCGGGGAGGGGGAGGCTCCATTGAGGACGGGCCCAGAGGACTGGGAAGGCCACGAGGTCACTGCCGGAGGACACCGTCTGTGGTCTGGACTCTGGCGGAGACCTGGCGGGCAGGAATGAGGAGCGGTGGTTAGAAAAGTAGACTGAGGCGGGGCGCAGGGACTGGGGGGCCAGATGCAGGGTGCGGATTTTACTCAGAAGGGGCAGGGACCCTGACCTGGCGTCTCTGCTTCCTTCTGGGTGGTTACGTTCGGGCCTCACTGCTCTGGGCAAGAAAGACTTGGAGCGGAGGGGACGAGCCTGAGGAGGCGGGTGGACCCTCACAGCCGAGCAAGTTCTTCCTGCCTGAAACCTGCTGCGGCTGTGGCCATGACCAAGTCTCTCCCAGTGCAGGAGAGCCCGGGCCTTCCTGGGATGCATGATGAGGGTTGGTCCCCATGCACCTGCTGGGACTTGGTGAGCCTGAGGAAAGGGCTAGGTCCCTGTGGTCAGCAGGCTCTCACCCCCCAGAGCCCGACAAGGACCACGTTCCGTTCCCCAGAGCCGTCCGATGGCAGCCCAATTAGTGACCCACAAGGCTTCCGCCAGGGCATCCTATAATTATGGGAGATCCCGTGTTCTAGTCTCCGTGCTCCGGCGACTTCCCTAGTTGGCCAGAGATGCACTGTTGACAGTTTGGGGCTAAGAGAATTCTACGCCGTGGAGCTTGTCCTGTGCCCTGAAGGGTTTAGCAGCGTTCTTGGCCTCTATCCATTGCCGAGAGCAGCACGCCGGTCAGATCTGACGACCTAAATGTCTACCCCCTCCCCGGGGTGTCACAATCACCCCCCAGTTGGGAACCAGGGCTTCCCAGTGACCCCCCCGTGGCTGTCAGCCCCTCTCCAGGACTGAACACTGCTCCAGGGTCAGGGTCTCCCCAGCCCCAGCCTGGGTTGCGCGGCAGCAGGAGTTTGTGGGGGCTCCAGCCCTGCCTTACCTGGGCCCTCCCCCTGCCTCACCCCCTGCTTCTTCCTGAGGGGTGAAGTAACAGCTGAGAGACGCACACCCCATCCCCGCCCCTGCACCGGGCCTGCCCTCCCGCCTCCCCCAGCTCTGGCCTGCCAGCCGCCATGATGGAAAGAACCAAATCCTCTGAGTGAAACAAACTTCAGTCACCTTTTCAGTCGACTGCCCCCTCCTGCCCTCACACACGGGGAAGCCAGCTGCTGACACGCTGGGGACACCTCCTTGGATCACCCTATATGCATCTTCACGCCCAGCCTTCCCTGGGACCGGCCGCCTCAGAGGGAAGGGCCTCATCCTCACCGCCCCCCAAAGCACTCGGGCGAAGCTACGTTCTCAGAATGGTAGCTGGAAGGGTGCCGCAGATGACAGCTTCTTGGCGTGTGGGGAGGAGACAGCCGGGAGGGGACCCGCGCCACGGTGTGAAGTGTGCCCCACGTGGGGCTCCAGCGACTCCAGTGGCAAGCATCCCGGGCCTTGATCCCCACGGGGAATCTTTGTTTCCATCTGAGACTCTGATCTGGAGGGATTCTGTCACATTCAATGCTTGGGACAAAGGTAGCTGCGGGACCAAACCTAGAGGAAGAAACCGTAGTAGTTAGGCAGGTGGCCAACAAGGGACAGAGTGCCTTGAAGGGAGGGAGCCCACGACAGCTGCCAAGGAGCTGGCCAGAGAGGGGGCGGAGAGCATCTGCAGGTTCAGGGGCCCCAAACGTCGTGCATTTGGTGGCTTGGGTCTTCCCAGAACCCACGGCCGGGACCAGGCTCACAGGGCGCACGGGGCAGCCGCAGAACTCTGGAAACCAGAACGGGGAAGTCTCCAAGAAAAGGCTTGTCCCAGGTCCCCGGGGAGGAAAGAGTGGATCCAGATGACTAAGCCCCACTGTCCGGGCTCAGCCACGATCCTCCACACTCAGACTTTGCTCACCGAAGGGCAGACGTACTAACGTGTGTTTCAGAAGGTGCCTGATGGCCGTCCCCAAGAAACCATCTTCAGTAAGTGCTGTCACCTCAGGGCTTCTCAGCTCCAAGGGGTCTTTGGAGCCGCGGAGTCGGTGGAGAGGGGTCATACCAAGGCATCTGGGCTTCTAAATGACTTCCTGTTTTTCTGAGTTAAAGGGGATTCCGGGCGACCCCGGGACATCACTGCACACAGGCGGGCAGACGTTTTGGCGAGGACTGGGGAGGAGAGGGACCCTGGCGGGAATGCCGCCATTGGATGCGTCATGGTAGGAAGAACAGAGGCTGCAGCACTCAATGCTATGTGGGGACACAGGGCATCATGACCAAGATTCTGGGGCCTGGGGGGGTACGACCAGGTAAGTGGGCCCTTCCTGCTTCCAGCAAGGTGGCTTCAGCAAGCCTGTTCCTGGCTGGGCTTGCTACCTTTATGGGCACAGCTGCACTGGAATTTGGGGTCCCTTTCCCTCCCCCCAGGGAGTTCAAACTCCTGGGCCTTCTGTGTCTTCTGTCCTCACATTGCCCCCTGGAGGAGGGATGGAGGACGGAGCTCATGGCCAAAGGGGAACAGACGCCAAGCATTCTAGCTGGCCCTTCCCCTCCTCTTCTTGGCCCTCAGAATCCTGATTTGGTTCAAAACAGCAGAGAGTGCCGGGGCCCACGGGTTGGATCTTGCCTCACTGACAGTCCTGTGCCTTGCCAGATTCTCTCTTTCCTGGCTTCCCTTGCAGCTCTAGGTGGCCAGTGACCCAGTTTCAGGCGATGAAATACAAGGGAAAGTCTATGGGGAGGGAGTGAGGATGGCATCTGGGAGAGCTTTCGTTTCTTCATAAAAAGGGACAGGTATGAAAGGAGAGTTCTCTGAGGCCACTTTCCTCTCCTTTCAAGCTGGAATGCAGACACGATGTCCAGAGCTGTGGCAGCCATCTTGTCACTACGTGCACCATGTTAACGCTGAGGATGATGGGCAGAGAGGTGGAAAGAACCTGTCTCTTTGATGCCCCTCAATAAGCTGCTGAACCGCCCTGAAGTCCCCTATGCCCAGGGTCTTTGTTAAATAAGCAATCACTGTACTTGCGGGTTAGCTAGATTCTGATACTTGTAACCTAACATGTTAAGAAGGCAGTGAGGTGTGACTTCCTCCGTGCGAGCGGATGTAAAGGGCCCAGCACGGTGGCCACTATCCCCACCGCGTGTACCCGCTTACACACATGGACGTGTGTGGATGGATGATGGATGAGTCAAGTATACATACACGTGACCTCTGGGGTCAGCATGTGGTTCAAGTCCAAGTCCTCCGGTGTGGCCTGGGTCTTTCCGGTTCTCCCTACTCTAGCTGAGGTGTGGCCTTCCTTTAACTAAATGGGAGACAATAATGATGACTGACTAAATTGGCAATTGCTATGTCTAGTCTTAAGATAACCCAGAGGTAGGGCAAGAGTCCTGGCTCCACCCAGCAGATGGGGAAACCGAGGCACAGAGCGCTTCGGTGATATGCCAGAGTCGTGAACCACGCTGCCGCGAAGCTGGGGCCCGAACCAGACTTCCTGCTCTCTCGTGTGGCCTCGCACAGCGCTCTGGGCGTTGGAGGGCTGCGTGTGTGCGGGTGTGCAGGGGCGTGTGTGCAGGGTGTGTACAAGGTGTGTACGTAGGGATGTGTGTGTGTACGAGGCGTGTGTGCAGGGTGCGTGTGCAGAGGTGTGCGTACGGGTGTATGTGCAGGGGTGTGTGTGCATACAGTCACACAGGCCAGTCGCATGGGCTCTCCTAACTCCTGGGGACGTCCCCATGCGAGAGACAGCTCCCTCCAGCTCCCGCCGGCTCCCTGGGGCCCTGGGGCCTCCCGCTCCCTTCTCCAAAACAACTTCATCATCAGCATGGGCAACGGCTCCCCAGGGAGGGGCGCCGCCCTCCTGTTTACCACCCGCCTCGCCCTGCACCCTAGCCCTCGGCTGCACCGGGCTGCCCCCGGCAGGTGCTTCCCAGGCCCCCAGCCCTTTCCCTCCCGGCGTCTTCGAGGGCCAGCTTGGCTGCAGCTGCTCCTGAGGACAGCTTCCCTTTCCCTTGCTGCCAAGACCCCCCAAACAAGGGGGTGCTTCCCAGCCTTCTCCCGCTAGGCAGCCTGGGGGATGGGGGCGGGGACCTGTGGGGACAGAAGGAAGGCAAAGGAAGGCAGAAGCTCCTAGAGATGCCTCCAGGCTCCTCACCCCACCTGCATCCTCTTCCTTGTCCAAGCAGATCTTTCAGGTTGTCCTGAAGACAGAGGTCCCCTGGGACCTCAGGCTCTAGCCCAGAGGTTGCCCGGTCATGGCAAACGTGCTGGGAAACCCTCCTGCTCTCACCTCACCCTGAAGGGTGCCTTTCTCCTCCGCCCTCTTCTCTGTTCTCACCTCCTCCTCCCCATCGCCGGCGGAAGGAGACTCCGGCCCCTCACTCCCATCTGGAGCTCAGAGAGTCCCACTCCCGGGGCCCTCCGGCTCCTGAGCCACAGGCCTCACCCCTGTGATTTTTCTCACAACAAACACGCTGTCCTGTTGTCCTCCCCACCGGGGAGTCTTTGATCCAGCTTGGGCCCCGAGCCAGAAAGTCATTAGAAGAAAGTACAGCCAAAGAGAGGAAAAAATTGCTCTTCTGACAGGACAAAGCCAAACACTGTCACACGCCAGGGCCACTGGCCTCCTCCCAAGAACTTGGAGAGAACTTCTGGGGGTGGGGGCAGGGTGGGGGCCAGGGAAGGAGGCAGACGAGGGGTGGCTATGGTCCCGGCCTTGTAGCCCGTTGGGGTGCAGAGTTCCTTCCTGCCGAGGCCTTGGGCGGGCAACCCAGCCTCTTGGGGACGGCCACCTTGTGGGGTTGGGTGCCTCGGAGGCCCGGCACAGAGCAGGCCCGAGCGAGGAGGGCCTCCCGAGGTCTCTGCTGTTTCCCACAGCTCACGAAAGTGTTTTGGGGGGGGGGGACAGTTACCACACAAGTGACCAACTGAGGCTTGGGAGGGGTGAGCCGCCTGACATCACGGTTGGGACACCCTCGGCTCTTCCCACATTCCCCGTGGTCCCCCATGCCTGTCACACTCCTGGCCTAAGGAAGACCACACAGGAGTAACGATAGCATCCTTCAGGTGCCTCGCCTTCTCGGTCGCCGGCGAAACTGAGACCCAGGCCGAGTACAAACCTGGCCCTCCTTGCGTCGTGCCTCGCCGAACTACGTAGCTGGTGCTTCCTGCGTGCTTGCTGCCGTGGGGCTGGTGCTCCGAGCTGTCCGTGTGGGATCGTGTTTGGTTTTTCTAATAAACGGACACATCAGATACATTTACTATCCCCCCATTGGCAGACGAGTAAGCTGGGAGGGCAAGAGACAGACCCAAGGTCACACAGCAGACGCTCCAAAGCTTTGGCCTTTTCGGCTGGGGATGGATTGGTCTGCTCGTGCCTCCATGACAAAGCCCCACAGACCAGGACTCACCGGACAGTCCGTGACTCGTGGTCTGGAGGTTGGAAGGCCTAGGTCAAGGTGTCCGCAGGGCTGGTTCCTTCTGAGGCCTGGCTCCTTGACTCGTAGGTGGCCACCTTCTCCCTGTGTCCTCACACAGTCGTCCCCCTGTGTGCGTCTGTGCCCTAATCTCCTTTTAAGGACGTCGGAGATCGCCCTAACGGCCTCGTGGAATCCCTTCTTTAAAGACCCTATGTTCAAATCCAGTCACACTCCGAGCTCCTGAGGGATTAGGACTTCAGTACGGTCATTTGTCGTGGGGGTCACACTCCAGCCCTTTAATGGGCATGACGCGAGTATGTTCTCACAGCTTTGTTATGAGGATTATTTATTTTTAAGTTTATTTATTTACTTGAGAGAGAGAGAGAGGGAGTGGGGGAGGAGCAAAGAGGCAGAGAGAGACGGGGAGAGAGAGAGAGAGAGAGAGAGAGAGAGAGAATCCCAAGCAGGATCTATGCTCTCATCACAGAGTCACACAGAGTTGGACGCGAAGCTTGATGCCAGGAAGCGTGAGATCGTAACCTGAGGCGAAATCAAGAGTCAGACGCTTAACGGACTGAGCCGCCCAGGCGCCCCTGTTGTGAGGATTATTAATCACAAAATGTAGCTAGCAAGCCCCGACCGCTGCCACCTGTCTGGGGACGTACACACATTATAACGATAACCCTCACAGCTCAGGGGGTGCAACCCGGTGCCTGTGCCCTGAGGAAGGGGAGGGTGCCGAAGCCCAGTGCTTGGCTCAGTGGGCCATCCGTCGGGTCTGGCCACTCGACCACAGGAAAGGGCAGGCATGCCCCGTGTTCAGGGCCCGTCCATCCCCTTGGCCCAGCCGGCTCCCCGCCCAGCTCTGGAGGGAGGAGGGCAAGGTAGTGAAATGCGGGAAACCAGAGGCACAGAGAAGCCATTCAGGGTCCCCACAGCCACACCACAGCAAGGGGCTGAGATGCACCAGGGGTGGAGGCCCAGCCCCCGGAGAGGCGGGGTCCAGAGAGAGCTGGGGGCAAGGAGGCCACCGCCTCTACACTTGCTCTTGGCAGCCTGGCTCTTGTGACGTGGGAGACGCGAGGGGCGTCGGGCCTGGGCAAGGGGAGCGACCCTGTGGCCCCGGCCCATGGCCCCGGCCCAAGGCCCCGCTCGGCCAAGCCTCCACTTCCTGAGCCGGCCGCCAGGACAGGCTGGGCTGCCGAAACCCTTCCTAAAAAGGAATTGGGCTGTAGTGGCCCAGGCTATTTTTAGACAATTGTGTTGAAAAATCCCCAAAGTCCATGTAGCATCGTGCATTTTTTTTTTTTTCTTCAGGAAGAAAAAAAAGAGGGAGTAAGTGGACTCCTCCCCCCATGCTCCCCCCCACACACTGGGAGGGGCCTCACATCATCCCCTCCCTGGAGGGGCGGTGGCCAGGGCCCTGCAGCTGTTTACGAGTGCAGCACTTTGGGCCGGGGGAGGAGCTCACACTGGCCCCCACCTCACCCTGGGTTCTCAGAGGGTGCAGGGCACACGGGACCGCCCCACATTACAGGCGAGGAGACCGAGGCCACGCTCTCCTTGGCCCCATTCTCCAGCTTCACATAATTTTTAATTTTTATTTTATTCTTTTAAAGTTTGTTTATTTATTTACAAAATCTCTGCACCGAACGTGGGGCTTGAACTCACAACCCCAAGATCAAGAGTCACAAGATCCAATGATGGAGTCAGGCTTTACTTGTTTTTTTTTTTTTTTTTAATGGTTGTTTGTTTATTTTTGAGACAAAGAGCTCAAGTTGCGGGTGGGTGGCGGGAGGTGCAGAGAGAGAGAGGGACAGAGGATCCGAAGTGGGCTCTGCTCTGATAGCAGAGAGCCCGAGTCAGGGCTCAGACTCACAAACCGAGAGATCATGACCTGAGCGGAAGTCGGACGCTCAACCAACTGAGCTACACGAGAAGTTCTGACATATGTATTCACCCGTGAAGCCATCGCTACAACTGAGATGGTGAACACGCTCACCACCCCCTAAAATTTCCTTCTCCTCTTTGTAACCCCTCCTACCCTGCCCCTCTCCCATCTCCCCCTGCGTCACTACCCACCCACCTGCCCCAGGCCACCACTGGTCTGCTTTTTTTTTTTTTTTTTAATTCTAGAGAGAGAACGAGAGGGGGGGTGGGAGGGGCAGAGGGAGAGAGAATCTTAACCAGGTTCCACGCCTAGTGCAAAGCCTGACGTGGGGTTCGATCCCACGACCCTGGGATCGTGCATGACCTGAGCCGAAATCAGATGCTCAACCCACTGAGCCCACCCAGGCACCCTGCTTTCTGTCACCATGGCTGAGTATGCATTTTCTAGAGTTTTCTGCAAATGGAATCCTACAGTGTATTCTCTCTTGGCTCCTTTAGCTCGTCATCAGTATTCTGAAATCCACCCACGTGGCTGTACGTCTCAACAGCTCCTTCCTTCCTTCCTTCCTCCCGCCACCGGTACCCCCTGTGCGGCTGTACCGCAACTTGCTTAGCCATTCATCCGCTGATGGACATTTGAGCTCCTTCCAGTTTGTGGCTGTTCTGCATAGAGCCGCTCCGGGCATTCATATACAAGTCTTCGTGCAGGCAGGTATTTCCTTTTCTTCAGATAAGGCCCTAAGAGGGGAATCCCTCGGTCATTCTGTGTTTCACTCTTTAAACTGCCGGACTCCGCCATTTTGCAGTCCCGCCGGCAGCCCGTAAGGGCTCCGATTTCTCCACCTCCTCGCCAACACTTGTTGTTGTCCGTCTTTTTGAGTATAGCCATCCTGGTGGGTGCGAAGCGGCTTCTCATTGTGGATTTGGTCCGCATTTCCCTTACGACTAAAGACGTCGAACACTTTTCCTGTGCCTGTCGGCCCAGATCTCACTTAAAACAACAACAACAACAACAACAACATACTTTTAATTTTGGAATAATTTTTAGCTCTCCTGAAAAGTTGCAAGGATAATACTGATCCCCATAACCCCTCACTCAGTTTCCCCTCATAGTAACGCCTTATACCACCTGCCACGTGTCTCCACTAAAGAAGCAATATCGCTGCATTACTATTGGTTAAACTTCAGACTTTATCCAGACCCCACTACTTTACAACGCGGACGTCCCTTTCCTGTCCCAGGCTCCCGCCCGGGAAGCCACACGGCGTTACATGTGGTTGTCGCGTCTCCACGAGCCCCTCTGGTAAGGTTCTCAGGGTTTCCTTGTTTGTCATGTTCTTGACAGTTTTGTCAGTTTGGTCAGATATTTTGTAGAAAGTTCCTCAATCTGGGTTTTTCTGACGCTTTCTCGCGACTAAACTAAGGTTATGGGTTTGCGGGAAGCGGCCCCCAGAGGGGAGGCGCCTTCTCATCCCATCCCATCCCACTGGGGATACATGCCACCCACGTGACTGACTGCTGGCGACATCGAGCTTGGTCACGTGGCTCAGGTGGTGTCTGACGGGTTTCTCTGCTGTGGCGGTCCTGTTCTCCCCTTTCCAAACTCTGCTCTTTGGATGGGAGTCTCTAAGTTCAGCCCCCACTCAAGTATTCAAGCCCCTGAAGCTTCACTTTTATTCGAGAATCTTCTATGCCAGGCGCTTCACACTGACGCTTCACTTAATCCCCCACCCTACCGCTGTGCCTTTGGGAGAGGACCCAGTAAAGCCTAACCTTGGTAATGTTTAAGATTACAAAGGATCAGGGGTCATTCAGCCGAGCCCTTTCTTGCCCTTTTGACAGATGAGGAAACTGAGGCCCAGAGAGGCAAGTGATTCACCTATGATCTCACTACCATCGGAAGGAAAAGGGGGGCGCCTGGGTGGCTCAGTCGCTTAAGCGTTGGCTTTGACTCAGGTCATGATCTTGCGGTTTGCCTGCGTCAAGCTCTCTGCTGTGGGCTCGGAGCCTGCTTCCAAGCCTTTCTCTCCTTCTTTCTTTGGTCCTCCCCTGCTCATGCTCTCTCTCTCTCTCTCTCTCAAAAATAAATAAACGTTAAAAAATATATAAGAAGGAAAAAGACCGCAGGGCCCGGGACCAGGGCAGAGATCCCGAAGGACGTCCCGGCTCAAAGTAAATGCTCAGGAGCTCAGGTAAATGCTCAGTAGCTCAGGTGTTTAGGCGTAGACGAGGTGAGCATGTGTTGAATGAATGATAAGGGCTTCCGGAGGTGATAAGGTTTCTCTGTGGAAGACACAGACAGCCAGGCAGACACCTGTCACCTCCTAGTTCCCTGCACAAACCGGGGAAGCAAGAATGAACGATGCTGACGGGCAGACGACCCCACACTCCCCTGCGGTGAGCCTCGAACGCCTCCCAGGCTGGCCATACAACAGAAGGGCTAGAGAAACCCAGATTTGGGGTTTCGGCGGGCTCCAGATGACCCTCTGAGTGGACAGTGAGGAACTGGAACCCCCACAGTGAGCAGACACTGTTATGTCTCACAGGCGAGGCAGTCCGGCGGTAGGGCGTATCACATATGTATCAGGTATATCATATAATACACATCCAGGGCATCAAAAATGTTAATGGTTTTTGCCCTGGCTCCTGCCGGGAGGCAAATGAAACCGGATGGACCCTGGGTGGGATACAGGTTGTGCTCTTTGGCAAGTCACTTGATTACTCCGTTCAGTTTTCCCATCTACAAAATGGGGCTAATCACTGCATCTGCTGTTTGTATTGTCTTTAATTACTTTAACACACCTCAGCAAGGGCACTGCGACATATATTAATTTTTATGTGCACCTAGAGATGCTTGCTTCACTCTTATAGAAGTCTAAGCAGGAATACACATTCCAGGGCTGGTTGGTTAGCATCTGAAAGACTAATCAGAAGCCCACAGTCTAAGACATAGCTATTACCTGCTCAGCTCCTGTATCTTGCATCAGGTCCAGAGGGTTTGGGGGGGTTGCTAATGAGTACAATGGATATGAAAAATGCTCTTTTTTTGGGAGGGTTAAATTAGTGGTGTTAAAGTAATCCACGATTAGCTAGCAGGACTGTACAGGCACCTCTAACGTGCCCAGCACCCCAGGAGTAGCCCAGGACCAAAGATCCAATCTGGTTCTGTGTCCAGACTCCTTTGAAGAGTTTGAAGCCAGATCTGACCAGAGAGAAGCTGAATTCTGAATCTTGCCGTCAGAATCCTCTCATCCCAGCCCTTTCCTCGGAGTGCTTCCCGGTACCTGGGAGGCCAGAGAGCTGGATCCCCCCCTCACTCACCCCACCCCTGCCCAACCCAGACATTGCACCTGTTCTGGCATCTGCTTGCCGATAGCATGATCTGTCTGTGTTTTGCATTCACTGGGGCTCAGCTGGCAAGGTGAGCTTGTGGGCTGGGAGCCTGCAGCCCTCCCTGCCAACAACTGTTCTCCACCCAGACCTTCCAGTGATTCAAACTGACCAGCTTGGCTCCAGGCAATTTACAGACCCCCTCAGAGAATCGCGAGGGTCCAATGAATTTATCCACGGCATCACCCAACGTTGGGGACCTTGCTTCACCTTCTCAAGAAGGCTTTGTTCCTCATCTGTACCAGCGTCTGTCGTAACAGTATCCACCTCACAGGGTTGTCGTGGGTATCGGAGGAGGTCATCCAAGTACAATGCTTAGATTGGTGCCTGGTGCAGAGCAAAGGCTCAGGAAACGTGAGCTGGCCTTCATCGTTCCACTTCGTGTGATATGACCATGGAAGACAATGGCTGACAATAGGGGACAGGTGGAGTGACTTACAGTGCATCCGTGTGATGGAAGTGTATGCTATCTTTAAATTGTCTACGAGTTCAATGACAAGGGAATATTAAGTGAAGAGGTCCGTAAATATTATATATAATTTCCATTTCATCAAAAAATACCCTCATAGGAAAATTCTGGAAGGCAATAGGGCAAAATGCTGAGAAGACAAACACAAGATGGTGAAATTTTTTTTTAATTTTTTAAAAATGTTTTTATCTTATTTTTGAGAGAGAGACAGAGCACTAGCTGGGGTGGGGGGGGTGGGGGAGAGAGAGGGAGACACAGAATCTGAAGCAGGCTCCAGGCTCCCAGTTGTTAGCACAGAGCCTGATGCGGGGCTTGAACTCACAGACTTCGAGATCATGACCTGAGTCGACGTCAGACGCTTAACCAACTGAGTCACCCAGGCAGCTCTAGATGGTGAAGCTTAATGACCTTAGTCTTTGTATTTCTGAGACTGGTCACAGTGGGTGTGGTCGTCAGAATAATGGCCCCAAAGGTGTCCACGTCCTAATCTTTGGAGCCAGGGAATATGTTACTTGTGGCAAAACGGGCTTTGCAGGTGTGACTAAGTCCTGAACCTGGATTTGGGGAGATTATTCTGGATGTCCAGGTGGGTCCAAAGCAATCACGGGTCCTTACACATGAAAGAAGGAGGCAGGAGGCAGGGCCGGAGAAGGAGACGCCACAAAGATCACAGGTCTCAGTGATTCACTGGTGGCTTTGGAGACAGAAAGGGACCACAGACCATGAACACCCGTGGGTCGGCTCTAGAAACTGGAAAAGGCAAGAAGCAGATTCTCCGCCAGAGCCCTCGGAAGGAACGCAGCCTTGCCGCCACCTAGATTTCTGGCCTATGAGACCCATTTCAGACTTCCGACTTCTAGAACTCTACGCTGAAAAACGTGTTGTTTTCAGACACTAAGTTTGTAGCAATTTGCTACAGCAGCAATAGGAAATTAATACAGGAAGTACGTATTTTACAATGATAAAAGAAAAGCAAAAGATATTTGCGATTTTTTAAATTTTCTTATTTTTTATTTTTAGTTTTTAATTTTTTCTTTTTATGTTTATTTATCTTTGAGAGAGAAAGACAGAGCTTGAGCAGGAGAGGGGTAGAGAGAGAGGGAGGCACAGAATCCGAAGCAGGCTCCAGGCTCTGAGCTGTCAGCACAGAGCTCAACATGGGGCTCAGACTCATGAACTGTGAGATCATGACCTGAGCCGAAGTCGGACGCTTAACTGACTGAGCCCCCCAGGTGCCCCTCATTTTGTTATTTTTAAGACCATCTTTGGCTAAATAAAAGTACAGTAAAACCGTGGTTTGCAAGCATAATTCATTCTGGAAACATGCTTGTAATCCAAAGCACTCGTATATCAAAGCGAGTTTCAAAAGCCACTGGCTCAGTTGTGATCATGTGACATTCAGTCTCACGTACTACTCTTATTGCAGGAACTCGCTCTTTTATCAAGTTAAAATTTATTAGAGGGGCCCTGACAGCAGAGAGCCTGATGAAGGGCCTGAGCCCACGAGCCGTGAGATCATGACCTGAGCCGAAGTCGGACACTTAGCAGACTGAGCCACCCAGGTGCCCCCCAGACAGGGACTCCATTTGCATTGGGAATCATGGCGTGGCCTCCAGCCCTAGTGCAGACAGTCTGGATGGGAGGGGGGAAGAGAGCCAGCCCGTGCCCTCCCTGCCCGCCCAGGGCCGCTCGGCACGTCCAGGGCTGCTCACCCCTCACCCTGCGCTTGGCAGGGAATAAGGACGTGCTTGCGGTGTACCTCCGGGCCTAGGCACCGTCCTTCATCCAGATTATGTTAACATGCCCAGTAGCCCTGTACGGGGAAGTGCCACACCACTCTGAGACAGGAGCTCGAGACCCTTTTCCGTCTGAGGGGACAGAATTCCAGCCAGATCTATGTGACCCACAGCTCAGTGGTCACCAGGAAACCCTATTGTCCTCAGAGGGTCAGGGGCCAACCAGCAGAAGATGGAGGAGGCAGGGAGGGCTGTGGAGGCAGTGTGTGGCCCAGGTGGCCAGCTGGGGCTCCTAGCTCTGGAAAGACCTGCAGAAGGCACCCCATGACCTGCTCATCTCCCCTTAGCCAGCCCCACTCAGGGCCTGAACCCCCCACGAGGGGGGCCTGGTACAGCCGGGCCCCAAGCCTCATGTGGTGGCCCCATGGGGGGGCAGTGTGCCCTGCCTGGGACCCCACAATCCCTACAGCTGCCTGCTGACTCATGTCTCAGCCCGCAAGTGAGGCCACCATCCCCGCTGGATCCTGAAACCCAGAGAAGGACAGTGACTCAGTCGGGGTCACCTCCAGGCAGGCACAGAGCCGGAATGGGTCTCCCAGAGCATGGCCTTGAGGAGGGGGTCCCAGCCGGGCTCCAAAAGACCTTCCGGAGGAGGCCATGCTTGTCTGAGACATTCAGGATGTCCTTTTCCGGGTCCCATCCCGCGGCAGCGTGGGCGGGGGCAGCAGGAAATGAGTGAGCACAAGCGTGGGAGGAAGGCCGGTGGCAGCAGCTCTGAGGCTTGGCCCCCTGGGGCTCCGCCCCTCTGTCACGTGTGCTCCGGGAGACATGGGGGGCCTGCTGGCCCTGAGCCACGTCTGGGAGACTGGCAGTCAGTGTGTGGCTCTGAGTGGCAGGAGGGAGCAGAGAGAGGGGCAGGGAGGGCAGGGAAGGACAAGAGTGCCCGCAGACGGGCCGGCCACCGCACACAAGGCCTGAGAGTGCTAGTCACCAGTTCTCCAGCTCAACCGGTGCCTCCCAACCGAATGGCGTCCACCCTGCTGGCCCAGAGAGGTAGCGGGGAGAGACGAGCAGGGAGGAGACAGGAGGAGACAAGGACGGGGGAAGTTGAACCGTGACAGGCACCCTCCTCACAACCCGCAGGGGAGGGCGGGGGGCAGGGATGGGAGAGGGGACGGCAGGGCGCCTCGGAATCCCCTTCTGCTGCCCCCACGCTTCTCCCCGCCATCAGGTTGAGTGGGTACTGGCTGTGCGGGCGGTGGGGGGGGGGTGGTGCAGGGGAAGGGCCGCTGGGCTGGCTGGGGTGGGTGGGGGTGGGAGGTTCTCGACGTGCTGCGCTGACAGGGTGGAGGGTGCCCGGCAGAGGGCAGGGATGACCGTGGGACCCCAGGGGAGCTCTGAGCCACCACCTGGAGCAGTTCCGTCCTTGTGCCCTCCTTCAGGCCATGGAGACGGGTAAGGACGCAGACATGGGAAGCCCTGGTTCTCAGCTGGGGAGACCTGAGCTCACGTCCCTGTCATCCTGAGGCTGCGCAGAGCCACAGCCCACACCCCGGAGCCTCGACCTGGCCCTGTCCCCGAGATCCTTCTCTGCCGGGAGGGGCTGGCTCCCTGTAAAGAAGAACCTCCTCTCTCCTCTCTCCCCTCACCTCTTCCTTCTTCCCTCCCTGACCCGCTTACGCCCCCCTTCCCCTCCAACTGCTCACGTTTTCTCCTCACCCCAACCCTCAGCTTGCTCTCCAGCTTGCTGAGAAGTGGGGGCCACGGGAAGAGGACTGCCGAGGCTCGTCGGCATCAGGGGTCGGGTGCTCTCCCCAGGAAAAACACCTGGGCTCCCGGCCGAAGCGCCTGCTGCCTCTCCGCGGCTGGGGGACGCAGCTCCAGAGGCTCCCGCCCTGCTCTCCTGCTCCGTCAACGTCCCTGTCTGCGAACTTGAGCGTGGGCCCGTCTTAAAAACGACCCCGGCCCACCTGCCTCCCCGCCTCCTCAGTGTCCCTTGGCAGTGAGTGACATGCTTGAAAGAGCCGTCTACACTCCCATCTTTTTCCCCACTCTTGAACCCACCGCAAACTGGCTCTATCCCGCCACTCTGTCCAAACAGCTTATCTTAGTCGTCGCAGGCCGCCATAACTAGAATACAACAGACCGGAGGGTTTAGCCACAGGAATCTATTTTCTGTCAGTTCTGGAGGCTGGAAGTCCAAGACCAGCGTTCTAGCCCATCTGGGTTGTGGTGAGAACCCTCTGCCTGGCTTGCCCACGGCCGCCTTCTGGCTGCATATGCTCACGTGGTGGAGAGAGAGCGCGCGAGCTCTCTGCCGTCTCCTCTTACAGGGACACTAATCCTAATGGATCAGGGCCTCACACTTAGGACCTGATTTAAGCTTAGCTACTTCCTTAGATTCTGTATCCAGGCACACTGCAGGGTAGGGGCTCCACGGTACATGGGGGCGGGGAGGGGCATGACTCAATCCACAGCGCGGCTCTTGTCAGGATTGTCACTTCCCTCCAGGGCTCGGTTCTTAGGCCTCCCTACCGGGCCTCTGGAACATGGCCGGCTGCCTTTCCTCCTTGGCCTCTGAGACTCACCGCCCTGCTTCTCCTCCCTCACAACTGCTTCTCCTCATTCTTTGTCGGTCCCTCTCCATTTTCCCCACCTCTTCATCTTGCCACGCCCCGGCGCTCAGCCCTGACTTTTCCCCTTTCTGTCTACACTCGCTCCTGAGGCAGCCCTGCACAGCCCTGTTCACTGACGCCCTCACACTTACGCTCTCGTCTTGGCGTCTCGCCTGTGCGCCAGCCCCGTCTCGCCGGCTGCTCCCCGCTCAGAGCCTTCACGGGGCGTCCTCCACTCAACCTGCCTACGACCAAGGCCTGCCTTCCTCCCACCTCACCAACCTGCTGTCCCCTCGGTCCCCGTGTCTTGGGGCCGCCGGCTCCCTCCATCCTGTGGCTCCGGACCGAATCTCTGCCATCCGCCCTCACAGCCCGGGCTCTACATGTGAGCACAGCCTTTGGCTCTGTCTTCAGGACACCTGACCACGTGGTCTCACCACAGTCGAGTTCACCCTGGAGGAACCGCGGCGGCCTCCTGACAGTCTCCACTCCACCCCGTGGTGGGCCGAGTAACGACTCTCCTCCCCCAAAGAGGTCTGCGTCCCAATTCGTAACCTGTGACTGTGAATCACCTTATGGAGCAAAAGGGACCTCGCAGATGTGATTGAACGGAGGGCTTTGGGATGGGAGATTAGCTTGGCTCATCCAGATGGGCCCAAGATCCCTCTTTTGAGAGGCAGGCAGGTGATGTAGCAACGGCAGCAAATGTGGTGCGACGTGGGGCCGTGAGCCCAAGTATGCGGCCGCCTCTAGAAACGGATTCTCTTCTAGAGCCTTCAGAAAGAACACGGCCCTGCCAACACAGCCCTCCAAAACAGTAGAAGGATAAATGTGTGTTGTTTTAAGCCGCTAAGCTTGTGGTATCTTTTTTTTTTTTTACAGCAGCCGCAGGAAGCTAATGCGCGCCCTTGATGTGGGCCGCAAGGCCCTGCACGATCTGGCCCCTGTTAAGCCCCTGTGACTCATCTTCTGGTTCCTCTCCTCCTTACCGCCCTGTCCGCTGTCTGCCCGTGAACCTTTGCACTTGCTGTGCCTGCTTCCTGGGATGCCCTTCCCCCCACAGATCCGCCCGGCTTGTTCTGGCCAGATGGTACCTTCTCAGATGCTTTTCTCACCACTTCTAGAAACCGTAACTCCGATGCCCCCTTGCTCCCCTGCACACTTGTATCACTATGCGTATATGGCGCCTACACCATATTACGTACTCCTCTATTTCTTCCACGAAAATGTAATTTATATGTACTGCTTACCCTCAGCGCCTATGGTAAGTGTTCTGGTGTTGTAAGCGCTCTACAGATAATTGTCAGATGGAGGGATGAATGAATGAATTTTACGGATGGGGAGACTAAGACCAGGGAAGGGGAATAAATCGAACATGGCGTCTCCCACACCCTGCTGTTTCCAACTGCCTCAGCTGGGCAGCCGAAGGCACCTTTCACAGGTTTATCCCGCGGGCCTGGGTCTCAATCCGGGTTCTGCTGGGTAGTGTTCACATGACCCCAGCCTCACCCCCTCAGCTTCTGCTCCCTGGTCTGTTAATGAATGAATGAAGGGATGAATGAATGAAGGCCAGGGGCGGCGAGAAGCCACGTGGTGGGTTTAGGCGGGCAGAGGCCTGATCCAATCCTCACCCTATGAAGGACCCTCAGGGCTGTCAGAGAACGAACTGCAGGACACAAGGTAGGAGCAGAGAGGACACTGCAGTGGTCCAGTCAGAGTGGTGGGGCTGGCTGACGGGGCAGGTGGGGACCCTGGACATGTGATCCAGACTCACCGACAGGTAAAATGTGGGGTGGGGAGCAGGTGGGATTAAGGCAAAGGACCAAGGGGTTGGAACGAGCTCCCGAATGGGGGTGGGTGGTGACGGGCCTTCGTGGAAACGCGCTCTGCTTGCTCAAGCAAAATGGGGAAACACATAGGCTCCTGTGAGGGAAAAGTCCGGGGGCCCCAGCGCTCCAGCTATGACTCTGGGAACTCGTCTCTGTCTCCTCACGCCCTCCTCCTGAGTCGGCATCACTCTCAGGCAGGCTGCCCCACACGGCGCCCGCGGCCAGCAGCACCCCCAGGCTGGCGTCCCTTCAGGACACCAAACCCAACAGAAGGAAGGTTTTTTTCCTAATAATTCCGTGATACAAGTCTTAGGTGGGCCTCCCACTGGCCAAGCTTGGACCGCGTGACCAGGCCCGAACCACTGAAATTGGGGGCCGGCTGGCAAGGCTGGGCCCACGTGCTTGTCTCTGAGCCACGTGGATGGAGTGGTGGTGGTGGTGGTGGTGGTGGGTTCTCCCAAGGGGGATGGGATCCTGGGAAGGGGACGGATAGGGGGACAGGCAGACGGGTGCCCGGCACAGTGTTGGCTTGGGAGAGAACGGCTGGTCTGGTGCCTGGACCATTATTTTCAGGAAGTACCGGCCTCCTGCCTTCCTGGTCCTGATCTGGGCAGGCCTCTCCCTACACTTCTGCACAGGATGGCAGGGCTGGGCCCTGACCCTCCAGCCAGGGTGAGCTGCTACCCCCCTGGACACCTGCCCTTTCCTGGCTGTGCCTAGTGTTGAAGATTCCGTGACTTTTTAGTCCATCCACAGCCCCAGATGCCGCCTGGCTGCGGCAGTGCTGAGGCTGGGGTGCCTACCCGCTCTGCGAATGGTGGCCTCCCTGCCTGTGTTCTCTCCTCAGACCTCAGCTGCCCCCTCACCTGCCTGCCCAGTGAGTCAGGAAAGTGGTGGTCGGCTCTGGTGGGGGCCCTCGAGATTGGAGCTCAGCCCCTGCCCTCCCTGCCCCCTCTCCCTTTTCTTGGGTCCTGGCAATGTGGGGCTGCCCCATAGCTACTCGGCTGAGCAGCTTGGGGGGACTGGTGCGGTCCTCTCTGGCTCTTGCTGTAATCCACCCCGTTGAAGTCACTCTCTGGCTTCGCATTTGTCCCCAGCACCTCTCTGCCCTCCCCCCATGGTGGCAGGAGGGTTGCTGAAGTTCTAGCCACGGCACTCAGTACGGAAAGTAAAAGCCTTTCCTCACATCTCCTGCCTTAATCGGGTCACTTTAGTCCTGACCCCGTGTGCCCGCGAACGCAGACACTGGCTGCCAGGCCTGGGTCCCATGCTTCTATCCCAGAAGGCCGGGGGGCGACGGGGAAGGCAAATTCCCACGGGACAGACAGGGCAGGCCCCAGGCGCACACGGCCTCCCGCCCCACAAACTGAGCCTTAGCCCCTCAGCTCTGTGGGCTTTCCCCAACGCCACAGACCACGGGTCCATTTAAAAATCATTTTATTATTAACATCATCTTCCCATTTCGCCAAGTGTCTGTCATGTATAAGGAATGTCGGTAAATATTCCATTTGAAGCTTCTTTGTACATATTTCCATCGATAAATAAACTCTGAATTCACATAAAAAAGTTAAACTTAAATAGCTCCTATTCCCTTCTCTTGTAACAGGCATATATTGGTGAAATATAAATATTCTCGGACTCAGGCTTTGTTCTAAGTGAGGAGAGGAATTCATCACATGGTACAGTTATTGACAACAAAATCGAGAAACTGTCAGCTGGTGTCCTGGCCTGGGCTAGGACTGAGGTGGGAACCAGAAAATTCACATTTGGTTTCCCGGCCGAGGTGGGGGGGAGGAGTGGTGACGGGGAGGAGGGTTTTCTTTACAGCTCTGATAAAAATAATCTGCTCTGCCCCTGAACTTCAACTTTGAATATATTCTTCTACGTTTGCTGATTAATTCCATTATCGTTTTACTTAAAACTCGGATGTCAGCTAACAAAACATGGCACATAATCCATTTGGAACAACGGCGGTGGGTTGGGAAACTATCACTGGCCGAAACGACAACAGAGATGCACGTGGAGACAGCGATGATCCGGGGCTTGTTTGGTCGGTTCACTGCGGTCAATCGCCACGTTCAGCCACGGCCTCGGTGCGGGGATGGGGCGGGGGAGAGGGGTGGGGGTGCCCGGGCGGGGCCTCCTGGGCCTGAGAGGCAGTGAGGCTGGCGGGCGCCTGCTCAGAGCACCCGGGGGATGATGGTGAAGGGCACAGCGGGGCTGCTGGCCTCCAGCTCCAGGGCCGTCAGGAAGCACTCGGTGGCCGCCGCGTCGTTGCCCTGAGCTTGAAGGACCTCGCCCAGCCCGTTCCAGACCTCGTGGGCCGTCGAGTTCACCTGCACCGCGTCACGGAGGATCTTCTCTGCCAGACTGTAGCGGCCCAGCTGATGAAGGATCAGGGCCTGCGGGGGCCAGAGAGACACACAGACAGACAGACAGACAGACAGTCAGAGGGGCTCTGCAGCTCTAGGCTCTTACCCGAACTGGGGTTTCTGCGTGTGTCCGGGAGGCTGGCATGAATGCCCACTGGGCTGGGCACACGGTAAGTTCGGCCGCTTCCTGCACTCGGGGGCAGTGTTCCAATGAGTTGCTTGAACTATGCGAAGCTGCCTATGCTCGGCCATGTTTTGAAAGATACAAGAGGCGGTTTCACGCGGTTCGTCTTACTACTGAACCCCCAGGAGGGAACCAGTCTGAAAGGCCAGTCTGTACTGGCCATCCTCGGTGCACCGGCTGATACGGAATGGCTTTTCTAACCTGAAGCAATGTGATTTGTGGCATTACTATGGTGGCGGCTAGGACGGACTACCCTGCCTTCATCGTCCCCTGATCGCCGAAGGCACAGTTGTCATTTTACACAGTTTTAATTAGGATGTAGGGGTGGGTCCCCAAATATTTTACCGTAACCGTGTTTCTCAGTTATGCGTCTCTATGATGTTTCTGTATTCTTTCATCTAATGATATATTCTCTTTACTCAACCTCTCCCTCACGGGGCACACACTCACGCTGTGCCCACTTTCTCTGCTATTTTTTTACTTTATTATTTTAGAGGGGGAGAGAGAGAGAATCTTAAGCAGGCTCCATGCCCGGCATGGCGCCCAACACAGGGCTCGATCCCACCACTCTGGAATCAAGACCTGAGCTGAAACCAAGAGTCAGACGCTCAACAGAATGAGCCGCCCAGGCGCCCCTCTCTTCGCTATTATAAATCATGCCGTGATGGTCCTTCCAGACAGCGCCTCTGCACTCTTATGGAACAGCAGATCTCAAACCTTTTCTACAGTCCTGCTAACCTGCGGGCAAGTGGAATCTTACTGAGAATACCCACATATTCTGGGGAGGACGAGGGGGTGGGGGCGGAGGCCTCTGCAGGCTCCTCACAGCAGCCCTGGATGGGGCTCGGCGGAACCGGCCTGACAACATCTCGGAGACTCTTCTTTACAGCAAATTTCCGCAAAATGACCTTGACTGGGTCGGAGGATGTGATTCTCTCTAAGTTCTCCAAATACGCTGCAAGTTATATCCCTAAAGGGCTGTGTCACTTTTTTTTTTTAAATAATTAAAAAAATTTTTTCATTTTTATTTTTGAGAGAGAGAAAGAGAGAGAGCACAACTGGGTGAGGGACAGCGAGAGAGAGAGAGAGAGAGAGAGAGAGAGAGAGAGAGAGAGAAAGAGGGAGGGACCTACACACAGAGAATCTGAAGCAGGCTCCAGGCTCTGAGCTGTCAACACAGAGCCTGATGCAGGGCTTGAACTCATGAACCATGAGGTCATGACCTGAGCTGAAGTCAGTCACCCAACTGACTGAGCCACCCAGGAGCCCCAGGCCCTGTTACTTTCTGAGTCATAGGCAGAATTCCAGTGCTTGGTCCCCTGTCCCCACCATCATTACTCCTCACGTTTGCTAATTTCCTAAGTGCAGAACGTCCCTCCTTAGTGAAACCTGCATTTCTTTAAAAACAATCGAGGTTGGGGCTTCTGGGTGGCTCGCTCAGCCAGGTGAACATCCGACTCTTGATTCTGGCTCTGGTCATGATCCCACAGTCATGGGGTCAAGCCCTATGTTGGGCTTTGCACTGAGCGTGAAGCCTGCTTAAGATTCTCTCTCTCCCTCTGCCCCTGTCCCCACTCTCTCTCCCTCTCTCAAAAAAAAATAAAAAATAAAAAAACCCAAACAATTGAGGTTAAAGATGTTCCCTGCTTTTGTTTACAAGTCTTTTAGAAGACTGCTATCCAACTGCTAGCATAATTGTCTAGATTGTTCTTTAACTTTGAGATTTTGTTTTTCTTTGAACAAAGGTTTTTTTAAGTTGGATTTGTTGAATTTAGTGGGTTTTTTTTTTTTTTTTTTGTCACTTCAGAGCTCTGAAAGTTATACTCTCAAAGAACTGACACACGTTCAAATCCACCTTGTTAAGTAGTTCTCTGCTCTATCTTGGCGGACAGGAATCTACCCGGATTTCTTCTTCTCTGCTGAGCACAAACTAGCTACCCCTCCCTCCCCCTGACTCCCGTGAGTCACTGCCTGTCATGAAGTGAATTCTTACATGAAACACAGGGGCCTTCTACAACTTTCCAGCGAGCCACGACGCCTCCCCCCCCCCCCCCCGCCCCGCCTCTGCATCAGTACTGTGCTGTTAAGACTGCGGTCACATCGCACCGGGTTTTAACGGCAGGGGGTGGGGATGACAGCCTTCCTCCTTCCCTTTACTTTTGAGCATTTGAGACCGTGCCCTGGACTATGCCAGATGAACTTAAGAATCCTTTGTCCATTCGCCTTGGGAGTTGAATCGTACTTGAGTTAAATTTCTAGGTGTGTGTGGGGAAGCCCGGCATCTACGGTGTTGAGTCTTCCCACCCAAACCCACGGCACGGCCGGCTGGTCCTGCGTGTCTCTTCCTAAGTGTCCCAGGAAAGCCTTGCACTTCCGTTTCGTGGCTCACGTGCGGAACTGACGAGGCACCTGCCGCGTCCTCAGGCGGGTGCGTCACCAAGAGGTGAGGGGCCAGCAGGCAGGCTCTCGGGAGCAGAACCTGCCGGCCAGGGGGCATCAACGCGCCTTCCGGAGGGCTGGCTGCGGCCTGAGCCATAGGCCACGGGCAGCGTGAGCACCAGGGGACCAGGCGGGGCCTCTCTGAAGAGCTCTGGCCTCCGAGACGGGCTCTGTGAGGAAGGCAGCCCTGGCACCTCCAGCAGGCGGTGTCCAGGTCCTGTGGGCTGCTCGGGCTGGCCCCTCCCCCAGGGTGGGTGACCCTGGACGTGGCATCTGAGGGCCTGCAAAGCAGCCTTGCTTCTGCGAATCGCCTGCACCTAAGGAGTACCCAGCGCGGGAGCTTCGAGGACGACCCTGGCAGAGGTCAAGGTCAGTGGGGCGACAGCCAAGGAGACCCGAAACCCCAGGGCAGCGCGAGATACTGTGGAGGCGTGCTCTCCATGCCCCCAGCTCCGGCTCCCTGAACTGCCTTCCTGAGCGAGGAGGAGGAGGCCTCAGGCAGACAGAGGCTGTCCCCCTCACTGGCCCGGGTACAGCAGCTCTCCGTGTCAGTGTGACTCTCTCTGGGAGGAAAAGTGAAAGGAAACATTATACGTTCCCTTTCTTATTAACATCTATATACGCCTTAACCACGTCCATGCTGGGGTTCTAAATGGGATCCGTCAGAGCTGAGGCTCCAAGGGGGTGGCCAGGGCCGGGCAGACGGTTGGCTCCCTCTGAAGCTTTAGGATGAGAGAGGTGGCCGGAAGTCAGTCCTTGCAATTAGGATTTCACCTTGGCTTCTGAAATTTTTCTCTCCTCAGACGACAGGCCTTCCCGTCCTCCAGCGCCAGCTGCTGGGTTTCAGCTGCCTTGCCAAGCCCGGTCAGGGTCAGGTTTGCAGAGGCCGCTGGTGAGTGCCTCCCAGCTCTCTCCCCCGATCTCCACTCTCCACCCATCTAGGAGCGGGCAAGGGAACCGTGTGCCGAGAGCAGGGGCAGCTGTTCGGCGTGGACCCGGTTTCCCGGCACGATGGTTGACAGTGATGACAGCAGCAAGGGCTCTCAGCACTTATGACACGCCGGGCACCATTCTAAGTGCTCTCGTTCATTAGTTCACTTAATCCGCCTGGGGACCCCAAAGCGGTTTTGTGCGGGTGTGGCCGGGACATGCCCGAGCCTGGCTGCAAGGCCGGCTTCGGCCGCTGCGGACAAAGGTCCTGCAGTGGAGGAGGAAATCTCCCCACGCACTAGGGTACTCCTCCTCCCGTTTTGCGGCTGCGTCTCCTGCCCCAGACGCACAGCCAGCTGCTGCAGAGCCGGGCTAGAACCCGCATCCCAACTCTCAGGGCCTTGCCTGAAGTCCATTTGGATTCAGAGTCCGGGGCGGGCCAAGTGGTCACCTCCACCTCCTAAGGGGGTGCCGTCCTCCCCCTGGCCCTCCTTCAGAGAGACTGGGACGGCTTGACACCTGCACTTCCCCATCTTGGAGGTCCAGGCGGAAAAGACGGGAGGCCTTCCCCCAGCTCGCAGGCAGCAGGATGTGAGGGCCGGTGAACTCCTGCCTTCTTTCCTTCCGGGGGAGGTTATCGGCTTGAGCTCACCCTAGAACATTCTGATTTAACCAAGAGAGCCGGGAGAGGAGGGAGGGGGTCAGGGTGGAGGCAGCCGGCGGTGGCATGAAGATTCCACAAGTTACCCCGTCACATTCCTTCAGGGTGTGACTCCCTCACGGCATCGAAGAAGTGAATACATACAACCTTTTTTGAGGGGCCTTCCTGGGCAGAGAGACACGACCGCGTGTGCCGGGCAGATGGCTGATGAGGGACAAGTCACCTGGAGAGACAGGAAGAGGCGGCCCTGGGTACCTGGCTTCGGCCGAGTGTCCAGTGCGGGTCCCGCCAGGCTCTGCTGCTGTACAGCCAGCCCCACACTGCTTTCTTCCTCTACGTGGAATGTTTTCTCCGCATCAGGCACTATGCTAGGCACTTGTACTTGGCTTGTCTTACATTACCACTGCTTTAGAGATGCAGAGACAAGATTTGGAAAGGCCGAGGGTCTTGCCCAAGGTCGCGGGGCCAACGAAGAAGGAGCTGCAGGCCAGCCCAGGTCTTCTGGAGGCCAAAGCCCCCATGCTCCCCACACCTTCCCTCGGCTCGCCTGCTCACTGCTGCCTCTGTCGCTTTAAGAGACGAGCCTGGAGCCCCTCGGGCACTGACCCAGTTACATCTGAGCGATGGCACATGGGCATCTGCCGCACTGGGTCTTCCTTTTCGCTTCTCCAACCACCGATCACTGGCTCTGTCACTCCTCCCCGTGGTGCTGACCGGGAGACGGCTCCTCTCCAGCCCAGCTTTTCTCCACCTTGGATTGCTGCTTGGGAGCATCCTATACGTTTGCTCCAGGACTAGGACGGCTCCTTGCCTCCCTTTGGTGGCCCAGAGGCTAGCTGTGATCTTGAGGCTTGGCATGGATGCGGGTGCCAAAGGGCTGGGGGCCGATGAGACGTGGCGACCCAGGGTGACCAGGGCCTTGGCTTAGCGAGACCCAGAGGCCACTGCCCTCAGCAGCAGTGACCTGCCCTCACCCTGCTGGAATGGGGACAAACATCAGTCCTTTTAGCTGAGAATTTTGTTTAGCAGAAAGCAGGCTGCTGTATCTGGGTGTAGCCTACCACGGGGGCTCTGGGGTCCAGAGCAGGGGACACGTCTCCCCACCCCCAAATGTTTGCAAAGAACCAGCCAAGGGGCTAATCCGACCTATTACCCGCAGTCCTGGGCAGCTAAAAGTCTTCGTGTTGTCCAGTGTTCTACAGTTCTTGCGGGCTTGGAAATTTCCAGTCCATATACCTGGACTTCTACTGCCAATGTAGGAACAGGCTACCCTTTCCAGCTGACCTTGAAGCTTCCTGAGCGATCTGTTGAGGGGAATTAATTCTTAAAGCTGGAGCTGCTCAGGGAGACATCAGAGGCTTGCCAGGGGCTGCCAGCTCGGGCTTGGCAAGGGAGTGAAAAATCAGCCTCTGCCCAGGGCCCCAGCGAGCCAAGAGCAGCTCAGAAATCAGTCACATAATGGGATCAAGCTCCAGCTGGGGTCTGAGCCATTGCTTGGTGCCAGCGTCGCCAGCAGGTTGGCCAGGGGTGGGCTGGGACCTGGACGCGCCCGGCTGTCAGGACTGACACGCCACCCAAGCCCCGGTGTGCCGGGAGAGGCCTTCCTTGGCTTGGCCGTGCTCTTATGCGCTAGAACCTGACACCCTTTTCGATTCTTTAGGCCCTGCCTCCTCCCTTCTCCAACCATCAAAAGCCTAACTCATGAGGCTGGCGTTTAACTGTTCTCACCAAGGTTGGACCCAACTTTCTCCTGAGACAGACCTCCTGGTTCAGCCAGGCTGGTCTGAAAGTCCCTGCATTTCGGCAGGATGTCCCCCGCGCCCCCTGGCCCTCTTCCCCCTCTCCAACTGCAGTCATTCCTGTTCTGGCCCCTCCTGCTGGAGTTTCAGTCCATCTGCTCAAAGCCCTGCAGATCGCCGTTCCCTCCAGAGCCCAGGCCACGGTGCTCCCCTTAGGCAGCACTACCTAGAGGCACAGGTCTGGCTCCCAGCGCTCAGGCTGGCAGGAGACAGAGATCTCTGTATTTCATTCCCATACAACCCACTTTCTCTCCCGTATCAAAATCCAAAACCCCACTGAGTGACTGTCCAGATCCCGGCCACATCCCAGGGACACACAGGAGGGCGAGCCCGCTCTTAAAGCTTGGGGCCCAGTGAAACTCCTAACCAGACAGAGCCATCGCTGCCCAAGACATAAGACACTGTTGCAGGCGGCGAGAGGCTGAGCCGAGGCGGGAACTCGTGCGGTCCATGCCTGTTCTTAACTTAACGCCAGCCCCTCTTGTCTTCTCTTGGAGGGCGTGCAAACAGGCTTCCACCTTTCCCAGCCCTGGCGTCCCTGAGCCACTGTGGGTGAGGAGCCAGCTGAGCCGCCCTTCCGAGGAGAGGGGAGTCGCTGAGAGGTAACGGACTTGTCCCTTTCTTTGGACACAAATGAAGACAGCCTCCCAAGCTCATGATTATTATAATCGCATGTTCTGTACAAATAAGCTTTTGGTGCTGCACCAAATTGGAAGTGCGGGATTAAATTAAATCTGTTATTTCGAATGAGACAAAATGGACTTGGCTAACGTGAGGACGTTAGCATCTTCCTCATTCATGTCTTGTGTGTGTGTGTGTGTGTGTGTGTGTGTGTGTGTGTGTATATGAGAGAGAGAGAGAGATAATTGATGCTCAAGGACTGAAGACCTTGCCACATGCCACGGACACCTGCACAGGAGCCCTGTGAGGGCTCTAGCACCCAAGGCTCCCTGCTATAGCCCTCGCTCTGGAGAGCACACGGAGCCCTGGTTCAGGTGACCAAGAGCAAGAACTGCAGGACAAAAGCCAGATTTTAGACGTCCCCATGGTACTCTGTGCGAGTGCCAAGACGGCCCTTCACTGTGCTCAGGCGCATGCTGGGGACCACTGCTTGTCCTTAAAGGGTACAGGCACAGAGAGACAGCGTCCTTGCAAGAAGGCATCCTCCCCAGTGCCGAGCCGCCACTACAGAGCAGTCCTGCGGCTCAGCTGTAGCTCGGGGTTCAAGCCGCAGTCTCCGAGTGCCCGTAGCTCTTTCTCAGGCAGGATGCTCTTTGGAAATCAAACGTTTGGCTGCAGGGTGGGGACGAACAGCGCCCTTGTGCTTTCCGGGCCGCACCAGGCTGCTGCTCTTGACTTCCGGAGCAGAGGTCGGCAGGTGCCCTTGCTGTGTTGGAGCCGGCCTGGGTGTTGCACAGGCTGCTGGATGCACCAGGGCCAGGGTGTGGGGGGAAGTCTGGTGTCGGGGGTGGGGGGTGGGGACTGGAGTATTTAAAGAATTTTCTGACCCCTCCTGGGGCAGACACTCCACCATCACACCACTGCAGGGGGTGGGAGGGGCGTGGGGGTGAGGGCAAGAGCTTAGGGCAGCACTGACAGGAAGTTCCTCCAAAAATACAGGTAAACCCAGAAGGACAAATGCATGGATTCACTAGGCTCTATTAATCTTTAATGTGCAAAGTATGGTAACCAACACGCTGTTACTGAGTGCCAAATGCTTTCCTAACCGTCCTGTGCGACAGGTGCTACGTCAGTCGAGGCGGCTTGCCCCCATCCCAGCTCCCGACTAGGCCTCGCTCTGAAAGGCCAGAGGGCAGGGACTAGGCAAGCTGGTCACCTCTGCACTGTCAGGTGTGACGCCGAGCAGGCGGGCTGTATTCAGTGCAGGATGAATAAATGAGGAGCCCCCAAAGGTCTAAGAAACAAGGATCATGATTAAGGCCACCGCTGGCCAAGTCCAGGCGGGTCCGGCCCACAGCCTGGGCTCCTACCCACCACAGCACGCGTCGGGGAGAGGAAGGACTTCGCCGGCACCCACAAGCCAGGGGCCTGAAGGCAAGGGCTGTCCCTGGAGGAAGTGGACACGGGCTGAGGACCGGACCTGCAGCCCCTCCCGGGCCATTCAGGCCAAACCAGCACCTCCAAGGCTTTCGGACAAAGATACATAAGCCTCCCCCCTGGTGGGACTTCCGTCGTCAGGACACCGGGATTGTGATGGCAGCTAGAGGAAAGCCCATTTCCTCAGCCCGTCACCCTCTGGAACAATGACAGAGCTGCCTGGCTACAGTCTGAGCGGTGGCTGTGCTGACCAGAGGTGGCTTGTTGGGGGATCGGGACACAGATGAGGAGTCGCGGAGAGCTCTGCAGGCTCTGGCCACCGTCCGGGGAAAGGCCTGGCCCCCTCTTAGAGAGCGGGAGGTGTAGGTTAAGAGTGTGGCCTGAGGCTCACTGGGACTGGGTGTGAGCCAGCGCCATTGGTGATGTGGACACCTTCCTCCGGGTCTCAGATACTTGATCTGTATTATGGGGACAAACACCAACTCACAGAAGAGTTATGAGTCTACAAGAGACCAAGTTTGTACGGTGCTTAGTAAACCTGTGATGAATGGTCACCATCATCGATATGACCATGATCATTGTCGTTACCCTTAATGACTGAGGGGAGGGGAGGCCCTTCCAAGATGCCCGGGGTTGTAGGACTCCCCACTGCTGTCCTGTGTGCTCTGGGTAGAGCTCTGGGACAGCAAGGGCCATCTGACTTGTCCTTGCATACAGAGGAGGTTCTCGGTGAATGTCTGGTGAAGGGGTGGGAAGGTGGACAAGTGGATGGCAGGGGACACTGTCTGATGGTGGGGAGGACAGGGGCGGGCATGGCTTCTTACCAGTGCTCTCAGCCAATGAGCGCCAAAGGGCCTGGTCTCAGGCCACCCTTGTCCACACTTGCATCAGAGCCCATTTGCTCAGAGCCTCCGTGTGTGCCTTCCGGGGACACTGGGGAGGCGGCTGTCTGAGCCCGACTGGAGAAGGCGCTCTGCTCCCAGTGAGTTGCCACGGGCTCCCCTACAGACATTTGGTGATGCACCACTGCTTCCAAAGAAAATCCCAGCACGCACCTACGGACCCCACGGACTCTCTGGTCCGACACTCTTTTACAGATGAGGAAACGGAGGGCCAGCCAGGAAATGAGCCTCGTGTAAGGTTACGGCCCTGTGGGAGGCAGAGCGAGGCCAGCTTCCTGAAGATGCCAGGAGAGGGGCTGGTGTGGTGCCTGGCACGTGGCACGTGGCCCAAGTCTGTGACTCCCAGTCCCGTGCTCTAATTCTGCCTTCCGCGCCAGCTGCTTTATGGTATCCCACCAAGGGCTCTGTGCACGGCACAGCAAGAGCTTCCCGGAAGCCCGCCAGGCCCCCAAGAGTGGCCCCCATAACCCAGGAGGGAACGGGGAGCCCGTGTGAGCTCCCGCCCCTTCCCAGAAGTCGTAGGTTGGCTGGCCTGGAGCCTGCACGGGCCAAAGCGTAAGCCTCACGGAGGAAACCAGCGCGCCCGCCCCCGTTTCTGGTCAGGTATTTGCGTTTTCCTTCCTGAGGACGTGATCCGTCAGAGAGAAGCCGGGTGGTAGTGGCTGTGCCCTCGAAAATATTTTCCTTTTAAATCAGAATATAAATAGCCTGCCAAGCAAGGCCGCCCTGAGGAGGCCACGGGAGACGATGGCCCCGCGAAGGTTTTCTGGGAGCGGTGGTGGGAAGGCTGGGAGGGGGGCTGCCGCCTGCTCCCCTGCCTTGGGAGCGGCCCTTTCTTCTCTGGTGAGCATCAAAGGCACTGACGGTTCTGAGCACCGGCATTTTGTGGGCGCCACTGAGGGGGCGGCCTGGGCCCCGCCCTGCTTCCCAACAATGCCTTGAAAAGGAACTGAAAACACACTCGGATGGGGTGGGGGCAGCGCTCAGCTTCTCTACCTGGATTCCAGTGCCTCGGGGTGAGGTCTGGTCTCTCCTGGGCTCTGTTTTATGTTTCACTTCTGTGTGTTTCGAGTGCTTAGAAATGCACGCCCGCTTGCCAGGGGGCCGAGCGTGTGTGCCTCCGCCAACTATGCTGGCCTTGGAAGGGCCTGCCCACCCAGGCCAGCAGCTCCAAAGGGGCCAGATTCTAGGCATCTCGGCCGATGCCAGGCATCACTGCCCTACAGTCTACGCGGCTGCCCACTGGGCCTCCGGAGTGTGGTAGGGGTCACACGCTGCATCTGAACCCCCCTTTGCTACTTCAGTCAGAAATGAATTCGGGGTGCCCTGGAAAAGGGCCTTCTGGCGGGGGGCTCAGCAGGTCAGAAGTTTTGGGTAGGGACTGGTATGGGGCTGGTCTTTTTGTTTCGGTCATTTTACTTAGTTTTGCCCCCAGTTGCCCCAAGGCCAGGGCCAGCTGCTCCTGGCAGCCGCGCACCCATCTAACCACAGATAGGGCTGCCACAGTCCCCACCCACGGTTCTCCAGGTCCCATCCACCCCACCTGGTCCTTGAGTAGGGACACAACATTCATGAGGACACTTAACCTTCAGAGCAAAGGGCCACTGACATCCTGTGCTGGCGACCGGAGTTGAAGAGCAGGAAGGGAGAGGCTAAGGAACAAAGGGGAGGAGGGAGATGTGGGCTGAGCAGCTCCTGGGGAAGGGCCAGCGACTGGACGGGCTGCCCTGGGGAGTGGCTCATTGTGACAAGGTGAGCGGAAGCCAGGCCCCCATGGTAGCTGGCCTTGCCCCATCTGTGATGGGGCCAGAGACGGACGTGGCGGACATGACAGGAATATCCTCTCACGTCCGCAGCTGGGCAGGCCTGGACGAGGGAGGGGCCGTGGTCTGAGGTGAACGGACACCCTGTGGGGGCTTTCCCTCAGGGCGTGCTGTGAACTGATGCTGAGGATTCCAGAAGGAGGGAGGCGAAGACCCCAGCGCCTCCCTTCCTCCGCCCAGGGAGGACCCGACGTGCCTGAGAGTCGACCGGCACCTCTGTTCACGCAGGAGATCGGCCGGCTGGGGGAAGCTGTCGCCTCACAGGCCCCTTTTCCAGGTCAAATGTTTTATTTGAATAAATGTACCTTCAGGAGACCAGGCCTTTCTACCACTGAACTCAACTCAGAAGGAAACAAAACTCAATTTTTTCAAAACCTCTCATTTTTCTAGGCCGGCAGGCCACCATCCACGGAAGCAGAGCTCCTCGGGGTGAGGAGGGGGCTTGGGCCTCGGCTTCATGACGCACGAGGCCCTGCTTCAGTCCCTGACAGGCAGCCTCCCACTCTCGCTCACACCCTCCAGTGACAGGGAGCTCACCACTACCCCGGGCAGCCCACACCATTAGTGGGCAGTCTGAACTGTCAGTTAAAAATGTGGAGCCCTAATTAGGCTTTTTATCTAATTCCTATTCTCTGATGCTCGTGGAGTCTTCTCGAGTCATGTGGAAAAAGTCCCCTCCCTTTTATATCTGATAGTCCTTCAGGATCCAAATAAAGCTTCCAGAATCTCTCTCTCTCTCTCTCTCTCTCTCACACACACACACACACACACTCTCTCTCTCTCTCTCTCTCTCTCAGTCCAGGGCATCAGAGGAACAGTAAATTCAGGCCTCCCCACTCCCTACTTTTCCTTTTCTTAAAGCACCTGACTGGCATTGCTCAAAGCTGCTTTCTTCCAGAATGGTCTGGAATATCCTGGAGGAGCTGATTCTGCAAACAGCAGAGTGACAGGTTGTCTGGCAGTCAACATGCCAGCAGTGAGGATGGGAGCCGTCTGGTCATAAGCCAAAGGGCCGGCCCAGCCTCAAGTGGATTTCACACAGAAATCCCAATTTGGCCCCAAATCTCCTCTGGCCTAATTTCTTTGAAACTGGGTACTCCGGTGTCGGTGCCAAAATATCCACGTGCTGCGGTGGCTTTTAGAGGACAGTTGCTGGGGATCAGGGGGACATCTTAAGGGAGGGACCACAGTCAGCCTGCCCGCCAGCAGGTTCCGAGCACCGGAGACCCACAGCCTGCCCCTGCTGGAGGGGGATGCCCGGGGGGTGGCCAGGGATCCCAGAGAAGGGCACGCGAGCGTTCCCCAAAGGGCCAGCCTCCTGCATCACAGGCAGGGGACAGGCGCCCTGATCTACCTAGCTCACAGACAGAGCCGAGGAACAGCACGGAGGTCCCAGGCTGGGGCTCTGTTTGGTCTGCTAGAAGCGAAGCTGTTTCTAGTTCTTTCCTCCCTTCTACAAACTCCACTGAGTACCTGCAGATGTTCTGGCACCCATGTGCAGGGGGCTGCTTTGCTGAGGGTCCTGCCCCAGACAGAGAGCTCCCTGAGCCCCGCAGGGCCGACTGCACATGTGAGGTCTAGCTCCCGGAACAGAGTGAGGCCTGCTGGAAGGAGCACAAGGGAGGACATTCCAGAAGGGATATCACAGTGCTCCCACCCACCCGCCCTTTTTTTTAAACCAACAGGAAGGCTGAAGCTCAGAGTTGGGGGTGACTGGCTCATGACCACACAGCTACTTCAAAAAGCTTCTTGCGGACGGGCATGTGGGCAGCGAGCTTGGGAGGGGCCTGGCTGATGGCAGAGAAGTGAGGAAAGGCTCCTGAGTGGGCAAGCACCTGGCTCGGTCACCACGCCAGGTGGAGGCCACGCTGGGTCTCGGAACCCAGGTTTCCGGAGGACCAGCTCCGGGCTCTTTCTCTAGGCCAGGGCACCGGGGTCTCTAGAAGGTGTTGGGCGTTTAGGGGACCAAGAGACACATTCTAAGAGGACTTCTCAGGGTTAGCTGGCTCTGGACTGGGCTGTCCAGGGAGCAGTCCTCTTTGCAGAAGAAGCTCTGGGGACATGGCTTCCTTGTCCAGCTCTGTCAGCCTGGACACTAGGTCCTTCTTCCACATGCTGGCTGCCATGGTGGGGCTAGACTATGGGCTCTCCGGACCCGAGTGAGCACCACAGGACCTAGCTTGAGAGGGGCTGATGGGGCTGCTCGCACCTGTGTGAGGTGACGTGTGCCACCCCCCCAGCACCCCATGCTGGCGGCCCCGCCGGTTACCCGCACAGCCGTCCCTCGAAGTCTGGACTCTGCCTCACAGAGCAGGAAAAGGCCGGTTCCCTTCTATTCGGCCTGCGGTGCTAATCTTAACAATCCCCCCCATCTGGGATGTCTGCTGGCAAATGAGATCGTTTAGGACACTGGTCACACTCTACATCAGAGATGGGGTACTCTGTGCCCTCAGCAGCCCCCCCCGCCCTCACTAGGACCTGGCTATCTGGCACCCCGAATCCCTTTCCTTACCTGCCCTTCGGAAGGGCGTGGAGATTTCATTAGGAAAAAAATGTCGGAGCCCCTCTCTGACTTCATCAAGAAGGCTGAAAAGGCAGCTGTTTCCTCCCTGGAAACGGCGCAAAGGCAGCCTTCGAGCTGCTCCCTCTGGGTCCCAAGCGCAGCGCCCACCCCAGCCCTGGGAGGTAAATCACTTTGATCTGTGCGTAAAGCCTGAGGGTCAGATACTGCCGCCAGCAGGACCCCGGAGACCAGGCCAAGGGCAATGGGGAACCCCTGTATCCGGTGGGGCCAGCTCTCCTCCCACTGTCCACTGCGGCCCAAGGCAAGGATGCACAAATTCCACAAATGCACACCCAGAAACACCAGCAAAAGCACCTGGAAAGCCCTGCGTGGCGCGCCGGCGAGGCAAGCCCCCTGCACCATCGAAGGACATGAGCGAGAAAGAAGGTCTGGCTCTGTGAGACTCGGGCTGAGTAGGGGACCCTGCCAAGGGGTCAGAAGGGGACAGGAGGAAGCTGGGCATTCTCCTTACTCTGAAGCCTGGCGGTTCTTGGTAAAATTCCAGATGATTCTCCACCCTCCCCTCCCCCACTCTGCCATTTAAATTGCACGCCTGGTTGTTACAATATTAGCGCAAGAGGCTCAGTGTGGACACAAATATTAGCTACCAATCCTTAGGTGAGAGAGGCTGCAGTTCGGCCCTGGAGCCGTGGGACCGCCACACCCCAGCCAGCGTTTTCCGTGGGTGCTAATCTGGCTCCCCTCGCTCGTACTTTTCCACTGGTAATGGGCAAGAGACTCCTGTTGACTTATTTCTACATCTCCCTCGTTGACTGATTTATTTATTTTTATCTACCTTCCCCAACAACAAGTCAGGCGGACACAGCAGCCCAGGGCGGCCTGGAAGTCAGCGTTTCCCCACGGCCCGAGTTATCCACGCAGTGGAAAGTTTGGTGCTAATCACTCCCCGGAGGCAGAGGCCCAGCCTCCCACCCTCACGAGAGGCTGCTGCCGCCCCGGGTGTGTTTGGGAAGATGGCGTTCCACCCCAGGCCTGTGGGGCCCCGCCAGAGAGGTGGGAGCCGCTGGGACCCTGGCTTCCACAGGTGAGAACAGAGGCCCGGGCAGACGCTTGGCTCCCCACCAGGCGGTGGAGACGGGGTGGGTATGGAGGGAGAGACACAGCCCGGAGCTCTGGTGGGGGACGCGTCTGACAAGCCCCAGCGGCGGGTTCTCTGTCCTCAGGAGAATCACTCACACGTGTCCACCGCGGAGCTGAGCTGAGGGCTTGCTGGGAGCCCCTGGGCCAGACAGCGTGGGAGTCCGAGAAACCCCAGCTGGGCCTCCTTCCCAGTGACCCCGACAGACTCGCATCGGGCCTCCGCTTCAACCTGTCCTCAGAGGGGGCAGGGGGAGGGTGTCACACCTTCCACTGGGATGTCACTGCATTTGCGTCTGACCATTATCCCAAACACAGCAAAAGCCTGTCTCGGTTATTCCCACTGGAAGTCCTGGCCTTCCCTGGGGCAGGAGCATGAGGCTGGGGGGACACCCTGCTGGCGGAGGGCACGCCGTCCCAGGCCTTCTCTGTGGCCCACCGCCAACCCTCCTACTTGGGCAGAACGTTCTGTCTGCCTCACTTTCCCAACCCAGAAAACAAAGAGGATGGAGTAGATGAAAATTCTAGGGTTTGGTAAAATCTTCCATCCAACAAGGATTTTCTGGACCACCTATGACACCTCCATTTCAGAACTTAAATGTTAACTCGAGAAACAAGCAGAAAACGCTATAGGGAAGAGCCGCTTTCTGCAGTCTGGTCGGGGGAAGACGGCCCACGGCATGCCAGGAAGGGGCAGGGAGGGCTTCCTGGAGGAGGAGAGGCCACCCCAACCCTGGAACCTCGCTCCCTGCTGCACTGTGTTGGCTGGGCAGTCACTGGCTGGAGACGCTTCGGCCCAGTGCGGGGTGGGGTCAGAAAGTGGGCTCATTGGCGGTACTGGAAGACTACTGGATTTACAGGAAACCCTGGGAAGCTCAGAAAGCTGACAGTGCAGAAGCAAAGGCTACCAGCTTCTGGACTGTGCGGACTCAGGGCCCCCGGAGGCAGGGGCCTCGGCCACTCACCTCTGTATCCCCAGAGACCGGTGTGGTCCTTAGGACCCAGCGGACACTCACCGATGACTGCAGCATGGGTGTCATCTCCCAGCTGTGGACCGGTCCCCTACTCCTGTCCAGGCCAGGGTCCACCAGAAGGACGTCGAAACCTCGCTCAGCCTCGGTGCTAACTAGTACCTCTGGGTGCAGTGAAGGGGTGCTCCCAGCACGCTGGCCCAGGAGTGGAGGGTGCTGTCTGGGTAGTGGGGCGATGGGTGTGCTCCTTAGCCGGGACTAAGCCCTGAAGGCCACCCGGGAATGCAGGCACATCCGGCTCCATGAAGAGCACCGGCTCCACGGGCAGCCGTCAGGGTGACGAAAAGCCAGGGTGCTCCCTGAGTCTGAGTTTTCAACCGGCCCCGCTGGGGGCTGCCGGCCCCGGGTCACCCCGGCAGTGCCACACCCCTGTTGGAGACAGACAGTTCTCTCCACAATGCACACTGAGACGCAAATGCTGGTGATTCACTACCTGCCACGGGGGACAGGGTCATCTTGGCAGGCGCCTTCCCCATCCCTGCCAGGGTCTGGCACCAGCTAGTTTTTCCATGTTTAAAGAGAAACAAACAGAAATGATAAGACACTTCTGATGGGAGAGAGGATTGGGATTGATAGTCCTTGGAAAATTTTTTCCACAAATAACCAAAGAGCTTCCAACACAGAATCCAGGCGGGAAGGCAGGGAAGGGCGCCCGCTGGCCGTGCTCTGCCGTCCCCCGAGCGCTTCCCCGGAGCGCCGCGTGGCCTTCCTGTGCACCAGAGCGCAGGAAAGCTACCCTCCAGTGAGAAAAGAAATCAGGCAATTTGCTCCGAAATGAGGGTTTTTACTTCTGGGCTTTTGCTAAAACTTTCTCCCCAGGGCCCCCAGACCTTGCCCCTGGGCTGGATCGGTGACAATGGCAGACGGGCTTGGGGACTTGCGGGAGCAGCTGCCCGCAGGGAGCCGCATGGCTGCTGTGGAAATGGGACAGAGACTCAGCGCGGCACTTCCTTTTCCAGCACTACTGAGCTCCTGTCACTGACCAGGCCGGTGTGGAATAAATCAGCATCGAGATTAGAGTCATTTTCCTCAGAAGTCCCCACCAGCTCTAACACGAAGAGCACAGACGGGCCGGTCTCCAGAACAGAGGCTTTTAGGGCGGAGCTAACATGCACGCGGGGCCACCTGCTGCTGGATGGGCCGTGGCTCATGGGAGCATCAGGCCTTCTCCCGGGCCAAACGCCCATGCCCAGAGCCCCAAACAGATCCGAGACGGGCCGAAATGCCCCGTGCAGGGACACGGGAAATCAGAAGGGTAAATCAAAGCGGCAGCAAGTATTGCTCCCGAGCTGTAGCGCGTGTGACCTCCATGCGGCGTGGGTGTAGGAAGGTAGTGCTGTGCCACTCCCCGGGGTCCACAGAGGTGGCTGCTCACAGCCCAGGGGGACCTGCCCAGGGGCTCTGGCTGCCAAGGAGCTGCGGGGATGAGGTCTCGGCCTCCCTGGCACCGACTCGGGCACCCCCTGCTCTCTAGTGGTGAGGCTGTGCTGGGGAGTGAGCCTTCCCCTTGCCTCAGAGAATGGGGGAGAGCAGGTCCCTGGGGCGACCCAACGGCCATCCTCTCTGGCCCCTGGGGAGACAGAATCTGAACCAGGCTCCAGGCTCTGAGCTGTCAGTACAGAGTCTGACTCAGGGCTCGAACCCATGAACCATGAGATCATGACCCAAGCTGAAGTCGGATGCTCAATTGACTGAGCCCCCCAGGCGCCCCCTGTATGACAGAGGTTAAATAACATGTCCAAAGTCCTACAAACTGCCACTGAATGGCAGAGCTAGAATTCAAATGTAGGTCTTTTTGCTCCAAACCACACCTTCTTTCCTGTCACCCACCCACGCAATTCTGAGTCTCGTTCTTTCTCCCCTGAGCCTCCCTGTAGCTGCTCTGTCTCCATCTAGGCAAGGTGAGCTCCACGCTACCTGTCCCACAAGGACCCGCCACCTTAGAAGTCCTGACGAGGGACACCTGTGTTCTTCTCTGCCATTTACACGCTGCTCCCCCTTTGTCTCCCTTCCCCCCATGAAGCCATCTAAGTCCCGCAGTGTGCTGGTCAGCCGGCTCTCTGAAAGAAAAGAAAAAGCCCTGATGTGTAGTGCCTGCCAATTTCCCGGGTATAAATACTCCCACCATGGCTGGTTTCAAGCTCCCCATGATGTCACTGTGGGCCGAACTGGGAGAAGATGAACAGAGCTGGCTCGCCGGCTCCGGCACGCACCGCCTGCGTCTACCAGCGGGCAGGAGCGGCAAGGGGCCCCTGGCACGGCAGCAAAGGGCCCGCAGAAGGTGTGGGCGATGCCGGTGCCGCAAATGTGCCCATCCTGTCGGCCAAAGCACAGTGCTGTCTCGATGGCTGACAGCGGTCAGCACACAACTTCTATTTTCTTCAGGGATAAGGATGCAGAGAGGGAGAAGAGGTTATCGGAAAACCTGACTTGTGGGGAAGCTTAAGGCGCCACTGAACCACCCTCAGAACAACTCCGACACCCGGGAAAACGGGGCTGGGGGCTTCGTTTCTCCCATTTAGTCTCCCCCAAATCATTCAGCAACATAGCCCGTTGAGCCTGACTTCTCTAAAGCCGATTTTCTTGTCAACCGGGCTGTGTCCCATGTCATACTTGCTGGTGGGTGCGTGGGCGTCCGCGCGGCGGCAGGGGGTAGCTGGAGGGGGCTGCTGTCGGCAAGAAGGATGGGACTGTAGCCGGCTTCCTTTAATCATGCCAGAGGCGGGAGCAGATGTGTCGCCTCTGTGTAAGATGCCAGGCAGCAGGTAAAGAATTTAACAGCTTGTGGGAGTTCTAATTAGATTGCCAATTATAACTCGATTGACCTGCCTGGCTTTGAAAGGCCCGGAAAAACTGCGTGTTGTCCTTAGGAAGAGGCAGGTTTTGCTTCTAGTTTGTTCTGGGAGATTCCTGCAGGGATCACTTGCTTGCACTTTGGTTCTAGCCCCAGGCATCTGTCTGGACTCCCGCTGCCCCGGATGCAGAGGAGGAGAGAAAACCCGCGGTGGGGGAGGGATTCGGATCCCTGTATGTGTGCTGGGGCGGGGGGGGGGGGGGGGGGGGGGGGGGGGGGGGGGGGCGGAGCTGTTCTCTGCAATAGGCACGCTTTGCTCCTTTATTTATGAAGAAAGACTCAGCATTGTGTCCCCTAGGCTCCCCTGCAGGGTCGGGCCAGCAGTTTCTCCTTCATTCGGAAGGACATCAGCCAGCATTGCAATTACGGATCTAATCAAGACTGACCTCCTGGCAAGGCCAGATCCCAGGTGTTGTGTGTGTGTGTGTGTGTGTGTGTGTGTGTGTGTTCAAGAGTACTTGCAGAAAAGGTCACTGTTATTATCAGCCTGGGGCGTGCCCCCTCCCCCCGGGGCATGAGAATCGGGGCTCCAGCAGACAAGACAGGGCAACGTTTCACGTCCCTCCTAGGAACCAGGGCACGCGTTCACTGTTAGACACCATTCAGGTCCTTCTGCCTCACACACGTGACCGCATCTGATTCTCTCACCACCACCCCTACTCACGGAGGAAGAAACTGAGGCCCAGAGAAGCCCGAGGGCCCCCAGCTCCTCTGTGTGGGACCATGTCTATAATTCAAGTCACTCTTGTCTCTCACGCTTATCACATAAGCGCCACAGGGCACTGGGCCGGCCATGGCCGAGCGGGGCCATGGGACACGACGACTCGGGAATCCGGCAGGGTCAGGCCCAGGTCCCAGCTCCGGTTTGGATGAGCTGGTGGATGGGAAACAGTGTAACTGACCAGAACCGACGTGTCCTCGTTAGCCAAGCTACTCTCCTGCTCCGGGGGTGTTGGTGCTCCTTCGGTTCCTTCCTTGTCCCTCTTTATCTCTCTGATTTGCAGCTGGGAATAGGTCTCATGCCCTCTCCTACCTTCAGCTGCCACCTCCAGGCCACCACTGCTTCCTAACCATGGTCCCTGCCCTGGAAATGCTCCATCCCCAGACCCAGCCAGCCGTGTGCAAGGGTCATAGCCTCCTTCCTCCCATTGCTGCCCTTCCTCCTGTGTTTCCTCTTGTTGGTGAAGTCGTCTTATCCACCCAGGTACCTGACCCCGGTGTCTGAGAATCAGGCGAGAACCTTCCAGTTCCCTCACCACGCCTTACCGAACCTGCCTTCTCGAAATTCCTTATCCTGGACTGTCAAGATGTTATTAGTCGAGTCCAGTCCTAAATGTTTCTTAGCTTCTACCTAACTTACCCTCCACAGCTTCTAGAATGATCACCCTGATATGCAAGCCTGATCACATTACTTTGTCTTCAGCTTTTCTAATCCTGAAAAACCTCGAGCATGCAGAAAATTTGAAAGGCTGATACGATGAACATCTATGCACCTATCACCGAAATGTAACAACTGTTAACGGGTTTCACACTTGCTTTATCTATTTTGGGGGCAAGAGTTAGTATCTGGAAGTAAATTACAGGCACTGCGACACTTCTTCCCTAAATACTTCAGCAGGAATCTCTAAAAAAAAAAATGTTTCCTTATAGAACCACCTCTAACAAAATTAATAGAAATTAATAGTCCCTCCTCACCATTGTCTACTAACTGGCCCCAGCTGCCCCATGTAGTTCTCCTCCAAGAGCTAGTTTGTTTATTAGGTATTCAAGCTCCATCTGTCCCCAACTTGTGGGAGAGTCAACATCTCTACTCAGCTGCCGAAGCCTGGCCCCCACGTCACACCTTCAGGGGAGCAGTGGCCTGTCCCTCCTCCATCATGAGAGCAGACAACCAATGAACTCTACCTCCATCTACCAGAGGGCCTGTGACTTTTTTTAATACTTTTTTTAAAGTTTATTTATTTTGAGAGATAGAGAGAGAGACGGGGGGGGGGGAGAGAGAGAGAGAGAGAATCTTTGCTGTCAGCACAGAGCCCAATGTGGGGCTTGAACTCATGAACCTCAAGATCATGACCTGAGCAGAAATCAAGAGCCGGGCAGTTAACCGCCTTAGCCACCCCGGCGCCCCGCCCCTGTGACTCTTCCTGCACTTACTTATATATGGTTTATGGCTCTCCACTAAGACTTGAGGGGAGCGGTATGTTTCTATCCTTAAGGTCTAGCCCAGTATCCGGCTCAGAACCAGGCTCCACGCAGCTTACTTACTCACGTCATTTAACTCTTACGGCAGGAACTGAAGGCCGTCGTGCGGAATACATGATGCTGAAGGTAAAGGTAAAGCCAGAACCATACCCGACACGGAGAAGGTGCCCAAGTGCTGGGTCCCTGCCTGCTCACGAGCCTCCAGTTGAAGATGTTCTGAGAGGCCTGAAGAGACACAACGCCTGCAGAGGTGACTGAAGAGGCAGGTGTGTCCCATAAATACCAAGCAGATGGGGAAAGGGAGGGAAGAGAGATCACGTGTCAGTCGGTGAGCCTGGTGGGAGGTGAAAGCGGCCCAGTAACCATGGGGCAGGGGTCTGCCACCCGGCAAAGGGGCTGCAGTCCTGGGACCCTGCCAGGGGCGTTCTCAGAGGGCTTTCCTAAAGCTCCTGGAGGCCTGGAGCTTTCTGGATGCAGGGGTCCAGATCTGGGAACTAGGGGTGGGCCCTCAGACCGTGGTTCTGGTCTCTCTCTGCAGCAGGTCGCCGAGGCCCCAGGGAGGGACGTCAGGGGCAAGGCTGCCTCCAGACCCTGGGCAGTGCTCTCACCCAGCGCCCCCGGATGGAGCCTCTGCACACCTGCACCCCGTTCCTTGGTCAGCGGCGCTCGAGGGCTCTGGAGAGCAGGGGCTCTCCGAGGACGGGGCCCAGAGCAGGGGGTCCGTGCAGATCCGGGATCTGTGCAGGGGAGGGGGCCTGCCTTGGCTCCAAGCCACTACCTTCCTAGAGTCCGAGGGTTTGAGGCTCGGTCAGCTTTGGTATTTTGTCCTGATAATGTTTGTCATTCCTTCTTCCTAAGCAACCCCTCACCTCCACCCCCTTGGCAACAGGAGGGGTGCCAAAGCCTACTCTTTCCTGCGCCCAGCTGGGCTCATGAATCAGTGCTGGTCCTGCTGATCCAGGCAGATGGGGCAAGGGCAGCTGTGAGAAGGGGTGCTACCCAGCAGGGGGGCCAGGTAGGAGGCAAGTGGGGAGACCAAGTCTTGACTCCAACTGGGAGCAAAACCGAGAAAGGACGCAAGCTCAGCGGACGGTGCAGGACCCACCAAGGCAGACTTGAGCCCTCCAACCCCCTCCGCCCCCAGGGCACCGAGCGGCTTCTCTCTGGGACCAGGGTCTGCCCTCGAGGACTTCCGGGAACACGTCTCTTCCCCACCCCCACCCCAACGTGAAAAGGCAGGTGCTACCGCCCACTTCACAGACAAAGTGGGCATGAAGCCTTCAGGAGTGACGCCGTCAGGATTCCTGGTAGGTCTGCCAGCCACTGCCCTGTGCTCTTGGCAAGTCCCTTCCCCCCTCTGGCCTCAGCTTCCCCATCTGTAAAAAGGGGTGCTTAGACTACGGAATTTCGCTAGTGTTCTAAATCCTGCGATGCCTTCACTCTCTGGTGAGTATTAGGTCCAAAGATGTCCCGATACTGGTGAAGAAACGCTGGAAACGATATCTGGGAGAAACTTCTAGGGTGTCCTCCCCAGACCTCTGGGCTCAAGGGTTTTAGGCTCGAACTGAGGGTCTAGACCACATGTGTGCGGACACGTCCCAGAGAGAGCCCGGGAGCACTCAGTGGGGAGCCTCTGGGACTAGCAGAGCCATTTGGACATGAGGCAGGTTGGGGGCAGCCAGCCCAGGCGGCCCCGAATGCCACTTTCTCATGGCGACAGCCCTCCTGTTGACTTCAGGGGCAGGCAGTGTTGGGGAGGTGCCATGGCAGGGCTCAAATCCAGGGGGGCCTGATATAACGAAGGGGAGTTAGGGACAGGTATCTGGGAACACAGAACAACCCAGATAAGGGAAAACTCGGATGGGGCAGTCTGACCCGGGACGGGGAGCAAGAGCAGCGGCGGCGAGGCCGGAGCGCGGTGGAGGCGGAGCGTCAAGTCATACTGGAATAATGGGCCGGAATTTCTAAGAATAAATGGTTTGGATCGACCATGGCAGATTTTAAATAATTTTAGATCATAATTACTAATGAGACACTGCGCTGCACTGCCTAATTAGTCATCTAAGACTCCAAAACGGAAAATAGAAATAAACACAGGATTAATTTTTTTCCTTGAGCTGCGGCAAAGGGAGGCCCAGGGACGCGGCTTGTATGTCGGAGCCTGCATGGGGTCTGGAGTTCAGTCCTCGCTGGAAGCAGGGTGGCTCTGATGCCATGTCTCCTCGGCCGGCACCGAGAAAATGCTGCAGCGGCTAGGAGGAATCCAAATCCCAAGCGGAAAGCGGAAAGCGTCTGCGGAGAGGGTCTCTGCACCGAAGGATGCCTCGAGGGGCGGGAGGGCTGGTGGTGGGGGAGGGGTTGGCAAGCTCAAAGGCCACGAGCCGCACGGGAGCCACGCGGAGGCAGAAGTTCTCCATTTCCAGGTGACACTCCTTTTGCTCCAAGGAGGACACACATGCCCAGCAAACGGAAACTACTTTAAGCTAAAAATAAGCATTTTCAAAAGGATGTGAGGACACAGCTCGAGTCATAAAAAAAAAAACACCTTCCGATTACCTGGCTTGTCCCCCAAATAATTTCCAGTCCCTCCCCCTCTTCAGACGTCCTCCCCGTGTGGCTCGCACCTCCGACCCGGCTCTGGCAGGCTCGCTGGCACTGCCGCTGCTGGCGTCCTACCCCAAAATGGGTGCGGGCGCTGTGCAAACCCAGTTAGAGCGACACGGCCCTACCCCCCTCCCCAGAGGAGCCCGCCTCAAAGCGAGGGCAGGTCTTGGTGCTGTGGCAACAAGGGAAGCCACATGAATCTGGGTTTGGGGGAGGGGAGGGGGGTACGAGCAGAGGCTCCCACAGTCTGGGGCCAGGATCAGAAGTCATACCCTGAACAAGACATCAGCTCACAGTCTATATCGAACCACATAAGAAGGGCTAAGGATGCGTCCTGAGTCACCATCAGGGGACAAGGGCGTGTCCTTGGGAAGAGGTGACTAGGAGGTGGCTGGCATAAACTCCTCAAGAGAATTCGTTTGAGCAGAAGGATCAGTGTTCGGGTGTCTGTCTTCCCCAAACAGGAAATGATAATTAATGATATGTGTATGGCGCCCTGGGGCAAGAGGACCAGGCTGCTCTAGGCCGGGCGTGACATGCTGCCCCCTTTCCTTGGCACTCCCAAGGGCAGAGGCTGTCCCCTTCTTGGCTCTTCTGTAACCACAGGACAGAGGTGAGATGCTCTGGCCTAAAGGGAAAGAGTCTGGGGCCCGGGAAGGGGGTTTCTGCGTCAGAGGCGGGGCTCCTGCCTGGATCGGCACAGCCCCCGCCCCTCAGCCCCTGCCATGTCCACCTGTCTGCCTCCGGGCCCCAGGCTGCCTGGGGACGCGGCCATTTCCGACGGCCTCTGGGTTGGGCCGTGGGGCCCGGCATCTGGCTGAGAGGGTGAGCTCCTCTGGGGAGGAGGAGCGGCGAGCGAGTGCAGGGGTTCCAGCAGAGGAAAGGCACCAATCTTTATAAATCACCATTTCATTTCCGAGTCTGAAACTAGGTCCCTCGTGGGCATGGTCATGATGGGTCAGCTTCTCGGAGGGTGATCCCTCACTGAATGAGAGAGACAGAGAGCAGGCAGCCTGGGGACACGCAGGGTCTGGGAAGACCGTGGCTGACTCCGGCAGGGCTGCCTGGACGCCGCTGCACAGCAGCCTCTGGTCTATGGATGCTGACCGCTGCCACCCCCTAATGGGGCACAGGGGCTGACAAAGAATGTGCTTGGGGACAATAGGACGGGGTGTCCGAACCTGAGGGGGGCCCGCTGCTCCCTTACAGGGCCCTGAGGGCACAGGGCTGCCCCTCTGGAGCAGGTGCTACAGGTCGGCCTGAGGACCTGGCTGGGCCAAGCATGCCTGGCAGGAGCCCCGCCTTCTAGCACAACGCATCCTCTTGGAGACCCGGCCCGTGATCCACTCAGATCTCACTATACTGGAAGGTTCCATCAACTGGTTGACTCGGCCTCCATGGTCTCATGTGAAACTGTGTGGCTGCACTCTCTGGTCCCCTCCTCGATGTCACTTCGTGTACTCATGGTGTGAAGGGACTGTGCCAAGGCCAAGCCAACAAACACCCAAAGGCCTCTGCACAGAGAAATAGTTAACCTAGTTAAAAGTAGTGTGTTCCCGCGATACTTGCTCAAAGTCCATTCAAGGGAGATGGCGCCTGGTACTCTGGGGGGTGTTTGTAAAGGGGAATAATGACATCTGTCAAGGTCAAGTTGGCTCTTGAACTTATTTTTCTCCCTCTCTCCCTGCCACACCTCATCCACCTGCCGCCCCTGGTCTACACTGGCCAGTGTGTCACCTCAGGCATGGCGCCTTCCCCCATCGGTGAATTGGTTCCATAGGTGCTTCAAGAGAAGGAAGTCAATGGGCTGCCGGCCCCTCTGTAGGGGTGGGTGGGTAGAGTCAAGAAAGTCTTCTCAGAGGTGTGACATGTGAGCCGGGCTCCATGGCAGGCTCTGCCCTCCCTGCAACCCAGGCCAATCTATGGAGCCTGCCTAGTGCCCCCTTCGGGTCCAGGGCCAGCCCCCACCCTGATCTAGCCCCCCTGAGCCCAGATGCTTCCTGTCTCTGCCTGACAAGTCACACCACACCTTCCTACTCCTTTCAGCCTTAATAAGCTGGACCACAGGCTCCAGAGAAACAGAAAGTAATACTTAAAAGCAAAAGCACATGCTTTTGGCCAACCAGGTGCCATGATATATTCTTATTTCAGCTCCTCCGGCTGCTGAAATTCTGTTCAGAAGGAAAGCCACGCCCATGGGCGGCTCTTTTGGAAAGGAGCCGCCTCCCTCGCGGTCAAGTAGATAACAGGGGGGCTTCCGCCGACTCAAATTATAGAGAATGATGGTAGTGCTCACGGCTAGTGTTTACGGAGCGCGATGCAGCCTGCGTGAGCTCGTTTAACCACACGATAACACCGAGGGGTGCTGGGGTTACCCCTCTTTAACAGCTGACATAATGGAAGTGCAGAAAGATTGAGGAACTTCTCACGGGCCACACCGTTAGTAGGTGACAAAGCCGGGACTTGAAGCCAGGCAGGCCGGCTCTAGCGCTGGGCCTGAACCCCCGTGCCGTGCTATCACTCAAGCTGTAGGCACTTCCGTGACTCTGCAAACATCCAATCTTAGTAGCGCCTGGCCCTGGTTCTGCTCCTAACTTGTAAGGCAGCCTGGGGCAGGTCACCGAGCGCAGTCTCCCCAGCAGTAAAAAAAAGAAGTTGTCCACTTCAGTGCATACTGTGGAACAAACGCACCAGGTATGACATGAGGTTTTCGATTTCTTTGTAGAGGTTATATTCATGCCAAATATTAATAGTTCTCGAAAGGGCCTTGAGCTACTAATGGAGCTAACATGTAGTATGTGCTACTGAAAGAAGGGAGAGAAGGTGGAATAAAGAATCAAGACCTAGTCCCCCAACAGAACGCACTACCTTCTCTCTTGCACTGTTAGTTTGATTCCCAGTTACAGCAAGTGAAGATACTGGAGAAATTAAGTGTCGTACACTTAAGAGCACTCCCCACAAGAATGCAGATGTGCAGGGAAGGGACAGCATCTAAATATTTCATGAAGTCTTTCTTCGAGGAAAAAATGCAGACTTAATTTCAAAAGCATTTTTGAAAAAAAACAATTAAGTAAATAAAATGCAATTAATAGATAAAAGAGCCTTCTCATTGGACTATGGCAAGGCTTTGTTCCTGTCAATCATTCTATGTACAGGAAGAAAACGGATACTTCAGATGAAAGAGATCCGTTTCCAAAGATGAGCGTTTGAAAGAGGAAGGGTATCTCGCTCCTATTTCATCGGCTTAATTGTCCTACCCAGAGCGGCAGAAGGGATCAAGGGCCGCTCTTCAAGACGGGTTTTGCCACGGGAAAGCGAGCCGTGCCGATGTGAAACCCTGCCCGGTGTGTCTGTGCCCTGGGCTGCCCTCGACCCGAGACCCCCCGCCAGACTGATGGATAAACCAGACAGATACACAGACACAGGATGCCCGTCCCCGGAGTCGCCCCTGCAAGTTCGTCGCCTTTATTCTCGTCTCTCCTCCCAACAGAGGCACAACCTGGAAAACATGCTTCTAACTAGTAAAATAGGAGACACGAGCAATTTCCCCTCCAAATCTCATTAAAAAGATGGACACTCGAAAAGACGGGAGAGAGAAAAAAACACCGAAGGTTCAGAATTTAGCAGTGCAAGTTGCTGGAGGCAAGCTAGAGCTCATCTCTTGCCCTCGATTCCAACACTCTCTGCCACCCTTCCGGCTCGTCATGCAGGATGGGATGAAGCCTTTTCCCACGGTAAACAAGCATGTAAGCCTGAAGACAGTTTAAAGGAAGCTCCAACTGCGGGCCCCTCTTTGAACTTCAGAAGAGTCTTTTTCTCCTCTGAGCAATGTTGTTAGCCAGCCTCGTTGTGACAAATACTTCTGGATCAAACTTTAGAGCTGTTAAAACAACTTAAAATGTAGTAACAATCCATAAGACATGACCCACCGCACTGAGCATTTGATGTCCTTCTTTCAAACCCACCATGGACGTGACGCCCCTCTGCTAGTTCCTAATAGAATGCACTTTTCCAACAGCTGAGCCCTTCTCCCTGCCAGGCTTTCCCACTCATGTACTGCCATGGAACTGAAGCACAACACTACTTCCAACACTTTTAATGTCACTTCGGATTTCTGGTGTTTCAGAAGACATTAGATCATGGAGAAAACCCTTTAAGACAGCCTGTGTATGGGGAGGGGGTGGTGCTTGAGTGGCTCAGTCAGTTAAGCAGCCGACTCTCTAGATTTTGGCTCCAGTCATGATCTCACGGTTCGTGAGATGGAGTCCCATGTTGGGCTCTGTCCCGACAGCGTGGAGTCTGCTTGGGATTTGCTCTCTCCCTCTCTCTGTGCCTCTCCCCTGCTCGCATACCCACGTGTATGCTCTCTCTCCCCCCAAATAAAGAAACATTAAAAAAAAAAAAAAAGCCTGTGTATGAAACTGTTAGCTGGAAGCCATCTTGACTGAACTCGGGGGTTTTCATGTTTTACGACCCTCCCACAGCAGCCAGGGCTCAGCCACACTCCTTGGGCAGATGGCCGAGCCTAACCCATCACCTCCAGCCGCCTCTCTTCCCAGCCATCTTCCCCTCTCGTTGGGGAGCTCCACGAACGGTTTCCTACCACTACTTCGTCTGGGGGAGGTGGTGGAACTGACCACCTTCCCCGGTCTTCCGGCTGCCCTCCTTTGAGTGACTGATGGCTTCTGTCCCTTTCTAGGCCTTGTCTTGGGCACTTCAACATCCAAGAGGACGGCCCCTAGGTTGTCTCTTCTCTGAGCATCAGCTCTGGAGTATCACTGCCCTGTCGCACCAGACTTGCTTTAGGCGAAGGCTGACCCCTCAGGCCGTCTCTCCTCCTGCCCCCTGCGGAGGTGCGGGCTCTGGCTCACCAGGGCCTCTGTGGATCCCCTCACCCCCCTGGGCCTGGTCCCTCTCAGGCTCACAGCCCTCTTCAGAGCCCTGTCTCCTTCCCTCCACAAGCTGTCCACTCTGGGAAGCCCTGGGCGGCTCCTCCCACCTGCCTCTGGTCCACACCTTTTCTCGACCTGTCAAGCGGTTTGGAGGAAGACCTGAGCATCCCGCTAACACGATCTAGGATAAATTTATTTCTCAGCAATACTTTCCCCTCCTCGCCTTATCGGCTCCTCTCCACACCACCTTCTCGGCTCCCTGCCGTGCTCATTCCTGTGCTGAAAGTTCTTGTTCCTTTCTCACCCTCCGATCTCACACATTGCCCCCATGAGCCCAGGCTGATGTTACCAGATGTGGAGCAGATGTCCCTGTCTGCAGAGCCTGTCCCTGTCCCGGTACTTCTGTCCCTGGCTACCTTGAGTCTCTGCGCCTGCCCTTGGCCTGAGCGGTGCTGCCCAGCTGCCCCAGCCCACCGGCAGCCCTGTTTCCCTCCTCTCCCCCTACCCCAGGTCACAGGTCAGTTGGTGTGGAAAAGGGTGCTCTGTGTTTCATTAATTCATCTTGGGTCCTGGGAACGAAACATGGCATGCAAATGTATGTAAATATATTCACTTATGCAAAATGATATGAAAATATGCCTTTAGATTTTCTGGGAAAAGTCTGGTCATTCCATGAATTCCTCCAGTTGTCAACAACAACCATACTTTGTAGTTCCTTATCCCTTCGGCTCGCTGGTCCCTTAATACCTGCCCACACTCAGCTCTCTGCCTCCCCTATCTTGTGCCAAATCATTATTAATGGTAAACACATTATTTCTCTTCTCCCTTCTTGCTATATGTGAATTTAAACACATAGAGGAAGGCTGGAACGATTAGAAAAGTGTTAATTTTCACCGGGGTGTAATTTACATTTCTTTTGTCGAGTCTGACCTTCTATTAATTTTCTGAATACCATCTGCCTCCAAGTCATTACTGCTTTTCTAACAATGTTAATGTGTTTGCATTTCTGCTTAAATCGTCCCTGTCCTCTGAGCCTCGCGATCTGGCACGTGCTGCCGCTAACAAGCCCTAGAGGCTAACCAATCCTTGTCCTTCACGGAGGAGGCAGAGCTCAGGCCGTCTCCGCGGTCTCCACCTGCCACCTGGGCTCCACCTGTACCGGACGTGGCTTCCTTCCTTCAGAACGGCTCTCTCCAGCTGCCCCTCCAGCTGCTCTCCTGCGTCTCTGAGCCTGACTGCCGGCGCGGACACACGTTCCACCCTCTGGTTGCTTCTGTGACCCACCATCGGCCTGCAGCCGGCTCCGTCCCTGGGAACCCCCTCGGTTGGTTCTCGGGTGGTCTCCAGTGCTCATGCTCTTCAAACCCCTTCTAACTGTGATCTTCTGAGCCTCGCCCTGGCCTGACCCGGCCCCTCACTTGCACGCTCCTTGCCCTGAGTGCCAGGCAACCATTGTCTTGGCTGTTTCTACCCCCCCTCCAGCACAGAAGTCTCCAGTTCCTGGCTCCTCCCTGGGATTTGGCCTGGCAAGAGGCCTCTGATCTCTCTGCTGACCCCTTCCCCTCAACTCAGGGGCCTGTGGCCCAGTCTGGTTTCTATGGGGGCAGAGGCAGGGCCTGCCGTGGCTTAATAAAGTGAATTCAGTTCCGTGCTTAATTTGTGTCTGGTGCTAGTAGTGGCCCCATTTATACACCTGAGGACACTGAGGCACAAAGAGGGTGACTTGCCCATGGTCCCCAAACCAGTGAGTGATGGAGCTGGGACTCTAATCTTACACCTTGCCTGGGCAGGAGCCTCATCCTTAGCTTCTATTGCAAAGGCTGCCTTCTTTCCTTCTTATGCTCCAAGCCCCAGAAACACAGCTGGGGACGGAGCTGTGATGTGTCAGGGCCGGAGGGGGGCCCCCACCCCCCAGACACCAGGAGACCCAGTAGTACCAGCGGGAAGGTGGACCGTGGGGGCCAGTCTGGGGAGCGCAGGCCAGGGCGCGTCATTTACAAGGTCACCAAGAAGGAACCGTCCATGCCGCCTTTTGGGACTCATACCAGTTGTAGTCACTGGGCAGCGTTCTGGACTCCAAGGTTCTAAACCTAAAATCTGTGGGCCTGCTGGCCTCGGCCTGCCTCTGGTCTGCGTGGTTTCTGAATATGTCAGGACCCACTGAGAAAAGTCTTAAGGGTTTATGATTACTATTTTCTACCGGCAAGAATGCCTTTGAGCCAGACAAGGCTCAGCCTGTCGCTGGTGATGCAGCAGGCCAGGCCCGGCCTCACCTGGGTCCCGCTCACCAGCTCCCCTCCCCGGGCCCGGGGCTGCTCCATTTGAAAGGAAAGCTTCTGACATTTGTTGGGGAGCTCGGGTGACTCGAAAAGCTCCAAAGGTGAAACAGAAAACTTTCCCAGTGCGATTTTCCTACTTGATCTTTTGTCTCATGTTCCCCTTGGGGATGAACAAGAAACACTTGTGTGAATAATTCATAGGCCCCGAGGTAGAAATGCGCTGCTTCTTTTCAATAAAACGCCTGGGTACACGGCGTTGATTATACCTCCTCGGCGACACTCTACCGAAAGCACAGAGATCTGAAAAGCTCTGTACAAAAGCCCTCTTACGACAGGGAGACAGAAATGAAAGCCATGTAATATTTTTAATCAAACAGGCTGATGTTTGGATAATACGGAAAATCACTTATGAAGCTGTACCAAGCTACAAAATGTTCATAAAGGGAAGGTGAAAAAAATCAAGTACATGGAATCATAAGGTCTGATTTAATTTAACATTTTTAAATGTTTATTTTTTTCTTATTTATTTTATTTTATTTTAATTTTTTTGGTAGTCTTTATTTTTGAGAGAGAGACAGAGTGCGAGTAGGGGAGGAACAGAGAGAGAGGGAGACACAGAATCCCAAGCAGGCTCCAGGCTCTGAACTGTCAGCGCAGAGCCCAACGTGGGGCTCGAACTCATGAATGGTGAGATCATGACCTGAGCCGAAGTCGGATGTTCAACTGACTGAGCCACCCAGGCGCCCCTAAATGTTTATTTATTTTTGAGATAGAGAGAGACAGAGACAGAGCATGACCAGGGGAGGGGCAGAGAGAGGGGGAGACACAGAATCCAAAGCAGGCTCCAGGCTCAGAGCTGTCAGCACAGAGCCCGATGCGGAGCTCGAACTCAAGAACGGTGAGATCACGACCTGAGCTGAAGTCGGATGCTTACCCGACTGAGCCAGCCAGGAGCCCCAGTCTGATTTGTTTTTAAAATAGAAAACCAGTAGCTAGTTATTTTTGAGCTGAACCCCTTCTACATTTTGCAATATCACCAGGAGACACAGCACGAGAACTAAGGCTTTGGGATCCTTTGGTGAACACTATGTATTAGGTACTCAACCATACCTTCCTAGCGCCGGAGGAGACTCCCGGCCTATTTAGTTGCTTGTTTTCATTTTATAGAAAGGAAACTGAGTGCAGACAGCTTTTTTAGGACTTTTCCTCAAAGTTAAAAAGCGAGCAACTGACGCCACAGGGCCTAGAACTCCATTCCCAGACTTCCTTGTCCAATGCTCCCCCTGTGTATCACACACTGACCACTGATTACGGACACCAGGCTCCCAGGGACGCTGACATGAAGGCCGCCCCAGCTTCACCACGAGGCTCCTCTGTCCTGTGGCTTGTTAAATCAGAGACATCCGACCACCGAGTACGAAGCACGAATCCCACACGCCAGCCTGGCGTGCAGGCCCAGGGAAGCAGTATGGCTTTTCAGCAGCAACACTGGCTTTGGTTAACTTTTGAGTTTCCATTCAGACTCTCACGGGAGAGTCACAGGAGACCGACGGCTCTGTGGGGCAGCCATGCTCAATGCACGTGCCTAACACAGTGACACTACCAATGAAGATGCCTCGGAGTGAACAGTCTGCTCCCCCACCCCACCGAAACTGAGGTGGAGGGATGGCCGACCCCAGGCGAGGCAGGGAGGGGAGCAACAGGGCAGCCCCAGGCTTTCGGGGCACGTGCATTCTGGGGAGCCACCACACCACGCACAGTGTGGAAACCAGGGGACTTACCTGGCTCTTTTCGGTATAAGAGGGCCCACCCCGCCCGCCCCTATTAGCCAACAGCCTCGGAGACAAGCTGGAGTCTCCCTGGGGTCGGGACATCCCCTGGAGATGGCTGCTCTAAGCAGTGCAGAGACCAAGGTGACAATGGCGGTGCCCAGGAGACCAGTGACGCACGCCCGCCCCTTGTGCAGAACAGGACCGCAGGGCAGGGCTGCTGGGGCTGCACACCGCCAACCCCCAGGTGCCCCGTCTGCAAAAACCACACGGAAATGGTGCTGCTGGCTCCATGCGGCGAGACGGCCTGGTAGGCTAACAGCATGGGCCTCCGAACCGGAAGAGAGCTACCTGCTGCTTCCAAGGGGAGCCCCAACCGGGGAGTGGGGTCCCAGCCCGGCTCTGAGACTCACCAGTCGCTGCATGCTCTTCACGTGCGTGGGGCTGATGGATAAGGCTTCTTCATACCACCGCCGGGCCTCGTCGAAGTTTCCCCGGAGCTCGGCGACCTGGCCACGCATGTACAGGACGTTGTGGGACATCGGGAAGAGGTTGGCAGCTTCCTGAGTGCAGGCTGTGGCTTCTGCAGGCTTCCCGATGCCGATGTAGACTTCAGCTGTGGCGGGGAGAGCAGAAGACAGATGCTTTCCTGGTTCGCTGCCCTTCGGAGGCCCTGCGAACGGCTGTTACTCTAGTTGGGGACATCTATATCCCCCCCCATGGGAGTCTGGCTGGGGCCCATCTGGAATACGCAGGGCCCAGAGCCAGCCAAGCCCCCAGCCCGAGTCGAGACAGCTGCGGGCTGATGGCCCTTCCTGCCCACCGTTACCCTGGGACTTGAGTCACTCTGGCTGTAGGGTGCACGAGTCACCACCAGCCAGAGGGCAGTGAGGTCTGCTGCCGCCACCCCTCACCCCCACCCTGAGGACACTCACGCTCAGGGCCGACCTAGGGCACCTTGGTATCTGGGGCACCTGCCCTCAGCTCTGACGACCATAAAGAAAGGGCTGGAATGAGCCGAAGGCCGAGAAAACCAGAGGCACACAGCCCCTCAGGGGCGACAGCTCTGCCCTCTGGCCTGTTCTCTTAATGCCCGAAAAGTGTACAGAGTGGGCTGTGGCTGCCACGTTCATGGGCATGAAATAAAACGGCTGTTCTTGCCCTCCCACTGGTGAAAGTTACTGCGCCCTGGAGACTATTAACGGCATGACACCGACAAAGCCCTTTGAAAACCAAGCTGTCACTTTCAAAAAGGCAGGAAAATGACCTTTGCTGCAATGTCAACCCGCAGCTCTCTCCGGTGGCGTCCCGAATCGCTTTGCAGCCCCTGCCCCCCAAAGGGCCCATCGCACATTGCCGTCGGCCTGTCTCTCGGGTACACTCGGGTGCCCTAGTCTCCTAAGGGCCTGTGGCCCCGGCACCACCTTCCTCCCACTGCTGGGATCTTCGAGGACTTCGGACCCCTCTCCTCTCTCCTCACTGTATCTGTCAGGACTACTGCCCAGAGTCCTACTCGGCTGGCCGCTGTGCCCTGAGCCCACTGACTACTGCTCCTACCTCCAGGGCAGCCCCCGGCTCATCGGCTCCCGCCTGGACCTCCAGCCCTCCGCTCCTGGCAGCCAGAGATGCTTGCACCCACACCTCCGAGTTACACATACAGTAATCTATTATTGTAACATAATGCAGACCGAAGTGGAAATAGTAGAACACAATATGACATAGAAAAAGTTCTAGTAATTTCCTTGTGCACTTCACGAGCTGTGTTCTGGAGGCTGCTTTGGAACTGCCCTCCCCGGGCCCCTCACCTGCTGCAGGCCACACCTGTCTGTCCCGGTCAGCCTCCCGAGGCAGAGCTCGGAGACGGTCATCCCGTCTGCAGAAAAGTGCCCCTTCCTGAAGGCCTTCCACTTCTGTTCAGCCCTCACTCCCTTCAGCCTGCCCTTCCGCGGCCTCCCGGGGAGGCCTTCCCGGACCATCCTGCTTATACCCTGCTGCTCCCCACGGACTCAGCGCGACCCTGTTCTGTTCTGCTTTCTTGTCCTCCCTAATTCCAGCCAACAGGTTCCTCTCGTTGGTCTCCTGTGCTGTCTGCGCGGCCCCTGCAGAGCGTAAGCCCTGAGCCATGCGCGCGCAGGGACTGTGTATGTGTTGTGCGCCGCTGTGTCTCCGGCGAGGAGAGCAGCGCCTGGCACAGTCAGAGCTCAGGGAAGAGTCGCCGAGTGAGTAAGTGAATGAATGAATGATAACAGTAACCACAATAGTGGCGAACATTCATTAAACGTGTGCTTTCTGCCAGGGCGTGCCCTCACTTCCCCCTCATCTGCACGTGATGTCATAGGTACTAATATTTTATCCCCCTTGTACAGATGAGGAAACTGAGGTACGGAGAGGCTGAACAACTTGCCCAAGGTCTCAGGGCACGTTGGAGGCAGAGCCTGGTCTGGGCCTCTACGGAGAACGGGGGCCTTGACCCCATAACGGCCAGATCCCTTGACAACTGGCTCCACCGCCCTTACTAACCTGTGTCTCTACTGCTCCCGGACACCCCGGGCTCCGGTGAGCACTGCTGTTTCCACACACGCCTCCAGTCTCCTGCCTCTTCCTGGGGTGCCGTTCCCCTCTACCCCCCAAGGCCTGCTCAATAGCCGTCATCCCCGGCAGCCATTCTTCCCCTCAGAGGGGAGCCCAGCCCCTGCAGTCTCTGATGGCCATGGTCCCAGACGTGTTTTGGGGAGGGGTCTGGGGTTTGCTCGTGGACAGCACGCTTTCCATCTCCCCACCTGCAGCTTTGAGCCCGGAGGCTAGAAGAGGGCAGGTGTGTGTCACACATTTGCGATGAGTTAATGCTGCTGACTTTTTGACCTCAGACAGCCTGGATGTCCCCCCTCCTCAAGCCCCGTCTCTTTCCCAGTGACGGCCACCAACCACTGACTCCTTAGGCAGGGACGGAGCCCCGGGGAAAGCGGGCCCCGCACCTCCCGTCTGCCCTTCCAATCTGTGGGTGCCCTCTTCGACAGGGAGCACAGAGATGGTGGGCTGGCCCAGGGGCCCACTCGGACCACTGAAACCCAGCTGAGCCCTGATGGCAGCAATGCCGGCACCACGCCTGTCTCATGTCCTCCGGAGGTGCAGCTCACCAGGTAGTTACTGAGCACCTGCGACACACAGGGACTCTGCAGGAACAAGGGTGACACGTATCTGTCCTTCAGTTTGGGCCCCGGCGAAAGCCTGCCCCTCCTGGGAAGGACACCTGCAGGGCTGTCTGATGTCTCTCAGCCAGGCAGTTCCCTCCCGGCTCTCGCTGGCCGGCTGCGTGCCCACTGCGGTTTTAGGTTACCTGAGCGAGCCAGTGACTCGGGAGAGCTGTACAGAACGTTCCTCTCACTGTACACTTGGCTCCTGACTTGCTCCCATTTTGGGGGTGGGCTTATGTACACTTCTGAGATCCCCAGAGCCGAGAGCTGGCTGGGTGGGTGACACACGAGGCCTCTGCCAATCTAAATCGCTACGGAAAAAAGACCAGCTTGGGAGTGGAGACCGAATGCTTCTAGAGTTTTTATAACAAGAATCAAGGTGGGGGGCGGGGGCTTAAACACCAACAGGACAATGTATCCATCAGCCCTGTTCTAGGAAGGTCCTCTGTGGGACCATGTATCTTAGTGACCACCGCGTTGTCATCAGTCCCACATCTGATGCTACTGTTTCCTTCCCGAGGAATAGATTGGAAGGCAGAGACTCAGCTGAGTCATGGTCGTGCAAGTGAGAGAAAGAATCCAGGCCTCCAAGGACTTCTTGTCAGTGGTGCAGAAGTTACAGGAGGAAACCCATGTCACTGGCAAGGCCTGTGTTCCTGACGTAGGTGGGGCAGACAGACGCATGGCCTGGCTGCCCCTAAATGCGCCCATTCTAAGCTCAAACGGAAGGACATGGGGCAGACGTGTTGTGATTTTCAAACCATTTCCCCCAAAGGGATCTTAAGAGTGGCAGCTGCTCTCCCTCTTGGTTCGGTCCCCCGTTCTAGCCTCTGAGGCACCTCTGGGGACCTCAGGGCTCTAGGGTACCCAGTCTGTAAGCCAGTGTCAGGAGAACATGGAGGGTTGAGTTCCTGCACCTGGGCCGCGTGTGTGGCTGGGGCAAGCCAGTCACCTTCTCTGGGCCTGTTCGCCCATCCGCTGTGGCCCAAGGCTGGCCCACAGCTCTCCCGGGACAGCAGTTAAGGGTCAACCGGGGTGGTGGGAACTGGGGAGGGTGGCGCTTTGTGGAACCCTGCCGCCTTCCCGATGGCCATGAAGAGGCAAGGGGGCGGGGAGCCGAAGCCGCCTGGCGGGGCCTGCAGCCGTCTGGGCCGATCGGTATATTTGGGGGTGGAGGGCCAGCCTTCTGTTTTACCATGGCTCCTTTGAGACAGTGGCTTAGGACAGTCATTCCCCCTTTATGAGGAAATCACACCTTGGGGTACAGAGTCTGAGGCTCCAGGAATAAGACCTTAGTGGTGGGATCTGACTAAAGTCGAGTCATTTGGGGTGGGGCTGGGAGGACGAGGGAAGGATTACGGAGGCCTCCCCGCATCCCTGAAAATCCCAGAGCGTCCTCTTGCCCAGACGACACAGCTGGCCTTCTAGAATGCAACAGGGCCTTGTAGGTATTTACTCAGAGCTTATGCTGCTTGGGAAGCCTTCCTTCCTGGGAGTCCTCAGCTCAAACAAAGCTCCTTCTGGAGGAGGGGTTCACAAGTGTCCATCCCTGAGCCCACAGGCTGCAGCTCCGGCCTTTGGAGCTCCATACACTTTCTATAAGCTCTATTGTCGCCTGGGCATGTCATCTTTGCTAGGGGACCCTCCAACCTTCGCTTCTCATCCCTGCCAGGGGCTCATCTGCTACGGCCATGCACCTGGTCCCTCCCCGCCCACCCCCAGGTCTCATCTGACTGATGCCTTTGGGAGAGGGGCTTGGGCATGCTCACGGGGGCCCTTCAGAGCCCGCTCCACCCCAGGCCTGGTTTCTTGGGTGCCTGCATTCTCGGCTTGCTCTTGCAGGCACGTCGCGGGGGCCTCTGCCTCCGCCTCGGGGAGGCCAGCAGTGTGGGACGGGCGAATTCGCCTCAGCCGTGATGGTAGGGAATCTAACCGAGACCAGACACCAGGCCACATTCCCGGACTCAACCTCGCTACGTAAGTGAGCTGGCAGTTTGATCTCCACTTGCGAGAACTCGGGAGCTGAAGGGTATTGTTCGTACCTCCCTAAAGCCTCCAGCCTATGGCCAGCATTGTTTGCTCCCTCTCAACTATGAGTGACTCCCAGCCACAGCATTCCTTAGCGCAGGCTCTGGCCTTCAGCAGGTGTTCAAAGCACAGTCTGAAGATCAGTGAACGCTCAGCGAGGGCCAGAGGAGGGCCATTTCTGGGGCACAGGTCAATGAAGAAAGTCGAGGGTCAGTGAAGCAACAGCAAACAGTTCTCCTGACCCTTCACCAAAGGCTAAATTCAAGTCGAAAAAAAAAAAAAAAAAAAGAACAAAGGGCCTGGTGAGCTTCTGAAAGAGATGTTAAGAGCCTGCACCAAAGGAATGGCAAGACAGAATGAAGCTGGCTCCCGGAACTGAGAACCCGTCAGGCCCCACGAGGACGCACTTGAATGCTGCAGGGCGGGCTCTGAGAGGTCACTCTCTGAAGGGGTCCCAGGCACAGAGATTCTGTGCTGGTGGCTGGCAGCTGACGGCCACTAACCGGAGGTAAGGGGCTGCTCACGGTCATGGACATTTTCCACCTTTCTGAGAGCTCACACTGAGCTCTGACGGTCCCCTTTGGAATCACTTGGTTTGTCCTCGCCATTCTGTTGCTGTGGAGAATGTTGGAAATAAAATCCCCTCTCTGCTTGCAAACTTCCGATGGTTCCCTACTGCAGGCGAATGTAACCCAAGTGTTTTTTGTTTTGTTTTAATTTTTATTTTTTGTTTAGAGACAGCGTGCATGAGGGAGAGGGGCACAGGGAGAGAGAGAATCTCAAGCAGATTCCACGCTCAGCGTGGAGCCTGACAAGGGGCTCGATCCCATGACCCTGGGATCACGACCTGAACCGAAATCAAGAGTCAGACACTCAACCGACTGAGCCACCCAGGTGTCCCTATAACCCAACTGTTTTTGCTCAGCATTCAAAATTAGGGCCCTGCCACCTTTCCGACTGCCTCCCGCGATGTTCGGTTCACGGTCTTACCTCCACACCTCTGCCTGTGCTGTTCCTTCTGCCCCAGATGCCCTCCCTGAGTTGCCACCTGTGAAGACTCCTCGCTCTCAGCCCCAGCGTGCTCCACCTGCAGGTGCCTTCCCTAGACGCCCCCGGGAAGCCACCTGTCACACTCCACTGCCCTGTGTATGCTCTGGGAAGCGCGCATCCCCGGTCTGCCTTGGCCCGTGAGACCTGCGTGTGTGCTCACTTTCCCACTAGAGGCTCTGCTCCTGGAGCAGCCTCCTGAGCTGCCCTGCCTTCGGGTCGCACTAGGCCTCGGGCGGAGGGCCCTCTGAGATCATTTGCTGAACCACCTAAGGATGTTATCTGAAAGGGCTAAGCTCTGCGTGTTCACCTGAGGACTGTTCTTCCTCAAGGTGAGGAGCTATTCCTGGTTGGGGGACCCAGTGTAGATGCACCCACAATCCCACACAGGTCTGGTTTCCCCGTTCGTTCGTTCGTTCGTTCGTTCATTCATTCATTCATTCATCTAACACTTGTCAAGCACCTGCTTCGCGTCAGCTGCAAGGTTGAGAAGTGGCTCACAACGTGCCTTCCCTGGGCGCAGGGTTGTGCATGTTGTGCACTGTGCAAAGGTGCCGGGCGGAGGGTGGCTGAAATCTAGCCCGGACTCTGCCGGCAGGCTGTGTGTCTGGCGCAGGGCTGCATTTGCCCAGAGAGATGCCAAGTGCCTTCTCACAAACGCGCCTTCAGCCAGTTAAGCCTGCTCCCTGTGGTTAGTCTGCCCGGAGGGGACACCTATTTTGGAACTCGGATAAAAGAGCAGCAGTACGTGCTGGAGGCAGCTCAAGGGCTGCGCCCCGTCTTGGGGCTCAGGTCTCCCGTCCCCCCTGAGGTCTGACTGACAGGGATGGAGGAAAAGACCCGGGTGCCATCGGGAGCTCCCCAATCTTACCAGACAGGCCTGCAGGCAGTCAGGGAGCTGGGCCCGTAGGCCCCCTGACCCTCTGAAACCATTTCCTTGACCCCAAACCCTACTTCCCTGACTTGTGCTTGGAAAACAAGCCTTAGCGACTTGGTTCGGGGACCGCCCCTGCTCACGCGGGGCTGAGGAGTCCCCATGGTGAGCACGGGGCGTCTTCCGGAAGCATCAGGTGCTCCTGGAGCACAGTGCCCAGGTCTTCACGATCTCGCTCTTGCCTATCAAATCAGCACGAGGGCCTGATGAGCTTCCTGTCACCCTTCCAAGTCGTCGAGGCCTAGAGGAGGGCTGCGCCCTTATCAGCTCTCCCCATGGCTGCTCTTTACTTGTTCTCTGGGGAAGGTCGGAAGTGAAAGAAGGCAGGGATTTTGTCTGCATGCGTCGGTCCTAACCCAAGCTTCTCTGGGCCCGCCGTCCCCAGGATGAACACAGCCCAGGGCCTTTCCTCGATGAAGGCCTCGGCCAAATGCCTCTGCCAGGGTCTCGGCTGCGCGATCGACACTTATTCCTGAGTTTCCGAGTGGCTGTGTCAACCCGTCAAGGGGGAGTGCCTTCCTCGGGGGCTTGGCGGGGCGAGCTCCTCACTCTCTAGCTGCGTTGGAGACACTTGACCCCTCCAGGCCCTGGCCCAGCTGCTCTCCTGATGCTTCAGTCCTTCCCCAAAGCCCTCCGCCCCTTTGGCTGACCTTGACTTATCATTCAGAGAGAAAACGGAAGCCGGCACAGCAGGCCTGGAGCCTCCTCTTGCCACCAAATTGACAAGCCCTCTGTTGTCCTCTGTGCCCATCCCCTCTGCTCCTAACCGAGGGCCAATCCCTCTGCCTGTGGCCTGGACCCTACCACTCTCCTACTTTCTACAGGGATTCAGACAGACCCTCACATATCCTCTCTCTCTTCTGGGCGGGGAGGGTCTCAGTCTTGATGTGATCGCCCCCAGCAGCAATCAACATGCTTCTGTCTGTGTCAGCCATTTGTGAAGCCCCCTAACTTGAACCCACATTCCTCCCCAGCTACCCCTCATTTCTCCCCTCTGCTGCACAGGGGTCCTGCCTGGAAGGATCACGTACCCCCTGCCTGTCTTCGTCACCTGCCAAACACCCTGCGGCCACGTCGCTAGGCTCCATCTCCGGCACGCCCCCAAAGCCTCGCCTGTCATGACCACTGACAGCTCCCATATGCCACATCCAACGAATGCTCTGTCCGCGCCTCTTCAACCTCCCAGCGACAGTGATCTGAGGAGTTATCAAACGCCTGCTGCCCACTGAGCGCTCCCCATGCACGATGTGGCGTTAACTGTCACAACTGCCCTCATCTTGTGTCGGAGAGCGCCAGGCTCACAGGGACGAGGACGCTGCTATGCCCAGGTGACACTGGGATTTTCGAGAGTGCAGCTTCTGGGCTTCGATCGCATCCCACAGGCCCCTTGGAAGGCAAGCCCTCTGGCTGCGACATGGCCACCTCTCTGGGTCCCCTCCTGCCTTCCTGGCCACCCCCTTGCTCTGGCTTTGCTTTTTCCCCTCCTGGCCAAATTTTAAACGTGGGAGGGGCTTAAGTCTTGGTCCTGTCCCTTTCCCTTCTCCGTAGACATTCTCTTCCTAGCCCTTCTGATCACACCCCTTGGCCTTAAATCCTCACTCCCAAATGTCTGTTTCTAGCCCAAACCTGACATGGAGGCTTGGCTGTCCAGCTGCCCACCTGCTGTCTTCACACGCGCATCCTCAGGCACCAGGCACTTCCAAGTTCAAACACGGCTCTGGTTTTCCTTCCTCCCTCCCCTGCCTCGGCTTCGCATCGCAGAGAGTCACGGGTCACCCGCTGACTCAGGCCCCAAACATAAGACTCTCCCCGGATTCTTCTTTTTCTCTTCTCCCCCAACATCGGGGAGTCCCGTGGTTCCCGCCGGACAGTGCGTCTCAGGCCCACCTCCTCTGCCTCAGACACCAAGCTGCACCCTCCATACACGGCTCTTTCTGTTCCCACTTGTCTGACCCTTTCACTCTCCTGCCGGAAGCCCATCAGCGGCTTTTCAATGCTTTTAGGATTAAGTTAAAGATCTTAGCACGGCTACCAAGGGCCTCGCCTCGGGCCACTTCGTTTCTTTCTCTTTAGGCTCCAGGCCCAGGGGCCCTGCCATCTCTCCAACATGCTCCAGCACCTTCTGCAGGCCTCCCGGGTGCTGTCCTGACCTCACCGCCTGCACCCCAACCACCCGCCAGGCCTCCGGTCCCCATGCCCAGACCTCCTCTGGCTTCCGGCTTGGGGGGGGGGGGACCTCTGTCACCAGTTCTCACCGGAGACCGCGCTGTCCCTCCATGGCACGCGGTGCAAGGAGAATTAATCTGTAATTGTTTTGTTTCGCATCCGTAAACTCCACGAAGGCAGGGACCACGTCTGTCTTCATGACCACCACCCTTCTGGGCCTCGCTGTGACTGTGACATAAACACGTGCTTGAAGACGCTGTGCTGAGTGCCTGAGCGCCCACCCTGGGTTAGAGCGGGGGTGCTGAATTCTGGCTTCTCCACTTACTAGCCACATGACATGAGGCAAGCAACTTGATGGCTGCGTATCAGTTTCTTCATCGGTAAAATGGGGCGAATAAAGTGTTTACACGTCATGAGGCAATTAAGACATACGAAGTCCTTGGAATAAAGTCCGATACATGGGCAGTGCTTGACACATGCTAGTTACCTGCAGGTTGTAGATCCATTAGTCAAAACCCCCAGGGCAGGAGTAGGGGGTTTTGATTCGTCTAGACTGGCCCTGAACGGGGCCGGCCTGACTCCCAAGTACTGAGCGTTCCCTCCTGCAGGTGCCCCCTGTGCACTGACTCACACACCACCTGTCTGGGAGCTGGGGGGCCGTGCCACACGATGACCCCGTGACTCTGCGGAGGCAGCCTCTGGGAGACTGGGAGGAGCCTGGTAGGGGGAGGGCCAGGGCCAGGCCAGGCCAGGGAATTCGGGAGAGTATCACGGCTTTAAATTCCCAGCAGAAATGGGAAAATCTGGTCTTGCGCATCTGAGAACAGCCACTGGTTTCACCCGGGAGCGCGCCGAAGCGAAAGCTATAATTATTAGTAAGTAACAAGCAGAAATTAACCACCTACCGCAAAGTCATTTTTAGCTGCCATCCCAACGCGGAAATTAAAAGATGGGCAATGAAAAGCTGCCTGGCCTGGCAAGGGCTCTGGTTCAGCCCGGAATGTCTGTGAACGTGGGAGCCTCCGTGGCCAGCCACTGGTTTGTGTCCCAGAGAAACACGGTGCCGGGGAAACGGGTTTTGCGGGACCATAAACATCGCATGCTCTAACAGAGCTCCCTGGACTCTGTCTCATTCCCCAGGCAGACCACAGAGGCACTGAGTTCCATCTGGCCTGGGTTCTCCTGCAAAGGAGAGGAGATAACCCCTTCTGACCTTCTTTATAAGATGGTGTATACACCAGTGGCCCCAGAAGGTGCTTGGAACTTCAGGAAAGGAGACCACAAAAATGGGTAAATATCATGTGAAGCCCAGATACCATCAAGAAAAGATTGATAAATGTATTTTTTAAAAACTGGCCAAAAAAAAAAAAGAAAAGACAAATAAAACCACTAACAAAATAAAAACAGGTGAAAATATTCGCAGCTCAAATCACAGACACAAGGCAAATTTCTTTGACACATAATACGTGCTTCCAAATAAAAAAGGAGAGCTTAGTATCTAGGAAGAGAAATGAGCAGAAACCAGGAACAGGCAACTGAAATACCACTTTTCACCTATCAGACTGGCAGAGATCTAGGAGTCTGAGACTTCATCGTGTTGACAAGGATGCAAGAAAATGGACCATTCAGATGCTGCTGACGGGACTATAAGCTGGTACTATTCTGTGGAGTCAATGTGACCAAATTTATCAAAATGGAAGAGTACACCCTTTGGTCCATCCAGTCCATTTTGAGGAATTTGTCTTACACTCAGTATAGAGAACAACGAACATGTGGAAGGATACTTAACGAGGTATCGTCTGTAATGGCAAAATATCAGAGATAATCTAAATGTTTACTAATGGAGTATTGGTTAAATTACGGTAAATTCATACAATGGCTTTATACTATGCAGCCGGGAAAAAGTGTGAGTCAGTGTTACGTGCACTGACGAGCGATGACCTCTGCGTGCGAGTGACAGCTCAGGAAGGCACACGGGGGATTGCTAACAGAGGCTGCTGTGGGTGGGGGGCTGAGGCTCAGGAGCAGGTTGGAGACTTTTCACTCTCCATTCTTCGTACCTTTTCAATTGTGTCCCCCCTGCGGGTACTCTTTATTCAAAAATAATTTAAATAAAACTGTCACAGAGGTCCCAACAAACTAAGGAACAAAAACATACACAACCCATGCTGGTCAGCCACCAGGTGTCTGGCGGCAATGGGGTCAGAGGGAAGGGTGTGCCCAGGGAGCGAGTCCCACCGCTCAGGAATGGAGAGATGCTGTGTGGTCAAACGTCCTTGGTCTTTCCGGATCAGGGCTCCCTGCTAGGCCATTGGCCCATTCCCTCACTGGACCGCTGGAGGCTCAGGTGTCCAATTCATGGTCTGTTTGCCACTCAAATGGACGTACCAGTGGCCCAGGGACCTGCTCATACAATAGGCTGCAAATCGAAGGTTGTCTCAGAGTGACCTCATCTGCTAGTTTCGGGCCCCCCCCCCCATCATGGGCTCTTATCATGAGCTCCCTGCTATACTCAGCTCACCAGAGAACACAATCTGGAGAGGAGAGACCCACAAATGCCGCAGTAACACCACAGCCTTGGGCGTTAGGCCTTGATTGAACTAGTTTCTTCCAGCACTTGCAAACTTCACGGAATTTGGCAGTACTGCTAGGCCCGATGATGGAACCATAAGTGGTCCAAGAGTCGGCGGGGAAGCGGGGGGGTCACTGCTATCTTGCCTCTCAGAGCAGTAGAGCTCAAACCACAGATGGTTTATGGTCTTAAGATTAAGTGGAAGCTGTTTTCTCAGTTCGTTCTGAAGTTACCTCTTCAAAGACTGTGTGAATATATGATCTGATTCTAATTTTTAAAAAATTTTTTAAATGTTTATTTACTTTTTTGAGAGAGACAGAGCATGAACAGGGGAGGAGCAGAGAGAGAGGAAGACATAGAATCTGAAGCAGGCTCCAAGCTCTGAGCTGTCAGCACAAAGCCTGATGTGGGACTTGAACTCATGAACTATGAGATCATGACCTGAGCTGAAGTCGGATGTTTAACCGACTGAGCCACCCAGGCGCCCCTATGACCTGATTCTAAATCTTGACTCAAAGTCATTGCTTTGGAAGAGTCAATATGGCACAGCTCCCATAGGATCCTAAGTTACTCAGTGCATTCACATAACACAAGCACTATATTCTGTCCAGAGTTTACAAGGCGGGTATGCCATTCGTTTCCCACAGTCCAATGCCACCAACTTGCAGATTTTTTTTTCTAAATGTTTTTCCATTCATTTTTGAGAGACAGAGAGCGTGGACGCGTGAGTGGGGGAGGAGCCGAGGAAGAGGGGGCTAGAGGATCCGAAGCAGGCTCTGCACTGACAGCAGCGGGTTGATGTGGGGCTTGAACCCACGAACCGTGAGATCATGACCTGCGCCGAAGTCGGAGCCTCAAATGACTGAGCCACCCAGGCGCCTCCCCCGCCCCCCAGCCACAACTTGTAGACTATTAAAAGCCACACCTATTAACTAACAACAAGAACTTTGTTCTGTGCTATAGGCTGTGCCGACGAGAAGCAGATACTACGTGATCACGTAAAAATTCAAGGATAGCTCCAAACAGAATCTTAGCTACCAAGTTCTTCAACATTCTAATCGGCAGCCACAAAATCCCCTCCCAAGAGTCATGCAAAAAGGAATGGAGTCTGGACAACTGAATAAGCGGCAGCCAGCCAGCGGGAGAGGCCGTTCTGGAACTCAGCGACCCTCACTCAGGTCACTGACTTTCCCAAGAAATGGGCAAGAGGAGCAGTGCCCCTGAGCTCAAGGGAGTTCATTCCAGCCTAGAAGGACTGCCTTCAGCTCTTCTGGTTCCTTTAGACTTTGGCCCTCCAAAATCCCGACTTTAATTCCAATTTGAAAGACACCCCCCGCCCCCCGGCCCTGCAGGGTCGGCCAGTCTCTCCTGGCCCAGACGCCGAAGCCTTCCCTCTCTGCTCTTTGTAGTCACGGCTCGTGATGACCGGATGGGACAGGTGCCAGGCCCTGGACTGGGGGCTGGGCTCTTCTGCGGGAGAGGGAGGCAGTGATGCCGTCCCCACGCCCTGAGCGCCAGCTCATCTAGGACCCGGCGAGAGGCCACATGCTGGCAGGCGTCTGCGCAGGAAGAACAATCGGCACATTCATGAATCATCCCTCTTTTGTACTCCTGCTTAGAAGAATGTAATTTGTTAATTTACGGGAGTCGTTATGGCTCAATTAAAGATGCCAACACAGAAGAGGCCGGCCGAGCTTGGCTCTGTGACACACCAAAGCCAGGTAGATCCGACCGTGTTTCCAACGAAGGTCCGCCAATGGTTCCAAACAAGGCTGCACATCGCACAATGAGCCTTGGCAAAGGAGGAGTAAATACATGGACAACGGTGGGTAATAAGTACTCTCCTCAGCCAAACCTGGGCTTCCCCCGTACGCCCTGAGGGTCTAGCCTGGGAAGGCCCAGTTGGGGTCTTTGCAGACCCAGTGATGAAACTTGAGGAAAGGAAGTTACCGTCTGTACACAAACATAAATACGGAAAGTGAATCAGCAGCCATCGCCCGCCCGGAGCCTCTGTGTGCTGGAGCTCTCGCTGCTGCAACGCCTGCACGTGGGATTTATCTGGGGGATTTCCAGCTGGGCAGCGGCTGCCGGGTGAAACTGGGGGAGGGGCAATCACATCTGCCTTCTGGGCTGGTTTCCAGTCCTGCGGCTGCTGCTAACTCCCCCCGCCCCACCTTTGCGGATTAGCAGGAGTGCCGAGAGAGAGGGGGGCAGGGGCGTCGAAAGCGCTGCCCCTTCCCTGGATTTGATGAAGACAGCGGAGTCTTCAACACACCCGCCCCCTCTCCCAGGGACCCCAGGAGGCGCCAGGCACTGTGCTCATCAACCCTAGGAGGTGCGTGGTATTACCCCCACCATAGAGACGAGGACAATGAGGGTGAGGGGTGAAGCTATTAGCTCCCGTCTACACAGCCGGTGAAGAAGAGTAACGGACTCCCTGACTTCTGAAGCCTGGGACACCCTGCTCTGCTGTCCCCTGCAAAGAAAGCTCTGGGGCCCCCACTGCAGTACAAACCCTACACCCACCACAGCTGCCCGAGACCCATCAGAAAATTTCTGCTGGATGCCTGCTCCATACCAGGCTCTGGGGCAGGGTACTGAGGCAGGGGACGGCTGGGGACATACACCGTCGTAACTCATGGTTCCTCAAGGAAGTCGTGGCATTTGGGCGTGTGACCGCAAAGGCTGTGATTTCTCCTGATCCGGGGTCGGAGGCTAAATAGGCAAGTGCCCGCAGGATGCTCCGGCCTCCGGCTCAGGGGTGTGGGTTCGGGTGGTGGGAGGGGCCACGGCGGGGGCAGGGCAGTACCTGCATGGAGCCAGATCTGCGCCAGCGTCATCCAGGGGTGTAGCGGGCCCTGCTTGGGGGCGCTGCTCTGCAGAGAAGAGGCCACTTCCGACAGGGCCTGCTCCACTCTCGAGGCTGCTACCGAAGTGGCGTGGACAGAGCCTGTGAGGGGTTTCCAAGAAGACGGCGTCAGAGGTCAAAGGACAGACCGGACTGACCAGCCACCCCCACCCCCACCCCCGCTCCCTCCCACACACAGACACAAGTTCAAGACGAACACACACTCCTTCCCCAGGACGTTTCTGAGTCTTACGTCCATAAAGAAATACAGACAACCATTACGGCCTTGAACCTGAGCTTCCATCCAAGGCTCTAGCTAATCTTTTAGTCAACAACCAGAGCACATGCCGTGGGAGGGGCTCCCTCGAGGAGCTCAGTCTAGGACAGCGCGCGTGTGGGGGGTGGGGAGACAGGGGGACAGCTAGAGACACAGCTGTGGCGCTCATGCGGAAACGTGGCGTAAATGAAGTGTTACAGAGGGAAGTTACAAGGCACCCGTCAGGGCCTAAACCTGGAAACTCCGGGGATGGGGGGGGGCGGCAACCGGGGGAGGAGCCATCCTTGCCTCCTGCGGATGGAGGCCATTCTCAAGACAAGCCCAGCAACCTGTCATTCTGCTCCCTGGCTTTTGCGAAGCGGCCGTCATCCCTGGATCTGGAACCACATTCTAGGACATGACTTAACGAATAGGCGGAAGAGCACGCTTTCACCCTACGTACAAGCAGATGTCTGCTGTCAAGGCTAAGCTGAGGGAGGCTGGGCTGTAGCCAAGGCGCCTACACTCAGGAGTTGTTAGCTGCCTGACTCTTGGGTAAAATTTGTCCTCAAAGGCTAAGGAGAGACGTGGACCAAGCACATTCACCGGGCAAAGGCAGCTGGCAAAGGAACTTCTATTCAGAAATCAAATGACTCGCTCCTCTTCGTGTGGCCCTTCTACGGGTGCTGACGGTGGAAGACCCAAGCCCCTCACCTCTTCCCCAGGTTCACTCTCGGAGGTGTGGCTGCAGAGCTGAGAGCAAGAGTCTCAGTTATTTCAAGGTGAAAACTGTTGGTATTTGTATCTCTGGCCACCTTCTAAATTTTGAATTCATCATTAGGTGTAGTATGTAGATAAACACGGAACCATCGACTTATCAAAAGAATTCCAATAGTGACAATATACAAAGACCAGTGCTGACTACTCAAATAAATGGAGCTGGGTATACTCTAGAGAGGACAAAACTGTGAGCATAAAAATAATTTGTTGGGCCTTCGAAGCGCACCATAATTTATTCAATTTAAGAGTATTTGCAGCAATAGGCTGGCCATCCATATTGTGTTTTGACTGTTGCAACATGAAGGAAACACGGATACCTCTAAATATCCTCAAATCCTTCAGCGGGGGTTTGGTGGAGGTGGCTTATGGGAGACAGGTGGAAACCAGAGCAGGAATTCACCTTCTGTGGACCATCCAGACAGGGCGCTCACGAGGACGAGCAAGAAGAGAGCCCCCCTGGGGACGGAAGCGAGTCTTGCAGAGTGAACGCGGCCACACAGGAGGAGGAACGGGAGGCCAAGTTAGAAGACATCAACCGATGCCATTATGATTCGGGAGACCTGATGAGGTTCAGCTAAGAACTGACTCTTGTGTAGACAAAGCGCGTCTGACTACTAAAAAAAAATACCTAGGGGCGCCTGGGTGGCTCAGTCGGTTGAGCGGCCGACTTCAGCTCAGGTCATGATCTCACTGTCTGTGAGTTCAAGCCCCATGTTGGGCTCTGTGCTGATGGCTCATCAGAGCCTGGAGCCTGCTTCGGATTCTGTATCTCCCTCTCTCTCTGCCCTTCCCCTGCTCACGTTCTGTCTCTATGTCTCTCAAAAATAAATAAACGTTAAAAAAAAATACCTAAAGAGCAAAGCGACTAAACAGCTGTTGACTTTTTTGGTCTTGTTTTGAACTTTTTTTATGGAAAATAAATATTTTAGCTTTGAGAACAAAGATTTGGTACGGTTTTCCTGAGAGTTTTAGTAGCAGCTGTCAGTTAAAAAAACAAGGCTGCTGTTGCTATATTCTGACGTCACCACGCTGGCTTGCCTTCTCATTGACTGCCTTGAACAGTGGTTCTCAACCCTGGCCTCACATCAGAATTACTTGGGGTGGGGGGGCAGTTAAAAACCCTTGTGTCATAGCTATCACCCCCCACACCGACTGAATCACTAGTTCTAGGGATGGGGCCGGGCCTATTGTTAATTACCCCAGGTGATTCCACCGTGCAGCTAAGACTGACACTCACCGACCTGGAGAGCCAGAAAGCAGATGCCATTAACATTTGGCCAAAAAAAACCCTGAAAGCATATTCCGCACCCGCCAGGCAGCGAGCGTGCGTTCTCCTGCTTCCCTGCAGCCCAAGAGTCTGGGGAACGTAGTTCCAGGAAGATCTTGTTCTTTCAAGAATATTGGTTCTCAATTCTCTTGGTCTCAGGATCCTTTTATAGACTCTGCCGAGTGACTGAGAACCCCCCGAGAGATTGTACTTATAGGGGTTATATATCTGTATTTATTTACCACATTGGACATCAAAACTGAGAAATGTTTCAAATGTTTAGTCATGAATTCAATACAAAATACAACAATAAGCCACTGCTGAAGAAAAATGCTTCACGTTTTCTAGTAGGTTCTATGGTTCCCTTGCTACAAGGGAACTTGTGACTTTTAGAGGGGTTAATTTTGCTTCTTGGATTAACTGTCTTATTTGGTCTGCAAACAAATTAATCAGAACTATTGTTAAAGTTCCTTCTCTTTGTGATACCTATGTGTGACTAAAGTAGCTAATTAGTCACATAATAACATGTTTCACTGAGAAGAAGTCTGGCAAATGATGACGATAGTGGTGATCAGTCTCGGTAAACCGAGTGTGGCAGGTTTCAGGCACTCCCGACCAGCACTTACGTAGATTATTTCGTTTAACCTTTAAACAGTTCTGGGAGGCAGCTAACAAGGTTTAGGTAACAACATTGAGATTTCATGAGGCTATGAACTTATTCAAAGTCATACAGCCAGTGGGTGGCAAAGGTCGGACTCAAACAGTAGTCTAACTCCAAATCTAGCCTCTGAATGCAGCCGTGGTGCCGCCTCCTCCAGGAAGGCTCCCTGCCCCTTCCCTGTAAGAAGATAGGCTTTGGGTCCTCAGTGCTAGTATAGCTCCCTGGGGGTGTGACCATCACTGTACAGACCACACAGTTTCAAGTTAAAGTTAGCGTAACTGTATTTCCTCTTAGACTGTGTGGTTCTAGAAGGTAGGAAGCATGCCCTGTATCTAGGTGCTCTCAGGGGCTAACGATGCCACGCCCGTGCGAGCTCCCTGGTAGAGGCCCGTGGGATGAATGAGTGCTGTCAGCCGACACGTCGCTGTCTGAAATCCGGAAGAGAGTCGTTCCCTCTTTCGGAAAAGCATGTCTGTGTCCTCTACGCTTCCTGCCTGACATGGGCTCCGGGGCCAGAACCTTCACGGTCTCAAAGGGTTTCTCAGCGTGGCTGTCATCACCTCCAACCACCTGGACCGCGAGTGAGTGTGGCACGCAGTGAGATTAAACACTGGACCTCACTCAGTGACTTCCCCCCCCGCCCCCGCCCGCTCCAATATAACCAAGCCCTTTAAATACGGAGGGTAACGGAGGTATCTCAGAAATATCTTTTTCCTTCTCAGTCCATCCCTTTTAACACCTGCTTCACAAGGGCAGAGACCCTTCATGTTCTAAGCCAGGGACGGATATCAGAGCCTTCAGATAATCACTAACAATAGGCGACTAATAACAATGGTGACCCTATCTAATAGTTAACATCCACTACTCTTGGCAATGACACCCTCAATCGGATTCCTCCATTGGATTAGAATTTGGAGGAAAAAAAATAAACACGATTATGAATCAGAATGAATGTTAACTGGTTAAAGAAAATAACCAAAACGGCCTGTATCTTACTGTCTCATGGGACTAAAACGGTCAGTGCCAAAATAGATACTATATCAAAATAGATTTGGATTTATGTAGGTACACAACTAGAAATGCTAGTTCTAACCAACACTTTTTAAAAACAACCCTTTCCCTTCTCGTCAAAGCAAATGGATTCCCACAGCATACGCGGGGGTGGAAGGATTATTACCCTAAGAGAAATGGACAAATGGAGGCTTAAAAAAGGAATTGGACGGAGGAAGGAATGGAAGAAATATTTCTAATTTGAAACCCAAGACTCCGGAGGCATCAGCTCCCACATAATCGGGTTCCGCAGGTAAGCCAGGGAGGCCTGACGTCTCTTATTTAGAATGGGAATTCGAGACGTGCTTATCACGGTCTTCACCCTGCGGGCTGAGCAGCGGCCTGAGCAGCGGCCTGCTCCACCGAGTCCCTCAGCCACAGGCCACAGGGGCCCCGAAGAGCCACCGCGACACCTAACTGAACTGAGAGCTGATGCGGGCGGGCGAGAGTGTGCCCCAAAAGCTGGTCCGGGTTCTATGACCTAATCGTCCAAATGGTCCAGGGGGGATCAGATGCCCCGGAGCTGAGGAGATCCGTGTTCACTCAAGCCCCCTGCTCTCTCTTCCCTGCCACCAAGATGCCCCAAAAGAAAACGTCGTCTCGGGCACCCGATACGAAGGCAAAGTGCCATCTGACGAACTGTTCTGACCTCTGCCCACGGGGTTGCCATCAGTTCTCCTTGGACCGCCCTGTGTGTCGGGATGGGGGCAGAGGGAAGGCGACAGAGTGGACCCGGGGGCTGCGGCGGTCGGGCATCTCCCCACGGCTGAGAGGACCCAGAACCGAGGCCGCTGCCCTCAGGAAGCCGTGAGTCCAGGCTCTGAACCCCTCTCGACGTTTGCTGACCCCTGCTGCGTTCGTGTGCTGCACCCTGTTGAGAAACGCCGCCACGGACGGGACATGGGGAACAGCCAGCTCAAGTTGCTTGTGCAGCTGCAGCCTTTGCGAAAATCCTTTTTCCAAAGCACGCGACACCTGTGGCCGACGTCACACGGCCTTCCAACAGCGGTATGCGAACCCATCTCACCATTCAAAGGGATCTCGGAGGCAACCGTGTTGTTAAGCAAAAGGCACGATGAATTACGTGGCTTGGTTATGTTCGATGAGGCGTTGTTTTCACAAGCATGGTCACTGAATGCATGGCCTATATTTATATTCCAGCTGTCCTTCTGACTGTTCTGGTGGCATTAGGTAAGCGGCTCTCGTCTGAAGGGGGTGCACCTCCCTCTCGCCTCCTGTCTTCCCAGCATGGAGCAGATAAACTAGGTCTGAGATGAAACCCTGCCCACCCAGTGACTAGGCAAGCATCAAAGTCTACGACCGAAGGACAAGTGTGACACTGCGTGCAACAAAGCTCGTTTACTGGAGATGTCGGTAGACACGGCTCGCCTGTGTCTGCTTGGGGTCCGGGTTGCTCTCTGCTTCCCAGCCCCAGAGTCAACTCGGATATCTCGTGTGCATGAATATGGAGACAATGACAGAGCATGTGGCTGTGCCCCAAGTCCCCTCTCTCTGCTGGTCACTCATGTTCTCCCTGCATCATGCCACAGCAGCAGATCCCTGGCCTCCCCACATTTTTTTCTGAAAAGAAACAGAGGCACTCCAGGAGCGAGCACGCAGAAGTCCCCCACGGCTGATGCACCTCTCTACTCATTCCCCTCGGTTCCGAAATGATTCGATATTATCCGTCATTAGGCTGGATTCGGCTTCCAGTTCCTGAGAAGCTGGGCCCCCCAAAACAATGCCCGCAGGGTGGAAAAGGCAGTGGTTCCACTTCTTAAAGACCCCGAATACTAACTGGCGATGCGAATGACTAAGCATTCGGGCCAGAGAGCGTTGCTTCCAATTTTTCATTTTTAATGGGAAAAGAGAGTCTGTTTCTCGAGATAGGGCTTGAAAGTAAATCAGTCCAACACTGCAGACTGCTGGCAGCCGGGGACCTTCTCACAGCTGCCACCTGTGCTCTCAGGCCCAGGATGTCCTCGGGGCGGAAGGAGACAGCCGCTCGGTAGCCAGTGATGACGGTCTCCTGGTTTTTGAAGGGGAAGGAGAGCCCACTCTCACACCGACATCATCTCTGTACCTTTCTGCTAACGTTAAACCTCGCGGTCCCCCTCTCCCCGCAATTGTGCTGAGGCAGTCCTGCCTCTCTGAGGAGGCTGACTTGGGGCTGGGGGTGGGCTCCTCGCCATCCCTCCAGCTCCCCCCTTTGTAGCACGTCTACCAGGCTGACAGGGCAGGGCTCTAGTGCTTTCTAGGCAACGGCCGGCCCTCCCCGATTCCCATGACAACCAGGCCTCTTGCTTGTGGGTTCCTCTGATCGAGAACTCTGGTCCCCACTCTAGGAGATACCTTCCTTTTTCACAGAGTGGAAAAAAGATTAAGACAGCCGAGTAAATCACAACAGCCAAACCCACGGTCCCAAGACGAAATCACAATTTCCAAGTGACTTTAACAGAAAATCAAGCACAGCTGAAACCTGACAGGATGGGTCTTCTCCTGAAGGGGGAAAGCTTTAGGGAAGGATCCCACTAAGGCAGGGGGAGCCTGGGGGATGTGGTCCCCAGTGGGCATGCGGGGTGGCCCGGCCTGCGGCTGGCGGGTGCTGGCAGGGCCGGGCGGTCACACGGGAAGCCGTTCACAAGCGTGCAGGAAGATGCCAGCTGTCAGAGCGAGCCGAGCCATGGCTCTGGGCTGGAGACAGTACCTTCTGGAGGACGACACCAGGCAGACGCTCTCATCGCCATCAGAAACCCTCCCTGTTGCATATTCATGAGGCTGTGTCTCTGTGCTCAAGTGCCTGGCAAAGGCTGTGTTTGTCTTTGAATGCAGCTTATGGGAAAAGCCTTCCCGGTTTTGGGTGAGGGTCTAATTACTGGACACCACTCCTTAACTTCTATCTGAGTGCCATTTGTTACTGACTTGTCAATCTCCTAGAATTCTACTCAATCTCGTTTAAAGAAAGACACCACAGAACTAATTGGGGAGAACTAATTTTAATTTCATTAAAATAGCAAGAAGAGGTTCATACGTGAATCATCGGGGCTGGAGTTTTTTAACTGCCATCCCTCAAAAGCAGTGGGGTCATCGTTAAGAGTAACTTTCTCATATATAGATTAAAAAAAAAACAAACCCGACTTCATTCTGTTAAGCAGGAACAGAGGGTGAAATATACACCCAACACACTAGGCATTTCCTGATCATGGGATACATTTTTAAATGTCAGAGAATGCAAGGTCAATAATAAAATGCTAGCCATAAGAAAAGGGAAAAAACAATGACCTTGAGTTTGTTTCTCAACCTTACTTCATTCCAGGGGTTTTTTAATCTGCCTAGTTTCTTCTCCGGGTTCTGCGCTCCTAAAAGGGGCGGCAGCTTGAGCACAATCAGTGATACGAAAAACTGAGCCAAGAGCCCGAGTCGGCGTTCTTGGTTTGAGCACGTTAAATGTCAACACACATTTTCCTCCAAGATAAGGACCGCAAGGGCACTCCAGAATGGGCCGCCGGGGTCTGCGGGCCTGGGGAGCGGCGAGCAGCGTGGAGAGAGCCTTGGACAGGTGTGTCCCAATCGGGCTCTTCCTACCTGGCGGCCACCTCCCTGCGGGAGTCACGGCTGCCCCGTCACTTGGGAGGGGGCACCTGATCGAGGCGTGAGATCAGGAGGGGCTCGTGGCGTGTCATAAAGGCACGTGTGAACACAAGAATCAGGAAGCTGACATCCCTACAGATGGGAAAACTAAGGTGGACAGAGATTAAATGAGTTCCCTGGGTCCTTCCACAGAACTGGCCCTTGAACCCAGGTTTCCTGACTTTGGAGAGAGCTGGAACGGTTTCTCCAGAAGAGAGTGAAGTCCCCTGTACAAATGTATCAAGCCTCACTGTCAGTATAAGGGCTGCTTGAAGATATTAATGTAACCTGACTTTCTGAAAATCAAATCTTTATAATGAATCCGAGGAGCCTGATATAGAAAGAACCTTGGCAGTGAAACTTTTTTTTCCCCCCGTGAAGAACCCTAATGTGATGACAATACCAAACGTATCTCTTCTATTATGGACTAGGATTTACTTAAAAAGTGTTTCATTTGTATTGACACTTTTAGAAGCCAGAAATACAGTCGCATCTAAGCTGAGCTGGGTTTCGGATGGGAAATCAACTATCTGAAGGGTATATTTGCTATAAGCAGTAACAGCTCAGATCATTCAAATGCCCTGGACCACCATATCCACCATATCCATTAGCATTTCCCGGAATGCATTTCCCTGGAACACTGATTCCACAGGGTGGGAAAAAGGATGAAATGAGCTTGGGAACAGGGAGAGAGGCAAACTTCGGCGCCTTGAATTTTTTAAACTGCAGGACTTCTCAGAGCCTTTAATGTGCTAATGTGAACGGTCAGTCTCGAAGAGGGAGATGCAATACTTCAATATTTGCCCAGAGAGAATCAGCAGTCTAGGAAACATCCTTTGAAGGTTGTGAAACTTCACTCGGGCCTTAAAAGAATACCACCTCGAATATTAGTCCTACACCCAGGGAGCTGCTTCGTCTCCTTTAAATTTTGGTAGATGGAGGTTAAGTTTTATGGTATCTGTTCAGCTTGTTTTAGGAAAATTCATGATCAGAACTGCTTTTCTATGTAGCAAAAATGGTTGAACTGGAAAAAAAATGTCAAGATTCAGCTGGCTCCCCCCACCTAAAATTCACAGAGGACCCGCGCCGGGGAGGCTGAGTGCCTCACACTTCCGAGCGCCAGCGGGGCTGCATGCCCTAACTTGGGCATCTTTCCCACACTGCCTCCTTCTGTAGTCCCTCCCCGAGAAGTACTGCCTCCTCAGTGCTTAAGCGCAAGCTGCGGCCGGAATGCGTTAGAATCTCAGGAGAGATGGGCAACCCGGGGGGTGGGAGGGGAGTGGGCAAGCAGGTGGCAGCTTCACCACGTCATCCCAGCATTCCCAGCGATCGACAAGGACAACACACGTGCTGCGGTGGAGGGGGAAGCGTGATTCTGGAGACCCTCGGAAAGGTTAACAGATAGATCGGTAAACTACTTACTAACTGAAAAAAGGGAGGGGAAACCATGAAAGTATACTTCTGGAGAGTTGCCTTGGAATAACAAATCAAATCAAAAATTAAAACCAAGAAACAAAACATTTGAAAAATCAAAAGTAAGGCTAAAAAAAGCAAATAGAGTTCTAATAACCTTCCAACTGTAAGTCTGGCTGTCCCAAATTAGATTTCAATTCAAGAGTGACACATGTTTTTCCACTAACAATGATTTTTTTTTTTTTTTTAAACCAAGGAAAGGCCAACTGGGCATTCCCCTCTACATTGAAATGTTCACCAGGCACATGAGAGCGGACCGATTCATGTAACGTGTTTTGTTCCCAGGGCAGGAAGTTCCAAAGGGAAGGGAAAAATAATCAGACAAGCACTTTTCAGATCTCTCCACCACTAACCCTACTAGTGATGCCAATAGTTTGCAGACTTGGGCTAGTTTTCGCTCCTATGAAGTCAAAGGACTGGGGAGAGAAATTCATAGCGCTTGGGGCCTTGGCTCTCTCTCCTAACAAGAGGAGCTGGGATTCAAATTCATTACAATTTGGATCAAGAAATTTTACATTTATCAGTAAGGTGTGGTATGTTTCCCCCTCCTCTGACTAAATGTTGTATCAATGGGGGAGAAAGAGATTCCTGGACACGTCAGTCTTGGTATAAAACACCTGGTTACCAGCGAGGCACTCCCTAAGGACGGGAAGGTCACTGATAGTTTCACGAAGAATAAACAGTTGAGTCCTTCGTGGGATACAGCATATTGAGCAGAAAGCCCAGTGGGCGCCATCGCCCTAAAAATTTACTAACTAATCTGATACCCAGCGCTTCCCTGGAGAGTCAGGACTTCGGCCTTGAAAGGTCTCAGGGGGCCGCAGGGCTTCTCGGGATGGTGTCGAGGTAGGTGGCTTTGCTGTGCAACAGGAGTGGACGGGCCAGTGGGAATGTATCATGCTGTTCTAGGATGGTAAGATCCCATTTGAAGACCAAAAAACTAGGCAACTGTCAATGCGAAAAACAAAAAACAAAAAACAAAAAACGGCTTTTCTGGAAAAAACTGAAGGTGGCAACTGCCTGGAGGCATTGTATTAAGAGAAAAATGTCTATTTTAAAAAGTGGATTAAAAACAACGTAAGCAGTTTATAAACATTATCTTCATCCTGCATTTCATAAAGCCGGGACTGCCACAAAAGCAAAGTTCGGCGCCCTGACTCTGCAGATACGTCAAGCCAGAGTGTCTCCTGGTTTGGATGATTTATTTTAGACGACAGCCTCACTTCTGCCCCGACTCTGTGTGTGTGTGTGTGTGTGTGTGTGTGTGTGTGTGTGTATGTGAGTTTAACACAGCGGGTCTGCCATCCCAAAGATGGGTGGGCTAGAGGATGCGGTGTTCTCCGACAGCGCCTCCCCTAGGGGCTTTTGTTCTGCCTGTAACTGAGCCTCTGGGACAAAGATGAGCCCTTCTAAATCATGCATACAGAGATTAAATTTTCTGGCAGTGCTCTGGGCAAAGCGGACATTAAATAAATAAGTGAAAGGAATCGAGGCTGGCCCTCCTGGGAGACCCCCAGTTGGGTCCCATCTAGAGACCTTACCAACCAGTGCTTTGCTTTAATACAGGAACCACTCTCTCTCTCTTTTTTTTAATGCAGAGGTCCCCAAACACTGTAAAACAGACTTTCAAATTTCTGTATTATTTAAAAGCAAGATTAGATTAAAATACTGTCCAATTTCCCTGCATGGTTTCAAGGGTTTCCTTCCCTGCGCGTGGAAAACAATTTATAGCTTGCTTCCTAGGATGTGGTAACCCATCGGCTGCAGAACCCTAAGTGGGTGTTCTGTGGATCCAGATGCCGGGGCTCCCGCTCAGGCCTACTGAGTCATAACTTCTAAGGCTGGGATTCAGGGGACCTGCGGTTTTTAAAGCTCTTCGTGGGCTTTTAACACACAGCAAACTGAGAACTGCACATTTAAAGGGTAAACGACCATTAACTTTAGGATATCGCCTTGATCACTGTACACGTCTCGAATTAATTTCTAACTAGAAAATCAGAAATATACAGAAGTAAGTTATTTGCAAAATGTTCTAATTTGCCTTTTTAAAAAACAGCTTTTTTATGCATTTACATGAACTCCGGGAGAGCGTACGAGTAAGTAACCGAGGATGGGACGTAATCATCTAGAAAAGCTTCTGTTTATTCTGCTCAAAACAGGTTTCCTTTCCTTCTCGAAGCAGAGGTTGGGACTTGGGCACCGATGTCTCTTTCCGCCCCAAACAGCTTTTGGATTTTCAAATTAGCAAGAGTTTCCCCTCAGATAAATTTGATGGGAGTTTCCTATCCAGCTTATCAGTTAGGAAGATTATCAGAAAATGAAACATCAGGCAAACGAAGCAGGTCTAACAAGAAAGGAAAAACCATAAAGCATGTTTACACAGAGAGAGCTCCGGGCGGGGACCTGGGTCATTGAATGAACGAACGGCAGGGGGCCACACAAAGATGTCAGGTTTGGGAGGAGAATGAAGATGAGGAGATACAAACAGGTGGAGAGGAGATTCGGTTCTTGAAAGAGAGGAGGAGGAGGAGGAATCTGACACTAAAAAAGTGAAAGAGAAAAAAAAAAGGATAAAGGCAAAAAAAGCTTTAGAAACACAAAGGAAAAAATAAACTCGCTTTTCATATACTCACATAAGCTGCAAAGAAAATGAGGTCATGTAATAGACAATCATTCCTGTACCGGACAACAGAATACAAGTGCTTTCCGGAAAAAACAAATTTGTTGCTTTTTTCCCCCACTGGTTATTTAATTGTTCTGCAACAACACCACGGAATAACAATAACTCGGATTTACCTGGGCACGGACTCGGCAGCATGGTCCGGTGACAATGATACGGCTTTAACCTACGACATCGAGGACATTCTAGAGGAAACCGCTTCTCATTGGGAAAGGTGCCTTAGACCTCGGCTATTCCTAGATTTGTTTTTTAGGAGAAGCACTTATATGGAGTTTACGTGAAAGGTTCGGGGTTCCTAGGTTGAGACGCTGAGGTATGATGATAGGTCTTGGTCCCAGATCGTGACAACAGAGTGCTAAGCTTTCTAAGCTGCTCTGTGGTCGGGTGCACAGGCTGGGCACTTTGAAAAGGAAGCGGTTATTGCCACCTTCGTGTCTCCCAGCTGGAGACAGACACAGTAAGAGGGAGACCACTGCGGCTACAGGGAAAAATTTTCCCAGACACAACGGACCAAACTTCCAAGTTAAAAGAATGACTTTGCTTTGGACAGGTGTTCAGTAATGTCTACCAATGCTTAAAGATAAATCTCCTTACTCCACATCCTGTTTTGAAGGCAAAAGGAAGAAAAAAAAATTTTTTTTTCATCCTCTATTTAAGGAACTACCAACTTATTCCTAAGAAAAGACAATGATTCATAGCTTCAACGTTAAGACTGTCACACTATTTGGTTCCTCTTTTTCCATGGCTGGGACCTATCAGAGGTGGGGGGTGGGGGGGCCGGAGGGGACACTGGAAGGAAAACCACGTTGTTTACGGGGATTTTTCAATTTGCCACATCCATTTAATGACCCCAGTGCCCACTCTCTTAGCGGATTTGGCCAATCCAAAGCTTCCAGAAAGAGTTGCCCTTATGTTATTCCACAGATGTTCATATATATGGGCAATTCTGGATAGGTAAAAAACCATACCTAGTTAATTAACCACTTCCAAAATCAATAATGCTGAGCCTGTGACTTATAATGACCCAGATGTATAATAATAGCATTGCACTTACATATTTTTTAAAGTTCTTGTCTATTTGACATGTATACTGACATTTTAGAACACAAATATGATGTCTGGGATGTGCCTTTAAATACTCTGTAAGAACTAGTGTGGGACAGGAGAGGTAGATGAAAAAGGAACACTAATTGCTGAAAGCTGGGGGTAGGTACGTGGGGTTTCATCATATTAGTATCTCTATTTTGGTATGTCTGAAAGTTTTCCACAGTAGAAAAAAATTTTTAAAAGGAGATACATTTTTGTTCTGCAACGCAAACACAAGTCGCCCGAGAGGGCCTATCTGCACGCTGGCTGACTGAGAATGGACAGGGTCACGTCGGTGGAAGCTCCCCACGGCCCCGGCCGCGTCCTTGCCGGTGCCAACGCTGTGGCTTTGCTCGTGTCGGATGCCTGTGCCCTTTAATTGAGGGCATTCGGGAAAGAAGAGAAGAACATTTCTACCGTGGAGAAGTTCCTTTTCTCTTTTTCTCTATAGCTCAGCTGCCTTCCTGACTGAGCAGAGCCGCAGTGGAGATTCACAGTTGGCCAGCCTCCTCCCTCACGCGCACTGAAGACTGTGGCAAAGGGAAGGAGGGGGATGGCCGGGATCCCCGAGGGACAGGAAAGTCCTGAGTGTGAAACCCGTGCGCCATGGAATGCTACGCTGTTGTAAAGAATGTGGCCATTCCGTACGGAGGGATCTGGAGGGGTCTTTAGGACGTGCTGTGAAGCGCCAAGTGCCGGGCGCTGAACGGCACGTGTGCATAGTATTATGCTATTTTTCATGTAGCGGGGCACGGAAATGATATCTCTGAGTATCCGAATGAAAAAAAAAAACACTGGAAGAGCAAACAAAAAGTTAATAAAAATGGTTCCCTTTAGGGAGAAACAAGATGGAGGCCAAGGGATGAGAGCAAAAACTTCTCTCTCGCACCGTCCGAATCAAAACCCACAATCTGTGTGCTGTTCACAAGTTAGGCCATCCACACAGGTGCACGAAGGGAAACGGGCTGGCCCTCTGACTGCCCCTCCCCCGAGCTGAACTACAGAAAACTGGGCTCCACTAACCAAGATGGAGGCACCCTTTCCATTTTCGGCGAGCCTTCCTAAATTTTGTCTTTTTGCTCTCAGCTGTCATTCCAGAATGTACTACCCTCACTTACGACCAGCGGGCAAACGGCAAGGCCTCCTGCAGCGGCCTTCCATTCTTCCAATTCCCTGGCCTTCTGGGTAAGTGACTGGCGGTGTGCGAACCAACGGTTCGGGGCTCTGGGGGCAGGGCTGGGGAGTGAAGTCTCGTAGGGATTGTAGGGACACTACAAGGTGCTTTTCTCCTGCCACTCAGGGGCACGTGAACCAGCAATCCAGACTCCAACCACCTGGGCCCCCCGAGCGAGTGACAGAGCAGGTGCGTGAACCCCGGCCTGCGCCACAGACACACCCCATCTGGATGCTACGGCATCTGAGAAGGTCGAACCTGAAGAGGGAGACTCTTGAGGTCTCCAGGGAGAATGTCCCATGGGGCAAAGGGGAGAACAAACAGCAGTGTCTTTCTTATTTTCTGCCACTCTCTGTATTTAATGAGACGTGGCATTCAGGCCTTGGGACCTCGGGGGAGATTCCTTCCAGCTGGAAGGAAAGGGGGTCTGCATTCAGTATGACTGTCCTCGCAGGACCGTGAGGAGGGGGCGACGGGGGAGAGGCCCTGGGCAGCCGCAGCAGCTGTTCGGAATCAGCCAAATTGCTGCAGGTGCGGCAGTGAACTTCCCCGCCTCCCCACCGTGTCCCGGCCTCACCTCGCAGCGGCCGGTGCGGACAGCTGTCCAGCGAGAGGCCTTACAGGGTCTCTAGGAGCACTTCTGTGCTATTCAAAGCCAGAGGTCCCCCTCCAAGGACTGCTGGTCAATGGGAGGGGGGCGGTCAGGCCACTGCAGCGGGAGGAGGGGTTGGGGGGGGAGTTTCTCTTTGGTTTGTCTTTGGCATCTTGAGCACTGGCTGCCAGTGTTAAACCGCATTGATTTGCAATTCATGCTGCAGCCAATACCCACTCCTCTTTTGACCTAGGAGCCCTGGGGCCCTGGGCTCAGACTTCTGAAGCCGACTTCGAATTCGGTAAAAGGGAGCCTAGCACAGGAATGCAGTTTGCAGGCAGCTGTGAGCGTGAGCATGGGCCCGGGCAGGAGGCACATCTGGCACCGAGAGGCGGTATATCTTCCATTCTGCCAGGGGCAAGATCTTCCAGGAGAGGGCTGTGCGCACCTCAGGGCTGCTCTCTCGCTTTCTCTGCAAAGGCTTGGTCAGAGAAGGACCGGGAGGTTCCTTCCATGAAGCCGGCCCCTAAAAGAGCAGGCTTACCCCACGGGGACTGAGCCTTACACAGGCCTTCTGCGGGGCAGGGGGAGAGAAGGCAGAGCCAGCTCTCCACTGATGCCGTGAAATGGTTTCTGAGGCTCAAAGCAGAGGGAATTTCTTTACCTGCTCCAAACTGCCCCAGAATGGTCGGTGTAGCTATTAGCATTAGTTGTTTGGAGGTTTGGAAATGACAGAGGTATATTTTTTCCTCTGCATCTGGGCACATGTGGAAACACAAATGACGAGGTGTACCTATCTGCTCAGAGGCAGCAAGTGCGCCCGGCCTTCGCGTGGGGACAGGTGAATCAGAAGCTCGGAACCCACCTGTGTCTCTAAAGGGCCTTGTGGCTGGGGGCGGGGGTGGGGAGGACGTTCCTGTGTGCAAGTGATTAAAAATCAAAACCCGATTTCAGCAAAATCTGAAACCTAAAGAGAGAGACAGAGAGAGAGAGAGAGAGAGAGAGAAAGAGGGAGACAGAGAAGCAGCGGGGAAGCTTCATGGGGATGGGAACGATCTAATTTTAGTTTTGAATTTTAGGCTCTGAGAACAAGGGGAAAAATAGAAAAGATTTCAGAGAGCCCTGGCGGGCTGGCGCCGCCGCACCCCCCACTGTGAATGCACGCTTGGAGAGACGCTGGCGAGAACGCGCCTCGATGGAGTTTAACCTAGTTGCGGGAGGAGGGTTTCCAAGCCCGGACCCTGGCCGTGTCCACCCCGCGCCACTCAGGGCGCCGGGGCCCGAGCCTTGTGGACACCGTTTCGTCCCCTCTTATTCTCACCTGTCTCGGGATCGCTGAAGTCTGGCAAAGTAATCGTGTTAAGCTGTCGTCTGTCAGCAATGGTTCTATCTAAGAGGCTGCTCCCACGTCCAGAATCACTGCAAAACACAGCCGCGGAGGTCAGTCATTTGAAGGGGGGCCGGGGAAAGACCCAGACTTTACCACCACTGACCCCTGAGGCGCGGTGACACGCCTTCCGTGTGTTTTCGAGGCTCTTTAACACCTCTCCCTTGACGACCGGGCATCCCGCTCCCGGCCGAGCCTCGGCTGGGTCACTTTTCCATGTTCGCTGTCACCAACACACGTAAACCCCACCCACGGACCCTTGCTAATTTCAGCCCCTTCTGTGTCATTAATAAGATACAAAAAAGAAAACTTGAAGCCAGGTTCTCCATCCGCCTTAGGACGGGGCGCGGACTGGATTGGCGTTCTGTGCTGAAAGTCTTGGAACTCATCAAGACCATGAATCCACACCGTCCTCGAACCAACCGCCTCACTCATCGACACCTAAGCCGTCGCCGACTGCCCAGGGAAATTACCCACCTGGGGCATTTCTAGAAGACCCTACTGCCTCGGCCCCTCTCCAGACCAAATCCATCTGCACTTCTGGGGCAGTCAACATTTCCCCAAGCTCCCCGGATGGCTCCGATGTGTAGCTAGACCAGGGAACCCCTGGCCCCTACTTCTCCTTTCCAAGGGCAACCACAGCCGTGGCCTCGCTTGGGTCCCTATTTAATACATGAGGAAAAGGGGCTGGGAGGTGACACAGGTGGCTGCCCCACCAGCCAGCTCCTGGAGAGCAGGCCTGGCACCATTTGTTGGCAAGTCACATCGAAGCCCACATCAGGCCCGGGTGGCACGAAACACAGGCAGGGGACCCGAGCTCATACGGACTCTCTGGTTCAGTTTGTTGTAAGAAACTTGTAAGCGAAAACAATTACGTTCTTCCTTTTTCCCTCTATCATGAGATTCCATCAAAGAAGCTCCAAAAAGCAGCCCATCTATCTCTTGAGGTTTGAGGCTATACTGCTTTTCTTTGCATCTATTTTGTCTTGTCGATCTGGGGGCACCAGGAGTGGTATTTTGTTGTTGTTGTTGTTAAGAAGTTCAAATTCTATAATAAAGGGACACGGTTTCCTTCCTGCGTGCAGCTGTTGCTAAAAGTGATACAAACAAGATTTGGTATGAAACTTAATATGGTTCGCAGGCTGCAATTTCCACGTCCAGTGATGTAGTTAGAGAAATCCACAGGAAACAGATGGAAACTTGCCTCAGTACAGACTATTTGTCAGCCTATACTTATTACATCATTGGATATGCGTTCTTTTTTTTTTTTGGAAACTGTTCTGTTCGTTATTTCCACAATTGAGAAATAATAAATGTCTCTGAGCAGAAAACAACACAAAAGCACACGCAAATGTTCATGAATCACATTACTGACTGGACAGTCCCAACGTTCGTCTGTTCATGTATGTATTTTTAATACAAATATGACAAAAGTATTACAAGGAGTTGTCTGAATATTGCAATGGCTCCCCATTTAGGAGCTTTTCAGAAGATGTTATCTCAACATATAGTGATTTTTTTTTCTCCATCTCCTGGGGGATTCCAGGACACACGATAAGGAGTTGGCGTTGCAAAGGAAGGACTCGCCTGGGATTCTGGTGAACTGAATGTGAGCACGTGGATCAGAAGTGTTTGCTTTGGCCATGACCCTCCAGGCTTCCCACCTCAGCAAGTTTCATAGCCCGGGGTTGGCTGCCATTTGTGCTGCTGGTTCCTGGAAGCCAGCTGGGGGTAGGGGTGGAGGTGGGGGTGGGGGTCTGGGCTCTTATCTTATACCCGTGCCTAACAAGTAGGTCACTTGGGGTCTACTTTCCCTGTCGGATCAAGATAAGGGTTGTCTTCTCACATATAGCTGTGCAAGGCTGAACCAAGGTCATGTGGACAGAGAGTTCAGAAGATTTATAACTTTTAGGCATATTCCATGCATCGTTATAATACACAAACCCACGGACATGCAGCTGAGGTTAATATGCTGGCTAATTTCTGAGGACCATTTATTCCTCACATTCTGGTGCAATGATAAGGCTGGGAAAGCTGATTTAAGAGCCGCCTACTCTAAATGGGACTTGTGACCCTTACCCACTGATAATGACACGGGATCCCTCTGCCAGCCCAGGAACTGCATGCAATTACATCCCACAGTGCATCTTCTGCCGTTCCTTTCGAAAATAGTACATAAGCAACAACTCGCTCTTCGAAACGGAGACGCTTTTGTTTCCGCCCTGAACGCTGGGACTCGGAATTTGGCTGAGTGCTTTAAGCAGTTGTTAGTTCTACGTTTATAGGGTACGGAATCTTCACCCATCGAGATTTGCCTTTGCTATGAGCCCTGGAATGTGGAGGAAGGGGCAAAGGGAGGCCCTAGCCAACCCTTGTGTCTCTGCGTCTCTCTGGCCAGTCTCTCTCAGAAAAGACTTTCTCTCTCCCTCTGCGCCCTGCTTAGGGCCCCTCCCATGGACCAGCCTCTCCCGCCTCACTACCCAGTTAGTATGCCTGGTGCTTTAGGCTGCCGGGAGCACCTCTCAAGGAGGATGGCAGGAAGGGAAGCAAAACTATTCCCAGTCACTGGTGCTAGGAGACAGTTTAGGGAGAGGACAGTGGCAGGAGCCCCAGATCCGTGGTATGTAAGCTACAGATCTCCACATAGGTAGGTGCACAGGTGTAGGTAACTTCCGTTTCCTGCTGGAACTGAACACTGAGAGTGCACTGTAGTGATGATTAAAGTTATACCGGAAACTGGAAGTTTCTCTTGGAAATCCTCTCTACCTTCCATAGTCTGCAGAGGTGGTCAGACACTAGAGGCAAGCTGGTGGCGGGCAAGGCGTCAGAGCCAGGGAGTTGCTGTTGCAACCCAGCCTCTCACCAGCTTCTGAACCAGCGCCTGGCACACATAAGTTCTGGGTGTGAGAGAGGGGCCCGGGACAGGACACCAGAGAGGGGCTGGTGGCAGACAAGATGCCTGGTGTTCTCCAGGCCTCTTACGGCTGGGTAGTGAGAAGCAGGGCAAGTTCCTGACATCCCTGGCTCTCAATTCTCATCAGTAAAATGGGTATGATCGAACACGGCACTGGCCTGTTTCACGGAGCTGCTCTGCAGATGAAATGAGAGCCCGCTTTGTAAACAGAAGAGCTTCACCAAAATGCTGGTGACAATTAGCAGGGAATGGGGTGCCAACTTCCAAGTGAAGTTAGAGTAAAGAAAATGTCTTTTCTTTTAAATAAAAATGTTAACAGCTATTTGTTAGTAATCAATTGAAATAGGACTAAGAAAAAATTTTTTCCAACTATATGGCTACCTGATGAAGATGGTCCCAGTGGTAGTGGCAAGGGGGGGGAAAGAAGGGGTTAACAATAAAAAAATAAAAACAGGGGGTGCCTGGGTGGCTCAGTCTGTTAAGCATCCGGCTCTTGATTTTGGCTCACGTCATGATCTCACGGTTCGTGAGATCGAGCCCCGTGTCGGGCTCTGCACCGGAAGCGTGGTGCCTGCTTGGGATTCTCTGTCTCTCTCTCTCTCTGCCTTTTCCCTGCTCATATGTGCTCTCTCTCACGTGCACCCTCTCTAAATAAGTAAACAAACAAACAAACAAACAGCATTTAAAAAGCAAAAATAAAAATAAAGGAAAAGAGGCTGGTTGCTGACTCAGGTCGGTGCAGGGAGCTTCGACATTGGACAGACCGGGGCTTGAATCACTCCTGCTTATTTGACGGGGAAAATGGAGGCAAGCTATTCAGCCTTTTTTATCTCCTATAAAGTGGAGAGAACAGGAGTGAGCCTGCAGGGCTAACTCGGGGACTGAAGGTAAGGCACAAGTGGATGGCCCAGCACAGCGATGGCCCAGGGAAGGGTCGGTCAGTTCGAGGAGGCTGCTGGGAACCTTCTGGAGGTGGCGGGGGCGGGGGGCTCTGCTCACAAGCCACGCTGTTCCGAGGGGCAGAGTTAACATGTGCAAGGACCAAAGGGGCTTGCTACTTCACTGCAAGAGAGGAGACGAAACACGAAACGGATCTCCCTCCTAACTGCACGTACAGCTTCAGACCCAGCAAAGAAACCCAGGCTTCGGAGATGACACACACCTTGCCAAATGTACACTCGAGAGAATGCCGCCCACCGTGCAGCTCACAGCAAGGGACGCATTCTCCGACTGCAGGTGGAGCGCTCTTTGCAAGTTGTCTGAGGCTCGCTTCGGCAACTCGCTCAGTGTGATTTTCCTTCGAGCAAAAATAAAGACGGAGCGAGCCGCAGAGAACACGAGAGCCGAGTCTAGTCTCCGTGTGGCCCGTTACTGCCCGTCCCTTCCTCTGTGCCCCTTCGGCTCCCGGGCTCTGGAGGCCTGTGGCAGCCCAGGGATGGAGCTGGGAGGGGGCGGTGGACCGTGGGAAGGCCTGGCAGGTTGAGCACACTCAGAACGATGGGCGCCCCGAGTCGGGAAGTCAGTGTGGACCTTCTCTGGGCACAAACCAGCCACTTCCCAAGATGCTTTCTGTTGTTTTTCTTTCCTTTCCTTTCCTTTTCTTTTCTCTCCTTTCTTTTAAAGAGGGATGCCTCTCATGCATTTGTCCATGCGACTCTCCCCTTTTCTGAAACCCTGTGTGACCCGATCATGGACTCAAGCCTCCTGGACCCAGAGCTGCCCTTATCTGGAGAACTAGGAAGGATGTGGTCCCTTGGCAAGACCCAGGCCTCTCCTCTTGATGCTTTATTCTATTGCCAGGGTCACGTCTTACCCCACCACGCTGGGGAGGACGTCTAAATTTGTGCAATGGTAAGGCCTACAGGAGAAACATTTATTTATAGCCCAAGGAAAATAAATAGAGTTAAAAAAACAATCAGGAAGCGCCTTAATAAGGGGCTGCTCAATGACCACCCCCCACCCCCGCCCCCCAGCTCTCTGAGTAGCAGGAGAGCTCGGCGAACTCCAGGTCCTCCTCCGCCCACCCCCGCACCCCATCCAGACTCTGTGTCTGGAGCCAGGGTCCCTCCCTGCTCTGGCCCCGAAAGATCCTTCAGGAAACGGAGGAAGTATGGACACGGCCCAAGCATTTGGTTAAGTATTTTTAAAAAGCTTTCCAATTCTGCTATTTTTTTCTCCTCACATTCAATATTCTTGGTTGCTAAGTGGGAGGAAACGTGGGGAGGTGGGAGAGGTGTGGAGAGCGGAGGGAAAATTGGCAATGTGAAGGCTGATGGGTGTATTTTCTCGTTTCTAAAGGGGGGTACAGGCAAACGAAAGCTCCAGCACGGAAGCAACCAGCTTGGGGAGCGTCTCGGGCGCGCTGGGCTTGTGGCAAAGACTCTTCCCCAAATCCTGCTGCTTCTGGAAGGCCAGGAGCGGGGGGCTTTTCGGGAACATATGATGGGCATTTTCTATTTCTGCTTACAGACTCAGAAAAGTAGAATTTTTTAAAAATTAAAATGATCTTATTTTCAGAACGTTTCTGCAAAAGGGATGAGGCTGGTTTCACGGTTATCTTCTCGCTGAGAGGAAGGGGAAGGGGGGGCTGGCACGGTCATGTACCACAGGCTACGGACGTGAAGGGGATTCCTGCCTAGCTGTGGTGACTCCAGCGCTGTGAGGGTCGCCCGGCCGCCCGCTGGGCGTGGGACTCCACTGCTCCCAGACCTGTGGTCCCAAGTCTGTCTAATGTCACTTCACAAACATCCATCCCTTACCAGGGCCCTGATTTTGAACACGGTGTTTGAACTGCAGAAACTTTTGGAAAAACAGAATCCCACACGGAACCCCGCCCGCACTCTGCTGCCTCCCTAACGCCCAACCCACTGGCGTTCCAGGCCAGCGGCCTAGTCCTGGGGGACTGTGCTGGGCTAGTGACACATTTACGACACATTTACGATGCGGGCCTACATTTTTAGGCTCCTGACTTTTAAGAGCCTAGTGTGGGCTGTCCGTACATCTTGCTACGAGCTTGAAAAATGTTCCGAGCGTCTGAGCGATTGTCTGAATCCACTTGAGTTATTAGGTCCCTTTTCATTAAATGGCTTCCTGCATAAGGCAGGGCACATTTAGTAATCTAAAGACACACCGGGAAGAATGGTTCAAGACTTGAAAATGGGCCCAACAGGTTACTGGGTGTCAAGGCCTCGTGGATCTTCCCCCAATTATCCGCCTCTGTGGGCAGAGGAGGTACGGCTGATTTCTACCCTGTGAAAAAGATGACCCAGCCATATATTTCATCGTCCTAGAGGGTCCTACATCTGCATGTCCTTGCAAATTAATTTCGGCATATCTATTTTTCCGATTCTTCTCTGAACCAATCTTAACACCTCACTGGTTTCCTCATTAACGAGGTAAAAAAAAAATCTTTGATCTGTGCTTATTTTGTGTTTGTTTGAGTCATGATTTTAACTCTTTGAAAATCATACTTTATCACGCCAGTAGCGATTTCTACTCTCCTTAGCAGGACACGGCCTGTTATCTAAGGAGGCCTTTCAAATATTACTGTAGGAGCCCCTTCTGGAGTCGATAATTGACTAGTCTATCCATAAATTATCTGAAAGATGAGAGGCTCGTCAAAGAAGCAAACTGAATGGCTGGTTGAGAGGAATCAGATAGAGGTCAGCTGTGAATTGGGCCCCAGAGGGTCACTGCGGCGGCAGCAGCAAAAGAAACCCCCGGTGGGGGTGCCTCGTCGACCACTGGAAGAAAAGCCCCTTCAAAATGGAGTGTGTGCGGCTCCACTGCTACCACCTGCCGGAGGCGCACACGGGGAGGCAGGGCTAATGCCCGCCTGCTAAATGCCCATCGGACACGGCAGTGAAGGGCGCGGCCCATGCAAACGCCACGCAAAGCAGGCGCTGCTGGCCTCTTACCTGGGGTTGGTTAGGTTGTAGCAGGACTTCCAGATCTGCAGCATGTGCTTACAAGTGAGGAGCGCCTCGTCCGGGCCCCGGCACAGCGACTCCACCTTCACTTTGGAGAACAGTAGTCTGTGGTGGGGAGACGCAGGGAGAAAACAACACAGCTCAAGTCAGAGTCCCCGCCAGAAGCCACGCACCGCGGCCTGGCCTAGACCCCGAAGCTACGCTGCTCATTCTAGAACGGGGTGTCCTAAGTCTTGATCCAGGGGAAGCAGTGGTGCAGGCCAAGGATTCCTGAACTCCCAGCTCAATATATGGCTTCGTATACTGAAGGCAAATGGAGGTACACCAAACATGACCATTTGTGATCAGGCTAAAAGCACCAGAGTGCTAGGGGCGCTGAGGTGGCTCAGTCGGTCGCGCATCTGACTTTGGCTTAGGTCACGATCTCGCGGTTCACGAGCCCCGCGTTGGGTTCTGTGCTGACAGCTCAGAGCCTGGAGACTGCTTCAGATTTTGTGTTTCCTTCTCTCTCTCTCTCTGTCCCTCCCCCACTTGTACTCTGTCTCTGTCTCTCAAAAATAAATAAACATTAAAAAACATTTTTTTTAAAGCATCAGAGTGGCTACTTTTATTAAGAACACAGGGATTTTATTAAGAGCGACTTTTTTTTAAAAAATTTTTAATTTGTTTTCAGATTGGGAGGGAAAGGCAGAAAGAAAGGGAGAGAGAGAATCCCAGGCAGGCTCCTCACTGACAGCACAGAGCCTGATGTGGAGCTCGAACTCACGAACTGCGGGACCATGACCCGACCCGAATCCAGAGTCAGATGCTTAACCGACTGAGCCCCTAGGTGTCCTAAGAGCGACTTTGAAACAAAGCTCTTTATTAAGAGTCTTTTTTTTTTTTTAAACAAAACCAATTTATCTGCAAAGCTTCAAAAGTTCATTAAAAGGGAATCTTGATTTCTTTACAAAATTACACGAGATGTGACTCCGTTGATATAAGTGTCTACAAATAACCTTCCACAATGATCCTCTTCATGTGACGAATAAATAAAAAAATCTCATAAGCTTCAAAGAGCCTGAACCGCAGCCACATAAAGAAGGGGGCATCTGGCTCGTGCCCTGTCCTCGGACCTTCTCAATCCTGCTCTTTCTGGGCTAGGACTCCACCAACTCACTCCACAATCCCCAACGGTCTCTTCCCTATTTTTGTTACCACCAACGGCTTCACCCTCTGTCCAGACCTGCTGAGAGCTAAGCTTTGACCCTTCTCTCTTTCTCGGCCCCTCAGCTATCCCATTCCCAAACTCTACTTATGCCTCTGAAGACATCGGCCCCCCTGGGCCCGGAGCCCATCAGTACTATCCTTGCGAAGGCCCCAACATGAGCCGAGACACCCCCCCTGGCGGTCTTCCGGTCCCCTGAGTTGCCCGGCTCTCAGCAACTGTGAGACAAAGATCTCTAAAATCATTTTCGTCCCCAGCTCGAGAAACTACAATGACTCCTTGTTGTTTGTAATAATAAGTCAGATTTCCTTACTGAGTCCCCGAAGGTACCCTGCCCACCGGCCACTCCTGTTTCGCCACCCACCCCATTCTGTGCCACACAGCCCTCTGGACCCTTTACTCCTCCTGAAGGCCAGGTTTCTGTCCTACCTCCATGAATAACAGTGCCGTGCTCTCGGTCTTCATCGGTATGAATGAAACTACACTCTCCCCCATTCTTCCCAAGTCCTACGCCCAGCTAAAACCCCACCTCAACAGTCAACACCATGTGTGCATCTGTCTTCTCCACTCCGGTCACATCAGCTGCTGTCTGTCGTTAATGACAATGCAAAGAGAGAGGGAGGGGATCCTGTTTATTAAGGGTCTCCTCCGTGCCACGCCCCGAGTTTGGGTGGGTTGTGATATTCACAGACAATATCAAGGTCATCTTTGTAACGACTCTCCCGGGCAGGTGGGGTTTACCTCCCTACAAGAAAAGAGCAGCGCCCCTCACTTCCGGAGTGCCTAGGATTGTGCCTGGAGGCCGTCGGGGCCTTAAATCCGCACTTGCTCATTGACTGCTTTCTATACAAACCGCAGATTACGAACTAGGTTTCCAGTGATTTACGGTAGACAAATAAGAGAATTCTTCCACCATGAATGACATAACGGCCTCGTTTGGAGGCACTGTGGAGGCAGGAAGCTCCGGAAGGGGTTAGTATCACCCGCTCCCTCCAAATGGAACACAGGATGCCCAACGGGGTGCTGGTGGCCCTCAGATGGGTCAGGGCTGCAGCCTCCTGGAGCCTCGATCCGCAGACGCCCGGGCTGATGGCGAGGAGCCGGTGATGACGGGGATGCGGTCCCTGATCTACGGGCAGGTGGACATGAAGGGTGAGGCCAGATGTGAGAACAGGGCTGGGCGTCCGCTCACAACCACTCAGACAGTGGAGGCTCCCAGGGGCCTTTCCGGGACTGCCCACAAGGAATGGCAGCCACTCGGGCATCTCGGGGGGTTTCTATAGAGCCAGGGGCCGACCGCCGCCGATGTCTCCACTAGTCCGGAGAGTGGTGGGAGTTTCTTCCCGCCAGAATCTCCCGCCAAACTTGGTCAGCTGGGAATGTGTTACAGAGGGAGGAGAAGCTGCCAAAGGGTCACCGAGCAGCATCTGGCAGAGACCTATTCAGAGGCCAGAGACCCTCCTGGGTCTGGTTGCCAAGCCATTCTGGCCAAGGGAGACCCCACCTAGGACCATGGTGATGTTCTCTGTGAGGCACACGGAGCTCACCCGCCCCCGGGAGGGCTGCGAGGTGGTGGGGAGGGTTTCCCCGCACACGGTGACGGTGTGGCGCCCATCGTCCACGATTCCTTCACCGTACCCCAAGTACCAAATGCCGGAGCTTGTCTCTAAGCCTCGACTTGGGGGAAGGGCTCCATGCAAAGCCTCTTGGCTGGAAAAAGAACTTCTAATTAACATGAAATAACAGCTTTCAAACACTTGACTCAGGATACGGAGTTGAAAAGGTGTGGGCTGTGGGCTGGATGTAAGAGAACCAGACAGGAAGAACAATAGGGGAAGGGCTGTGCACAAGTGATGGGAAAGGCACCTGAAGCGAGGCTGGAGGAACAGCATGAGAGAGACTGGCAGAAGGAAGGGGCTGGAAAACACGGGCAGGGGAGCAGAAGCAAAGCCTTGCAGCTGCTGTCAGGTGCCTCCAAGACGCTGGGCAGAACGCCCCAACGAGCCGAGCTCAGGAATGTTCCCTCGGATGTGCACTAAAGCAGGAGACGGAGACACGGGCTCCAGGAGACTGGTCCTCTTCACCACTTCCCCAAACCTCAGCTTGGCTACAAGTGGAGAATAATACCGAAAACAGGGCAGGTGATGCTTGTCGGCACACCGGCCAAACCCTGCTCACACATTTCAAGGCTGTTCCGAAAACATCTGGTGGGAGTGGGGGTGGGGGGGATAATACGACTTTCGCCCAGATAGGAAGGGAATGCAGAGATTAGCATTAGTGTGCTGCAGCTGATGTCCGAAGATATTATAGATTCCACCTACTGAGGAAACCCTGAGGACAATACAGGAAGTCAGGAAAAAGTCTGGGACGAACCAGCACTGAGTACATGCCAGCGTGTGGAACGGCCAACCTGGCAGAGCGGGCGGAGGGGCCTTCAGGCTGAGATCGTCTGCCGGCCACACCAGCCAAGTCCCACCACGAGCTGAGGAAGGCGCTTCTCTTAGGAAGAAGTTACGTGCTGGGAAAGCGGTCTATGCCTATGCCCTATGCCTGCCTCCAGGGTCATCCACCTAATTGAAACAATTCTGGTTCACAGACTCACTGAAACTTACAGGAAACGAATGAAGGATAGAAGACGCTTGCCAATATACAACTCTGACTACATTCCTGATAGCCCAAATCTAGCATCTCACCCAAGGCTGTACCTGATCTGGCTCCTGCCCAAACGCTCAGGCTCGGTCTGCTCACTGCCCATCGTGTGCATCCGCCATTCTGGCCGTGATCAACTTCCTCCATGTCACTCTCCTTCATGACCCCGGGCCTTTGCATATACTATTCCTTCTGTCTGCAACGCTTTTTTTCCCCCATCCATTTCTGCTTTTTAAAGCATCTACACATCTTTCAAGATCCAGGTGAAACAGCCACCCCCTCGTTCCCCCACTGCCCGGTGAAGCCAACCTTAAGGAATAGGAGCTAAAGCTCCCAAATGGAAATGCAATCTCAGAGAAGACACGAGCGCTCCACTGTGGGACAATAAACTACAGTAAGCCAGGAAACTTCTGCTTTCAAGAAGTACGAAACAGTAACAATAACGAGAGCTTGAAGTAGTTCATTTAAATTCAAATATTTTATCACTGATTCTTACACTAACCCTGCAAATCGAGTTGAGAGGTAAGTAATTTGCCCAGGTTCGCACTGCTGGTCACTGGTGGAACCGAAGCATAAACCCGGATCCATCTGACTCCAAGGCACGGAACGAGAAATGCAAGAGAGTGACTGAAAATGCCTCTAATCACACTCCTGACATTAACGAAGATAGATAGACAGCATTTTCTAATCCATGGCCAAGTATTTAAAACCCTATGTGATGCGCAAAGATCTGTGTCTCTGTGTGGAATGGAAAGTGGCATAAAATACAGTCCCCTGCCCTCAAAGAACCTGCGGTCCAATTGGAAGCAAAGACCAGGTTATGAACAGGACGCGGGCTTCCTGGTGTCGGGACAGACTACCGCCCCAGAACTCGAGTGCGGCCGCAGGAAGGGGGGGTTGGGCTGCTGGGGGATCGTTCCCAGGATGCCTCACATGTGCTTCTTTAAAAACTGACCACACTTGTCTGTGCTTCCCGTGCTTGCCTCTTTTCCCCAAAAGTCCAGGGCATATAAAATTCTAGTCATTTGAAGGACTCAGTTAATCAAGGTTTTACTCTCCCCTGAACCTAACAGAAATAATATTTCACCCTAGTCTTGGAAGTTTCTAAGACTCCCAAGATACCTCTTGAAATAACACCTGTGTTTGGCTTAGTGTAGAATTTAGAAAGAAGATGTAACCCCCGGTGACGCTCGGGCGCACGTGGCACTGTGACTTTTCCCGGGGTACTCTAGGAATGTATCAAAGTGGCATTTTATCAGGGCCCGGTTTAATGTCTAATGACCATCCTCGGGAAGACTTTCCCGACTCCCTGGAAACTGCCCCCAACCACTAGACCCTCGCCTCTAGTGGAACATTCCAGTTTAACTTTATCCTGCCTGCCCCCACCCTCGGGAGTCTCGGACCTCAGATGCCCCTCCTTGAGTTCATGGTAGACCCTCATGGCTCCCGCCTACGCTCACGGTGTCACGTCTGCCGGCCTGGAAGTCCTCTCTCTCTGGAGCTCTTCCCCCTCCCAACTGTGAAAATCCCGCTGTCTGACATCTTCCATGACCCCCAGCCTCAGGCAGAAATCTATTTCCTTCCTCACCTCACACGTACAAAATATTTTTTGTAACCTGTTACTTCATCCATATTTGTATAGATGACCACCTCTACGTCATGTACCTGATAATGAACTCAACTTTATATATCCTTCTGTCAGTCATTTTTAAAAAATAATTTTATTTATTTTTTAAAATTTTATTTGAGAGAGACAGAGACAGTATGAGTGGGGGAGGGGCAGAGAGAGAGAGACAGAGACAGAGACAGAGAGAGAACCCCAAGCAGGCTCCAGGCCGCCAGCACAGAGTCCCATGAGGGACCTGAACTCATGAAACCGCGAGATCATGACCTGAGCCAAAACCAAAAGTTAGATGTTTAACCGACTGAGCCACCCCAGCCCCTTGTCAGTCATTTTCAAAGTGCCTGTTATGCCCCTGAGACTACAACGGGGGGAATAAGACACGAAATGTTCCTTCACAGTCTAATGTTACGTACACATGATATATGAAGAACAGACATATGGACAAAGTTCTGCAGCAGCACAAATGGAAGAACCCTCTGCCTGGGGCTCATGGAAGACCACAAAGAAGGGGGACCCTTACAGGGGGCGCTGGGGAGGGGCCTTCCGGGCAGGGAGGTGGACCACCTCTCAAGCGTAGGCAGGGAAGCGTGAGCGTCCACAACAAGCCCAGGAGCGGTGTCCGGAATCTGGGATATGAGGCTGGGGCCCGAGATAAAGGTAAAAGGGTAGGCATCTCTAAATCCTGGAGTCTAGGACGCCTTACCAAACTTTCTGGTGAAGAACTCTCAAAGAAAGTAAATGAGAAAAGTTTAGAGAAATACTAAATTAATAATTCCCTCCAACCTTATCTGGCAGGATAAAAAAATGCACTCAGGAAGTACATCGAGGAGGAAACATGCATATTAATATACAAAACCCACACTAATTAGCCGGTCCGTAAATGCTGTGTTTAAGGCGGCTGATTCAGAATGGAAATCACCGGAGCCTTGAACATTTGGTGTTTTGTGCTGGCCTGTGTTGGAACGCTCTCGGGCCCAGCAGGTCCTCTGTTTATCTGCTGAACGTAGGCAGGGATGCGAACAGCTGTGAGGAAAAGCACACAGTATCTGCCCAAGTAGGGCAATGGCCACGGGGGCCTGGACTACCGTCCCCGTCCCTCACTTCCGGGGGATCTGATCCGAGAGCCGGAGTGGGGCTGGCTGCCACACACTGGAAAGAAAGCGAGAATCTGTCACCAGGTAAAAGAAAGAATAGGTCCAGAGAGGGGGTAGGGGGTGCTGGTATGTTGAAATTAAATTTTAAATTAAAAAAAAAAAAATGGTTTGGCAGCCACAGATCAGAACGGCAAGAGGAATCAAAAGAGATGTGCCCAAAGCATGTGGTGACGAGGGGAAGAGAGACGGAAACCTGAAGCCAGATGAGTCAGCTGGGAACGAAGTCTGAAAGGGTCGAGAAAGCAGCCCAGTGCTGATCGGGCAGAAGTATGCCATCAGCTAAACCTAGCTAACCCCTCAGAGGGGAGTGGGGGTTTCTTCCAGGCCCCGAGGTGGCTTTCAAGAAGGAAATCTAATTCACTTCACTGTCTCCAACATTTCTGATCCGGCCTTGGAGCCTCTCCTGGCCGGGCTTCCAAAGCAGGTCTCGTCCTGGAAGGTTTGAGCTTGGGCTGAGTCACTGTCACTGAAAATCAAGACCATGACGGGCCTGTGAGCTGTCTGGCCTGACACAGGGCGCCCTCACCACCAGGGGGGCCAATGACGCTGGGTTTACCACCGTGCAGGGCCCCAGAGCGGAGCCCTCAAAGTGTTCCTGTGGGTCGTCTGACAGTAGCTGGAAGGGGCGGGCAGGAAGAGACCAGTCCATGTGACTCTTCCCACTAGACATCAAATACTGCTTGGGGACTCACTAACGGTGAATGTTCAACAAATGTCGCCTAAATGAATGATCTATCTACTCAACTGTTACACGGGAAATATACAATTTCTTTGACCATTTGGCCGTACTGACACACTGTTCATTGGCTCATTAGGAAAAAAAAAAAAAGAGATTTTTTCCAATTAATCCCAGACTGGAAAAGGCCTCGAGTGGTCCCATAATGCTTTGCTACTCAGAGTGCGGTCCGGGGCAGGCAGCTGCAGCACAGCCACCCACCCTCGACCCGGCGCACCAGGGTCTTCACGTAACACGACTCGCAGGTGAAGTTCAAGGGCCACCGCTCTGCTTCACAAGTCTCCAGCCTAACTTTCAGTCGGCTGATTTTTTTTAAAGACCTCCAAAGGGAAGCCTGCCTGTGTTTATTTCACTCCAGTCACAATTTTGGGAGTATTTTATTCTTGAATTCAGTGGGAATTCTGATCAACCACTCACATTACGCTCACAAATGAAGGGGACCCCTACCCGTGAGCCTGAGCAGAATAGTTCTGTTCCTTCTGGAGGGATTCCCAGGGCGGCTTCCTGATGGTGGCGCTGCATCCCTGCCCAGGTCCTCCCTGTGAGTCGAGGGTCAGTGTCCCAACCCCGGGGGCACGTTCGCATTGTCCCCCTTGGAGAGGGCACCCCTTGAGTCTGCAGGGCATTGAGCGGTCATCCACCACCATCATGGGTCCTCCTGAGGGACAGAAGACCCCAGTGTCTCCCACAACGAGGCAACTAAATAGGTGCTGGGCTCAAGATGTCAGGGAGTGTTTGGAGTCGTGCCTGCCTACCCGAGAGGTAATCAAATCTAAACATTTTTAACATGTGCGCTGACCTAACAGAACTCCGCTAGCAAATGTCAGCTCCCAGGCCGTCAGACAGAAACCCCTGATTTACAAGCTTTTCAGGGGTCAAATCTAAGTAGCTGGCTTTCTTGACAAAACCCCAAAGCACAACACAACCACCAAAGGAGGGTGTGAAGAGTGCGGGTCTTCTGGTAAGCGCGTCGCGTCCAGGGGTAAAGCCTGAGCTGGCCCCGGGGGCTCTCCGGCAAACTTCTGTCTGGGAGTTTTTAACCACTGAGCAAGTTCTGAAACCCTGACCACTTCTAAGGTCTCTGGGCGCTCAAGAAGATGTAGCCTAACACGCCGGCCTGTCTGGGAGGTCGTTTCAGCATTTCCCCACACTGGGCTCGCTGTCACCCTGATGTCATCCCAGCCCAGGCTCCCGGGTCTGCTGGTGTCCGGGAAAAGCGGCACCACTCATGTTTAACAAACTCCGGCATCGGGAGCAGCAGGCTCGCTCTCCAGAACTCAGCTGCCCCTCATCCCCGGCCGGGAGGCGGCTGGAAGGGACGGGGAGGCACGGGGCGTCCCGCCGTCTGTGCGGATTGGGCTGCGCCTCTCGGTATCCTAATCCGGCCTCCTCTTCATGACAGGCGGGAGCTCCTGTGAGATCCCCTATCAGTTACATTGCGCTTCTCATTTCAGTCAAAGTGTCAACAATCTGGAATACTCCCCCATCCTTCTAGCGGTATTTTTAGAACAAACAAACACTGACATATTTAGCTAAAATAAATCACCTCAAGAAACCCCGGTTTGGCTCATTTTTTGCTCCCGCTTTGGTGATTAATCTCAACTTAGACCAGTGACCAGGACCAGCGGCCAAACTGGAAGTGACATGGCCGGGGGTGAACTAAAAACAGCCTCGGAACCACAGTGCCCGTGTTTCAAAGACCTCCTCCAGGGCGTGGGGTCTGGCAGTTTTGGGAAGGGAGCCGTTTCACTTGGTGCTATCTGTGGAGCGCCGGAGAACCGCCACCAACAGTCAGGGCCACTCCCGGAACGCCGTCTCACTGGGTGGCGTGGGGGGCCGAGGGGGTGCCGTGGCAGGGGGAGAACCTGCCCTCCGCTTTGCTGTAAGCGAGCCGGCAAGCAAGTGCCTTTGGCACTTTGACCATCGAGGAAGAACGTGTGGACGGGTAATATCTGAAAGCAAGTCTTCCCCTTAAACTATCTGGCTCGAAAAAAATAATCCATTCTCTCTGAACCACAAAGCCATCGGCCATCACTAAAGCGGGGGAGGGAGTGAACCAGAAGCAACTCTGCTGACCTGCCGGCTCCCCAGAGGCCATCTCTCTGGAGGGTTTCCCTGTCTTTATCTCGGACTTAGCGCCCACGGCCCTGACTTCTCTCTGTTCCAGAGCCTGAAGCGGGGAGCTCTAGGGCCGAAACGAGACATCTGGCTCCATGGACAATGGGAGATGTCAAAAGAATGGGGATCCTCAGTCACGTGGACCTAGAAGGGGAAGAGCCCAGGCCACACGTGACGAAGACAAAGGAATCCATGAGGTTGTGCCATATAAAAATGGCACCCTCCACTCAAAGTCAGGATGGGAGCCAGAAAGGAAGAAGCCTGGCAGGGGGCTGAGAAGCGGAACCAACTCTTTGGGACCCGAGGTGATCAATGCACCCGCCCCTCTAGGATCAAATGTGAAATGGGACCGAGGGTCCCTGTAGCAGTCACCTGCTGCCGTCAATCCTGGCCTGTTTCACACGCCCCACGTTCTGTCTTTACATCCTGTGCATTCTCACTTAATGTATCATGAAGGGTTGGGTTTTGTCTTGCTTGGCTTTGCTTCCGTGGTGCCCAGGAGACCAGAAGCAGGACCCTTGTCCGTGGAGGCTGGAGCGTTAGCAGGGAGTCCCGCTCTCCAACGGTATGCGTGGCAGGGGCCACAGTGATATCGTTGTTTCTTCTGGGGTGCTCGGTACGCTCCGGAGTAGTTCTTCACACGGCACCGTGAGCGGCATGAAGGCAGGGACGGTGCTTTCCTTGGCCTGTGGCAGAGAGTGGGGACTCTCTAACCTTGAACTCGGTGGGGGGGGGGTGTTCAAAGGACAGGTAATCGGATCATCTGTAGGTGGGTTATTGATACCAACCAGCTGTTTCCAGCTCAGGATTCCCACAAGAATACGTACAGGATAAACGTGGAGATTGTCTTCTTTGCTCTCAGGGACTTTTGTTGGGTTTTGTTTTTAAACAAATAGTAAATAGTAATCTTTCATGACCTTAAAAGGCAAAAAGACCACTGTAAGTGCATGGACATTCACCTGTACTTGGAGTGTTGCATATTGTTTGCACAGTTGGCTGGGTAACTAGCAGGTGCTTTATATGATCCGTATGTGGTAAACAGATACCACCATTTTATACAGCAGAACTTGGCAGATTAAACCGAAATGGACAACGGAAGAAACACAGGGAGACACATGCTTAGCTGGACCTAAGGCTACCAGACTACTCGGTAGGGTCATCAGTTTCAACCACTCACTGCGCAAACGTGTATTCCTGTGTGCAGCATGCCAACCACTGGGCTAGGTGCGAGGGATCCAGAGGTTTCCAGAAACACCTTGCATGAAGTCTGAGGAAGACTCTGAATTGCTGAATAAGAGTATCTAGAAGAACTTGCGATCTTCTAAAGAAAAGCTCTGGAATAAATAAACCTTGTGCACGCCACCACTGGGGATAGACGGCTGAGGGGTGGCCGCCCTCGCCTGGCCTCTCCTAGCTGCCAGGCCTCCCGAGGAGCTCTCTCGCCTGGCTGATGAGAGAGCAGCCTACCCTGAAGGCTTTCTCTGCAGCACACTCTGAAATAATCAGGAAAAGGGGAACTCTCTGGAAAGAAAGCAGGATGCTCCCAGAGGGACTCAGGACTGGGGGACAAAGAGCCACATGCATGCCTAGGACTGGTCATGGGGACTTGGGGAGCAGAGTTTGGGCCAGCTCAACTCCCAGTCTGAGGACGAGGCCATCTCTAGTCCTGGAGCGAAGAGGTCTTCTCATGACCCCATGTGGCTTCGAATACATTTCTCCTCCATTTTCTCTTTTCCAGTTCCTCTACCCTAGCCTCACAAACCCAAATTTCAGTTTCTAAGCTGCTTTTCATTGCCTTTTGGGTATTCCGTCTCTCTTAACAAGCATCTACACTTACCGAACGCAACACCACAGACCCAGAACTTCCAAGAAAGATTACATCAGCGGGCTGGCGCAGGGGGTGGCCGCTTCCCCACCTCGGCCAGCCCCTCCCGGAAGAACCGTGGCTTTGTGACCCAGAGCCAGAAAATCCAAGGGTGGAGGGGCCCCCAGCCACCTAATCTCCACCTCCCAAGAATGCTAGGCAACCGTCCTATCACCACATATGCCAACAGGGAGAGAGGCTGGAAAGCTGATTTTGTTTTTAATTGTGGTAAAATACACATAACATAAAATCTACCATTTCAAAGTGTACAGCTCAGTGGCATTAAGTATATTCGCACTGCTGAGCAACCATCGCCACCATCCATCTCTAGAATGTTCTTTTTCTTGCAAAACTGAAGTTCCGTACCCAGTAAATGACAACTCCTCATGCTCCCCTTGCCCCAGCCCCTGGCAACCCCTACTCTGCTTTCTGCCTCTGTGATTGTGACTGCCCCAGGAACCTCACCGGAGAGTAGCCACACAGGATTTGTCTTCTCGTGTCTGGCTTATTTCACTGAGCACAATGTCCCCAAGGTTCATCCATGTGGTAGCTTATGTCAGAACTTCCTGCCTGTTTAAGGCTGAATAATATTCCATCGTATGTATATACCACGCGTTGTTTATCCGTTCATCCGTCAGTGGGCACCTGGGTCGCTTCTACGTCTTTAGCTCCTGTGAAGAGTGCAGCTGTGAACACGAGTGTGCAGTGTCTGTTTGAGTTCCTGTTTTCAATTCTTTTGAGCACTTACCCAGATGTGGAATTGCTGGATCATACGGTATTTCTTTTTTTGAGGCATGGCCGTGCTATTTTCCACAGCGGCTGCACCATTTTACATTCCCGCCAGCAGGGCACAAAGTTCCAGTTTCTCCACATCCTCACTAACACTTGTGACTTTCTGGGGTGTGTGTATGCGTGTGTGTGCGTGTACACGCATGTGTTTTAATAACAGCCATCCTAATGGGTAGGCAGCGGCATCTCATTGTGGTTTTGATTTGCATTTCCCTGATGACGAGCGACGTTGTGAATATTTTCATGTGCTTATTGGCCAGTTGAATCTCTACTTTGGGAAAATGTGTATTGAAGTTCCTTGGCCCGTTTTTTTGTTCGGCTTGTTTTTCGGTTGTGGAAAGTTGATTTTAAGTAAGCTACTGCACCGCTGAATCTGCTCCACTTTGATCCATGGTGACTTCGAGGCTGCTACCCGCTTCCTTTTGCCCAAAGATCCTCCTCTCCAGCTTGTATCTGGGAGTGGGCATCCTGGGTGGGTCACCTTGCACTCATCCCTCCCAGACATCCTTCAGGTTTCTGTGGATTATTTCTCTGAGTTAATGAGAGGAACAACCTCTTTCTTTGTGGCCTGACTTTCTATCAAGTGCAAATTTATCAGGCATGTTCGTTACTCCATCACTCAGCTCAGGCATAAGAATAGCCCGCAGCACCTGGCCTCTCAGTAATCGCTACATCAAAACATTACTCAGTATCAACTATCGACTTACATTGAGTGTAAGTGAGACACAGTGAGGAAGAGACTGTCTCACTTGCCAAGTAATGATGTTTCTTTTAGCCCAGATATATCCTCCACTCAAGTAAAGAATGATCCTAACCATGTTTTCCAACTTATTGATAAGATTGACAGGGAAGACGGAATAAAATCCTGTCCATCTGGATTGCTAGCTCTAAGCATAAACTGTCTTTCTCTTACTCACAGCAGCCTTCCCGATACCTAGGATGGCACCCGGAAGGTGGTAGAAACTCAGTGCTTCAAAGGCGGTGGTTAAGAGCACAGATGTTGAGGCCAGACCACCTGTGTTCAATTTGTGGCTCCGTGACTGATGAGGTGGGTAATTTTGGACAAACTAGTTTACCTTTCTGTGCCTCGATTTCTTTATCTGTAAAATGGCGGTGATGATACTACCCGTCATGATCAAATGAGTTTAGAACGTGTTAATAAATGAATTTACAATGTACTGATAAGAGCTGCCCATTACAACTATTAGTATAAATGCTAATAATTATGATTGCTAAGTGAATCAATAAATGGTGTATATCTCCACTGCTTTTCATGCAGTTAGTCCCCACTGGTGTAAAAAGAACTGTGCCCTCTCGCACGTGTGAGGGCATAAGGTCACCCCCAGGAGAGCGTTTAGAAGAGCTGGTGGTCTTCTAGTCGCTTGACTGAGGACTTGTGTCAGCACCGTCTCGTGTATCAAAGTTATGGATCAGAAAACAAACTGGAGGCGTCTGGGTGGCTCAGTTGGCTGAGTGTCTAAATTCTTGATTTCAGCTCAGGTAACGAGGCCAGGGTTGTGGGATCAAGCCCTGCGTCCAGGCTCTGCACTGAGCGTGGAATCTGCTTGGGATTCTCACTCCTTTTCTCCCTCTCTGCCCCTTCTTCCCACTCGCATGCTCTCTCTCTCTCTCTCTCTCTCTCTCTCAAAAATAAAGAAAGAAATAAAGAATAAAAAATTTAAATGAAAGGAAACATACTTAAGAGAGTTGTCCACACGCCTTAATGATGCCACTTGGATTTGTATCCTTGAGAGGTACAAAAATTGCTTTCTTATGCTTTGTGTCACATTCGTGGTTTAAATAAGAAAGATTAACATTCAAATCAATTAACGATGTGTAACTAGACAGGCTGCACCGCCATTATTTGTCTCAGGGCAAGAAGCTAAACCAGGCGGCGGCTGCCCTGAGCAGCCACTGTAAGGCAGGCTGAATTAGAAGAAAACATTCTAGTTACACTAAAGTTCTCAGATGCCACTGTAAGTGGGATACTACCTGATATATTTTCCAAAGACAAAAAGGAACAAACAAAATGTCATCCCATTATTTTATCTAAAAATGAATCCCCATGGCGGAAACACCAAGTCTGTGAGGGGCTGACCAAGACCCTGGCTGACAGGCTGCTGCACCGTCCTGCAGAGGGACGACTGTTCCAAACATCGCCTGGCACCTACTCCTACCCTCTTGGGCCAATGAGGAAAACTACCAAGTGAAGTGTATTAATCCATCAGGAAAGTTTTGCAAAGCCGTATTTCAAAAGGAGAAATATCAAGGCTCCTCTACCAAGTACATTAGATAATGAACCTAACTGAATTTACAAACACTCTTCAGTAGAAAAATGTGTTCTTTGTTAGATTTTATTATGGGAAAAACTTAAAATGTGTTAAAGACACTTTGGGACACTGGGGTGGCTCAGTCAGTTGAGTGTCCGACTCTTGATTTTAGCTCAGGTCATGACCTTGCAGTTCGTGAGATTGAGTCCTGTGTCAGGGCGGAACCTGCTTGGGATTCTCTCCCTGCCTCTCCCTCTGCCCCTCCCCTGCTAGTGTGTTCTCTCTCTTTCTCTTAAAATAAATAAACAAATATTGTAGACAGAAATCCAACCATACTATTTCTTATATTAAATGTGAATGGACTAAACGCTTAAGACAAATGGCAGGAATTATCAGACTAAATAAAAAAGCAAGACCCAATTATAAGCTATCTATAAGAGAAGTATTTGAAGAAATAATGGCGGAGAATTTTCTAGATATGATAATACAAACAATGCCAACCCGTGAATCCAAGCCACTCTAAGCTGTATTACAGTGAAAATGTACAGCACCAGCAACAATGGCAATTAAGAATAGCCAGAGAGGAAAGACAGATGACATTAAAATGATCTCAAATTAAACAAACAGTTGACTTCTGAACCACTACAAGAGGAGAGCAGGATCATTTGCGTCGTGAGAAAACGTGAGCCTAGAATCATACATCCAGTCGGAAAATCTCTTTCGAGAGTAAAGCCAAATATATCTTCAGACACAAACTGAGAAAGTGTGCCAGCAACAGACCCTCACTAAAATTTCTAGGATAATCACTAAACAACAACCAAAACAGAATGCTTCTTTTCCAAATTAGTGAGAAAAAAAATACGGAACAAAAACAGAATTAACCTGAAAGAAGGTAGGAAGAGAGGATAGCGATGAGAACGAGGGCAGGACAAAGGGAAAGCACAAGTGAGGTAGGAGACACTAACACAGATGCAATCGTATTTACAGCAAATGGAAATGAACTAAATGTTCCAGATAAGACTGTCAGCCTGAGTTATATAAAAAAAAAATTAGCTGTATATATTGAGCACAAAAGTGAATCTAAAACATAAGAACATAAAAAGTTCAAGGTAAGAGAATGAACTAAGAGACTCTGGCATGCACACGCACACACACACACACGCGCCCCGCATATATACCTGTAGATGTACACACGTACTAGATAAATGTTGTGGATGTGTGTGCAAAGCATGACAAACTAGATTTTGAAGCAAAATGAATTATGTAACTTATTACATAACGATAAAGGGTTGAATTTACCAGGAAGACAAGCAATTCTAAATTTATATGCACCTTATAGCACAGCTTTCAACCATACAAAGCGAGCATGGCTGGAACTGTGCGGTGAAACAGGACAATCTACCATCCCAGCGGCAGATTTCGACACATCTCTGCTCAATGATCGATCGATTGAGTAGAGAAGAAAAAACATCAGTTAGAATGCAGAAGATCTGGATAGCGTCATTATGAGCTTAATCTAATAAACATATATATGAAATATATAAAAATACATAAAAATGTACCTTCGAATACAGAAAGTGTTCCTTTTGAGACTTTATAAGAAGTGACCACATGCTGGACCATAATAAAGGTCTCAACGCATTTCAAGTTTATCTAGATTGCCGTCTCTGAACACAATTCAATGAAGGTATGAAAAGCCCACGAACGAAAGGTAAGTGGGAAAACCCATATACTCGACAATTATAAAACACAGTTCTAAAATAAGTCATGACTCAAATAAGAATACTGGAGATTTAAAGTTATTTAGAACGAAATAATGATAAAAATTTCGCATATTGAAGTCGTGGTCTCCCAACTAAAGCAGCACTTGGTGGGAAATCAAGAAAGAAAAAAAAATAATAATAATGAACTAAACACCTAACTTAAAAGATTAAGAAGGAAAATCAGGGGGCACCTGGGTGGCTCAGTCGGTTAAAGTCGGTTAAGCCAACTTCGGCTCAGGTCATGATCTCACAGTTCGTGGGTTCGAGCCCTGCGTCGGGCTCTGTGCGGACAGCTCCCTGTTTTGGATTCTGTCTCCCTCTCTCTCTGCTCCTCCCCCACTCATGCTCTGTCTCTCAAAAATTAAATAAACACTAAAAAAAATTTTTTTTTCAATAAAAAATTAAAAAAAATAAAAAAAGGAAAATCAAGCAAAATAGACGCAAAGAAAATAGAAGAAAGAAAACAACAGAAGTAAGAACAAAACTTCATGAAAGATAAAGCAAAAACACAGTTGAGACCATAAAAAAAGCTGGTTCTTTGAAAAGATCAAGGTAACAAATTTCTGGCAGGGCTGTTCAAGAAGGTTAAAAAGAAAGCACATTAAGCAGTATTAGCAATGGAAAAGACCTAACCATAGACGCCATATGACAATAAACAGATAATTAAAAACACAAACAACTTTATGCCAAGGAAGTTTAACATTCAGATGAAATGAACAAACCCTTAAAATACGTGGTGTATATTTCAGCCTCTATGTTGTATGTAGCTTAATAAAATAAGAAGTGGAAAACCTGAAAATCTCCTAATTATTTTTTAAAAAGCATCAGAAGTCTTCCCATAGAAAAAAGACCAGCCCCAGATGGTTTTACAGGCAAATTCTGCCGAAACTCATTATTCTATAAACAGGAAATTCCAACCTTATACAAATGATTCTAAAACACACAAAAATATGACCCCGACTCCTTTCGTGAGGCTGGCCTAATCTTGATGCCATAACCTGACAAGTACACAACGAGAAAGGAAAGTTACAAGCTATTTCACACCTGAACATAAATATAAATATTCCTTTAAAAATTAGTCAACTGACTCTCTCATCACTGATAGCAATTCATCTCATATAACTTCATAACATCTTTTGCATTACTATTATTTGGACGTGATATTTAAAATTTTATTTACATTGAAACAAATAAAAAATAAAAATAAATAAAAATAAAAATTATTCAACTGAATCCATTAAAATAAGCTAATATGTCATGATCAAGTAGAGCTTATTCCAAGAATGCAAAGTTAATTTAACATTTAAAAATATCAATTAAAATAACATTCAGATGAAAGGGAGTAAAATCATGCGATCATCTCAATAAATACAGAAAAAGCATTTGATAAAATTCAGTATCAATTCATGGATTTAAAAAGATCAACCCTTAGCAAGCCAGGAAGAAAAGTTCCTTATCCTCTTAAGTAATATCTATAAACAAACTTGTAAAAAGCATAATTCTTTAATGGCAAAACGCTGAAAGAATTTTATTCAACTACACAGAAAGTCCAGGAAGGCCAGTTTTAAAAAGCTGAAGGATTAGAAATAAAGAAACTAAATTTTAATTATTTCAGATAAAAGTCATTGTCTGTACAGTCATTCCAAAGTAATCTGTATCGAGACTGTTAGAAGTTACAAGACTTTAGCTGAGTTGTTGGGTCAAGAAGAATGTACAAAAATCAGCCGCCTTTTGACACGTTAGCAACAAATAGATGGCAAATTTGATAAAGAAAAAAATACTACATGCATAGTGTATACAAATGAAAATTTTTTCAGGTGATTAGGAGTAAATCTTGTAAAAAATGGGTAAAATATTTATAAGAAAAATCATAAAACTTCATTAAAAAGTATTTTTAAAGACCTAAATAATGAGATATAATGGCCATGGATTAGAAAACCAACTGTCATAATATATAACTCTCCCCAAACTGAGCTATTAGATTAAATGCAATTCCAATAGATTTGTTTTTGTTTTTGTTTTTGGAACTTGACAATCTTGATTCAAAAATTCATATGCAAGGGGCACCTGGGTGGTTCAGTCGGTTGAGTGTCTGATTCTTGAGTTTGGCTCTGGTCATGATCCTGGGGTTGTGGGATCGAGCCCTGTGTCAGGCTCCGTTTTGGGCATGGAACCTGCTTGAGATTCTCTCTCTCCCTCTGCCCTTCTCCCGGCTTGCTCTCTCTCTCTAAGGAAAACAAAATTTATATGCAAGCTCAAAGGCCTGAGAATAGCCACAAACTCTTGAAGAGCAAGATATGAGGACGAACTTACCCCACATATAATAAAGTTGTAAGAATACAGAAAGTGGCAATCACACGGAGATGGGCATGCTGACTGAGAGAACCAAAGAGAAAGCTCAGGAATAGCACTCCCCCTCCCCAATATGGGTGTTTGATTTAAGGCAAAAGTGGCACTGTGGAGCAGGAGGGAAAGGGACCTTCTCAAATACACGATGCCGAGACAAGTGGGGGTCCAGAGAGGGAAAATCCCACTAGATCCTTCACACCATATGCACGTAAAACAATCATCTCCAGATGGACCCTTAGATTTAAGTGTGAAAGGTAACGCAAGAGAGCTCTTAGAAGATAACTTAGGAGACTTACCTTTGCTATCCTGGAGAAGGGAAAAGTAAGGTTTTCTAAACTAGATGCAGAAAGTACAATCCATAAAGGAAATTATTGATAAATTTGATCAGAACTTCTGTTTATTTGAAGACAAGTCACAGATTGGTGTTAAGATTTTTGCAACACATGTAACCAACAAAAGGACTTGTAACCATAATATATAAAGAAATGTTACCAATTGGCATGAAAAAGTCAACCCGATTAGGAAAGAAGAAAGATTTCTCCCTATACTTCACAAAACAGAAAAGCTAAAAGGCCAATAAATGAATACAAAGGTGTTCAACCTCATGCAACTTAAATTCACAATGTGATACCATTAGCCAACAACGACACTGCCAAACATAAGTCTGAAACACTGGGTATTGGTGTCTGCTGCCACGCGGGCTCTCGGGGACTGCTGGCGGGGGTGTAAGCTGGCACAACCCCTTTGGAAAACAGTTTGGAATTATTTGGTAAAATGGAAGATGCAGAGACCCTATGACCCAACAATTTCACTGCTACGTAATGCCTAGAGCAATGCTCGCACATGTGCGCTGGGAGACCCATACAAGGACATCTAGGGACTTCTGGGTGGTTCAGTTGGTTAAGCGCCCAACTTCAGCTCAGGTCATGATCTCACAGTTTGTGGGTTCGAGTCCCGCGACAGCTCGGAGCCTGGAGCCCGCTTCAGATCCTGTGTCTCCCCCTCTCTCTCTGCCCGCCCCAACTTGCACTCTGTCTCTCTAGAAAATAAATAAATAAACACTAAAAAAAAAAAAAGGAATATCTACAGTAGCTTTGTTTGTAATAGCTGAAAACGGAAAACACCCAGTATATCCATTTGCAATTGACTAGAAAAATACATCTTGGTATATTTACATAATAAAATACTATTTATCTGTGTAAAGGAACAAATTGCTGCTGCAGGAGGTAAGGAAGAACCTCGGGAACATAACGCCACGCAATGAAAGCAAGCAGTATAAGGACATACTCAGTACAGCGCCATTAAAAATTTTTAGAGTTGGGGCGCCTGGGTGGCTCAGTCGGTTGGGTAACCGACTTTGGCTCAGGTCATGATCTCACGGTCTGTGGGTTCGAGCCCCGCGTCGGGCTCTGTGCTGATGGCTTGGAGCCTGGAGCCTGCTTTGGATTCTGCATCTGCCTCTCTCTCTCTGCCCTTCCTCTGCTCATGTTCTGTCTCTCTGCCCTTCCTCTGCTCATGCTCTGTCTCTCAAAAATAAATAAACATTAAAAAAAAAAAATTTTAGAGTTGCAAAACCAGAAATTTTCATTCTTTAGGAGTGCAAACATAAGTGGTATAGAAACACAAGGGAATGCTCAGTATAGACTTGAGGATGTAGTTAACACCCGGAGGCGTCAGAGAGGTAAAGGGACACACAGGAAATTCACAGGCAATCTTCTTTTTCTTAAACTAAGAGGTGGGCACACATGTTAGTTGTATTATTATTTTTAATATATTAAATAAATAACCTTTTGCTTTTACTCAATATTAAAAACAATCATTTTAAAGGATTCTCAAGTATCATATTTGAGTACACTGTAGAAGGACTAGTAACACTAATAATCTGGATTCCAATACCACTGGGTCGTGATTATATGTGTGATTACCACATACAAATGCCCTCAACGCACTAGCTAAGACAGCTGAGCGTCCTCGGAGGGGGCGGCTGGTCTCTCAAGTACTACTTATCCTTCCTGTCACCATGAAATGATAAAAGTTGGCGCTTAAGTGCCTTGAATAAGCTTAACAGGGACCAAAAAGTCTATTATTCTCTGCATCGGGCTAAGAGGCTGGCTAAATCAATGCTCCGTTCAACACTCTAACTGCCCAACAGGTAAACAGGCCTAAGGCCAATTGTGGGAAGGGCTTTCTCCTCCAGCTGGCGGGTTACTGAGGAGGAAACGCCAACCAGGTTCCCGGGCTGTGTACGGCCGATGGGACACGAGAAGCATGCGGCATTCCCAGGCTTCCAAGAGTCTACGGTTCTGCTGGGGACGAGCCTGTCACAGACAGACAACACGGCCTTCGGGACAGGTGCCCACATGGTCTTGTTTCGGTTGGTGATGAAATGTTTTACCCAGGCTGGAAGGAAAGCATGGGATCCACCAACTACATCTGGCCCCAACTTTTCACAAAGTATTCTTGGGAAGAAGTTTCCCATCACATAGGAAGAAATACAAATATTTAAAAAGCAAACAAGCCATCGGCTCCTCTCAGACCTGCTGCCATATGCTTTGCTTTTTTGAGCTTACAGCTTCACATTAAAATAACAGGCTTGCATTCTTCAAATATCTCTACTGCTGTTCCTGACTGATTCTACTTGAAAAGGCTGTCGGCTGCTGTCACTGGGAAGCATTACCATATTAGCCACCACTGTTTACTGCTCACTGTGTGGTGTGGCTATTAGTTTAATAAGCCTCCTCTCGGGTGACACCCGAGGCTGTCTACACAGGAGACACACGCGGGAGTCTAACGTCTAATGAAGGTGTTGGGCTGGGAGGCAGGGAATGCCACTTTATAAATATTGATGAGAGAGACCAAATTCAACTGCATCAGGTTGTACTTTACTGATGGGTAAAGGACCGAGTCCTTTTTAAAGTGCTTTAACCATTTTAAGATTCCTTGGGCTAACCGGCTTTGGATAAAATCCAGGAATACGCTCGGTGCACAGAAGAACGAGTTTGAGGCCCGCAAGAAGTAACACACTGCGGCAAAGCTCTTTAATTCCCTCTGCACAAACAGCCGAACCTACAAAAGACATCTCTAGTCAGAGGTTTCCTGGGTTATAATGAGAATTTTCTCGATGGGGAGAAGAGAAGTGCCCTTTTCACTTGAAGACAAAGAAATGTTTGTAATGGAAATGCGTGAACCAATTTTCCAAGGAGAGCTGCTGAAACGCGCTGATTAAAACCAGGGAGGTGATGAGGCGCAGAAACAAAGCCAAAGCGGAGCCACTTAAGATTCGCCACAGCACTGACTTCCGAAAGTGAAGAGCGCTGCCCTGAGCCCCACCCCTACCCCGACCCCCTCCCCGTCCTCCACCCTGAGCCCCGGTCGACATTCCTTCCCTCCCTCCTGCCCCAAGCCACCCCCACCCCATCACTGACCCCGCCGCTTAGACAATTAGAACCTGCCAGCGTGAGGCGTGTTTACTGTTTCTGGCCACTGTGTACTGGTTACCAGGCTACTCCACTGAGGATAAAACGGGAACCGAGGCGCCCACACAACAGCGTCCTTCTCCACAAAGCCTCACCGACAGGCCCGGATTCGGGGATTTGGAAGAATGTTGTGAATTCAAGTAGACCAACATGCGTATGAGAGTTTACAAGGTCAATTCTTCAGTTAGGAACAGGTATCGATCGATTGATTTAAGGAATTCTAGTTCCCAGAGAACAAAGCCAAGGTACAAAGAAGGCAGGACCTGAAAGATGAAAAGCGCCTGGAACTAGCGGAAGCCACCGGTGACCAGGGCAAACCAGCCACAAAGCATGTGCCCCAGGCTTCAGGCACCGGAGTCTGTTCAACGGGACTGGGGCCATGTCCCTTGTGTATCTGTATTAGCATTTACTTAATTTTTTCTTTACATTGACTTGGAAACAATTCATTTGAAAAACCTGTAGTCTCCCTCTGAGAGAGAATGAAATCACACTTGGACGCGCAGGAGTATTTTTTCTAATGTGCATTAAAAAAAAAAATAAAAATGTTCGCCCACCATCCATCTGAAATCCTCTAGTGTGCATCGAAGCTACATACACATTGGGAAAGACCGGATAAGGTATTTTAACATAATAAGGTGACCTCACAGGCTAGGTTTGTTTCTAAATATCATGGAAAAACAAGAATTAGAGAATTCTGACTATTTACCTTCGGGATACCCATGAAGGACTTAAATTAGATAGAGTGAAGAAAGGGAGAAAGAAGTAAATAACTTCTGAGTAAGGGGTCACTTACATAAAATTTTCTGGATATTCGCTCAGGGCCATGTCAATGATATTCAGAGCATCGTGGTAATGCTTTTGTGCGGACAGTAAGAGGGCAAGAAGGTGCAGGGAGTTGGCATCATCGCCCTGAAGTTGAAGAGCTTGGCGGACGTACCCCAGAGCCTCTGGTATCTGGTTGAAAACAAAATCAAAAAGAATTTTAAAACACACATACGCACACGCACGCACACGAGAGAGAGAGAGAAGCTATCGTTTCAATATCTGATTCTCTATAAACATCAAAAGTTGTTTCACTCTGTGCCACGTTCAGATTTTAATCTTTGTGATAGCCCCAGGATGTTAACGACAAACACGCAAACAGATGTCCTCTTCAAGCGACAGTGTGACCCGCGGAGTGAGGCGGGAGGCTCTGTTTCTCTGTGAAACTGCCAAGACCAAAACCTTTTGTTTCTCTCTAAAACACAGTTTCTCTTTTTCCACACAACTGGTCTACTCTTGATGACGCCCAAGATTATTTCACACTCAACGGAGACACGTATGAGTTGCCAGAGGTTTTCAGTGTAATTAAACTGCCTTAGTCGAACTGTTCTCATTTTTTGATGTATTAGTGAACCAAAGTACATAATAAATCACAAAAGCTGAAACAGAGCTTTCCAAATGATCAGACACCCATGAATCTTTTCGAGTTCCTTTGTCCTGGACATCTCCATTAGGCATCAAGGAAATATGCAAACACACCAACAAACAAAAACCCCACACCTTTCCAAACTGCAACCCGAAATAACTCCATCCAAGAAGCAAATTGCAACGCCACATACAAAGCAGATGTATCCAAATTCAAATAGCACAAGATAAAACCTTAACCTTTAAAATGCAAGACCTGTGCAAGGCTTTCTTCAAAACTGTCCAGGCCTCGGGGTTGATAAAATGCATACATAATGGATATTTGAACACCCGAGATTCCAAGCAGGTTTAACAGCAACCGGGGAGAATTAGAACCTGACACTGGGTTTCGAAATAGAGCTCGGGATGGAAGCGTTCTTACACAACCGCCCAGGGACTGCTTCCTGTCCCCCCGCCTCAACTCCAGTCCAGACCTCTTCTCCGTTGGCCTGCTTCTCCCCAGCCCCCAGGAACCTCGCTCCGTAGCAAGAAGCCACGACGTCCGACCCTACTCGTTTCCCTCCCTGAAATTCCATTTTGGAAGGATTTAAGTTATAAACACTAGCCACAGAGGCTTTCTGCCACTGAGCCATAGAATCGGGGCTGTCACGGCCTGGGAGAGGGCCCATCCAGCCCAGCCATTTGTTTACAGGGAGGGAGCCGAGCCCAGGGAGGTGACAAGCCTTGAGCACTGCCATCTAGGTACTGAGTGCCTGAGTCAAGAGTGGCCCTAGATCTCCTGAGTCCTCTCCCGTCCTCTCCTCCTGCGCAAACGGCATTGGCTCTAAAGATAAGAGGGCCACGGCCCTGGGGCCCCTGCCCAGCAGGGACACACCCCCACGGAGGCCTGGTGTCCTCACACTGTGGGCCTGCAAAGGCGGCGGCTGCACACACAAGGCCCCATCTATGTAACCTCTGCTCGGGGAGGCAACCCGCTGTGTGAACGGCCCTCAGCTTCCTGTCAGGAGGGTCAAAGGCAGGTACGCTCGCGGTGTGGACCTGCGGGGGTGACCAGGGCAAGAAGGACAAACTGATAACAGGGTTCGACATGGCATCCTTAGGGGAGAGCTGACTTGGAAGGAACTCAAAGCTGGTTCCTTCATTTGACGAGTGTTACCGGGTGCCTCACACATGGTGGGCAGTGTCCCAGCCACCAGGGTATAGTGACGAGGATGACAGACGAGGACTCCTGTCCTCATGGAACCTGAGGTCTAGGGAGGAAGACAGATCCTGAACAGGAGAGCTGAGCAGGAGGAAGGAGAAGAGATAGCTGTTGCAGGAAGGAGGCTTCAGGGAGAAAGTGAAAGCAGCCCCGGGGGAGGAGGGCCTGGGGGGGGCGCGGTGAGCGACCCCCAGCACGCAGCTGTGGCACTAGCAAGCTCCCCATCAGTCCAGCTGTGAGCCCTACCATGCCGGGCGACAGGGCCCACACAGAGGAGGCAACTTGGTTCCCTCCGTCCCTGGGTCACCATTGGAAGGCACTCCTCAACGCCATTCCCAGGCCTGCGGGGAGTCAGAAGCATGCTTGCAGCCCAGGCCTGTCCGGGGAATGGCATGTCTGGGTAGCTGACCTTTGCTTCACCCCCCCAGTCAGCACTCAGGAATGTGCTGGGGTTACCACCAGTGTCTTGCACCTGGTGGGCAGGCAGGCAGGCGGGCCAGAATCTCAGAGCAGCTGGGAGGGGACGGGAGGGTATGAGAATGGCCAAGACGGCTTCTGGAAGCTGCTGTTGGGAAGAGGAAGGCCAGCAAAGCTGGCCTGTCCAGCAAGGAGAACGCCGAGGAGTCCCATAGGTCGAGGGGGGAGCCACCGTGACCGTCCCTCTCTTCCAGGTTATAAAGGAAGCTGGTACCTCTTGCCTATGCCTGCCAGCATCTTCCTGTCAATCACCAGCACCTTATGACAGCCGGTGGCTGATCCCCACCACACAGCCTAGCATTGGGTCTGCCAGCACGGGACAAAGGCTCTTTGGATTCAGAGTGTCTGCCACGTGCTGCTGCGTCCCATGTTGCCCTCTGGACCCTCCAGATCTGTGGACGTCATCTCCCAAAGCAGAGCCTGGGACACCTGTGTCTTCACAGCAGATGCCCAAACTGAGCAGAACACCAGTGGCCGTTCTGTGAGGAGTCAGCAGCCTCTGAGAAGAGACTCTGGCTCCAGGTCAGCCTCAAGTCGATGAAAGAAGACTGGCTACCGCCTCAGATGGAGGCGCTGAGGCAACTGTAAAGAGAGCGTGCACCACGTTTAGGGGAACGTGAGAGAAACTGACCTGTCTGGAGATGGCAAGCTGCAGAGCCAGGTAGAAAGCTGCTTGGTGATCTGTAGGTGACAGGCTGTGGGCCCTGAAAAAGTATTGACGGCCATTAGTACACGGGAGAGGCCATTTTAACCTTTCCTATCCAACCAGTATTCACATTTGCAGTTTTATACCAAGGCCACATATTTAACCATGTGACGTTTCCTCTAAACCCTCCTCTTTTGTCCACTAGCAAGTGTAACGTGTTTTCCACCTTATGGCTATGTGTGGGAATAGCACTGCAGCATGTTTCCGTGTTTTGTCTAGCATCTGAAATTGCAGCCAAGGACCACTGGCTTTGAGGAGGGGCCCGGAAGTTAAGAGCCACAGGCCCTGAGGTCTGACCCCCCAACCCCCCAGCAGACGCCTCCGCTGGGCTGAGCAGGAGAAGCCCACGTGTCATGCTGGGACACGGTGAGGCTATGAATGTACTTGGCAAGGTGACGGCTGCTTTGGTTAAGTTTTGGCTTGGCCTTAATGCTACTTCATCCAAATTTCTGGATTTCAGAGAAACCATATGAAAATCAAAGAGCTGGCTTTGCTTGGAAAATGAGGTTTTGGTTTTTGATGAACCATGCGAAGAAGGATTCTCATTCAGTCTTTTGAAGGTTCTGCTGAGTTCCACGCAGCTTACTAATGTACTCTGTGTAATTACGACATGTAAGTCTCTGTGGCCAACCAAGCCAGGCTTGGTTGTATTAACTGGCCTTTGACAGTGGATGGGAAGAAGCTGTACTGGCCTCCTACTTGATTGCAAACACAGTCATTCTTGCTTTTATGTGGAAGTCAATTGTATTTCACCAAGAGTAACTCAAAATGTGACTCGAGGAGGCAGAACTCTGTCTTCAGAAGTCTGGTAGGAAGAGAGAAACAAACTTTCACTTTCTTTAAAAGGCACTATGGGGCCGACTAATTACAACTGGGGGTGGGGAGGGGGCAGACGGTAGACAACCCTTCACCATCCTCTGGCAACACTCTGTGATTAAAGGAGAATCTTCTACCAAGAGACAACAAATCTGAGGTAGAAAAGGAAGCCAAATCATTATGGATTCAACGGCAGCAAACACCTCAAGGATGGCTTTCTGTAGTAATAAGATCTTTTGCTGAACATCCATCTGCTGTGGAGAAAAAGGCTAAAATCCCTTCATTTACTTGGCATCCGGAAAATACGCTACTAGGTCCAACGAGTAGGGCAGTGTTTAGACGAACGCGGCAGCTCCAGTGCAGGATGGGGGAAACCGGGCTGGTGACTGTCCTTTAGTTACCCTCAACAGCACAGAACCCAAACTCCCATTCCTGTGAGTCTTCATTTGTCATCTTGCCTCAAGACACAGCCCTCATTTAAGAGGCTGAGACTGAAGAGTTACGTGTGTTGCCCTTTTAAATGTCATATTTCTACTTGGAGGCCTACTCAGTGGGCTCTGGGTGGTATGATTTTACAGGTATTGGTTTTCCATGAACTTGTACATCAAAGACGTTTTTTTCTTCGGTGTTCATGAAAAGTGAGATTGAAATGTCATGGTTTCTGTCTCTCCCAATTATTCAGGGAAAACGGATACAAACCTAATTATGAAGAGACTCCGAATTATTTAACATTATTTATCTCATCTTCTTTCACAATGGATAAAGCCAGGTTTTTACAACCCTCAAAAAAAACCCCAAATTCCTCAGAGCTATCGTTTTCTCAGCCTAGTTTAGACTTGTCACAAATGAAGTTAAATCAAGTCATGGTTGCCTCTGCCCAACACCAACCAAAAAAAAGCTAGCAATGGCTTGGTGAGTTCAGGGAGTAGATGGGGATAGTTCTGACCAAAGGGCCACTGTGGCCTCCTTAAATAATGATTAACTGCTAGCCATTGCACTATGAAAGAAGCAAACCAGAAGCAAAAGAAATTAATTGGCATTTCTGGGGTGCATCAGGACAAAAATCTGAAGACTGCCAACTTGACTATCCAACTGCCAAGTTTCTAATGGGACACAACTTAAACGTACACATTTGAAAAACCTTATTTCAATACTTTGGCTAATGAATTATTAAACTGACCACTTTAGCCAATGAAAGAAAAAAGGAGATACAGAGAATGTCCAAGAAAACAAGAACAAGTACACAGTGTTGAGCTCACGTAGACTCTAGAAAACTTGCTTTGCTCATGTAGAGCAGTTTCAGCAGCTCGGCTTCCTGTAACAAAACCACGCCGACAGAAGACCTGCTCAACAAAAATGATCAATTGATGCAGGTGAGAGGAAGGACGTGAGCGATCATGAAAACTGTAAGCCTGCTGGACTCAGCACATGGATTTAAAGCAGCCTCATAAAGCCCATTCCCATAGAGTGAGCATCTGGTAAGGCTGCTAAGAGAAACCCAGAGACCTAAAAATGTCGCCATGGAGATGCTCACAAAGCACTTTCCTTGCCAAAGCACCTCCATATCCATTAATTCAAATTCTCTTCCATAAGGAAAAAAAATTATTACATCACTGGCTCACCAAGGCTGCCCATCTACCCATCCATCTACTCATCCATCATCACCCACCTACCCAAGTCACCCATCCATCCACCCATTCATCCATCCATCTGTCCACTGATCCATCATCTAATCTAGTCGCCCATCCATCCATTCATTTACTCATCCATCCATCTGCCCTTCTATCCATCTATTCATCCATCTACTCATCTGACCACTCATCCATCCATCCATCCTAGTCATTCATTCATCCACTAATTCACCCATCTATCCACTTATCCACCCACCTACCCATCCACCCCTCCATCCACTCATCCATCTATCCACTTATCCATCTACTCACCCATCCTATCCAACCATCCATCCATCCATCCATATTATGCAGTACCTATTGTAATGCCAGGATTATAGTGTCTTTCCTTCAGGAGCTCCCTACAACCCCACAGAAGGGGAGACCCAAAGTGATCATTACAGTGCAGTGGGAGCATGCCCTGAGAGAGGTATGCCAGGCTGTTATTGGAGAGCATGGATGGGCCTTCCAGACCACCTGGCTCAAACTCAGAATGCCTTGAGGTCACTCCGGTGCCTTCCTGGATTCTGGTTCCAACATCCTCTAGAGCTGAACTAAGAATACAGAGAAGGCTGACCAATTTGAACCTGGTCCATAAGACACACACCTGGTAACAATAATAACTATAATTTATGAAGCATCTACTATTAAGCATCCTGTCCGAGAGCATCCAGCAAAAGAGGTAAAGCCAGAAGTGAAATTCTGAGGCCTTGTCTCCCTACAGTATCATCCCGCTGCCTTCTTTAGCCAACTCTTAAGGTCCCATTAGTGCTGATTACAGTGGACAGGGGATCTGTGTGTTATTAAGAAAAAAATATATACAAACCTGATGAAAGCTATGACTCAGGAACCTTCCTTTAGTTACACACATAGGATGACCAACTTGTCCCGGTTTGCCCAGGGTTTTCCTGGTTTTAGAACTGAAAGTCCCATATTCTGGGAAGCTGCCCAGTTCCTGATGAGCTGCGCTGAAAACATACCACACTAACTTAAACTCAAGCTAGGAGGGGGAGAGAAAAAAAGAGCGAGGTTGGATCCCCCCATAACATTTTGTATGTTATGAATGTGAATGACACCACGTCGCCTCTTCCTTGTGGGCAGCCTAGATTGCTGCACGTGTGGCGTCAAGCTGCTGAAACATGCTCTCAGCTGTTTTCAGGCTTGCTCTACCCTGGAGGATGTGAGGGCGCAGAAGGAGCCACTGGGATCACTTGTGCGTCTCCAGAAAGCTCTGAAGACGGCACTGCTTTTCTTCATGATACGTTCGTACCAGGCCAACGAGCTGGTGCAGCTGCTTGGGCTGAGTGTATGAGTCAGCAAACAGCTGAGGGGCTCAGGATTAAGATGAGTCAGGACACGGGGATGTCTTCAAAAATCGACTTTCGGAATCCACTAGAAAGCAAATTGCTCTGCATTCTGACTCCGGCCATAATTAAGAGTTAACTTTCCCATGCTATATCTATACCTCCATTCCCTTCTTTCGAAAGGTAGGCTCCACACCGAGCACGGGGCTCAAACTCACAACCTCGAGATCAAGAGTCGCACGCTCCACCGACTGAGCCGGCCAGGAGCCCCAGCGTCAGCCTTTTTGAATTACACTGTCTTCGCTTTAAACAAAAAATTGTCAAACAACAGTATAAACAGAATCGTGGGCAGAAGATTTACAATACACAGTAAGTGAGCACTTCTCAGCCAAGTGGTTTTTAAATACCCATTTACATTTAAGAAGTAATACAAATCATTCTTATTTACTTCACATCATTCCCTTATAGATTTTTGTGCGGTCTCCAGTGCACTAGAATAGTTCTAGTTAATGAATGTACTTGAAACAAAATAATTTTATTCCTTTGAAAAATATTCTTTATTTAACACAAATACTAATTTAGGTTAGCTTTCCCCAATATGACCACGTAGGTTAGCAGGATTTTATTACTCTTTATTCCCCCATGAACCAATATTTTAAAAAATCTCTGTGAATTAAAACCTAGGCAAAAAAGGAACAAAAAGGGATTTCAGGCCAATGGAACAGCTGTTACATAACACGAAGTTACGAATCCTGGCAGCTCGAGGCAGACCACCGCCATGGCTGTTTTTAGAGAGTCGGGAAGATGTGCCGATTTAAGAAAAACGAAACAGATGTGATGGCCACTTTTCGTAGGCATCCATGTGTGGGCTTTACAAACTAGGACTGCAGGACGTGAAACTCCAGATCATTTGAAATGGAAATGCTCTCCACGCTCCATGCTGAAGAACGTTAACAAAAGCTTAGCACGGAGATAGGAGGTCTGTCTGCAGATGTCAAGTGGTACTTTGCGTCATTAGCCAGTCTGGGCCTGGCAAAAAGGAGGAAGCTTTCGGCAAGCCTGCTAGGAAACGGAAAGAAATGAGACAAAAGGGTCCCGTAGTAACTGAAGCTGGCTGAGAATGATTTCGCAAAAAAAAAAAAACAAAAAAAAAAAAACAGGACGTGTGCACAGTGACAAATCTGTAGGCAACCCCCGTTACTAAGGAAAGAAATCGAACAGAGGTTACTTGGTATTGACAGGTCCTCATGAAATTTTCGGATGAGTAACGAAGTTTCTGATACAATCCCGAGAAACCAATGTAACTCAGATACATTTATAAGGTGACAGGATGGACACCGATTCAAGATTTGACATCATGGAGCCTTGCAGGCAATGATTCGTTTGGGTGATTTGTTATACCTGTGGTAAGAGGTGAAATTAGGGCGGCGTGGTATCGCAGGGACAAGGAAAGCCGAGCGGGAGTCAGGAGAGATAGTGACTCCATCCTGACTGCAGTCGCTGTGTGACTCTGGGAACTCTTTTCCCTCCTGCACGTCTCAGTCCCTTTCCTGCAGGAGACGCACCACTCGCTCTGTCTGCCTGACTGGCGTGAGGATCAAGTTCAAGAAGGGATGGGAGAGAGCACTCGAGCATTCTCTCATTATAAGGCGACCTCCTCATTTCACGAAAAGCATAATGATGGAGACAATCACAAGGCTTATCGAGCTCGGTGGTGACGTGGGGTCCTGAGGCTTGCTGGCCTGTCTTAGCCCAGCATTTCAGAAACTGTCCTAAAATCCAGCCTTTTCATTTCTTATAAAAATCTTCTGCGTGACATGTTAAAAAAAAAAAGGCTCGAAAAGAATGATCCCTCTTCGAGACGATGACAATTGTCTTTAATGAGAGGAATCATCCCCCTAGACATACAAAGTATCCATCTTCTTAGAGCTGACATCATTTTATTAGGAACGAAGAAATGCCCAAATGGATAGACAGAGGAAGAATGCAGACACGCAGCAACAAGTGAGGCAGCAAGTTTTGATGCTGTGCGCTCAGTGCTCAAGATGAAAGACTCCCGGGGGGAGAACACTGTTTACATAATCTTTATAAATATCTCTTCTTTTTATACTTATCATACTTTGGTGTCATTATGCACAGCCGAGTGAAAAGATGAACTCCCACTCACCTCTGAAATGCAAGAAGCGCCTTTCTCTGTAGGACCTCCTGCATCCCTCGCAAAGAAGCTAAGAAAAGGGTTCCATTAGTCAGTGGCATGGAAGATCAGGGAGTTTTTGACAAATACAAAGCTCATCATAAAAACTGTACGTGCAACTGGGTTAAAAGCAACACAGGACTAGGTGCCCAGTCTTGTCCAGGCACTGGGAAATGAGGCCCAGACCGCCCGCCCCCAGACACTTGCACTCTGTGGGCACGAGTGCGGAGACGCGCCGAGGGGAGAGTATGAGTTGGCTGGCCACCTCGATGCTCCAGGCATGTGGGGCTCTTGTCAAAAGACCAGCTGGGAACTCCAGAGAGGAGCACATCTGCTTTCTCAAGTGCAGACGTGTGGCTTCTGGGGGGAAGACTGCCGCTACTAGAGGGTACAGAAGAGATTCAAGCACCAACGGTGTTGGTCAGACGGCCTTCGGAGTTCCTTCTAGCACTGAGAACTAGGAGGCTGGGCCAAGGGAACTAGCTTGATGCCATAAAAGGACGGGTTAAGTCACACTGGACAATGGCCAGGACCTTTAATACCTTGATGTGAACCCAAGGGATAGACCAGGCAAACCCAAAATTGATACCAGGAAATCAGCTGGCAAGTGTGAGGCCATCTTGCTGAGAGATCACACTTCCCCTGTATAGGGCATATGAGAAATGGCTTCCTTAGGGTCTGTCACGGGAACTATAAAGGTACTTTTTACTAGGGCACGAGAAAAAGTCCTGGAGGAACCTGCTTATGGCTGGAACTGGGGAGGCCCCATCCAACAATCCGGCAAGGCAGATCCCCTGCGGCCATGGCACTGAGAACAGTGGACAGCTCTTCCGGAGGGCCGCGGCTAACTGAGAACAACAGCGACTAAGCTAGAGAGGATCTCAGGCGATCCAACTGAACCATGAACGCAAGATGAGGCTCAACAAGGTCAAGCAACTCTCCCAAAATTATAGGGCTAATTAGGGCTAGGGTCCGAACTAAGGCTCTATCTGGATAAATATATGGCATTACACTTACGCTCCACTGAGAGTCGACCACAGTTAAAACAACGTGCTGGGTGTTTCCAGTATCTCACGTGTGCATGAAAAATTAGCACAAAAAACACAAAACCCCAAGCCCAAAACCCCCATTATTGAAAATCGATTGATAGTGTAAAAGTTCTCTAAGGTCTCTGATATTTTAGGGCAGAGGAAGAGGATTTGGGGTAATTTGTAAACTATAGCAAAACTGTAAAGAAAATGAAAGTGAATACTATACAAGTCAGGACGGTGTTTTTTCTTAAGGGAGACTGTGATCGGGAGGGTGGGGCACAGGAGACGTTCCCCAGGTGGCTGGCAAGGTTCTGTATCCTGAGCAGGGTGGTGCTTCCAAGGATATCTGCTGTATCCTAATTCGTTAAGGATACATTTGCTTTTGGATTTTTTTTTTTTTGTATTCATGTTATATTTAAACAACAAAATGTTAAAGAAATAGTAAGAGTTCAGGAAAATAATTTATCAGTTTATACTTCCTGCAAACATATCATTGAAAACTTCATTAAGTATATAAAATGTAATTAAGATTTTTAAAAAACAGCCAGAACCCCCAAATTCCATGTACATGGACAAGCAAGCATGTCTCCGCATGGGCCTTTGGTAAGCTGTTGCACTGCATGTGTATGTGTCTGTGAACTAACATATGCTAATAGGGAAGGGGCGTCCTGAGCAGTCAAGGGAAGCTTCCTGGAGGAGGCTGGCCCTAAATCCTTCCACATTCCTGTGCCCTAGACACAACATCCCTTCACATGGGGACAGTCCGGTCAAGTGCCTGGGGAGATGGAGGTGCAGGCTGGGGCTGGGTGAAGCATCTCTCAAGGCCCTGCACCTGCCAGCCGGGCACCCGTGCACCACGAGTACGGTGCACCTGGCGCACAGGGTCTTGGTCCCTGCTCTCTGATTCTCCAACCAGCAGGAGCAAAAATGGACAGCAGCAGCAGGTCCCCATGTGATGGCACACCTGAGTGACCCGACTTATGCGTACTTCTGCGAGGGCTGTGGGAACCCGGCAGTGCAGACGTAGGTAGCCCAGCCCTGAGGCGCCCAGATCCCTTGGGGCGGGACTTCTCTCACCGTCAGTGGCCTGCAGGCTGTACGTGAGCCCCAGAGCTAAGTAGCCTTTGGCCTTGAACTCTGACGTTTTCTCTCCCGCATCGACGACGGTTTTGGCAAACTTCTCGGCCTCTTCCAACTGAAAAACCAGACAAGTTGAAAACAACAACGACCTGCAGAGTGTCTAACATGAGTTCCCATAAGCGCCTGCTGCCAAAACCAGATTTCTGATGAGTCACTGTGAAAATAACTCCCAGGCCTTCCAACGCCACTCTGGTGGCTCTGTTCTCTTTATTTGAGCCTCTCTGACAGACCGCAGGGCTCCCACCTTGCCTTGTTTTCTTTAAAGGTTGCCTTAATGCTTTTTTTAACTTCTCTTCCAAAGTCATTTTCATTCTTGGTGGGGTTCTAGCTTCTTCATCTTTATTTTTTTACTGATTTGTTTTGTAACTAGGCTGTGCTAGGTATTCAGAAATTCAATTATACACAAAAAATATATAATTATTATATATAATTTATATGTATTTATATGTTTATATATATTATATACTTATATATAATTAAAGTCTTGAAACATTTTGTGTCTGGGTCCTTTTTTTTTTTATTTTTTTTTTAACGACAAAAAGAATACATTTAGGTTTGGCTTCTCTTTCCCACAAGCTGTTAAAATGTTCGGAACTCCCATCTATTCATTTTATTACACATAGCACGTGGACCTCGCATCAACTGATTCCTTTTTTTTTTTAAACGTTGATTTTTGAGAGAGAGACAGAGACAGAGAGACAGAGTGTGAGTGGGGGAGCGGCAGAAAGAAAGAAGGAGACACAAAATACAAAGCAGGCTCCAGGCTCTGAGCTGTCAGCAAAGAGCCCAACATGGGTCTTGAACTCACAAACTGCGAGATCGTGACCTGAGCCCAGGTCGGACACTTAACCGACTGAGCCACCCAGGTGCCCCCTCCCCTCAGCAGATTCCAATGAGAAAATGTGCACCTGTAAACAGTACCTACGATAAGACCTTTTGCACAAGTCATTAGAAGCCAAAATAATAAGATTTGTTTCCTCAAAATATGGCAAATATTGAGGTCACTGAAGCTGGGTGACAGTACCTTGGGAGTTCATTACACTCTTGAGTTGTGTGGTGTTTGGAAATTTTAATAATACAAATATAAAAAATATATACAGAAAAGATTTGTTATACTCATCTTAAAAAAAAAAAAAGAGTCAGTTTATTTTTGGCCTTAGAGCTGTGTGACGGTCATGAACAATGCCATGGCTGGAAGGGGCACGACAGGGTCATCGCCCGAAACTAGCATTTTCAAAACGTAAGGGTCTGTCCTGCAGGTTCCCTCGCCTGCGGCACTGGGTTGTCCAAAGTGCGCGGACCACGCGACGCCTTCGGAGCTGCGAGGTTCAGGTGAGAACCTGCCCTTTCCAAATGTCTTTCTCCTTCCACATTTCCCCAGGCACAATTTAGCGGAAGTAGAACACTTTCTTCACAGGGCTTACTTTTGTCCTGGGTGAGTATAAAGGGAAAAAAAAAAAAAAAAAAAACAAGCAGCGAGGGCCATAATGGCAAAAATCCTTAGCAAGGCACCTCGGTCTTTGGAGCAAATTCTTCTTATAATTAATTCTGACACGAGGTTAAAGAAAAGAAATCCAAACTGGATCGTATGTGGTAATTATCCCTACCCCCACCTCAACAGTTAGTCTGGCTTTTCCATTTTCTACTCGAATGGTATATTTTTGAGGTACTAGAACTGTTACAAGTGAGACTATTCCCAGATTCAAATCTGAACAGGGGCATCTGAAGAGGAAAGCCCGTGTGAAGGAGGAGGAATGGACAGCGTAGGTTTACACATGAGCTGCAGGAGAGGACGACTCTCTGCTGTTACAGGAAACCTCCGCCCAGCTAAGAGTGGCTCACTCGGTGACCTACACCCTTTGGGTCCCGCACCCTTCCTTGCATACCGCGAGGTTTCTGTGAGTATGGGTTCCAGTTCTCTTTTATCGACTCTACCTCTGAAGCACATTCTCGTGAAAAAGAAAGCCCTGGAGTATCCTGGGAACGTGATTCTCCTCAGTCCTGGGTGGGTGGGTGAGGCCGGAGGGGTTCTGGGGTGTGGGGCTCTGAGTGGCCCTGTTTTTGTGTAGCTGAGGAATTGCCACTCTTCTCTCTCAGTGTTTTGAGGTGAAGGAGGTCGGCAGGCCCGCCCGTGAGCGCGGGGCCCCGGCCCTACTCACCCAGTGCAGGGAGCCCATACACAGCTTCGCGGCGAGGAGCGGGATGGTGGCGTCGTCAGGCTTCAGACGGATACACTCTTTCAGCACCTTCACGGCACGAGCAGACTTGGCAAAAGGAAATTACTTCTGTAAAACTCAAATTTTTTGACAGAACCAAACACGAAGGCCTTCCCTGAGGGGTTTCGGTTAGGATGCCCTCTTAATGAGGTTTTTCCAGCTTTGAACCCAAGCAAGCAGGGGCCTGAGGATGGCGACAACCAGAGCTTGGGGCTCTCGAGTGACGAGGGAGTAAATGGTGGTTAGAACGAGCAGAAATGCTTCCCTGGAATCACCCTAATTTTCTTTCATACTTGTGAAGCCATTGCAAAAATAAAAAAAATAAAGACCGTGAAGGCTTCAGTTATTATGAAAAATAGACGATACAATTTAAAGCACGCCATACTCAATTTCTGTCTCCACTTGGCCCAAATAATCTCATATCTCAGACTTAACAAGTCGCTAAATGGCCCGAATCAACAAGAATGATGCTACCACCTTTATAGTGTGTGTGCCTGTGCGGGGGGTGCTATTCTACGCATCTTAGGGGATTTACCTCGTTTCCTGATAACGGTTCTGTGAAGGAAGTGCTGTTATGGCTCCACTTTGCCGAGGAGGAAACGGAAATACTAAGTGGCCTGCCCTCGGTGACAGCTGTGAGCACAGCTCCAGGCCTCGACTCCAACAGCGGGGCTCTACCGCCCGCGGTTTCAACCAGTACCCTGCGCTGCCTAATATAACGCCCTGCTAAAGACAACGAAATGACTTCCCCCTCCAGGAATCTGTTCATACTTTCAAATGAGCGATAGGGTCGCTGGGAGAACCAGCCTTAGCTCAAGTCCCGCCTTCACATGACAAAGTTACAGTGGCCAGAAAAAGGCAAGTATTTCAGAATTTCTCTTCTCAGCGATGTGCCCGTGTGTGGCTCCCAAATCATTACATGTGACTGCTCCCTTATAAACGACTGCAGGACAGTTTCAGATAGCTGGTTTAGACGTCTACAAGGTGTGATATTTACCCCCTGGAATTCCAAGACATGAAGCACTGAGATAGAGGATTACGCATCACGAAGGGGCAACTCACTTTTCCTGCGGCCATGAGAGACAGAGCGAACTGGTACCACAGTTGGAACTCCTCAAAGGCAAACTTCATGGCTCTTTCCAAGCACTGGTTGGAAAGAAGAACAAATGCAGAGATCTGAGAACTGCCAGTGTCACAACAGGATAAGTGTGAGTTTACACATTAAGGTAAGTCCTACAAAATCTGCGTCCCTTGAATGCTTAAGACTTAATCCTCCGCCAGACCCCTCCTGAGGGGCTCCCACAGGGTATGATTCACCGTGCCAGAAGCCAGGACCGTCCACAGCTAAGTAGCTTGTCATCCAGTACAAAGAAAGAGGCACGTACGTAAACAACTCAAATACAAGGCCCAGACTGACATGTGCCCCAAGAATGGGAAAGTGATCACAGAATTCAGAAGTGGCATCCTGGAAAAAGGCTACTTGAGCTGGGCCTTGATTAATGAGGAAGAAAAAAATGCAGCTATATGATCTGGAAGAGGGGGGTATGAGCAGAGACCTGGAGGTGAGAGGGTACGCTTTGACTCGATGACGGCGAATGGTCCAGTATAAAGGCAGCCCCAGGCACACAGGCCGGGATGCGGGGAATTGGGCCGTGAGGCTGGCATGGGCTGGGCCCACGTCACTGACAGTCTGACATGGCAGCTCCTTTTCAAAGATGTTCCATCTCCCTCCTCCACCCCAGGCTTGGCAGTGCTCCTCAAGTTCATAACTGTATGTTCATGTCACAGTCTTCATCTTTCCTGCCCCAGCCCAGCCACATTCCACTGTGAGAAACTATCAAGGGCAGAAATCCTGACTCTGTCACCTCCGGGCCTGCCCGGGGTGGGGATGGGGTATCTACAAACGGGCTTCACTCTGCACAGAGTGATATGATCACATCAGAGCTTTGGAAAGACCATTTGGGGGTGGGGAGAGGGATGTGGGAGTAGCATGGAGACAGACCAGAAATAAGGTGGATAGAATGGTCTAGAGACTTCAGAACCAAGGGACAGAACCAAGAAACGTGTCTGAGGAGCAGCAAAGACAGGCCACCCGAGGAGCGGGGAGGGATGATGGGTGAGGGATAGGGGCTGAAGGAGGCCTCCAGAGTCTTTGGCTTGTATACTTGGGAGCAAACTCACGGAGAAGACCCTGTGTAAACACACACATATGCGTGTGTGTGTGTTTATAAGAGAGAGAAAGAAAATTTTTTGAATAAAGAGAGAATGGGGAAGAAAGGTGTTTTATTAATGAAAATGGTAAGGAACATGGTGACTTACTGATGATTAGAGACAATCTGGGGCCTCAAGAGAAAAAAATCTCACAAAAGACATACATTTGAGCTGAAAGAAATTAAAAACCTAAATAAATGGAAACACATCCCATGTTCATGGATTGGAAAACTTGATAATATTAAGACCTCAGAAGTATTCAAAGTGATCTGCGGATTTGACACAATCCCTATCAAAATTCCAATGGCTTTTTTTTTTTTTTTTTTTTTTGCAGAAATAAAAAAACCTATCCTAAAATTCATGGAATCTCAAGGGGCTCTGAATAGCCAAAACAATGTTTAAAAAGAACCAAGTTGGAGGACTCGCACTTCCTTTAAAGCTTATTACAAAGCTACAGCAATCAAAACAGCATGGTACTGGCATAAAGACAGACTCCAAAGAATTAAAAGCAGGGACCAAACAGGTATCTGTGCACCCATGTTCATAGCTGCATCATTCACAATAGCTAAAGCATGGAAGGGACCCAAGCGTCCATCGCTGGGTGAACAGATAAACAAAATGTGTGTGATAGAACCATATAATGGAATATTACCCAGCCTTAAATTAAAAAGGAAGGATATTCTGATGCATGCTACAAAATGGATGGGCATTATGCTAAGTGAAATAAGCCAGTCACGAAAAGACAAATACCATACGATTCCACCTGTATGAGGTCCTCAAAGGGTCAGCATCGCGAAGACAGAGAGTAGGATGGTGGGTGCCAGGGGCTCGGGGAGGGGGGAGTTCGCGTTTCGTAGGGACAGAGTTCCAGTCTTATAAGATGAAGAGATTTCTGGAGACGGACGGTGCTGATGGCTATACAACACTGTGAATGAATTTAATGCCACTGCACTGTACACTTTAAAATGGTTAAGATGGCAAGACATGTATTTTACCACAGTAAAAATAACTGGGGGAAAAGTATATTTGAGAAAACAGTTGAAACCATCAGAAGAGGTTCTGAAAAACATCAAAAGACTGCTTGGAGAGAGGGCAGCTGGGGCAGGACCCTGGGAAGCATCTCTACTTCGGGGCCAGGAAAGGAGGCACAGACAAGGTCTTGGGACGGAGACGAGGAGAGGGTCAGAGCACTGGAGGCCCAGAGGCCCCGGGCCCAGCAGCAGGTGGCCGAGCTCCGGGGGCATAGTTCTGGGGTGCGGTGTAGGAGGAAGCCAGGCCACGGGGGCCTAATGAGCAGAGAAAAGAAGGAGGGGAGTCTGCGAGTGGAAGAATAACGACTTATCTATGCATCTATCTTTCCACGGAGGCCACCTGAGACGAATGAGCAGAAGAATCAGAGAAGAAACTGAGGAGATAAATTAGGTCCCCGAGGACCAGAGAGAGCCAGGTCCCTGCAACAGACGGGCCCCTGGTGGAAAGCCTTCCCTTAAGGAGGCAGGCTCTTTAAGGTAAAGAGGAGAGACTCTTACCAGCAGCTGTCCTACCCAGCCACGGTTTTCTCTGTAAAGGTGGGCTAAGGTGGGAGCAGAGAAACAGAATAGAGACGGGAGTTTTTTCAAAAGGACAGAAAAGCTTTAAGCAACTTCACCCTGAGGAGACGGACATCAGGGTCACCTCAGAGACTGGCGTGTGTGCAGCGGCGTCTGCGGCACCTGGCTGCCGTTTCTCTCTAGTGATGCTCTGTGGCCAGCCCGGGGCAGAGGAGAGCCACCACGAAAGTCTCAGGATTAACGGACGGACACACAGGGAGGGGTAGGGGGCTAGGGGCTGAGGGAGGAACAAAGGAGCCACAGAGAAGGTGACACCGAATGGCAGGAAATAACAAAGGGGAAGTGAGGAGGTGGGAGAGGAGAGAAAAGAATTCCAGAATTTTAGGTGGTATTTACAGAGAAGGTCAACAGCAAATATTATGCTAGCTGGTTCACGGTGAAAACCTACCCTAATAAAAACATATTGGAAAGTGAAGCGATAAGCACTTAAGAAGCACCTACTACATGCCTCCTGACGGGATAGGAAGGGGGTCTGCAGACCCCAAGTTAGATGAACGTTTGGTGCCTCATTTTGATCACGCCGGCAAACCTGCTTAGCCAAAATCTGGGGGGCTGGACATGTGACTTCATTCGGGACAATGTGACGTCGTCAGAGGCCCCCGGGGGGGCCTCCAGCATGGCTCTCTAAGAGGAGGGCTTGCTCGGCTAGCCACACGCCGCCCTCAGCCCCGGCCCTCCCTTCCACCTGGGACGCAGCCAGGAACGGCAAAGCTTGAGGACAAGAGGCACTCTCTAGAACGGCTGAGCAGAGAGAAAGCCCCTGAGGCTGTGACATGCTGTAGCTGTGACAGCAGCCTCTTTCCAGACGTGTTGTGTTGTGTTGTCGTGGGGGAGAAATCGACTCGCATTTGGTTAAGTCACCATGAGCCGTTCTTGTTAATTATGTCGGGCTGCAATCTCTCACTAACACAGACACTAAATGGCAGAGCTGGGATCCGAACCCGACTTCAGAGCCCTCTCAGCGGCTCTGCTGTGCTCATAAGAACAGGAAACCCTCAGGAAGGGCCCTTTAAGAAGCACTGTGGGAACAAAAACTAAAGCAGCAGGCTGAAAAGATCCAGTAGGCCAGATGCCTGAAGGGAGACCTCCCCCAGGTGTGGGGTGGTGGGAGCTGGAGGAGGTGGGGGAGGACGGCTGTTACAGAGAGAAGGCCAAGCAGGAAAAAGCCAACAGTACTTAGAACTGAGTTGGGGGACGAGGGACGGTGGGGGAGGAGGAAACAGAAATCACGATTGCGCTGCAGGAATTAGGCAAAGGAGCCTGTGCATGAAGAAGGTCGCACATGAAGATCAAAAGTGAGGTTTGTCCTAATAGCTCTACGGACCAGTTCACTGCAATACAACCACTAAGTACTTAAATATATACACAGAAACATTTAAACGTTTAAACGCTTTTCTTCCTCCTTTTGCAAAGAGGAATGATAAATATCAACTGTTTTCCCGATGAACAAAAGGAGCTCAGCAGCTGAAACAGCCTGTTCTGAATCAAAAAGCTAGATGCTATAAATAAGTGTGCATCCTTATTTTCTTTTATGCCAAAGGCTAACATACTCATTATACTCCGTGGCAAACATGTACTGGAAGCCTAACTGGTACAGAGCGCCGTTCCACGTGCTACCAGCCATGGCACCAGGAAAATACCAGCCCTCCTAGAAAGTAGACGCGGAGAATCTGGGGGCTGGGAGGGAACTTGCAAAACGTCCAGTTGAAGTTCCCAAAGGTGAGGATCCTTGCCATTTTGGCTTCCCATTACCTCCAAACTCTTCGGAATTTTTTTTGTTTTAAGAGTTGGGGATACCCTAGATAGGAGGAAAGCAGTCTTCCGGTCTCCTGGTAATAAAGCCTAAGGAAGAATGGAGGGAAGCAACAGGAGTGGGTCACGTGGCCCAAACTCAGCCAATCAGATGCTCCCGCCAGAGCTTTGCATCTGGAGCCGGGAGGGGAGGGCCTGGGATGTTATTCCCAGGGGCCGGGCCTGGGGGCCACAGCAGCAGAAGGGTTGGTGGACGCCCTGGAACGAACGAACGGTGTCCTCCCAAACTGAGCCAGGGACCTTGCCTTCTTCATTTCTGCTTGGACCCATTCTTCAGCCTTCTGTGGACCCTGTGAGCAGCGCTCACAGATGGATGCCTTTTCTGCAGGGGTGAACTAGCCAAGTTCTGCTACCTACAATCAAAGCCCTCAAGGTACAACCAGTCAAATGCTTCAGGCTCTTACAAACAACCCCTGCCTCCGAGTCCCCAGCAAGGAGTTGTACTGCTTCTGCCCAAGGACCTTCCAGAACAGGGAGTTCACAACAAGCTAGAGGTAAAACCAGGCACCACCACGGACGGAGGGTGTGGACTCGGGCAAGCCCATTAACCTCTCTATATCCAGATTCCTCACTGTAAAATGGGAAATATAATAGTAATTGATGTAGAGAGTTATCAGGAAGATTAATTTAGCTAATACACATAAGCAATAAGAACAGTAGCTCAGATACTGGCTAGTAAGTGCTAAATAAAAGTTAGCTATTAGTTCTTTAAAAAATTTAACATTCCTTAAAAAAAATTTAACATTCATTAAAAAAAATTTTTTTTAATGTTTACTTATTTTTGAGAGAGAGAGAGAGTATGAGTGAGGGAGGGGCAGAGAGAGAGAGACACAGAATCCGAAGCAGGCTCCAGGCTCTGAGCTGTCAGCATAGAGCCTGATGCAGGGCTTGAACTCACGAACCATGAGATCATGACCTGAGCCGAAGTCAGAGGCTTAACTGACTGTGCCACCTAGGCGTGCTAAAAATTTAACATTCTTGTATTAAGAAGGAAAACTGTATCATTCCTATCACTTTATCTGAACCTAATGAAAATGTGAGTATGAAAGTTCAAATTTATAATATATCAGAAATAATTATTTACTTTACAAAAATGCTTCCTCATCTGAGAAAAGGATTCAATCTGAGATCCTTGAAAATAGCACTTTTTAGAACCGGACTAGAATATATGTTTATCACTTATTTCCGTAACGAGTGGTATGGCCTGAATGTTTGTGTCCCAAATTCCTATGTTGAAACCTAACCCCCCATATGATGGTGTTAGGAGGGGGCCTCTGGGAGGTGATTATAGCTCACGAAGGTGGAGCCCTCGGGAATGAGATTAACACCCTCATAAAAGAGGGGAGATCTCTTGCCCCCTCCACCACGTGTGGACACAGCGAGAAGCCCTCGGTCTGCAACCCAGAAGTGTGGGCCCTCACCAGATATCCAATCTGTGAGCACGACGACCTTGGACTTCCCGCCTCCAGAGCTGTAGAAAAGAAGTGCTTACTGTTTATAAGCCACCCGGTCTGTGCTATTTTGTTACAGCGGCCTGAATGGACTAAAACAACAAGCCTTACTATGGATGCTGACTCTGTAGCCGGGAGCTATTCGAATTGCTTTACAAGGACTGCCTCATTGCTCATCCTCACAACTCTCCAAGGACAAGCCGGCACTCTGACGGTCCTCCCTTTACAGACGAGGAAACCAGAGCACAGATGTGCCGGGTCTCCGTGAGCTGGCAGGAAAGGCAAGACTTAGGTCTGGGCGGTCTGGTCCAGAGTCAAAGCTCCTAACCACAACACCCCGCTGCCTCTGCGACTTTAGTGACAGACATGCCAGTCACACTCAGCTGATCAGGCCTGCTCATGCCGCATAAAGCAAAGAACAGCTAAATAAAAGGCCCCCGGAAATGCCGCATGCTCACCTAAACTGTTCTGGAGATTCAGCAATATTTTTTCACTGCTAATGAGGCCCTTGCTCCCATGGCCTCTTTGGGATCCCCGAGGCTTCAAAGCACTGAAGCCTTTCCAGCTTGCGGAATTCTCAAGAAACCTCAAAGACTCCGTGATATCCACCAGCACCACAGCCCATGTCAAAAAAGGGTGCTCAGTTCGCATCGGTCAGGGACTTCCCCTCCACTGCAGCGGCCTTCATGGGCCCCTCCCGCCTTGGACCTCCCTCCCACAAGGAAACCCGTATCCCAAAGCCAGTCTAGGTGTGTCACAGAGTTAGGAAATACAAGCCGCCAGTGGCACATTAGCCCTTCACCCCAGTTCTGAGGGTTTGAGCTCTGGCATCACAGCTGATGGCTCCATCCCCCCGAGGCTCTTGGCATCTTATATACGGTGATGGCACGCTGTAACTGAGAAAGTGCCTAGATAGTTCCAGATGCTTCCGAAAGCTTGGTGCCAAGCACACCGCCTGGATATATAGCATGTCCTCCCCCCCTGTGGCCCCTAAACACGGAGACTATATAGCCCCTAAGCACCTCAGGTCAACATACCTCAATGACAAAAGGAAGCCCTCTCCCAAAGAAGGCATCTGAGGAAAAGGCACCTGAGTTACCTCTGGAGACATCTGCCATCCACAGCTTCTACTCCTTAGATGAGGTGTTTGCTCACCCCAGTTCTGTCTGACTACCCTTTTTAAACATCCCCAATCCTGTCTGCATGTGACAAAGTAAAATTTTTCAGTTTGAATGGACTAGGGGAGATTCCAATCAACATATCCTGTAAAATAAAGTAAAACAAAATAAAAACAGTCATATTTCAATCATGGTTCCAGTCCAAAAGAAGTCCCGATGAAGGAGACTTTCGAGAAGGCGTGGGTGTGTGTGTACCAGGGGCACGTGAGAGGCTGCTTCAATCCCCAGGCCCCATGGGGCCGGCGGCTGGGAAGGGGAGGGGAGCGGAGCGCGTGAGGCCGAGAGAGAGCAGGCACGTGCTGAAGGCACTGGCCGTGGGCCCACCTGCCCAGGCTGCATCCAAACTCCCTCCTCCCCGGCCGTGGGTTGTTACGGGGTGAGGTGGAGAATACATGTCAAGTACGTAGAGGAGTGGCTGCCACAGAGCCAGGGCTATAAACGTGTTGCTGTCGATGGTGCTTTGACGAAACAAAGAAGCAGCAGATGCTGAGGGCTCGGGTTTGATCTGAAGGGGGTATGAAGGGGAGAAGGAGGGGCCCTGTGGATGGCGTGGGGGTGCCGGTAGATGGAGAAAGGAAGAGGGGGAAAGGGAGAGATGCCAGTGAGATCCCAGCCCCTTGCCACTTGTGGTGTCGGGTGGAGAGGTGGCAGCGTGGCCCGGGCAGAGGGACATGGGGCAGAAGCCTGGGTCACACACCCCAGGTGGCAGGTGACAGCTCCACGTCACCTCCCGTGCAAGAAAAGAAGGGGATTTGGCAGTAGCATCACGTCTACCAGGAAAGACAGGTCCATTCGCTGTAATCACACTTCTGCCACCTCACTAAACCCCAGATCGCATTCATCTAATACCACAAATATTTGGTAGGGCAATAATTAGACTCCAAACGGCATCCTAATCATTTGAGAGGTAGTCAAAATGCCACTTGCGAAAAGTTTGTTTCCTTTTGGGAGCAAGGGCTCGCCCTTTCCAGTCTCCTATTTTGGCTCTTCATAAACCGGCCACCCCTCAGGGGGCTCCAGAAATGAGAGGCCCTTCTGGCCCAGGGAAGGGATGTAGCAATTACCTTCCCAGTACCCAAAGCCCAATTACATGAACTGGGTGCGCGGCAGTGACAGCTGGACGATACCACACAGCGAGGAAAAGCCAAAGCCTATTTTTGGAATTTGAGAGTGAGATTCGGCAGCCAAAACCCGTGGGGGAGGGGACAGGAATAAAATAATCAGATACCCCTCAGATTCAGCCTGGAGCTTATGTCTCCAATCCATCAATATTAAAATAGAACAAATAACACCGTTCCCTCTCTCCATTATTCACCTTTGCAGGCAGGTTGGCCACATCCTGACTAAAAGTTCTCGTAACACAGAGCCTCCAGTGGTTCGGGAGAATTTTCTTTTCTACACCATATTTACTTTAATGAGTTCGTTGATAAATGTAATCCTTTGCAGCTGTGCAAAATTGTGGTGTTTTTTTTTTTAACTTTGACATGGTATATGGATAATATTTCATCTCTTTACTTTTTAGTGGTGAGTAACTATCTCGGCAATTTACACATTTTGGGCCATTATTTTAGATCCACGAATGACCTCATCGGAGAGCACGTTGAGACCCTGGAGATCGCCCGGCCCTATTCTTACTTTACAGGTGTGGAAACCGAGACCCAGAGAGAAGACAGGACCTGCCCAGGGTCACATCGGGGCAGATCTGAAACTAGAGCTTCGACACTCGGTTCCAAGCCCCTATTTCGATATTAACTAAAAATAAGAGTACAGATTACAGTGGAGTTTGAGAGATCTACTGTACAAGAGTCTGGGTCCAGGAAAAGCTTCTCGAAGTCCTGTTTCCGGGACTCTCGGCTACAAATAAAAGTTCCCCCACCCTGGTCCATCAAGTCTTGCTCAAGTTTTCTCCTCGGAAACGAGAACTAAAATAGAGTGAACTCCACATCTGGGCCCCCGTCCCATTTATCTTTTCGCTTTCAAATGCCAATACTGCTCCAAGCAGAGGAGCCTCAAACCTTTATTGATTGGACGAGTGCTTACTTTAAAAGATATCACTGCCTTGGCCGTGGTGGGAGGAGTAGAGAGTGGGCTGGTTTTCAAAGGCCGCGGACTTTATTAAAGACTTTGAACGCTGGACGCCATCCTCTGGCACGCTCTCTGCTCAACTATATGAAGCGACTTGATCAAGTTTGCAGAGCGAGTAAAGGGTCTCCAGAGTCCTACTCAAGAACGATTCTAACCTGCCGCTGTGCTGAGGTAGCTGTTATTCTTGCAAAATGAACCATTAAATTCAAGAAACGGGCATTCTGTTCGTCTGCCTCCTTCTCGACTGCTTCTCACCTTGGGTCTTCATCTGTTTTCAGTCCGCCTGCCCTGGCTGGGGGTGCCGGGGGTTTGCCCTTCAACCATGGCTGCGGCTTTACCCATGCAAGGGCTGAGGGAGGGAAGTGGGGAGTCGAGGGAACAGCAGCCCAGGGGACACGTGTCACACGTGAAATAGATGCTCCGTGACTACTGGACTGAACGAATAAGCCTGGGTCAAGTAAGGACCCATTCTTCTGGATGTGCTTTAAGGAGGCCACCCAAACAAGGAAGCACTTGGGAAGAGTACAGTGAAATGCTGAGAACCCGAAACCGGCGTCACGTCAAGAAGAGCTACCGTGGAGGTCGGGGCACTACGTATGGCTTGGGTGCCAAACCAGACCTTCTACCTGCTGGCATAGAGTCCAAAAGCTAAGCGTCTTTTTATAGATGAACATCTGCCATCAATTTGATGAGAAGAACTACTAACTTTGAACCCAAGTTAAGTGAAATGTTATCCTCCAAAACAATCCCGTTCTTCTCATTAGTGGACCTGTATTACAGAAAGTTATATTCATTGTTATAGTTTGAATGGAATCAATAAAAATTCTGTGGAAATTTGTTTCCTCTCTTGTCATACCTATATAATATCCTTGATTTTGCCTCTTGGTCCTCAAAGCCTAAAATATTTAGTGTCTAGCTGTGTACAGAAAAGTTTGCCAACCCCCAAACTAAAGGAATGGGGCACTTTATGCTGGAGAGAGAAGACGATGTAACAGTTGCCTTCATTTGATGGGATGTCACTGAGGCAGAACTGGACTCGCCCTATTGTTCCAAAGACACAGAAGAGGTGGAAGGTATAGGAGACGAACTTCAGAGCCACCCTTTCTACTAACCAGAGAGGAATGGAATCGTACGTATCACATACCAAGAGCTGTGCTATTTTACACCTATTGTCTCACCAAGCTTTATAACTCTCTTTGAGGTGGGAGCCCAGAGTGGCTAACTCTTTCCAAAATCACAGGCTAGGAAAGAGTAGCTCCAGGATTTGAACTCAGATATGCTTGGACTCCAAGGCTGAATTTTTCCACGGTACGATGAAAGACCTTTACCAAGAGCCAAACATTATTTGCCAGGGGAATTAGAGATGGGGTTTTACCTGAGAAAGCACATGATCGACACCACCAATAAGAACAGTAACACGCACTTTGCATACACTATCTCTTCAATCCTTACAATAACCCTCAGAGGTAGGTCTATCGTCACCCGTATTTTCCACATAAGTAAAATATGCAGACTGGTGTAGAGAGGTAAAAGAATCTGCCTAAGTTCATACTCAGCACATAGAGTCGCAGAATTGAGATTCGAACTAAGATCTGATACCAAAACATGAGCTATTGTTAGGAGGGCCACACTCTCCAAATGACCTACAGAGTCAACACAGTCTCTATGAAAATTCTAATGGTCTTTTTTGCAGGAATGGAAAAGCCAATCTTTAAATTCATGTGGACTTACAAGGGGCCCTGAAGAGGCAAAACGATCTTGAAAAAGAGCAACTCTGGAGGACTCACACCTCTTGATTGCAAAGCTTGCAAAGCTACCGTAACCAAAACAGTGTGGTACTGGCGTACGAATAAACACACAGAACAATGGAACAGAACTGAGATCCCAGAAAGAAAAACCCACACACTAGTTAACTCAAAATGGATCAACATTGTAGAAATAAGAGCAAAACCCATAAAATCCTTAGAGGAAAACAGAGGAGTAAATCTTCATGACTTTGGATCCATGAGAATGGATTCTTAGATAGACACCCAATGCATGAACAACAAAAGGAAAAAATGGACACATTAGACTTCATCAGCATGAAAAGTTTTTGTGGATTAAAGGACATTATCAAGAAAATGGAAAGACAGCCTACAAAATGCGAGAAAATATTTGCAAATCATTATTTGTTAAGGGTTTATTATGCACAATAAAGAAATAATTCCCATAACTCAACAACAAAAACCCAAATTAAAAAATGGGCAAAGGTCGGGGCGCCTGGGTGGCTCAGTCAGTTAGGTGTCTGACTTCAGCTCAGGTCACGATCTTACGGCTTTTGAGTTCAAGCCCCGCATCAGGCTGTGTGCTGACAGCTCAGAGCCTGGAGCCTGCTTTGGATTCTGTGTCTCCCTCTCTCCCTGCCTCTCCCCCCACCTCAAAAATAAAATAAAAACATTAAAAAAAATCTTTTTAAATAGGCGAAGGTCTTGAATAGGTATTTCTCCAAACGAGACATACAAATGGCCAAAAACATGTGAAAAGATATTCAAGAGCATTAGTCATTTGGGAAACGCAAATCAAACCCACAACGAAACACCGTTTCACACCTACTAAGATATGACTACGATAAAACAAAACAAAGCAAAAATACCAAGCGTTGGTGAGGATGTGGAGAACTCGGAACCCTTGCGCCTTGCCACGGGGAATGTCGAACGGTACAGCTGCCATGGAAAACAGTTTGGTAGTTCTTCAAAAAGTCAAACAATTACCGTATGAGGCAGTAATTCCATTCTTGGATATATTACTTTAAAGAACTGAAAACAGGAACTCCAATATGTGTTTGCCAATGTTCTCTGCAGCATTATTCACAATAGTCAAAAGGTGGAAACACTCACATGTCCATCGGTAGATGAACGAACAAATAAAACGTGGCATATCCACACGAAGGAATATTCTCCAGACAAAAGAGGAATGAAGTCTGATACGTGCTATCAGATGTTATCACAACAGCGTGGAATCTTGAAAACAGGAGGCAAGGTAAAATAAGCCAGACATAAGAAACAAGTACTGCATGGCTCCCTGCATGTGATGCAAAGTCATAGAGACAGAAAGTAGATCGGAGGTTAGCGGGTTATGGCGGGGAGGGGGGAAAAATACGGAGTTACTGTTTAATGGGTGAAGAGTTTCTGTTTGGAGTGATGGAAAGTTTGGAAATAGTCACGAAGGCCTGTAGGATATCGTGAATGCAATTAAATCACTGAATTGTAGACCTTAAAAAGGTTAAAATGGCACATTAAAATTTACTGAGGGCCATAAAAAGAACACAATGATACTTAATTCAAAAAACGTTTCCATTATAGTGGAAATGTAGGTGCCAGTGGCCATGGCAGGAGGTGAGATCCTTTGGGGCAGGCCTGTCACGCAAACATGATGTGGCCAGTCCTTGATGGGCGACCCCGAGAGCTGGACCAGAGTTGGGATCTGTACGGTGCTCTGGCCCCGCTGGGCCCCACTCTTCCTCTGTTACCTGTCTCCCAGCTAAATGCCCCTCACCCTTTGGACTCCCCTGGGGAAGACACACTCACTGCACAGCTAGAGAGAGTTTATCTTGAAAATCAAAGACAAGGGAGGAGGACCGCTGGCTTTGAAGCACTGGTTTCTTCCGCAGATTCCTACTGAACGCCGACCATGAACAAAATGTTCTGCCTTGATCTCTCAGAAGTCCGTGGCTCTAGTGGTCAGGCCACGCTGATGGCTCCTAGCGGGCCGGGCACCTCGCCCAAGGGGGCTGCACAGAACACCAAACTCTAATATAAACTGACAAATGGTAGGCCTGTTCCACAGACTTAGACATTTGAGTGTCTCTCGCGATGCTCCCTGATTAAATGGGAGTTTGGGTTGGGAATGTGCAAATGTCCCTTTGGTGCAAGCGCTAGCCAGACAGTTCTACCCACAGAACTACGATGTTGTTGAGATGTACCATAAACAAACGGATTGGAGTTCAAAAGGAAAGACAAAAATACCACTTCTGTCTTTAAAGCTGCCGTCTCTGTGTAGAGGGGACACGTACACCCTTCCCAAAAGGACCCCCTAACATTCTGTCAAGATGGAGCCATTAATAGTCAAATTCGAGAAACAAACCTACTTCGCAGCTTGGGTTCATTCTGAAAAACAGAGAAGCGGCGCTTGTTGCTTGACTTTTAATAGCGCGGGTTGTCATGCCAACTAGTGCTGCTGTTTAAATTGAAGGGGAAGAAAGGAGGGTTCCTTCCTACACAAACCTTTCAGCGGGGCTCACAATTAGTCTTCTAAAAACACGAAAACTCAGGGCGCTGGAGATACGGTAAACACCGTGCCCATATTTAAGCCTGTCACAACGAGGATGTGAGAAACCTCTGGTTTGTGTTGCCTTTGCACAAGGCTCCTGCCCAGAATCTGGCGGTGCGCTGCCCTGCAAGAGAGCAAGGCATTTCGTGGGCACGTACACAGAGGCGGCCCATCTTGAAGCCTTCCATCTTGAAGCAACACGACTAAAGAAAGAGACAGAGACAAACCCAGTTTTCTGGTGAAGGTGGCTCTGCTCCCCTCGAAGGCACCGTCCCTAAAAGGCTGGGTCCACACAGTGCTGCACAACACACCCAAAGGCGTCAGTGACAGGGGCAGAGAAGAGGGGAAGGCCCGCTAGGCACCGCGGCAGAGGGACCCTCTCGGTGCAGGGGTGCCGAGGGGCCCCGTCAGTGGCGGAGGCGAGCCAGAGGAAGGCAAACGTGCCGTGTCCTGGTGTGCAGTGCTGATGCTGGTGGGGGACAAGAGAAGGTAGGAGTCTGAGGACAGGGGGAGGAGGTAAGAAGTCTTCTCTCACAATTGCCTAGCAGTTGTTAACTTCTGTCCATGGAAGGTTCCAGGTGGCACAAAGGAAGGGCTGTGCAGTGTCGCTGTGGCAAGCAGGACCTGCTCACAGACCAGCCATAGGGTGGCGTGGCCGATCCCATCAGTGAGGGGCACAACCCGTCTGTCCCGAGACGCCGGGGTCTCACAATCCGGCCTCACGCTTCCTGCCTGGTGTCCTCTCCTTTCGCTCCTCCATGAGATTGAGCCCTTGTCTCCTACAACCTCAGGCCTCACACCCTCGCACCCCCATGGTCCTGACGATGAAGGTGTCTCTCTGCTCTGAGACTTCAATTCCTAGCAGTCCTTGAAGAGCCAATCCGGGAACCAGCCGTTCCTCCCCTCGCACTGGCCCCCCACCTACAAATGCTGCGGCAGCCTCCCCAGTCTGTCCACCTGTGATTAGCACGCCTTGGGCTACCCAGTCTTCTCTAATCAGTGTCCTTTTGTGTCTTTCTATTTGATCTCCCTGACTAGTTTCCAGAAGTTTCTGGAAGCCAAAAGACCTTTCTCTGTACACTTTGTACCTGGCAACTCCTGAGCGTACGGTGCTGGGGACGGCGCAGAAGCACACAGCGGCCACATAATAAGCTCTAGTGCTGGGCTCTGTTCTGAGTACCTTATGAGGTTTGGCAAATTAGCCTCACAATTATCTGAGAGAGGCATGATTTTACAGAAGGAAAAACCAAGCCATATGAGGTCAATGACTTGCCAGGATCACACAACTGGTAAGTGGCAGACCCAGAACCCAAACCCGGGCTCTTGGACATGAGGGACTGGGCCTGGGACACACTAGGTTGCTGCCCTGGGTTTTGGGACTGAGAAGACAAAGATGGGGTGGGGAGCCCACGGAGGGGAGAAAAATGAGTAGGAATATCTATAATAAACACATATGATACGATCCCATTCCTTGAAACTTACATAAATGTACATGCATTTATTCATAAGGAGATTCATGAAAAGATGGTCTCTATAATCTCAACGGGTAGTCAGCTGTCTCAGGAGGGCGGGGCTTTGAGTGACTTTTATTTCCTTTTCCATATTGTCTGTACAGTTTGATTTTCAAGGGGCCTGCAAAGTGCTGCATATTGCAGAAATGATAACCAATGAAGTCAATTTAATTATGGGAGGAAAAGGAAAACGAAACAAAAGAAAAAGAAAGAAAAAAGAGGCAGAGATAGGAAGGACCATCGCGTTTCCGATCAGTGGCATCAGGCATGCCACTTCTGTGTCTTAGCTCACCTTGGTGACAGTACAGGAGGTGAAGCCAGACATACTACACTACCATGATGAATGACAGCAATGACAATCACTAACTGTCCTGGGGCCCTAAGAAGTAGTACCGGAAGTGCAAAACCCAGCCACCCCCGCAGCAGCACAACTTGCCATAGTCAAACGGCCATCGAGAGATGAATGGATCAACAGACTGTGGTATATCTACACGAGGGAATGTTATTCAACCATAAAAAGGAATGAAGGACTGATACAGGTTACAGCACGGATGACCGTGAAAACATTATGCTAAGTGAGAGAAGCCAGACTCGAAAGGTCTAAATCACTAGATGATTTTGTTTATAGGAAATACCCAAAATAGGTAAATCCGTAGAGTCAGAAAGCAGATTAGTAGTTGGCAGGGACTGGGGGGAGGGCGAATGGGGGACGGTACTTCTGGGGATGAGGTTTCCTTTTAGGGTGCCGAGAATGTTCTGGAATTTGATAGAGGCGATGCCTGCACAACAGGGGAACATACTGAACACCACTGAAGCGGACACTTTAAAATGGTTAAGTTTAGGGCGCCCGGTTGAGCATCCGACTTCGGCTCAGGTCACGATCTCGTGGTTCGTAAGTTCGAGCCCCACGTCGGGCTCTGTGCTGACAGCTCAGAGCCTGGAGCCTGCTTCGGAATCTGTGTCTCCCTCTCTCTCTGCCCCTCCCCCACTCACGCTTCCTCTCTCTCTCTCTCTCTTTCAAAAATAAACATTAAAAAAATTTTTTAATAAATTTGTTAAGTTTATGTTACATGAATTTACCTCAATTAAAAGACAATCCAGTTAGCCTTTTAACCTAAAGCCCCAATAAAATGGAAGGGCAGATGAGAAGAAAAAAGCAAGCAAGCAAGCAAGCAAATCCCAGCAAATGCAGGAAGTACAACGCTCCACGGACGACATGGCCTGGGGCCAGAGGAGAGAGGGTCCCTGCTCAGCCGAGGGTGAACCTTCTGTAACTGAGCACCAGAGGCCACCGCCTCCAGACGCCGGGGGCTTTCACCTTTATCCTACGACACCTCCTGTTTTAGCTAAAAGATACGAGACAACACGGTCATCGAGTATTTGCTGGGGGAAGCTCCCACTGCATAACTAAGCAGAAACGGCAAGGAAGATTGAAGCCACGTATTCGAATGCTTTGCTACTGGAACAGACCCTGCAGGGAGCCTCCCCAGCATCAGCCACACCAGATGGCGACTGCCTGCTGCCTGGCTGCCTCCCCCAAGACTGGGAGCCACTCACGGGCAGGGACCATGCCTCGTGCATGGCTGCGTCCCGGCCTTCATCACAGCCCCTGGCTCAGAACAGCAGACTGCGTATACCCGTGTTACAGAAATGAATGTCCTCCATTTTATATACCTCATCACTTGATTTGTATATATATTTTTTAAGTTTTTATTTTTATTTATTTGAGAGAGACAGTGTGCAAGTACGTGAGCGGGGAGGGGCAAAGGGGGGAGGGAGAGGGGGGAGAGAGAGAAGGAGGGAGGGAGAATCACAAACAGGCTCCACGCTCAGCACGAGACTGGTGCAGAGCTGCGTCTCACAAACCACGAGATCGTGACCTGACCCCAAATCAAGGGTTGGACGCTCAACCCACTGAGCCACCCAGGTGCCCTGATTTATATTTTTAACAGATAAAATACAGATATGGTATAAAATCCAAACGCCTCCAAGGAATGTAATGGGGGTAAATTTCCCTTTCTCCCACCTTTGGGCTCCCTCACCTATGAGGCAATCCCTGACACTGTCCCCGTCGCTTTAAATGTGACCAGTGCGGTGAAATTCTGAGTTGCGAAAGCTCCGGCGACCAGACGACCGAGTGACTCGGGCATCAGGTCATCACCACAAGATGGACGCCGCGTGTGATACCAAGATGAAAGTCACCGGAATGAAAACAAGGTCCCAGGATTCCATGCCGGGAGGAGGCACATGCCAGGCTCGCAGAGGAACGCTGCGAAGGTGACAGCCGTCCCCCTAGAGTCATTCGTGGCATGTTGAGAAGCCCGTGGGCAGGGGCCATCCAGCCGGCCACCTCCAGCGCCTCACACCTGTTTCTGACGCTGACACATTTCGAGCTGAGGCAAGGCCACGTTGCCACATGACGGGAAGAAAGTAGACACGCAGACCGCAACCACCCTCCTGCCCAGAGAGATGCTTTAGTGGTCTGTCTGGGGGAAAAATGTTCACCTTAAAAGAACTCAACTGGGAGCCGGGTGGCACTGTCCCCACGGACGGGCTCCGCGGTGGACGCGGCGGGGTCCGGGAAATCAAAGCACCCGGGGTGGCAAAGAATCTGGGCAGAGTCCCCAAGGGCATACCGCGTGGGACAGGAACATCTGGACACGCTGAGCCCCGGACTGTGAGGGGCTTTTTTTTGAAGACTGAGTAACGTTTGTCCTGTACAGTCACCAAACCAAAGCCTAAAAAAAGACCCGAGCCACACAGGCTCGTCTGTTCTCCAAGGCTCCTGCCTAGTGTGGCGAAGCACCGGCGAGAGGGTGAGCCGGGCGCTTATCTGATTTCAGCCAATCTGTTACTGTATTTCATTCCCGGTCCTCGTGCCCGGAGGCTGTCGCAATGTGTATAAATTTAGAAAGAAAAAGATAAATAACATGGAAAAGTCCATTTTAACAAAATGAGTTGTTTTCTTTCTTTTCTTTCTTTCTTCTTACTCCACTAAAGAAAGGACAAAATGATCGTGTTACTTATTTAGCCCTTACCGTGGTGGAATTTGGTATTCTGGGCAGCAACTCAATAATGCATGACCGCAGCCCAAGATTAACTAGCTTCTTCTGAAATTGTAAAATAGTCGAGCTTCCATCCCAAATATTTTTTAGAAGCTGAAGGAACAAAATGACAGTACTTCACCCAAGATCTGTGATCGACTAGAGTCTCTTCTGATCGAGCCAAAAATCTCTAAACGAAGGCTGTGTTTCTTTACACGAATGCCTGACGATACCTTCCCCCAGGAGTTACGCTCCGATGCTTTAAATAAGGTAAAACCTTTATAAGGACATTAGTATCGCCGATGGGAGGTTTTGGGTTATGGGAGAAATAACCCTGAAAGAGAAACTGCTGGAGAAATGCTTGCCTTCCCTCAGATGCAAATTCACAGCCAGTGGGGTTATGGCCCAAGGTAGGAAGTCACCACCAGTGGATTCTATGAGCTCATCCTTTCGCCCAACTCCCACCTCACAGAGTTAGGTGATGGGCCAAGGTCACGTGGCTGCCAGTGACAGAGGGGTCAGGACCAGGTCTCCCGGCCCTTCCCTGGGCTTATTCTGCTGGCACCACTCCCCGCCGGAAAGTACCAGACTCAAGCACTATACCTCCGACAGCATCTCATACTGGCCTCTCCTTCCAAGGGCGATGGTCAGCAAGTCATAGACCACAGATGCGCTCTGCAAGCTGATGAGGCGATCGCTCTTGTGCTCGGGTATCCGGCTCAGCACAGCGTCCCGGTTGGCCTGAAAACAACACGGAAGAGAGAAGCAGAAGGTGAGCCAGCCCGTGCACACCGCCAGCATTTTGTGTGGAGAAGCCACCTAGGCCCTCCTGCCCCTCACAGCTTGCCGAGGGCCTGGAGACAGGGGAAAGAAGGAGTACGGGCTTGTCACCTTGGTTGTTTATTCAGATTCCCCTGAGCACGGTAGCACGCGGTACAGGGTGTTATCCAAGCACGAAGGCCTGGGGGTGCGGTTCTAGAGGATGCTTGGTACCTGTTGGCAGGCCTTTGTGGGAAGCTTTGGGAGCTGATGGGGGACAGGGTGGTTTCTCCTGGGCTTGGGCTCACAGCCAGGCTTGCTGCAGACACAGCCAGTGCTCTGGGGCAGCAGAAGCACCCATCAGGTGCAGCCCTGTGTGCCTCGTCTGCACGTCCTGCTTCTGCTCTACATTAAAGAGCGGGGGGAGGGGGGACCCCCGGCCCCACGTTCCCATCATCAAATGGTGCCATTGCGTCCTATCTGTCCTGCAGAGACGCGTGGTACTTCTCCTCCGTCACTAAGGCCACATTCAGATCCCTGTATGGCACCTTCACGGGAACAGACTACAAGGACTAATGCAATCTTGTTGAGGGAAGCACAAAACAGCCGTATCAGAGGCAGCAAGAAGCACAGAGATTTTTGTCTTAAAAGATATTACCGAGGACTCAAGAGATCACCTTGCCCATTTTCCATCGCCGCCGCTTGGCACAGAAATACAGCAGGCACATTCGAGCTTATTAATCTCATCTATCTAGAAATCAGACGCTCTTTACAACAACTCGTTTTCATCACTTTCGAAATTTAATTTCTCTACGATTCTCCAGACATACCCCATGTCTTAGGGACGTTACCGACTCTAACCATTTTCCTTTTCTCCCTAACAGGGAGCGCGGAATCAACTCAGTTGGATTTTGCCTGTCTTTGTTCCCCCTGCTAATTAACAGAAGTCTCCAGATCTATCTACCGCTAGGAGGGCAGAAGGGGTCTGTTGGTTTTTCCTGCGAAGGCGGGAGGAAGGTGCATGAGACACCGGGGTGGCTTGTCCAGGCGGGCTCCCTGTCCGCGATCGGCTCCCTGCCTGACATTCGGAATGGCTGCGCACACACCTTCTCTCTCACTAATGAGACAAAATGCCTTCTCTGTACGTGTGAGTCCACGGCACTCACTTTTAGCCACCCATCAGTACTTACTCACTCGAAAACTCCTTGCTCTTAAATGTCAAAGACAAATAAGACTATATAAGACAGGCCACTTCCTACAAAGTGAGTCATCTCTTATGGATACAAGCCTGCTTTTGAAGATTTCATTCTAAGGTTTTCTTGTTAGGAGTGTCTTTGAGCCAAGGAAAGAGGCTCTGAGGGAAACAGGTAAGGGGTCTCATTTTATTCACTTGCCATAAATGTTCCATATTGAGACCAATGCCTGGAAGAGAACAAAACAAAGCAAAACAAAACAAAATACTACTTAGGAGAGATTTTCAAGTTATGCCAAGCACACTTTGTTTTTGTTTTGTTATAATTCCTAAGAGAAAATCTATCGACGTCTTTCGATTAAAAGCTCAAACGGATCCACAAATAATACTGCAGAATACCGTGTCAGTGGTAGTTGTGCAAATGTGGTTCTGATAACCCCTTTCTCCTGGGGAAACTTAATTTGACGGGAGGTGAGAAAGCGGTACAATTCCAAAGACTTTCTTGTGGGTGGCGAGACTATGGACAAATTGACGTTTCTAAGTTAAAGTCAGAACCAACGAAGAGTACGATTTTCTCAGACACCAAAAAAACACAGCAATTCTCAATCGGTTCTGAAATAGAGCACATGATTTTTCTGTCTAAAAACTGAAAAATCAAGAAGTCAAGGAACATGAAAAAAGGCTTCCAAGGGCAACTTCACTGAGCCTTCTACCTACATAATTATGGAATGATTTACAGGGAGAGCATAGTCATTTTGGTTGGAAACCCAGGCCTTCAGATTTACTGGTGATGTCATTGGATTTCACCATCCTCTGAAGAGAGTCTGCAGAAATTAAATACCACAGAGCCAAATCTGACTGTCTCCAAGGCATCTCGATTTTGAGTTTACTAGTTTCTATCATTTCAATTAAGGAGCAGGAGAGTTGGAGACATCCTTCCCAAGACCTCTCCACATACAGCAAGCACTTCAGAGATGTGCCCATGTTTTCCAAATTCTAAACTGGAACGCACGATCTGACCACAGAACACCGTATTTTCGATCAGAATTGTCCAAGAAATCTAAAACGTGTGGTCGTCACTCTTTCAGAACTTTCACCACGTCACCCACCAAGTCTGCCCGAAGGAAGCGAACTGCCAGGCTGTGGAGGGCCCAGCGTAGAATGAGGGCGTGAGAACTAGGAGGCCAGCGTGAGCGGGCCCCCGCCGAGGAACTGATGACGAAGCGTGGGGAGACCGGCTCACTCGAAAAACAGTTACTGAATGCCACAGGGTGCCAGCCTGTTCACATATATGCCTTCCCTGACCGTGCCAAGGCAGAGTAGAGAATGTAAATGACACCGTTCGAAGTTACCAGCTGACAGTCAAGGAAAGATGAGTCAAGGGGGCAACCTGTTTCCTTCAGAGGAAGTGAGGCCAATGACGTCAAAGAGGTTCCAAATAAAAAGCAGTGGTAACTCAAGCAGTCTTGCTCTGGTAAACATCTCTGGGCCGTTTCACAGAACAAGGAAACCCAAAGCTTGAAATTAAGGCAAGGATGCTGGCCCCCCTGACTAGTCCCGGCCTCCCCCCATCCCCCTTCACTCGGCACAAGGCCATTCTTCTTGTGCTCCATTTCCAGATCTTCTTCAGCTGACTGCATTTCATGCCTCCATTTAAACCACGCACTCAGGGAAGAAGGAAACTACCTTCTCTTGCCTCAGTTTCAATTCCTTTTCCTCCTCCTTCTCCACCTGCCTGCCTGGTGAGGTGGGAGACAAGAGAGGATGCAGCCTAACCTGGAAAGAGCAACCGACCACGGCGGGATGGATCCATTGTGCCTGCTCTGGTCCTCATCTACAGAATGAGCGAATGGGTGCGAGGACATCTAGGTCCTTCCGAGTTCCAGGAGCCTCGCCATCCTGCTCCGGCGCTCAGCACACACCATTTCGGTGCCAACCTACTAACTAACGCAGATTGCTTCAAGCCAGGTGGTCATGCCTAGCGATACACAGAGTAGAAACCCAATAAATGGTGAGTAATGAAATTCTAGATGTAAACTTTGCTATCCTGGCCAGACATTACGAAAACATTTCAAAGGAATCTGATGGCCTGGCAAAAACTCCCGCACGACAGCAGAGCCAGGTAACAGGAGCGAGCTCTCGCAGCCAGGGACTCTGCAATGCCCGGGGAGCAGGCGGGAGTGCTTTCCAAGAGGCTGCGTCTGCTCCATTGGGCTCCTGCTATAAAAACCAGAGGTTCGGGGTGCCCCGGTGGCTCAGTCAGTTAAGTGTCCAACTTCGGCTTAGGTCATGATCTCACGGTTCGTGAGTTCAAGCCCTGTGTCGGCTCTGCACTGACAGGGCAGAGCCTGCTTTGGCTTCTGTGTCTCCCTCTCTCTCCCTCTGTCCCTCCCCCCACCTGTGCTCTGTCTCTTTCTCTCTCAAAAATAAATAAAACATTAAAAAAAAACAAGACAAGACAAAAAACCCAGAGGTTCGAGTACACCACAAGGGATTTGTCTCTAAACTCTCCCTCCCCACCCAGGCAGGTGGAGAAGGCTTAAAAAGATTACCCTCTGGGGGCTTCCTTCCATGTTCAGGGTTCCTTTAATAGTCCTTTTAGCTGTAGCTTTCTGATACACAATTGTGCTGGTGCCCCATCGATACCCGGTGGGCAAATAAAGGAACTGGAGGAAGAAAAGCCCCCACTCCAGGCGGACACTGACCTACATACAAGGGACGTTTCTAACCATTCCAAGAGTTAAGAAACATCTCTCTTTACAAACTCCTGTTGTTTCCCCCCACCCCCACCCAGGTATCCCCTCCAGAAAGTATTCTTCTCCCAAGAAAAAACAGCCACTGTCCTGACGGAGTCACCATATCAAAAACAGGACTGTCAGGACAGGGGGAAGACAAGTGTAAAAGCACATTCTACTTACCATTGACTCACTAATCAGCAGTAACAACAGGGCTTCTTCAGTATTCTCTTGAGGACAAAAAATGCTGTGTAAAGAAAATCAAATTTCTTATCTGGCACTTTCAAAAGAATACAACCAATAGAACTGATTATTAAAAGCTTTTATATTTTTTATAGAATCTACAAAAAATACTGTATCATCTGGACACTTGAATTAATTTGCTTATTTCTATGGTAATCTATGGAATTTATACATTTTAACTCTGCATCTTAATAGCAGCCAGCAGAGTGAAGTAAAGCTGTAAAAACCACATTAAAAGCCCAAACAACAAATATGCCAATTATAGAGGCAGAAATTTAGATTGCTACAAGCCGACATTATGTCAGTGATAAAGGTTTCTCCTAAACCCATTATGGGGGTATAGGCTGTAGGTATTCATTCACTAGGCACGTCTCTTCGTACCTCTTCCTTGCTAACTGCTGTGTCTTATGTGGTCCTTTAGATGAAATAAGAGATTGGAAGCAATTTTAGAGTTTGAATCATTTCTAGAATACTGTAAGAATTTGGCGAGCCACCTTAATTAAACACACATGTTCTATTATGGGGTGGCATGCAAGATCTTATTAACCTATTTTATGGAAGTTGGCTGAGCTATAACTTCTTGGATTAAAAGAAGAAGCCTTTAAGACCAATGTTGCTCAAGATTAAAGAACAAAAAAACCCAAACGTACCCCAATCTCCTTCTTTAGAGCCTATATAGTCCGTGTTTGAGCATTTTTTAAGACTTGTAGCATTTTTTCCCTCTCTGTTCTGAAAGCTCTAGAATCCTCTGAGTAGAATTGGAAGTGTTATCACCAATTGAGCCAAACTTGACTCTTTTTCATGGAAAGGAAGGAAAGTGCGATAAAAATGGACGAGGTTAAAAAAACAACCTCCTGGACGTTTTGGAGGTGATTAAAAAAGAATAAATCTTCCCGGCGATAATGTCGCAATCATTTAAGAGATGGGATGATTCCCCCACCAAAACGGTGAAAAAAATGTCTTCTGTGTCATTACAAATCCTCGTTCTCTCTGAAGTGCTGGCAACTTTTGTACGGCAACAAAGGACCATGAAGAGCAAGACAAAAAAAGCACAGGGCCTGCTTCTCTTTCCAACTCTGACGTCCCTAGGGGTAAGGGAACCACCCGTGGAGGGTTCCCGTTGCTCTTGTGGGCTAAAATTTTATGAAAAGGCTGGCCTCTAAGTGACAAGCAAGATTCCGGGATTTGCAGTGAACTTCCTAAAAGAGGTAGTTTGAGGTGAGCTGGGTTTTTCAAAGATGGAACCCTGTTTTCCCCTTAAATTCAGAAATAGAGCCTACGGGATTTGAATGAAGAGTGCTCCTGTGTGTGTGTGTGTGTGTGTGTGTGTGTGGGTGGGTGGGTGTGCGCACACACACGCGACGTGCATGCACACCCACCCAGCAATCATTTCCTGATATCCTGGCTCGAGCTTACGTACAACGGGGACCTTACAAATAAAGCAGTAACATTAACCTTTTTTTTCATGGCTAGCCAGTTCTGCATTGTCCAGACTAATTGAAAAGAAGAGAGAGCCCATGCTAATTGTGACTTAACACGAGCCAATTCAGTCCATGGATAATCCCCAAATTCCATTTGAGCCATCCAGCCTGCTTAAATGCTAAGTTGTGTTATTTTTACCAGAGCTGCTAACAAGTAACACATTAACTGATTCTAATTCCACTTCCTCTACCCTTCCTTTCGAGGCAGCCGAGATGGGTACTCAAGAGCCCTGCAAAGCTCTCAGGGCTGGCAGGAGGAAGTGGGGGGTGAGAGAAGGAGGAAGGGTAGTCTTAAGGGACATGCTGAAAAACTATATATCAGAATGCTCCCTTCCAATATTTATGGATTCTCTAGATCCATTTCTGGTCATTCCTCCCCTCTTCTCCGTCTTTTGTGACAGTCTCCTGAGGGGGACAAAGAGCCTCAGAGGAGATCCCGGGATGCCCAGGTCTCAGCCTTGTGGAGTGGGAAAACTGGGGCTCTAGACCCATAGGACATTGACTGAAGGGCAGGGAGCAGGATTAAAATAAACAGGCAGAAAACAGGGCCCGTGGGCAGTGAGGACAAGTCCTGGGGGACAGACTGGGGGCCAGTGGAGGGGATGGAAGCACAGTGCTGCTGGGTAAGACAGAGGGGCTGCACTAAAAGCCCAGCCACACTACTAACTCATGGGCTGACCTTCATGCAAGCTGCTCATTTTCTTACTTTGGATGAAATTTACCAACTCACTGTCTGACTCGACACAAAAGGAACAAGGGCGAGAATCTTCACTTGTAAATAGTGATCATGACCTTGCCGAGGCTCCTAGATAACAGGGCTTTCTTAAAATTTCCCCAGATAGGTGAAAAATATCACTATATGTGGTAGGAACCATCACACAAAAGAAATCAATCCAATTTTATCCAACTGCAGTTCATCTTTCTGTCATCTTTAGCCATTATACAACTAATGACGAGTCGGATGTCTGGAAGTCAACAGCACCATCTGGGAGTCAAAGCAGACTCTATTTAGGTACAAAGGGGGCCCTGAGCACCTCCAACCCACAAGAGTTATGTGTAAGTAATGACTCCAAGGCCTAGCAATGGTGCCTTTTATTTTGACTATGCCTTGCCTGGTTGTGATACTACTAGGGAATTTCCAGACAAATACAGAGTCTGAACCATAGCCAGTGGATAGGAGCTAAAGAATCAAAGCCAACAAGGCTGCAGCCCCACCCCATCCCCAAGCTGCACTGTTAAACATGCTGAGACAGAAAATGCATCAGTCCCAGGTTTGTGCAGAAGGACAAGGATTCCAAGAAAGAAAAACTAATCATTAAGAGTATCTGTTGATTATGAGGGGTCAGCTAAGGCCAATGTGAGGATCACCCAGGTGCACAATTCCATTCAGGTCAACATCCCCTCATGACAAAGAAAGAAGGGTCCTTCGTTTGGATCAAGTCCACTGAGCTGTGCTCTGGGGTGGATTGGGTGAGTCCCACAAAGCATATGGCCTCACACGAGGCCCTCTACATTCCTGGAGAGAAGACAGGCCCTCTACCACGACTGGAAGGTGGGCCGTGTACACTAGAGGTGAACACAGGGCAGGAACCAGGGGCACAGGGGGTTGTTCACACAGCTTCAGCTCTGCCATCAGGTGGTTTTCCTGACCCTCCGAGCCCCCCATTTTCACATTTTAAACCGTGTCCTCATCTTTACCCAAAACCCTGTGCGCTGGCTCTGGGAGTTTCAGACCTGTATTTAGAACTCCATGATAGTCACTCTCTTTCCCCTGGCCAACAAAGGAGTTCAGCACAACGTCTGGCTCCCGGCTTTCAGTAAATGTTTTCATCAACTACTGTCTGGCATAAAAGTAGTTTTTAATCTCGTTCCTTACTTTGCGTAAATCATGAGATCAAATATGCATTTAATGACCTAAGCTACCTCCAGTGTTTTTTACAAGGAGGAATACAATAGAAGGAAGATACCACCTGACGTGTGTGCACTAAGGAACATGGGCAAGAATGTTCACTGCAGAACATTCTAGAAGGAGGAGTCAGGTAAAACACATGAATGAAAAAAAACCAGCTACTTTAAGTGCTGTGATGAAAAATAAAGGCACTAATGTGATAGAATATGCTTCGAAAGGACAGTTAGATACAGCAAGTGGGGTATCCTTTCTGAGAAGTAATAGTTAAGCTATCTGGGCCACGGCCTGGATGAGAGGGAACCAGTCCCAGCTGAGAAACAACTCCAACATCCATCACGAACAGAATGAATCAATATATTAGAGTATCTATGGAATACTGTGCAATAATGAAAACAGACTCCAACGGCATGCAAAACTATGGGAGAATCTCTCAAACATAATGTTAGACAGAAGAAGTTAAACAGAGTTCTTCATATATTATATTATTCCATTTACATAAATTTAAAAAAAATGGCCAAACTAATTATTGGGACAGAACTCAGGATGGTTTCCCTTGGGCAGGGGACTTGGTAAAAAGTCATCAAGTTTTATATTTCTGGTTTATTTCTCTCAATGTGTGTCACGCGTCAGTAAAAAGCTTACTTAAAAAATAAATATGTAAAGATTTTAAAAATTCCATGTAGAAAGACCTAGAAGGGAGGAAGCAAAGAGGCCGACAGCATATGATCCCTCCCGTCTTTTCTATCTAGGATTGTCAACATCTGATTTCCCTTCAAAATTCAAGATGAGGAGAGAATGAGCATCCTGTTTCCACCTCACATCCAGGCCACAGTGACAAGGAGTGAAGTTTCCTGACAGAACTTACTTTTCCATTATAACAACTATTCGGAAGGATTCTAACGATTTTCTGCAGCTAGAAGGCTCTGTGTCTCCTAAAGTCGGCTCTGTGCTCATATTTCTCGTAAGAGACTGAGAAGAGGGAAGTGCTTGGGACTACAGGCCAAGATGGGGTTTAATCATTGTCTGTGGATTCCCTTTTTCACTTTCCAACTACCACAACTGAATTGGTGGTAATGTCCTTTTTGCCACAGGGTTGACCAAACAGAAAGTCCTGGTGATTAGTAAGCTCCAACACAAGTATAATCCCAATAGGCTTTCTCTCTTTACTAATAAACCAGGAGAATCCCTGGGAACACACAAAACTAGAAAGCAAAAACTAATGGTGATGACTGAAGGAATAAGGATCAGTGTGGAAATTTATGTAAGAGAGAATAGAGAGACAATAAAAAAAGTGAACAAAATGAAAAGTTTGTTCTTTGAAAAGGTCAATGAAATTTGACACAGTCTTACTTAGCATTTGAAAATCAATTAATGTGACAGATTACATCAATAGAATAAAGAAAAAATGTACATGACCATCTTGATGATGCAGAAAAAGCACTTGACAAAATTAAATACCCTTTCACAACAAAAAGTACTCAATAAACTAGTGAAGAAGGGATCTTTCTCAACCTAATAAAAGGTATAATGAAAACCCACAGCCAACCTCACACTTAATGGTAAAAGACTAGATGCTTTTTCCCTCCTAAAATCAGGAATAAGACAAGGATATCCACCACTCTTGCCACTTCTATTCAATATTATACTGGAGGCTCTAGCCAAAGGCAATTAGGGAAGAAAATGAAATAAAAGGCATCTAAGTTGGAAAGTTAGAAGTAAGACCACCTCTATTTGCAGATGACATGATCTCGTATGTGGAAAAATCTTAAGGAATCTAAAAAACTATTTGAACTAATGAGCTAGTTCAATGAGATTACAGTATACGAGATCAATATAGAAAATCAATTGTATTCTATATACTTGTAACGAACAAACCAAAAACAAAATGAAGAAAACAATTCCACCTATGATATCATCCAAAAGAATAGCACACACAATAAGTTTCACAAAATAAGTGTAAAACTTTAACCCTAAATATAACAAATCAATGTTGAAAGAAATTAAAGAAAACCTAAATCAATGAGAAGACATCCCATGTTCATGGATCAGAAGACTGAATATTAAGATGGCAATACTCCTCAAACTGATCTACGGATTCAATGTAATTTCTATCAAAATTCCAGCTGCTTTTTCCCCCCAGAACTGGACAGAAACTGATAAAATTTATATGAAAATGCAAGGAACTGGGGGGTAAAGGTGACAGCAGCTAAGGGGTACTGAGTTTATTTTTGGGGTAATGAAAATGTTCTAAAGTTGATTATGGTGATGGAAGTACAATTATATGACCATATTAAAAGCCACTGAACTGTATACTTTAAATGAGTAAATTGTATAATAAGTATGTGAATCATATCTCAATAAAACAGTTACAAAAAACACCAACTGATTGTATCTGAGTGAAATGAAATTGTGACTCAGCAACCAGCCCTGATATGGGAATCCTCCCGTGAACCAGTGATTGCATTTTATAGATTTGCATGTCACCTCCATAATTCTTCTTGGACAGATGGGGAAGCTGACGTCAGGACAGTGACGAAGTCTGAGCAGTTCACAAAATAAAGGAGAAGTGGCCGGAACTAGGACTTTTTTTGACTTCATGAGGAGAGGCCACATTTGAATAACACCCAAAGAGACACAGAGCTCTCTCTACGTGTCCGGCTTGATCAGGGGAGGAGTAAGAGCGGAATTTCTCAAAATACGTGGCATCGTATATACCTGTCTATTAAGAAGCAGAGAAAGCACAGGAGCGCGCACACACACACACACACACACACACACACACACACACAATCTCAGGTCTATTTTCGGGATATAAGTGTCACTTTAAAAATGAACCCCAAACCTGCTTCTAAATAGTTCATAATGCAGGGTCGCCATTTTTAAAGCGAGAATTTGGGAATTGTTAGAACAGATGTCTTGTGAATCCAGATAAGGACTAAGGAGTAAACACAGGCTATGAATTAAGCAAACTCATGGTTCAACAAGGCCACAAAAAGGGGGGATTAAATTAAAAGGGGATTAAACACAAATTAAAATTAAAATAAGCCTAGGGAAAAAATTAAGAATATGCTCACTCTGAATCCATACAAAAAATGCAGTCTGAACAGGAAGATGATGAGGGAAAGAAATGCCAGGGTCAACATAAGAGGTTTAAGAGAAGCTGCCCGGAGAAACGCTGTCCCTTTGAAAATGCGACAATCGTTTTCAGAAGTCGCACATGTAGCATCTAGCAATACAGCAGCCTGAGGTCTCTCTGCCATTTTTCCACCTGGATAACAACCGTGGAAAGCTTCCACATGTGTTCATACATGCCACCTTTCCCTCATGGAGAGATTCTGAAAAGCCATCATGCCTCGTCTGCGCAGGGACTGGCGAAGATGGGAAGGGGAGGAATCAAGAGTGGGTCCCTGTCTCCTGGCCCTCTGTATGGTCGCCCCCTGCCACGCCCTCTCCCTGACTCCGTGTGGAAGGGCCCGCACGGAGGCGGCAGTGGTTCCCTAGCCCACCTTCCTCAAATGTGGTCTAGTCCCAGATTTAAAACTTAAAAAAGTTGAGAAGATCTAAAGATGCATCACCTTCTAATCCCTTACAAATTACTTAATTCTCCTTCTTCTTACAGCAAATTCAGTTTAAAACAAATGTTTATTTCTATATTTTTTAATGTTTATTTTTATTTTTGAGAGAGAGAGAGAGTAAGAGATGGGCAGAAGCAGGCTCTGTGCTGACAGCAGAGAGCCCAACACAGCGCTCGAACTCACAAATGGTGGGATCATGACCTCAGCCCAAGTTCGGGTGCTTAACCAATTGAGCCACCTGGGGGCCCCTAAAACAAATTTGTAAACAAAAGGATCAACGAATTACTGAAGAAAAGAAAAAAAGGTTAACTCTGGCTTACAAACAGCTTTGTCACTGATTGCTGGATAATGCTAGGGTTCTTACAATAAATAGAATGAGAATCCCGAAGACCAACAGTGATGGCTGAGAATGGTAGCCAAGCATTGAAATGGGAGAATTTTCCTACTTAAAATGCCCCCACTGGTGCACAGATATTTGCGCAAGTTATGAAAAGTAATGAGGTATATCTATTAAATTGGCAAACGAGCCTTGTGGCCTGGTTCTCTTTCAGGGGAAGAATCTGCCCTTGAACTTCTACTCATCCTTGAGTTTTCCTGCAGTTTTCCTCCATCCCTCCTAACCTACAAAGAAGGACATCAACCGCCATACTTCTCTCCTGAGTAGACGCGGGCTTTCCGAGGGAGGGTGTAGGTTTTCGTGTTGGCTCCTTTCCGGAGAGGATCGTCCAGAGGGGACTGGCAGGGTGGATCTTCCAGAGGGTTCCAGTAGCTCTGTTCACACATACCCCGCAACAAGATCTCCGCCAACTGCCTGGCTATTGTCTGGGAACACAAAGGCATAGCCATGAATCAGTTTTGTATCACTCATTCACTCGTTCATGCGTTCACTAAATATTTTTCAGTCAGCATTTTGTGCTAGACACTATTCTGAGACTCGTGATTAAAAATTTTTTACTTCTCTGATGAAAGTTTTATCAGTTGATGGCAAGAGAAAAAAAGAAAATACAATACACTAAGATAGTTGAACCTTTTTAAAACACAGTTCATGCCCTTCGAATGCTACCCTGCCTCTGTCGCACTCTGACACGCTAAACGTGTTTTAGGCCTCAAACAACTGAAACTTTGAGCTAAGCTCTCTCCCAAAACCTCTTGTAAAGGTGAACTGCAAATATTTTCGTCACCTGCCAACAGATCCCTTCTAAAACCCAAACTTGGCAAAAAGCCGGTGCTCAACCTAGATGATGTTATTCCTGAAAAAAAAAAAAAAATCTCTTTGTTGATGATAAGATGGCGCCCAGGGTAGATTTTTAGAATGCCTTCCCTCTTTGCAGTGCCAAGGGCCAGTCCCACGGTGGCCCCTCCTTGGGACTCAGCACCTGAACACCTTGTTCCGGGCGCTCCCTGGGCCTCGCAGCCCAAAGGCTCCTGCTCACCTCGTGCGACAGAGAGCGCAAGGTGGGGAGTGTGGTTGCTGATCAAGAAAGACCTTTTTTCACAGCTGGAGAAGTATCTCTTTTGTCACTGTGAAAACCCATACCTGGGTCTTGTCACCCTAATTCAGACGCAGATTTACTATGCTTTCCGAGCCCTCGGTGGCAGGACAGGTAGAACCGTACCACGCAGGATGAGGGGAGGAGGGGGCGTGTGGCATCTCCTGAGGAATATTTCACTGGCTGACGTGCATCAGTTCATTTACCTCATCGTCTTCCAGAGATAAAGGAGAGGAGAAGTAAAAAAAAAGCAAACGAACCCACAAAATCTCTCTGAAAACAGAAGCGCTGCACCTGATGTGGCCCAGGCTACCCCGTGATCAGCCAAAGGTGGCAGAATAAAACTTCTACCGTCAGGTTTTTCCACACGGTGTTAGCATTCTTTGGAACATGCAAAGAATGCGGATCTTCCCCGAGAGTGAGACTTTTTTTTTTTTTTTTAATAAATACGTTCCAGGAGAGAACTCTGCTAGGTTTTCATCCACGTGAAATCTCCTAAAACACCACGAGGAAACTTAAATGCAACCAAATCACTAGCTTAGTGGTTTCTGATAACCACGAGGTAAAGGTAAATTTTCTTGATTATTCCCAAGTAAGACCCACTGGCTTTAAGTGTCGACAAAAACGTGAAATTAAATGCACTCCTATCGCCCCCAACTGAGCCATTTGTAAAGCTCTCATAAGAACACAATTTTCAGGACCTAAACAGCTCCTGAACTGTTTTCTTAAACCTTCCATTATAGTTTCATTTCCATCTCAGTGCAGTCATAGACGTTAATGACTTCTGCTGGAAGCATCGACTGACAGAAATAACCTCCACTCGCTATAGCGGAGAAGAAAAAAAAAAAAAACGTCAAAGGAAAAAAAATGAACGGAGAACTTCATTTTCTGGATATATCTGCCACGGAGGGATTCTGAAGTTATAAAAATCTCCCCCTAAAAACAGTCTGCTTGTCCACTGCTAGACAGCTCATGCAAGTTCTCACTTTACCTCAGGGTATTAACCTTCCAGAGAGACTTTTAAAATAAGGTTCTGATGTGATTGCGTATTTTAAAGGTGTCACTTCTCCACTGCGCTCCCGACGAGGAACGCTGTTGGGCCGTGTGCACTGAGAGCCCACGTGAAGTTCAGAACAGGAGATTAAACACGAGAAATGACCAGCAACGTTACCAGCGTGGATCAGACCTGTCACTTCTTACACTCAGGGTCCCTTTGCTTGCACTTGAAACGTTAACAAATTGTTGGTAGCTATCAAAGTCAGAAGGAAAGAAAGGAGAGGAAGGGAGCCAGAAAGAAGTCAAATTTTTATGTACAAACTTGGTCATTAAATCCGTTTTGTATGTATTTTTTAATTGGGGTAAAATTCGCATAACATAAAATTTACTATTTAATCATTTTGGTGTATAATCCAACGGCACTTAGTCCATTCACAGGTCTGTGCAACCATCACCTGTCTCTGGTTCCAGAATATCACCCGAAAGGAAAGCCTGGACCCTTCTCGTAATCACTGACCATACCCTCCTTCCAGACCCTGCGAACAACTAACCTGCTCTCTGTCTCTGTAGATTCGCCTGTTGGGGACATTTCAAATAAATGGAATCACACGATCTGTGGCCTTTTTGTATCCGGCTTTTTCACTCAGTGTAACGTTTCCAAGGCTCACTCATGTTGTAGCCTGGTCGGTCTTCACTCTTTTTGTGGCTGAATAATACTCCGTGGTGTGGACATACCACATTCTGTTTATCTGGTCATCAGCTGATAGACATTTGGACTGCTTCCATCCTTCCGCGATTTGTAAATATTGCTGCTACAAACACTGAACACTAACGTACAAGTTTTTGTTTGAACACCCAGAGTGTTCCTCTAAGAGCAGGGTTGCTGTGAGTGTACTTTTAAGTCCTCGGCTATGGTCTCACCCCATACAGAGTTCACAAAACAATGTTTCCATCTCCTAAGCGGGTCGGGTCGTGAATTTGCGACAATCAGCTAATCTTTAAGGAATCCTACAGTTATGAGCGGTATTAACTGGACAAGCTTTCTGATGTCTGGTACAGACCAAGGTACCAGTGAATAAGACCCACAAAGCACAAAGTGCTTCTCAGCTGGGGAGGACAAAGAATCCCGTGTGGAAACGAGAAAATACGATTCTCAGGTCCTGCCCCAAACCTACTCAGTTGACATTTCTGAGGTCAGGACTAGGGATGTGTACTTCTTCAAAAACGTGGCTCACGTAATTCTGGTGCACACCTTTGGTTAAGCACTTCAGGAACTGGAAGCAGTTCAACCTAGGTCACGTGAGGCTCACCAACCAAGACCAAAGCTTTACTTGTGCCTCGAGTCCAACACGGAGAGGAAGTGACCCCCGCTCGTGTCAGCACCAACCAGTTAACAGCCGAAAATGCCCAGGGGCAGCTCCCGTCTATCCGGGCTTCTTTAGCAGCCTCTTCCCTATACTTTTCAGAAAAAAAGAGAAACTAACTGAAGAAACTTTCTCCCTTCCTGACATATCTTTATTCAGAATCCCACCTCACAGGAATTTTATAAGTTAGAGTATGTTGATTCCAGTATCATAAACCGTAGGCAATGACGGACGATATGCTCTAATTGTGCGAAAAATAATGTGCACTCAACGCACTCGCACCTTCTAATGGGGGAAAACCATTAATCTCTTCATAAAATATATACGCTTTTGAGTGAACGATATGAACAAATGCTCCATATTTAAGCAATCTTGAAAGACTGGGTTTTTAATTAGCTCTTAAAACAATTATAAGAACACTGCCAATATAATCAGTTACTTTAATTGTGCTTCCGAATCTTAAAAGAACCTGTTCGTGCTGATCAGGCAAGAAGTTTTATGAAATGTTGGGAGGAGGTCAATCGGAGAGAAAGGACATTTGGCAACAATTTTTATCTATACTTTTACAGGGCGTTTTTTTTTTCCTTAAAGAACTCTACAAATCAGAATGTCTAGTTTGAACTCCTTAAGATACCTAAAAATCACATCAGTATATAAATAAATCTCACAGACCAAGAGAAGTCTTGGTGGCGGGTGGGGGGTGCCCGCTAATTCTAGGAAAGCCTCTGGCTTCGCCACCTGACCCCACGAGAGCTGTACATCCTAAAACGCTGGAGACACCGACATGAAAATTCAGCCTCGCTTCCCACAACAGGAGTCTCTTAGCCTTGCCCAACTGAAAACTCTACCACAGCGTGAAAAGGGGCCATAACGTGGGGAGGGCAGTGGCATGGCGACAAGACAAAAGAAAGTGGAATCTTGCATGGGGTTTTACTTGATATTCGCTTAGCTTCTGGTAAGCTCCAGGCCTTCACCCAGACACCCCTTGGCTATGGCTCTGCAGGGCAAGCTATGCAGGTATCATTAAGAACCCTCCTAGCCGGGAAAGTTTAAGGAGTAAAAGGAAGCGGGAGAACTTAAGTCAAAAAGAGAGCCAAACGGCTGATTTGGTTTATGTAACTTGCTTTTATATTTCTCCTCTGAGTTTCAGAGTCAATAAAACTAGTCAAACAGCTAGGTACTCTTCAGGATTTAACCCACTTTTGCTCTGGCTGGGTTTTGGTGGGAAATCGTAAGCAGACAACTTACCCCTTCGCTGCATGGCCATCTGCGAGGGCTTACATTCCCCCTGCCTTACGGGATGCATTTCTTAGGTTTCAAGAGCTAGCACTACCGATAAGTACATAAAAAGACGCTCAACATCAGTAACTTAACCGTCAGGGAAATGTAAATCAAAACCACAATGAGACAGCACTTCCCGCGTCCTGGGATGGCAACGACTAAACAGACAGACAATAACAAGTGCTGTCGGGGATACGGAGAAATTGGAGGCCTCAAAACTGCCGGCGGGAAGATAAAACGGTGCAGCCACTTTGGAGAATCATCTGGCAACTCCTCCAAACGTTAAACGTAGAATCACCATATTACTCGTCAATCAAGAAGAATGAAATCTTGCCATTTGCGACAATGCGGGTAGAACTAAAGTGTATTACGTTAAGCGAAATTGGTCAGAGAAATACAAATATCATATGACTTCACTCATATGCGGAATTTAAGATACAAAACAGATGAACAGAGGGAAGGGAAACAAAAATAAGGGGGACAAAACATAAGAGACTCTTAAATATAGAGAATAAACTGAGGGGTTGCTGGAGGGGTTGTGGGTGGAGGGATGGCTAAATGGGCAAGGGTTATTGAGGAAGACACTTGTTGCGATGAGCACTGGGTGTTATATGTAGGGGATGAATCACTGGATTCTACTTCTGAAATCATCATTGCACTATATGCTAACTAACTTGGATGCAAATTAATGAATGAATTAATTAAAAAAAAACTCGCAGAGTTACTATATGATCCAGCAATTCCACTCCTAGGTATAAGAATGTATATTTCCACCTAAAATCTTGCATGGGAATGTCCACTGAGGCATTACTCATAGCAGCCAACTCGTGGAAACAATCCAAATGTCTATCTGATGAACAGATATCCACGCAGCGGGATCGTATTTGGTCACAAAAAGGAGTGAAGTGCTGATCCACGCTACGACAGGGGTGAAACCTGAAAACACTATGCCAGGAGGCCAGTCATAAAAAGGCCACATGGTACATATCATCCCACTTATCTGAAGCGTCCAAACCAGGCAGATCCATAAAAGCCAAAAATAAATTAGTGGTTGCCGGAGGCTGGGGGAAAAGGGGAGCGTGGGGATTGACTACTGATAGGTATGGGGTTTCTCTTCGGGGATGAGAATGTTCTGGAATTAAACAGTAGTGATGGCTGAGCAATCTTAGGAGTATACTACAAACCACTGACTTTAAATGGGTGAAATGTATGGTGAAATTAGATCGCATATATCTATGACGGAGGGGTGGAGGGGCAGAGGGGCAGAGGGAGGGGGGAGGGAGGCAAGGAGCGAGAATACCTGGAGTGCCCTTCTGGCCTCAGTCAAATTATCCATCACACTCACCATTCGCAGGTTTTGAGTTGTTCTTGTTTCTACTGCTCTGAGGATCTCTCTAAATCTCCCGACGCCTCTTGTCAAGTTCCTGTGTGCACACAGAATTTGACAGGGTTTCCATCTGGCGCGCATTAATATTAAATATTTTATACACATATTTCGATGCATTTTGTCTACATGAAAGCTGTTGGCTAGATTTTTAGCAAACAATTATTCTGCACATGTCCATCTATCTTTGTTCAACTCTGAAAAATTTGGCCTAGGGTTGGTGGTCTTCTGTGCCTCCAAGGTCAGATTTTCTCAAGAAAAAAAAAATCTGAAAGTCAGTTCTAAGGTATGGAAGGAGGGAAGGAGGGAAGGAAGGAAGGAAGGAAGAAGGGAGGGGAGGAAGGAAGAAGGGAGGGGAGGAAGGAAGAAGGGAGGGGAGGAAGGAAGGAAGGAAGGAAGGAAGGAAGGAAGGAAGGAGGGAGGGAGGGAGGGAGGAAGGGAAGGAGGGAGGGAGGGAAGGAGGAAGAAAATGTAAAGTATCTTGCAAGAATCTCCCTTCAACCTTACAGTGGCTCAGTAGTTTTCCTGGTGCTGAAATCTATCTTTTCACTTAAAAGGTGAGCGGCAAAAGGGTACAGGAATGTCAGCACTGAATGCACTGTGGGTAAAGGCTTCCTGTTACTTGCAACTTTTATGGGCAAGACAAAGGTAACAGGTACTTTCACTGCGGGGTTCCATCAAGCAATCGCTCTGCATCTTTGAGAACATAAATCACTGCCCCCCAAAAGCCATCAAGCCGACCTTCCTCCTCCCAACCCTGCACCAGCGAGAAAGAGCAATGGTCAAAGGCCCCTTCTGAGAGCGAACGCCTGAGGCCTGGCGCCGCGAGCTGCATCTCACCTCCCTGAGCCTCATTTGGCGACACACTTCACGAGCGGACAAATCGTCGTTGAGTGACATCCTGGTGCAGACATCCAGGCCCCTGTCGTGCTCCCTGAAAGCCGCACCCGCCCTGCTCAGCTGGGAACGCTTCCCGCTTACATTGAGCCACTGCCACCACCTATGACATAACTCGGTGATATTTATAACTTGCTCATTAGGACACATCTCATCTTTCCAAAAAGCCGCAGAACGGGTCAGCCGGTGCAAACCTGTCGGCCAGCCTCTGCGGGCTCGGGCAGATGCTCTAGGTATTTGGCTCTCTTCTTGGATGACATTTTAAGCCATGCAAAGGTATTTAATCAAACTGAATGTGGGGTTTCTGTAGGTTACAAGCCACTCGCAAGGGCTGTTAATTTGTATCTGATACCTACATGACATCCCAGGACTCCCGTTAACAAAGACAGCCCGGGAACTTTAAGATAATAGTTTACTGGCATAAGTACGTAAATACTCCCGGATTCCTCTCACCCACACATATCAGATGATATCAGATCAGAAGCTTTAGGGTGACATAAAAAGAGAAGTGTGTGCTCAGGACTCTAAGCAGCGCTAAATGAAATCTAACAGAGGCATGAATAAAAATTAGGTAATGGGCCCCAGGACATACAATCTCCTCTGCTTTCCCCTTCGTTTGTTTTCATGGGATCCATGTTCACGGGCAACAAAGTAACATTTGCTTTGGACTGCAGCTCAGCTCTCTTAAGTAACAGGGGGTGGGGGGGGGGGAGGAAATAGCTACAGCTAAAAAAGGGATGGGTGTGGGCACAGTGGTCTAATTTCGTTCCAGAATCACAGACCAAGCTCCTACTATGCGCAAAAGGAACAGCAGTTTGAATCACAGGACGCAGGAATGGGGCTGAGGAAACACAGCTGGAGACCCAGGTTCAAAGGGCTGTTTTTCCAGCCTGAAAGTAGCATCAAATCTGAGTATGATGAGCCAGGGAAGGTTGCGAGGTAGGAACCGGTCATTCAGAATGTCTCCCGCGCCCTCCTGGCAGTGGACATACTTATCCAGTTACAGAGGCACAGAATTTTCTAGCTAGACACGATCCAAAGCAACCCAGTCCCTTATGACACAGAAGAGAAATGGCTTGCTCAGGTTCACAAACCCAGTGAGAGAACGAGCTAGAAGCTTTCTCCTAGGTTCTGCCACCTTTCTGGGCAAAAGAAACATAGCTCTCAAAGTGAAGTGAGGCTCGGGAAGAAAGAACAAAGTATGAATACAAGAGCTCAGGTCTATGTTTTTTATCATTTATATGCAAATCACTTCATACATCCATAATACAAATTTTACCCATTCCAGAGATCACAGCTAACGAGCTACTGCTAGGAAGTGGCTCGCAATTCGGAAAGAAACCGCGATGGCCCAGGTACAGCGTCTGGAGGGCACTGCCTCGGCTGCCTTAAAAGAGAAAGGATGGCTAGAGAAACTCAACCACCCTCCGAGGGCCAGGTGGCTCTCCCGCGCGGGACCGAGGCCCCCTGCTGGACGACTGGAAGAAGTGTCCGGGCCTCAGGGGAGCTGCATAGGAGGGGGCCGATCAGCCTCTGGGTGCCTGTTCCCAAGGTACCCACACTGCCTTTGAAGCAAACGGTTTTTCTCAAATGTTTCCACAGTATTTCTGGCAGGAGCTTTTCAGAATCGAATTGGGGGCCCTGCTTGTAAACGAAGTGACCCCCGAAGGCCTCACCCTGCCATGCTAGTCAAACGAATGTGGCACCCGCCACGTGTGGGGGTGTCCAGCCACGGCCCAGGCTGACAGCAGGAAGAAGGGGCTGGAGGTGAAAGATTTTAAATAGCAGAAGAGGAAGAAAGTTCCCCAGACACAGACACCTCTCCTTCTCAGCAACTCATATACCATTCATACATTTTTTTAGGCACATAATTTTAATCAACCAATCATTTCCACTGTTGCCATGACAGCAGAAAAAAATCGTTTAAGCTAGATGGATGATCATGATAGAAAGGAACAAAAAGGGGAAATTAACTTATAAGAATTACATTCTAAATGCTATGAAATCCTCCGTTCTGAGGGAAACAAAAGCCACAGGATTGCTCTCATGTCTCTACACTATTAGTTTATTCTTCAAATGTTGAGATCATTAAACATCTAGATCATTAAATATCTAAAAACTCCACTCCAAAGCGAAGACAAGGGAGCCAAGGACGTTCCCTGGGCTTGAGGGTTTCCACAGACCCTTCCCATCAGGCCACGGATTCCATCAACACCCTTGACGGAGAGAGCACAATGATGTCAGAATTCATTGTGGCAAACCAGTCTCAAAATGAACGTTCCTGCCAGCCTGTGAGCAGCGGGCACCTTGGCAGGCTATCAGAACTTGGGGTTTGCCTCCCGCCTCTTGCTTGGGTGAGCTTCCTGAGCTGGGGGAGTCTCCCTCCACGCGGAGTGCTTCCCAACAGCTCAGCTATCACCAAGGAGAAGGGGCCTGCGCGTCCCTGGAGCCCCGGCTGGTTGTCCAGTGTGATGAGCAGGCACAACCCCGCCTTCGCTTGCCAATACCCCCGTGCGTCCCCAACCCTGCAGGGAGAGCTCGGGGCCGTCCCACTGCCCTGCTGGAGTTCAGACCCAGGCAACCTACTGCTCTGTCTTGACAGAAAAGCCCGCCCACTTTTCCCAGGGACGTGTTCTACTCCTGGTGACCTACTTGCACTTCTCCTTCCCTCCTCCTTTCTCCATCTGGTTTCATCATCCTTCTTCCTCCCCATAGGTCTCATCTGCTGGCCCTTAGGTCAGGGCAAAAGCATGACTTCCTGAGGACACCGAGGGAGGCGGCCCACTGGCGCTGGGTCTCCCTCTGGTCCCCGTGGGCCCTGTGGCAGCAGTTTGAAGGCTGGTCTCTGAAACTGACACTCTCACGTACAAGTCCACGGCAACACCTGTTCCGTGACCCTGAGCCACATTTGGAGCTCTTTAACATGGCCACCTGTGCCTCTGTGCCACCCAACCCAGGAGGAGCTGCACTGGGAAGCCAGAGCTCCGAAATCAAAATCAAATGGAAAACCAGGGCTGGGAGCAGCTCAGCGACGCACCGCTGTACCTCGTGACGGGTGGCTCCCCCAACGGCAAGCTCAATGCTTTTTTTGTTATGGTTCTCCTTCTGTTTCTTGGGACCAGAGTGGGAAGAGGCAATTCTTCCCCTTAACTTGTCCTTCCAAACTATTTTCCGACCTCAGGGTCTGGCCCAGGCCACCAACGCACTTAAAGTCAATTCTCAACTATCGCCGTCATGCGAACCCAAAGTTCTAGGGTGAATAAAATACTTTTTATGCTGTTTGTCAAACTCCTGGATACTAAGGAAAAAGTGCTCCTGCTAGAGCAAGTTCAATATTCTTTCTCCTCTGTGGTCAAGACATTTATAATCAGAGACCAATTAAGTCAACCCAGTGATCTCCCAGAGCTAAGAGGTCAGTTGGCTTTTCCCAGGTCTTTTCTTACCAACTAGCGCCCCTTAAGCTCTTCAGCAGTAGGTCATTTCAATAGTCACTGAGAGCTATCAGACTTCAGGTTCCAGGCTCAGCCCTGAGGATAGACTGGTGAGCAAGGGACACTGCCAAACCTCAGGGAGCTCAGAGGGCTTCACACACGGGGGGCTCAGGGGGCTTCACACTCGGGGAGCTCGGGGGGCTTCACACTCCCCACAAGAAAGTAAGCATCTTGAGGATCAAGATCTGTGTTCTGTTCACCGACATATCCCAAGTCCCTCAAACAGAGCCTGTCATACAGCAAGTGCTCAATAAATAGTTGTGAATGAGGGGCACCTGGGTGGCTCGGTCGGTTAAGCCTCGGACTTCAGCTCAGGTCACGATCTCACAGTCTGTGAGTTTGAGCCCCACGTCGGGCTCTGTGCTGACAGCTGAGAGTCTGGAGCCTCCTTTGGATTCTGTTTCCCTCTCTCTGCCCCTCCCCTACTCTCTCTCTCTCTCTCTCTCCCTCCAAAAGAATAAATAAACATTAAAAAAAAAAATTTAAATAATTGTTGAATGAATTTCAGAGCTACTGTGAGTCGAATAAACCAAGATCACAAGGGGGATACATTTCCTACCTGTTCCTTGTCCCCTTATCTTGCTGCACTAGATTGGCAGACAGCATAGCAACGCACTCTCTTAAACAGAATATGTCATAGATGCCCTCGGTGGTGTTGCAGCATGGGTGCCTGAGGGAGCAGTGACACACCTGCCTGTCCCAAGGGACATGGTGAAGCATGCCAGGCCTGACGGCTTCTAGAGAGACGCCTGGATAAGAAGGATTTTGAAGATTTTTAAAACCCTTCCAGATATTTCAGGGAAGCTTTCCTGCGCACGTGCCTTGACATGTGCTCCTCTCTGTCTCAAGCGTTCTAGGAACTGTTGTCCATCCTCCAAGAGCCAGGTCAGAGGCCATCCTTGGGAGCCTTTCCTGGCTTCCCTAGGAAAACACAGGGTGCTCCTAACAAGCCTGCGTGTGTTTTGAGCCCAGAGAGCACTCAGCACACTGACTTTCATATGTATTTATGTCTGTCTGCCACCCAAAGCGTGATCACCTCGGGAGCAAAGACTCTCTTTGTCCCAGCTGCTACACAGAGCCAACCAGGCACCCGGCGACACTTCGCAAGCTGTGTGCCCTCAAAAGAAAGAGCGAGCACCATCTGAGGTTGGGAAGTCCCTCTCCCCATCTCCTTGCTGACACAGTCTTCTTGATCACAAATGGGACAACTGAAGCAGGCCCTTCTTACATGACGCGCATGCCGCTGGTGTGCTAGACACTGTCAACACAACCCCAGAGGGACAGAAATAAACCAGCCTTCTCTAGGCCAATTTCTCTTGGTTCTCAGGCTCGAGAACTGCTTCCTCTTTGTTTCTACAAGCTTACTATCGTCTACTTGGAAAAAGTCTGAAATCAAAACCAGAGATCCAGGTCTGGAAAGCGGGAGAAGAAAAAGACATCCTTCAGAGTCCGAAAGGGCACCTGTGGCCGGCTGTCAGGGAACTGTTTTTGCCCCCGGAACGGACTCCAGTTTCTCCCTCCGTACGCACTCTTCGCCTCGTATCCAATGACACGCATTTGTGAAGACAGATGGCTTGCTGTAGTCAGAGGCCAGGGATCAAACCCACAACCTTGGCCTCGTTAGCAAAGGACTCTGTCTGATCAACGGAGCAGGCCAGCTGCAGCCCAGATATAGTGGCGGAGGGCGTGGCAGCCACGCAGGCTGGGATGCGATCAAGCAGGCGAAGCTTCCGGAAGTCTCACTGCAAACCTAATGAGAGTTGTACTAGGCTTAACAACATTTTTTCTGACTACCTCAGCAACTGAGGCTTCCTCGTGACAAAAGCAGAGTCGATCAGGCGTTCTGGTCAGCCGGCCAGGCAGCAGGCAGCTCTGTGTACCAGGCAGCGTCTCAGGCAGCGCAGGGACGAGTCCGGCGAGGCAGGCAGAGTTGTCTCGGGGCCGGGATGGGGACGTGCGTGCTTCCAGCGTGGTGTGCCAGAGGCCCAGAGATGCAAGCTGGCCCCGGGCAGAAGAACAGCACGCTACCCCACAACGACCTCTTTCCCGACACTCGCCCAGACCCCAGGTCTCTGAGGAAACACGGAGCACGGAAAGGCTTGCTTCCTCTCACGTTCTTCTTCTCCAGCTTTGGGGAACGGCTCAAAGGCTATCAGCCCTCACTCACGCAGTGCCTACCGGGCACCAGGAAAAGGGCCACAGGGGTGCGATCATGAGCCAGCCAATCCTCCTGAGCTATGGCAATCGTGTTCACCTTCACCCCGAATCCCAACAGTATCCGACGCAGAGCCGGGCTCCTCAACCTAACGCTACCTGGACCAAACAAACCAGAACGTATCTAACATGTGAGGCTGCCCGTCAGTATGCTCACCTGGAAGTCCATATCCTCATCTATGTGCAAACAGAACACGGGTCCTAGAGCCACAGAGTATGCGCTCAAGCCCCAGCTGCATACTCACTCGTTGTTGACCTTGGGCAGGTGCCTGTGCCTCAGTTTCCTCATCGGTAAAATAGGGATAACAAAGGTACCCCCCTCACAGACTGGTTCTGGGAAGTGACTGAGTTAATACATATGGCAAGTGCTTTTAAATGTTTACCGTTCCTACCACCGTTTCCTCAAAACTCTGTCGTTGCTCTAGGCGGTTTTGGAATTCTGGAAACTACTTCCCAGTCAACGTACAGAATATGAAAGTCTGTTTTACTGCTTTGGAGACATTTCACTTTGAAGGGGGAAAAAAAAGGTATTCCCTGTTCGGATTCATTCATTCACTTTGTTATTTACGAAAAACCTGCCACGCCCCCAAAGACACACAGGAGGGGAACAGAAGCTCCTCCTCCGGGCTCTGGGATCACTCTCCCAGGAAATGACGGTGACGTCTCCCAAGTGTGCTGGTGCCCACGGGGAGGGATGCAGAGTCCCCGGGGAAGCTGCAGGGCAGGGGCAGGGGCAGTGCAACGCGGAGAAGCAGAGGCACTGAGGGAGGTGAATTGAATCCTGCCTGTTCCGTCTCAGTTAACATGGCCAACTTGCAGAGACTGTTCTGAGTCAACTGACGAGGGCCAGGCCAGGCTCAAAGAGGTTAACCTGGGGGGCTGAGCCACTAACGTCTCACAAGTACTTCTGACCTGTTCATCCAGTCGATCGATCGTGCTAAGGAGAAGCAAAAAGGCGGAGAAGACATCAAGGGGGGGACAGCCCTTCCGAAAGTACCACGACACTTGAGCTAAAAGTTAAGTACAATATTGCACTCCGATCATTTCAATCAGCAGGAACCAGAACTGCATTTCCAGAACAACATCTGGGGACAACATTTCAAAAGCTATGACAAGTGAGAAAAAAATCCAAGGGACTCAGTTAAAAGGAAAAAAAAAAAAGAGCTTTAAACATACAGGGTCACGGGTCCAAATGCTTTAGGAGCCAAGCAGGCAGCGACGTGGGTGGGGAGAGACAGCGTGGGGTCAGGGGGTGGCGGCAGCTCTGGGGATGGGGCTCGGGCCCCAGGACTGCCTAAGGTGTCAGGTTCGAAAGCACTCCAGACGCGCTCCATGGGGGGGGGGGGGCTCCGCCATTAAATTGGCAAATGAGAGCCTCCAGTATTTTTCTTGGGGGAATAAAGCAGTGTATCTCGGCTTGAGGCAGAGTGGTGCCGTCTGGGATCCTCAGACGTTCCCGTGAGTCATTCCGGATAACTTGCTTGGGCCTGGGAGAGGCTACTAAGCTGGGGACAGAGAAGAGGAAAAGGGCAAAGGTTGAGAGTGATCAGAGCAGAGGAGGAGGAAGGGAGGATGGAATGTGAGACATCTGGAAACACAGCGAAGGGAAAACAATACCAGATGCTAGGCACGCACCGCGAGGGGCAAGAATGTGGACAACTGGCTTTATCTTGCTGCGCCTCGTCTAGAAAATGGGACTGTCTTCGCTCCAAATACCCGAGTAAGATGACACCTGTACCGCTCCTGGCCCAATGCTCAGACTCCCGTGACCCTCTGCACTCCCCACCCACCCGCCGCCTCCCGCCACCCACCATCTGGCCCTCCACTCCACACGTCCACGTTCACTGGGCCAGAGCCAAAGGCAGCCGCTGCTATGTTTGTATACCTTTGGTTTAGTGGAAAACAGAGCAAAATCAGAACTGGTTTCTATCATATACTAGGTCGGAATTTTCCTCTCAACCAGCAAGTAGTTATTTAGCACCTTCTGTAGTTTCAGGCATGAGGAAACAAAGGCTCAGGAAATTACGTAACATCTTACAGCCCACAGACGGAAGAGCCGGCATTTGAACTCGGGCCCCATTTGATGCTGGTGCCAAAGCTGAGGACGACCCCCGTCGTGCAGAAGCCTGCAGACAGACTGGGAACTGTGACTGCTTCTCACGCCACAGAAACAAAGGCAGAAGAGAAGCCAGGAAGGCTTCAAGCACCGAGGGTCAGATCAAGTCTCCACCTGGACACACTGCTTTCTAAAGAAGGGGCGGGATTCGAGGCCCCTCCCCTGGGGGTGGACCACAGAGGGACCTTGGGGCATTTCTGCGGAGTGGTCTGGACAGAAACACAACTCTGAAGTAAGATGGTGTCAGAGAGACTAAGGCTGACAATACACAGACGGGTGTGTCCACAGTCGTCAGGGCAGGCTTGTAAATTAAATTCTTTCATCCTATGGCGACTCGTTTATTTGGGCCTTCCCGGTCAGAAGTCACAACCAGTGACCTGAGGTGGTGAGCTCGACTGTACCTTTGGCCCACCTATAGAAAAAGAGCTTTGCTAAGCGCACGAGCAGGACAGGACAAGTGTGATCTGTGAGGAGCGTATTTAATTGGCTTGGGGGGGAATAAGCTATTTTCAAGCCCCTCGAAGCCACTCAGAAATTTATTAATAAATCACTGACAAGGTAATTAAAAAATATTTCACTCCCTCATCAAGAAAGCCCCTCTAAGACTTTCGGCTCCTTCAGGACAGAGAGCGGGTCCTCATGGGCTCGCAGGATACGACCCGGCCGCATTCCTGCTGCTCACAGGGCTGCTGCGAGGATTACGTGAGGTAACAGTCATCGCTGAGTAAAGGTGAACCACCATCGTTATCTTGTAACTGGTCTCATGCCATCTCCCCACCCATTATTCCAGATGGTTCTCCCCCCAACCTAGTGAGGCATGCAAGACTTCATTATCTTCAACTGACAGAGACGGAGTCTGAGGCCCCAGAGAGAGAGGGAGAGACCTGCCCAGCAGCTCCATCAGTGAGTGGCCTCTTGCTTCCCAGCGCAGGGAGCTCTGCTGGGCATCGTTCTAGCTCATCTCTCACTGCCCACCCTCCCCCATTCTTTTTTACCCTTTTTATTGTATAAAATATAGAGCAGAAAGCCAAATAAAACAAATAAATCTCCTGGGGAATTCTTATGAGGCAAACACCCTTGTAACTACCACTCAGGTTTAAAGAAGACCACTGTCAGGGCGCCGGGGTGGCTCGGTCGGTTGAGCATCCCACTCTCCATTTCGGCTCAGGTCATGATCCCAGAGGTTGTGGGATCGAGCCTGGCATTGGGCTCTGCAAAAAGTCCGCAGGCTGTTTAAGAGTTTCTCTCTCTCTCTCTCTCTCTCTCTCTCTTTCTCTCTCCCTTTGCCACTCTCCCCTGCTTGTGCATGCACGCTCTCTAATTAAAACAAACAAACAAACAAATGACCACTGTCAAACAGCCCATCCCAATTAACAGGCTCCTCCCTCCACTGCTATCCACAGGGTAACTGCTACCCTGACTTTTAGAATAATCGCCTCATTCCATTTCCTTACGGCTTAGTCACTCAAGGATACAAACCTACACTACAGTTAAGTCTTGCCCACTTTTCTCCTTACTCGAGGAGTCTTTAAAATCCCTTAATCTGCAGGGGCCCTTTCTACCTCCTTCTTTTCCTTAGAATTTATCTGTTAAACAATCTGAAATGTTTGACCCATCGAGTTTCTTCTTTGCTGGAAAACTGCACAGTTTCATACTTTGCTCTTTGTATTTCTTGAACTTGGTAGTTGGATTTCAAGGCTTGACCTATTCAGGTTCAATCCCTTTGCTCGAGATTTTGCCAGTGGTGTGCTCTTCTATCAGAAGGCTGTCACTCTTTTTTTTGGTGTTAGCAGCCCTTAGATACGTTAATTCACTGCGAGTCACAAAACGGTGATATTCTAATTCTCACGTTGCATTTTCATTCATTAGCGGGAATAATCTTATAGGAAGGTGTTTCCTTTCATCTAATATTCGGTTCTCCAGTTCTTTTTATTTACTTTGTGAGATACTGATTTAGAACTCATGAATTTAAACATATTTGATGAGTCTCTTGCAATTTTTATCCTTCTTGAAATTCAAATTGTCCCATATTTGGCCTGAATTCTTTTAACATGATCCTAGAAATCTTTTGAGTTTCCTTGCTATCTGGTATGTAAAGATGTTCCAAAGTCACCCTATGCATTTCTTATTCCGGAACTGGAGTGAGGTTTCTTTTATTGGTAAGTGATAACTTCAAGATCACAGTCATGGCACTAGGGGTGTTCATCGCTACCGGGTCAGTCACTGAGTCAGAGGTCTCTCGCTGTCTCCCTCCTTCTCTCCCTCCCTCTCTCTCATGCACACATGAATAGATGTGTATATAATACACACATGCACGCACAAGTACGTATGCAGACACACGCAATACCTCATGATTTCAATCATTTCCAATTTAATCATTTAGGACTGACGGGAGTTTGCTCTTGATTTCCTCCATCTTACATCTATTTTGCCTTTCTCCCACACCAAGGAACCTGGTTCTCAAGGACACAGGGGATATTAGATAAAATATTCCGTAAGTATTCATTCATTTATTCCAGGTCACACAAGAGTGTTTTGGAGTAGCAATACTAATCATGCCACCATCGTTATGATTGCTGAAATATTAAAAACTTATTTTTGGCATGTGCTATCAGCGTTCTCCTTCCATTTTAAAATTTGTGACTGTATCCTCTCTGTTATGAGACACACGAAGCAATAGAAAAGCATGACCTATGGTCAGAAAAAAGAGAAATCAATACACATTCACTCTGACTGGACCCACATGTTTTAGCAGACAAAGACTTCAAAGAAGCTATTGTACTTATAATTAACAGAATTAATGGAATTAACAGAAACCATATATAAAGATTTTTTTTAAGATCAGATGATGACGTTTCAAAAACAGGGACTCTCAATAGCAAAACAGAAACTAGAGAAATTAACTCAATGAAGATTTTTAGAATTAAAAAGTGTAAGTACGATGAAAAATTCCCTAAGCGGAATTTAGCTGCCTTGAGACAGCAAAAAAATCACGAGCTTAAAGATAAATGAATAAAAATTGTCCAGTCCAAAGAACAGAGAGAAAAAGTACTTCAGAAAAACATACATATAAACCTGCTGAAAGACCAAAAAAAAAAAAAAAAATCTTGAAAGTAACAACCAATAATCACATAGAAGGGAGTGACAGTAAGATTCTCATCACACAGAGTGGAAGATACACTCTAGGTGCTAAAGAAAAGAAACCATCACCGAGAATTCTATACACAATAAAACTGTCATCCAGAAATGAAGGCAAATATTGGCATTCCCAGATAAACAAAAAGTGAGGGAATTCACAGCTAGCAGGCACGTCCAATACGAAATTTTAAAGGAAGTCCTTCAGACTACCAGGAAACGACAACAGAGGATAATTTGAATCCACAGGAAAAAATCAGTAAGAATACTAGCAATGTAAATATACGGGTAAATATAAAATTTCGTATAAAAACATTTTTAAATCGTTTTAAACTTCTACGAAAAATAAGTTGCTAAAAGGAATAATTGTTTTCTGCACTGTTGTGTTTATAGCATATAGAGACATTAATAGCAGAAAGAAGTGAGGAAATGAAGCTATTTAGAGTCAAGTTGTATATTTTACTAAAATTAAGTCAGCACTAACCCAGAGTAGACTATGACCATTTAAGAAGTACATTATAATTCATAAAAAAAATCGACAGAAGAATTAAGATGTAATACTAAAAAGCATTTGCTTAACACAAAAGAAGGTGAGAGGGAGGAACAAAGAACCAAAAAAGATGCCAGACATATAGAAAAAAGGCAAGATGCAGACATGAATCGAATCACACTGACAGTTACATTAAATGGGAATTGAATCAAAAGGGAAAATGTTTATACTGAATAAAAGAAGCAAGATCCAACTACCTGTCATCTAGGAGAGATATATACAAGCAGTACTTTACCTCCAAAGACACAAACAGGTTGAAAACAAAAGGATAAAAAAGATACACTATGTAAACAGTAACTACAAGATGGCTGGTATGGTTATACTGGTATCAGATAAGGCAGTCTGTAAGTGAAGAAGCATTACTAGAGACAAAGAGGCATCTATGAAGAACCTACAGCTAATATCTTATGTTATGGTGAAAGACTGCTTACTTCTTAAGATTAGGCAGGAATAAGATAAAGACGTCTACTCTTATCACTTCTCCTCAGCTTTGTGTTGGAAGTTCTTGACAACACAACAAGGTAATAAATGGAAATAAAAGGCATACAGATTGGAAAGGAGGAAGTAAAACTGATTTTATTCACTGATGATATGATCCCATATATAAAAATTCTAAGGAATCTATTAATTAATTAATAGTTAATTAACAATTAATAAGTTTGCAACATTGCAAGATACAATACTGAAATACAAAATCAACAGTATATCTATATGATAGCAAAGAATAATCTGAAAATAAAATTAAGAAAATAATTCTTCAGGGCACTTGGGTGGCTCAATCGGTTAAGCATCCGACTTTGGCTCAGGTCATGATCTCATGGTTCAGGGGTTTGAGCCCCTCGTTGGGTTCTGTGCTGACAGCTTAGAGCCTGGAGCCTGCTTCAGATTCTGTGTCTCCCTCTCTCTCTGCCCCTCCCCCACTTGTATTCTGCCTCTCTCAAAAATAAACATTAAAAAAAATTAAGAAAAAAAGAAAAGAGTAATTCCATTCGCAATAGCATAAAAATGAATAAAATAATTAGGAACAAACTTAACAATAAATGCGAAACTTGTACAATAAAAACTATAAAAATTTTTTGAGAGAAATTAAAGAAAATCTAAATAAGTGGAGAGACACTGGACTGGGAGATTCACTACTACTTGTATGGCGATTCTCCTTCAATTGATCTAGAGATTCCTGCCAACCTTATCAAACTCCTGGCAGGCTTTTTTTGTAGAAATTGACAAGCTGATTCTAAAATTTATATGGAAATGTTAAGGACTGAGAATAGCCAAAATAATTTTGAAAAAGAACAAAGTTAGAGAACTCACACTATCTAATTTCAAAACTTGCTATAGAGCTACATATTCAAGACAGTGTGATATTGGCTTAAGGACAGACATATAAATCAATGAAACAAAATAGAGATTCCAGAAATAAACCTTTAGATTTATGTTCAGTTAACTAATTTTTTACAAAAGTGTCAAAGCAATTTAGTGGGAAAAGAGACTTTTCAACGAATGATGGTTGGACAACTGGATATCTAGATACAAAAAAAAATTTTTACTTGGACCCTAACCTCACACCATACACAAATATTAACAAAATGCAGGCTAGAGACCTATGTGTAAAAGCTAAAACTATAAAATTTCTGGCATAAAACATAGGAGAAAATCTTTGTAGCCTTAGGTTAGGCAACATTTTTTTAGATATAACACCGAAAGGATGACCCAGAAAAAGAAAAACGGGACTTGATCAAAATCAACTTTTCCTCTTTAAATGACCTCATTAAAGAAATTAATACAAGCCATAGACAGGCAGAAAATATTTGCAAAGTGTATACCTGACAAAAGACCTGTATCAAGAATATATAGAGAACTCTTACAACTTGATAATAAGACAACACAATAGAAAACAGGGCAAAAGATACGAATAGATATTTCACCACGGAAGATACAAGGAGAGCTGAGAGGCACGCACGAACTGCCAAACCTCATTAATCATGAGGGAAATACACAGTAAAATCATAATGAGACACCACTACAAGCCCACTAGGCTGGCTTGAATTTGAAAACTGACAACGCTAAGTGTCAAAGAGAATGAAAAGAAGCTGGACACCCCTACACTGCTGGCAGGAATGTAAAATGGCACAACCACTTTGGAAAACAGCTTGGCAGTTTCTTAAAAAGTTAAACGCAAACTTACCGTGTGACGCATTGATTCCACTCCCATGCATCTATCCAAGGGAAATGAAAACATGTCTACAGGAAGATTTGTATATGAATGTTCATAGCAGCATTATTCATAATATAGCTAAAAAGTGCAAATAATCCAAACGTTCATCAATTGGTAAACAAATACACAAAAGACAGCTGAGCCACGTGATGGAATGATTATTTAGCAATAAAAAGCAATGACCCACTGAAACTTGCTATAATGTGGGGTGCACATAAAAACCATGCTAAGCGAAAGACGCAAGACACAAAGGTCTACAGATTCTATGATTCCCTTTATGTGAAATGTTTAGAAAAGGCAAATCTATAGAGCCAGAGAACGGATCAGTGGGTGCCTGGGGCTGAGGGTAGGAATGGAAACAGACAAATAAGCATGAAGAAGTTTTTAGGGTGACGGAAATGTTCTAAAGGTGCCGTGTGCCGATGACTGTTCTACTGTAAAAATAATTAAACTGTATATTTACAACAACAGGTGAGTTTTTGATATATATATATTTAACCCAAATAAAGCTGCTAAAAAATAGAACAGCTGGCTTTATGAGAACTCTTGGCTACCTCCCCCTCCCCCACGTTTACCTTTTCATTCTTTCGTCTCGCATGTCACTTCTTGGTCAATTTCCATTCCACTCTGCGCAGTTTCCCCTCACTGCGGGGCCCGGCAGAGAGCCCGGCGGTCCGTTTCCAAGTCTCCTGAGGGGCCAGACTGCTCCAGCCCCTTCGAGCTTACTCGGCAAAACCCTCTCATTTTTAATGGCTAATCCCAACTGGACTGCCAAGCTCTCCAGCAAATACTTGTTGGCTACTTTAGGGTCTCTTGTTCACTGGTCCATCAGATGCCCTGTTGCGTCCTTCTGCTTTTTCCCACACGAATGCAAGTGGCGTGCTCGCCCACAGCTGTCAGGCCTGGTCACACCAGCTTGTACTCTGGCGTTCACGAGTACACCTCATCATCTAGTTCTGTAACAAATGCTGTTTTGGGTTTGCTACCTGGTTACGGTGTCTTTTTGTTTTTTACATTTTTTTAATGCTTATATATTTTTTTAAGAGAGAAACAGACAGAGTGCAAGTGGGGGAGGGGCAGAGAAAGAGGGAGACACAATCGGAAGCAGGCTCCAGGCTCTGAGCTGTCAGCACAGAGCCCGACGTGGGGCTCGAACTCACAGACCGCGAGATCATGACCTGAGCCGAAGTCAGCCGCTTAACCGACTGAGCCGCCCAGGCGCCCCTCCTGTGTCTTTTTTACGTGGACATGTGAGACGATCCTAAAGCCATGCTGCCCCTGTTGTCACGGTCCCAGATTTCTCCGCTGCCAATCCGTGCCCTTCCCTCTAGGGAGCTGACAGATCCTTCGCCCTGTGGAGCTGCTCGAACCTGGGCACAGTGCTTACTAGGTGCCAGCCACTGTTCAAGCACACTGGCGTTACTAATTCCCTTAATCTGCTTAACGACACTACGAGCTGCACTATTACTGTCGCCCATTTACAAACAGGGAAACTGAAACAGAGAGGCCAAGTAACTTGCCAAGGTCGCAGTGCTCGTGCGTGTGTCTATAAAGTCCAGAGTCAGGGCTCTTTCACCACGAGACAAGGCTGCCTCTACCACAATTCAGATGAAATGTATCTGGCCTGACAGACCCAGCATTCACCTGTGACTAACACCCCTGTCCCCCGCCCCGTCCTCCCTAAGATGGGAAACTGTACCCCTCCTTCAAAGACCAAGTTCAAATGTCAATTCTTCTAAGAAACTGGGTGAGCTCACGTAGGCAGGTGGCTGCTTCTTCCTTCCTCCCCCTTCTTTTCTCCAACCCGCCCCTTTAGGATTGTGCTTTTCACCACGTGTTAGAATTATTCGTTGACATCCTTGTCTTTCCCGTGAGCTCAGAGAACAGTTTTTACTCATCTCCTATCCCAGAGCTTACCCTAGTGACGCACGTCCAGTGGGCTCTCAATAAACACTGATGGCATTGAGTTGGCAATAGTTTTCTTTCTTAAAACTAGCTCAGAATGTACTTGGAAGCAATATAATTCCATCTTAAAAAAAAAAAAAATCTGTAATTCAGAGGTTTTACCAAGTCTGGCTAATGAGTTTTTCTGGGGCATTCTTCAGAAGAAACACAGCATGTGATTCTCCTGATATTTTAGCTGCTTATTTCCAACGGGCATAGATTGTTGCTTCTGATGCTAATTTGCCAGGGAGATTCAAAGGAGAACCAGCTACCACACCCTTCAACCAACCACCTGCCGGCAGAGAGAGGCTATGGGAGGAAGAGCTAGCAGAAGGAAGGTACCACGTGTCTGTGCCAGGCCGAAAGAATTACCACCAAACTCACTGACAAATAAACAGGAAAAATTCAAACCTAAAATACAGAGGAAAATGGAAAAACCAAATGTCAACTGAAAAGAAATAATTCACTCATTTTTAAAATCTTGTAATTTAACAGGGCTGCCCGGGTGGCTCAGGAGGTTAAATGTCCGACTTTGGCTCAGGTCATGACCTTGCAGTTTGTGGGTTTGAGCCCTGCGTCGGGCTCTGTGCTGACAGCTCAGAATATCCCTGCTTCACATTCTGTGTCTCCCTCTCTCTCTGCTCGTCCCCCACTCATGCTCCTCTCTCTCTTTCTCTCAGAAACAAACATTAAAAAAAAATCTTATAATTTAACAGAGAGTTTTGCTGTGAGAAAATACAATTATATTGTAGATTTCCTTGTTGGTGTACAGATTCATGGCAGACATTGCCATACAAATATAAAGGCAGATATCTGGAAGAAAATGTATAACCCCCCTCGTTTTCAATAGAAGGTTCTAGTAGTTCCTAAGAAAAGTCAGATATTCTGCAAAGATGCCTCCGTCATTTTCTGGGCTTTAGCTCAATTTCTCTCTGCCGCTCTAAGACTTCGCTAAAAATACCTCTGGGAAAAAGAGAAGGGGAAGAAACACAATGATTTAAAAAGAAATAGGTAGGAAGTATCCCTTGAAAGAGGTGGGGACCCCACCCCCTCCGACCCTGCTCTCGCGTAAAATATTAACGCATCTGACACCTAAACCAGGGAAAGAAAAGAGCAGGTTGATGAGTCTGCTCTGGCCAAGAGCCAGAACAGGGGTGCTGCCTGCCTCCCCACCCTCTCCTTGCCACCCTCCCTGCTCCCGGGGTGAATGCATGTGGACTTGCTCTGCGGCACGGAGATCCCTAAACCACCAGGACAGCGCCCCACGGTCTCACAGGCTCACACAGGTCCTGCGTGACCAGACCGGAAGCGAACTCCTCTTTCCCAACACACACGTGTCACTTCAACGGTCGGCCCTTGGGGTGCCGCGTACAAAGACCACACTTAAAATACTCTGACATGCTTCTGTGTCCAACTTTGCCCCGCGACGTTTCAACTCAAGGAGATCCTGACTTAAAAAAACGTGGGTCTGGGAAGCCCTGTCAGCAAACTTTCTCAACAACTAAACCACAGAAGACAGTAATTCTCGTCCCTGCTGTGGGAACTCTGGGCTCCCATCCAGACGTGTCCACACTAGGCTTAAGTGAGGAGGCCTGCAGGCACCAAAATTCCACTAGGCTAGGGGCACTAAGCTAGGCCACGGCCTTCTTGAGAACTTTCTCATAATTAAGCCGCCATTACTGTAAATATCCTCCAGTCTCAGAGGCAGGGCGGAAAGCAGAGGTCCCCAAGCTTTACCCGGAAACGTGTTATTTCTTACTGAGGTCAAGGAAGCCATCTGATGCTGGGCCTCTCCACCCTCCTTCAACAGAAGGACATCGTATGCAGAGAGAGGACCTAGATGAGCATAGCACGTCTCCCTCCTTACCACCGAGAAGCAGTAACTGGGGCAGGAAGTTCCATTTAGCTCTCAATAGATATATGCTACATTGCCTAATTTTAAAGGAAGCACGCAACCATCAGGCATCTGTGAGCCACAGCGATCTCAGCTGAAAATGAGAAGCTCGCTTACGCAGCTCGTTCATTCATGTACAGCTCTATACCAGACACGGCTCCAAGTACAGATGCCTCCCCACACAACAGAAACTTTTGCCCAAGTGGAACGGATATTCTAGCGATGGGAGACAGACAAATTAGATAAGAAAAAAAATATACAATGTGAGCAAAGGGTTAACAAATTCTGTTCCTCGTCTGCTTGAGAATTTGACCTGAGGTTAACTTTCCAGTTCTGTTTCCCCGGGAAACCTAGTAAAGATAAAATGTCAATTATGTTACTAGGCAGCACTGCTGATGATAAAAACGACCCCTGATTGAGAACTCGCATCTGGACCGGAAGGAACCATGTATATCTGATGAGGACATCGTAGCTGGGGCTTCCTCAAACATGAGGACTGAAAACTGAGCACCTTCCTGGGGGAACCCTGAATACTTGGGACAGACCCCATGCCTACTAATGGTGAGGCTCATTCTCTACCACTTGATGGAGGAGGGGCAAATACAACAGCTCCCGGGTGGTCATATGGACGACTGAGAGCACGATTCACAAAGAAGAGAAACCCCTAACCCTGCCCTGCTGGCGATTTACCATCCTGTTCTGGATCTTTCTATTTAGATGGGTGTCAACTGTGCCCTGTGAGAGTCTTTTGAGTCAGAGTGTTTAACTGAACCCAAGAAGACCCTGGTGAGCATTGTTGATAGTATATTTGACACTGATGAAATGTTAAGGAGAAAATAAGACAGAAAAAAAGGATGGGTCCGTTGGGTAAGACGCATCTGAAGATCCCTGCAGGTCTAAACAATAAGATCCCTCCCACCCGCCCTTGACTTTGCCAGTTAGCTGCCACGCACTGATTTATCTTCTCAGGCTTCTGCTCAGTCACTCCCTCAGGAAAACCTCCCCTCATCGCCAAATCTAGGTCAATTTCATTTTAAAATGGACCCCCATAGAAATGGGTACCTTCCCTTCTGAGCACTATCTCAGCACTGTATGTCAAGAATGCAATGATCGAATTTCTCTCCGAGAGCAAGGAGCATGTCTGACCGCTCAGCACCTGAAGAATGTCTGGCACAGAGCAGGAGCTGAATAAACGCTGGCAGAACAAGTGGATGTCACAACACATCGTCTGAAACCCAACAGAGGCGGGCAGTAGTCCTCACACCACACTGTTTGTTCCCGCAGTGTGTGTTTATTCATGCTCCTCCCATCCAGGGCGTGACCCAAGAATTGTTCTGCAGATATTGCCATTGCTATCAGTAATTCCCAGGGGATCCGTCTCAGGTCATATCAAGAGGTCTTGGGAATATTTTAAAAACTGTTAACTTTGATTGCTGGACACTGTATTGTACAACTATCTCTTTTAAGAAAATTTGCCAAGTGAAAGGGTAAATTGTGAAAAATTAGCAGTGTCTTCTTCCTATTTCCGAAGGCTTCACTCACTGGTAATTTTTATTTTCCTGCTGAACTAGAAAGTCTACAGGGATCATTTGCTGTCTTAACCGTAGCTCCTAGCCCATGAATATTTGATGGATGAATACATAAGTGAATGAATAAACAAATAAGCTCTCCCTCTCCTCCTGTCCCCATTAAAACAGAAAATCACCACAGGAACAAATCTGTTGGGAAGAACTGAAATAAACTCATATACTAGTCCACCTTTCAGGGAATTCCAATCCTAAATGGTGGCTTAAAGGAAGCAGTGCACGGCTGGTCAAAACCATGTGCGGAGGGGCCTTTAGGAGATGCAATTAACTGGCAGTTAGTTCGCTGGTCCCTCCCCCTTCAGCCCCCCCATCTCAGCACTTTGGAAGCCTACAATGACCGACCCTCTTCTTACTAAAGCCAAGGGCAGACCTACGTGGATGCACCTCCCTTGTTGTGCTCATAAAGCGCTCAGACACACAGGACTCTAACATTCTTTGTGAGTACACTGAAAGCAATTACCTGTTCCCTAAAATTCATTCCCCATAATTCATCACTGAAAGTGGTCTTGGAGTTTCATAATTAAAGCTGACAAAGATTCCTTTGTTTCCATACTAAAGTTTTGATGGCATTAAGGGATTTAACCAAAACAGAGAAGATTTGGCTGATGCGTTTTGTTACATAAATAATTACACCTAAACCAGCTTTTAAAAGTCCTCGTTTTCTAAGTGTAACATATTCCTTCGAGCCACGGTGCCCAGGGCTCCACTGTCAAGAACAGGGTACCAACTGGGCACGGCCCATATGGTCCGAGTGGTGAGAAAACGGGACTGGGTGTCAGGAGGAGGTCCAAGTCCCGGCTCTGCCACCAACCGGTTGTGTGGTTCTGAGTAAAATCATGCCGCCCTATCTACGGACTGTTCTTCCAACCAAAATGCAAACTCCACAGGGGCACTGACAGGGTCTCACCTGTTCTCCTAGATCAGTGTTTGGCACCAGTAGTGGCCCGGTAAGGTTCTCGGTACACATTTATTAAATGACACTGATCGTGATTTCTCTGGCTCTCAGACTCCCCATCTGTAAAGGGCAGTGACGGAAACAAGTGGGCTCTGACACGTCTCCAGGGTTTCCAGGTTCTGTCCCCCACCATCAGTTCAACCATCAGGGAAATTTTCCGTAGTGGTGAAATGACTCGTGTGGCGAGCTAGGCCCACCGAAAGCCCTCCGGACCGAGTCTGTGACTCTCCCCCTGCAGCTGCTTCAGCCGCAGAGTCCTTTTGGATTCTGAAACGCGCCAAGGTCTCTCCTGGGTCCAGACCTCTGCACGTGCTGGCCCCTCTGCTTGGAATCCTCTTCCTCCTGCTCTTGGGAGGATTACCTCCTTCTCACAGTCGAGTCCTGGGCTCAGTGTCGCCTCCTCAGCAGGCCTGGCCTGGGCACCCTGCCTCAGCAGGTCCTCTGCTCTTTGCCTTCACTGCAGCCACTCGCTGCCTGATACTTCTTCCAATCTAACTGCACACAGTGGTTTGCTGGTCTATCATCCGTCTCCCTCAGCCGGCTGTGTCCTCCCTGAGAGCCTGGACTACGTCTCTTATATTCGCCAATGCAGTACCAAGCACAGCACTTGACACACAGCAGAACTCAACAAATACTTGCCGGATGACTGGCCAAATCTACGGCGGGCCAGGCCCGCTGCTGAGAGGTTTCTGTTACAATCCGCAGATCTCTACATAAGCCCTCGCTCCAGCCAGATTGGTCTCCTCGTACCCTGCAGAAGGTATACAACACTCACCAGAGTTCCAACTCCATACTTCTGCCAGCTGTCTGGGAGGTAGCCCTGGCTCTCCCCAGTCGATTGGCGTGGACGGCATTTCAAGCGCACGTCCCCGAAGCTTCTGCCCTTTACAAATGGTGCGGCTGTCTCAACATGGCAACCTTCTTATTTGCTTTTGTGGCGACCTGGACCTTGCCCTGGCAACCCACGCAAACTATCCTGAAATTGCCTGTTTTAATTCCTAATTCCCCACGGGACTGTAAGTCATAGGAGGGCAGGGACATTGCCTCTCCTCTTCGTCGGCGCCTAGCTCAGGTGGAGTCCCGCACCTCACAGGTATCCAGCAATCCTCATTAAATGAATGAACAATGACCTTGCTAAGTGAATGAATAAATGGGCCCAGAAACTTTCGCTCACTTCAGTTACAGCGGTCAGGTGTCCTCCCTCGTTGTTTGCTTCTCGGTACAAGAGGATCGTGGTCTTTAAAGTTACTCTGGTTTCCGTCTTCACCTTTTCTTTTCTCCTGCTATCTCCTAGAGTGCAGGCCCATTTCCTTCTAATCTCTGAACCCCAGGAAGATCGTCATGGACAAGAAGCTGATACAGAGCTTCCTGGAAATGTATCAGAATTCTCCTGTTCGCTGCATTTGACTTCTGATACAAAAAGTCGCGTGGGGTTTAAGAAGGGAACGCTTCTGACCACTGCAGGGGGGCAGACAGCAGGAATGCTAGCGGGCATGCAAAGGTGAAGGCCAAGCTGCTTCAGCGCCTGGGGAGCGGGGCACAGAGCACGGCCCCCCTGGCTTTCTGGCTGCCCCCCCCCATGATCGCATGGGCTGTAGGGCCTGTCTGCCGGCGGCTGCTATCTGGGGACCACAAACACAGGAAGCACCCTACTCAGCAGCCGTGGGACGCTGCAGGCCTACGCTGCAGGCCTCCCTGCCCCTAATTCCAGGCTACATTAAGCAGAGCTGAACAGTTACAAAGGGCAACAAAATTACTGGGGAAGCCTAGGACGTTTTAAAGCCAATGCACAGTGGTGATTAGTGGTCTATTTGATTGCCAGTAATAACAAAACTCCAAAAAGGCCCCCTACGCCACTTTACTACCCAGCAGGGTGGCAAGCATCTTGGGGAACTCAGAGTCTGACCAAAGTCCTGACCTCCCACCTCCTCCGAGGCAGGGCCTCCCAGGTGCCACTCCACGATGCCCTCTAGCAGAGAGGACAACCCGCAGGTGCGCCTCCCAGGTGTCGCTGGTATTTGCTTTGTTTTAATTTATCCCTGCCCTCCCTGAAGTGAAAGCAGTTCAGAGCCAGGGAGCACATGCACCGCCGTCCATTTTGCTCGGCCAAGACATCTGACATGGTGGACAAGAAGCAAAGCCACTTGAAATGCCCTTTGGTACCCTCTATTTATAAAACATGGGCAAATATTCCTAAAACAGCATGTAGTCAGTAACTGGTGTCCCAAAGCCAAGCTTCCTGGAAATTCTGGCCACGAAGTCTCGAATGAAGAACATCATTTCTCTTCTCCTCAGAAGGCTGAGGGGAGGGGCACCCGGCTGGCTCCGTCAGAAGAGAATGTGACTCTTGATCTTGGGGTTGCGAGTTCAAGCCCCCATGTCGGGTGTAGAGTTTACTTAAAAATAAAATTTTTAAAATCTTTCAAAAAAAACAAAGAAGGCTGAGGGGAGCGCCGGGGTGAGACCCACTGTGCTGCCCAGGGAACACCCACTGCTACCCGTCCCACCAGTCCCCCCCTTGCACTGGCAAGGCCGTTGGTCATTAGTGCCATCCAAGCTCACTGATACACATTTTGGGCAGAGCTCACCTAAACCAGTGGTCATAAATAAATGCCCTTCCCTGAAAAACGTGTGGTGTGAGCCTCAGCAACCAAAGGAGTGATGGCTGCTTCACAAAATCCCACTTCAACTTGGCGCCACTTCCTGCTGGAAAGTCAGCCGGGCACCATCATCACCGGAAATGACAACTTCGCACCTGCTGCTTGCCTGACGGTTTGTGAAGTGCTTCCATGTGCATTTTCTTACTTGTGCGTTACCTCGGCTCTGTGACAGAGGTGGGACCACACCCAATTTACAGATAAAGACACTGAGACCCAGCGAGGAGAAGGACTGGTTTCAAATCCAAGGCCTCTGGCTCCAACACCCTTGCTGCCCCTCATCGAATGCCAGCCTGGGCAAGGCCCTCCAAGAACCCACGGAAAGAGCAGTCTTGGCCCTCAAAGGCTAACACTCTCTGATCTCACCCTCTGCAGAGCCTGAGCTACCCACCTAGGTAAGAGAACTAGATGTGACGGTGTGGCACCGGGATGGCACCAGGCATTCTCTCCCTCCAGGAGGAAGGAGGCTGCAGGAGGGGCAGGGATAGAGGAGGAGAGAGGAAGCAAAGGATGACCTGTGACATGCTCTGGATGAGACATGAGGAAAAGTGCGATGAGAAAACCCCAATCAACAGCAGAGCCTGGGAACCGCCCCCTGGTAACGCCCACGCATGGGTCCGGCGCTCCTCCCAGAGGGGCAGGGTGACGGCAGGCCACGCACCCTCGGAGGGTCAGACCAAGCGTCTCCACACACAGACAGACCATCCCCTGAGTGGCACAGGGCTGGAAGGACTGATGGCAGAACCAGGCAGCCAGGTCACCGTGTGCACATGGGGGTGACCTCACCAGCCTCACGGGGTGGCAGTGCCCAGGAAGGAGCGAACGCTGTGAGTGTCAGGGACGACAAAGTTACAAGAGCCTTGGTGAACACAAAAGCATCCCTGGGATCTAAGGTCCGGATGGAGCTCAGGCTCTTTCGTAAAGAGACCCAAGTTCACTGGTTTGGCACCTACTCTTAGAAAAGATGGGAGATTACAAAAGTGTAAAATTAATTACTAAAACTCATGAAGTCCTTAGGGATGACAACTAAAAAGCTGAGGGCATCTAAGTATACTTCTCTTTTTTTACAGTTTATTTATGTTGAGAGAGAGCAAGAGAGTGTGAGTGGGGGGGGGAGGGGCAGAGAGAGAGAGAGAGAGAGGGAGAGAGAGAGAATCCCAAGCAGGCTCCGCACTGTCAGTGCAGAGCCTGATACAGGGCTCGAACTCACGAACCACGAGGTCGTGTCCTGAGCCTAATCAAGAGCCGGACGTACTGGGCTGAGCCGCCCACGAGCCCCTACGGATGTTTCTAAAGAAAAGGATCTGCTTTATCGATTTCCCTCTCTTATTGCCAAGGTCTTCTGCAGCACACTTTCGTACCCTTGCAAAGCAGTCTAACCCCATCCAGCATACCCGTCCAGATACGTATTTCTCAAGTGCGGAAAGATGAAAAGGAGCAAACACTCAGAAGCTGGGACGCAAGAAGCCACTGGTGCTCAGGGACAGCGGCCACCTCCAGGTGTCCCCGCCTACTCTGCAGAGATCCACTGACAAATGGCCAATGATAAATGTGGCTCTCGGGCCCCGAGAAACCCACTGCTCTAAGTCAGGTGGTCCGGGGGCACTGGGCATGCCCCAGAGCTCCAGCTGCTTTTCCTCTTTTCATCCACGTTTTCTGGTCCCCAAACTGGCCGTCACCTCTGTCTACCCCAAAGTAATCTGTCATTACTGCCGCACGATCCCGGCCTTCAGGACACTGCGGCTGGCAGGGACCCTCGCGAGGAGCTGGCCACGCCCCTCACTGGCCTTCAGAGCCAGACAGAAGAGCAAGAAGGCAAAAAAGGAGGAGAAAAGGCTTCAGAGTTAAGCAGGCTCTTCACCTTGGCTACATCAACGGGAATCTCCTTGAACTTGGGTAAAAGAGAAATGAGCCGGTAAGCAATTCCTGGCACGTAATCCATCACCTCGTGCAAACCTCTCATCATTGTTACTTTTCAGTTGAATTCCAGTGGGCCGCCAACATTTCAAGGCAGGAGGCCAGAGCTCGGGGGGACTAACTTCTTCCTCCTCAATGAATAGGCTGCGGATGTAAATAAATGATCCAGCCCCCCTTCACCGATCTCACACAAAGCGTTTTCAATAGCAGGTATTGGTTTGGCACCTCTGAGAGCCCCAGGGGAATGCGTTCCTGCCTCCAGACTTGCATCTGGGAGTCAACCACACACACGTACAGGTGAGAGCGAGGGAGAGCAAGGTCGGGGTCTCTCTTGGATGACCCCCATTTACCATTAAAAGGGAGAAGAAACAGATCCTCGAAAAATATTCCAAGCTCCCTCCCTTCTCCCTCTGTTTATAACGTCCCTGGAAACAGAACTAAAAATTGAGCCGAGGGGACATGTGCTGCTGGTTAGATGATCTCAGTCGGTGGTGGATGAGATCGAACTTGAGAGCACCTTCTCGGTGCCAAGGCCTCAAGCCAGTCCAAACCTTGGGGTGTCGCTGCGGCCCTCCACAGGCCATGCCGATCTGAATCGATGGCCTTCGGAGCCAAGCAGGCCTTCCCGACAGACAGTTTAACAAGATTTGGAAAATAAGCATTTACCCACAACGAATGGAAAATGGATGCGTGTGGCTATGAGCCACCAGGCAGACGAAGTGCCACTCCCGTGAGCTGCGCCCCAAGGCTTGAAGCTCTTAAGAATGAACAGGGAGCAGCTCCGCTGTTCATTTATCCCCAAGCTGGGACCTGGGTCCCCTGTGTCGTTCAAAGCGCTACGTGACTATTCCTAGAGGAAGGGGGACGGGCCCCTGGGGCCTCCGCGCCCAGCCCGGGAGGAGCTACGGAGGAGCCAGATACCTACTGTGGGTCTTCATGCACGTCTATCCTGCAGCACAAGGTCAAAAGAAGGGACAGCTGAAGAGACTTGGAACACAATCATCGCATTTCTCACAAAAGCCACACAAAAAGGAAAACCACCACCAAATGCCTTAGACGGCTAGCCCTCACATTCACATTATCCAGCTTTCTTAAACCCTTCCGGAAGGCAGCTCGAGTGGAAGGTGTTCTTGTGTGGCCTCAGAGCTGCCCCCACTCTCATAAAAACTGTCCGATATTTGGCAAACCCAAATCTCTGGACTGATAAGCCCTTCAAAAGAAGGTGACTCTGTGTGCCGGGATTTCCAAGTCATGAACTCGGCCCCCGACAGAAGGGGGAGGCCTGCGAGCAGAGTCACCACCACGGAGGGAGGATGGGATAAAGCACGCTCCCGTCAGACCCACCCGCGGGGCTGGTGCTTCGTTCCGGTGACTCAGACTCATACAGCCCTCCTTCCTCCCTCTCCCACCTTCGAGCCTCATGGCAAAGTGAGAGAGCTGGGGGAGAACAGACAAAAGAGCCTATATCCATTATTCTCAAAAACTATTCCAATCGTAGCTCATATTTAAAATTGCTTTGTAACAATAGTTAAACCGGAGACAGCACTGTAAGGCTTTCTATTTTCCTCCTTTAGGAACCTGATTTAAAAAACGAAGAAGGCTTACCCATTTTTGAAATAGAGGACATGGGCTCTCTGAAGTCCTGTTTCTAGGAAAAAACCTAGTTCTTGATCGTGGGGAGCTGGGCCAGGCTTAGGGCTTCTGTTTTGAATATTGGTAAGTATTACCTGGAAGGGGAGAAAATCGGAAAACTAATCAGATCCACACCCAAGCCTCGTCCCTTCAAACCTCATGTCTGAGCGCACTGCACGACCTGACAAATCACCGTCCTCACGCACACGTCGTGCATTGGGGCTGGTGCAGAAGCGAGTGCCAGGATTACGAAAGCCGAGACAATGGCACCTATGAGACGGGGCGTGTGTGGCCCACCTGGCAAGGATGGCTGAGGACGGAAGGGCGCTGAGGGTGCACGGTGCCAGGAGGGCAGAGGGTTCTGCTGGATGCCAGGATGTCGACAGAGAGTCTGAGTGAGACAGAAACAGGTCCCAGCAACGGCAGGAGTAGTCATCAGCTACCAATGGCCGAGGTCACAGACAGGCAGACTGAAGTTCCAGCCCTACGTGAGCCTGATGAACTCCAACAGGGCTGAGCCTTAGAAGCGCTGTGCTTGGCATTGGCCCTGGAATTCCCCAGGGAAGGCGAACCCTCTAAGCTACAAAGCCAAGGCCCATGGACTCTCAAGGGGAGAGCCGAGACAAACAACCTAAGCTCTCTCTCTCCCCAAACTGTATCTTTTGCCAACAGATAACGAGGTTTTAAAGGTTTAAACTTTTAGCCCCGGCAAGAAAGACTCCCAACTAAGCAGGAGAAAGACCTGCACGTTGAGTGGGTTATAGTGATGTGCAAACACGTATCTGCTATTACAGAGGCTACTCGCTTTAAAGTGGCAAGTCGAATAAAGCCTTTATCAATGCTTTTTAAATAAAGCATTTATTTATCTTGCTACCCGTGGCCCATTTGAAAACCATACAAGTGTTTTCCAAACATGCTGTCCACGTTTGCTGAAAGTCAGCAGCTCTTCAGAGACCCAGCCGTTAGCCAAACCCCAAACCTCCTAGAGGTCTCAAAATTATCCTCCGAATGGAGTTGAAGCGATTGCTGGATCTCTAACTCGAGCTTTGGGCAACAGAAAAGAAAGCACACAATGAACAGATGTTGTGGAATGAAATCCAGGTGGGCAACCCTTGCATTTGAACAACGTCCTAGCATCTTATGGAAACTGCCTGACTCCTTCCCGACTTAGCACAAGGCTCTGCAAGTGCTAAGAGGTAGGTGTTCCTCCCACCCCTGAGAACCGTCACTTTTGGCTCTGCTGCAGGCTCCTCCCCAACTCATCCTCCAAGTGCTGCCGATGCACAGAGCACGGTCTCCTGTAAGTCTCTCTCAAGATGATCTCATCCATTCCTCTGAGCTTCAGAAATCATCTCTATTCTGCCAACTCCCAAATTTATCTTCTCCACTGCAGACATTGCCCCCCTGAATCCCAGACTCATATTCAATGACTTCCTTGACATCTCTACTTTGGGGCCCAATAGTTAAACTTTAAAAAATTAGCCTTCATTTGCTCTCAAAAATTGTTTTTAATTTTAAAAAAAAATGCCGTGATTACTTTAAAGCAAAAACCAATTCCATACAACATAGGAAGAAAATTAAAAATCATCTCAATTCCCCCCACACACACACAGAAATAACCAGTTACCATTTATTGAACAATAATCCGGATATCTCTATACATATGTATCGAGGGAAGAAAGATAAAAATCATTTTACAAAAACAGATTGTATTATATATGCCAGCTTTACACTTAAACCATTGCAATTAATTTTAATTGAATTTAACAGGAGAAACTAAAATGTGACCAAAGTAATCACTCAACTTCATAAAAATGTGTTTTTTTTTACACATAGCCATTAAAGGCCTGGGCACTTGTCCTAAAGTTAAAAATGGATCTTATATTTATTATATGTATGTACGTATGCATGTGTGTGTGGGTGTGTGTCTGTCTGTGTGGATAGACAGTATAGATACAGATATAGATGTACCTTAACAAGTTAAGTCTTTGATCCATAAAAGTGGATGTCTTTCCATTTATTTAAGTTTTCTTTAATTGCTTTCAACAGTGATTTGTAGCTTTCATGATATAAGATTTGTACTTCTTTTTATTATCCCTATGTATTTTCATCTTTTTGATGCTATAATAAATGGAATTGATTTCTTAATTTCATTTTCAGATTGTTCATTGCTAGTGTATAGAAATAAAAATGATGTTTTTATCTTGACCTTGTATTCTATAATCTTGCTGAAATCATTTACTAGTTAAAATAGGGTTCGTGTGTGTGAATTCCTTAGAATTTCCTGTATATGAAATCATGTCACTGCAAACAGAAATAGTCTTACCTCTCCCTTTTAATCTGAACGTGTTTTATTTCATCTTGCTTAATTGCACTGGCGAGAACCTCTACTACAATACTGAATAGAAGTAGTGAGAAGAGATATCCTTGTCATGTTCCTGTTCTTAGAGGAAAAATATCCAGTCTGTCACCATTGTATATATTATTAGATACGGGTTTTCATAGGTGCCTCCTATCAGGTTGAAGAGGTGAACTTCTATTCCTAGTTCGTTGAGAGGTTTTTATCATGGAAGGGTGCTGGATTTTGTCCAGTGATTTCTCTACATCTACTGAAATTATCATGTGGGTTTTGTCTTATTCTATAATATATTGTATTAATTTTTGCGTGTTAGATCAACCTTGCATTCCTGAAATGAATCCTTATAATCCTTTCTAGATGTTGTTGGATTCAGTTTGCTGGTATTTTGTTGAGAATATTTCCATCTATATTCATACAAGAGATCAGTCTCATAAAATGAGTTAGGGAGTGTTTTCCTCTTTTGTTTTCTGAAAGTTTTTATAGTATTGCTATAATTATTTACTTTAACATTTGGTAGAATTCACCAATACAGTCAACTTAACCTGTAGTTTTCTTGGAAGGTTTTTAACTACGAATTCAACTTCTTTAAAGATATAGGAATATTTGGGTTATCTATTTCTTCTTGAGTGAACTTTGGTAGTTGGTGTCTTTCAGGGAATCTATTTTCTATAAGTGATCACATTTATTAGCATAAAGTTGGTCATAATTTTCCCTTATAGTTCTTTTGTTAGAAGATTTTATTTTTTAAGTAATCTCTATACCTGGTGTGGGGCTTGAACTCACAACCCCGAGATCAAGAGTCACACCCTCCACCGATTGAGCCAGCCAGGCACCCCTTCCCTTACAGCTTTTTAATATCTAAGAATCTATAGGACTATCTCCTCTTCTTACGGGTTGGTAATTTGTGTCTTCTTTCTTTCACTTTTCCAATCTTGTTAATGGTTTACAAATTTTATGGATCTTTTCAAAGAATCCACTTTTGTTTCATGGATTTTCTCTGCTTATCTGTTTTCTATTTTACTGACTTCTGATCTTTATTATTTCCTTCCTTTTGCTTGCTTTGGCTTTAATTTTTTCTTCTTTTTCTAGTTTCTTGAATTGGAAACTTAGACCACTGATTTGAATTTTTTTTCCTTTCTAATATATGCATTTAATGTATAAATTCTTCTATACATTTTGTCTTAGATATTTGGAAGCTCTATCTTAGGTACATACACTTTTAGAATTATAAGGCTTTGTTGATTAATTGACCCCTTTTTTATGTAATGTCTCCCTTTATCTCCTGTAATATTTCTTGTTCCAGATTTAACTCTCTGATGTAATAGTCGTTCTAGCTTTGTTTTGATTATTGTTTGCAAGGTATATAATTTTACTTTTTGTCTACCTATATATTAATTTTAAATGGTTTTCATATAGATAGCATATATTAGGCCTTGTATTTGCATCCAATCTGAAAATCTCTTCCTTTTAATTCTTCAGGCCATTTACATTTAATGTACTAATTGACATGACTGGAACCATCTTGCTAGTTGTTTTTTTATTGTCTCATCTGTTGTCTGTTCCTTTTTTCTCTCTTGTTCTGCTTTTTAGATGGATGATTCCATTTCATTTCCACTAATGACTGGTTAATTGTGTTTGTCCATTCGTCGGTCTTTCTTTCTCTCTCTCAGCTGCCTATCTGTAGACAACATAGCTCGTTAGCTTATCACAGTCTATGTTCAAATAATATTACGCTAATTCGTTTATAGCATAAACACCTTATAATAGTACACTTAGATTTCTTTCCCCATCCTTTGTGCAATGGTTGTCACACCTTTTACTTCTATGTTATATATCCCACGATATGTTGTTATTATTATTGGTTATCTTTTTTTTTAATGTTTTATTTTTTGAGCGATAGTGTGTGACTGGGGGAGGGGCAGAGAAAGAGAGGGCACAGAGGATCCAAAGCAGGCTCTGCACTGACAGGCTGACAGCAGCGAGCCCAATACGGGGCTGGAACTCATGAACTGTGAGATTGTGACCTGAGCCGAAGTTGGACACTCAATTGATTGAGCCGTCCAGGTGCCCCAAAGTGGTCAGTTATCCTTTTAAAAAATTAAAAATAAGGAAAAGTATTTTATGTATGTATGTATGCATGCTCATTATCATCGTTTGTGATGATCTCCGCTTTGTTATATCTATCTGTATTTTCTTCTGCTGGAACTTCTTTACCATTTCTCGTCATGCAGGTCTGTTGGTAATGCATTCTTTCAACTCTTGTCTGTCCTATAAAAAACAGAAAGCTTTTGCCTTCTTTCTTCAAAGGCCTTTTGGAATTTTTCATCCAGTACTTTAAAGGTATCTTTCTGCTGTCTTTTAACTTGCAGAATTTCTAACGATAAGTCGGCTGTAACTATTACCATTACTCTTCTATATTTAAAGTTTCTTCAATACATTAAAGCAGCACCTGGGTGGCTCAGTTGGTTAAGCGTCCAACTCTTGATCTCAGCTTCAGGTCTTGATCTCAGGGTTATAAGTTCAAGCCCCGCATTGGGCTCCATGCTGGGCATGAAGCCTACTTAAAAATAAATAAATAAAGTTTCTTTGTCTCTGGCTTCCTTCAAGATTTTATCTTTGATTTTCAGCAGTTTAACTATAATATGTCAAAGTGTAAGTTTCTATTTATCCTACTTGGTGTACTCTGAGATTCTTGGACACGTGGTTTGTTGTGTTTCTGTAATGTTGAAAAACTCTTAGTCATTTTCTCTTCAAATATTTCTTCTGTTCCAGTTTTCTCTCTCTTCTCCTTTTGAGACACCAACTACATACATGATACTTTTTTCCACATTTCTTGGATGCTCTGTTCTAATTTTTTCCTCACTCTTTTTTTTTCTTTTTGTGTTTCTGTTTGAATAATCTCTATTAACTATTGTCAACTGGAAGATTTTTTTCTTAGTTGTGTCCAGTATTCTAATAAACCATCGAAAAATTTCTTCATCTCAGGGCGCCTGGCTGGCTCAGTCAGTAGAGCATGTGACTCTTGAGCTCGGGTTGTAAGTTCAAGCCCCACGTTGGGAAAAGAGATTACTTAAAAATAAAATATTAAAAAAATTTCTTCCTCTCTTATATCATGTTTTGTTATTTCTAGCATTTCAATTTTACATGTCTATAGTTTCCATCTCTCTGCTGAAATCCCCACCTCTTTATGCATGTTGTATATCTTTTCTACAATATCCTTTAACACACTATTCATTGATATTTTTAAGCTCCTACCTGATAGTTACAACATGTGGGCCATTTCTGGGTTTGGTTTCTTCACAATAGTTTGCTTATTCCTGCTTGTGTGTGCATTTGTGTATGTATCTCATATTTTTAAATTCAATGTTGAAGATCGTATGTAGAAAAAGAGACTGAGGTAAATAATATTTACACCTGAAAATGGGCACATTTTTTCATCTATAAGGCAACAAATGTGGAGGACCGAGCCAACGTAGTCAGAGGACGAAGCCGGGCTGAGCTTTGTTGTTTCTATAGTTACTTCCAAAGTACCATAGACTTCAAACTTCTCAAGTTAGTGAGCTACTAACTTGTGCTTACTGTGGGGCCTGGTATGCCAGAGGGTTCTCCTCGGTGTTTCTATTCCATCCTATTTTCAGCAGTCCCTGTGTGCTTGGGCTACAGAGGGGATTTCTCTGCAATGCCATGTGCCCCTTTCTCAGCAGTATTTTGCTGTTACTCATTACTTGGTGTTGTGTTTGTTATGTGGCTGGTGGGGGGAGGAGGAAATCCTTGGTTTTCCTGGCCCAACTTCAGTCTAAGGAAGGGTCTACACACCTGGAGCTCAGCGATAGGCTCATCCTCAAGGGGCCCTTTCTGGGCATCTCCTTCTTAGCTTCTAGAATGCCTTCTTGAGACAAGAACCACCTAACTTCCATCCCCAGGAAAACTCTGAGCATGATTAAATTCCAAGAAGTCCAGGTTCATCCCAAAACATAAATCTCTAGTTGTCTCAGCTTAATAAATAACATCGTACACCCAGCTGCCCAAATCGAACACTGCGGGGTGAGCCTTGACACCCTGACACACTCTCACAGCTAATCTATTACTGCATCCCTTCTAATTATTTCTCAAATATGCCTGTATCTACCCACTTGTACAACCATTACCTCCTTCTAAGTTACCATCACTTCCTGTTAGATTTCTACGACAGTCTCCTAAATGGAGTCTCCATGTCATCTCTTTCTCCTTTTCTCCCTTCCCACTTTCCACAAGCAGCGTGAACGGCTTTTCTGTAACACAATCTGGGTCACGTTGCCTTTGTGATCATTCTTGTCTTTCAGGTGTCAGCTTGATTGTCCCCTTCCTGGAAGGGGCTTCCCTGGCCACCTGACATCAGGTAGGCCCGCCTCCATTATTCCCTCTCACATCGTCCCACCCTAGTCCTCCGCTGCATGTACTGATGTAATTTCTTCTTTGATTACGGGCTGTCTCCCTCCATAGTGCTGAAACTTCCACGGTCAGGGCCATTTCTATCTCATTTACTAATATACTCAGCGTCTACCGCAGTGTTTGGTGTAGCATGAGCATCCAATACACAGGATGGATGGATAGATAGATAGATAGATAGATAACTAAATAACTAAATAAATAAAATACGTAGTGACTGACTGAATGAATAAATTTGCAGACCAATCAGAAATGCAGACACAGTGGGGAGATAGAGAGAATAGCTTAGCTCAGGGTTTACCCTGAAGTCTAAGCATCTTGGATTTGATCCCTTCTTCACAAAGAGCCTCTAACACATGGGCCTGGCCAGGAGCATTGTTTGGCAGTGTTGAAGCCACCACTTGTTCTGTGGATAAACACTTCTGCAAGAGGACTGCCAACAAACACCCTTAGCAAGTGCAGTCTCCTTTGGCAAAAGCATACACCTAGTGACTGAGGAAACATGATAGTAAGGGGACAGAGGCTGAAGACTTTAGGTCAAAAGACCCAGGTTCAAGATCATATTCTGATATTCCTCACCACTGTGGACATAGGACAATTTCTTCAATCTCTCAGACTTTCACTGTCCTCAACTGTGTAATAGGCGTAATAATATATACCTGACATAATGGTTATGAATTGTAAGTGGGAAACGTAATGAGCATATAAACATTTTAATCCTTAATGGGGGTATATTTAAGAATTACCTTCAAACAGGAACAAAATAAGGACATTTTCTACATTTTCTACCACTTTTATTCTCATTGGGTTGTTTTAGAAAAGCTGGGGATAGGGGAAAAAAAATCTGCAGGAGGGTATGAGAGAGAGAAGATGGAAAATATTAGACAGGAAGAAACAACAACAAAAATCATTCCTCTGTCATATATTTGTATTCTTAGAAAAACGGACGGAACCAACTCTATTTTTGCAGAGTTCAGTACGGTGGCAACAACCCTATGTTGCCACCCTCGTCGGCCTTCGAAATTCAGCTCAGGTGTCCTCTCTTTCAGGAGCCATCCCTGAACTACCACGCTGGTCCACCGAGACCCTTCTCTGGGCCTCGCAGAGTCTGCTGGGTGTCCCCCCACAAACACTGCCCACGCTGGTTACGGACCCGTGTCCTCGTGGGATCGTATGCTTCCTAAGGACGTAGCCTGTGGCTGACTCACTCCGGTGTCCCTGGTGGCAAGCACACTGCAGAGCACAGAAGGTGCTCAATAAATGTTTGTGTGAGTGAATGAAAAAATTAAAAGCACTGCTATGTGTGAAAATATAATGAAAAAAATAATGATCCTATTCACAAAGCAACGCAAATGGAAAAGATCTGGGAATAAAGTAGAGCGACTAAAATCTGTGAAACAAAAAGTCTAACAAAATGGAAAGTGGGATCAGGGCCGCAGATGAGTGAAGACTAGATATGATTCTCCAATTATGTATAGGGTTCATAAAAACCCAACCAATCTCAAGAGGATTTTTCTAGAACTCAACAAAATTATTCTAAAATTCACCTAGAAGTACCAGGAGAAAAGAACAAGGGATATTCTGAAAAATAAGACTAATGTGTAGTTATTAAACCTTTCAGATGTTAACACCCATCATAAGGAAATACTTATTAAATGGTGTCATGTTAGCGCAATATAAGATTAGCAGAACAAAATACGACAGCCAGAAATGACTGTTGTTGTATCTAAAATTTTACTGAATGACTTAAAATATATGACAGAAAATTTGAAAAAAAAGAGATAAGATCATCAAAGTGGCAGGAAGTCGGAATAAAACTGTAATTTAGAGTCATATCTATATCATACAACAAAATAAATGCCAAGAAGATTCGGAAATTAAAAGTTGTTTTCAAAAATATGGAGCAGTGCCTGGGTAGCTCAGTCAGTTGAGCGCCCGACTTCACCTCAGGTCATAATCTCATGGTTTGTGAGTTGGAACCCCACACTGGGCTCTGTGCTGACAGCTCAGAGCCTGGAGCCTGCTTCAGATTCTGTGTCTCCCTCTCTCTGCCCCTCCCCTGCTCTCACTCTGTCTCTGTCTCTCAAAAATAAATAAACATTTTAAAAATTAAAAAAATAATAAATAATAAAAATATGGAAAATAGTTGAAAAAATTTTAAATCCTGGAGGAGGCTATACCAAGATTTCAGCTTTGAAACGAGATAAATGTAATTTAAAATATCATATATACAAATTTAAGTTTTATATACAACTATATAAAACTATATACAAATTTAAATTTTACGGGCAACTTACAAATGGAAATTTATTGATTGGGAAAATATTCAGAGCAAACAGGATTAAAAGGTAAATATATTTATGATATAAAGACTGTATTCAAATTACTAGAAGAAAAACTTCATCCAAAAATTGGACGGAAAGTAAACACAGGCAAGAAAGGAATGTTCCTAGGTGAAACAAATGTAAAGTTACCATACGACCCAGCAATTCCATTCCTAAGAATACGCTCAAGAAAAATGAAAACATCGTCCACATAAAACCTTGCATATGAAAATTTATAGAGGCATTATTATAACAGCCAAAAAGCGGAAGCAACCCAAATGATAAATGATAAAATGCTGAATGGATACACCCAACGTAGCATATCCACAAAATGGCATATTATCAGTCAATAAAAAGAAGCGAAGCACTGGCACGAGCCACAAGATGGCCGAAGCCGAGAAGCCAGTCATAAAAGGCCACGGACGGTAGGGTTCTGCTCGAATGAAAAAATCTACAATATACAAATCTATGCAGACCAGGGAGATGGGAGGTAAATGGGGAGTGAGTGCTAATGGGTACAGGGTCTCTTTTTGGGGTAACAAAAATATTCTGGAATTAAATACTGGCGAATGGTTGTACAATGCTAAATATATTAAAAAGTATTACATGGTATCCTTTCAAATAGATTTTTTTTCAAAAATTTTTAATGTTCATTCATTTTTGAGAGGCAGAGACAGAGCGCAAGTGGGGGAAGAGCAGAGAGAGAGGGAGACTCCAAATCTGAACCAGGCTCCAGGCTCTGAGCTGTCAGCAGGGAGCCCGATGCGGAGCTCGAACCCATGAATGTATGGTATCCTTTAAATGGGTGGACTGTAGGGCGTGTGAATCATATCTCGATAATCCTGTAATTCAAAAAGCAACAAACATAACCTGGAAATAGATGGACAAAATTTCAGCTTGACTGATGGTCAAAGAACGGCAGGCTAGAACTGTAAGCAAGGTCCCATTGTCCCCTAGCAGATCAGCAAAACGACTTTTATACAATAGCAACCCCCTGAAGGGTGCAGAGCAACCATTATGCTCCCACAGTGCTAAAGGGAGAAGACGTTAGTGTGATCTGTAGGAAGCAAATGGACACAATACGAAGTTAATGAGGATGCCAAAACTATCTCCACTTGGGAATCTGCCCTCGGGAAACAGTGAGAGCAGAGGGGGAGAGCCCCCCTGCAGGAAGCCGCTGTCCCCGAATTATTTACAACAACAGGGGCAGACTCGGCAGTAAGCTGATTCTACAGAGAGACCAGCCACTCAATGAAATATTATACAGCCATGAAAAGATTCTAAAGTCCTGTCGTAATGTTGAGTGACAAAGGACAGAAACATAACTCTTTAATGCTATAACATTATGAGGGGAAAGGCTGGCTGAGAACACACGAAAACTAAAATAAGCTACTGTTCTTCTCTGGTTTCCAGACTTTTCCCACTCAGTTTGAAGTGTGTGTAGCCTCCTATCCCAGGCAGCCAGGTGGCAGGCCCAGACTCGAAGCGCGCTTACTGGCTGGTCAGTCTCCTGACGGTTCTTTAAGGATGCAATTCCGTAACCTACGAACTGTCACCTGCTGCTCTGGCCTGGGTGGAAAGTAGGCCCTGGAGAGGGGAAGGGAAGCAAGAATCTGTTTGTCTACTGTCTCCCATTTTAAAGCCAAAAGCATGGCCACCTGGACCCCCAGAGAGACCCCTTTTCTTCCCTATTGGCAGTGCGGAGTCCTTCTCCTGGGGAAACCTCGTTTGCATTCAAGACGCACGGTGACCTTAATGTCACCCACCTCGGAGTCCAGCATGTCAACTATGTCACAGCGGGGGCCTCCCGCAGGGAGGAAGGAGTAAACGCAAGGCCCGGCCCGGCTGCCCGGGGGGCAACGCCTCGATGAAGCGGGAGTTCCAGGCCGGGCCCTGCAATATTTGGGGACCCGTTTCTCCTCAAAACGTCAGCACTAAAACTGCCCACGGCAAGCCTCCGGGTCTCCCGTAATTTAGCAGTAACTGCTTTTCTAAACTCGGGCGTGAAGAGATGCAGCGCCGGCAGAAGGCAAGGCTGCGCCCCGGCGCGGCTTCTCCTCAAGAAAGCCGTAGCCAGCTGGGCGGCTGAGGCGTGCGAAGGACACAGACAGGATGATTTCATTTGCCAAAAGCGGGGCTCGTGTGATGATATTCAAAACTGAAGTCATCTTTATTCCTATCGCTGCGCCAGACGACGCTCCTCGTGGGGCAGGTGACTTTACTTACCGTTGGCATCAAGCCACCGGCTCAAGACAAACAAATCAAGGACAGCCTGTGTCCTTTCTAATTCTATCTGCTCTAATTCGATTTCTTTGATTCAATTATTGTATGTGCACAATTTTAGGAGCGTCTTACTCCCCTTCAGAGAACAAACCATCAGAGAAAACTAGATGGCTCTTTAACCCTAAGATAACAGGGACAACTCTAAACAAATGTTTAATCACCCTGCTTTCATGGATTCAATTTTCTTTGGCCCTGCCTCCACCTCTGGACGAGGGGCACGGGGACAGTAACAGATGGAACGTCCTATGGGGGTGGAAAACACCAGCCCCAAACAAAGCAGGCAGTATTAGCCCCACCACGACAATGGAAAGCTGAAGCACACAGAAATATATGACTGGACCCAAGTCAAACAGTCAGGGGTAAAACAGAAGTCCGGAACCCAGATATGACAGGAGGGCTCCGGGTAAGACGCTGTCCCATTATAGCTTCTGTACAAGAAATCGGAAAATTCTGAAAAAAAAATCACCCGATAAATATTCTGCTAAAAACTATTAAACAGTTTTAATAAAACAGTGTATTAATCATATTCCGCATTTTTATCCAACTATCTGAAATCTTGTAAGATTAGGAAAGATTCCGCCACTAACCATACGCTGGCAAGTACGTGAGGGAACCCATTTGATCCTCACGGCAGCCATACAGCAACTATCACCGCCACGATCCAGAGGAAGATCCCCAGGTGGCACAGAAAGGTTGAGTAACTTGCCCGAAGTCCCACAGCTAGGAGGTGGCAAATCCACGATCCCCACCCTGGCTGTCCCTACACCACTGGGCTCTGCTGTCTCTCACAGCTCGAGGTAGCTGCCTCCCAAATCCTGCATCCTCAAACATCTCCCCCATTCAGACAATGGGGCTGCCTCAGAAACTTGATTTGGTGGTGTCAGATCATGAAAAAATGTTGACTGTGACACTCTAACCTGTCCTCAAAGTTCTCCCCCAATTTTTTTTTGCTAATGAATGAGGAAAACCGGTAATGAAGCCACTAAGAAAACCAAAACAAAAGAGCAAAAAAACCACCACTAATACATAAAATGCCGAAAGTCCTGGCCAACAGAAGTTTCTTTGCTATGGAATGGCTGGTAAATGGGGGGAAACCACTGAGTGACTGACTGACTGCCTTGTCCAGCAGAACCAATACTGGAACAGAGTGTGTGGGATTTTCTACTTAACAGGCCTGCCTACCCGGAAAAACAAAGCACTATTAACGAGGCTTGTCCTAGTCTGCTACTTCTGTCAGATTCTATTTCCCTAGCATTTCTGTTTTCAGTTTAGCATAATTCTTAAAAGTCATTTTAAGTTCAAAATCAAAAACCAAAAAAAAGGCCAAGCAGGTATCTTCTGCATAGAACCCCAATCTGGCTTCATCAAGACCTTGAACACCCACCCAGCCCAGCAGTCACGTAGGAAGGCTGTTTTCCCCTAGACTGCCCATCAATCTACAAATGGCTTCTTGAGCACCTACTACAGTCAAAACAGATATCTGGGTCATTCAGTCTCATCACTAATATCCCACCATGCTGGATCTGGCGAGGCCCCAAGTGATTTCCCATAAAGGAAAACTCACACTGGAAAATCAGAGCCGGAAATGTGAAAGTCATCTACATCCTGAGATTGCACCCTAGGCTGAGGTGGCTCCCCACGCTACCGAGAGCTGTGGCTCGCTTGGCCAAATACCTTCCGAGCACTTTCTGTAGGTAAGGGTGTGGGAAATGACACTGTGTGTGCTTGAGTGCAGCAGCCTGACATGAGTGAGCCCTGAACTAGGAGTCAGAAGAGTTCTAGTCCTACCTGTGGTCCTAACTTCCTGTGTGTCCTCCTCGTCAGGGCCTCCATTTTCATCTCCAAATCTCACATCCTATGACCACTGTTTCCCCAAACACACACACAGACACACACACACACACACACACAATTTTTTTTTTTGCTAATGAATGAGGAAAACCAGTAATGAAGCCACTAAGTCCCACGACTATACAAGTGTCCATAGTGGCCTGGCTGGAGAACCCGGCAGTGAACTGGTGGTTATAAATGAACACAACAGGAAGTGCACCAGGACCTGCCAGTCCCCACATCATTAAAGACACGTGGCACAGACGAACCTCCTCCTCGGCCAGCAGAAGGCAGCCCCGAGATAACAGGGCAGGACAGCTGTTGGGAGAGTAAGGTGCAAAATAAGGGCCCCTAAGTGGCAAGGGCTGTGGGGTCGACAAGAACCACTCGGCTGGGGTAAGCAGACGTCTCCGCTTCCAAGAACTGGCCAGCGGGGAGACAGACAGTAAAGACAATGTGGATTTTAACGCAGGCTGCATGATCATTTCTCTAAAGATCATACCATAAATTCCGAAACTGAAAAATTCCTTTCTCATAGCAGCCTTCTGATGGAATATTTCGGCAAGACGGCCAAGTATCTTCCTGAATTCCCAGACACCATGACCTGTGATTTACGACCCGTGCTGGTGTCAGCCAGGTTAAACGCTGGTCCCACCATTTTCCCACACTCTTCTCTGTGGCTCTCACCTGTGCCCCAGGACCCTTACAAGGCAATTCTGATCTTCATCACACACATCAAAGAGGTATGAGAAGACTTAAGGGAAGAAACTGCTTCAGCCTATACACATAGAACGTAACAGGGCTAACCAGACTTTGGCAGCCCCTCCCCATTCTAACCCTTTGGGAAACAGAGAACCCATAAAATTGATAGGAAACAAGACCTGCGTCATTTTCAAAGTCTCACAGGCTCTCTAATCATTTTAAATAGTCTCACGGGACGTGTCTCTGGGTGTGAAGGGGGAAATACCAGTGGCAAGCCTCGGTCAGAACGCCAGGAAGCTCTGCTGGGGGCAGAGGTGGCTAGACCCCACTGTGGTTAGCAGAAAGCAGTGACGTGCACCAAGCATCCAGGATGTTTCTGCAGCTGGGCTCCGTTCCTTCACTCGCACGGCCTTTCCCCATTCCCACAAGAACTTCGTAAAGTAGATGTCCCTTTACGGACAGGAGAGTTGAGGAGAGAGCAGAGCCAAAAGACGGCGATCCTTCTAAACGGACACGTTGCCTGCACCTGGCTGGTCCCATCAGGCCTCCGACCCCCTCCGTCCGAGGGTATGAGCGCAGGGCGTCCTGTTCCCTCCACCGTTGCCCAGGGCGGCCCCTCTGTCAGCTGCGGGTTTGGTTCCCCACACCACAGGCAACCACTGACTGCTGATGGTAAACCAGCCCGGACGGTGCCGGGAGATACACACCTGCTCCGAGCAGGTCAGCCGAGAGTCCCCAGCAGGCCTTTCACACAGCTACGGAGGTAAAGCCTCCCGAACCCCAGATGTACGTTCTGTTGGCATATCGTCCAGGCAAGTCCGACCCACTTCTCGTGGGGGAACATGAATGACTAACCCGCCCCGGGGCACACTGTCACTTCTGCTCTGAGGATGCTAAAACGCTTCCCAGACACTTTTCACAAGGTGCCACAATCCCCACCGTCCCCTTTGCGCTAAAAAACACAAGGAAGGCTTTACACCCTGAGGCAGCCAAGTGGAAGGTTCTCCAGAGGTTGACCACGGTTCTCTATGTCTCGTTCGCAGTTTTTAAAAAATTATCAGCTGGAACCAACACGCAGTCCTCACTTACCCTTTCCATCTCTTGGAGGTACAGAGTGCGATGTCTCCTGCTTTCTCGTAACAGGTGATGACGTCCTGCTCCCGGTCTAAGTGGAGGTTACTGGTAGAAGAGGAAACAGGCAACTTCTCTAAACAAAGTCCTAAAACACAAAGAAAAAATCAAACATGTAAAAACTGGGGGAGTTGCTTCTCATGGAGCTTAATTTTTCAATATTGCCCCAGACGACCAGGAGATGATCCCAGGATGTGACAAACTGTCAGAGAAGCGGATTCTCTGCCCTCTCTTCTCCTCCGTAAGGACAAAATGGAACATTAAAATGGGACCCCAAAAAAGAATATCCTTATGCAACACATGAAAGGGGGCCTCGAATACACAGAAAGTACCCTACGACGACTTTGACATCCAGGTTGAGAATCTGACCAGGTACTTCACCATGACCCCATTCGGACCTAACAGAGCTTCTCAGTCAAGTATGTCCCAAGGTCCTTAAAGTAAGCAAAGCTTGGCTCACAGCACAATACTAACTCAAGAATATCTTCTATCCCAAAATGTATGCTTAACTAATTGAACATGAAAAAAAAAATGTTAAATGCTCTCAAGAGTCTCAGTTACTGGGAAAATCTTCCAGCTCTGAGCCTTCGAGTCTTGGGAGTCACAACAGCCCCGCACACCACCTCTCAGCCGTGGGCTAAGAAAATACCAGAGCTGCTTTGTGGGCATTTCTTTGGAGACGGAAGAGATCCTCTTTGCCAAGAGAGAGTTCAAGGGCTGGGAGGTATGAAAGCACGAAAGGCTGAAAAAAATATAAGAATGCTAAGAGGAACAGCTGTTGCCTGAACCAGCACCAACCTCTGGGCCGACCCTGGGCCACCAGTCGACCAGGTCTCCACCCTGCAGCCAGAGGTAGAGGGAGGGAAGGTCTACACAAGAGGGCTTCTGCTGTGTGAAGTGCCCTGGGACATATGTAGACAACCTGGCCATCAATTCCACCCCACGGAAAAGTGTGGGAGAAGCTCTGATATTGACAGAAAAGGAGGCTGGAACTGGAAGAAGCCAGAGAAATCCATTCCTTTTACAGACCAAGAAGCTGAGATCAGCCATGGCGAAAGTAAGTGACTTGTCTAAAAACCGAATCGGTGAGCGGCACAACAGGAATCAGAATTCAGGTCTTCGGCCTCCCGAACGACACCCATCCGGTTAGTTGCTAATTTTCAGAGCAGACCCACTAGAGAGAGGAGACCAGACACACTGAGCATCGGCAAATGACCCCCAGGCTCACGTGCCATCCTTTTGAGAACGGCCTCTTCCAAGCTCCTCTTATCAAACAGTGATTGTCCCCCCAGGCTGCAAAAAGCCAAGAGAGATGGAAAGAGGAGACACCGCTTCTATTCACAAGGAGCCAACAACCGAGGACGGTGTGCCTGGGAGCTCAGAGATTACCAGTTTGTCACGGAAACTACAGATCAAAGATTTTGCTATTTTTTGGACAGCTTTATTGGGGTGAAATTGGCATATAACAAGCAAAATTAACAAATTTTATGTCATGGCATCATACAGACAAATTCACTGCCCTAAAAATGTCCCATGCTCCGCCTATTCCTCCGTACATCCCTCCTCCTGAGGCCCTGGCAACCACGCGTCTTTTCACCGTCTTTATGGTCTTGGCTTGTCCAGGATGTCACAGAATTGCAATCATGCCGCATTAGCCTTTTCAGACCGGCTTCCTTCCCTTTCACTTTTAACTTAGCATTTAAGGTCCCTCCGGGTCTTTTTATGGCCTGATCATTTGTTTTTGTCCCTGCACAATATTCCATTTATTCATTAATCCATTGAAAGGCACTTTGGTTGGGGTACCTGGGTGGCTCAGTCGGTTAAGGTTCTGCCGTTGGCCTAGATAATGATCTCGCTGTTTCCAAGTTCGAGTCCCGCGTCGGGCTCTGTGCTGACAGCTCGGAGCCTGGATCCTGTTTCTGCCCCTCCCTTGCTCACACTCTGTCTCTCTCTCTCAAAAATAAACATTAAAAAAGAGAGAGAAAGAAAGAAAGAAAGGCACCTTGGTCGACCCCAAGTTTTGGCAATTATGAATGAAGCTGCTACAAACATCTACGTGCAAGTCTTCAACTCAAATACCAAGAGTAAGACTGTAAGAAAGAGCTACGTAAATATATTTTGTTTACAAATAGCTTTGAAACAATATTACTTTTAGCTCTGTGAGAAACTGCCAAACTGTCTTGCAAAGTGGCTGGACCATTTTGCATTCTCACCAGCAATGAACGAGACTTACTATTTCTCAGCATCCTTGTCAGCATTTGGTGTTACGAGTTTTTTGGACTGTAGTCATTCGAATAGGTGTATGGTAGTATCTCCCTGTTGTGATTTCCATTTCCCTAAAGGCAACTGATGCTCAGCATATACTCTAATGCTTATTTTCCGTCTGTATCCTTCCTTTGGTGAAGTGTCTGGTCAGATCTTTTGCCCTTTTTTCAATTGGGTTGTTTATTTTCCTATGGTTGAGTTTTAAGATTTCTTTGTATATTTTGTATACAAGTCATTTATTGAATATTTGCAAATATCTACAAGTATCTTCTTACAATCTATGATTTGTCTTCTCATTCTCTGAACAATGTCTTTCACAGGAACGAGAGGTTTTAGTTGTAATACAGTTAAACTATCAATTTGGGGCACCTGGGGGGCTCAGTCAGTTAAGCGTCCGACGTCTGGCTCAGGTAATGATCTCGTGGTCCGTGTGTTCAAGCCCCATGTCAGGCTCTGTGCTGACACCTCGGAGCCTGGAGCCTGCTTTGGATTCTGTGTCTCCCTCCCTCTCTCTCCACCTCTCCCCCACTCACGCTCTGTCTCTCTCTGTCAAAAATGGATAAATATTAAAAAAAAAAGTTAAACCGTCGATTGTTTTTCATGGACTATGATCTTGGTGTGGTATCTAAAACCCCACTGCCAGACCTAAGGCCGCCTAGATTTTCCCTGTGTCATCTTCTAGAAGTTTTACAGGTTTACATTTTATACTGAGGTCTGATCCATTTTGAGTTAACATTTGTGAAAGGTTGAAGCGTGGATCTAGATTTTCCTCTTTTGCATGTGGAGGTCCAGTTGTGCCGGCGCCATTGGTTGGAGAAACTATCTTTCCGCCCACTGACTTGCTTTTGTGCCTTTATCAAAAATCAGCTGACTACATGGGGCATCTGGGTGGCCAACCCTTGATTTCTGCTCAGGTCATGATCCCAGGGGTCCCCGCATTGGGCTCTGTGCAGAGCATAGAGTCTGCTTGGGATTCTCTCTCTCTCTCCCTCTGCCCCTCTCCCCTACTCACATGCTCTCCCTCCCTCTCTCTCACCCTCTCTCTCTAAAATAATAAATGTTTCATATCCTCATTAAAATAATCAGCTGACTATAGTTGAACAAGTTTATTTAGGGCCTCTCTGTTCTGTCCCATTCATTCATTTGTCTAGTCTCTCCCCTATATTAGGCTGTCCTAATTACTGCATACCATTTTTTTCAACAACAACAACAACAACAACAAAAACACCTCTACTGAGGGATAATTTACATGCCATAAAACTCACTCAGTTTACATATACAATTTGACAACTTTTATCTTATTTTATTTTTATTTTTTGACACGTGTAGGGTATTTGTTCATAGGAAAACCACAAGTTTTGTGCCCCTTGTCACAATGAACCCAGATTCCTGTCGGGTGTGTTGTAAACAGAAGAGCCATTTCTTCAGGCCCCCTGCTCTGATCACACCCCTCAACAGCTCTCCATAAACTCAGAGCTGTGCAGCCATCAACACAGCGCATCGTAGAACATTTCCGTCCATGATCCTTTCTGCCCACCCCCTGCCCCCGGCAACCACTACTGTGCTTTCTGTTTCCAGAGATTTACCTTTTCTGGACATTTCATAAACACAGAATCATTTAATATGGGGTTTTTTGTGTCTAGCTTCTTTCACTTAGCATACGGTTTTCGATGTTCATCCAGATTACCTACCGCAGTATTCCATTTCTTCGTACTGCTGTATGGGTGGACTGCGTTTCACCTACCCACGTGCCACTGATCGGCGTTTGGGTTGTTTCCACTTTTTGGCTATCATAAATAATGCTGCTATGACCATTCACGTATAATGTTTTGTGTGGACATAGCTTTTCAATTCTCTTTTAATGGATATGTACTTAGAAGCGGAATTATTGGGTCAGATAATAAATTTATGTTTAACTGTTTAAGAAATACCAAACTGTCTTCCAAAGTGGCAATACCATGTTACTATTCCTACCGGCAATTTACGGGGGGTCCAGTTTCTCCACCTCCTCGCCAACGCTCGTTATCGTCTGTTTCCTTAGGGCTGTCCTAGCAGGTGTGAAGTGATCTCAGTGTGATTTTGATGGGTGTTTCCATAATGACTAATGAAACTAACCATCTCTTCACGTGCTTATTTGTTATCCACAGATCTTCTTTGGAGAAATGTCTATTAAAATCTTTTATCCATTTTTATTGGGTTGTTTGTTCTCTTATATCGACCTATAAGAGTTCTTTATATATTCTGAATGCAAGTTTTCTATCAGTTATGGGATTGCTAATATGTCTTAATATATCCTCTGTTAAGACATGTCTTAACATATCTTTTGAAGATCAGAAATCTTAAATTTTGATGAAGTCAAATTTATCAATATTTTCTCTTATAGATTGTGCTTTGGATTTCCTATCTAAAAGATATTTGCCTAACCCAATGTTACAAAGGCTTTCCTTTTTCTTTTTTTAAGTGTTTATTTTTGAGAGAAAGAGAGAGAAAGAGACAGAGTATGAGTGGGGGAGGGGCAGAGAGAGAAGGAGGCACAGAATCCAAAACAGGCTCCAGGCTCTATGCCAACAGCTCAGAGCCTGACAGGGGGCTCGAACCCATGGACCATGAGATCATTACCTGAGCTGAAGCCGGACACTTAACCAACTGAGCCACCCAGGTGCCCCCAAAGGTTTTTCGTCTTATATGTTCTTGTAAAATTTTTGCAGGGTAGGTTTTACATCTAGGTCTGTGATCCATTTTAAAATAATTTTTGTAGGGGCACCTGGGTGGTTTAGTCAGTTGAACATCCAACTTCAGCTTAGGTCATAATCTCATGGTTCGTGAATTTGAGCCCCACTTTGGGCTCTGTGCTGACAGCTTGGAGCCTGGAACCTGCTTCAGATTCTGTGTCTCCCTCTCTCTCTCTCTCTCTCTCTCTCTCTGCCTCTCCCCTGCTTGCACATGTGCTCGCTCTCTCTCGAAAATAAAAATAAACATTTAAAAAAAACAAAAGAATGTTTGTATAGGTTGCAAGACACGGATCACAGTTTACTTCTCTACAGATAGATATCCAATTATCCAAGATTTTCGTTTCACTTTGCCTTTGCACTTTCATGAAAAATCTGACGGGGATATACATGTGATTCTTTTTCCTAGACTCTCTATTCGGTTTCAAGGAGCCATTTGTCTATATTTATGCCAATATCGCCCTGTCTTGACTACAGTACCTTTATAAATTCTCGAAAGTAGTGTTAGTGTTCTCATTTATCAGGGTTTTTTTTGAGGGGGCGGGGGCTATTCTTAGTCCTTTACATTTCCACATTATATCTACTTGTCAACATATTTTTTTAAGTTGGCTGGGCTTTTGATGAAGATTATGTTGCATTTACAGATCAATTTGGGGAGAAGTGGCATCTTAACAGTGTCGAGTTTTCTGACTCATGAACACAGTGTGTCTCTTCATCTAGGTAGCTCTTTAGCATCTCTTAGCAACGGTTTGTAGCTTTCCGTGTACATGCCTTGCAAACCTTTCTCAGATTTACCCTTAAGTATTTCATATCTGTCATGGTGTTACAAATGGTACTGTTGTTAATTTCGGTTTCCTTTTGTTCATTGCCATACATAAAACCACAATAAATTTTTGAATACCGATCTTGAATTCTGTAACCTTGCTAAAATTCACTTATCCTGCCACTGTTTTTGTAGGTTCCCTCGGAATTTCTACACAAATAATCATGTTGTCTGCAAATAAAAGTTCTGCTTCATCCTTTCCAATCTGGATGCCTTGTATTTCTCTGTTCTGCCTTCTGCCTTACCGCACGAGAACCTCCAGTACGATGCTCCGTGGAGGGGTGAGGGCGGACCTCCCGAGCTCCTTCCTGATGACAGGGGAAAAGCACCAACCCTCCGCCGTGAAGTCTGATGTTAACCGTGAGTGTTTCACAGATGCCCTTCATCAGGTTAGGAAGATCTCTTCTATGCCAACTTTGCTATGAGTTTATATCAAGAATAGATGCTGAATTTTCTCAAATCCTTTTTCTGTGTCCATTGAGATAATCGTATGGTCTTTTCTCCTTTAGTTTTTGAATCTGGTGGATTACATTGACTGATTTTCAAATATTAAAACAAACTTCCTTTCGTGAAATAAACCCCACTGACCATGACGTGTTATCCTTTTCTATACGGTCGGATTTGATTTGTTAAAATTTTGCTTACAATTTTTTCCAACTCTGTACATGAGAAATATTTGTCCGTCATTTTCTTGTAATGGTTTTGGGATTCGTGTAAATGCTAACTTCATAAAACGACTTGAGAAATATTCCCTCCTCTTCAATTTTCAGGAGGAGTTGGTGTGCAATTGTTATTTTGTTCTTAAGTTTTTGGGAGAACTTACCAGGGAAGCCATCTGGTCCTAGAGCTTTCTTTGTGGGAAGCTTTTTAACTACAGATTCAATGTCTCTGATACAGGGTTGTTCAGATCTTTCTTCTTACGTGAGCTTTGGTGGTTTTTATCTTTCAAGTAATTTGTCCATTTCTTCTGAGTTGTCAAATTTACTGACATGGTGTTGTTCGTAATATTCCCTGATCCTTTTAAAATCTATGGAATCTCTAGGGATGGCACCTGCCCCGTTCCTGATCGAGGCAGCTCGTGCTCTCTCTTTTCATCCTGGACAGTCTAGCTAACGGTTTATCAGTTTTATGGAAACTCTCCATAAAGATCTTTTGATTTCATTGATTTGGGTTTCACTGATTTTTCTCTATTGTTTTCCTGTTTTCTATTTCCTTTATTCCTGCTTTGTGCCCTTTATTCCCTTTCTTCTGCAGACACTGGACTTGATCTACCCTTCCTTTTCTCATTTCTTACGGCGAATGCTAAAGGATAACTCTGAGACCATTTTCTTTCCTAATATAGGCATTCGGTTATAAATTTCTCCCTAAGTACAGCCTTAGCAGTATCCCATGAATATTGACAATGTTGTGTTTTTTTTTTTTAATTTTCACTCAGTTCACAACACGTTCTAATTTAACTTTTGATTTCTGCTTTAGAAACGTATTATTAGGTTGCCAAATACTCGGGGATTTTCCCAAGACCTTTCTATTATTGATTTCTAAATTCATTCCATTATGGTCTGTGCAGTAAAAGGCTAAGCAGGCTTGGGATGTTCAAACTCTGCACATTCCAAAGAAAGGACTGGCCCTTATGCAGCTCTCGGGGAATAACCTCTAAGCTCCTAGAAAATCCCACCTTGTAAGACTGTCTTCGTTTATCTGGAGCCTCAGGCCACACCAGATAGTTGTACTTATAATGTGATTTACAGTGAAGGCCTTGGGCCGCACTCTATCAGCCTGACCTCTGGAGATAGTAAAAACCGAATAATTAAGGTCAGTTCCTTGGGTGCCCATTTTTACATAACAGAATCCCAATAAAAATCCTCAACACCAAGGTCTGAACGAGCCTCCCTGATGGGCAACACTCCCTAAGCGTTGTCCCATGTCATTCCTGGGGAATTAAGTGCCGTCCATCTGACCCCACTGGGCGAAGACCGCTGAAAGGCTGAGCCTGGTTTCTCCCAGACTCTGCCAATTCCCTTTACATACTGTAGTCTGTAGACTTTGTTGTAATCAATTGAGACCGTGAGTATAACGGCTTTTCTGAATTCCGCGAGTCTTTCTAGTGAATCACTGACCTGAGGGTTAGTCTTAAGGATCCCTGACACAGGCCAGAGAACATACTTGAACCTTCCAATTTGCTGAAACTGTTTCTGGCCCAGAATATGGTCAAATCTTGGTAAATGTTCCATTACACCTGGATGTGTATTCTGTTGTTGGGTGAAGTGTCATTTAAATATGAATTAGGTCAAATCAGTAGACCGTTTTGTTCCAGGGTCTTCTATCCTTACTGACCAGTCAACTGTCTACTTGTTCTATTGAAACAGGGGGACTGACGTCTCCGAGCGGAGCTGTCAGTGGTTTAACTCCTCGCGGTCTACCTCAAATGACAGTACTCCGCATCTCCTACAGAACAACACCTTCGCAACTGGATACTTTCATTTCTCTCTTTCCCGTCTTTATTCTCTTAGTACACACACCTACCTTCACATGGGTTATAAGTCCCACCCTACACGGTTCTCATTTTTATTGAAATGATCAATTACATGTTAAAGACGTTTAGACAATAAGGAAGAAGGCACACAGCCATCGATGCAGTCAGGACTCCGTTCCTTTGTGTGGATTCGCACGTCCACCTGCTGCCATCTCCCTTCTACCTGAAGGGACTCGTTCCATGTCTAACAGCTGCAGTTGAACAAATGATTTCTTTCAGCCATTGTATGTCTGGAAAAGGCTTTTCTGGGCCTCGTTTTTTGAGAGATATTTTCACTAAGTATGGAATTCAGGGCCGACAGTACATTCATTCCCTTGTCCCCCACCAGCGCGCTAAAGGTGTCACTCCATTGTGTCCTCACTTTCATGGTTTCTGACAGTAAATCTACCATGATTATAAACTTGCATGGTTTTTGACAGTAAATCTCCCTTATGTTTGTCTATCTGCATGTAATGTGTCTTTTTTTTCTGGCTGCTTGTAAGATTTTCTCTTTATCACTGGTTGTGAGCAATTTGGATTATTAAGTGTTTTGGTTCAGTTTTCTTCACATTTCTTGTGCTTGGGCTTCACTGAGCTTTCTATAAGGAATTATGGTTTTCATAAAATTTGAAAAATGTTCAACCATCATTTCTTCAAAAAAATGTTTATGCTACCCATCCTATTAGGGGACTCCAACAACACATATGAGGCCACTTACAGTTATCCCAGAGCTCACGTGTGCTCTCTCCAGTTTTTGAAAAGAATATTTTTCTCTCTGTTTCATTACGGATAGTTTCTACTACTATGCCTTCAAGTTCATTAATTTCTTCAGTGTCTAATCTGCCATTAATCATATCCTGTATTTTGTATCTCAGACGTTGTAGTTTTCATTTCTAGAAACTGACTTACATCTATTTTTTGTTTTTTGATTTGTTTGTTTTTCAGAGAGAGAGAGAGCGAGCGTGTGAGCAGGGGAGAGGGACAGAGAAGCAGAGAGAATGAATATTAAGCAGCTCCACGCTCAGCATGGAGCCCAATGTAAGGCTCGATCCCATGACGCTGGGGTCATGACCTGAGCTGAAACCAAGAGAAGGACGCTCAGTCGACTGACTGAATCACCCAGCCACCCCAACCTCTATTTTTATCTTCCATGTCTCTACTAAAGTTTTAAATGGAAGGAATATGGTTCTAATTCCTGCTTTGATGCCCCTCCAGTCCTAGATGCTCAATGGTCATTCCTTTCCCACTTAGAGTCAAGTTTATTTGTGCAGTTGCAAAAAAATCACTGTGCAGCCTCTCTCCAGTGTGAACTCTGCTATAGCCTCTTGAAATTGTCTTTGGAGGAGAATATAAGATAAATTGAACAAATTCAGGGCCACCTGGGTGGCTTAGGCAGTTAAGTGTCCGACTTTGGCTCAGACCATGATCTTGCAGTTCATGAGTTCGAGCCCCACATCAGGCTCTGTGCTGACAGCTAACTCAGAGCCTAGAGCCTGCTTTGGATTCTGTGTCTCCCTCTCTCTCTGTCCTGCCCCTGCTCGTGCTCTCTCTCTCTCTCTTTCTCTCTCAAAACTAAATAAAACATAAAATAATTTTTTAATTGAACAAATTCTATGGGAGTATTAGTTGAGTTTATTTATGGAAAGCACTGGACAAGGGTTTGCCGTGATTACCGTGAAGGTATTATTACTACCACGGCAAACTGTCTCACACTCAAAAACCAGACCGAACCGAACAAATTCACCATTTGGCCGAGCAGCTCTGGAACTACTCCAAAGCGTGCACTCGACTGGAGCTTCCTCAATGTGCTGTAAGTGCTCACTTGTGCAAAATTTAAACCCCCAGAAAACAACAAAAAGAGAACAATTGCTCCATAATCTGCCTTCTGCTTGTATGAAAAATAACCAAATAATGTGCAAGTCGATATCAGAATTTAATATAAAGGAGAACAAATTCTCCAGAGTGTGTCGAAGGGCCAGGAAAAAAAGAAAAAGTGCCTATTCTGCGGCACTTTGTATCCCTGCAGGCTGGACCCTGACCGCTAACACTCGTGAAGATGACCAAGGCCCTCGGGGACCCGCTGAACCCACAAAATCGAAGAAAAGCCAAATCCAGTTCAGCACGGTTTGTCTACACCCGCCGTGTTTGGAGGGCTGAAGGTCCTGAGATCCAGCCGCCTGGGCTCGGAGTCCATCGACATGCACAGTGGTAGGAACGCTCACACTAGTTCCACAATCTCACCCTCCGCAAGGCGGAGAGACTGGTGTTTGCCGGGGGTCTGTGTTCTAATTCGGGAGACATGCGGATGCCCCAGGTCTGGGCTGGCCAGTGGGTCCCCGGCAAGAAATCCACTCTTAGGCAGGAGGCCCTTCACGGTGAACATTACTCTTTGCCTTCTCCCAAATGCTAGGACATTCTTTCCACGTGTCACTCGGCACATCTCAGAGCAACAGCAGAGCCTTGATTTACCACAGCGGATTCGTGGCTGTGCGGCTCGGCTCCTGAATACTTAGTTCTCTGTCAAAAGCGACTTACAAGGCCTCTCGACCAGACTATAAATTTTCAAGCGTCTGGGTTCAGATCGACACTGTCTGAGAAGCGAGTCCTGAGGTCATACGCCCAAACGGGCCCGCATTAAAATGTCAGATGACACCTTGTCAGTTTGGAAAGCTATCATCAATAATGTTTTTAGTTACTTTCTTTCTCCCAAAGAAACGCATGACCAAAAAAATAGTGAAGAATAGACCTGACGAATAGCTGGTGCGACAGCAATGTCTAAAGCTCATCTTGATAAGCTCTGCACCTCCAACATCAAGGCTGCGCACGAAGGGCAGAAGTCATGAGCTCCCTGCCCAATCACCGAGGCCAACTTGAAAGCAGGGACGAAAACAGTGGTGGACTGCGTGCTACCATTTCAAGAATGTGGAGTAGCCACTGGACCCAAAATATATCCCCCTGCCACAGGAGGGGAAGCCCACCGGTAGACCCACTTCCGAAAGGTCCCTCCTATGAGGGTAACATATTTAAATAAATTAATGATAAGAAAACCATCTAGATCACACCTGACTGCTTTTCTGACACCGTGTCAGAAGCCTACTTGGTCCTGATTAATGGGCACCGTCCTCCTTCCAACCTTGTGGAGAAAGAAAGTCTGAGAAGAATGAAGCAACAACCAGAAGGTCTGTGCAGGGGCCAGGAGGAAACTATAAGAGGGTCCGGGAGCTGGGCAAATGTGTCCTGTCCCGGGGAATATTCTAAGGGAAGAAACCAAGACTGCCGAGTCTGATGCAGGAGGAGGGTAGAAGGCAAAGGTGCCACACAGCCCGCCAGCAGACCAGAGACGGCACAGCGTGGGGGAGTGGGGGGGGGGCAGCAGACCAGAGGGATGTCACAGTGGGGAAGGGGTAGGCGGCAGGGAAGGGGCGGAGCTTGGCAGCTGGGAGCAAGCCAAGGACCCTGGAAACTTTTAAAAGCTCAAACTTTCGCAGCCTCTGAAGTGCTCTATTTAGGTGCGGCCTAGAGAACATAACACGGCAACCTGGACTCTCCACCCTTGGCTTCCTTCCGCAGCAGGTTTCCGCACCTCTGAAAGGCAGCTCCATCTTTTCTCCACAAGGGCTATGTCTCCCTGGAGGTCTGGCTGAGGAAACGGCCAGCTGCCCATCTCGCTGCCCCAAACTCCGGTGACTGCTGAGGGGCAATCAGGCCAAATTCCTTCAGGACTATTCAAATTTGAGAACCCTCAGCGAGGAGCCTGATCTGGGTATGTAAGACTAAACAGTTTCGATGATGCTAAAGGTCCGTGTATCAAGGCCCTACTCAGTACCCAGCATTGCCTGGGGCTTGACATGTACCATTTATAATCCCCGCACCCACCATGCAAGGAGGGTGTTAACAGCACCTCACAGATAAGACTGAACTTCGGGCTCTGCAGCTAGTGAATTTTATGATAAAGTCAAGTCGTGACCCCTGGTCTCTTGGACTACAAAACCCTACTCACAAGAGCCAGTCTCCCTGAGCTGCTGACGGCATATTCAGTATCTGATAAAAGCACTGACAATAAAAATGAGTTTCACGCTATAAAGGCACAGAAGTCGAAGTCCAGAGCCCACAGGCAGTGCTCTCTCCCACCAAGAGCTATGCCACCCTGAGTGGTTCTATGGGTCACTGGGCCTCCCACACTTGGTCTGTATCAGGAAGGGCTCAGCTCAGGGAACAGCCAAAACAAATATTTTTACTTTTTTAATCGCATTAAAATGAACGAGGAATTAATTTCTTAGAAAGTTACACAACACCATAAAAGCCTGTGAAATAAAATTACACGAATTAGGGACGACGGCATCAGGCGTCGTCCCCTCATTTACCTCAACCGGGAAGCCAGACCCGGACGCTTTGCTGACCCATAAGGGAGGTTATAACTGGAAGTGCCAGGAAAACTTTATTATAACACCCTGTCTCTGACAACCCAGCCCTGTGGCATGGACTTCAGAGACAATTTCCAGGGATCTCAATTCCCAAGGCCAAAAAGAAATTCAGGAAAAGAGATTCAAGATCTTCAAATCGAAGTCCCGGCAAAGGCAGCTCCGATGGCTGGTCCTGTGTCCTCACCCCTAGAATGGCCGGGTTCCCACAGGCGTCACGTGTACTTGACTCAGCGAAAGGACCAGCCCCCGTGTAGGGTGTAGGGAGGAGAAAACCAGCGGAAACCCCTCAATGCTGGTGGGGGGTGGGGAGAGGGTGGCCGGCCTGAACTTCCTGTGAAGTCCCTGTCAATCCAGAGCTGCTATGATTTTTAGCGTCTCCGGGCTGGGAGCCTCGGTTGGCCCCTTCTGGTGCTTTTAGAAATTGCGGTCTTCTTTCCAGAGTCAGCATATTCTTCTTAGAAGGTGTGCATGTATACACACGCGCACACACAGACCCACACACACTCATACACACACACACAGACACACAAACACACACATCGCTCATCAAAGAAGGTGCCAGACCCTGAAATACACATTCAGCTGCTAGAGCAGACCATCTTCCACAGTTCTGTGAGCAAATGAGACGCGAGCTGGACCTGAAATGCTCACCGAATGAAATTTGCAGGTTGAATGGATGCTCGTTAAGTCACTACTTGGTAACAACATAAGAGTAGTAACAACATGCAGAGGGTACTAGCTACGTACCGACACACGAGGCACTTCTGAGGGTCTGACATTTCTCTGCCCTTGGCAGGAATGGTATGCGGGAGGATGGCCTATCGTCCCATGTTAGAGGTGAGGGAACTGGTCTCTGCGCTACTGAGTGACTCACCCACGGTGATGCAGCTAGCCAGCGGCAGAGCTAGGGTTCCTACCAGATACTCTTACTTGACTTTAGCCCTTATTTCGCAGTCTCTCGGGGCTCTGATTCACCTGTCTCTCTGTGTAAAGCAGTGCTGTGTAGTGGCTAAGAACGTGGGTCTGGAGCCGGACTCCCTGGTTTCCAATCCACAGGTGACTTTCTATGTGAAAACATCATGTGCTTGGAACAGTGCCCGACACACACTAAGCTCCTGGAAAACAGTAACTACCATGATCATTCTCGACACCACTATTATCTTTAGGTTAACAGCGGGCTGGAAAGTCTCCAAGTGGGAGCCTCGTATTCATTTGTTATATTACTTTTACACATACTTTAATGACAGCTTTATGGAGATATTAGTTACATACCACAAAATTCACCTGTTTAAAAAATTACAATTCAGCGGAGTTCATATATTCGTGTAGCTATGGAACCATCGCTACTAGCTAAGTCGAGAACGTGTTCATCACCCCAAAAAGAAACCCCCTTCTATTAGCAGTTCCTCCCCAGTGCACCCTCCTCCCAGACCCTGGGAGCCGCTTTCTGTCTCTAGAGATTTGCCCAGTCTGAATATTTCACATAAATGGAATCATACGAAACCTTTTGCTTCTGGCCGTTTTCTCTCGGTGTGTTTTCAAAAGGGCCGAACCTCTTTGTAGCAAGTATCAGAACTTCATTCCTTTTTTTCAATTGAGGGGAAATTCATATAACATAAAATCAGCCATTTTTTAATATTCGCTGGCATTTAGTCCACTCACAACATTGTATGACCGGCATCTGTATCTAGTTCCAATTACCCCACTCCTTTCTGTCGCTGAATAGAAATACCACTGTCCAGGTGTAACACTTCATCCAGTCATCAGCTGGGGACCATTGGGTCATTCACATTTTGTAGATGTTATGAAAAATGATGTTAATATTCATGGATGGATTTTCGTACGGACACACGTTTTCTTTTCATTGTCATTGTTCTAACATTTGGTCTTTATTTTGTTTTTTTATTAAGTTTTTTACTTTAATTCCAGTACAGTTAACAGTGTTATGTTAGTTTCGGGGGTACGACAGTGATTCCACAATCCTACACGACACTCAGCGCTCATCCCAAGTGCGGACGTACATGTCCAATTCTCTTGGCTATCTACCTAGAACAAAAATGATACGGGACATGGGGTAATCGCATGCTTTGTTGTATTACTTTCAATCTTTCTTTTAAAAAAAAAAATCACATTACTATCTAACTGCCACGCTGCTAGGGAAACATTAAGAAATGAAAATATATGGGCTGCTGAGTAGACAGACCTCGACTCAAACCCTTGCTTCCCACTTGTCAGCTGGGTGGCTTTGAGAAAGCTGCTCCACGTCTTGGAGCCTCTAGTCCCTCATCAAGTAAACGAGAATATTCTGAGGCTTAGCCGGGTGCCTGGCACAGAATAAAGTAAGTCTTTGATAAACAGTAACTACTACAACCAGCAAACACCTTTCCTGGGGGCAAGGACGAACCTTATCTTTTTTTAGAAGTATCTGAGATTAAAAAAAAAAAAAAAAAAAAGAAGTATTTGAGAAAGACGGAAAAGCACTGAGAAGAATCACATTCCCACCACTGGGGTTATACGCACACACCCTCAACCCTGAGCATTCAGGACGCCGTGTGAACTCTGGTCTCCGCTCTAGTTTCTTTCCTAAGTAGACTCATCACACTAAGGGATCCCTACAGTGCACAGCGCATGCCCTGAGGGCCCCACCTCCAGCCAAGCAGCGAGGGCTGCCAGTGACCAGATGGGCCCGGTCCTTCCTTCACTTCCAGAATTCTCACTGAGTACCGCCTGTGTGCAGTGCTCTGCTGAGGACTGGGCTTCACAGAACAGGCCATGGTCTTCTCCCTCGAGAAGCTCACCTCCAGTGCAACGGAGGAGAAGAACATTTTCGAAACAATGGAAGCAGTGCAGTGACTGAGAACAGGGATCACAGAAGAACTAAGGCCGAGCACCTCCGTGGACCTTCCCCCACGATCCCAGCCCCCAAACTCTCTGTGGTTGTTTCGAATCTCTGCTTGCTTTCTAAAAGGAGAACCAATAGGGAGCCTATTAGCACAACCAACATTAACCCTGAATATGGGTCAGTGGCAATAAAAGGGCTCTTACTCTTCTTACAGCATCTAAATATAAACAGGAAGCTCTGACTAGCAACCTGAGATGAGTGGCCACAGAGCACGCAGCCTCCCACGAGTGGGAGCATGGTTACATCTGGCCGGGAGGGGCCCGAGATCAGGAGCGGGAAGGCTTCTGCTGCAGGACATCCCCAGGCCCTGGCCTCAGCCATCACTTTTTCTGGGTTTGGCACACTGGCAAAAGCCAGCACTCGGCAAGGCCTCCCCCGGCCCCACCTCTATCACCCTATTCCCTCCACCCGATGACTATTTTTTCTTTTTTTAAATGTTTTTAAGTTGGTTTACTTATTTTGAGAGAGAGAGATAGAACATGAGCAGGGGAGGAACAGAGAGAGAGGAAGAGAGAGAGAATCCCAAGCAGTCTCCGCACTGTCAGCACAGAGGGGGCTCAAACTCACAAACTGTGAGATCATGACCTGAGCCCAAACCAAGAGTTGAGGCTTAAATAACTGAGCCACCCAGACACCCCTACGCATTTACTTTTCTATAAAACTACTTTTTTCCTGGTACCAAAGGGATGTCAAGGAAAGAAAGGAAGAAAGGAAGGAAGGAAGGAAGAAAGAAGGAAGGAAGGAAGGAAGGACGGAAGGACGGACAAAAGAAAGAAAGGGAGAAAGAAGAAGGAAAAGCAGCTCCTGGGGGTGGGGGGGGGGAACAGATCCCTGTCTTCTCTGCCCACTCTGCAGATGAAAAAACTAGCTCAGAGAGGGTTCCTGATCTGCCCAAGGTCACATATGGGGTATCGGCAGAGCCAGCCCTGAGCCCTGCTCCGATGAGCTAACTACCAGAGCAGGTCCCCAGTAGTTGCAACACAGGCCCCCATCGGACTGGAGAATTCTGTCAGGGAGGAGGCACGGTCAATGGTTACTTGTCTGTGCTGCACCTCCGGGATACCTAGAAGGCCATAGTCATTAGCAGATACGCAATTCATAAAGGTCACACCTGGATATTGTCACTTCAAGACTAGTACATTAATCAACCAACCAATTTTTTTCTTCAGGAAAATCTTCCTTGGGTTTCTACAGTCCTAATCATTACGGGAGGGGGGTGGTTGGTCGGTGATAAAAAGGAGGCGTGTTAACCCCTGCTAAACCTCCACTATCGGCATACATACTGGTACATCCCTTTCCCTCGAAAAGTGATGCACGCACTGAATGTCGCAAGGTACGGAGCACTGCGGACGCCTGCGGGACCACAGCCGAGGCCCGGAGGGGTCTGCACCTGCCGGAGAGGCCCCCTCGCCTCTGGAGGCTGGACTTCCAGAACCGGCCTGGAGTTCCTCGGGCGGCTCACGGACTTAATGAAGAAGCCTGGCAAGTTCACCCCTCTCCTCCGCCCCCTGACCGCGTGCAATCTCAGAACGACCTAAATGTCAGGGCCTGCAGCCAGTCCGCGGCCCGAGGCCGGCGGCGGCGGCGGCGGGCGGGACCAGCGCGGAGCTGGGGCCCTGAGGCGCATCCTACGCATGCGCGGCCCCGGCAGCCCGGCGCGGACGCGGCTCCGGCGCCCTCTGGCGGCTGCAGCGGCGGCGGCGGCGGCGGGTTCGGCCTGGAAGCCCAGGCGCGGCTGCTGGCCGCGGTCCCTGTTGGCGTGGCCCGCGACAAAGTCTTGAGCAGGTGGCCTCGCTCGAGGCCTTCTGTGGAATTCCGGTTCTGGAACGTGCCCACCGTACCACAGAACTCTACTGCTTAAATAAGAACCCCGAGTGCTGTCTGTGCTGTGTTCAGGGAGATGGAAGTTTTCCGAGAGCTCATGCAAAGTCAGCTGGGCGCCAAGGCAAGGTACCCCCAGGACCTCAGGGTGGACGCGGCCTCTGAGTGCCCCTTGGACAGTCTCTGGAGGTCACCTGGGGGGTCCCTACCCACTCGATGCGCCAGCCCCAGTCTAGGAGGCAAGCGCTTGACAGCAAAGGAGAAAAAAGGGCCAGGGGCTGGAATGGGGGACCCACCCTTCACCCCTCCTCTTAAATGGGGACCTTACCTGCTTCTATCTAACAGGGTTGCTATGAGGATTAAGGGCGCTGAGGGGCAAGGGCTTAGAAGGTGTTTGGAAGGAATCGTCTCTAATGCTATAATTATTATTAATAACCTGCTACTAGTATCCCAGAGGCAGGCACACAGTAGGCGCTCACCGAAGCTGAGGCCTCCCTGGCTAGTGAGGCTGTGGTGTATCCTGCAGGGCAGTTACGGCCCTCTGCCTGGTTCAAGGCTCTGGGCCCTGGCCAGAGAGGCTCCTCCAGGGTCCCACCCCAGCTTCCCACCCTTCTGCACCAGCCCCAGCGTGAGGGAGAGGCCGGGGAGCCGGCTCCGACACCCTCCTTCTCCACAGAACAGTCTGTGCTCTGCTCCCGCCCCCACAGAGCTCGGAGCGTTCCAAATCTGGATGCTTTTTTCATTCCCGAAGCATCAGGAACATTTGGGGGAAGAAAATGAACACCAGACATGGTTTGGAAATGATGGAAGCCAAGCGATGGGCGGTGGCGGAGTGAGCACCATCTCAGGAGTCAGGAGTCCTGGTTTTAAAATACTCAACAGGAGTATGAACTAAACGATCTTTTAAAACCTGGCCAGCTTCGTCGGGGAGTCTAGGCCCCAGGTTGATCCTAGGACCCAAATCCTAACAGGGAAAAATAGAGCAGCTGGCACACAATGCAGGGGAGAAAACGGCATTAAGGACGACCGACAGTCACTGGCTTTCAGAGAAAAGGAGCCAAGGGAGGGGTCTCTAGAGCCCTACAAGCCGAAACAGGCCGCGGTCCGGGGTGAGCCAACTGGAAGCTGAATGTGGTAGAAGAGGGCTTAGAGACACGATGAGTTTCATGTCAGCCCCAAACCAAAATCGATTTTTATCTAGAACGGAGAGGATTTCAGAATACACTGGGAACACTGCACTTTTGGTTACGCAACTTGTGTGTCGCTCGGCTAGAGTTCATCTCCCACGGCGCACCCCAGGGTTGCCAGGGGGACACGTGTGAAGAACCGCGAGTAGCCCTGCGTGGCCGGCACCGGTCCCTGGTGCGAATGCGAGGACACAAAACAAGCAGTTTGGAACGTGACATGGCCTCAGAGGCCACCCCGGAGCAGGCCCATCACGTATTTGCTAGCTTAATGAATTAATTAACATACAATCTAGTTTGAGACAGGCAAGTGACAGACACGAAGTAATTAAACAAAACCTGAACGCCAAATTGGATGGCAATAACTAGAAACAGAGGTAGAAGAGGCAGGAGAGACTGAAGCGAAAACAGAGCTGGAGAGATGGTCACTGACGTGTCACCAAGGGTGGACTCCTCACCGGGAAAAGGAGGCGGCCCCGGTTGGAGGCAGAAGACGAGCAGAGGTGGGGAACGGGTCTGGCAGGCGTGAGGGCAGGTGGGCGAGCAGGCCAGCAAGTAACCCGGAGCGGAACATGGGTGGGACAGAGCAGGACCGGGGCTGCCCAGGCGAGACCGGGACAGAGCCTCCAGAATCTGAAAAACTGCTCGGCCACGCCCAGACCTGCTTTGACCCGCAGAAGCTCTCCTGGAGAACCTGAACTTCAACAGGAAGGGAAAAGAGGACTCGGGTGGGGGTGGGGGGTCGGGGGCTCCGCTCTTGATGACCTCGGTGCGGAATTTTCCATAGTACTTTAAACCTCAGACTGACTTGTCCTGACACTCAGGCCACTGTCCACTCACTGTTCTCACCACCCTTTAACTGCAACCTACTTAGGAATGGAAATCTGCCACACATGCTGGGCTTTAGGCCCTGTGAACCCCGGGGGAAAGCTCTGTGTCACCTGCCTCCCTCCTCCCCGAGCCCGGTGAGCGCTCTGCCTGAAGGGAGGGCTTCCCTGGTACGTCCCTCGGCCTCCGGGGTTCCGGCTTCAGATCTTGCCTTCCCTTGTTCTCTGTGTTCTTCTGAGTGACCTTCGGCCACTGCTGGGTCGTGACCAAATTCTCTACACAACCAGCTCCTACAGCCTGACCAACAAACCCACAGCCTAAAGGCCCCTGTGTGAGCAACAGCTCCAGGCTTAGACCGGTTCCCTGGACAGCACTCCCTTGTGGTCACAGAGGTATCGCCACGTTCCCCTCCAGCCCAGGATCTTCCCCCCTCCGAGGGACCCTGGCTTCTCCTCCTATAATCCTCAACCTGGCTCAATGTCCTTCTCTGCCCAGTGAGCGACACTAAAAATCTGTCATCTTGATTCCTCCCTCAACCACCTTCCCACTGCAACTCCCAACACACACATCTCCGGGGCCTGCTGGGAAGCCAGGCTTCTGCGGTATCTGTCAGGATCCGGTAGGACAAAAGAATCACTCTAGTTCTTACAAATGAGAGAGATTTAAGGGGCTGAAACAGATGAAAAGCCAAACAGGATGGTATGGCATCCCAGAATTCTGAAACACCAGGAGGCCACTGACACCCCAAGGGCTAGAAAGGACGGAGGCAGGAGATGGAGTTACAGGAGCCCAGAAGCTGGGCCTACCGGGGGGGAGACGGAACCCAGCAGAAGCTCCCTTGTGGGAGCCGAAACCTCAGGGGGAGTCTGTCAGACCCCCACAAATGGGGCGACAGAAGAGATGCAACTGCTGTCAAATGTGCTGCTGGAGGCACAGAGAGAGAGAGAGAGAGAGAGAGAGAAATACCCGGGTTCTCTCTCCTCTTGCTCCCCGATTTCCTGCTGATGCTGCCCGTTGGCCCGACCCAGGCAGAAACCAACTAAGAGATCTTGGAAACGGCTGGCAGAAGTCAGGCGCCCGGGGATGCGGAACAAGAGGGAAAGAGCCCGCAGCCACTTCACCTCCCTGACGGGTCTCCTTCCCTCTAATCCTTAATTCCTTCTAATCCATTCTCCATTCCATGCCAGAAGGATCGTTCTTACTTAGGTACTTGAGTGAGTAACTCAGTAACTTGAGTTACTCGTGGTTGGCAGTTTCCTGGCAGGGAAAAGAGGACTCCTCCACCGGGCCGAGTTTGTCCATCAACTGCAAATACAGGAAGTGCTGCTCCCTTGACTGCACCGCGGACCGAGGGGACGGTGTAGCATGGGAGCTGCCGCTCGAGGGACCACTAGAAGAACGCAGAGACTAGTCCTCAAAGTCATCCGCTCTGAAACCGGTTAACTAGCTAGCTACATATCATTCCTTTCTGACCAGGGTTGCTTGCCATGATCAAGAGGCTCAGGGCTCCAATGAAAAAAATGCCACATCAAAGAAGTGGAGAACAAGTAAGGGCTAATTAAAATCTATTAAAACAGCACACCTGGGCGGCTCAGTCAGTTAAGCAACTGACTTGGGCTCAGGTCATGATCTCATGGTTTGTGAGCCCGAGCCCCACTTTATATGAGCACGAGCCGAGCTTCAGGTGAGCCCCGCTTCTCTCTCTCTCCCTCTCTCTCTTTCTCTCTCTCTGCCCCTTGTGGGATTCTCTCTCCCTCTCCCTCTCTGCCTCTCGCTCACTTGCGCCCTCTCTCTCTCAAAAAAATACAATCATAAAAAATAAAATTTAAACAAATTTTTAAAAATCTATGAAAACAACAGAGGGAAAATGAGAAATCGAAAACTTTCCTAGAGAGAAAAGTCCAAGCTCTCAGATGGCTTACTGGTGACTTCCACCAAATGCTTAAAAAATTAACCCAATACTTCACAAACTCTTCCAAAGAGCAAAAGAGGAGGGACACGTCACAACTTACTCTATAACACAGGTGTCCCCTTGATACCGAAACCAGACAAAGACATCACCAAAAAACTATACCTGTATCCATTCTGAGTATATAGGTGAAAAGCCTAGACAAAATATTTAGTGCACCAAACCCAGCAACATATAAAAAGAGTGTATACCCTGATTAAGTGGGATTTATCCCAGGAATGCAAGGCTGATTTAATATATGAAAGTCAATCTATGTAATATGCCACATTAGAAGAATAAAGCACAAAAACGTACATGACTATCTCATTAGAAAAAGCATTTGACGAAACCTAACATTTTTTCATGATAAAAAAAAAAAAAAAACACTTGACAAACAGAAATAAAGGAAAACTTCTTCAATCTGATAAAGGCCATCTATGAAAAACCCACAGCTCACATCATACTCAATGAGGAAAGACTGAAAGCTTTTCCCCGATCTTAGAAGATCTCTGCTCTGGTCTTTCTGTTCAACACTATAACAGAGGTTATAGCCATTGCCATTAGGCAACAACGACAAAAGACATCAGAGTGGAAAGGAAGAAGTAAAACTATCCTACTTACAGGTGACATGATCTTGTATAGAGAAAACCCTACAGAATCTGTACACACACAAAAAAATTATTAGAGCTAAAAAACTCAGCTCGGCAAGGTTACAGGGTAAGAGATCGATATGCAAAAGTCACTTGTATTTTCTGTACACTAGCGGTGAGCAATCTGAAAATGAAATTAAGAAAACTATTCCATTTATGATAGCATCAGAAAGAATAAATACTTAGGAATAAATTTAAGACAAGGAACGTAAGACACACTGCAAATTACAGGACATTTTGGCAGTCAAATGCTCTACTACAGTGCTGTACCCACCACAGAACACGTCTGAAAGAAATTGAAGAAGACATTCTAGCTTCATGGACTGGAAAACAATATTAATAAGACGGCAGTACTCCCCAAATTGATCTATAGATTCAACAGAATCCTCGAATTCCCAGCAGTTTTTTTTTCCCAGTAATTGACCACTTGATCCTAAAATTTATATGGAAATATAAGGGACCCAGAAAAGCCAAAATAATCTTCAAAGAGAACAAAGTTGGAAAACTCACACTTCCTCATCTCAAAACGTAAGACAAAGCTACAGTAATAAGGACAGTATGATATTGGCATAAGGACAGGAACATAGACAAATGGTGGACTAGAATTAACAATCCAGAAATAAGCCCTTACATTCATGCTCAATGAATGTTCAACAAGGACATCAAGACAACTCAATGAAAAATAGTCTTCTCAACAGATGCTGTGTAATAACTGCATATCCACATGCAACAGAATGAAGTTCTCATGCCATATATAAAAGTAATTCAAAGATTATATAAATCTAAGAGTTAAAACTACAAAACTCTTAGAAGAAAACCCAGGTCAAAATCTTTGTGACCTCAACTAAGCAGCAATTTCTTAGCTACAACACCAAAAGCATAAAAGCAACAACAACAAAAAATTAGAAGAAACACTGAACTTAATCAAAATTTAAATTTTTTTAATGTTTATTTTTGAGAGAGAGAGAGAGTAAGTGGAGAAAGGGCAGAGAAAGAGGGAGACACGGAATCCGAATCAGGCTCCAGGCTCCAAGCTGTCAGCACAGAGACTGACATGGGGCTTGAACCCACAAACCACGAGATCATGAACTGAACCAAAGTTGGACGCTTAACCGACTGAGCCACCTAGGAGCCCCACACTGAATCGAAATTTAAAACATTTATGTTTTGGGGGGCGCCTGTGGGAGATACCACTTTGCACCCACTAGGATGGCTATAGACAAAAGGACAGATTATAGAGTCAGCTTGTCAGCTGTGAATCAACGGGAACCTTTTGAGTAGTACAGCCACTTTGGAAAATAGTTGCAGTTCCTTGAAACGTGAAACCTGAAGTAGTCACATGACTCCGTCATTCCACTCCCAAGTGTATACCCAAGAGAAATGAAAACATACACGCCCCCCAAGTTTTATACACCATGTTCACAGCAGCATCATTGATGATAACCCCTAAGTGGAAACAACCCCTTGTCCATCAACTGATGCAAGGATTAATAAAATGTACAAAACCTGGTATATCCATAAAATGCAATATTATTTGGCCAAAAAAGGAATGAATCATGGATTCATGCTACAACATGGATGAACCAAACGTGCTAAGAAGCCAGACACAGAACATCACGTATTACGCGATCCTGTTTATATAAAATGCCTAGAACAGGCAAATCTAGTGGAGACACGAAGTGGTTGACTTTGACGGGGGGGACGTTAATTAGGCAAAGGGGAGGGACCATTGATGATGGGTGATGAGAATGTTCTAAATTGACTGTGATGGCGAATGCACAACTCTGAGTATTTCATGGTATCTGAATTATCTCTCAATAAATCTGTTTTTTTTTAATCTATAGACCATATTTGTAATATGAAAAACCGAAACAATACAGGTGTTCCATAGGCAAGTGGTTCAAAAATATCCATCCACAGTGGCACACCACTGTGCTGTCATTAAAAACTTTTTTCAAAAATATTTAATGACATGGAAAAATAATTATGCATATACATATATACATAGTATATATAGCATAACCCTAATTGTATTTAAAATATTATAGGGGCACCTGGGTGATTCAGTCACTTGAGCATCAACCCTCGATTTTGGCCTGGGTCATGATCCCAGGGTCATGGGATTGAGCCCCCATCAGGCTCCACACTGAACATGGAGCCTGCCTGGGTTTCCCTCTGTCTTTCCCTCTGCCCTTTTCCCCTGCTCATGGGCTTGCTCTCTCTCTCTCTATCAAAATAAAATAAAAATAAGTATTATATAAATATATATCTTTATATATTGTATATCTTAAAATATAAAAGATAAATCTATATTTATAGATGGATATATAAATATAGACAGATACAGATATAGATATAGACAGATACATAGATATAAACATATCTATATGTAGGTAGATATAAATTTATCTATCAGTATATATATTTATATTTAACAGTGGTTAACTGGCTCAAGTGGCAGTATGATGGCTGATATTACTTTCTGCTTTATATTTTTCTTTATTTTCCAAACAGCCTGCACTCGACACACAACCAAAGAATCAAAGTTCACTTTTAGATCAAAGGGATTCTATTCAGCGTTGGCCGGAAGGAGAGGCACCAGGCCCCCCACCCATGGACAGGAAAGCACAAAGGTACGGCTCTCTGCAGAGCAGTCTGGAAATACTTCTCTTTTGACCCAGAAACTCCACTTCTGGAACTCTCTCCTCGGGAAATCAGGAAAGACAAGCACACAGACCAGGCTGAGAGGCTGTTCGTCACAACTTTACGTGTAACGGTAAAAAGCTGAAAACAACCTGCATGTCCAAAAATAGAGGCTTTTTAGTTAAATATATTATAGCTTCTCCATATAATGAAATGCTGTGTAGCCGCTAAAAGTGTTTACGATCTGTACTGAAGTGGAAAAAGCAGGTCACAAAGCAGTATATGTGGTATAAACTCATTTTTATAAAAAAAAATCACACATGATAATTATAGAGATCTAAAAGTAAACGCACTAAAATGTTAACAGAGGTTGGCTCTGGGTAGACCAGGTGATGGACATTTTTCTGTTCTTTTGACTGGTCTGTGTTTCTGATTTTTATATAATGCACATGTATGCTGTCTATAACAAGAACAGTAAAAATAAATAAAATGATAAGGGAAGGGGCAGGTGGTCAACCACAGTGACAGCCAGAAGTCCCACTGGCTGCCCAAGAAAAGGAGCGTGCTAGACAGGACCTCGGGGAGATGGGGACCGTGGGGAGGGCAAGACTGTCACAGCTTCCGGGCGCCCCCAACCGCAGGCATATGTCCGACTACACAAATCCCCTTCTGTTGACCTCGGACTTACAGACATCAGAGCATTTTCCCATTTGTCTTATTCGGCCTTCTCAGGATGCTCACCTGCGTATTTTTATGCCCATTTTGCAGATAAAACAAGTGGGACTTAGACACTTAGATCAAATGGCTTAAGAATCACAGAAGAGAATGAGGGGTTCGCAGGTTATCTGACACCAGACCCTTGTCAACAACATCCCCACTCTCAATGAGTTTCTGCTCCGGCCGAAAGGCAGCTCGGTTAAGCAGAAGGAGGAGAGAGTCTGGAGTCCACGGGCCTTGATGTGAATCCCACCTCACCTCCGAAGTCAGCCTCTCAACTGCTCGCAGGGAATGATAACCCCGAAGCCCAGGACTGCTGCTGGTATGGGGCGCAGTCACACGGGTACATCAGCAGGCATCATGCAGGGCTTGATAAACGCTAATCTGCCGGGAACCCCCACCTCTCGGGGCAGCCAAGCCCCGGGGTAGCCCCTGCTGGTGGAAAGACTTCCAGCTATGGGCCTAACATCCGACTCTGGGCAGTTTCCACCGCCCGGCTCTGGCCGCGTCCCCGAGGACAGAACAGAGAAGTCTTTCTTCCCCCGAGGAACTCTGGCCCTCCGCCCCTGGAGACCGTTCTTCTCCAGAAAGCCCCATCCCTTCGGCGCTCACGCACCTGATACGGTCTGGATGCAAGACCCCTCCAGTCCAGTCCACAGTGACTCCGTCACAGAGCAGTCACATGGCTCCTCCCCACGTGTCCCTTCTCCCCTGCAAGGACCGCCTTCAGGGAGAGCAGGGTGTTCAGGGCCCTGGGCCTGCTTGACGAGAGGGCTCCCATTCAGAAGAGCCACACCATGGAGGTCTCTTGTGGACCCCCCCAACCATGCTCCTGGTGGGACCACCCCTCCTCACCACGGCCTTCATGCAAGGCCAGGGCCAGTCCCCGGGCATGATTCTGGCCACTGTAACTACATCAAGGACGGGAATGTGATCCACCAGGGCCGAGGTTTCTGGGGCTTACACCTGAGAGAATCAAGAACCCGGAGCTGCTCCGGCTGCCTGCAGCCTGGAATGGGAACCGACACAGAGGACGGGGAGCGAGAAATGGAGAGAGAGAACCCGTCTTGGAGCCCTGAATCCGGCTGCCACTGAAGTCCGACTGGGGTGGCTTTTCTTTCACTGACAACTGAAAGTTGTCTTTCAGAAGACAGAGATCTCAGGCAGAACTTCAAAATGAGCCTCCAGCTTGGCTCGGGCCTCAGCTTTCCTTACGCTGCCTCCCCCTCCGCCTGTCCCCGGGGGCAGGGGCTTTGGCCTCACCGCGGAAAAGCCCTGTGGGATGGAGTTTGAGTTAAGGACTTGGATTTGCACTGCTGCCTCCATCCTCTCTGTGAACAAAACACATCCGTTTACTGTTGGGGCGGGGAGAGCAGAGGCCAGGGACCCTCTGCCGCTGGTCTGCCCCCTCCCTACTCCCATGTCCCCAGCAGCCATCACACCTCTCCGGCGACACTCTCTCCCACCAAGCACAGGAGTGGCCTCATCTGCCACCCCAAGCAGCTTCTGCCTCTCTGTGGGAGCCGGCTCCACAGACAAGCCCTGGTCACCGCGCCTGGGCCTGGAGCTGAGCAAAGGGGCCACCTGGCTCAGAAGACTTCACCTCCCTCTCCCCTCCAGAAAGGGCAGGGGTCCCTCTGTGTGAGTGTGACCGCGGACGCCTTCGGCCCTGGCAGAGCATGGCCAGCCTGCAGCCAACCCACCGCACCCGGGCCGCCCCTGGGGCCAGCACACTAACATCCCCAAGGACGGAGCCCGCATCATCCTGAAAGCTGAAAGCCCCCAGTAAACCCGTTTCCACTTCCGGGGGGAGGCGGGGGCTGCCCCTGGGAGCCGACATTCCGGGATGGAAGAATAAGCTTTGAAGCAGAAGAGTAAACGGCCGTGTAGGAAACGTATGCCTCGTCACCTTGTCGAGGGCCTGGCCTCGCCCTGACACACAGTGCTGTCAGAATCAGCGCCTCGGGAGCAAGAGCGCCACGCCTTCACTCTTTCTTTTACGTTCCACAGAGGCACCCCCTGCTTACCGTGGCAGCCTCTGGGGAGTAGGACGGTCCTCAAGCCATAACCACCCACCGACTGAAGAATTTCCAACTCGACTTGTTCCAAGCCTTTTTCCATGCCACCCAGATGCCCAGGACTGGGCCAAGTTTGGAAAAGACACACGAGCAACACCGGATAAAAACCCCTCATCGGCGGACGGCGTCCCTTACGCTGACTTAATCTAAATTTTGCTCTGGTAGGAGGCCCACAGGAGGCAGTGGGCAATCCCCAGGTGCCTCTTCCGAAAACATTTGTAGAGAATGTTTAAGTCTCCCGGCCTAACAACTGCTTATGCTAAGCTGAAGTTTGTGGGTGTGTGAAGACACTTGAGTCTCAAGCTGGGGAGAACAGGGCTGGGATCCAAACCTTTCGGAGATGGGTTCTCTATTTACGGACGAGGGCTTACCAGTTGCGGGGGACGGGTGACGCTTCTGGAAAGCCTCCCTCCAGAGCTCCCTTGCCCCTTCGTACTGCCCGCCGCAGAAGGCAGGTGTCTTCACTCCTTCCCTGACACTGACCCCTGAGATGGAGACGCTCAGAACACACACGATGGGCAGTCCAGGGAGAACCCCAGGGCCAGCTGTCCTGGAGGCAGGCAAAGGGGATGTACCATTTTCCACGGGCAGGTCACTACGTGGTTCTCGTGCAGTTCCTCCTCACACCTGCACGTCCGGCAGGAACGAGAGGTCCCCGGGCTCTGCAGATTCTAGAGAAGGGGAGGTCTTTGGGGATGAGCCCCTGGCCTCTGGCCTCTGGCCGGGAAGGGGAGTCCAGTCGGAAGAGACAAGGCCTCCTCCCGGGAGCCGACCCAAGAGACGGTTTCCCCGCCTCGGCTATCTCTCCTCTCGTCAGCCAATGTATTCAGCATGTTCCTTATGAAGACAGCTGTCAGAGGACTGTGTGAACTGTTCGTGACTCTTGGAGGAACGCTACTTGGGTCAACTATCCATTCCAATGTGAATGGCCCTTTGTGATAAAACCATCAAGCGGGCCCATCCAAAGACCTCTAACCAGTCCTGGGCAAGACTGGTGAGGTGCAGATGGAGTGGCCTTGGGCCCCACCCTCAAGCAATCCCCTTAGGGCAACCTCTCCGTCTGCCCCTGGCCACCGGGTACTGCCCACCTCCAACACCACCAACACCTCGTCCTCCCTACGTGGCACTCTGGGCCTCAGATCTTTGCTTGATCTGCCCCCAAAGGTTTCCCTCTAACTGTGCTGTTCCCGGGTCCCACTCCCGGGCCCAAACCCTCTGCCAGACAAGGCAGATACGCTAAGGCAACTCTTCCCTCTCTCCATAACTGGATGTTACCTGGGGCTTCTAGAGGTCTGTCCATCTGCGGTCACAGCCAAGAACAAAAATAGCTAAGCTTTGTGGCTCTGCCAGGTGCTGAGCTAAGGGCGTTACATGTATTCACTCTTTCCCTACAATAACCCTACAATGTAGATACTATTATTATCTCTATTTTATAGATGAAAAACTGAGCCCCAGTGACGTGAAAGTAACTCGCCCAAGATCTCATAGCTAGTAAGTGACAAAGCCGGAGATCGGATCTGGGCAGTCTGGCTTCACAACCCCAGGCTCTTAACCGATGCATCAGAGGAGGAATTTCAAACCCAGGAGCAAAGGAGGAAGAGAGAAAATGGCTCCAGAGAGCCCCCCCACATGGTGCCACCTTCTCTACCTGGGCGCAGAGGTCATGCCGCCTGACAGGCAGGTGTCCTGCCTCATCCTGGCCCTCCCGCCAGTTTACTGGGTGTCATCAGGCAAGTCCCTGAGCCTCTCTGGCACAGTCTCCCCCACTGGGAAACAGGATATTTGTATGAGGGCCCCACTTGCCCTTTGCAATCACTCCTTCTCTGTTTGATACCGTGCAATCTAGAAAGGAAGTGTAATACCACCCCACTGTTTCAGGTCCGTGATGCCCCTCCTCTTGGGCACCAGAGCCTCAGTCTTCCGTGTCCCCTTTCATTCACCTGACCGCAGGCTACTTCTTTCTGCCACTTCCAGCGGGGCGAGAGACCACACTTCCTGGACATGTCTCATCAGAGGCTGACAGGCACCCCGGTCTTCTTTTCCCAAGTTCCTGGTGGCTATGGTCCTACGGCAACGTCTCACCAATGGACTGTCAGCAGACGCGATGCGTGCTACTCGCGCCCACCCCAGACGGCTCTCTCTCTCCCCCTTTCCATGAACTGCAGCACCTACAAGCCGGCTTCAATGACAAAGATGAGGACGACACCCTAGCGGACGGGGAGAAACGGTAACCTCAGAGAACCCAGCTGCCCCACCAGCTGTGACCAGCTGGAATGTTACAGGACTTCTCTCAGACTGGAGCCAGCGCCTGTTTGGTGCCTGTAGGACGACAGGGTGCATGCCAAGGCTGTCTGCAAAGGCCACGTCCAGGAAGGCAAGCCACTTCCAGCTTCCACTGTCCTATCTGCACAAAGTCACCCCATGTCCAGCAGATCTAAGTCCCAAAATAGACAGTGGCCATGTGTCCACTGTTCCCAAGCCTTCCCATCTGGGAAAGGAACATCTGTGGCCACTTGGTGTCCTGGAGATTTCATCTGAAACCTCAATCTGTATCCCAGAACAAAGGATTAAACCAAGGCCATTGGAAGCTAAAGAGTTTCTCAATTCCCTCTATTCCCACCCTCTGTTTGTCTGCTTAGGTTTAAGAGATGGAAGGGAGGAGGAGTTAAGGGGATGAGGGGGAGGTGAGATCCACTTAGGAACTCCCTGATCATGGAAATGAACTGAAATGTACAACCTTTTGGAACGAGATCCGTGTCAGGCTCGTCATGGCGTGAGGTCAGCATGCTCCCATGGGCACTTCCCATGATCGGCCGGGAATGACCCTGAATCACTAAAATCTGCCCAATATGTTACCTACAAAGAAAACGCATCTCACTGTGACAGGCTATGAGCCAAGGCACCGGGAATCACCCGAGTGACATGATGGCCATCTAAGTAAGAATCCAAGCGAGGGAACTTCTGTAAGTTTCACTCAATAACCGAGCACCCATTATGTACCAAATACTGTGTGAAGTTCTGAGGCTGGAAACAAACAAAGAGCTCTCCCTCAGGAGGATCTCACGGACTGGTGGGGTGGCTGACAATAGGGCAGCTAACACTCGCATGATTTTCAGGGAGTCTACTAATCTACCGTGCAAAGACAGCATCAAACACGATTAACTCTGAACGGGTGCGTCCCAGAAGGTATCGGAGAAGACGGGACATGGGAGCTTGAGGCACAGAATCTACAGGTAAAAATCTGGACAAGGAGAAGAAATTAAGGTGGAGGAACGAGGAAGCTGAGCCTGCGAGGAGGGGTGCACACGCGAGTACGGGTATTCTCCAGTGCTCTGAAGGTCTTCCACACGAGGAACCCTTACCCGGCCCGAGCGTGCCCCGATCCACACCCCGGTGGGGCAGCACGATTTAGAACGTGGGCTCTGGAGCTGCACATGCTGCAGACTGAGCCCCCTCCTGCCGCTCAGTAGGAGAGCGTGGGCTCCGGCACCAGTCTCTGTGCTCAAGTCTCGGCTCAGCCACTTCCTGGCTTTGGGACCCCAGGCAGCTTATCTAACCTCCCTGTGCCTCAGTTTTCTCATCTGTAAAATGGAAAGAGTAACAGAGCCTCCCTCGAGGGTAGGGTGGTTAGGAAGATTGGCTGCGATACCCAAATGAAGGGCACAGAGCCCAGCACAAGTGGGCATCGCTAACATTCCAGTAACCTCGCCCAGTCTCGCTTCCTTTGTCTGTAAGTTAGAGGTTTGAAGGATTTAAGAGACAGTGAAGCCCTAACTGATAACTGAATGATGTTGGCTTCTGATTCCCAATAAGCCGAGGCTAACATGAGCTGGTCGGGGGAAGAGCTCCCAGCCATGGCTGGGAAGTTCATGTGGAAGCTCATGGACATTTCCAGGCTCTGGCTGGGAGCGCAGATCAAGTCTGGCCTCCGGAAGCCATGGACCAGTTTAGGTGACCTATGGAAGGCCAATGCCACCACCTCCGGCAGCACGCAGGTGGCACAGGGGAGGGGTGGGGGCTGGTCCCAGAGCCTGTGTGGTCATCTCCAGCCAGGGCCTGCCCGGGGGCAATGAGGGGACAGCTCTTCCCTTCTTCTCAAAGGAGCCAGAATTAACTGGATGGTCCCAATCCGGAAATGTCAGCAGCTAATTCAAAAGCACTGGAAACGCGGAGCTGACCACACCAACCCTGTCTCAGGTGCCTGCAGGCTGCCGGCTCGCGCGGAGCAGAGAGGACCCCACACACTTAGTGTTCGTCGAACATTTGTCCACAATCTCTCCTAAAAACTTCTCACGGACCTTGATTTCAGAAAGAAGAAACCAAAGAGTGTTGCTACACAGAGTTATGACCAAGAGCCTCTTGGACTCCTCAGACAACTGGCCTGTCTCCGTGAATTAAAGGGGTAACTTTTCTGTCACTCGTAGCCACTTCTTGCGGTCCCCCCATCAAACACTTGGCTTGTAAGCTAACATTTGTATCATGTTCATTACGTGCTGGGCACTGTTTTAAGTATTTTGTTATAGTATCTCGTGTAATCCTCATGACAACCCAAGGAGAGCTTGATAGATGGGGAAGCTGAGGTACAGAGCCATTAAGAATTCGCACAAGGGCACAGAGCCAGTACAGGATGGAGGTGGGTGTTGGACCCAGGCGGACGGCTAAGCACTGGTGCTCCACACTGCCTCCCGCCGGGCCCACACAGGCTCTCGGGGCTGGGGGCCTCCACTGGCAAAAGTGACCCTTCCCTCTCCTGTACACATGTGACACTGAACGTGCCCATGGCAGTCATTAGCCAGCCAAGGCCAAGTCTCCCGTGAGCCAGGCAGCGTGTCTCAAGAGCCAAGTGCCTCGGGGCGCCTGGGTGGCTCAGTGGGTTAAGCGGTTGACTTTGGCTCAGGTCATGATCTCGTGGTCTGTGAGTTCGAGCCCCGCATCAGGCTCTGCGCTGACGGCTCGGAGCCTGGAGCCTGCTTCGGATTCTGGGTCTCCCTCTCTCTCTGCCCCTCCCCACTTGTGCTCTGCCTGCCTCTCTCACACACACAAAAATAAACATTAAAAAGTTTAATGTTTATTAAAGTGCCTCAGCACCATGGCTAGGGGCCCGTTGCTCACCACATGTCACTGGGGCAACTCAGGGACTAAGTCTCCTGTCCTCCTTGCCCACCTGCAGCCCCGGGACCATGCTGGCAGGCTGGCCTGCCCCACCAGTCTGTCTTAGAGCCAATACGAGGACCTGAGCTGTTGCCGCGCAGCAGGCCTCAGGGCCATCGCCCACCCCTGACTGGCACGTGCCCCTGGCTACACCCGCCAGGCCCGGGTGACTGGAAACTGCCGGATGAAGCTTCGATCTCACAGGAGAGTATCGTTCCTGGCCCCAAATCACACACAAACTCCAATAAGCCTAAGCCGCGTGAGGTGACATGAGGTGACATGAGGTGACAGAGTGGCACCACGAAGAAGGGGGCGGCTGTGTGGCACGGACACCGGGCACAGCCCATGGCTCGGACACACGCTCGCGGGACCCCCTCAAACAGCCTCAGAGGACCGTGCCACCAAACCCCCAGGACGCCCTGTCAAGCCAGGCAGCAACCTTTCTCAGCCCACAGGGATGTGGAGAAGATTAATTAGATGAACCTGGCAGCACTCGAGGCTCCCCAGGGAACGGGGTGACTCTGTCACCCCTGTCACAAAGCTCATAAGTGTGCCTCGAGCCAGGGCTTTGTTCAGCATTGCACAGGACAAGGAGTCAGACAACCAGCAGCACACACGTGCCCGGCTCGCTGCTGTTCCGGTGGGTCCTGTTCTGGTGGCCCCTGTGCCAGCCGCGGTCGGTCACATGCATGGCTTGGACAGTAGGTGGCAGGAGGGAGAAGAGCAGCTTCAAATGATCCCTTTCCTACCAAGGCCTTTCGAATTCAAAGTGTCCCTCCTCCTCCGGGAAGCCTTCCTGGCCCTGTGGCCTGTGTGACCTCCGTTGTCTCTAAAAAGCTGTTAGCCATGCCCGACTTTTACCATTTGCTGCCTTGTTTTGGGCTGATATTTTAAAATATTATTTAATAAGCATTTAATATGCTAGGTACCATAGTCAGTGCTTTACATAAAGTACTCGACTGAATCCTTGGAATAAATCTGTGAAGTGAGTGTGATTATACCCATTTCACAGATGAGGAAGCAGCAGCTTGGAAAGGTCAAATACTGTGTGTGCCCTGCCCCTGACATTTTTCTCTCCCTGAGACTGCATTCCGCACAGTCGGGGGCAAACTCCTTCCTGGAAATGGGGGTGATTGACACTTGCTCCCACCCCTGCGGCCCCCAGGCCCCCAGCCCCCCAGCTAAACACTGGACGGCTGACCGTGCCAAACGCAGGACCGATCAGCCCTAATTAGCCCAGCGCGGCGCTAACGAATAAAACCGGACAGCCACGTGGCCCTAGGACGAGAGTCCCCGCGGGTGCAGTGCGGTCTGGCTGGGCCCGGACGGCGCGGTGCGCGGCGGGCCCGACCCCGAGGCCTCGCTGGGCGCCGCCCTCCGGGGAGGGCAGGCGCGGGCTCACCTTTGGTGGCGTAGGCTTCCGCGACCATGCGCAGCCTATAAGGAGGGACGGCGGCCAGCGGCAGGTCATCGAGGCCCACCCGGGCGTAGATGTTGAGAGCCTCCTTGTAGTCTCCTTCCACATAATTCAACTTGGCCATGATCAGATTGGACTCTTGTAGGAACTCTGACTGGAAGGAAGAGGAGAGAGAAACGTTTGCCGCCGCCGCCGCGCTGAGGCATGCTCCCCCGGCGCCCCCGCGAGGCCGTGAGGCGCACGCCCGCACGAAATGCACACGGCACGGGCACGGAGGGGAGCTCACGAGGGCCCCGCAGTGGAAACGGCCCAGACGCCCCTCGACGGAGGAGTGGATGAGGGAATGTGGGCGAGCCTCAGGGTGGAGTGTCACTCAGCCAGCGTGAGGAGTGGCGTGCCGGCCACAACGCGGACGAGCCTCAGACACCTTCCGGCGGGTGAAAAAGCCGCCGCCAGCGGCTGCGTATTGAAAGCTTCCGTGCCTGTGAAACGGCCTGGATGGTCAACCTACGGAGGCGGGAGGTGGGTTACCGTCCGCCTGGGGCCGGCCGGCGGGAGGGTGGCCGGCGAGGCTAACGGGTCCAGGCTTATTTTGGGGGTGATGAAAATGTTCTAAAGTAAGGTAATGATGGCGCGAGCCTCTGAATGTACCAAAAAACCACTGAATTGTACTTTTTTTTTAAACAGATTTTTTTTAATGTTTATTTATTTTTGAGACAGAGAGCGACAGAGTGTGAGCAGGGGAGGGGCAGAGAGAGAGGGAGATACAGAATCTGAAGCAGGCTCCAGGCTCTGAGCTGTCAGCACAGAGCCCGACGCGGGGCTTGAACTCACAAAACCGCAAGATCATGACCTGAGCCATAGTCCAACGCTTAACCGACTGAGCCACCCAGGTGCCCCTGAATTATACATTTTTAAATGGGTGAATTATATGGTACATCAATTACATTTCAATAAAGCCACTGTTAAACTAAACTAAACTAAACAGAACAGAGCACTGAGGCTCCCCTCCGGCCCCTGTGCTTGGCTGGGCTGGGCCCAGAATGGAAGGGACACCTTATGGACAAAAATATACAAGTGCTTGTCTCAAAAAAGGACATCCGGTGGGTCCTGCCCGTTCGTTGCACAGGGGTATGCCACAAGACTGGAACCCAAATGAGTCCAGGAGAGAGGCTTTCTAAACTGGCGCAGGGCACCCGGGTGGCTCAGTCGGTTAGGCGTCCGACTCTTGATTTCGGCTCAGGTCAGATCCCACAGTTCATGGGATCGAGCCCTACGTCAGGCTCTGTGCTGACAGAACGGGGCCTGCTTAGGATTCTCTCTCCCTCTCTCTGCCCCTACCCCCGTGCGTGTGCATGCGTTCTCTCTCTCTCCATTCCTCTCTCTCTCTCAAAATAAATAAATAAACATTTAAAAATGATAATAAATAAATTGGTGCAAAAACCAGGATGTTCCTTTCCAGCAGCAAACTTTTCCCACTGAGCCCATTCGACTTGTTAAGGTGGCTGAGCCCTGGTCCCCTCCGCAGAGGCCGCAAGCTCTCACAGTCATCTGAAGGGCCCTCCCTCCTCTCCGGGCAGGGGCGGCCGGCTCCCCCGGTCCCCACCCACCGGCCTCATCCTCTGCCCTTCTTCCAGGCCACCGCTCCTCGGCAGGAACAGAAGAGACGACCCAGCCGGCTATACAAGGAAGTAGACTTATCGCCCTCGCTCGGGCCCTCTCCCTGGAGCCTGAGCTACGCAAGGCCGGCAGACGGCAGTGCGCCGGGAAGCCGCGCTGTCCCATGACCTGCAGCTGGGAGGGGTGGGCGATGCACGGGTCGCCCGCCAGAGCACGGCACAGCAGCTGTCCTCCAGGACGGTCAGCTTCCAGGTCTTTCTTTCTTGTTTTCTTTGCGTACAGCTGGTATACAATGCTACCTTACTTTCAGGTGTACGACACAGCGATGGGACAACTCCGTAAGCTAGGCTGTGCTCCCCACAAGTGTAGCCAGCATCTGTCACCTCCAGCGCTGTTACGATACCCTTGATGTGTTCCCGGATGCTGTGCTCTTATCCCCGGGACTTCTTTAGTCCGTAACTGGGAGCCTGTATCTGCCGCTCCCCTTTTCCCGTTTCGTCCATCTCTCCCTCCCCTCCCCTCCCCTCTGGCACCCATCAGTTTGTCCTTGGTATTTCTGGGTCTGTTTCTGCTTTTCATTTACCTGCTTACTCATTTGTTTTGTTTTTTAGATTCCACATCAAAGTGAAATCATAAGACATTTCTCGAAAGGGAGCAGGGGCCACAGGCAGCCCTGGAGAGATGGTCAAATGGGCAAAGGAAATGAAGAGAACAAAAGGGTCTTCTTTTTAATATAATTTAATTATTATTTTTTAAGTAGCCTCCACGTCCAATGTGGGGCTTGAACTCACAAGAGTGGCATGCTCTACCAACTGAGCGGGGGAGGAAGAGAGAGAAAGAGAGAGAGAGAGAGAGAGACACCAATGCAAGAAATTGGAATTACATCTGCAAACACAGAAGTCAAAGCAGACTCGAGAAAAGAGAAAAAGAGCGATGACAAAAGCACCTCCACAGGGTTCTCCACCCAGAGGAAAGGCTTCCTGGCGGACTCTAGACTGTGTCTTCCTTCCTACCTCAAGCCCTCCAGCACCGGGACCTCTGGCTCAAAAGCGAGGGGGAGGGGCAGCGGAAGTTGGTGTCCAAGAGGCCCAGCGCTTTGCCCCGAGACAATGCAGTTTCTGCAGATGGACGGTGGAGATGGTTGCGCCACAACGTGAACGTGCTTCATGCCACGGAAACTGTTCACGCAAATGTGGTCACCGTGCTAAATTTTGGGTTATATATTCTTCACCAACAGGAAAAGATTTTTAATTCAACTTGAAAAAAAATGTAAGTTAGAAAGGAAGAAAGAAAGAAAGAAAGAAAAAGAAAAGTAAACTAAGAGGCCAGATGGAAAAGAGGCAGGAGCCGGAGAGAATCACGAGCGTAACGGCACCGTGTGGATGCACAGAGAGCCTGGTCGGGCGAGTCCACCGGGCCCCAGGTGGACGGAGAGCGGCTCCCCCACGGTGTTCGCGTGGCCTTGCCCTTGATAAACACAGTGCTCTTGACCCGAATCAGAAGCAGGGCTCCCGACTCCCAGGCCAGGCTTTCCGCCACGCCACATTGCTTCCTTGCTCCGGTCCTTCCTGCCTCAGCCCAGGTGGGTTTTGTGGGCACCTCGTCTTCACTGGGCTTTCGTAAGCCCCCAACCAGGAGACAAACCGACTTAAGGTCAAGAAGAGAGGAAGTTTCCCATAGAAAAGTATGCGACTCTGGAACATTCTGTGTAGGGTAGAGGCAGCTACAAAATGGCAGGAGGAGAACATTTCTCCAGGTAGAACCAGTAAAACAGCAACAAATGACAAGTCCCCAGTGCTGCGTAGTCGTTAAAGAACTTCCACGTCCGAGCCTCACAACAACCCTGAGCTAACTATATGCTTACCGATGAGATGTGCGAAGCTCAGAGAGGTTAAGGAACTTTGCCGAGTCACACAGCTTATCCATCTAGACCGGGAACACAAACTCGGGAATTCTAACTTGAAATTCCATGTTCTCACTACTACACTGGGCTGTGGAGGGTGGAGAGCAAAAGCCATCAGCACCTGGTAACATACAAGGTCAATTTTTCGCCGTGAAGTTAGGGGCCTGGAAGGGGGGAAAGAAACTAGCCAGATGTTGGGCCTGGGGCGTGATCTGCGGCCTTTCTCTCCTAACACACAGCCACATCCTCAGGCCTCTTGAAGTAGTGCTTAAATCGGATGGCTGTCACTGTGAAGCGTGGCCCTCGTGTCCACTGTCCCTCTACCTTTTCTCATTGATGAACGCCTCCTCGTATCATGGGCTGACTTTGAAGAAAAGCGTGTCATGGCCCCTGGAAAGCAACAGGGAAGGAGAGAACATGGGTTTTTAAAGGCCCACATGTAGCACCACCTGCTCAGCAAACCGAACTTCCTATATTAAAGTGAACGCTCTCAAGCCAGCCTCTGAGGGGCCTGGGGCTGTGTCCAATGGAGACAGACATACACAAAGGCCATTTTGAAAGGAGGCTTTCTGCCAGAGTTTCCAGAAGCCTGCAGCCACATAACTGGTGAGCACTAACACTCACGCATTCAAATGTTGCCCAAGCCCTCAACTGCTCCGGGGCCAAGAAGGTGATCAGATGACAGGGAAGGAGGACATCTGAGGATGAAAGCTCCCGGGCTTGGAATGTACTGGAGTTGGGAGAGTCCAAGCTCATGCCACCAACAGCCCGCTCCTTTCAAACCAAGAGAAACTGAGCCCCAGAGAGGGAAGTGATCTCCTTGGGGTCACACAGCAATTTGGGAATAGGCGCAAGTGGATACCAGAGGAAGAGCCGAGGAAGACGGCTTCTTGCCGGGGAATGTACACAAACAGGAGAGTAAAGGCCAGAGGATTCTGGGACAGGAAGTGAAGAAAAGGGATAGAGAAATTATCCAGGTTAAAAGCAAAGAGATACAACTCAACAACAAGAAAAACCCGACCCGAAGAAAAACTGGCCAAAGCACCTGAATAGATATTTCTCCAAAGACATACAGATGGCCAATAAACACACGAAAAGTTGCTCGACATCACTGATCATTAGGGAAATACAAATCAAAATCATAATGAGATACCACCTCAAAACTATTAGGATGGCTACTCTCCAAAAACAAAACACACACACGCACACACACACACACACACACAGAAATACAAAATGCTGGCAAGGATGTGAAATTGGAACTCAGTGTTGGTGAGAATGTAAAATGCAAAATAGTGCAGCTGCTGGGGAAAACAGTATGGAGGTTCCTCAAAAAATTAAACATAGAATTAGCATATGATTCAGCAATCCCGCTTCTGGGTAGATGCCCAAAAGAATGGAAAGCAAGATCTCGAAGAGATATTGGTAAACCCACGTTCATGGCAGCATGATTCAAACTACCAAAAGGTAGAAGCAACCTCGGTGCCCACTGACGGACGGATGGATAAACAACGCGGCACGAGCACACCGCGGAGTATTATTCGGCCTTAAAAGGGAAGGAAATTCTGATACGTGCCACGACATGGATGAACCTTGAGGACATAATATTAATAAATTAAGCAAGTCATAAAAAAACAAATACTGTACGGTTCCACTTCTATGAGGAATCTGAAGCCGTCGAGATCATAGAGACAGAAAGCAGAATGGCGGGTTGCCAGGGGCGGGGGGCGGGGGGAATGGAGAGTTAGAGGGTATTGCGTAGAGTGTCACTTTGGGATGATGAAAGAGTTCTGGAGCAGTGATAATGGCGAGGGCGGCACAAGAGCGCAACGGCAGCCAGAGAAGCTGACGGGGACGGGCTGGGGGCAGGCAGCGGCCTGCAGAAGCAGTAAGAGCCGGCGGCCTTCGGGGCCCGGGAGCGTGCAGAGCCCAGTAAGCGAGCTAACGGGTGGGGAGGCTGGAGGGGGAGCGAAATCCAGATGAAAGGGGATTCAGAGGAAGCAAGACAGGACTGCGGCGGGAGGGAGAGGGCAAGCTGGGTGCAGAGACCAGAAGACGGGGTCGGTGGTTAGCAGAAGGGTAGCGCTTAAGGTTTCCTGCGCCGCGGGGAGCAGGTCATTGCTCAGGCAGAGGGCAGTTCCCGTCCTGGCTCCCTCCCACACCAAGGCACCAGGCCCGAGGTCACCAGCAGGGGCCCCGCGCAGTTCTGGGCCACAGCGGCCGGGGACATGTGTATCTCAGGCAGGAAGTGGGCGGTAAACGGCACTCCTGATTAACCTTCCCAACAGCGGGCCAAGGCGTCAGGGTGAGCTCTGGGCCACATGCGGCAGCTGTATCCCAAGCACCTGGGGAAGGTGCTTCAGGATAATGTGGCATCGAAGACTCGCCAGAGAAGCCCCATGGAGCCGGAAGCTCCCCCCCCCCCCCCCCCCGCCACCGCTGGCACGGCGATCACGCAGCGGCCACGGCAGTGTGCAGCCGCACTCCCCACCTGCCCGGCTCCTCATGACCGCTCACTGCCCAGAGGTGGCCGGGCCAAGCGTCACCCCTCCGCCCCCCCGCATCCCAGAGACCCCACAGTACCTTCAGGTTCCCCCGGTCCAGGGCGGCGGTCAGATGCTTGCGGACCTCGGTCAGCTGGGGCCGGGGGCCTCGGGGACTGGCCCCCTGCCGCAGGGGGTGTTCCTTCAGGTACTGCTCCAGCTTCGACTCCCCGAGGAGCAGCTCCGCCAGGTCATCTACAGAGAACAAGGCGAGAAGCTAAGTGGGAAGCCCCCCCAGGGACTTCGGGACCACCGCACCCTTGCGCCATGCCCCCAGCAAGGCCCTTCTGGAACTTCATAACCTTAGATGGAGTCCCAGGAGGTACCATCTGACGGCGAATTCTGTTCACTAAGAAGAATGTCCCAGGGGCACCCCGGTGGCTCAGTCGGCTGAGCATCCGACTTCAGCTCAGGTCTCGCATGATCTCATGGTTCAAGGGCTTGAGCCCCACATCAGGCTCACTGCTATCGTCACAGCCTGCTTCAGATCCTCTGTCCACCCTCCTACCTGCCCCTCCACGACTCACGCTCTCTCTCTCAAAAATAAATAAACATTAAAAAAAAGAGCGTTCTAGAGTTTGTACTCAGACAGGTGGTAGCTCATTCTTTTGTCACACATTGAATCTAGAAAGACTTGGTATGTGTTAACAGAGAGAGCTCAAGTTCAGGAGGAAACCACAACGTTCTCTTAAGCTACTTTTCAGCACGATCTTTATAAAACAATACTATGTATTTTCCAAGAGCAATGCGGTGAAATCTCCTAGCTGTTCTGTGTTCTATGGCCTCATACACCGAGGTAAGCTGGCAGAATGTCTTCTACAGTCAGATTCTTAAAACGAGTTTGTGTCGAAATGACCTGAGTGCGTGCAGTCTGTTTCTGCCTGAAAGTCAAAGCTATAGAGACGCTGACAGCTGGGAATGTCTAGATGCAGGTTTTGCCCCAAAGAGTATACTACTTCTGGTTGTAATTTTGTTAATACCCATGCTGGCTTGTTAATTAGAATGAAGAACTCACTCCTGAAGTAGCTTTGGGATCCACACATCTAGATGTCCTGAATAAACCCTGAACAATTCATACACCAGCCTGAGCCCGACGTATTTCTGCTGTCATGGGACAGGACGCAATTGTATCAAGATAGAAGAGTGACATAACAAGTCTGGAAGGACCTATCTCAAATCCGTGACTGTGGTTACCACCAGGGTACAGAGCGGCAAGGACCTCAGCTGGAGTGAAGGGCCAAAATGGTCTTTAGTTTTATCTTTAACATTCTGGTCCCAGAAAGGAGAACAGATTTGCCTATTGTTTAGGTAATCTAAAATTAACTCAAGAAAAAAAATCACAGAGGACCCACTGAGATTGAGTGGTAGGTCCCCAGAAGGTTGCGAGCTGGTTTGAGAGCCTTCCCAAGTCCTCTGGTCAGTGACCCAGATCTGCCAAATCTAAAGTTCTCAGCAGTGCCTCTGTCTGTGTACCAGGAAGCCAAAAATAGTCCCTTAGACAGAGACCGAGGGTCCTAGGATGAGCCGAGCAACACCAAAACAGGGCTGACTTAAGTGACTGTACACAAGAGTTCTTTAGCTGTCCATGAAGAAAAAGCAAATCATACAAGATGAGGGGGAAGGTCAGGCAAGACCGCGGCAGTGTCCTGAACCTAAGACAGTGAAGTGACGTCCGCAGAGGGCACAGGGACACAAAGCACAGCCCAAGTGGACATTCCTGAGAATGAAATCCAGCTGATAAAGAAACTCAGGACTCGGGGATGAAGGATATGTGGGCAAAGGCCTGACAGGGAGGGTCCGTGCATTTATATACAGGATACCAGGTGCCGACGAGAATCAGTTACAGAGCAGACTGTGACCGCTTTACACCGACGCAGCGCAAGAACGACAGTATATCACAATTGGGAGGTGCTTCGGAGCACCGTCTTTCAAAACGCGGTAGTGCAGGCTTACAGAAAAAAAAAAAAAAATGACTCTAGTCTCTTGAAAAGTTGATTGAACTCTTTTAGGAAGCGATGCCACGTGCTGAAGCATTTATCTGGAGCTCGACAATTCCCTGAGATTCACTTTCGTTTCTTTCTTCCCATTAGTACTTATTAATACTTTATTCTTCAAGTCGAGAACGGCTGCCCCAGAGATCTGTGTGCAAGCCACATGTTACTTTAAAAGTTGCAGTCGCTTTAGTAAAACAAAGGGAAAAAAAACAGGTGAAATTAATCTTGACAGTATCTTTTATTTAACTCAATCTATCCAAAATATTATCAGTTTAACAAGCAATCTATATTATTTTTAACTATTGGCATATGTTACACTCCTTTTTTTTTTTTTGCATTAAACTTTCCAAATCTAGGGGCGCCTGGCTGGCTCAGGTGGTTGGAGCATGCAAGCCTTGTTCTCTGGGGCGTGAGTTCGAGCCCCAGGTTGGGTGCAGAACTTACTTAAAAATAAATATAAATAAATACATACATACATACATAATACATAAATAAATACATAAATAAATAAAAAGCTTCCAAATCTAGTGTCTACTTTGCACGCACGGCACAACTCAATTCGCACCAGCCACCCTTCACGTGGTCGGCAGCTGCCCATGGCTCGTGGCTGGAGTGTGATCACTGTTTATTAAAGTATGCCTGTTTATCTTTATTCTGTTTTCCTAAAAACACGACTAGAATGAGTATCTCTTAAGAATAAGGAGTAACTATTTCTGAATGATGGGATTTGGGATGATTTTTTAACTCTGTGTAGTTCTGGGGCAGAATCATTGTATCTTCGTATTAGGGAAAACTGTGAGTCTTCTTTAAAAACTGGAAGTATATACGCCGGGACATTAACCTGTGGTCATTTCTGAGGGGTGAGACTATTTACATACACTGACTTTCTTTTCTGTGTATTTTAAATTTCCAAAAGCTAAAATAACGTGAGATTCAGAGTCACAGAGGTAAATCCCAGTTTGCCACGCTGTGACTGTGGCCCTAGGATTTTAACCTCAGTGTTTGGGGAAGGCGGGGGACAATTTTAAGAAAGCCCCCCTGTACGTCCGAACTGACAGGGATTCCTCTCTCCGCATTATTCCCCACGATTCCTCCCACTCCGGTTACCTCCCTGCTGCCGAAATGGCCGTCCCCAGCAGAACCCCGAGGGCGGCAAGCAGAAAGGACAGCAGATTGGGCCCTCTGCTGCCTGCCACCTCTTTCTAGTTGTGGGGCCAGGGCACACTGCTCTTGAAGCACCAGCCTCCACGTATGAAATGGGAAGGATACCGTGACCACAGCAAGACTGTGGACAGGAGCTAATGCGTTCTCAGGGAGGGACGTGCTGTGGCCTGGCCTGCCGCACCGCTCAGCTAGACCTTCCAGGATGAGTAGGATCTGCACTGGCCAACAGCACAGGGAAGGGCGAACCAGGCTGAGGGAACAGCAGAGCGTCAGGAAGATGCAAAGGCAAGGAAAGTACACTGGACCAAACGGCTGGAGAAGAGGGGGTGGGTGAGCGGGAAGGCAAGACTGGAGCCCCAAGCAGGGAGCGAAACATGGGACGAATGGTTCCCCTCTCCCCACTGAGCCCCGTCCCTGTGGAAAACAGGTCCCGGCCAAGCTCTCCACGAGCAGGCCCCGTGAACCTCCTCCATGCCTTCGGGATGACTCGGAACGTGGAGAATACCACCCGCCGTTCCTCGATAAACACCGACTCCTCTTTCGGGCACGGCTCCTCTCTCCCCACACATGCCCTAGCCCCCCCCCCAGCTGCCCCCAGGAACCTCAAGCACCCCAGCGCAGGTGTTTACCTATCTGTCTGGCCCTTCTGCCCTGGAACGAGAGGCCTGAAGGAAGAATCTGTGTGTTACTTGGTTTTTAGTCTCAGGGCCAACCAGCCACAATGTCTGGCACAGAGTCGGTGCTCAGTAAACGGTGAAACAATTCGACGATCGGCCACGGCACTCGGACTACACCCTCCAGTGTTAGGTCTGGTCCTGCCTGTGGCAGAAACTGTCAATTGTCCCCAAATATTCATTCCTCTCTTTTTCCTTTAGTAGTAGAGTCCCTTAGTGTTATCCCTGCACATAGCTGCCAAGCTGAAGACCACTTCCGGGGCTCCCGGGGAGCTGGATGCTAAGCTGTGGTCAGTGGGATGTGAGCAGAGTGCCGTAGGCAGCTTCTCCGCTGGCCCCACAGGAAGCGAGCTCACCCTCCAGTTCCTCCTCCCCCTACCCCGTGAGCTGGAAGGAGTCCGCGCTGACAGAAAATGGCGCGTCCGTTCTAATCCTCCAGGTGGAAGCCATCTACGGAGGACCACAGAGCAGCACAGCATTGGGAACCTCGGTCTCCAACACTCAGGAGCAGCCACCAAGCCCTAGACCGCTTCTGGTCAGTTGCTGCATGAGAGAGAAACATTAATTTCTACGTGGCTCCTGTTTAGTCACTCTCGCTCTGACCTTACAGTAGGCAAACTGCTGTCCTGACTAGATCTCCCAGCCACCAAACAGACTTTCAGCTGAGAGTGGCTCTCTGAGAACACCTCGCCAATCAGTACTCATTCCCAGGGTCACTCATTTCTAAAAGGAATTCCACAGAACCCAGCTGAGGGCTTTGGTAGCACGCCCCGACGTCACCTCTCCTATGTCACTGGCTGTACATTCTAGGCTTGCAAAAATATTTAAACAAAGGACTACGTAAAGAGAAGTATAAATGTACCACCTTAGTGCTTTGTAGGATTTACAGACTTTTAGTGTACTGATCTCCTGATGGTGAAGCAACACACCAGAGTCTTGCCACCAGGCTGTGGAGAGAGCCCAGTTCTACTAGAACTGGACAGGCCCTGGGGAAGGTTCAGCTGGGAGGAAGAGGCTTTGCTCAGAATGAGGAGACACGGTCCCTCCCCTCATGCAAGCTCCACAGGACGCAGCGGGACTGGAGACGCGCACAGTCCTGGACTGGCGGCGGCAGAGGAGGAGGAGACGAAGCCTTCACCAACAATGTCACAGGTGCGTGTTTACAAGCGGAAGAAGCAGAATGTGCAAAAAGGCACGACACAGCCTCGTCGTTTAGGGAACTCCAAGTAATTTCTTAGAGCTGAACCACGAAGGGCGGAGAGGGGAAGAGGGGAAGAGTCGGGGTTTCCTGCCAGGTCGGCGAGGACCAGCTCCTCAGTCCCGGAAGGAGCCGCGCGCGCTCTGACCAAAGAGCTTACATTTGAAATTAACATAGCGGCTGCAAAATAATTTGTGAAATTTTAAAACTGTGCAGGCTCCAGTGAATCTTCCAGGCAAATTATGTTTTCTTTTCTCTCCTTCAAAAAAGGTGACTTCCCTACCACTCACTCTCCCGACCGGAGGGTAAAAATCAGAAAAACGTGCTGTGAACTCACGCTGGAGAAATTCTACAGGGGCTGCAAGGCTGCATCCTCAGCGGCCTGACCAGCACTCCACGATGCCGCCTGCTCTGGTCAAGGACCTCCGGGTCCCCAGTTCAGAGTCCACGAGTGACAAAGGACACAGACGTCACCTAGCCAGCTGTTACTGCCCACTGCCTGCCCAGCTACAAGCTAGGAAAGTGAGGCACAAGGGGGAAAAAAAACCGGCACCTCGGGGCATGCAAGAAAATTAATTCCAGCTGGATTACAGAATTAAGGATGAAATAAAAAAGGATAAAAAGTTAAAAATAGACTTTTGCTTCCAGCCAAGATGGAACAAATTTACCCTCCAGTATAAAATAACCACACACACAGGGCGCCTGGGTGGCTCAGTCGGTTGGGCGTCCAACTTGATTTCAGCTCAGGTCATGATCCCAGGGTCGTGGAATCGAGCCCCGTGTCCGGCTCTGCTCTGAGTGTGGAGCCTGCTTAAGACTCTCTCTCTCTCTCCCTCTGCCCCTCCCCTGCACAGGCATATGCACTCTCTTTCTCAAATGAAAAAAATAAATAACCATAAACATAAAACACGAGACAGAATATGTAAAAACACAATTTTCACAACAGTGGGACGACGGAGGAAAGTGGTCCCTGACAAGTGGGCAGAGACAAGGTGAGCTCTGGAGGGGCCTTGAGAGCCTCCGGCTGCACCACAGGAACGGGGAAGGCTCACGTCAGGATTCCGCCTCGTGAGAGACTTACATCTGAGCATCTCTCCCCACTGACTTGCCTACTCACGCTCACCAGGCCCAGGGGAGAACGCAGCCAGCCATCCCGCCCTGCAGGTAGCGCAGCAGGACCGCACGGGGCTGGGGACGGGGTGGGGGGGGGGCCAGGCATGTGCTTTCCAGAATGGAAAAGCCCAGGAGCACAACGCGGAGGACAGCGCTCCGGCCTCAGGCGGCCCCAGGCTTAATACCGGCTCCGTCGCTGAGCTGTGTGGCACTGGGCAACTTACTTCACCTCTCTGAGCCTCAGATTCCTCACCTGGTGACCTCGAGGATTAGACGTGTGTGCAATGCACAGAGTACAAAGCAGGTACTGAATAGATGTGAGTTACCATTACCGTCCTTGCCATTCATTTTGGACTTGCTATTTCCCAGAAAGGTTCTGTCGGAAGTAGGAGGTCGGGAAGCTCTGGGAGACACAATCCCTGTGCTCAAGAGGCCTGCAATCTAGTAGGAAGATAAGAGTGTTGTGTAACAGTTATTACTAGACGAGCCATGCTGGGCTCTTACCAAATGCCGTGCGGCACGCTAAGACACCGCTTCACCCTGCTAGGCCTCCAAACCTCGCCAGGACCTATTATCACCGCCATCTCACGGAGGGGGAACCAGGCACAGGAGGTGAGGCAACGGGCCCAAGGCCACAGCGCCGGTCAGTCCTGGAGCTGGAATCCTGAACCCAGGCCATCTACCTGTGCCGTCACCCCAGCGTGTCAGGCACAAACCGTGTGGACATCAGCCTCCGGAGAAGGGGCCCAGCTTCCCCCACAACCAGCCATGTGACCTTGGCCAAGCCGCTTCACCCTTCTGCTGCAGGGCGGAGCAGGTCGTTCCTCAGTCCCTTTCCTGCTCTACCTGCCAGGAGTGTCAGGTGACCAGAGTGAGGAGGGACCTGGGGGTGCCCAGGGCAGGTTTCTACCTTTCCCACGGGTATTTTTCAGGGTTTAAGTGAGGCTGCAGAAACCAGCTGCCCAGGGACTCACACAGACTAAAAGCCTGAAGCTGACCAGAGACCACTCCTGGGGACCCTCGCTAAGAAGCATAAGGGACCTTCGCCCCGGGCAGGGCACTCGAGTGCCAAGCTTCATCTGCAAACAGGCAATCCCATGAGCCTCGCGGCTGGCCCCGCTCAATGCCCAGGCAGCCTCAGCCTCCCTGATTCCCCCACAGAGGGAGGCGCTGTGCGGCCTTTGCCACTTGAGGTGCCCGCCCCTCCCTCCCAGCCTTCTCCCTCACGGGAGAAACAGCTGACACCCAGAGATTTGATCAGATGGGGAAGAAAAAAGCTTAAGGTTTCTACTCAATTTCAGGGAGTCCTTGATATCAATACAAAAAAATCTCAACAACTCGGATTTGTCAATAGAGAAGCATTTAGGTCTCTTCAAACCACTCCTGCCGTGGCTGTGATCCAAGAGGAAAAACAAACCCCTTTTCCAGCAGGAGCTGATTATCAGCCTCTCCTTTGTTACCCTGCGAAGACAGCCAGTTGCTCCATTTCTTGGTCTCGGGACGACTTCAGTGAATTTCGTCTCCTCACTTACTTGGCTTCTTGTAAGTCACAGGGACCTCGGCACCTACAGTACTTGTCAGCCCTCCCCCCCACCCCCGGAAAGCGACAGAAAAATAGACACTGTTGGATAGCGTTGGCAGGAGCATAAAGCGGGACGAGTGTCTACAGACGGCAATTAACAAGATCCGTACAACGATGTATGTACCTACACCATCCGACCTGGAAATTCCAGGTTTGGTAAGTTACCCCAGCCGCACGTGCACTCTTGAGCGCCTAGGTGTACAAACAGGGATGTTTCTACATACAGCCCCACTGGGAATAGCACAGGACAGAAGACAACCTGCACAGTCCTCATCGCGGTGGCCCCCTCGTGCTGGGACATAACGCGTCCCTTATGCGAAGGAAACGGATCCACGGACAGTCCCGCGGTGCCTGACTGCACACACTGCCCCAGCTCTTCATACCTCCCTGAGTCCACAGGCGCTCCGGCCGCTGACACCGGCCGTGGGCCTGACCACATGACTTGCTCTGACTGACAGGACAGACACAGACACGTCGGACCCACAGACGCTTGGAAAAGGGCTGACTCGTGTCTGCTTCCCTCTTGCTTCTCTGTGACCACCTTGAGAATGCAGCCGGGGCTGGCCCGGACTTAATTTAAGAAAGGCCCCAGGGAACGCAGCTGAGTGGTCTCAGTCAGGCCCGGCCACGTGAGAGGGCCCAGACGACGGGAGCTACCGCAGGGAGCGGCCCCACGGCTGACAGCCCAGAACGGTGAAAAATAATAACAGGTGCTATTTTAAGGCACTGAGTTTGAGGATGGTTTGTTACACAGTAATAGGTGACAATGTCAGAAACAGACACAGCAGACAGGGTGTGCAGCATGTTACTACTGGGTGTGAAAACCCAAAACCAACAACACACTCTTATACACACACAGATATGCTGACTCTTTCTGAAAGGACTCCCAGGAAAGTCCCAAGAGTGCTCCGTCTATGGACAGGAGTGAGAGGACACAGAGATGCTGCAGAAAGGAAGTTACTTTTCTCTCTTGTATTATTTGATTTTTATCACCATGTACATTTGTTGCCTGCAGAAAACATTAACTAGTTAATTTAAGAAGAAAAGAGGGGAGGGGTGCCTGGGTGGCTCAGTCGGTTAAGCGTCCGACTTCGGCTCAGGTCATGATCTCACGGTTCATGGGTTTGAGCTCCGCGTTGGGCTCTGTGCTGACAGCTCGGAGCCTGGAGCCTGCTTCGGATTCTGTGTCTCCCTCTCTCGCTGCCCCTCCCCTGCTCGTGCTCTGTCTCTCTCTGTCCCTCAAAAATGAATAAATGTTAAAAAAAAAATTTAATAAAAAAATAAAAGAGGGGAGGTGGGCTGGGGTGGGGGGACCAAGTGGGAGATGAGCATTAAGGAGGGCCCTTGCTGGGATGAGCGCTGGGTGTTAGATGCAAGCGACGACTCACTGAATTCTCTTGAAACCAATACTGGTGATAATCAAGAAAAGAAGATGGCCTGTGTTGGGGTGCTCTGGCCCTGGAGCGTGTAAGCTGGTCGCCCTCGGGGGGTGCGCGGGGCCTGGCCCATCGCCTCTGAGCCGGGAGAGGGAGGTCTGAGTCTGCAGCCTCCCGAGTGCACACTGTCCAGGCTCCCCGCATCCTTCCGAGGCTGCGGCAATCTGTGTCACCTGAGGGTGCCTGGACAGGCTGCACCTCCCTCCCTTCTCCTGCCAAAAGCCCAGGCATCGTGTGAGCTGCAGTTCAGGGTCACCTTGGAGGAGCATCCCCGCTCCCTGGGCCTGACCTCCTCGGAGGGCCGCACGCCCTACCCGCCAGCCAGCATTTACTCAGCCCCTGCCAGCACCTGGCACGCGCGGCGGCGGGGGAGGCAGAAGCGTCTCTGCCTCCGTGGTGCTGACATTCCAGAAGGGGAGACAAACCAGGAAAAGGCCAGGTAGTAGTAAGAGATGTGCAGAGAGCTAAAGCGGGGCGGCGTGACAGTGCGTGACTGGGTGGCTACTTTGAGGCTGGGCGGGCCATGCAAAGATCTGAGGGAAGAGGCACAGCCCACGCAAGGGCCCTGGGGCGGGCGCAGGCTGGCGTGTTTGAGGAACAGCGAGAGGGCCGTGTGGCTGGAGCGGAGGGGACGGACTGGAGCACGGTCGTCAGACAGGCGGGTGAGGGCAGCCACAAACACGCTACGGCAGACTGTGCTCAGGAGCGTGGCTTTCCTTCTCAGAGCGCCTGGAAGCCCCTGGAAGCCCCTGGAGCGGGCAGGGAGTGTGCAAGCAGGGCGTGAAGTGACCTAGTTTAGGTTTTGTGAAGACCCCTCCGCCCGCCCCGTGGAGAACGAACTTGGGGCTGGAGCCAGCGAGGCAACGGCAGGGATGGTTGGAAGGTCACTGCAGGAGTCTGGTCAGGGGTGGCGGATGCCAGGCCGAGGGGGCCGAGGTGAGCAATAGTGCAGAGTGGGAGAGACAGGCAGGGAAGACAGAATTTGGAGGTAAAATAAACAAGGTTTACTAATGGGTTGGACTGGAGGTGTGGCTCACAGAATATACCCCCCCACACCCCCCCACGCCCCCCCACGCTCCCCCACGCCCCCCACCCCGCACTCCAGAGATGACTGTGTTCCAATTGCTGGGACCTGTGCATATGTCACCTTACACGGCAAAAGGGACTCTGCAGATGTGATTAAGTTAGTGACCTTGAGATGGGATTATTCCGGATTACCTGGGTGGGCACCACTGAGTCCTTGGAAGAAGGAAGTAGGCGGGTCAGAGGAGGAGATGGCGGTGAAAGCAGGTGTAGTCACAGAGGAAGCTAACTGCTGGCTCTAAAGATGGAGGAGGGGCCACGAGCCAAGGAATGTGGGCAATCGCAGAGGCCAGGAAGACAGGGCACGGATTATTCCCTGAAGCCTCCAGAAGGAACTTGGCCCTATTGACACTTGAGTTTAGCCTAAAGGGGACCCGTTTCCAACCTATGACCTCCAGAACTGTCAGAGAACACAGCTGCGTTGTTTTAAGCCAGTAAATGTGTCATAATTAGTGACAGCGGCAATAGGAAACCAATGCATGAGGGATGAGGAATGGAATCTCAGATTTGGAACAGCACAGTGGAGCGGACAGTGGTACCATTTTGCCATTTCCTGAAGTGAGAAGGAATAAAACCAAGAGTTCTGTTCTGACGAACTTAAATAACATTTGATATCCAAGTAAGAAACCAGATTGGTGGATGGATGTCGGCATCAAAGCTGGAGGAGAGTGAGTGGAAGGACCAAGTTAAAGAAACCAGGGCTGTTTGTTACAGAAACAGAGATTAGAAGTTTCCGGAAGGAGGGAGTGGCCAAGCGGGTTAAAGGTAACTGGAATATGGAAGAAGATAAGAGAACATAACCACTGGATTTGGCAACAGGAAGGCAACATCAGAGGGTGACCATGACACGAGGAGTCTCGGAGTGTGGAGTGTGCAGGAGATTCAAGCTCCGTGGAGTGGGCTGAGGAGACAAGCGTTCCTGAAGAGGCTCTGCTCAGACAGGGCAGGGGGGCGGGCAGTGAGTAGACAGATGGGGGCTAAGGAAGGTTTTCACAGGAGAGTCTCGGGTATCCGTGAATCCTCAAGGGAATGATCCAGGAAACAGAGACAGAGAACTGATCCGGAGGAGAGAAGTGCCAGCCGCCGCAGAGTCCTGAGGAGGCTCCGACAGAGGGCTTCTGACAAACGGGAAGGGGGCGCAGGCCTTGAAAGGAATCGGGGCCTCCACACAGTGACGGGAGGGAAAGCGGGCAGACTCGGTGGTGGGAGACAAGGGGGTTTCTTAGCTGCCCTATTTCCTCCATGAACCTGGAGGCAAGGTCACGAGGCAGGAGAGGATGGCATCCAGGTAGAAGGCCGAAGAAGGGAAAAGAACGTGTGAAAGCCGGGATCCGAACAGGCCAGAGCGTGGCAGTGCCTCTGAGGTCACTGGCCATCAAGCGCAAACAACGAGCAAGGTGCGTCCCGCAAAACGCAGCACGCGGGGGCAGGCGGGGAGCTGGGCTCAACCAAGGTAGGGCCAGGCAGCAGGGCAGAGAAGAGCAGGCCATGTCACCCGGCCCCTCAAAAGCCTCCAGGAGCTCCCCTTTCACCCAAAGTGAGAGCCAGAATCCTTGTACCTTACCACCTTGGCCATGACCTCGGCCCTGTCACTCTCCCCTTCAGGCCCGGTCTCCAAGACTTGGTCGCTCGCCCTCCCGCCCGGTCTGTCTCCAAGACCCGGCACACGGTAGGTGTCCTGTAAATATTTCTGAAGGGAATGAGTCAGTCTCTAGGTCTCCCCTTCACGGACAGGACCTATTCAAGTACCTCGGCTCCCCGCAGGCGGGCCCGGCATGGAGCTGGGGTGTGACCGCTGACCACGACCCAGGGCTCCCCATTTCTACCTCGGGGCTGCCTGTTCTTCCCCTCCACTATCTTTGCTTAAACTGTGACCTGGCTCAGAGGACCTGGCCGTTTGGATCTTGACTGGAAGGCAAAGATGTCATAAGTCAAAGATTAAGGAGCTCAAAGAAGTTGGCAGAAAGCGATGTTCTGGGAAAATCTTGGTAGCTGGAGTCCAGGCTTCATGCCAAAGCCTTCTCCCCGTGTTCGCGCACAATGCGGGAGCTGGAAGGACAGGATGAGAGAGTAAAATGTGGGACCAGAAGACAATACTTCCACTGCGCTGGCAGAATAGATAAGCATACTGGTTTCACACACGCACACCCATGTGCGGGCACACATACACACACAAACACACACACACACTTCCCCTAGAAAAACCTAGTCTAAGAAGAGGTAACTTGAAAGTCATGATCTTGGAGGTGCTTTGGCCTGTCCCCAGGGCTCAGCAGGGCAGGAAATGACTCTGACAGGGGAGGGGGATGTTATCAGGCCCGCCCAGAAGGCTTGAAAATGGCTCTCTCAGGAAGCCGGCTCTACACAGACAAGTTAAATGCATACCCACACAGAGCCAGCAGGCATCTCTTGAAGATTCAAAGCCCTAATCCTGTCCCTGCCCTCAAAGAGGACTGTAGTCTGGGACCACCAGGTCCAGGCACAGGGGGGCGAGGGGGGGGGGGGAAGACCACGAAGGACCCTCGGAACACTGTCAGGAGTCAGTGAGGTCTGAGCTGGGGTTTCAGAAATTTGTCCAAGCCAGGTAGGATTTCTCCAAGTGAGAGTCCAGGCCGGAGGAGACGCCAAAACTGGTGTGTGCGGTGGGGTAGAGGTAGGAAGGAGGCTACTCAGGGCCACCGGGCAGCTGCAAGGGACCTGAAGGACCCACTTCCTCAGGCCTCCAGGCCCAAGACTCAGTGGAGAGTGGACTCCCTTGGCCCGGGGGGCCAGAGAAAGGAGAGGTGTTACTGCAGGTCCCCATGCTCGGCATCCCTAGCAGTATCGGCTCACCGACTGATGTCCTTACTTGAGGAAAACACTGTTTCTTCCTAGACTTAGAACCTGCAAGGGCCAGAGAAGGGAGGCAGGCCTCACAGCAGAGTGGCCGAGTAGGTGAGGAGACTGGAGAGACAAGGAACCCCTCCCTGGGAAGGGCCGCTCAGCAAGCGTCAACCCTACAGCTGCACGGGAGGCACAGGAAGAGAAGGTCACGGGCACTCGGTCAGCCTGAACAGCAGTCCATGAGCCAGAGCTCACCCCGAGCCGCAGGCGGGCAGGGCCATCCGGTCACCTGAGGGACGCCACCGAGGGTCTTAGCATCTCGGGCGGACACCCCCTCCCCAGGACCTCCTCGGCCCTCGTCCTCTCGCATCCCAGCACTGAGCACGGGTGACGGGTGGCGGGTGGCGGGTGCTAGACTAGAGCACAGGGTGATCCTAAGGCAGCGCCCCAGGCCCTCAGGCAGCGGCTGGCACCCAGTATGAACCCGGTAGGTGCTGAAGGAGGAAATGAGTCCGAGTTAACTCCTCAAGGGCAGCGGCCGAGGTGTTCACTGAGCAATTGAGTACCTACTGTGTGTCGGACATGTTACTGGTACTTGAGATACAGCAAAGAACAAAAGAGCAAAACAGCCCCACCCTCACGGTCACATTCACTGTGGCGTCCCCAGTACACATCACAGCACCCCCACACCCTTCCACCCTTCTGGCTCATCGAAGTGCAGAATGAGGGGCGCCTGGGTGGCTCAGTTGGTTGAGCCTCCGACTTCGACTCAGGTCATGATCTCATGGCTCGTGAGTTCGAGCCCCACGTCGGGCTCTGTGCTGACAGCTCAGAGCCTGGAGCCTGCTTCGGATTCTGTGTGTGTGTGTCTCTCTCTGCCCCTCCCCGGTGTGTGCTCTGTGTCTCTGTGTGTTTCTTAAAAATAAACAAAATATTTAAAAAATTTGTTTTTAAGTGCAGAATGAAAGGCTGCAAGCGGAGGGCTGGGAGTGTGTCGGACCTGGGGCGAGGCCCTGGGTCCACACTGACCAGTTCTGGGACCCAGCTAACCGAGGCTGCCATTCAGCTTTGGGGCCTCGGCCACACGTCGGCACAACAGGACCCCACCCCAGCCCCCCCTGACAGCTCTGCTATCACTGCTGTCACGGTCGCCCTGCCTGCTTCCTCCTCCCCGTAAAGGGCTGAGTATCTGGACCTTCCAGCCTCCTGCGCACACAGTACTCCTGATTCAGGCAGGCTGCTTCAGATGATGGCTGGTGCCTAAAACTGCATGATCTCTTTTACTCCTCAAAACAACCTGTGAGCTAAAGAGGGAGGCTCGGGGAAGCTGAGTAACTCGCCCAAAGCCGGGCGAGCAGCGTCAGAGCTGGGATATGAACCCCGGTCCAACAGGACAAAGCCCTGCTTTCTCCCGCACCAGACTCCTCTTTGCTAAAAATGTCTCCACCTGCCCAACAGGGTGAAGTACGGCCTGTGTGCCCAGGGCTGGGGGCTTCCCGGGACACGGGGTTTTCAGTTCTGAAAACCAAGAAGGCGTCAGGCCGACCGGGACAAGTTGGTCATCCTAGAGCCACAGCCGTGCCCAAGATCCTCCTCCCGGCGCTCTGCCAGGCCCTGCCCACTGTCACCTCAGCGTGCCCTGCCCTCGGCCCCCCAGTAACCCAGCTGTAAGTAACGTGGGCATTGTTCTCGTTGGGCTGCAGGGGGACACACTGTCCCACCACTTGGACAACTGTGTCTAAAATCTGGAACTTCCTGTGCTCCAACCACCCATGCTTGTCACCAATCCTGTTTCCTGAACCCCAACCCCACTAAGACTTCCTGAAGCAGGCCTAGCCTGGGAATCTGAGTTGCTAAGCGGCCCCCAGGTGACTCAGCTGCCCAGACGCTGTGTGACTACCCTGAGCTGTAAGCTTCTTGTGACTGGTGACCCCTTCACTCTATTTCTTCCGGTGCAGGCCCCACACACTGGAGATGCTCATTAAACACTAAGGATTATGGTTGAGGGCAGGACTTCCAAACCTGCTCGATCACACAACCCGCCTAAGGCTCTATTTAAAAATGCATATGTCAGGACACCTGAGTGGCTCAGTCGGTTAAGCGACCAACTTTGGCTCAGGTCATGATCTCACAGTTTGTGGGTTTGAGCCCCACATTGGGCTCTGTGCTGACAGCTCAGAGCCTGGAGCCTGCTTTGGATTCTATATTTCCTTGTCTCTTTCTGCCCCTCCCCCACTTGTGCTCTCTCTCAAAACTAAATAAACATTAAAAAAAAATGCAGATGTCTAATCCCACGTTGGACCAAGGGAAGTCACCGCCCTGCCAGAGAGGCCTGCGAATCCGTAATACCCAGGCTCCCTCAGTTCAGGGCTGCTCAGAGTGGGTCCACGGACCAGCAGCACCGGCGTCGCCCCGGCGTCACCCTGGAGCCCTGCCCCAGAACCACTATATCATCAGAATCACTAGGAACACGGCCCAGCAAGCCAACTTGGTGACTCTCTGATCCGACAAGTTTAGAAAACAATTTGTTGGTATAAAGAAGAAGAGAACTAGAGGGAGAAGTGGGTTAGAAACCAGCTCAATGAACATCTCCAAACCTGGTCAACTTACCCGACCCCCGACCCCATTCCTCAGGCGGTCGTTGTGATGCCCAGAACATGGCACACAGCAAAAGCTCAAGAGATGCTTGTTCGGTTCCGACTCGCACCGTTTTAACCCCCGGGAAGTCAGGAAAACCGGGGTTTCCGAGAATCGAGTGAGGTGCACAAAGTCACTCAGAGGGTAAAGGCATGGAGATTCTGATCCGGGTCTAGGGAGTGTCCGAAAGGACCACAAGCCGTCTGCTCCACCTAGCTCTCGCACGTCGGCCGCCACCACACTTGACGAAGAGGGGCAGACACACAGGGGCTGCAGCCGCACACACCGTTAGTTTCCTGTGGCGTGCGGCTGCTCTCTCTAGGTTACGCGGCATCCGTCTGGCCCAGCTGCCAAACGCTTGCTCCTTCTTGTCTTGGTGGTTGATGGGGATGGTTTTGAGAGGTCTCAGAAAACCTCTTCCCTTTCCTTGGCTTCTCAAATGGGAAACATCGGCTTTCACAGAAAGGCCTGTAACCCTCCGCCACCCGCCAAGCATGATGTCACCCAGCGGGGCAGGAATCCACCCAAGTGAGGTCGGCATGCATCAGAAGCAGAAGCTGTTCCTGCTGGCGTGCCCAGTGCAAAGCCGGAGGGGCAGCTGGGGGTGCCTCGAGTGAGCGAGATGTCTCCGAGGGAGTGCCCTGGGCAGCAAGTAAGGACTGAACCCAATTCAGTGTGGCTTCAATAACAAGGCAATCATGACTCCACATACAAGCAAGTCCAGAGAAGAGCCACTCCTGTCGCCTGTTTCAATCGCTCAGAGGCCTCCACTCGCGGAAGTCCGGGCCCAGTTTGCCACACGGCACACCAAGTACACACTATGGGCTGACAGTTCATCCCAGCAGAACCACAGCCCGCCGTCCCCTAGAAGCCGAGCGCCTGAGTGAGGAGGCAAAGCACGTGCCGAGACAGGCCACAAGGGGGAGGAGAAACAGCTCGGACTGGGGGATGGGAGCCGATAAACCCACCACCACCATGCAGCAGCAGATAGGAGCTGGAGGCCCACTCGATGCAGGTGCCCTGCCGAGTACTTACAGGTGCAGGGTTTTTTTGTTTTTTGTTTCTTCATTTAGGCCTTACAACTACCCTACCCGGGTGGCACCATCATTACAGGTTCAAAACCCCTTACCTATAATTTCCAAAATCTTGCACCCTCTAAAAACCAGGAGCTGGCTTTGTTGTTGTTAACTTGCTGGGCAACAGAAGCTCCACTGAACCAACACGAGGCTATCTGGAGAGTGACTGCTCGCATGTTCTGACACGGAAAGCTGACACGTCTTATCACGAAGTGCTGCGCCTGGACGCGTGGAGAGTGGCACATACTGGCCAGTATATGTACCATATTCTGGAAAATTCTGCATTCTTAAACACAGCTGCCAGAAGGAGCACAACGTCACTTTGAACCGAGCAACTGAACCCGTAAGCCAGAGCTCTGACCCGCTCTGCTCTCTTCTGCCACCCGCCAGCTGGTGGCTTTACAGGAGACACCTCTGTGAGCCTGTTTTCTCGTCTGTAAAATGGGGAGCCAAAGTGCTTTCAAATGTGTGCAGTTTTTTTAATGTTTATTTTTGAGAGAGAGAGAGAGAGAGACAGAGTACAAGTGGGGGAAGGCAGAGAGAAAGAAGCAGGTTCCAGGCTCCGAGCTGTCAGCACAGAGCCTGACATGGGGCTTGAACCCATGAACTGCGAGATCATGACCTGACCCAAAGTCGGACGCTTAACCGACTGAGCTACCCAGCTGCCCCCAAACATGTATTTAAAAGCGTGTCACTCTTCCTTCAAAGGAAACTTTGGGGGAAAGTATCGCTGCTCCGGCACGTGAGGCCTGCCCGCCTGGCCACCAGGCCCCTAAAGCACGTTCCCGGAGGGGTTCCTCAACCCCACAGTTTGAAAACTGCTATACGGTGGGCTCTCTCAGGCCCCCTCTGGCTCTAACGTTGTATGGTTGTTTTCTCTGAAGCAAATCCTTTTCTGTGAAGGGAGGATAGCTGGGAGGAACTTGAATCAGACCTTGACAGACAGGTAGGCTTCTGACTGCAGAGAGGACTTCAGAGCAAAATCATGAGCACAGGGGGAAAGACCATGAGCAAAGTGAGTGTGAGGGTCCTAGAGGCCAAACCAGCCATGGGGGGCAGGGAGGAAGGGGGAAGGGGGCGAACCCAGGTGATGTGAGGACACACTGGAAAGGCTGACTCCCCAAGCAGATCACTGTCAGGAATCCTCAGAGCCTGAAATCCCTCCAAGCAGGAGGCCAGGAGAGAAGCGGAGTAGTCCCGGCCCCACTGTGTGCAGCCACAAGGTCATGGTCCTTCTGCCCTCACTATAGCAACCAGGAGCCCCAGTGCTTAGCTCAGAGCTCTCAATTTGTTATTGTCAAGTAAGTGAACCTTTGAATCCAAAAATCACAACATATGGTCTGCCACAAAGGCGTGTCCTTCAGAGGACAACAGGACAGAGTGTGTGAGAGCAGGACGGATGCCCTAGGAAGGCCAGGATGGCGTGTCATCAAGGTCTCACTCGTGCCTTTCCCCACGGTCTGGGAACTGTGTGACTCCAGGGAGTCTGCAATATCCCGGGAGCCTCCAAAGAAGCCATTCCGAACAATGGTGCCACCTTCCCGCCCCACGGCAGACTCTCAGTTAAACCTCAGCCTTGTTTCCAAAGAAGCCCCTGCATCAGCAGGGAAGGCTGCAGAGGCCTGAGACCAGGCAGCTGTCCAGGAACCCAGCCCAGCTCCGGAGGGGGAAGCCACCGCGCTGGAGGCACCAATGCCGTCGGGAATACCAGCTACTGGCGAATCAAGAACTTTCCTCCCACTCAATGGTCTACATACATCTTGAGCCAAACTTCGCACCAGGAATATTCTTTGTTTCAGGCACCGTTTCCCCACCTGCCCATCACCAAGAGGTAATTAAAATGTCTCAAAATCACACCTCATCAGAACGGGGATGATCCCTTAAAGGAGAAACCACATTTGGGGCCTAATTGTTCTAAGTAGGCTCAATAACTGAGCTCATCTAAGAAGATTAACAGACAGGGAAGGGAAGGAGAAGCAGACGCTGCCTCAGGAAGGGGGTGGCTGTCTGTCGGGGCTGGCACAGGCTCCAAAATGCATCTTTTTGTTATTGAAATAGGCGAGAGTCTCGACCACGCACAGGCTCAGGTGTGTCATTTCTAGGCCTCCCATTCTTCTTCCCAGCCAGGTGAGAGCCAGGAGGTGGCCTGCCTCGTCCAGGGTTTGTCAGGGGGAGAGGAGACGGTGGCATTTTGCATGGAGCAACGTTTGCCTTGCTCGCCCCATTTCGTCCTCACCGCCGCGCCAGGGGAGTAGGGTTGTTAACCCTATCACACCATGAAGAAACGCGGACTCTGAGGGGTTAGCTAACTGGCTCAGGGTCACCCAGTCAGCCACAGGTAGAGTCTGGACCGAAGCCCAGAAGCCAGAGCACCACTGCACTTTGTCACACAGCGGTGAACCTCACCTCAGGGAGGCTAACGGGTGGCATTCTGGAGAGAGAGGGCAGCTGGGACTGCCTTCCTAGGGCCGGGACTGGCCTAGGAGCCAACAGGGAGCTGATGGGCCCTTCTCCACCTTTTCCCCCTCATCCCCTCCGGCTGCCGCCTCAGCTCCAGGCCACGGCACCTCAGAGTTCGCTGTGCCCACAAATCCCCCGGCTGCCCCCTAAGATGCAGATTCTGACCTTGCAGGTCTGGGGTGGGGCCTGAGAGCCCGAGTTGCTCACATGCTCCCACACGATGTCCAAGCCGCCAGCGGGAATCTAGACTTGAGCCGAATTTTCTCCCGCCTCACCCCCGCGCCCCGCCCCCCTTAACTTGTGTGGTCACTGTCTTGCTGGAACTCACGGGGGCCTGGCCTATCACTGCCGCACATTTTGTGGTTTTGCGATGGACTGACTAAAATGGTACCCACTTGGGGCAGGAGGCAGAAAATGGATTTCTGGGGTCTGTTTTCAGCCTGGCATTTGCCCTCTTCTTCCTTATCCACCTCTTGGCAAAATGTCTAAACCAATTTATCTCAAAGGAGTCGGGCTGGAGCAGCGCGCTCTGAAACCGTCTACTATTTCAAGCGCTTACCGGGAGGGACGGCCGTGCTCCCGTCCCAAAAGCTGCTGAGTAGGAAGTCCTCTGCAGGCAGGACTCCACCACTCGGAACCCTCCCTTGGTTCTCACCTCATTCAGAGAGAAGCCAAAGCCTTAACCATGACCTCCAAGGCCTCAGGTGATCTGGCCCTGCCACCCCTCTGCCCTCCTCAGGCCTCTGCCCCTAACATCCCCTCCCCAGAACAGGCTTCGCCACGGCCTCAGGTCCTATCTCCAATGCTGCCCTCCCGGTGAGGCCCTCCCTGGCCACAGGTTAGCAGCCTCTGTGCTCCCCAACCACCCCTCTCCCAAAGCGCTGCTGCCCCCTCTTTCCCTCTTGAGCCCCCTCTGATACCACTTACCACCACCTGGCAACCTGCAAATTTTACCTAGCAATTTTTGTTTACAACCCCTTCTCCCTTCCCCACTAGAATGTGGACTTCATAAAGGCAGGGACATTTGTCATTTTTGTCTGTTTTGTTCACTGGTATATCGCCAGTGCCTAAAACAGTGACTAGCAGGTAGCAAGTACTCAGTATTTATGGGATGGATGAATGAACGAACAAACGAATGAATGAATGAAGGGCCTACGGATTAAGATGTCGGACTCTGTGAGCAGCCCTGGGAGCCATTAGTTCCTGTGAGCCTCACACTAACCCCTGCAAACCCAGCCTTTTACTCTCCTTCTAAGGGGAGGAGACTGAGGCTCTGAGTGGTTAAGTGATTTGGTCCAGGACATAGTTAGGCTTGGGCACGGGTCTGCCTCATTCCAAAGACTGTGTTCCGTTCTGCCTGTGGCTGCCTTCAAACTGTCTTACTATGACAAACATGACACTAACTCACTTTCCTCATCCCAAGCAGCAAATGCCGTAGCCTAAGGATTCTGCCAAATCTGCCCAGAGCCTGAGGTTCAGTGCACCCAGTCTTGTAAGGGTGAGCTGGTACCCTCAAAGCCAGGAGGAAGTCCCACTGCCAGCTGAAGGAAGCCCCTAGCAGCCAAAGGAAGAGAAGGACTCGCCTTCAACATTTCTCTGAACCCTAAAGAAGAGCCACAATAACTCTGGTTTTGCTTCATCTTTTTCTTTTCTGTATATTTTTATGTTCCTGAACAATCTCTTTGACCTTTTCAAGTCTGGGTGACCTTTGGCCATCAACGACTGCTACAAACTATGTGGGTTTTGGGACAGAAAGCTACCTCTCATGAGCTTCCCAAAATCGAACGTGCACACAGACCCATGGACTACAGTCGGCCCACCACACGCTCCGCCAAAAGCCCCTTCATGACTGAGGCTCAGGCCCCAGGGACCAGCCCCTGAGAAGGGACCCAAGCCTTGGGGGGCCGTGAAGGTAGGCTGGGCCCATTGCCGCCAAAAGCCCACCCACCCTCTTATTCCAGAGACCACCAGGGTGTGAGTCGCCCCTCCTCAACTTCTCACTCTCACTCGCCTTACCTCATCTGTTTTCTTTAAATCACCTCACTACCAGCAGCTAACCTATTTATTGGTGTGTTGAGAGCCAGCTATCCCGTCTCCTCAGAAGAGTTTAAGTACATGAGGGAAGGAGCTTGGTCAGCGCTGCTCACTTCTGTTCCATTCCCGGCACAGGTGGGCATGCAAATACTGGCGGAATGAATGAGTAAACAAAGCAGGAAACAAGTAGGTTCCGAAGGAGAGAACCAGGGAGGGCTCACCAAGGAACCCATTTAACCCTCACATCGACCTGCCCTGAAGGTATTTTACGCCTACCCAGCTGGGAAGCCACAAAGTAGACCCAGGACTGTCCAACTCCAAGAAGAAATGAGACCCTGTTGCAAGGAAGGAGAGGACAAGCAGGAGGCGAAGCTGGTGAACCTTAAAGGAAGGGCGAGGTCAAGCTGCCACTGGGGCCCATGGGACCAAACGCCATTTTCGTCAAATGAGGACTGAGAGAAGAGTCAACACTTTCCACCAAGCTGAGCCCAGGTAGGTCTATGCTTCCTCCCTGCCCCTGGGACAGTCACGGCACCCGCGTCCACCCAGGAAATATCTGCCTAAAGCAGGGTACCACGGTTGAGAGTAGGCAAAACCAAGTTCTCCTTTCAAGGCACTAATACCGTAAGAAGCACAATCATTAACCATTCTTGAAGACACGGTGACATCCTTCTCCATTTCTGGGTCGTTTGAGGTCAGAGGGTTGGAAAGAGTGCGAGGTCCTTTCTTAGAGCAGTGCCATTCATTCATTCGTTCTTTCATTCATTTGTTCAGCCAACATTTGCTCACGGAGCCTCAGGCTGCCAGGGATGAAGTAACACAAAACCTCTGCCCTCTCACCAGTCCACTGGTCCCTGTGGTTTTTGGCGGGCACTAAAGGACCAGCAAATATTAACGATACTTGCTTCCAAAACAAATAAGGCCACGTGGAGCTGCGCTCTGAAACGGGATTTTGGATGCAATTTTGATTCGATTGGGTACAAGAACCAATTCAGTCAACGGGGCCATAGACTAACTCCAAGCACCAGGTTCCCACTCAGTGGCTCCCTCAGACCCCTTCCTCCTCCGGGCACCAAGTCCCTTGCCCATCCAACCCCATTCTTCGGCAGCTTTCTCACCTCTCTCTACAATATTCTCTCTCTGACTCTCTTGGCTCTACTTCCCCAAACCCCCGACCTCCCTAGGTCCACAGCTTTGACATTCTACTCTCTGAACCCCAGGACACACATCTCACTTGCCTTCCACTACCACCCCCTACACACACACCCCAAGTCTGAGCTTCCCCCTGGAGCGCCTTGAACGTCATGTGTTTACAACCCCTATTTCCCAGGGGTCTCTGCTCGACTCCCCCCTGGGTACAGCATACGCACACCCTGTAATCCCCTGCACGCTGCACGGGCCGTGCCCGGGGTGGGGGGGGGAGCACCCTCCCCCATCGCCTCCAACTTCTTACGACCCGAAGGCCGCCCCGGCCCCTGGAACCCCCGGCCGGGCAGCCGGCTCCTGGAGTCCCCCCGACGCGCCGACCCCACAGGAGCCCGCCGGCACGCCGGAACTCCGGGTCGCGGGGCACGGCCCCCGCCCGCCGGACGCCCCCACCGCGTGACGCCCGCGACCCCGGGCTGCCCAGGCCCCGGCCCCACGCACCTCGCCGGCGCGGCGCCCGCGATCCCGGCCGCGCCCCTGCCCGCGCCCCACCGCGCCTCCAGGGCCCGGCCCGGCCCGGCCCGGCGGAGAGCGCGGCGCCCCCCGCAGCCCAGGCCGGCGCGCCCGGCGCCTACCGTTGGCGATGAGCTTGGCCGACAGCTGCTTGACGAGCTCGGGGATCCGCTCCCACTGGCACTCGGAGCGGCAGCGCTCGATCTCCGTCTCGAGCCGCGAGCCCGCCTTCCTGGTCGCCATCGCGGCCTGGCCGGGCCCGGCCCGCCCGCCCGCAGGCCCCGCAGGCCCCGCCGCCGCCGCCGCCGCCGCCGCCCGGGCGCCCCGGCCGCCGCCTCCCGCTGCCGCCGCGGGCGCGGGCTCCGGCTCCCGGCTCCGCGGCGTAACGGGAGCGCCGGCTGGGGAAGGGGCGGGGAGGCGGGCGGCGGCGGCGGGCGGCGGCGGGGCCCCGGGCGCCGCGAGGAGCGGCCCCTGCCGGCCAGGGCCGGAGCGGCAGCCGGGCGGGGGCCGGGGCTGGGGCCGGGGCCGGGGCCGGGGCCGGGGCCGGGCGCGGCTGGGGGGCGGCGGGAGGCCGAGCGAGGGCAAGGTGCGGCGGAGGCCCGGCAGGGGTGGGAAGCCTGGAGGGGGACCTGGAGCGGGGCGGGGGCTGGGGCAGGGGTCGAGACCGGAGATGGAAGGGGTAGGGGGAGCGGCGGTGGTGCGGGCACGTGAGGAAGGGCACGGGTAAGGGGTGGGGGTCCGGCGGGATGGGGGACTGGGGACCTGGGGGAGGGAAGAAACTGCGAAGGGGCGGATGGGAATGGGGCCTAAAAGGGGCAGCGACCCTGAGGAAGGTCACCCACCAGACAGGACTAGTGGGCCTGGTGTGAGGCGGGTGTGAGAGGGGAGGCCTGCCTGAGCTTGTCCTGCCATCTCAGGTTTCAAGTAGATCCCTCTGGGCCTGGGCTGGCCTGTCCCCCTCAGTAGGCCCCCCCTCTGTCCCCGGCAGCCTTAGCCCCCAGCCAGACCAGGTGGGCAAAGAGTCATCCTTCTCAGGCAGGCACAACCTGCCCAGGGGCTCCATAAATGTCTGTCGAGTTGAACTGGGCCTGGCAAGGACAGCTGCCAGCTCAGATGCCAGCTGCCTTGCCCTCTGAGGAGGATGCAAAGTCACCAGTGGGGTTTCCTGCCTTGGCTCTGTAGACGAGAGCTGGGGGCAGGTGTCCAAGGTGTGCATTCTTTCAGTTATTTGGTAACTATGTAGCGATCACCCGCTGTGCGCTTGGCCCCATGTTGGGCGCTGGGAATACAGTGGAGAGCTAAACAGGCAAGATTTCTGCCTTGGTGGAGCTTTCATTCCAGCCAGGGGAAGAAATAGGCAAAATAAAGTAGTCAATTAGAAAGCGAAGATGGCTCTTTGAAGAAACAAGAGGGCCAAGCAAGGAGAATAAGAGTGGGAGGCAAGGGGTCTGGAAGATGTTGCAGTTTTCAATGGGATGTTAGCCACGGCCTCATGGAAGTGAGACTTGACTTGAAGAGGGTGGGAGAGAGCCATGAGGGTATCTGGGGGGGGTACATTGTTGGCATTGGAAACAGCAGTGCAAAGGCCCTGGGGCAAGAGCATATTTGGGTTGTTGGAGGCATAGCAAAGAGACCAGTGTGGCTGGAGTGGAGTGAGGGAGGCCGGGAAAGCTGGGAGGAGTTTCAGTTCATCGCGGGTCTTGCGGGACGTTATAAACACCTTGGCTTTGACTCTGGTGAAATGGAACGTCCATGTAGGACTTTCAACAGGAATGTCACTTTCTGACCTACATTGTAGGAACGTCGCTATGGCTGCCGTGCTGAGAACACTGCCAGTAGTTCGGGAGGGAGGCGGCCGCGGATGCCCCAGGGTGAGAGCTGTGGCTGAGGTGAGGCTGATGGATCGTGGACAGTGCGCCTGGAACTCCGGCGCTGAGGAAGCACTGTCCTCGGCAGCCCCTCCCAGGTACCTCGCTCCAGCTCTCCAAGAGTTTCACATGGCTTTGTCTCTTGTCTCCTCAGCAGCCCTGGGCTGTCCTTGGGGAGAACAGACATGGTGGACGGCGGTTCACCATGAGGGACCTGAAAGGAGACATTGGATGTTGGGAGGGAAGGTCGGGAGAGAACTTCCGCCGTGACCAGCCCAGCCTTCGGGCACCCCCAAGGACCTATGTCGAAGGGGACCTGAAGGGTCTCAGGTGCTGGGGACAGGCCCCAGGAAAGGGATACGTCTTAGCAGGGGACCCTTTAGTGCCTGGTGCCTTCGATTCTGCCAAGAAGGAACAGGAAGAAATCTCCACAGGAGATATTTCGCCTCCCCCTCAAACCCTCACGCTCCCCTCGAAGCTCTAGCATGGAGATCTGCGTCTCCACACATGTGCCTGGAATGTTCTGTCCCCTCTGGTCCAGGAGAGAAACTCCCACGAATTCTTGGAGACCCAGGCCATGATGGGGCTTCTAATGACAAGCTTTGTAGTGACGTTTAAGACGGCCTCCGCGCCACGCCAGAGTGTGAATTATCACTGTTCCACTTACGCGCCCCGCCCCCCCAGCGGGTAAGTTTCGAGACAAGGCCTACGCCTTCATGAGGGCAGAGTGGAGCCTGGACCCCCGCTCAGCAGGTACCTCCCGGGCAGTGACACTTCACCTCCCTATGCCTTACATGCCTCCAGCTCCTCTGCTAGAACACCTTATCCCGTAGAGCGGGTGGAAACTTAAATAAGAAAATACAAGTAAAGCACTTTAAAATGGCACTGACACACCACAAAGGCGCAAAAACTGCGAGCCATCATTCCCCGTGTCTCTGTACCCCTTGCTCCCAGCATAGGGCCCGGAACAATGTAGGCGTTCGAGTGAGCGAATAAACGAGGCTGGTGATCTTCAAGGTCGCCCTGGAAGTAGTGGACACCCGACAGAGTCCTCGAGGCCGTTCGCTTGAGCCCTGAGGTTGCTGGGATGTAGGGACTGGGAGCAGAAGCTGACAAACATCGTCAGCCTGACCGACCAAGACAAAGAACCTTCCGGGCCCTCGTGCACAGCCCCAGAGATGGGCACCCCCCCACCCCGTCCTCTGGACTCGGCCCCACGTCTGTAATGTTTTGGTCCTCATCGGTGGCCCGGGCCGCTCTGGCAGCTGCCGCGACAGCCCTGGAGACGGGCAAGGGACGGCACGTGGAGAACTTGTTTCCCAGGTAAGTTTACCTGCAGGTGGCACTCAGGGAGATTCAGGAGTAGGAAGTCATCCATGCTAATAATAGTAATTAAGCCAACATCTAGTTTCCAGGCACTGGTATTACAGGTTTGACAAAGATGTGAAAAAATCACAGCCTGTAGGCCAACCCCTGGTGCCTGGCGATGCCCGGAAGGAAAGAAGCTAAGTGGAAAATGACTCAGGAAGTAGGAGTCCTGGCTCATCCCTAGAGCAAACCTGGCTGGTCGGGAGCAATGAGGGCGGGCTAAAGGCTCGGAGCAAAGGCCAGTACCAACAGGGCCGCCCTTGTGGTCTGGAAACCTCCCAGTCCCCTTCCCGCGCCACCCCCCGCGAAGCCCGGGTCCCCTTTACAACTAGAATAGCAAGGGGGCGCCTGGGTGGCGTCTGATGGTTCCGGCTCCTGAGTTCAAGCCCTGCATCAGGCTCTGTGCTCACAGCTCGAGCCTGGAGCCTACTTCGGATTCTGTGTCTCCCTCGCTCTCTGCCCCTCCCCCGCTTGCACTCGGTCTCTCTCAAAAATACACATTAAAAAAAATTTTTTTTTAATTAAATCGGGGAAGAGGTGAGTAGAGGGGGGAGAGTGCTCAAAAGAGGTGTGGACTAGGCTGGAGCTGGGGGAGCTCCGGGAGACTGAGGAGAAGGCAAGAGGAGGGGCCGGGGCCTTTGCCGTGCACCTCCCTCAGCCTGGAAGGCTCTTCCCCCCATATCCACGTGGTTGCCCTCCCCTCCTTGAGGCCTCTGCACCAACATCACCTCGTCAAGGGGGCCTTCCCTGACGGCCCCATCCAAACCCACTCCCTACGGTGCCCTTCACTCTTGAACTTTCTGCTCTACTGTGGGTTTTTCCTCCTTTCTTCTTGACTTCTAGGTAATGAATTCAGTGCTTATTGTGAGTCTCCCCTCACTCAAATGTAAGCTCCATGGGCAGGGGGTTTTCTGGGATTTTATCCACGGCTGCATCCCCAGCACTGAGGACAGTGCCTGGCACAGAGTAGGCGCTGTGTAGACATGGGGCTGGGCTGGCTGTAGCCGAGTGCTGAGCATCCCAGGGGACAGGCCCACAGAAGTGGGAATCAGCCTGCTGAAGCAGACGGGTCGCTTCGATGTGAGAGATGGAACTCTAGAAGGAGCAAAGGACAACGGCCTCAGTGTGCTAACAGGTCAGCCCTCACCTTTGACCTTGCCAGGCCAGGCAGCAGCCCTGTCATCTGGGGACTGGGCCCCAGGGAGCTGTGAGCCATGAGCAGCCACCCCGGGGCACGTGGGCACTGCAAGGGCCCTGGAAACCGTGCCAGAGCCTGCAGGCCCAGGGCCTGGGTAATGACAGGTGCCATGCCTTTGCGTGGTTTGTAATTATGAATTATTTGATTCATACAACCCATATAATCAAGGGGCACCCATGTAGGAAAATAATATAATGAATGCCAGGGCACCTACTGACTGTCCCAGAGTTAACCACCGTCTTCATCTTCGCATCTATTATACCCCGGCTTTGTTTTGTAAGTAGCCCTCTGCTGTCCCTTGCACCGTGAATGTTACATGTGACCCAATATATGATATTGTTTGCTTTCCTGCTTTGTAAAGGTGGTGCCAGTTCTGTCACCTGCCTTTTTGCTCATTCCCTTTGGATTTGTCCTTGTCGCAGCCTTGTTGAAGGCCGTGGTTCCTTCTTTTTCTCTGGTGTGCAATACTCTGCGGTGTGCCCGTGACACCCCAAAGTGAGCCACATTATCATACCTCCAGCACCCACACTTTTCTGAACAAGGCTGCTATTTTTTTTCATTTTTTTTAAAGTTTATTTATTGATTTTTTGAGAGAGACAGGGAGAACAAGTGGGGAAAGAAGAGAGAGAGAGAATCCCAAGCAGGCTCTGCACTGTGAGCACAGAACCTGACACGGGGCTTGAACTCACTACCCAAGGGATCATGACCTGAGCCAAAACCAAGAGTTGGACGCTTAACCGACTGAGCCACCCAGGTGCCCCAGGAGGCTGCTGTTTAAAAGCTGCATCAGTGCTGTTGTGTAGAGCAGGGTTTCTGAGGATGACTCAAGATGGCTCCATGTCCCTCCCCCTTGTAGTGCCCTAGGGTCCCCTGAGTTTCTTCCCAAGGGCCACCTGCTGCTGCCTGGAGTCATGGTCCCACTGTAGGGACACATCGGTGGGAATCTTGCTGGGCAATCCCACTACGGGCACTGAGGCTGGTGTCTCCAATTTAGCATCTGTTGCCATCTGAGAGGGAGAGCCAGGTAGCCAGGGACAGGAGGCTGGCTGGCTGCTCGAGGAAGGCCTGGGCATGGCATGACCTGCACGTGGACACCACGTTCCCAAGGTGGCCTTCAGCTTTGCAGGTCCAGAAACACACAGGTGCTCCAGGGCACTCCCCCTACTCCCACTGATGAGGCTCACCACAGACCACTGTTTATCCTCCATGCCGGCTTCTGTTGATGACGGAAGCCATCCCCCAGTACCCCATCCTGGAGACCCCGTTCCCAGTGTCAGGATGCATGCAAAGCTGAGACTGTTGTTGAGAGGTTGCTTGGTGAGCAGGATTTGGAACCAGAGGAGGGAAACTCTCAAGAAGGACATCATTCAGGCCCTGGAAAAGACCTGACGACTGTGTTGGTCCCATTCCTGAGCCTACCTCTCCGAGGCTGAATATCCCTATGTCCCAGATGGTCGTCTCCTGCCCAGGATGAAGCTGGACCAGTTCTGTGAATTTCCACCTTTCGTCTCCATCCGGGCCGACTTGCATAGGCTCTGGACACCATAATAACAATCAAGTTGGTTTGGGTTTAAGCCTGTGTGATAGGAATCCTTTATCGTCATGGGTGTTTTTTCACACTCAGAGTTCTGGGGACACTTTCCTGTTACCCTTATACCACCTGTCCAGAAAGGCAGAGAATAGGCTTACTGGTAAGATACCCATCTGCACGTGTGAATGAACAGGAACTACACGCACACAGGGGAGTCACCTAGTCAAGAGTATGACTAGAATGATTTTTAAGCTTCCTGGCAGACCAGGCACAGAAGAGAATAAGTGGAGTGGTTTGATCTGAATAATGGTTGATGCACACATCAGAAGTTTTAAAGGGCAATCAGGCACTTACGAGGTAAGCACAAAGGATCTGGTTGTTCCTATGGACTTGTGTCAGCAAACGGTTGTGACATTTTCGCTTTAAACACTTTATTAGTAAAAGGAAGCTAATTCTGGGGCGCCTGGATGGCTCAGTCGGTTAAGCATCCAACTCTGGCTCAGGTCATGATTTCAGGGCTCGTGAGTTCGAGCCCTGCATGAGGCTCTCTACTGTCACCGCAGAACCTGCTTTGGATCCTCTGTCTGCCTCTCTATCTGCCCCTCCCCCCCTCTTTCTCTCTCTCTCTCTCTCATAATTAAACATTTAAAAAAAAAGAAGCTAATTCTCTTTCAGGATGAAAGAGCCTGAAAAACACAGAATCTACTTTTACCAGTGATCTTTCCCTGCGTAAGGCCACCAGCGTGCAAAGTTTCCACAGTTTAATTCAACAAACGTTTATTAAGCATCTATTGTGTGCCAGACAGTGTTAGGTTCTGAGGATGCAAAATTGTATAAAATGTGATGCCGTCCTTCAAGGAACTTACAGTCTAATTGGGAAAAGGGACAAAGAAGTGAAAAATAGGTCTGTAGTTGGACTCAGATGAGCACCAGGGACTGGGGGAGTCCTTGGGCCACTGTGGGGGAGAGGAGGAGGCTCCAGGAAGTCTCCCTGGAGGAGGTAACCCCTGAACCAAGCCTTGAAAAACGATTTTCAGGTCTGGTCTGCTTGTCAGAGTGGGGAATGTGTAACACTGAAGTTGGAGTTAGGAGCCCCGGGTCTGATTTTCATCTCTGTAACTAACCTGCTGTGTGACTTTGTGAAAGTCATAGTCCCTCTCTGGACGTCACCGAATTCCCAGGCTAAATGTGGGAGAGAAGGTCACTAGCATTCCACAGTAAGATAGGGCTTGAGAAATCCATCCACTGAGAAAGGAAGACAAAACCCGTTAGAATCGTTGATTAAAATAAGTGGGAAACAAGTGTGATCAGGCAGGTACTTAGGTTGAAAGCACCAACTAAGCCCCAGTAACACACCAGTGGAAAGTCAGCGTAGAAGACCAGTACTTTGGCAGGTTGAAAAGAACGCTCTCGTCTTTCTCAGGAAGAAGTTTCTTTTGAGGAATCTGAAGGGAAGCCTGCAACGCCTGCAGACCCGGTTAGGAACCCAAGCAGCCTTCAATCTAGGGGCGGGGCCTGCGCAGAACCCTCGAGCTCTAATGGGAGGGGCAGGCCCGGCGCGGCGGCGTCAGCCAATGAGAGGGCCTCCCGATGAGGTCATGGAGTTCCTCGGCGCTTCATTGGCGGACCCCCGCGAGGCTTTGGCGCCGACTGCCCCGCAGGACGGCGGGTAGCCGCAGCGCGCGCGGGAGCCGGGGCCGGGAGGGCGCGTCCCCAAACTTTCTCCCAGTATTTATTAACGCAGAGCAGCGAGCCTCGCGCTGAGTGCGACCCGGTCTCCTCCTGCAGGGAGAAATGAAAATGCCGAGAAACACGAGCTCTTACCCACCCAGAGGCTGGATTCCGAGGAACCCTCATTTTCTTTGGTGAAAGTGGAGAGTTTGTTTTGTCGTTTCAATCCCAATACACTGATTGATTAACTGTTTTAACCATTTAAGGACACCGAGCAAACTGCCAGTGGCTGGCCACCTTTTATTTCCCCGTGGTGACACTCAAGGCCGGAAACAAAGACATTTCTGGTGTTTCGAAACATTTTAAAACCATGATCCTCAAGCCTTGGTGCCCAGAAGGATCCAGAATGCTGGTTGCAGAGGCCAGGCCCTACCCCTGACTCCAGTCCTGACTCTGAAACCTGCAGGACAAGGATCCTGGCAGGACCAGGAGGCTGGACTCCGCTTTGGGAACCAAAGTATTTAGAACCTCATCCCAACTTGTTAGAAATGCAAATATTCAGGCTGCCACCTAAACCTACTGAATCCGAAGCCGCGCGCACGTGTGTGTGGTGGTGTTGTTTAATATTTATTTTTAAGAAAGAGAGCGAGACAGAGCATGAGTGGGGGAGGGGCAGAGAGAGAGGGAGACACAGAATCCGAAGCCGGCTCCAGGCTCTGAGCTGTCAGCACAGAGCCAGAAGCGGGGCTGGAACCCGAGAACCCCCCCAAAAACCACGAGGTCATGACCTGAGCCCAAGGCGGTTGCTTAACTGCCTGAGCCACCGAGGCACCCCAGCATCTGTGTTTTAACAAACCTGCAGGTAGTTCTGGTGCTCACTAATGTGTGAGAACTGATTTAAATCAACTCCTCGTGAGCTTTGAGACTGCTTCAGAGCAATGCGGATTTTGCACTCCGAATCCTAGGGCTGGGAGAGGGGCCCCGGGTCCAGTCCCCTGTCGGGGAGGTAATTTCAGGGTGCTTGCCCTGTTCTCACCATGGAACTCCTGGAGCCCAGCTCGGCTCCTAGCAGCTGCCATGGTTTGGCTTACTTGTAGCCCAGAAGCAAGTGTGACCAGTGCTTTCCTGGACTGAGGCGGTCCCTGTGAGTGGCTGGACCAAGGCTGAACTTGGTACCACGGGCAGCCCGGTTCTGCCATGTGGCGTGGGCTGCAGAGGAAAACCAGACTACAGAAGGAAGAACAGTGAAGCCAATACATAGGCTCAGAAAGGGGAGGGGGAAAGAGAGTCCATGCCAAGATGCCCTCCAGGCCCTGCACTGCCAGCCCCTGCCTCCCTCTCAGACGTAATTCAGGCTGCCAGCTCTGGCTGATGGACCTCAGGGCACATGGGTCTTTAAACCAGCATAACCTCTCCCCATCTGAGGTTTTGGGCATGTTGTTCTCTCTGCCTGGAACTCTGAACCCCTGTCTTTCCCATGCTGCCTCAGGCCTGACATTCACGAATGTTCTTTTTTTTTTTTTTTTTTGGTGAGGGGGAGGGGCAGGAATGTTCTTAAATGACACTTCCTCAAAAAGGGACACTCTAAGAGGGCCCCTCCCGCAGCCACACTCTACCGCATTAGCCTGCTTCCGCATCTTCATCGCATGTGACATCTTCAGTGCTGTCATGCGCATTTCTTTGCTTACGCCTCTTCATAAGCTCCTTGAGAGCAGAGATCCTGGGGGTTTGTTCATCACTGGATCCCGGGCCCTTGAACATGGCCTGGCACGTAGAGTGGTAGCTCAGGAAATGGTAGTTGAAGAAAAGAAAAGCTCACTTTCCCAACCTTCCTAAGGCCCAGCTGCTTCTAGCCCTCGGGTTGCCAGAGACTCCCCTCCAGCTGTCCCATGCGGGTTCCTGATGGAGGGGTTCCGCCTTGGTTTACAGACAAGAAAACCAAGGCCCAAGTGACTCGGCCAGGGCTAGGTGGCCAGTGAGTGGGGACAGCGGGGACAAGAGAACTAAACCTTCAGGCCACTGCCGCATCTCCAGGCTCCTCACCGTCACGATCTTGGGTCGGTCGCTCCCCACAGCGAAGCAGTCAAGTCAACCTCAGGCTTTTTTGGCCTCTTCTTGTAAGCTTTTAATAAATCAGTTTCATTTTCAAAACATTGCCCAGAATAGTCTGTGGCCAGCAGAAAGATGCCACCAGCACTGTCTACTGTAGGAAGTTACTTGCTGATGCGCTGCAGTAGGGCGGATGGTTTGAATGTCCCTGTTGCTGCAGGCGCATGACGAAGGTCGCACGGGTCCTCGCGCCGCCCAGATTTCTCTTTTTAGCACGTTAGGGGGTATGAACCAGCAATCCCACTGTTGGATATTTATCCAAAAAAAACAAAGACACTAGTTTGAAAAGATATCTGCGCCCCCAAGTTCATTACAGCATTATCTGCAGAAGCTAAGAAATGGAGCCGACCGAAGTGTCCACAGACAGATGAATGGATAAAGAAGATGTATACATAGATACACATACACACGCACACAATGGAATGTAACTCAGCCATAAAAAAGAATGAAATATTGCCATTTGCCACAGAATAGGTGGACCTCGATGGCGTTATGCTAATGAAGTGAGTCAGACCCAGAAAGACAAGTACTGAATAATTGCCACTTACGTGTGGAATCTAAAACGAAACAAAAAAAACCAAACTCCTAGATACAGAAAACAGATTGGTGGTTGTCAGAGGCCCCGGGGGCAGGGAGCAAAACGGGTGAAGGGGGTCAAAAGGCAGAAATTTCCAGTTATAAAATAAAGGCATGGGATGTCATGTGCCACACGGTGACTATTGTTAATAATACTGTACTGCATACTTGGAATTTTTGAGAGTAAATCTTAAAGGTTCTCATCATAAGAAAAAAAAAATTGCAACTATGTGCAGCGGTGGATGTTAGCTGGACTTACTGTGATCACTTCAGAAAATGTACTCGTACACCCGAAACTATATAACGTTTATGTCAATTATGCCTCAAAAACCAAAAAATCCGAAAGGACATATTTTTATAGATGTTCTTGTATTACAGCCTCAGGTTTGCTGCAGTCCAGGGAAGCAGAGCCTTTGGCCCAAAGGAGACTTTTTTTTAATGTTTATTTGTTTTTGAGAGAGAGACACACACAGAGTGTGTGAGCAGGGGAGGAGCAGAGAGAGAGAGAGGGAGACACAGAATTCAAAACAGGCTCCAGGCTCTGAGCTGTCAGCACAGAGCCCAATATGGGGCTTGAACCCACAAACTGTGAGATCACGAGCTGAGCTGAAGTCGGACGCTTAACCAACTGAGCCACCCAGGTGCCCCTAGAACCAGAGGAAATAGTTTTAACAGCTGTGTAGAACATTCTTCTAAGGAGCTTTCTCAAGTAATAGGACCCTTGCACTTGGCCTGGGACCTCAACAAATATGTGTTGAATAGCAGACTCAGCCATGAATAACTGTTGTCACACTCAGAGTTCATGCTGATCAGGAAGGTGGGGGGGGTAGGAAGAGTGGAGTTGGGTGCCCTTACTCTGGTTATTTATCCAAAGACAATGGCCATCTGTCGTGCCTTGTGGCCACCTGGGATCTTTATCTCCTTCCTGTATTTGGGGAACCCTCTACTTGATGAGGCAGATTTCCCGCCCCCCATGGGGAAGTTGAGAATGCCAGCCACTCACTGTGCCGGCCTCCCTCGTGGCCACACGTGAGGGTGGGTAACCTCAGCTCTGCTGGGCAGACACCTCTCAGAGCCTGGGGACAACTGCATCCCGATCCGGCCGAGGTCGTTGTGGCAGCTGTGGGTGGTGTTGGCCCACGGGCACCCGCGTGTCCACGCCCAGCAGTGGCTGCCATGCCCTCTCCTCTCCGGACCAGTCCTCAGGAGGATTTCTGGCCTCTGTAGAGGACTGCCCAGCTTCCATCCTGGCCCCTGCCATCCCAGAGACTGTGAGCCTTCTGAGATTAATTCATTAAGGTGTAAACCAGCCAGCTTTGGTTTCTGTGGAGAACAGGACTGAGGGTGGAGGCTTCCAGAAGGAGGGCCAGGCAGTAGTGGGGCAAGAAGAGGGTGCGGGCGCCCGGGTGGAGGAAGTGGCATTTGAGCAGGGAGAGTCCCTCGGCGCTGTGGTCCTTGAGACCAAGTCACAGGTTGTGCAGGGGGAAGTGAGTCACATGGGGGTAGGAGCCTTCTCCGGCTCCTCACTGGGGTCACCAAGGGCCAGAGGAACCATGAATGGGCTGGAGGGATTTCCTGGAAGCCTGGCTTCTTTCCCTTTGCTGCTTTCTAAGTCTTTTACTCAAGAATGTGGATTCGACTACCTCATCCTCATGGTGGGAGGCTTGTCAGGTTTGACTGGCAAGCTTTCAGGATGCCTGCCCACCTTGGGCCCAAATAGTCAAGTCCTTCCCCTAAGGTACTATTTTAACTTGGGGTGGACCTTCTTCTATTATATTATTTTATTTTATTTTTTAGAGAGAGACAGAGTGTGTGTGAGCAGGGGAGAAGGGCAGAGGGAGAAAGAGAGAGAGAGAAAGAGAGAGAGAGAAACCCAAGCAGGCTCCATGCTCAGCATGGAGTCCTACGTGGGGCTCAGTCCCACAACCCTGGGATCATGACCCCAGCCGAAATCAAGAGTCTGACTCTCAACTGACTGAGCCACAGGCACCCTGGACGTTCCTTTCACAGGGAAAAGCAGAGTTTAAAATGTACCCCCTTCACCTCCCCAAAATCTCCAGCACAGCTCTTGGCATCTCTGCCTTTGATGGGAGCAACTAATGTGAGTGGGTTGAGCCCTTGCAATGTTGTGTGCAATAGAATGGGCTCATGAGGGGAACCTGGGAGGCCGAGTCAGTTAAGCATCCGACTTTGGCTTAGGTCATGATCTCACGGTTCATGGGTTCAAGCCCTGTGTCAGGCTCTGTGCTGACAGCTCAGAGCCTGGAGCCTGCTTCGAATTCTGTGTCTCCCTCTCTCTCTGCCCCTTTCCTGTGCTCTGTCTCTCTGTCTCAAAAATAGATAATAAACATTAAAAAATATATTAAAAAATCCTATTAGAATGGGCTCCTGGGCCTAAACCTGGGAGCTAGGGGCAGGAAGGGTTTGGGGACCCCACTCCTGCGTGGCTGAAGGGTCCCTCTAGTGGGGCCTCACCTTATGTGGGGAGGCACTGATGCATACTGTGGGGCCAGGGATCAGGTCCTTTCTTGGGAGCAGGGTTTGAATGAGCAAGGTGCGGCAGGGGTACTTGGACACGGAGGAAGAGGAGAAGAAGGAGGAGAAGGAGGAGGAGGAGGAAGGGGAAGAGGAGGAAGAGGAAGCAGAGGAGGTGGTGGTGGTGGAGGAGGAGGAGGAGGAGGAGGAGGAGGAGGAGGAGGAGGAGGAGGGAAAGGCCTCTAAAAGGCGGGAACAGGGTCAGGTGCCCCATAGACTGGCCTCCCTCTCCTGCCCTCATCTCATTCCTAACCCCAGTTTAAACCAGCTACTGCACAGCCCTTCATGCAAGCCCAAATCCTCCTGGATGAACAAGGAGGCAGCCGCCCACACAGGGGGACTTAAGGAGCACAATCTGGAAGGAGCCGAAGCAGGACGTGGCATTCCTGCAGCACTTACCATCCTGGACACTCAAGCCAGCCTGTGCCACAGGCTGCCTTCCACGGGTCATGGGCTCTGTTGGTCAGCTTCCCACAGTGTCCCTGGGGAGGGGGACGGGGGGCTGTGGACTCCAGGCACTACGGGCCATGCCCCAGCCCTCCGTGCATCCCCCAGGACACCCAACCCAGCAGGTGTTCATCGGTTCACCCATCCATCCAGCCGGGGTGGCTTGGAGAGCCCCCGGAGGAAGGAGAAGGGCAGTTTCTGCAGAAGTATGCCTCCCTCTGCACCAGACTCCTCTCCTTCCCCAAGAGGAAGAGACAGGATTTCCAGTTCTCTCCTTTGTCATTCTTTCCTTACACTGGTGCTTTTACTGTGACAGGTGCACACAGTCCCTCTCCTGTTAGAGGCAGTAGGGTGTGCATTTGGTCTTCTGGGGAGACTGCGTCTCAGAAAGGCCAGGACTGGGTCTTGGTCACTTCAACAACCCCCACAGCATCTGGCACATGGTTGGCATGCCATAGTGTTGGGATGAAGGAAGATTCATTGAATGGAATTGTCATATAAGGGGCCACCTACCCCCCAATAACATCCATGTAGCGCATTAGAATGTATCGTTTAGTTTGGGGGCACCTGGGTGGCTCAGTCAGTTAAGCATCTGACTTCAGCTCAGGTCATGATCTCACAGTTTGTGAGTTCAAGTCCTGCATCCAGCTCTCTGCTGTCAATGCAGAGCCCGCTTTGATCCTGTGTCCCCACCCTCTCTTTGGCCACCGCCCCCCACCACCACTTGGCGATGTATGCACACCATTTCTCTCTCTCAAAAATAAATAAACATTAAAAAATAAAAAATAAAAATCTTAGATATAAATCAGCATACAGTCTCAATTTAAAGTATACACTTTAATAGTTACCAATATATTCAGAGTTGTGTGACCATCACCGAAACCAATTTTAGAACATTCTAGCATCCCAAAAAGAAGTCTTGGACCCGTTAGCAGTCACTCCTAGTCCCTCTCCCCCAGATCTTGGCAAACATTAATTGATTTTCTGTCTTTTTTTTTTTTTTAACGTTTATTTATTTTTGAGAGACAGTGTGAGCAAGGGAGGGGCAGAGAGAGGGAGACACAGAATCTGAAGCAGGCTCCAGGCTCTGAGCCATCAGCACAGAGCCTGATGCGGGGCTCAAACCCATGAACCATGAGATCATGGCATGAGCCGAAGTCAGATACTTAACCGACTGAGCCCCCCAGATGCCCTGATTTTCTGTGTTTGTGGATTTGCCTATTCTGGCCATTTCAAATAAATGGCATAACACAATATGTGGTTTTTTTAATAACTGACTTCTTTGACTTAGTCTGATGTTTCAAGATTTCTCCACAGGGTAGCGTGTATCAGCACTTCATTCAGCTTATGGTTGAATAACATTCCATTGTATGGATATCACATTTTCTTCATCCATTCATCCGTTGTGGACCTTGCGTTGTTTCCACTTTTTGACCATTGGGAATGACGCCTCTGTGTACATTCGTGTGCCGATTTTGGTGTAGACACATGTTTTCATTTTGCTTAGGTATATACCTAGGAGTAGCATTGCTGGGTCACACGTCAACTCTATATTCAACTTCCTGAGGAATGACCAAACTCTTTTCCAAAACAGCTGCACCATTTTCCATTCTCATCAACAGTGTGTCAGGGCTCCAGTTTCTCCACACTCTCGCCAACCTGTGTCTTTTTGATTCTAGCCATCCTAGTGGATGTGAAGTGTTTCCACTGGGGTTTTGATTTCCACTTCCTTGATGAATGGTCTTGTTGACCAGCTTTTTGTGTGCTTATTGGCTATTTGTCTTCTATGGAAAATTCAAATCCCTTGTCTATTTATAGTGTCCTTTAAATTTTAATTGAGTATAGTTGACATATCACATTATATTAGCTTCAGACGTATGACATAGTGATTCGACAACTATATGCATTACAAGATGTTCACCATGGTAAGTAGTTACCATCTGTCATCACGCAAAGTTACTACGATATTATTGACCATATTCCTTTATGCTGGACTTTTCTTCCCTGTACTTACTTATTTTATAATTGAAGGTTTGTACTTCTTAATCCCCTTCACCTGTTTCTTCTACCTCCTCACGCCCTCCCCTCTGGGAGCCGCTAGTTTGGTTTCTATATTTATGAGTCTGTTTCTCTTTTTCGTCATTGTTATTTGTTGTTTGTTTTGTTTTTTAGATTCCACATATAAGTGAAATCATATAGTATTTTTATTTCTCTGATTTATTTCATATAGTGTCGCACCCTTTAGGTCCATCCATGTTGTCGCAAATGGCAAGGTCTTGTTCTTTTTTTATGACTGAGTCATTTCCATCATGTATATATACCGCATCTTCTTAGCCATGCATTTATCCGTGGACACTTGGGCTGCTTCCATATCTCGGCTAGATAATGCTGCAGCAAACATAGGGGTGCACGTATCTTTTTGAATTAGTGTTTTCATTTTCTTTGGGTAAATGCCCAGTAGTGGAATTATTGGATCATATGGTAGTTTTATTTTTAGTTTTTTGAGGAACTGCCGTGCTGTTTTCCATAGCGGCTGCTCCAGTTTGCACTCCTACCACCAGTGCCTGGGGTTCCCTTTTCTCCACATCCCTGCCAACACTTGTTATATCTTGTCTTTTCTTTCTTCAGATGTTTGTTTATTGTTGAGAGAGAGAGTGTGTGAGCAGGGGAGGAGCAGAGAGAGAAGGGGACAGAAGCAGGCTCCGTGGGCCTGATGAGGGGCTCGAATTCACAAACTGTGAGATCATGACCTGAGCAGAAGTTGAAGTCGAACGCTCAACTGCCTGAGCCACCCAGACGCCCCGTATCTTGTCTTTTTGATACTAGCCATTCTGACAGGTGTGAGGTGGTATCTCGTTGTGGTTTCGGTTTACATTTTCCTGTTGATGAGTGATGTGAGCATCTTTTCATGTATCTGTTGGCCATCTAGCTGCATGGCTGCTTGGAAAAATATCTATTCATCTATTCTTTGCCCATTTTTAATCCTTTGTCCATTTTAAAATTGGATTTTTTTGGTCTTTTTTATTATTGAGTTGCAGTAGTTTTTTTATATATGCTAAATATAAACTGACCAGGAAGGGTTTCTTTCTGAACTCTGATGTTTATTCCATAGATCGACATGCTTACGCTTCTGTCAGCATCACACTCTCTTGATCACCAGATATTCGTAGTAACTCTTGAAATCGGGAAAAGTCAGTTCTTAATTTTGTCTTTATTACAAGATTATTTTGACCATTGGAGGCCCCTTGCATTTTTATATTAAAATTTGGTCCTATTAAAATTCGGACCCACTTCTGCCGAAGCTGGCAGCTGGGACTTTGCTAAGGATTGTGTTGAATCTGTAGATTAAGTTGGTTGAGTACTGACATCTTCAGAATATTACGTCTCCTCCTGTCTTCCACTTGTCCCTGGTCTCTGCAGAGTTGCTGCCGTTTCAAAGAGGCCAGGATCTGGCTTTGCTGGGTTCCAGTGGCCCCTGGGGCGTCTGGTTGCCGAAATCAGAAGAGGTTTGCCTTTTCTCTCAGAGACCCTTGGGGATCTAGGCTCGGCTTCAGGCAAGGTCATCTCCTGCATGGTTGCCAGAATTCCTGGGCCCCGATATGGATAAGATTTCAGGGCTTCTTTCCACCGCAGGCCTTCAGACGCTGCAGGCGTCACAGCAAATGCTCCCAGCTGCCTGTTCAGGAACCTTCACCACATTAACAAAGCCCATGATAGGTTGGCTCGCACACATTTGGCCTCAAATATTTTTGTTGCCTAAAGGATCAACTCATTCAGGCGAACAAGAACCTCCAGGTCTGTTTCAAGGGCACCAGAAAGGCTTCTGCCCCAACGTTTCACCGGCCCTTCCTCCCCACTGTCCTTAGAGAGTCTTGTCTTGGGCAGGTGCCTGTTAACATGCAAATGTGTCTGAAGATAATACGGAAGCTATAGTCTCTGTGGTCTCCCAGCTCAAATTAGTTTCTTATCTCCCTTTCCCTGCGGTGGGAGAGGCTGTCAGAGAAGCTGGGAGGGAACGGAGGCCCTGTCGGCCCAGGGAAGTGTGGGAGGGGGCCCTGGAGAAACTGCTTGGACATCCCGCTTTTCCCAGACCCGGCCTGAACCAGTTCCTGGCGGTTAAGACTTTGGGGCCTGAGGCAAGTCCTGAGAGAGCGGAAGGTCACGGAGCACGGAGAAAGGAACGAGGCGAGCGCATCCAAGGGACCTGTGTGTGGTCTGGAGGCAAGCCCGGGTCAGACGAGACTGGACCTCCAGGCTCAGGGCTCCCTTCCCTGTGCTACGGGTCACGGCCGCAGGCAGGCCGGGCCATTCCTTCCAGATTTACTGTCTACTGTGGTGCCGGGGCCAAAGCTGGATGCTGGGGACATGCCGTGGGGAGCTGACAGCCGAATGGGGAGGAGACCCAGCCATTAGATGGCTATGAAGTCACGTACCTATAACTACGAGTTATATTAGGAAGACGGGCGGGGTCTGGGAAGGCGAGGAGCAATCTGAAGCACCCCCCCTCCCCCCACCCAAGCCGAGGGTGGGGATCAGGGATGCCTCTGGGCAGAGGACGGAAAGTAGAGGTCTCCTGTCAGGAAGGGGTCAGGGAGTGCTGGGGGCAGAGTGAGCAGGGCAAGGAGCTCAGGGCCCAGGGCCTGCCCTGTACTGGGTTAAGACAAGAGCAGGGCCACAGGCGGCTCTAAGGCGTCTGCCAAGGATCAGTTGGGAGCCGCGGAGCACTTTCAGTGGGAACGTGACATGATCAGACTTGAATTTTCTGATGGTCATTGGGGTGACGCCCACCTCAAAAGTCCCTGCACCTGGCCTACGGCTGAGGCTCAGGCCCCCTGCCCAGGAGAGCCCTGGGGGAGGCTGCTGCCTTCTCTGCAAGCGGCCCTTGTGTAGAAACCACAGCTCAAACTTACTTTTACTTCCCGAAGACCAGGAGACATCGAAACCCAACGTAGCCCTCAGCTTCAGGGAGTCTTCTTGGCGCTGTCTGGGCTGGACACCGGGGCACAGGGGCGTTCCGGGCTGGCTGGCCCCTGCTTGGGCCTGGGAGGCGGATGTACCATTTTCCCTCAGGCCTCTGCACCTCTGTGAAATCTTGGGAAAACTACGGAGCCACCTGCTGACTGGGACGGAGTGCTGGGGTCCGCGTGGTCCGGCCGCCAGGGCAGAAGGGTGCAGAGCCTGGGTGCCTCCTCCTGTACTGGCAGTGTCCGCACAAGGCGAGGGGTGCTCCGAACAGACAAAATCAGCTGAGGCCCATCCCCTCGTCAAGAAGCCGGTCCTCAATTACCTGTGCCCCCCGCCCCTCTATGCTCTGTTGATGTGGGTGTTTGTATACAAGGCTGGGGATTATGTCTGTCTGTCTGTGTTTCTCTCTTTCCCAGAGAAACCTGTAAAATAAAAAGCCCACATGATGCTCAGGGTGGAGCCACCTCTGAGTGTCTTTTCTCCAGACTAGGGGCAAGTCGCTTAATCTTTCTGGGCATCAGTTTCCTTGTAAGTTTCTTGTGACCCCAAAGTGTCTCGGAGTAGGAGTGTCAGGACACCCCCTCCTGGTCAGTGGCCAATCAGGCAGTGTCCAGAAACCCAAGTGCAGTGAGATCCTGGTCTCCCCGAGTCACCCCACAGGGATCACCTGAGGGTCTCCCGCGGATGCAGAGAGGCAGGCCCCGAACTTCTAGGGGGCATCTGAGCTCCACGAAGCCCCAGAGCAGCTCAGGGTGCGGCCTCAAACCCCAGGAAACAACCACTTATCAAAGGGCGGTCGTCAGGGAATAGAGTTTGTTCATTTTTTTTTAATCTTTATTTATTTATCTTTGAGAGAGGGAGACAGAGCACAAGCTGGGTAAGAACAGAGAGAGAGGGAGACAAAGAATCCGAAGCACGCTCTAGGCGCCGAGCTGTCAACACAGAGCCCGACGCAGGGCTCGAACTCACGAACCGCGAGTTCACGACCTGAGCCAAAGTAGGACGCTCCACTGACTGAGCCATCCAGGTGCCCTCTTTCAAGTGTTTTGTTTGTTTTTTTTTTTTTGCAAGTAGATCTGGAATGAAAACTAGAATACTGCAGGATGATGCAGGGGTTTGCCAGTTACTCTTCTGTGCTTGTGCGATAGCCCAAGTCTGACCTGCAGCTGCCGACACAGAAGCAGCAGACGGTGTGACGAACTCAGCGGGGTCTTGATTTCGCAGAGAAGATAGAAAAGCTGAGTACTTCACGCATGGACGGTGGTCAGCAGACCAGCTTGCTCCTGTGGCGGCTGGCCGCTGGGTCGCCCCTGATGAAGATTTCTCAGAGAAATCACAATGTCTAGGCAATCACAACCCAGAGAGGAAGGCGCCCGACTTACCGGGAGAACACAGGTGACCTTTGTCTGAGGGGATGAGTCACGTTCTTTGTTGCAAAGGGAAAGACAGTAGGCATCCATAGACTGAGACAACACGACTTTGCTGTAATTCACGTCCCTTTTTCAAGGATGGAAATGAATATTTGGCACCTACTGAGCCTTCTTTCGTGCTTCATCCCAGGGTCAGACCCTCATGGCCGGATGCGGTGTCTGGACATTGTGGCAAAATTATTCCATTATTCTGCAACTGCAACACCACAGTGGATCGCCCCGCCCAGGGTGGGTGAAGGTGGGGGTAGCAAGACCAGACTTGCAGGGGAAAGAGGCCTCAGAAACACAAAGCCAGGGGGCGCCTGCATGGCTCAGTCGGTTAAGCCTCCAACTTCAGCTCAGGTCATGAACTCGCGGTTTGTAGGTTCGAGCCCCATGTCGGGCTCTGTGCTGACAGCTCTGGGGCCTGGAGTCTGCTTCAGATTCCATGGCTCCTTCTCTCTCTGTTCCTCTCCCGCTTTTGCTCTATCTCTCACAAAGTTAAATAAAGATTAAAAACATAAAAAAAAAAAAAAAGAACGAAACACAAAGCCAGTGTGACATGTTTAACCCTTGCCACTTTACCTTGGGGCCCAAAGATGTTGTGACATGCCAGAAAGTATCTTAAAAAGATCTACATTTCATTTTTCTTCTCTTTGATTTTACTGAACTCAATTCCGCAATTCCATCAGTACTTACTAGGCAGCTACTCAGCGATCGTGATCAGGGCTGGTGCTGAATTCCCTCCCACCCCCAGCCCGCAGGGGGATAAGAGTGCAGGAGAATGTCCCTTTCCTGGAGTTTGGGCTTTGCTGGGGACACGGATGGATTGTTAAAAAACAGGGGCCCCTGGGTGGCTCAGTCGGTTAAGCAGCCGACTTCGGCTCAGGTCATGATCTCACGGTCTGTGAGTTCGAGCCCTGCGTCGGGCTCTGTGCTGATGGCTCAGAGCCTGGAGCTGCTTCAGATTCTGTGTCTCCCTCTCTCTCTGCCCTTTCCCTGCTCATACTCTGTCTCTATGTCTCTCAAAAATAAATAAACGTTAAAAAAACATAAACATAGGGCCGAGTAGACATGAGGTGGGGGCAATGGGTGGGGAGAGTGGCTAGCAATGTTGTTTCTACCCGCTGGTTAGGCTTCCGTATGGCTTTGGAGGAATGACCTCACACTAGCACCAACTCACTCTGACTGTCAAGGAAGATGCCCACCCTCCTCTAGCCAGCAGACAGGACCCTCCTCCTAGGAAGTTCAGTCTTGCCTGGAGGGAGACAAGGGTGAAGGAAAAAAGACACACACACACACACACACACACACACACACTCAGTCACAGGCTGCCCACCCCTTCACCTTGGCTCAGACACGGCTCAGCGCTGAGGCCCAGATAAAGCAGTCCATTAGTTTTTGTTCCTCAGGCTCCCAAGGGGCCAGGTTTCTGTCCCTGCCGAGCCCGGCTCTTTGTTCCTTTGGTCCAGGCCTGTTCCCATTTGCTGTCATTCATTCCTTTTTTTTTTGCTTAAGTTATTCAGGGGTAGTTTTTGTTGCTTTCACACAAAGAACCCAAGTGGGACACCGGCAAATTATTTTTATATCCCTCAGGGTTGGAAAAGATCAGAGAACATGTCCAGGACTCGGGAAGACTGACAGAACTGTCCAGAGCCCACACCCAGGCAGAGAATGGCTGGCCCTGGGGCTGGGAGCTCTGAGAATAGAAGCAAGAAGACCCTGGTTTTGGAGAGCGTGGAAAGCCTTCTTCTGTGTTGGTCAGATGAATGGAGATCTTAATATCTCCTCCTTGCTTTTTCGCCCCACCCCTTGCATGCTCAGGATAGGGTGTCCCCCAGAGAGGGACTCACTGCTCAGAGGGGGCCTGTGAATGGGTTCGGTTCCTTCGCTCGCCGGTTCCACCAGGTCCGTGGGAGCCCCGGCCCTGATGACCCGCATGAGTGAGTGCGCATAGCTCCTCAGACTGAACTTTGTACCATCTCCTCAGTCACCCCGGGCATCATCTGAGTTAAAATTTCAATCCTTTGTGGCCTTCTCTTGCAGTCGGACTGTCTTCCTTAGCAGTTGCTCAGGGAAACGTTCTAAGACTGGTGGGAACCAGCACCCGCCATGCTGATCTGTTGCCTTGGGGCCCCTCTCCTTCACGTTATGTAATCTAGAACCGACTGCCCTTCCCTGGTGGCACTAGGCCGACCCTGTCCTTTAAAAAATCATTATGAGGGGTGCGTGGGTGGCTCAATCGGCCGAGTGGCTGACTTCAGCTCAGGTCAAGATCTTATGGTTTGTGAGTTCGAGCCCTGCGTTGGGCTCGCCGCTGTCAGCCCAGAGCCCGCTTCAGATCCTCTGTCCTTCTCTCTCTGCCCCTCCCCGACTCATGCTGTCTCTCTCTCAAAAGTAAAAACTAAACAAAAAAAAAAAAAGAAAGAAAACATTAGGCGTGCATTTGGGGCCTCCTGTGCAAATGTCTGCCCAAAGAGCCCCAAACTCGAAAGCAGAGCTTTGCAACCTGCCCCCGTGTTTGGGACGAACAGCAGTCCAAGGTGGGGCCACAGCGGTAAGACACTGGAGAGTCGCTGGGGGGTCTAGGAGCTCGCTAACATTATTATCCCTACTGCTGCAGGTTCCTTGCCTCCTGAGTGGATGAGCTGAAAATTTGATTCTAGTGCTCCGCGGCCTCTTCACATCCTAATAACCAGTGTTGGGCGGGGGGGCGGGGGGGGGGGGGCGGGTTGTTGGTCAGACTGCCAGCTCCTCCGGTGGAGCCAGCTCGTCCCCCCGTAGGTTCACCCTTCGAGCCGACGGTGTATTACTGGCCTTAGACCCTCCCTCCATATTTGTAATCTATCATAACTATTATAGTTTCTGAGCAGTCTGAAAGTATCGAGAGACTTCAGATAGACTGTACAGTACTAAGAAGTTCCCAGAGAATGTTCCAGTTTCCTGCGGCTGAAGGATGGCAATAAGGTCACCCCCGTTTCGCAGGTGAGGAAACTGAGGCCCGGAGAGGTTTCTTCTCCTGGTCAGAACTCAGGCGGTGTTGAGGGGTGTCAAACCTGCTGGGGAGGCTGGGATTGGAGGCAGGGGTCTTCCCCAGGCCTCACGCTGCAGGCCGATTCTGGCTTGTGCCCAGCTGGTCCATCCACCCTTTGGGGTGCTTTTCGGCCACTCATGCTCATGCCGCCAAGTTCGGTGGAGGGACCCAGGGTGGCCTCAATCCGGGTTTCCTGTTTGTTCCACATCAATACCAGCTGCGGCCTCAAACTCCCAGCAGGGCGCAGTTTGCAAAGTACCGACCGGCGGTTTTGCTTGACGAACATTATTATCTGACACAAATGGGATTCTCGACTCAGTCCTGTGGCCCAGGGTCATTTGCACCTGCACGTTCTGCAAAGTAAACACGCAGACCGGCTTACCTGAGGGCTATCGGGTGGTCCACCGTTAACCCTCCGCCCACACCTCTATGCGGCAGCTCAGCCCGGGGCGCTTGGTATCACCCGGCTTTACCCTGGGGATTATTTCTCCTTTGTCTTATAAATAGCCGAACACGTGCCGGGTTAGCTGTTAATCCGTGGCGCCGGCTCTGAGATTTGGACTCACGTCTACCTCGGTTCGAGCCCACAGCCACACACAGCATACCTGACCAAAGTTAACGACACACAAAATGCGAAGCCCACGTCCACCGTTGGAGTCTGTGGCTGGATCTGAGAATTGATCTGAGTGAGGCACACGAAGGGCGTCGTCCCCACCGGGCAGTGTCGTTCACGTCATCCCGCTTCGCTCCCTCACGGCCACAGGCCTCACGCCCTGGGAGACCCCACCGCCCTCTGGGAATCCCGTGTGGTGACCATGAACTTCCTCCGCTCGGTCAGGAGGTTTTCAGGCCCAACGGGAGGGAGGACGAGAGGGGACGGGAGTCGAGAATGAGGGCTTGGGAAGCAGGAGGTTGGGTCATAATTTCCAAGAAAGAAAAAAAAAAAACACTTAAGTGCAAAAAGAGCCAGACCACAAAGTCATGAACAACTGACAGGCAGGCTTTCATCTCAGCAAATAAAAAAGCCCACTGCTCTTTTTTTAACGCAGCCAGTTTAAAACAGAGGCTTAGAAAAGATATCCCGCGGTTTGAAACTGGGCGCAAAATATAAACAGAGCGCGGGACACGGCCCAGCTGCAGGGGCTCCGGCGTCCGCCGAAAACAATGACGCTTTACTCTCCGGCCGGATGACGAACTAGGCATCCAAGTGGAAGGCATGTATTTCACTCTCAACGTTTTGTTTCGGCTGCTTGAACTCGGGATCGAAACGTCTTGAGGAAAGCTCTTGGGGCGTCGGTCCCAAGCGGGGCGCTCCGGAGGCAGGTGGGGGAGAGGGGGAGAGATTTTCTCCTCTTCTCAAAGGGCCCTGAGAGATGGCAGGTTGTGTCGCTTTGAAGAGGAGTCTCCTCTGTGTTGTGTCCATTTTGGTGTGAAGTAAAAGTTGTCTCTCATGGGGTACGTGAAAAATACATCTTCCCCAAATGCCATGCACCGCCAGAAACCCTGCGGCACCCTTCAGCCGTCAGCCCCGGTACCCCTAACGCCACCCCCAGCCCTGCCCTAGGCAACCAGGAGCCTAGTTTCTGTCGGGCCGTGGGGACGATGGCGTGCTTCCCTTGGAGAGACACCCTGTCTTGGGAGCTGAGTACTTGGTGGGGCGGGGGTGGGGGGGAGGGGGCACCAGCCTCTTGTCTTCCGGGCTCGCTCCCCCAACAGGAGCGTCTGCCCCAGGCGCCAAGGCGGTGGGGGCCCGTGAGCTCCCAGGGCTCGGTGGAGCCTCCACCCCACAAGTAGGGGCCAGGCAGAGGAAGGGCGCCCCCAGCTCCCTCCTGCATTTGCCCAGGACTTGGCCTGGGTGACAGGTAGCTGGGTCAGGTTGAGAAATGCCGACATCCCACCTCTCCTGGAAAGGGTACCCCCCGACTGGACACCGCTGTTGGGGGGCAGGAGCTGCGCATTCTTGGCGGCGTATTCTTGGAGCGCAGACCCTGCCTCACTGAGCTGAAGGCCAAAGTCAATCTCACTGGTCCAAATCAAGGGATCAGCAGGGCTGGGGGCTCTTGGGGAGGATCCATCTCTCCGCCCTTCCAGAGGCCACCCGTACGTTCAAGCTTGTGAGCCCTTCCTCCGTCTTCCAAGCCAGCAGTGCACACCATCTTCCCCACTCTCTGGCCTCCCCCCCCTCCCCCCACATCATGGGGAGACACTAGTGGTTACATCCGCCCTTGGAAAATCCAGGACAATCTCTCATCTCAAGACTCTCACCTGAATCTCACCAGGACGGTTCCTTTACCACAGGAGGGGCCATCTTCACAGGGTGTGAGCTCAGGACATGGCCGTTTTTCTGTCTACTACAGGGTGAGAAGCAAGAGGAAAGACAGAGTGGCCTCCAGCTCGGGGGCTGACACTTTTGCAATAGTGCCCAGCCTGGCTCATCCCCTGACTCAGCCAGGAGAAGCAGAAGATAACGGCTGCAGGGAAGCTTCCAGCAGTCTGGGGGGGTATTCCCATGACAGCAGCCCTGGCTGACGTCCTCATCCTGACTGAAAACCATGAGAGACCCAGATCCAAGCCAGGACCGTCTGGGGAAGCGGCTCCTAATCCTGGACCCTTAGGAACGGCGCAATAATCAATAGTTATTGGGCTTCTACTCATTCCATCAACCGCTGCTGCCCCCCAATAATCGAACTGGGTCACTATTTCCTTGGGGAATCGAGAGAAGCTGGCCTTGAGGGATGGCAGGTCGGTGTTCCAGAGGATAAAGTGAGGGATAAGGGGCCAGGAGAGTAGGAGGAGAGTCACTTCTCAGGGGGGGCCTGAGTCCTAGAAGATTGGGTGAGTGGGAGCAAGGAGCCCAGGGAAGGAGCTACCAAGAGTTGTGGTAATAAGGGCACCTGGGGGGCTCCGTGGGTTAAACGTCTGACTCTTGATTTCGGCTCAGGTCACAATCTCACGGTGTGTGGGATCAAGCCCCATGACAGGCTGCACTGACAGCATGGAGCCTGCTTCAGATTCTCTCTCTCCCTCTCTCTCTGCCCCTTGCACTTGCGCTCTCTTTCTCTCTCAAAAAAAAAAAAAAAAAAAAAAGTTGCAGTAACGAACGCTTAGGCACACCTCCGTTAGCATCTGCTGTGTCTGGTTCCTCCTGGAGCCCCCAGGCCACACGACAGGGGTTCTACGAGAAAAGTGAATCCGGACAGGCCACCAGAAGACCAGACCTTTGGAGCACGCTGTGCAGAGAGAAGCTTCCATGCTTTCTGGAGGCGGCAGAGCGGAGCAGACAGTGTGAGTAAAAGAACTCTGTGTTCAGTTAGCGACACACAGTTTTAGCACAAGCTAAGGGGAGTCATTCTTCTACAGCATAGAACTGCTGATATACACTGTTGTGCTTCTTTAAGCATCTTATTTAATTCCATCAAAAAAAAAAAAAAAAAAAAAGAGAGAGAGAGAGAAGCCCACAGATCCGAATCAGGTATCAGGTGTTTGTACATTGACAGGTTTTATTCTTAAAGCTTGAATAAATACACCTTTATGCACACAAGAGTTGGTAAAAAGTAAGCCCTTACTGCTTTGTTAAAAGGAAAACCCACACACAAAACATTCTGGCCAAACGCCCAAAGTAAGAAAACATCACATGTCTACGAAACAGCCACGGCGGGATACATGTATGTCTTCCGGTCGACACAACTCATCCAGACCCGCCCGAACGAAGGGAAAACCAACTTCAAGACAGTGAAGGGAAAACATATGTGCCTCTTACAAGTGTTAAAGACAAGTAGCTGCGGAATTCTGCAAATTCCCAATAAATAGTTCATAGTATAAAAATTCTTAACTCCGTATTGTTTACCTTTAACCAGTGGCAGTACCAATTATCACTATAATAGAGCCTTCAAAGAAGATTAAATCACGTTGCATATTTACAACAATGAAGGAAACATGTCACCTTTAGCTCTTTGACATAAATCCCAGAAGAGAGAAAGTTCACGTATAAATTAATACTTGATATGGGGCGCCTGGGTGGCTCAGTAGGTTAAGCTTCCGCCTTTGGCTCAGGTCATGATCTCACGGTTCCTGAATTCGAGCCCCACATTAGGCTCTGTGCTGACAGCTCAGAGCCTGGAGCCTGCATGGGATTCTACGTCTTCCTCTCTCTCTACCCCTCCCCCCCTACTTGTGCTCTGTCTCCCTCCCTCTCTCATAAAAATAAATAAAAACATTTAAAAAAATAAATTAATGCTTGACCATTTTAGTCCAGCTAAAATGAGCCAATTTTTAAAATTCTACCATAAAAGATTATAAATATGGGATTCAAGAAAACAGCTAAAAAAAAAAAAGCTAGTATTTCTTGCTTTGTAAGAATTGGGTCTTCTAGAGAATTATGTTCTTCTAGAGAGACTTAGAAAAAAAGTCATGCAAATAAAATTGTAATTCCATGCCAGTTGAGTGACTTCGTCGAAGGTTTGCCCCAGAAGGGTTTTTCCTAGAGAGGGTTAAAAACATGTCATCCAAACTGATGCTTACAACCAATGTAAGATGGCATCTACTTCCAAAGCAAACCCTATCTAGAGACTTTGCTTACGAGTGAATGAAGAGGAATTTCCCACGTTCCCATATTGGAAAACTTGGGAGAGTGGGAGAGAAAGAGCCAGCTGCACCGGTCAAGAACCTTATGGAGTCAGGCAGAGTTCGGGAGAGACCAAAACAAGAAGGGTGCAAGCAAGTCCCTGCAGGTGGACTAGTCCCCGTCCTTGGTGGTGGACGAGCACCCCATCCTCGGCAGGAAGCCTGCACAGGCAGCCTGGGAGTCTGATTGCAATAAATGCTCCTCTCAGATTTAGGGAATGATGGATTAGCTACTGCTCAGCAGGAACTAACAGAGCCAGAAACGAAAAGTTTACAAGGACACCGTCAGAAACAGCCTTTGGAAACTGGAAACAAGTTTTGGTCAGAGATGGACACGCATCCCCATGTCTGAAAAGAGATTTCAATTTTTTTAAATGTTTATTTTTAAGGGGGGGGAGAGTGGGGGTGGGGGGCAGAGAGGGAGAGAGGATCCGAAGTGGGCTCCATGTGCTGACAGCTGAGTCCCTGACGTGGGGGTCAAACCCACAAACCACGACGAAGCCGAAGTTGGGCGCTTAACTGACTGAGCCACCCAGGCGCCCCTGAAAAGAGATTTTAAGGTGGGGGGGGGGCATTGAAAACGGGTCTTTTGTTTTAGAAACATATCCACTCTAGTTGGTGATTCTTCTGCCCCAAAGGCCACCCTGGAGGCTACATAGCTGGTGTGATTGGACAGCAAACAGCTGTTTAAAACTGTCTAAAATTATTCGATGGCTACACACAGATAATCGCTACTGCAGGGTATAGAGTCATCTTAACGTGGTAACCTGGACTGAGCAAGATCAAGCACAGCTTCCCTTAGAAAGGTGGGAGGGGGCGCCTGGGAGGCTGAGTCAGTTACACGTCCGACTTCCCGTCAGGTCATGACCTCACGGTTCATGAGTTCGTGCCCTGCATCAGGGTCTGGGCTGACAGCTGGCGCCTGGAACCTGCTTCGAGTCTGTATCTCCCCCTCTCTCTACCCCTCCCCCGCCCCTGCTCACCCTCTGTCTCTCTCTCTCTCTCAAAAATAAACAAACATTAAAAAATAAGGTGCGAGAAAGCAGAAGCAAACCACTGTGAGAGACAGAGGGAGGGAGGGAGTGGGAGAAAAAGAAAAGATTCAAGTGATTTCCTTTGTTGATACAAATTTGGTCCAGTTAGCAAAACTGAGAGGCCCTCATTTCTCAAAGATGGAACACAAGGTGGGCTTGAAGGTCAAGGCTAGACGATGGCCCCAGCTATGACCTGCTAAAGGAAAATCAGCAAGCTGTTTCACAGCCTCCCCACCCAGCTGCTGGGCCTACGCTAGAATGCCACGACTGTTGGAAGTACGCTCCTCAGGAGGAAACACAAGCTCAGGGCGTTTGGGCACTCTTCTCTGCGCTGGGGGCCCACGGCGCCCCTTCCACGGAGCTCCTGATGGCTTACCAGGCATTTACCTGGAAGGAATAGCTTCCAGTTTTTAAGGACCTTTAAGTAAGAGATAGTAATCAACCCAACTGCCATGTAGGACAAGAACAAAAGTCATGATTTCAGTCTATTCTAAAAGTAAACAACGTGGGGCACCTGGGGGGCTCAGTCAGTTGAGCATCTGACTCTTGATTTTGGCTCAGGTCACGGTCTCTGGGTTGTGGGACTGAGCCCCAAGGGGAACTCTACACTGAGCGTGGAGCCTGCCTGAGATTCTCTCTCTCTCCCTCTGCCCCTCTCCCTCCTCTCTAAATTAAAAAATTAAAATTAAAATTAAAAAATAAAAATAAACAGGGGCACCTGAGGGGCTCAGTCGGTTAAGTGTCAGACTTCAGCTCAGGTCATGATCTCACAGTTCATGAGTTCGAGCCCCGCATCGGGCTCTGTGCTGACAGCTCAGAGCCTGGAGCCTGCTTCGGATTCTGTGTCTTCCTCTCTCTCTGCCCCTCCCCAGCTTGCACTGCTTCCCTCTCTCTCTCAAAAATAAATAAAAACATTAAAAAAATAAAAATAAGGATAAACAATCATTGGGGCGCCTGGCTGGCTCAGTTGGTAGAGCATGCAACTCTTCATCTCGGGATCGTGAGTTCGAACCCCACATTGAGTGTAGAGATTACTTGAATAAATAAGCTTAAAAAAATTAAAATAAACAACCATTCCCTCCTTGCTACCATAAATGCTAAATGGAAGAAGGTTAAATAAGATGGAAGAGAACATTTTCAAATTATTAAGAAAATGGAGAGAACAACCTAATTAATGGGAGAAACCATGAAATGAAAAACAGAAAATATTACAAACCGAGGCCCTTTAAAAAGATGGTATTCAATGAAAAACTTAAAATGCTCGCATGTTCTAATGTAACACCTGACTCCTTTCAAGTTTTAGGAAATTCTTGAAAAAAAGATACACATCAAAGCAGGAAGGTAGGAGCCGGCTCCCTTCTCCAGAGTCCCCAGCAAGAAGCCCCCCACAGAGCTGCCTCCCTTCCCCAAAGAGTCCCCAGCAAGAGGACCTACGAGCCCCCATCAGTGATGGCACCAGAAGGAACCTTGCCTCTGATAGGCACTGGGTGAGCTCTAAGGTTCCTAAGCTCTTAGATTCTAGATAAGCTAAAAATACTGCTATGACGATGGTGTGATTTGATCCACTGTGTAGCCCTCTGAAATAAACACAGTCGGCTCAAATAATGAGACCTTCCACAGATTAGCTGAGTGCAACGATACACTTTAAACCCACACTCAGAACTGTAATATACATTATAAACATTTATTATTTGATGGCCCCCAAACATTAAAAGTCTATTTAACTTTACTTTAAAAATTTTTTTTAATGTTTATTTCTTTTTGAGAGAGGGAGAGAGACAGAGTGTGAGCAGGGTAGGGGCAGAGAGAGAGGGAGACACAGAATCTGAAACAGGCTCCAGGCTCAAGCTGTCAGCACAGGACCCAACGCAGGGCTCGAACCCATGAACCAGGAGACATGACCTGAGCTGAACTTGGACGCTTAACCGACTAAGCCACTCAGGTGCCCCTAAAAATCTATTTAATTTTAAACCTACCTATTCTCGGTTTCTATTTCAAAATACTAATTGATATTCACTCTACAGAACCAGGCAAAAACACTTTTAAAAATAAGTTGCTATATAATAGAGAGCCTCCATTATTCAATAACAGCTACATCTATATTCTGCCCATCTTTGGGATCAAGGAACCTCATAGAAGTTTTCCTCTTCTTTAACTGATCCTTCAGTATGCTGGAAAGGCAGGAAAGACAGGTAGAGTTATTCCCATCTTAGGGCTGAAGAAATGGAGGCAGAGAGAGGCTGAGTAACTTACTCAGATTCATCAAGTCTGTGGCCAGTCTGGAAATACAGGACCAACTACCTTCCCACTTCCTTTGATAAAACCATCAGCAGTACTGATGGGAGGTGTCACACACAGTACATGTTGCTCTTCGATTATAGCCACGGGTTCAGGGAAGAGAGAAGGAATAATGTGAGGGTTTTGCTTTTATGGTTTTTTGTTTTTGTAATCCTGGACAAATGTGCTTTTCTTAACATGCTGCTAAGGCGCCGAGTAACATAGCTGGGGCATGGACCACACCAGACCTGAGTGGCGGACTCTGTGTTCACTGCCCTGCCTCTTGGCGCTTTGGTTCTCTCCAGGGGCCCGCTGCATGAGTCACTTTGCCTCTAACTCCGCCACACGGTGTCTCCCATCACCTCAGGGCTTTTCTGAACACAGGGGAGCTAATTTAATAACATGTTGGTCGATACAAAGGAACCAATACTATTTAGTTAACAGTCCTAGAATCTAGAAACAGACCATTATGCCCAAGCTGTAAGGGCAAATTGGGACTGATTCCATTTTGCTTAAGGGCAAACTGGGACTGACTCCATTGTGTTTCCTGTCTTCCACCCTGAGTCCCCAGTGCCTGCTCAAAACCTGCAACTTCCTGGTTCCAAAAGAACCACGCCCAGTGACCTATGCAACAGGACCCTTGACCCTTCCTCAGCCAATTGGCTAGGGTCACAACCATCACCCCTCCCTTTAAAACTATTGTGTTTTTGGACCGGGCCCTCTCTCTCTCTCTCTCGACCCTCCGCTGCGTCGGTGCGGTAGGAGATTGAGCTCGAGCGAGCTCGAATAAAGCCTCTTTGTTCTTGCATCGGACTCGGCTCCCTGGTGATTTTTGGGGTCCCCGAATTCTGGGCATAACAAAGCTTCATTGGCAAAAAAGTTAAGAATGGAAATTTCATCTAAAACTGTTCTTCGGGTCTGCGGTTCATGGGAAAATAGTTCGTTTCTGAGGTCTGAATACCTTTAAAGGTGCAAATATTTACGTGTCAATTCAATCACGGGAAGCCCCCCCATCCACTTGACCTTCCAAGTAAAGCGCCGTATTTAAGGCCCACGTGCACCCTGTTAGCATGGCTGGGGTCTAACGCAGAGGCCGGGTACAGCTACTTTAGGTTTGGCATGTGAGAGGCATCCTTGCAACTTTTATTTTCTCTGTGTTAAAAATCTTTAAACAAAAGGAACCAGTCAGGCTCTTATCCGTGAGGAACATGATTACCTTTGTAAAGTGATCACAATGAAAAGAAGCCCAGTGCCAGCAAAAAGTGCTAAATATGTTTCTCATTCTCTATATAAGATACATTTACTATGGAAAAAAAAAAGAATTCCCTGTGATGCTTTGCTTAATTTCCCTATCTCCTAACATAAGCTTTGAAAAATGCCTCTAAAAGCCACAACCATATAAAAAACGTATATGGTTTCATACTTTCTACTGAACACACATCTTAGGGTACCACCTCCCTCCCCGCTAAAAAACCCAAAACCGATAAAGCCAAAAAAAAATTAAAAATCCAAAACTTAAGCGAAAGAGTTGACTAGTCATACTAAAATTTCCTATTAAGATGCCAACGACAAAGTAGCTAGTAAGAATAAATAAATAACCATCACATTCATGTCTAGATGAAGTCAACCCAGTAAATCAAAGGCATCCCTTACTTAAACCTTAAAGAGCAAATGCCTACTATCTATGGATGTTTTAAATACCCAAAGTTTAGCACTCTGAAGTCTCGTATCAAATCAAAATCTAACCATCCTAAATCTACATTAAAATAATCCTAGAACTCTGGCAGTTTGTCACCTGTTACCGCGGTCTGCGTTCTTTAGGAAACTAATTTGTTGTTACTAGTTTCAACTAATTGTAGCCACAGATATTTCGCCCCCTTTGGTTGGTCGAGCATTCATGCCAGAGATTATTCCAGCCCAGGAGGGGATCACAGCAGGGCAGCTAGATAATTTTAAACAATTATGACCCAATTATAAAAATTTGACATTGTAACATACTTTAATAGCTCCTGAATATGCTAGCATATTTAAAGCAAAACTCTTCACTATAACCACCATACTCTGCTAACATTTGAAAAACTTAACATGAAACTAGGGTAGAAAGTAATTAAAAGGAAAAGTCTACATAATGAAGACTATACGTTAAGTATAATAGTCACAAATGCGTATCTTTTTAAGGTTCATAATATACATAAGATGCAACTAAGTCACTTTAAACTCTAATGAGAATTTCTAAACATTCAAGTTTTCTGATGAATCTATCATTAGATACATCATTAGTACAAGTGTCCTGAATATTTAGGTGACTAGGGCTTGATTATTCTTTTTTTTTTTATTTTTAATGTTTATTTACCTTTTTTTTGAGAGAGAGAGAGGGAGGGAGAGAGAGAGGCATGAGTGGGGGAGGAGCAGAGAGAGAGGGAGACACAGAATCCGAAGCAGGCTCCAGGCTCTGAGCTGCCAGCACAGAGCCCGACGCAGGGCTCAAACCCATGAACTGTGAGATCATGACCTGAGCTGAAGTCAGACGCTCAACCGGGCGCCCTAAACTTAACCATTTTAAAGTGTCCGCTTCAATGGTGTTCAGTATGTTCCCCTGTTGTGCAGGCATCGCCTCAATCAAATTCCAGAACATTCTCGGCACCCTAAAAGGAAACCTCATCCCCAGGAAGCACCATCCCCCATTCCCCCTCCCCCCAGTCCCTGCCAACTACTAATCTGCTTTCTGACTCTACGGATTTACCTATTTTGGGTATTTCCTATAAACAAAATCATCTAGTGAGTGACCTTTAGAGTCTGTCTTCTCTCACTTAGCATAATGTTTTCACGGTCATCCTGCTGTAGCCTTTATCAGTACTTCATTCCTTTTTATGGTTGAATAACATTCCGTCAAGTCGCCACTTAACTGACTGAAGTCGATGCTTAACTGACTGAGCCACCCAGGCGCCCCAGGGCTCGATTATTCTGACTTTAGAAAGCTAACACCATGCGGTGCCCGGGGGGCTCAGTTGGTTAAGCGTCCTACTCTTGATTTCTGCTCCGGTCATAAATTCATGGTTTGTGAATTTGAGCCCCGCATGGGGCTCTGTGCCGACCACACAGAGCCTCCTTGGATTCTCTTTCTCCGTCTCTCTCTGCCCCTACCCCTCATGTGCTCTCTCTCTCTCTCTCTCTCTCTCTCTCAAAATAAATAAACTTAAAAAAGAAAGAAAGAAAGAAAGCAAACACTAGATTCAAAAGCAAGGGCACTGAAATTTAAAAATTGGCATATTTTGACAGTAGACTTTACTCCCATATCTAAAAAGATATCTATTAGAATTGGGGCACCTGATCGACTGACAAATGGATGAAGAAGATGTGGTGTACATACACAATGAGCTATTACTCAGTCATTGAAAAGAATGAAATCTTGCCATTTGCCATGATGTGAGTGGAGCTAGCATGTATTATGCTAAGTGAATAAGTCAGAGAAAGACAAATACCATTTGATTTCACTCATAGGTGAAATTTAAGAAACAAAACAGACGAACATATGGGAGGGGGGAAAAGAGAAGAGCGGGGAAACAAACCACAAGGGACTCTTAACAATAGAGAACAAAATGAGGGTTGATAGAGGGAGGTGGGTGGGGCATGGGCTGAATGGGTGATGGGCATTGAGGAGGGCTTGTTGGGATGAGCACTGGGTGTTGTATGTAAGTGATAATCACAGAATTCTACTCCTGAAAACAATATTGCCCTGTATGTTAACTAACTAGAAATTAAATTAAGAAAAAATTGGCGTGCCTGGCTGGCTTGGTCAGTGGACCATGGGACTCTCGATCTCGGGGTTGTGGGTTTGAACCCCACGTTGGATGTGGAGATTACTTAAAAATAAAAATCGAATCTTAAAAGGAAAATGAAAATAAAAGCTGCATCAGCATCGCTCAGTAAAATAATACTATAAACAAATATTTTTCTTCCCAGTCCCTTCTTGTAAAACATATGTACCATTACAGTCAAGATACAACAAAAACTTCTCCTAGCTCATATGTTTTAGGTATGCTTTATTCTAAATATTTTAAGAAGGAATTTTCAGTAGCTAATTATTTAAAAATATCTTCAAAACATTAACCTTCATGTATAAAAAGAACCAATATTAGTGTGTTACTATATTCACCACGTATTTAGGTGAAATAATTTGCAGTTTGAAACAACTTTATTTTACACTTGCTATAAAAGCATTTGGAAAATTTCAAAGTCTAATTACCTTTCTTCAGTACAGTTCATCATTGCCAGAAACAAAAGCAGTTTCATGTGATGTCTCAGTGAATAAATATAGGTTCTCCCTCGTATCAATAAAACTTTTACCTTTAATGAGTATAAATAAATTATCGAGGGGCGCCTGGGTGGCTCAGTCCGTTAAGCGTCTGACTTCGGCTTAGGTCATGATCTTATCGTTTGCGGGTTTGAGCCCCGCACTGGGCTCTGTGCTGACAGCTCAGAGCCTGGAGCCTGCTTCGGATTCTGTGTCTCCCTCTCTCCCTGGCCCTCCCCCACTCATGCTCTGTCTCTGTCTCTCAAAATGAATAAATATTAAAAAATTTTAAAAAAAGAGTAACTGAAATTATTAGACTTAAAAAAAATTGTCGAGGATAAAGATATTTTCACTGTATACAGTGGAGTTAAGGGAGACAATATGGCCTCTAACTACTCAGTAAGATGACAAGGTCAGGAGTAATGTGACCTGCTGGTATTTCGATGGCACTAACATGTTTGAGAAAAAGAGAGCTGCTCCAAGTGATTTCATGAATAAATAAAATAATATTCCAGCCAACTGCACGCACCCGGCTTCTGAGACAAAGTTAATGTTGGTAAGATAAGAGAGAGTTGAGAAAAGTATTCACCAAACAAAAATGTATGCAAAACAAGAGTCTGGTGGTCCCATTAGGACAATGAGGACAAAAGCAAGATAAACCTTTAGGCCAGAGATCAAAGTGATGATAAACCAAAGGAGACCATCCTTGTCAAAACACACAGCGTTCTGATACCTACCCAAACATTACCCAAACCTGGCAGGTGTCCCCTGTTAGGCTACAGTCTTCGGGTTATCGCAAGAAACACATTCACTCTGTCCCTCAAAACTTAATTTCCATTTGTAAGGGAAAATTTTCCAGCCATAATACGAACTATGCTTCAAACAGAGTTGTCACCCCTGAAAGGACAGTGGGGACGGTATTGCCGGAAGAGCAGGTTTTAGCACTGACCACATCAGCGTAACTCCATCTTCTCTGGCCGATAGTTCGTGTCGGTGGGTGTGATTTTTTAAAAATTAGGGTAACATTCATATAACATAAAATTTGCCTTGGAAAGCGTACGACTCAGTGGTTTGCACAACCATTACCCTATTTAATTCTGAATGTTTTCATCACCCCCAAACCTCAGTACCCACATACACGAGCATACCCACATTTCCCTCCCATCATCCTCTGGAAACCTCTAACCTACTTTCTGTCTGATGGATGGGCCCGTTATGGACATTTCAGATACAGGTGCTTATACAATATGGGGCCGTTTGTGTTTGACTTTGTCTATTTTATTTTTTATTATTAAAAAAAAATTCTTTTTAATGTTTATTTTTGAGAGAGAGAGAGACAGAGTGTAAGCGGGGGAGGGGGACAGAGTGAGGGAGACACAGAATCTGAACCAGGCTCCAGGCTCCAGGCTCCGAGCTATCAGCACAGAGCCCAACATGGGGCTCAAACCCATGAGCAGCAAGATCATGACCTGAGTTGAAGTCAGATGCTCAACTGACTGAGCCACCCAGGCGCCCCTGGCTTTGTCTATTTTAACTGGCGGTTCGTAAACCATTCCAAAAGGGTTGCAGTTCCAAGGGCACCAAATCACGGGTGCTCAAGAGTTTCTATCTGTCCTCATGGGTGTACTCCAGCTTCTACAGAGCTACTATACATGATGTTCTAGTTCTTAGACTGCCTTTTGATCACATGAAAATGGATTAAAACCGGGACTACAAATTACCATTCCCCAGAATATGCAGTTTCTAAAGTGGGAAAGAATAACAAAGAACAGAGGACTAAAATTCTTGATTTGAGCACAATATCTTAACAGTAACATGTGCTCAGGTTATTGTATTTTTTCTCTTGGTACCAGTGGCATTCAAGCTATTCTGGAAGACTGGGACAAGCAAGCCATATATTTTAGTATTTTTAGTATTTTTTAGCACTTAATAGGTGTTTTGTAGCCTGTAAAAGGTTTTTGTAAAATCTGAAGTTAAAATGAGAAACCACGAGTGGGCTGATTAGATCACATATGGACACTTATGGAAAGATTTGCTTTCAGAGCTATGTTTGTTCTCCATGAATGAGTTCCTGGAGTTTTTTTCACTAGAATTGTCATATACTTCTGCTCCAAAGTAAATCTTTCATGTGTTTGTCTTGTCTGTATGATGTAGAAAGTCACAGATAGGGAAGTAGGCTTAGCTTTCAAAAGGTGGCCAAGTACTGTGTATGAACCGTGAAGTGGGTTAATCTCTGCAGAATTTCTTAAAAGGCTAAAAATATTTTTATAAAATCACAATGTGTTGTCATCCTAAAAGCATTGAGCTCAGTCTGTCTCTCATTCGCCCACATACAAGAAAAAGTCTTGAAATAGAACCACACAGCAACCCTTTGGTAGCCAGTCCTTCTAGGAAATAAGAGACTCTAAGTCCAAAGTGGCAGAAGTCTTGTTTACTGCTGTAACCTGTGTCTAGAACAATACCTGGCCTGAGCCAGAGCTCAAAAAGACGTGTGTGAAGGAACAAATGAATAAACTTGGTTTCCTCCTATGTGAACCCATGACAACCAAGTTATCATGGCAAGAAGCCACTGGGGGGAAATGACTTTGGTGACTGAAAATGATGACCATCAGATTTCTGCTTTTGGCCACAACAGAGTAGCTTGTAATCAGAAATAACCTTCCCCCTGGAAACAACCCTGAAAGCTAAATAAAATTATGTAGTATCTGTTTATGGCATCAGGGAGCAAACCAACACACGAGCCCTAAGAGGTTATATCATCCCTGAAAGATGGAAGGCGCACGGCTGTGAGCTCCACATTCATTCTGACCTCTTGGAAGGCAGCGCAAATTCATGGCACAGGGAAATAGATTCCTAGCAGAAAGCAGCAATCCTACTTGATTGGAGAGACAAAGGTTGGAGTCTGGGCTACTGAAGAGGCCCAGACTTGAAGGGCAAAGTCCCAGAGAGGAGAAAACCTCAGGGAAGTGAGCTGGAAATGCTGCTACTCTGTTTCCTTGAGGAGTCTGCCATTCGCAAGCCATGGGCACAAGGTGAGGCCTTCAGAAACCCAACAAACAGCAGTCGCTGTGAGGCTGAAGAGCAGAGCTTTTAGTAGCTCTTGGTGCTGAGGAGACCGAGGTTGGGTTCAAGGTCGCAATAGAGAAGTGGCCCTGGGAGATACCCCCAAATTCCAGTTGAGGACCAGAGAGGTCATGTGCAAGGCATAGAGGCAAAACCTGAAATCAACCTCAAGAGAATCGTAGTGATCTGCCTGTGTTCTACCTACCTAACCAGAAGGAAACAGAACCATCTTAGAGGAAGACAATGCCATGCAGAGCCTCTAGGATCCTTGATACACAAGGCATAATGTTCAGCCAAACTTATGAGGCATCCTAGAAAACAGGACAAAATGACTGAAAACCGAAAGAAAATATATATGAACAATGGAAACAGCGAACAGGGAGTATTTCAGACATTGGATTTATCAGACAAGAACGTCAAAATCCCTTTGATTAATATGTTCAAGAATAGAGAGGAAAAGATTGAGAATTTCAGCAGAGACTTGGAATCTATAAAAAGGAGCCAATGAATATTTTTAGATATGAAAGTAAAATATATGAAATTAAAATTAAAACTCATTAGATCCAGTAGAACAGAGGATGAATGGACTGGAAGACAGGTCAGTAAAAATTACACGGATTGAAGAAGAGGGAGGAAGAAACAGAATAACACAGAAAGGACTGTAATATACATATGGAACATGGTGAAAAGTTTGGAAGAATCCAGAAAAGAGGAGAGAGACAAGAGATTGGAAAAATTATTTGAAGAATGACTGGTTAAGAATTTCCAAAATTAAGGAAGAACATCAAACAATAAATTAAACAAGTTTACTATCCTTAGGGAAGATAAAGAAACCACACCGATAGATACATCACTGTCAACCTGTTAAAACCAAAAGGATACCAAAAGATAAAACAAAGATAGAATCTCCAAAGTGACCAGAGAAAAAAATATATTACCTTCAAAGGAGTAACAGCAAGACCGATGGCTGACTTTTCCACAGAACTTATGGAGTGGAATGACATCTTGAAAGCACTGAACCTAGAATTTCATACTCAGCAAAAATATCCTTCAAAAATCAAGGCAACATCGAATTGTACACTTTCAGTAGGTGAACAATATGTTACATGAATTTTAACTCAATAAAGATGCTACAAAAGGAAATAAAGGCAAAAGAAAGTTTCAAAATTCAAAAGCTAGGGAAATTATTGACAGATGTGGCACTAAAATAAATACTGAAGAGAGCTCGCCAGGCCTAAGGAAGACAATCCCAGATAGAAGTAAGGAAAGGCAGGATGGAATAAAGAAAACATCAGAAGGAGTAAATATGTGGGTAAACAAAACTTAATATGATTCTTTAAAATACATAATGGTAGTAATAATAATAAAAAATAAAATAATGAGTTGTAAAGTTTAAAATAGACATAGAATACAGAGGCAAAACACATGATAACAACACAGAGGGAAGCAGGGGCAGACGGATTTACACTGTGAAAAAATTCTTACATTGATGGGAAGTTGTAATGTACCAACTTCAGGTAGACCTTGGTAAGTGAAGTTTACTGCTAATGTATTTTTTAAAAATCTCCAGGGACGCCTGGGTGGCGCAGTCGGGTAAGCATCCGACTTCAGCTCAGGTCATGATCTCACGGTTTGTGAGTTTGAGCCCCGTGTCAGGCTCTGTGCTGACAGCTCTGAGTCTGGAGCCTGCTTCAGATACTGTGTCTCCCTCTCTCTCTGCCCCTTCCCCACTTGTGCTCTGGTCTCTTTCTCTCAAGAATAAATAAACATTAAAAAAAAAAAATCTCCAACATACTAACATGACAGGGGAAAAAATGGGTAACAGAGAGTACCTGGTTTATTCAAAAGAATAGAAAGGGAGAAAATGAGAAATAAAGAGGAAATGGGACAAATGGAAAACTGTGGGATGGTAGACTTAAGGCCAGTAGTCAACAATTGCATTAACTATAAACGGACTAGATATTCCAAATCGAAGCTCAAAAATCTTAGGCAAAATATCAGCACATTGAATCCACTGATATATGAACAGATTAATACACCACAACCAAATGGTTTTTATTCCAGGAATGCAACATTTGAAAATCAATTAGTGTAATTAATCACTATATGAGAACAAAAGAGAAAAACCACAAGGTCATCTCAATAGAGGTAGAACAAGCATTTAATTAAAACTCTCAGAAAACTAGGAGTAGAAAAAAATCCCTTAATTTGGCAAGTGGTATCTATTTAAAAATTTACAGCAAACATCATATTGAATGGTAAAATACTGAATTCTTATTTTGAGTTCGGGAACTAGTCAGAGAGGTCCACTGTCACCATTCTACTTGACATTTTGCTAGAAGTCCTGGTCAGCTCAGTAAGGGAAAAAAAGAAAAATTGAAAAGGGAGAAATGAAACTATCATTATTTACAGAAGATACTAATGTATACATGAAGAAATACAAAAGAATCTATAGAATTAGTATAATTAAAGTGAATTTAGTAAGGTTGCAAGATGCAAAGGCAGTATAAAAAATAATTATATCTCTACATATTAACAAACAATAATTAGATAATAAACATCAAGAATCTAGAAATAAATCTAACCTCTACATGTAAATCTTAAAACCTTGTTGAGACGAAGTAAAGAAGATTTAAATAAATAGAGAGATATACCATGTCTACGGGTAACAAAACTCAAAATTGAGAAGATATAAATTCTCTTGAAATTGATCTGTATATATATTTTAATTTTTTAATGTTTATTTATTTTGAGAGATAGAGAGAGATAGAGCATGAGCAGGGGAGGGGCAGAGAGAGATGGAGACACAGAATCTGAAGCAGGCTCCAGGCTCCGAGCTGTCGGCACAGAGCCTGATGTGGGGCTTGAACCCATGAACCAGGAGATCATGACCTGAGCTGAAGCCGGAGGCTTAACCAACTGAGCCACCCAGGCACCCTTTGATCTATGTATTTAATGACATACCAATTAAACCCTAATAGGTAACTTGCCCAAGGAAACCGACAACCTGTTTCTAAAATGTATATGGAAATGCAAAGCGTTAAGAATAACCAAGACTAACTGGAAGAATATCAAAGTTAGGGATCTTACATTACCAGATGGGAAGACTAAAAATTACAACTGCAATGCACTGAGATTTTCAAGACACTGTGCTAGGTCAAGTGAACACCCATGGAATAAGTGAACTTCATACTACCTCACACCATGCACAAATATCAGTGCTAGATGGATCACAGATCTAATGTGAATGGTAAAATAAAGCTTTTAGAAGAATAATCATCTTGGGGTAAAGATTTATGAAACAGGACACAAAAATCACAAACCATAAAAAATTAGGGTATACTGAACTTCGTAAAAATTAGAACTTTCTGGTCATCAAAGGACATGGACTGGAAAGTGAAAAAGCAAACCAAAGAGAAGAGATTTATAACAATATATCAGACAAAAACTTCGTATCAATAAAATACAAAGAACCTCTGCAAATCAATAGGAAAAAGACAGACAACCTAATAACTATAACTTAAGTGACTTGAATAGGCACTTAACCAGTGAGAATATCCAAACGGCTAATAAAGATATAAAAAGATATAAAAGGGTGCTCTACTTATCACTCCTTCTCAGAGCCATGCGCATTAAAACTACAAGAGAATCCACACTTGCCAGAACGCCTAAAACCACAATGAAATACAACTTCGCCAGAATGGCTAAAACCGGAATGAAATACACACTTGGCACAATGGCTACAACTAAAAAGGCTGATGGTACCAAGTACTGAGGAGGATATAGAGCAACCGGAACTCTCGCACATTGCTGGTGGGAGTGTAAACTGGCACAACAGCTGTTGAAACTATTTGGCAATATCATCTTTAAGCTAAATATACATCCATCCTATGATTCAGGAAGTTTCATTCTCATGTAGGAATCCAAAAGAAATGAATGCACATATCCACCAAAAGTTACGGGAATGCTCATGACAGCTTTAGACAAAAAAGCTAAAAATTATGAACCCAAATGTCTATCCACATTAGAATGGATAAATAAGTGGGGATAGACCCAGCTGGTGGAAGAATACAGAGCAAAGAAAAAGAGCACGCTATTGTTACTGCCGCACGCAACGACGTAGATGAATTTCACAGATATAATGGTCATCGAATCCAACCAGACACAAAAGACTACAGACCATAATTCCATTTACAGGAAGATCAAGAGCAGGCAAACAAGTCTATGGGAGACAGAAGCCAGAACAGTAGTTAAGTTTGAGTTCGGACTGGGAGCCTTATCTTGATCGAGGTGATGGTTATGAGGGTACGTACATATGTAAACATTCACTGAGCTGTCCACTTAAGATCTGTGCACTTTACATGCTATACCGCATTAAAAGAAAAAAAATTGTTAATGTTTATTTATTTTTGAGAGAGAGAGAGAGAGACAGAGACAGAGCGTGAGTGGGGGAGGAGCAGAGAGAGAGAGAGAGAGTCACAGAATCCCAAGTAGGCTCCAGGCTTGGAGCTGTCAGCACAGAGCCCAAGCTGGGGCTCGAACTCATGCACCATGAAATCACGACCTAAGCTGAAGTTGGACACTTAACCAAGTGAGCCACCCAGGCGCCTCTAAATTTTTAAAGAATATGATCACTACCTATACATAGTCTTAGTGCTCCATTTGAACTGGTCTCTTTGGCCATAGAACATCAATGGTCTCCATGACAGAAGGCAGTAGGAACAGTTGGAGAGAGAAGAGGGAAAGAGAGGAGAAAGTAGTCACATGGGCCTCCTAGGAAAAAATAACCATCTTACAAAACCCGCACAGACAACCTAAAGAAGTTCACCTACCGACCCAGTAGATAAAATGGGTCAAAGAGATTTATACGTATGGTTACTGAAATGGCCTTTTCGCCAAGTCACCCTTTCTCCATGTTCATAGCAATTGTTGGTACCTCTGAGATGTAAGGCCGCTCACTTTCGCGCGCCCACAGTGTATTTCCCCATTCCTACAGACTTTTCATTCCCACGTGTCCCTTCTCTGCCCCCATCAAGGATTTCTCTGATCTTAATTACAATCCCTAAACATTAGTCAATACGTGGACGTGTTAAGAAGTAGCGGGTAAAGTATAAGCAGACGGAAACATTAATGTGTGTGGTTGTACAATTGGAAAGCAAGAAAACGAAGCAGGAGAAAGTACAGTTGCTGCAGTCCATGAAGACACCACAGATGGTGATGGGCGGGATGGCGTTCATCAGAATTGTGCTGTGACTCGACTTTCCCCCTTACTCGTTCACACAGAAGAAAAGCAATGTTTTTCATCTTTTTATATTCCATTTACTTTCTAGGAAGACACTTCTTATCTTTCTGGAAGCTGTGGAGGAATGTACATCGTTACACGCATCACCGCAGCTCATTTTCGGCAAGTTTTCTATTCCACATCCAAGGATACATGTACCTTTGAGAGAGAAGTATACCTGCTTTACATTAAAATGCCCGTCTCTCAAAACTTCTTCTAAGCATGTACGAATGTGCCTTCCTCTTCTTTTTAAAAATGCATGCGGTAAAGTTCTTAGGGATATTTTTCAAAACTTCAGCACTGAAGCATTACCTTTATATGTAACGGGGCACCTCTGCGTGTCCCTTCTTACTCATCAGGAGAATGAGAATTACTGTTCACTTCATCTCTCCTTTTACTGGTGTTTACAGCCTCAGCAAATAGGCTAGCACTTTAGTACCTAAAATAAACTGTTATGAATGATCTAAAGTCTACACAACCAGCAAGTCTTTCATGAGGACAATTGTCACACATATTTCAACACAACAGTGCACATTTTGCGTGACCGGCCCGTAAAAAGTTAAAAATAAAACGGCCATTAAGAACGCCATGTTCGTCCACCTTCCTGGATTTTAAACAAAGAAAACAAGAGAAACAATGACTTCCCATCTACCTACAAGCAGAAAAACAAATCTATAGCATTGGGTTCATACTTAAGGTACATTTCCTTTTCTAAGTCCTGACATTTTTTTTGTTCTTTCAGTTTTCTTCTCTTTTCTTAGCGTGGGGCTTTAAAACATAAATGAAAAGATAAAAACTCCTTGATATGGGAAGGAACAAGACTGAAACTGGAATTTGTTTTAGCGAAGAGACAAATTTTATAAAACCAGACAAGTTACAATCGTAAGGCAATAGAAGAGAATCATGGAAGTGACCCAACGCTGAGTACTATTCCAGGTGCCTGGGCGCCAGAGAGAAGTTTCTATATTAAACCCTCATGTGACCATCTGAAGTATTCAACTCTTTATGATAATCTACGGGGCACTCCAACTAGAAAAAGATCACGAAATATCCTTCCACCCGTCCCTGCAGAAATACATCAGGAAAACGAAGCCTGAGGAATCACTACCAAGAATCCTTTTAATCTTTTAATGCAAGCCTCCTTCTGAACGCAAAACACCAACTCTTTACCGTGTGGTCAGAAGTGATCGTGGAAAGGAAGCAGCTGGCAGTAAGCAGTCCCTCCTTTGTGCCGGTACCAGAAGCTGACAGATGTATTGGGAGATACTTCGGTTTCACACTCCCTTTCTGTCATTAGGAGGAAAAAATAAAATACTGGCCCCTGGTTGGGTTCATTCCCAAATTCATGAACTAGAAGGCGGACAACCTTGGGGAAGGGAGGCATCAGTTACTAAGTTATGTAACAGAGAGCTGGGCAGCCGAAAAGAGAAGAGAAAAGAGAAGAGAAGAGAAGAGAAGAGAAGAGAAGAGAAGAGAAGAGAAGAGAAAAGAAAAGAAGGAAAGAAAGAAAGAAAGAAAGAAAGAAAGAAAGAAAGAAAGAAAGAAAGAAAGAAAGAAAGAAAGAAGGAAAGAGCTCAGAAGCAATATTTTGAAAGCTCAAAAGTGAGACACGCCACAGATGGGCAGTGAAATGAAGCTAACCAAATGTTCCAGGGATGAAAAATACTTCCCCCTTGAAAATACACTTTGCCCCCATATAAACGAAATTCAAATAACTACTCTCAAGAAAAAGATTCTACCCGAAGAATATCACATTTTGGAGTGAAATTACTTAGCCGCACAGAGAATAAAACCTTTACATTGTTACAGCAGCCATTTTCTTTGGGTAGATGATACTTAAAATATTATTTACATATACTTTTTCTGTTATCTTGTGCTTAGTTTTCCTTTGAGTTTTACAGTAACTCACACCTAAATTCAAAATTTCATTAGAGGGGCGCCTGGGTGGCTCAGTTGGTTGAGCGTCCGACTTCGGCTCAGGTCACGATCTCGCAATTCATGAGTTGGAGCCCCGTGTCAGGCTCTGTGCTGACAGCTCGGAGCCCGGGACCTGCTTTGGAGAGACCTGTCTCTCTCTGCCCCTCCCCTGCCTGCGCTCTCTGTCTCTCCTCAAAATAAATAAACATTAAAAAAAAATTTCATTGGAGCCTGCTTTTCAGTGCCAGATAATGGTGTCAAATGAAGATGACACTCGCGTGGGGGATATAATTAATTAAAGGACAGAAACTGGGATGTCATGGTGTTAAGACATTTGAGGGGCCAAAAGTCATATACTCTTAAGATATTTCATTATGTTACAATGATTCATCTAGAAGACAATTATTTTGATACAGTGTGAGAGGCATATCAGAATTTAACTTATTTATTTATATCTTAAAGAATATTACAAGTGAATGCCCACATCATGTTATTATCGGTCACTGGGCCAACACTCAGAGTAAGCAGGTGGTCAAAGGCACATATAGGGCCAGGAATTTAGAAATTCTCACCATTTCGAGGTACCCTGATCTCAATAAATATGACAAGGACAGTGTTAGAAAAGGTGGCAAGGTGAACAAATACACAAGCAATTGTATACTTTTAGAAAGTACTTGAGGACATCCTTTAAAAAAGTAAAGTGAGATACAAAAGAAATTCCCTTATAAACAAATACTGTTATCCTTACAGGCTTCCTTAAAATAATTTATCTTACGTTAAAAAAATTTTTTTAACATTTTTGAGAGATAGAGACAGAGCACAAGCAAGGGAGGGGCAGAGAGAGAGGGAGACACAGAATCCGAAGCAGGTTCCAGACCCTGAGCTGTCAGCACAGAGACCTATGTGGGGCTCGAAGCCATGAACCTGAGATTATGACCTGAGCCGAAGCCAGACACTTGATCCACTGAGCCACCCAGGCGCCCCAAACTTAACCTGACATTTTATGTTAAATGTAGCCCTTTACATAGTTTTTAAAGAAATCGGTAGCAACATAAAAATATTAAAAAGCAGCTTCTCACAGGTAAATGAATTTGCAACTCCAACACAAACAAGCATGTTTGAAATTAACTCAGGAGGCTTGATTTTTTGTTCCAGGGGCTCATTGACTTATTATTTGATAGAGGTTTGGAAGAATTAACGATTTCAAAATAGCCAATTTCACTCGGTCAGCCACAGGATCTGGCATACTATTTAGAAGAAATGGGTCTTTTTTAATTTATGTCTTCTGATACCTTCGTTTTCTTATTCTTGACTCTCAAGTAGCCATATATAGTTATAAAATATTTGAATCAGGATCTATGATGGTATGAAAACTACACACAACAAAGTCATTAAGGGAAAAAGGAAGGGGTGACTTGGTCTTATCTCCAAAATTAATATTATAAAGAGAATTTAATGTATATATTTGGGGGTTTTTTTTTGTATCTACTTCTATTTTACTTCTAATACTAAAAGAGAGTTCGTATGAACTATTTTCATAAGGAGTATTTCTTAGTTCACTTCTTTCTTTTTTTTTATTTATTATTGAGAGACAGAGCATGAGCATGGGAGGGGCAGACACAGAATCTGAAGGAGGCTCCAGGCTCTGAACTGTCAGCACAGAGCCCAACGCGGGGCTCGAACTCACAAGAGATCATGACGCTTAACCGACTGAGCCACCCAGGCGCCCCTCTCTTAGTTCACTTCTGATGTGACTAAGTGAAAGCTTTGTGAATTTCAGAAGACAAATCGCCAGATGGTAACAGCTCGCACACAACGTAACCACTGCAAACTTAGTGACGATGCTGTCTTTCTGGGATTCAGAAGCGGGGTGGGGAAGAAGATATTTGACAAGGGGGCACCACTCCGAGTGTTTTTAGGTCTTTTCAAAAGCCCGCTCTAGATTATTCGGAGAGCCTCATTGTGATGGATTGGCCTTCCCTTTCCTTCCTCCTCTTACTTTGCCTGTCTTTTTACCCCTTTCATTTTCTGTCGAGTCCCTCAGAGGAAGAGGCAATGGAAATAAACAAAATGAAACCCCTCAATTTCAAGATCCGGAGTCAATTACATCTTCACTCAGGAGGGTATACTGACCATTTTTCTGGATCCTTTTCTGTTAGCAGCAAAGTCCCTTTAGTTTATTCTTTGCAAGCAGTATTTCCTTCCACGATGCACAGCTTAAAAAGTGACCTGGAGAGCGGACTTACACATTTCCAAATCTATTTAACATAACTGTAGATACAAACGGACATTTTCTTGGTTATTATAACTCTGTGCCCGAGGAAATCACATTTTGTGAATTAGCTATATGGTGGCAAAAGTTCACATAAGATTTCCCTCCATTACCAGGAATGACTGAAGCCTAGGACCCAAAACTTTCATTGACTCATGAGAAGTATACAGCCATCTGGGATGCTGAAAAGTATAAAAAGTCATTTCCTATAACCCTTGTGGACAAAAATGTGAACAGAATAATACAGTATTTTGAAAATATTTTAATATTTGCCATTTTTTGCCTGTGCTATTAATATATACATTGATTTAGTAATAAATATGCTACTATTACATAGAGTGCAATATTTTTAGTATTCATAACTGTTTGAAATTAATGCTGCTATTATCTCGAGAAAAGAATAAATAAATACCATGCCCAAATTCCAAACCAATGCTCAAGAGATTATCATTAACAAAAATTATAAAATAAACATGTCGGGCATTATCTTTTTAAGCATGATTCTTGTAAACACAGTCGAGATCACTTTTCTCAGTCCTGACAGTTTCCTGGGATGGCTTTAAAAGAAAACACCACACACAAATCCTATCACTCTTTTTTTTTTTTTTTTTTGCATAGGGAATGAATTCATTGTATTTGAAAATGACACAATCTTTGGGTGAAATGTCTTCATCACATAGTACTCGTTTTCTGTAGGAATTCAGAACTTGGGAGCAAGAGAAGCGTTCTGCATCAGTTTACAAAATAGGCTCTCTGGACTTAAAATTTAACAGAAAGATTCCAAGACGAGTCATAGTCATGATTCTAAAATAGTACGTACATAGTATCTGACTCCAGGAGGGCACGCCTCGCTGTAGCACAACACAGTGCACAGCCGCGAAGCACAGTGTTTCATAGAATTTTCCTTTAGCTCCTCTTCCTCTCGGGGCCTAAGTGGCTAACGATCACGCCCATCCCGCTTGTTGCAGACAAGGTAGAAGCGGGATGTGAGGACACATTTAAAGCGGATAATGGAACAACTGGCAAAAATGCGGTACATATGCTTTCAACGGTGCACTTTATAAAATGGTTTGCTTTATTCATGGTGTTTGATAAAGTGCAATATTACTCCAAACAGGAGACATGTACCTTAATACTCTGCGAGAACCGTTAAAACAAATCGCCAGGAGAGAGCAGTGCAAAATTAAAAACATACGTAGCGTAGCATGCATGTCAGCTGGGTCCCAAACACAGAGCATGGGGCCTTATGTTCCTGTATCTTTTTTTTTTTTTTTTTTGCTTTTTAGAAAAAGATTAATAATAACAGGTTCCCATGGTAGGTAACCATAAAATAAAGACAATAAGTTAAAATCCCCTCTCAAGAAATAAGTGTACGCCACACATAAAATTCACTCCACGGCCCTTTTTGAAAGCCCGGTAAACCCGGCAGCCCTTTCTCTCTGCTAAATCACCGTCAGAGGGTGCCTGTCTCTTAAAAACCCACACTGTCCATGAGGCAAAGCAAAAGGCATCATCGTCACCGTCCGAGTGACTCCTGCGGGCGGGCACCTGGGACACCCGAGACTCGCTCTGTAAGCAGCTCAGACCTGACCCGTCCCTCAGGAGGTTTACAGACACCCCTGCTCTTTCTTTCACGAAGCGTCCCGTGGGCCTCCCGCCAGGTCGCTGACCAGTCACTGACATGTGCTCTGTTCACAGTAACATTCTCCGCGCGGGGCTTTTGGATGCGGACAACCGATCGGGTTTTCCTGAAAAGGCTTCCCCGAGAGGCGGGCTCCACGGAGACCGACGGGGCACGTGTCGAAAAGCGCACGACGTCACCCCAGGCACCGGCTGAGGGCACGAGGGGGCGGGTGGTCATCGGTGGCCGTCCTGCCCTCCCGCCTGCGCTTCAGTCCGAGAACTGGGAGAAGGTCTCCGGGTTGCTGGCGTCGGCGGGGTGGCCGGGCTGCAGGGTCTTGGTCGGGGTGGTCTTGCCGTGGGACTGGGAGGACGAGGAGTGGGAGCTCTCGCTCGAGCTGCTGCGCGTCTCCGTGCTCGTGCTGGTCTTCTTCATCTTCCTCCTCTTGGCCAGCGGGGCCTTGTCGACGTTCTGAAGGCAAAAGCCCTCTCTCTTGTATTTGTTAAAGGCCTAGGGGAGAAAGAGAGGGAGCCTCTGTGAAGCTTCCTTGGCGGGTCTGACTTCTAGAAGAAGACAACTTCCGGTTGGCAACCACGGCTCCGAGCTGTTTGGGGAACAGAGGCCTGAAAACCGTGACTTGCAAACCTCCCGGCAGGACTCGGAAGCTCGGGGGAAGGTTCTCCAGGGCTCCGTGTGACTCAAACCAGGCGGGTTGCTCAGGAGTCTAATTCTCCCCAGTCTTTTGACGAGTTAGTGCTACTTCTCAATTAAAAACACTAACCCCCCCCACCCCCATTACTTTTACTAGTTCTGTGTCTGAGATTTAAATCCGACCACAGGGGCGCCCAGGCTCAGCTGGTTAAGCATCGGCTCAGGTCATGATCTCACAGTTTGTGGGTTCGAGCCCGGCATCTGGCTCTGCACTGACAGCGCGGAGCCTGCATGGGGCTCTCTCCCCCTCCCCCTCGCACGTCTCTCTCTCTCTCTCTCAAAATAAATAAATAAACTTAAAATAAAATAAGATAAATAAAATAGAATAAAATAAATAAAATTCTAACCACAAAATCCCAATACCGAGCAGATCTGATTCATTCCTGCCCCCGCTCTCCAATTCCAAGCCGGGGCAATCTGGGTGGATGCTGGACGCTTCACCTACACAGAGAGGCTTACCTCCACATGCCTCAGCCTGGTGTCTCCTCACAGTGGCCTGTCCCCACTTTTTTTAGTCTCAAGCTTGAGTGTCACTGCGGTTGCTACTGAGAGCTTTGCACTAAAAATCACTGGGAAGCTGGGGGTATCTGCCACAAACCCTTGCAGTCAATCCCTTCACACCTCAACGGTCTCCTAGTTCATTCGGTTTTGATCCATTTCTGCAGCTGAAGAAACGCTATCCCTTTTCCTCTGGCAAGATAATCCCTTCAGAGGGAATTTTATTTCTCCGGAACTCACCTATTCCTTATGCGGTCATCTGAAAGTATTAGCCTCTGCTTGGCACAAATGCGCACACTCTGACCCCGTGTCCCCACAGCCCCGAGGATATGTTATGTATAAGTGGTTGGTAACTGAACGGACCTTCACGTGTGCCTTAGCTCCCACTGTTTACTTACAGCTTTTACAGAAAATGATTTGGGAGAGAAAAGTTCCAACGTAATGCCTGCTGTTTTCATGATCTCCCGAAAATTTTCAACTCTTCAAATATCACACCACTGCCTCATCTCACAGACTCATCCTAAATGTCATATGAGTGTTTGTGGGTCAGCAGGGACTCCGGTCCCCCCCACGCTTTCTGTTAATCCACGTGTTTATATCATGAAGGGGTTTATAAAAACATAGCTAAAATTAAAAGAACACGTTATTTCAAATGTACTGCTAAGAGCATGTCTCTGAGGTCACGAAGCCCGCCCTCCGCGTGCAGAGCCCGGGGCCTTACGTGGAAGGTGGCTTTCACACAGGTTTGCACAGCGGCGCCGGAAGATCCCAGAATGTCCGGAGTCATCAGTGGGTTTGAGGACAGCTGACTGCCGTCTTGAAGCCACTCGTTGTATCTCAAGCCTGACATTTTCAGCCTTTTATTTGGATCGACTGTGAGAAGTCCTACGGGAATAATTAAGATATTTTTATTGTATGATTTGTTGTTTCAGACATAAATCTCAATTAGGTTCGCGTGACACAAGAGTTTCTATAAGGCTTCGACTCCTACTAAGGTAATTACATTTTCAAATACATTCAAATCCCCTAGTAAATACTGGATGCTAATGATAAGCCTACGGTAGGCTCTGTCTGCTGTAGGCTGGCGGGCTGCTTGCTCAGGAGGAAGTTAGCACCCAACACAAAGGCTCCCACTGGCGAACGGGAAGCTCCAAATGAGCAAAGAGCACTTACGTGTACTTCATTCGTGTACAAACAGCTTTTTTTTTTTTAATGTCTATTTATTTATTTTGAGAGAGAGAGGGCACGGACATGTGTGCGCTCATGAGGCGTGGGGGGGAGCAGAAAGAGAGGGAGAGAGAGAATCCCAAGCAGGCCCTGTGCACTAACTGTGAGATCATGACCTGAGCCCAAATCAAGCGTTGGACGCTTAACTGGCCAAGCCACCCAGGCGCCCCTTGTGTACAAACGCCTGGCACAAGTCAGTGAGTGCAGGAGGGCAGTAGAGACGCGGAGATGGAGACCCGAAGAGGAACTGTGAGGAGACACACAGACAAAATCCACCCGGGACAGCGTCAGGGGACAAGCGTGATAGCAAAATCCCCTTGCACAGTGCGTTAGCGGCCCAGGGGAAGGCTCTGACCAGAGGGTGTGGGCACCCTGGAAGGCTTCCAGAACATGAGTCCCAGGAGGTGGGCACACCCGGGCTCGATGAAGACGGGTGCCCCAGGAATTACAAAGCGCCAGCGTGAAGTCACGCAGGAACCTGAGAGCTGGCACATTTGAGGAAGTCAGAGGCAGATAAGGGTACAGAAAGCCCGGGCAGGCAGGGCCAGGCCCTGAAAGGCTTGGAATTTCACATGCTCCCACCTAGGAGGCTGACCTGAAGCGCAGAGGGACTCGCTGAAGGATTTTTAACAGAAGAGAGGCACGAGCACAACTGGATAGGAGGAAGGTCGCTCCGCTGATGGCTAGCGGACAGGTCAAGTCAGAGGAAGTGAGAACGGCTGGAAGGATGCGGTGGGATCTCAGGAGAGGAAGGACAAGGACGGCAAGAACCGAGGGCGGCCGTGTGCACAGGGAGGAGGCGGTGAGGAGGGACACCGATCCCGCAGCGCTGAGTGGAAGGTGAGGACGGTGCGGGACATCCGGTGACACCCAGGTTTCTGTCTTGGTGATTTGGCTGCTTGGCAGTGCGAGAAGGGGCTGGGAAGAGGCATACTTTGGGGGAAAGGATGGTAAAATAGTGTCGGTTCATTCTGGAGGTGTTAGATCGAGACACCGTGGACCCTGTGTGTGCGGATGAGATTGCTAAGGGACCGCGTTCCAGTAAGAAAAATAAACCAGGCCGGGGCGCGTGGGGGGCTCAGTCAGTTAAGCGCCTGACTTTGGCTCAGGTCATGATCTCGTGGTTCGTGAGTTCCAGCCTCGAGTCCGGCTCTGTGCTGACAGTTCAAAGCCTGGAGCCTGCTTTGGATTCTGTGTCTCCCTCTCTCTCTGCCCCTCCCTCACTCATGCGCTCTCTCTCCTAAATAAATAAACATGAAAAAAAAATTTTTTTTAAAGAAAAAAATAGGGTTCAGAAGAGTAACCTGGAAACCTTTTAGAAGACACGTCAACTCCACGAGTAATTAACAAACACACGCACGATGAGTATGATTCCACTTTACCCCCTACACATCATACGAAATGCAAAATTCCATCAGATTCTTACCTTGGATCAAATCTTTAGCTTCTTGGGATACATTTTTCCAGGCTTCTCCTTCAAAGGAGAAGTCTCCCTTTTTAATTTTCTTCATGATTTCCACTGCACTGGTACACGTCAAACTTTTGTCGTGAGACTGGAACGGAACTTGCCCTGACAACATTGTATACTATCAAGATAAAAAGGGAACAAAACAGAATGTCTGCCAAAGTCATTGTCAAAGCCACTCCTGTAATCTTATTACTAACTTCATCAGCATAATTCACCAAATACTATAACTAGCATTACTGGGTTTAAAAGATTATGTAGACCCCTATCACTGAAGCAACGAACACATTTCAAAGCCTTGTAAATAAAGTGAGATGGCTTATTATGCTATCAAAATTTAAAGAGCAAGAAAAACAAAACGAGGATAATCCAGCTGTTTCTGAAAAGACAGTATTCATGTTACCGGAAAGTTGAGAGGTAGCGGAATGCCTCAGTAACTATTTTTTAATGCAATTGTTTTTAGTTTATGCATTTATTTTGAGAGAGAGAGAGAAGAGAGAATGAGCAGCGGCGGGGCAGAGAGAATGAGTAGGGGAGGGGCAGAGAGCGAGGGAGAGAGAGAATCCCAAGCAGGCTCCAAGCTCAGTGCTAAGCCCAATGCCGGGTTCGATCTCATGACTGTGAGATCATGACTTCAGCTAAAATCAAGAGTCGGGACCCTTAACCCACTGAGCCTCCCAGGTGTCCCAATAGCTATTTTTTTTCTATTCAATTCCACACATCTTTTCTCTAGGACATTACAGTTAAGGACTTTAAACATTTTTAATTCAGGCCTTCCTATTTGGGTTGTAATTACCATTTTAATTTTATTTGTCTCATTGTTGGGCTAAATATAATGAGTTCTCTACAACCACCTGTTTTTACTGTAGCCATGTGTTTGAAAATTTATGTTTAAGGTTTTGCCCTTTAAAAAGCCAACAGAAAAACCGAAAAGCTAAGTAAGGCTGGTCTGTGCGGCACACACTGGATTTCGACTTTAAATTTCTTGGAGGGTTTTCTCTCTGCTCACGGAAAGACTTACAGGCCTGTGGGGGTGGAACAGGAGCTCTACGTGGTGGGGGGCTGGCCGGCGTTCATGAACCCACAGTGTCTGAGCCCAGACCCCAGGGGAGCACCCCCAGTGAGGAGAGGGTGGTAGTTTCAGCAGAGGCCAGCTCAGCACAGCACCGAGTGAGGAAGGGACCCAGAGAGGAGAGGCTCTGCTTCGCCCCCAGCCCTAAGTAGGGGGTGCGGACCCGTGGAGAAGTTCCAGGGGTCCAGAAGGACGAGGCCGTGTTGCTCTTCTGGCCGTGAGTCTGGCCAGCAGGCTCACCCTCAGGATGGCAAGATGGTGAAGTCGCTCTCAGAAGAGATGGAAGTTCCCAGACGGGATCATAAAAACAACACTCAAAGGGGGAAACCAGGAGACATAATCAGGTGGGCGGTCACAGACCCCGGACGTAGAAGGATGGAGGATGGAGGAACGAGACGCAGACAGACAAGGGAGGAGAAGAAACCTGACATCTCTGAGGTGACCAGAGACCACGAGGCTCCGGGCAAGTCCGGACTTGCTGAAAAAGAAGATCGTGCCTGACGGAATAAAATCTCTATTTGTGAGGACGGAGAGTGAAAACAGAAGACGCCGAGGAGTGAACCTCAGGTGCTAACCTGGAGCAGCCTGACGTGGAAGACCTTTGTTCTACGGGAGGAAATGCGAGGACGGCTGCGGAACAATGCCAGAACAATCTAAGAAACCCAGAAACCTCCCTAAGTCTTCTCTCCTTCATCCTTCACGCACACACAGTAACACACACAGGCGACGTCTTTTCCGGAAGTTTCCCTCTTCATACTCCTGCAGTGGCTTCCCGACACTCAAGCTCCGGCCTCGCCTTCCCTCCCCGGCTCGGCCTCTGCGGTGCCACATTCCCATCCCCCATTCCACACGGATGGTTTCCCCCACTTCCCTGCACGAGCTACTTGGTCTCCTCAGAAGGCCAGTTTCTTTCCTGAGCTGGCAGAGGCCCACCCGCCCTACAGTGTAACCTTCCAGGGTGTGTAATGAGGGCCTCCGCCGTCTGCCATCTTTACTCCAGAGAGAAGATACTCGGTAGGAAGGGAAAACGAGCTTCAGCGTCAGACAGACCTGGTTTCCCAAATGGGTTTTTCACTTAACTCGCTTTTATTTTCTAGCTTTTTAGTTTACTAGCTTGGGTAAGTTAGTGAGCCTCTCGGACCATTTCTTCATCTATAGGATGAACGTATCAGGATCACACAACCCACTGCCCTTGGTAACAGCAGCAGCCTGTTCAGCGATCCACCCAGCTTCACTCCGTTCTTCCTTCCTCCTCTGTCTCTGGTTGGAAGGCAGCGGGGACCCCATTTTCCCGATGGAAAGTGGGGAATCAGAAGAGTTGAGTCAGGCAACTTGAAAGCCCCTTCCTAAAGGTCTGCTTTCTAGATCACTGGGGGGCTCCAACTCTCTCCGCCTGGATTGCCCTGAGAGCAGAGTCTAAAGCCAAAGTGAATACACAAGTACATTCCTGAAGAGGAAGCACCGAGGAGAACAGGGAACAGCGTACGCACCAGAGGAACTGGAGGCCCTGGCTCAGATGGGCAGCGGGCATGGTGGCTGCCAGGCTGAGTGTGGTACATACAAGTCAGTATGGTGCTGGCATTGATAAGCACCTACTGATCTGGTCAACAGATTCTTCCTGATCTTTACCAATAGGAAGGATCAAAGCAGTAAGTCTTTATAAACCAAGGACAGCATTCACTGTCTCGCCCAAGTGCTGTGCGAACTCTCCTGCTCTGGTCTAACATAGTCTCGTCTGTTAGGACCTTGATCATCTCGACATTCTCAAGAATCCCATGCTGGCTCTCTATCCTGATGGCTTCATTAAATGAGACCTGGTGAGCAGGAACGAGCAGGTGTCCTAAATGCCTTATAAGCACATGAATATCAGAGGGAGGGAGATGGGCTGTATAAACATTCAGGGGACTGTCACATTGGGAAAGAGTTTAGAGCTCCAACGGTTAGAGGCACGGAGACATTCCCCCTGAAAGACAAACCACTGTTGTACCTTGTCCCACTAAGAAAGAGGCACAGGACTTAGTGGGCGCCTTTGGATTTTGGTGACAGCATACACTGCACTTGAGAATCCTGCTCCAATTCATTTATCAAGTGACTTGGAAGGCTACCAGTTCCAAGCGGGGTCCAGAGTCAAGAGGGCTCTGCAGCAGGTCCTAGCTGTTAACACAAGCGGTCCTGCTACCCAGGCCATAGGATTGGGTTGACTCGATTGTGCTAGAGGGATCTGCGAAAGGGAAGAATGCTGTGTGGAGTCTCTGGCAACTGCAACAGAAGAGGTGCAGCGAGGACCTGAAGGATTCTGGGGTAGGGTCCTGCCTTCCGTGGCAGAGAACCAGTCTCTGAAAAACAGCTCCTGGATACCACCGGTTCCTAGTAGACTATGAATGCCTATAGAATGGAGGCCAAAAGCAGTGCTTCGTATACTATGGTCAGCACTGATTTATAAAGTCACAGCAGCGATCCAAGGTGCTATGGACACAGCACACTTAGACTCAATCCTAGGAAGAGTCCAGAAGGCAGGAGTAAGTAGCATTCACAGGTGCATGGCATCTATCTCGGCTGCATCAACACTTCTTCCTCCACTCAAGCCAGTGGCCTCCTGGAAGAGGGGTTCTCTACGGCTTCCTCCCTCCATGGAGGAAGACAGGAGACTGAGACTGCTTGATAGATGGCCTGTTGGAACGTGAAAACCTCAGGGAAGGCACCTGCTCAGGGCAATACCCTGTGGGGCTCGAGCTCTGTCCTTGAGGATTGTACTGAACCATTGGCTGATCCATTGGGGCTGGGTCCCCCCTTATCTAGATTCTGTGGGTGCAGCACCCACTTATAAAATTCATGTTTCTGTCCCTGCAAGCTTAGAGTTTGCTTAGTTAGAGGTCTTGGTTCATGAACTCAAGTGATCCTTGATAAGGAGAGGTGGCAAGGCAGGTGCGCACCCTCCGCAATCCGTCTTTCTCTGCTGCCCTCCTCCCCCCCGGGATTATGCTCCTTAGGAACAGAACAGAACATACTGTAGCTTCTGCCTTCTGGGGAACCCAGACTGGAATACCTTTCTACTGTTGGTGAAGATTTGATGTGTTTCCAGTTTGGGACATTTTTGAAACATGCTGCTATGTATTTTCATATATTCATCTTTTGGAACATCAACATACAATTTCTGTTGGGTTTATTCCTGAGAATGAGCGGCTGGGTCATTTGGTCTGTGTGCGTTCAGTAGGTACTGCCAAATAGTTTTCCAAAATATGTTCCACCTCCTAATCCTACCCTACTCCTAACAGATGTGAATGTAGCCGACTATAAGAAAGTAACCTTTATAAATATAGTTTTCTTGCTTTCTGATGTGTAATAACGCAACCAGTTAATTAGGTAGAAAAATTAATTCTCCATCTTTAGAAGTGTTTAAAGGACACTGGTGATCAGGGACCTTGTAGAAAAGATGGCTGGCTTTGGAAGAGGTAGAAATAAACAAACTTTAGGCTCCTCTTAACTTCAAGATCGTACAGTTATAGTTGATTATCCAGGAATCAATTTGTGTTAAAAGTAATTTTGTGGGGCGCCTGGGTGGCTCAGTCGGCTAAGAGTCCGACTTCGGGTCAGGTCATGATCTCGTGCTTCATGAGTTCGAGCCCCACGTCGGGCTCTGTGCCCACAGCTCAGAGCTTGGAGCCTGCTTCGGATTCTCTGTAACCCTCCCTCTCTCGCTGCCCCTCCCCCGCTTGTGAGAGCGCACCCTCTCTCTCTCTCTCTCACAAAAATAAACAAACATTAAAAAAATTAAAAAAATAATTTTGTGCCTGCAAATTGTTTGCAAGGGTGTGGCAAACAAGTATTTATATACATAGATCTACGTGTGTGTGTCCATATTATACGTATTATACATATGTGTGCATGAGTGTATACTACATACACACACATGGAGAGTGTGCACACAAGAGACAATTAAAGAGAAAGAAAAAAAGGAAATGTGACAAAATGTTAGATGTTCACAGTAGCAGTCTCTCAGATTTTTTTTCTAGGTCCGAAGTGTTCAAAATAAAATTTTAAGAAAAGAGTAAAAAAATTAAGTCTCCTAAATAAAACACTTGGAAGAATCATGTTTTTAATGGAGTTAGACACGGCCCCACAGGTATGTTACATGTCGCCGTGGGGCATCATGGGATCCTATCCCACGTAAGTACTTTGTGCTGTGGACTGAATGTCTGTATGCCTCCAAAATTAACACACTGACGACCCAACCCCCAGTGTGCCTGTATTTAGAGGCAGGGCCTTTAGGGAGGTAATGAAAGTTAAATGAGGTCATAAGGGCAGGGTCCTGACCCAACGGGATGAGTGTCCTTATAAAAAGAAACACCAGAGGGCTTGCTCACATTCTCTCTCCACGCATACAGGCTGAGGAGAGGCCATGTGAGGACACTGAAAGCAGGTGGCTGTTTACAGCTCCAAGGGGAAAATCCTCACCAGACACCGGCACTGCTGCCGTCTTGGTATCGGACTTCCCAGCATCCAGTCTGTGAGAAAATATATCTCTGTTGTTTAAGCCACCTCATCAGTGTTATTTTGTTATGGCAGCACCAAGCTGAGACATGGTGTAAGCTCTATTTTAGTTAAAGTCCTGTAGGTTTCTTAAAAAAAAAATTTTTTTTTAATGTTTATTTATTTTTGAGAGAGAGAAAGAGAGAGAGTGTGTGTGTGTGTGCACAGGGAGGGGCAGAGAGAGGGAGACACAGAATCTGAAGCAGGCTCTAGGCTCCCAGCTGTCAGCACAGAGCCCGATGCGGGGCTTGAGCCCACAAACCTCGAGATCATGACCTGAGTTGAAGTCGGACGCTTAACCAACTGAGCCACCCAGGCATCCCAAAGTCCTGTGTTTCTGACAGGGACTGTGTCTCTCTGAGGTGGACTGGGGGTTGTAATGGAGCCGTATGATACTACATGCTGCAGCTGCCTGGAGTATTTGCTTTCCTCAATGGGGGTAATATAAATTGTTTTCATATTGTAATAGCCACATTCATGTTTATTAGACACAACATACAAAAAGGCCATAGATTTTCTTTCTTTTCTTTTTTTTAAGATTCTATTTTGTTATTTTTTTGAAGATTTTATTTTTAAGTAATCTCTACATCCAGTGTGGGGCTCAAACCCACAACCCCGAGATCAAGAATGACACACTCTTCCAACCGAGCCAGCCAGGCACCCCGACGGCTACAGATTTCTAAGGCAAATCAGGAGACTCCAAATAAACTTTGTGCTTGCTATGGAATAACTGAGGCTCTGTATCTAGATCCTCTGAAGGCATGCATTCATTCATGTAGAAAAGTTCACAAAGCACTCTGGGTTCTTTCTGACAGCTCAATGCGTGCGCTAACATTGTTCATTGTTCTGCATCTGTATTTCCCTGCGTATCTCTAAAAGGCGAAGAAGATGGTTTAAAAACCACGACAACACCATTATCTCCTCTAAAAAAGATCAGCAGTAATTCCTTTATATCATTCAGTATCCAACCAATATCCAGACTTCTCCAACCGTTACATATACATCGTATATACCTATTATAATTACATCTGGATAACTTAGAGTTTGAAGCTAATAAATTGCATTGAAATTAGAATTTGCTTGAATCAGAATTGAAGTAAGTGAAAATATTGTTTCCCAAGTGTCTATTGGTCTGTAGTAGGGTTCTCGGGCTTTCTTCTTTCTTCTAGGAGAAACTGGGTTATTTGTCCTATAGAACTGCCCATAGTCTGGATATTGCGACCGTACTTCTGTGGTATCGTGTAAGGTGTTCTTTGTTCCGTGCTTGTCTTAGAAACTGGACACGTAGATGGAGAGTAGCATGGCTTCCATCCGTGCCATTACACACAGCTACTTCCACTCAATGGGGGTAATACAAATGGCATTCGGAAGCTCTGAAACACTTGTCTGCATGCGTCTCTGAGACTTTTTTGTAAAACTCTAAAAAGCATGATGATTATAACTGACCTATATTTAAAGTAAAGGCTCTTTTACAAGGGGTGCTTTTATACTATTACTAAAATTGGAACGCTCCCTTTAATTGAGACTAATTTTTTCAGAGAATGTTAATGAAAATGTAATCAGTTTAAGCCCTTAAACAAAACTCTCAAATCTACAGTAGTTCGTTGTGTATTTTAATTAAAAAAATCTTATTCATAAATATTTTCATTTGAAAATTATAAATGATGACTTAAAATGGCTGAAATAAAAGCCATATAAAGCTTAAAAATAAAAGAGGAACCATCCTGCAGGGACGACTGGTTAGCCACTGTGGGAGAATTGACACCAAAATAAATCCCAGATGGAGTGCAGATTTAAGTATAAAAATAAAATATAATTCTGGAGGAAAATTCAGGAGAATATTTTTATAATCTTGGGTTGGGGTAGGGGTGGTGTGACAATCTGATATCAAAACCAATGTCATGGGGCGCCTGGGGGGCTCAGTTGGTTAAGCGTCCGACTTCGGCTCAGATTATGATCTCAAGGTCTGTGAGCTCGAGCCCCGCGTCAGGCTCTGTGCTGACAGCTCAGAGCCTGGAGCCTGCTTCAGATTCTGTATCTCCCTCTCTCTCTGCCCTCCCCTGCTCACGCTGTGTCTCTGTCTCTCCCTCTCTCAAAAATAAATAAGCATTAATAAAAAAAAAACAAAACACATCATAAAGGAAAAGACTGACATCTTACTACGTAGAAATAAAAAAATTCTCCATTTAAGCCCCAAAACACAAATGAAAATCCCATGATAACTATAACAAAGTTTTCAAACAAATGACAAATCAGAAAAAAATATCTCCACTATCGATGGCAGACGAAGGATTTAAAATCCTTTGCAGAGCTTTAAAATAAGAAAACTTTCCCCACAGAAAATGGGCAAAGCTCATAAACAGCAATTCATAAAAAAGAAAATGCAAGTGTCCAAATACATGAAAAGATGCTCAAAACTGAATATTCATCAAAGAAATGTATGCAAATTACAACAGCAGAAAATAATTTCGGATCGAAATTGATAGTGTCCGATGTATTCGCACACGGTTGATGAGAACATGATCTGGTAAACCTTCGAGAAGGAATTTGAGGCATAGATGTCAAAATAAAGACGTGCGTGCCCTTGTCGTAGGCGTCTATTCCAGGGAAATACGGAGACAAATGCAGCCGCATCGATTAAAAAATACTCATTTGCGTAGTTTGTCATTAGTGAAAAACTGGAAAATACCAACAGCTCATTAGTAAAGAAAAGGTTAAATGAAGTCTGGAGGCTCAAACTACATGTATAATAGAAGCTCATTTGCTAAAAAATCCGAAAAGCTGTACACGTACGTAGACGCTGAAGGCCAGAAAGCACACGTAACATGGCGGCGGTGGGCTGCGGGTTAGAAGCGGGGGCGCTGGCGCCCAGCATCTCCGCACAATGCGATCGTGAGTCCACTTGTTCCTCTGCTCTTCCTGTATTGTCTGAAAACTTCTCCCTAAGATTATGCCTTCCTTATAAGTTACATGCAGAAAAAGTATAGCTATTTTGAAAAGACAAATGCCAAGATTTTTCTAGATTAATGTTCTGTTTCTGGTGACAGCAGCCCAGGACATTTAGCGAAAAGTATCCTGACCATGATTACTATAAGTTACTATAAATATTCCCCTCTTTGTCGATTAATTTGTGAATTTATCATACATCATCTTCTTTCATTACATTTTTAGTCTGAAAATCTCACAGAATATATATATAGAGAGAAAGATACACAAATAGGTACGCGTGTGTGTGTATATATATTTAAGCTTATTTATTTATTTGAGAGAGAGAGGGGCATGTATGCATGCACGTGAGACAGCAGGGGAAGGGCAGAGAGGGAGAGAGAGATTCCTAAGCAGGTTCTGGGCCACCAGGGCAGAGCCAGATCTGGGGCTCGAACTCACAAACTGTGAGATCATGACATGAGCCACAACTAGGGAGTTGGGACGCTTAACCAACTGAGCCACCCAGGTGCCCCTCACAGAATATGTTTTTTAATGTTTTTCTATTAATAAATCACTTTGCTATTTTCGCTATATCTAATATGTGTATCTTTTGAAAATATACTATTGGGTCATTAAGAAAAAACACTATATAAATTCTTATGCATATAAAACATAGTACCTTAAAATATTTCAAAATAAACCAAAATAAGAACTCCTACATTGTCTCCGATATAAGTTTTTAAAAAGGGAACTAACCTTTGGTCAGACCCTTAATTGGTTGTACAGAAAGGAAGCCAATTTGCCAATTTTCCCCACAACTTTAAGGGAAGCGGCAGAGAGAGAGAGGTAAGAGGCCCTCCAGGCGCTGACTAGGTTTAACGGCTCCAGTGAAACGAACTCACCAAAATGACGCCCAGGCTCCAGAGGTCACAGGACTCGTCATAGCCGTTGTGGTTCAAGAGCTCCGGGGCGGCGTAGTGCAGGGTGAAGCAGGGCGTCTTGAGAGGCTGGTTATCAGGCGGCTTTAAGCGCGCAAACCCAAAATCGATCACTTTAATTTCCAAATTGTCGTTTTCATCAGTGAACAATAAATTCTGCAAGATACAAACCCGCGAATCAGTCTCTTGTGACAGCGTGCAGGGACTTGGTGATGCCATTTGTGTAACACTGTCTGTCTCTACGCTGATACCGGGATTCGGACGTGCAGAGAGGCCTGATGGGCAGGGCCCGGGAGCCGGGGGCCAGTGTACTGTCGTTCTCTGTCGTATGCTCTTTTGTTTTATTTCAATTTTACAAAGTCTTGTGAGACATTTTCCGACTGCACCACGCCTCCCCCGTGGTGGAGGCTTTGTCTACATTTTTCTGACGGTGTTTGCCCTCTACCTCCTCTGCCAGCCTCCGACCGACCCGGCTCTAAACAACCGACCTGCTGCTTGTTTAGAGATACCCCCCTAACGTGCCACCAAACTGAAGTTTGGACTGTTTCTATTGTGTCCTGGCACATTTGCTCTTCCTTCCTGGCATTTACTGTCTTGGCATTATTAATCTGACGTCGTCTTCCTTATTAGTCCACGATTCCCTAAGGGCGGGGACTATGTGTGCACCGTATTTCTGACTCTACCCCCGAAACCTGATGCACTCATGTAGTAGGTGCTTTGGTAGATATCTGTCCACTGAATAAAGTCATAAATAAAATAGCCGTATCTAGTACAGCTTACTAAAGAAGACGTGGGAGGCTGGCTTCCAACCGGCTGGCTCAGTTGGAAGAATGTGCGACTCTTGACTTTGGGGTCGTGAGTCCGAGCCCCACATTGCGTGTAGAGATTACTTAAATAAATTTAAAAAGAACTTTAAGAAATGAAAAAAAATTTAAAGAAGGCATGGTAAAGGCATACATCACATTTCAGAATATTTTCTCTAAAACAGCTACTATTTAAACATTTTTGGATACTTATGGTTATTATCCCTCAATTATCCAGACAACACTGTTCTCTCGAATCCCTCATCTGCCAAGCCTTCTCAGTCACTAAGGTTTTACTGTACTGTTTTCGTGTTTATCACATGTTTAATACATGCTAACTGTGCTGAGACGCGATCATCACTGTCTGTCAAGCTAGTGGCCACAGTAAGTCAATCTGATTATATTGTCTTCAGACATGCTGACGAAACCTCTTGTGTCTTTACGTTCATTAAATTATTCCTCAGGTCTGGAACATCATTTGCTTTTGTTAACATTATTCCAGCTCAAATAAAAGACATCACAGAAGGCTTCATTCATACAAAGAAGAAAACATCTTCTACACCTTCCATTCAAAAGTTAAAAATGGATAAAAGTCGGGGGGAAAGAAAAGCAAAACAATTAAAAAGTGTTCTTAAATTTTCTACCCTACGGTGCTTGATCCTGAATGTGTGATGGAATTAAAATGTGGATAAAATGAAATGTAAGGCTTCTCACCACCACTGAAGCCCCAGCTGGGGGTCACGTGCTGGCTCTTGGGAGAAGTCTTTCAGCGAATGACTTGCGAGCACTGTGCTCTGGACAGAGGACAGCGGGGCACACCTGGCCCCTGTCTGCATGGAGCTTGCTAAGTCTTTGGAAATGGCTTCAGTTTGTTCTCTGCAGAGACGGGCGGGAACTTCCCTGACCGTAGTCCTCGAAATGAAGGAGAAGTGGCGGTCCCCCCTCTGGCTCTCCTGGTGGGGCTGGTGCACACAGGCAGGAGTGGCAGGAAGCAGCCCCCCCTCCCCTTTCAGCCTCCTCTCAGGCTCCACCTGAAACTAATCTCATGTCCCTCGTCCTCATCTCTCAAGAGGATGGGAATCAGTTTGAAGAGTACAAAGCAGCCCACCAAGAATGTTGGCCAGCTTCTAAGTTTATCTGCTTCTCACCTAGAATTTAGGATTTTGCCCATGCCGAAAGCAAATGCCACATTAATATTGACCAAAGGATATATAATCGGGTCTTAAAATACGACATCAGTGGGAAAGGGATAACACTTGGGGCCTGGGAATAATACACTCTGCCATTCAAAAGTCAAAGCGAAAGTTATTTTTGTTACGAAGGTATTAGTACGAAGGCACATTTTCATTTCTCCAGGATCTGTGATGATTTAAGACTATAATTGTCATAGAATGTCCTAACTAACCTGACAATGCTTCATTTCCAATGGCTCCTTGAAAGCAAAGGTTGGGAACAAGCAGAATGAAGCTACAGAAGTATCTTTGTATCGGGAAGATGGGAAGGCAAATTTAAAGTCTGTTGGAAAGGACGGTTGCATCATTTGAGACTCATGGGATGACAGATGGCCGGTTATCAAAGAATAAAACATGTGAAAATGAATTCTATACAGTCAGGGAGCAGATCTCTTCAATTAAAAAAATTACATGCTTGTTCCTTGTCTGTCAAGAAAACATTTAAGTGGTGTGCTTTCGCATTTAAAAATAGATTTGCTAATCTCCACTGTACAGAGCGCCATATTGTCAGTGGGCGTGCTGTAGGAGAGTGAGAACTTGGATGAAGGAAGCAGAGGGGGAGCTACCACAGTTGCAAGTCCATAAAACCCAATTCACTTTTGATTAATTACTAGTAATATGAGTAACAGTCACAGGAAGTCCACAGACAGAAGTTTATGTGCTTTAGAATCAGTCGATTATATTTGGATGCATAGAGTTCCATTTTTAAAACATCCTCTTCCTACCAATGATCCAAGAGACTTAAAAAGGCAAAAAACAAAATAATAAAAAAAAAACAACAACGGTGCTTTGGGAGACATATTCTTTTGTGCCCTAACACAAAAAATAGACTCCAAATAAATTATTATTTTAAAATATTTGAAAGTGCTTTATCATCACGTGGTCATTACAAAAGAAGTTCTATTTTAAAGACGAAATGTGTATAATTTTACATATGGTGAAGGATGAGTCACGGTTTTATAAATCATTGGGTTTTGTTTTTCAATTTTCATTATTATTTCGATGATTTCCTAAAAGGGGAGATTTTCATATTTTTGATACTAAAAAGGGACATTCTAGAGTTAGAACCTTCTTTATTAACCTTTTGAAAGAAGAAATATATAAAAAGCTGCTACTTCTGCATTGCCACACAATTCTATAAATATACTACATGAGCAAAGACACACATATAAGGATGATACAGCTAATTAAGTCAAGACAATTCTTTATGTTGAAATATTTAGAACTATATACATTCCTATTTGTGAGCTAATCAATTTGATTACAGAAATGAAAACCAAGCTTTCAAAATACATCATTAAAAAAATAAACCTCTAAAATCGTATACATATAGAAGGGATATTATTTTCTGCTACAAAAATTTCCATAGCTATTTTTAGCCCACAACTGTTGCATAAAGTATTTCTTCCATAAAAGGCTCTCACACTTACAAATATCACCCCAAGATGATCTGATGGCAAAAAAAAAAAAAAAAAATTATTTTAGACTAAAATAGAAGAGAAAAAAAAAAATCCAAGAAACAGGATATCCACAAGTATCTATTTAGCAGGAAGCCCTAAAAAACAAAGCAAGAAAAGCCCACGCATACTCGGGGGGATATTTAGTAAGGAGGCTGGGCTGAGTTCCGGGAGGGAGCGTGTCACTGTATACCTCGGGTTTCAGGTCTCTGTGCACCACGCCGACATCATGCATGTGGCTCACGGCTGACACGAGCCTTCGCATGATGTAGCTGGCTTCGGTCTCGCTGAAGTGCTTCTTTTTCTTAATGCGCTCGAACAGCTCTCCCCCGTTCAGAAGTTCCATCACCAGAAACGTGTGAAGCTAGATAGGAACAGAGATTACTGTGCGGGGCTTTCACGAAGGGAAGCATCTTTACGGACGAAACATTCCTTGGCTATTAACTGTCGCCAACACATGTAGAGAACCCCTTGGTAAAATAACCCACGGCGACCCTTAATATTTCAGAGGAAAGAATTGAAGGATAATGTGGCTTTTTTAGAATTCTATTCTGGGAACGGAAAATTTCAAGCACTGCAGTGAAATCTTTATATATCCTTTCCTTGACTAATTCTTTCACTCGAATTCCATTTCAACCCTCTCGATCAAGTTTACATATGTTTCTTTTTAAAGGGGGGGCCGGGGCCGATAATAATGTGAAATTGTCTGCTTTAAATAATATAGAAGATTAACGACAGAGTATGGGCAACTGCCCACGGAAGGCCCCACATGCCCAATAATGGTAAATTTATCTTTTAAAAAAGGTGTTGTTTCACGATGTCACTTTGAACCTCCTGTCAGAGCTCAACAGATGAGTTCCAAGGTTTCTTTTTAATACCCACGGCAAATACCTGTAACTCACTGCTTTTTTTTTTTTTTTTAATAAATGTTTGGGCTACCAATGGCATTATCTTAATTAAATAGTTTAAAAAGTTATTTATTTACTATGCTTTGCATACATGGCCATAAAGAAAATAACACAAGAACAATCGAAAAGGAAAGCAACGGCATCAGCTCTGAAAGGAACACAGACATGTCGTTTAAAGAAAGACAGCCAATCACCAGATTCAGGTGCTAAGAATTACAGAACCAACTTTGCTCAACAGACATGTTTCCTTTTGAATTAGCAAAATCCTCCCCGAAGGAAAAAGCTTCAAAATTATCCTATACAAACTGGGCGAGTTTTAAAAGGTCAACCTTTTTAATAAGAGAATTGCTTCCTGGCTATCAGGGATCAAAAGCTAATTTGAGTTTCAACACATGACACACAAGGTCAAAGTTGAAGGTCTATTACAAGAATATGCCAGTGACTAAAAAAAAGATAAAAAATAAAAGATAAACAACGGAGGACACCTATAAGTGGTTTAAAAGATAGATTTTAGGGGTGCCGGGGTGGCTTGGTCAGTTAAGTGTCCGACTCTTGATTTCAGCTCAGGTCATGATCTCACGGTTCGTGGGTTCAAGCCCCACATTGGGCTTCACGTTAATGGTGTGGAGCCTGCTTGGGATTCTGTCTCCCTCTTTCTCTGTCCCTCCCCTGCTCTCTCTCTCTCTCTCTCAAAATAAATGAATAAACATTAAAAAAATTTTTTTAAAGATAGGTTTTAGAATCGACCCTGGATCTGAATGCCACTTCTTCTACTTACTTATGACCTTGGGGATGCTACTTAACCTCTCTAACTTTAGGACCCTTGCCAATAAAATGTAGATAACAGTGAGAAAACATATATGAGACAGCTGAAAACTGGCCCTCCAGAGATGTCCGTGTCCTAATCCCCAGAACCTGTGGATGTTACCTGATATGGTCAAGAGACTTTACGGACATGATTAAGGATCTTGAGATGGGAAGCCTGTCTAAATTATCCATCGGAGCCAACAGTATGGGATGGGACTATGGGAACAAGAGATTGCAGTGAAATACAGAGGGGTCATGAGCCAAGGGATGTGGACAGTCTCCAGAAGTTAAAAAAGGCAAGCAAATGGATCGTCCCTTGGAGTCTCCAGAAGGGACTGGCCCTGCCAACCCCCGGACATGACACCAGTGAGACTGATTTTGAACTTCTCATCTCCAGACTGTGAGATTATAAATTGGTGGCGTTTGGGTTTGCGCTAATTTGTTACAGCAGCTAGAGGAAACGAATACAAACTGCCGCCCAGGAAGGAGACTCTCTGTTGCACAGTCAGAGGCTGGAGACCCACCCTAATCAATTTCGCCCGCTGGTTGAAGAGAAGACTGTGTGCATTTGGGGATGATCTAGGCAACTCTGTCACCAGCACGGAAAAGAATCACCCCAGGTATCAACGACTGGACCGCAGAACGATGATCTATTTGTACGAGTATCTCCAGGATTACATCATGAGACAACTTACAGCATTCAGCAACTCTTTATATAAAAATAGCAAATAATAAATTTAACCTGTGGCCTAAGGAAAAAGGGAGGGATGCAGTTCCTGAGAGCGGACATCTGCCTGAACATAAGAGCTGGGACGGAGCTGCAAACCCCAGAGGAGGGTGTCGAAGGTCATCCACCAAGCCCTTGACTGATTAAGGGAATCGCCTTCAGGAGGAGACTGTCCAGGCTCCTTTTAAGCACCTCCAGTGGATGGGGGACTCACTACCTCCACTGCCGTTGGGTAGCCCCGTGAGGTGGACCCGGTAGGAGCACGGAGAGCAGCCCCTCCAAGTCCTCCCCTCAAAGACCTGCCTTTTCTGACTATTGGAGCCAAAGAGCAAGTAGATGACAACGTTCTTTCGGGGGGCCTGCTCACGGGCCGTGTTGCTGCCTCCCCTACGGCAGCAGAGCGAGATAATTACAACTTGTTCTACCGTCAGACTGCTTGGGTTCAGAGCCCAGCGTCACCACTTACAAGCTGTGAGATCCTGTCACCTAACTTCTATGAGTTTCAGTTTTCTCACCTTGCGGAGTTACCTTATATAAGGACTGAATCACGCATGTGGAGACTGGGACGGTACCCGGACCATGTGAGGTACGCAACACTAAAGGGTGGCAGTCACTGAGGTTAAGCCGTGTCCTTCCCACCTTCCTTCTCGGTGTGGCCGGGAACTGGGCCCCGGCCTCCCCAGGACACGCTGTTACATGCAGCAGCACGGTGGAGGCGGCCCAGACTTTCCCGACCAGATGCTTGTGGCCGTGTGACCACGGACAGGGCTCAGGACCCTTCTGAGTCTGCTTTCTTCTTTGGTAAAGTTACGGTCCGCTGCCTCCGGGATTGGTTTGGGCTTTCGTGCTTAGCGTGTTGTCTCCAGTAGGCCTGTGTCTTCCCACCCAGTCTCAGGGGAAAGGTGTCTATAACGGAGCGATTATTGTCCTAGGGGGTGGCCGTGGAGGGGCTGAGGAGACACGGACTTGACATGGTGGTATTCCTCCCCCGTCCAGAGATACGTGCTTCTGCACGGGGTTCCTGTTGCAAAGCAGGACCTGGCCTGCGGTCTGAGTGGAACGTGCCATCCGGAGTGAGTGCAAAGGGGGTACCTTGCCCTCTGGCTTCGTCTTTGTTTGGAGCTTGCTTAACTAGGCTTAAGACTCTAAATCCTATTCCAGAAGTGAAAAAGAAAGTCCAAGGCTGATCATTAACTGACTGCTGAGAAGTCCAGGGATTGAGCTGCGGCGGGAGGCCCGGCAGCTGTGACCCACTCTGCCCTCTGCCCTTCGCCCATGTCACGTATGCCCATGACTGAGTGAGAGGAGCAGAAGAGAAAGCGGGCCCCGGTTTTGGGGGTGGGTAAGAAGTTCCGCTGCCCTCTCTGGTGGCCCGGTCGTAGCCCGTATCTCTGACCCTGACCCCTGGCAGCGCCAACTAAACTGGTAAAAAGTAGAACCCCTCTGTGTGAGTCAGTATGGACAGAAAAGAGTCTGAAGTACCTGGTCATGGAAAACCTCGTGCAGTTTCACGATATTGGGGTGTCCTTCACAGAGTTTCAGGGCTGTTATTTCTTTCTGAGTATTGGCTTCCATCCTGCAAGGACGAAAGTGGTTAGCCTCCATGTACATACCTTCTTCCCCAAGTCTTCATCCCCATGTTATCCCAGCCCTCGTTCTGTGGTTATCTGTGGCCTATTCGGAACGTAAGCGTTCAGGGATCACAATGAGGTTTCCATGCCAGTCGCGAGTCATACTACCCGCCGCCACAAGGGATGCATATTCCTGAGAAAACACTGACTTTCTGAGTCGGAAAAGAGCCCATCGTGAAGAAACGGGTGCCTTACTTGCCTGACGTTTTGGTAAGAAGAATACGTAATCATGGAGGTAATAGTGAGTTCCCAAAACAACTAGCTGGCTCCCAAAAGCTGCCAGCAAACTGCTAAGTAATTTCAGAAAAAAAAAAAAGAAGTATTTCAGATATACAACTATTAGGAGTGGCAACAGCTGCCGAAATGCATGGGCCAGTCCGATTATCGCTGCCACGGAAAATGTTCTCCTGGTGGCCTCGAAAGCCTGTCACACCATGATTTATGTCTCAAACGGATTACTTTACCAGCAAACATCTATTAGAGTCAGAAGGATAATGGACCAGTTAATGAGCTGAATGGCTATACCTGGGGGGGGGGGAGGTAAAAAGCCTTACAAGAGACCATTGATTTCAAAATAAAAATCCTAATTGACAGAATTCATTGACCAGGATGAGTCCATGCAGAAGAAAGCCAGGAATGGTCCCCACCTTTTGCTGATTATTTTGACCGCGAATGCTTGGTTACTTTTCTTGTGCACGCACTTTCGACATATTGAGAAACTTCCCTCTCCCAGTGGCTTGTCCTTCAGATCTAGGTCATAGTGTTGATAGAATGGAGAGTCCTGATAAGAAACCAACATCATTTAGCTTAAGAGAATACTAGGAACTGGGGCGCCGGGGGGGGGGGGGCTCGGTGGGTTGGGCATCTGACTCTCGATTTTCGGCTCAGGTCGTGGTTTCACGGTTTGGGAGTTCGAGCCCCACGTCGGGCTCTGCGCTGACAGCATGGAGTCTGCTTGGGATTCTCTCTCTCTCCCTCTCTCTCTGCCCCTCCCCTGATTGTGCACTCTGTCTCTAAAAAGAAACAAAAATAAACTTAAAAAAAAAAAAGAAAATACTAGGAACACAGAGGGATAAATAATGTTGAGTAAAAGGACATTATTATTTTTTTTAATACTTATTTTTGAGAGAGAGAGAGAGTGAGAGAGAGAACATAACTGGGGAGGTGCAGACAGAGAGGGGTGCAGAGGATCCGAAGCAGGCTCTGTGCTGACAGCAGCGAGTCCAACGCAGGGCTCGAGCGCACAAACCATGAGATCGTGACCTGAGCAGAAGTCGGACGCTCCACCGACTGAGCCGCCCAGGCGCCCCTAAAGAACATTATTAATGTTAATAGATACACATGGAATATATTCAAAAGCTTCTATGATTCAGTTGGTTTTAGATCATTTCTACTCTCACCTATATAATTTTTTAAGGTATCTAATTTGCTCTCATTGTAAAAAGGAGTTCATTGAAACGGATGTGACTAATTCTCCAGGGCAAATATTGCTATTTCCATTTATTCCTTTCTTACAATTGTACCTTAGTCAAAAGGTAAGCCTATTAAATTCATTGGCCTTGACAATGTTAATTAGCGTTGGTATTTAAATCATAACCGTGTCACTTAATTAAGCACGTCTATACCTTCATCATTGCGCTCCTGGCGACACTCGTCAACCCAGGGCGATCAACTCCCGTGTGGAACTGAAGCGGGTCCATGACGGCCGCGTTCCGCTTGAACAGAATGGAAGGAGCGACAAAGGAATAGCCCTGAGAAGGAAAGGGAAGAGTGAGGAAGGAGGGTTTGCAATTTTCCAGTTTAGCACAGACCAGATGGTAATACATTTTTTTTTCTTAAATCAAGAAAAAAGAGTGAAAAGCATTCAAATGCGTGCGGAGAGGGATCTAATTTTGTTTTATTTGCAATCTCAAATGCAAGGTTATTTCAAATCAATGGGAACACACTTTTCCGAAGGAGAGAATGCCATCTTCTGGTAGAATGAAACCAATTCGAAATTAAAGGCGGAAAAACCTTCCTTCCAATTCCACCGCCAACAGCTGACTCAGAGCTGGAGTTCCTTTTGCACTGCTGACAAAAGTTCACTTAGAAACACAACCAGCTTCTCCAAAAAGGTAGCGTTAAGGTATTAAAGTGGCCCAAGGGCTATTGTTTTTCAAGCTCGAAAACTAGTAAGTGTCACTACACTGAGTTTCTAATTTAGCAATTATTTGACTCTGATATATTTCCTTCGACTGAAAATTTCAAAGGGAGTTTTGGAAAAGAAATAAAAATCAAATGGCAGAATGATGTGCCCGAACGAACCGAAAGTGGTACAATGACAGATGATAAACCAGTCCAAGCGGGAACACTCACAAGTTCAAAGAACGTGTTTTAAACACCTACTATGTGCTCAGCCACGTGCTAGGCGTTAGTGTCGTTAAGGTCCAGAGACGCAGCCCAGGGTGACCGGATGACATCACACTAATGGTGTACTTATGGGGGTCCAGAAGTGAAACTCTGATAGCATTTAATAGTTTTTAATGGCTTTAATATTTTAAAAGCTTTCTGATACCATTGAATAGTATTGTAAGTCTGAGAAAGACCTTTTTCTTAGTATAAGATCTTTCCTAAATCTCTTTTAGGAGTTGGAAAGCAGTTAAGATGACTCACTGAAGATAAAGCATCGAATAACACTTTTTAGGAACTGAAGACAATTTTATATGGATAGAGGTAAAATGAAGTAGTCCTGTATTTTTCTATAAAAGAGCCTGAAGAGAAATAACATTTCAAGAAGAAAATCAACGCTTCTTTCCATAAAGAACGAACACGTAAGTAATATCTACTATCTGACAGACCATCAGCTTCAGTTAATAACTTGCAACATCTCCGTATTTAATCATTTTGAAGAGGTTGGAGAATCTTGTTTTTAAGACGCCGAGAACACTTTCATACGGGAAAATTAGTCTTTTCTTTCACAGCACATCCGGCCGCCGCGCAGGAGCGCCCTCTCTTGGAGAGTACCTGAAACAGCCTCTCGGAGCTCTGGGGCAGCGCCGCGGGGGAGTACGTGGGGTCCATCTCCGTGAACTCGTCTGCAAAGTTGCTCACATCGAGTTCATCTCGGATGACTGGCTTAAATGGGGCGGGCACTTTTTTGGCAGCTAAATCGTCCCAATTTATCTTCTAAAACAGAAAAAGAAAATGGGTACAAGGTAGAGACCAACAAAGTTGAAACCGATATTTTCTGAGAATTTTCTGAGACGAACACAGATGGATTAGGGGGTTAATTAGTCAATAGGGAAAGAGCGCATATTTCAAACCAATTATTGAAAATATGTTTTTTCCCCAAGCATGAGCACATTTCTGACTGCAGTTTACCACTCCATTCAATGCTATGCCTGAATGAGGAGACGCCTTTCCTCGCTGTGGGGTCTGGCTGTGTCCTCTGGGGGCACCAGGGTATCCCAATTCACCCATAGGGACAACAGAAAAACTGAATTATAATAAAGGGCTTTTCGACGCTCTATGAATATGAACGCTCACTCTGAAGGAATATTCCTATTTTCTAGAGGCAATGGTAGGTAGTAGCTCTCTTCCCATACCTGCTTTTCCTCCTGGTCACCTGGACAGACTAGAAAATAAACTCCACTATTAGTCATGCACTCGTTTAGGTCTGTACGTTTAAATGATCTTCACATTACTGATGTAATCACCCTTTTCTCATTTAACTCCGTATTCTAGCTTTTTAAATACTGTTTCTTCTCTCTCCTGTGGGATAACCCGAGCCCCCTTTCCCCCATGCCAGACATGTACTGTCTGTTAAACTGCTAAAAGAGAGCAACTCTGTGCTCTATTTTCTTTGTGCTCCTTTTGTCACTTAAAACAACCTTAGAGAATACTTATTGAATCAAATCCCACAGCCATTCTATTAACATATTTCTTCAAATCTAAGATGTCGCCAATTCATAGTGAGATACGCCATGATTTTATGTACTAGTAAGAACGAAAAGGCATTACAAATTAGAATGGTGAAGCTGTCCATTGTAAGATGCATTCTGATTTCAGAGACAGCTGACGACTTTCCTTTCGGGAAGTTTAATCAACTAACACAAAAATGTTTTTATTATGCCCTCTTGTGGAGGCAAAGGAGAAAAAAAATCATTAGATTACAGATCTTCAAGTGTTTCAGCTAGCATGGGCCTCATTTAGGCTCATATCTCCTTCAGACCCAGATGGAAACTGAAGCCCGGAAGTAAGAACTAACCTTTTCACTAAAACATTAACTCGTGGAAGGGTCAGTCTCTTGATTGTTCTAGTTAGTGATCTGTCCTCCGGGTGGCCGTAATGTTTTCCACGACAAGCACATGATTTGTGCTTGGCTATTTATACAGACATTGAGAGAAACTTCTAGAGTAAAGGGGTAATTTAAAGAAATATATTGTTAGCAGGAGAACGTTTGGTATGTAGAAAATTGATTGCCGTTACGTAATGCCTCTGCATTTAGGTCTTTACCAGCTGGATTCTGGTCTTTCCTCAAGAGTCCTTGTCATTTAAAAAGCAAGGCCATTAAATAACCTAAAATTACTATTTGAAGCTATAGAAACATTTCTGTAATATGAAAGACATACTGTAATATTCACAAATATAGTAAACTGTGGTGAAAAAGATCCTAGGAAGACATGATGGGGGTATTTTGTTTGAGCTCTTTCTTGAATTTTACCTTCTTGTTAAATTTTGAGCCACGTTGCTCAGTGAGGTGTTTGAAATAGTTTGCTTAACTATCAATCTTTGTAGGCCATGCTAATTTATGAAATGTACATCTTGAGAAGTTAATCTTATTCTAAATATATTTCTGTTACTGAACTTCTGTAAGATGTACAGGAACGTATTTTTAAATGGGTTACAACGGAGAGACTATTGTGGTGCTCTTTTTTTGAGTATAGAAATAGAGAGGGGCGCCTGGGTGGCTCAGTCAGTTAGGTGTCTGACTTCAGCTCAGGGCATGATCTCACAGCTCATGAGTTTGAGCCCCACGTTGGGCTCTGGGCTGACAGTGCAGAGCCTGGAGCCTGCTTCGGATTCTGTGTGTGTCTCTCTCTCTTCACCCCTCCCCTGCTCACACTCTATGTCTCTCTCTCAAAAATACGCATAAAAAAAAGAAAGAAAGAAAAAGAAAGACAGAGAGGGGGTCTCAGTTGGTTAAGCGTCCAACTCTTGATTTTGACTCAGGTCATGATCCCAGGGTTGTGGGATCGAGCCTCCTGTCGGGCTCTGTGCTGAGCATGGAGCCTCTGGGATTTTCTCTCTCTCTCCCTCTGCCCCTCTCCCCCACTAGTGCGCTCTCTCTCTAAAATAAAATAAAAAAATACTTCACACACAAAAAAGAAAAGAAACACAGAGAGGTAATTCTTATTCTCCATCATTATTTGTTTTTCTAGATTTAAAAAACAACAGACAACACAGAGGTTACTCTATAGCAGAGATCTTCCTTTGTTTTGTTGTGCTCTTTTATTTGTTCTGGTGATAATGCTGAGAAAGCTCAGTTTGCAGAATAAAAGTAAAACTCAGATGGTCCCTTTAGACCGTAAATATTTAAGTCATGCTTACTGAGTGATGAAATTATTTAAAAGTCATAAGTTCAGGGTTTGAAAAACTGAGGTCATGGTATCCCAGGGGGACAGTTTAGACTTCACTAGCTAGCCAAGTCTGCCAATTTAATTCTTTTTCCCCAGTTATCTAAAATTTTGGAGTTTTTTCTGTTTGTTTGTTTTACTAAATTGAGCAAACTAAGTTAAGTAGATGGATTGGTGCTCTATAGAACGGTCTCATTAGGTTTCTTCGGAATAAGCGATAAGTAAGTAAATAAATATATGTTATAGATATGTAACTGAGAAATAGTTAGATTTTTAATTTTCTGAGATGGCTCCTGAGAAAAGGAAAAACATGAAATCACCGTCTAAAGGGCCAAACACACTGATGGGAACGGCTCATGAACTGAGAGAAAAGTAAAAAATAAAAGCTTCTTCAGTCCATATGCCTAAATTTCAAGATCATAAATAGAAACCAATACTCAAAACTCGCACCAATAAGCATATGGAAGACTGAATCCCATTACGGTCCTCCCCACTCTCGCTTCATTTTGGGAGAAAAAGACCATTTAGGTGTCTCTAAGGATATTTTTTTTTCCATGTTAATTTATTTTGAGACAGTGAGCGTGAAAGTGGGGGCAGGGCAGAGAGAGAGGGAGGCAGAAGATCCCAAGCAGGCTCTGTGCTGACAGCAGAGAGCCCGATGCGGGACTCGAACTCACAAACTGTGAGATCATGTCCTGAGCCGATGTCAGACGCTTAACCGACTGAGCCACCCAGGCGCCCCTCCAAGGAGAATTCTGGTCTTTGGATTCCTACAGGGTCCCTGTCACTTAAAAAAAAAGGTGCAATGTATGTGAAAACAGGGAGCGAAATGTCTCCAAAAGGGACCGTGCTCACTCATTTCGCCAAGAATGCCGAGCACCCTGTAAGCAGCAGGCCGTATAAAACCATCCGTTCAATAAACTTCACCTGAAAGAAGAGATGCTCTTTGATCTCATCCGCGTCACGTGGACCGCACCCCAATCTTTTCTTGGGATCTTTCATCAAAAGACGCTGAATCAGGTCTTTAGCTAAAGCACTCATTTCTTGAGGATATGGAGGCTCACTTTTTAATATTCTCCTGTTGGCAGATAAAACTTGCTATTAAAAAGACCAGAGGAGGAAGTGACAGTGACCATATCCTTAGCAAGACAAGTACTGCGCCACACACGTTGAAACTGAACTACAGGTAAAAAATGGAGCAAGAGTATTTAACACGAGATACCATGAAATCGAATTTCTGAAACTGAAATAAGCAGAAACAAAAAGTGTTGGATCGTTTTTCAGCGTAAGTCACTCCTGATGGGAAACCGCCACCCCCAATATTTAATCGGAAAAAAAAAAAAATGAAGGCTTGGGACAGGTTAGACCTCGACTCGACTCTCTGATGAAAGATTTTCCAATGGAAAAGAGAAGAGAAGTCGATCCGGCACTCAGGCTGGAAAGGACAAAATCAGCTTCAACCATACCCTCCGCTCTTCTCCTTCCCTGTGTGCCGGGAAACAGCGGGGCCTGGCGGGAACGGGGAGGGAGGGCAGGTCGACACAGGTCGGGTCAGAGCCGCTTGGACATGGCTCCGCTCCCAACATCTGAAAACGAGCACCAGACCTGGGGCTTTTCATGGGATGAAAGCACCTGCTTTACTGTCTGCTACCGTAAAACAGTCAGGTAAGCCCTACAAGAATTCGAAGGTGAAGTCTACTTTATTATGGAGGGGGAAACATTAAGATAATCCAGTTTCTTGATGAAATATTTGAATTTATTCTCAGGTCACAGAAGAAATCGATCCGATCCAAATGTACCTTTGCCCCTGTGAAAAGGCAGATGAAGAATGAGAAAGAATAATAAAAGGGACGGATTGAAATTAAGAAGCTTAACACGTAACCATGGAGATAGTTACTCCTTTATTTGGGTTTGCACGAAGATTCCCTGTTGTGCATTAAAATATGAATAACCGTTATGGCACAAAACCGGGTAACACGTTTGTAAGAGACAGCACAGTGTCACCGGCCACAAAGCAAACCACAGCCAGCAGCCACTGCGAATCAGTGACATGCTGGTGGAACTGTTAAGTTTTCACTAAAAATTCTAGCCGTCTTGTTCGTTTCAAAGCGAATCCCGCTCCTGGAACTCCATCCTGGGGATGCAAGAAAACCCCGGACCGAACAAGGAGAACATAAGCAGGACGCTTTTTTCTTTAGGATTCCTTTGTGTTCACCCAGTGCTCACTGCTCTCAGCGTTTCCTGCGTTAGAGAGATTCCTCTCCTGGGATGGGGCACAGGCATCTCCGACAGAGACACCGGCAGCCCTGTTTCGGAGGGAAAGCTAAGCCGAGACTTTTGCATCTTCTCCACCTTTCGTGTACTTTTTGCAGGCAGGGGCTTTTTGTGTGAAAGGATCAGGAACAGATTCCCCTTTGCTGACACTCACTTCTGCGGAGTCGGGGTATAGAAATGAGCGCTTTGGCCGACCTCATCGGGAGGCGCTGATTCTGTAGGTCTGTTACTTCTTACAGCAGAGTCACCGGCATTTGCTGGAAGTCTACCCCGTACCAGGCCCTCAGGGAAAGCAACGGTCACGGCAGCCCTGGCGGTTCATCCACAAAAGGGCATGGAGAGAGCAGGGAGCGCCTGCACACAGGGATGGGCCCACCGAGATGCCAAGCCGGGAAGAGGGCCAGAGGGAGACCCCGTGGACCACTTGGGGCTGAGGTCTGGGCTCGCAGACAGCGTCGGTGGGCGACCGAGGGCAGCAGCAGGTGCCACACGCAGGGAACTAGAGTTTGAGGTTGGGAAGAGCCAGGAAGCACATCGGGAAGACACGGGATGGAAATCCGAAGGCGTTCCTCAGGGCAGTGCTGATGAGGGGACAAGAAGTGGGGCCACCAGTGGTGGCCCCCAAGCTTCCCTTTCCTGGGCGAAGCGAACGCGGCCAGAAGCAGCCGGAGGAGGTCGGGCGGGACGATGGGGAGCACGCACCCCAGCTTGCAGGAGTGAAAGCAGGGGCCACGCAGGAGACACCACAGCAGGAACACTTCTTAGGGTCCTTGTCGTCTCGGTAAAGGGCATGGCACGGGATTTCCTTAGTAGGTGGAGAGCTTCTGAAGCCTAATCCTGCGGAGAACCGTAGGGCCAGGAAGAGGACCAGAGGTGGAGGTGGGCCGGTCAGGAGAAACAGCCCCCGGCAGGCTTCGGCCTCTTCTCTGGGGGAAGACGATCGCAGATTTACCTTCCTCTTCCTCTGCCTCCTTGAAACATACTGGGCCAAGACGCATGTGAAGTGACAGCTGTGGCTGGTTACTGCGAAGTCACCCCTGAGAGGTGTGAGCAGACGGGACTATTTAAAACTCAGAGAACACAAGTTTCTGGGTGTTGTCTCTTACCCCAAGGGTGTCCTTCAGCGTGGCGGGGGGGTGGGGGGGGAGCAGTGGAAGCTGTGCGCAGGGGAGTGATAAGATGCAGTCCCATACTGACCTTCCCCTGCGGGAGTGGTTCACACCCACCCACCTGCTCTCATCACTAATGGCTGAGTGTGCCCTGTGTGGGCTGGCCAGCCAGGCCCGGCGCCTGCCAGGACCGCTGGTGAAGAGATGTTTGATGCTGCCATGCTGATACACGACGTTTCCCGGCCTGTATCTCAGAAAGCTAAGTGAACTGGTGCCAGATTCCAGCCTATCGTGTCCTGTGAGTATGAACGTCAGTCTGAAGCCCAGACCAGTGCAGTTACACAGAATGCGCACTGCAGAGAGGTGGAGGATGTTCATGGACACCTCGCCGTGACGATACTAGAACATCCTGCACCGAGGGCAGGGAGTCATTTCTCAGGGGGTGTTGCCACTTCACCTCTTTAAATGTTCTAGATTTCTGAGTTGGAAATAACCCAGAGCTCGCTCTTTTTAGCTCCAAAGGGAATCTGGGAAGCGCCAGAAATGAACTGTAATGGGGTAGGGCCCAAATAAATCTTTTTAAAAATTAATTAATTAATTAATTACTCGTTAATGTATCTATTTTTTATAAAAATTTTTTAAAGTTTTTATTTATTTATTTTGAGAGAGACATGGAGAGAGAACAGGGGAGAGACAGAGAGAGAGAGAAGGAAAGAGAGAATCCCAAGTAGGTTCTGCACCGCTAGCCCAGAGCCCGATGCAGGGCTTGAACTCACGAAGTGTGAGATCATGACCTGGGCCAAAACTAAGAGTCGGATGCCTAACTGACCGAGCCACCCCAGGCCCAAATAAATCTTAGAGCGCTCTGTAAAGTCAGAACAGGCTTTGAGTTGATATACCACATTAAACACCTGTTGTGTTTGTAATCATTTAATCCATACAATAATTCTATCAACAGGCAGCCATTATTATTCCGGTTTTAAAGGTAAGGGAAGATTCCTTTCAAATAAAGCAAGAAACATACACACACATTAAAATTTTAACTTGATATGCTAGAACATAGATGCTTTTAGTATTTTTTGCAAGAATAAGCAAATAACAGAGCTAAGAAAATTTTGAAAGATAAAATGATTGGGAAGGATTTGCCTAACCACATGCTAAAATGTATTATGAAACAAGATTGTGGAAGGGAGGTGCTAGCAAAGTAAACCAACAGCCAAATCACATGAACAGAAGAGACCACCTGAAAAACATCTGGGCATATACACAAATTTACATTGCTTTTGAAAAGGGACCAGCCAACATAGGAAATGCCACATTGGTTGACAAATGTGTTGGGGACCCCAGCTATTTGGGAAATAAAGAACCAAAGCAAGAGCTTTACTTTAAACCACAACCTGAAGTAAATAGGTCCATCAATTAATATATAGATTAATAAATAGATTAGGAATTACATGAAACAAGAAAAATCAGATGAAATTAAAATCTGTAATATAAAAGTGGACGTAAAATTTCTTTCTATTCATGAATGTTAAGTTTCTGAAAACCTCGGTGGTAAAAGAAATGCACATCTGATTAGCTTAAGAATATATGGATTGGGGCGCCTGGGTGGCTCAGTCAGCTGAGCATCCAACTCCTGATTTCAGCTCAGGTCATGATCCCAGGGTCGTGGGATCAAGCCCATTGGGCTTCGTGCCGAGTGTGAAGCCTGCTTAAGATTTTCTCTTTCTCTCTCTCTCTTCTCTGCCCCTCTACCCACCCCCCCCCACACACATACTCTCTCTCTCTCTCAAATTAAAAACAACAACAACAACAACAAATGTATGGATTAAAGGGTACCAACATCGAGATTAAAATTAAAACCGTGATGGGGAGCAAGATGGGGAGATGAGTAGATATGGAGCAAGTGAGGAGGGTAAAATAGTCACAGTAGGATCACGGCAGGGCGCAGGCAGGTTTCCCCTGTGACATGTATTTGAACATTTTCATATAAAATGTGATGGACAGAGTGAGTTTATGAAAGTGTGCACGTGTTTCTTATGTTCGCTAAAATGTAACAATACGGAACGGTCTCAACAATGGTGTTAGTACAGTGGGCAGTGCGTGCTCACCTGTCACCCCACTTAGGTCTTTGCTCAAGTGTCCCCTTATCAGAGCAGCCTTCTCGAACCATCTTAATACCTGTTTTCCCACCTTCTTCATCCCTCTCCTTTCTTTTCTTTTTCTTCATGGCATTTAAAGACTATATTTACTGACTGATTACTCTTTTCTCTCCCAGCTAAAACGTAAGCTCTGAGGGAACAGAGATTCCTTTTATTTTAAAGGCAATTTTGTTCTATGTTTTTTCCCCGGGGCCTAGAACATTGCTCAGCACATAGCAAGTCCTTAACATATATTTCCTGAGTCAATAAGCATCTAATCGTTTTTCATTTATGATACCTTGCTCACTCAGGATCTTTCTTCCTCGGCTGCAACAGACGCCTGCGGATAACATTTTGGGTTTTCACCGATGGCATGGCTTCTCTTGGGGTGTTCCTTTCTATTCGTCTTCCATTTCAAAGTTCATGATCTTTCCTATTTTGTGACTTAACCTTGTTGATTCTCCCTTGCTGGTTCCCATGTTGGTCCCAGAATTACAGGATTACTTATACGCCTGCCTGAGTTAGGAAGAGTTTTCAGTAAACTTCACTTACTCCAGCTAGATGAGAATATTCTAGTGCATCTACCCAATGGTATATCCTACAGCCCTTGCAAAATTATGTTTACAATGAGTTTGTATATATGGGAATGCATATAACTTTAAGGAAAAACTGGAAAATATGAAGTTATATTTCTCTCTGGTTTTTTTTAGTGTTTATTTTTTTGAGGGAGAGAGAGAGCGAGAGAGAGCACGAGTGAGCAGGGGAAAGGCAGAGAGAGAGGGAGACACAGAATCTGAAACAGGCCCCAGGCTCTGAGTCGTCAGCACAGAGCCCGACGCGGGGCTTGAACTCACAGACCGTGAGATCATGACCTGAGCCGAAGTCGGCCGCTGAACCGACTGAGCCCCCAGGCGCCCCTGAAGTTATATTTCTAATATAAGTACAACACGATACAGGTGTAAAAGACTAAAAGGAAAATCGTCAAGATATTGGCAGTGCTGGTCTCCGGGTGTTATTCCTGTTTCCCCTTATGCACGTTTTAAACTATAGTGAACATTACTTTTAGAACAGGAACAACAGAACGAATTTGGTTTACGAAATCACAGACCCACGGGGAACAGCCCACGAAAGCATGGCAAGGGGGCTGGGAAGTCTTGAACCCTCTGCGGGTCTTTCCCACTGCCTAACAGGCCTTCCTTTCTACCTTCAGCCTCTGCAAACCTGTGGGTCCTCCCCGTCCAGCCCGTGCTGTCTCTCCATCGTGAACGCTTCCCTGACACTCTCAGTCCCCAAGGGTCCACGCTGCCTTTCTATTTCCAAGGCAGTCCTCTCACCGCTCAAATATTTTCCAAAACTCGCTGGTATTATAATTGTCATCCATTCACTCACATCTTCCTAAGCAGTATGCACGTTTTCTTAGGACAAGAACTCCGCCTCTATATTTCTTTTCTGCTTTAGGAGGTTAAAAACTGCTCAGCGAATATTCCAGAGATTAATGAAATCAATCACCCTGTTGTCTGGGGCCAGTACTTCCCAAGCCCTTACCTGAAATAAGCACCCACCTCACTAGGGAAGAAAGCAGCAGCACGGAACCAAGTGTGAGTCACGGGACAGCATGAAGCAACTTTCCAGGAGTCACTTTGTACTTGACCCCAGTCCCAGGGCCCAGTAGCTCTGAGTTCTTAGGCGAGATAGGCCTTAGTTTCCTTGTCTGTGAAACAGCGCAGGGTTGTAAGGATTCCAGGAACTGACATGTGGGGCTTCTCGGCGCAGAGGCTGGAGCACGGCTGTGCCCGGGGGCCTCCCCGTCGGTGCGGCTACTCCACAGGCCTGTTCCTGCTCTCAGACGCTGGCTGCCCAGAGGGGACACTTTCCTTTGGCTGTTACTGAATCCTTCCTTGATCCACCTGCCCCGCGTCTCCTTAGACTTTGGCAGTAAGAATAACAAAATGAGATTCTTTACCTACTCCTGCAAAATCTGGGACTCTACTCAAAACGTCAGCCAGTAACTCCTGGGAGCCCCCAGGGCATGTCTTAAGTGAACTATAAATACCTTCTTGGCTCTCACATAAAGCATCTCCTTTCCTTCTCTTGCCTCACAAGCCACCTGGGGGGTGCGCACTCCTGCCATGGATTCTGGTGCAGGAGAGAGAACATTTCTGTTCCTTGTGAGGTTCGAGGAAGTAAAGATATAAGCGTGATCTTGTAAAGATTTTGGTAAAGAGCTTTCTTTTCTTTTCAACGTATAGCATCTTTTCCCTAAAAGTGATGGACACGACCTAGACTTGCCCCTCCCCCCCCCCATGGCCAAGGCCTCTGAGGACCGAGCTGATCTGCCTGGGTTCCTCCCCCTCACACTCTCGTACGCTTAGTGGGTCTACCGGACGGCTTTATCAGGTGTGCCTGAATGTGTCTTCATCACGGGGTCGGTGCAGTTTAGGTAAAGCTGGGACCCCACGACACTGACTATGGTTTTTGTTGGCAGACCTCATCCCTGTCCCTCTTCCTTTTCTACTCTTTTCTGTGACCCGGACAGCGCTCAGGAACCTTCTACTTCACCCACTCTTATCTCCACTGGAGCACCTTTCCTTAATGGGCAAGATGAAAGGGATTCGAGAAGGTGGAGAACCACACCCTGGTGGTGTGGGACCAAGTGGCTGCAAGTGACAGTAAATTAAAAGCAGTATTCAAGTCAAGAGCAGAGTGGGAAGCAAAGAATTTCGAAGAGACTGCTAACCGGAAAAGAGCCAGAGTCAGAGCAAAGAGCCAGAGTACAGAGCCAAGAGTATCCCCCAGAAGGGATGAGGCCCTCCTGGGGAGGCGCCGGAGAGCCACGAGCACCTCAGGAATGATAAGATTACTCCAGAGGCTGAGCCAATGCGTCACGAAGGCAGAAGGCCATCCACAGCCTCTCCCAGTAGGGATGGCGCTGACCTTTGAGACTTCAGGTTGAGGAGCCCAGTGGAGAGCTGGCTGGGTGGTAACCAGAGGTGGCGAGGAAGTACCTCCACAGAGCCTCGCCGGAAACAACCCCGGCCAGGTCTCGGGGAGCACTGAGAGACTACGGAAAAGCACAGGCAATGGTAACCATCACGATGGCGCCTCCAGTGGGTCCTCCCCACAGCTGCAAGGATTCCTTCTATGTTCTGTTCAGGGCTCTAGGCCCTCCAGCCCCCTGAGCGAGTGCTTCAGAGGGTAAATTCATACTACAGCGGGATTCAGCTCTCTCCCCGCACGTTACGAAGGGCAGCAGGAGTAAGCCGACCTGAAGGGCGATGCAAGGCAGTAAGACAGAAAGCTGAGGGCAGGGTCATGTCCACCCCGCTCCTCTCACTGCTGCACCCCTCCCCGCACTGCAACCTGCCCTGCAGCTGCTGCAACTGTGTCAATAGAAGAACATGTAGATGAACAGCTACTGTGACACACGTCATCGGATTTGGGGGGAACTAGTCAAAACCACCTGAAGAAACACAGATGCTCCTACTGGGTACAAAAATACAGAAAATGAGGAAGAGAAGAAAAAAACCGAATAGCATGTTGGGAATCAAGAAGCCTTTATAGAATACGCTGATAAGGGATTTTATCATGAAAATGTAAGAAAGATATGAAAGCCAAGGGGGAAAAATGATCTCTTAAAACAGGGCAAGAAATAATGATGCTTGTTAAAGTTATTCTATGCATAACTCTAAAACCAAGACAGCTGTAAACAGAATATTTTAAAACATATAAATGAGCTAGTTCAAGGTGTTACTGACTAATCAGCATGCATAAAAGAATATAAGAAAATTGCTATCTTAATTTTTTTTAGAAGACCATTAATAGGTCATGCAAAATCAGTGTAATTCCCTAAAGACAGACACTCTTTGGGAGGACAAATAAGAAATTAATTACCTAAGCCAGAGGTCAGCAAACATTTTGCAAGGACCCACGGCAGTCAGACTTCTAAGATGGCCTCCGACGATCATGGTCTCCTTCCATTCACGGTAATCTCCTTGTGTAATCCCCTTCCTTCATGTGTGTGGGACCTGGTGACTTGCTTATAAATAATACTATCAATAAGGTAACAGGAGGCTGCTTTAGTGATTAGGTTGCAAAACAGTCCAGTCTCCTGGGAGGCCCCTCTCCATTGCTTCCCAGCTTGCATGCTTTGAGGAAGCAAACGGCCAGGTTGGATAGGCCCACGTGGCAAGGAGCTGAGGGTGGTCTTTGGCCCACAGCCAGCCAGGATGGGAGGCCCTCAATCCAACAACCGCGAGGAACTGACTCCTGCTGACAAACTTGGAAGCAGATCGTCTCCTAGGTGAGCCCAGAGACAATGACAGCCTGCAAGGGACCTGGAAGTGGAGGGTTTAGCTAAGCTGTGCCCAGATTCCTCATCCCCAGGAACTCGGAGAGAGTTCATGTATGTTGTTTTAAGCCATGGAGTTTTGAGGCGGTTTCTTACTGGGCAATGGATAATGGATAACCAATGAAAGGCCAGACAATAAATACCGCAGGCTTTGTAAGCTACATAGTCTCTGGGCCAACTATTCACCTCTGCTGCGGTGGCCCCCAAAGCAGCCAGAGGTGATACCCCAATGAAGGAGCCAGCTGGGTTTCAATAAAATTTTACTGATGGACAGTGAAACTCAAATTTCATAGAATATTTGCACGGCACGAAATATTGTTCATCTTTTGACTTTTTCAACCATTTAAGAATGCAAAAACTAGCTCCCACGAGAATGGGCAGCAGGATGGATTTGGCCGGTGGGCTGTGGTTTGCTAACCCCTGACCTAAAAGAGCTCTGTTTAGTATTATTTTGATAACACTTAGACCTGAATTTCTAGAACACTATGCTTATGTACAATGAAACACACTGTTTTACTGACGGATAATTTTACAGCCTATTTTACTGACAGATAATGAAATACCAAATAAACATCTCATGGCAAATATTTTCTACATTTCGGAGTCAGAGAAAGTAAGGCAAAGAAATGCCCCTGTGAGAGATGATGGAAGATGTGCAAATAGAAGCTGTATGTCCTGATTCTCAGGTGAGGACACAGGATTCAACTACCATGGATTACAAAGCCCCAGGCAAGGAAAGGAGGAGAGGCAGACAGAAGTGGAGACACTATGATCGAGTGGACCCCTCTCTACAGAGTCTAGGATAAGTTCTACACTGAAAGGGGATAAAGGCTAGTGGGAGATACACGAGTAAGAAAAGCACACGCTGCATACATGAACTAAAAATAGGACAGGGACTCAGAAAAGCTAATAAAAAGTTTATTCTAGATAAAACTATCTTCAATTCCCTAAAGCGATGTCTGGAAGAAACAACAGAACTACTCTATGTTCTTTAAATTATTTTTAAGCTTATTTATTTATTTTTGAGAGAGACAGAGACAGGACGAGTGGGGAAGGGGCAGAGAGAGAGGGAGAGAGAGAATCCCAAGCAGGCTCCGTGTTGCCAGTGCAGAGCCTGATGTGGGGCTTGAACCCACGCAACAGCGAGATCATGACCTGAGCTGAAACCAAGAGTCGGAAGCCTAACCGACTGAGCCACCCAGACACCCCAACTAGTCTATGTTCTTCAGAGGATGGGACCAGGATTGATGGGCAGAGGTTAGAGGAAGCTGATTGCAACTTATGTTAAGGATTTTATACAATTGAAGTTGTTCAATAATGGAAGGGGCTTCCTGGAAAATACCTTACACAACTGCACCCGCCACTCACTGATGGCACTCAGACAGGAGGGAGAGGACTACCAGGACCCTGTTGAAGGGATTCTTACATCAGGGAGAAACTTTTCTTATCATTCTTCTTTTTTTTTTTTTTTTAGTTTATTTATTTTGAGAGAGAGAGAGAGTGTACATGCATGTGCAAATGCATGGGGGGGGGGCAGAAAGAGAGGAAGGGAGAGAATCCCAAGCAGGCTGTATGCTGTCCGTGCAGAGCCCAACACAGGGCTCGATCCCACAAACCATGAGATCATGACCTTGAGCCAATATCAAGAGTTGGACGCTTAACCAACTCGAACCATCCAGGCGACCCCTGTCATTCTTATTACATTTTGAAATCTGACATACCAGAAAAAATTTTTGCTCTCGTTTTAGGCTAGTCTAGACAACAACAGCAGGTAGATAACTTGGATAAGACGTTCTTTTGAAGCACCTCAAGTCAAAGCTCTAAAAAGTATGCAGCGTTCAGAGAAGATCACAAAAATTAAGGAATGGAAGAATTCAATGATGAAAAAAAGTCCTTGGCTAATTAAGACAGGAACAAGATAATGACATTTATCTGAATGGTACTTTTTTTCACTTTTTAAATTTATGGGTTTTTTTTTTTAATTGAAGTCGAGTTGGCACCAACGTTATGTTAGTTTCAGGTGTGCAGCATAGTGACGTAGCAAGTCCGTATTGTTAATCTCTGCGCGCCAGAGAGTGAGCAGCCATCTGTCAGCACACAACCCTATAACGCTACCATTTACCTGTTCCCTATGCTGTGCTTTTTATCCCCAGGCCTTATTCATTCCATACTGGAAGTCTGTATCTCCTCCCCACTTCACCCGTTTTGCCCCCTCACCCCTCCAACCTCCTCCCCTCTGGCAACCATTAGTTTGTTTTCCGTATTTATGGGTCTGTTTCTGCATTTTTTTGTTTGCTTGCTTGTTCAGCTTTTTAGATTCCATATATAAATGAAATTACATGGTATCTGTCTGTCCTTGTTTGACTTATTTCACGTAACATAATACTCTCTAGGTCCATCCAGGTTGTTGCAAAAGGCAAAAATCTCATCCTCTTTTATGGCTGATTAATATCCCATTGTATGTATGTGTATATATATATGTATATATATATATTGAAAGGTGCATATTTTTAAAAGAATAGACTATGAAAGACTTTATACCAGGAAGACAGTCAGAATGATTACTATGAAAGGAAAAGGTAGTTTAGGACAACTGAATGATTACACGGTTTATAAATTTCAGTAACAACAACAAAAACCCCCAAACCATGAAATCACAGGTTTACACTAAGCTTTAAACAAAATTATTAACACAACGAAATGGATAATTAATTGATTAAAGGGAAAGAATCTTATTTAAATTCTTAAAAAATATGTTCTAGTTTTAAGATTTTAGACACTCTGATTCAGGCTCTCTTTCTCTTTCTAAAACCAGAATGTCAGTGATTGACCTAAAGGCAATAAAAGCAATTTAAATTTGAACATCTCGTGGTTCAGAAATTTATAATTGCCAGCATAAGCAATATACTACCTCTCTGCAGGCAGACCAGTGGAGGAAAGGAAAACTATAAAAAGAAGACTGCTTCTGGATGTGGAATCAGAAAGCAGGGAATCAGTCAGAGGAGGCACTGTTTAACATCATCAGGTTAAGGCTACCTTTGCACCTGTCACCATGACAGGTATGACCTTGCAAAGGAATCCAAGTTCTCAAGACCATGACCAAGGTTTACTATAATTCTGAAGCATTTTCAGACTGTCAAAAGGCCCATTAAAAAAAAACAAAGTCATACTTAAAAACTTTAATAACAGGCGTGACTTTATGATTTTAACAGGAAATACTACTGATGACTTCACTTCAGTATTAAATAAACTGGAACAGTGAGAAATTACTTCCTTCCTAATCTGTCCTGTAAAACACACGTTTAGAAAAATTTAAGTTTTATTAAAGTAATAGTGATGTACAAGTAGCTTCCAACATACAAAGTGTGCCCTTCGGTAAGTTCTGACATATATATACACCTGTGAAATCATTGCCACGAAGTAAGGAACACAGACAGCCAACCACCCTCCAAAGTTTCCCGGTGTCCTTTGTCGTCTCTACTGCCCTTCCCCAATCAACTGCCCCTCAACAAACTCCCACATTTGAGCCAGTTTATATACCCCAGAACCTCCTGAATGAAGGGGAAGATGAGTCCCCTGAAGGATGGACCCTGAAAATTTATACTTTAATCTTTCTCCTGGCCTTCCCCAAAGCGGCCCATAGCTTTTTAGTGGAGGAACTGTACATTGGTGAGAAGGAAACAACCAGACTTCTGGGGCCTCCTGGACTCTGGCTCTAATTCCAGGAGCCCCCAGAGATCACTGTGGCCCACCAGTCAGAGTAGGGGCTTATGTGGTTGTCAGTTCAAGCCCCATATTGGGCTCCATAGTGGCATGAAGCCTACTTGGGGAAAAGAAAAAAGGTCCAGCAAAGCAAATTAAAACAAACAAAAATCTTATGGGGTGCCTGGGTAGCTGAGTCACTGTGAGTGCCTGACTCTTGATTTTGGCTCAGGTCATTACTCGAGGATCCTGGGATTGAGCCCCATGTCAGACTCCATGCTCAGCATAGAGCCTGCTTGAGGATCTCTCTCCCTTGCTCTCTCCCTCTGCCCCTCCCTACCATTTATGCACACGTGTGCACTCTCTCTAAAATAAAAAAAGGGAAAAAAAAAAAAGAGTAGGGACTTATGGAGACCAGGTGACCAATGGAGTTTTAGCTCCATCTCATGATGGCTTCAGTGGGTCCCTGACACCATCCTGTGGTTATTTTCCCAGTTCCAGAATGCATATTTGGAAGAGACATATTTAGCAGCCGGCACAATCCTGTATTGGTTCCCTGAGCTGTGGAGTGAAGGCAATTATAGTGGGAGAACGGCAAACTGGAAGCCATTAGAACTGCCTCTACCTAGAAAAGTAGTAAAACCACATTCCTAGGGGATTGCAGAGATTAGCGCCACCATCGCAGACTTGAGAGATTTCAGAGTGGTGGTTCCCACCCATCTCCTCGCCTACTTGGCCTGAAAAGAAGACAGACGGGTCTTGGAGGTGACGCTGGGGTGCTATAAATTTAACCAGGTGGTGACTTCAGCTGCGGTGCTCTACCAGATGTGGTTCCATTGCTTGAGCAAATTAACACACAGCCTGTTACGCACTACTGAGCTAGCATATGTCTTTTCCCCCACCATCATCCATAAGGCCCAACAAAAGGAGCTGCTTTCAGTTGGCAAGGCCAGCAATGTACCCTCACTATCCTACCTCAGGGGTATATCAACTCTCCAGCCCGATGCCATAATTTAGTTTACAAGGCTCTTGATTGCCTTTCTCTTCCATAAGACACACACTGATCTGTGACATTGATGGCCTTATGCTGACTGAACCTGGTGAGCAAGAAGGAGCCACTACTCTAGACTGATTGCAAAGACACTTGTATGTCAGAGGGTAGAAAATAAATCTAACTAACATTCAGAGTGATTGTTAATTTAGTGATTTCTAGGGGTCTAGTGGTGTGGGGCATATCAGATGTCATTTCCAAGGTGAAGGAGAAGTTGTCGCATCTAACCTGTCCTATGACCAAAAAAGACACACAATGCCTGGTGGGCGTCTTTGGAGTTTGGAGGTAACATAGTCTTCATTTGGGAGTATGGCTCCAGCCTGCTTACCAAGTGACCCGAAAAGCTGCTGTTGAGGGGAGCCCAGAACAAAAGAAGGCTCTGCAACAGGTCCAGGCTGCTGTTCAAGCTGCTCTGCCACTTGGGCCATGTGTTCCAGTATTGCCACTTGGGCCATGTGTTCCACTATTGTGCATTCAATAGTGCCCGATGTGTCCATGGTAGATAGAGATACGCTCGGAGCCCTGGCAGTGAACTGCAGCAGTCTGGGGATTTTGGAGCAAAATCCTGCCATCCTCTGCGGATAACTACTCTCCTTTTGAGAAACAGCTCTCGGTCGGCTACGGGGCCTTAACAGAGACTGAACACTTAACTATGGGCCTCCAAGTTCCACTGGGACCTGAGATGCCCATCACAAATCGGGTGTTATCGGATCCATCAAGCCATACAGTCGGGTATGCACAGCAGCACTCCATCATCAAATGGAAGTAGTAACACCAGATGGGGCCCGAACAGGCCCCAAAGGCACAGAAAGTTACGTGAAAAAGTGGCCCAAACACCCACAGTCCCCACTCCTGCTACAATGCTTTCTCCCTCTCAGCCGGCAGCTCTGGCCTCATGGGTTGTTCCCTGTGACAGCGACAGAGGAAGAGAAGACTCAGGCCTCGTTTACAGACAGTTCTGCATGATATGAAGGTATCACCTGAGAGGGGACAGCTGCAGTGCTACACACCCCCCCCCCCCCCACGAAGGACGTGCTGAAGGGAAATCCTCCCAGCAGGAAGAGCGTGGGCAGTGTACCTGGATGTTCATTTGGTGTGGGAGGAAAATGGCCAGACATCCAATTTTATATTGATTGATGTGCAGTGGCCAATGGTTTGGCTGGATGGCCAGGGATTTGGAAGAAACAAGATTAGAATATTGAGGACAAGAGTGTCTTGTTAACCAACATATCTGGGGAAGAGGTATGTGGATAGACCTCTCTGAATGGGGAGGAAAAAATGTGACGATACGTGTGTCCCACGGGAATGCTCACCAAAGAGTAGCCTCAGCAGGGAGGATTTTAATAATGAAGTGGAGAGGATGACCTGTTCTTTGGAGAGCAGTCAATCCCTTTCTCCAGTCAACCCTGTGGTAGGCCATGAACAAAGTGGCCATGGTGATAGGGAAGGTTACTTCTACTCGCCAAGGGTGACCTGGCTATGGCTACTGCTGAGTGCCCAATATGGCGCCAATCCCCAGGGTGATCAGCCGGTTACGTGATGGCAGGCTGATTACCTGAGACTACTTCCATTACGGAAGGGGGAACGTTTCATTCTAACTAGAACAGACACTATGGATATGGATTTGCTTTTCCCCCCATGAGCTGCTTCTGCCAAAACTACCATCTGTGGACCTACAAAATGCTTTATGCGCTGTCATGGTATTCTACACAGTGCTGCTTCTAATCAAGTAACTCACTTCACAGCAAAAGAAGTACAGGAATGGGCCCATGCTCATGGAATTCACTGGTCTTACCAAGTTCTCCACTATCTTGGAGCAGCTGGCTTGATAGAATAGTGGAATGGCCTTTCGAAGACACGGTTACACAAGTGTGAGCTAGGCAGTAATACAGGGCAGGGCTCTGGTAAGGTTCTCCAGAAGACTGTCAATGCTCTGAATCAACATCCAATATATGGTGCTTTTTGTCCCATACGAGGATTCATGGGTCCAGAAATCATGGGAGTAGAACTGGGAATGGCATCTCTCACTATTACTCCCAAGTGGCTCACTAGCAAAGTGTGTGGTTCCTGTCCCCATGACTTTATGCTCTGCTAGCCGAGAGGTCTTAGTTCTAGGAAAAGGAATGCTTCCACCAAGAGACACATAATGATTCCATTGAACTGGAAATTCAGACAGCCACCCGGCCACTTTGGGCTCCTAAAGCCTCTGAATCAACAGGCAAAGAAGGGAGTTCTGTGCTGGCTGTGGTGAATGATCCTTGCTTCCAAGGAGGAAACAGTGGACTACTACTCCATAGTGAAAGTAAGGAAGAGTGTCTGAAACACAGGCGATCCCTTAGGGTATCTGTTAGTATTACAATGCTCTGTAACTATGGTCAACTGAAAACGATAATAACCCAAACTAGGTAGAACTACTAAAAGCCCAGATTCTTCAGGAATGACTGTTTGGATCATGCCACAAGGTGCGGGAGGCCATGGGAATACAGAGTAGGTACTGGAAGCAGGTAGTTATAAATAGCAACTATGACCCCATAACTGGTTACAGAAGTAAAGACTGCAATCATTGTATTTCCTCATTTTGTTATGAATGGATCTGTGTGGCTGTATGTGTGCATAAATAATTTTAATATGTGTATTTGTTACAGATATATCTTTGTTTTCTTCCCTTTCTTATTCCTTTATCATGTAAGATAAGACGCACTGCCTTTATCTCATGGTATTTAGGTACTGTTCATTTTCTTTCACAGTATCTAAGTTATGGGATTTCAAGAAGGAAGAATATCACTTCAGGACTTTATGTAAGGGGTTAGTGGGTTTCGGTTGCATACGGGATAGCTGTATCGTGTCAGGTGGAAGTAGAATTGTTATTGTCTTTACGGAGATGAAGTACAGTTTGAGGAGATGTGCATGGTTGCCAAAATGACAAGAGGTGGACATGTGATGGTTAATCTGAAATGTCACTTGACTGGGCTACAGGTTGCCCAAATTAAACACTGCTTCTGGGTGTGTCTGTGAGGGTGTTTCTCATGAGATCATCAGCCACTGAACTGGGGGACTCTGGTAAAGCAGAATCCTTTCCCCAGTGTGGGTGGGCAGCAACGAATCCCTTGAGGGTCTGGGTAGAAACAAAAAGCAGAGGAAGGGAGGATTCGGTCCCTTGCTGTCTGCTTGACACAGGACACTGGTCTTCTGCCGCTGGACTGGGTTTTACACCATGGGCTCTTCTCATTCTCAGCCCTGGCTCTCCTGGGTCTCCAGCTTGCAGATGGCGGATCGTGGGACTTCTCAGCCTCTGTAATCTTGTAAGCCGATTCCATTTAATACGTCTCCTTTTATACAAGCGTGTGCATACACACGCACACACATGCACGCACGCACGCACGCACGCACACACACACATCCTATTGGTTTTGTTCCTCTGGAGAACCCTGATACAGTCTGGCTCTTTATTTGTAGCCATTCCAGTGACTACACAGTGGGATCTCACTGTGGTTTAGTTTGCATTTCCCTAAAGACTAATGATATTGGTCATCTTTTCACATGCTTAGTTACCAGTCACAGATCTTCTCTGGCGAATTGTCAAACTCCTTTGCCCATTTTTCAAAGCATTTTTTCCCCCTTGAGTTTTGAGAGTTCTTTATGTGTTCTGGAAGCCAGTCCTTTATCGGATCCAGGATTTGTAATTTTCTCCCAGTCTGGGGCTTGTCTTTCCATTCTCTTAGTTTCTCTCGAAGAGCACATGTACTTAATTTTGAGGAAGCCCAATTTAGCAGTGTTTTCTTTGATTGACTGCACTTTTTGTGTCCTAAGAAATCTTTGCCTAACCCAAGGTCACAAAGATTTTCCTTTATGTTTTCTTCCAGAAATTTTGTAGTTTTAGGTTTTACATTTAGGTCTGTGATTTTTACTGAATTTTTCTATACAGTGCAAAGTATTTATCGGAGTCCATTTTTCCCCATATGATAGCCAATGGTTCTAGCATTTGTTGAAGACACTATCTTTACCACTAAATTGATGTTGCACTTCTGTTAAAAAAAAAAATTCAGTTTCCTATATCTCTGTGGTTCCATTCCTGGACTTTCTATTTCACCGATGATTTGTCTATCTTGATATGAACACCATAGTGTCTTAACGACTGTAGCTGATAAGCCTTGAAATCAACTTTGGTCTACTTTTTCAAAGGTGATGTGGCTATTCTAGGTCCTCCGCATATCTCTAAGCATTTTAGGTTGTCGATTTCTATGAGAAAAAAAAAAGCCTGCTGGGATTGGGACTGTGTTGGATCTACAGACAAGATTAGAGAGAAATCACATCTTAACTATATCCATACGTTGCTGAGTACTTGAGGGGTACCTTCTGCAAATCTCTGGACTTCTCTCTGGACTCTGCCCTGCGAACTCTAGCTGCCTGGTCTTCCTGGACTCTCACTTGCATCTCCTCAACTCTGCCTGGTTGCCCCTCCCTGTGCTGCAGCCTGGAAACTCTCTCAAGGCAGTAGGCTGGGCAGTCATAGTGCTCACCTCGTTCATTTTCCGTCTCTGTGTTCACTGTCCTTCATCGCTAGATGGTCAATGTCTTCGATATTGCGGTTTCATGCATTTTGCCCATTTTAAAAACTGTTTCAGGCAGCAAAGGAAATCCAGGTCCCTGTTATTCCATCTTGGTAAGGAGTGGAAGTTTCGATTTAAAATTTTTAATGTCAAATCTGTTCTCAAAGTTATAAAATTCAAGTAAAAACAGGACAAAAACATAACTAGTAATTAGTATAAAGTTTTATCACTGTTCGTTTATTTGTTCATTAACTCACTTCATTCCAAAAGTATTTATTCAATTCTGCAGAGTAAGCACTGTGCTAGCACGTGAGCGTACAATGCTGAAGATCAAAGCCAGACATGCCCCTTGCTCTCACAGAGCTTACAATCTAGTGGGACGGACAGACATTAATCAAGTAACTATGAACAAAAATGTAACACTGCAGTTGTGATAACTGCTATGAAGGAAAAGAATAGAATAATGCTAAGATAACCTATAAGAGGGTGGTTTTATGGTATTTGTTTCTATTGAGAGTATATAGCCAGGAGTTGAAGAGATCACTACTGTTTATTTGGAAAGAAATTACATTCAGTATACAGTGGGAAAAAAGTATCCAACAAATACAGTTCTCAATATATGAAGTACTAGGTTTAGACAATACGCTAAGTGCTTTGGAGCACACAAAAATTTTGACACTATCCTTATGAGACTTAAGATCTAATTGGGCACGTGAAATATAGAGAAATGTAAAGATTATATATCTACATTCTATGTGAATATAAATGGAAATTTGCCGCTTGAACATTATTTTGTCTACCCTCATTAAAAAAAATGATCTTTTCTATCAGCCTATAATTGCAGAAGTTTGAGAAGTTTCTTTGAGAAAACAATACATTTATTTTATTTTGTGAAGTCTTACCTAGATATCTCAGCCTGGGAATTCTTCTCTCCGTCGACAGTGAAAGGAGACGCTCCAGTTAGTAATTCATACATCAGGACACCTAGACTCCACCAGTCAACTGCCTGGGAGACAACAACGTCATTTTATAGAATATGAATATACATTTTGTAAGAAAAAAATGAACCAAATAAAGCTATATATTTCGAAAATATTTTAACAAAAAGGTTTTGTATATAACTTTCTGTGTAAGGGATATGAAATTAAGCCTATGCAAGAAAGACATTTAGAGGACAAATATCCAGGTATCCTCACAAAAGAGCATGAACATAGAAAAGTCAATCAAGGGGCTAATAGTGTTTTCATTATTTCCTAAAACATTAAGTAATGGTTTTGTTTCGGTTAATTTTTAAAATTTTTATTTATTTATTTTAAAAATTTATTTATTAAAAAAATTTTTTTAACGTTTATTTATTTTTGGGAGACAAAGAGACAGAGCGTGAGCAGGGGAAGGGCAGAGAGAGAGGCAGACACAGAATCCGAAGCAGGCTCCAGGCTCTGAGCCATCAGCACAGAACCCCATGCGGGGCTCAAACTCACAGACCGTAAGATCATGACCTGAGCTGAAGTCGGCCGCTTAATCAACTGAGCTACCCAAGCGCCCCTAAAGTTTATTTATTTTGAGAGAGAGAGACAGACTGAGTGAGCAGAATGGAGCAGAGAGAGAGAGAGAGAGGGAGATAGAGAATCCCGAGCAGGCTCTGCACTGTCAGTAGAGAGCCCAACGTGGGTCTCGAACCCATGAACTAGGAGATCATGACCTGAGCTGAAGTTGGACATGTTAAATGAGCTACCCAGGCACCCTAATTTTTTAAAAAAATTGTAAATTTAAAATAAATTTGAAAAATTTTAAGAAAATCTTTAGACTGATGATGGGGGGGAAGAGAGTATTCAACATTATTTATTTGTTTCTGAGAGAGAGTACACAAGTGAGATGGGGCAGAGCGAGAGAGAGAATCCCGTGAGGTGCAGAGAGAGAAGGAGACAGAGAGCAGAGCCCGGAGCAGTGCTCAAGCTCACCCGAAATGGGGCTCAGGCTCACATGATGCGGGGCTCGATCTCACAAACCAAACCATAAGACCATGACCTGAGCCAAAGTCAGATGCTTAACCGATTGAGCCACCCAGGTGCCCCATTCAGCATTTTTATTCATTATTCAGCTCCAATAAATATCATGAAATTCCTTGAACTTAAAGGGCAAAAATGAAAATGGTTGTTTTCATAACCACATAAATAAATTCCTCTCATAGAACCTTTCACATACATCTTCATTTGTGTAAGCCATCCTTTTTTGGGAAGCATGAAGACACTTAAAACAAAATAAAAGGAGATCTAAAAAAAGAAAGTGATCTAAATTGGAAACCAATTTATAAATGCAGTTACCTGAATGGAGAGAATAGCAAATTATATACAATTTGAAGAATTCTGATATATTGCAAATTAGTTCTTTCATAATTAGGCAAATCAAGATTTCAGTAACTCTTGAACACACAAGCTTATACCAATGAGATATTAACTAAATAATGCTAATTATTGGATGCTAAAACTGTTAACGCTGCTTCCCAACTTTAGGGCAAAAGTTTCAGAGCCGTGGTGCAAAATTTATGAACCTAGAGCTATTTTAAAGAAAATACATACCCATGGCATATAAAACACGATCAGGCCGACTACAATCATAAGGAACAGCATGGAGCCAGGTACGTTGATAAATACTACGCATATATTGTCACACTTAATTTAACTCAAAGACGTCAAGCTGTTCCACGAATGGGAAAGAGTACTTATTGACTAGCTCTATTCTGGACCTCGGTCATGCAGGAATTCTAGGAGGTTCTAAAAGATTTTCTCCCCCTAAAAATTGGTTACATTAGGTCTCAGAAGGTAATTTTCAAATTCGAACAGTTATAAATTCCTATCAAACTCCCCCAACAGTTTCAAAGAATGCCATAAAGCAAATGAAACCAGCAATTCAAGTTTTTATTTATATAAGCAGTTTTCCTGCCACCTGAGTCAGGACCCTCAGAATGTTTCGCTGTTGGGTTTGAAACCAGTTCTTACAAGGACACAGATCAACAATCAGATTCTTAATCATATGGCCTGAAATCAATACCACACCAGCTTGAAGAACAGGCTTTAAATGCATGATTAGTCATTATAAGGAGACCAAGGATTCTCCGCCCTTAAGATATTTGGGCCATATATGTGGGATTTTGAAAGGAGATGAGGGAGAGGGGGAAGATGAGGAAGAAAAAAAAGTCAAAATTCCTTATTTGGAGAAAGTTATTAATCAAGCAGACGCATTAAGATGGAACAAAACAAATCTGTACCCCTTTAATACACCTTATTAAATCCTACCTTATTTTATACAGGAAGAAATAGATTTTATATCAAAACCACTCAGATGCTTCTTCTACAATCTTCATTTTGCACATACAAAGGCAAGTGAGGTTTTTAGAGGGCTTAGGAAAACAAACTTAGACTATCTTGAATGCAGGATGTTTTTTTTTTCTCCAAGGATTGTTACTACGCTTCTTTCCATTGAAGAGATAATCAATAAAGTCTATCTTTTTCCTCTAAAACACTAGATACCATAATGTATTCATGTATACAAGGCAAAGGAGAGAAAACAAGGAAGGTAAGACAACACCAGAAAGAGGGCTCTGTTGAAGAGACCATACTCAAGTTATTAACTAGGATTCTTACTATACATTTTATAGAGATATGTAAACAAGTACAGAACATACCTTGTCATGTCCTGAATCTCCCCCTCTGACAATATCTGGTGCCATGTATTCAATAGTTCCACAAAAGGAATACGCTCTTTCAGCCTTAAATAATCAAACAAAAAAAAAGGCATTTGATTTCAAATGAGTCTGACAAGTGACAAAAAAGGACAGTTAGTACTACATGTTAATGGTGGAGATAAACCCCAGCAGCAAAGTAGTGGTAGAAGCTACTTGACAGTCTCTCGCCTTCTCACCAGGACAAATCATCACCTATCTAGTGAGTCCTGGGTGAATGTCCTGTTGAAGGACTTCGATGCCTGAAACTCTACCATCATCCATCCATCCACCCACCACGCACCCATCCGTCCATCCATCTATCTGCTCTTCTTCTTTGCTGTACGTGCATATATTTCAATTAGTGGTTTCTTGGACCATTCTTCTTATAAAACTTCAAAATAGTCCTGGTAGGGTAACAAGAACTGTCTGATACTTTAGTACTTTATTTCCAGATCAGCAACATTGAGAAAACACTGGGAAACCTTAAGGGTGAAAAAAAAAAAAAGAACAAATGCTAAGAAGGGGAATAGGAAGCCCAGAGATGAAAAATGATGAAAAAAATTTTTCCTACCTTATTTTATCTAGGTTTGGCACTAATTGTATGTTTAGTAATGATGACCATAAGTGTTTTTATAAAAATACTGTCCTTGGGGCGCCTGGGTGGCTCAGTCAGTTGAGCGTCCGACTTTGGCTCAGGTCATGATCTCTCGGTCTGTGAGTTCGGGCCCCGTGTCGGGCTCTGTGCTGACAGCTCAGAGCCTGGAGCCTGCTTCAGATTCTGTGTCTTCCTCTCTCTCTGCCCCTCCCCCACTCATGCTCTGTCTTAAAAATAAATAAACATTAAAAATACTGTCCTTAAAGACAGTTATTTCTCTTTTGTAGAGCTTTAAAAAGGTCTAGATTTGAAAACTAAAATTTTTAATGGATCAACTATGTCATATGACTCATCCCAATGAAATGGAATAAGTATCTAAATTATTATAGATATATAAAATAAAAATAATAACTCCTCTTTAATAAGATACATTTGTATGGCTGTATCTGAAACTTTTTAAGGCACTTTGATGCCGTTAAAATATTTTACAAAACTAAAGGAGGCTTTTCAATTTGCACTTTATTCTTCCTCCATCAGTAGGATTTTGAGATGTAGACATTCTTCTTATTTACCAGTTTCAAATGTTGACAACATTACTCTAGCAATGTTACAGAATCAGCAGAAGTCCTTTAAATATATTAAAAACACTTAACTGTAATTGTAAAGCTATCATATATATGTGTGTGTATATATATATATGTATATATATATATATATATATATGATAGGTTTAAGATTCATTTCTTTCTTTTTTATGTACTACATATGCTGAAAGATTACCATTGTATAACGAAAAGAAATAATTTACTTATGCTTAGATCTGCAGAAAATTTTCTTTTTTGTTACCTGGCAAATAATATCATTGAATAGCTAATATAAACCATATATCAAATGTCATTATCTCTCTGCTTCACCATTTCAGTACCAAGTGTGAATTTTGTATCAAGCTACAGAAAAATTGAAACTAAATAAAGTTGATTCCATTTAATTTATATATAAAAAGTAATGAATAATTTTTAATTTTGTTAGACACGCTTAGAAAAAATGTGGATACTAGGAAGCATTCATCTGTTCACTCAATTATTTAAGAAGAAATACTACAAAATTACTTTTTAAAAAAATCCAAACTTCATAAAACCAGTGTTTTTAGTTAATATGTCATTTATTAATAAAAAATCACTGTGTAGCTGACAAAAAGAAACACGAAAATTACTGAGTCATTGTAGTTATCATTTGATCGCATCTAAGAGATACTTTAAAAACATGGCCTAAATTAAGTTTAGATATACTGAAAAAAATAAAAATAATACTCCAAATTGGTTTATGAGTAAAAAGAATCATTTATTGCTTCTCTAGATTTTATTTGTTTAGAAAACTAGTCTTTTTAGCAAATGTAAACTTTCACTTCTATTCATAGGCAGCTCCATGTCACAACCCATTTTGAAGTCATGCGCATTTCCTTCTAAGTATAAGACAATGATTAAACTTTACAAAAATATACACTCTTTTCTTCAAAATACTAGATATTCATAAGTTTAGTGTAAAAAGGGTATGAGGCACATAGATCTTACCAATGAGTGCCAGAAAGGTCTGACAGTCACCCCCACTTCTCATGTTTTACTTTCTCTGGAAATGAGAACTGTGCTGCTCAGCTCTTGATTGTCTCAACAGAGAGGAAGCTCAGAACCACATTAAGTGCTCAAAGATATATCCTCCACCTTCTCTGTGTGATTTCTGAGCTCCCTTTAATTCACTTTAGTTTCTCTGTTTCGTGTTTATTTGTTGGGGGGGGGCAGGTAGTGGAGGGGAGTAGATGGTAACTACATTAATAAATAATTAATAATTACCTATTTGCTTGAAATTCCAAGAGACAGAAAATTTAAAGCTTAAGCGTTGGGAAGTTCTAGTTACTGAGAAATAATAGTGAACAAAGCATTTCTTAAGTTACTCTGTTAATTTAAAACATTGCCATTTTAGGCTCTTACAGTTCTGTATCTGCTTCCTCTTCCTCTGCCCCAGCGGTAGTGTTACTCCCTCTGGGTTTTAAGTTCTAGTGTGTCAGCCTTGATTTCTTGAGAGTTTATCTTCTATTTGTAAAAATATCCCCAACTTACTTTTGAATTTGCATTTATCTGTCTAGGAAGATGCATGTGATCTGGAACGTATACAGAATCCCTTTCAAATAATTCTATCGAGGAGATAAACTGATGAGGTATGACAGAGGAAGGTCTGTTGTGGGGGCAGGAAAGATTCCTAGGGAATAGTTTATGAACTATGATTTTATAAGGCTAGGATAACTTAGCTAAATTCTATTCCTTATTATTTGTTCAAAATATCTTTACAGTACAATTTTAATACTTTTTAAAATATCCTTACAAGGCAATCAACCCATTTAGCATTTAGGTTCACACTATTTTATAAGTAATATTCCTGATTAAAGCTAGCACAGACATTAAGAGATTGTGAATGAGAATGTACTTAAGTGTAAAAATGGTAAAAGCAGTGTGTGTGTGCACCATTCTGGCAGATAAGACAGAGTGTTCTTGTGCTTAAGTGGCCACCTGATCAAGGAGGTTTCACTGTCCCTTGGAGAGAAAGATCAAATAGCACTGGACAAAAAAAAATGGGTTTCCTTCTACAGAAGAACCCAAATATAAACTTAAGTGCCAACTTAACTTAGGCATTTATCAATAAACACAAGATTAAATCATTCTTAGCTTTTCTTTGCAAATGTTTTATCCTGATCTTCTTTGCTTAGGATAAATTTATAAGCTAAATGTAAAATTCCCAATGAAAATTTCCTCCCCTCCTGTATTTTTTCCCATCCTAATTTTGACAACTTTTACAACAAATATCTAGAAATGTTTGATTTTTAAAAAGAAGCAAATATTGCACTGCTAATCATCTAAGACTGTGCTCGTGAGAAAGAAAGGGGAATCCTTAGAGGCCAGTTACGAAGAGGGTGCCAAAAAACCAGTGAGGTAGACATATGACCTATGCTACAGCTGCAAAGGAAGAGCCTTTAGCTTAGAAAACAAACAAATATTCCCCCTTTGAAATCAAACCCCAAGGCTTCTGCTTCTTGTAAATTTGAAGCCTGAATTTACTCCCCTCCTTGGTATGAGGAAGTGAGAAAATCTGGTCCAACATGGTTATACTCTGGAACACATGACAGAACCAGACAAGTTCCCACAATCTAGCTGGTCCAGGGTTCACACAGATGAAGCCCTGGAGTCTCAAAATTACTAAATAAGTGAACTAGACTCCCCAAACCCAACAGAAGGATTACTTGAAATACTAGAACATTCTACAAAAGACCAGTCAGTATATTGCAAAAGATGAAAGACATAAAGGAAGGAACATATCTATAAAATAATGTAGCAGTGTAGAAAAGATCAGTGTGAAAAGGAAGCAAACAGAACTATATAAATGAAAAAATGTATTAATGAAAACAGGCTAATTAAACAAAGCAGACACAAAGAGAGAATCTGAAAACTAGAAGATACACTTGAGAAAATATTGCAAAAGTCCCAAGCAGACTAAATAAAAATATCTCCATGGGTGGCAAATTCCCATTCTTGACTTGAGTTCTGGTTATAAGTGTTTGCCTTATAAAAATTCCTTAACCCATACATTTATTTTGCTTTTGTTTTTGCATATGTTTTATTTTAAAATAAAAAGATAAACTAGTCCCTGAGTAGATATGTCTATGACAGCTAAATTAACAATGAATATGCAGTGCAAAATAAAGGCATTTTATTTGTCTGGGAAACTCTTTATCTCTCCTACTATTCAGAATGACAGCCTTGCTGGATATAGTATTCCTGGCTGAATATTTTTCTCATTCAGCACATTGACTATATCCTACCACTCCCTTCTGGCCTGCCAAGTTTCTGGGGACAGATCTGCTGTGAACCTGATCTGTCTTTCCTTGTAGGTCAAGGACTTTTTTTCCTTGCTGCTTTCAGTATTCTTTCTTTGTCTGTGTACTTTGTGAATTTGATTATGATATGCCTTGGTGATGGTCGATTTTTGTTGAATTTTAAGGGAGCTCTCTGTGCTTCTTGGATTTTGCTGTCTGTGTCCTTTCCCAGATTAGGGAAGTTTTCAGCTATAACTTGTTCAAATAAACCTTCTGCTTCTTTTTCTCTCCTTCTTCATTTTCTGGGATTCCTATATTATGAATGTCATTCTGTTTTAGTAAGTCACTGAGTTCCCTAATACCTTCATGATCCATTACCTTTCTTTCCCTCTTCTTTTCAGCTTCGTTATTTTCCATAATTTTATCTTCTATATCACTCATTTGCTCCTCTACTTTGTCCATCCTCATTCTTATGGACTCTATTTGGGTTTGCATCTCATAGCAGTTTTAATTTTGGCATAACTAGATTTTAGTTCTTTTATCTCTACAGAAAGGGATTCTCTAGTGTTTTCTATGCTTTTTTAAAGCCCAGCTAATATACTTATAATTGTTGTTTTAAATTCTAGTTCAGACATATTATATCTGTAGTGATTAAGTCTCTGGTTGTGAGATCTACTTCCTCGTCTTTCTTTTGGGGTGAATTTCTCCATCTTGTCATTTTGTCCAGAAAAAAATAGAAGAAAACACACATGCACACACACCCATACACCCACACACCCACACACACACCAAAGAAAAAAACCAAAAAGTAAAAAAGAAACTAGGTCCTGGGTATGTTTTGGTCTGCTGGTTAAAAGAATCTAGCTCCAAAAATAAATAAAATAAAATAAAATTAAATTAAATTAAAATTAAAAACATATAAAATATTTTTAAAATATGAAAAAATTTAAAAAGGAATAAAAAAGAAATGAAAAAATTAAAGAATAAAAGTAAAAAAGAAGCTAGATTCTATTTCCCCTACATCTGAAACTTTGCAACATTCTATGATCAGTAGATTTGGTGCAAGTTAGTTGTTCGTGCTGGTCTTCTGGCGGAGGCGCCTGTTGCACTGATTCTCAGGTGACCTTGCCCTAGTGAAGATGCACCTGCAAAGTGCAGGCCAGTGAGACTTGGTGGAAGCAGCTCCGGCTTCCACTATGTGGCACTGTTTTGCTCCCTCTAGGCTTTCAGTGCTGATGGGTGGGATGAATGTGGCAGCACCCTGGTCTCTAGCCCTGGAGCTGAAAGTTCACAACCCCCACTCCTCGCATAACCCTCACAGAAGAGCAATCAATCACCTCTCTCCTGTCCCCAGTTTCTATCAGAACCCTCGGTTCACCCTGACTGTGTCTGAGCTTTTCTATCCCAGGCGCGCAACTGAGTTTCAGAACTCTACATTTTGGGGACTTCTGCAGCACAGACCCACGCTGTTCCTCTGGGTGATCAACTTGCCATGCTTTTGCCGTTTGCTGGCTGTGCAAGGAAAGTGGCTGCACGACCGTGCAGGAGTTCAGAGTTTATGGCAAACCAGAGCAAAAAACCAGCACCCCAGCTCCCTGCCCTCAACAGAAGCCCCTGTTCCTGTGCCTGGGAACCATCTAGCATGTTGGTGCCACCCTTTCTTCTTGAGACCCAGGGAACCCTCTGTACATGCTGTCACTCCTGGGACTCCACTCCAATTTGCTACCTGAGCACCTTTAAGCCAGGCATGTCCCCCACAGTAATAGACTTCCGAAAGTTCAGATTTCCCACTCCCTTGCTTATAATACTTTGTGGTAGTGTCCATAAGCAGGCTCCCTCCTCACCACCTTACGCACAGTTCTATCTCCCCCAAGTCAACTCTCTGCACCTTCTGCCTTCCAAAAAATGGGGTTGCTTTTCTACTTGTAGACTTGCAGTTTTTGTTCTCTCAGACATCCAATTGATTTCTTGGGTTCAGAATGATATAACTATCTAGCAGAGTTTGAGGGAAGAGACGAGCTTCGGGTCCCCATACTCCTCCTCCATCTTTCTTAACTCTTCCCCATGAAGGCATTTTAGAACAAAGAGAATTTACTACTTATTAATCGTTGTTAAAAGGACATCTAAAAGAAGCAGTTCAGCAATAAATTGAACTTACCAGAAAGTTATAAGAAGCAATAGTAAACAGAGAAAACAGGTAAACATGTGAGAAACTCTAAAAGAGTAGTGAATTTATAAAATGAAAATTTCACAATAAAGATTAATTTGGGGAATATAATACAAGGTGGGGCTAAACAATAAGTAACAATAATACAGAAAATGAGATGGATAATTGAAGTTAAAACATTCCATGTTCTTGTAGTGGTCACGACAATTATAGACATAGTTGTTAAGTCAGTATACAAGTTAACAGAAATAGAATAGATATAACCTCTAGACCAGTAGGGAGAAATGAAACAAAGAAATCCTAATAATCTAAATAGGAAAGGAGGGAGCAAAGCAAAGAGAAATCGTGATAAAGAGAAACACATAGCAAGATAAGAGAAATAAGTAAAAAAAATATCAGTAATCATAATATACAGATTTAACTCACCAGTTAAAAGACAGAAACTCTCTGGACCAAAAACAAAATCCAGCTATATGTTATTTACAAAAGGCACACCTAAAACATAATGACAAAGAAATATTGAAAGTAAAGAGATGGAAAAAGATACATAAGACCAGCACCAACCAATAGAAAGCTGGAGTATTTTAATTAATAGCAAGAAAATAAACTTTAAAGCAAAAAGGATTATTAAAATTTGGTAGAGTCATTACATAACAATAAGAGGAACATTTCACTAGGGAGATGATACTATTTCAAACCCGAATATACTCAACATTTGTTGAAAGCCTTAAAAGACAAAAATGGAGAGACGTTTAAGAAGAAATGGACAAATCCACGAACATAGTAGGCATTTTAACATATCTCTTTTATAACTGACTGACCAAGCAGGAAAGTAATTAGTGAAGCTATAGAAGATTCGCAGGATGTTCCTGAGAATACCCCAAAGTTTATATATAATAGCTAGAGAACACACATTCTTTTCCGGCATATATGTCATATTTATAGGAATTAACCATTTAATAGATCACAAAGAAAATCTCTAATTCCACAGAAATAAACTCATACATATTTTGTTCTCCAAACAAAAAGCAGTAAAATTAGAACTCACTTACAAAAAGATAACCAACAATTCCTATATATTTGAAAACCTAAAAACCCATTTCTAAATAATTCATGGCCCAAAGGAAAAAAACCACAATGTATATTAGACTATTTGAATAACAGTAAATATCTTATATATCAGAACTTGTGAGATATATCTAAAAGCTAACCTTAGTAATTGTTTCATTAAAAATGAAAAGATTAAATATTAGTGAGCTGATAGTCTGACTCAAAAGTTTAGAAAAAGAATATGAAAGAAAAACTTGAAAAGTAAAACGAACAAAGTAACAAAGGAACATCATCAAAGAAACAGAAAAAATGAGAAGCTTGACAAAAGTTGTTTTTTGGAAAAGATTAAAATGGACAAATTTCTAGCAAACTGATCAAGAAAAAAAGAAGAAAGTTCTAGATCAATAACATTATTAATTTAAAAGGGAACTTTGCTCAATGTCACTCATCATCAGGGAAATACAAATCAAAACCACACTGAGATACCACCTCACACCAGTCAGAGTGGCTAAAATGAACAAATCAGGGAACTATAGATGCTGGCGAGGATGTGGAGAAGCAGGCACCCTCCTACACTGTTGGTGGGAATGCAAACTGGTGCAGCCACTCTGGAAAACGGTGTGGAGGTTCCTCAAAAAAATGAAAATAGAGCTACCCTATGATCCAGCAATTGCCCTGCTAGGAATCTACCCAAGAGACACAGGAATGCTGATGCATAGGAGCACGTGTACCCCAATGTTCATAGCAGCACTTTCGACAATAGCCAAATCATGGAAAGAGACCAAGTGCCCATCAACTGACGAATGGATAAAGAAGTTATAGTACTTATATACAATGGACTACTACGTGGCAATGAGAAAAAATGAAATCTGGCCATGTGTAGCCAGATGGATGGAACTGGAGGGTATTATGTTAAGTGAAATAAGTCAGTCAGAAAAAGACAGATACCATATGTTTCCACGAATAGGTGGACTTTGTGAGACTAAGCAAAAACCAGGGGGAGGGGAAGAGGGGAAAGGAAAAAAAGACACAGAGAGGGAGGGAGATAAAACATAAGAGACTCTCAAAGACTAAGAAAAAAACTGAGGGTAAGGGGGATGAGGGAGGGGGGAGAGGGGGTGATGGGCATTAAAAAGGGCACATGTTGGGATGAACACTGGGTGTTATATGTAAACCAATTTGAAAATAAACTATTATAAAAAAAAAAAAAGGAAACTTTGCTACCCTCACAACAGAGATTAATAAATGAGTGAATTCTATGAACAACATGATGCCAAGAAATTGAAAAAATATAACATTTTTTTCTATAAAAATATAACTTACCAGAATTGACTGAAGATTAATAAGATTAATTTGATTAAATAAGTATTTGAAAAGCTATTCACACTCACTTAGGAGGGGGAAAAAAAGAAAAAAATATACACCCTGATAGCTATAGATGTGCGTTAGGAGGAAATACTAAGAGGAATAGGATTTCTACCTACATACCTGATTCTAAGTTCATTTCATGATGTTAGTATAATCTTGATACCAAAATCAGACAAATGTAATATTAGAAAAGAAAATTATAGGTCAACTGGACAATAAAGTCTTAAATAAAATATTAGCAAACAAGATCCAGCAAAGTATTAAAAAAATAATAAAAAAAAGAAAGTAAAGTTTGTTCCAAGAATTGAACGATGGGTTGACACTCAACAACACAAAATTATTAATATAACTCACAACACTAGGTGATTAAAGAAAAAAACTATAAGAATTTCTTTATATCAATAAACAATTAGAAACAAGACTTCATCTATCAAAAACCTAGAGTAAATACCATACTAAATTGTAAAACCCAAGACACATAGCCTTAAAGTAAACAAGCAAGAGTATAGATGAATAAAAGTAGAGCAATAAAACCCAACCAAACCATCCATTCACGAACGCACAAAATAAAAATAATGAGAATCACAACGATATAAAACCATCATTACTGACACGGTGGTTCTGATTTTTCTCTTAATATAGTCATCTACATAAAAAATTCAAATGAACCTGTAAATTACTGGAATATGAATTCAGCAACATTGCTAGGTACAAGATCAACATTCCTGTGTGGCCAGAAACCCCATAAATATTTTTATTTTTGCAAATAGGAATAAAAATTATAAAGTTAATAGAAATGAATCTAATGATATACATATAAAGCATTACAAAGAAAGTTATAAAGTATTATTAAAAGAAATAACAGATAATAACTGGAAAGGTGTGACTATTCATTTATGTTAACTAATTAATCAGAAGAGTCACTATCCAAAGATCACGGTTATTTCCAAATTAATTTATAAATGTAATTCCATAATGCACGTGGAGGAACAAAAGACCAAGAATAGAGAATCCAGAGGAAAGAGTGGAGGAAGGTCCCGGGAAAGGAGAGAATGTAGGATAAGAGTGAAGAAGAGCAAGATCTCACCTTTCCAGACTTAAGACTTACTATAAAATCATGGCTTTAAGAGTTTGATTTTGACTCAGAGAGAGGCAACCAGACAAATGGAACTGAATGAGGAGAAAGAGGAACAGAAATAGACTCACACAGGCATGTATCGGAATTTGGCATATGAGAGAAGGTAGCTTTCAAATCAGTAGGGAAAAGATAAACTGACTATTCAGTGATAGTTCAGTCAACTGGGTTGTGAGACTAAGCAAAAACCAGGGGGAGGGGAAGAGGGGAAAGGAAAAAAAGACACAGAGAGGGAGGGAGATAAAACATAAGAGACTCTCAAAGACTAAGAAAAAACTGAGGGTGAGGGGGGTGAGGGAGGGGGGAGAGGGGGTGACGGGCATTAAAGAGGGCACATGTTGGGATGAACACTGGGTGTTATATGGAAACCAATTTGAAAATAAACTATTATAAAATTAAAAAAAATAAAAATAAATAAAATAAAATAAAATAAAATGTGGAACTCAAAAAAAAAAAAGAGATAAAACAAGATCCCCACTTTGTTTTATATTCAAAAATTAATTCCTAGTAAATTAAAATTTTTACTGTGCTCATTTTTAAAAGAACTTAAAAGCAAATATCTTGGTGCACTGAGATAAAAAGAGGTTATACTTTAAAAAATTCAAAGAAATCAACCCAATTTATACCACAAGGAACTAGAAAAAGAACGAACTAAACTAAAAGCAGCAGGAAAGAAATAAGTAGAGCAAAAATAAATGAAAGTGAGAATAGAAAAACAATAGAAAAAAATTAACAAAACTAAGAGTTGGTTTTTTGAAAATATGAACAAGATTGACAAACTCTCAGCTACATTAAAAAAGAGAGAGAGAAGATTCAAATAAGTAAAATCAGAAATGAAAGAGAAGACAAAAGAAGCTACCATTGGGGTGCCTGGGTGTCTCATTCAGCTAAGTGTTTGACTCTTGATTTTGGCTCATGGTTGTGGGATTGAGCCACAAGTTAGGCCCTGCACTGGGCATAGAGCCTGCTTGGGGTTCTCTCTCTCTCTTTCTCTGCACTCTCCCGGGCTCATGCTCTCTCTTTCTCTCTCTCTCTAAAATAAAAAAGGTAAAAATTTAAAAAAGAAACAACTGTGAACAGTTATACACCAACAAATTGGATAATCTAGAATGGATAAATTTCTAGAAACATATAATTTATCAAGACTGAATCATAAAGAAATAGAAAATTCTGAACAGAACCATGATCATTAAGGGGATTAAATCAGCAATCAAACCCCCTTCCCCCACCTGTATCCTTGAATAAGCTCAGGACCAGACGGTTTAAAGGAAACTTCTAAAAAACATTTAAAGAAGTAGTAGGACCAATACTCCTCACTTTTCCAAAGCACTGAAGAACACTTTTAAACTCATCAGATGAGGCCAGCATTACTCTAATACCAAAGCCAGCAAAAGATACTACAAGAAAAGAAAACTACAGCCTTCTATTTCTGATGAAGGCTGATAAAAAAAATCTAACAGCATGCTAAAAGGTTTATGTAACATGATCAAGTGAGGTTTATTCCTGGAATGCAAGGATGGTTCAAGATTTGAAAGTCAATCAATGTAATACATCACATTAACAGAATGAACAACAAAAATTCGACTGATGCAGAAACAGCAGTTGAGGGGCACCTGGGTGGCTCAATCGGTAGAGCATCCAACTCTTGATTTCAGCTCAGGTCATGATCTCATAGTTTCACGAGTTTGAGCCCCGCATCAAGACTGTCAGCACAGAGCCTGCTTGAGATTTCTCCCTCTCTCTCTGACTCCCTCCCCTACTCACACTCTCTCTGTCTCTATCAGGATAAATAAATAAACTTAGAAAAAACACTCAATCACAAAGTAGGAATAGAAAGAAACTACCTCAACATAGTAAAGACCGTATCTGAAAAGCCCACAGCAAACATCCATATTCAATGGTGAAAAATGGAAATTTCTTCTAAGAGCAGTAACAAGGTAAGGATGTTCCCTCTTCCCACTTCTATTCCATATAACACTGGAAGTCCTAGCCAAAGCATTTACGCAAGAAAAAGAAATAAAAGATGTCCAAATTGGAAAGGAGGAAGTAAAATTATCTTTGTTTGTAGATGAGAAGAAAAGCTGGCAGTCTCAAACTTCCTGATTTCAAAACATATTTCAAAGCTAGAGTAAACAATACATCTTTGGAGTGGAATTAAGATGAACATATAGAGCAAAGGAACAAAATACAGAGTCCAGAAATAAACCTTCCAGTGCCTACAGTCAAATGATCTTCACCAAGGGTGTCAAGACCATACCTGAACAAAGGATGGTCTCTTCAACAAAGGACACTGGGAAAACTGGAAAGGCACAGGCAGAAGGATGAAGTCAGGCCCTTATTTTTGCACTAAATACAAAAGTTAACTCAAAAAAGACTAAAGACCTAAATGTAAAATCTAAAAGTATAAAACTCCTAGAAGAAAAAACATGGGAAAGTTTCATGACATTGGATTTGGCAATGGTTTCTTGGATATGATACAAATTGACAAGCACAAAAGCTGACAAATGGGACAATATCAAAATTAAAAACTTCCTTGCATCAAAGGAAACAAAGTGAAAAGACAACCTACAGAATAGGAGAGAAAATCTGTAAATCACATATCTGATAAGTGGTTAATATCCAGAATATATAAAGAACTACAACTCAACAACAGAAAAAGCAAATAATCTGATTAAAAAATGCAAAGAGGGGTGCCTGGGTGACTCAACCAGTTAACTGTCTAACTCTTGATTTTGGCTCAGGTCATGATCTTGTCGTTCATGAGTTCAAGCCCCACATCAGGTTCTGTACTGACAGTGTGGAGCCTGCTTGGGATTCTCTCTCTCTCTCTCTCTCTCTCTCTCTCTCTCTCCTCTCTCTCTGCCTCTCCTCACTCCCCCCGCAAAATAAATAAATATACTTTAAAAAAAAACAGGCAAAGAATTTCAGCAGACATTCTTCCAAAGATGATATACAATGGCTGAAAAGCATATGAAAAGATGCTCAACATCACTCATCGTTAAAGAAATGCAAACAGAAACTACAATGAACTATCACCTCATGCTCATTAGGAGGGCTACTATCAAAAAGGCAGAATAATAAATATAGGTGAGAATGTGGAGAAACCGGAACCCTTGCACACAGTTGGTAGGAATGTAAAATGGTGCAGACGTATTGGGATACATTATGGACATTCCTCAAAAAATTAAAAATAAAATATCATGAGGAAAAATAAATAAAATATTATAATCATATGATCCAGCAATCCTACTTCTGGATATATATCTAAACTAACTGAAAACATGATCTCAAAGAGATACTTGTATTCACTGCAGCATTATTTACAATAGCCGATAAGTGGAAGCAACCACCCATTAGTGGGTGAATAGATAACCAAAGTATGGTTATCCTACTTTGGATCCAAAGTATATATACATGTATTATAATATTATTTAGCCTTAAAAAAGAAGGAAATCCTAGGGTGCCTGGGTGACTCAGTTGGTTAAAGTATCCGACTTTGGCTCAGGTCATAATCTCGCTGGTCTCAAGTTTGAGCCCCGCATCAGGCTCTATGCTGACAGCTTAGAGCCTGGAGCCTGGAGCCTGCTTTGGATTCTGTGTCTCCCTCTCTCTCTCTCTGCCCCTCCCCTGCTCATTCTCTCCCTCTCTCTCTCTCTCTTTCTCAAAAATAAATAACCATTAAAAAAAAAAAAGAAGGAAATTCCATCACTTGCTGCGACATGAATGAACCTTGAGGACATTATGTTAACTGAAGTCACGAAAAAGATAAACACTGTATGATTCTACTTCTATTAGGTATCTAAAGTAGTCAAACTCATAGATACAGAGTGTTGAATTGTGGTTTTCAGAGGCTAGGAGGGGGAAAAATGGGGAGTTATTGTTCAATGGGTATAGAGTTTAGTTTTGCAAGATAAAAAAAAATTCTAGAGACCTGTTACACAACAATGTGAATATAGTTAGTCCTACTGATCTACACTGAAGCATAGTTAGGATGATGGGCCGTCTGGGTGGCTCAGTCCGTTAAGCATCTGACTTTTGATTTAGGCTCAGGTCATGATCTCACAGTTCATGGGATTGAGCCCTGCATCAGGCTCTGTGCTCACAGAACCGAGGCGGCTTGGGATTCCCTCTCTCTCCCCACCTCACTCCACCCCTCCTCAGCTCATGCTCACACACTTTCTCTCCCTCTCAAAATAAATAAACATTTTAAAAACAGTGAAGATAATACTTTTTATGTGTATTTTACTAAAATTAAAAATTTTAAATAAGCGAGTATAGTAAAAGATTACAGTAAATTTGATTATTAAAATGTCAAGTCTGACGATGGCAAAAATACCACTGAATACAAGTGAAAGACTTTGAAAAGAAACGAAATGTACAATTACAAATGATAGGTATCTAGAATATTTAAAGAACTGCAGCAAACCAATAATATCGGGAAAAAACTTCAATACTGTGGTAGAGAAAACACAGAAAGCTAAATGAATCTCAGTAGGAGAATGGATAAGTAAACTGGATAATTCACATAAAAAAAGTATTATACAGAGGGTAAACTGAATGCAATAGATTCATACTTACCAACTTGTATAAATTTCAAAAAGAAGTCAAATAAAACAATTTGCATATGTTATGGCATTCATGCCCATTTTAGGAACACAAGCTAACAGTGTATGTAGTTTATGGATATACACATCTGAAGTGGGGTACTAAAACAGGATTAAATTCAATCCACCATCTACTCTTTGCCTGCACTTGTTAGGCAAAACGTGGTTGGAGTAAAACATAGAATCGGGTTGACCAATTTCACCTTGAATTCATGACTGCGAACCTCAAGCAGGTCCTTAACGCTGCCCAGCAAACACACCCATTTCCTAATCCAGTCACTCTCCCACGGACATGGCTGTCTCCTCAATCTCCAGGGTCTCCTTTTCCCTCCTCGCTTTCCATGAGAACACAGAAGCAATCAGAAAAGACCCTCTATAAGCTCCCACTACGATGTCTTGACAGCCACCTGCCTCTGTGCCCAATAACTCAACCAGCATATGACGTCTGTCATTTCTCCCACCTTAAAATAAAAAGACCTCATTTGACCCCGCTTCACCCTCTGCTGCCCTCTCCACACAATTTCACTACTCCTTTTTACAGAAAACGCCAAGAGTTACCTTTATTGGTAGAGGACAATATGTCTATTCTCTCTTTTTTGAGGTTTAAAGTGAGCCAGTGATCAATCTCCTTACTTAACAGTATTTGACATAGTTGATCTTGTTCATCCTCGAAACATTTCTTCACTCGGTTTCTAAGATAAGACGCTCGCCTACTTTCTTCCCAACTTTCCAGTCTCCTTTGCTGGCGCCTCCTCCTCTCTTTACTCTCCTTGTTGGAGTAGCCAGGGTCCAGAGTTTTGCCCCTGTTTCTTTTCTATCTGTACTTACCCTGTTGACCTTCTCCTCAGTTTTCATGATTTTAAATATACTGGCAAATTCCAAATCTGTATCTCTAGATGAGACTTCTCCCCCAAACTCCAGACTCCTATCTTCTACTGCTTATCGGACACCTCTGTAAGTCTGATAGTCATCTCAAAACTCAAGTTGCTCCAATGTACTCCTCCGCCTACCCCAACTCTTCTCTCCATCTGAAGTCCACTAGTTGATGGCAACCTCATCCTTTCAGCCTCTCTAACCAAAATACTTAGGGTTCCCCGATTTCTCTTGCTCTTTACACCCTACACCCAACTCATCAAGAAACTTCATGATTTCTAATGTCAAAATATATCTAAAATCTGACTACTTATACAACCTGCTCTACTAGGCCATCGTCTGGGATTAACGCAACAGCTTACTAACTGGTCTCCATGTTTCTAGACTTGTCCCACTATTAGAATAGCATGCTTCGCAAACCAAATTACTCTTCTAAAATAACTCAGGTCGGGGCGCCCGAGTGGCTCAGTTGGTTACGCGTCCGACTTTGGCTCAGGTCATGATCTCACGGTCTGTGGATTCGAGCCCCACGTCCAGCTCTGTGCTGACGGCTCAGAGCCTGGAGCCTGCTTCAGATTCTGTGTTTCCCTCTCTCTCTGCCCCTCCCCTGCTCATGCTTTGTCTCTTCTGCTCTCAAAAATAAATGAAGCATTTAAAAAAATTTTTTAAATAACTCAGGTCATCTCCCTCCCCTACTCGAATCTCTCCAATAGTCCCCACTTCACTAAAAGAAGCCATAGTCCTTACAACAGTCTCCAATGCCCTACATGATCTGCACAGTCCTTCTGTATGACTGCCCGCCCACCCTGACTTTCTGCCACTCTCACCTTCGGTCATTTTATACACTTGCACCGCACTCCTCATTGGTCCACAAACAGCCCAGACGTATTCCCACCTGGGATCTTTCACACAGGCCGATCCCTCTGCCTAGAGATCGCTTTCCTAAGATGTGGACATGGCTCACACTCTCAGTGCCTTCATGTCTCTACTCAGTTGTCACCTTCTCAGCGAGACCGTTCCTGATGACCTGATATAAAAGTGCAACCTTTCTCACCCTGATACCTATCCCCCTCTCCCAGGGTACTTGTCTTGTAACTGACCACTCTCTACCATATTCCATACATATTGTACTCATTTTCTTGTTACTGGCTGCCCCCTGTCCAGAGGAAAGATTTTTGTCCGTTTTGTTCATTGCTAGATTTCAACACTAGATAGAACTCTGCCTGGAACACAGGAGACATTCAATTGATATTTGCTGAATGAGTGGAAAAAAAATACAAAATGTTTATAACTGTTTATATGAATAGTGGGTGCACAGATTCTGTTATATCACTTTTCACATTTTTATTAAATATAGCACAATGTAAAAAATTAAAAAATTTAGAAGATATAAACATTTATTCACCACATTTATTCAGCACTGGTTAGTATTTCAGAATATTTTTTGCTAAATTCCCCTGAGGGCTTGAAAATTCCTGACACTCAGTATGGTTTTAAATAATTTTCCCTTCATTATGATCTATTTTCAGATTAATATATCCTATGTTAATATGGAATAATGTGACTGCTAAATATAATTTTCAAGTAAATAAAAATTATATATATTCAACCTGACTTGAACAAATGGAATACATAATAGAAGTTTCTATGAAAAGAATCTCCACTCAAAAGTTGTCCCTGCTTGCTCTGTGATCTCATTTACATTAAACCTGCCCACTGAACTTGTACATTGAACCTGTCTTATATTTTTTTAATTTTTTTTAATTTTTAAAAAACAATTTGAGAGAGAGAGAGAGAGAAATCTGGGGAGAGAGGCAGAGGGAGAGAGAAAGAACCTTAAGTAGGCTCCATGCTCAGCCCAGAGTCCAACACGGGGCTTGATTCCACAATCCTGGGATCATGACCTGAACTGAAATCAACAATTGGACCCTTAACCTACTGAGCCACCGAAGTGCCCCAAAACTACCTTAAAATAAATAGTCTAATGATAAATCTTACCAGAGCCAATAACATTTTTTTTATTTTATTTATTTTTGAGAGAGAGACAGAGTGAGGAAGGGGCAGAGAGAGGGAGACACAGAATCTGAAAGCAGTAGAGCCAATAACTTCTACTGTACGAAAAGTTATAAAGGAATCTGTGAGGCAGCCATCTGAGGGCAAAGCCCTATCTGTCTCCCTCCCCTTCCTTGTGTTCAAACACAGGGGATCGGCTCTGATATCTGGCAGAAAAACACTGCAAACAATGGCTGAAGCTAACGTGCTAGCATCTGTATATTGTGTAATATTGTTTGAGTAGAAGAAAAAATGGGGCAACAGAAAAACAGAAAAATGCTCTGACTGGCTTCCAGGCCTCCTGTTTTCCCAACACTTCCATCTCAGTGTTGACGCTAAAATAGCTAACATCATCCTAAAGTCACTGGGACTTGCTTAGAGAGACTTAATACATTCTTCAGGAGTACACGCCAGTGAAAAGAATCGTGAACATATGTCACTACAAATTAGGCAGGAAGGAGACAGAAGTAACTAGAAAGCTGCCTTAGAAAGGTGGGTTATCTGATTCCCGATGCAAACATGCTCTTTATGGATCCTAAACCTCACCCGGGCATCTTGAGATTCATATGTCACAATAGCGGAATGCTGCAAATGATGTAATTAACTAGGCGTAAGTATAGGGTAACTAATAGTACACTAATGTATCATTTTGACATTGTTTATGAAGAAGTAAAAACAAACCCCCTTTAAAAATAAATGTTTAAAAATTTTTTTTTAATGTTTACTTTTGAGAGAGAGAAAGAGACAGAATATGAGCAGGGAAGGAGAAAAGAGAGACGGAGACACAGAATCTGAAGCAAGCTCCAGGCTCTGAGCTCTCAGCACAGAGCCCAATGTGGGGCTTGAACCTACAAGTGGTGAGATCATGACTTGAGCCGAAGTCAGCCACTCAACCGACTGAACCACCCACGCACCCCCCAAAATAAATGTTTTTGAAGTCTTCAATGTTAGAATAATATATCTAATACCTAGCAAATTTCTGACTTACAGTAAGAATTCAACAAATGTTTGCTGAATTGTACTCTCAAGAAACCCTCTGAAGGACATAGACTAGCATGCAGATATTTAGAAATGTCTTCTTTTATTCTCAGAATCTCAAGGGATTTATCAAATTCTATGATCAAGAAAAGAACATGTCAAAAGTATCAAATTTGTAAAGCGTTCATGATCATATAAAAGATTTTAAACGTTTCTAAAATAAATCAATTTTATCCTGTCTACAATCCAGTTCAGCAAACTATAATCTAGAAATAATTAATTATATGGATATTTGACAAATACCTCTGAATAGAGGCTCATCAGGGCAAAGAATCTGCTATGTTCCCCACTATATTTCCACAGTCCAGTACAATACCTGACACACAGTACTCACTTACCATTTGCCCAACTGTTATAGTAACGAATACATGGAGACATGAATATTATACCAACAACAGAAACTTTAAATGTTATTTTAAGAGCACACATTTTTTATACTAAGTAAATTCCTAAAAATTGAAAAAGAAATACTTCCCAGAGCAAATGAGGGCAGAATTTATAACACAAAATTGCAACATGCTGAAACAGAAGCAGGTTTGGGTGCGGGGAAGACAACCTCAGCTTTGGAAATGTTGAGCTTGAGGAGCCTATGAGAGTGTCAAGTGGAAATACGGTAGAAGCCATGTTTGGGTACGGAGCCCAGAAGAGAGGTCAGGGTTGCCATATGTATTTAAGAATCACCAGAATAAAGGGAGAGAGGCATAAAGAGAGAAGGGTACTTAGTATTTAACTGTGAGGAACACTTGGGTAGAAAGGAAAAGCCTGCAAAAGATAGTGACAGAGATAAGGAAAGCCAGGGGGCCGTGGTGTCACAGGAGCCACAGTAAGACGGAATTTCTAGTTCAACATTACTAGGTAGTTAAGTAAGAAGAGGACTAAAAAGTAGCTAAAACTGAGGTCAACAGTGACCTTGACAAGAAGACTTGCAGTCAGTTGGTAGGCTGCAAGCCAAACCAGAGTAGACTAAGGAGTGAGTGACACATGGGTAAGTAAAGAGAGGGTGGAGACAAATACTGATGGAGGAGAACAAGAACACAAGAGCTGGCAGGGAATATGTAATTCTGAGATAGACTCTTTTTATCTACTAGCTAGTCTGTCCGTCCATCCATCCATCCATCCATCCATCCATCCATCCATCCTTCCACTCACTCTCCATCTTTAAAATTTTAACACAGGAGAGACTAAGCATGCTTAAATGGTAACAAAAGGGTCCAAGAGGAAGAGGTAGAAGAGGAGAGAGGTTAGTTGGAGCTAGAATCTCTCTATAGGCAGTGGAAACCCAGGAGAAGACTCCTTAAACTAGAGTTTAAACTAAAAACCAAGGAGGTAGAATAGGGATGGACAAAAAAGAAACTCACTCCAAGAAAGATACTTCAATATAAGTTATTCAGGGTGACAGGTGAAACCAAATAGGAATGCTAGCTAATCAGAACAGAAATTGTTTGGTGGGAATATTTTTAAGGTGGAAGGGATCTAGGCAGGGAAATTGGCTTAATAGGCGCTGGGTGGAATTAGGGGAGCAAAAGACCCCTAGACTCCGTTAACTTGGAGAAGGGTAGTTCCTGCCCCAGCCTAGAGAGTTAAGCCTGAAGCCTAGCGTGACAGAATGTCCTCTACAGAAAGAGGAAGAATGAGCTGGTAGTCTGGGGAAGACATGAAACCAGAAAGTTTAATTATATAGACACTGTCACGTAACTATATTAAATGCAGGCAGGTTGTATTCAGTGAAAAATAAGAAAATGTATACATCATTTCTCCACTTCAGATAGAATTCCAGTATTCCATTTTTGCATCTAAACAACTAAGTGCCCGAAACTTCTGGCAGCCGATTAGAGGTCCCTTGGGGAGGAGCGGCTGCCATGATTCAGAGGACACACAAGTCTCTCTCATGAGGAGGGACCTGGCTGGTTCAGCCACATGACCTTTCTGATTAACTTGTATTTCTGTATTAAAACTCAACAACTCTGATCCACGTTTGATTTTCATTTATTCTGTTTCAGTTTCTAACATTTTGCGGTTGCCCAGGGCCAAAGCTTCAAAATGATCAGCCACACGTACCTGTAAATACGGAAGTCACTAAGTGATTCTTTTCACTGGTGTCTTACCAGAACCTAGCCCGATGTCTCCAGGGAGAAGGCCCTCAACAAATGCTGATAGAGGGAAGGAGCAAATGCATGAGGGGTTCCATGGAGAGAGGAGACAACGGTCACCAAATCTCCCTGTGCAGGGTCCTTTACAAGCCAAGGGCCCTTTGGCTATCCATTGAAGCCCACAGACCACTTCTCGGTGGTATTTTAAAATGTACAGTATGACACAGGAAACTAATCATATTGAAATACAGACAAAAGAACGGATTATGGTGAAATATGCTGAAATCAAAATAGAAAAAGAAATTGTGACATCATCAAAACATGGTTCTGGGGTATGTGCTGGGCTCGTCAAGTCCCAGACATCTCTGTAGAAAGATCTGGCTGGGCTACTTCACTGGCGACGCCACCTACCGACAACATTTGCAGGTTTTGTTCTCAGTTTCTCAGAGAGGAATCCTCCAAACTCCTGTCTAGAAAGGCATGTTCTCAAAGCAAAGTGGCAGAAAGAAGCCATGGGAGCTCCGTGGTTCACTGTGTCATTGTTCACCCCACCCACTAGTTTCCTTGTTGTGGCCTCACCTTCAGCCCCTCGTTCCTGAATCCAGTCTTTCTATTTAACCCTTTTGGTCTTCCTTGAAGGTAAGGAAAGCATGGCTGCCTGAGTGACTAGATAGACAGGAGACCTGTTTCTTATACAGACTTCCAACCAACCCTCCTGTGTCCCATAGCACCTGCGCTCCTACTTTGAGGGAATCCTGAACCTTTCTGGGGGCCAGAAGTGCAAATTAGTTTGCTTTGGGGCTTCTTACGTTGCTAGCTTAGGATTCAACTGTGATCAGGGATGTTAAGTTGGCTACAAGTAGTATTCCTGCTGTCCGTCTTCCAAAATTTGGTTACTATATTCTTTCCTCTTTTTTTGGGTACATTATCTATTTTACTCCTTTACTTTTGCTTATGGGGTTTAATGAGGAAGCAACGGTAAATGTATTTAATCTGTCACATTTTATTGACACTGCCACTAAAAGTTTTACAAAGGAGAAAAGTCTTAAAAATCAAACTTTGAAGTAAATGCCTCAAAAATTCATCTATTTTATAACCGCAATTGTTCTATCAAAGATAATCAATATAAGTATAACCATAACTCCATGAAGGCAGATACTACCCCATCTCATTCACCATTGTATTATCCAGTAGCTAGCACAGTAGAGGTGGTCAATACTTCCTGAATAAGAGAGCTGGATGAATACAGATATGATAAAGATTGAGATCTTTAGTTTTTAGGATTTTAGCACTTTTCACATTCACCTAGGACTACATGGGCAATACTCCGAAAAGCAAACATTCAGAAATAGATACACCTAATTTGGAATTCAAGACTGATGTGTTTTACAACCACGAAGTCCTTCACTACAAACATTTCACTGTGATTCTGTATTCTAACTAATAATTTCTTAGATAAAAATGAATTGGCAGTCAAATTTACCTAGTTATCTTGCATAACCAGTAGTGTAAAAATATAATTTTTATTACAGCTGCATCAGTAGTATTTAATTAGAACAAATAGATGTACAGTTTTCAATGTCATTACATGCATCTGTAATAGGAAGGAAGTTCTACTAAAAGGGAGAGGTCCTCCTTATTCAAAATCTGCATGTGGGCTATCACATTTCAGTTCATATGAACAAAACCAGCAAGATGATTAAAGACAAAGGTCTAGTAGATCTTTGTCATTTTTGTCAAGTGAATTCAAAGGGCCATCATGACATGTCCTACTTTGTAAATACAATGTAAACTGTACGTCCTTTGTTTTGTAATTGTCCACTGGTTATCAACTAAGCCATGAATCTCCTCAAGGACCCAAAGGATTATTCAAAATTTTTAGTTATATTTTATAGGGAAAGTTAAACGCAGAGTTTTGATTTGTTTTAAACTGGGGAATTCTGATATATTCATTAAAGGGTTACTGCAACTCTAGCAAGATGGTTCTGTAGTAATTTTAAGCCAAAAATCTTTATGGTCATTCACGTCAAGATTTTCCTCTAGGCAAACCTGCCCCCTAAAATCCATAATACATATGGTACTATCCTGATAAATGGTTATTCTATAGCTAATTTTTTTTATCATTGTGTACGTTCCATTGTTACTAACTTCAAATTAAAATAAAATACTCACTTCTTCAGCCACAAACTCCTTACTCAGACCAAAATCTGTCAGCACCACGTGGCCATTAGAATCAAGCAGAATGTTCTCAAGCTTAATGTCACGGTATATAATCCCCAACTGTGAAAACAAACAAATACGCATTTTAAAATAACAGTTTCCAAAAAATAAATTAGGAAAGTCTTTGTCTACCTTAAAAACAAACCCAAGAAAAAGGATTCTCCTGCTCAGGATGCTCTTGGCGACTGGCCGTGCCACATGTGAATTCCCCCATCTCGGGGCTCATCTCCTGGGCCCCCTGGACCTCTCCTACCATATCTTCCTTCTCTGTGTAACGAAGACCCATATTGTTGGGCCAGCTTCTGTGGGGTCTCTCTGCTGACTACTGCTTCTTCCTGCTCTGTCTTCTTAATGTATCTAACCCTCACTGCACATTCTCTTTTTCGGGTACTTGTAGCCAGTTCATGCCCATCACTTCCCAATGGATTCAGAGGCTTTCCCGACTAACCAGATCCCACGCTGGTCATGTCTTTCGTTTTCTTCCTACAGCGCCTACATTTCTAGTGTCCTTATCTAAAAATAACTAGTATTTTCTAGGTATTTCCTGCTTGTCTTGATATAACTATACCTTAAGTCTGTTTTTCACATTTATCTGGTATCTTGCAATATATCAAATAGAGAATTAATAAAGGCTTGTTGAGTAACAGGCTTCTAAATAGAAAGCCTGAAGATCATAGCTCACCTTTAGTAGCTCACTAGCTCTAAATAAGCAAAATAAGTCAATTAGATAACATTTATATATCCTTCCATTTTGTTTTGGATGTAAGCTTTACAGTAAAACACTTCAGCTATTTCTTCACCTAAATAAACCTACACAAGTCATACAAGAAGTTCTCGATAGGTATGTGTTGCACATTTCATGTTATGTCAGCCTAAATTAAAGGTTTTTAAACTTGGAAACTCTGCTTTCCACAACATGAAGTATACAAAAAAGCAGATTCGTAATAAGTTCTTAAAATTGAAACCAAAAATTACAGAAGGAAACACGCTAGGCAACTTTCCTCTCAGGACGTCAGGGTTCTGCCAGAAAGAAAGGACAACATCCGCAGTCCGCACAGACGTCTGACTCAAGCTTCATGGACATCTGACAGTCAGTGGGACTTTTTTGTTTTTTTTAAACAAACTCTTTGGAAACGATTTTAGAAATAAATCATTTACTATCTGCCTTCCCTGTCACTTCCAAGGAAACTCTCATTTTTGTCTCTTTCCAGGAAACTCAATGTTAGCAGCTGTAACAAGGTTAATATTACTGGCTTTGAGTTGTGTCTCTTTGGATTTATCTTTTTAGGGTAGTAAGTTAAGAGAAATGTAGCTGAGATCTGATTTGCTGTATTACTTTCATTCTACGTCAATTACATGTATATCCAGCACTCATCAGGTTCTCGACTTCTGGTTACCCTGTTTTAATAATAACACGTTCATGGATTTTTCTTTAATAAACAGAATTAACAGAATTAAAGACTTCACACGAATTAAAAACCGAATTTACTAGCTTACCCATCGGAGCTTTGTATTTGTTTTGCTTGCTTTTACTCTGGTTACTTACGGTGATTTCCACCATCGTTTTTATATTATAAGAACTTACATCTAATACCCCTAAGCATAAAACTCCAAGATCTTTTCAAGCCATTCCTGGGCCCAATTTGGTTCCTGTACGAAGATGTCCTAACTGCTTTATCTCCCACAGAGACACTCAACCGGCAAAAAGCTGGCCACCCCAGGACAACTCCACCCAAAGGAATGCGGTGTCTGTCCCCACAGAGCCCATCAGCTCCCTTCCTGCTCCTCTGTCCCTTCTGTCCACGCACTGCAACCGCACCTCCCACCCCCATCAGGGCCTTTTCTCTTTACCTCCTGTTCTTATACATTTTCATCCACTCAGACTGCCCCTCCCCTGCCCAGTCCTGGCTCTGTTCTGCTCTAGACATCCCCTTTCCGCGATCCCCTCCTTCCGTGCTTGTGTCTTCTCACCACCTTTCTCACAGCCTCTCCCGTCCATTGCCTGCATCTTGCAATTTTCCAGTCTCCCTGCCACTTTAAAATGCTCCTCCTTCTACCCTGCCTTTTTCCTTCATCTCTCTCCACTCCTGTCCGTGCTCCATAATCACCACTTTAATCTCTGCTCATCTCTAATCCAGCGCAGGATCAGAATTCACGACAAAGAATAGTAACTCAGTGACAGACCTCTCTCATCCTAATGTAGCGACTCAAGTCGTGATGGCCTCATGATCTCACATACTTGGATGAAAATACTTGAGTACTTTTTATTTCTGAGGAAATACACACATGCCTAGTCTACACAATTGACTGCTTCGACAATAACGCTTCTTTGTTAAGTTAAAAAAATTTTAGTCGAAATTTCTTGGATCAAGATGAATAGTATCTGAAATAATTTTTTTTTAAAGTTCAAATGGATTTTATGGGGTTCAAACAGCAGCACAGGCATGAATTCCACTTAAAGTTTTTAGCCACTGAGTTCGAGCTACATGGAGGCAATGGAGGAGGAGGGACCGAGTGGGAACAAGATGGGGGGCCCAGGGGAAAAACAAACACAAAGGCAGACCAAGGAGGGAGAGTGGGGGTAGCTGGGTAGCGTGGCAGGAGCTTCTTTCAAAAAACTCATATTCTCCATCTTAATCAGGAAATATATCCTGCAGACATACAGGCAGAGTCTGCAATGGAGTAAGTCACAATTAAGCGAATATAGATTATGACTTGTGGTTTCATTTTAAACGTTATTTTAAGAATGAAAAACTTTTATTCTAATGGTACTTTGTAATAAGCATCAGGATTTTTCATAAACAAAAACCAAAGAACTGCTCACATTCTACCTTTTTAATCCGTATCACAGGAACTACAAAAAAAAAGTCGATTTTTGAAAAGGGGAACTACAGAATTGAGAATATTGGCAACCGTGTGTAAGTGTGCTTTCACGGTCTCCACGAAGACGATGACGTTTAAAGCATTAGCTCTTTAGGGGCACCTGGGTGGCTCAGTCGGTTAAGCGGCCGACTTCAGCTCAGGTCATGATCTCATGGTCTGTGAGTTCGAGCTCCGCGTCGGGCTCTGTGCTGATGGCTCGGAGCCTGGAGCCTGCTTTGGATTCTGTATCTTCCTCTCTCTCTCTGACCTTCCCCTGCTCACACTCTGTCTCTCAAAAATAAATAAACATTAAAAAAATAAAACATTAGCTCTTTAGCTCCAGTTATTACCTCAGTTAAAATCGATTTTTTTTTTTCAAGAAAAGAACTCTCAAAGATGGAGCATCTTACCTTGTGGAGATGTTCGAGGGCAAGCACGATCTCGCCAACATAGATCCGCACCTCGTTCTCTGTGAAACGCTCTCTTTGAGAAAGATGAGTAAAAAGTTCTCCACCATTTATATAATCTAAAAATGAAATATATTTTTTTTCTTTCTTTGACTTGTATTCATAAACTTAAGGAAGTATTCCCTTTCAATCATTTTGGATTAACCACAAGGCACTGACTTTACCATTTTTGTACACTTCTTTGTCTATAGTATATAGTCTTATCTAGAACAGTTTACTAAATTCATATAGTAATACAGTTTTTCATAAGATAACGACTACCCTAACCCACAGTCAAATTAATTTGCATGGAGTATTGTCATTAAAACTATTACATGACATG